>OX438994.1:2370000-5338486 GCA_949316085.1 Hypercompe scribonia
ATTTTATAATGTCTGTAATTTTAATATTATGTTGTTTAAGTATAAGAAAACTTAAAATAAATTTGCCAGACATTAATTCAATTGTTAAGTCTTGAATTAAAATTAAAAAGTCATGAAGTATTGCAGTATGATGCTAGTAGTCCGAGAGAGATAGACAACGACAGTGGCGCGACAGGCAAGTTTGCAAGATGGCGTCAGTCTAATGTCACATGTTTGTTTTTGTTTTGATTTTAATGTTTATTTTTTAATTTGGTTACAATGGCCAGTGATAAAATAAAATGTGTTTTTTGTAAAGGACATAACGATAACATAATACTTTTCATATAAAAGGCTGAAACAACTTGAAAAACTTAATATTAATTATTTATAATTTACATTTAGTAATCAGAACAATTTAAATAAAAAGTGTTGTTTTTTAAATTTTAATCTAATTTTATATTCCTTTTTATACTTAATTTTTTTTTAAACTTGCTCTGACTAGAATGATTATTATTATTATTATTTTCTTTATTTAATTATATACACATATTTATTACATTTTTAAATATATAAAAAACAAAAAATACACGTTTAAAAATATAGAAAATAGTAGTAGACCACCGACATCGGGTACAGGGACCAAGACACCGGTGGTTAGGGCTCCAAAGACAGGAACCTCCTCACAATACGGGCCGTGTCAAGGAGGACTGCCTTCTGCATCAGACCCTTGATCCAATCTTCTAACGTGAGCCTCTTAAGGTGTTGGTCGAGGCTCTTCGCTATCAATCCATGAACAGATATGATTATCGGAACAATAATCACCGAATCCACATTTCACACGTTGGCAATCTCGTGAGACAGATCCAAATACTTCAATTGTTTTTCTTTTTCAACTTTCACGAGATTCTCGTCATGAGGAACGGCGATATCGACAATCATTGCGCGGCGCTCTAATCGATCTATCACCACAGTATCAGGCTTATTGGCAACAATAGTCCTATCTGTGATAATAGATCGATCCCAATATAACGTAGCACGACCGTTCTCGAGAACTGGGTCGGGCACATACCTGTAGTAAGGTACTTCAAAATTGACAAGTTGGTATTTAAGGGCAAGTTGTTGGTGTACTTTCCTGGCTACTTGGTTGTGCCTGTGCAAATACTAACCTAACGGTGAGCAAGACGAGAACAACCAGAAATAATATGCATAATAGATTCTCCAGGACGGTGGCACGCCCGACAGATATCAACCATACTATCTTTCAGGATATATTTCCGGTAGTTATTTGTCATGATAACTTCGTCCATAATTGCACAAACAAAACCTTCGATTTCTCCGAAGAGATCACCATACCGTAGCCAAGACGATGACGCTTTAAAGTCTATATCAAGCCCGTGTAGGGCCCGATAAAAGACTTAAGTACTTTTTTTAGGCGGCCAAAGAAGCGTTCCTGTAACATTTGTTTCACGCCAGATTCTGGTATTCCCAAGTACTGTGAAAAACCTAGATACATATTATTATTATTTTTTATTATATGCACAGTGAAAAATAATTTACTTTCGTAATGGTTCTCTGTATCATTCTCGACTTATTCTGCAACTGTCTCTCTCGGACTACTGCAATACTTTTCATGACTTTTTAATTTTAATTCAAGACTTAACAATTGAATTAATGTCTGGCAAATTTATTTTAAGTTTTCTTATATTTAAATAACATAATATTAAAATTACAGACATTATAAAATACTTTGAAATTTTTATAAAAAAAATAAAAAAGTCACGTATGGCACATAGTTAGCAATGTCAAAAATGTCTGGCAATAAAAAAAGTATGTTAGGTAGACTTATTTAAAAACAAAAAATTAAAAGTTACGCCTTCTAAAATGTTTTTAAAATCCAGGATTATTACCTGGACAGGTAGGATGCGCACTAATGAACGCAACCGCTACCGCCAGCCAGATAGCCCAGACTCTAACCGAAAGTGCTAGAAGGACGACATATCACAAAATCAGCTGACCTAAAATTCTTTCTCGAAAACGTTGCTAGCTCCTATACTATTTAGACTACTCGATCGAACAATACATTTTACTGTATATTTGATTGAAATTCGTAATAATAAGAAAAAGCTGTGTTAATTATATTTTCCGAAATGTTTCGCGATATTGGTTTTAATGAAGTGGACATTGGTATTTATTTACAATACAGTCATCTACCCAATTCTCTTTGCGTCGATGTTTTTCTGTGTTGTTCTCTCACGACACCCATGGGATGAATAGGGGTGACACTCCGTACCCTTAATCCGTCACCATCCATACAAATTATTACACATTAATAAAAATTCAAAAATAATTACAATGCGTTAAAGCTTGAGATCAATTATTGTGTGTTTATTATTTCAGGATAGTGAATTCCATAAATTTTTATCAGAGCACGGAGGTTATTCCAAAGACCGTTGCTGGTGCGATCGTACGGAATTTTGTTTTCATTTACCATCACCTCATTTAAGGAAAGCCTTGGATATGTAAGTACCAATTTTGAATAACTCGATGACCGTGTGGTCATAAGTTCACTCAATCGTAACTCCGTGTGGTCATAAGTCCCTGTGGTCATATGTCCGTGTGGTCATATGTCCGTGTGGTCATATGTCCGTGTGGTCATATGTCCGTGTGGTCATATGTCCGTGTGGTCATATATCCGTGTGGTCATAAGTCCGTGTGGTCATAAGTCCGTGTGGTCATAAATCCGTGTGGTCATAAGTCCGTGTGGTCATAAGTCCGTGTGGTCATACCACCACCCTATACATACCATGAAAGTCGTATAAACTGACTAAGGAAGCAAACTACCCAGGATAACAGCCATAAAAAAAAGGGACAGACACAAACTTTATGCCAATGCGTTTGGTCAGTGTCTATAGTATGCCGAAACCACCTTTATGATTTTTAACAGTATACTAACAAGGCTGTTATTAAGAAAAAAATCTCCGTAACGATGGAACGATTGGTCTCCAAAGTATTCGATGCTGTATTTTCTAGATCTGCTACAGGCTCCAGAAGAGGCTATAACGATCATTCTTAGAGCAATCTGCCATCATGGGCTTTTTGTTACATTTATGCCAGCTGTAAAATGCCTATAATATTGCTAAATAAATTTTACGAAATATGAGCAGTCACTATTGGAAAACCAAACGTTGGTAAGCCCCCCACAAGGTGGTCCGACGAACTGGTGAGGGTCACGGGGAGACGTTGGATGCAGGCGGCATGAGGCTGGCTATGGTGGAGAACCTTGGGGAGGCCTATATATAGCTGTGGACGTCTTTTGGTTGAGATTATGATGATGAGCACTCATTAAAAAAATTAGCTCTTGACCATACCTGTTTTTCTATACATATTTTAACTGTATTTAATTCTGTAATTTCTATATCTATGAATTGACTGTAAATTTTCAGGTTTTCTGAAACTTTGACATCACCGCTTTTTCCACAATCTCTTATAAGTCGAGAATCAGACTCGGTACATTTCGAATTTGAATATTACAAGTCGTCAGACAATTGTCCGATGATTCAGCTCAAGAAAAGCATTTCAGACCCTGAACATCCCTTCCATAAGTTTAATATCGGTAAGTAGATGAGTCCACATGGTGATAGATTAAGAATACGTAATGTCAACACCCCTATTCACACTGAGGGTGTCGTAAAAGCCAAATAAGGGTGAAAAATACTCAGAATGACATCAGTGCGGTAGGTAGTAGAGCCACGCTGAATTCAGCACGAACGGGCCGGCTCGACTGGGGTACTACTTTCTCACAGAAGACCAATCTAAAACCACAGCATCCATACTGTTGAGTTTCCTTGGTGAGTGCGAGACCAGAGGCCCATTGATGGAGGGGTCACAGTTATCGTGATATGTATGTAAGCCTCACGCTACCACGATGACTGACATGCCTTTTACCGTCCACTAGCAGGGCGTGAAAAAGCATCTCACTAAGCCATAGCGTGGGTAATGAGTATGGTGACCTTAACTCATGGATTCTATTCGTGTATCAGGTAGAGTAGAATCAGTTGCCAGGCCCTTAAGAATTGAAATATATATAATATAAAAAATACAAAGAGAAGGAAAACTTTATGCCAACTGTCCAACGTGATCCAAACTAAGGAGCGACCTACGTCCAAGTGTGGCCTAGCCCTTTGCTAGGCCACACTTGGACGTTCATGTGATGTTGTGATTGATTAATTAAACATCAGAATAAATATTTTGTATGTCAACAGGTAATAGAAAAACACTAAAGATAATACCGGAGTTTACCGGCATTGATATCAGAGAAGAATTGCTGAAGTTCCACCAGAATTGGTACTCATCAAATATAATGTCACTTATCGTCGTTGGCAAAGGTATGGTAGGTTTACTGCAATTTTTATTAACTTAGGAGTGTAAGCAACTGCTCCACCAGGTCAGAGTTACATTCATTCAGGTCAGAGGCACATTGATGCAGGTGTGGCAGTTGTCATGGTAAGTGTGGGAGTCTTACACTGCCACGATGACTGTCATACCTTTTATGTCTCCAAGCGCGGCGTGAAGAAGCATCTCACTAGACCGCCATAGTGTGTGTCACCACACTGCATTGTCTGCATTCGCAATGTATTTGGTGACCACAACTCATGGATTCTATTCATGCTTTCCATCAGACCTGCTGTCTGTGTGATGACGGATTAAGAATACATAGTGTTACCACCCCTATTTATCCCGTGGGTGTCGTAAAAGGCGACTAAGAGAACAAAGTATACAAGACAACATCATTACAAAGAGAAGGAAAACTTGGAACAAACCCTATTCGAACCCGTCTGGCCAGCGTGGTATAGTAGGCCAAAACCTCCTTGCTAAGGAGAGGCCTATGTCCAGCAGTGGATTGTAAAAGGCTGTTGATGATGATTTCCATCAGGTAGAGTACTCTTTTTGGCAGGTTCGTAAAATTAAAAAAACTTCCAGGAGTTTGAGTTTTTTAACTTTAAAATGTCGTCAATTCATGTGTGTGATGTGTTCGGGCAATTTCCTTACAGAGTCCCTGGACAAACTTCAAGCTATAGTAGTACCACTATTCTCTAAAATCGAAGACAAATCGATCACAGCGCCATCTTGGCCTGCACATCCATTCCCGCGTGAACTTCGACACCAGAGAATCTACAGCATACCCATCAAGAACCTTCGTTATTTACACATCGACTTTCCGATACCGTGTACAAGTTTACATTATCAAACTAAGGTAAATTTTTTGTCGATAAATATTTTTTTAGAGTAACAGTGTCAGCATCCAAAATTAACCCGTGGGTGACTAAGGGAGCACTACACAGGACTACATCATTGCAAAGAGAAAGAAAACTGGAAATGAACCCTAAACCAACTCGTCTGACTAATGTGGTTTAGTAGACTAATCCCCTTTCTATCATCAAAAATCCACTGCTGGACATAGATCTCTCCTTAGCAAGGAGGTTTTGGCCTACTATACCACGCTGGCCAGATGAGTTGGAATAGAGTTTGTTTCAAGTTTTCCTTCTCTTTGTAATGATGTTGTCTTGTATACTTTGTTCCCTTAGTCACCTTTTTAGTCACGGGATGGTAACACTATGCATTCTTAATCCATCACCACACGGACTTCCCTCTTTCTAAGGAGAGGCTTATGTCCAGCCAGTGGACTAAAAGTGATGTGATGGAAAATTTTGCGAGCAAACCTTTTCCCTGACCTGCCTCCTCAAGTCCTCGAGGTTCTGACTGCTTATAAAGTTTACCAGTTTTAAACAGTCATACCAGAACCTTCGCTTTTCATGTTTTAATGTCTCTCACCCATATGTAACGCGGTGTAACGTTTTTCTGAAAACGTTACGTAACACCCCAGTTACTATTTTTTGCTAAAAGTCACAATAGGCAATATGAATGTATTTTTTTTGTTTTTAAAAACGTTTTTACTAGATGTTAAAATACCAAAAATATAATACATCGGAAAGATTGGAGGGTAAATTGACGTCAAATTTTGTTCCACCAATAGCGTTTAGAAATTAACGACAGAATTTAAACAAAAACACTACTGAACTGCTCGGTTGGCCTAGTGACTTAAGCGGTCGCCATGCCGCTAACTATTGCGTTGAGTGTTGTGGGATCAAACCCTACATGGGACAACACTTTGTGTGATCCACAAATTGTTGTTCTGAGTCTGAGTGTTCTTTGTGTCCGTTTCTTGTATGTTTGTAAAGTACCCCGCGACACAGGATTTATTCCCAGTGTGGGCATGGTCTTTTTGTATTTAAAAAAAAATGATTATTAAATATCGCTAATTAATTGTAATAAATTTCAAAACTAATTACATAGATTAAAATATTTTGTCCATTTTGGAGTCTTGTACATATACCTACCCTATTACGGTGCGCTAAGTACCGGAAGGTCGCTGAAGTACCTTTCTTACTGTATCGTTCGCGTTTGCAGTAACAATTAAATGAAAAGATTTCCAATTCACGATATATGCGTTTTTTTATTTTATTCATATTATTGTGTGGTGACAGATTAAGAATACATAGTGTTACCACGCCTATTCATCCCGTGGGTGTCGTAAAAGGCGACTAAGGGAACAAAGTATGCAAGACAACATCATTACAAAGAGAAGGAAAAATTAGAACAAACCCTTTTTTTTTAACGCGTGGAAACCCCCTCGGGCCGTCACCCCACCGGGGTTTACGGCGGGGTGGTGTGTCGGAATCGAACCGACTAAAACCACACGGTGTGCCACTCTACGCCTGACATAGGAGGGATCCGGGAACCGCTGCTATTACGACATCCAGATCTTAGAACAAACCCTGTTCCCACCCGTCTAGCCAGCGTGGTATAGTAGGTCAAAACCTCCTTGCTAAGGAGAGGCCTATGTCCAGCAGTGGACTGTAAAGGCTGTTGACAATTCCTATTATTAAAAAAAATATCACACGTCGGCAGAGGGGTGCAAAAGGTGTAGAACCTGCCCTATTTTGAAAATTTGACTGCCTCGATGGCGTAACGGTAGCGAAAGTGACTGTATGTAGTGTATTTGAGGTCTCGGGTTCGATGCCCGGGTCGGACCAAATGTTTGTATGATCTACAAATATTTGTTTCAGAGTTTGGGTGTTTTCTATGTATAATATGTATGTGTGTACAAAAAAAAAGTATATCAGTATTCTATCAGTCAGTCTAGTTATAGCACAAGCTCTGTTTAGTTTGAAATTAGAATCTGTGTTTCGCGATACAGGATTATTAGTTGCTTAGTAGGTTATCATACTACGTAGTTCGATGTATCTTCACTAGATGGCGCTTGTATATTTTTGTTTGTGTTAAATGTGGCAATCGCCACAGTATGTATTTATAAAAAAAGTATATATGTATTCTATCAGTCAGTCTAGTTATCATAGCACAAGCTCTGCTTAGTTTGAAACTAGATGACGTTGTGCGTCAAATGACCGAAATATTTATTTATTTATGTCTCCACATTATCAGCTGGCGTTTCGACTTATTTTTTCCAACATTTATTTGCAGCCCATACGGTATCTATCACATCTCATAGGTTACGACGGATCCGGGAGTATACTATCAGCTCTTAAGAAACGTGAATGGTGTAACAGGTAAGAATTTTTTCCAGTACTTTTTTCTTGGATTCCATGCCATAGACAAGCTGGTCTGATCACATTTTTAATAAACTCAGTTTCAATTGAATATAGACCTTCATTCCGGATGTTTCGCACTATTCTGTAAGTTTTGCAAAAGAATTTTTGTTTTTTTTTTATAAAGTTTTTCATTGATTACCTCGGTGGCACAGTGGTTGTGTATGCGACTGTTGTGCTTGAAATCTCAGGTTCGATTCCCGGGACAGACCAAATGTTTGTATGATCTGCAAATATTTGTTTCGAAGTTTGGATGTTTCCTATGTATAATATGTATGTATTTACAAGGAAAAAATTAGTATATAAGTATTTTATCGGTCAGTCTAGTTATCATAGCACAAGCTCTGCTTAATTTGTGACTAGATGGCGTTGTGTGTCGGATGTCTGAAATATTATTGTTATAGGTTAAGCTGTGGATCCACCATGTCTGCACGTGGCTTTGATTTTTTTTCTATTCAAGTAAACCTCACCGAAAAAGGATTAAATCATGTTGATGATATTATTGGTTTAATATTTCAGGTTAGTTTTTACCATTTTATTAGTCACTAACTGTATCTGATCCCATATGTTGCCTAATAACCTCCTCTTTCTCCTAGTAAAAGTTTCATTAAAATCGGTTCAGTGGTTTCAGAGATTAACTCGGACAAACAAGCAAACAGACACATAATTAAAAAAAAAGTAGTCTATGTTTTAGTATCTTGTAACGAACGATAAAAACCTTTTTTTTAATGTAAGACAGACGAATTAACTTTATTTATATGTATTGATAACCATAGATTGTCCATAGATCTCCACGTGGTGATAGATTAAGAATACAGTCACCAACCCTATTCATCTTAGTTGTGTCGTAAGAGGCGACTAAGGGAAAAAACTATTCAGGAAAATATCATTACAAAGAGAAGGAAAACTTGAAACAAACCCTACACAAACCCGTCTGGCCAACGTGGTATAGTAGGCCAAAACCTCCTTTTTAAGGAAAGACCTGGTCCAGGAGTGGACAGTTAAAGGCTGTTGACGATGATGATAATAGACAAAGACATAGATTTATCTGCGTTTATGATCACTTTCGATAAATACCAAGTTCCTGAAGGTCATATATCTGCATCGATAAGGCGACCATCAATCTTGGATTCTATTCATGCTTTCCATCAGGTAGATTGGTCATTTTGGTAGACCAAGAAAAAAGTTATGACTGTTTTATTCATCACCTCTGAGGATGTAATATTAACGGCAGAACGGCAGTATGTAGCGCAAGAGAAGTCGTGGACAATATATAATACTGTATAACCTTCTCGAGAATCCTAAGAGACAATAGAAGTCTTAAGCTTTACAGTCAGAAAATGCTCCATGATATGTCTTCTGCTTACTTCTTACTTCCATCTTTATCTTGCAAAATAGCAGAAATTAACCTTTATAATTGATGACACTCAAATACACAGACACTATGTAAAATTTGCTTTCTGCATTAGATCTGGTCCACAATCTTCAACAGTCTACTGCTGGACATAGGTCACTCCTTACAAAGGAGGTTTTGGCGTACTATAACATGCTGAAACGTGTTGGAATAGGGTTTGCTTGAAGTTTTCCTTCTCTTTGTAAAGATATTTACCTGAATACGACACCCACACGGGATGAATAGGAGTGGTAACACTACGTATTCTTAATCCGTCACCACACGGACGATGATCTGATATCTATCTATTAGCCAAATTTACATATTTAATGAAAAAACTGTCCAGTATGTGGTAAAATAAAAGACGTATAGAGTGGGCCAAGACTTCGTTAATATTTGAATCTAACATCCCACGCAAACATGTTACGAGAGTTCTTGGAATCGATGCTACTGGAATTTGCTGGCTACAATCGTAGCACATGGTTTACACACATCCAATGAGCCTCTGCCGGTGGTCAAAGACATGTTTCCGGAAAAGCTGATTTCCAGACTAGGCGATGGCCACTCAGAAGTCCAGATCTATTCCCAGTAGACTTCTTTTTATAGGGTTATTTAAAGAATCTTGTCTACATCAATAAACCAAATACACACAAAAGAAAAATCAGTAAAGAGAAGTCGGCGATCTAGCGATCTCTTTGCCGATGACTATTCGAAAATTTCGGTGCTCGCTTAGGAGAGAGTGTAAACGTCGAAACGGTGGTCATTTAGACGATGTATTTTCAAAAACTAAATTCCAACTTAGTAGCTTCCTTGGAAATAATCATTTTTTATAACATATCAAATGTTTTTTTTTTTGTACGATTCTTTCAAATTTGAACTAATTCGTGGCCCACCCTATAGTAAGAATAAATTGAGTGCGAGGCTTTGCTTAAAGAACTAAAAGTAAGCTCATTTAATGAAAGTTTGCAAAAGCATAATACGATGTCCAAGTTCAGAAGCAGCTAAAAAATTATGTCATCTGATTATCTTCATATCCGTGTGGTGACGGATTAGGAATACATAGTGTTACCACCCCTATTCATCCCGTGGGTGTCGTAAAAGGCGACTAAGGGAACCAAAGTATGCAAGACAACATCATTACAAAGAGAAGGAAAACTTGAAACAAATCCTATTCCAATACGTGATATAGTAGCCAGCGTGATATAGTGGGCCAAAACCTCCTTGCTAGGGAGAGGCCTATGTCCAGCAGTGGACTGTAAAAGGCTGTTGATGTGATATGATGTGTGTTTACTATGTGTAAAGGCACGATGGGGTATCCATGTCCTTACTGGATCAAAACCTCAAATTAAATAAAGATAAAAGAAACATTATATAATACTAATTTCTTTCAGTATATAACCATGTTGAAGGTTCAAGGACCGCAGCATTGGATATGGGAAGAACAGAAGAATATCATGGATGCTAAATTCAGTTCCAAAGATGTACAGGACCCGTTTATGACAGTGAGACACCATGTGGATCTCATACAGGTATGCAAAGTAGATTTTATTACAGGTACGCAAACGGGATTTCATACAGGTACGCAAGCGGGATCTCATACAGGTACGCAAGCGGGATCTTATACAGGTATGTAAACGGGATCTCATATAGGTACGCAAACGGGATCTCATACAGGTACGCAAACGGGATCTCATACAGATATGCAAACGGGATCTCATACAGGTACGCAAGCGGGATCTTATACAGGTACGCAAACGGGATCTCATACAGATATGCAAACGGGATCTCATACAGGTACGCAAGCGGGATCTTATACAGGTACGCAAACGGGATCTCATACAGATATGCAAACGGGATCTCATACAGGTACGCAAGCGGGATCTTATACAGGTACGAAAGCAGGATCTCATACAATTACACATTAAGTGGACATCATGGAGATGACTGGCACACTCACTGATGTTAACACTCGTAGAGAATGTTAGTAAGAAGGCAGTAAGGCCCAGCGATGCAGGGGTGATAGTTATCGTGGTAACTGTGTGAGCCTTACACTGCCACGATCACTGTCATACCTTTTAAGTCCCCAAGCGGGGTGTGAAAAAGCATCTCACAAGGCTGCCATAGTGTGGTTCACCATACTACATTGTCTGCATTTGCAATGAGTATGGTGACCAAAACTCTTGGATTCTATTCATGCTTTACATCAGGTAGAGTAGAGTCAGTTTGGCAGGCTTTTAATATAGAAAAAAAGTGGATTTAGTACAAGGAAAAAGCGAGCGTGATAGGGTAATACCGGGATTTTATATAATACTAAAACGATTACAGCTCGAAGGAGTGTTGCCACACTTCTCATTTTTCAATTACCATGCAAAAAATATATTAATTTATACAGAAATTATTTTTTTGCAAGAAGGTTAGTTATCTCAGTTAACTAATTTTTTTCTTATCCAGGACTATCCAATGGAAGAAATCTTTAGTGTTGATGACGTCATCACGGAATGGAAACCTGAGTTGGTGACAGAACTAATCTCGTTGTTCACACCAGAGAATATTATTGTCCATGTAGCTGCTAAGTAAGTACTATTTTTATTTACTTTTGATATTTATCTTTGCAATACGATAGTTTTTATTTTATATTGAATCAGCTGTACACGCGTTGCTACGCCACCAACTGAAATTAATTTGAAGGAAAGACCTAAAAAAAATCATACCAACGCAGAAATCATCGTGGGCTCATGCACAACAACTTTGCTAAAGATAATCACATGACCAAATGCATAGTTTACGATTCTATAAAGGACATACAGACAGACAAACAAACATTCACCTATGTATATAAATAAAATTTTAGTGTCTGTTTGTAATATTGAAATAAACGCTTTTTACTACATGCACATGAATATACATACGATGCATACACCAAAATAACATTTTTTACAATTTTTGTCTGTCTGTCTGTCTGTTTGTTGTGGCTAATCTCTGAAACGGCTGGACCGATTTCGACGGGAATTTCACTGACAGATAGCTGATGTTATAAGGAAAAACTTAGGCTATTTACATACATTTATATTAGTTACATTTTTGCGATTCTGACTTAATTTTCTGTATCAACTTAATATTATTATGTGATTATTAAATTATTATGTCATTTGCCATTATCTAAGTACAATATTATTTTATAGGGTGTTTGAAGAAAAGTGTACCATGACCGAGGAATGGTATGGTACTAAATATTGCGTGGAGTACATTGATGAAAAGACACTGAAAGTAAGTATTGATTAATCATTTCGTTAGTTGAAGACCATCCAGCATCCGAGTTGTTGTGTTTCGTTGGTGAGTGTGAGACCGGAGGCCCATTGATGCAGGGGTCACAGTTATCGTGGTAAGTGTGGGAGTCTTAAACTGCCACGATGACTGTCATGCCTTTTATGTCTTCAAGCGAGGCGTGAAAAAGCATCTCATTAGGCTCTCATAGTGTGGGTCACCATACTGCATTGTCTGCATTCACAATGAGTGTGGTGACCACCACTCTTGGATTCTATTCATGGTTTCTATTGGGCAGAGTAGTCAGTTTGGGAGACTCTTAATGTAGTAAAAAAAAGTATTATAAATATATAATTTAATAGAATAAAATGGTGATAATGAGTACACTGCCTCACTAAGTTGTAACTGCCTTACTGACTTTAGCTTATTGTCGTCAACTGCTAAGCAAGGGCCTCCCTCAAAGAGTGTCAACTACCCGGTCTGAAACTCCTGGAGATCAATCCCCCTTACTTCCCTTGATACTGACCAAAGGGGGAGGGGATTGAGACCTTAAAGTACTACTGACTTTTGAGTTGTAGATGTCCATAGGACACTGTAGACACTTACCATCAAGTTAGGGTAGCTCGAAGAGGCTTAGGGTCGCGTACCCTTATGTACGTTCTCTTAACACATCTAGGTCAAGAATATCAATAGTTATTTTGTTTTTAAACTTATTTTTTTATTTTTTAGCGATGGAGTGAAGCTCCGGTAAGCGAAGAACTACACTTACCAACACCAAGCGACTATCAGCAAAGAAAACAAGATTAAAAAATAATATAATTACATTATAATACTAACTGCGTCCCGCGACATTACTCGCAGTTTATACAATATATTTCAATTCCTTGCTCGAAGCCTATGTGTAACTCCATGTCAGCTATTCCAAATTTCATCAAATTGGTTTAGCCGTTTCAGTGTGAAGATGTGACAAAGAGACGAAAAGAGAAAGAGGTGAACAGATTAGGTGCTAATTGAAAAAAAAACAAATCTGCTATTTTATTTTTAAAAAGTTTAATAAACTAATACGTCTATGAAGTATTTATTTAAATTAATAACTAAACTAAAAATATTTGGTTTTTTTTTATAAAACAACACCCGCATTAGGAACAAATCCTGTGTCGCAGGAGATTTTACGAACATATTATACAAGAAACGAATACAAAGAACACCCAGACTCAGAACAACAATTTGTGGATCACACAAAGTGTTGTCCCATGTGAGGTTTGAACTCACAACACTCAGCGCAGTAGACAGCGGCGTGGTGACCGCTTAAACCACTAGGCCGACTGTGCACTTGTATTTTACTGACGAGTCAACAAAGACAGATTGGGGCTAACTATGAATCCCTTTTCTTCTTACATTCATAAATGGTTTTGGGTTAGGATACAGCTTTCGTCTGGACTTGAACTTCAATAGATCTGTTATTATCTCCATCTGGAAAAAAGACCAGAATAAATGACAATAATATTAATTACTTGACACCTCTCAGACACGGACGTCTGATACGTATACTGAAGTAACCAATATGAGTATTATAGAGTAATCCCAGTCACAGTTACACTATAATGTGTACATGCTCTGGGATGTACGGCAGGTAGGACTCCGGAAGCCGCTGATATATCCCTGAAGCTCCTCCCGACTGCTGAAGTAGGTCACCGTGGGGTTTAATAGGTAAACTGCCTTGCCGGGAGTCCACAAACGTCCTTCGTCTCCCTACAGAGGGTATGGTGCGAAAAGCATTCCCCACGTAAAAAAAGACACAAAGAACTCAAGAATATACAGTGCTGTTTCATGCTGTATATGACCACTCGATACAGTAGAAAGTGTCGAGGTGCACGCTTAATCCACAACGCCAACCGTGCTGTCGTCCAATAATGACGTCAAATCTTATTAATCTCGCAAAATCTCATCCATATGGTGATGGATTAATATAATATAATAATGTAGAGCGCCAGCGCCCAATTCATCCAATGGGTATTGTAAGAGGCGACTATGGGAACAAAACATGCAAGACAACATTGCTGCAAAGAGAAGGAAACCTGAAAACAACCCTATATCTACCCATCAGGTCAGCATGGTAAAGTAGATCGAAATCTCCTTGCTAAGGAGAGGCCTATGTCCAGCAGTGAACTGTCAAAGGCTGTTTGATGATATTAATCTCACCTCTTTATCAGTCTTCAAAGTAGAAATATCAAATGGCTTCTTGATTTTGTTTTGATCTAACGCTTTTTCTTCTGGTTCTTCTTCATCAGTATCTTTACCATCTATTTTCATTTCTTTGACATCCTCTTTGTCTGGCTTGTCTATGTTTTTTTTAATTTCATCTAGTTCATTAAGTATATTTTTCCCACTTTCTATTTCGTCTGTATCGCAGGTTTCTGGTTCTGTTTCATCCGATTTGTTTTCATTTGTTTCATCTGTTTCTTTTCCATTTAGTTCTTTGTTCAAATCATTTTGGTTTGGTTCGTCCTTCGGATTCTCGGCGTTTTCATTACCAGCTTCACCTTCCATGGTAGATCCTACACACACTGACAACTTATGACGGTCTGGAGAAATAGAGTTAAGGTGTTTCTGAAAATAAATAAGAAAATAATAAATATTTACAACGTCCACGACTCACAACGATTTCTATTATAGTTTAAACTAGGCATTTTATTCTTTTATCATTTTATTTTATACTTATTTAATAGATATAATTATAAAAATGATATATTAATATTCTTGTGTCACAGAGACTACAAACGTACTTAAAACGGACCCAAAGAACACCTAGATTCAGAACAACAATTTGTGGAATACACAAAGTATTGTGCCGTGTGGAAACTGATATCACAACACCCAGCTCTGTAGTAAGAGGCGAAGCAAACACTCAGAACTACGGAATCTGTCCTTTAATTATTAACGTCAAAATTAACTTACAAAATGAATGACTGTTAATAGTGCAAATTCATATCAATTTTACCTCTTTGTTCTCTTCTGCATCAAGATTTTTGCCATCTATTTTTATTTCTTCGAAATCTTTGTCTGGTTTAGTTTTCACACTTTCTATTTCATCTGGTTCGTAGTTCTCCTTTATTTCATCTGTTTTTTGTTTGTTCGATTCATTTGGTTTTTTGTCATGTAGTTCATTGTTTAAATCTTTTTGATCTGATTCTTCTTTTTGATGTTCAGTGCTTGTATTTCCTGCTTCACCTTCGACAGTAGACACTACATAGACTGATAACTTTTGACGTTCTGAAGAATCTGCACTAAAGTGTACCTATAAATTAACAAGAAAAGTTTTATAGTCTGTTCAAAAATTGCCAAAAACTGATAGGAAAAAGCAATATATTCTTTACTGACTGCAATAAATAACCATGTATGTCTTGCTGGGCCAGACTGCTCATGTGCAGCAGAACTTATGTCTAGATTATCTATTGTTTTATGTTTTAGAATGGTGGTTTCGGGAACCTAAAGAGTTTGACTCTTCTTTCCTGTGCTAATCAGTTAAAACCTGGAACTGACTACTTCCTTCCCCAGAATTGGAGGAGTTACTTGAGGCCCAATCGCCTCTAGATTGGGCCTACAGTGACCTCAATCACTTATTGTACGAAATAATTGCTTAACTCTGGTTTCTGGTGAGACCATGATAATCCTGTGGACCCTCCCATCGTTAGCTTATTGTTATATTCTTACCTTATAAAACTGCACCATATCATCTTTGGTAACTGTTTTTAAGTGATCCATCTCAATTCGTTCTCTGTCAAAGTTGTACACCTATAAAAAAAAAAATATTAGATATTTATTTTACAATGTCACGAACCCTATTCTTGCTAAGGCTGATGTAAGAGCTGACTAAGGGAAGAAAAAATGCAACACAAGAGAAAGAAAACTTGAAACAAACTCTCTGGCCAGCATGTTATAGAAGGCCAAAACCTCCTTGTTAAGAAGAGGTCTATGTCCAGCAGTGGACACAGTCCTTTTGGTCGTGAATTTGATTTCCATGTGCCAAACATAATTGTGTGATGAGTACTATTATTTTTTTGTGTAATTTGTCTCTAATACGTATGTATTTAGAAATATATAAGTATGTTTGTCAACTCTGCCTAGTTTGGGATCTGACGGCATTATTATTACATAATTTACACCTGCTACACGCATCTCTGCATTACCCAAAGGTCGACTGGAAGAAAATGCCTACGGCATTAAGTCCGCCTTATGCATTGTAAGTTATTTGCAGAAAGTGTAAATAAATAAATAAATAAATAATGTTGAATTGAAATTAAATATATTCTTCATGCTTTAATTTTCCAAAGTTATGGGTGAAGTTGTGAGAGTGAGGGAACAAAGAGTGCACCTATGTTTGCGCACACTTGTGCTCTATAATATCCCCTGTCTACTTGGCTGCTCTCTGTTGAGACTGGCCACCCTTGCCAATATCGGCTAGGAGTCCATCGTCATCAAGATCGATCGATCGATCAAGTACATAATGTAACTGAAAATCCGCGCTGGCAATCTTCAGTCAGGATAGGCTAAGTTTATCTCATTTTACCAAAGAGTATTTTAATTTTCTGTGTCTTGATTTTAGTCTTTGGCAAAATAGACTTTTATTATTCTTAAGAAACGTGTCTGTGGATATACCTGATTATCTATTTCAGACCATAATCGGTAGAATTTGGATGACATTTGTTTTGGTTTTTCGAGTATTCTTGATAACACAGCCTCCTTGTGGTTAGAGAACTCTTCATTGCTCATGTTTTCGAGCTGTTTCTGTAAAAAATAATATTATGCAAACTCAAAAGAACAACACTATGTATAAAATTACCTACCTTACCATACATGCAGACAAGTACATTCAAAACTACACATGGAAGAGAACTAGAGAAATTTTGAATTCTTAAATCGCGCTATTAAAATATTCACAATTACTTTTATTTAAATTTGAGATATACGGTTAACCTGTAGTACAGCAGTAGCCTGTGAAATGGATGATAGTGACAAACAAAAGGTTTACCATGAAATTTGATAATTCAATACTATCCTTTATTTAAAAGAAATGTTCCCATTTTCATAATGATGAAGGCAGCATAGAAATACCTACCAAAAACCCTTGGATGAACGCTTCAATTCTCTGCTCCAGGATATATGGATGTCTGTCACTTTGCACCATGACCCTCAGACCTAGGGAGCCGTTGGTAACCAACGACGAGCTGCAAACCACGTAACCCAGCTGCTCCTGTATACAATATCTTCAGTTATTCCAACTAAAACTGCTATGGTACAAAAAAGGACCTATGGCTAGAGTCTTGTTTTTACTTGTTTTTATTGTCAGATGAATATGTCTCAGATGCTTGACTGTTTTTTTAAGGTATATTTATTTATTATTTAAGAACCTGCCAAAGTGACTACTCTGCCTGATGGAAAGCACGAATACAATCCAAAAGTCACGGTCATCATACACATTGGGAATGCAGATAATGCAGTATGGTGACCCACAGTATGGCGGCCTAGTAAGATGCTTTTTCACGCGACGGGGGGACGTAAAAGGGGTGACAGTCATCTTGGTAAAGTACACACACTTACCACGATAACTGTCACCCCTGCATCAATGGGCCACCGGTCTCATCAGGTATAGGGGGTAAGCACGCAGACAGGTCCGTTGATGGTGATTGACTACCACCATCACAGGAGACACAAGTGTATTGTCACTCTTTAATTGCTATCCTCTCACAAGATTAAGGAGCTTCTTCTTCAATTCATCCCCTTTTTACCTCATTATTGTGGAGAATTTAAAGAATTTTTTCATTGTGAGTGCTTATAACATAAAACAACAAAATCTTAGGAAAGTACTTCAGTAGTTTAGGAACTGCATTGATGAATCGGTCGCTCAGGTCAAGCAATTTTATGTATGTATAGTATATTTTCATACAATATACATACGCTTGACTACAATATAGGAATAATTTTAAATCATAAAATAGTTCCGTTGTTAGATAGGGCAAATTAAGCTTATAGTGTTGGCAACACCGTTTTACTGTCTGTGGCTCTCTGTCTTCTGTAAGCTCCACCACGCTTATGTTGTGCCAAAGGTGTAGTAATAAAAGTAATAAACATGTGTTATGTTCCTTCAATACGAAGGGAGGATCCTCCGACCAGCCGACGTGATCATGCCTTGTGGGCCACCACTCAACGCCTGATGTTGGGATGTTGTGTATATGTTACTCGCTACGAGAATTTCTATATCGCGATACAATATTAGATGCAATACAATATTACAATATTATTGCTCCGTACTTCGATGTGTTTTCGATAGATGGCGCTGTAGTATGTAGTTTTGTTTGTGCTAAATGTGGAAGTTGGCACAAACGTTCAGAAAGGTACATAGGACTTAAATATTTAATATCCATGCTACTTTTCAGCTCTTTTACACGTAGCACTACTAGTTGAAGTAATGTTACAAACTGTCTGCATCAGTAGTTGAATACACGCTTATCAGATGTTGTAATATTAAATGTTACAAAAACACCATATAAAAATGCCTTCAAGTTAAGTGATTAAAAAAATTACAAGTGCACAATAGATCAAGAGTAACATATTGTTATAAACATTAAACAAGAGATGTGTTGGTTTAAATTAAAACATCTTATTTTGTTATGAGCAGCGATATCAGTCCAAGCTACTAACATAAGTCCAAGCTACTTACATAAGTCCAAGCTACTTACATAAGTCCAAGTTACTTACACAAGTCCAAACTACTTACATAAGTCCAAACTACTTACATAAGTCCAAGCTACTTACATTAGTCCTTAGAGTAGTGAAACAAGGTTCAGAGAGTAAGTTCACGAGAAGCCTCAGCATCAAATTTGATTTCGTCTCATTCTCACCACATCCGTAATAGAGACATGCGCATGAAGAACAATGAATGCTGTTTTGAATCTCTCGTACAAACCATACACCTGTAAAAATAATAACCTTGTTACACTCACACACAGCCGTCAGATCCCAAATGAGGTCGAATCTGTATTACCTTAACTAGACTGAAGATAAATATAAGTACTTATATATTTCTCAACACATTAATTGGTAATCGCTAGGTGTATTTTATCTATAATATTATGCAGCTTAAATAGCTTATATATTGCAGACCGACACACATAAAATCTAGACTAAACCTGTAGTCACGAATTAGGAATAGCGAATTTCACCATTACTATTTATTTCATAGGAGTTGTAAGAGCCTAAGGGAGCAAAACACGTATAAGCATGGAAGCCGGGAGGGGACTGCAAGGGGGTGCACTTAAACCCCTCTAGCAAAAAAGGAAACACATAAAAAGAACCATACTTTTAACTTATTTCGTGACAAAAGTTGATTTCATAGGTAAAGTCTTAGTATAATTCTATATTTTATATTAGTTAATAGAATGTGTGGACGTAGATGCAGAAAATAATTCTGGCGACGCCCATGTAGGTAAGAGAAGGAAAACTTCACACAAACCTTGTACTAACTCATTTGGTTGTCGGTTTATGGTGGTCTCATCACACAACTATTTGTCCTGGCTGGAAATCGCAACCACGAACTCTGGTTTATCAGCCAGGATTCAGCAGTCCTAAGCTTTTGAGTTCCGGTAACTAGTTATTCGGTAAAAAAAGTTGCCTAAAACCTAACACCGGCTTTGTGAAGTCATGGAATGACTCTCTTCAAGGCAGGACCTATTTATTCCGAAGCGTCGCTCTTATGCAAAACTTGCAGTTGCAAAGATCCAGTTTGTAGTATATGGTAAACTTACCTTTGTCTAATTCAATGTCTCTGTTTAGAAGTAGATGCTCAGCCATGAGCGGGGTCCCATCCTTGGGAAATCTGTAACCGAAGCATTTTTAATTATTTTTATGTATATTGCGAGTTTCTGAAATTCTAAATTGCCAAAAATTCCAAGAACTCGAAGACGGGTAATCTAAATTTACCAAAAAAAAAATATAAAAGATGAATATGGTCAATTATTAGAATAAGCTGTATTCTTCGTTTGCTTTCTTTTCAAATGAAGCCAATATCGAGTACAAATAATTTAATTAAAAAAATATTACTATAACCGTTCACAACTGTTACTGAAACCCAACAACCCCTACCTGATTGTAGGTAGTATTGATTTGAGAGGTTTAAGAGGTTTGAGGGTTTGATTTAAGAGATAGTAGAGCCACGCTGATTTTAGCACAAACGGGCCGGTTCGATCGGCATAGTACACTCTGTGAGAGAGTCTTGCAGACGACCAACCTAAAGCGACAGCATCCGTACTGGGGTGTTTCGTTCGTGACTGCGAGACCGAAGACCCATTAATGCAGTGGTGACAATTATCATGATGAGCTTTACACTGCCACGATGACTGTCATGTCTTCTGACATCTCACTAGGCCTCCATAGTGTTGGTCACCATATTGCATTGTTTGCAAATTCAATGAGTATCTTGATCATAACTTTTGGATTCTATTCATGCTTTCCATCAAGCAGAGTAGTCACTTTGGCAGGTTTTTAATTTAGAAAAAAAGGTATGATACAAACTGACGAAGATATATATTAACATGAATACGTAAAAATAACAATAAATCCATCGGAATTGGAACCTTTTTGAAGGAAGGTGATTATTTTAGGAGGCAGCTAAATCGTTCTCATTTATACTGCAGAACAAACAAAACTTAATTTAGAAATACTTAGAAAATTTCTGAGTAATTACTTTTGTTCTACAGCGTCAGCGATCTGCAGTGCCCTCTCTCGGCTAAGATTGCCATACATTAGACCTTCAATGTGAACTTTCCTGATGAAATTGGCAGCGAACTCCTCAAGCTGTTTCGGGGTTAAGTCTGCAAAATAGAGAAATAAAAAAAAATTATTGTGTAGTCCACGTTTTGGCAGATGTAGTATAGGGTGCTGATTAGCCAGATTTAGCCAGTGACAATAGCCCAAGATGGCTGACATGGGCTGAATGTGATTAGCCAGAAATCTATCTAAATGACGTTCAATAAGAGACGTGCTCCTTTATATAAATAAAAAATGAATGGTGTCGTGGGACAACAGGTAGGAACGAAGTTCCTTCGGATAATGTGGAATCGACACAATTTGCAAAAAAAATCGTGCTCAATTTTATGTAGGTTTTCTTGATTTTTCTCTTAAATTTTGCTGATTAGTTTTTATTTAAGTACAAGAAAGTATTTAGGAAATTCAGTATTTTAGGAAATAAAATAATAAATTCCTTAAAATAATAAAATAGCACACATGACGCGCTTTCGCGCCTGCGCACGTCTCATTTAACGGTTTTATTCCACGCACTTTTTTCCACAGATTTATTCCACAGATTTATTCCACGCACTTTTTCCACTTACGGTTTTACTATCACATTTTTTTCAGTTCGGTCCCGCAGCGAAATCCCTATCCCCTCCAAGCCTGCCGTAAGGAACTTCGTTCCAATAAAATATAGAATGATAGGAAACTAGCTTTGATATAAGCGAAATCATGTGGAAAAGTCAGTACGATGAAAGCTGCAGGCAAGTATATTATATCATCAATCATCACCAACAGCCTTTGGCAGTCTACTGCTTGATAGAGGCGATCCTTAGAAAGGCGATGTTGGCCTATTCACTGTACCACGTTGGCCAGACGGTTCGCTGTAACACATACGGTCGGTTTTTACTATACCTATGAGATGAATAGAGTTGGTACCACTCCGTATTCTAAATCAAGCAATCTTAATTTTAAAAAATAGTAGAGCCATGCTGAGCACGTTCGAGCTGGCTCGACCGCGGCAGTACCACCCTCTCACAGAAGATCAACCTAAAGCGACAGCACCTGTGCTGCCGTGTTTCGTTGGTGAGTGCGAGACCTGAGGCCCATTGATGCAGGGGTGACAGTTATCGTGGTAAGTGTGGGAGCTTACATTGCCACGATGACTGTCATGCCTTTTACGTCTCCAAGCGGGACGTGACACTAGGCCGCCATAGCGTGGATCACCATATTGCATTGGCTGCATTCACAATAAGTATAGAGACTACCACTCTTGGATTCTATTCATGCTTTCTATCAATCAGAGTAGAATCACTTTGGTAGTTCCAGAATAAAAAAATGTATACTATAATACCTTGAACAGCTTCCAAATCGTAACTTAAGTCCCAGATTACGCTGGATAAGCATACAGTACTTTCGATATGTACAAGCTGAAAGAAGATAAATTAGTTTAATACGTAAATTGTAACTTCTGTAACGTAGAACTGAAAAAAAAGAATATTAGACATGTTTCACACACGGCCATCTTTTTTTTCTTTTTTTTTTTTTTTTTTTTTTAAAAAGACAACGCCCGCATTAGGAATAAATCCTGTGTCGCGGGGGACTTTACAAACATACAAGAAACGGACACAAAGAACACCCAGACTCAGAACAACAATTTGTGGATCACACAAAGTGTTGTCCCATGTAGGATTTGAACCCACAACACAGCGAAGCGGAGAGCGGCGTGGCGACCGCTTAAACCACTAGGCCAATCGTGCAGTCAAAAATCTGATCTTAAGCTAAGCTGAACCTGTACTAAGTATGATATGCACTTAACCAGACTGCTGAAAAACGGACTTAGACACTTTTGAGTATTGTTAAATTTTTATATTTTAAAGCAAAATAGTTCGTTATGGATAAAATCTAAATTTGGAGTCTCGAATCCCGTGGAGAACATCTTACAAATTGCTAATCCCACATCAAACAAAGGAAAATTTTTGCATTTAAAATATTGATCTTCATCTCATCAATAGCCTTTCGTGGTCCACTACAGAACAAAGATCTTTCCTAAAAAAGAAGACTATACAATATGGTTAGACGGGTAATTATCTACAGAATTTGTATTGTATTTTTTTTTACAGTGCTGTTGTGCCTTGTAGCTTGTGCCTTTAGTCGACTTATGACAGCTGATCCCACCGTCTCACTTTCTCTATAAACCAAATTACACGGTTCAGCTCTTCCTTCCTGTACAAAGCAGTTAAGACCTGGAATTCACTACTACCGCACGTGTATCTGTTCCACTTTGATCCAGGGTCCTTTAAGCAGGCCGTGAAAAAGGATCTCACTAGGCCCCCATAGCGTGTCACCTTATCGAATTGTCTGCTTTTACAATGAGTATCATGACTATTACTCTTGGAATCTATTCATGCTTTCCATCGGGCAGAGTAGAGTCTCTAGTCGGCCCAGAATAAAAAAATACCCACGGTATGAATAGAAGTGATAACAATATCAATTTAATATCTGTCGACTTACCTCAGTCGGTTCATCAGCTTCCATGTTTTTTATATTCCTTATTATACCTTCTGCCTTGATTTCAAAACGTTTTGGCTTTATTTTAAATGAAACTAAGTGATCTAGTATAATGTCTAGTAGTACATGTATTTTATCATCGTATCCTTCTACAGTTATCTAAAAATTTAACATACATATATAAATCAGACACAAAGAACTCTCAGACTCAGAACAACAGCGTGTGGATATCAATCAACCTATCACCATCCACTGCTGAACGAAGGAACGCTAATCATCCCGGTCTTGGGCAATTCGCATCCATCTGCTGCCAGCCACCTTCTTCAGGTCGTCGGTCCATCGCGCCGCTCGACAGTACGTTTTATATAAAGGTCGACCTCACAATATAATGACATCCGTTCAGTTGACTGGGGGAAATACTCCAAAGTGGTTTATATCTTTTAAAACTGTTCATGTGTGATAGTAAGCCTTGTACTCCTTCGTCTTTATACTATGAAACTAAATTTATTGTATTTATTTATAAATTGCATTTACAACAGGGCTATTATTTAAAGCCTAAGGAATAATACAGAACTCGTCGGTAGATAGCTTAAGGAAACAGTAAGTGAAGAAATATTTACATTAATTCCGTACTCCGGATTTCGAGACACACTCAACGTCAGTCCACCTAAGTTTGCTGTAGAAGCGATGTCCTGAAGACTGTCCGAGAGATTTTCTACCAACATTTTAGTTAAGTTTGCGTTAACCGGATCCGAGTAAGCCAAGGGACTGAAAACAATAATTAATAATTAAAACACGACTGTGTTAAAATTGCTTAAAACTTACAGATTTTGAATTTTACAATTTTCCCAAAGGGTAATTAGTCGGTGTCACTCTCATACTTTAGAAGGAATCTAACGACACCTTCCAAGTCAGAATCCATCTAGTCAATTAGGTTTCAGAGCGTGCCAATGAAACAGAAGTATTATAAATACACTCGAAAAAGAGAACTCCATTTTTGATTCTATCGTCAGCCTAGCGCTATTTGATGTGATGATAAATAATATTTATTTCTCCAATTAAATCCTTTACAGATATTTTTACACATCAGACTTTACATGTAGTATACATCCGCATTTCCTAATACCCCACTGTTGTGTGTAAGTATATAGTGGTGCAGTTGAAGGTGAAACAGTTCTGGTAACCTTTTGAATCCACCCTTCCCAAGCTACTCCAACCTGTCCTGTTCCCCATCAGAGTCGTAAAATCCTTACTCTTATCTATTTTTTCTTGCCCATACTTCCTATTAAACGGAACTGACGCTGCAGAAGCGAAGAGGCAAAAATTTGGTACCTGTATGAAACTGGGCACTATTTCAACACGAACATCTACTTGTTGGCCAAATAAGTGGAGAACTAATATTACCTGATTAAATCAAGCGTGATCATAGCTTTTGGAAGCAGGAACTCATTATCCTTCTTGTACCACATTCTCATTAACTTGGTGTCCTGGAAACATGAGAAATAAAAAACTCATATCTGCTAAACTGGTTGAATATTTAAACCAATAAGTCTAGAGGCATAAACCAAAATGTACCTTCCCTATTGACATATACACTTTTTTTGTTTTTTTTTGTTATCGGTTTGGAAAATCCCTTCGGATCTCCAGCTCCTCAGGGACACAGGAGCCAAGAGTATGTGGTGTTTCCACTAAAAACCCCCCCGGCGGCCGGTCTCAGGCGTCCTTCTCTGAAGGGAACTGGGACCATATTATTTCAGGTCCCCTCCAGAATCAATGCCGCGTCTAGTCAGACCATCTTGCGATTGAGATATAGCCTGAAGTGCTCGATTGATGGCATTAGACTTATTCTCTATTAAATGTTTAAAATTATTTATTTATTTATTTTTTATTTATTTCTCTTCGTAACAATCCGCGGTTTTATCGCTCACGGCGATTTCTTCCAGACAACCTTAACACGGACATCAGGTGTTTGAATATTTTAGGGTAGTTTGCACAGTTCCAGGGATTCCTTACTGTTCCAAGGATTTCCTTACTAGGGTGCACCTGGTCCCCTGGCTATTGGTACCTGAGACGGCGTGTAGTTTTTGGTCGGATCGAGTCTGACATAACCACTCTTCGGTGGTATCCGTGGTGATTTTCTCACAGTGCAAAAAAAAGGGTAGTTTGCACACAAGTAACACATTACAATGAAAATATTGAAATATCTATAGAGACTCATACACAAATACCCTTTTGCATTAGACGTATACCAATGCACGTACATACACCTACATAAATATATAAATTAAAAGCGCTTACAATGATTGTTTCAGGCAAATTATTCCAAAAATTAATTGAAGTTGGCAAAATTTAGAAGCTAAAATTCTTTCTACCCATTTTGGCCATGTTGGTGTAAGCGTAAATATTTCTATGTTCTACTAACCTTAATGATAGCTGGTGCTATATCTTCACACGTAGGATCCATGCTTTTATCTAAATCCAGTTTAGATGGAATGAAGTCATTTGGTGGTGGCAGGTGAAGTTCTTCATTCAGTTGTACTTCTTTCCATGTCTAGAACAATTTTATTTGGGACACAACTCTCACACTTGAAATTTACTCTATATTGCTTGAAACTTAATAATGATGTGCATGAAACGTATTCAGATTCTGGACAACAATTTGTGGATCACATAATATTAAACTCGTGTTTCGTTGGTGAGTGTGAGACCGAAGACCCTTTGATGTAGGGGTGACAGTTATCGTGGTAACTGTGTAAGCCTTACACTGTCACAATGACTGTCATGCCTTTTACATCCCCAAGTGGGGTGTGTAAAAGCATCTCACAAGGCCGCCATAGTGTGGGTCACCACACTGTGTTGTCAGCATTTGCAATGAGTATGGTGACCACAACTCTTGGATTCTATTCATGCTTTTCATCAGGCAGAGTAGAGTCACTTTGGCAGGCTCTTAAGATAGATAGATAGAAAAAACTGTTGTCCTGTGCGCAGAGCAAGCGACGAGGAGACCATTGAAACTACTATGCCGTCCGTGCAGGCAATTAGTATTGCGTTTTACCTAATATGCAAAGTTGTCGAAGCTACTTCCGAAATCCTGGCGAAGGAGCTTGAAGGACAGCAACGCAGTTGCGTGTCCTGAGATGAAGGTGACCATGACTTGTGGTGATCACTTATCATCACTTATAAGTTTTGCTTATTTATCTCCAATTATAGAGAAAACCTGATTTGTCAAAAAATAAAAATACGAGTTTGAAGAACTTTTAGATGGACCGGTTTTTATTAAGCAGTAAAACAGTTTTATCATTTCGAATACCATAAATACAATTTTTTTTATTGACGATGATACATACCTTTAATTGAGTTTCATCTATATTTTCCACCCAATACTTGGTGCCATAGCGTGGTACTGTCATTGTACATTTGTTTTCGAACGCCCTGCAAAATTAGCATAAATCAACCAACAGCTATAAGACATTAGAAACTAGTACCTTAGAACAAACTTTACTTCGCAACTATCTGTTAGGAGACCCCTCTACTCATTTTCCCCTTTTATAATTAAAAGAAACAGGTTCTCAATAACTTAGCAGAAATTTCTCATCTCTGACTAAAAGACTATGTGTTCTGATTCTCATTTTGTGTAGAAATACATGTATGTTAACAAAAAAGAGTGTACTCTTTTTTCACGAAAAGATAACACTCCATTTTTTTTTAATATGGCAATCAACGACATCTTTTGGCTGAGACGATGATGATGATGACGGTGATGACTGTCAACTGTGTGTTATTATGATACCAAAAAGAGAACTCTTATCATGCAAGAGTATGACAAGATTAGAAAGCGGCCGTTTCTCTTATGTGGAGGTCCAAAGGTTACTTCTTAACCTCCACATAAGTCTAAGATACTACTTGGCCAGTAGTGGGGCAGAGTTGAGGGAGTCAGTGCGGTATGATTAGCAGATCCTCTGAGCGAATCCTCTTTGTAGAGTATGGAAAAGCTTACAAAATCCCACCTTCTCGACTGCGAAAGCATATGCGGCTATACATGATGACCGGATGAAACTTGGAGATTGCACCAATTTGTTCAATTTTATATTATTTTAATCATTTTTGCTATTAAGTATTCAACGGTGAATATTTAACATGCATTAAATAGAGAATCCATCCTAGCAATTCATCCGGAGCTAAGATAAACTCACGAAGACTTGTCCTGAGTGGAACTTGATCTCACAACTTCTGATGCCGCAGTCAAGGTCACCGAACAGTTGCCTAAATAACCAGAATTAACTTATCAACCTAAAGATAAACTACTTACTGTCCAACTATGTTTAAATTCACATTTTCTGGAGTTAAGTGTGATAGCAATTCTGTTATCAACTCTGGTTTCCATTCTGGGTTCAGACTATAGACACTAAGGACGTCTTCTATTGGATATTCCTGAAAATTAAAGAATACGTGAAAAACTTGGCACTTTAGGAACGCAAATAAATGCGGCTTCCCACCGTAGAGCCCAATTAGATGCAGTATCGATTCGGAATGGACCTTGAAGTCACATAAGAAGACACGAAGTCCTCTGTAGTGTAGAGCCAGACCGAGAGGGGTTGCCTACGTTTATTTCTTTTTGTCAAGAAGTAACATCCATTAAATAAATATCGACAAGGTAATAAGAGAGTGCTAGTACTCCTATCAGACAAAGAGGTATCAGGCAACGGAGAGCGCAAAATCTTTGCGGTCCAAGGACAATAGATCGTGCTCTAGCAGAAACAGGCTTGAACGAAAAAATACAAGTTATATACACGTACTGTTGTGGCTACCTCTTATTTAGAAGACTGCCAAGGTCTGCCAGCACCCTAAGGGTCTTCCTTCCAAAGGTAAACCAAAATGCAAAACAATGCACACATTTTTATCAAGTTTCTGGTCAGTTTGATACTTACGTACCACTTCATTGCTTTCGTGTGATGACGATACAGAATACAAAGTGTCACTACGTCTATTAATGTCATGGGTGTTATAAAAGGCGACTAAGGGAGCAAATTATGCAGGACAGCAGCACTTTGAAGAGAAAGTAAACTTAATACAAACCCGTCTAATCAGCGTGGTACAGTAGGTTAAATCCTTCTTTTTGAGAAGAGGCCTAGATCCAGCAGTGGGCTATAAAAGGCTGCTTATAATACCATTTCATCGCAAGTTTTGGTGATTCGTGAGGATGATTATTTCACGACGGATTTTTTTATTCTATATTAAGAGACTGCCAAAGTGACTCTACTCTGCCTGATGGAAACCATGAATAGAATCCTAGAGTTGTGGTCACCGTACTCATTGCAAATGTAAACTATGCAGATAGTGACCCACACTATGGCTGCCTTGTAAGATGCTTTTGCACGCCCCGCTTGGGGACGTAAAAGGCATGACAGTCATCTTGACAGTGGAAGACTTACACAGTTACCACTATAACTGTCACCCCTGCATCAATGGATGGTTAAAAAGTAAAAAAAAAATTTGTTTAGTTACCTCCATAAAGAAAGCATAATCTACAACCAAATCTTCAGGACATAATGTGTCTTGGAATCGATAATTTATCTCCATTTGTTTCTTCCGTTCTTCCCAAATCCATTCTTGAGGACCTTCGATTTTGAGCATCTCAATATACTGAAATAGTAATTTTTAAATATTAAAACTATGTATATCAGTGTGGTGATGGATTAAGAATACATAGTGTTACCACTCCCGTTCATCCCGTGGATACCGTAAGAAATTACTAAGGAAATAAATTATACAAGAAAATATCACCGCAAAGAGGAGGAAAACTTGAAGCAAAGCCTACTCTAACCCGTCTGGCCAGCGTGGTATAGTTGGCAAAAACCTCCTTGTTAAGGAGAGGCCCTGTCCAGTAGTGGTCTGTAAAAGGCTATTGATGAAAGCTATGTTAGAGAACTCAGACTTCTGGCAACAATCAGTTGGAGATAAACTTCTGACCTTCTGGAAGTATTCCATGTATCTCATAATCCATCAACTGCATTTTATTGTAACTAATTGCCCTCAATTACTATTAGTGTAGTTCAAGATTTTCAAAATGTACTGAAATTGATAGCTGAAAGGTAGGAAACTTGACCTTATAACGTTTCTAAATAAGAGAGTGTGGTGATATCCATAATCAGCGCAAACAAAAAACATATACCTCAGCGCCATCTAGCGAATACACATCGAATTACGGAGTAATGAACTACGAAGCAACTATTAATCCTTAATCCCGTTATAGAAATTCTCCCGTCGATTAAGATATACACAACATCCCAACATCAATCGTTGAGTCGCGGTCCACTAGGCATGATCACATCACCTGGTTGGAGAATCCTCTCTATGTGTTGGAGGGACATGACATCCGTTTCTCCACAGAGAGTGTGCAAAGTTGCGGGAAAATCTAAACCTTGCAACCCAGGTCTACTAAAAATCCTTGTATTTTAAAGTAGATCACTTACTTGAAATACTAAATGAACAATGTCGTCTATATAATGGATGCCTTCTTCGGTAAGGTCTACTTCGATGTTGAAGAAGCTAAAGCCTCGAGCGGGTACATATAGTCTACTTAAAATGCTGTAAATAAACAAACATACAATATAGATTACTTCACTATTTGATTTCTGGAAGTTACAATACACAGATGTTGATAAATCTAGGCAAGAACGCTCACAGTAAAGAGAACTGAGGTACAAAAAAAACGATTTGATTAAATTTTGTTGTAATGAAAGTCAAAGTTATATTTATAATCCATCGCAGCGACACCTCACTAGTGTGCGCTCCCATCCCTATATTGTTATTGTCTGTGAACACATATGTACCTCTTTAGAGATCAAGAATAAAATGTGGTGTCCTGAATAAAAGTTCATTTTCATTTTGAGGAAAGGCCTAGATCCTAGAACAGTGGACTATGAAAGACTGCTCATAATACCATTTCATCGCAAGTTATGGTGATTCGTGGGGACGATGATATCACGACGGATTTTTTTGCTTTTTTTCTATACTAAGAGCCTGCCAAAGTGACTCTACTCTGCCTAATAATATTCCTTTTCCTATGTAATCTATGGTTCTATTTAGCAAATGTAAATTACATCGTTTGATTTCACTTGAAAAGCTTTGATGCATTTCTATTTTTGGAAATAAGATTTTGATATTGCAGCGCCATGATCGTAGACGAGCGGTTGAGCCCGTGACGGTAGACATTTTGTTTAAATAATCTATCCTTCTATCATCTGTTTAATTAAAATAGACCAATATTTCGGATATTCGACACACAACGTCATCTAGTCCCAAACTAAGCGAGCGTACTATGGGTACTAGACTAGAATACATATGTATGTATATATGTACTTTTTTTCATGCTGTAAGCATTCAATTGTGTAAAACATGATATAAGTTTATTGACTCGTGTAGATGTTACATAATTCTAATGACATTAAACATAAAAAAATCTATTAAATAAATAAATAAATAATAAATAAATATTTCAGACATTTGACACACAACGCCATCTAGTTTCAAACTAAGCAGAGCTTGTACTATGATAACTATACTGACTGATAGAATACTTATGTACTTTTTTTGTAAATATTTACATATTATACATAGAAAACATCCAAACTTCTAAACAAATATTTGTAAATCGGACAAATATTTGATTCGACCCGGAAATAATAAAATATATAATATTCATGGACGAAATTAACACAAAACACTGCTGTGCTTTGTTCCTAGTCATGTCGATTACATTTAATGGCGTAAAACATGAAATACGAACACGTTTATTGACTTGTATAGATGTTAAATAATTCTAGCGATATACAAATTTAACATAAAAAATATATTAAATATTAAATCTAAATAAAAAACTTGGGACTATCTTATTTTTAATACATAGAAATAAAATTGAAGTGTGTGTCTGTGATGAAAAATAATTGTTTTGTCAAGTGCGTATAGCTGTTTACCCGATAATAAAATATAATTTTTAAATGCTGTTTGTCTGTTTGTTTGTCCTGGCTAGTCTCTTCAACCGCTGGACCGATAATAATGGGATTTTACTAGGCAGGAGGAGGAGGTTACTCAGCAGCATATAGACTACTTTTATCCTAGACTTCCAACGGAATCGGGATTTATGCAGCAAAAATCACGTCTCTAGTGTAAAATATCAAGATTCGAATAATACGCAAACGAAGTCGCGGGCATTGTTAGTTAGCAAATATTAAATGTCCTGAGCATAGAACCAGGTGCTCTTTTACGAAGTTATATTGTTATAACCACTGAGACTAGTGACTTTCTTCAGTTTATATCACACACATAAACACGCTACATGCGTATTGCAGAAACTATCATATATTCAATAAAAAGTATACACTAGTAATATGTTATACAACGATAATAATACCCTCATGGCCATCTGATCCCAAACCAGGTAACCTCTATGGTGACCAGACAGCTGACAAAAATGCTTAAATATTACTAAACACATATGTAATGATAAATAATACCCTGACACACAACAAATGCTCGTTTTCATCACACAAAGATTTGTCCTGCGTGGAAATTGAACCCACGTCTTCTGGTTTAGCAGTCGGAATCACTAACCATCGGACCAACAGACTTGCTAAGCATAAACACAAATATTGAAGCAGCTTAGACTTGCTCTAAAATCCATGTCTCGTACTAACTTTTTCTGATAACATTAAATCGTCCAAAGAAATAATATATCCATAAACCTTACTTATCACACCAACCACGCTTCTTGAGGGCTGAAAGTAGACTCCCGGGACCTTCATGGTGTATGAGATGATTAAGATAGCCTCCAGGCTGGAAAAAAACGAATATTAGGGTCAAAATCCAACATAATCCTGCGTAACTTGCTCAATTATTGTTTAAATAAATAACATTATTACCTGACTTTTGTAACACATCCAATACATATATGGAACCGGAAAAGTAATTTCCAAGTTCCGTGTATCTTTAATAGGTATACCGTAGATTTTTTTTCGTCGTAATTCTGGAGGAAATGGGTTAAGGGGCCAATACGGTGCCGTCACTGATTTGTCTTCGACGACAGAGAATAGTGGGGCCACAACTGCTTCAAGCTCATCCAAAGACTCTAGTTAAAGAGAAAGTAGCGCTTAAAAGTGGTACTAAAAACACATAAAAACAATTTGGGCACTAAGCTTATGGGAATGTATTTATTTTTATGTTATTTATTTAGTATTCAATACTTTATTGCACACTGTATCGTTGTAGAGATGTTACGTTGTGTTTTGACTGTACGTATGGACAAAGTCTGGTACTGCAGAGTAGGAGAAAGGATGAAGTAGTTGTGCCAAACTAGCTTACCATTAACTATGTGGTGACTTCCACATACAGCACCAACAAAAAACGTACTATAGTGCCATCTAGTGAAGATACATCGAACTACGGAATATAATGAACTACAAAGCAACTACTAATCCTGTATCGCGAAATAAAGATTCTCGTTACGATGAGCATATACAACATCCCAACATCAACTGTTGGGCCGCGGCCCGCCAGGCATGATCACCTCGGCTGGTCGGAGGATCATCCCTTTGTGTTGGAGAGACATGACACCCATTACATCTACAGTGGTGACCCCGACGCGATCTGAACTATTTATACATATTAATACATACTCATAGTCATACATATTCATACATACATGCTTGTTACACAGACATAATATAATTAATTTTCGAAAAATTTTACTCTAATAGGCTTTTTAACTTTTTTATATTACATTATAACGTTATCAACTACTAGGTTAGTTTTATCATTAAGGTATTTTTGTAGTGCATAATATGCTTTATTGATTGGTAGTGATGTTAATATTTCATGAAATTTTATGTTGCTTTTTTCAGTTTGGACAGTATCTAACAATTTGTTATATTCATATAAGAAGTACATTGACTCTTGAGCTACAATTTTTGTCTGTGTTACAAAAGTAAGCGTTTTCTGCCATTACGAAGAACACAGAAAGGTTACGTTGAATAGTGCGTTGAGATTTATATGAGTGTGTGGTACTGTGGTGTGTACTGTAAGTTTGTGGTGTGTATGGTATGTAAGTGTGGGTAGTATGGTTCTAAGACGGGAGAGTGTTTCTCTTCCACTGTTGAGGAACGAGCGTCATGGTCTTCCCACACAAAGGGAGAACCAGCTACAGTTATCATGCCTGGCGGGCCTCGACCCAATGACTGATGCTGGCAAACAATACATATGCTCACCAAAAATTTATAATATAAGATTTCGAAATTAAAATTCTGTGTCTGGGTGTTGCTTGTGTCCGTTTTACGTAAGCTTGCAAACTCCTCAACACAGGATATATTCCTGATACGAGAGTTGTTTCTTTAAAACAAAAGTTAGTAAGTTAAAGAAATATTTTCTTTGAAATACCTTTGCCTATGACGACCAGAGACATTATGTTGGCGGAATACCATTTGTGATGGAACTTCAATAATTCGTCTCTGACATTAATGCCTTTGGATTCTGGATCGACTCGTAAAGTGTCTATGTTACCTGCATAAGTAAAAGTTTGTAATTACATATTTAAGCAACTATATACATTACTAGCTTTTGCTCGCGGTTTCGCTCACGTGAAGTTTGGTCTGCCACATTAAGTTTCGTACCAGATCATTTTAAATAAATATATTTTTTTGACATACATACAATCCTACGGTACATCATCTTTGTGTAACTTCAATGGTTTAGGCAGCGTACGCCAAGATAACTCTCAGAGGTCAGATTTTTTTTCGACTTAATTCATATATGTATTACGATCAAAATTACATAAAATCATTACAAATTGTAGCCTATATGTTATTCCGATGTATAACCTATATTACTGTAAAGTTTCATCCAAATCCGTCCAGTAGTTTTTTCGTGAAAGAGTAATAAACATCCATACTCACAAACTTTCTCATTTATGATATTAGTAGGATTATACATTACAGTCGACGGGTCTGTAGATGTAACGGTTCGTAACCCTGCCTGCTAAGTCGGCAGTTGTGGGTTTGTTTCTAGTTTTATTTAATGGTGATCACACCATTAATAAGTGCTCATCAGATCATCAGAACACGGTCTTTTGCCATGAGTTTTGCTGCAATTTAACTGAATGTTTACATAACGGAGGATACTCCAAATTTTGAGGTACTGCATTTAAAAATTGGCAACACTTGTGTTTTTCGAGTTCAAAGTGCTTATGGGCTGCGGTAGTAACTTGTCATCAAATGACCCACCTGTTCTTCATCATTATCATCAACAGTCTACTAGTCCTCTTCTGATCATAGGCGTCTTCTTAGAAAGGAGGTTTTGGACTACTATGGTTTACCAGACGGGTTGGAATAGAGGTGCCATCATAACAGCTGTTTCGTAATAACAGCTGTTCCAGGATCCAACCTATCTCAGGCGCAGAGTAGCACACCGTGTGATTCCAATGAATCTGATTCCGACACACCACCTCGCTGTAAACCCCGGTGGGGTGACGGTCCAAGGGGTTACTACAGGTTAAAAATAAGAAGTTGTGGCAAGTTTGTCCTGCCTTAGTCTATAAAATTCTATGTCTATAAAAAAGAACCGGTACTGTTGTATAGACTGACCTGTAGTAAACTTGTGAAAAGGATGTTTCTGGTCGCAAATCTGTTTCTGGATTTGGTAAAGGCGATCAAAGTCTGTACATAAGTTCATCTCAAACTCGGAATTGACAGCATTTAATTCACGATCTGTGGCGGATTTTGTGAACAGTGGTGAGATGAAGAACTGCAAAAATCTGGAAAAGATAGAAGTCATATCACATCACTTACAGAGAGAGAAATGTTCAGAAATTTGCCAGAAAAATGGCCTCCCGCTAAGATCGATATTAAACGATATTTCGTGACAAATTATCAAGTAAATTAGGTTATAAAGGTACTGAAGCCACAAAGTAGTCCCAATAAGCGCACCCATGTTTCTTGGGCTCCTTATTAATACATCTTAAAGTTTATTTAAAGAGTTTACATCATATGCTCATAGACCAAGGAAGTCAACTACGTAAGACAATAGAACAGAGAGCGAGAACTTGGAACAAATTGGCCATCGTGGTACCTCTTTTTTTCAGGAGAGGCCTATGTCCAGCAGTAATCTATTTAAGGTTTTTGCTGATATGAAAAAAAGTGTCAGTCATAATTGGAGCCTTACATGTCAAGAGCTTTTTTCAGATGGGGCGGAGTCACAGCAAACTGAAATACAGTACTGTCACTTCCTGTGGCTGCATTGTACCACCCCCCATTTTCTGCCACAAATTTGTCAAACTCATTTTCCTGAAAAATTTATTTGTCAAGTTAATAATGAAAAAAGGCAATTATAGAAATTTCGTGTCTAAGATAAGGTGAAGTTCCAAATACTCTTTTCTTAGTTTTTAGCTTTATCTCTCACAGGATCTGTCCGATTTCAAACTAGTTTACAATCAGTGCTTTATTATATACATACATTATTTAGATAAACTACACCCAGACAGAGAAGGTTCGTCTGGGTCGGCCATATCCACAGACGAATCGATGTGTGCGGATGGAGGCCGCGGTTGGGCAAAAGTAATGTAGGGCATCTGGCAGCGGATGGATGTGGATTGCCCAAGACCGGGAGGGTTGGCGTTTCTTGGGGAAGACCTTCATTCAGTAGTAGACAGCGATAGTAGGTTGATTTGATAGAGAAAATGATTGTGTGTATCACACAAAGTTTACACTGGGTGGGAGTTGGAACCGAGGAAGTCCAGTTTGGCAGTCAGAGTCACTAACTAGACGAAAAGGTCTAGTTACTGCGTTAATGAATCAGTTAGGCTGACAAGGAAAGTAATTTGTGTACATAAGTAACTTTATTACCTGTGGATATTTCTCTGTTCCGAGAAACACCATATGTTCGCAAAAATGGGCCAAACCGGGTACTTCATCTGGATCGTTAAACGAACCTGAAATATAGAAAAAAAAATATAATAGCAATATTCTTGAATATCTGACACATATGGATATGAGGTACCCTCTGCCACCGGTTCACCAGCGATAAATTGGTTCTGACTGAAGCTCGTCCTCCCGGTCTTTCTCCACCGCATCCTTCTACAAAATGACGTCTTTGCAGAAGGACGCGACCAGCCGACAGCTGTCGCTATCGTTGCCACACACACCACATCACCACCACAGAGATCCTCTCCGATGATTTTATGATCATGTCAGTGTAAGATTCACACAATTACCATGATAACTATCGCCTCTGCGTCAATTGGCCTCTGATCTAGCACTCTTCGATAAAACACCACAGCAATGATGTTGTCGCATTAGATCTTCTGTGAGAGGGTAGTACTGCCTTGGTCGAGCCGGCCCGTTCGTGCTGAAATCAGCGTAGTCCTGCTACCTTGTGATAAGAAAATTGTCTGGCTATATATGCTTACCGACTTGAACGTCTAGAGCACCAGCAGCCATGTCTGCAGAAGGATCACTTACTAATAACACCTTCATTCTGTTTGCCAACAGCAAGCCCCTGTAATAAAGACCAAAAAAATTAATCACAAGCCCTATCATAATATCAGCGTTGCAGTCCCTCAGGCTGCAGCAATATGCTGAGATAAGCGACGCGGATGGCACAGGGCACTATAATCAGGTAATTATAGTGGGGCAGGAAGAAAAGGGAACATTGGGGGAGAATCTCTACAAGCTGTAGGTGGCCCGAGGTACTTCGGTTATTTGTTCTGTGTCTGGGTGTAATTTATCTCACTAAATGATCACCGTCCTCCATAAGCACAGCCTTGAAGTGACAGCTGAGGCCATTTGTCACCCTAGCAGTAGCAGGCCGGAGTGGCGATGCGAGTGGCGTGAACCACGAGGTTCCCACACGGGAGGGGGGTTATCTACAAAAGTAGGTTGCCCGATGTACTTCGGGGTTCCAGAGATTTCCTTACTAGGGTGCACCTGGTTCCCCGACTACTGGTACTTTAGACGGCGTGCGGGTTTTGGTCGTTTCAAGTCCGACATAACCACCATTCGGTGGTATCGGTGGGGATTTCCACACAGAAAAATAAGGCGGAGTAGGGTGGCTGCGGCATCGATAGCGGCACGGTGAGCGGCGTTGCAATGTAGGCTCACCGCCGCTGCCCTCGCTGCTGCCTTCGAGGCCAATTCTGTATAAATCTTTGCATGGAACAAGTCGGAACGCTACGTCCATTGACTTCGTGCCGGCAGTCTTGATGATGGTGGTTAATAGAGTGGCAACGTACTTGAGATTATTAAGTTATGGGTATCCATGGGTGATGACAATCAGTTACTTTTAAGTTAGCAGTTTGAATGTTTAAATTCTACATCATAAAAAGGAATTAATGAAAATACAATGATTTATTCCGAGTACGGGAGTCGTCTTTTTTTTTTTAAAAAGAAGAATAAAATATGCTTGGTATTTTGAGGGGTATTACCTTTATTTTTTAGTTTTCTTTACCTGTAAAAGCGTTTGTCAGCCTCTGATTTCACAAAGTTGTGATATCTCTCTGTTACACCTGGAGAAGGTGTAGCAGTGATAGGATTTTCACTGATACTTCCATCCGGAACAGAAGAGTCTTCACCTGACCTCAACGAGATCCCAGAAGACTGACCAGAGCCGCCAGAGGAATGTTGGTTCTTTGAAGATGAATCCATGACAATTACTGACTTCTCTTATTTCTGAAAGGATAAATTGAGAGTAATGGTAATGAGTTTATCGATACATTCACCTTTGATAGTCCACTGCTGGACATAGACACTGCTGGGTTTTGGCCTACCACGCGGGCAAGACGGGTTGGTATGTTTATTTTTATTTATTTCTTTTTAATACATCCTGGGTTACATTTGCATGAGGTGGACTTAATGCCATATGGCATTCTCTACCAATCAACCTTTAGGTGGTTCAATAACTGACATGGCAGGCACACATGAATCTTTAAGAGAAGCAATGAATAATTACATACAAATTACAATTAATTATATACGGACAAAAAGAAAGAAAGATATATATATAGATGAAAACACATGTAGCGACTGCCGCATTAGAGCACAAACAGAAATATACAACAGCGTCATCTAGCGAAGATGCATCGAACTACGAAGCATGAACGAAACGTATGAACGTTATAATCTACGAAGCAACTACTAATCCTGTATCGCGAAATAGAGATTCGCGTGGCAAATTAGCATATATACAACATCACAACATTAAACGTTGGGCTGTGGGCCGCCTTGTAGGCACCGCTTTGTGTCGAAGGGACATGATGCTCGTTCCCTCTACACACAAATAAATATTTAAGCAATGAACAAACAGAACAAAATGTATAGGATGTGTGTTAAGTGTTCCTTCTCTTTGCAATCATCTTGTCCTGGGTCTTTTACTCCCTTAGTCGCCTTTTATAACACCCATGAAAATAATAGGCGTGGTTACACTATGTTATCTTAATTTGCCACCATTTGGAGCAGATGGCGCACACAAGAGCGCTTCGAATTAACATAACAACTGCGCTCGATAACTCGATGGCGCTTCGGTAGTAAATACAAAATTCGGTAGTAAAAAGTGTATAAGTATTCTATCTAGTCTAGTCATCATAGCACAAGTTCTGCTTAGTTGGAAACTAGATGACGTTGTGCGTCAAATGTCCGACAGCCTTTTACAGTCCACTGCTGGACATAGGCCTCTCCTTACTGGCTTTGGCCTACTATTCCACGCTGGCCAGACGGGTTGGAATAGGGTTTGTTTCAAGTTTTCCTTCTCTTTGTATTGATGTTGTCTTGTATACTTGGTCTCTTAGTCGTCTTACGACATCCACGGGATGAATAGAGGTGGTAACGCTATGTATTCTTAATCCATCACCACACGGACATATATTTATTTATTATTATTATTTTATGTATCGATATCAGTTCATTGTGTGTGTGTTTGTGTATATATTTCTCTGTAAGACCTAAATGTCATTTTAGACAGCAGGTATGATTTTTCTGACACTGGTTTTAAAGTTAAATACCATATTTAAATTTAATAGCATAATTTATTACATTTTGTTCACATTGATTCGTTTGTATGAAATTTCTTATATAACAAATTTCTCTATGGTGAGTAAGAGTATATTTATAATATATCCGGTAGTAGAGCCACGCTGATTTCAGCATGAACGGGCCGGCTCGTCCGAGGCAGTACTACCCTTCCACACAAGACCACCCTAAAGCGACAGCATCCGTGCTGCCATGTTTTGTTTGTGAGTGCGAGACCGGAGACCCATTGATGCAGGGCTGACAGTTGACGTGGTAAGTATGTGCCATACAATGCTACGATAACTGTCATGTTTTTTACGTCCTCAAGTGAGGCGTAAACAATCGTATTAGGCCGCCATAATGTGGGTCACCATACTGCATTGTGTGCATTCGCAATGAGTATGGTGACTACAACTTTTGGATTCTATTCATGCTTTCCGTCAAGCAGAGTAGAGTCACAAAAATACATAAGAGTCGATTTCATAATAAAAAAAGGACCACACTCTTGAGTCGATTTGTCCGTACAGAGGGCATGAGCCCCAGCTATCATGTTACCTAATCAGTATTTGTCAAGATTAATGAAAAAAAAAACACCACCCCGAAAAACTGACACCATAAAACTAGCTAGTCTACATATTACTTTTTATTATTAATTATGTATTAGTATTTAAATAAAATGTATTTAACTAGATAATGCGTTATAATTAAAACATTATTTTAATATCTAATATATAAAATTCTCGTGTCACAGTTTTCGTTGCCATACTCCTCCGAAACGGCTTGTCCGCTTTTGATGAAATTTTTTGTGCTTATCCAGTATCTATGAGAATCGGCCAACATTTATTTTTTATCCCCCTAAATGTTAGGGGTAGTACAACCCTAAATTTTTTTTTTATTTTTTTGACAAAATTTTTAATTTCTATTTTTTTATGATACAACATACAAAAATACATAACCCTCAATTTTCACCCTTCTACGATAAACCCTTATTTTTTAATAGCCATTTTAGTAATTTAATCATTTCTCCTCTCCGGTCGAAAACTGGCAAAACAACGTTTGTCGGGTCAGCTAGTATTGTATATATTTATTTCTATTATTAGTGTCGTTATCTCTACAAACATAGGGTAACGCGAAGGATAACATTTTTAGAAAGATTTTCATCTTGTTACGCCGAAGAAATTTAACTTCATACGTTTGTAAGTACACACGATTTTTAATCTGTCACCGTCTGTCACGTACGAGTCTAAATAGAGTTGAAAAAAATTTAAGAAATAGCTAACGTGAGTAATATTTTTATTTTAATTACTTACCTAGAAGTTGTTTAAAGAAACTGTCAGAACGTATTATACATATAAAAACACTAAACACACGTTTTTTTACTTTCACGGGTTAAGCAATACTGGCTAACAAATTAATGAATTAGAATGAACACCGCGTTGTATATTAGTGATCTAACGAGTGACTCAGAGGATATAAGAACTCTTCTAAGTAGATTTGAGTTTTACAAGTTCCAAAAAAACCCATTTAAAATTGTATAACCATCAGTTTTGTAAACACAGGAAAATAGTCCCATATATTAGTGTGTGTAATTTATCTGTAACATGAGTATTTATTGAAAAGAGCAATGCTCGGCGTTTCTCTGCGGGATCGCATCAGGAATGACGTGATCCAGTAGAGAACCAAAGTCATGGTCTCCACGATTAGTAAAGTGAAACGGCAGTGGGGTGCACATATTAGCCGCAAAACTGACAAACGTTGGGGTAAACGAGTTTTAGAGTGCAGACCACATCTCCGCAAACGTAGTGTAAGGTGCCCATAGGCCAGGTGCCAAAATCGATCAGAGTGGCGTGCAATGGGAGAGGCCTATGTCCAGCAGTGGACTGCGATGGGCTGATGATGATGATGAAGTATTTATTTTGAAATTTAAAAGTATATTTACTTAGAAATAGATGGGGTTCGTGGCTCAGTGGTAATCGTGTAGTTCAACATATTGTACAGTTAAGCAATTCTAGTCATGTTAGTCTATGATTACATGATCATACTTAATACGTTGAGACCCCTCGGTGCCTTGAAGAGCACATAGACTCGGTAGAAGAAGAAAAAAAATATTTAGAAACATATGTGTCCAGTTATAGTTTTGTCCTATTACGTAAGGACATGCCCGTCGCGAGGGAGTTGTAAGAAGACGTATTTGTATCTTGAAACGAGAATACAAAGAAAACTATATATATTTTAAACTGTTTCAGGTAGTAGAGCCACTTTGATTTGAGCACGAGCGGGCCGGCTCGACCGGAGCAGTACTACCCTCTCACAGAAGAGCAACTTAAAGCGACAGTATGCATTCTGTCGTGTTTCGTTGGTAAGTGCGAGACCAGGGGCCCATTGATGCAAGGATGACAGTCATCGTGGTAACCGTGTAAGTCTTACAGTGCCACGATGACTGTCATGCCTTTCACGTCTCCAAGCGGAGCGTGAAAAAGCATCTCACTAGGCCGCTATAGTGTGGATCATCATACTGCATTGTCTGCATTTGCAATGAGTATGGTGACCACACCTCTCGGATTCTATTCACGCTTTCCATCAGGCAGAGTCACAAAAATACATAAAAGAGTCGATTTCATAGATAAAGACTCGGTATAATTATATTTTACATTGATTAATAGTATGTGTGGATGTAAATGCATCCCCTTGAAAGTAATTCTGGCGACGCCCATATGTAAGGAGATCCAAAACTACAGTCACAAAAGTGTGAGGTTGCTATTACGACTTTAATACTTGCCGGATGAAGAAATTAATATACGTACGAATAAAATACCTACAACATAACAAATAAATGACTCACAATCAATAATAACTTGTGCGGTTTTCCTGACTTAAATAAACTTTCCCAACATCACATGAGCTACTCATAGACTATGAATGTTTATAATATAAAATTAAATTAAAGTTTTAAATAAAAAACCCACACAATATAACACTTCTCAAAAGTAAACAATAAATACGTGTTAGACTTTATAGTTTAAAGAAGTGAAATTTTATCCAGGTATCCTCGTCGCATCAGAGAGGACGGGGAACAGGGGACGGGACTGCCTGCCCTCTCGCCCCTCATACTTAGACAAATTTAAGTTGCTATTGACTTGCTATTTACTGCAGTACCCCCCGACGCGAGGAGGATCCCTGTATAAGATTGTTTTTCAGAATCAGTGCAGTAGAAGTGTACTAAGAGCCCACTAAATGAATGATTATCTCTACATCATATCGGAAAAGAGCTGATAACCTTTAAATGGCTGTACAGATTTTTATAAAACATAGCTGAGGACACTCTCGATTAAGTCATATTTTTAACAAAAAAGAATTATAAGAATTATATAAATCGATTCACCCGCTTGGGACCTATGATGGAGTAGACAGAATGACACACACACACACACGTCAAACTTATAACACCCCTCTTTTTGCGTGAAAAATAAAAAAAAAACAGCTTTATTACGGAATCCTATATTAAGTGTGGCACGACACACACTTGACCGGTTTTTTCGGTGTGGTGATGGAATAAAAATACGGTGTCTACCTTTATTAAGCTGACTAAGTAAAGACACTGTAATACACTAAAGAAAACTTGAAATAAATGCTCTACCAACCCTATCGGGCCAGGGTGGTATAGTAACCCTAAGCCTCCTACTTAAGCAAAAGTAAAAATAATAATGACTTATTGACCAAAAACACATTTTACAGTTTATATATCAAAAATCCGTGTGGTGACGAATCAAGAATACGAATTATCACCACTTCTACTCATCCCGTGGGTGTCGTAAGAAGCGACTAAGGAAGCAACATGGAGAAGGAAAACTTGTAACAAACTCTATACTAACCCGTCTGGCCAGCATGGCATAGAAGACCAAAACTTGCCCATTGATACAGGGGTGACAGTTATCGTGATAAAAATGTGAGCCTTACACTGCCACGATGACCGTCATGCCTTTTATGTCCCCAAACGTGGCATGAAAAAGCATTTCTCTAGGCCGCCATAGTGTGGGGCACCGCACTGCATTGTCTGAATTTGCAATGAGTATGGTGACCACGAATCTTTGGATTCTATTCATGTTTTCCATCAGGCAGAGTAGAGTCACTTTGGCAGGTTCTTCATATAGAAAAAAAAAATCTTTCTTATTACGGAGAGTCATGTCCAGCTGTGGACTGTTAAAGGCTGTTGATATAAACACTTCTAATAAATCGTGATAACAAAGTTGTTGCTGCTTTGATGTTAACATTGTCAGCCGTGTTAGTATGAACGGTGTGACAGCTGCCAGCGTCTTCCATTTTAAGTGGAAAGTAATAGCAAATACATATATAGAAAATAGTGTACGTATGTACTTCCTAAGTGGATGAAAAAGAAATCAAGTGTTAGTGGCCAGGCGGCCATGTGGGTTCGATTCTTGTAAGAGTAACTTTTGTTGTAAATTATAGGGTACTGATTATATACATGTATATCCTATTTTTCTCATGAACGTCGTAAGAGGCGACAAAGGTTACAAACTATGCAAGACAACATCACCGTAAGGGGGCCAAAACTTTGTTGCTAAGGAAAGGCTCATGTCCAGCAGTGGACTGCTACAAGCTGTTGTTGATGATGAGTTGTAACTCATAAACCGTTATAGAAAGAGAGGTAAAACTTTCAACAGGGTCTCTTTCTCTTTTCATCTTTATTAATAAATAAAAACAATATGTAATATAATGATAACCTCACATATCTCGCACACGGCCGTCTGATCTCAAACTTGGGAGAACTTATGCCAGAGCCACTAAGGTAATCTGGCTGGTTTATCAGCAGCTATTTACTTGAATATTTCTAAATATATAACATATAGATAAATTAAACACTTTTTTTCGGACTCGAACCGACCAAAAACCACACGCCGTCTCAGGTGCCAGTAGCGGGAGAACCAGGTGCACCCTAATAAGGAAATCCCTGGAACCCCGACGTACCTGGGGCCACCTATGTTTGTAGACAAAACCCCTCACGTGTGGAAGCCTCGTGGTTCCCCCCACTCGCATCGCCACCCCGGCCTGCTACTGCTAGGGTGACAGATGGCCTCACCTGACACCCCCAAGTCTACGCTCACGTGATCGCTTAGTGAGATAAATTACACCCAGACACAGAACAGATAACCAATGAATAAAAAGATCATATTATGATGCATTCCTTGCCGATTTCTGCCACGGCGGTCAGTCTCAACGGAGATCAACTAACAACACAGGACATATTATTGCGCACAAGTGTGTGTGCTAACACTCTCATGATCCGATGATAAGGTTATCCGACACGAGCGGAGTGAGATCAGGCGTAGGATTTATGGCTTCATGTGTTCCCCGAGGCACGGTCGATTATCTATATATTAATACGTGAAGCAAAAACTTTGGACCCCTTTATACGAAAATTGCGCGGACGGAAGAGTATGAAATTTAGCACACTTATAGTTTATATGTAGGAGAAGTACAGAACGCTAATATTTTTCAATAATTATGCTTATAAAGTACATTAAATCAATAAATAAAACATTACACACACTACCATGCATTTGACACACACAAACAAGTATTTGTTACACGCATACATACTCTGTGGTCAAATTGTTTCTTTTGTTTATCATTTGTCTATAGACATTGAGTACTGACATACACATAGATTACAGACATTTATATGTTTACTGTGGTCTTACTGAATGTCGAACAGAAAAGTTTTATTTGCCCTATTTAATATAAAAATACCACATGAAATACCGCTCGCTTATACAAATTTATGTAATGTAAGTTGTGTTTTATTATGGTCGAATTTCGACCAGTAGGCGACCACTAGTAATAAGAATAAAGGTACTCACGATAACTCTTTACTTCAGTACTATTAAGGAAAAATGTCATCGGAAATGTGACAAAATTATAAACAGCTTCCAAGAATTCTAGCGGCCTCAAACGTGCCTATTAGATCACTATTAAAATTCAAGTTTCTACTTCGTTATATAATTTATTTAAATCAGTTACGTCTAAGCAACAAATGTAAATAGATATATCATTTGTACACCGTATTACAGAGTTTGAAAAGTGTACATATAATGTCATATATGTATATAGTAATAATAATAAATACATAAATATTCCAGACGTGGGACAACGTCATCTACTTTCAAAGTATCAGAGTTTGTACTATAATAACTAGACTGACTGATAGAACTTTTATACTATACTAGACTTTTTTGGCAATACATACAAATTTGGAAACAAATATTTGAAGATCATACAAACATTTGGTTCGACCCGGGAATCGAGCCCGAGACCTTAAGCACAGCAGTCGTATTCACTACTATTGCGCCACCGAGGCAGTTTATAGTGTACAAAGGGTGGCTTTATTGCTAAAAGCAATCTCTAACATGCAATTTTAGGATGGATTAAAAATTTTCGGAGAAATGAAATGAGTTCTGACGAACTATTTGTTAATAGATATAATTAGTAATCTATTTATATTTATACATATATATAAATAAAAAACAATAAAAAGAAAACCCACACCCAAAGTGGTTTAAGTGGTCGCCACGCCGTTCTCTACTGCGCTGAGTGTTGTTGGTTCTAATCTCACATGGGACAACACTTTGCGTGATCCATAAGTTGTTGTTCTGAGTCTGGGTGTTCTTTGTGTCCGTTTCTTATATGTTTGTAAAGTCCCCCGCGTCACAGGATTTATTCGTAGAGCGGGCGTAGTTTTTTTAAAAAAAATACTGGTAAATATACACACATACATACATAACTATATATACTTAAACCGCTTTTAAAAAACATGTGCAGTATCCCAAAAAAAATCTGTTGCCGAGACTGACAGATTCACCAAACGCAGTCTACAGCACTGAGACTATAAACTTGACAGTTTACCAGCTGACACTTTTTGTTGTAAGCACCTACTTACAAAAAATTTTAGACAAATTTTGGTACTTTTAAAATGGTAAAATAAGATGGAATAATTGGACGTTCATGCAAAGTTAGAAATAAGAAAATTGGAATAAACCCACGAACTTGAAAATCGCTGGAATTGTTAATTCCCTATATTACTTTTTGCATTCTACCTTTCATACTTTTTGCTACAGTTGTGAGATGTTAACAGTATGGCGCTCTTCTATGACCTTAATCCTGGAGAGTGTTCTGATGAGCTCTTCCAACTCGTCCCATCTCCGTTCCTCTACAGGATAACACGTGCTGGCCTTGAAAGTCATCATTTTAGAATAGTAGACATACGCTCCCGAAGTAAACAGTTTCGGCGTTTTCTCCCTATGCAGTGATCAGCACAGGAAGATGAGAACCGAAAGAAGAGGAACTGGTGGTGATGATAACTGATGTTAAAGCCTGAATTTCACTTACAGCGCATGTGTTACGCTCCCACTATAATCCCGGGGTATGAAGTTAAAATCGTTGGCTTGTAAATTTTAAGAACCGATATATTTTTACACTCGTCACACCAAGCAGTCCGACCAGCTTGGTATAGTACACAAAAACCTCCTTGCTTAGGTGAGATCTCCGTTCAGTAGTGGACTAGTGAAGGCTGTTCATCATCATGTTAAAACGTAATAGGTGATGAGCCTATTGCCGCTAATCGAGGTGTTTTGTTTGCGTGAGCCTCGTCTGTCGACCAGCTGATGCACCATTTGCAGGTGAGGTTGACTTGGAGCCCTAAGTTTGCCTTAGGAATCCCATATAACCTTTTTTTTCCATAGTTAATTCGGTGTGTAAAATGTTACGTCGTGAAATAAAGCGCAACACGTTGTATTGAGTATTGCGGAGTATATTTTAACAGGCGCTTCAATCTTGTGTAATATTAACTCTAAGTATTTAACGTACCAGGGTCGTGATATGTTTCTATAGAGAGAAGACACCCGTCGTACTTTGATCCTTCACGCTTTTTACCCTACTCTGGCAGCGACGACCTTGTCATAGTCGCGCGAAGTCGTTAGAAGTGGACAAATAGGACCGGCTGTTATGGAGAACCTTTGGGGAGGACTTAATCAAGCAGTGGACGTCTTTTAGCAGAGATGATGATGATAGCTATAGTTTGACAGCTGTTGTTATATTATTTACTAAATGTCGGTGTGGTGACGGATTAAAAATACATAGTGTTACCACCCCTATTCATCCCGTGGGTGTCGTAAAAGGTGACTAAAGGAACAAGGTATGCAAGACAACTTCATTACAAAGAGAAGGAAAACTTGAATCAAACCCTATTTCAACCCGTCTGGCCAGCGTTGTATAGTAAGCCGAAACCTCCTTTCTAACTAGAGTCCTATGTACAGCAGTAGACTGTAAAAGGCTAAAGGCAAAGTGTAATACATAGCTTTGTATGTCCCACCATAGCGCCTAAATTATCGAACAGATTTTAATGAATGAGAAAGCAATAGATATGTGATAATGCCAAGGTGACATAGGCCCTAAAAATGTTAACAAAAGTTTTTACGTATTTGGGTATGTTTTTTAAAAAAAAATTGTCATATCGAAGAAGCGGGCAGACCCATATTTCGACAAGGAGAATTAAAAATAAGAATATTTATTCTCCAAGACAGACTGACAGACAGACAGGCCCGCAAAATAACAATGAATATTGTTGGAACTGTTAATAATTCTACAATAAATCAAATAAAAACAAATATATTATTCGTCAGATATTTCCTTATATAAAATATTGGCGTACGCATTCTACAAAGTGTCCTGAAATGTCTATAAAATAGAGAAAGCAAAATCTATGGAATGCGCTACAAATTTCTTTTCTCAGGTGTTAGCTAACTAAGCTAATGTTGAACTCCTGCCCTAATGAGATTAACTAGAAGGTTGTAAAATAACAAAAACACCGTCTGTAAACTGATCTAACTCTGGTTTATTGATCTTATTGTTTTACAAATTTCCATACATTAAATTATAGGGTGTTAAACCAAACTATATAGCGATGTAACTCGACGTGCACGCCATCTATCGAATGGTTAGTAAAGTTCCACACAAATTTATGGACTACCTGACTACAATTGTTTATTGGTCGTAAACACAGGTCAAGATGAGATAAAACGTACCTTTTGTCTCTGTCATTAATAATTCTTAAAGGGAGAGTGTGCAAAGGAAAGTCCCTGTATTTCTCTAATACTCTACTTTGCTAATCTTATTTAGTATAGCGCTTTAGAATAAACTGCAACCAAATCCTCTGTGGAGGGACGAGGTATCATGTCCCTCCGACACAAAGGGAGGATCCTCCGACCAGGTGAGGTGATCATTCTTGGCGGGCCACGGCCACGGTTGATGTTGGGATGTTGTATATATGCTAATTGCCACGCGAATCTCTATATCGCGATACAGGATTAGTAGTTGCATTGTATTTCATTACATTCATACGTTTCGTTCATACTTTGTAGTTCAATGTATCTTCGCTAGATGGCGCTGTTATATATTTTTGTTTGTGCTATAATGTGGAATCGCCACACCTTTAACAATCTTCTCCTTCGTTGCTCCTGCCATGCGTCTGCGTTTGTTGGCTCATCTTTCTTTGTGCAGTCCGTTTTTCTCTGGAATGAGCTTCCCTTCGAACTCAAGATGGCTTCGCTTCAACATTAAAAAAAAAGTGAAGCAGTATTTACAGAAACTGCTGGCAGAATCCACTAATACATGATTATCATCTTATACTTGTTATGATATTTATTTGTATATGTATGTATGTATATAGATTTATATCAACTTAATTATGTATATATGTATGTATTTGTATAGATTTTAGAATATAATTAGTTTGTATATCTTTATTTCTTTTATTCAACATCACCTGAAACGCACCTACTTCCTATTTTCTCTGCATCACCCAAAGGTTGACTGGTAGAGAATGCCTTAGGCATTAAGTCCGCCTATCTACATAAAGTGCATGATGTATAAATAAATAAATAAATTCTGTATTTTATACTTTTTTTGAAATACGACACCAGATATAGTCGCAGTGTGGTGTAAAAGTGTCTTTATATTAGAAAAATAAATACAAATTACATATTATAAACTAATAACATAAAAGACTCATTAGACCAACTGACCTATAAATAATTATATTTATTTAAGTACATTAAAATATGTTAATATTAATAATATACTGAATACCGGCCAGTATTTTCTCGTGTCCTTTTTTCGAAATATCACCGTGATAAAATCTCTATTTTGTGTGTGACGTCATAAATATGGCAGCCTGCGCCCGACATTTGACAGATGGCGGCCATTTTGTTTAATTTATTACCCGAACTCATAAACAGGCTCGATTTTCCACAGCGTTTAAGGTTTTAAATTGAAAATATGGCATTTTCTCGTTAGATTGGTTTGGAATAATTAAATTGTTAATTTACTAAGTGAATTATAATAGCTACCTAAAACAAATACATACATATTTGGAATATAGCCCTTCTTGACATACTGTGATCCCTCCACGCCCCAGAGCACGTTAAGTTATCTGTCCCAGATTCCATGCAAACATCTTTATCAATCGTTATAAGTTTTGAAACCCTAAGATTCCGACTACATAAATAAAATATTTTTTTCAAATCTTTCTTTTTAGTTTTGTTTTTAACAAAACTAATTTTCCAAGGTCCATGTGGTGATCAATTAAGAATATGGAATATCATTACCCCTATTCATCGCGTGGATGTCGTAAGGGACGACTGAGTGGGCAAAGTACGCAACACAACAGCGCTGCAAAGAGAAGGAAACCTTGAAATGAACCCTTTTTTTTTAACGTGTGGAAACCCCTTCGGGCCGTCACCCCACCGGGTCGGCGGGGTGGTGTGTCGGAATCGGACCGACTAAAACCACACGGTGTGTCACTCTGCACCTGACATACGCGGCCACAATCAAGGCGGCATGAGGCACTGGTACGCACGCCTCCGCTGCCTGGTTCGCCGGCGGTGAATTAGGTCCGAGTGGAGGTCATCCTCCCGGGCCTTCTCCGCCACCTCATTCTGCGAAATTACGTCTTCGCAGAAGATTGCGACCGCGGTAAAACAACTGTCGCTACCGACCATGGAGCGTCTTGAAACAAACTTTGTACGAACCCCTCTGGTTAGCGTGGTATTATTGACCAAAGCTTCGTTGCTAAGGAGAGGCCCATGTCCAGCAGTGGACTGTTAAAGACTGTTGATATTTGATGATGAATTTTATTGATCGAATTTTATTGATTGAAAAATTAATTTCGAAATTATTGTTTTAATTTAGTAATCACTAGGACACAAAATGCAATTAATATGACAGTGACGCTAAGGAGGAAAGAGTCTCACAAATGTGACCAGTTGTGACAAGGAAGTGGGAAAAAAAACATTAAATGCGTGTAACGTAATACATAGATAACTCCTCATACACATATGTTGTACTTCAAGTAAGATATAGTTTCTGTCGCAGTACTATTCATTTATTTATTTAAGCAACTACGCACTGCACTGATATACACGTTTTCTCAACAACAAAAAGAACCAATATAATGTTATAATGTTACAATAGTAATAAAAACTTCTTTTTTTTTAAAAAAAAGACATCACCTGCACTAGGAGTAAATCCTGTTTCTGGGATTTCCTTTCTAGGGTACACCTGATTCCCCGGCTACTGGTACCTGAGACGGCGTGCGGTTTTTGGTCCGTGGGGATTGCAGCACAGAAAAAAAAAACAAAAGAAAAAAAAGCAGTAAATCCTGTGTCGCAGGGGACTTTACAAACATACAAGAAACGGACACAGAACACCCGGACTCAGAACAACAACTTGTGGATCACACAAAGTGTTGTCCCATGTGAGGTTTGAACCCACAACACTCAGCGCAGTAGAGAGCGGCGTGGCGACCGCTTAAACCACTAGGTCAACCGTGGAGTCAAAAACTTATATACATGTGAGTATATTAAGATCTTTCACAAAGGAAAAGTATATAGAAATAAAAAAAAATTGTAAATTTGTTGTAGAATATGTCGACATTTGTATACTGAGCAATCAGAGACTTGAACAGACTCACTTTCCTAGGTAGTAGAGCCACACTGATTTCAGCACGAGCGGGCCGGCTCGACCGGGGCAGTACTACCCTCCCACAGAAGACCAACCTAAGCCAGCATCCGTGTTGACGTGTTTCGTTGGCGAGTGTGAGACCGGAGGCCCATTGATGCAGAGGTGATAGTTATCGTGGTAACTGTGTAAGCCTTACACTGTCACGGTGAATGTCATGCTTTTTACGTCCCCAAGCGGAGTGTGAAAAAGTGTCTCACAAGGCCGCCACAGTGTAGGTCACCATACTGCATTGTCTGCATTTGCAATGAGTATGGTGACCACAACTCTTGGATTCTATTCATGTTTTCCATCAGGCAGAGTGGAGCCACTTTAGCAGGTTCTTAATATAGAAAAAAAAAACTGCTTGACCAGCGGGAGCGTACTGTGCCGTACTAGAGGAAGTTCAAACAGGTATGTCTAATACTTAAATAGATTTTATCATTATCTATATGTATGTTTCATTGATAATTAATGAACTTGTTAACATGCTCATTATAATTTAATGACCATTAATCGGCGACGTCGCTACTTTTAATATAGGTAAAAAATAATTTATTCGTTGAATCCATCTTGCACGGATTGTGTAGTGGATAAAACCATCTCGCCACTTCCTTTATTTATGATTATTTTAAGAGCCTGCCAAAGTGACTCCACTATGCTTGATGAAAAGTATGAGTAGAATCCAAGAGTTGTGGTTACCATACTCATTGCAAATGCAGACAATGCAGTATGGTGACCCACACTAAGCCGGCCTAATGAAATGACATAAAAGTCATCGTGACAGTGTAAGGCTCACACACTGACACGTTAACTGCCACCCCTGCGTCAATGGGCCTCCGGTCTCATAGTCACCAATGAGCCGCAGCTGATGAAAGGCAGCACGAATGCTGTCGCCTTAGGTTGTTCTTTTGTGAGAGGGAAGTACTGCTCTGGTCGAGTCGGCCGGTTCGTGCTGAAATTAGCGTGGCTCTACTACCTACAACCACCACTGAGTGTTGTTACTTCGATACTGAGTCTCAGTGTTCTTTGTGTCCGTTTCAACAATGTTTGTAAAGTTCGCCACAACACAGGACATGTTCCTGGTGTAAGATTTTTATAAAAAAGTAAAAATGAAATTTACTACGTGACATTTTCTCGTTCCAAATATAGTAGTGTCTTAAGCAATCCACATCCATCCACTGCCAGCCACCTTCTTCAAGTCGTCGGTCCATCGCACCGCAGGGCACCCTACTCTACATTTGCCCAATCATGGTCTCCAATCTAGCACGTTCCAGCGGCCATCGGTTCGTCTGGAAACATGACCAGCCCACTTCCCCTTCAGCGTACTGATTCTCCGTGTAACGTCAGTTACTCCCATTCTCTGTTGAATAACTTCGTTACGAATTTTATCAGCCAGAGAAGCACCCAGCATCGCACGCTCCATCGCTCGCTGAGCTACTTTAAACTTGTGGACCAGTCCAATGGTGAGTGTCCACGTCTCGGCTCCGTATGTCATTACGGGTAAGACGCACTGGTCAAATACTTTGGTCTTTAATGATTGTAGAATCGTCGACTCGAGGATGTGACGCAGCTTCCGGTATGCTGCCCAGCCTAGATGAATCCTCGTATCGACCTCCCGATTGAAATTTAAAGGGGTCCCTTCAAATATTGGTCATTTGTTCTGTTTGGGTGTTAATCTATAAAATGTAAGTGGAAATGTTAATAAGTAATTTAATGTCAAATGCCTTCATGTGTGGCACTCAGTGGCATAGCGGTAGTGAATGCGACTGCTGTGCTTGAGGTCTCGGGTTCGATTCCCAGGTCGGACCATATGTTTGTATGACCTGCAAATATTTGTTTCGAAGTTTGGGCGTTTTCTATGTATAATATGTATGTATTTACGAAAAAAAAGGTATATAGGTATTCTATCAGTCAGTCTAGTTATCATAGCACAAGCTCTGCTTAGTTTGAAACTAGATGACGTTGTATGTCAAATGTCTATATTTTTTTATGTATTTAATATTAAACATACATATATGTTTGTTTATCAGTAATCTCGTTACCATTGTGAGATGTGTGAGGTTATGATTATATCATAAATTGTTTTTTCTTTTTTTTTAAAGACAACTACAGCACTAGAAATAAATCCTGTGTCGCGGGCGACTTTACAAACATACAAGAAATGGACACAAAGAACACTCAGACTCAGAACAACAATTTGTGGATCACACATAGCGTTATCCCATGTGGGGTTTGAACCCACAACACTCAGCGCAGTAGAGAGCGGCGTGGTGACCGCTTAAGCCACTAGGCCCACCATGCAGACTAAAGATGGGAAAGGAAAAAAACGTAGTAAAAATCCTTACAATTTATGAGTTACAACTCACCGATAAATAGACGAACGGAGAAGGTTCCGTTCACTCAATACAGTACCCTATAATTTACTACTAAAGTTACTCGTGCAAGAATCGAACCTGCACGACCAGACCACTAACACTTGATTCTTGATTCTTTACAAAACCACTTACACTGCTCACCCCTAAACGCAGGCGTGTACAATTCCTGTATTTCTGTCTCTTTCATGTTGTGTGTATGTGTGAGTGACGCCCTAATGTACATACACGAATCGTGTGAAAGCTCTCTGCTTGTGTGTGAGACAGGTAGCTATCGTGGTGTGGCTGTAAGAAAAATTTACCCGCATTTGGGGGTAATTTTGTATAATTTTTTTTTGTTAGAGCCAGTAGATTAATGTAAAATATTGTATGTCTAAACACATGTTTAGTTTTTTATGTATTTTAATATGTTTCTAAAATATAAATAAATATTCTATTATTACCTTTTAGATTATAAAGATAATTACATTATTATGCATTATTTTACAAATATAAAATACTTTAGAAGTATCAAAAAATACATCATTGTAAATTGTAATATAGTACATTTTAAATCTCGTATTCAATCTGTTTTTTTAAGTATATGTATTGATTTACTGTTTCACTCCTTTCTCTTTCTATTTACCTGATGAGGGACAATTCAGATTATACATTAATCGGGTGCAATTTCCGAGTTGGACTAAATGATTATACGATCTACAAATATTTATTTTGGAGTTTAGGTGTTTTTTCTATACTAGACAGCCCTGCTTAGTTTGAAACTAGATGCCACTATGCGTCAGACGTCAAAAAAAATATTTAAAAAAACATTAATTCGCGGGCTCGTTGATCTAGCAGTTACTGTTTGTGATTGTTCGCATATGTGAAATCATAATTGCGATTAAGAATTCTTGGATTCGATTCCTAGACCAAATCAAACAGTGCTATTTAATTTTTCAGTTGAAAAATTCCTAGTAACAGCCCTTCAGCGTTTCAGATTTGTGCTTGGACAGCACGTAAAGCCGTCGGATCCGATTGTCATGAACATCTATAAAACTCGTTAAGACAGTGTCATCAAATATACTGAAAACAAATTAAACTTTCGAATTCAGTTCGTCCTCAATGTTACGAAGACCCGATGCCAGACGCTTCGCGAAAAAACTGACATCCAGTTGAACTAGGAGCCGACTCCAAATATTCTTGGGATTAACGAAGACTAAGTACATGAATCTATGAGGTCGTTCCTAACTCCTCCAACATAAAATATTATTTCTTTAACGAAAAACAAGGGTTATGGTTTACTCTCGCCTCCCTGTAATCTCTAAGAGTGAAAATAACCGGAGTCTTTAAGAGTAGAGTGAACAGATTTCTTTTAGATGGGCGTGTGCCATCTTTGTCTTCATCTACACTTTCCTTCAGGTGAGATGGAAGACAAACGCCTATTCCATTACAACTATATAAAAGAAAAGTATAACAGGAAGCCAAGAAAGCACACTGTTGGATTTGACACCTATTGTGTGAATCATTTGGTCCGCCAGATCATATACGCCTATTTCAAGCCAATACTTTTTTGTTTTAACCTAATTAATGTTTCTATTATCAAATCATGTAGATAATATATTCATAAATAAATAAGTAATAGTAGGTATATTTAGCGAAATACCTTTTTTTTTGTATTAAACGTCGTAAATACTAATGTAATTATTTCTTACACTAATCATAATTGGTTTGTCACCAGTTTTTAATAGGTGAATTTAATCTGGAACATATTACTGGATCAAAGGCAACATATATTATTTCAGCATTTCTCTACTTATATCCATTTTTATTAACCCTATTAGGTAAATTAGAGTTAACTGAGAGAATACATTCCGGCTACCGTTCTATCCTAAACTCATTTAGCGTTTCTAAATATTTATCGAAAACAAATGGTTGTATTCAGATTGTGTATTTCAGATATATGTGCCTATTATCAGTCTCAGGTTCGACACTAGTTTGAGAGGGGGGGGGGGGGGGGGGGGGTTAATCATCTTTTAAAGGTTCAATGTCCTTTTGCAATATCATCAAGAGTTAGACTGTGACTTTATCTTGTACAGACAAATTGATGGATGTTTGTTACTGAATCACTTTGAAACAAATGTACACAATGAGTATGGTGACCACAACACAACAAAATCACTTTGGTAGGTTCATAATAAAAAAAAAAAGTGTAACATTTTGGTACATTGTTATATTTTGGTTTGAAACAGAACATTATATTATTTTTAGGAGGCTAAATGTTTCTGTCCTACACTGGTAAAGGTATATCTTGTGTATTGAAATAAAAATAATTAATTTTCAAAGAAATCTAGCCAAAAGCATTTAAATATCGACATAAAGTAAAAAAAATACTTTTCAAAACGGGTTGGTAGTTCTTAAGATTAACGCGCTAAACAATAAAATCATACCATTCAGCTTTATTCTAGTACCATAGATAACATCTTATACAAAGCAATCAACTTCATTCACATAAACAACGGGGTGACTCAATTCAGGGAGCTTTTGTATCACGCTAGCAACACCGCTACGTTCGGGCGTGAGTTCAGTCTCCGTTCACCCTTCGGGCTAAGAGGACGCGTTGTGTATCCCACCGTGTGTGTTTTGTGTACTGTACTCATTTACCGTGTGTACTTTGTGTATTTTGTGTTTTAAGTGAGTGTTTATTGCTGTTTTTTGTTGATAAGGTAAGTGATTGGTTAATAATAGTGTATGTTTGATGTTTCTTTTTTGTTTTAAAATCTTTGTTTAAAGTTAGGGATTATTAACAAGTGCCTTCCATCGGTTTCGGTTAAGTTACATGGGTTTTTAAGTTCCATTTGACAGTAAGACTCTCTGTGATAAAGCTTATTGGTATGTTTTGTGGATTTCACGCCGAAAAATGATTTTTTTCATTGTAAATAAACCCAAGAATTACTAAAACAATGTTTTGTTTGTTGATAAGGCTTGTGTTGTGTTTGAAAATCTCGGTTTTACAAATTATTCGTCAATTTTTTTTATAATCATTCATTTCGTTAGCTTATTACTATTATGAATGTGAAAGTACGGATGCATGTTGGTTATTTTATAACGCCGTTACGGCTGAACAGGTCTGGATTGAAATTTAGAATTAAGATAGGTTGTAATCTGCAATAGGATATACCTAGATGCTTTTATCTCGTAAAAATTGTTGAAAAAATCGACGAAGCCACAGGCGACGGTTAGTGTAATATATATATACATTTTTCATCTCGTTAACCCGTTAGAAATTTTTTTATTTCTAAGGTGTACTATGTGGAATTCGAACCCTTAATTTCTTGATCGCAAGTGCAACTTATTGCTCGTTACTAATGCTGTTTAATAATAATGATTCAACACATATTATTGCCTTCTAAACCCAAGTTGGTAGAACCTGTACTATGATAAATAGACTGTTGATAGACAAATTTGCCTGTATACAAGGTAATTTAAAAAAAAAAATACCTAAACCTACCTGAAATTAAAACTAAAATAAATAGGTGATTTTAATTCCAATAATTTAGTGAGATTCTTATACTTAAGTCGATTCTAAGGACACCTGAAGGAGCCACATTGATTTCAGCAGGAACAGGTCGGCTCAACCGAAAACCCTCACAGAAGACCAACCTAAAGCAACAGCATCCATGCTGTCTTGTTTCGAGTGCGAGACTAAGTGTGTGCCTTACGCTGCTACGATGACTGTCATGTCTTTTACGTCCAAGTGGGGTGTGAAAAAACATCTCATTAGGCCGTCAATGCGTATGATGACCACAACTCTTGAATTTATGCCTTCCATCAGTCAATTACATCGTCTAAATGGCCACTGTTTCGACGTTTACACTACCATATACGTTTTCCTGTACCAAATTTCCTCCAAAGCCTGTTGAGCCGTTCTGACGACAAGCAAACATCTAGCATTAAGACTTACATATCACAGATATCTCTTACCTTAGCCCTGTCCTGCCCCTTGAGCCTTTTTTTTTAACGACTGGAAACCCCCTCGGGCCGTCACCCCACCGGGGTTTACGGCGAGGCGGTGTGTCGGAATCGGACCGACTAAAACCACACGGTGTGCCGCTCTGCGCCTGACATAGGAGGGATCCGGGAACAGCTGCTATTACAACATCTAGAACCAGTAAGTGTGGAAGGACGGGTATTATATGTCCCTCCGACACAAAGGGAGGATCCTTCGACCAGGCGCGGTGATCATGCCTGGCGGGCCACGGCCCCTGCCCCTCGAGCCTGCCTCTTGGCCAAGATGCAAGTGTTACGCGTCGATTCTCTTTTTACAATCGGTAACGCGTCTATTCTCTTGTATTATTAGCTAATATTTGATTTTGACCACGTGACTTAGTGTTGAGAGACGCTATTTCCACATATTTATTACTTTTCTAATAATATTTACGTTTGTAGAATGTCAACTTGACCACGGATGTGGTATATTAAATGATAAATAAATAAATAAAAATAAATATTTAGGACATCTGACAACGCCATCTAGTCTCAAACTAAGCAGAGCTTGTATTATAAGTACTAGACAACTGATGTAAATATATACATACTTTTTTTTGTAACTACATACATATTATACATAGAAAACAATCAAACTACGAAACAAATATTTGCTGATCATACATATATTTGGTCCAACCTGGAAATCGAACCTGAGACCTACAGCACAGCAGTTGCATACACTACCACTGCGCCACCATCATAATGTACACACAATACTGGCATAGATAATTGCTGGGTAACTTTAAAAGTTTCTGTAATGTAATACAACGGGATTGCCAAACGGAATTCATTTTTCCGTTTATGCCCAGCTCCTATTGGTCAAGTGTGATATGATATAGCCTATAGCCATCATCATCTACCTAGCCTTTATTAATCGCAAGGTTATTTGGGCAAGATATTGTTCAGTTCATCATTCATCCCGTGGATGTCGTAAAAGGCGACTCAGGGAACAAAGTATACAAGACAACATCATTACAAAGAGAAGGAAAACTTGAAACAAACCCTATTCCAACCCGTCTGGCCAGCGTGGTATAGTAGGCCAAAACTTCCTTGCTAAGGAGAGGCCTATGTCCAGCAGTGGACTGTAAAAGGCTGTTGATTGTTCAGTAGTCGTTTGCACTAACCGCTAGATCAACGAGATAGTTTTTTTTTACAAAGACAACGCCCGCACTAGAAATAAATCCTGTGTCGCGGGGGACTTTACAAACATACAAGAAACGGACACAAAGAACACCTAGTCTCAGAACAATTTGTGGATCACACAATGTTGTCCTATGTGGGGTTTGAACCCACAACACTTAGCGCAGTAGAGAGCGGCGTGGCGACCGCTTAAACCACTAGGTCCATCGTGCAGTCTGTTAATATAGCCATCGTCAATAAAATGGTTACCCAACACTAAATAGATTTTTCAATTGGAACCACTAGTTCTTAAGATAAGCGCGTTCAAACAAACCAAATCTTCAGTTTTATAATATTACTGGCTTTTGCCCATGGCTCCACCCTAATAAAGAAAGAAGTGGCCTATGTGCTTCATCAAGAATGGAAGTGGGTATCTCCATGCAAAATTTCATTAAAATTGATTAAGTAATTTAGGCGTGAAAGCGTAATAAACAAACATATACTTTTACATTTATGACATCACTTAAAGTACCACCTTGTGTTAAAAGACCAGAGGCCCATTGATGCAGGGATGACAGTTATCCTGGTAACTGTATGAGCTTTACACTGCCACGATGACTGTCATGCCTTTTACGTCCCCAAGCGGGGCGTAAAAAAGCATCTCACCAGGCCACCATAGTGTGGGTCACCATACTGCATTGTTTGCATTTGCAATGGATATGGTGACCATAACTCTTGGATTCTATTCATATTTTCCATCAGACAGAGTAGAGTCACTTTGGCAGGTTCTTAATATACAATAAGAAAAAAAACAAATGAAGTATTTCGATGTATCGCACGAAATTACCGATATTTGAAATGTGGATTCAGTGATCATTGTTCCGATAATCATATCTGTTCACGGATTGATAGCCAAGAGCCTCGACTAACACCTTAAGTGGCTCACGTTAGAAAGTTGGATTAAGGGTTTGATGCAGAAGGCAGTCCTCCATGACACGGCTCGTATAGTGAGGAGGTTCCTGTCTTTGGAGCGCTAACCACCGGTGTCTTGGTCCCTGTACCCGATGTCGGTGGTCTATTGTTTTTTATGTTTTTAATTATGTATTTTTGCTTTTCTTTTTTATATATTTAAAAATGTAATTAATACCTATGTATATACATGAAATAAAGAGAATAATATTATACAATGATATTACTATATTATAAATACATACTTATTGAATATAGTTGTACAATTTCATTGTTATAAAGTCGTTTCGCTTTCGTAGAATGGTGAAAGGAATGCTAATATGATCTCAAGAAATTATTGCATCGTAATGGCGATACGGAGAAGCCGTCGTTTGCATATAAAGACAAATTCACATGTAGGTATCGCAAGTAACAACATCACATTCACTCAACGCCATCTATTTCCAAACTATGGGTATTAAATCCCTACTAATATTATAAATGCGAGTGTAAGTTTGTTTGTTACGGTTTCACGCGAAAACTACTCAATCGATCATCATGAAATTTTGTACACATGTTCTTGGAGGTATTAGAAGTAACGTAGGACACTCTTCATTAAAAAAAAATAGCTGGCAAAAGCTAGTATATAATAAAAATATAAACACATTTTTTTAAAAAAAATACATACATATTATACATAGAAAACACTCAAACGCCAAAACTGCACGGATGGTTTGAGCGGTCGCCACGCCGCTCTTCACTGCGCTGTGTTGTACGTCCAAACCCCACATAGTACAACACTTTGTGTGATCCATAAATTGTTGTTCTGAGTCTGGGTGTTCCTTATGTACGACACAGGATTTATTCTTAGTGCGGGCATTGTCTTTTTGTAATACAAACATTTGCGCCACCAAACCACCTGCGCCACCGAGGCAGTTATCATTTGTTTCAATATCATCACTTCGGGCCTCTTCTAGAAACAGCCTATTACACCTCACTGGATGGACGGATTTGTATAGGATTTGTGTCAAGTGGCATTCGACCTCGTTCTAAGAGGTACGCGAGACGATGGCTCGTTTGTCGTCCTTGCTGGATGTTCCACGTGCTGATATTGCTGCCGTGGGAGTTCTGCACAGGACTCTATCCTTACGGCTGACGCAGGTACTTACCGAGTTGCTTCAGGAAATTTCACTCACACATTGCCAAAGAAACTTTATGTAGCATAAGCTAACAGTTAAAGAAATGATTGTACAATGGTTTTTATGAATGAATGACGCAACCAATTATTGTTTGCGCGATAACTTTTAATTGAAACTCTCTGGAATCTTGATGATATAGTTTATGACAATTGCTTGTTATTGGTCGCTACCCTTGGAGTGGAGCTTCCGGGTTCGACTTCCAGGTTACAGAAGTAGCAAATATTTCAGATATTTGACACACAACGCCATCTAGTCTCAAACTAAGCAAAGCTTGTACTATGAGAAGACAACTAATATAAATACATATATATATTTTTTTGTAAATACATATTGTGCATAGAATACATCCAGATATTGTAACAATTAGTTGTAGATCGTGCAAACATTTGGTCCGACCTGGGAATCGAACCTGAGACCTCGAGTACAGACAAATTTTTTTTTCTTTTTTATAGTATGTGGGGTTTCCAACACCCGTAAATGAACGTAAGTTCAAGATTATCAGCACATTTCTGAGTTTTAGTGTCACCCTAGTAGCATTTTTCCAGGGTAGGTTCGGGTAATCTCTCTTGACAAATAGCAACTAAAGAATTTTAACTGTCTCGGTGGCGCAGCGGTAGTATTTGTGACTGCTGTGCTTGAGCTCTCGGATTCGATTCCCGGGTCGGACCAATTGTCTGTATGATCTGCAAATATTTGTTTCGAAGTTTGGGTATTTTTTATGTATAATGTGTATGTATTTACAAAAAAGAAGTATATAAGTATTCCATCAGTCAGTCCAGTTATCATAGCACAAGCTCTGATTAGTTTGAAACTAGCTGACGTGTGTCAAATGTCCAAAATATTTATTTATTTTATTTATAATCATAATACATCCATTTTCTATGTGTTTATATGTACCCAAACGTGGCTATCTCACGTAATTAATATTTATTTATCTAAGAGAGTAATAGTGTACTTAGTGTCTAAAGCTATCTATCTATCTTAAGAGCCTGCCAAAGTGACTCTACTCTGCCTGATGGAAAGCATGAATAGAATCCAAAAGTTGTAGTCACCATACTCATTGCAAATGCTGACAACGCAGTATGGTGACCCACACTATGGCGGCCTTGTGAGATGCTTTTTCACACCCCGCTTGGGGACGTAAAAGGCATGACAGTCATTGTGACAGTGTTGGGCTAACACAGTTAGCACGATAACTGTCACCCCTGCATCAATGGGCCTCCGGTTTATAAAAGACTATCTGATCCACGCAACCCTGTCTGCGTCTCCTATTGCCCGTATCGTTACCAAATTTGTTTATCATAAAAAGATAATGATCCAACCTTAAAAAATATACATATATTGACTTTTTTTACGACATTTTTAAAGTGGAATATTTCTTTAATATATTATTTTTACGAAACTACTGTTTACTTAGCGCACGCAATCGAATCTTTTAAAGAAAATATTTTTCACCCGCTTTTGCAACATTATCCATTGATACTCTGTTCCTTTTGGTTGTAGCGTGATTATATATATCCTATAGCCTACCTTGATAACTGAGCAAATTAACACTGAAAGAATTTTTCGAATCGGACCAGTAGATCTTGAGATTAGCACGTTCAAACAAACAAACAAACTCTCTAGCTTTATGATATACATCATCATCATCATCAACAGTCCACTGCTTGACATAGGCCTCTCCTTAACAAGGAGATTTTGGCCTACCACGCTGGCCAGACGGGTTGGAATAGGCTTTGTTTCAAGTTTTCCTTCTCTTTGTAGTGATGTTGCTCTGTATATTTAGTTTCCTCAGTCGCCTCTTACGACATCCATGGGATGAATAGAGGTGTTGACACTCTGTATCCTTAATCCGTCAAGATACGGATTTTCACTCATTTATACATTCACTGCCCACTAAATAATAATATATATTTCGCACATTTAACACACAACGCCATCTAGTTTCGAACTAAGCAGAGCTTGTGCTATGATAACTAGACCGACTGATAGAATATATATATGCTTTTTTTGTAAATACGTACATACAATACACAGAAAACACCCAAACTTCGAAACAAATATTTGAAGATCATACAAACATTTGGTCCGACCCGGGAATTGGACCTCAAGCACAGCAGTTGCACTCATCACCGCTGCGCCACCGAGGCAGTTATATTCCTTCACTAGTTGAACACAAGTGAACTGAAAATACATCAAGATAGAAGACAGATATTATCGTGAACACGTATATTCTCTGCGCGACAATTTGCCGTCTAGACGAGAAAACATTTTCAAATTCAATTTCCTTACCAAATAAGATTTTTCTACACAAACACGAGATGTAATGATGTTGAGGCCATTGGCTTTAAGGGTGTATTCGAAGATGGCAAATAGTTTGCTAATTTTGTTCAACATATAACATACACTCTCTACCCAAAAGAGGGTGAACAGAAGTGTATTACGCAGCCATATTTTTTTTGTTGGTCAACGAGAATTGAACCTGAGATCTTCAATAGTGGAGTATCCTACTGCTGGGGTTGTTGACATAAGACTTACTTAATAAGATGATTCATCATCATCATCAACAGCCTCTTACAGTCCACGACTGGACATAAGCCTCTCTTTGGCAAGGAGGTTTTGGCTTACTACACCATGCTGGCCAGACGAGTTGGAATAGTGTTTGTTTTAAATTTTCCTTCTTTTGTAATGATATTGTCTTGTATACTTTGTTCCCTTAGTTGCCTTTTACGACACCCACGGGATGAATAGGGGTAGTAACACTATGTATTCTTAATCCGTCACCACATGGACATAACATTATTGGTTTCTAATATTATAACATTACAATTGTGTTTGCTAGGTAGTAGAGCCACGCTGATTTCAGCACGAGCGGGCCGGCTCAACCGGGGCAGTACTACCCTCCCATAGAAGACTAACCTAAAGCGACTGCATCCATGCTGTCGTGTTTCGTTGGTGAGTGTGAGACCGGAGGCCCGTTGATGCAGGGGTGACAGTTGTCGTGGTAACTGTGTAAACCTTACACTGTCACGATGACTGTCATGCCTTATACGTCCCCAAGCGGGCTGTGAAAAAGCATCTCACTAGGCTGCCATAGTATGGGTCACCATACTGCATTGCCTGCATTTGCTATGAGTATGGTGACCACAACTCTTGGATTCTATTCATGCTTTCCATCAGGCAGAGTAGAGTCACTTTGGCAGGCTCTTAATATAGAAAAAAAATAAAAATAATTTTTTAATGTAGGCAGAGACAAGCGATTTCCACATAGTACGGTTTTGACACACCACTTTTGCTTCGTCCACGTTCACCAATCGCTCCACGTTTATTGGTTTCTGGAAGTTTTCACATAGCCCTTTGTCAGTACATCACGTATTTGGTCGGTAAATGTTTGCCGTGAACGACTTTTACAACAATACAATTTAATTTTATACCATTTTTAATTATTTAACAAAAGAAATATATTCTAGTAGCTTTTGCCTGTAGCTTCACTCGCGTGGAATTTGATCTTCCACATTAAGTTTCGTAACATCATTTTAAATAGATTTTTTTTCAATATAAAAACAATCCTATGGTCATCTTTATGTAACTTCAATGGTTTAGGCAGCGTACGCCAAGATAACTCTCATAGGCCAGATTTTATTGCCGGCTTAATTGACACCTATCGTTATATTACGACCAAAATTACATAAAATCATTGCTATATCTTTTGCCCGGGGCAATATGTTTAGCGAAGTTTATCGTTCTAAAAAGAAAGTCGCATCCAAAGCGGATAAGCCACTTCTGAGATTGGTACACACAAACACACAGACAAGCTAGATAAGAATTCTAATATTTGTTGTTTTGTGTTTGTTTAATGAACTTTGATTACTTTTAAAGTTATACTTAATTGGCGTGTTAGGGAAAAATGATGAGAGTAAATTTTTACAATGCGCGCGCACACCGTCTCGAAAACCTGTCATTATGAAATAATCTAGTCCAAATATCATTTTAATGATATACAAATAATTATTTTATAATATTTAAATAAAATTTATTTAACTAGACAATACGTTGTAATAAAACTTTCTTCCCCCCCCTCTCGCTCCGAACAGGTCAGCGCGCGGTGTTGAGATTCGGTAAACGCACGCGCAACCGCAACAACAACAACAACAGCAACGCACTTTTCACCCCCCAAAAATTAAAAAACAAAAAAACAAAAAATAAAAAAACAACCAGTCGCGTGCACCGGTTGAACCCCAAAATAATATATATTATATAACATACACACATACACATACATACATACATACCTACATACATACATACATACATACATACACATGTACGTTCGTTTTCTGTACGACATAAACTTACATAATAACAGACGAACAAACTTAACTTAACGTATGTCACACTGGGAATTTCGTTTTTTTTTTCTATTATAAGTGTCGTTTTCTCTACAAACAGAATAACGCGAAGGATAACATTTTTAGAAAGATCTTGTTACGCCAGAGAAGTGTAACTTGTTACGTGCGTACATAAGTATACACACAGGTTTTTCTTCAATATCTTTAATATAGTGTAGATAAATAACACCATTATGGAGGGAACAGGTATCATGTCCCTCCGACACAAAGGGAGGATCCGCCGACCAGGCGAGATGATCGCCTGGTGTCGTATATATGCTAATCATCATGTGAATCTCTATTTCGCGATACAGGATTAGTGGTTGCTCCGTAGTTCGATGTATCTTCGCTAGATGGCGTTGTAGTATGTTTTTCTGTTTGCGCTGTATATGAAAGTACCTGCACCATTATTTGTCCTGAGTGATAGTCAAACTCATGCCTTTCGACTTAGCAGTTAAGGTTACTAACTACTGGTCCAAATGAGGCGGTCTCTAGATGTTTTAAATAGATAACACTAATACACTAACACTAGGTGATCCGCACAACTTCGTCTGCTTGCCTCAAAAGGAACATTTTTTCCCGTTTTAACAACATTTGATCTTTGCTCCTATTGGCCGTAGCGTAATGTTATTATGGAGTCTTATTCCGAGAGGTTCCTGATATTAGCCTCAGCTAGTCATTAGATGTTATTGGATAATTAGATAATTTATCATCTGCTGTCTCTAACGGATAGCAGCGAAACAGGATTAGCAAGCTGAAGGGGCAGTGGGCTAGCCTTGGTAGACGCAGAACCAATAACTGGTGGGGTAAACGTGATTTAGAGTGGAGCCCACAGACCAGGTGGAGTGATGACTTGCATAAGATAACTGACATGCGAGAAGCTGAAGATCGAACCAAGTGGCGTAAAACTGGAGAGGCCAAGTCCAGCTGTGGATAGGCTAATGATATCTCTAACGGCTTTCATGACTAAATACTATGAGTATACTGACCTTGCTATCACGCATCTACGTAACCATATTTGTTGATGATAAATTCAATATTTGTGTTTGCATATCAAGTTTTTATCTATATTTGATTTCCCACGGACAGACGTCAATGAATTACTTTGAATTTTTTTTCAGAGGTAGAATATTTAAAGTGAAATAGTAAAATGAGTAAGATTTTTTTATTCGATTTTTTACCCTAATCAGTCATCATCATCAACAGTGTTTAACAGTCCACTGCTGGACATAGGCCTCTCATTAGAAAGGAGGTTTTAGTCTACTATATCACACTGGCAAGGCATGGCAATAATCATATTGAAATGGCTTAGAAAGTCTAAATGTCATGATCTTTTTGTTTAAGAAGAGTAATGATAATATACGGAACCCTAAACTTTACGTCTTTCGATCAACATTTGGCTCTATATGTAATTATCGCAATTAAAATTATTAATTTCCGAAGTATACGATAGCGTAGAGTTAATTATTGATCGAGAAAACCCACCACTCACAACCCTTGGCTTATAAACTCAAGGACAGTAATTCTTAGATAAAGATCAAAGAATTGTTATAGAACGAGAAAGCACCCCTATCTCCCTCTCATTTTAACAGAGTGACGTCATTTATTTGCATGGATTGAAGGTGCATAGGGTTCACACCAAGAATTTAGAGCCAAAAGTCAAGTAGTGCATCTGCTGACCGACAGACGAGGCTCTGGTAATAAGTTTACCACCTATTACGTGGGACTAAAACAATGTCGAAAGGTGGAGATTTGATATGTCTCTGCCTACCTTGCCGGGCAAACAGGTGTGATTTTAGGTAGGTGTATTTGTGTAGTTAAAAGCGTTTCTCAATGAAACTACTGGGACTGCTGAATTTCATTGCGTTGTGCAGTGATTGCCATCAGACCTCTACCACCAAAGTACAAGGCAGTATCCAAGTTCGAAGTAGAAAACCTGTTGTAGAGCTTTATACGGGTCCAACTGACCGTAACGCTTGCCACAGACGTCCATATAGCAAACGTGAGTGGCTTCAGGTGCTCACCGAGGTACAAAGGTCTTAATGTGTAAATCCATAGGCTGACCTGGCTAGGATTGCTTCAATCAATCAACCTATCGCAGTCCACTGCTGAACGAAGGTCTACCCCAAGGAACGCCAACGATCCCGGTCTTGAGCAATTCGCATCCATCCACAGCCAGCCGCCTTCTTCAAGTCGTCGATCCATCGCGCCGCAGGGCGCCCTACACTACGTTAACCCCATTGTGGTATCCACTCTAGCACACTTCGGCCCCAGCAACCATCGGTTCGTCTAGAGACATGGCCGGCCCACTTCCTCTTCAGCATACTGATTTTCCGTGCGATGTCAGTTACTCTAGTTCTCTGTCGAATAACCTCGTTACGAATTTTATCAGCCAGAGAAACGCCCAGCATCGCATGCTGAGCTACTTTAAACTTATGGACCAGTCCAATGGTGAGTGTCCACGTCTCGGCTCCGTATGTCATTACGGGTAGAACACACTGGTCAAATACTTTGGTCTTTAATGATTGTGGGATCGGCGACTCGAAGATGTGACGAAATTTGCTGCATTGCTTATATTTATAAAATGTTAATATTCTCGGCTACCACTTAGATATGAGCTCCTTCAGTATCAGTGTCCTGAGTAATGACAGGTCTACAGAATGTAAAAGAAGATGAGATGTGTGACAGAATCGTGATAAAAGCGAAACCTGTGATCTCTACCTACTCTGAGTAGGAATTACTAGTGAAAATATTTGAAGATACAATTATATCTGTCTTCTTATCGTATGCCTCTGCCAGCCCTACTACGGAACCGTGGACATATAATTATGCAGATTGGAGTCGCAGCACTATTTGAACAAGTTATCGGTACAGTGCAGTGCTGCTACTCGATTAGGGATGGGACACGGACAATGTATCGATAGTCGACAAACTTTAAAGGCGTTTTAAGTAAATCTCTAGTTGACTTTGGTGAGTTCGGTTTTTGGCATCAATATTTTTTGATACAAAATAAATAAGAAACGAAAAGTAAATCTAGTATGGTATTAAACTATTGTTTCAGAATTTTAATAAATGCTTATATCAGAGCAAATTCAAATCTATCATAGACAAATTACAGTCGCACAACAAATAATCATATTTATCGTGACTTGCATGACGGGTCTGTTGGTCTATCCCTGACTGCAAGCCGGAGGTCGTGGATTCGATTCCCACCCAGGATAAATAATTGTGTGATGAGCACGGTAATTTGTCCTGCGTCTGGATGTAAATTATGTACAGTAAGTATGTATTTAGAAATATATAAGTATGTTTATCAGCAGTCTGGTTACCATAGTACTGGCTCTGCCCGTTTTGTTTTTTTTTTTTAAATTTAATTATAATAATAATTAAAGCTCTTCGGATCTCCTCCTTCTTAGGGTACTGGAGTCAGGGGCATGTGCCGTTCCCACTAAAAACCGCCCCGACGGCCAGCCTCTGGCATCTTATTCTTCCGAATCATATGATTTAATAGGGTTATACCATTCAGGCCGCCATCCTATCCCCCTACCGTAGCAACTATTCTGCCCCCAGAGGCGCCCACTCTTTGGCCGCTCGTAGTCCCGTCGACAGTTCATGATGCCGCCGACATCTTCTTATCTAGGAATCGATCCTCTTCCGATCCAGTTCAGAGTACAGGCTCTGCCTAATTGGGCATCAGATGGCCGTGTATGAGTTGTGTAGAGTTCACCACGCAATTATTTGTCGATTATTTGCATCAAACCTTATTTTCGTCAATAAGCACTAGACCAAACCAGGTTAATTAATAGGCTATTAATTAAGGAACTGCCTAAAATTTACGCTCAGCATCAAATGCTTTATTTAATACATCGACAATGTCACATCCCTAGTCAGTAGCTACGAATAATTAGCCACTATCTAATACAAACATGGTTTGTTTGTTTGTTTGTTCGTCATGAATATTTGCTTATATTACTAGAGCTTGTGAATTTCTTGGTATTATATCACGTACGGATATAAAACGATTATTAACGTATCAAGTATAAATGTTAATTTTTATAATACAAGTATTGGAAGCAGACCACAACGGGATATATATATTACATACGTACATAAAATCACGCCTGTTTACCTGAAGGTGTAGGCAGAGATATATTAAAGGTCTACTTTTTGCCAGTGCTTTTGTCCCATGTAGTCGCGAGCCTATTACCGCTAATTGGGATGTTTTTTTGTACAAAAGAACGCCCGCTCTAGGAATAAATCCTTTAATTATACATATAATATCTATTTATATAATGTTTCAAAAGATATAGTATCATCACCATTAACAAACCACTATAAACACTAACAAGCAACTATAAAACTACAGCTTCAATTAAAATATTTAAATTTGATGTCCCAAGTGAGCCGTCAACTCCATTTATGAGCTATTTATTGAAATTTTATTTGAAAAAACAAACTATACAGTTTAATTTCCAGCTGGTTTTCCATTTGGGACCAAGCTGGAGGTATTGCATTCGCATTCCACAAGTAAATGCATAAATAATCAATCGTTTATGGAATGCGTTTTATTATTGAAGAGGTTGCTTGAAATTTATTAGTTTCAACTGAGAATTTGAGTAGTAAGAAATATCTAAATAAAAATAAATTAATACTTGTTTCGGATATTGAACACAACGCCATCTAGTTTCAAACTAAGCAGAGCTTGTGCTATGATAACTAGACTGACTGATAGAATACTTATATACTGTTTTTTTGTAAATACATACATATTATACACAAAAAAAGTATTGACTGCACGATTGGCCTAGTGGTTTAAGCGGTCGCCACACCGCTCTCCACTTCGCTGAGTGTTGTGGGTTCAAATCCTACATGGGACAACACTTTGTGTGATCCACAAATTGTTGTTCTGAGTCTGGGTGTTCTTTGTGTGCGTTTCTTGTATGTTTGTAAAGTCACAGATTCAAAGATTTATTCCTAGTGCGGGCGCTGCCTTTAAAAATAAAATTAAAATATAACGAGTATTTGTTAGTATATACTGGTTGTTACATAAAGTTTGGTCATAAGGAGAGTTAAGCTTAAGTTAAGATTGAGCGAAGTTCACATAAAAAACCGATGTTAAGCAAAGTTCAACAACCCAACCTCTATCTATATTAAGAGCCTACCAAAGTGACTCTATTCTGCCTGATGAAAGCATGGATTGAATCCAGGAGTTGTGGTCACCATACTCATTGCAAATGAAGACAATGCAGTATGGTAACCCCTACTATGGCGGCCTTGTGAGATGCTTTTTCACACCCCGCTTGGGGACGTAAAAGGGATGACAGTCATCGTGACAGTGTAAGGCTTACACAGTTACCACGATAACTGTCACCCCTGCATCAACGGGCCTCCGGTCTCGCACTCACCAACGAAACACGACAACACGGATGCTGTCGTTTTAGGTTGGTCTTCTGTGGGTGGGTAGTACTGCCCCGGTCGAACTGGTCCGCTCGTGCTGAAATCAGCGTGGCTCTACTACCTTACATCTCCATCCTAATTTAATTAAGATCAGATTATATTAATTATTAAGTAGAGTAGTGACTGGAACGATCGGCGGCGGTAAGCTTGCAGTTTTCCTCTTAATAGGATCATATTCGGAGGAAACTGACGCGAGATTCGGGCCCTCCCAAGACATCGGACCTCTTGAGCTTGACCTCTCTCAATTTGAGTCTCTTGAGCTATAGGTGGAGTCATTGAAAGTGATAACCCTCATCTGATGGTCTGTCTGTCTGTCTGCACATTTAGCCCATACTAAATATAATCAAAGCGTTTTGTGTATTCAAATCTTTATGCCAAATTTTTATCCGGGTTGATTCAGCCGTTCTGGCGTAAGTAACAAATATACACACAAATAGTTCCGTATATAATAGTGGAAAGATTAGTGTCAACTTATTCTAAAAGGGAATAAGCTTAAAATAAGTTTTTTTCTTTAAAGAATATGAAATATCTTACAAAGTTGGACCTGTCCTCGTGGCATTGTCATTAGAGTGTAAACCAAATAAAAAAAAAATAGTGACAGCTCTAGTGTTGATGTCGCGCAACGTTAATGTGTGTGTCACGGTCCTTTATTGGCTCTTTACACGAATAGCGCGGGGACACGACAACTATCGATGTTTTTGTAAATTTATGTATTTTTAGTTTCGATATGAAAATATACTGTACCTACTCTGAATAAGAGCAGAATTTAATGTCATACTTAAAAAAGTATGAGAGGGACGACTTGTGTAAGAGGGCTGGCGGAAACTGGTTTCAAAAAGCAGCAGATAAGGTTCTGTGGTATACCTTGAGAGAGGCCTATTTCCAGCAGTGGACTGCAACAAGCTAATGGTGATCATAATCATAAATATATAAACCCCGTAAGATTAAAATTCGCCAAGATTTGAGAGTGAGATTTTGTCACGATGTCCAAACCCCCTCTTGATATTCGGGACGGTGTTAATTCAAAAATTAGTAGTGCACTTGTGACTATTGACTCGGATTTGACCATGTGCGATGGTAGTCACTTACCATCAGTAGGTAAAAATAAAAAGAACGAAATAAACATATTTTGTTAAAAACAAAAAGGTGCTCAAAAACATTTCTAATGAGTTATCGTGTACAAGATGACTTATCAAAAAGAAACCAGATTAATTTCCTTGTGACCCAGTCCGGAGACCCTGACTGCTAAGACAGAAGTCGTGACTTCAATTCTTACCCGTTTTGCGTAATGAGACGATCATGTTACAACTGCCTCTGTGACGCAACGGTAGTGTATGCGACTGCTGTGCTCGAGCTCTCGGGTTCGATTCCTGAGTCGGACGAAATGTTTGTATGATCTGCAAATATTAATTTCGAAGTTTGGATGTTTTCTATCTATAAAATGTATGTATTTACAAAAAAGTATCTAATTATTCTATTAGTCAGTTTAGTTATCATAGCACAAGCTCTGCTTAGTTTGAAACTAGACGACGTTGTGTGTCAAATGTCCTGAATATTTATTTATATTATTTACTATGTATTGTGTTCATGAGTGTTTCTATCCACATAGTGCAGACTCTGCTTGGTTTGTAATCAAAAAATTTGAATGAGGTGTGTCAAGATATTGGTATTATATTATTATTACAACGCACTTGTCCCTATTAAACATACTGAAGGGCTATTACGATGACTATGATGATTGTCACGTCAATAACATTCATCATAAATTATTTTCATCAGCTGATGATCGCATCAAAAGCGCGTATTTACACGTTATAGCTATAATATAATCATATTTATATGACAAGTACTCATAGTGAGAGATGAAGTGAAACCCCAATTAAGGTCCATTTGCATATATGATTAATTACTCGACGACCGAACCTTGCGTTAAACGGCACTTTAAATTCATATAAGGTAAATATGAATAATCACGCCCGTCATAAACATGTATTTGTGTAATATTAATTTGGTGCAGTTTTTTGTGTTTTTGCATAACATACAGCTTGGGTTTGCTCTAGAATTCCTTCATCAATTCATATGTGTAAAAATGAAGCATCAATGATTTAAAAAAAACTATATTTTCTCAAGTGTTGATAGTTTTTTATACTATACATAAATATAAATTATCTTTTTTTTTAAATTTTGTCTGTATGTTTGTTTGTTTGTCTGTCCGGACTACACTGTATAACCACTGAACCGATTTGATTGAGACTTCCACTTAGCTATAGATAAAGTTACAGGGGAACATATAAGCGATTTTTTATCTCTGATTATCTACAGGATTGGGTTTTATGCAGCAAAAAACCATGTCTCTAGGGTAAAAATTCGAAATTGAAATCCTACTTAAATGAAGCCTAATAATAATGAATAATGAATAACGAATAACTTTATACCTAATAATGAATAACTTTATGAGTCATTTTTGTGAAAATATCTTTTGATATACTGTTGGTAATTTTTGATGCATTTCGTGACTTATCTGAAAGTAAGTAAATACTCATCATCTGATGTATCGCCTTCAGATAGGTACAAACGAACACATGAATCGGCTCATGTGGTGTCAGATTAGAAACATCATCACCCCTGTTCATTCCGTGTGTCATAAAAATTGACTAAAGAAACAAATTACACAAGAAAACAGCACAGCAAAGAAAATAAACTTAAAACAAACTCTAAACCAACTCGTCTGGCCAGAGAGATCAAGACCTCCTTTCGAAGGATTATATTGACTACAATTGATTATTGACGCACGCAAGAATATACACGTGCAAACTCACACGCAAACAGACACAAAATATTAAAAATATACCTACTATATATCAAAATTTTTGTTGTGTTTAAATAAGTAGAAGTTGGTTTAGATGTAAATTATGTTCATTTTTTTATGTTATTTCAAGAGCCTACCAATGTGACCCTACTCTGCCTGATGGAAAGCATGAATAGAATTCAAAAGTTGTGGTCACCATAGTCATTGCGAATGCTGACAATGCTTTTTGGTGACCTACACTATGGTGGCCTATTATGATGCTTTTTACGCTTAACTTCGGAACGTACAAAAACAATGTACTTTCTCATAGTGTCACGGAATAGAGAGAATAGAGTTGTTATTAACTCAGATTGAAAAAAAATATGTCACGACCTTAGAAGACTAGAAATTTAAATTAACATTTTAACAATTTTAAAATACATTTTATCGATGTCCGAGTCCCATCCCTAGCACTACAAATGTTGACGTATCGATCGTGCACTCCGGCAACTTCAATATTACAGTTAAACTGTTGTGAGGAGAGAGCTAATTTCTGAACGAAACTACATTATATTAGCTTCGTCCTGCGTTTTTTGTCATATTTACTCAATTATATATTTTGTGACTGGTGTAGAATATTTGGTACTAAGTAAGATTTAGAAGAAACATGTTTTAGAGGAGACAAACTGCGCCTCGTGGTGTTACTCGCTATTTATCAGTATTTGTACTCCTTGCTCACGCGTAAAAATTATCATATATGCTAATTTACAGTGTCAGGTAACTCTATGCCAAATTTTATAAAAATTGGTTCAGCCGTTTGAACGTGAAAGAGAGTTACAAACTCACAAACTTTCGCCTTTATAATCGAAGTGTATATAGGCAGGGTTAGAAGGAAAGATTAGAGGGAATTTGTAATCAATTTGTGGACGCCGGGACATCTCACATTTAACAGACGATCGTATTTAATCAGGATTATCCTTTATAGTAAATTGTCCGAGTGGCGACGGATTAAGAATACAGAGTGTTACCACCCCTATTCATCCCTTTGGTGTCGTGAGAGGCGGCTAAGGGCGCATAATACGCAGGACTACATCACGGTAAAGAGAAGGGAAATTTGGAACAAACCCTATATCAACATTTGACCAATCGATTTGAGATCAGCTAATCTCAAATCTTTGGGAAAAAGGCTCAGATTAGACAGAGCCAGATAACCAGATGATAACCAGAGTACTGGTAAACATACTTATATCAACTGCCTTTTACAATCCACTGCTGGACGTAGACCTCTCCTTAGCAAGGAGGTGGAGGTTTTGACCTACTATACCACGCTAGCCAGACTGGTTGGAATAGGGTTTGTTTCAAGTTTCCCTTCTCTTTGTAATGATATTGTCTTGCATACTTTGGTTCCCTTAATCGCCTTTTACGACACCCACGTGATGAATAGGGGTGGTAACACTATGTATTCTTTATCCGTCACCACACAGACAAACATACTTCTATATATCTAAATATATATTACGTAGTAAACACTTTTCCTGTACTTAATCATCGCTTATTAGGGATACTTTAAATTAAATAGGTTGTAGAGAAACGCTGATTTCATCCTGAACAGGTCAGCTCGACCGGAGCAGTACTACCCTCCCACAGATCAACCTAAAGCGCCAGCATCCGTGCTGTCGTGTTTCGTTGGTGAGTGCGAGACCGGAGACCCATTGATATAGGAGTGACGGTTATCATGGTAAGTGTGAGCCTTACACTGCCACGATGACTGTCATGTCTTTTATGTCCCCAAGCGGGGCGTGAAAAGTATCTCACTAGGAGTCACACACTCAATAAGAGTAGAGTGAACAGGTTTCTTTTAGATGGGCGTGTACCACCTTCGTATTCATCTAGACTTTCCATCAGGTGAGATGGAAGATAAATGCCTATTTCATTACAAATAAAAAAAAATCTAGGACACCAATGAGTATGATGGCCATAACTCTTGAATTCAATTTATGCCTTCCATCAGGCAGAGCAGAATCACTTTAGCAGGCTCTTGAAATAAAAATAAATAAATAATGAACAGATACAAACGGGGTCTTATCACTACGATCAACTTCATACAAGACAATTTTGGCTGAGTAAAAATATAAATGGTAATGTTGCCTACACAATTATTTGTCCTGTGTACGATTGGGCAAACGTAGTGTAGGGTGTAAAGTATGCGAATTGCTCAAGGCCAGGATGGTTGGCGCTCCTTGAGGGAGACCTTCGTCGTAATAGCAGCTGTTCCCGGATCCCTCCTAAGTCAGGCGCAGGGTGACACACCGTGTGGTTTTAGTCGGTCCGATTCTGACACACCACTCCGCCGTAAACCCCGGTGGGGTGACGACCCGAGGGTGTTTCCACACGTTAAAAAAAGCAGTGGACTGTGATAGGTTGATTTGGCGAGAATCGAACCCAGGACCTCTAGCTTAGCAGACCACTAAGCACTATAAAAAATTCTCAATACCACATAGCGTAACAAATATTGTACTTCATTTCTCACAACCATTTACTTAACGCTGTAATATGCTTGCTTATGAAAACCGGTTACATGTTTGAGTCCACGTTATGACATCCGATACAATCAATATTTGTGTTTAAGGATGGGACATGACGATATTTTATCGACAAATTATCGATATTATTATTTATCGCATCATTTGTAACAAAAATCTAAACATAATTGCCAGTATAGTTTTGTAACATTCAAAGATTGTTGACACTCCCAAATACGTTCGCATGAGTACTATGTCTTTCTTAACATTGCCTTTACTTTTCATCTACACAATTTTCATAAGACATTTTCTTTTTTAAGGGCTAATGCTTGCCCCTTAAAAAAGGAGAAAAACGAACAGACACGTAACCTGATGGTGAGTGCCGAGCGGCACCCATGGACACATGCAACTCAAGTCACAAGTGAATTTTTGAGTTCTACTTTGGTGACCTCACCTCAGTCACTCGATAAAAAGCAATGACAGAAGTGCAGCAGCTTGCTATGAGGTCATTGTATCACTTCGGTCGAACCGAAGCTTGGCTGTCTCTCAAAATATAAGCTGTCAATATCCTTCCCATTTGTGGATGCAGCTCTGAGAATAAGTATGTCGGAAAAATTTATCGATAATTATGACAAATCTATCACATCACTATCTAAGCTGTCAGAAATGCCAACACATGTGCCGCTAGTTTAATAAGATAGACATGACGAACAAAATTGTCTTCGAATTGAACACCATTCAAATATAGAGACCAATTGTTGTTTAAGCGGTCGCCACGCCGCTCTCTACTGTGCTGAGTGTTGTGGGTTCAAACCCCACATGGAACAACACTTTGTGTGATCCGCAAATTGTTATTCTGAGTCTGGGTGTTCTTTGTGTCCGTTTCTTGTATGTTTGTAAAGTCCCCCGCGACACAGGATTTGTTCCTATTGCGGATGTTGTCTTTAAAAAAAAAGAAATTCGTTATTTGATATATAGGGAATACTGTGTAGATTATGTGTGGTGACGGATTAAGAATAAGGGGTGTCACTACCCCTATTTAGCACTTTGGTGTAAGAAGGAATCGCTAGATGCAGTATTATTAGGAAAAAAGCCTTACCCTCCGTAGTAGTTCATAGACAACACACTGCAACGGAAAGGAAAACTTGCAACAAGCCGTGTCGTATATATCGTAGGTTCGATGCCCATTTAAATAATTATGTAATGAGCATCGATCGTTTGTTCTGTATCTGCTGTAATTTATTTATTTATATATGTATTTAAATAAGTAAATGAATATTTCGTACATTTGACACACAACGTCATCTAGTTTCAAACTAAGCAGAGCTTGTGCTATGATAACTAGACTGACTGATAGAATTATACTTTTTTTTTTGTAAATACACATATATTATACATAGAAAACACCCAAACCCCGAAACAAATATTTGTAGATCATGCAAATTTGGTCCGACCCGAGAATCAAACCCGAGACCTCAAGCACAGCAGTCGCATTCGTTACCACTTCGCCACTGAGGCAGTATTTAGAAATATATAAGTATGTTTAGCAGCAGTCTGGTTACTATAGTACAGGCTCCTGGGATCAGACAGCCGTGTGTGAGTTGTGTCAATTATTATTGGCGGTAACTACCTCGGTGGTGTAGTGATAGTGAATGCGACTGCTGAGCTTGAGGGTTCGATTCTCGAGTCGAACCAAATGTTTATATGACTTGCAAATATTGGTTTCGAAGTTTGAGTGTTTTCTATGTATAATTTACAAAAAAAAAGTATATAAGTATTCTATCAGTCAGTCTAGTTATCATAGCACAAGCTCTGCTTAATTTGAAACTAGATGACGTTGTGTGTCAAACGTCCGAAATATCCGAAATAATGTTATTATCATGGCCACTTATCACACATCCAATGTGTCCTTGTCGGTGGTCAAAGATATGTTTCCGGAAAAACTGATTTCCAGACGAGGTGACATTCGATGGCCACCCAGAAGTCTCGAGTTCGATTGTCGTTCGGACCAAATGCGTATACAAAAATTTGTTTCGTAGTTTGGATATTTTATGTACAATATGAATTTACAAGAAAGAAGTATATGTATATTCTATCAGCCAGTCTCGTTATCATAGCACAAGCTCTGCTTAGTTTGAAACTAGATGGCGTTGTGTGTCAAATGTCTGAAATATCCGAAATGCTGTCCTACAGCCAAATTCAGTAGAAAACTAAAATATCACATATTTAAAACGCTTTCCTTAATTGCAACGGATTTCCAAAAATAACTCAAAACGTGCAACTCCTCCGTCGCTTTCGACTGATGAAATCTATCGCCGTGTCCAAAATGGCTAAATTAAAGCCAAAGTAAACATCGACATCCGTTTGTCTGTCTGTCCGTCAACGGTTTTCATTTAAATATGTCTTTGAGGGAAAAGAAAAATGTGCTTCCCGTCAAAAAAACTATAATAGATTGTTTAAATATTATTTTGTTTAACTTTCTTGTTTATCAGACATTGTTTAAATGTTCGATAACAAACAATAAATGAGTGATTGATTCGAGATGAGAGATTTTATGACGTAGCATTCATTGGTTCGATGTCCGTTTTGTGTAAATATCTACGTCTGCATGGAGACGGATTAGGAGTACGGGTTACCATCCCTACTTTTCCCATGGATGTTTGCAAAGAGAAGGAAAACTTGAAACAAATCCTATACCAACATCTGGCCAACGCGGTATAATCTGCCGAAATCTCCCTTGTAAGACCTATGTATAGCAGTGGACTGCTAAAGACTTGACGATAAAGGAAAACCAGACACAAACCCCATACCAACCCGCCTGGTCAGTGTGGTATTTCAGGGTATAACCTCCGTTCTAAAAAGAGACCTGTGTCTAGCGTTGATATGACGATTAATTTATGTACATGCTAATTAAATATTAGTATTGATTCTATGTAAGATATAGGGTGGACCAAGAATTCGTTAACATTTGAATCTAACTCCCACGTAAACATGTTTCAACAAGATGGGGCACATCCAATGTGTCCCTGTCGGTGGTCAAAGTCCGAAAAAGCTGATTTCTAGACGAGGTTATATTCGATGGCCACCCAGAAGTCCACATCTATCGCCAGCAGACTTCTTTGTATGCGGTTATTTGAATAATTGTATCTATGTCAATAAACCAAATACACTATATCAACTAAAAGAAATATTAGCGAAGAGATGTCGGCGATCTCACGGCCACTTTGCCGACGAGTATTCGAAAATTTCGGTGCTCGCTTAGAAAAGTGCAAACGTCTAAGTGGAGGTTATTTAGAAGCTAAGTAATTTATAAATAATAAATTTCAACTAATTAGCTTTCTTGTAAATAAACAATTTTTATAATATAACAAACGTTATTTTTTATACAATTTTTTCAAAAGTTAACTAATTTGTGGCCCACCCTAAATTTCTAAGGAGGTTTATTCATGTTCTAGAGCTCAGCTAGAGCTTTGCTTAGTTGGTACCTTGTGTTATGAACCTTTAACACTTAAAATATATCTACGGCTTTAACACCCGAAGGGGCAGAGAGGCGTCTCATCTACATACAGCCTTCAATATTCTACTGCTGGACATAGGCCTCTCCTTAGCAAGGAGGTTTTGGTCTACTGTACAACGCTGGCCAGACGGATTAGAATAGGGTTTGTAACACTGGATTGGATGAAAACATTGGATGAATAGGGGTTTTAACACTGTGTATTCTTAACCTGTCACCATACGGACATGGAGAGGCGTCTGTTAGAACTTAAAAATTGTGAACTATAGTTCCAATTTCTAGTCCCATTAACAAACCTTTCGGCGTAGTCGTTAGTGACAAGGATAACTAATAGCAGATTGAGCATGATTACACAAAATGTGTCGAGTTTTTGTTATTATTCTCTTTAATACATTAAAAATATGTTTAAATGACTATTTTATATACATGTAAAAAATATTAGACCACCGATTTCGGGTACAGGGACCAAGGAACCGGTGGATAAGGCTACAAACACAAGATCTTCTTCACTATACGGCCGTGTCAAGGAGGACTACCTTCCGCATCAGACGCATTTTTTTTTAACGTTTCGAAACCTGGTTGGGCCGTCACCCCACCGGGCTTTACGGCGGGGTGGGATCCAGCCTCCTGACTTGAGGCCCTTGATCAATCCGTGAGCAGATATGACTAAAGTCTACCCTAATCCAGTTTTTTTTAGTCATGCTAAGGTGACTGCTCTGCCTGATGGAAAACGTGATTAGAATCTAAGGAAAGGTTCAAAAAAAGATATGTTTTTACATTCATATACTTAATATACTCGCAAATAAAGGAATTCATGCGTAGAAACATAGTTCATTCATATAATAATGACACACAAGTAGATATACCTATATTTTGTTATATTAACTGTCCTATTGAAGCGGCCTCGTTCATATCTATTCATTTAAAAGCCAATTGAAAGTAGGCTGTGAACACACTTGCGATTTTATTTTATTTACATAACTTAATATACTTTTATAAATCGCGGGCTTAACGTCCTGTGCATTCTTTATTAGTCAACCTTTGGTTGGTTTTGAAATCAAGTGAATTAAGCGCAAGTAGATTTAGTTAATTGCGTTTTGAAAGTATAATAGATAGTATGATAGCCATGTTTCGGCACAAGTGGATCGATTCGACCGCAGTGGTACCACAGTCTCGCAAAAAAGTGGTGTTAAGTAACTTTAGACCTCATCTTTTGACTAATTTTGAGGGGGGAGTGAACTCTCAAAGGTTGAGAACGCACTTGTGTCTCTTAAGTTTATTTTTTTTTTTTTTTTTTACGTCTGTATTGGAATAGGCGTTACCGTTACGTAAGGGCGTACGTTATTACAGTGATGATGGTGATTACTTACCATTAGATGTATATCTGTTTGTTCCTCCTAGGAAGAAAGAATCTGTGACACCACATAAGAAATAACATTATACTCTCAAACAAAAAATAATGTTCATATCGGGTCAAAAATGATGGGATTTTGAGGTAACAATCACAAAAAATACAACCGAATCGATGAACTTGACGAAGTTTTATCATGTGTGGTCTACGTCATCAGCTATCTGCCTACCCATCTTTATATCAATATTTTAGGTCAACGTGCTTTTTCTTTTTTTTTTAAAGACCAATCCCCACATTATATACCTGTACTGTAAGATACATTAAAAAAATTCATGAAACGGACACAAAATCAGAATTTATGAATCACACATGGTTTTTGAACCCACAACACTCAGCGCAGTAGGACGCGGCGAGGCGACCGCTTAAACCTCTTACATCACCCGTACAGTCAAAACAGTTCTCAATCTATCATTTGTCATATTCATCACTGTGCTCTAATCTACACCTATCGTCTTCCACGCGATGTGTGGTCCACACGAGGCCAACAAACGCCTACCATAATTATCCGTTCAAACAAAAAGTCGCCAAAAAAAGTCGACCGACAAAAAGTCGTAAGTCCGCGTACGGCCTCACTTCGCGACCTGCTGTTAACAGGTCACATTGGCGTGTGAATAGTAAATATACTTTGTTTAATTATTACATGTTTACATTATATAATTATGTATAAACAAGGACAAAACAAGTAAATATTATAAATAGTCACGAAACATACATAGATTTACGCTTATATAGGGTGGGCCACGAATTAGTTAACAATTGAAAAATCGTATAAAAAACCATCTGACATTATAAAACACCTAGCATCGCACGCTCCATCGCACGCTGAGCTACTTCAAACTTATGGACCAGTCCAATGGTGAGGGTCCACGTCTCGGCTCCGTATGTCATTACGGGTAGGACGCACTAGTCAAATACTTTGGTCTTTAATGATTGTGGGATCGGCGACTCGAAGATGTGACGAAAAAGCTAATTAGTTGAAATTTAGTTTTTAAAAATTACATTGTGTAAATGACCACCGTTTCGACGTTTGCACTCTTCTAAGCAACTACTGAAATTTTCGAATACTCGTCGGCAAAGCGACCGCGAGATCACCGACATCTTTTCGCTGATTTTTTCTTATATTTGACGTAGTGTATTTGGTTTATTGATGTAGACACGATTCTTCAAATAACCCACAAAAGGAAGTCTGCTGGGGACAGATTTGGACTTCTGGGTGGCCATAGAATGTCGCCTCGTCTGGAAATCAGCTTTTTCAGAAACATGTCTGACCACCAGCAGGGACTCATTGGATGTGTGACAAGTGGGTCCATCTTGTTGAAACCATGTGTTACGATTGTAACCAACAAATTTCAGTAGCATCAGTCCCGTAACATGATTGCGCGGGATGTTAGATTCAAATGTTAACGAATTCTTGGGCCACCCTATATTATTCTTTTGATGGTAAGCGATTACTGTTGCCCGTGGACAAAAGCAACTCAAGAGACGAGTTGAAGAGGCATTGCCTCTTTAACAGAAGGGGGAGGGTAAGCTGGGATCAGTTAAAGTATTAACTCAATAATAATGTCAACTTGAGACACCTCTCATATTTCTCTCTGATCTTAAACTAGGCATGCTTACTCGTATATATTAAGAAAAAAAATCGTGGTTATCACACAATTAATGGTCCAGGATGGTCATCATGACGGCTGTTGGGACTGGCGATCAAGCGGTCTCGAGTTCGATTTTTGGGTTGAGCTAAAAATGTTATTAAGTTTTTTCTTGGAAGAAATTCTGGGTAACAACTGGAAGTTCTCTTTTTTTGTATTTTAAGAGGCTACCAAAGAGACTATCCTGCCTGATGGAAAGCATGAATAAAATCCAAAAGTTGTGGTCGCCATACTCATTGCGAATGCAGACAATGCAGTATGGTGACTCACACTATTTTGGCCATAAGATGCTTTTGCACGCCCCAATTGGCCGCAAAGGCAGATGATAGTCATCGTGGCAATCTAAGATTCACACACTTACCACGATAACTGTGACCCCTGCATCAATGGACCTCCGGTCTCGGCCGGAAACAATGTTTGTGTTATAAGACTTCTCCTTTTGATTTATATATCATAACACTTGAGCAGCACTGTGTACAGAAATATCTTATAATTGATTTTAAAGCGCTATATAAATAACTGCACATGAACCATCTTGATGAGCAAGCCAATGCTCTCATTTGCTGTACAGCCGCATATATAAGCGACGTGGCAGTACAGTAATTGCGGTATCCGAAATCGTAGGTTCGAGTTTCGTTCAATATAGGAATGGTTTACGCCTCCACACTTTGTATTTTCCAGGATAATGCTGGCTCGATCCCCATACGGGAAAACACTATGTGATGCACAAATTACTGTTCTGTAAATTCTCTGCGACACAAGATATATTTGTAGAGCTGGTGTTGACTTTTTAAGTAAAAAAAAATGCAAAAAATATACTAACCCTGACCTCATTATCTCCAAAGAGGTAGACAGAGATTAATTATGCTCTGGAGTTTTGCGAAGTTGAACTTTAGTGCCGCTTATTCAATAGACAGCTATTGCCATCAACTGCGCTCATTTGTTTGTAAATGAATGTTTGTCTGTCTGTCTGTATGTCCTTTATAGAATCGGAAACTATACATTTGATCATGTGATTATCTTCAGCAAAGTTGTTGTGCATGAGCCCACGAAGGTTTCTGAGTTGGTATGATTTTTTTTTTATGTTTTTCCTTCAAATTTATGTAATAATGGCGTAGCAACGCGCGCATGGTGCAGCTTGTTTCTAAGTAAACATATTACATCTTATTAGAGCATCTGTGTCTTCTTTATAAGACCCAAGTACGCTCCTGCGTGGAGTACTGTTCTCATCTTTACGATGGATCCGCGCAGTATTTGCTGGACGCTTTGGATCGGTTACAGCGGCGAGCAGTCCAGATAATCAATAACCCGAAAGTCACTGAATCCCTTGAGTCTCTGCAGTTGCGAAGATATGTCGCCTCTATGGCAGTCCTCTATCGCCTTTATCACGGAGAGTGCTCTATTGAACTGTGCCAACTTATCCCATCCTCTCTGTTCCTCTACAGGACAACTCGCGCTGACCTTGGAAGTCACCGTTTCAGAATGGTAGACATACGCTCCCGAACTAAACGGTTCGGCTCTTCCTTCCTGTGCAAATCAGCTAAAGCCTGAAATTCATTACCCGCGCACGTGTTTCCCTCCCACTACGAGCCCGGGTCCTTTAAAAAAAAAGGCATCTCACTAGATCGCCATAGCGTGGGTCGCCATACTGCACTGTCATCATTCGCAGTGAGTACGGCGACCACTGCTCTTGGATTCTATTCATACTTTCCGTCAGGCAGAATAGAGTCACTTTGGTTGGTTGCTATAAAAAATATATATATAATAGTCCATGCTAGAAACCCCACGCACAACCCTCAGCTTCTACACCCAGAGATAAATGTAATAAAATACGACCCGCAGGAGATCAACACTGACCATAAATGCATTGGATAATACGGGGATTGGCTAGTTACATAGTTTTGTTATATAATAGCTACCTTCTGCCAAGATTTCATCGTTTACATGTGAAATAACTCGTCAAGGGTACACAAATAAACATTCATGCCATTTAAGTGGTGCGCGGTCTGGCAGAGATGATTGTATAAACGTAAACACTTCAATGATAAAGTCATACCAGCTGGTTAAGGCACAGCTGGAACTTTACATTTTATATTTTTCCTAATAATGTTAAATTACCGTGTGGAGTGTCACCACTTCTATTCATACCGTGGAGTCGTAAGAACCAATTAAGAAAGTAAGCTATGCCGGACGACACTAAAGAGAAGGAGACATGAAACATACGACAGCACGGATGTTGTCGCTTTAGGCTGATCTGCGAGAGGGTAGTACTGTCCCGGTTGAGCCGGCCCGCTCGTGCTGAAATCAACGTGGCTATATTGCCAGGCTAGACAGAAGCCTAGCGAAGGAGAACCTTAGCCAGGAGGTTTTGGCCTACTATATCCGTGTGGCGACGGATTAACAATACATAGTGTTACCACCCCTATTCATCCCGTGGTTGTCTTAAGAGGCGACTAAGGAAACAAACAATTCAGAAAAATATCATTACAAAGAGAAGGAAAACTTGAAACAAATCCTATTCCAAACCGTCTGGCCAGCGTGGTATAGTAGACCAAAACGGGTGGGTATAAGATTTATATCAAGTTTTTCTAGATTAAGAACCTGCCAAAGTGACTCTACTCTGCCTAATGGAAAGCATGAATAGAATCCAAGAGTTGTGGTCACCATGCTCATCGCAAATGCAGACAATGCAGTATGGTGACCCACACTATGGCGGCCTTGTCAGTTGTTTTTTCACACCTCGCTTGGGGACGTAAAAGGCATGACAGTCATCGTGGCAGTGTAAGGCTTACACAGTTACCACGATAAATGTCACCCCTGCATCAATGGGCCTCCGGTCTCACACTCACCAACGAAACACGATAACACGGATGCTGTCGCTTTAGGTTGGTCTTCTGTGGGACGGTAGTACTGCCCCGGTCGAGCCGGCCCGCTCATGCTGAAATCAATTTCTTCTCTTTGTCTTGTATGTTGTATTCCCCTTGTCGCCTCTTACAACACCCATGGGATGAATGGGGTTGGTGACGCTCTGTATTCTTAATCCATCACCACACGGAGTAAACAAACATGCAAGTGAAAACGCAAGCAGAAGCTTTCCAAGACCGCTTCGCCTTAACACAACATGTTTATCCGTTTGCGCCCACGCACGTCCTAAACTGCACGACGACTTGTAAGCTCATTGTGTGTGTGTTTGTGCATGCATTTCTCTGCAACTCCTAAGTGTCAAGCATTTTATAGGGTAATGTTAAAAAGTTAATTTATTTCTTAATCTTCAGATTTTACGACATTAAGACTCTTATACATGCTATGTGCAGTTTATATGATATTTTACACCAGCTGAGATTAAAATTCTCGGAGAAGGATTCAGTATCTATATTCGAAATATGCTGTCTCTGATGTGAAGTGATTGCCACCGCTCCTGGTAATATGCAATTCAAAAGGCATAAATAAGTCGACGCTCTTAGTGTGTCCTCTTCCCCTGAAATAGAGGGGTGGAAGAGAATGGAGTGAATGAATCTGACCGCGCAGAAAACCGAAATAAGCAATTTTATTTATTTTTTTTTACGTGTGGAAACTCCCTCGGGCCGTCACCCCACCGGGGTTTACAGTGGGGTGGTGTGTCGGAATCGGACCGCCTAAAGCCACGCGGTGTGCCACTCTGCGCCTGACATAAGAGGGATCCGAGAACAGCTGCTATTACGACATCCAGATCCCTCCTAACGCCTGCCCGCTAACGCGGGAAATAAGCAATTTTCTTTAACTCAACCTTATCCCTCTCCCTTTATAGTGGTACAGGGGCGGAAGGGAGCACCCATAGGACGACATTAAATTTGTATTTCGTAACTTGTAGATGTCCATGAGCAGTGGTAACCACTTACCATCAGATCATTCATCTACTCGTTTGCTCTTTATACAATAAATAAAAAAATAACCTCACTGGTCCCAAAATAATAAGACCCAAATATATTAAGGCACTACCATTTGCCTGCGACTCCGTGTGTGTATATGTCAATTATTGCGGGGATTCTTGTCAAGTGAAGCTTACCGTATCAGAAATTGCTAAACCGATTTAGATACTGGAACCGTATCCTAATCGGTTTAGCCATTTCTGAGATTATCGCACACAAAAACACATACAATTTTATACAGACATCAACGTCTTACAATTTTATTATACGTATATATGCATAGATAAAATCACACCGGATTCGAACACCCTACCCCAAACGGTACAACTGTTCAAATCTTTATCAAGTACCAATAATTAACAAAGTTATGTGAACTTCATTCACGCCTACTTAACATCAAACAACCATGGGAATTGTTTCCCATAGACAACCATAGAAGAGTGTTAAAGAAAATATTCACACCATAGACTTTGAGTTGTCACTACTTGTAAACTTAAATAGCTATTTCCGGATTTAAAATACACATATGTACACACATTATTTTCTCACATATATGCATACATACATATATTTTGACTGCACGGGTGGCGTGGAAGTTTAAACTATCACCTCACTGCTTGAGGAATCGCTTTTTTAGTAAGACTTATTATTATTATTTTTTTCTATATTAAGAGCCTGCCAAAGTGACTCTACTCTGCCTGATGGAAAGCATGAATAGAATCCAAGAGTAGTGGTCACCATACTCATTGTAAATGCAGACAACGCAATATGGTGACCCATACTATGGCAGCCTAGTGAGATGCTTTTTCGCACCCCGCTTGGGGACGTAAAAGCCATGACAGTCATTGTGACAGTGTAAGGCTTACCACGATAACTGTCACCCCTTCATCAATGGACCTCCGGTCTCGCACTCACCAACGAAATACGACAACACGGATGCTTGCTTAGGTTGGTGTTCTGTGGGAGGGTAGTACTGCCCCGGTCGAGCCGGCCCGTTCGTGCTGAAATCAGCGTGGCTCTACTACCTAGCAAAGACAATAGTTTGTGGAATTCATAACCTATTATTCTGAGTCTGGGCGTTCTTTGTGTTCGTTCCGTCATCAGAAGGTTACCAGTCTATTGGTCGACATAGATTTCTCCTTACAAAGGAATTTTTGGTCTAATATCCACGCTGGTCATACAGATTGGTATAGAGTTTGTTTCAAGTTTTTCTTCTCTTTGCAGCAGTGTTGTCCGTCCATTGTTCGACATAGACTCTTTACAAATAAGTTTTTGGCCTACTATACGACGCTGGTCATAAAGATCGGTATAGAGTTTGTTTCAAGTTTTTCTTCTCTTCTCCTTCCAACGCTGTTGTTCTATATCGTCTGTATGGACAGGCCGACTCATAACTATAGCTTTTCTCCTAAAGGCCGACCCAGACCTGTGAAGTATAGACACCTAGTGTTAATCTTGTGAACCACCACTTGCCGTTTAAAATAAAAACGGAGATTGTTTTCGTACGCCATTATGAACCGACTTGGATTTGCTTAGTTTTTACTTAATCAATGTTCAAGGACTTAAAAAAAAGGACACCTCTGTAGTTTGTTTCAACATTTCTGCCCAAAGTGAGTCTTAGGAAATGCTGGTGACTTCTAGCTGTAAAAGTCCGACTTGTAAAAATATCTGTTAAAGATTTACTTGTAGGAATATCATTTATCATTTTTCCAGTGCAGGTTGCTGTCTTAATCAGCTCATACGACATCCACGGTGGTGACACTGCGTACTCTTATCTGTCACCACACAGAGAGGTTTCTGAATCTGTTTCTTGAATGTTTGTGTACTTCCCTAAGACACAGGATGTAATCCTGAAGCGAGATTTGTCTTTTAAATAAAGTACATGTTGGAATATGGTTTCAATTGTATGTACTTTATACCGAAGTTATTTGCGGTTAAAATATACTTAATAAAATAAAAAGCAAATAAAACCGACTTCGACGCAAAAAAAGACTCATACAAAAAGCTGATTGCACTAAAATCTGACTTATAAATATGAGGTAATTTAAATCTTATGATAAAAGTTAAGACTTTTAATAAACTGGTTTAAATTTTCGGCATTTTTTTAAATAAAATAGGAAACAAGTAAAACCGACTTCGACGCAAAAAAGACTCCTACAAAAAACTGGTTGTATTAAAATCGGACTTATGAGGTAGTTGAAATATATGAGGTAATTTAAAGCTTTAGCTTATATTTTCGATCAGATCAGATCAATTTTTCAATGAAGTCGGACCAACTATTTAAACATTTTACTAAACTATTATTCAGTAGCAACTGCACATCTATTCACTCACTTAAAAGTACCCTACTTACTATAACAATACTCATAGATAAAGTGCAACCCCTATCAGCAAATTCCATCACACGAGCCACCCTTTCACGTAACATATTTGCATTTAGATCTTAATTGAGGGGTGCGGAACTACCCCCTGGGGTCCACCACCGATATAATTATTACATGTAACAGCATGTAGTGATAATTTTTGATAAGAAATTAGTCATCGGATTAATTTTATAAAGCTGTAACAGAAAATTGTAACAGAAAATTGAACTTAACGTCGTAATAATAATAAAACTATTTTTTTGGTTGTAAGCGCTAATCTCGTAAACTGCTTATCGTATTTGAATAATTCTTTTTGTTTTTGATAGCTCAATTACTGAGGAAAGTTTTAAGATATGTAACATTCGCTTTGAACCTCAGGAGTGAAGCAGTAACGATCATAAATATGTTGGCTAGTGTCACCTGGTCGATACGTCAAGCATATTTTCTTAGTTATCTTATAATTGATTTTAAAGCGCTATATAAATAACTGCACATGAACCATCTTGATGAGCAAGCCAATGCTCTCATTTGCTGTACAGCCGCATATATAAGCGACGTGGCAGTACAGTAATTGCGGTATCCGAAATCGTAGGTTCGAGTTTCGTTCAATATAGGAATGGTTTACGCCTCCACACTTTGTATTTTCCAGGATAATGCTGGCTCGATCCCCATACGGGAAAACACTATGTGATGCACAAATTACTGTTCTGTAAATTCTCTGCGACACAAGATATATTTGTAGAGCTGGTGTTGACTTTTTAAGTAAAAAAAAATGCAAAAAATATACTAACCCTGACCTCATTATCTCCAAAGAGGTAGACAGAGATTAATTATGCTCTGGAGTTTTGCGAAGTTGAACTTTAGTGCCGCTTATTCAATAGACAGCTATTGCCATCAACTGCGCTCATTTGTTTGTAAATGAATGTTTGTCTGTCTGTCTGTATGTCCTTTATAGAATCGGAAACTATACATTTGATCATGTGATTATCTTCAGCAAAGTTGTTGTGCATGAGCCCACGAAGGTTTCTGAGTTGGTATGATTTTTTTTTTATGTTTTTCCTTCAAATTTATGTAATAATGGCGTAGCAACGCGCGCATGGTGCAGCTTGTTTCTAAGTAAACATATTACATCTTATTAGAGCATCTGTGTCTTCTTTATAAGACCCAAGTACGCTCCTGCGTGGAGTACTGTTCTCATCTTTACGATGGATCCGCGCAGTATTTGCTGGACGCTTTGGATCGGTTACAGCGGCGAGCAGTCCAGATAATCAATAACCCGAAAGTCACTGAATCCCTTGAGTCTCTGCAGTTGCGAAGATATGTCGCCTCTATGGCAGTCCTCTATCGCCTTTATCACGGAGAGTGCTCTATTGAACTGTGCCAACTTATCCCATCCTCTCTGTTCCTCTACAGGACAACTCGCGCTGACCTTGGAAGTCACCGTTTCAGAATGGTAGACATACGCTCCCGAACTAAACGGTTCGGCTCTTCCTTCCTGTGCAAATCAGCTAAAGCCTGAAATTCATTACCCGCGCACGTGTTTCCCTCCCACTACGAGCCCGGGTCCTTTAAAAAAAAAGGCATCTCACTAGATCGCCATAGCGTGGGTCGCCATACTGCACTGTCATCATTCGCAGTGAGTACGGCGACCACTGCTCTTGGATTCTATTCATACTTTCCGTCAGGCAGAATAGAGTCACTTTGGTTGGTTGCTATAAAAAATATATATATAATAGTCCATGCTAGAAACCCCACGCACAACCCTCAGCTTCTACACCCAGAGATAAATGTAATAAAATACGACCCGCAGGAGATCAACACTGACCATAAATGCATTGGATAATACGGGGATTGGCTAGTTACATAGTTTTGTTATATAATAGCTACCTTCTGCCAAGATTTCATCGTTTACATGTGAAATAACTCGTCAAGGGTACACAAATAAACATTCATGCCATTTAAGTGGTGCGCGGTCTGGCAGAGATGATTGTATAAACGTAAACACTTCAATGATAAAGTCATACCAGCTGGTTAAGGCACAGCTGGAACTTTACATTTTATATTTTTCCTAATAATGTTAAATTACCGTGTGGAGTGTCACCACTTCTATTCATACCGTGGAGTCGTAAGAACCAATTAAGAAAGTAAGCTATGCCGGACGACACTAAAGAGAAGGAGACATGAAACATACGACAGCACGGATGTTGTCGCTTTAGGCTGATCTGCGAGAGGGTAGTACTGTCCCGGTTGAGCCGGCCCGCTCGTGCTGAAATCAACGTGGCTATATTGCCAGGCTAGACAGAAGCCTAGCGAAGGAGAACCTTAGCCAGGAGGTTTTGGCCTACTATATCCGTGTGGCGACGGATTAACAATACATAGTGTTACCACCCCTATTCATCCCGTGGTTGTCTTAAGAGGCGACTAAGGAAACAAACAATTCAGAAAAATATCATTACAAAGAGAAGGAAAACTTGAAACAAATCCTATTCCAAACCGTCTGGCCAGCGTGGTATAGTAGACCAAAACGGGTGGGTATAAGATTTATATCAAGTTTTTCTAGATTAAGAACCTGCCAAAGTGACTCTACTCTGCCTAATGGAAAGCATGAATAGAATCCAAGAGTTGTGGTCACCATGCTCATCGCAAATGCAGACAATGCAGTATGGTGACCCACACTATGGCGGCCTTGTCAGTTGTTTTTTCACACCTCGCTTGGGGACGTAAAAGGCATGACAGTCATCGTGGCAGTGTAAGGCTTACACAGTTACCACGATAAATGTCACCCCTGCATCAATGGGCCTCCGGTCTCACACTCACCAACGAAACACGATAACACGGATGCTGTCGCTTTAGGTTGGTCTTCTGTGGGACGGTAGTACTGCCCCGGTCGAGCCGGCCCGCTCATGCTGAAATCAATTTCTTCTCTTTGTCTTGTATGTTGTATTCCCCTTGTCGCCTCTTACAACACCCATGGGATGAATGGGGTTGGTGACGCTCTGTATTCTTAATCCATCACCACACGGAGTAAACAAACATGCAAGTGAAAACGCAAGCAGAAGCTTTCCAAGACCGCTTCGCCTTAACACAACATGTTTATCCGTTTGCGCCCACGCACGTCCTAAACTGCACGACGACTTGTAAGCTCATTGTGTGTGTGTTTGTGCATGCATTTCTCTGCAACTCCTAAGTGTCAAGCATTTTATAGGGTAATGTTAAAAAGTTAATTTATTTCTTAATCTTCAGATTTTACGACATTAAGACTCTTATACATGCTATGTGCAGTTTATATGATATTTTACACCAGCTGAGATTAAAATTCTCGGAGAAGGATTCAGTATCTATATTCGAAATATGCTGTCTCTGATGTGAAGTGATTGCCACCGCTCCTGGTAATATGCAATTCAAAAGGCATAAATAAGTCGACGCTCTTAGTGTGTCCTCTTCCCCTGAAATAGAGGGGTGGAAGAGAATGGAGTGAATGAATCTGACCGCGCAGAAAACCGAAATAAGCAATTTTATTTATTTTTTTTTACGTGTGGAAACTCCCTCGGGCCGTCACCCCACCGGGGTTTACAGTGGGGTGGTGTGTCGGAATCGGACCGCCTAAAGCCACGCGGTGTGCCACTCTGCGCCTGACATAAGAGGGATCCGAGAACAGCTGCTATTACGACATCCAGATCCCTCCTAACGCCTGCCCGCTAACGCGGGAAATAAGCAATTTTCTTTAACTCAACCTTATCCCTCTCCCTTTATAGTGGTACAGGGGCGGAAGGGAGCACCCATAGGACGACATTAAATTTGTATTTCGTAACTTGTAGATGTCCATGAGCAGTGGTAACCACTTACCATCAGATCATTCATCTACTCGTTTGCTCTTTATACAATAAATAAAAAAATAACCTCACTGGTCCCAAAATAATAAGACCCAAATATATTAAGGCACTACCATTTGCCTGCGACTCCGTGTGTGTATATGTCAATTATTGCGGGGATTCTTGTCAAGTGAAGCTTACCGTATCAGAAATTGCTAAACCGATTTAGATACTGGAACCGTATCCTAATCGGTTTAGCCATTTCTGAGATTATCGCACACAAAAACACATACAATTTTATACAGACATCAACGTCTTACAATTTTATTATACGTATATATGCATAGATAAAATCACACCGGATTCGAACACCCTACCCCAAACGGTACAACTGTTCAAATCTTTATCAAGTACCAATAATTAACAAAGTTATGTGAACTTCATTCACGCCTACTTAACATCAAACAACCATGGGAATTGTTTCCCATAGACAACCATAGAAGAGTGTTAAAGAAAATATTCACACCATAGACTTTGAGTTGTCACTACTTATAAACTTAAATAGCTATTTCCGGATTTAAAATACACATATGTACACACATTATTTTCTCACATATATGCATACATACATATATTTTGACTGCACGGGTGGCGTGGAAGTTTAAACTATCACCTCACTGCTTGAGGAATCGCTTTTTTAGTAAGACTTATTATTATTATTTTTTTCTATATTAAGAGCCTGCCAAAGTGACTCTACTCTGCCTGATGGAAAGCATGAATAGAATCCAAGAGTAGTGGTCACCATACTCATTGTAAATGCAGACAACGCAATATGGTGACCCATACTATGGCAGCCTAGTGAGATGCTTTTTCACACCCCGCTTGGGGACGTAAAAGGCATGACAGTGTGACAGTGTAAGGCTTACCACGATAACTGTCACCTGTTCATCAATGGGCCTCCGGTCTCATACTCACCAACGAAATACGTCAACACGGATGCTGGCTTAGGTTGGTCTTCTGTGGGAGGGTAGTACTGCCCCGGTCGAGCCGGCCCGTTCGTGCTGAAATCAGCGTGGCTCTACTACCTAGCAAAGACAATAGTTTGTGGAGTTCATAACTTATTATTCTGAATCTGGGGGTTTTTTGTGTCCGTTCCATCATCAGAAGGTTACCAGTCTATTGGTCGACATAGATTTCTCCTTACAAAGAAGTTTTTGGTCTAATATCCACGCTGGTCATAAAGATTGGTATAGAGTTTGTTTCAAGTTTTTTTTCTCTTCGCAGCAGTGTTGTCCGTCCATTGCTCGACATAGATTTCTCTTTACAAATAAGTTTTTGGCCTACTATACGACGCTGGTCATAAAGATCGTTATAGAGTTTGTTTCAAGTTTTTCTTCTCCTTGCAGCGCTGTTGTCCTATACCGTCTGTATGGACAGACCGACTCATAACTATAGCTTTTCTCTTAAAGGCCGACCCAGACCTGTGAAGTATAGACACCTAGTGTCAATCTTGTGAACCACCACTTGACGTTTAAAATAAAAACGGAGATTGTTTTCGTACGCCATTATGAACCGACTTGGATTTGCTTAGTTTTTAATTAATCAATGTTCAAGGACTTAAAAAAAAGGACACCTCTGTGGTTTGTTTCAACATTTCTTCCCAAAGTGAGTCTTAGGAAATGCTGGTGACTTCTAGCTGTAAAAGTCCGACTTGTAAAAATATCTGTTAAAGATTTACTTGTAGGAATATCATTTATCATTTTTCCAGTGCAGGTTGCTGTCTTAATCAGCTCATACGACATCCACGGTGGTGACACTGCGTACTCTTATCTGTCAACACACAGAGAGGTTTCTGAATCTGTTTCTTGAATGTTTGCGAACTTCCCTAAGACACAGGATGTAATCCTGACGCGAGAGTTGTCTTTTCAATAAAGTACGTATTAAAATATGGTTTCAATTATATGTACTTCATACCGAAGTTATTTGCGGTTAAAATATACTTAATAAAATAAAAAGCAAATAAAACCGACTTCGACGCAAAAAAAGACTCATACAAAAAAACTGATTGCACTAAAATCTGACTTATAAATATGAGGTAATTTAAATCTTATTATAAAAGTTAAGACTTTTAATAAACTGGTTTAAATTTTCGGCATTTTTTTAAATAAAATAGGAAACAAGTAAAACCGACTTCGACGCAAAAAAGACTCCTACAAAAAACTGGTTGTATTAAAATCGGACTTATGAGGTAGTTGAAATATATGAGGTAATTTAAAGCTTTAGCTTATATTTTCGATCAGATCAGATCAATTTTTCAATGAAGTCGGACCAACTATTGAAACATTTTACTAAACTATTATTCAGTAGCAACTCCACATCTATTCACTCACTTAAAAGTACCCTACTTACTATAACAATACTCATAGATAAAGTGCAACCCCTATCAGAAAATTCCATCACACGAGCCACCCTTTCACGTAACATATTTGCATTTAGATCTTAATTGAGGGGTGCGGAACTACCCCCTGGGGTCCACCACCAATATAATTATTACATGTAACAGCATGTAGTGATAATTTTTGATAAGAAATTAGTCATCGGATTAATTTTATAAAGCTGTAACAGAAAATTGAACTTTACGTCGTAATAATAATAAAACTATTTTTTTGGTTGTAAGCGCTAATCTCGTAAACTGCTTATCGTATTTGAATAATTCTTTTTGTTTTTGATAGCTCAATTACTGAGGAAAGTTTTAAGATATGTAACATTTGCTTTGAACCTCAGGAGTGAAGCAGTAACGATCATAAATATGTTGGCTAGTGTCACCTGGTCGATACGTCAAGCATATTTTCTTAGTTAAACCTAGTTTTAGAGATAATAGAACCACGCTGCTTTCAGCACGAACAGGTCGGCTCGACCGGGACAGTACTATCCTGACACAGAATATCGACCTAAAGCGACAGCATCTGTACTGTCGTGTTTTGTTGGTGAGTGCGAGACCGGAGGCCCACTGATGCAGGAGTGACAGTTGTCGTAGTAAGTGTGTGCAATACAATAGCACAATGACTGTCATGCTTTTTACGTCCCCAAGCGTAGCGTGAAAAAGCATCTCACTAGGCCACTATAGCGTGGGTCACCATACTGCATTATCTGCACTCACAATGAGTATGGTGACCTCTTGGATTCTATTCATGCTTTCCATCAGGCAGAGTAGAGTCACTTTAGCATGTTCTTAAAATAGAAAAAAAACAGACGGCCGTGTGTGATATATAAGGATATCATTGCGGTAAAACTTAAAAAAAAATATATAAAATCACTTTTGAACCGTAAACATCCACCCACTCTATTAATTTAATCCAGCCATACACATGTAACTCAAAGTATTTACAAAAAATAAATAGTCTATGACAGACCACCCTCTGTTTTAAGGTCTATTAAAAAAACAATATGGTACTAAAAACCAATTCGAAGCTGTATTATTTATTACACAAATTATAAAGGCGAAATGAGCTGAGCCGCCTCTGAAGATTGCAGCGTGATGTTACCTATAACTTTTCTTAATAAACTTACTCTTAACTTAAGGGTCTGTTGATTGCGGTAATCTCAGCGATTACTCGTTAGAAAAACTATTTTAGATTTGAATAGCTTACAGGAAGGTTATGAGGCTATACAACATCACAGTGCACCCGATAGGAGCTAAACATCAATGTAATAGAAAGAGAAGAAAGAAGACGAAAGAAAGAAATTAAGATAACACATTGTTAGATGCAATATCAGAGCGCTCTCTTACGTGTGCGTGGAGCCACGAGTCATTTTTTTTTGTATGTTCTGGGCTTGCCAAAGTAACTCTACTCTGCCTGATGGAAAGCATAATTAAATCCAAGAGTTGTGGTCACCATACACATTGCGAATGCATACAAACCACACTATGGTGGCCAAGTGAGATCCTTTTTCACGCCCCGCTGTGGCGACATAAAAGGCGTTACAGTCATCGTCTCAAGGCTCACAAACTTACCACGATACCCCTGCATCAATGGGTCTCCAGTCTCACACTCACCAACTAAACACGACAGCACGGATGCTGTCGCTTTAGATTGATCTTCTGTGAGAGGGTAGTACTGCCCCAGTCGAGCCGCCCCGTTCGTACTAGAATTAGTGTAATTTTACTACCTTCGCAATTATAGCCCTGTGCAGTGCCAGAAAAGGCGCCCATCTCAGTATACTCGTATATTTAATGTTGTAAAATGAATGGTTCAAATCTAACCGATAGTTCTAGACAATAACACGTTCAAACAAACAAACAAATAGCTTATACGTCTATGTCTCCCAAAACAATTTTTTTCTTTGCAACATTTTCTATAGATCATCGGCTCCTATTGGTAGAAGTGTGATGTTACGTAGCCTTTCTCAATAAATGGGTTATTCAAAACTAAACTAATTTGTTAGTTTGAACGTGCAGTTCCCGAGATTAGTACGTTTAACCAAACAAAGAAACTCTTCAATTTTATGTTTTAGTATAGGTATTATAATTATACATTTGCAGTACACAGGAATCGAACTCACCTCAGCTAACCACGAAAGTTGCAGTCACACATATTACAGCTCAATAATTGTGTTTTCAAACTAAATTGAGCATATATTTATGAATAATAAAAACGGAGCGGCGTCAGGGGGTTCCCTTGTGTTGATTGACCCATGGTTTTACGACCCCAAGCGAAAAGATTAGGGGCCACGTGGGGTGACCATGATAACTGGCAGATTTCTGTTATTGTCTCTTAAATTTAGGTATATTTTTGTGGATCAAATGTTTGTATGATTTAGTAATATTAGTTTGAGTTTGGGTATTTTCTGTGTACATTAAGTATTTATTTACAAAAAAAGTGTATAAGTATTTTATCAGTTAATCAGCTTTGCTCAGTTTGAATCTAGATGGCGTTGTTATTGTTTTATTATATTGAGCTTTAATTATTACGATATTTCTTAGAGGGAATAAATATCGTTGTTCTTCATAGGCCATTTTGACTGATTCAAACAATATATATTTGAAGTATTTAGTTAGAATGGTCTTAATCTCACTAGTATAATTAACGCGAAAGTGTGTATGGATATTTATTACTCTTTTACAAAAAAACTACTGAACGGATTTGGGTAAAACTTTACAGTAATATAGGTTATACATCGGAATATTACATAGGCTACAATTTGTAATGATTTTATGTAATTTTGGTCGAAATATAACGATACATGTTAATTAAGTCAGAAAAAAATTTGGCCTCTGAGAGTGATCTTGGCGTACGCTGCCTAAACCATTGAAGTTACACAAAGATGATGTACCGTAGGATTGTTTGTATGTTAATAAAAAAAAGTAATTTAAATGATCTGTTATGAAACTTAACGTGGAGCAGACCAAATTCCACGCGAGCGAAACCGTGGGCAAAAACTAATAACAAATATAAGAACATAACAATTTTATAAGACTATTATTTCAACCAGACTGCTGCTAAACACACTCACATATTACTAAATTCACACATATTATAGAAAAACTACACACAGACACAAAATACATAATCATGTTTATCGCTTAATTATTTGTCGTCAGTAGTAGGTAATCGAATCTACGACCGTTCAGGAGACGGTAGACTATTCCACTACTACTCATATACAGGACTGTCTGCAATTTACCTAAATCACAAACCCCCTACAACACGTGTCCATTCTCTACACTGTCAAAGTGGTACAAACAGGGTTCTTGCATCAGGGCGTATAATAAGTAGTTTTGTACACATTCCTCGCAATGTGGGGGTTATGTAGTTATGTCCACCTGTGGGCTTTGAACTTTTTAATGCAACCTTTAATTTCTTTTTTTTTAATAGTAATTTAATAGTAAGTTTTTTAGTAATTATTTTACGACTTTTTGTTACTGTCCAATGGTTTGATAAACAATCAAGTTAGGCAAAATTTAATAGAAGATTAGATATTTAAATATAAATATATTTGAGACTAGCTGCAGCCGCGCCTTCGTCGGCGTGGAATTTCTTTATAATTCCAAATATCTAAAATGTAAGTAGCCAAAGTTTTCCCCTATAACATAAGCTATCTGTTAGTGATAGTCCCGTCGAAATCGGTCCAGACGTTCCGGAGATTAGCCGGTACAAACAGACAGACAGGCAGACAGAAATTGTAAAAAATGTTATTTTGGTGTGTATCGTATGTGTATTCATATGTATATAGTAAAAAGCGATTATTTCAATATTACAAACAGACACCTCAATTTATATAGATATACAAAGTATATGAGTTTCATGCAGTCGATTTATATATTTTTTTAACTAATACCTAATTGAAGTTTTTTTTTATTTTTTTTCTGTTAATCTATATATAAAAAAACGTGTGTGTGTACGTATGTACGCACGTAAGAAGTTATACTTCTTGGCGTAACAAGACAAAAATCTTTCTAAAAATGTTATCCTTCGCGTTATCCTATGTTTGTAGAGAAAACGACACTTATAATAGAACAAAAGATATTTAATACATTGAAAGAAAGTTTTATTATAACGCATTATCTAGTTCAATAAATTTTATTTAATTGATTTATGTAATTAAAAACATTGACTAGCTAATTTCATGGCGTCGGTTTTTCTTGACGGAATGCGTGCATCGCAAAAACTTACTCACATCATTTTTCCTAACGCGCCAACAGCAGTGTAACTTCAAAAAGGTTAAGTTGGTTTGTGTATGTTACAAAATCTCCTAAAATTCTGCACCGATTGAGCTCAAATTTGACACGATATATAACACGGACGTGTATTTGCTTATTAATGGTCAAACTAGTCTATATATACTGAATTCCTTGTCAATAGGCTAGATGACACCTTAGTCAAATTAGTTACTTTTTATCATCTGTCAAAACGACAATTTTGTATGAAAAATGTACTAAATACAAAATTGTGACGTCACTGTTTTAGACTACTCGATTTAACAATATATTTCACTGCATATTTGATTAAAATTTGTAATAATAATAAAAAGCTATGTTATTTGTATTTTCCGAGATGTTTCGCGATATCAGTTTTAATGAAGTGGACGTTGGTATTTATTTACGATACAGTCATCTACCCAATTACTTCTTATCCTTAAGTGCACCTATCTCTTCTTTTCTCTGCGTCGCCCAATCGGTGGACTGACAGAAAATGCCTTAGGTATTAAGTCCGTCGATGCATATATTTGTGCATAAAGTTATAAATAAATAAATAAATAAATAAACACGCTTTAAACATTGTTTTAACCTAGTTTTTGCGTCAGCTTTTCCTAATTTCCTGTCAATCTAACCAGAATGTGTCACTGGGAAAAGGAAAAATACCTTGTACCGGATAAAATACTTTGTTCTAACATATTGTAGGATCCAAACCCGGGTTCAAACCTAACTCATAATGAACGCATTCTCTGGGGAATTTCTTTGTTCGTCGCCCTATCCTCCCATTATTAATTTTATTAAAATGGGTTCGTCGAACTTTGACAATTGAGTTACCCACTCTGAGATAGAGTGGTTCGGTATTTAGTCATATTTTAAGAAAATTTATTTACTGCGTACATCATCAACAGCTTTTTGCAGTCCACTGCTGGACTTAGACCTCTCCTTGGCAAGGAGGTTTTGGCCTACTACACCAAGATGACCAGACGGGTTGATTCTCTTTGCAATGATTTTGATTGCCTCGGTAACGAAAGCGACTGCTGTGCTCGAGACTGTGTCGGACCAAATGTTTGTATGATCTGCAAAGAATTGTTTCGGAGTTTGGGTATTTACTATGTATGTATTTACCAAAAACGTATATAAGTATTCTATCAGTCAGTCTAGTTATTGTAGCACAAGCTCTGCTTAGTTTGAAACTTAATGGTGTTGTGTGTTAAATATGAAAAATATTTATTTATACTGATGTTACGACACCCATGCGAAGAATGGAGCTGGAGACACTGTATTCTTAATCCATCACCACACACCAAGTACGTAGACATTAGATGTAAGTGTAAGTATGTAGGTTCTTTATAAATAACTGACCCACGTAACATTGTTTGCGTTTCCTATTGCCTATAGCGTTATGTTATACGGCATTAACTAATTGGTTTACCATAAACACCTTAAAAGATAGATATGTAGAGATACTCTAGACCGTGTGGTGACGGATTAAGAATACATAGTGTTACCACCCCTATTCATCCCGTGGATGTTGTAAGAGGCGACTAAGGGAAGAAACTATTCAGAAAAATATCACTACAAAGAGAAGGAGAACTTGAAACAAACCCTTTTTTTTTAACCCTCTCGGGCCGTCAATATCTGACAGAGATATAAAAAATAATAACAGAAGACACGTCTTATATACGACTGTTTGGTCCTGCCAGATAGAGCCTGTACTATGGTTACCAGATTGCTGGTAAATATATTTTAATGTTATTAAATACACACATATATATATGTATACATCCCCAGTCAAAAAACAAGTTCCATTTTTGACCTCAAAATCTTCAATTCCTTTGATCTTTTATTTGCCGCACAAAAAGTAACACTATTTTAACCACAAAACCCTCATTGAAGGCTATGAGGTTTAAATACGGATTACCCATACATCCTCTACATAAAAGGAGTGGGGGTAAATTTAATGGGAGGTTACATCATATGAGGTTTTTGAGGTTCAAAACCGTATAGGATAATTTTTATATCTATGGTTTGAGGTTTTTGAGGGTCAAATGTTGATTCTATAGTTCTGATTTTACCCTCATAGTTGTAAAACCGTCCGTAAGTAGGATTTTGAGGTAAAAACTGAGACTACTTTCTATGTTAAATCCAATCTAAAAAAATCAAGCTGACCCTCGAAAACCTCATTGAAGATTTTGAGGGTAAAATATGAATTTACTTTTTGACTCGGGATATTACAGCTAGACACAAAACAAGTCTCTTAAGCATATTTATCTACCAGGTTTTGACCGCGTATGTGTCGATTATCATAGAAAAATTAAACCTATGTTACTCGCTGATAAAATAGCTTTCCATTGGCGAAACAATTTTTAAAATCGGTTTACTGGTTTAGACATTAAAGCCGTAATAAAAAAACTCACATTCGCATTCATAATATTAGTCAAAATGTTTGACTGCAAACCTCATAACGCCATATGCTTTCTTCAACATATTTTTTGTTAATTTTAAATACCATTGGGAATATGAAATGCAAAAAAAAAGGGATCATGTATAAAAAATATCATAACAGTAATAGATGGTATCGGTTGTCATCCATCAACGGCGCTTGGGGTAGAAACAACCCTCAAAGACCCCAGGTAGGTGTTTCAGGTTGCTTATTAAAATACCACAATTTAATTTTTGAAATTTTAATTTTTGATTGTAGTGGCCTGTTGCTCTAGTCATTGTCAACGTTGAGGTCATGGGTTCGATTCGCAATTCTGATAAAAGATTTTTTTGTTAATGACAAATAAACCACCACCCCGATTCATCGCAAAGGTGTTAGAGGAACAAACTAGACAAGACAACATCACTCCGAAAAGTAGAAAAACTTGGGCAAACTGTATACTCACCCGTCTGGCCAGCGTAAGATAGTAGGCCAAAACCTCCTTTTGAAGGAGAGGCTTATGTCCAGCCGTGGCCTGTTAAAGTTGTTTATATAATAAGCAGATGCATCTCCTGATGGTAAGTGACGCCCGTCGCAAGTGTGTATGAATCTTCCGTACGGCTGTCATGACGACGTTCATTTGTTTTGCGTCTGGGTATAATTAATCTAAAAATAATATGTGTATTCAGAAATATAAACATATTTTTTTATTTTAAGAGGCCTTATGGAAAGCATGAATAGATTTCAAGAGTTGTGGTCACCATACTCGTTGCGAATGCAGACAATGCAGTATGGTGACCCACACCATGGCGGCCTTGTGAGATGCTTTTTCTCACCCCGCTTGGGGACGTAAAAGGCATGACAGTCATCGTGGCAGTATACACGCTTACCACGATAACTCTCACCCCTACATCCGTATCCGGTAATTGTGTTAATACAAGATTTAACGTTCTTGTGTCCGGAAAGTACAACATTTGATTCCCGTTAGGACAAAGAGGCAAATTAAATGTTAACTAACTTTTTTCCTATCTGAAATGTAAATAATTTAAGCAAATGATTGCTTTTAATATGTAGTGACTAGCGATCGTGAGTGCTAACCCTGTGGTGGTGGGTTTGTTTCCCATCCAGGACAAAGCATTGTGTCATGAGCACAACCAATTGTTCTGTGTCTGGGTGTGATTTACCTATGATATATTCCTAGTCGATTTCAACCGATCTCAACGGAGACCAGCCATGCAGGAGCTATTATACCGCATAAGCGTATGCGCAAATATAGGTGCATCCTCTGTTCCCTTATTTTCAAAATCCGATGTGATGGTTATCCGACACGACCGGAAAGAGATCAGGCGCAAGGACTATGGCCTTACGTCCTCGCTCAGGCACAGGTTATTGTTATTAAGTATTTCCGTAACCAGAAACTCAATAACACTTTAAGACTCAACCTGGGAATCGAACCCGAGACCTCTCAGACCAACAGACAGTCAATTTGCCTATAACGTGTTTATACTTACTACCATATGGTATGTTTAACTGCACGGTTGGCCTAGTGGTTTAAGGGGTCTCCACTTCGCTGAGTGTTGTGGGTTCAAATCCCACGTAGGACACTTTGTGTGATCCACAAATTGTTGTTCTGAGTCTGGGTGTTCTTTGTGTCCGTTTCTTGTATGTTTGTAAAGTCCCCGCGACACAGGATTTATTCCAAATGCGGGCGTTGTCGTTGTTTAAAAAAAATGTTTTTCAGCAGTTAAATTACTATTACTTAGATTGTCTAGTTTGGGATCAGATGGTCTAGTGTAAGTATTACATTATAGCCCTTTATAAATAGCAAGCGTAATGATACTAAATCTGTGTCACGCATATTCTATTTCATAGATACCAACTAGTAAGCCAGCTATGACAAAAATTCAAGTAATTCTCGCATATTTCATCCCTTTCCACCTAACGGTTTTACAATAGGTGTGACAAAGAGAACGCTATGCGCCTGGAATGCGTCGAATGTCGATAAATCAGTTAACAGCTAGGGATGGGCGTTTGTCGATAAATATTTCGAGTTATTTTAAATTTCTTTGTTTAGATATTTTGGGTACTCCCTTTGTTTACATCGACTTTGTGTTTCAAATAAGGGTGCAAGTTGAAAGTAGAAATTCTGTATGGACCTAAAATACGAGAAATTAATAAAAATACATATACAGTATACCTATATAACGAAATACCTAATAAACCCCGTATTTTCACACTCTTATTTCATCCTGGTTTGTGCATTCGGTCCGGTGTAAGCGAGTAACAAACAGACATACATTCGTCTTGACAATATATTTTTGTAAGTTCATGTGGTGACGGATTAAGCATACTGAGTGTCATCCCCTATTCATCCCATGGGTGTCGTAAGAGGCGACTAAGGGAACAAAGTACGCAGGAAAACATCCCTGCAAAGAGAAGAACATGAAACAAACTCTGTTTTTTTTAATGTGTGGAAACCCTCTCGGGCCGTCACCCACCGGGATTTACGGCGGTGTGGTGTGTCGGAATTGGACCGACTAAAACCACACGGTGTGCCACTCTGCGCCTGACATAGGAGGGATCCGGGAACAGCTGTTATTACGACATTCAGATCATAAAATAAACCCTATACCGCCATGGTGTAGTAAACTAAACTTCCTTGCTCTAAGAAGAGGCTTATGTCCAGCAGTGGACTACTAAATGATGATGGTGTGCACTCAGAAAGGGTGAAATCATAACCTCATCTCACACACGACTTGCGATTCCAACCTGCTGATAAAAATACTTATATATTTCTAAACACATACATATTAGACATAGCACAAGTAAGCGTGCTTATCACACAAATATTTGTCCTGGGTGGGAGTCAAACCCACAACTTCGGGTTTTGTAGTCAGGGCTTCTACCATTTACCAACAGACCCGTCCATCAAATGCTAGCCATACATATAATCTATAGAACTGCATGGAATCAAACCTCGACCTTCACAATAAAATGGTCTACTGCCGTGCTCTATAAGAAGTGATATTGAATAGTGTTTATTCCTTTCTACCACGCGAGTTTCTGTAGATCTTCCCCTTAATTGGAGGGGGGAGGGTCTATCAAAATGTGCCTTTTTATTGTGCCGAGTCTTTGTTGTCTTTTTAAAACATAACAAAATCAGTGCCAACACTGTGACTGTCTCTGTCCATAGGTAGCGGTGGTCACTTACCTTCATGTGATACGTCTACTCATTTGTATTCCATACAATACATTACATTGAACTTATCTAACAGTAAACTGCTAACATCAATAAAATTAAATTATCTATTTAATCTTAAACCGACTTATCGATGTCCCACAAAGGTCTGCTGAGCCTATTACTTAAATAGCGCAATGTTAACTAACTGCCGACGACGGTGGATGTAGATTTTAATCAAATGATCAAGTTACTGTCGTTGGTCGTCAACCTTTTTTGTGGATTATCAAAAAAAGTTTAACAGTGAGTATATAAAAATATCTACTAAATTGGAAAACAACTGTGTTAGAGTTAGTTGGAGTCCTCAAAAATCCAACAACAATCTTTCAATACTACTTCAACATCATCTAGTACTTTTTTTTTTTATACTAATCTAAAGCAACAGCACCCGTGCTGTCGTGTTTCGTTGGTGAGTGCGAGACTGGAGGCCCATTGATGCAGGGTTGACAGTTATCGTGGTAAGTGTGTGAGTTTTATACTGCCACGATTACTATCATGCTTTTTACGTCCCCAAGAGTGTCGTTAAAACGCATTCTACTAGGCCACCATAGTGTGGTTCGTTATACTGCATTGTCTGCATTCACACTGAATATGGTGACTACAACTCTTGGATTCTATTCAGGCAGAGTAGAGTCACTTTGGCATGCTCTTAAAATAAAAAAAGGCAGTTCTTTATATGCGTGAGTAAGAGAACCATACTTCCGCACATGTGTCAGTTAAACGGGGTTGATATCAAAGGAAACCGAAGAGTGAGAAAGTGAAGGATGAGCGAGGATTTCTGATTAAGGCGTAGGATCTCTTCTCCCTTTTTGAACTTGTATCCCTTGAGGTCCAAGAGTCTCGTAAAGGGTGGTAGTCTCTTTGCATCCTGTTAACTGTTTTGTTTTGACACAAATTATGACATGACCATCTTTCTTCTTGCTTTTTGTAACTCTACTGTTTATGGTCACTGGTCTTCTCCTGTGACTTATAGCGTGATACCAACAGACCGTAATTTTTATTTAGACTTAGATTATCTAATAAAAATTAAACCTTCAAGAGATTAGTGCATGAAAGAAAGAAAACACAAATACATAAAATTATACCTGTTTCCCCGGAGGGGTAAGCAGAAACACATTAAACGCCCACTTTTCGTCATTTGCAGCTGATGTTGACTTGGGGCCCTAAGTTCTTGGTGGAAACCCTATGCAAAAAATATCTTAAACTTAATTATATTGTTATGGGGTATTAATATCATCTATTTTTAGCACCAAAAAGTTCTAAACTTGAACAAATTAAATCATTTGTATGTTTGTTTGTTTCAGGTAATCTCTAAAACCATCAAACGTTAAGGATCTGTGTTCAGGATGAAAAGCATTGTAAAACACGAAAAAAAAACATGTGTGTGTGTACTTCACAAAACTAACAATTCACAAGAAAATAGAAAAAGATTTTTTTTTCTATATTAAGAGCCTGCCAAAGTGACTCTACTCTGCCTGATGGAAAGCACGAATAGAATCCAAGAGTTGAGGACACCATACTCATTGCAAATACAGACAATGCAGAATGGTGACCCACACTATGGCGGCCTTGTTAGATGCTTTTTCACACCCCACTTGGGGAGGTAAAAGACGTGACAGTCATTGTGACAGTATAAGGCTTACACAGTTACCACGATAACTGTCACTCCTGCATCAATGGGCCTCTGGTCTCGCACTCACCAACGAAACACGACAACACGGATGCTGGCGCTTTAGGCTGGTTTTCTATGGGAGGGTAGTACTGCCCCGGTCGAGCCGGCCTGTTCATGCTGGAATCAACGTGGCTCTACTACCTCGAAAGAATCCTCGACTTACTACTATAAAATAACATAAAAGACTCGTGCATGTGTAGCAAGGTAAAAATATTTCTAAAAATGTTATCCTTCACGATATCCTTCGTTTGTCGAGACTATTAATAGAAAAAAAGGTATTTAAAACATTGAAAGACAGTTTTATTAGAACACATTATCTGGCTAAATAAATTCGGCACCATATGACGAATAACTCCGAAACTAAAATGTTGACTAGCTAGCGCACACATCGTAAAAAAATATTCTTATCATTTTTCCCTAACGCACCAAAGTATAACTTCAAAAACTGCAACCACACCTTCAGAATAACAGAATAGAAAAGAAGGTAGGGTTTGGGAACGAGCAAATCTTTCAGACAAAGAAGAAATACATTCACCAGGTAGTAGAGCCACGCTGATTTCAGCACGAACGGTTCGACTCGACCGAGGCAGTACTACCCTCCCACAGAAGACCTACCTAAAGCGCCAGGATCCGTGCTGTCGTGTTTCGTTGGTGAGTACGAGCCTCGAGGCCCATTGATGCAGGGGTGACAGTTGTCGTGATAACGATGTGAGGCTTACACTGCCACGATGACTGTCATGCCTTTTACGTTCCCAAGCGTAGCGTGAAAAAGCATCTCACAAGGCCGCCATAGTGTAGGTCACCATACTGCATTATCAGCATTCGCAATGAGTGTGGTGACTACAACTTCACGATTCTATTCATGCCTTCCATCAAGCAGAGTAGAGTCATTTTGGCAGTCTATTAAAATAAAAAAAAAACCGTTCTGCATAAGTGAATTCATAAAGTCTAGGTGTTGACTTAGCACATAATGTATTTTTTGCCAACCAAACTGATTCTGAGACTTTTGAATGAAAGGTTGACTGACTGACCTTCTTTTCTAGTGGTCTACCGATTCTGATACTAATACTAAGCCAGAAATCACGTTTTCGATTCTCACCTACAATAAATATTGTGTGAAAAGCATAATTTTTTCTATGTTTGTGTGTAATATTATTTGTAACTAACTGTACCCTGCGCGCGTTGCTATACCACCAAAATAAATTTAAAGGGAAGACATAAAAAGAAATAAACATACCAACACAGAATCTTTCGTGGGCTCGTGCACAACAAATTTGCTAAAGATAATCACAGGATCAAATACATAGTTTACGATTCTATAAAGGACATACAAACAGGCAGACAAATATTCATTTTTATATATATAAATGTGTATGTATAGTCCACTACTGGACATAGGCCTGTCCTTAATATGGTGATTTTGGGATACTATACGCTGTTGTGTGATTATCTTATTATTTTCCATTGTATACCACTAAAACAGTAATTCAACGTAGAAAGAAATGTTCATAAGTAAAATAAATATATCAAACAATCAAATTTTTAAACCTAACTAAAAGACAAAACTGTTGACGACCACTGCTTACCATAGATAACATCAAAGCTTCGTTAGTTTAAACCATTACTTGGGTGCACGATCCACATACCAGAACATACAAGTAAAACTACAAATTTAGGCAATATTACTATACCACTATAGAAGCAAACAGACTCTGTTCCTATTCAATTATCAACAGCCTTTACAGTCCACTGCTGGACATAGGCTTGTCTGTGACATAGGTTGGTATTAATCCAGGCTCAGAGTGGCACACTACACCACACCAACCCATTGCACCAGAAAGAGGTAATGTGGATGTATTCTTTCCTACGCTCTGTAGTTTAAAAACCTTGATGAATTCTGGCGTTAATGGTGTCGTTAGATTCGTTTTAATTGTGAGACTGACACTAATTATGTCAAACTACTAACACTGATACATATATACTTCTTCACCATCAATTTTTTTAATAATTGACTTGTGATAATGCCTATTAGATAAAGAAAACTTGGCACAAATCCTGTTTTTTTTTATTTGGAAACTTCCACGGGCCGTTACCCTATCGGGGTTTGTGGTGTGTCGGAATTGGACCGACTGAGACCACGCGGTGTGCCACACTGGCTGAGAGAAGAGAGATCCAGTAATGCTGTTAATGAATCTTCAGTTAAACTTGCTAGTCTTGCGTAAAATTAGCTTCGTTTATAAACACTTACTTACATTTCAAGAAAATATCACTGTAAAGAGGAGGAATGCTTGAAACAAACCCAACATCTGGCCAGTGTGGTATAGGCCAAAACCTCCTTGTTTGCTTGGTCTTTTTTTTTTTAAAAGCTTGCCCAAGTGACTCTACTCTGCCTGATGGAAGGCATGAATAGAATCCAAGAATTGTGGTCGCCATACTCATTGCAAATGCAGACAATGCAGTATGGTGACCCACACTGTGGTGGCCTAGTGAGATGCCTTTTCACGCCTAACGGAACGTAAAAGGCATACTTGCTAGAGTCTTGCTTAAAATTATCCTCTTTCATAAACATCTACGTCTATTTTTTTTTAAACTTACGTTCAGAAACTTAATTACAAAATCTGTACAAAGGATGTCCGCCTTGAGTTGAGTCTTTCAAAATATTTGATTCAAAAATTAGGTTAATTCTAGTTAATCATTCATGTACAGACGCACACAACAGCGAATTCACTAGTTTAATTAAGATGCGTTTTATAAGCGCCATCTATTGACTGATGTTGGTATTAAAATGATCTTTTTTTTTTATTTTACCTGATGGAAAGCATTAATAGAATCCAAGAGTTGTGGTTACCATACTCAATGCGCTGTGGTTACCATACTTTTCACGCCCCGTTGGGAATATAAAAGGTATGACAGTCATCGTGGCAGTGCAAGGTTCACACACCAGAATAACTGTCACCTATGCATCAATAGGCCTTAGGTTTCGCATTCACTAACGAAATATGACTGTCGCTTTAGCTTGGTCTTCTGTCAGAGGGTAGTACTGCCCCGGTCAAACTGGTTCGTTTGTGCTGAAATCAGCGTGGCTCTTTTATCTGTTTTATTATTATTATTATACATTATTATTTTAACGCTGTTTAAGTCGTTGTGTAAATATATTAGTTTTAAAAACAGTTAGTTCAACGCTACATAAAAAAATAATTACAACTAACTAGTTTTGCCTTACAACGTTTTGCTATAGCATATTTGTGGTTGTGTTAATGAGAAATACGATTAAAACTGCAGCGATAAATGGGTGAAATCTTTGAAGCAGTTTGTATATCGTGTTAAAATTTGAGCTGAGTCGATGTAAAAGTTTTTGAAGTTTTGATACATGCATAAACCAACATGTGACCCTAGTGCATAGTAAAATAGTTACCCTATTTCTTTCCATTAAAGTAATGGATATTAAACCCAATGAGAATCAAAACCCCTAGTTTTTTAAATTAATAATTAACTATCATAATTGACTTTTCATAGCTGTTTGTCATTGAATGTCAACTTCTTTTTTTGGACTTTTTGTAGGAAGTCTTGTGAAGTGAAATTAAAAGAAACAGTTCTTGGTGAAAGTTTTCTAAAAGTAAGTGTGATTTTTTAAAAACAATAATCTATAGAATGCCTATGAATATATCCATAGTATAGCAGACCACGACCTCCTTTCTAGGGTGAAATCTATGTCCAGCAGTGGACTGGTGCTGTTGATAATGACACATCCATAAAGATGTGTAGTAAACAGTTGAACGAACAATAAAATCATTAAAACCATCTCCTATTTTACTCGACAAGCTGATTTATACCCAATTTCTTACCTACCAGAGTCACTTTTTCCTTAACACTCTCCATTAAAAGGAAATCCAAATCTAAGTATATTTATTTTGTGATGTGAGAAGGACAGGCGTGTAATATTATCCGGACAGTTTTGTTCTCGACTGTACCGTATAGGTACGTGCCGTGTTCAAACAAGTCAACTCATGTTAAGAGATAAGTCCAGGACAGAGACACGGAAAAAATACGTTAAGGAAAGATTTGAATGGATACGAATAATATATATTTTTATTTAGTGGTGAAATTAAATATTGAAAACTAGCGTTGACCCATGGTTTTGCTTGGCCATGCAAGTTATAAATCTTGTTAATATCGAGATATGCAAAGCTAGTTGCGTTATCAGAGTGATAAATATACCTACACAAGATACGATGACGTGTTCAATGATCTTTTCTAGGTTTTTGAATCTTTTTTTTCCTTTGAAAACACAACTCCCGCACTAGGAATAAATCTTGTGTCATGGAGGGGCGTGTGGTGACGGATTACATAGTGTTACCAGCCCTATTCATCCCATGGGTGGCGAAAAAAGCGACTAAGGGAACAAAGTATACAAGACAACATCATTACAAAGAGAAGGAAAACTTGAAAAAAACCCTATTCCAACCCGTCTGGTCAGTGTGGTATAGTAGGTCAAAACCTCCTTGCTAAGGAGAGGCCTATATCTAGCAGTGGACTGTAAAATGCAGTGGGGGGGCTTGACAAAGAAAACCCAGATTTAGAACAACTATTTGTGAAACACACAAATTGTTGTCCCATCGTATTCACAACACTTCGGGACAGTGGAAAACGGCAGGTGACTGCTTAACAACTACGTCAACCGTGCAGTCATTGCTATGCAGTTAGAAAAAAATAAACAGTTTGATGACAATTCTATGAGGAAACAGAAAATACTAAACTTAATTATGTATATGTATGTATTTGTATAAATTTTAGTATATAATTAGTTTGTATATCTCTACTTTATTTATTCAACATCACCTGAAACGCACCTACTTCCTATTTTCTCTGCATCACCGATTGGTCGACTGGTAGAAATGCCTTAGGCATTAAGTCCGTCTATGTACATAAAGTGCATGATGTATAAATAAACTCTTAGGTAGTAGAGCCACGCTGATTTCAGCACGGGCGGGCCGACTCGACCGGGGCAGTACTACCCTCCCACAGAAGACCAACTTAAAGCAACAGTATCCGTGCAGCTGTGTTTTGTTGGTGAGTGCGAGATCAGTGACCCACTGATGCAAGATGACTGTCACGCCTTTTATGTCTCCAAGCGGGGCGTGAAAATGAATCTTACTACACTGCACTGTCTGTAATTCGCAATGAGTATGGTGGTCAAAACTCTTGGCTTCTATTCATGCTTTCCATCAGGCAGAGTAGAGTCTCTTTGGCAGGCTTAAAAAAACACCATAAATGAAGATTCATTAATAACCTCTACTTAGCAAGGAGTTTTTCCTAACCCATCGCACACAATATACAAAATTATGTATGGTCAATAACTTATGAAATACATAATTGAACATAGTGTTGATCCATGTTTTGACCTGTATCTATCAGAAACTGTCGCATCAATACCAACCTTACGTCATATAAACAGGTTTTTTAAATATTGTGGTACAAAAAAAGGAGTATTGCCGAGTCAATGGCGTTGACTGACGACCGAAGTTGTCAATTCATATCTTAAAGGGTTGAGTGATCTACTGAAATGTGGATAAAAAACACATGAATTTATGGGGAGTGTTCTGAGGTATTAACCAATACCTCTCGTGGGTGTTTTAAGAGGCTACTAAGGGAGCAAACACGCAGGACAACATCACTGCAAAGAGAAGGAAATCTTGAAATAATTCTAATAGCGGTCAGCGTGGTATATGTCCAATCCCACTTTCGAATTAGAGGTTTATGTCCAGCAGTGGACTGTTGAATACTGTTGATGAGATGACAATTCTACTTGTTTCTCCCTTTTATAATAACTAACTAATCCCCCACAAGGTGGTCCGACAACCTGGTGAAGGTCGCGGGAAGCTGCTGGATGTGGGCGGCATGGAATCGGCTCTTGTGGAGACCCTTGGGGGAGGCCTGTGTCCAGCAGTGGACGTATTTTGGCTGAGATGATGAGATGATGAACTAATATTAAAATTAACTTTCGTAGAGATTTGGCTCGTATAAGCCGGCTCGATCGAAGGCCACAGCCTTGCGGAAAGCAACTTTCGTTGCTTTTTACGGATACTCTGACGCCTGCTCCCCTTAAATATGGGGGATGAGAGTCTCTTGAACCACAGAAATCAACAAGTGGTAGTACTTACTTACGATTAACTAAAACGTGCCCTTTTTTCTATGTATACCAATAAAATTACAAAGAAGAACATTCTACTGTATGACCCCTAAAATATGTACATATTTTTTGGACCCCATCTTTCTGTGACACCATGTATATGTTAGTAAAAATTTAAGTGAATGTAATACGTCATGTGTCAGGGTTATCTTAGAAGGATTACTTAGATAAAAATGATCAATCACTTCCACGTTTAAAGATTGATGACCCGTGTTATACAGGGTGTACCAAGAATAAGTTAACATTTGAATCTGACATTCCGCGCAAACAAATACGGGAGATCTTGGGACCGATGCTACTGGTATTTGCTGGCTATAATCGTAACACATGATTTCAACAAGATGAAGACACATCCAATAAGTTCCTGCCGGTGGTCAAATACATGTTTCTGGAAAAGTTAATTTCCAGACGAGGCGACATTTCATGGCCACCCGTAAGTCCAGATTTATCCCCAGCAGACTTCTTTTTATGAGGTTATTTGAAGAATCGTGTATACATCAATATACCAAATATTATACATTATGTCGATTAAAAGAAAAATCAGCGAAGAGATGTCCGCGATCTCACAGTCTCTTTGCCGACGAGTATTCGAAAATTTTGGTGCTCGCTAAGAAGAGTATAAACGTCGAAACGGTGGTCATTTAGACGATGCAATTTTTTAAAAAATAAAGCCCATCTAATTAGTATTCTTGTAAATAAACAATTTTTATAACATATCAAATAGTATTTCATACGATTTTTTTCAAATGTTAACTAGTTCGTGGCCCACCCTGTATATATACTAAATTTCAATAATGACTGTTTACAACGGTAAAGTGGTAAATAAATAAGTATTTTAAATATTTAAGACTTGATAATTTTATTTAATTATGTATACAACATTCAAAACCGTAACCTTCAACAGCATTTTACAGTCAACTGCTGGACATAGACCTTTTTTTTAAATGCAGATATAGCCGTACTATACCACGCTGGTTAGACGAGTTGTTATAGAAAAAAAAACCGTAAAACCGTACCGTAAATCACACATATTTTGCAGATCAAACAAACATGTGGACCGACTTATCGAATCCAATACCTCAATACAATACTACCACTGCCCCACCAAGGCAGTCTATGGAGTCTATTAGTGTGTAAAAAAAACTGTTTGCTTAATAAATAAATGTACAGTAACACAAAAGTGTCGTAAAAGGCGACTAAAGGAACAAAGTATGCAAGACAACATCATTACAAAGAGACGGAAAACTTAGAACAAACCCTATTCCAATCCGTCTGGCCGGCGTGGTATAGTAGGCCAAAACCTCCTTGCTAAGGAGAGGCCTATGTCCAATAGTGGACTGTAAAAGGCTGTTGATGAACATACAAAATTAATTCTAATGAATAGATACAAATGTTTGTTAAGTTATTATATGTCATACAATAACTTAACGAATATGGCAGTTTCGACAGTATCCGTCTTAATTTTCATCCCACGGGTGTCGTTATAGCCGATTAAGAAAGGAGACTACACAGAATAGTAACCCTGCAAAGAAAAAGAAAACTTGAAGATAATTCTTCACCAACTCACAGAAGATCAAAGTAAAGCAACAGTATCCATGTCGTGTTTCGTTGGTGAGTGCGTGACCAGAGACCCATTGATGCAGAAATGACAGTCGCTGTGGTAAGTGTCTGCAATACAATACTACGACGACTGTCATGCTTTTTATATCCTCAAGCGAGGCCTGAAAAAGCATTTTTCTACCGCAATAGTGTGGGTCACCGTACTGCGTTGTCTGCATTCGTATGGTAACCAAAATTCTTAAATTCCATCAGGCAGAGTAGAGTCACTTTGGCAGGCTCTTAATCTACCCGTCATGGTATAGTATGGCAAAATCTCCTTTCTAAGGTGAGGTCTATGTCCAGCAATTACCTATTTAAGTGTTCATTATAAATATGATTCTGGACAAACCACGTTAACGGTTAAATTGAACCATAAAAGAAACTAGGTAGTAGAACCACGGTGATTTCAGCACGAACGGGCCGGCTCGACCGGGGCTGTACTACCCTCTCACAGAAGACCAACCTAAAGCGCCAGCATCCGTGTTGTCGTGTTTCGTTTGTGAGTGTGAGACCGGAGGCCCATTGATGCAGGGTTGACAGTTATCGTGGTAAGTGTGTAAGCCTTTCACTGTCACAATGACTGTCATGCCTTTTACGTCACAAGGCCACCATAGTGTGGGTCACCATACTGTGTTGTCTGCATTTGCAATGAGTATGGTGATCACAACTCTTAGATTCTATTCCTGCTTTCCATCATGCAGAGTAGAGTCACTTTGGCAGGCTCTTAAGATAGAAAAAAAAAACTAGCTAACATTCTTCACAATAAACACCATAAACAACCTGAAAACAAACTCTACACTTCCATAACATTATTTAAACGATTTCTCTGGACGTAAATAAGGTTTAAATGAAATTCCACAGAATCCAGCTTGAGATAAATCAATTGCCGTATGCAGTGCGGTCACAAATTGTGACGCGAAGGGCACTAAGTGGACGTAACTAAGACAGGCAGCACACACGCGCCATTCATGTACAGTTCTGTACAGATATGAATATTCTGTGCCTATTAGATTAATTTAGATGTGTCATATCACATTGTCGAGTTGGAATTATTTAAGTATGATGGTTTGTGTGATATAACAGCTGCTATTTATGTTGATTGAATGACTGACCGTTGATGTGGCAATTATCGTGGTAACTGTGTAAGCCTTACTCTGTCATATTGACTGTCATGCCTTTTACGTCCCCAAACGAGGCGTAAAAAAGGATCTCACTAGGCTGCCATAGTCACCATACTGCGTTGTCAGCATTTGCAATGAGTATGGTGACCACAACTCTTGGATTCTATTCATGCTTTACATCAGGCAGAGTAGTCACTTTGGTAGGCTTTTAAAATTAAATAATAATAGTAATATGTTCACCGAAATGAGTAACTTCTATGCAACCATTCCCTTAGAGCAGTAAAATATGGGATGAATCTTCTTTACGTAATGGATGTTTACAACATAGAAAGTATCAGCTACCAAAATATTACGTTTTATAGTGACAGCAGTTTGAAGCTTGAAACTGATGAATCTGTCAGTCAATCAGAACAAGTAATATTAATCTCACAAAACACTTTTCGCGACGACTGTACTCTTGAGACGATTGTAAGAGGGGCCGACTGTCAGTTAATCAGCAGGTAAGCTTGGTTACTATTTGAAGTTATTGAATGGACAGTCTACAGGTCAACGTGTTTCTTTCTACATTCAAGACAATTACTTCTAACTAACTCTCACAAGTCAACATTTAGCATCATTAATTATTAATAATAATAATTCGTCACGACTTTTTAACGTGTGGAAACCCCCTCGGGCCGTCACCCTACCGGAGCTTACGGCGGAGTGGTGTGTCAGAATCGGACCGACTAAAACCACTGTGCCACTCGGCGCCTGATATAGGAGAGATCCGGGAACAGCTGCTATTACGACACTCAGATCACGTCTTACGCTAACCCACACACTATCTTACATTATTCGTGTATCGACGGAAGATAAGATAAGATATGAATACGAAGTGTCACCATCCCTGTTCATCCTGTGGGTGTGGTCCAGTCACGTTCAGAAGTGTAAAGAGAAGGAAAATTTAAAACAAACCCTATACGTCTGACCAGCGTGGTGTAGAAGGCCAGAAGTTCTTTTCTAAGGGCCTATGTCCAGTAGTGGACTTGCAAAAGCTGTTGATGTATAATAACTAGACCACTGACAAACATACTTACATGTATTAGTAAATACAGAGCCACGCTGATTACAGCACGAACGGGCCAGCACTACCCTTCCACAGAAGACCAACCTAAAGCGATAGCATCCGTGTTGTCGTCTTTCGTTGGTGAGTGCGAGATTGGAGGCCCATAGGTCTTACACTGCCACGGTGAATGACAAGGTGCCTGTGCTTGTACAAAAAACACAATTGAGCTGTCAAAATCTTTTGTCAAAACTTCGCGCCTTAAATTCTTTTGTCAAGACTACGACTGGTTCTGTATGTTTGAAAAATATATCTTAATATTGTTTTGTTGGAGTTTTATATTGTTGTAGACAAAAAATAATTGTTAGTCGATCAATTTTTTTATTATTTGTAAGTATGTTAAACAATTAATGGTATGTTTGGCTATGGTTTTCTGATTTCTGTAGTTGGGCAGTGTCTAGCAGTTTCACTTTTTTATACCGACTTAAAAAAGGAGATATTGATGAGTCTATAATTGGTAATATTATGATATTGTAGTAATTATAAATTTATTACAGAGTCAAGACTTATATCTCTATAGTTATTATTAAAATATTAGATTAAACAATTTTAATAATGACTCGCAAACAATATATCTCGATTAGCGGCAATTTGTTCGCCACTTATTACGTGAGATCAAAACACTGCCTACCCTCCGGGTTACAGACGTGATTTTTTTTTTGAACTAGATGTGTACTTTTACATACATATTTTCACACCTATATTTCCGAAGAGGGAGACAAAAATATTCATGTTTACGCCACTAGTTTTGATGCCACGCCTAAATAATGAAGTAGGTAAGATGGATGGATAAGCCTGGTCATTTGTATAATATGTATTGAAAAGAATTCAAACAATATATATGCATATATGAGTCTCGCTCAACTGGAGTTTTGCCACGGCCTCATAAAAAGTGGGCTTCAGCAATTGTTTTGTTGCTTTTCACAGAGTGAGCGAGGAAACCAGAGATCCAAACCTCTCTTTTCCAATCCTCGATGACTTCATCACATTTGTGACTAGTTGCTTTTGTTGTGTTCGTGGGTGGTGAAAAGGGTTTGACTACCATCGTGCTAACAGTACTTAAGGTAACTTACTATTGTTCTTAGGTATGACTTTGATTGCATAAATGGCGTAGTTATGTGTGTTCGTGTGTGTTTCGTGTTGTGGGTTCAAACCGCATAAGAGACAACACTGTGATCCACATATTGTTGTTCTGAGTCTGAGTGTGTATCTGTTTCTCGTATGTTTGTGAAGTCTCCCGTGACGTAGGATATATTTCTAATGCGGGCGTTGTGTATACCACAAGTTTGACATTTGTGACAGTTGTCACTAGTGAAATTACGATGTATATTATCATGTTTATAATGTATTGCACTTTATTTGCGATAAACGTAACGCAATCCATTTTTTTTTTTAACCTGTGGAAACCCTCTCGGGCCGTCACCCCACTGGGGTTTACGGTGGGGTGGTGTGTCGGAATCGGACCGATTAAAACCACACGGTGTGCCACTCTGCGCCTGACATAGGAGAGATCCGGGAACAGCTGTTATTACGACATCCAGATCAGAAAACGTAACGCAACCCAAACGTAACGTTACGTTAGAATGATAAATATAGGTGATACGAAATAAACTCCCTTCTTAAAAGTTACTTCGTCAGCTTCGTAGTCATTTGACACAGAGATTAAGCTATACTTGTATTCTAAGAATTGTAGTCGTATACTTTTCAAAGTATCTTAATTATAAGAATACAATAACGTTGGTTTTACACCTGGTCACAAGGAACCCTAAAAGCTCAGCGGGAATCTGTCAAACGTGACGTTTTAATTAAATTCTATAGTTTTTTTTTGTCTATTTATTCGTTGAAAGGTAAATTGTGTACAATGTAAGCGAAGCTGGGTGAAAGCTACTGTATGTATAGTAGTTTTATAGTTTAGTCATGCTGATTTTAGATACAAATACAATGTTTTCATTTATTATTTTGTGCAAATTAAAGGAGTTTGACGCGTATAATGGAACGTCACTCTAGAGCGTTTTTTTAAAGGCAGTTTAAAAGAATCGGACAGTCTTAAAGTCTCTTTTTTTTTTAAAGACAACGCCCGCATTAACAATAACTCCTGTGTCGCGGCGGACTTTACAAACATACAAGAAACGGACACAAAGAACACCCAGACTCAGAACAACAATTTGTGGATCACAGTAATTGTTGACCCATGTGGAGTTTGAACCCACAACACTCAGTAGAGTGCAATGAGAGTTTTGTAGGTAAAAGAGCCTAAGAGTTTTAGTTCAAACGACCCGGCTCAACCGGGGCAGTACAAAAGACCAACCTAAAGCGACAGCATCCGTGCTGTCGTGTTTCGTGGGTGAGTGTGAGACCGGAGGCCCATTGATGCAAAGGTGACAGTTGTCATGATAACTATGTGAGCCTTACACTGCCACGATGACTGTCATGCCTTTTACGTTCCGTGACAGCGTGGCATGAAAAAGCATCTTATTAGGCTGCCATAGTGTTGGTCACCACACTGCATTGTCTGCATTTGCAATGAGTATGGTGACCAAAACTCTTTGGATTCTATTCATGCTTTCCATCAAGCTGAGTAGAGTTATTTTGGCAGGCACTTCATATAAAAAAAAACAACCGAGCTTTGCTCGGAATTATTGTGTGATACTCGATTCGCCATTTACCAATTTCTTTTGCTCCCTTCCCTAATTTTGTCAAATAGACAAGTGTCAAAAGAGGCCTATTAGACAAACATTTCATCACTTGAAAACACGGATTAAACAACGTTTTCTAAAAATGAAACCTAGCTAGATCGATTTATCACTCCCGCAACCCCCTGCATACTAAATTTCATGAAAATTGTTGGAGCCGTTTCCGAGAATCAGATTATACACTGTGACTGGTGAGATACCTTCAATACTTAAGGAGAGTACTCGGTACTCGATTCTCGTTAACTTGATATAAAAAAAATTGGTGCTTATTTTTTATCGAAATGTCTCTAAAAAATAAGTGAAATTTGGATATATACTCTCTAAGCTCGCCGCACTGTTTACGTTGATCTAGTCACGAGCGGCGCGGCGGCACCCACCCCCGCCCTCCATCCCGCTACATAGGCAACAGCTGTACAGTGTAGGTACCTATGTATTCTGTGTTGATAGACACGTGCGGCCGCGCGGTGTCCAAGTATTCCGCAGTTAAATACTGGGCTCTCGGTGTACTGTGTACGAAGTTTACTAACAAGTTATTTAATATTTCGTTTTTATGTTATTTTATTTCATGATATATGTTCGCATACTATCACGTCCTCAAATATTGAAGGTATCTCACCAGTCAGTCTGTATATATACAAGAATTGTTCGTTTAAGGGTATTAGACAGATAATGTATTAGAACACAAAATTGGTTTATTTTTAAAATACTGTGTCAAGGAGGTTAGCAGATTATGTTTACTTTAAAAAAGTAAAAGAAATATATAAGTATGTTTGTCAGCAGTCTGGTTACCATACACCCTCTCCTCGTTTAGAATCAGACGGCCGTATGTGAGATGTCATCATCATCATCATCTCAGCCAAAATACGTCCCCCTGGACATAGGCCTCCCCAAAGGTTCTCCATAATAGTCGGTCCCGTGCCGCACGCATCCAGCAGCTTCCCGCGACCTTCACCAGGTCGTCGGACCACCTTGTGGGACCAGCGCTGCGTATCCCAGTACGCGGTTGCCACTCCAGAACTTTACGGTCCCATCGGCCATCGTTTCTGCGTGTAATGTGCCCCGCCCACTGCCACTTAAGTTTAGCAATTGTACTGGCAATATCGGTGACTTTGGTTCGTCTGCGGATCTCCTGATTCGATCACGCAAAGATGTATTAACTTATAAATCTCACGGATTGTTACAAATATAAACATTTTAAAAACAAACAAACAAACGATAAAACACAACAAACATAAATATTTTAATGCTTCTGCTCTGCACCCAATGTACACGGTATTGTTTCGACTACTCACTAAATTAGGTCATATATATGTATAAATGTGTGTTTAAAATGCGAAGCGCCTATAATACGAGTCGTAATGATAAAAAACACTACACACTCGAGATATGCGCTGAGCTAGGGTTGTCACGTTACGAGAATGATAAATAACACATTATTCTTACCAGACAGGTGCGTGAGATGTGCGAAGTCATTTTTATTATTAACTAGCGGCCCACGGTTCCGCGTGAATATTTCTTATTTCGTGCTTCTAACTCTGAAAATAAAGTTTCGTAAAAAATTAAAAAATCTGTCCCAGTGGGACCCAATCAAAGATCATGTCAAGTTTCTGGCTACAGCAGTTTAGACTTTGCTTTGAGAAATCGGTAAGTCAATCAGGGCAAATAATATTATATTTAAAGACAATACTAGTAAACCCGGCCGCGCGTTGCTGTGTCTAATTTTTTTGTTATATTACATTGTAGTAAACTATTTGAGATGTAAGCTATCCTATCTTTCAAGTTGGATCAAAATCGGTTAAGTAGTTTAGGAGTCCATCGCGGACAAACACAGTGACTCGTAATTTATATATATATATTAAGATTAACATTGCAGCGGTAGGTTTTCTAGATGCTCACCCAAGTTCTATGATTATTTTACCTTTAATGTTGCCGTAATAATCATATTATGTTACAAACATGTTGTCCTGCGTGGTTTGGCCCTTAGTCGGCTCTTATGACACCCAAGGGATGAGTAGATGAGGATGAGGTGACACTCTGTATTCACAATCCCTCACCACACGAGTATCAGTGAATGAGATAACCAAAACCCAAGCTCAGAAAGGGTTTGATTAGCTTTGCTGATTCTTAAATGAAAGTAGTCGCTTACCATCAGGTGACTTACCTGAAAAGAAAATTCAAAATATTTGTTCTAAATGGGTTTAATTCAAGAGTTTGGTTAATAATATGTTAAATGTTACAGTTAAAATGTTCAGTGATAAATGAAAGTACTAATTGATTTTTTAAATTCATAATAGAATCACATCAGCACCACACTCTTGTCACATGTCAGCATTAACTGCCTCGGTGGCACAGCGGTAGTGAGTGTGACTGCTGTGCTTGAGGTCTCGGGTTCGATCCGAGTCAGACCAAATGTTTGCATGATCTGTAAATATTTGTTTCCAAGTTTGGATGTTTTCTATGTACAATATGTATGGTACAAAAAAAAGGTATATAAGTATTCTATCAGTCAGTCTAGTTATTATAGCACAAGCTCTGCTTAGTTTGAAACTAGATGACGTTGTGTGTCAAATGTCTGAAATATTTATTTATTTATCAAACCGAACAGTATTAATAAAGGTGTTTAATAAATGGTGGTTGTGATAACCCTAACGGCGGTACGCACTTAATATTATCATTGCGCTCCACTCTAATGGAGCAAGATGCACATGGAAGCTAAATATGTTTACATCTAACCTTTGTGACTTACCCCACTGTACAGAAGGCGGGTTATGATTTTAAAACAAAAGATGGTGATTATTTTTTGTTTTTAGGGTTCCGTAAATGATAAAATAACAATTGTAACAGAATCGTGTTGTCTGTTTGTCAGAAGTTTCTTTTCTCGGGAACTAAAGGTTTCTTTTCGTCCTGTAATTGAAGTTAAATGTCGACTAAGTCCCCAAAACCAGTTGTCTCTTGATGTCCATGGGGGAGGTAGTCGCTCACAGTTAGGGGAACTGTTTGCCGGTGTGCCCTCCACATAACAAAAAATGCCGTGTGGTGACAGATTAAGAATACATAGTGTTACCACCTCCATTCATCCTATGGGTGTCGTAAGAACAACATCACTGTAAAGAGAAGGAAAACGTGATACCCAATTCCAATCTGTCTGACCACCAGACCAGAAGTTCCTTCCTAAGGAGAAGCCTGTCCAACAGTAGACTATTATAGGCTGATATTGATGAAAAAAAAGTTAAGAGGTGTCAAGGGACACCCGGATGGAACGAAGTTCCTTTCGATTACTTAGTGAAGGAATAGGCTAGATGACACCTTAGTCAAATTAGTTACTTTTTATCATCTGTCAAAACGACAATTTTGTATGAAAAATGTGCTAAATACAAAATTGTGACGTCACTATTTTAGATTACTCAATTGAACAATATATTTCACTGTATATTTGATTGAAATTCGTAATAATAATAAGAAGCTATGTTTATTGTATTTGCCGAGGTGTTTCACGATATTAGTTTTAATGAAGTGGACATTGGTATTTATTTACGATATAGTCATCTACCCATTTATAATATATTTTTTTATTTCTTTTAAGTTATACAAAACAAAAATAATCATCGTGACACTACACTGTTTAAAGCAAAATAAAAAGACGAAACGAAAATAATTGGCTTGCTTTTTATAAGAGAAAAAGAGAGAGACAGACAGAGACACATGCGCACGACGCACGGCTTACTACACTATAGCACAAAGTGTCGTGACAGCTTTTCATCTGAATTTTTTCTGTCTAACTTCCTTCGCAACGAAGCGCGATAAGGAACTTTGTTCCAAAACTTATGTAGACGGGCGACTCCGTTTTAAGTAGAAATTTGCTGTGTTCCGTATTGTTGAAAAATTTAAAAATCTTTTCAGTTAACAGAGAAAAAAACATGATAAATAAAAATTTAGCCCACTTTACATTTTCTATAAAACTTTTTTGTGAATAAGATCCAAAGTAATAACTGTCTACCTCATTGGTCTAGCGTTTAACGTGTACAGCTGACAATCAAGAGGTCTTGTGTTTGATTCCCGGGTCGGGACATAAAGTGTTGTTGAATTTTTCTTACAAAAAATTCTCAATAGCAGCTCAGAGTATAGAATTTTTGCGGTGTTTTACACTCGTGTCTTGGAGAGGTCAGGTTAAGCTGTCGGTCCCGGCTGTCATGAACATCTAGTGACTGCACGATTGGTTTAGTGGTTTAAGCGGTCACCACGCAGCTCTCTACTACGCGGAGCGTTGTGGGTTCAAATCCCACATGAGCCAACACTTTTTTTTTATTTTATAACCTACCAAAGTGACTCTACTCTGCCTAATGGAAAGCATGAGTAGAATCTAAAGGTAGTCACCATGCTCATTGCGAATACAGACAATGTAATATGGTGACCCACACTATGACGGCCTAGTAAGATGCTTTGGGACATCAAAGGCATGACAGTCGTCGTGACAGTGTAAGGTTTACACACTTACCACGATCACCGCGTCACCCCTGCATCAATGGGCCTCCGGTCTCACACTCACCAACGAAACACGACAGCACGGATGCTGTCGCTTCAGGTTGATTTTCTGTGAGAGGGTAGTACTGCCCCGGTTGAGCCGGCCCGTTCGTGCTGAAGATTGGCGTGGCTCTACTATCTTAAAACTTTGTGTGATCTACAAGTTGTTGTTCTGAGTCTGGGTGTTCTTTGTGTCCGTTTCTTGTAAGTTTGTACAGTCCCCCATGACACAGGATTTAATCCTAGGCGTTGTCATTAAAAAAAAAATAATATTTGGCAATCATCATTGGGAGGTCAGTGCCCACAAATATACTGACAACTAAAACGTGGAAAACCTGATATTCAGGTAAAACGATTCAACTAGTAAACCAATGGTTGCTGGAACCGACGTGTACTAGAGTGGAGACCACGATTGGGCAAACATAGCGTAGGGCGCCCTGCGGCGCCATGGACCGACGACTTTAAGAAGGCAGCGGACGGATGCAAATTGCTCAAGACCGGGATGGTTGGCCTTCCTTGGGGAGACTTTCGATCAGCAGTAGACGGCGATAGGTTGAATAGAATAGATTAAACTAATAACCGACCTCAAATAATCTTGGAATGCTTTGTATTGGATGATAAAGGCTAGGAAAGTGATTCTAAGTAACCTCTAGAGTGATACGTTTGTGACCGGTTTACCATTAACAGAGCATATATAATTGTTTGCTACCTCAATATTATAAAAACAGAAAGGATCTCACGTCTTAACGAAATTATTAAAAACAATGAACATTACAATGGCACTATACGGTGCCAGTTCTCACTTCAGCGGCTGGGAATCGAACCCGCTCCCCTTTCCAATTGTTCTTTTGTCATTCAAGCGTTTCAAGTGTGAATTAAAAAGTACATTTTTAAACGCACTCTTTTGAATTATACAGGACGTTGTAATTTATTTTATTCAATTTTTATTTTCGGTACAACTTCATGCGTTCACTAGACTTTAACGCAGTTTTGCCTCCGTATTTCTCACTGCCTTGTTGCTATGGATAACCATCATTATCATCATCAGCATCTCAGTTAAAAGACGTCCAGTGCTGGACTTGGCGTCCCCCAAGGTTCTCTACAACAGCTGGTCCCATATCACCTGCATCCGACAGCTTCTCGCGACCTTACCAGGTCGCCACCTTATGGGGATTTGAATAATTTGATGACTGAACTGGATACCCTAGTACCTAACGGTGTATTTTATATATGTTGTACATGTATTAATGTATGTTTTTTCTATATTAAGAGCCTGCCAAAGTTAATCTACTATGCCTGATGGAAAGCATGAATAGAATCCAAGAGTTGTGGTCACTGTGGCAAATGCATACAATGCAGTATAGTGACTCACACTATGGCGGCCTTGTGAGATGCTTTTTTACACCCCGTTTGGGGACGTAAAAGGCATAACAGTCGTCGTGACAGTGTAAGGCTTACACAGTTACCACGATAACTGTCACCCCTGCATCAATGGAGTAGTAGTTTAATGTATATTAACTATGTATGTCTAATGTACGTTTCCCCTTAATTACTGAGCTACTATATACTGTGGTATGTTTAATATTTACGCTTACCGCATCATATTTCTACATCACTTGAAGGTCGACTGGGAGAGAATGCCTTATACCATTATATCCGCCTTTGTACTAGATGTGCAATAAGTTTTGAACAAATACGTTAATATATTTCTACTTAGGAGTTATTGTTAGGTTTTTCATATACTAAGTCCTTTTTTTATCTAGAAATCTATCAGTGACTCTATTCTGCCTGATGGAAAGCATGAATAGAATCCAAGAGCGGTGGTCGCCGTACTCACTGCGAATGAAGACAGTGCAGTATAGCGACACACGCTATGGCGGCCTAGTGAGCTGTTTTTTGTGACACTCAGTATCACTATATGAAAAACTAGCTATTGCCCGCAGCATTGCTAGGCGTAATCATTTGATATTTTGCACTTTAAACATGACCATGAAGATTTTCACGTACAGCACAAAAGTTTAACTACAGCGCCATCTACCGAAGACACACCGAACTACGAAGTTACTACTAATCCTGTATCGCGATATGGAAATGCACACTTCAACAACCTAACATCTAAAACGTAATTGTTATTTCCATTTTTTTTTCTTAATAGGTGTTTACGGTACAACAAGCAATAGGTGTTAAAATGTCAAGAGTGTTACCCCAGACGTTTAAGGTCTGTGTTAATGAATCAACCAATTAGGATAAGTCATTTAATATGTATAGATTTATGAGTTTTATAGTTTAAGTTATTAGCTTAGATATTTCAATTTCTTTTTTATATTGGGTGTAAAATGTTCCCACAGCAATACGAGAGCATTCTGTATATGACACCATGTTCAAAATCACTCACTTTTAATAAAGCACTTATGGTATCAACCAAGCGGAAAACTCCATAGTTTTTGAGTAATGGTGGCTTATGGGGGTCACTCACTATATATTCAATGTAGTAAACCTTTCATCACCACCATCATCCGACCCTTTTCCAAACATACAGACGTTTGTAGAATGAGAAAGAAACCAGTGTCAAATATTTGTTTTGTATTTATTTTATACCGGTTTGTGTAGTAGTCAACGGTTAGTAGTGTTAAGTGTTATTAAGTTTTCTGATTACAGAAATAGAGTTCAGAGTTTAGAAGTTGAGGTCTTAACCCCCGTGCCTTGGAGAGCACGTTAACCCGGTTGTGTGGGATAACCGCTCCGTTGAATTGTGAAAGTGAGGGAAGCGATAGTGTATCTTGTATGCTTTGATATCTCCTATGTGGTAGCTGGTGCCGTTGAGACTGAAGATCTTAACCCCCGTGCCTTGGAGAGCTCGTTAAACCAGTTGTGTTGGATAACCATCCACTTGGATTGTGAGAGAGAGGGAAGCGAGGGTGTATCTTGTGCGCTTTGATATCTCCTATGTAGTTAGTTGGTACCGTTGGGACTAAACGACAGGATATTTGATGCAGGGATGATAATTATCGTGGTAAATGTGTGAGCATTATACTGCCACGATAACTGCCATGCCTTTTGCGTCTCCTAGCGCGGTGTAAAGAAGCATCACACTAACCCGTCATAGTGTGAGTTATCATAATTTATTGTCTGTATTCGCAATAAATATGTTGACATAACTCTTGGATTCCATTCATGCTTTCTACCAGGTAGAGAAGAGTCACTTTGATATCGAAGTTCTGTGGAAAGTACAAACGCTCCCGAATTAAACGGTTCGGCTCTTCCTTCCAGTGCAAATCAGTTAAAGTCTGGAACTTATTACCAGCGCACGTGTCTCCCACCCACTACGATCCCAGGTCCTTTAAGCAGGGCCTGAAGAAGCATCTCACTAGGCTGCCATAGTGTGGGTCACCATAGTTTATTGTCTGCGTTCACAATGAGTGTGGTGACACAAATCTTGGATTCCATTCACGCTTTCTAGAGTCACTTTGATATCAAAATTCTGTAAAAAGATTTATCGGACTCCTTAAGACTCCAACTACCCGTAGCGATTGCTAAATGTGACTGTTTGGTAATCGAGGTATGGGGAGGTCTCAATTTATTCAAAATAATCACCAATTCACAGACGGACTTGGCTAAAATTGCTTAACTTTACAATGTGTTAACCTACTCCGGTACCATTTAACCACGAGCTTGCTTCTCATGCCTATCATAAAAATAGTTGGATCTGGTCCCAGGAGCTTAGCTGATTCATTATCAATGACCATAAAAATACAGCTTTAAGTGGAGCGGGGTCAGGTCCGATCAATTGTCGACATCGGAATTAAATTTATGGGTTCAATGCTCGACGGCGGGACATTGTATTATTGGTATAAAATAATTACGTTGTTGTGGTCCGTTGGCTTTGAATTTTATGGTATGGATATGTATTATATGGTGCACTTATGCACCATATAATACCATGGTAATATATATGGCATATGGTACCATGGTAAAATCATATGTGGTCTTAACCACATATGATTTTTACCGGCTATTTACTGATAAAAAAGGGTAGTAGAGTCACGCTGATTTTAGCACGAACAGGCCGGCTTGACCGAGCAGTACTACCTTCTCACAGAGAACCAACCTAAAGCGACAGTATCCGTGCTGTCGTGTTTCGTTGGTGAGTGCGAGACTGGAGGCCCATTGATGCAGGGGTGACAGTTATCGTGGTAACTGTGTAAACCTTACACTGTCACGATAACTATGACTGTCATGCCTTTTACGTCCTCAAGCGGGGCGTGAAAAAGCATCTCACAAGACCGCCATAGTGTGGGTCACCATACTGCATTGTCAGCATTTGCAATGAGTATGGTGACCACAACTCTTGGTTTTTGTTCATGCTTTCCAACAAGCAGAACAATGTAACTGAGACAGGTTCTTACATTAAAAAATGTAATCATTTTAATGATATTGCATTTTTAAGACTTTTATAAAAAAAAACATATATTTTCCACGTTTTCGCAACATTTTTTATTGATGCTCGGCTCTTATTTAGTGGCAACGTGATAATATTTAGCCTATAATCTTCATCAATAAATGAGCTAAAATAACTTTTCACTTTGAACTAGTGGTTACTTAGATTAATCAGTTCAACAAACAAACTTTTGAAATTTGTCAACAGTTAGCAACATAAAGTTTGCCCAGGCAAACTTTCGGTGGCCAATTGGTTGCTTGCCTAAGTACAGTCTCAAGCTCAAGTTGTTTCTTCCACAGATCCGACGATGACCTAACAACATTCGACAACTATCCATCTCGCGGTCTGCCGCGATGTATACACTCCGTGTGATACTCGCGGGCGGTCTGCTGCTGTTCGCAGCCCACGTGACCCGAGGGGCCAGCTGCCCCTGGGCCTGTAGCTGCAGAGCATCGGCGGCTGATTGTGCGCATAGAGGGTTGCTGCATGTTCCGAAGAGACTACCTACTGATTCGCATCGGCTGTGAGTACCTATTATATTTTTTTATTTCATAGCAATTATGTTTACTTCGTAATATCACACTTCCTATATAATAATTATTAGTATTAAATACATGCTTTTGGAATGCGTGACGGTTCGACCAAGTTGTACTGTCTGTGGTCATAGCTCTTATACACTTCTGTAATTTCAATGTTTTCAGCAACAACGACAAACATTCTCATGTGAATCATAGTCAGCTTTTCAATTCGACTAAAACACTTAAAATTTGTTGAACGATACCTTTCTCTGAGTCTTTTTCCGAAACGGTCGGCTTCAAGTCGCCTAATACATATACATACATACATAAATACAATGACATTGATTTAGACATTGTTGTATGTATGTATGTATATATAGACGAAACCTGAAAGTCGTAAATCTATAAATAACTCTTGACTTTCACTTTAAACCACTACGAGATGATAACTTCCACATCATAAAAGAAACGCTTCACTTGCATGATAATTCACAAAAATGGAAGAGAAATAACTAGAGATACTATATATATTTTCCGGAAATAAAGGTTGGGACAGACAGCTATCGAAACAAATTACGCCCAGCGCGGGGCAGAGACGACCTCGAAGGGCCGGTCGTATCCCATGTTCCACAGAAGTGGTCTGAGGACAGACCCCTGTGGAACACCGCATGACATGAGCCGCCGCCGCGGAACACCATCTCGGTCCTTGTACGTGACGGTACACTCCTCAAGGTAGCCACAAGCCGCCTCAGGTACTCTGGCACCCCGTGGTAGTAGAGTGCTTCCCTGATGAAGCTAAATGGCAGACTATTAAATGCGTTGGCGATGTCCCACCCCACCGTAAACCCCGGTGGGTTGACGGCCCGAGGGGGTGTCCACACGTTACAAAGAAAAGAAGACGGCTATCGAAACGGTACGGCGAGACAGCGTAGGCGATCAAGGCACAAGGCCAAATACTGAACACGATGATACTGTAAAATGTATTTCTACACTATGTAATATATATTTACTGCACTATGATGATGACGATGATGAATGAGTCTCGTTTTTACGTGTGGCAACCCCCTGGAACCTCGCCCCAACGAGGTTTTATATCGGAATCGAACAGACTGAAGTCAAACTCTACGCCTTAACTACAAGAGATCCGAGAACAGCTGCTACTAAGATATTCGTACCGTCCTGTCTGCTGTCTTTCTTTGAACTCCCTCGGGCAGTTCTCACCAGGTTTTACGGCGGGGTGGTGTGTCGGAATCGGACCGACTAAAACCACACGGTGTGCCACTCTGCGCCTGACATAGGAGGGATCCGGGAACAGCTACGTCGCGTCTTGTCTTCTGTCTGTCCCAACCTTAAAAAAACTATTACTTAAAAATGTTCTAAAGAATTTCACCCTTAACTTACTGTTTACAAAAACATCTATAAAATATACAAACTTCGTTTACAAAGAATACACTTTTACCCACATATTCGTTCCAAAACTATATCTTTCTATCGCAATTTTCCATTGACACCCCATTGCTTATTTTACGGGGGTAAGAAAACCCATAGTAATATACCGTAATATTATAAAAACGGTGCCTTTCTGCTCTCTCCTTGGGGAATAAACCCCATAAAAGTGTATATAGGCTTACAATTCTATAGACATGCCAAAAAAATAATTGTTTTTTTTTGTTGCTTTATGAATACATGAATTCTGGAAAGAGGTTACGAGACTTTTTTTTTAAGAATTAGGTATATGTTACTAAATTTGGCCCGCGGCTCTCACCCCGGCTCTGCCCGCTTGTATGTGGCACGTGGTTATCAAGGTAAATAGTATTTGTGTATTATTTTGTAGTTAGTTGTAAAGTTGGATCTTAACCTGTTGAGCAGTAATTACGTCAAAGATTAACAAATATGCATATACCCATCCTCACAAACTTTCGTATTTATAATACTAGTAGGATTTCTTAACTGATACACACATTAGACTATATCTTCAAATAATATTGATGATGACGTATTCCTAGCCGATTCTGAACACGGCGACCAATCTCAACGAAAACCAATCAACTATGCAGGAGATGTTATAGTACACAAGTATGTGCGTAAACACAGGTGCACTTTCTGTTCCTTCACTTTCACGATCCGATAGGACGGTGATCCGACACGACTGTGGAGAGATCAGGCGCAGAACCAACGGCTTTACATGCCCCCCGAAGTACGTAGGTTAAGACTCAAATCAAAAAACATTATTTGTGTGTCAACATAAAAATATTTATGGTACACATGTCTTGTCAAATGAATCTTAAGTTAAGAAATTGCGAATGATCTATAGATACGTATAAATATATACATAGTAACACCATTGTCCACGAAGATGCAGGCACAGAAAGTGTGTTTAGAAAATGGACTTCTCTATACGTTTTGTAAGTCTACATCCCGTTCCGTAGGGTAACGATTACCTTACACTGGAAGTACAGACAAAAGGTCAAGTGTTGGAATATTTATAAACATCTCAACGTTCAAGAGGGGATTAAAGAGAGAGATGGAAGAGGGTCTTTACCACTTTCAATTTACAGTAGCCTTTAAACACCAGATAAAAATAATATTCGTTGTTTCTGATTTTATGGGAGGGAGGAGGCTCTGAATTTAGTGGGGATTTGAAAATACATTGCCCACAGAAACGGCCATTGTTTCAGTGAGCAGTGAAGCCATAAAGTTCTTGATTGGCGATGGTGTAGGGCTACTCATGGTGGTCCGACGACCAGGTGTTGGCTGCGGGAAGCTGTTAGATGTGGGCAGCACAGGTCTGGTTATAGTGGAGAAACGTAGAGGATGACTATGTCCACCAGTGGACACCTTTTGGTTGAGATGTTGATGAGATGCAGTTGAAAGAGAAACGCGTCACCACGCCACAGTCTGGTCTAAACCTCCACACTAGATTTTCCACATAGAAACAGGTCAGATTTGTTAAAACCTGTGATAGAATCATTGTATCGATGGCACAGTGGTAGTGCATACGACTGCTGTGCTTGAAGTCTTAGGTTCGATTCCCGGGTCTAACCAAATGTTTGTATGATCTACAAATATTTGTTTTGGAGTTTGAGTGTCTTCTATAAATAATAGGTATGTATTTAAAAAAAAGTATATTAGTATTCTATCAGTCAATCAAGCGTTCATAGAATAAGCTCTGCTTAGTTTGAAACTAGATGGCGTTGTGTGTCGGATGTCCGAAACCTGTCCTGTCATTGCACAGGGCATTGTAATTGCTTGTCACTCATTCTGTTATAATGGTACCCCATTTCAATAACCATGTGTTGTCCTGTGAATGTCAAAATAAATATTTTTTCTTTCCTTCAGTTGCATAAAAGTTAATAAAAACTAAAAACCGCTGTCACCGACTGTACATTAGGGTGGGTTCATATTAGCATCATATTGTGTCGGCACGTGTGCTGCCAATATGTCTCCATGATTGTATAACAAAGTGATATTGGGCACCGCAAATAATATTTATTTTCATTAAATAGGTTTTGTCAATTTTTATATTGAAATAATACCAACAACTTCACAGATCTCAAACATGGGCTTTTGGCCCTAAAGTAGGACGCCGTCAACAAAAAAAATGTGTGCGTGTACTAGCGTACACTCGTAAGAAGTGAAACTTCTTTATGACGTTATTTTTCAAAAAAATAATTGAAACCCGTCCGAAGTCGATGCAATCACCACCTGGATTTCAAAAATGTAACTACTCAAAACGGGCCGCAAAATACATTGGAGACATTTACCAATCCCTACTTCGCTGGAGAAAGTATACTTCGAATCACGCGTGGTAGGGATAAGAAAAAGATGGCGCGTAACGAAAAAATGTTACACTAAATTTTTTTCCAACCCCGATAAAGAAGTTTCACTTCAAAAGATGGCGCGTAACGGGAAAATGTGACGCGTAACGAAAAAATGTGACGCGTAACGAAAAAATGTTACACTAAATTTTTTTCCAACCCCGATAAAAAAGTTTCACTTCAAAAAAATACAAAAAAAAAGACAAAGCCTGTAACTGTGGTAGCTAGACTGCTGATAAATTTAACCACTTTAACCACTTGGATGTCTTGTGGTTTGTGACCCTGTCTGCTAAACCAGAGAACGTGTGTTCGACTTCTACCCATATCAAACAATCAAATAAATAAATTTATATTTCGGACATTTGACACCCAACGTCATCTAGTTTCAAACTAACAGAGCTTGTGCTATGATAACTAGACTGACTGATAGAATACTTATATACCTTTTTGGGGTTTACTCCTTAAGAATCGGTTTTTTTATATAAGGCGCCCCGTATGAGAAAAATGTGAGGAGCAAAATCTACTGAACGAATGACCTCGTTACGTTTTTAGTGCGGCTGCACTGGTTTTGGTACGGCTGCACTGGTTGTGAGTATATTAGGAAGTGTATAGAGTATGCTGCAAAGCGACTATATCTATATGTTTTTTTCATTAATTTGTTAATTTACCCTTTCGTACAGTACCAATCTTTTTTTCAGTTGATTTAAGTTAAATAAGTTTTTTTGCGTCTGTTTTGACAATTGTACTTAAGAAGTAAACTCCAGTCATGCGTCAGAGCTGACACACACAAGTTTTTTTTGTAAATACATACATATTATACATAGAAAACACCCTAACTTCAAAACAAATATTTGCTGATCATACAAACATTTGAATTGAATCTACATAGGTTGAGCTTGTAATATTAGAACCTTATTTAACCAATTACTTAAATTTCGATCTAAACACTGAAATATAACAAAACAACAAAGACGCTAAACTATTTTACAATACAACATTCTAAAAATTCTAAATCAGTGTTCCACTTAACCCATAAAGAATAAAATCGCAGGCAAACCCGCGGGACATACAATACAGCGCCCCTTTTTTCTTTCGAAGGCCAACAGAATACATATTTATAAAGAATTCTTTTCGTAAATCACACAAAGGACATACAGAGGGCGCCACCATCGCTGCCGGTATAGTTAAAAGGAAAAATTTACAATTCCGGTTTTATTTGCTGCCTATGTAAATTGGGTTTACAATTAGGGTTGCCAGATAACCGGAAAATCCGGAGATGTCCTTAATTTTATTTCTGGTCCCTTGTCCAGGCTTTACTGTCTTGGGTTTTGATCTCATTTGTACATGACTACGCCAAAAGGTTGGTTATATGTTTCACATGTATATATATATCAGAAAAACTCCAATTCACAGCACAATTTTATTCCACTTTTAACACTTTTATCGGCCAACTAGCATAGTTTCCACTAGACAACTTACCACCTCGATGGTTATTAAACGACTCAGCTCCTTACTCAATAATCAAAACGCTGTTTCAACCCCACTACTCTTAATCCTTTCACCGGAAGTTGCCATAAAAGAGTGACGGGGTCGAGTAGTGTTGACATTTAAGAAAAATACCTCCATAAAACTATTACACATATGTCTTAGGCACGTTCTGTTGCCTAAAGGAGTTGATGGACGTTAAAGTTGTCGTAAGATTCGTCCTATTTTGACAGTGACACTTGGTATTTTTTTTTTTTACATTTGTAATGGAATAGGCGTTTGTCCTTCATCTAACCTGATGGTAAGTGGTACACTCCCAACCAAAAGAAACTTGTTCACTCTACTCTTAAAGGCTCCAGAGTTCAAGTCATCGGGAAAAATAGACCCAGGCAGGTCGTTCCAAATCTTGGCGACTCTCACCAAAAAAGAGCTGTCAAACCGTTTAGTTCGGCTTTTGGGTGTGTCAACAACGTGTGGATGAAATTTTTGCCTGCGGCTAGTAGTCCGACATAGGAATGGAGATGGCTCAATCAGTTTGAAGAGAGCCTTCGAGCACTTTCCAAGGTGTCCTATAAAAAACCGATAAGCTGGCAACACGACGACGATGCTCAAGGCTGTGTAGTCTGCTATTGGAGAGCTTTTTGTTGTTGGTATATGAAAGTAATAAAATATTATAGTCATCAACAACTTCTAATCACTCGCTGTTGGGTATAAGTCTCTTCTTAGAAAGAAGGTTCTGGCCAACCATAAAACAATCCACTATAATAATAACTTATTATTTTTCACACACTGTTTCAAAAATTTATACAGCAAATACAGCTTATATAGACACAATCTCTATAGGAAACGGGCATTTGCACTAGCATAGGTAGTAGAACCACGCTGATTTCAGCACGAGCGGGCCGGTTCGACCGGGGCAGTACTACCCTCCCACAGAAGACCAACCTAAAGCACCAGCATCCGTGCTGTCGTGTTTCGTTGGTGAGTGTGAGACCAGAGGCCCATCGATGCAGGGGTGACAGTTATCGTGGTAACTGTGTAAGTCTTAGACTGTCACGATGACTGTCATGCCTTTTATGTCCCCAACCGGGGTGTGAAAAAGCATCTCACAAAGCCGCCATAGCGTGGGTCACCATACTGCATTGTCTGCATTTGCAATGAGTATGGTGACCACAACTCTTGGTTTCTATTCATGCTTTCCATCAGGCAGAGTAGAGTCACTTTGGCAGGCTCTTAATATAGAAAAGAAAAAGATGTCTTTGTTACAGCTTACCAGCCACTCCAGACTCTAGGCAGTGGAATGCATAGTTGGAGGAGCAGTGAACCTTGTGTTGCATGACCAGGAATAACGAGTGATAACTTTAATTACTATAAGTGTGTGTAGGAGTGCGTGTTAGTGTGTGTGTGTGTCACTAAGGGTGGTGGTACTCCCTATTCTTAATACAATTCGTATTTAGATATGTATTTATAACTTTTCAATTAACATATTGCCGTCAACTGTTGAACGAAGGCCACTCCCAAGGAATACTGTCCCGGTCTTGGGCAGTTCACAACCGTTTGTTACCAGCAATTTTCTTCAAATCACAAGTATTTATTCATCGTAATTATTAACAGTTTCTAATAGTCCGCCACTGGACATAGGCCTCTCCTTTACCAAGGAGGTTTTGGCCTGCTATACCATGCTGACCAGACAGGTTGATATAGGGTTTGTTTCAATTTAGGAGGGATCTGGATGTCGTAATAATAGCTGTTCTCAGGGCGGCAGTGTAGAGTGGCACACCGTGTGGTTTTAGTCGGTCCGATTCTGACACACCACCTTGCCGTAAACCTCGGTGGGGTGACGGCCCGAGGGCTTACCACTAAAGGCGGATATTAGATTAATTGGAGGATTTATGTCATCGCAGCTCTTAAACGGACAATTCTAATTAAAAAAGAAACTATCGTATGATTCAGAAAACCTCCCAAAAATTCTTCTCTTGACGGTCCTTTTCAATAGACCTCTTTCTCTTAAAAGCTAGCTCGCCAAAGGTTGTGAAAACATCCATGAGGATCTAATACCCCTGCAAAAGAAATAGACGATTAAATATTTGTTTGCGAGAGTTAGATTCTGCCGAAAGTCGCCAACGCCATCTAGTTTGTTAATAAATACTATTTCTTTGATGCTGTTTTATTTCATCTCAAATAAAAGAAGATATTAAAGGACCGTTTTAGAGTCTTTAACGTGTTTTGTTCACTTGGAGGCTTTATTGCAGACAGTGGAGTTATGGAGCGGAAGTGTTCATTGACAGGGCGGAAGCCGCGGGCGGGCGCGCTAGGGTGTGTATCTCCCTTAAACTTTGGTGGATAGTCTTTTAAACTCAATTATACAAGGTTATGCTACTTGATCCATGAAATCTTATTTTGTCTTGAAAAATATTTTTTTTTCGTTTTTACCAAAAAAAAAATAATCTGATTTGACTATAAGACGCTAGTAGGTCTAACAGCTGTCGTAATAGTTGACTTTTCATATGGTATAGCGGTTACCTTACTGTCTCATACTGCGTTGACTGTTATGGATTCGATCCCCGCACGAGACTGCCTTTTGTATGACCCATTTTTTTTTCTATTTTAAGAACCTGCCAAAGTGAGTAATGGAGCCTGATGGAAAGCATCAATAGTATCCAAGAATTGTTGTTACTAAACACATTGCGAATGCAGACCATGTAGTATGGTGACCCACACTATGACGGTCTAATGAGATGCTTTTTCACGCTCCGTTTGGGAATGTAAAAGACATGACAGTCATCGTGTCAATGTAAAGCTCACATATTTACTACGATAACTGCCACTCTTGCATCAATGGGTCTCCGATCTCGCACTCACCAACGAAACACGACAGCCTGGATGCTGTCACCATAGATTGGTGTTCTATGAGAGGGCTGTACTGCTCCTGTCAAGGTGGCCATGCTAAAATTAACGTAGCTCTACTACCTTGTTCTGTATGGATATTTTTTTTATGTTGTTTCATATGTGTTTGTAAAGTCCCGACACTGGATAGATTATTTATGTGGGCAGTTGTCTTAAAAAAACTAGTCTATTAAAATAAATTAGTATTTATACCCGGGTTTGGCTTAGCATCGGTGGCACTACGTATAAAAGTATATCTTAAGTCTCTGTAAGTTATTTTAAATTTGTTGCGAAGTATTCTTTTGCAATTTAAGAATATGATTTTACTAAAGTATAAAGCTTGATATACTTGTTTGTAGTTAGCGGTCCGGACTGCTAAGCCAACGGTGATTAGTTCGATTCTTCTCGAGGACAAAATGTAGTGTGATGAGCTTGATAATATTTTCGTTGTATGAACACAATGGCGTCCACAAAGGCACCTAGAGCCTTGTCACCCTACTCATGGCCTGCGGCTCCCTACTTTATAAAATGTATCTCAGACTAAATCGTTCCGACGATCTTCGTTTGTGCTAGTATAATACATAGCGCTATTTATAACTCTGAGAGTAGACAGAGTTCTGTAAAATGATATTGTAAGATTTCTCAGTGGAAATTGTATTAACTAAGTTCTTACACGTCTCAATTCGTTTCACTCCTCACTTTTCAGAACACTTAGTATCTAGGTTATGGGTAATTTCCAGAATCTCAACCCGCAAGAGTGCATTGAGAGCGTCACTAAGGCGGTCTCACGAAAGCTGGTGTCCTGAACAGAGTGAGACGGTTCTTGTCGTCTGAGCATCTGTGTCGTCTTTATAAAACTCAAGTTCTTCTGCGTCTAAATTCTCATTCTGTAAATTACACCCAGATACAGTAATAATGTTCTTTTTCAACATCGATCAACGCTTAGCTGAAATTGCTGGATCTAAAAGCATGAAATTTTGTACAACCTTACCTTAGGTGACGTATGTGGGCACTAAGGAAAATTTTCAACAATTTCACCCCTAATTGTACAAAATGTGTTTAAGAAATTTATATGTACTATTTTTGAACTGCAGCTTCAGGTCTCGGGTTCGTCTCCTGGGTCGGACTAAATGTTTGTATGATCTACAAATATTTGTTTCGGAATTTGAGTGTTTTTTACGTATAATATGTATGTATTTACAAAAAAAAGATATAAATATTCCATCTCTAGTTATCATAGTACAAGCTCTGTTTTGTTTGAAGCTAGATGGCGTTATGTGCCAAATGTCCGAAATATTCAATTTATTTATTTATTTAAGCTTAAAGCACATGTTGTACAAAGCCGGACTTAATGCCATGGGGCATTCTCTCCCAGTCAACCTTTAGGTGATGTAGAAATATGATGCGGTAGGTACAAAGGTAAAAGACAGAAGTTGACAAACATTACTAATAAAATAAATTAATTTAATTATTTATTTATTATTGTGGTGTCCATGTGGCTGGACATGCAAGAATAGTAGACAGGGTGTGAAGGTAAGAGGTTCAGAAATATTAGCCTTACTAAAACATGTCAAACAGTTTAAAAGTTACTAAAACAAATATTGCACCCGTGCAAAACCTGTGCGTTGCTAAATGATAGGCATTTTTTTTTGTTTCTATATTAAGAGCCTGCCAAAGTGACTGCTCTGCCTGATAGAAGGCTTGAATAGAATCCAAAAGTTGTGGTCACCATACTCATTGCAAATGTAGACAATACGGTATGGTGGCCCACACTATGGCGGCCTAGTGAGACGCCCCACTTGAGGCGTAAAAGGCATGACAGTCATCGTGACAGTGTAAGGCTTACACAGTTACCACGACAACTGTCACCCCGGCGGTCCGGTCTCGCATTCACCAACGAAACACGACATCACGGATGCTGTCGCTTTAAGTTGGTCTTCTGTAGGAGGTACTGCACCGGTCGAGACCGGCTCGTTCTTGCTGAAATCAGCATGGCTCTACTACCTAAAAAAATTCACACAAAGCTAGAAAATGCCCCAGAAAAAGTATGCTGCATGTAGTAAATTAAAACCATTGTTCACAAAAACGAGTTTTGGGTGTAACGGAGTGCCTAATTCGTTTATGGTGACCAGCGCGAGGAGACTGCGGGCTTGGCTGACTTCCAAATACGCTATGCGGGTCGTTGATCAACTTTATTGAAAATTCGACTCTGATATATCGTTGAAATGCGGCAATAGCCTGCTGAAATAGAGGCTCGGTTTTAAAAGCTATTTCTAGCTTTTAAAAATTAACGGTACTGCTCTTTCTGGGGTAAAATTTATGCAATGATTTGAATAGAGTCTGGATTTAATTTATTATTAATATAATAAACAATTCAATAAATATTTCGGACATCTGACACAACGCCATCTAGTTTCAAACTAAGCAAAGCTTGTACTATGATAACTAGACTGAGTGATAGAATACTTGTATTCTTTTTTTTAACCAATCTAATCTAACTGGCTTATATATGATGGCAATCGAAACTAACAAAAGAAAACAACATCTAAAATAATACTTCCCCTTTTAAAGTTGAGTAATAAAAGAAAACGCTAAGATATCGTTTTGCAGAAACACTTTATATTAATGTTCAAGATAATTGCCTCTGCCACGCACCATTTGATAAATAGCGCTATAATACTGTATTAGGAACATGCTTACGTGTGATAATTGATATTTATGGTGGAGGGGAGGAAATGGAGGTTGGTTTGTGAGATATGTTTCGAGAAATAGAATAGAATGATGCAAAAATACAGAATAGAGAGACTCGATATTAAGTTTAACTTGAGTTAAACCTTACTTGACCCCAACTTAAGTAATTTAAGTAAATAACTTAACCTTCTAGTATTATTTGTACTATGTAAATCTTTCTTTTTACTCTGCCTATGTGGCACAGCGGTAGTGAATGCGACTGCTGTGCTTGAGGTCTCGGGTTCGATTCCCGGGTCGGATCAAATGTTTGTATGATCTGCAAATATTTGTTTCGAAGTTTGGGTGTTTTCTATGTATGAATGTATTTCCAAAAAAAAAGTATATAAGTATTCTATCAGTCAGTCTAGTTATCATAGCACAAGCTCTGCTTAGTTTGAAACTGGATGATGTTGTGTCAAATGTCCGAAATATTTATTTATTTATTTACTTTTTACAAGACAACTCCCTCTCTAGAAATATTCCTGTCTAACGAGGGGCTTTACAAACATGGTACTGTATCTATTGTTGGTTTTATAGTTTCATCATGCTGGTTTCGGACAAATACAATGTTATCGTTTGTTATTTTGTGCAATTAAACGACGCGTATAATGGAACGTAACTCTAAAGCATTTTTTTTAAATGGAGTTTAAAAGAATCGGACAGCCTTAATTTTTTTTTTCAAAGACAACGCCCGCACTAGGAATAAATCCTGTGTCGCGGGAGACTTTACAAACATACAAGAAACGGACACAAAGAACACCCAGACTCGGAATAATAATTTACGGATCACATAAAGTGTTGTCCCACGTGGGGTTTGAACCCACAACACTCAGTGCAGTAGAGAGTGGCGTGGTGACCACTTAATCCACTATAGAGGCGGTTAAAAGATTATTTAAATATGTACTTTTTTTATTTTAACCTACCAAAGTGACTCTATTCTGCCTGATGGAAAGCATGAATAGAATCCAGGAGCGGTGATCGCCATACACAATGCGAATGACGACAGTGTAATATGACACTTTGTACTCCATTGAAGATATAAAATCGAACCTGGGGATTCGCGAGGTTAACGATCGATTCCATTTGAGCAGTTGTGCTGCGTCAATAAAGCTTCAGTTAAAGTTTTAATTAAAACTAACCAATTGATTAATTTCTGTCTGAGATTGTACAGTTAGGAACACAAGTGTTTACGAATTCAACTGCCTCGGTGGCGCAGCGGCAGTGAATGCGACTGCTGTGAACTCTCGGCTTCGGTCGGACGAAATCTGTCTATGATCTGCAAATATTTGTTTCGAAGTTTGGGTGTTTTCTGTGTATGGTATGTATGTATTTACAAAAAAAAAGTATATAAGTATTTTATCAGTCAGTCTAGTTATCATAGCACAAGCTCTGCTTAGTTTGAAACTAGATGACGTTGTGTCTAATGTCCTAAATATTTATTATCAAAAAAAAAATGAAATGGTGTCTTTTATTTTTATATTTAAAATAAATTTTAGCTTTGATATCTCAATCACGTTGACTGCCTCGATGACACAGTTATAAATGATATTTATTTCTGCAAGTGAATCTTTTACAGAAATTTTTACACATCGGTGTACAGTAAAGTGGTAGCGTATGCGACTGCTGTTTTTGAGGTCTTTTTGTAGGGTCTGCAAACTGCATTGTCTGCATTTGTAATGAGTACGGTGATCACTACTTTTGATTTCTATTCATGCTTTCTACCAAGCAGAGTAGACTCACTTTGGGAGACTTTTAAAAAAAATGGTTTCACTGTTTGGGTGTTTTCTATGTATGTGTTTACGCAAACAAGAACATTTATAATTATATGACTTTCTAGTACTCATAGTATAAATCTTCCTTAGTTTGGGACTAGATGGCGTTGTGTATCAGATGTCGTCTTCTTCTTCTTCTCAGCCAAAAGACGTCCACTGCCTATACATAGGCCTCCTGCAAGGTTCTCCACAACAGCCGGTACCGTGCCGCCCGCTACGAGCTACTAGCGACCATCACCAGGTTGTCGGTCCACTTTGTGAGGGGCTTGCCCACGCTGCGTTAGATATCTAGAATATTATTATTGTGATTCTGTGTGGTAAATTTCAACGATATTATTGCATCACTCGACTGCGCGAAAAAGGGTGTTTTATTGTTCTTCACGCTGTGTAGTCTAAACGGCTAATTGGATTTTAGCGTACGGAGTGTCGTTAAGTTCATCAAAATTGTGAGAATAACATTGAGTATGTGAAAATTATAAAAATATAAATCAACAGATACTTAAAACATACATAGTCGTATCTTTCTTTGGCTCAATAAGGAGCTTGATTCAATTTCATTTGGGTTCGGTGTAATGTGAAACATTGTAAAGGATTTGGTTGGTTTTCTTTATGACCGCTTGACGGCAACCCATTTTAGCCTGACATCGTTTCCGAATCAAAGCCGTGAATGAAAAGTTTCAATTGAGGGCAGGACAAATGAGAACAGTACTAAATATCTTTATACATTACTTGCTTTTACCCGCAGCTTGCGTAGAATTTGATCTGCCACATTGAGTTTCGGAACAGATCATTTTAAATAAATACATTTTTTGTAACATACAAACATTCCTAAGGTACATCATCTTTGTGTAACTTCAATGGCTTAGGCAGCGTACGCCAAGATAACTTTCAGAGGCTAGATTTTTTTCTGACTTAATTGACATTTATTGTTATATTACGACCAAAATTACATAAAATCATTACAAATTGTAGCCTATACGTTATTCCGATGATCCATATTACTGTAGTTTTATCGAAATCCGTCCAGTACTTTTTCGTGAAAGTGTAACAAATATCCATACAAACTTTCACATTTGTAATATTAGTAGAATTTTATATATCAAAAGAAACAGCTTGTTTTATCTATATTTACATATAAGGTTATTTGACTTAACTGATTGATTCATCGACGAAGAGCAAATTTAAAATTTTAGCATCTTATATTTCTTATATTGTACTTTGTGGGTACGAGTTTTTGGCAATTTTATCCCTTAGGGGTTAAACTAAAGGATAAAGTTCTTTGAAACTTTATTATTTTGAAAGTAAGAAACACGAAAAACTAAACGAAGTAAAACCGCGTGCAATAGTTAGTTCATAACACAATTAAAGGAGAATTTTGTCCCTAAATAATATTCTTAGCAAAGACTTTTCTCGTCGACAGTACCACACATTCTCGGGAGCAACTCTCCAAAGTGTTCCGTTCAACTTCAGCAAAGTTAAGCGTTTTCTCAATTACGACTCTACAACTATTTCTAATATAACTTCTGAAAGTTTCATTGCGAAGAACCTTCACGACGAGCTAAACGAAAGCTTCACTGAACTCACAATTTACACACTTGACATTATGACAGCTATATATATTTGTTTATCTATTTTAAGAACCTGCCAGAGTGACTCTATATTAGGTAGAGACCTAACAGAACTTTTCAGACAAGGCTGAGCTTGTACTATAGGTATTTGGCATTTCAGATCACACCAACATTTGGTACGAACCGAGAATCGAACCCGAGACCTCAAGGACAGCAGTCGTATACGCAACGCGCCACCGAGGCAGTTAGCATGAATAGTAGTAAGAATTTCTAGGTAGTAGAGCCACGCTGATTTCAGCACGAGCGGGCCGTCTCCACCGGGGCAGTACTACCCTCCCACAGAAGATTAACCTAAAGCGACAGCATCCCTGTTGTCGTGTTTCGTTGGTGAGTGCGAGACCGGAGGCCCATTGACGCAGGGGTGATAGTTATCGTGGTAACTGTGTAAGTCTTACACTGTCACGATGACTGTCATGCCTTTTACGTCCCCCAGTGTGGCGTGAAAAAGCATCTAACAAGGCCGCCATAGTGTGTGTCAGCACACTGCATTGTCTGCATTTGCAATGAATATGATAACCACAACTCTTGGATTCTGTTCATACTTTCCATCAGTTAGAGTAGAGTCACTTTGGCAGGCTCTTAACATATAAAAAAAAAGAATAGAATCTAAGAGTTGTGGTCACCACACTCATTGCAAATGCAGACAATGCAGTATGGTGATCTATGGCGGCCTTGTGAGATGCTTTTTCTCGTCTATAAATATAAGCATATGTTATAAGCATCCACTAAGCAAGGGTTTTTGGACATTTCATCCCTAACAGATTAACCGTTGTATGAAAGTTCACCATTTTTAAAGAAAGAAACACGAAGCAGGAAATAATTACGCGAGAAACATCGTCAACAGCCTTTTACAGTCCACTGCTTGACATATGCCTCTCCTTAGCAAGGTTTTGGCCACGCTGGCCAGACAGGTTGGAATAGGGTTTGTCTCAAGTTTTCCTTCTCTTTGTAATGATGTTGTCTTGTATACGTGGTCCCTTAGTCGCCTCTCACGACACCCACGGGATGAATAGGGGTGGTAACACTATGTATTCTTAATCCGTCACCACACGGACAGCACGGGCAGACGCGAGTAACATCGTAAGCAATATCTACTAATCCATATTAATATTATACATTCGAATGCAATTCTGTCTGTTATGCTTTCACGGCTAACAATTTCAATAACCTACATACACGCAGGAGGAGCCGCTAAAAATCTTATTTTTTTATTATATGAGCCTGCGAAAGTGACTCTACTCTGCCTGATAGGAAACATGAATAGAATCTATGAATTGAGGTCACCATACTCATTGCTGAATATTGATGACGACTGACGCTAAAAGATATAACAGTCATCGTGGCAGTGGCTTACATATTTACCACGACAACTGTCGTCCCTGCATCAATGGGCCTCTAGTCTCGCACTCACCAACGAAACACGACAGCGCGGATGCTGTCGCTTTAGGTTGATCTTCTGTGGGAGTGTAACACTGCCGCGGTCGAGCCGGCCCGTTCGTGCTGAAATCAACATGTCTCTACTGCCAAGTTTATAAATAAATTTTCGAGTACCACACATCAATTACAGGGGCTGTGTGCTCTCATAGAGGATTATGTCTAATATATAAAGATTATGAACCATTTTAAACGTGATCTAACATACGTTTAGAGAATTTATGTTATTATACATTTGATATTAAGTAGGATTTCGTTTGTCATAGTTAATCCTACCAGGGATCTTATACACGATGTATTTAAATATGATGATAATGTAGTAAACATTTTGGACATTAGACACACAACGTCATCTAGTTTCAAACTAAGCAGAGCTTGTGCTATGATAACTAGACTGACTGATAGAATACTTATATACTTTTTTTTGTAAATACATACATATTATACATAGAAAACATTCAAACATCGAACCCGAGACCTCAAGCACAGCAGTCGCATTCACCGCTGAGCCACCGAGGCAGATAATGATGTACTTGCAGCCGATTTCGGCCACGGTAGCCAGTTGAAGACCAGACAACTACATAAGAAATATTATAGTGTACAAGTGTGTGTGCAAACATAAGTGTACTTTCTGTACCCTCACCATCCGATCGGCGAGAGATCAGGCGTAGGGCTAGAGACTTTACACGCTCCCCATAGCGGGTTGAGATGCGATTTTTAAACTTCACGCTGTTATTAAGTATTTCTATAACTAGAAAAAGGCAATAACACTTTTTGACTCGACCCGGGAATCGAACCCGAAACATCTTGATCGGCAGTCGCATACGCTAACCACTAGACCAACGAAGCAGTTAATAATAAACAAATATATAGATACTTACATTATAAGACTGAAAAGTTTGTTAAAACTAATCTTAAGAACTGCTGGTTCGATTTGAATAAAATATTTGATGTTGGATAGCCCACTTATCAAGAAGCACTATAGACTATATAACATCACGCTATGACCAATAGGACCCCAGTATCAATAAAAAATGTTACGAAAATGGGGAGGTTCTATTCCTGAAACCTAGAGTTGTGCGAGACACGTGTGATGGGTACATATGACAAGTCACCCCTCAACAGTTGCCTGTAGGGGCACCCATCAAGAGGAGGGAAGTTAGAGTCCTTCCTCAATTGTTCGATAACATGCAAAATGGCAGTAAGCAGTTGAGATTGTGTTATGACTTTGACCGAGACAGCTCATGTACCGAGGTGCGGTATTCCCACGAGTTTTAAATTAAAAAATAATCCTATATTATTCAACTGACAACCCTCTTATAATCTTTAAAAAGAAATTTAAGGGAAGAAATTATTTTTGCAATGGTAAGCGTTTTCTCTTCAATCTTAATATTTATTACTTGTGTCAAATTATTCCCGAGTTTTTTATGTTTAGCAATCCTGTTAAATTCGATGGCTCATAGGCTGGTCGGTTTAGTGGTGAGCGACCCTGACGTCTGAGCCAGAGGTAATGAGTTCGTTACCTACACGACACAAAAGCAGCAATGTTGTGTAACGACATCGTCACTTATTTTGTGTCATCACTTTCCTAATCTTTATTATTCCCAAGGTTATTTGCGGTCGGCTACTAGTTCTACCGATGTTACTTGAGTATCAGCTCTTCCACGGAGCGACTGGCATCGGACCTCCTCAACGCTGAGAACGAACTAAATTCAAAGACTGAACTAGCTGTCAGTAAATATGGCACAGATGTCGTAAAAACAGCTCTTCCCGGAACCCTGCTATCTTTGGCGCAGGGTGGCACACCGTATAGTTTTAGTCGATCCGATTCCGACACTCCACGCCGTCGTAAACCACGGCAAGGTGACGGCCCGTGGGGGTTTCTAAAGGCACTGACCACTCAATAACGATTGCCATAGGTTCAAGACAACCAAGATCGATAACTTAACGTGCTCTCCGAGGTTCAGACGCGGCACACACACATATTGCAAGTTGTTATTTGAAATTTCTTGTAAGATAAACACAATAATACCTTTGGCTTGACCTAGGAATTGAACCGCGCCACGAGATCGGTATTTACAATAACCACCGAAACAACTAAACAGTTTCATTTATTCAATGTTTCAGACGCAAAATATATTTACAATGGATAAGGCACTTGCAATTCAAGCCAGTTATAAGTCATGTCAAGAGCCATACTATCTTTTCAGCCTCAAGAACCTGGTGGAGAGATATTCAGACTCTAATAACCTCAATCTGTGAAAACCAACAAAAGAAATGTTAAACACCGCCCATTTGCTCCGAACCCTGAGTCTCAGCGTCTCGCTGTTCGCTATCTCGTTGTCTTCACACCCTGTTCTGAATCATAGACAGTGAATTATGAGGACCGGTGACCCGGCGTCAGCGTGCCTTGAATGCCACTAAACTGTTCTGTCGTAAAACATATATACAGTCGGTAAATGCTAATTTTATGAGAGCCATTTATCATTATTATACCGTGTGGATAGACAGAGAGATCGCAGAAGGTTAATATGAGGGTTTCCGTTTTGATGAATGATATGAATGTGATAAGTATGACTACAACCTACATGTGTATACATACGGTTTTTAGATATATCTTTAATTCTGTTTAATATTTTATCTTCTTGTACACCAGATAGTGTCTAGTGTACCAGTAGATGAATATTCCTATACATTCCATGTGATATTTTGCTTTCCATGCCATATTATTATTTTTAATTTCTTTACTTTATACATACACATATTGATTACATTTTTAAATACGTAAAAAGTTATAAACCGGTTCATAACCGGTAGTTAGGGTTACAAAGACAGTAACCTCCTCACTATACGTGCCGTTGCAAGGAGGACTGCCTTCTGCATCAGACCCTTTTTTTTATCGGCGGGGTGGTGTATCGGAATCGGCACGACTAAAACTACAAGGTGTGCCACTCTGCGCCTCACACAGTAGGGATCCGGGAACAGCTGCTATTACGACATCCAGATCCCTCCTAGCATCTGCCTATTCATCCTGCGGGTGCCGTAAAAGGTGAATAAAGTATGCAAGACAACATCTTTACAAAGAGAAGGAAAACTTGGCACAAACCCTATTCCAATCCGTCTGGTCAACGTGGTATAGTAGGCCAAAAACTCCTTGCTAAGGAAAGACCTATGTCCAGCAGTGGACTGTAAAGGCTGTTGATAACATAAAAACACATTCAACATAGCGTTGCATTGAAACCCAATGTTAGCATAACTTGTACTATGAATTCCTACATGTAAGAATTGAAATTTCAGAGATTAGCCTTTTTAACAAGCTTCTATGAACTTTACATATGTTTGTTTGCTTGTAACGGATTTTTATAAACGTGTTTCTTAGTTTTTTAAACTACACATTTATTGTATACAGTATAGCACACTTGTCACTTGATTGTAAGTGACTACCAGCGTCTCTGGACACCGTCTGTGACGACATCCACATACAGCGCAAACGATGACATTCTACAGCGCCATCTACCGAAGTTACATCGAGCTACTAAGTAACTAATCCTGTATCGCGATATAGAAGTTCTTGCACCGATCAGTATATATACAACATCTCGACATTAACAGTTGAGCCATAGCCCGCCACTTGGTCGAAGGATCCTCCCGTGTTAGAGGAATATGACACCACCATCAAATTGTCACTTGATTGTAAGGGCCTACCATCGTCTCTGGACACCCTCTGTGACGACATTCACATACAGCGAAAACGATGACATTCTACAGCGCCATCTACCGAAGTTACATCGAGCTACTAAGTAATTAATCCTGTATCGCGATATAGAAGTTCTTGCACCGATTAGTATATATACAACATCTCAACATTAACAGTTGTGCTACAGCCCACCACCTGGTCGGAGGATCCTCCCATGTTAGAGGAATATGATATCGAGTTTTCTACAATGAGGCAGTATGTGCAAGTCGCCACACCCATAACTCAAGAGTCGGAAACGCGTTGCCATCTTTTGGTTCTTCTTCCCACAGTCAGAGGAAACGAGATTTCTAGATCCGGTAACATCACTCACGCCGTGAAAAGTAAAAAAAGTGCTTACCACCAGTTTTCGATCAAAGTGGCGTACAATGGAAGAGGCGTATGTTTAGCAGTGGACTGTGATAGGCTGATAATGATGATTATGAGGAACATAAGGGCGTGGTATCACTCAACGACGACCCACGTCATTAAGAGTTTTTGACAGTCCACAGACATAGGCCTCTCTTTAGAAAGAATGACCGACATAAAACTTTAACTTAGGAACATGTACCTAAGTTAAAGTTCAAAATCAAAAGTGAATAATACAAAATGGCAGTCGCAGTTTGACTTCTGTACATTTCTCTGCTTGTGTTCAAACCCCCAGCGCCGTGTAATTGCTTACGCCATGCAGTTCATTTCAGTTTGTTTAAAAGTATTTAATGGCATGACAATGTTTTTCTTTTGACTCTTCATAAACAACATGCTTTTAATTGAAAATATGGTAAGCACAACGAGGTGAATTATCATTATGTAGGTTATTTGCATGTTATGTAAAAATGATGAAAAGGTTTGCATGAGCTTCATAAACTCATAAAGTTCTGTAGCAATTTAGCTCAAATTTTAACACAAAATACAACACTCGCTGGTCGTTCACTATGGATTTGATAAGAAGCTTCAAAGTCACCTCAAAAAGCAATGGAGAGGGCAATATTCACAGTTTCTACAATACAATATGCCATGGCGTGAAAAGGAACGGTTTTAGGCAGTCTATGTACATATGTATGTTCCACCGTAACCGTAACGCCTAAACTACTGAACCGATTTGAATGAATGAGGTGTCAATATATTCATTATAATGGCGCAGGTGACGTAGTCTAGAGTTTATATGATGGCACTTAAACCAGATTCTGAACTCGAAAAAAAATAAACTAAGATAATTGTCACGTGTTTGGTATTGTGGAGGGAACGAGTATCATGTCTCTCCGACACAAAGGGCGGTTCCTCTAACCAGACGAGGTGATCATACCTGGCGGGCCGCGGCCCTACAGTTAATGTTAGGATGTTGTATATATGTATGTTAATTGCCACACGAATCTCTATTTCGCGATACAGGAATAGTAGTTGCTTCGTAGTTCATTATTATACCTCGTAGTTCGATGTATCTTCGCTAGACGGCGCTGTTGTATATTTTTGTTTGCATGTGGAAGTCGCCACAGTATTAAAAGAAAGATCTTGGCGAGCACATTACAAATATGTACATATATATATACACCAAGTTATATATATATATATATATATATCGTGCTGTTTAAGATAAAATATATGTTTAAAATATGGTTGTATTTTCTCACGGTCCTATCGTTTCAGTTAGCGTTCCTACTGGTGCGCGGTTTTTACCCTTCCTTGCAATGTAACGATGTAGGTATTGTAGGGCAAGTGTATACGCCCATTTGGGCAATAGATTAAAAAACAGTTAAAAAAACTATAATGCGACTACGTCTAAAGGTGTCTAAACAAAAAAAAAACGAAATACAAAAATGATCGGACTAGATCTGTGGTCGCCCTTACTACCACGAAATGCCACATAAACTTAACACCAGTAAGCTTCTGTTCACCAGTTTTGTGAGGATATAGTATCGTTTTGGTCACTCGGTTTTGGAGCTGATGACAAAGATTATAGATGCAGGGGTGACAGTTATCGTGGTAACTGTGTAAGCCTTACACTGTCACGATGACTGTCATGACTTCAACGTCCCCAAGCGGGGTGTGAAAAAGCTTTTCACAAGGCCGCCATAGCGTGGGTCACCATACTGCATTGTCTGCATTTGCAATGAGTATGGTGACCACAATTCTTGGATTCTATTCATGCTTTCCTGCAGGCAGAGTAGAGTCACTTTGGCAGGCTCTTAATATAGAAAAAAAAATATATAGTCATCGTAAATTAAACTTAAACCATTCTAACTGAATACTCAATATTTTATTGCACAACATATCGTTACAGAGATATTACGTTGTGTTTTATCAGTACGTGTGGACAACGTCAGGCACGGCAGAGTAGGGATGAGACTGAATTGATTGTGCCAAACTAGCTTATTAGTAACCATACATATACATATATATATTACGTAGATGTAATAACCACCCAAAGAGCAATGGAGAGGGCAATGCTTGGAGTTTCTTTGCGTGATCGAATCAGGAACGAGGAGATCCGCAGACGAACCAAGGTCTCCGATATTGCCAGTAGGATTGATAAACTTAAGCAGCAGTTGGCTTGCCATATTATACGCAGAAACAATGGCCGTAGAGTTCTGGAGTGGCGACCGCGTACTGGGAAACGCAGCGTTGGTAGGCCCCCCAGAAGGTGGTCCGACGACCTGGTGAAGGCCGCAGAAAGCTGCTCGACGTGAGCGGTACGGGACCGGCTGTTGTGGTAAACCTTAGGGGGGTGAGATGATGATGATGATGAGATGTAATACAATTTGTTAATAGATTATTTTTTTACATAATATTATAGGGGTGTGCCTAGGGTTCCCACTAAGAACTTTGCACCCTAAGTAAACCTTACCTGCAAGTACACCTGCTGGTCAGCGGATGAGGCTCTGGCTAGCAAAATATTCCTATTAACGACAATAGGTTGGTCACGTAGGGACAAAATACTGGCGAAAAGGAAGTGTTTATGAGGTCTTTGCCTCGAAGAAAACGGGTTTGAATTTATGTAATTACTAGCTTTTGTCCGCGGCTTCCCTCGCGTGGAATTTAGTCTGCCATATTAAGTTTCGTAACAGATCATTTTAAATATACTAATAAGAAGTATCCTATGTTACTTCTAATACCTCCAGAAACATGTGTACAAAATTTCATGATAATCGGTTGAGTAGTTTTCACGTGAAACCGTGACAAACAAACTTCCATTCGTATTTATGGTATTATTAGGCTAGCTAAACTTTTATAAGATAGTAGAGCCACGCTGATTTCAGCACGAACGGGCCGGCTCGACCAGGACAGTACTACCCTCCCATAGAAAACCAACCTAAAGGGACAGCATACGTGCTTTCGTCTTTCGTTGGTGAGTGTGAGACCGGAGCCCCATTGATGCAGGGGTGACAGTTATCGTGGTAACTATGTAAGCCTTACACTGTCACAATGACTGTCATGCCTTTTACATTCCTAAGCGGGGTGTGAAAAAGCATCTCACTAGGCCGCTATAGTATGGGTTACCATACCGAATTGTCTGCATTTGCCATATGTGGTGATCACAACTCTTGATCATACAAAATGTAGTCTCATTAGGGAATCGAACCTACAATACTCAATACAGTAGATAACAGCAAAGTCATCACTTAAATTACCGCACTACACGATATGAAAAGACACCAGACCTTTTGGATTCTATTCATGCTTACCATCAGGCAGAGTAGAGTCTCTTCGGCAGGCTGTTAATATAAAAAAGTTACTTTAATAGTTTAAGCAAGTTAATGTTGCTTTTTCAGTTGTTTGTAATGTAATGTTGCTTTAACTCGTCTATCATGATCAGAAGAAACCTGTATCTTCAACGGATCTACAGCATCCTCTCCTTAGGTTTTCGCAAAATTCACAAAACAAGCCTTATTTTAATTTAGCCAAAATAATTAAATAATTTAAAACCTAAATCCGTCATACAACATTAGTAACTCAAAAAAAACCATAAACAATCGATATATCACTCACTAGTGCTGTGCTATATTCAAATCGATTCTCAACTCAATAAAATTTAGTTTTAATGATTATTACTAATCGAATAGTCGTGTTTCTCACGTATAATCGGTGAGCAATTAAAACGATAACTTATCGATGGATATGATAATTGGCTGCTATAATTATTAGATTAACAAATAAATGAATGGTGCAGGTATTTTATAGATGTATTTTTTCATTGACTTAGTGAGTATTGTTAACTGTATATATTGTCTGTGTGTTGACGGGTTAAGAATATGGAGAGTCGCACCCCTATATATCCCGTGGATGTCGTATGAGTAGAGTAAGGGAAAATTAGTCAGAACAACAGCACTGGAAAGGGTAGGAAAATTTGACACGAACACTATGACAACCCATCTAGCTAAAGGTCGCTGCGGCCACATTTTGAGGTGATGTGACTGCTGCAAACGACCCGAGACAGGTGACACTCCGGTGCGGCCGGAGAGTGTCGTCTGGGGCGCTGTTCTGCCTCTTACTGCGCAGGGCGGTGAGATAGCGTCTTGCCCCTGGACCATGAGGCGCCCGGGATGTACCTCACTTGTGAGGTACGGCAGGGAGGATTCTAGAAGCCGCTAATGCGTTCCTGAAGCTCCTTCCGATTGCCGAGGTAGGCCACCGCGGGGTTTAGTGGATAGATCGGTTTTCCGGGAGTCCCACACACGCCCTTCGTCCCTCCGGAGGGTATGGAGCGAAAAGTAGTGCCGCGAAAAAAAAGTGGTGGTATAGTAGGCTAAAACCAACTTTCTAAGGAGAGCAACCCGTCTGGCCACCGAACAGACGGCTTATGTGAAATTATACTATTGTACTTCTAGCTAATTATATTTACGACTAATAATGATTGAAATAATCATTAAAAAAGTGGAGAATTTGTTATCTCAATTAATGATTGTTTAGAAAGAGGAACAAGGTCACCGGAATCCTTTTCCCTTCCCTTACCTCTGAAGGTGGGAGGCTCAAAGTTGTGTCTCGGTTTACAAATGTCGATATGTGTCAATAATCACTTAGGCTGCGTCGTTGGTCTTGCGGTTAATGTATGCAATTGCCAATCAAGATGGGTTGGATGCCGGGGTCAGGCCAAAAACTGTTATTGAGTTTTTTAATTATAAAAAAGCTCAATAACAGCCCAGAGTTTGGAAGTTAAATTGTTGAATTTGAAGTCTTAACCCATGCCTCGGAGAGCAAGTAAAGCCGTCGGCTCTACACCTGGTCCCGTCCTGGTCGCGTCTGATAGCCGTCTAAACGTATTATGAGAGTGAGGAAACAGAGAGTGCACGTGCAGACCGGAGGCCTATTAATGCAGGTGTGACAGTTATCGTGGTAATTGTGTAAGCCTTACACTGTCACGATGACTGTCATGCCTTTTACGTTCCCAAGCGGTGTGTGAAAAAGCATCTCACAAGGCCGCCGTAGTGTGGGTCATCATACTGCATTGTCTGCATTTGCAATGAGTATGGTGACCACAACTCGTGGATTCCAGAGCCACTTTGGTAGGCTCTTAATAAAGAAAAAAAAAACGTGTGTGTGCGCCATAATATCTCCTGCGTAGTTATCGTTGTAACTGGTCGCCATGGCCGAAATCAACTTGAGGTATATCATCATCACTTACCATAAGATTATCCTTCCAATGTTACCAGAGGGCGCAGGACACCTCTTCCGCTCTCTAAACCTTAACTCTAGGGTAAACAAAGACTAGGACTGATAGGTCGGGCAGCCTTTGTGGCCTCCCCAGGATAGGGTCTGACTAGGCGCGGCGTTGATTCTAGAGGGGACCTGAAATAGTATGATCCGGGTCCTCTTGAGAGAAGGACGCCTGAGACCGGTCGCCGGGATGGTTTTTAGTGGAAACACCACATATTCCTGGCTCCTGCGTCCCGAGGAGCCGGAGATCCGAAGAGATTTTCCACACCAACAAAGAAAAAGGGTAAACAAAGACTGCCAAATCAACTCGTCTGCCAAAATACATACATACTTAAAGTCACGTCTGTTTCCTTGGAAATTTCAGTGTCGACTATAATTCGCTCTCAAATTATTTATTCACATAAACATTGAAATCATTTGATCTGGTAATAGATGATGGACTTCAAAGTATATAATTAAAATAAACTTAATACATCTTACCGCCATTTTATTTTCATTAATAATAAGAAACCGCCAGCGGTAAAAAAACAGCGTGCTATATATTTCTTTTGAGATAAAGGTATTTATTGTTTTTGGATCACATCTCCTCACAGCAATAGTCTGTAACTGTACACTGCTGGACATAGGCCTCTCCATAGAACAGAGGCTTTATCTATCTATCCTTTGAGATATATTTATTTATTGTTTTTGGATCACATCTCATTACAGCCAGTTTTTAACTGTACACTGTCGGACAAAGGCCTCTTCATAGAAAGGAGGCTTTGTGCATCTATCATTTGAGATGTATTGATTTATTGTTTTTGGATCACATCTCATTACAGCAAGCTTATAACTGTACACTGTAGGACATAGGCCTCTTCATAGAAAGGAGGTTTTGTACATATATCGTTCGAGATGTACACACACGTACACACACATACACATACACACACGTACACATACACACAAAAAACTCACACTCAGCTACAAACTAACTTTCATCCTATTTTTTCTGTTTTGTTTTTGTTTGTTTTGAACCTTGTTTTAATGTTATTGGAACAAAGTTCCTTACGGCAGGCTTGGAGGGGATAGGGATTTCGCTGCGGGACCAAACTGAAAAAAATGTGATAGTAAAACCGTAAGAAAAAATCCGTGGAAAAAGTGCGTGGAATAAATCTGTGGAAAAAAGTGCGTGGAATAAAACCGTTAAATGAGACGTGCGCAGGCGCGAAAGCGCGTCATGTGTGCTACGTTTCATACTATCTATCACGTACTTAACATTCATACTATTTCTACCTCTTTTTTCTATTTTTCTATTTCTATGTAATTTTTAATTAATAATAATGTTGACAAAAAAAAATAAAGATACATATTTTTTTGTTATTTCAGTTGAAATTTGAATTACGATGTTTTTTTTATTTTAAGAAATTTATTATTTTATTTCCTAAAATACTGAATTTCCTAAATACTTTCTTGTACTTAAATAAAAACTAATCAGCAAAATTTAAGAGAAAAATCAAGAAAACCTACATAAAATTGAGCACGATTTTTTTTGTAAATTGTGTCGATTCCACATTATCCGAAGGAACTTCGTTCCTACCTGGTGTCCCGCGACACCATTCATTTTTTTATATTATATTTCAACTTAACTTTATAAAATATTTAAATATTGTGAAGTCTTATATTGGTTGCCGAGACACAAGCCACGAGCTTAGTGCGGCAACCGTCGTTAAATTCAACTTGTAATTTGTTTTTAAGTATAAAATAAATAAATACAAAAAAAAAGATGTGGTTATTTATTGTTTTTGGATCACATCTCATCACAGCAACTGTCTGTAACTGTACACTGCTGGACATAGGCCTCTCTGTAGAAAGGAGGCTTTGGTCTGCTATACCACGCTGGTCAGACGAGTGGTATAGGTTTTATTTCAAGTTTTACTTCTGCTTGCAGTGATGTTATCCTGCAGAGTTTACTGTCTTAGTCGTCTCTCATAGGAAGAATAGGGGATACAGAGACTTTCAGATACTAAAAGCATTTAGAAACGAGGACTAGGATTCATGAAATGGGCTTAACCTATAGTTATTCACTACCACTGTGGGATTCACTACCTATAATTTGATTTCATTTGCCATTGATCTGTTAATTCTTTAGCGATTTCGTTACATGTGTAGTCAAACGACACGAACAGGTATTGTCATCTGACATTTTTTTTATTGGCAAACAATTATACTGTTCAAAAGACAATCGCTACTTTTTCTTTTTTTTTTAAAGTCAACTGAGCAAGTGAAATATATCCCGTGTGGGGGGTACTTAACAAACATGTATGAAACGACTTCAAAAGCACAATTTGTGGATCACACAAAGTGTTGTGGAGTTTGAACACACAGTGCAATTAAAACCAACCACTATACTATTCGTGCTGTGCAGCTACTTATAAACAAGTTTGTAGCCGTCCTTGTGTGTTTCTTACACCTAGGATTATCACAGGGCTGTGGACCTCCGGTATTCTCATTTCGAAAAAACCTATCGCAATCCACTGCTGAACAAAGGTCTCTCCCAGGAAACGCCAACTTGCCCGGTTTTGGGCAATTCGCATCAGCCAGCCACCTTCTTCAAGTCGTCGGTCCATCGCGCTGCAAGGCACCCTACACTACGTGGTATGCCCAATCGTGGTCTCCACTCTAGTACACTTAACTTAACACCGAATTGTCTTAACACCGTGGTATGTCTCCAATCCCACCCGATAAAATCCGATCCAACATACATTATATTTTATATAAATTTATATTTAAAAAGAAGGCAACGCGCGTACTAGGAATCCCGCATCGCAGTTGGCTTTACAAACATACAAGAAACGGACACAAAGAACACCCAGACTCAGAACAACAATTTGTTGATCACAAAAAGTGTTGTCCCATGTGGGGTTTGAACCCAAAACACTCTGCGAAGTAGCGAAAGACGTGACGACCGCTTAAACCACTAGGCCACCGTGCATTCACGACTTTCACATCAAGTCGTAGCTAGAGACGAAACTATTTCACAATATTCTGATGTGTGGTACAAACACACAGACCGTATTACAGCGTGAGAAGTGCTTCATATTAGTTATAAAGTGCCTTTTAGTTATTTAGTTAGGAAGCACTTAAGACTGTATGTGAAAGTGCTTAACTAAAGTGTAGTGCCATTTCGCTGGAGTATCCAGAGACAGTAATGTTAATTACATCATTATAGGCTTAAGTGGAGCGATAATAAATTTTGCAACTACAAATTCGAAAGGGGTGGGTTCGATTCTGTAAGAACATTTGGGTAATTTTTGTGGAGGAACGGGTGTCATGTCCCTCCGACCAGGCGAGGTGATCATGCCACGGCCCAACAGTTGATATTGGGCTGTTGTATATATGCTCATCGTAACGAGAATTTTTATTTCGCGATACAGGATTCGTAGTTGCTTCGTAGTTCATTGTACTCCGTAGTTTAATATATCTTCGCTAGATGGCGCTGTTATATATTTTTGTTTGTGCTGTATGTGGAAGTCACCACATTTTTATGGTGGTGGTAAGCAACCGCTACTTAAGAGTTCCAAGTGCTTTACTTTAGAGTGCCTTTCCATCAAAGTTAGTTGAACCTCTACTCTGTAACCTCACTCACTCGATGAAAAGCAAGAAAAAGAAGAACTACTAAAAGTTGTAAGGCCGTGGCTTCATTTCAGCTGAACTGACCCATATATGGTGAAGCATAGCTCTAACATTGTTTCGAAGGAAACCCTGTGTCTCTAGAGACTCAAGTGCATTGCCTTGCAGACCACTATCACATCATATCAACAAGCTATGATCCTCTCCTTAAAAAGGTTTTTTATTTTTTTATTTAGAGCCTGCCAAAGTGACTCTATTCTGCCTGATAGAAAACACGAATAGGATCCATCAACATCAACAGCCTTTTACAATCCACTGCTGGACATAGGCCTCTCCTTAGCAAGGAGGTTTTGGCCTACTATACCACGCTGACCAGACGGGTTGGAATAGGGTTTGTTTCAAGTTTTCCTTCTCTTTGTAATGACGTTGTCTTGTATACTTGGTTCCTTAGTCGCCTTTACGACACCCACTGGATTAATAGGGGTGGTAGCACTATGTATTCTTAATCCGTCACCATACGGACAATAGAACGCAATAGAATCCAAGAGTGGTGACACAATCATTGTGAATGTAGACAGTGTAGTATGGCGACATAGTGACATTATTTTTCACGTCCCGCTTAAAAGACCCAAGGTCATCCCGGGGTTTGGACTACTACACCACCCTGATCAGACGGGCTGGTATACTCGTAAGATTTGTTTCAAAATTTCCTTCTATTTGTAGTGCTGGCTTCAAATATATCTAAGTTTAAATTATTAATTGCAAAGAAATCCAAACTAGTTTTATCTTCCGGTTGAAAAAATAAATAAATATTTAGAACAATCTCATAACAAAGTTGTACGATAAATTTATCGATTAATTAATTCAAATGAATATATTTGAATACGTTGCCTCAATAAATCCTTAATTTCTTTGAATGTAGCCGTTAGATCATTTATTATAAATGATAAACTTGTTTTGTTTGACTTTATTTGAAATTTTAGTAAAACAGGATTTGTTAATTAACAATAGAATAATCCCACGGTTCTATTTGCGTTTTTTTTTAGTTCTCGTATGCATATTTATAATATTAAAAAAAACCTTTATTACCATTAAAATCACATGATTATTTTAATTATTATTTTATGTGGTTCTGTTGGAACTTCAGCTTTCAGCAGACTAAGAAAGAAGTCAACAACCTTTCATAGTCTACTACTGGACATAGACCTATCCTTAGAAAGGAAGTTTTGGCCTCCTATACCACTGCAGACTGGTTAGTGTAACCTTCGTGTCAAGTTTTTTCTCTATTCAATCAACCTATCGTCGTCCACTGTTGAACGAAGGTCTCCCGCAAGGAACGCCAACGATCCCGGTCTTGGGCAATTCGCATCCATCCGCTGCTAGCCACCTTCTTCAAGTCGTCGGTCCATCGTGCCGCAGGGCGCCCACCACTACGTTTTTCTCTATAGTGAATATATATGTAGTGTTATTTTCGTTTATATTTTGCTCCCTTAGTGAGCTCTTAAGATACCCACGGGATGAGTAAGAGTGGTGAGACTCATTATTATTCCACCACTATACACACGGTATATTAACAGGTGTAGAAAATACTATTTACTAATCAAAGTAAAGAAACATTTCATATTTAAAAACTCCATTTTTATACTATTCTGTCCGTGTGGTGACGGATTAAGAATACATAGTGTTACCACCCATATTCATCCCGTAGGTGTCGTAAAAGGCGACTAAGGGACCAAGTATACAAGACAACATCATTGCAAAGAGAGGGAAAACTTGAAACAAACTCTATTCCAACCCGTCTGGCTAGCGTGGTATAGTAGGCCAAAACCTCCTTGCTAAGGAGAGGTCTATGTCCAGCAGTGGACTGTTAAAAGCTGTTGATGATTTTATATAGTAAATAAATAAATAACATCACATATCTCACACACGGCTGTGTAATTCTAAATTAAACAGAGCCTGTACTACGATAACCAGACTGCTGATCATCATCTTTATATACTTCTAAATACATACATCGTATAGATAAATTACACCCAGATGCAGAAAAAATAATCGTACTCGTCATACAAGTATTTGTCTAAGTTGGGCATCGAACCTATGGCCTCTAACTCAGCAGTTGAAACACTGGCCGCTAAACTAACGGGTCCGTCTTGTACTGCTTTAAGAAATGCACAAAGCTGGGATTTGCAATAACACGTATTATAAAGTTAAACATTATAAAAAAGCTACTATAGGTGGGCCTGCTCGTCTAGTGATTAGAGATCCCGACTGCTGCCGGTGGTCGTGGGTTCGATTCCCACCTAGACAAAATCTTTGTGTGATGAACACGATCATTTATTCGTTGTAATTTATCTATAGTATTTATGTATTTAGAAATATATAAGTATTTTTATCGACAGTCTGGTTACCATAGTATAAGTTTTGCCTAGTTTAGGATCAGACTAGTCGACAGTATGAGATGTGTAAGTTTATTATTATTATTCTACTAATATTATAAATGTGAATGTTAGTTTGTTTGTCACGGTTTCACGCGAAAACTACTCAACTGATCATCATGAAATTTCGTACACATGTTCTTGGAGGTATTAGAAGTAAGATAGGATACCTTTTGTTATATTATATTTATTTCAAATGATTAAACCATGGGCAACAGCTAGTATTATATATTTTGACTTAACATCCCAGTAAAGTATACACAATGAGAACTCAAGTTATTGTGGTCATAGAAATAGAATTGAAAACATTCAAAAGGTCGAAATTCGTCTCCTCCAAGCGATCTCTACTTGTAAGAAATAGACAAATATAAAATGGTTCCTCTTTTTACCTTATTCTTGTCTTGATCATCGAGTTCCTCACAGGATACAATTCGATTCCCGGTCGACCGTAAAACCCGCTGAAGTGATGAGAAGTGAGGGTTGCCAAATACCATAACAAAAAGAAAAATAGACAGGATGTGTGGAATTCAACCTTAAAAGTGGAATTTAAAATGCGGTTTAATAGTAGCAGAATCTTTACATGTAAAATACTTCGCCATTTTCTTGCTCTCTTAGAAAAAATAAATTTTAGACGTTTTGGTAACATTTCGCATTGATACTTGAGTCCTATTGATTGTAGCCTGATGTTATATAACCAATAGGCTTTCTTTATAAATGGGCTACCCAAGACTAAAAGAATTTTTGAATTTGAACTAGCAGTTGCCGAGATAATCTCATTCAAACAAACTAACTCTTCCTCTTGATACAACTCCATAGATATATATGTACAACTTCTGTAAAAGCATGTACGTTACTAAAAATAACAATATATTTTTTCTTGTTTCAGAGACTTGCAAGGCAATAATATCAGCATAGTTTTTCAGAGCGACTTTCAGAGTTTAAAGGACCTGAAAACTTTGTAAGTATTAACAATTTAGTGGTTTTTTTACATATAAAGAGCTTATCAAAGTAATTACTCTGCGTGAATAGAATCCAAGAGTTGTGGTCCCGCTTGCGGACGTAAAACAGCCATCATGGCAGTATAAGGCATTTGTGTATTTTTCTTTTTTTTTGTAAAAGACATCGCCCGCATTATGAATAAATCCTGTGTCGCGGGGACTTCACAAATATACAAGAGACGGACACAAAGAACACCCAGACTCGGAACAACAATTTGTGGATCACACAAAGTGTTGTCCCATCTAGGATTTGAACTCACAACGCTCAGCGAAGTGGAGAGCGGCGTGGCGACCGCATAAACCACTAGGCCAATCGTGCAGTCATTGTGCAGTCTTGCATTTATATATAGTCTATAAGGTTCGAATAAAATATGTATTATATCTATTATAGTACTATTTTAGCAAGTATTTAGATAAGATTTTGAAATTGCTTTCAAACATCTCCTTAACTTTAGACCTAAGAATATAATATCATGTTCATACATACATATACTCACGTTTTTTTTCCCAGAGGGTTAGGCAAAGACATATTAAAATACATATTTTTCTGACTATAGTATAGAATGGGCCACGTATTAGTTAACATTTAAAAAAATCGTATAAAAAAACCATTTAAAATATTATAAAATTGTTTATTTACAAGAAAGCAAATTAGCTGGAATTTATTTCATAAAAATTACATCGTCTAAATGGCCACCGTTTCGACGTTTCTACTCTTCTAAGCGTGCACCGAAATTTTCGAATACTCGTCGGCAAAGAGACCACGAGATCGCCGACATCTCTTCGCTGATTTTTTCTTTTAGTTAACGTAGTGTATTTGGTTTATTAATTTAGACACGATTCTTTAAATAACTCCATGAAAAGAAGTCTGCAGGAGATAGATCTGGACTTCTGGATGGCAATAGAAAGTCGAGTCGTCTGGAAATCAGCTTTTCCGGAAACATGTCGTTGACCACCAGCAAGTACTCATTGGATGTGTGACAAGTGATTCCATCTTATTGAAACCATGTGTTACGATGGTAACCAGCAAATTCCAGCAGCATCGGTCGCTACAACTCCCGTAACATGTTTGCGTGGGTGTTATATTCAAATGTTAACGAATTCTTGACCCACCCTGTATATTATTAATAAACCATATATTTCTAAATACATACATAATATAGATAAAGTACACCCAGAACAAACAATTATCTTACCACTTTAGCCAAGGTGCAAACGATTCACCTCGATTCTACAATCACCAACGTCTATATTCTATTATACGAGTATTTTTAACTAATATTTTGTTTTGAACCCGCGACTTAGTGTTGAGGGACGCCATTATCACACATTTGTTCGTTTTCTAATAACGTTTCCTTTTGAATCAACTTGGCTGTGAAACTGTTGTGGAATCCAACCTCTGGTTATACAGTCAGAATCACAAACTGTTGTACTGCTACATATTAATCCTGAAAAATGTGTGTTTTAAAACTTTTTACTGAGCTGTCGGTGTACTAGAAATAGAGAGATATTTCAAATTCAATCGGGACATTAAATTTTATGATTAATTAGTTCAAATAAATTTAATGATTAACTCGATTGCTTCAATAAATCCTTAATTTCTTTAAATGAAGCCTTAAGATCATTTATTGTATGTAATAAACTTAATATGTTTGATTTTGTTTGATTTTTATTAAAACAGGATGAATTTTTTAGGTGTAAGCTTTGTCATGCGGTTCCGTTCGTGTACAATTAAAACATTACGTCAGAGATCGTGGGTTCGATTCCCAGTCGGGATAAAGAATTCTGTGATGAACATGATCATTTCTAAAGTTATACTTCTTTTGGTGCGTTTGGGAAAAATGATGAGAGTAATTGTTGTTACGATGCGAGCGCACACCGACAGAAAAAAGCAACAGTCTGAAGTTAGTTGCACAGTCTGAAGTTAGTTGCACCAAAGAAGTATAACTTCTTACATGCGAACATGAGTACACACATTCTTTTTTTTATATATAAACTAGCTTACCCCGCGTACTTTGTTCCGCCTTAGAGGCAATAAATAAGTAGATTTTTTTTACTTAAACCCGTTCTAACGGGATAAAAAGTATCCTATGTCCGTCTCCTGGTTCTAAGCTACCTCCCCACCAATTTTCAGCTAAATTCGTTCTTCTGTTCTTGAGTTATAAGTGGTGTAACTAACACCACTTTCTTATATATATATAGATTTGTGTACCTAGATTTATTTAATTTTTGTTTTCAGACAACTGTCAGAAAACCTCATCCACACGATTGAAAGAGACGCGTTCCTGGAGCTCAATGCTTTGGAACGACTGTAAGTATATTAACAATTTTTATTAAAACCTCATTACAAAGTTGTATTGTGTAGAAATTTTTGTTGTTCCAAATTTAGGACGACCAATCACAGCTATTTGAGAAAAAATTCTATAAGCTGTGACTTGCGAAAGTCGTCTTTATTGTTTCAGCGTTTTTTAACTTCATTTTTATAGGATTTGTCAAACGTTTTATGTATCAATTTTATTCATTACTATAGAAAAGTACCGTTCTTCAATTATATAGCAATAAATGAAAAGTGTTAAATTAATGTACATACAAATATGGACATACAAAAAATTATTGGACAATATGGTGCAAACTAATTATTTGCGCGTTAATTTTTCTTTTCAATTTTTGACCGAATGATGGCTAAATTATTCGGTTAAAAATATTCACCATCGGTAAGTTAGGAAACGCTGGATAAAATACTTATTTCCAATTACAGGAGACTCAACAATAACCGTTTGGGACACTTGCCAGATGGTCTGTTTTTGAGACTGAGGCATCTCCAGCGCCTGTGAGTAATGGCCTGGCTCTAGAGCCAGGCCAGGTGTGGTCCCTGTATGGTCCCTTCGGTACTTGGTGTTGACTTACCCATCCGGGACAGTGCGAGTTAACCGGTTAACCGGAGTCAAACTAATTTAATCGGTTAATGTACCCTAAAAACTGTAATCGATTGAAATGTTTCAAATTTAACGAAATTTACTTATTAAGTAGTAAAATATTTAGGTTTCTTTTGTTATTTAAACAATATCTATCAAAAATTTTCTTGAAAATGGTGCTGGTAGATGAAAGAGGACCGCCACACCCACACATACTGTAACTCCTGTACACCAGAGTCAATTTCAGTCACTCAAACTTCGATTTAGTTCTTGAAACTCGACAGGAAATTGAACAGAACTAAATTGAAATTGTTGGAAATGTAATAAATAATTTAGGTACACACTAAAATAGAATATGTTTTCGTTACAAAATTTTAATTGATAAAATATGGTCCTCTAATGAACACCGGTTAAAATTGGGTTCATAAAACCGGTTAGAAATTGAATTAACAACTATGTCATTGAAAATATAATTAGTTAACTAGAATCAATCAGTACACTTATAAATCAATTAGAGAGAAACCAGTTCAAGGCTTCTTTTTAACCAACTTCATAAAAAGAAGGGAATTCTTTTTTTTTAGATTTATTTTGCTCAGAACTCCGTTCTAAATGAAATTACTTGACTTTTTTTAGGATTAGAATTCGTCTAGTTTTGTGCTGATTACTCAAATGCTAAAAATGTATTGTGGGTTCGATCCCCACACGTAGCAACTGCCGTGATCCACAAATTGTTGTTTTGAGTCTGGGTGCTTTGCGTCCATTTCATGTATGATTATAAAGATGTATTAAACATGAATTGCCGTCAAATAAAAGAAATCTATTCTAATGCTGTAAAAATACCACTACCACTTGAGGTGGAAAATTAACGATGTCTTTTCTATGGGATATATATGTTTTTATCTAAATTTGCCTAATTTCACTTAGTATAACATACATATTAATAAAGCTTGACTCTGGTACACCGAATGACGTCAGCACTCGTCCGTCACCCCAACAGCTTGTGCCTAAAACGGGTTCTTAAATGTCTTTTGTTTATGATAATTTTCCACCATTATGCTAGCTTGTAACAGTATAATATAAAAATACATTAATTAGTGACGATTTCCTTTACGTTTTTGTGGGGAGTATGTTTTTAATCTGTGGCAATTTGAACGTTGTCGAAGGTTTTTTCAAAGTTTAATCTACCACTCGATAGATGGCGTTATCTAGGCTATCTGAATCGCACAATCGTTGTGTTACTAAAGCCGGTAAATATACTAAGCTGTGCTAAATATTTTTGGTCGGCATTTGGAGTTGTAAATATTATTCGTTGAGTGAATACAACAAGTTTATCTGCACTTAGTACTGTTATTTAAAATAAGCCCGTGTGTCGACTAAATACATAGAAACAATAAATATATAATATAGTGTATTGTAATTATATATATACGATGTAAAAGATGATACCATGGAAATTAATATCTTCAATATGAGATTCAAGAGATTTGATATTAAGGTGTGACCGACCGAAATGTATTTTAAAAGAAAATGAAACTAATTAAGGTATACGAACTGTTTTTGTTCTCTCGAATAAGAATATCAAATAACAAGTCTATAAGTAATAGGAAACCACAAGTTATTTTACTTTTTTAAGCTATTTAATCGGTTTTTCAATATTGACCGAATTTTATTGACCGTATTAGATTTCATGTTTTCAATTTAAAGTAATAAACAGTTTTATGGGCAAATAACTAGTAAAGAAAAATAGCTATAACTATATATTTCCCACAAAAACGTTACAAAATCGTCACATAAACCCCATGCCCTTAACAGTTTTTGCTTGTTTTCATTTCATGGGCTTCAGCTACCTATGGTGCCACCCCTACCATAGCAGGGCTAACCTACCCCGTAACAAATGCTTTCATTGTTAAAATAATTAAAAACAAAATAAAAATTAATTAGAAAAAAAAACTAAAACTATTTAAAGAAAACGTCATTAATAACAAACCGAACGTTACAAATGGTACAACAGCGTTATTGTTACCGATATTATCGGTTAAAGCGATATGAAGTTGTGTTATTCGCGTTTGTTGTTGTTTTAAATGAAACTTATTTAGTAACTGATACTTATCACCACTCGTGTGATTAATATTTTATACACATTGTTATTAAACCAAAAATCCATTATACCATTTTAACAAATAGTTGATTTTAAAGTATTGGAACGAAACTTTCGTTCATCATCGAACTTAACAAATACATAGTAACGTTTTTTGAAGATCAGAATTTTTGTAGCTCTAGTATCTCAATAGTATTTGCATATTTCATTAAAACATAGAGTTTAGGAAACCCAAATCTCACAGATCTTTTTGTAAGATATATTTGATACTCAATTTTATAATTGACAACATGTGTCAGTCTTAAATATCTGTACAATATATTAAATGAACATGAAAACTTGGTTATTCACTATAATATAAATAAAAAATATTATATTATGGAAAAAGTGTTAGGGTATAGAAAGCCAGCAGCTTAGATCTTATAGAAACGGGATTAACACTGTTGTCTATTTGTGACCAGAGTTGGAGACATCACTGGGAAAAGGATACGACGTAATTATGAGTAGAAAATTAAAACGTGATATCGTTGACAATAACAACCAGCATGTAACTGTCTATTCAGAACATGATAACGTTGCGTACGTTATACCGAAATAACGTGTCGTAACTCTAAAATAGTTACAGATATTACGTATCAAACACATCATTTTCACGTTCAATTAAGACAAACTGTTCTGACTCAACAACTCATCATCCTCCGAGCCTTTTTTCTAAACTAGGTCGTTTTGTTGACGTTGTACTTCTTTGGTGCGTTAGGGAAACATGATGTTACGAAAAATCGACATGATAAAATTAGCTAGTCAATATTTTATTTTAATTGTGTATATATAATTATTTTATGCTATTAAAATAATTATCCGTGTAGTGACGGATTAAGAATACATAGTGTTACCACGCCTATTCATCCCGTGGGTGTCGTAAAAGGCGACTAAGGGAACAAAGTATGCAAGACAACATCATTACAAAGAGAAGGAAAACTTGAAACTAGCCCTATTTCAACCCGTCTGGCCAGCGTGGTATAGTAAGCCAAAACCTCCTTGATAAGGAGAGGCTTATGTCCAGCAGTGGATTGTAAAAGGCTGTTGATGATGAGATTAAAACAAAGTTTATTAAACTAAGTAATGTGTTATGATAAAACTTTCTTTCAATGTATTAAATACCTTTTTTTATCGCGTCGTTTTCTCTACAAACATACGTGTTTCACACACACATTTCAGTCATCTACGACATTGCTGAACTCTGATTTTCTACTTGAAGTGAGTTCCGTCAAATCTCAACAATCCAAGGGGATCCAACCAATATTTTAGGGATTCAACTACCCATAATGACTGCCATTTAATGTACGTATATGTTATAGTATAACTGCCGTATCTCGGAGAGCATGTAAGCTGATGGCCCTGTGTCTGATGTATCCCCGTTCGTGTCCTATTGGATTCTGAGAGTAAAAGAACAAAGAGTGCACCTTTGTTTACGGAGATAGTACACAGACTTGTGCAATAATCAATATAATAAATAAAAATAAATAAATGTTTCGGACATTTGATACACAACGTCATCTAGTTTCAAACTAAGCAGAGCTTGTGCTATGATAACTAGACTGACTGATAAAATACTTATATACGTTTTTTTGTAAATACATAGAAAACACCCAAACTTCGAAACAAATATTTTCAAATCATACAAACATTTGGTACGACCAGGGGAACCCGAGACCTCAAGCACAGCAGTCGCATTCACTACCGTTGCGCCACCGAGGTAGTTAGGTTAGGCAATATAATATCTTACCCATAGATGGTGCCCGCATTAGCGGGCAGGCGCTAGGAGGGATCTGGATGTCGTAATAGCAGCTGTTCCCGGATTCCTCCTATCTCAGGCGCAGAATGGTACACCGTGTGGTTTTAGTCGGTCCGATACCGACACACCACCCCGCCGTAAGCCCTGGTGGGGTGACGACCCGAGGGGGTTTCCACACGTAAAAAAAAAAAGGCAATATAATATCTTCTGTGTAAATGGCTAGTCTCTGTTGAGACTACCGTGGCCAAAATTGACTAGGTAACATATGTTTTGACTAACCTTACTGTATTTAAGCAGTATTACTTTTACAAAATGGCCGACTTTCGGGTCACACTTTGTGAGATTTTATTATGCACGGGAACGTCTTAGGACGCTGTACGGCATTAATTACTATTTAATATAGTATATCATGTGTTTTATTACTCGACTGCGGCGGTACCAAAAAAGGAGGGTTATTTGTTTGACCTACATGACAACATGGTTCATACATTACAGGTTTGCGTCGTTAGCCTAGCGGTTAGTCAAGATGTCTTGGGTTCGTATGGCGTTGGTCTAAAAGTGTTATTGGGTTTAGGAACGAAGTTCCTTATCGCGCGTTGCGAGAAGGCTAGACGGAAAAATTTCAGGTGAAAAGTTGTCACGACACTTTTTGCAATAGTGTAGTAAACCGTGCGGCGTGCGCATGTTTCTCTATCTGTCTCTCTCTCATAGAAAGCAAGCCAATTATTTTCGTTTCATCTTTCTATTTTGCTTTGAACAATGTAGTGTCACGACGATTATTTTACCTTGACACCTCTCTTTTTTACTACAAGAAATTCCTAATAACAGCCCAGATTATGGAAGGTGGCGGTTTCACGCTTGTGCCTCGGAGAGCATGTTAAGATATCGTTTCCGGTATTGAGGAACATCTATGGTTATCGTTATTGGGAAGTCAGTACCCTCAAATATACTGACAGCTAATTCCACCTTCTAATTCAGTTCGCCCTCAGGGTTACGGAGGTCCAATGACAGTTGTGGAAAACTGATATTCCAGTAAAACCAATTGAACTAACAGTCGACTTTTTTGGGAATGGTAGAAGTTAGGAAGAAAATGAATTTCAGCTAATCTAAATGCAATCAGAATGTCTTCTACCATCCGTCAATATCCTTTAACAGACCACTGCTGGACACACTTCTCCTTAGCAAGGAATGTTTCGAGACCGGAGGCCCAATGATGCAGGGATGACAGTTGTCGTGGTAAGTGTGTGCAATACAATACCACGATGACTGTCATGCCTTTTATGTCCACAAGCGAGGCGTGAAAAAGCATCTCACTAGGCCGCCATGCATTAGCAATGAGTATGGTGACAACTCTTTGATTCTATTCATGCTTTCCATCAGGCAGAGTAGAGTCACTTTGGCAGGCTTGTAAAATAAAAAAAAAGTGTTCATGTCCTCAATCTTTTATGGAGCAAGTTAGGCACAAGCAGACGGATCATCTGCTCTTCCACGTGTGGTGACGTATTAAGAATACGGAGTGCCACCACCCTTTTTCTTTAACTGTGCGTATACCACCAACTGGTGGTTATGTCGGGCTCGAACCGACCAAAAACTGCACGCTGTCTCAGGTACCAGTAGCCGGGGAAACAGGTGTACACTAGACAAGAAATCCCTGGAACCACGACGTACCTCGGACCTACCTACGGCTTGCAGATGATTCCTTTTCTGCCCACAAAAGAGCACGTGCTCCGTAGAACGTCACGCTGCCAGTATTCACCCGTGGGTGTGGACACCATCACTGTAAAGAGAAGGAAAACTTGAAACAAACCCTATTCCAACCCGTCTGGTCAGGGTGGTATAGTAGGCCAAAACCTCCTTGCTAAGGAGAGACCTATGTCCAGCAGTGGACTGTTAAAGACTGTTGATGTAATAATGTGCCTCTAACTCTTCAATAGCAAGTTTTTCGATATTCCACCTTTTTCCTTTTATTTTACTCCAAGAGAATTCTGCTCATACTCTGTTCATAGAAGGCGTTATGATAAAGGTATTGAAAAGAGCAACTTTAAAAGCTTTTCAACTTTACTCAACCGTGCGAACGATAAAAGATTCTGTTTACAGTGCAGTGCCAGAATATGGGGTCAGCTTTGTGTGATAAATACGAATGTATAATATCTTCTATTTATTTAAAGGAACAAACTATGCTGGACTATATCACTACAAAAAGAAGGAAACTTAACAAACCCTATATCAACCGTCTGGCCAGCATGATATAGTAGGCCAAAACCTCGTTGCTAAGGAGAGGTTTATGTCCAGCAGTGGACTGTTAAAAGCTATTGATGATGATGGTAACATCTTGGTGGCCAAGTAACCGATTATATGATTAGATCCTATAAAATTACATTTATAAATACATTTTTAGATAGTAGAGCCACGCTGATTTCAGCACAAACGGTCCGGCTCAACCGGGGCAGTACTACCCTCCCGCAGAAGACCAATTTGAAGCCCCAGCATCCATGCTGTCGTGTTTCGTTGGTGCGTGCGAGACCGGAGGCCCATTGATGTAGGGGTGATAGTTATCGTGATAACTACGTGAGCCTTATACTGCCGATGACTGTCATGCCTTTTACGTCCCCAAGCGAGGAGTGAAAAAGCATCTCACTAGGCCCCCATAGTGTGGGTCACTACACTGCATTGTCTACATTTGCAATGAGTATGGTGACCACAACTCTTTGGATTCTATTCATGCTTTCCATCAGGCAGAGTAGAGCCACTTTGGCAGCCTCTTCATATAAAAAAAAATAGTAAAAATGTTAAGTTGGCTTGTGTACGCTTCAAAAACTTACAAATCCTGGTGTTATAGATTTCAAGCTGTGACACGATTGTCAAACCGCTCCTAAGATTATTTTTTCTATTTTTGCTTCAATTTTTTCATTTCTCGTCATTACAATCACAATGTGTCACAACGAAACGTGGCCGGATATAGCTACTAATTTATAGATTTCCTCAATTTAAATATTTGGATGAATAAATATATATTATTTTTGCTTATTTGTAACAAGTTACCTTGTTAACTTCTTTAATTTTATTCATATTATATTTTTTTGAAGTTACACTTCTTTTTGCGTGTTAGAAAAAAATATGAGGCTGAATTTTTACGATGCGTGCGCATATTGTTACGAAAAACCGACACCATCAAATTAACTAGTCAACATTTCACTTTTTCATTATGAAATTATGTATAAATTATACTTCTATGACATTTAAATAAAATATAATTAATCAAATATTGTAATATAATAAAATTTTCTTTCAATGCATTCAATATAACACCTTTTGTTTATTATTACTACTGGCCCATTGATTCAGGGGTAACAGTTATCGTGGTAACTGTATAAGCCTTATACTGCCACGATGACTGTCATGCCTTTTACGTCCCCAAGCGGGGCATGAAAAATTATCTCACTAGGCCACTATAGTGTGGGTCACCATACCACATTGTCTGCATTTGCAATGAATATGGTGACCACAACTCTTGGATTCTATTCATGCTTTCCATCAGACAGAGTATAGTCACTTTGGCAGGCTCTTAATATAGGAACAAAAAATATTAGTGTCGTTTTCTGTACAAACATGGGATAACGCGAAGGATAACATTTTAGTAAGATTCTTATCTTGTTACTCCAAAGAAGTTTAACATCTTACGTGCGTACATAAATACACACAGATTTTTACTGATTTTAATGATTCGTATCTTCGAAATAATACAATAATAAAACAGTATGGAGCTGTATTGATAATAGAACCGTAAGATGAACATTATAACCGTTGATATTGTCTGTTTCTGATTGCGGGCACACTGCTGGACAAAGTATGTGTGACCACATACTTTGCTCAGCAGTGTATGTACGTACACAAAGGCGTCTTTGACTCGCCCTTGTGTACGTTGTATGGTTTCACTCACAAGAAGCCATTCGGTACGAATTAAGTACATCGAACCGAATATGACTTTGGAAAATATAAAAATAAGAAACCTTTAGAACAAAGATATATGGAGCAGTGTATTCTTGTAAAATTAATGATAACTTCACACATCTCACACACGACCGTCTGATCACCTTAACCAGACTGCTGATAAGCACATTTAAATATTACTAAATATATATTTTATATGTAGATAAGTGCCCCGTTGCTCAGGTTGGCGTATGCGACTTCCGATCTAGAGCTCTCGGGTTCGATTCTCGGATCGACAGTGAAAAGACATCTCTCTAAGCCGCCATATTGTGGTTCACCATACTGCATTGTCTGCATTCGCTATTGGATTCTCTTCAAGCTTTCCATCAGGCAGTCAGTCAGTCAGTCAGTAAAAAATAAGTGCAGGTTATTACTGCCACTAATTCCATTTATCCCGTGGGTATCACCGGTTTAGTCACCAATCACCTGATTAAGGAGAACGCTATACAGAACGACATCATTGTAAAGAAAAGGAAAACTTGATTGAAAGCCCTATACCAAGACTTCTGGCCAGCGTTGTATAGTACGCCTAAAGAAGAAGAGACCTATTTCCAGCTGTGGACTATTAAAAGGCCGTTAATGTGATTAGATGTGTGTGTTATGGACAGTGTTTACCGATTACCTGAAGAGCGTAACATTATCCTCGTTCCCCACGTATCTCGTCTCCGACCATGAAGACAATCGACGGAGGTGCATGCGCTCCGCTGCGGGAAATGCACGTATGTGTATGTATGTGTGTTCTTTGGCATCAGTTTTCTTTGTGGTCATGAGGTCGTGGTGTAACTCCGGACGAGCCAGTTCGAATATGCCTGGTACTTCCACAGTAAATGATGTTTATCACCGATAGCATGTGATGTCGAATTCGCCTAGAATATTACTTTAAGTACGAAATACTAGATCATCCTCAAAGCCTTTTCCTGAAATTAGCTTTCCGTCAACTTCGATTTTTGAAGATATACCTCTTTGGGCGCGTTATGGATAAATTATGAGTGTAAATTTTTACAATGCGCGCTCAAACCGTCACGAAACATCGACACCGTCACGAAAAACCGACACACAATAAAACTTTCTTTTGATGTGTTAAATGACTTTTTTTTTAATTATTAGTGTCGTTTACTCTACAAACATAGGATTTTTTTTCTATATTAAGAGCCCGCCAAAGTGAATCTGCTCTGCCTGATGGAAAATATGAATAGAATTCAAGAGTTGTGGTCACCATACTCACAGCAAACGCAGACAATGCAGTATGGTGACCCACAGTATGGCGGCCCAGTGAAATGCTTGTTCACACCCCACTTGGGGACGTAAAAGGCATGACAGTCATTGTGACAGTGTAAGGCTTACACAGTTACCACGATAACTGTCATCCCTGCGTCAAGGGCCACCGGTCGTCCTCCATAACTTGAAGATTATAATTTTTAGAAACATTTGTATCTTGTTACACCAAAGAAGTACTTCTGATGTGCGTTATGTACGCACATCAGAAGTACACACAAACGTTTTTCTATTTCGAATTGCCATTAGACCTCCGCTACTTAAGTAATAGACAATATTGTAGTTCTGTTGAGTGACTTTTCGAACTTGTTAGGGATCCTAAGCGTAATAATTGCCTCAGATGTTGGTGTGGCAACTCTCCGAAGGCACAGAGGAGTTTCAATGTGTTAAGAATGGTTACCCATCCATGCTATGTGTTAACCTACTCGGTCACCACTAAGCCACGAGCCCTACTAGACCAATCTCCAAATACTTAAATATATTAGTACACCGTCATTCTTTAACTACACAATGAACAAAACCGGATGCATTCCTTATACTTCGGTATTAGGATTAACAAACCGACAATGCTTCGTTCAAATGAACGTGTTGGCGCAGCTAGTGATGGGATTATGTCGATACTGTGTGTCGATAAAGAATGAACGAATGAATGACTCATTCATATTATGTTCGGTCACGGTGTCTTTATTTTATTGTTATTTGGTTTAAATGAATGTAATGGTAGATTCGTGACTTCGTTGCTACTGTACAGATTGGAAATGAGTTATGGTTCTGTACAAAAATGGCGGTGTGTAGAGTGTAATTCGGATCGAATAAGTTGTGTTTTATTTATTTATTTACAGTGTTGACAGATGTATTTACTGTTCAAGTATTTGCTGTTCAATTACTGTCAGATATTATCTCTACTGTAAGTTTTAACATAATCAATATACAATGGGACTTTATGTCAAATATGAAATGAAATAATGGTTCTAATACAAATTATAACAACCGGACTGATAACTGAGGAAGCCTTTGTGGCCTCCCCAGGATAGAGTCTGACTAGGCTCGGCGTTGATTTTGGACCTGAAATAATATGGTCCGTGTCCCCTTCAGAGAAAGACGCCTGAGACCGGCCGCCGAGGTGGTTTTTAGTGGAAACACCACATACTCCTGGCTCCTGCTCCCCGAGGAGCCGGAGATCCGAAGGGATTTTCCACCACGACAACAAAAAAAAAAACAAAAAAGAAAAGAATATAATATATAAAAGAATAAGATATTGGTTTATCGTATGAGACCTATGCTTTGGTATATATAGGCCCAGCTTAGACTGAAATCTTGATTATAAAGAAATCGATTTTAAGTTATTCTCACGCACACAATATACACATACACAGACACACATACATGCACACGCACACATGATACATAGTACTAACTTTTTACTCCACACATCAACATCTCACCACTATGGTTGCTTACTTGAGCACGAGTTATCTAGAGTGAGATGAAGCTGGTAATTTATCTGGCAGTACAGATCCAGTTTCTCAAACAGATTTCTATATTATAATATACACATATACATATTATCTATATGTAAATATTATAATATTTGACTGTCTCGGTGGCACAGTGGCAGCGAATGCGACTGCTGTACTTCAGGACCAAATGTTTCTATGATCTTCAAATATTTGTTTCGAAGTTTGGCTGTTTTCTATGTATAATATGTATGTATTTACAAAAAACTAAGTATATAAGTATTCTATCAGTCAGTCTAGTTATCATAGCACAAGCTCAGTTTAGTTGGAAACTAGATGACGTTGTGTCAAATATCCGGAGTGTCCGAAATATTTATTTCTAAATATTATGTCTTGCCTTAGTTTATTATTTTTTGTTATTTTCTGTGTGAAAGAGAAAAATAAAGTGATTTATTAGTATTATTTATTATTCTTTCGTTACTTTTCATCGAGTGAGTGAGGTAACACAATCACCGCCCCCTCTTACGTTTCTTGAAGTACAGTTATCCATGGGCAACGATAATCACTATTATCAAGTACTTGGTCTGTTCTTGATTTTCTTTCATATAAAAACAGTATATTAAGAGGTCTAAAACTCCTAGTATGTCAATTTAAACCGATAAAAATCATGTTTATTATCCGGATACTTTAAAATTGAGCTAGTTGATTATAATAATAAAATAATAATATAATAATAATATTGTATTTATTTCTCTCATCACAAAGGTAGTTACAATTTGTGACGTACATAAACAGTTTAGTCAGATTACATCATTTCTTTGTGAGAGACTGGTGTCTATTGTAGGAAATCCTCACCAGATTACAGATCACCAGGGATAATAGCCAGATTATAATATCTTGACGTGTTAGAGATGAGTGAATATTTGTATTTTATTTGTCATTCGCAATGCTAACGTGGGCTGAATGTCAAAATTATAATTGTTTATCCCTTCAGGCAAGCTAAATGCGCCAGGAATACCTTCACGTTGTTGAAATTCTGAGCAGCTTCGTCTCCACTATTAATTGATAAACGTCCAGTTATAAATATAATAAGCAACCATATTCATGTCTTCCATATAAAAATATAATATAACGTCCTCACACTTTTCAAACACGGTTGTCTGTCTCCAAATTAGGCAAAACCGAAACTACCGTTTTTTTTCTATATTAAGAGCCTGCCAAAGTAACTCTACTCTACCCGATGGAAAGTATGAATAGAATCTAAGAGTTGAAGTCACCATATTCATTGCAAATGCAGACAATGCAGTATGGTAACCCACACTATGGCGGTCCAGTGAGACGCCTTTTCACACTCCGTTTGGGGACGTAAAAGGCATGACAGTCATCGTGACAGTGTAAGGCTCACACAGTTACCATGATAACTGTTACCCCTGCATCAATGGGCCTCCGGTCTCACACTCACCAACGAAATATGACAACACGGATGCTGGCGCTTTAGGTTGGTCTTCTGTGGGAGGTTAGTACTGCCCCAGTCAATCAGCAAATCAGCGTGGCTCTACTACCTAGCAGATGGTAACCAGATTACCGATAAACATACTTATATATTTGTAAATACACATATATTGCTGATAAATTTCACCAAGATACAGAATAAATGACCGTGTTCATCATAAAGAGATTTGTCCTTGGTGGAAATCGAACCACAACCTCCAGTTTAACAGGTAGGATCACTGACCACGAGACCAACAGATCCATTATTATTTATAAATGTCACTCATATTTTTTTTCATCATACCCGTAAACTTAATAGTAGAGAACTAAAATTTACTTTTCACAAAAATCAAATCTTCATTATCAATACCCTTTAACAGTCCACTGCTGGACATAGGTCACTCCTTAGCAAAAAGTTTTTGGCCGACTATACCACACTGGCCAGTTGAATTGGTGTAGATTTTTTTTTTATATATTAAGAACCTGCCAAAGGGACTCTACTACGCTTGACGGAAAGCATGAATAGAATCTAAGAGTTGTAGTCACCATATTCATTGCAAATGCAGACAATGCAGTATGGTAACCCACACTATGGCGGCCTTGTGAGATGCTTTTTCACACCCCGCTTGGGGACGTAAAAGGCATGACAATCATCGTGACAGTGTAAGGCTTACACAGTTACCACGATAACTGTCACCTCTGCATCAATGGGCCTCCGGTCTCCGGATTTGTTTCAAGTTTTCCTTCTCTTTGTAGTGATGTTGTCTTGCATATTTCGTTCCCTTAGTCGCTTCTTAAAGCAATATTTATTTTTACAATGAAACCAATATTTATTGATACATAAAGACTAACTTGTTTGGTGTAATTTGACAATCAGAAGTATTTAAACTAATAACTTGGTTAATCTAAATAAAATGATATAGATAATCAATTATTTAATAATATTAATAATCCCATTCGTTGTGAATCCATTTAAATTAAAATATTTAGACATTTAAATATTAGCCTGATTTATTTTTGGCACACGTTACTTGCTCTTTGTATTATGACTTACCTCACTGTGCCCTTTTCTGTCAATTGGATAGAAGAAAAAATGAAATCCATTTCACTGTCCGCCTGTCTCTCTGTCAAAATTTCTTAATGTGGAAGTATTAAGGCACAATTATTCTTCATCTTCTACAGTCCCTTGAATTCCTAACAAATATTGACCGAGGACAAAAATTTGGTAAAGCAACGTCTCATATAAAATTTTATTTTATTTTATTTCATTATAAGAACCTGTTAAAGTGGCTCTGCTCTGTCGGATAGAAAGCTTGAATAGAATCTAAGACCTGTAGTCACCATACACATTGTAGTTACAGACAATGCAGTATGGTGATCTACACTATGGCGGCCTAGCGAAATGCTTTTTAAGCCACGCTTGGGAACGTAAAAGGCATGACAGTCATCGTGGCAGTGTAAGCCACAATAACTGTCACTCCTGTAACACCTCCATAATTGTAAAGAGTTACATTTAGCATTGAGACATTACCTAACGAACATTATTATTTGAGAGTATTTTAAGAATGCCACAGCAAAATTTACTTTGACAACAGGCCAACATTTGCGACTATCAATTAAAAAACTATCTACATACAAGTTTATATTCACCCCCCGGTGTGCGAATCAGATTCGCATTTTATGAATAAATAGACTTTAAAAACATCAAACGTTACGAACGCAAACAAGAAAGGCTAGATTTATTTATTTACACTTCCTCTCTCTTTACCGCCTTAATGTTGCCGATTCCATAACTATTTATTTGTTTCTTTTATCGGTTAATCTTATTTTATCTTTTGCTTAAGATAATTAATAGCCATTTACCGTAAAACAGCACTAAAACTACATCTCAAATCGTAAAAATAAAATATGGACGCCGTATAAAAAATCATTAAAATGTTATCCGCGTATAATCTATATCAGATACATTTTAATTGAGTATATATTATCATAATTAAGTCATCAGTATTAATATATTCTAGGATGACTTCTGTTCAGAGGTCTTCTGTTAATTACCTCTATTTTTAATACTTATACAAGAAAATAATTAGTAAAAATGCTAACGATATATAATTTTATTTCGGTTTCTACGAGTACATTGCCGTGTTTTTCATGGTGATCCAAATCTATATATATAAAAGAAAGTGGTGTTAGTTACACCACTTATAACTCAAGAACGGCTGAACGGATTTAGCTGAAAATTGGTGGGCAGGTAGCTTAGAACCAGAAGACGGACATAGGATATTTTTTATCCCGTTAGAACGGGTTTAAGTAAAAAAAAAATTTGCTTATTTATTGCCTCTAAGGCGAAACAGAGTTCGCAGGGTAAGCTAGTAGTATATATAACTTACACGACGTGGTTAAGACAATTAAATGAAGAAATTATAAATCATTGGCATTTTGTTAATATTACCATAGATCTATGACTTGTCTACTTTAAGAGTGTACCAAAGTAACTCTAATCTACCCGATGAAAAGCATGAATAGAATTCAAGAGTTGTAGTCACCATACTTATTGCGAATGCAGACAATGCAGTATGGTTATCCACAGTATGGTGACCTAGCAAGATGCTTTTTTCACGCCCCGCTTAGGGACGTAAAAGGCATGACAGTCATCGTGGCAGTGTAAGGTTCACATGATAACCGTCACCCCTGCATCTATGGGACTCCAGTTTCGCACTCACCAACGAAACACGACAGCTCGGATACTGACGCTTTAGGTTGATCTTCCAGGAGAGGGTCGCCTCGGTCGCGCCAGCCCGTTCGTATTCACATCAACGCGGTTCTACAACCTTATAAAAATTTCAAACGAAACAATCTCATTTCTATTTAATTTGTGTCGTTATGAACCTATCACTTTGGACAAGAATAATCTATTTTTAATTGACTGGAGAACGCCCTATTCTTAAACGAAGCTTTCAATTTGGAAATCAGCGTGTCACTTTAATATTTTTTAAGCCACTCTTTGTTATATTATTAAATAAAATTGCTCGTAGTTTAAATAACATGATTGGATCCGGTAAAAATATTTATGCTAGGCCGGAGTGATATCTCGGCTTCTCGTTTCACCGAGTAAGGAACGTTATTGGATCCCATTTCTTCGCTCAAATTTTGAGGAGTTATTGAACACAAAGCGGCAACATAGTTGACACTCACTTTCAGATATACATATACGTTGATCGTAACTTATCATCAGATGTTCCAGTTCTGGACTACTAGTTACCTTAAAATACGATAACTGTGATCCTAGGCCTATGAAGTGGGGTGTGAAAAAGCATCTCACTAGGACGCCATAGTGTGGGTCACCATGCTGTATTATCTGCATTCGCAATGAGTATGGTGCCCACCACTCTTAGATTCCTCTCGTACTTTCCATTACGCAGGCTCTATATTAAAAAAAACAAGAAAAATACATTTCGAGGTAATTATATTACTTTGTAAGGAAAGCCTTGGTATGTATTTATTATCTACGAAATATGTATTTGCCAAAAAAATATCTGTTAAGGCTAGCCAGTTTGTTCATTTATGAGCCAAAAATCACATTCATTTCTCTGGCTTTCATACGCAAAACGGAGTTAGGAGGATAAGAATGATATATCGACATCGATAATTCATGTCTCCTCACTATATCATAGTGTACGTTTCTTACACGACTGACAGCGTATGATTTATATGTATGTGAACGTACAGCGGAAATTATTATCAAATTTTTTCATTAGATGACACTGCCCTAGTTGGCGTAGACAGGGCCCTTCGACGATCAAATTTATTCTCGAAATATTATCACGACTAACTGCTTAAAGGTTAAGCAGAGTTTGATATGCGTTTCATTTAGAACATTTACAAACAAATGACTAAAACCACACTAGTTATGGTAGATAAAGTGACTGGTGCCTAGACACTGGGGGTTTGACCCCCGACTGACTTTTAAAAGTGGCAGATCAGGTTCTGTGGTATACCTTGGATGAGGGTTATGTCCAATAGCAGCTGATGATAAATAATAAGTGGAGAATTTTAGACAGCTCTTGAGTTGCAGTTCTTCATGCTCGATGGTTGTTACTTACCATCAGGTAAGCCGTCTTCTCTTCATCTCCTTCGGTGTAACGACAGATTAGGAGTACAGAGTGTCAACCCTATTTTTACATGGATGTCATAAGAGGTGACTAACTGGAAATGTTCAAAACAACAGCGCTACAAAGAGAAGGAAAACTTGAAACAAACCCTATTCCAACCCGTCTGGCCAGCGTGGTATTTTAGGCCAAAATCTCCTTGCTAAGGAGAAGCCTATGTCCAGCAGTGGACTGTTAAAGGCTTGATAATGATCATGATGAAGCCTCATTTGCCTTTTTATACCATGAAAAATGCTGGTGTAAAAACCAATTGTTGCGCACTTCACCTGACCTGGATGCGACTCGTACTCACAACGTCTCGCTTACCAGCCCGTATTACTAACCACCCGACCAACAGATCACAGACAACTGTTTTTTACTTTTTAATTTGACAGAACGCTGCTAAACGGTTGCGAAGAAGGATTGATCGAATCAATTTGATTGGGTCAGCGCAAATATTTAATTGATTATATCTTAAATTGTCTATGACAAAATGCATTTCATATTGATTGAATCGTCTTGAGAAATACCAGTTCTATGACTTCAGGTTGGTTTTCTAGTTCATCTTTTAGGGTTCCGTAGACCGAGTAAGAACTTAAGTTTTGTTAATGTGTAGATTTGTGCATCACTATCTTGGCTGCATCATCATCACCAACAGTTTTTATCAGCCCACTACAGGATATAGGTCTCTCCTCAGTAAGGAGCTTTTGTCTTTGTTTCAAGTTTTCATTCTCTTTGTAATGATGTTGTCTTGCATATTTTGTTCCCTTCATCACCATCATCATCTCAGCCAAAAGGGGTCCACTGCTGGACCTAGACCTCCCCAAGATTCTCCACAACAGCCGGTCCCGAGCCGCCCGCATCCAGCAGCTTCCCGCGACCTCCACCAGTTCGTCAGACCAACTTTTTGGAGGCCTACCAACGCTGCGTTCCCTTAGTCGTCCCTTACGACACCCATGGGAAGAACAGGAGCATCTTAGCTTGCAAATTGTTATTTTATTTTACGTTATAGGAGGTAAATGTAAGTAGATATGACATCTGACGATAAGAGACAGTCACTGACCTTCTCCCTCCTTGCTTAACACCGTTTTTCTGTGAGGGAGTGGTGTCAGAGCCGTTCTATGTATGAAGAGGCGCTCTTCAAGGTATTACATTACTGTCTGCGACATTTTATTGGACTGCACGGATGGCGTAAAAGCGGTCATCACGTCCTTTTCTACTGAGTGTGGTGGGCTTAAGCCCTACATGGAACAACACTATATGTGATCCTCAGATTGATGTTTAAGTCTGAGTGTTCTTTGTGTTTTATTTCTAATGTTAGAGTTGTTTTTTAAAAATGGTAATAGATACATTCATGGTAATTATGTAGCTTAAGCGTGAAAGCGTAACAAACAACTTCACACTGAAACTTATACTAGTATTACAAAGCTAAAGACAACTGCCTCGATGGTGTAGTGGTAACGAAAGCGACTGCTATGCTCGCGGTCCCGGATTCGATTCCCGGGTCGGAACAAATGTTTGTATGATCTGCAAATATTTGCTTCGGAATTTGAGTGTTTTCTATGTATAATATGTATGTATTTACAAGAAAAAGTACACAGTATTCTATCAGACAGCCTAGTTATCATAGTACAAGCTGTGCTTAATTTGAAACTAGATGGCGTTGTGTGTAAATGTCCGAAATGTTAAAAAAAAGGATGTGTATGTATGGTGAAACGCGCTAATCTCTTATCAGTCCGAATTGAAAAATTGTTTTAGTATGGAATAGCGAATTTATCAAGAAAAGCTATAAGCTGTAGAACACCACGCTACGATCAAGAGGAGGTGAGAAAAAAAGAAGTTGCAAAAGTAAGCACAAAATTAATGAAATTACGTGAATCGGCTAATTTCTTATTCTTCCAAGACACGAAGCTATTTAGACCTTAACCAAACGAATACAGTGGACCCCCGGTAATTCGACAAACGTTTTGCAGGGTAGTGTCGGACTATCGAATTTGTCGGATTATAGAGTACTGCCTAAGACCCCCTATAGCCCGGATTTTTTTTACAAAAGAGTATCTTGTAATCCGACAAATTACAGACTAATGATAAGATTGTATATGTTGTTGTCTTCTGGGCTTGTGACGACGTTACTAGGTACGTATACGTAATACACAATGAATAAACAGCAAACAATGAACGCACGCTAAGCTGCACCGCTATCACACGTAGTCAAATTCAAACTAAGCAATCGATATTGACACAATACCTACGCGTCGAGCACAAGTTGTAACCTGTTCAATCATGCACGATCTACATTAGCGAAAATTGTTTGATTGATGTCGGATTATAGAGGGGGTCCGGATTAGACAGGGGGCGGATTACCGCAGGTCCACTGTATAAGTATATAGAAATATAATTTAATTAGGTAACCCTTAATTCTCTTACAATGAACGAATCTTCTCCGTTGCCACATTTTTCATTGTTGCTCCGGTCCTTTTCGTCGTATCATGATGTTATAGCCAAGATAGACGTATTTTTCCACAATCTCAGTAGTAGCCTACCGCCGACCCGACCACAGGACTTGGGGAAACATGTCCCAACTCCCACTCGTCTTGAAGCACCATGCAAACTGTTAAGCATTTCTTCCAGCTCATACAGAGATTCCACCAGGATGACTATGACGTTGATAAATTGCAAGTTATATTTTTTTAAAAAGACAACGCCCTCATTTTGAATATATTCTGTGTCGCGGGGGACTTTACAAACATACAAGACACAGAACACCCAGACTCAGAACAACAGTTTGTGGATCACACAAAGTGTAGTCCCGTGTGGGGTTTGAACCCATACTCGGCGCATTAGAGTGTCGTGGCATCCGCTTACACAACCACGATATCGTACAGGCACAGTTCTCCGTCCCGTCCTCGATAAATGGATTATCCATTACGAAAATAATTTGTCAATTCAAACCAATACAACGAACCACAACATTAAAAAAACCCCCAAATTAATAATATTTGTATAAAGTTAAATTAAATTCTTAAAAAATTAAGTATTCTGAAAAAAAAACAGATGTCATGAGTATTCCTGAATCAAAATACAACCTTTTTTATTCACCCTTGTAGTACAGTACGCAGAATAAATTCATTACTTCAGCGCCCTCACTAATTTGTCGAGAATGATACTCTCTATCACCCCATAACCATTTCCTTACCCCAAAACAGGAAAAGCCTTTTATTTATAAAACGTAACTGCTGTCTCTGCCAGCACTTATACCAGTATATTTCTGTGATGGTGTTTTTATAGGATTCTTGATTTCTGAAATACTTTTGTCATTTTTCTTTGGTCAATTATGAACTGGTAGAGAAGTAGTAGTTATTACCCAAGGTTGCGGTCACGTTATTATAAGGTGTTCTGACATGTGTAGATTGGCCTAGTGGTTTGAGTGGTCTTAGAGCGGAGGGCGAAAGCACAGCAGAGGAAGAGATTGCTGATCTCCTGCAGAAGATTCGAGAGCCGGCGGAAGGGGGTTCTATCCCCCAAACAGCGGTATCTTTGCAGGAGACAGTAAATGCCGGGGTGGCCATTATCCAAAAGGTGGCTACCAAATCTCGGAACCTTAAGAGTTCTTTCGTGAGGGCTCTTAAGGACTCTTCCTCTGCTATCGCTGGGGTCGTCGAGACCCTCGTTGGGGATGTAGCTCGACTTCAGGCTGCTAACGAATGTCTGACGGGGCAGGTGGCAGAGTTGAGCGCCCAGTTTGCGCAGTTGCGGGCGCAGGTGGAAATTCCAAAACAGCAAGATAAGGCTTCGAAGCAACCTGCCTCCACTACTGGTTCCAGTGACGTCAGTGACGCACACTTGCGTCAAATTTTGGACGCAGTGTGGCATATGCTGGATGGACGTCTCGCAGGCCTGGAAGCGAGACTGCCTCCGGCCCCTATTATGCGGCCATCACTTGCTGCAGACAGGCGAAAGGCCTCATCAGTTTCGACTCCGCTGTCTGTCGCGAGTGGTCGCAAATCGTATGCGACAGCGGTGTCAGTGTCTGCACCTGCTGTTGCCACGAGGACACAACAGGCGGCCAAGTCAGCAACCAAGATGGTTGTACCGGTTACAGGGAATAAGACGGCGGTAAAGAGTGGAGCGAAATTTCCTCCGCTTCCCACTCCAACACCTACACCTGATCCCTCCACATCTGCCCTCTCCAATGACGGTTGGCAATTGGTCGGAGGGGCTAAGAAGAAGTCCCGAAAGCGGGGTAAAACTGCCCAGAAAGCAGCTCCTACCCCGCAGTCGCCATCGGTGGCAATAGCCACCAAGAAGCCACGGAAGCTAAAGCCGCCAAAAACCGCGGCTATAGTGGTTACCGTATCGCCGGAGGCGGCAAGTGGCGGACTGTCCTATGCGACTTTATTCAAGAAGGCTCGGGACAGTCTCGCCACTGATTTCGGGACGGTAGGGGTCAGGTTGCGCCTCGCCCAAACGGGAGCTCGAGTCCTGGAGTTCCCCGGGGCTGAAGGCGCAAAAACAGCAGATTCGATTGCCGAGAAACTGCGAAACATGTTTGCACCCACGGATGGTGTCAAGATCGCCAGGCCTACAAAGTGCGCAGAACTGCGCATTTCGGGCCTGGACGACTCAATAACGGCCGACGATGTCTGTGTTGCAGTTCGGGAGAGGACTGGATGCAACACGGATAACATCAGGGTTGGCACCATCCGCCCCGGCCCAGGGGGCCTTGGCGCAGTGTGGTTAAGTTGTCCCGTAGCGTCAGCCAAAGTTTTGGGCGACGCTGGCAAGATACTCATCGGTTTCGTAAACGCCAAAGTCACAGTTCTGGCGGCGAGACCGATGAGGTGTTTCAAATGCCTGGGCGTGGGACACACCCGCATCAAATGCGACAGCTGTTTTGACTGCAGCGGACTTTGTTTCCGCTGTGGTCGACCGGGGCACAAGGCGGCAGATTGTTCTGCTGCCCCTCACTGCCCCGCGTGTGCGGCGGGTAATAAACCCGCCAATCACCAGATTGGGCAGGGGGGTTGCAAACTTCCCCGCAGTTCTCGGCAGGCGTCAGGGGCTAGCCAGTCGGCCCAGGCTACTTCTGACGTCGTTCGTGCGTCTATACCGTCGCCCATGGAGGAGGCTGTAGAGACGGTCGAGTAATGGCCCAAGTCTCCAACCTCCTTGTCCAGACTAACCTTTTCCTGCAAACCATGGCACAGTGGTCGATCGGTGTTGCCGTAACCGCGGAACCCTACTACGTTCCTCCCCGTGCAAACTGGTTGGGTGACCGGGACGGTTCCGTGGCAGTCGTCGGCTCCACAGCGGCTCATTCCCCGCCCTTGTCGCTAAGAGACAAGGGCACTGGATATGTTGCTGCTGAGTGGGGGGAGATCACCGTATACGGTGTGTATTTCTCCCCCAACCGGAGTTTGAGCGACTTCGAGGTCTTCCTCAACAGCCTGGAGATCTCGATGCGGCGACTAATGTCTGGGCACGTCCTTGTGCTGGGGGACTTCAACGCAAAGTCCGTTGCGTGGGGTTCCCCCAGGACGGACGCTAGGGGCGAGGCCGTAGAGGAGTGGGCGGCCTCGGTGGGCCTCTGTTTACTAAACAGGGGCTCCACCAACACGTGTGTGCGACAGCAGGGAGGGTCGATAGTGGACCTTTCGTTCGCTACCCCTGCCCTCGCCGCACGAGTAAGGAACTGGCGTGTCCTGGAAGAGGTTGAGACGCTCTCGGATCATCTCTATATTCGATTTGAGCTCTCCCGCTCCCAGGAACCCAGAAGGGGTCACGTGGCGCGGCGTTCTTCTCGCTTTCCGCGGTGGGCTATAGCCCAACTGAATAGGGACCTACTAGAGGAGGCAGCCATTATTCACTCTTGGCTGTCTCCGCAGGCTCCGACCGAGGAGGTCGACATGGGGGCTGATCGTTTCCGCGATGCGATTACGCAGATCTGCGATGCGGCCATGCCCCGCATCCGAGGTTGTCGGCCTCCACGGAAGGAAGTTTACTGGTGGTCCCAGGAGTTGGCGGACCTCCGCGCGGCCTGTACTCGTGCCCGGAGGTCCTACACCCGTGGTCGGCAGCGACACCGCGAAGAAGGCGGGGAAGACCAGCTTCATGAGGAGTACCGAGAGCCGCGGAAAACTCTGAAGCTGGCCATCAGCCGCGCCAAGGAAATTAAGCGTAAGGAAATGCTGGAGAATCTCGATCGTGACCCCTGGGGTCGCCCTTATCGTGCGGCGCGACAAAAGCTCCGCACGTCGGGCCCCCCCCTTACAGAGACACTCCAGCCCAGCTTCCTGCGGGATGTGGTCGAGGGCCTTTTCCCGCGGCGGGTGGATCACACACCCCCGTCGATGGTCTTCATGGCCAGAGACGACGGGGGGAACGAGGACAATGTTCCGCCCGTTAGGGAATCGGAGGTGGGGGCGGTTGTTCTACGGATTCGCTCTAAGAACACCGCCCCTGGGCCAGATGGGATACCTGCCCGAGTATTGGCAGGAACCCTCGATCACATGTCGGACCGCCTCAGGGAGGTCTTGGACGCTAGCTTGTCGTCCGGACGATTCCCTGAGTGCTGGAAAAGCGGGAAGCTGGTCCTATTAAGGAAGCCGGGACGGCCTACCGATTCGGTGGCGGCCTATAGGCCCATTGTGTTGCTGGACGAGGCGGGTAAACTGTTTGAGAGGATACTCTCTGCCCGCATCGTCCGGCACCTCTGCGAGGTGGGCCCCGATCTGTCGGACGCCCAATTTGGTTTTCGGGCGGGGCGTTCGACGGTCGATGCTGTGCTGCGCCTGAGGGCCGTTACCGAAGAGGCGGTGAGCTGTGGCGGCGTGCTGTTGGCGGTGTCGTTGGACATCGCCAACGCATTTAATAGTCTGCCATTTAGCTGCATCAGGGAAGCACTCCACTACCACGGGGTGCCCGAGTACCTGAGGCGGCTTGTGGCAGACTATCTTGAGGAGCGTACCGTCGTGTACGAGGACCGAGATGGTATTCTGAGGCGGCGGCCCATGTCGTGCGGTGTTCCACAGGGGTCCGTCCTCGGACCACTCCTGTGGAATATGGGATACGACTGGGCCCTTCGAGGTCGTCTTCCCCCCGGGCTGGGCGTAATTTGTTACGCCGATGACACATTGGTCACGGCCCGGGGGGCGAACTTTCAAGAGGCGGCGCGCCTGGCCACCGTGGGAGTCTCTTTGGTGGTCGGGCGCATTGAGGCGCTGGGTTTACGGGTGGCCCTAGACAAGACGGCAGCCCTTTTGTTTCATGGGCCCCGTCGTGGTCCACCCCCCGGTGCCTCTATCGTTGTCAATTCGGTCCTCGTACCTCGTAGCTGGTCGGCGCTGCTTCTGCTCTTGGGCGACTTTTGCCCAATTTGGGTGGAGCCAGCGTCGCGACGAGACGGCTATACACGGGGGTTGTTCGGTCAATGGCGCTGTATGGTGCACCGGTGTGGGCGGCGGCTCTGACCGCCCAGAATAGGGCTCGCCTCTGGCGCCCTCAGAGGATATTGGCGGTTAGAGCCATACGCGGTTACCGCACCGTATCGACGGAGGCGGCGTGCGCCCTGGCCGGAACTCCGCCGTGGGATTTGGAGGCGGAAGTGCTCGCCGAAGTTTATCGGCGGACGGCTGACTTCCGGGCGGGTAGCGGCATACGGCCCCCGCCCGCGGACATACGCGAGTGGCGTGAGGCCGCTCGTCGAGCCACGATGGCTCGTTGGTCGTTCCGGTTGGAGACTCCACGTGCTGGCTTTGCCCTCGTGGAGGCTCTCCAGCCGGTCATCACCGAGTGGGCAGGGCGGCAGCACGGGACCCTTTCCTTCCGACTGACGCAGGTCCTTTCCGGGCATGGTTGCTTCGGGAAGTATCTGCACTCGGTCGCCAGGAGGGAATTGAGTCCCGCCTGTTACCACTGCGACTGCAGTGAGGACTCGGCTCAGCACACGCTAGCGGTTTGTTCCGCCTGGGCGGCGCAGCGTGGGGTCCTCACTGCAGTTATTGGAGGAGATCTCTCGCTACCGGCCGTCATACGCTCCATGGCCGGTAGCGACAGTTGTTTTACCGCGGTCGCAACCTTCTGCGAAGACGTAATTTCGTGGAAGGAGGCGGCGGAGAAGGCCCGGGAGGACGATATCCACTCGGACCCAATTCGCCGCCGGCGAGCCGGGCGGCGGAGGCGCGCATACCAGCGCCTCATGCCGCCTTGAGTGTGGCCGCGGGTGGACGGGACGGGTTTTCCCCTCCACCCGCTATAATGGCCAGCCGCGAGGAGGCGACGTCCGCGTGTGCCGTGCGTCGCCTAAAATAGAGAGTTTATCCGCAGATGGTGCCCGAGGTAACGGGCAGGCGCTAGGAGGAATCTGGATGTCGTAATAGCAGCGGTTCCCGGATCCCTCCTATCTCAGGCGCAGAGTGGCACACCGTGTGGTTTTAGTCGGTCCGATTCCGACACACCACCCTGCCGTAAACCCCGGTGGGGTGACGGCCCGAGGGGGTTTCCACACGTTAAAAAAAAAAAAAAAAAAAAAAAAAAAAAAAAAAAAAAAAAAAAGTGGTTTGAGTGGTGACCACGCCGCTCTCTACAATGCTGAGTGTTGTGGCTTTAAACCCACACGGGACAACACTTTGTGTGATCCACAAATTGTTGTTCTGAGTCTGGGTGTTCTTTGTGTCCGTTTCTTGTATGTTTGTAAAGTCCCCCGCGATGCAGGATATATTCAAAAAAAAAAATTGAAGAGTTTGTTTAGGTGAAGAAGATTAGACATCCAACATCATGTTATTAATCTATAAAAAAATATGTTTAAAACATACATACATACATAAAAATCATGTCTATATCCCTGGAGGGGTTAGCAGAGGTATATTACATGCCCAGTTTTCTCCAGTGTTTTGATACAACGTAATAAGTGACAATTTAAATTGCCAGAGCCTCGTCTATCGAAGGAAGTACACCCCTTCCAGGTGAGATTGACTCAAATCCCAAAGTTCTTGGTGGGAACCCTATACAAAATGTGTCAAAATCTACTCCTTTTGAAAAAACGCAAACGAAGTGAGAAAGCGATCATATATTCCTTCCTCAAATAGAAAAAGATTACTCCTCCCAATATACTGATCGGATTAGATTAGGAGTATAATAGGCCAAGACCTTCTTTCGAAGGAGAGGCCTATATCCAGTAGTGGAGTGTTAAAAACTGCTGGTGACGTCATTTCAAATATATTATTTTCTATATCATTGAATTGTGCTTGTAATAAAGAACGGTGTAAAAGGATATGTCTAGAGAAGAAATATACACTGAATTGCAAGTGATAAAGGAGAATGAGAGAAGAAAAGTCATTGCTTCTACTCACAAATTAATATGAGAAAAAAGTAAGAAGACAATGGATAATAAAAATTGTGAAATTAGTGTTCATGCTTGGAGTCTATTCATGCTTTCCATCAGGCAGAGTAGTCACTTTGACAGGCTCTTGATGTAGAAAAAAAAGTAGGGATATTTCGGACATCTGACACACAACGCCATCTAGTCCCAAACTAAGCAGAGCTTGTACTATGTAACTGATATTAATACATATATACTTTTTTTGTAAATACATACATATTATATATGGGTGTTTTACCCAAAATCCAAAACAAATATTTGTATGATCTATACAAACATTTGGTCCGACCCGGAATTGAACCCGAGACCTCAAACACAGCAGTTATAATAGTAATCGTCCAACAATCAGTGAAAAATTATTTCAGATGGAATGATATTCTCTGAAAACCGTGTACTCTAAAGTACCAATAGAAAAGTACCCGATTGTATCCAATTATATAAAAGTATCATTTAACACTAAAAAGTGTCAGTTTCATCCCCCTCCAAAAAACTCCCTTGGGTTGCACGAACGCATCTCCATATATAATTTATTAAGGCATTTCATTTCCTTCAAGGGGTAGATAGGGTTGTCACAACCAAATTACGTAACGTAATAATGCAATATATTAAATTTAGAAAACAAAATAATTATTAAAAAAAAAACAGAAACTCTGGAGTAAGGAACTTGAGTTTTAAAAGCCGTCGATTTTATTTTTTATTAAGAATGGCAGATCCTATACCGTTAGCTATGAGATTTTGACTGCATGTAATTATCATATTTTTGGAAATATTTTTAAAATAATTTTTTTTTTTTTTTTTTTTAAAAAAGACAACGCCCGCATTAAGAATAAATCCTGTGTCGCGGGGGACTTTACAAACATACAAGAAACGGACACAAAGAACACCCAGACTCAGAACAACAATTTGTGGATCACACAAAGTGTTGTCCCATGTAGGATTTGAACCCACAACACAGCGAAGCGGAAAGCGGCGTGGCGACCGCTTAAACCACTAGGCCAATCGTGCAGTCAGTCAATTTTAATTCTTCTTTAAAAACAGTTGTTAAAACTTTAATAACAAAACGCATTCCTACGTTTTCTAAACTTGCCATGCTTAAATCTGCTTAGTTTGTTAACTACATGGCGTTGTGATTTAAGCGATCACCGGCCGCTTCCTGTTGCATCGAAGTGTTTTGGATCCGATCCTCACAGGGGACAACACTTTGTGCGATCCATAAATACTTGTTCTAAGTTTGAGTGTTTCTTGTGTTCTTTGAGTGAGGGGATTGTCTTAAAAAAAAACAGAGTGTGTGTACTCATGTACGCACGTAAGAAGTTATACTTCTTTGGCGTAACAATCTGAAAATAAAAAAAAATGTTAGCAACTAACTTCAGACTGTTGCTTTTTTCTGTTGGTAGCAACTAACTTCAGACTGTTGCTTTTTTCTGTCGGTAGCAACTAACTTCAGACTGTTGCTTTTTTCTGTCGGTAGCAACTAACTTCAGACTGTTGCTTTTTTCTGTCGGTAGCAACTAACTTCAGACTGTTGCTTTTTTCTGTCGGTAGCAACTAACTTCAGACTGTTGCTTTTTCTGTCGGTGTGCGCGCGTCGTAAAAATTCACTCTCATCATTTTTTCCGATCGCACCAAAAGATGTAAAACTTCAAAAAAATCATTCAAGCTAAAATTTCGTGCTAAAAAATAATGCAAACACTCAAAAAGTATAACATGTGCTTACCTTTTAATAGAGTTTGACACAATTATTTATCTTTTTTCCTCTGACATTCTCCAGTTCATGATTCTCTTGCATTACCCTCTTTGACCCAGTTCATCCATCTTTAATATGATCGTCTTCTACTATTGAGTCCACCAAATAATTTAGTAAAATGGTTGCTCTATATTAAGCAGTCATAAAATTTAGCAAAATTAATAGCAACTATCTCTCTATTATAAAAAAATATAAAAATAAATTATGTAAATCAATTATACTTTGACATACACTTGTTACCTATTTACTTTTGCTCTACCTTTTCACTTTTTTTTATTATAAGAGCCTGCCAAAGTGACTTTACTCTACCTGATGGAAAGCATGAACAGAATCCAAAAGTTGTAGTCACCATACTCATTGTGAATGCTGACAATGCAGTATGGTAACCCACACTATGTCGGCCTATTAAAATGATTTTTCACGCGTCTCGTAGGGACGTAAAAGGCATGACAGTCATCGTAGTAGTGTATTGCACACACTTACCACGACAACTGTCAACCCTGCATCAATGGGCCTCCGGTCTCGCACTCACCAACGTAACACGACAGCACGGATGCTGTCGCTTTAGGTCGATCTTCTGTGGGAGGGTATTACTGCCCCGGTCGAGCCGCCCCGTTCGTTCTGAAATCAGCGTGGCTCTACTACTTTTTTTTTGGAGTAAGAATAATATATAAAAAACTTCGGCTTAGTGGCAACCCTAAGAATATGGCTTACCAGCAATAGGTACAAAGAAGGGACAAAAATACCAAAGTAATGGTATCAATCAAGCTAATTTGCATTTCGTATATTTTTTTAGTAGGAATATAACTGTAGACTCTTTAAACAAGTAATGTGGTAAACCAAAGACCTTCACACACTTACTGATATTTGTCTATGGTATAGGGACAAACGAATAGACAAGCAATCTTATGGTGAGAGCCTACCGCCGCTCGTAGGCACATGCAACTCATTGGGCACGAGTACTTTACCGCTCTTTGATCCTCCCAAGAATCAATTAGATGTTTTGTGGTTTGGTAATTCACTCGTTGAAAATCAGCAATATAATTCCTTAACACCTATTTTCTGTTAAGTCTTGACTTGACTTTGGTAGAGCTGGCACTTTTGTGCTGAAATAAAGGCTTTTCTCAATCAACGCTGAAAAGTTCTAATATACGTTGCCAGACTAAAAAACTAGAACCGGACCTGATAGAATAATACAAAGAGTAACTTATCATGGTGATAAGAGATAGTGATGAAAAATGTTATTGTAGGTTTTTCTAAATTTCTGCTTAGCGCTGTGCTATACAAAAGATATATACCTATAAAGTACAACCTTATGAAAATTTGTCAGGAATTTCTTTTACCACAGCTTACTAACTACATTATATTATTTTTTGCCTCTACAGTGGTATAAACAACCACCTTTTTGCTATAGATGTTGTCTCAAGCTAGAAACATAACACAAAGAGAAACTTTCAGCTCTACATTTGTCTATGACCCTCCAGTGACAATAGAACGGCCGCCATTTGCAAAAGTTTGGCGCGCATTTTACACAAAGATGGCCGTTTCGAACTATTATTTTAGTGAGATTTACATGACTAATCAGTTAGCGTTATTAATAGTTAAATTACTATAACTTTAGAAATATCATTTATTATGAGCATGTTTATCACCAGTCTGGTTACCATAGTACAGATGCAGCTTAGTACGAAATCAGGCATCCATATATAGGATGTAGGTTACCATAGCACAGGCTCTGCCTAATTTGAAATAAGACAGCCGTGTGTGAGATGTGTGAGGTTATTAATACATATATATTTATTATTTATACTCATAATGTTAAGAAACGCTGTTGAGTAACTATTAATTCGAATTATACCAAAATAAACAAAACTCGGGATCAGAGGAAAAAACATTACAAAAAACTTCGTTGTGAAATAAAATTGTGCCAAAATTCCAAAATTAGGTGAACGTAGTGTTTGTCGTCCTACAACACGACGGACCGATGATTCAAAGAAAGTGGCTGCCAGCGGGTGGATATGGAAAGCCCAAGACCAGGATAGTTGGCAACCTTTGAAGGAGACCCTCGTTCAGTAGCGGACGGCTATAGATTGATATGATATTCGAATTTCTTTTTTCAATATTATTTCCATATTTATCATCCAGACAGTAATTGGAAGGGGCACACAAAAGAAAGCAACGCATTCTGTCATTAATGCAGGGGTAACAGTTATCGTGGTAACTATGTAAGCCTTACACTGTCACAATGACTGTCATGCCTTTTACGTCCCCAAGCGTGGTGTGAAAAAGCATCTCACTAGGCGACCATAGTGTGGGTCACCATACTGCGTTGTCTGCATTTGCAACGAGTATGGTGACCACAACTCTTGGATTCTATTCATGCTTTCTATCAGGCAGAGTAGAGTCACTTTGGCAGGCTCTTAATATAGAAAAAAAATAGAAAGACGTATACCCATGGACAACAGTGGCTACTTGCCACCAGTAGAGCTATCTATTCGCTTGACCTATTAAAAACACTAAATGTAGTTTAATTTCCCTTTTAGTGTCAATTTTCTACACTAAAGGCGACGACATAGTACTCCATTAACCTAATAAAGTCACGTATGTGTGTCATGTGTTCTTACTATCTCAGAGAAAGTGGGAATAACTAATTTAACTCATTACCTTCGAGGTTTGAAGTGTCGCCATCTTGTAAGTGCTGAGAGTAAGTGGTTTCAATTCAAATGTGCATATGTGTAGGTATTTAAGTCACGTTTTTTCACTTAAACCTTATTCTTCTGAGTATTTTACTCCTTTTTTATAAATCAAGAGCCTGCCAAAGTGACTCTACTCTGCCTGATGGGAAGCCTGAATAGAATCCAAGAGTTGTGGTCACTATCATTATTGCAAATGCAGACAATGCAGTATGGTGACCCACACTATGGCGGCCTGGTAACACTTACCAATGAAACACGACAGCACGTATGCTGTCGCTTTAGGTTGATCTTCTGTGGGAGGGATCTTCGCTCCGGTCCAGCCGGCCCGTTCGTGCTGAAATCAGCGCGGCTCTCCCACTTATAAAATATAGGTCTATCTTTAAAGACTACCTCACTATAACCTTTTTTATGGTAAATAAATTTGATCACGCTGTATAGCATCACGCTGCTAGCAATAGGAGACGCAGATGCGATTGCGCATATCAGGTAGTCACTTCAAAACTAAAATGTTGACTAGTTAATTTCGTGGTATAGATTTTTCGTGACGGTATCGGTTTTACGTGTCGATGTACGCGCGCATCGTAATAATTTACTCTTATCATTTTTACCTAACGTGCCAAAAGAAGAAATTAATAATTTCACTTTTCTCAGGACTCTAACTCTAATGTAACGTTATTTATTGCCTTCAATATAAGGATATCAATAAAATAGCAATAACTTCACAAAGAGCCACGTCCGTACCGGATGAGGTTCAGACGTAGACTGAGCTCAAACGGAAATAACGCCGCCGCCATCTTGCCGCAAGCGGAAGTGAAGACAGCTTAATGAGCTGCTGAGACCTATGCTTTGTGTCTGTGTGTTCCGGTTCATTGTGTTGTAACTTTTGAAAGTCACTTGTAAAGTTTTGGATACTTTATAAAGACGAATTTATACGATTTGTTTCAAAGATTTCGTCGTACGTTTCCACTGTTAATTTTTACTTTGTTGTATTGTAGTGTTGCGGAATCTCCTTTCCAAAAAAAATGTATAATTTAATACCTAAAAATTGGACTAATTAGAACGCAGAATACGATAGTGTTTAATAACATAAATAAATAAATATTTCGGACGTTTGACACATAACATCATCTAGTTTCAAACTAAGCAGAGCTTGTACTGTGATAACTAGACTGACAGATAGAAAATTTATATACCTTTTTTTTTGTAAATACATACATACACTCAAACTTCGAAACATATTTGCAGATCATACAATCATTTGGTCCAACCCGGGCATCGAATCCGAGATCTTAAGCACAGTAGTCGCATTCACTACCGCTGCGACACCAAAACAGTTATGAAACACTACCAACGAAATAGCGTAATTAGCATCATCAACAGCATTTAATGATGATGTCCTCCTAGTTGACTTCAGCTCATCAAGAGCCTTTTACAATCCACTGCTGGACATAGGCCTTTCCTTAGTAAGGAGGTTTTGGCCTACTATATCCCGCTGGCCAGACGGGTCGGAATAGGATATGTTCCAAGTTTTCCTTCTCTTTGTAATGATGTTGTCTTGCGTACTTTGTTCCCTTAGTCGCCTTTTACGACACCCACGGGATGAATAGGGATGGTAACACTATGTATTCTTAATACGTCAACACACAGACAATCGAACCTACCTATTGAACTAACATGAGAAATTCAAGAGAAACTATTGAACAATTCTAAGCTCAAATCTATAACTTCTATATTGTCTTTAGAGAGGCATTTCGGCAAATGTGGATCGAAAGCGTGTTGCGAGGCAATTTGAAAGCTTTATCAATAATTCACGGGAAACAGATAGAGAACCATTTTGCACAGCCCTTTGTGCTAGCGATAGAATAAAGAGGATATGACTATTATTATCTGTTAGTTTTATTTGCGACTTTACTCTCAGTAAAATTTAAACGGCTATCATTTCGAACACTTGACACACATCGTCATCTAGTCCCAAACTAAGCAGAGCTTGTACTAGCGGTACTAGATAACTGGTATAACATATGTACCTTTTTTTTGTAAGTACATACATATTATACATAGAAAACACTCAAACTCTGAAACAAATATTTGTAGATTATGTAAACATTTGTTTAGACCCAAGAATCGAACCCGAGACTTCAAGCACAGCAGTCACATACGCTACCACTACGCCACCGAGGCAGTCAAACAAAAATGTCAATCAATGATATAAAATGTTTCTTTATTTGGTTTAGAAATACATCAATCATCAACAGCCTTCGACACAGCAGTCGCATTCACTACCGCTGCGATACCAAAAAAGTTATAAAACACTAGTAAAATAGCGTAATTAGCATCATCAACAGCATTTAATGATATTGTACTCCTAGTCGACTTCGGCTCATCAACAAGTTCCATTCCAAGTTTTCCTTCTCTTTGCAATGATGTTGTCTTGTATACTTTGTTCCCTTAGTCGCCTTTTACGACACCCACGGAATGAATAGGGGTGGTAACACTATGTATTCTTAATCCGTCATCACACCAACAAATTACATATACAACACACATATTTATATACTACAGACTTACAACATGATATATAGTATTTATTTGTTAATGAACTTTTTCTACAAAAATAATAGACTGGCCTGTTCCAAACGATAATTAATCTAAATATGTACCAAGTGTCATCCGATTTCGTTTAGTCGTTTTATCGTTAAGCGACTAAAAGCCATCTAAGTTTTGACATTAATAATATTAATATACTGTTATCACGGCAAAAGTTTTTGTTTAATTATTTGTTTAAATGCGCTCGTCTTTGAAACTATTGATCGAATTACAAAATATCTTTTTTATATTGAACAGACTAGTAATTGAATAAGCTTATGCTACGATATTTAGAAGTAGAGCTGTGATCACAAACTGAAACTACAGAGTCATTTCTCGTAGTTTCTAGCCGTTTCTTGCTGTAGTAATAACTAGTTGAATATCTTGATTTTGATAATGATTGTTCTTGTACTTTTAATTAGACGGTGACTTATCAAAGATTTTGAAGTATTCTTAATATTTATTTTCGAGTCTTTGTGAGATCCATACTATTCTTTCGTCAATAGGGCTGCCACATTAAAATTTAACGTGCCATATCTCATTCAAATGACGCTTTATACACCATTACTATCTGTTTACACCCTAGCTATCTTCAAGTTGTTAACACCGGTGTGAGCAGGGCTCACGGAAGATTAAATATTGACTATTGTATGACTTATTAATTTTGAATTTATTAATACGTCGAATATGAAAATTTAGGACTTCGTTTCATCTCGAGAAAATGATGTCAATATGGTAAATAGCTTAAGTTGGATATATTATCTTTGTAGTTTCGCTATGCATTGCAATGCCGCGTAAACACAAATGAATTAATTTTTTAGGCCCCCATAGCGTGGGTCGCCATATTACAGTGTCGTCATTCACAGTAAGTATGGCGACCACCGCTCTTGGATTCTATTCGTGCTTTCCATCAGGCAGAATAGAGTCACTTTGGTAGGTTGTAAATAAAAAAAAACTGTCACAAATATCAAAAGAACAAACAATAAAATATATATTTTTGGGCTTAGAACCACTACAGGGGTACCTAGAACATCCTACCAATGTTTCATCACAATCTGATTAATAATTTTGGGTCTCGTAGAGGACAAACAAACAAACAATGATTTTAAATAAACTATTTTAATCATTAATTAACTCTGACAAACTGGAAAACATTTAAATGTATTTCAAGTTCATCTGGCTGTTCTATTCAAACACTTTATGTTTTCAAATAAAAGGCAATTGAAAATGCACATTTGCCTCATCAATTGTTGTAAATCATCTAATTTTACCCTTCTCGAATTATACTGAAACGGGGCCCCCTACTATGACTTCTTACGTTCACTTAGCCTTCTCCATAATATATCTCCTAATCACGGTATCGGGCTTCAATTGGTTGGTTATTCACTGGTGTAACCTCTTTCATTCTAACTTTTACACACTTGAATTGGTTGACTTAAGACTATGCATGAGTATTCAACTTACATTCAATGCCAGAACATAAAGAATTTCTTTTTCTGTAATAAGAATTTGCAAAAAACGATGTAAATACAGTAGGCATTTGTAGCAACTTCCACATACAGCGCGAACAAGAATTCATATTACATCGCCACCTAGCAAAGACACATTGAACTACGGAGCAACTACTAATACTGAATCACGATATAGAAATTCTCGCGGCGATTAGCATATACACAATAGCCCAACATCAACCGTCGGGATGATCAACTTGCCTGGTCGGAGGATGACATCCGATCCCCCACAAATTCATTTGTAAATGATATATTAAACTAAATTTGTAAGTAAACGCCAATAAAATTCATTTTTTAAAAATATTGTGGAAAACTCGAGGTAAATTTGGTAGGTATTTATTAGTAAATGAAATACTAAACTACAACATAGACTAATAAGAGAAATTTCTCTACAAATCTAATATAATGGGATGGGAAACTAAACATCCAGCTAAGTAACAAGCTCATTTACATTAAAATCAATGCTAAAATCACTATTATCTTCTGTTTACAGGATAACATCAAGTCTTCTACCATCACCATTTTAATTTGTGTTATCTTCTAGGGATTTGAGTCGGAACGAGCTGACAGCGATCAGTAGGAGAACATTCAGAGGATTAACAGCATTGAAGAGTTTACATCTGGATGGAAATCACCTGAAGTGTATTGATGAGAAGGCGTTTGAAAACTTGAAGAGCTTGGAAGTGCTGTAAGTATTTAATTAACATCGCGTTCATCAACTAAATTAACTAAAATTTGCCAACTAAATTGTCTGAACTTAGTTTTGTTAGCCGATCCGAACTCACATGAATAAGTCAAGCCATTCTTAATCCCTAACATTCGTCTCACCCAAAATGATTATCACTAATCTAGTTTTACCTTGCTTTTTAGTGGACTGATTACTTATTTTCCAGTTTAGCTTAGCTTAGTTGGCTTACTTCTTAGTTTAGTTAGATAGCCTATACCTCTAATCCACCTCTCATCCTGTAACTCAAATGATTAATCTGCTCGTTTGTCCCTTATATCATTCTAACTGCGCCGTACGGTGTTCTTGTTGTGTATATATCATCCCACGAGAACAGTACATTGTTTCAGCATAAAAACTAGCTAATATACTGTCTGTAAACGTGTTAAATTTTATCCAATTCCGTTCAGACGTTTTTGCGTGAGAGTGTAACAATCATCCATAAATCCGTACAAACATTTCCATTTTCCTTTTTAATATTAGTAAGATTCACTTCTGTATCCATTGGGAAAACTGCAAGAAACACGGCTACCATACTTAATTATCCAACTAACATATATCTTGAAGAATTACATCAACATTTTCACTTACTGAAGGTTATAAATTGACCCGTACCGACCTCACAATATTGATCCGACCCCTCATCGTCTTATTCATTACCGAATTATTGAATACTTTGACCCAATTTGATGGGTTTATTAACAATATTGGAGCGTGACCTCTGAGAATTACGGGCGATTTACTTCTTGGTCGTATAGATTTATAACCTATAATTATTATTGTAAGAGACAAATATATAGAGAAAGCGAAGTCACACAAATAATGGCGGTTTATGAGACATTTCAGACACAATCTTATCCCAGAGCAGAGCTTGTACTATGGTAACGAGCCTTTTTTTATTTTAAGAGCATGTCTAAGTGATTCTGCTTTGCCTGATGGAAAGCATGAATAGAATCTGCGAGTTGTGGTTGTCCACATATACATTGTATACATTGTAAGTGCAGATAATGCAGTATGGTGACCTACATTATGGCGGCCTGGTGAGATGCTTTTTCACGCTCAACGTGGGGACATGACCACACACAGTGTAAGGCTCACCACACTGCCATGATAACTATCACCCCTGTATATTGATAGGTATGTAGGTTGGTCTTCTTTGGCAGGGTAGTACTGCTCTGGTAGAGCCGGCCCGTTCGTGCTAAAATTAGTGTGGTTCTACTATCTAAGAAACTGGTAAATAAATTGAAATACATATATCGTTAGTTTTAGGAGACACAGAAATTATAACTAAATTACATGCAAGTATAAAACAAACAATTTGAAGATAGTAGAACCACACTGATTCCAGTACGAACGGGCCGGTTCGACCGGCGAAGTACTATCCTCTCAGAGAAGATCAACCTAAAGCGACAGCAGCCATCCTATCGTGTTTCGTTGGTGAGTGTAAGACCGGAGGGCCATTGATGCAGGGGTAACAGTTATCATAGTAAGAGTGTAAGCCTTACACTGCTACGATAACTCTCATGCCTTTCACGTCCCCAAGCAGGGCGTGAAAAGCATTTTACTGGGCCGCCATAGTGTGACTCATCATACGATGATGCCTGCATTTGCAATGAGTATGGTGACCACAACCTTTGTATTCTATTCATGCCTTCCATCAGGCAGAGCAGAGTCACTTTGGCAGGCTCTTAAAAAGAAAAACAGTATTCGTGTTCATTATATAATTATTTGACCAAGATCGAAACCGAACCCACTACCTTAGGCTTGACAGTTAGAGCCACCACTAACCCAATATGTTCACAGTGATTTCGTCAAATTATTATAATTAGTCAACAATTTAATATTCGTTTCATATCATAAATCTTATATTGAACTAAATTAATTAAAAACCAGTAAAATGAGATCAAGATAAGATCACTACCTGTCTAGGGAGAGGTCTCTATCCAGTGGTGGACTGTTAAAGGGTGTAGATGTGAAGATAAGATCGGTATTTCCCAGGTTATTGGCACCCAAGATAGAGAGTGATTTTTAATCGGTTCGAGTCCGACACATCCACCTCTCTGGCCAACTGGTGAAAGTTATGGGAGGGGATTATTATTTTATTATTTTTTACAAGCTGTAGCGTGTGAATTTTGAATTTTTGTCTTAGCTTTCCCTATCCCGTGGTAAATCTTGGATAAAAAGTAGGCAAGTAAGCAAGTAGGTAGGATGCCCAGTTACCTCCTCTATCTCCTAGTGAAATTCCTATTTAAATCCGTTCAGCCGTTTTAGAGATTAGGACCGACAAACAAACGGACAAAAATGTAAGAAAATAGTTTGTTTTAGTATCGTGTAAAGAGCTACAGACAGACACTGATATTTTATTTATATGTATTGTTTTATCTATTCACGTTACGGAGGACTTACAGCTAACAATTATGTATTAAAAAGAAAGATTTCGTTAGAAATTAAAAAAATATGCGCTGTCCATAGCAGAAAATTTCAAACTGTTTTATACCCACTTTTATTCGAGAAGAAAAAAGTACGTGAAACAATGAGTCGACAGAAAATGCTGAACGCTGAAACACGTACTTTATGGCTGTATTCATAATTTATGTTTGTCTACTGATATTTGTACGTGAGCTGTGTCCAAAACTGTAAGTCAAATAAGAAGCAGCTGAAATGTGAAAAAAGTTTATATACCTACAGCTTAGACAAGATATATATACGACAGGACATTTTGTCTATGCGTATAACCTGACAAACTAGTAAACAGAGGTCTAATGTCAACCGCTCTATAGAAAAACCAATATTCAGGAAAACTGGTAGTAGCCGACCTTAATTAATCTTGGGAATGATGTACTAATGTACTCCTAGCCGATTGATGCTACGGTGACCATTTTTTTTTTTTTTTTTTTAACGTTTTTAAACCCCCTCGAGCCGTCACCCCACCGGGGTTTACGGCAGGGTGGTGTGTCGGAATCGGACCGACTAAAACCACACGGTGTGCCACTCTGCGCTTGAGATAGGAGGGATCCGGGAACCGCTGCTATTACGACATCCAGATCCCTCCTAGTGCCTGCCCGGTACCTCGGGCACCATCTGCTGATAAACTCTCTATTATAGGCGACGTACGGCACACGCGGACGTCGCCTCCTTGCGGCTGGCCATTATAGCGGATGGAGGGGAAAACCCGTCCCGTCCACTCAAGGCGGCATGAGGCGCTGGTATGCGCGCCTCCGCCGCCCGGCTCGCCGACGGCGAATTGGGTCCGAGAGGATATCGTCCTCCCGGGCCTTCTCCGCCGCCTCCTTCCGTGAAATTACGTCTTCGCAGAAGGTTGCGACCGCGGTAAAACAACTGTCGCTACCGGCCATGGAGCGTATGACGGCCGGTAGCGAGAGATCTCCTCCAATAACTGCAGTGAGGACCCCACGCTGCGCCGCCCAGGCGGAACAAACCGCTAGTGTGTGCTGAGCCGAGTCCTCACTGCAGTCGCAGTGGTGACAGGCGGGACTCAATTCCCTCCTGGCGACCGAGTGCAGGTACTTCCCGAAGCAACCGTGCCCGGAAAGGACCTGCGTTAGTTGGAAGGAAAGGGTCCCGTGCTGCCGCCCCGCCCACTCGGCGATGACCAGCTGGAGAGCCTCCACGGCGGCAAAACCAGCACGTGGAGCCTCCAGCCGGGACGACCAACGAGCCATCGTGGCTCGACGAGCGGCCTCTCGCCACTCGCGTATCTCTTCGGGCGGGGGCTGTATGCCGCTACCCGCCCGGAAGTCAGCCGTCCGCCGATAAACTTCGGCGAGCACTTCCGCCTCCAAATCCCACGGAGGAGTTCCGGCCAAGGCGCACGCCGCCTCCGTCGATACGGTGCGGTAACCGCGTATGGCTCTAACCGCCAATATCCTCTGAGGGTGCCAGAGGCGAGCCCTATTCTGGGCGGTCAGAGCCGCCGCCCACACCGGTGCACCATACAGCGCCATTGACCGGACAACCCCCGTGTATAGCCGTCTTGTCGCTACGCTAGCTCCACCCAGATTGGGCAAAAGTCGCCCAAGGGCAGAAGCAGCGCCGACCATGCTACGGTGACCAGTCTCAACGCAGACCAGCCATCCACGCAGTGCATTCTGTTCTTTTACTCTCATAATCTGATAACACGGTTATCCGACACTACCACGGAGAGATCAGGCTCAGAACCGACTGCTTTACCTGTTCTCCTATGCACAGGGATTAAGACCCTAACTTCCAAACGCCTGGCTGTTATCAAGCATTTCTATAGCCAGAAAAACTTGATAACACCTTTGTGGCCCGACCTGGGAATCTAACTCGAGACCTCTTAATCAGCAGTCGCATACCTTAACCACTAGATCAACGGGGCAGTTTCTATGGAATAATAAAGATTAGGAAAACGAGATGAGATATGTTATTAGTACATCATCGTATTATCCTCCATTAACTCCTAATAAACTCGATTTTGACGTCTCTGTCTCTTTCTGTTCACAGAACTCTGAACAACAATAATCTGACGTACTTAGCCCTGGAGCCAGCTGCCATCACAAGGTTAAATACGCTACGATTGACCGATAATCCTGTGGTTTGTGATTGCCGTGTCGCGAGGCTGTCAACTGCTGTGAGAGCGGCAGGCATTCTTGGAGTTGGCGCCAGGTAATATCATTTGACTGGCAAATGTTTATCAATCTTGCTGCCATGTTGTCATTTCACTGCACGGTTGGCTTAGTGGTTTAAACAGTCACCACGCCGCTTTCTACTGCGCTGAGTACTGTGGGTTCAAACCCCACATGGGACAACATTTTGTGTGATCCACATATTGTTGTTTTGAATCTGTTTGTTCTTTGTGTCCGTTTCTTGTATGTTGTAGTCTCCCGCGACACAGGATTTATTCTTAATGCGAGCGTTGTCTTTCAAAAAAAGAAAACTAAACACGAAAACGGCTCGATTAGAGGGATATTAAGATTTTATATGAAATTTGTGTTAAGTGTTGCGACTTCCAGATACAGTGCAACATAAATATACTACAGCACCATCTACTGAAGACACACTGAACTACGCAGTGACTAGTCATCCTGTATCACGATATAGAAATTCTCATGCTAGTTAGCATACATAAAATTTTCCAACATCAGCCGTGGGGTCACTGCCCACCAGGTATGAGTACCTGTCCTGGCAAAGAAGATCCTTTGTGTTGGAAGGACATGACACCCGTTTCTCTACACCAAGTAATTCTTACGTTGCATTCTGCGGAGCATACATGAGTGGCTGACGGGGTGGCAGATTTTAAGATCTTTGACAATCATTTATAATTAGGTTACTTATGAGGTGGTTTGCCTTCCATAACATTTTTCTTTAAATCATTTATGCTAAACAATCTTCGAACAAGTGGTGAAATGGGATGTGGAATGCATTTTTTACTTTTGGAGTCATTTTCAGATGTCAGGCTCCAGCTGCTTTGAGAGGAGCTCTCCTGACAGAGTTGGAGGCACATGAGCTGATCTGCAGCGGTAAGTTTCATATATTTTTCGAAATCGAAGATCTTGTAATTTGACCCCATAGAAGAAGTAACTGCATCTCCTTTCTAATTTTGTGGTATGCCTACGATTAGATAAACATAGCATATCTATAGAAAACTCTAGGACCTGGGTGTTTGGAATGCCCAAATTTCTTTTACTGCATACTATGTACGAAGAACGATTGAAATCCCAAGGAAGATAGACATCAAGCAGGCGCTGGTCGTAAAACCACAAAATCATATCTCAATGAATATGAGAATTCGTAAAAGAGAATGTTGAGTGATCAAAGAGAATCATCACACGCCGTCTTCGTGACGCACAAGGTGTGTAGTTACACCTTCACTCACTTGATCGCGTTGATTGTATTTACTGTCGATATTTCTATAAACTACTCTTACAATGTCTACATACTTTGTTTCATCATTACGATGGTGATTACACTCGATGATAACAGAATTCCATGATATTGAAATTTTTATATTTAATTTCAACCACTTCATTTGTTATTTAGTTACGGTCTACGGCTCATGTAGTTCCATTCAATAGTTTGATCCTGACTCCAGCAAGTGCTGACTCATTGATGCAGGGTGACAGTTGTAGTAGTAACTGTGTAAACCTTATACTGCCACGATGACTGTCATGCCTTTTACTTCCCCAATCGGGGTGTGAAAAAGCATCTCACTAGGCTACCATAGTGTAGTTCACCATTCTGCATTGTCTACATTTGCAGTGAGTATGATGGCCACAACTTTTGGATTCTGTTCGTGCTTTCCATCAGGCAGAGTAGAGTCACTTTGGCAGGCTCTTAATATATAAAAAAAGAAAAGTGCTCTGCGATCGCTGATTTGCTTAATTGATGGTTTTACAGCTGAAATATGCTCCTTTATCCGTTTCACTATTGTGCGTTTTGTCTAAACGATGTTGGTGCTACCATAACAGCGATTCACCTTTTATACCCCAAGCGTCTGCAGCAGTATAATCCTTGGGTGTTTCTAAGCACTTCATCATCATCTCCGCCAAAAGACGTCCACTGCTGGACATAGGACTGCCCCAAGGTTCTCCACAACAGTCGGTCCCGCGCCGCCGGCATTCAACAGCTTCCCACGACTTTCATCAGGTCGTCGGACCACCTTGTGGGGGACTTACCAACGCTGCCTTTCCCAATACGCGGTCGCCACTCTAGAACTTTATGGCCTCGTCGATCATCGTTTCTGCACTCAACTAAACTTTATCAAACAAATTCGTCGTCACAGGTCCAACCACTACAATTACAGTGGAGTGTTCAGCAGAACCTCGCTGCCCCCCTCCGTGCCGCTGCACGCCTGAAGGTACCGTCGACTGCCGAGAGAAGCTTCTATCAGAATTACCTGTCACCATACCCCATAGGGCTACTGAAATGTAAGTATATACGATTCACCGATTTGTACATGTTACGAAACGATTGTGATGGGGTTCGAACCCACTGTTATTACTCTAGCACTGCTTATATTCGTGTACAAATAAAATTTCACCAAATAAATTATTCACTTAAAAGTTATGACTCACATAAAAGCAGACAGCACGCGTTACGTTAAGTGTTTTAAATCAAACCTGCATTTTTTATATTCTTAGCTTTAGTATATATTGATGATAATTGATGATATTCGTGACGATAATAATGACGATTGTGTGGGTAATACAAATTCTGCCTGTGTCTGGTCTGCCACATTAAGTTTTGTAACAGATCATTTTTAATAAATTTATTTTTTATCCTATGTTACTTCTAATACCTCCAAGAGCATGTGTACAAAATTTCCTGATAATCGGTTGAGTAGTTTTCGCGTGAAACCATAACAATCAAACTTACATTCGCATTTATAATATTACTAGCTGACCCGGCAAACGTTGTTTTGCCATTTTTACTAAAATGGCTATTAAAAAATAAGGGTTGATCGTAGAAGGGTGAAAATTGAGGATTGTATGTATTTTTGTATCTTGTATCATAAAAAAATAGAAATGAAAAATTTTGTCTAAAAAATAAAAAAAAAATTTAGGGTTCTACTACCCCTAACATTTAGGGGGATGAAAAATAGATGTGGGCCGATTCTCATAGATACTGGATAAGCACAAAAAATTTCATCAAAATCGGTCAAGCCGTTTCGGAGGAGTATGGCAACGAAAACTGTGACACGAGAATTTTATATATTAGATATAGCAGAGATTAATAGCAATGTAATTTCCTTTACAAAATAGTTTACAATATTTAAGTACATGTGAAAGTGTGTAGTTTTTACTAAACGCCTTATTTTTTCTCTGTCAGTCGTTTGGAGCAGAACGAGATTACCGAGGTCCCAGCTGGTGCGTTCTCGTCAGTGAAACGCGTCGCCAGGATAGATCTATCTAACAATAAAATAACAAAACTAGCGGCTGATTCCTTCGGTGGTTTAGTACATTTGACTTCTTTGTAAGTGTTTTTTATTATTATTTTGGAACGATGTTCCTTATCGCGCGGTACGCTGGCTAAGGGGGTTAGGCGAGTGTCACGAAAAATCCTCACGACACTTTTGTTATAGTGCGTAGCGCAAGGAGAGGGGGCAGGCCGAGTGTAGGATTCGACTTATTCGTTCTCTCTCTCGCTCTCTCTCTCTCTCTCTCTCTCGACAGTGACAAGCCACGCGCGTCTGCTGTGTATGCGTACATTATTGTGTCGTGTTCGTGTGTATGTAGTTTTAGTTACTTTTAATACTTTTAAACATTGATTACAATTTTATTAGCATTTCTTCACTTATTTCATTTATCATTTAACTCCCAAAATATTGTTACTTTATTTAATTATACCTCCTATAATACTTCAAAATGAAAGGAACTTCGTTCCAATAGGGTGTCCCACATGTGACACCTCAGACATTTTTGACAATTAGCGTGTCTAGAAAGAAATGTATATTTTTCTTCCATTTTTAAACTACCTGTATCGAATTTCAAGACCCTTCTTGAAGATTTGATTTTCATTTGATACTTGGTCGATAGTATTATGTATTACGATGAAAGCGATCATTTGGGCTGTGTTTAGGTGTAATATTTATGTATAATGTATGTCTTTAGAAATATTTAAGTGCATTTATCAGCAGTCTGGTTATCGTAGGAAAGGTTCTGGCAATTTTAGGATCAAACAACCGAGTGTAAGTAGTGTAAGGTTAAACTAAAGCGTGAAAAATCAATATGGCGGCATTTTGGCGCCATTATTTTCTGTCAGTGCTTTTCGTATAACCAAGTACGAGATATTCATAGGTGAGAATGTTTATTTAATAAACAACTTCGCAAAACTGTGTTGTAGTGTACAGAACAATACTAATTGTTGGTTTCTTATGCCATTTTCTTGTTAATAACTGCCTCGAATGTGACTGCCGTGTTTGAGGTTTTGAATTTGATTACCAGGTCCGGATCATGTTTATATGATCTGCAAATAATTGTTTCGGCGTTTGGTTGTGTGTTTACATGTATGTATGAAAAAAAGAATAACTATTCTATCCGTCAGTCTAGTTATTATAGTACAAGATCTGCTTAGCTTGAAACTAAATGGCATAGTGTGTCAAATGTCCGAAATATTTATTTATTTATTTGTGTATGCATATCTATATCAATATATTCTCTATTTCATTGAATTTAAGTTATATTTTTGTGCAACTGGATTATGTGCATCGACAAAATTAGTACTTTGGACATAAAGATACAAGCACGATGCGGTCTCGTCTTCCTGAGTGAGGTTGGTGAGCTGCTCGCTTCAGCCGATCTACACCTGTAGCATAACAATCTCGAACATCTGACACACTACAATTAGTCTGATACAATTAGATACTACAACTAGTCTGATCCCAAACTTGGCAGAGTCTGTGCTATGGTAACCAGGTTATTGATTTCTAAATACATATATGTTGTAGTGAAATTACACACAGACAGAAAACAAATGATTGTGTTCATTACACAACTATTTATTCTGGGTAGAAATCAAATTCATGATCTCGGGCTTAGCGGTCAGTTGCACGATACAGAGCAACATTTCCAGCAATGATCGTGTGTCCCTCCCACTGTGATCCTTGGTCCTTTAAGCGGGACGTAAAAAAACATAAAATTGGTAGACATACGCTCCCGAACTAAACGGTTCGGCTCTTTGTTCCTGTGTAAATCAGTTAAAGCCGTACGTGCGCTAGTAATGAATACCAATTCATTACCAGCGCACGTGTTTCCCTCCCACTACGATCCCCGGTCCTTTAAATGGGGCGTGAAAAAGCATCTCACTAGGTCGAAATAGCGTGGGTCGCCATATTACACTGTCGTCATTCGCAGTGAGTATGTCGACCACCGCTCTTGGATTCTATACATGCTTTCCATCAGGCAGAATAGAGCCACTTTGGTAGGTTGTAAATAAAAAAAAAAAACAAAAAATTATCTCATTAAGCAACCAATGTGTGGGTCGCCATGCTGCATTGTCTGCATTCGTACAGAGGCTACTACTCTTGGAGCCTATTCTTGCTTTCCATCAGGTAGAGTAGTCAATCTGACATGTATATTTATAAAAAAAAAACAGAATATGTTTATGATTATAAGAATTTTCGAGAAACTTCGAGATAATTTGATAGAATCGTCTGAACGATAGCACTCGAGTGAGTATTTATATAGAATATTGTATTAATTTTATATACATGTATGTTTATGTATTGTGTATGTACTGTTTATATAAAACAATATTTCTTAAGTAATATATGTCAACTTCATTATTTTACCTTTGCACCTACCGCATCATGTTTCTACATCACCTAAAGGTTGACTGGGAGAGAATGCCCCATGGCATTAAGTCCGCCTTTGTACAACATGTGCATTAAGTATAAATAAATAAATAATTTTGCAGCAGTATTATCCCTCTATCTCTGATGTTTTAGCCAAGAAACTTCTGCCGTATTTTACAAATCGTTATGCGTACTTTAACTGCAAATTTTACATTTCAGAGTGCTATACGGTAACAAAATCAAAGACTTACCGTCAGGTATCTTTCACGGGCTGTCTTCACTGCAATTATTGTAAGTATTGTATTCATTTTATCTTTTATAAAATCATTCATCGGTAATATTATATTGTAAACGTTTATTGCCATTGTGGTCACTGCTGCGCTCCAAAAGATCTTAGCGTTATGTTAAAAGATTGTAAAGTTATTGAGCAACAATATAGCTTATAACAGCCGTTCCTGGATCCCTCCTGTCTCAGAGTGGCACACCGTGTGGTTTTAGTCGGTCCGATTCCGACACACCACCCCGCCGCAAACCCCGGAGAGGTGACGACCCGAGGGTGTTCCCCTCGTTAAAAAAAATCTATATACCTTAAGTTTATATCTGATGGATAAGGAACAAATCGATTCTGTTCCTTAGACAAATTGAAATGGAAATAATTTAAATAGATATATATAAAGAAAAACTACGTCTAGACATAAGACACAAATAGTATCAATATCTTAGAAATCCATACAACTCGTTGAATATTATTGTAATCTACAGACAGACAGTTCCTCTTTTCTGTTGACAATATATAACAAGTTTTAAAGTCACAGATACAACTCTTTAACCTTTCAATATTTAATTTCATTTACTTATAATTTGTTGAAATCTTTCTTTAAAAACCCCAAAAAAAAAATGTTCTGTTTACATTTAACTAGCAAAAATAAATTTAGAATCATGAGGCGATAGGAGACGCATTATTGTTTTGTCCAGGGGTCAGAATTCAGTAGTCTTATTGCGGAGATCAGTCGCCGAGTTAGGGATAAAGATGATGACTCCCACTACAACTAGTTTCTGGTGCAGAGGATGTCTATTGCAATGCAGTGATGCGATACTGCCGGTATCATAGGCACCGTAACTGTGCCGTAACTGCCAGTAACAGTGTGGTGACGGATTAAGAATACATATTGTTACCACCCCTATTCATCTCGTGGGTTTCGTAAAAAGCGACTAAGGGAACAAAGTATACAAGACATCATTACAAAGAGAAGGAAAACTTGGAATAAACCCTATTTCAACCCGACTGGCCAGCGTGGTATAGTAGGCCAAAACCTCCTTGCTAAGGAGAGGCCTATGTCCAGCAGTAGACTGTAAAAGGCTGTTGATGTTGATGATGATTCTGTAATAGAAACATTTGTAGCATCATATTTCTTCGATTAAAATTGTACAAATCTAAACAATTGTCATTTCTGTTTACAGACTTCTCAACTCTAATGAAATTACATGTGTGCGGAAAGATACTTTCAGAGATCTTCAGAACCTAAAATTATTGTAAGTATACCTTCAGAAGTTTGTCAATTAATATTTAATGTGTTTTGAACGAATTGCGCAACAAAACTATATAAAAAAATACCGTATTTGAAGAAATTATATTTCAGTTTCAATTTATGTAAACTGCCACAATTTAAGTAATATATTTAATTTTTAAGTAATTTAAGCGACAACATCCGTGCGTGTCGTGTTTCATTGGTCAGTGCGAGACCGGAGGCCCATTGATGCAGGGGTGACAGTTGTCATGGTAAATATGTAAGCCCCTGCCACGATGACTGTCATGCCTTTACGTCCCCAAGTGAGGTGTAAAAAGCATCTTAATAGGCCGTCATAGTGTGTCACTGTATTGTCAGCATTCGCAATGAGTATGGTGACTACAATTTTTGGATTCTATTCATGCTTTGCATCAGGTAGAGTAGAGTCACTTTGGCAGGCTTTGGATTTATTCTAATATTCTACATTTTTTCTTTTTTTCAGATCTCTATACGACAATAACATCAGATCCCTACCAAATGGCACTTTTGATGCTTTAACAGGAATTCAAACTTTGTAAGTCGCTTTGAAAATTATCGATGTTGAATTGATTGAATATCTATTTAATAAATAAATAAATAAATGTTGTGGGTTCAAACCCCACAACAACACTTTGTGTGATCCACAAATTGTTGTTCTGAGTCTGGGTGTTCTTTGTGTCCGTTTTTTGTATGTTTGTAAAGTCCCCCGCGACACAGGATTAATTCCTAATGCGGGCGTAGTCTTTTAAAACAGAAAAGAAAAAAAATAAACCTCCTTGCTAAGGAGAGGCCCATATCCAGCAGTGGGCTGTAAAAAGCTGTTGATAAAGTATTATTATTGTCACACACGACCGTCTGATCCCAAACTAGGCAAAGCCTGTACTATGGCAACCAGATTGCTGATAAACATACATATTATAGATAAATTACACCCAGACACAGAAAAAATGTTTGTGTTCTATGCACAAAGGTTTGTCCAGGGTGGAAATCAAACCCACGACCTCTAGCTTAGTAGTCAGAAACACTAACCGTTAGACCAACAGGCTTGTCTAATACGATATATCTAAGCTACATGAAAAGCTGCGTAAGTCTCATCATCATCATCTCAATCAAAAGACATCCACTGCTGAACATAGGACTCCCCCTCGGTTCATCACAACATCCGGTCCTGTGCCACCCGCATCCAGCAGCTTCCCGTGACCTTCACCGGAACACCTTGTGGGGGGCCTACCAACGCTGCGTTTCCCAGTACGCGGTCGCCACTTCAGAACTTTACGGCCCCATCGGCCATCCTTTCTGCGTGTAATCTGCCCCGCCCACTGCCACTTAAGTTTAACAATTTTACTGGCCATATCGGTGACCTTGGTTCGTTTGCAGATCTCCTCACTTCTGATTCGATCACCCAAAGAAACTCTAAAATCAGTAAATTATATTATTTTTATAGACATTTGGGAAGGAATCCATTTGCTTGTGATTGTTCACTTCGATGGCTTGCGGCGTACTTGAGGAAGAACCCTATTGAGACATCAGGTGCAAAATGCGATTCTCCTAAACGCATGAGCCGTAAGAGAATAGATGCTTTGAGAGAAGAAAACTTTAAATGCAAACGTGAGTTTTTTTACTCTTTCTATTATGAAAAATGTGTTTAATTTGGCTTTTCATTACATTAGCCCACCAAGGGGAAAAAGAAAAAATGAGTGGAACTCGACCTCAAGTCCTGAACTGCCCAATATTTTTCATGTATCTTTAGATATATATATATATATATTACAATAAATTTTAATGTAATCATTTTACGAATAGAATGTTTGAACTCAATATTTGTCAAAAAATCCGTATAATATTTAACGAATCTGTGGAGTTATTTGGATACTTCACATATGTTTTGAAAGAATGATGGTTGACAATATAAAGTCCACTTGCAGCTGGAGAAGAGTCTGCAAACGCGTGTGGTGCGTCAGCAGCGTGTCCGGCTGCTTGCGCATGTGAATATGGCGCTCGAGCTGTCAGTGTCGCTTGCGCCCGCGCAGCTTTGACTGAAGTACCCCGAGATCTACCTGTCAATACTGATGCACTGTAAGTATTAGTATTTTCTATTTACTAACTTTTCACGTCCGTGTGGTGACGGATTAAGAATACATAGTGTTACCACCCCAATTCATCCCGTGGGTGTCGTAAGAGGCGACTAAGGGAACCAAATATGCAAGACAACATCATTACAAAGAGAAGGAAAACTTGAAACAAACTCTACACCAACCCGTCTGGCCAGCGTGGAATAGTAGGCCAAAACCTCCTTACTAAGGAGAGGCCTATGTCCTGCAGTGGACTGTAAAAGTCTGTTGATAACATTAACCTTTTATATATGATAAAATAAGCTACTCAAACATATCGATTTTATTTCAGATTGATGTCAGACAACAGCTTGGGTCAAATCAAATCTGATGGGCTGTTTGGACGACTGCCCGATCTCACCAAGTTGGACCTTAGAAATAATGGTACACACACAATATTATCTTTTTTATTCTAATCTGACATTCAACTCAAAAACATTAAAAAGTAAAAAAAAATCTCCTAACAGTTCTTGTAAACTCTGTGCAATCTTGTGCATCCATTATTAACTACCTCAGAGGCGCAGTGGTAGCGTATACGACTGCTGTGTCGATGTCTCTGGTTCGATTCTTAGATCAGACTTAATGTTTGTATGATATACAAATATTCTAAATTAAACACGTTTTGTCATTCAGCGCAAGAGTGAGTTTTTATATGACAACCTATAATACAATGCGGACACCACAGATAAGTAGACTACACTGTTTTACAATCTATAGTCATTACAAATCTTTAGTTCACACACAATAGACTAGGTGTCGCTAGTAGTTACATTTTGATATCAATTATCAACAAATATTTGTTTTCGAGTTTGAGTGTTTTCTACGTATAACATATATAAAAAAGTATATATTTTATTATTTTTTTTTTTTTTTTTTTTTATTATTTATTTATTTATTTATATAAAAGAGTTACAATAGTTCTTACAGCATTGATACAATCATAATCTCATTCGAGATTTACCGTGCATCAAGGTCATCGAGTCATAATAAACAAATTACAAACCATATCCCACTACGGTAACATTATCTAAAAGTACAATGTGGGTAGTTGCCAACACATTTATGTCGATTGTATGGGTGCAGACAACGCCCGCTGTCCACACGAATCACTTATTCTAAAATATTACAATTCAGGCATGAATGAAAACAAAAATAGTGTGATACAGGCTGTTGCTCCGTTTTAACAAGTTTGTATTAACTGTTTTATAGTTTATTTTTTATTGTGTATCGTTTTTAAATTATTTATTTTCTTATTTTATATATTTTCTATTATTTATTTTATATATAAGAATAGGGTATTTGACAAATTTTCGTAAACTACTCCAAAATGTTCTAAGTCACTAAAAGAAACGCTTGACGACTGTTTTTCTTAAATTTTAAGCCATTTTAATAAACAAAAAGCAGTTTTAAGAAATACATTTCGTATTTCCCGCTAAAACGCTAAGTCACGTGATAAATCAGAGGCGTGACGTCACGATACCAAAACAAACAAAACAATACGATAGGGCTACGCGTAGAGAGGTGTTGGTTATTTGGTTATAAATATTTATATTATTTATTTTATTATTTCGTTACGTTCTTTGTTCAAAATTTATGTAAAAATGAATTCAGTCTTATAGAATATGTGTCGTTCCTTTGTGTCGAAACACAAGTATTAAAACTCCTAAATTGTTTATCCATGTGCCGCAATCACAAAATCTTCGTGCAAAGTGGCTGCAGTTAGCACGACGTGATCCGACCAGTGTAGCACCCAAATCTTGAAAATATTGAAAGAACCATTCGACGTCTGAGGGAGTTCTCAATGCTAAAACCCCATGCAGTTGTTAATAGTAATTTAATACAGTTCTTGGACGATTGCATTATTATTGCATGTGCCTTAATTAATCTACAAGATACTTTAATTAAAAATATTTGAGAAATAAAACCACAATTTAGTTTAGATAAAAGTAGGTCTTTTTATTTGTAGAAAGTACCTATTAAAAGCAAGTTTTCACAAATTGTGTGTATTTTTAAAAGATAAAATAAACCTTTATTCTACCCTTTTTTGTTACAGCACTATTCACAATAAATTGTAGATGTTGTTTTTCCAAAAATTTACAACTTTAGATAAAATATCATTAACTTTAGTATTGGTATCACATGAACTTTTGAATTTTGCTCAAATGCCCAATCTGCCACACAAAATAAACGCTTTTTTAAATTACTTACATACATTTGTAGAAGAACTTGGGTTGCAAACTTTTCTGTGATTGTGTTGTTACAAATGTAAGATTTTAAACTTTTATGGCTTGTTGGACATTTAATTTCGATAACAGTGTCACCGTTTAAAATACCATCTGGTGGTGCAGCCACCATAGGGAATATCTGGCTGATAATTAAACCGCATTCTGCAATCTTGCCATATTTTTTTTCCAACTGCTTTCTTACTAATTCCTCCAATGATCTTCCTCTTTTCATGGCTGGAGTATCAGGCACTTTAGCTCCCATTATTAGGGCAACCAAGGATCCATCAGCAGTGTTGCATCTTGAAACATCAAATGCTTTTGATGCTGTAATTCTTGCATACCTGAAAAGTAAATACAATCTGTAGTTTCTTTAAGTTTAAAACTAGTGACTGTTTGGTGGCCACATATACATGTATATCACACACTAGGATGGTCTGCAGAATGGGTACCCAAAATAAATGAATAGATAAAATTAAAAAATGAATCCCTCAGATTCTGGAGGAACACCGGTGTATCAGACACAATACATAATCTATTGTTATGTATTTACCAGTACTTGAGGTATTAATAATGAATTAATGAATTTTAAGATACATTAAGTAGTTTAAAGTTTATTTTTAATTGAAATATATATTGTACCTATAAAGTTTTGTAAATACATTTATTTAATTAAATAAATGAATGTGAACACAAACTTTGATTAGTTAAATTATTGCAGGATGATGGAAGGGCAAATCAATTTAAAAATACAATTAATAATAAATTATACCTTAACTCGTGCCATGCTCGAATTTTGTGTTGTGCTTGAGTCAGACTTTCAATTAATTTTATATTTTCGTTAGAAAAAACCTCCATAATTTTGTTTAAAAATGTTCCACAGTCATTTTCTTTCTTATATTTGATGCTCAAATAATGCATGGAGAACTGAAGTAGGTCAGGCACTTTATAGTCGGGTTGATGTTTAAGGATTTGTGTAGTACATAAATTCCTTTTTTTGCCTTCCTCCAAAAATTCATTTAAGACTACATCACCAAACTCTTCACATGTTGTCAAAGAATTCCCCTTCATTTCTCTCACTGTTATAAACTTCAAGGTGCTTCCTACTTTAGCTAACTTTGACTTCTTCCAATAGCATTCAATAGATGTACATGATGGTTCCTGGCTTCTCCGATGGACCCACATAAGGAAAGCTACCGCGTGTTTGCATCCTCCTTGTGAAGCAGGGCAGTCATGGCACTGGACACTTACAACTACACCCTCTTTTTCTTCTACTACCAAGCTAACAGAATATGATGAACGATGGACTTTGTGCTCAGGGCATATCTTACATTTTACTGTGCACAAAGTAGTGTCACGCTTCAACTGAACGTAGCCTATAGCATCATCACCATATGACTGCCTTGATGATCTGTAAAAATAGAAATAAAACATCACAGATAACCCCTGTATGAGAAACTCTTCATAAGAACGGTACCTAATCTGTGTTAGACTCATAATAACTTAGGTTATAATATTTTGTTTATAACCTATACAATCTAAACAACATGTACCTGTCACATACTTAGGTTAATAATAATAAAGCAAAAAAGAAGGCTAAGTACATAAATCAAACTGTATTTTTTTTACGAATTCAATAAATTATCGGATAGAGATAGTTTTCTACTTACAGTGAAGTTTTCACATTCCTAAATTCTGCAGAACAGAAGTCCGGATTTGATGCGAAGAAATTTGCAATCATAAAAGAATTAATTTTTGGCAAATTCGCACTATCAGCTTTTGAGAAACCAAGATCCATATTTTCTTAGACTAACTGCACTTGCGACACGAAATACTCAAATAAAATAATAATGAAACCTGAAAATAAACACACAAATCTCGTCGTCGTATAACTGTCTGAATGACAATACATTTTGTTTATTAGATCGTGACGTCACGGGCTCTGATTGGTCGTTGAGACGTTTCGTTTTAATGATATACAGATTAAAAAATTCTTATTTTTATTTAGGAAAATAAAATATTAAATAATTTTTATTCGTAATTTAAGTCAAATATTCTTAATCAGGACCTTTAATTCTATAATATTCAATAGAAAACTTATTTATTTGATAACTATGTCAAATACCCTATTCTCATTAAATCAGTCAATCTAGCTTCCATAGTACAAGCTCTGCTTAGTTTGAAACTAAATGGCGCTATGTATCAGATGTCCCCAATATTAATTTATTATAAATGAGTCTAAAATAACGCTCCCCTTTTTTTTAACGTGTGGAAGCCCCCTCGTGCGGTCACCCCACTGGGGTTTCCGGCGGGGTGGTGTGTCGGAATCGGACCGACTAAAACCATACGGTGTGCCACTCTGCGCCTGACATAGGAGGGATCCGGGAACAGCTGTTATTACGACATCCAGATCCCATAATAACGTTTTCCTGAGGGCTAGATAACACTGTGTATCATAACCTAATCTAAATCTATTTCTGTTTCCAGGCATTACAGTGATTGAAGATAATGCGTTCGATGGAGCGGCAAATATCCAGGAGTTGTTACTGGATGGAAACTTGATACAGAGCGTTACGGATAAGATGTTTTTTGGTCTTCACAGTTTAAGCGTTTTGTAAGTTTGTTCAAATGTGTTTTTTTTTTTTATAGAAAACTACGAAAGTGACTCTACTCTGGCTAATGGAAAGTATGAATAGAATCCAAACGTGGTGGTCACCATACTTATTGTGAATGCTGATATTGCAATATAGCAACGCACGCTATGGTGGCCTAGTGAGATAAATAAGTAAATAAAATAAATAAATGTTTCGGTCATTTGACACACAACGTCATCTAGTTTCAAACTAAGCAGAGCTTGTGCTATGAAAACTAGACTGACTGATATAATACTCATATACTTTTGTTTTGTAAATACGTACATATTCTACATAAAAAACACCCAAACTTCTAAATAAATATTTGCAGATCATACAAATAGTTGGTCCAACCCGGGCATCGAACCCGAGACCTCAAGCACAGCAGTCGCATTCACAACCGCTGCGCCACCGAGGCATATATGCTTCTTCACATCTATCACATGATCTCGTTTTGTCTACCATCCTGTCAATATGATCCTTACTTTCCTGTTTAATTCTTGTTTACTTGGCTGACGGCAACAGTCCCCTTAGCCAAATTGACAGTCTACAAACGTAATCATTATTAGAAAGCTTACAAATATATGAATATGACTTCTGTGAACGTTAAGTCACGTTTTTCAAACAAAATGTTAGCCAATAACTGTTGCGACTTTCGCACTTACCATAGCACAAACAAAAATGTACAACAGCACCATCTAGCGAAGATACATCGAACTACGAACAGCGAAGATACGTCAAACTACGAATGATAATAATGAGCTACGAAGCAACTACTAATCCTGTATCGCGAAATAGAGATTCGTGTGGCAAATTATCATATATACAACATCCAAATATTAACCGTTGAGCCGTGGCCCGCCAGGCATGATCACCTCGCCTGGTCGGAGGAGACCGTCCCCCCCACAATACAATGAAATAGAGGAAAAAGAGGCGTTAACGATTGTAGAAAGAGGTTCGACGCTAAAGACTTATATCCTCTCTAAGGGAGGTGGTTTGCTCTCTAGTACAAACACGGCTAATTAATTCCATTTATTTCCTTTAAACATTTAATTTTATTAGTAGACTATTTTTCTACCGGTTTGCGCAGGCGACTACCAATCAATAGGTTTTGGGTTCGATTCTCGTATCGTCCCAAAAAGTATTATTGAGTTTTTTTGATTGTAGTAAAGCAAAATAACAGCCCGGAGTTTATAAGTTTATAACTTGGTGAGCACGTAAAGCCGTTGGTGCTTAGCTTGATCTATCCCCGGTCATGTCGGATACTCATCCCATCAGATTGTGAGAGCGAGGGAACAGAGAGTGCTCCTGTGTACACGCCCACACTTACACACGTGTGCGCATCCGGTAGCCGAAAGTGCAGTTCATGTTTTTTTTCTAGATGGCGCTGTCACATGTCTTAATTTCGTAATAGTTTTATATAGGACATCGTTTTTTTGTTGCTTCGAAAGATGGTTCTCATTTTTTAACTATATTTTTCATATTTTTGAGACGACTTGAAGACTAGAAGACTTTAGAGTTGAAGATCAAATACTTGACATTGACAGAAATGGCTGATATTTTTTACCTGGTTACAATCTCACCGAAGGAAAAGAAAAATGTTATGTATAATTCATTTTTTTTATTATTTTACAGATCCTTAACTGACAATAAGATTAAATGCATCACACCCGGCGCTTTTGATCACCTCACCATGTTATCGACGCTGTAAGTAATCAAGTAAATCTTAACTTAAGTTGCAAGACGTTAAAATGCTAGAACGTCGAACAATCTCTTGACTGCATAGAGCACGTAAGATCGTTATTATCTCATTGCTTTCAACTGCGCTGAATGTTGTGGGTGGTTTCCCCACACAAGTTTTAAATCTTTTTTCTTTTTTTAAAAAAAAAGACGACACCCGCATTAAGAATAAATCCTCTGTCACGAAGACTTTACAAACAACAATTTGTGGATCACACAAAGTATTATCCTAAGTGGGTTTAGAGTTCATATGGCAACACTGTTTGACAACACCCATGTTTTTTCCCACAAGAGTTAGGTACAAAAATATTAGGTGGTCATTCTGATTGACAAAAATTATAATTCAAGTTCTTGAAGAAAATAAAGTGAATATTTAACACACTAATAAAAAAAATGGGTTAAATAAAAATAGGCTGTGGAGTATTACAGTCATAGTAACTCCAAATAGGGTTTGGGCCCACTAGACAGAGTAGAAGTGAGCAACGTGGCGACCTTAAACCACTCGGCCAACCGTGCAGTCTGAATATTTTTTGCATCTGTTGCATGTATGTTTGTAAAGTTACACACAGGATATATTCCTAATACAGTAGTATTATAAATCGAAAAAAAAGTAAAATTAAACAGATGTGTTCTGACTGTTAATGACTATCTTTGCGTTTGGAGACTTGGCATAACCATAACCTTTGATTTCATCACCATCAACAGCTTTTAATAGCCCACCGTTGGACATAGGCTGCTCCTTAGTAAGGAGGCTTAGGCATACTATACCACGCTGGCCAGATAGGGTTTTGGTTTAAGGTTTCCTTCTTGTGGCAGTGATGTTGTCCTGTTTAGTTTGCACCCTTAGTCACCTTTCAAGACATCCACGGGTTGAATAGGGCTGGTGACACTCTGTACTCTTAATTCATCAGCACACAGAAACCTCATGACACCTTTAATTTAGTATTGTAAACCCTAAACAAATATTTCGAGGTATATAATACAATAAAGCGCTATTGTAGCAGTTTGAATAAGTGCTCATATATGTCTGATGACTTTGGTATTAAATCAAATATGCGATTTCTCAAAAACGTTTATTTTTCCAGGAATTTGGAATCAAATCCTCTGGATTGCACATGCCATATATCCTGGCTTCCCAACTGGTTACGAACCAGAAGACTCTCTCCATCAGCTTCCTGTAGAACTCCAGCGGCTCTCAGAGATGCTAACCTCCAGCATTTGGAGGTGTCGGACTTCAAATGTACTGGTAAGATACCTTATTTTCTTGAGAAAGAGGAGACAAATGACTAGAAGGGTCACCTGAAGGTAAGAAAATACCACCATCTATGACTACGTGCAAGTCAAGAGTCATGCACTTAGTCATAGGTGCTAATCTCCAACATTTGGAGGCGTCAGACTTCAAATGTACTGGTAAGATACCTTACTTTCTTGAGAAAGAGAAGTCAAATGACTAGAAAGGCCACCTGAAAGTAAGTAACCACCAGTGTACATGCAAGTCAAGAGTCACTAGTAGTAGAATCAGGAAAAGGGAGGTGTTCGGGCTTCAGTAACTCACTCAATCGGGCAAAGCAACAAAACAATTCCTTGCAACTTTTTGGTTGTAAGGTTCTGGTATCACTTTTCCTCTATCTCTCCTGTAGAACATTAAACATTAATTAAGCCAGTTTACGAAGAGCCCGTTAATCATTGTGTGGTGCCTCTCTTTTCCTCTTCTCCGTGGAAATCTGTTTAGGATTTGTCTTCCTATAACTTATTAACTACAAAGAAATAACGAGCTCGTTTCCAACTCACGCTATGCTTTATTCTAGAATATTTCTTTTTTAAAGTAACATCATTATTTTCAGCGGAAGACAAAGGCTGTCTGTCATCCGATTATTGCCCCTCCCAGTGCACATGTACCGGAACTGTGGTGAGGTGTTCACGAGCGCAGCTGAAGAATGTCCCACAGAATATTCCGAAACAGACCACAGAATTGTAAGTACTGTGGGTGCAAAGAGTTTGCCACAAACTGTTAGTTAACGTTTTATTTGCAAAAATTGTTTACATTGAGTAATAAAAATATAAACTTACATTAGGTATAGCATCGTAATATGTTAAAGTATATACCATATAAGTTGTTTTAATACAACTTTTTATTTGCTCAAATCAAGATTTATTGTGTTTTTCCAAAATGTAGATTTTAAATTTCAAACCATTTTTTTTTAAATATGAAAATTTTTCACACAGCTTTCATTGCTAATTTACATACTTTATGAATATTCAACTACAATTAAGTAGTATAAGGTAATAAAAATAATTGTTTCACTACAATCTGCAGCAAAATTTCTGCCTAACATACAATTTACCGCAAACAGTTTGCTTTAACGACTACTATATTTTCAGGTACTTAGAATCCAATGAGATCACAACCATTCTACCGGACCAAATCCGTCACTTGACGCAGCTCACGAGGCTGGATTTATCCAATAACGCCATTAGCGTCATCACCAATAACACTTTCGAAGGCCTCACAAAGCTATCCACGCTAATTGTAAGCTACAACCAGCTAAGATGTGTGCAGGTAAGACTTATTGATGATTTGTTTTCAAAATTCTACTTTATATGATAATACAAAGTATATAATGATTTTTTCTATGGCTCTCACTGCTTGCAAACAAAATTTTAAGAGGATGGGTTAAAGTAAAAAAAAAACAAAAGTTTGCTTGTGGTCGCATTAAATACACAATAAATACTGAGTTGTTGAGACCAATCTGTTTTTTTTTATATTTTCCGTTATACTTTGCAAGGAGACGGGTGATTAAGAACAGATAAACGAAAAACCTAGCTGTCAAACACTTGACGTCAATCAAAACAACACAAATGCGCGTTAGATTCACCATATGCCTTAAAGAATAAAAGAAAGGAAAAGAGAAAGATTAGGCGGTAATGATATTAATCTATGCCTGGCCAACAGAGACGGCCTGACGACGTCTTACCTATTTATTTTTATTCGACAGATCGGTAGCTTTTGATAGAATAAAATCATATATTATACCGCGCAATCCTTTAAAATTTTAAATAAAACTTCCTTATTTTGGCATTCTCTTTTTTTCCAGAGGGATGCACTTAAAGGTTTAACTCAACTGAGGGTTTTGTCTCTCCATGGTAACAACATATCAATGCTGGCTGATGGAGTTTTCAGAGATTTAGAATCCATTTCTCATGTGTAAGTCATTATCTTCTAATCAAGAGTATCGTTACTCTTTTTCTTTATAAAAGCCTGCCAAAGTGACTCTATTCTGCCTGATGGAAAGCATGAATAGAATCCAAGAGTGGTGGTCGCCGTACTCACTGCGAATGAAGACAGTGCAGTATGGCGACCCACGTTATGGCGGCCTAGTGAGATGCTTTTTTCATGCAACGCTTAAAGAGCCCGGGATCGTAGTGGGAGGGAAACATGTGCGCTGGTGAATGAATTACAGTCTTTACTTATTTGAAATACATTAATACGGAATGTCACCATTTCTGTTAATAGCATAGGTGTTGTAAAAGGCGATTAAGGGAACAAACTACTCGTATACTAGACAACATCCCTATAAAAGGATGCAGAATTTGAAGCAAACTATACCAAATAGTCTGACCAGAGTCTGAGAGAGAGAGAGCGAGAGAGATAACGTGAGTCAACTCTAGAGTTGACAGAATTAAGTCGTAGACCATCCTTGTATCGAAGTCCTAGTTATTAATTTCCAAGATGATTTCTGAACGTATGTAAAAATAGCTTTTCTTTTCCCAGTGCCCTAGGGTCAAACCCACTCTATTGCGACTGTAACGCCCGCTGGTTGTCAGAATGGGTGAAGAGCGCTGGGGAGTATGTGGAACCTGGTATAGCCCGATGTTCAGAACCTATTGGCATGAGAGATAAGCTGATTTTGAGCACTCAATCAAGTGCTTTTATATGTAAAGGTATGTGTTGACAGTAGTTTTTATTTAATGTACGTCCTTGTAAGAACTGAAAAACGATAAAGTCTCCATGTTATTTATGCACTGAAAAATTTAGAAACTGGTTTATGATTTTTTTGTATTTATTTGGTAGGTCTGAGAATAAATCTTTGGCTATTCTTTATATCCTTAGGTGGTAAGGGTGGGTTTCTCCAAAGATTTTTTTAATGACTTAGTACCAAAAAGTACTAACAACCTAAAATTTTCACCATTCTACAACAATTTTGTTTTGGATATAATTTATATTTAAAACAACGTTTTCCGGGTCAGCTAGTTTTAATGTTACACAATATTAAAGATTTTTCAAAATATTTCAGCGAAACCTCCAGCAGAAATAATATCCAAATGTGACAGTTGCTACAGCAACCCTTGTCGCAATGGCGGAGCGTGTCGAGCGAGGGGGGCGGGAGGACACGAGTGCCTCTGCGCCAGGGGATACCATGGCGACTCTTGCCAACATCAGATAGACGCTTGTTATGGATCCCCCTGTGCTCATGGCATCTGTCATGTGCTAGAAGAAGGACGGTTTCGGTGAGTTTGATTAATTTACTTGGAAGCACATTAACTTGGCACAAATCGGACAAAATCACGGCCTAAACGAGTGAGGGAGGTTATCATTGATCGAAATCCCCTCCACAAAATTCTTGGTGGAGGAAGAAAGCAATCTCCACATTCGGACCGTTCCAAGATCCAAAACAAACATTACATTCCAAGCTTACGTTCGAAATAAAATTTCTCGGAACCTCATTGGCGTCATAGCGGTCTTGGTTGTAGGTAGCTATCTATCCTGGGCGGTGTAACAGGCACTTCCAAAATAAGGTCACGCTTGAATTGTTCAACGTTTTAATCGTTACACAATTTCATACAAAATCTCATAACAGACTAAGTAAAATGAAAAATTTAAGAGCGAATGGGTGTGCACCGCGTGACACCTGTCCGTCTGATTCTTTTTCAAAAACCAACTGACAGCCGCCATTACTCGTGGCGACTCCTACTGCTTTATTCGGGGTTACCGCTCTTATCCCAATAACATTATTTTAATATTATCGTGTACAGAATCAACTTACTAGAACTTCAAATAAAGAAATCAAGTGATGATTAAAATAATTCGTAATTTAGTAATAAATTAGTTTAAAATAAAAACTAATCCATCAGCAGCGCACCGTCATATATTTTTACATTTATCAATGTTATAGTTGTTCGTGCCAAGCGGGATACACAGGAGCTCGCTGTGAAGTGAACATAGATGATTGTGTCGCCAACAAATGCCAGAATAATGCGACCTGTGTTGACCACCTCGAGGGTTACTCCTGTAAATGTGCTCCTGGATTTATGGGTGAGTGTTGGTGGTTACTTACCGTTAAAATAGTACAGTAATATGTATAAAAGGATTTTCCAATTAATAACTTGCTCCTCACAAGTGACAACATTTAGTTCCACAAATTATTATACTGCGTCTGTTTGCGATGGCTCTGTAACCAAGATCTCGAGCGACATCTATTGAGTAAACTAATAAAAGAATTGAATATATATTTTTCTCTTGTTAACAGGAGAATACTGTGAAAAGAAAATTCCCTTCTGCACGAAGGAGTTCAATCCGTGCGAGAACGGAGCAGTGTGCACAGATCATCACAGCCATTACACATGCGCTTGTCCCAAGGGTTACTCCGGGCAGAACTGCACCATTAACGCTGATGACTGCATCAATCATATGTGTCAGGTAAGTCAAAGTTTTTTATTTAGTGTTGTGTACTTTAGTTTTTATACTGTGTGAAACCAAAACATGTTACAACGCTATCTATCGTAGACACACTGAACTACGGAGTAACTGCTAATCCTATATGACGATATGAATAGTTCTCATGCCGATTGGCAAATATATACAACTTCCTAGCAATAATAGTAAATGAACTGTGGCTCGTCAGGCAAAATCTATTCGCCTGGTGGGAGAATTCTCCCTTTTGTGTTTTTTCTTGTTACCAAAGAAATCAAGTATTATTTGAGAAGGAGTTGGAGAGGAATTCTTTACCAAAGATTTTATACTTCTGGCAACTTTGTTTTACGGGCAATGGATGATCCTCTGTTAGTATAATACATCATCTAAGTCAAGGAGAGTATAATGATAATCTGTTGTGAGTTAACGAGAAAATATAAACAGACAAATAATGTGACCAGATTCATTATGAGTAGATATGAATCTGCCTCATTGTCTCTCTCACGAAGGATATAAAGTTTTCTCGAATATTTATTTATTCTCCGTTATACAGAACGGCGCAACGTGCGTGGATGGGTTAGACGAGTACCGGTGTGCGTGCGCAGGTGGCTACGCGGGGCGCTACTGCGAGGCGGCGCCGCACGCCGCGCTCGGGACTTCCCCCTGCGCGCACCACGACTGCGTGCACGGTGTCTGCTACCTGCCACAGGCACGAAGGGCCCTGCAGGTTAGTGCAATTGTTTTTCTTGACTTGTCGGCACGGCAGTCTGAACCCTTACCAAGAAGACCCTTTTTTACGCGTGAAATGCTTTTCGAACCATTTTCCTATTGAGTGTAAGAAAAACGAAAGGCGTGTCTAGGACTCTCGGAGAACCGGCCTACCTACTAAACCCCGTGGTGACCAACCTCGGCACTCGGAAAGAGCTCCAGTAATCGTATTCCATAGCTGAGGCGCATCCTAGGATGGTTATAATCATCCCCGTGGCAAGACAAAATTAAACGAACCTTACCTAAAACAACGATTTCCAGAATCTAATTCTGTATATGTGTATCTGAATAAAGTCTGTACTAAGGTCACCAGATATCTAATAAACAAACCCCATCCAGACGTAGAACATACGATTATGTTCATCAAATAATATTTCACCTGATGAAGAATCGAATACACATCCTCCACTTTAACGAACCGGACCACTAACGTAACAGGACCGTCAACATTGCATCTGCATTCCACAACGTTGTCATTACACAATATTTTACGATCATTAAGTAACGTGTAGAATACGTTAAAAGTATAGAAGTAAATGTTTCATATCTTTTCAGGATGATATAATAATGGAACGCCCTCTTCTCAGCACTGCAAATGACTATCTCTGCAAATGTGCGCCGGGATACTCAGGTAAATACAATACTATTGACTTTACTTTTTTTTTTTTCTATATTAAGATCCTGCCAAAGTGACTCTGCCCGACGTAAAGCATGAACAGAATCCAAGAGTTGTGGTCACCATACTCATTGCAAATGCAGATAATACAGTATCGTGATCCGTACTATGGTGGCCCATTGGATATCTTTTCACGTCTCACTATAATATATATACATACTTGTATGTAATGGAAAATGGATATCCATTCTCATGATTCTTATGATCCATAAACTTATGAATTTGATGATCTACTCCTAGCCGATTTCGGTCACGGCGACCAGTCTCAACAGAGACGCAGCGGCAGGGGCTCCAGAGTTTGTGTAACCAGAAAAACTCAATAACAGTTTTTGACCCTACCCGGGAATCGAACCCGGGACCTCTTGATTGGCAGTCACATACGCTAACCGCTAGATCAACTTATGAGAGTAATAAAATAAAATGTCTCATTTCATTTACAGGTCGATTGTGTGAATATTTGACTTCGCTGACGTTCAGTCATAACGATTCCTTGGTTGAATTAGAACCTCTGAGAACTGCTCCACAAGCTAATGTCACTCTAGGTAAGACACTTGACCATATTTTAAAGTTTCTGAATAATTGTTGAGAAAATACAAGTCCAGAAGTCTTTCAGCGTGATGACAGATCAAATATACGGGCTGTCACCAGCCTTTTTCATTCTGTGGGTGTCGTAAGAGCCGACTCAAGAAGGATATATAGGTATACGCAGGATGACTGTAAAAACAAAGAAAATTTGAAACAAACGCTATAGGGTTTTTTTTCTGACCTAAAAGGCAATGGACTTTACTGGCAGTCGTTTTCGATTCTTTTCTTTCTTTTAAAAAAAGACAATCCCCACACTAGGAATAAATCCTGTGTCGCGGGGGAGTTTACAAACATATAAGAAACGAACACAAAGAACACCCAGACTCGGAACAACAATTTGTGAATCATATAAAGTGTTGGTCCTATGTGGGATTTGAGCCCAAAATGCTCAGTGAAGTAGAAAGCGGCATGGCGACGCCCAAACATGATGATGGTATATCAACTAATCCTCATATATATTACGTCTACTTAAGCATATGTATGTATTTACGTATTATGTATATAAGTTTTAGTGTATGAAATGCTTGTATATGTGTACTTGATATAATACAAACTAACTTCACCTAGAACCCACCTATCCTATACTCCTTGAGTTTTCCTTGAGGCCAAAACCTCCTTGCTAAGGAGAGGGCTATGTCCAGTAGTGGACTGTAAAAGGCTGTTGAAGATGCACCTAAGTGCTATATCTGTGAGAATATCTGTAAGAATCTGTGCTATATCTTTCAGCCTTTTTTCCATGTCCAGTTCCAGACTTTTTCCATCCAGTATCTTCCTAGGAAGTGTGCTTAATATGTACTCTCTTGCCATCTGGTTCTTCAAGTTTTCGTGTTTCGAATTGATTTTTTCTTTTACCAGTATTCAGTACCACACAACTTCACGGAGTTCTTATGTACTTCGGAGAGAATGAACATCTCGCCGTGGAGTTGTTTAATGGCAGAATCCGTATTAGTTACGATATTGGCAACCATCCGACATCTACCATGTACAGGTAAGTTGAAATTTCTGTATCTATTAAACAACTTGTTTGCCAATTAGTTGATGTTACAATTTCTATGTGGTGGACTAAGAGTACTGAGAATTGTCACGCCTATTTTTCCAAGGGTGTCGTAAAAAGTGACTAAGGAAGCAAGTTATGCAGGGCAACATCACTGCAAAGAGATGGAAAACTTGAAACAAATCGTGCACCAACCCGACTGGCCAGCGTAGTATAGTTGGCCAAAACTTCCTTTTTTAAGAAGAGGCCAGTAGCGGACTGTTAAAAGCCGTTGTTGACAAATGCGTATGAAATAAACGGTATTCTAAATAATTTTATTGAAAAAGAAGCTCTAGGAGATCTGTGTGGGCAAGAAATCTAAATAATTCGACAGGGGATTTAAGCAGGGGAGTAAACAGATGCGAAAGTTTCAGGTATTGCAGAAATTAAATATTTGAATTAAACTTATAGATTTTAACTGATCTCTTTATCATCCTCAGCTTTGAAATGGTGTCTGACGGCAACTATCACAAGGCAGAGCTGATTGCCATCAAAAAGAACTTCACCCTGAAAGTGGACGATGGACCAGCCAGGTCTATTATCAATGAAGGTATGCTTATCAATAATAGGTGTTTCAGAAGACACTACATAGTATCTAGATCGTTGAAAAAAGCTGTGGTTCCTTGCGTTGTGGAAATTCTAAGAAAATTCTGATGTTATTTAACAAATCTGTTTAGATTTTAAGAATGAAACTTGATTCGATAAGCTAATATTATATTATAAATGCATGTGTACCTGACAAAAGCATTTCGATAATGTATTTATTTATTTTTTTGATAACTAACGACTTATTAAATATGCCTTCACCTTTCTTTTCATTAATATTGAAATAGAAAGGATGCATAGGATTTCCACCAAGAAGTTAAGACCTTTAGTTAACCTCACCTGCAAATACTGCATTTGCTGATCGACGGACAAAAGTCTGGCAAAGAAAACATCTCGATTAGCGTCAATAGGCTCACCACCACGTGGGACCAAAATACTGGGGACAAGTTGGCGTTTCATGTGCCTCTGGCTACCCCTCCGGAGAAATAGACGTGATTATATGTATTTTATGTTACATAGACAGTTTTCAAAGAGCAGGAAAGTCAAAAATTCTTAGAGAGTTCATCAATAAAGCACTTGAGATTACATACCCAACATGTGGTGTTAACTTTCGAAGATACCACGCATAACAATATTCTTCAGCGTTGGCTCGCTTCGATTATTCGAAGCAGCTAATAGAAGCGAACCGGTTATTATAAGCTGTGTAAACTAAAAATACAAATATTTAAGGTACTAAGGAATATCTTCGACTCGAAAGACCAATGTACCTCGGTGGTGTACCTGAGGACATCGCCAAGGAAGCGTTCAGCAAATGGCATCTACGAAATATCACCAGTTTCAAAGGTATTGTTTTATTTATATCCCTTGCGTGTGTAACTTTCAATGGATAGAGAGAGAGAGAGTTGAAGTAGTTGTAAAATATGGTTGCCATATTTTAGTTGTTAGTTGTAGTCTTTAAAATAAGGTTGTCATAATTTGGTGGTTAGTTGTATTCGGCCAAATATGGGCACGGTTTTTTCCCATCTACAGCTTTTTTTTTTTTTATTTACAACCTACCAAAGTGACTCTATTCTGCCTGATAGAAAGCATAAATAGAATCCAAGAGTGGTGGTCCCCATACTCACTGCGAATGACGACAGTAATATGGCGACCCACGCTATGGCGGCCTAATTAGATGCTTTTTCACGCCCCGCTTAAAGGACCCGGGATCGTAGTGGGTGGGAAACACGTGCGCTGGTAATGAATTCTAGGTTTTAACTGATTTGCACAGGAAGGAAGAGCCGAGCCATTTAGTTCGGGAGCGTATGTCTACCGTTCTGGAACGATGACTTCCAAGGTCAGCACGAGTTGTCTTGTAGATGAACCTTATTACTAATCATTATATAAAACAATTAAAAATAAGATAACAGGCTAGATAGAGTCACAAAACGTAAGGACAGTTTTGTTCAAAGTGAAACTCAAGTAATTATCTTGATTGACTAAGACCTGTTACAGTGCGCTTCCAAATCTTAATAGATTAATAAAAAATGATTATTAAAAAACAAGATGCCAGAAAAACAATAAGAAACGTAGTGGACCAAGCGGTCACGTCGCCACATTCTACTATACTGAGTGTTGTCGGTCAAACCTCACACGTGACAACATTTTGAGTGATCTACAAATTGTTTCCCTAAGTCTGGACGTCTTCGATTTCCCAAGTCCCCGGCGACAAATTGTAAAGTGCAAACGATCTTTTTACTACTAATAATAATATTTACTCTACTTACATTAAGTTCTTATTATATTTTGGATCAAAAATCCCCGAACTGCTATGCTAAAAATTCCCAAGAAATTATAAACTATAGTGTAGCAACACTAACATACAATTTCTTCTCCAGGGTGTTTGAAGGAAGCTTGGATAAACCACAAAAGAGTGGACTACGTGAATGCAGTAAGAGTACAAAGAACCTCAGCTGGCTGCGGAGAAGATGAACCGACTACATCCTCAGTAGCCACAGTGTTTATACAAGAAGACGCTGGCAGACACAATCAGGTTTGTAACTTGTAGTGTTGCCATCTTTAAAAACATTACCTTTTTTTCCTGTTTATACATACAGATACCACTTATTGGTAGTTATTTCGGACTCGAACCAACCAAAAACCACACGCCGTCTCAGGTACTAGTAGCCAGGAAACCAGGTAAACCCTAGAAAGAAAATCCCTGGAACCCCAACGTACCTCGGACCGTCTCCTTACGACTTGCAGATGACCCCCTCCTACACTGTTATACCTAATTATACAGCATATATTTCTTAACGAAAGGGTTACTTCAAGCAACTTCTCATATCATCAACATCATCAACAGACTTTTACATTCCACTGCTGAACATAGGCCTCTCCTTAGCAAGGAAGTTTTGGCCTACTATACCACGCTGGCCAGACGGGTTGGAATAGGGTTTGTTTCAAGTTTACCTTCTCTTTGTAATGATGTTGTCTTGTGTACTTTGTTCCCTTAGTCGCCTTTGACGGCGATGAATAGGGGTGGTAACACTATGTATTCCTAATCCGCCACCACACGGACAAGGAGATGGAGATTTTTAATATTTGAGCAGTAAAGTTCATCTTAGTAATAGAATTAAATTATTCACCATAAACTTTAGGAATATTCATTCATCATCATCAAATCTTTGACAGACCTACTGATCTAGTGGTTAGTGGTCTGCTGACATTTTTCCTGCGTGAGAATTAAATCCACGATCTCCGGCTTAGAAAGCAAGGTCAATATCCAATAGACCAGAAAGCCCTTTTTTTCTATATTAAGAACCTGCCAAAGTGACTCTACTCTGCCTGATGGAAAGCATGAATAGAATCCAAGAGTTGTGGTCACCATACTCATTGCAAATGCAGACAATGCAGTATGGTGACCCACACTATGGCGGCCTTGTGAGATGCTTTTTCACACCCCGCTTGGGGGCATAAAAGGCATGACAGTCATTGTGACAGTGTAAGGCTTACACAGTTAGCACGATTACCGTCACCCCTGCATCAGTGGGCCTCCGGTCTCACACTCACCAACGAAACACGACAACACGGATGCTGGCGCTTTAGGTTAGTCTTCTGTGGGAGGGTAGTACTGCCCCGATCCAGCAGGCGCGCTCTTGCTGAAATCAGCGTGGCTCTACTACCTTAAGAAGCTTGTGGAAATAAATAATTAATTTCTATTTCCTTTTTTTGCTCTAGGATCCCTGTGTACCAAACCCATGCGCGAGAGGCGGACGCTGCGTACGAGAAGAAGGTTCACCATCAGATTATACCTGTAGGTGTCGCGCCGGTACAGCTGGTCCTCAGTGTGAACTTCGAGCTTCTATAGGTAAGTGGGATATTGTACCTACTTAAGATTTTGGAATATCCTTAAAGTTATGCGAGTAAGTTATGATAATGATGATTATTCACAATTGAATGTTTGCTAATTTAAATGTATTAACAATATTTACACGCCATTTTTATGGCGAACACGTTAAAACTTATATGTATGAACTTTGTAACTATGTATATGCCTTAAATAAATATTATCTTATCTAATCTTATCTAAATATCTTATCTAACTTCGATTATAGGAGGAGCTCCAGTGATCACCCAAGGCAATAAATCACCTCCTCGAAAGCAAGCCATCAACAACGTGCAAGCTTCACCAGGTAGGGATGATAACTTCATGTACCCCAAGTAGAGTTTCCCCATGACTTCGCCTTTAATTTCATCTAGACCATTGAATTCGGCTTTACTCGAAGTCGGTTTTATTTTTATTTAATAACCAGCTGTACACGTGACTTCGTTCGTGTTGAATTTGAATTTTGAATAATGTGCTTTTTGCGATGTATTAGATCGTGGGAAATTCGGGATAAAAAGTAGCCTATATGTTACCCAGTCACTCCTCTATCTCCTAATGAAAGTCCTATTCAAATCAATGCAGCAGTACCAGAGATTAACCTGTACAAACAAACAGATATACAATAATTTATAAAAGTGAAGTTTATGTTTTAGTATTGAGTAAAGAGCTATAAGCTCTTGAGAAAACAAAGTTTTTTTAATTACGGACATACACTTCAATTTTGTTTATATGTGTGACAACTGCCACATACTACACAAAAGAAAAATACATACTACAGCGCCATCTAGCGAAGGCACATCGAACTACGGAGTAATGAACTAAGGAGCAACTACTAATCCTGAATCACGATATAGAAATCCTCGTAGCGAATAGCATATATGCAACATTCTAACATCAACCGACGGAGCCACGGCCTGCTAGGCATAATCACCTCGCCTGATCGGAGGATCCTCCCTTTGTGTCGAAGGGACATAACATCCGTTCCACCACAATATAAAATATATATATTTTGTTTTAATAAATATTTCGGACATTAGACCCACAACGTTATCTGGTTTCAAACTAAGCAGAGCTTGTGCTATGATAACTAGCCGACCCAGGCATCAAACCCGAGACCTCAAGCACAGCAGTCGCATTCACTACCGTTGTGCCACCGAAGCAGTTGTATGTGAAGTTGTATATAATATGTGTTAATGTTATTGGAGTGACCTATGTCCAGCAGTGGCAATGACATTCGATAAGGATACTTTTTAGGAATGAATTACTGAAAGCTAATGACATTTTTACTAAAACCCTTTTTGTAGCAAAGCATTTACTTTTTCAGCTGCACCTTCTCACAAACAACAGACGCCATCGGAACATACACCGTCACAGCCCGCATCTGCGTTTGGTGCTTGCAGGAAGGTATATATCCATTTCTTTTGACTATTATTAATTTATGGTATGAAGAGACACAAGTGGGTGGTTAGGTATGTGTATACGTAAGTAAGGCATCGTCTAAGAATGTATGGAAGTGAAAATATGACGATAATATACGAATTAGTTAACATTTGCAGAAATCGTTTAAAAAATCACATGATATATTATAAAAATTGTTTATTTACAAGAAAGATAATTAGCTGGCATTTATTTTTTAAAAATTACATCGTCTAAATGACCACCGTTTCAACGTTTACACTCTTCTAAGCGAGCCGCAAGATTGCCGATATCTCTTCGCTGATTTTTTTTTTAGTTGATGCAGTATATTTGGTTTATTGTCGACACGATTCTTCAAATAATCCCATAAAAAGAAGTCTACTGAGAATAGATCTGCACTTCTGGGTGGCCATGGAACGTTGCCTCGACTGGAAATCAGTTTTTCCGAAAACATGTCTTTGACCACCGGCAGGGACTCGTGGGATGTGGGACAAGTGGCTACATTTTATTGAAACCATGTGTTACGATTATTGCCAGCAAGTTCGAATAGCATCGGTCCCAAAAACTACCGTAATTTGTTTGTGCGGGATGTTAGATTCAAATGTTAACGAATTCTTGACCCACACTGTACATAGTACGCCTGTGTCAGCAGTTACTTGCTTTGAATGCAAAAATCTTAGATTTCTAGTATTTGGTTGCACGAATGGCGTAGTGGTTTAAGGAGTCGCCACACCGCTCTCTACTTCTCTGAGTGTTGTAAGTTCAAATCTTACATGGTCTTACACTTTGTTTAAATCACAAATTATAGTTCTCGAGTCTGGGTGTTCTTTGTGTCCGTTTCTTGTACGTTTGGAAAGTCTCCCAAGTCACACAGGATATATGCGAGTGTCGCCTTTTTACAAAATTATAAATGTTTATTCATGTATAAATATATAAATTCATCTAATTTTAACCGTAAATTTGTTTATAATTAAACTTTATTAATCAAATATTTTTAAAAGAGACTTATAAATATTTTTGAATATTTTTTAATTGTTTAAATAACAATTTGAATCCTGATATTTCGGTAACAATATTTGAATTGTAATATGATTGTAGAAATCTAAAAGATATTTGAAGAAATATATATAAGTAGCAGATCTTGTTACTTACTGAATATAATATTATTGTGAAAATATCTCAAGAATTCTTTACCCTGTAGGAAGCAACCCGAGAAGTAATCACAGAAGGTTCATGTCGCAGCAGAAGGGCGGTGAGAGGAGCTCGTTGTGTGTGGCGAGGATCCCGCCCATCTTGTCCTAACGGACATTGCTGTGCACCTAGGAAGACTAAAAAGAGAAAGGTATCCAAAGTTATACGGATTATAAAGTCGGTTGCCTTAGGGGCTGTCTGTTGGCTCCTTGTTATTTAAGATTGAATATTTCTCTCTTGTTATCCTTCTCTTATACAAAATATTAGTTTAAGTCGATTATCAAGTTTAATTTATCATTTTCATAAGATACTTATAAATTTCAATATATTGTACACGTACACGTATGTTGTGATTTTGACCTTATAAATGTACTGTATAATCATTTTAAATTAACTTTTCAGATAAGATTGGTATGCACCGACGGCACAAGATACACCAAAGATATCGAGATAGTCAGAAAATGTGCTTGCGGTAAGAAATGTTCACGCAACTCCCCGTTCCACTGAACCAAGACTGACTCAACCCTATAATGCCTCAAATATCATGCAAGTCCCAAATATCGTAACATTTCTTAAATATCAAGACATAAATATCATGATTGTACCAACTATAAGCTAAATGTCTATCAATTCAGCTTGTCTCTTTACCAATTTTTTATCCTTTACGGAAGTGACTAAAATCATTACTATTAAAACCTATAAATGAATTTTCAAGATCGAGGACGCCCGTTGGTTCAAGGTCACATTTTTTTATTTTAAGTATATGTAGATATCTGAAACAAATATCGAGCTACGACCCGGCAATAGACAATAACTAAAGCATTTTAATATAATACATTACATCCTTGTAATTAAAAGAAAACGAATTTATCCACTTCTTTTTTAATAAGCCATTACAGTAGAAAAGACGAGCGTCGTATTTTTTTGGGTTAAATCCCACATTTTTGGCCTACAAAGGTGACATGTTTTTTAACTGAAACATTATTTAGTCTCAATCTTTTAAGTGGATTGGACTATATTTAAGTCTAATTCACTAAGTCCTCTTTACTTATTCATTCACTTAGCTGATGGCTAAAAACAGTAAACTTGCTTACTTAAAATGTTAATAAACGTGGCTTTGTTGACCAATCTTGCAGGATTTAACTAATGTAGTTAGTGACCTCGCTGAAAGTAGACACGGCCTAAGTACGTAGTGTTAGGCTTTTATAATCTATAACGGTATAGAAAAGAGCGCCATGAGCTGTCGATTTGAGAATCGTAAACTGTAAAAGAAAAATACTTTTTCTTAAATTATTTCGATATTTATACATTTTTTTATAACAACGATTTTTTTAATTATCAAATTGAAACTTTCTTTATTTTAAAATTAATTGTACCCTCTATTACCAATATTGACGGTTCATCGCTCGCAAAATAACCTCATACCCATAAAAATACACAAATGATAATATAATATTATGTACTACACATTAATATATACATTTTTACATATTAGTATTTATAGGCTTATATCCGCATATTTAATTAAAATAATTAGAAATTATAATAATTATAAACAAAATTGAGCTCTCAAGTAGATCTAACCATCAATTCATTAAAGTCATAAATCTATAATAATAATTTCATTATAAATACATATGTAAAAATTATCAGTTTTATATAATTCATAAAAATTCTAGGTACCCTTTCTCAAACCTAAAAGGCCGTATTACTAAACTACAAGCCAACAGAGGCAATTTAAAAATTTATTTATTAAAAAAAACAAGTGTCAAAATGTCGAATGTTAACAATGACTAAAATGACATACAATACAACAGGTTACTTAATAAGTTAAAAAATTGTGCCATGCAGACAAATTAAGTTGAGTTTAAAATACTTAAAACTAAGAAAAAGTTACATAAAAAATTTTTACGTTTACTTGGAAAAGTTGGGCTATTTTTTGATTACTTAAAATATTTAAAATAAACTATAACATTTCTGTTCTTTATTAATTTAAATTTAGAATACAAAAAGTGTTCTTTTGTTTTTTTAGATCAATGATTGACCTACATTTTTGAAAAATGTTCAAACTAGGGCAGGCATATTTTTCCTTTATTAAATTTAATATTAATACTTATAAAGTAGATTAAAATTATTTACTTCAATTTAAAATTTGCCTTTCTTAAAATTACGAATTTCATAAAGATTGAATAAACATTTTTTTAATAAAAGCAAGAAGGATTTAAACGCTTTCATAGTGTTTGCTTTAAATGTCAAAGCAATATGCATTCGTTAATTATATTTTGATACGAGAAAAAATGTGTCTCAACTTTTCCAACTGAACATGAATTTATTTTGATGTGTGAATACTTAACTTATATTATTTTGAATATACCATGTGTACTGTAATTATATTTTATTCATATTATGACTGATTTATGTCACAAAGATGCTCATAATTAATTTAATTGCGCAAATAACACTATAAATTTATAATTATTGTAGTCCTAGTCCTGTCCAATAGTGACGAACGTTCGTCTAAGCGACTTAGTCTCCTCAAATTATTTCAGGATTAGTCCCGTTTCCTAATCGAAACTATCCTTTACCCTACTCTTTGCCATATTCATAGATCCTTCGTTTTTCATACCCTATTATTTACGTTTTTTTTGAAGTGTCTAAAAACGATGGTGTTTTTTAAAAAGCATTGAGCGGTCATAAAGCAATCCGGCCAAAATCCTTAGTGACGTCAGCGTTGCTTCGACCTCAAATAAAATTTTGAACTAGTAACCAAGAAAAACCTTATTTGATTTAATTTAATTATTAAGTTATGGTATATTCAAAATAGTTTAATATAAAATAATTCCATATTTATGGCTATTAAGCAAAAAGCCACAAACCCTACTTTTTTTTAATTTCCAACATAATATTTAAAAAAAACAACAATGTGTTCATTTTTCATGTAATTGAAGTATTTATTAATATTAATCTGTATGTTGTTTATTTTTTATTATTATTTAAGTTAGCTTTTAAGTATTGTGTATTAAATTATTAATATTCCCGTTTATAAAAAAACAATTTTAATAAATTATCGAAAAGTAGAAATTATAATTTTAAATTAGTTCTAACGTTGTAATTATGCCATATATTAATTTAATTTTTAATATTAATTTATTGTATTTTGGTGTGATTGAAAGTTAAATTATATATCATAACAGTAGCGATTTAAGTTCTGTAAAATGCTTTAATTTTCAATGGGTTTAACACCACAAATTTAGTATATTTAATTGTTTAAATTTATATTTTTAATTTAAGTACATATTAAATAACATATCAATGAATTAACTTTTCATATCTGTTTATTAATTCTGATTCAAATTAATAACTTTTTTGTTCGAAATAATTCGACTCCATGGAGTTCTGAATCCATTCTGTTAACACAATCTTGCCATTTAAATAAATGTCAAAACGTACTAAGTGTAACTTTAAAATACAAGTAGGGACAGTGGGTTCGTAAAAAAAAACAAAAATAGTAATGTCACTAAAGATTTTTTTTTAATTCTAGAACGCTACAAACTTTTTAAGTGAATATTTAAAATAGACAATATTTTTTTTTACTTTTAATATCACAAATGTCCCTATGTCTTTATATTAAAACCTCATATCCTTTAATTAAATGATTTTCTTGTAAAGTATATTTAAATAATATTATGAATTTTGTTGCTAAGTCAGCTTGTAAAGATTAGATTTAAGATTTTTGGTATTATATAGTGTGATGTACAACTCTAATAAAAAAATAACTACTGCGGGTCGAAAAATAGTTCAAAATAAATATGTTTTTATAATATTAAAACACCGTTAATTATTACAACATACTGTATAATATCCAATGTAGATGTAAGAAAATGTAATTTAAAGCATTCCCTATTTATTTACTACCATAACGGTAGGAAGTATATAATGGTAACACTTATCAACGCATTTACGACCTAATTATTATCATCAGTATTACAATTACAAAATTATATTAGGAGAGGGAAATACTACCAAGAAATTTTATACAGTGTGTACATTTTCTACCATTTACATTGTGCAGATTTGTTAGTAGATTTTCTTAAAAACATTGGTATAATTTCTTGGTAGTTTTTTTATAGGTTAAGTATAATGTACGTATTACCATGTGTTGCTTAATGGAACGCTAGAGGGCGTCGCATGCGCTTCTTATTAAATATTAACATATATTGTCTATACACTTTATAAGTTATTTGTCGTAATAAAAGATGTTAGATATATTTAGTGTTTTATTCATAGACTATATTTTCTCCCGACAATAAGTCACCTTGGATACCAGCTACCGGCAGGGGTGGTTATTTAAAACTCGAACCACCTTAAAACAGCAATTTTCATAATTCTTCTTAGTCTGGATATTCCACCATACGCACCATTCAGCTTTGCTAACTATATTAATAAAAGTATTATATTGCAATATCCCGAAACGCACCAACGACAAAATAAAAAAGAGCATAAAAATGCATAATAAATAGACGTTATAAATAGCCTTAATTTTTGATTTGCAGTTGCAGCATTATGCAGCAGATTAGGGAAGTACATCGAGTCAGGAAAAATGAACTGATAAAGGACTAATAAAAGAAAACATAGTCTATTTTATTTCTGAGTTTATTTTTATTTTTTAAAAGAAAAGACAACGCCCGCATTAGGAATAAAGCCTGTATCTTGGGGGACTTTACAAACATACGAAAAACGGACACAAAGAACACCCAGACACAGAACAACAATTTGTGGATCACACAGTGTTGTCCCATGTAGGGTTTGAAACCACAGCACTGCGCTACCCGCGGCGTGGCGACCGCTTAAACCACTAGACCAATGGTGCAGTCAAATTAATAATACTCAATGCAAATGATAAAAAGTCAATTTAATAATGCTTTGATAATTAAATGCGTAATATTTTGGGGACAAAAACATGTTTCCATTTTATTGTTCATTGTTCCATTAGTGTCTCCAGTGACAGAACGGTATGATACTTATAGCTCCGCAGCCTTAGTTCTTCTCCTCTAAATACTTTTTACTTTTTGGCTTTCTCGTTTGAAAGCGTCACTCACAGACACCTAAGGCAGGTACCCGGCTATAAGAGGAAGCTGATGCTGCTGATGATGAAGAGCTTTGAATAAAACAAACCATGCAATAAAATATAACTGTATTTTGTTTTAATAAAATATAAACATTAATGATTATGTTCAACAAAATTCACAGATATAACGAATACATCATCCATGAAAATAAACTGCAACAGTAAAATTTCCATAATTATAGATCACAAAGATAAAATATAATAATTTAAACATGTTGTCATAAGCCGATAATAACTGTTAGTCGTAGCAAAGTACTTATATATCAAAGAATAAAAGAGATTTACAACAGACGTAATACCTGCCAGCTGATGGACAATCCTAAAATGGCGCAAACTCATTAGTCAAAGCATACGATTCCTCAGCTTAGATACATACATATCTTTTTCACGAAAGCCTACCAGAGATGGCAAAACAGCAAGATAATAGATATTACACATCAAAAACTTTCGGTTTTAATGACTTTATGTCTTTTATTTAAAAAAACAAAAAAGAAAATAAAGGTCAACGTTGTTCTGTCATTTATTATCTGTATATTCTTTGTCTATGGAATAAAAACCAAAATATAAACAACATTATATCCAAAATTCTACTAGATAAAATTTAATTAATTTGGTCTATCGTTAGATACAGTATACATATAATCTTTTATAATAAAATAACGATAATAATTATTTAGAAATGTCTTCATAAGTTTTCCTTTATTAACTATTTGTTAAATCTATGGATTATTTAATACCACTTACATATTAAGATGCTAACTTGCAAGTAGGGTCGTCAAACTTTTGTAAAATATTTTGTATATCATAATTGTGATTTGAAAGTAAGTCGAAAACATTTACTTACACGTAGGGATTTATCTTGCTCTCATTTTTATAAGCTTGACATTGAGATATGTTTGAGGAGACATTAAGTTTTGAAATTAACAAATTACAAGAAAGAACAGACACGATGGTAAATCTATCTTATGAAACGAAAACACAGCAAGTATAAAATGCTATATTAATTTGTTTGCAATATAAATTCAATGTCTGATATACGTAGCTTAGGTTTAAATACAATATTAGAGCAGTGTCCATCGGAATCAACTATAGAAGAGACCATTATAATGCTTTTTAAAATACTGTGAGGGTCTTACAAAATATAAATACTGCGTTTTGCGAAATGGTTTTAAAGCATCCAAATATTCAACTGTAAATTTACCATGAAGCAAAATGAATTTGCGGGTATTTGAAACAGGAGAAAGAACGTACGAGTATACTAAAATAGGAGAGTAAAAATACAAGTTCTTTCTTCTTCTATTATTGATTCCAATAGTCATTTATTGGCATAGTATGCTCCATTCATTTATGTTTTAAATAGTTTTAAATTTTGTTGCTATATAAAAATTCAAGGCACATGAAAAGAAATGGGTTAGTTTTTAGAGAAATTTTACATTTAAAGTGGTGATATAAAGGTGCTGGATAAATTGTTATTACTATTTAAATTATAAATGTATGAACATTATAATTACGTCTAGTAAAACTTATTAATAGTTATTTTATTAATAGAATTTATTATTTTTTATAAAATCTCACTATTATGTTGCGTATCACTAAAAAGTGATAGATATCAAGTTGATAAATGCTTTAGAAATCCCTCGAAAAGATTAGAAAGAATGCGGTTGATTTGACATTACTCAATTGCAACCCCTCATTAGAGTAGCCACTTAAAAAACTCCATCAGTAATCTTCCCGAGAGTGTAAATAGCTAAAATTGTGCTGTAGACTCTACATTCAACAATTTATTAGTTAATTTTCAAGTTATATAAGTCAATATTGTGCTTCTGTCAAGTATACACTTGTAGATGCTTCGACACTTAAATATAGGTGTCTTTAAGGATTTCTTTCTTAATATCTGAAGTTGTACTACTCTTGGTCATTTTACGTATGTTAGCTTGCTTTAATATACTTTCCTCCTTCTTCTTATCACATTTGTCCATTTCTGTATCCATTTCCTCTGACTTTATTAGATTTTTGCTAGTTTCGGGACTTAAAGTTACTTTAAAATAATCTTTGTCGTCTTCGACTTGTAAATTATTAAAGTTACTGGTTAATTTCAATTCGAGTTCACTATCAAAATCTTCACGAATCATTTCAATATCGGTACTCAGATCTTCTTCGATTTCATCTTTACTCGATTCGAAAGTTTTAGTTTGTCCACTGATCGATTTCAACTTTTTAGAATCTTCAACGCTGTTTTGGCTATTGTATTTTCTAAAATCTTCATTACCACACCCTTTATCGATTCCTATTTTATCATCATCTTGTAAATCTTCAACATCATCTAAACTCGCTTGTCCAGCTTTGTAATCAGTCCCATTACTATGAGAATCCGAGCTTAGTAAATCTTGTTTAGGGCTTTTAATTTTTTCAAAATGCTCCTCGCTTTCATCAATAATTTCCAGCCTGGATCTTGAAAAAAATTTTTGTATGGACTCTAATTTTTCTAAAGCTCTTTCACTTCTATCTGAGCTGCTTGTGAGAGTCGTATCATCTGTCATACAAGCAGAGTCTATTCTTTTTGACAAATCTGATAAAGAATCAGAAATTTCTGTTGTAGACGTTGATTTGTCAACTCTGATGACTCTTGGTTTGATTATCATACTAGGAGGCAAATCAGGAATGTTTCTTAAATCAATCAAACTTATTGAAGAACGTTTTAAACTTGAACTTATGTCAAATTCATCATCCGAGTCGTCGTCAAAATGTTTCGATACCCTGTCTTCTATGTAGTTTACTAAATCTTCTGCAGTTTGTCTTATATGTGAAATTCGATCGTCTGAATGATTTCTTTCTATATCTCTAGAAGAAGGTTCATCTTCTTCAATAATATCTGATAATTCAACACTGTAGGGCATGCAGTAAGAAAATAAAGGTGGTTTTGTGTATGACTCAAAATTTTGCATATCTTCTTGTTCTGACATCGTATCTTCTTCTGATTTTTTCAATGTACAAATTTTTTCGATTGCTTCTTCGAAAATACTTTCTAAATCATTCTTGACATTGCTCAAATCAACAACAGTTTCTGAAATGCGTCTTTCTAGTATTAAATCATCACATCGTTCGATAACAGTGTCCTGAGTATGTGTTAATGTAGAATCTGATTTAGTCTTACTAATATCACTAAAAGTTTCTAACTTACTAATGGTGATGTCTGACTTAGATTTCTCTGACAGTGAAGGAGTTAAAGATTTAGAATGAAATTTATCCCGTGTTGAATAGTTTTCCATGTATTTCATTAACATTTCAACTAAAGTTTCGGCTTCTTCCTCCGGTGTCTCATCGATATAAGAAAGGTCATTCACATTTATATTTGATTCTGTCAAACCAGTATCAGCTGTCACCACTTCAATACTAGGACGAATGTCTTCAGGACCAAATAAGAACTCCATTAGAGTAATTTTATTGTCACCTTTATCAGTTTCTTTTTCCATGCATCCTGTGGAGGCCAAAAATTCCATAAGAGTTTCCATTTTAGCTTCCAATTCTGTATTAGCTTTACTAGTAATAAATGGTTTGACTTCCTCAGGAGTGATTTCACTTTTGAAACAACTGCCAGTACTGCCCTTTCTCTCACCTTTCTGACTTTTCACTATTGTAAAGAAAAAATCAATCAAATTAGCTATTCTTCTTTCGGTCCCTTCTTCTACATCTGAACTTAAATCAGACTCTTCCTTAACTAAAGGGCATCGTTTTGGGGTTTCCTCAAATTTCTTTGAAAATACGGTTTCTTGAACAACTTGTAATAAATCCCTGGCTAACCTCACTGGTGACTTAGACTCCGGATGGATAGGTTCATAGCCAGTTGGGGCTGCAGGAGCAGAACGCCTGCGATCTTTATCTATCCTGATGAAATCCCACAAGGAGCCCAGATCTGAGGATAGTGACGCCCTGTGGTTGGCCCAGCTGTTGCCTAGCCGACGGAATACCTGTGGATGTCAATAAATAGTTCTGTTAAAAATAAATATTATTTAATTTATATTCAGTTATATAATTGTATATAATCTAGCTAATTTTTTCTTACAGATTAAGCAATAGAACGGATTATGCTGACCTGTAGAGTCAAAAGAAGCAATAAGAAACGAATCTAATGGTATCCAGACTGTTAGTTAATATAGATATGTATTTCTAAATGTATAGTATATATCATGATTAATTAACACCCAAACACAGAACGCGCTCTTTCCATACTGATTTGTTCTGGATGGTTCTCAACTTCCGTCCGTGTCCGTGTCCGTGTGGTAACGGATTAAAAATACATAGTGTTACCACCCCTATTCATCCCGTGGCTGTCGTAAGAGGCGACTAAGGGAAGAAACTATTCAGGAAGGAAAACTTGAAGCAAACCCTATTCCAACCCGTCTTGCCAGCGTGGTATAGTAGGCCAAAACCTCCTTGCTAAGGAGAGGCCTATGTCCAGCAGTGGACTTTAAAAGGCTGTAGAAATTGAAGGTTCCCAATTTATTGTAGTCCAAAATAAAAGTCACCTGTAACACTCAGGAACGCCAAGCCCTCAGTTTCCGTAACGATAGTCTCTTGAATCGCGCTACTTGTGCTGCTAACGCTTCTGCTCCGGTTGACATCCCGGGAGAGTTGGTTTCACCCTCAGAGTGGACCTGGATGATGTCAGATTAGTATAGGAAATATTTACAGATGTAATATTAGTGTCATTAAAGTCTTGGTAATCTCTTCTAACATTCATGCCCTATGGGGCTGACACTTTTAAATTGAATTAAAAAATGAAGGGATGAAAGCTGTTTGAGAGAAAGTTAAAGTAATGTGGACTACATTATGTTTATTATCATACTAGGTTTTGCCTACGGCCCGACTTGTGTATACGTCGGTTATAGCGACGATTTTTAAGAAAAAATAATTCGTCAAACGATTCAAATAAAACAAACACTAAATGTTAAATGAAGTTTACCACAACATATAAGAAAAAACAGCATAAAAGTCAGTTAAACTTGTTCTGAGATTAACGCACATAAACATACAGATAAACAGGCAATATTATTTAAATATAAACCCTCTTCATTAGCTTTACGTCAATACTTTGAATGGAGGCATCGTCCTCTCACATTTTTATTAAATATATAGATTTGGCAGCAAACATGTTATCCGATGGTAAGCTACTAATGTCACCAAGGGCACCAACAGTTCCAAAGTCACAAGTGTGTTACCGTCAAGTGTATTTGAGCTCTAGTAACCTCACTCCGGCTTTTATTTGGCTTTATACTGACCAACTAGGCAAAGTATAAAGACAAATATATTTAAAGTTGGAGTTAGCTTTACCTCACGAGTACTTGTTCGTTTCTGCATGTAACTCCTCATATCTTTATCAGAATGTCCTTTGGCTCGCCCAATTCCTTTGCCTAGAGGAGCTGATGATACTCTTCTGGAAATAAACATAATTGGAAATATGAATAAACATGTAGACCGAGTTATTAGAAAAGGTAGAAGAACCACGTTGATTTTAACTCAAAGAGGCCGGCTCGACCGGAACTGCACTACTCTCTCATAGAACACCAACCTAAAGCGACAACATCATGCTGTCATATTTCATTGATGAGTGCTAGTCCGGCGGCCCATGGATACAGGGATGACAGTTATCGTGGTAAGTGTGGGGAGCCTTACACTGCCACGATGACTGTTATGCCTTTTACATTCCCAAGCGGATCGTGAAACAGCATCTCACTAGGCCACCATAATATGGGTCACCATATTGCATAGTCAGGACTCGTTACAAGTATGGTGACCTCAACTCTCAAATTCTTTTGATTTTTCCATCAGGCAGAGTAGTCACTTTGACAGTCTCTTAAAATAAAATATTCAACATTATTATCAACTGATTTAAAGAACGAATCCTATTTTATAGCACTTCACCTCTGATCATTCCGAGAATTTCAAAGACTTCGTTTAAGGCTACTGAAAAATTCTAGAGAATGGGCTGTATAAGGCAATTGTCAAGTACTATTAGTCTGTCGAAATTTTCAAGTGATTTTCAAGTCTAATCGTTACATTTGCCATTCATTGCAAAGAATTCTGAGCTCTCGTAAATTCCTCATCAATCATCTAGATTTTTTTAATAAATAAATAATGTTTTAATTATCAGTATGTTAAATTACCTGCAGCTGGTAGGGTCACTGTAAGGGGGCTGCACTGGAGTGCGTGCCTCAGCTATAGTTTCTGCTGTACTGAAACCACCTAGTGGAAACCCTGTGTTTCCTGAAGGCAAAACAGAATTTTATTCTAGCGTTGTTCGTAATCTTGGAGGCTTCTATGATTAAGGCGAAATCTTAAATTTTACATGTAAAGTCGAATTTTACAGCTCAAATACAGTCTGTCTGTATAATCTAAATCTTACCTGTAATAGCCCCTCTAGTCATGCTCAGCCCACGTTGGATCCTGGCAAACGCTGCCTTATGACGAGGCACTGGAGCAGTACTCCCTTTCTCTTGCAAGACAAATCGTCCCAAAGTCTTCCAGCCGGCCTGCAGTATCATCAATAATAATAACTTTACATCCACATGGCAATCTGATCTACATGTACTATGGCTACCAGACTGCTGATAAGCATCCTTACGTATTTCTGAATCTGTTCATATTAAAAATAAATAATACTTTCACAGAATAGATAATTATGTAATTTTTTATTTTGACTGAAAAGTCAAGGTCACTTACCACAAGTCCAACAGGCCTTGTGATAAGTGACCACAAATGCGATTTTGACTAAAATCTTTTGATTTTGAGAAGCTGCATTTTAGATTTTAACATCTCTAAGTTTTTGACCTAAAATCTTATTTACCTGAGCCGAATAAACCACTTCATCATCAGACAATGCTCTTTGTTGAGGACCTGTACCAGCTCTGCCACCCCATTCTAACTCTTCTACCAGGACAAACCTGAAATGTTATTTATTTTAACAAACATTAACAAAAATTTTATGAATTCCTAAATTTTGATTAATATTTTCATAATATAGTTACGGATAAATTGATTCCATCCACTTAAGAGTGTTGTAATATGAACAGGTCTATAAATTATACAGGTCAAGAATTCGTCAACATTTGAATCTAACATACCGCGCGAACAAATACCACGCGATTTGGGACCGATGCTACTGGAATTTGCTTGTTTGTAATACATGGTTTCAACAAGATGGAGCCACTTGTCACATATCCAATGAGGCCCTGCCGTTGGTCAAAGACATGTTTCCGGAAAAGCTGATTTTCAGAAGAGGTGACATTCCATGGCCACCCAGAACTTCAGATCTATCCAGAGCAGACTTCTGTAATGGAGTTATTTAAAGAATCGTGTCTACATCTATAAAACAAATATACTACGTCTACGACTGGAGTCCTTCTTTACATTATTAGATTTTGGTAGAGTTTTTGTAGGGACTGCCCTCTGACTTGTAACGCATGAAGAGGAAAAAATTTTGCCAGAACCTGGTCCATTATTCATCGGGTGGCATTTCTTGCAGTTGGCATGAGTCGCAAAATATTTCAAAAGGACTACTCAAACCTTTAGATACTGATATCAACTCAGAATTTCCTAATTTATTTTGCAGACACTAACACTGTTTAGTATTTTAATTTGTCTTACCTTTTCGGATCATCATGGCATCTAGCTTTTGTTAAGGCTTGGTAGACTACATATGATGCTGTGGCATTCAAAGGGACCTGTAAATACACATTTTTTTTATTTTAAGACAAAAAATCAATAAGGAACCCATTGTCTATATCCATTTTCATTTTAAATTCTAATAAATTGCATTCTTAACATTATATTTTTTCTTTATTTAAATGCCATGTCATGTTCCTCGCTATATCTTCCAAAGGTCGACTTTTAGATAAATTCATGTGGCAACGAGTACGCCTCATGCGATAAAAATGCAGAAACTCTTTTATAAACCAAATGTGAAAATCACTTTATCATCATCATCAAGCGCCTTAAATAGTCCACTACTGGACATGAGCATCTATTTAGACACGTGATTTTGGTCTACTATACCACGTTCGTCAGACGCGTCTGGGTCCACAGTGTTGTTGTTCTGCGTAATATGCTGCCTGAGTAGTGATCTCACCTTCAGTATAGCATATGGTATTTCATGGGAGACATTATGTACACAGACGAGGAAGCTATCTGGTCTTCTCGGCTCCTCATCTTGCGTGCTGGAGTCTTCGTCTGAGAGTATGGAGCGATCACGGTTGCGGTCGGTTGATCTGAAATAAGAAAATGGCTTGAGGAACTTCTTAACTTTTGTAGAATCTGTTGCTTGAGTTCGTATTAAAATTTATGTATGTATTGAAAATAGAAGTCTATTCTTATTTTGATAATTATTATAACGTTTAGACACATCAAGGATTCATAAGGTTCCCATCAAGAACTGAGAGCCCCAAGTCACCCTCACCTCCAAGTGGTCCGCCTTCTGATCGATGGACAAAGCTCTGGCAAACAAAACATCCCGACTAGCGGCAATTGTGGGACCAAAATATTGACGAAAAGTGGGCGTTCAATATGCCTCTGATTATCCCTTCAAAGAAACAGGTGTGATTCACATATGTCGTGGGTAAAAGTTTGTACTGGAGAATCTTACCTGATGCTAGTCAACCAAGCACGGCTGCTAGGATCATCTCCAACCCTTTTCAGTAGCAACCTAGCACCAGGTCTTGCAGAAGCAGTTCTCAATACCCTCTCACGTGGTGCCAGCACTCGTTGCGTTGGAGTTCTCGAAGGTACTTCTTCTACCAGTACATAACTGCCTCGAGCTGATCTGCATACTCCAACCTTGGTGAGGCATTGAGCTATAGCCTGGAATACGTTATACAATTGGGTTTTATGAATTGTTTTAAATACTAATGACAAGTTCCTTGCTTTTTATCGAGTAAGAGAGATTATTGGAGTCTCTCCTCCTCTGATTTTGAGGAGGTTTGTTGCTTTTCTATAATAATAATAAAAGAATATCTTATCTACCTTATCTGCAAAGTAAGATTTATGGTATGGTACTTCTATGGTTTCTCCACTCCAAAGTGTTTTGTTTGTCTATTGATGAAGCCGGAAAGTCGAATTTCTTGCCATTAGTTTAAGTTCGTGTGTGATTTGTTATATTCCACTTTAGTGAAATAAAAAGTATTGAAATATATCAACAACTTTTATTAATCTACTTCTGGACATTGGCCTCTCCTTAGAAAAGTGATTTTGCCCTACTATACCACGCTTTCCTGACAGGTTTGTATGGAGCATGTGACGAGTTTTACTTCTCTTCTTAATACTGTGATATTGTATAGTTTGCCGCCTTAATGAGCTCTTATTACAATTACAGGATGAATAGGGGTGATGACGCTCCGTTTTCTTAATCCGTCGGCACACGGACAACTCTTACTGCTGCAGTAATACGTACCTCATTCGCAGTAGTATCTTGGGTAACCTTCAATATAGAATACGCTTCATGTCTTGCTACAGCATATACCACTAGAAAGTGAATCTTCCTCCGTTCATGAGGTGAAGTAGGTTCCAGGTCTCCACGGCAGCTCTCGCCAGCTTGCTCTTCAGTACATCGGGAGAAAATGAGTAGAGATGCCATGTTCAGAGATTGATTTGTTGGTGAGCTGTAGGTTTTAACATACAACTATTTAAGACTGTACGGATGGCATAATGGTTGAAGTGGAGACTGCTTCTGCGCTGCGCTGAGTGTTCTTTATTTGTCTGAGACCTCAGTATTATTAATTGTGCGTTGGGCTTAGCACCGACTTCAAACAGATTAGAAGGTATCTGTTGCTATTATATTACCTGTCAAATTAAGTTAAGTTTGTAAGTCCTTTATAGACTATTCAGAACTTATTTGGCATTTAACTCTTGTTTTGGTTTCACAAGTCTTGGATATACATGTATGTCAGTTAATTATATACGTATAAATAATTATCTGAAACTTAACTTTAATCTTTTAAAGTAGATTTGAAATTATTTTGTTTAATTTAGATTAATTTGTTAATATTGAAGTCGGTTCTATGTTTTTTTAAAAGATTATAAAAAAATAATTTTTGTTTAAAAAATATGCTACCCGGATAGTATCTTTCTAATTTGGAAAATTAAATACACCACTAAGGGTGAAAAATAAAGTGTGAGCAATACACTGCCACGATGACTGTCATGCCTTTTATGTCTCCAAGCGAGGCGTGAAAAAGCATCTCACTGGGTCGCCATAGTACATCATTGTCTGCATTCACAATGAGTATGGTGATCACTCTTAGATTCTATTCATGCTTTCCATCATATCAGATAGAGTAGTCACTTGAGTAGTACATGCGTTATTTTAATTGAGAAATTGAACTTTTACTGAGCATTAATCACAATATCACTTGGCTTCTAAATAATACTGACTTTGTCTGTGGACTCATCCGCTTGTCTATGGTAGTCATTCACATGAAAACAGTAGCGACTCTATAAACCTAGAATATTGCATTACTTGCAATGAAGATTTCAGACAACCTACCTTTATATTTATTTATTTATTTATTTATAACTTTATGCACAAATACATGCATCGGCGGACTTATTTATTATAATTATAATAAATTAGGATTTGTCCGCGATTCCACCTTATTATATGTCGGTTAAAGCGTTTAAAGTTAGCCATTACACTTACAACCGCTCTAACAGAAGAATTTATTAGAATATGCTGCATGTGCATATGCCACAAATGAGGCATAAACTTATATAGCAGGAAAAATCAGGAAAGAAAATTTCTGTCGGGACTGAATGAGAGTCAAAATTACTGCACGGTTGGCCTAGTGGTTTAAGCGGTCGCCATGTCGCTCTCTACTACGCTGAGTGTTGTGGGTTCAAACCCCACATAGGACAACACTTTATGTGATCTACAAATTATGGTTCTGAGTTTGGGTGTTCTTTATCCATTCTTCTATATTTGTAAAGTCTCCGGAGACACATGATTTATTCCTAATGCGGTCTAAACCTTACAAACATACAACAACGAAGAAATGAAAAACAAATACATAACCGTAACATGATTATTGAAAACGGAAATGATTTTAACACCACCACTATTACAAAGGCTTGTAATAACAATATTAACTTGACACATCTCACATATGGCCATTTTAATATCTCTTTTAAATTTTACAATCGGTTGAGTAGTGGGAAATCTTTTAGACAATCAAATCCATCGGTGAATTAATATGTGTGTAAAGTTTGATAAACGAATAAATAATATATCCTTTTAACAACAAAGTGGAACCAACTTCAATTAATACTAACAAAGGCCACAGAAAATAAAAAAAAAATGACAATTATATTTCAAAAGACTAAAATAAGTGTAACCCTTAAAATAAAGGGTAACGTTATAATAAAAATGGATACCTTTCAGAATGTAGTCTATTTGAAGTCGGTGCAAGTCTGATGCGTAATAAGCACTACTGAGGGACCAGTCTCTTCTGTATTTTGAAGTCGGTTAAAAAGGTATTTAAATTGAGCTAGAGATTAAGCTTACCGTAATCTGACATGCCTGTATCCAGGTCTTAGACAGTGCAGCGGGATGACTCGTTGGGACAACATGTAATTTGTATCAGCATCGTAGATATCGAAACGAATGAAGGCCAATTCGGGAAAGTTAATCTGAAAAAGAAAGTTGAAGAGTTAGTATAACTTGAAACACTTCATACACGTTCCTCTGATCTCAAACCAGGCCGAGACTATACTATAATAACCAGATTACTGATGAACACACTTTATATTTGGCAAAATACATCAGACAACACAAATATACGTGCTCATCATACAACTAACCATTTGGGTTGAAATTGAATCCACCATCTAGAATAGTAGTGAAAATCAGTAACATCTTTTCTTTTCCTTTTTTATCTTTTGGAAACCCCCTCGGGCCGTCACCCCACCGGGGTTTACGGCGGGGTGGTGTGTCGGAATCGGACCGACTAAAACCACATGGTGTGCCACTCTGCGCCTGACATAGGAGGGATCCGGGAACAGTTGTTATTACGACATCCAGAAAATCAGTAACATCTAAACCAATGATTATGGTGTATAAAAACCATGTTTCTGTCTGTGGAATATTTAAAAACTCACCCTAAAAGTAAAAGTTTCATTCCAGATCGGATTCAAGGCATTCTTCCTTGCTACTTTTGTCCTTATCTTCTTGCAATCGGCTGGTACACCAAGGATCTCGACTTCCACGAATGCGTTGTAGAAAGAGTATACATTTTCTGCTACATACTGTCCAGAGATGACAGCCAGAGTTAAATGAGCCGCGTGGATGCCATCGAATTCTTTATCCATGGGGTTGAATCTGAAGAAGCAAAGATTGTCTCGTTTGATGTATTTGAAATTAATTTTTAAGTACAACAGCAAAAGATTAAGAGAAAAATTGTTAAATCAACTGAAGAATGTGTACTTCTGGATAGATACTTAGAGAACAATAAGAGAGAAATTGGGCTTAAAATTAATACATGACACTTCTCCTCTAGACTAGACTAGATTAGACGAGAAGTGTCACTAGACTAGATGAACCTATTAGTCCTTCTCGCAAATGTGACGTAAATGTGTGTGTACATTATAACTACGAGATCATTCAATTCTGTTATAATAAAGACAAAATTATAATGAAAATTAAAGTAAGGTGACAACAGCCTAATCGCAGAGTTTGAACATTAGGTCATGAGTTCGAACATTGTGCGTATTTTCGATTTTTGTTTTGAAAAATATGCGTACATTGAATTATCGTTCACCTTCGTGCCTTGGACAGCACGCTAGGCCGTTAGTCCTAGCTGTCCTGAGCATCTATGGGAGTAGTTATTCAGCAGTCAGTGTCTTCTATTTAATATTCTGACAACCGGGTCAACTCTACGAATATCGGGATTCCTCTGAGTTTTGGCAGTCAGTACGAGTAGTTATTCCGTGGAAAACTAACCGATAGTAACTGATTAGACCAGTGTATGGGCTTACGAAATATGAGATTAATAAAGGCTAGGACAAAGAAGAACAATCATAAACACAACCAACGCATCTTGAAGAATCAAATTTATTTTTTCTGTACTTAAGTGGAAACATCTCTATTTTTCATCCTATTCATTTCATACCTTCTATAAGCGATATGGCCGGGATCCCACATGACTTTTGGTTTCCTGACATATCCAGCGGAACCATTGCTCTCAAACATAGCAGCATTTACCGCCATCGCTGCATCTTCTGTCTGGTAATTTAGCGCTACTAACTGTACTCCACAACCCCAGAAGGTCACTGGATCGAAATTTGATGAGTCTATTCTTAGGCTGAAAATAGAGAAGATATAATCGTTATCATTAGGCACTTAGCATTAGGCAACTCGTCAGTTTCTTAGCCCCTATGCCACATAAATAGAGATCAGCAAAGGTTACGTCGCTGCTAATGTAAACTAAACATAAACCTACAATCTCCAGACTTCAAAGACATCATTTCACTTACCCTGCAGGATAAGTTCTGACCAACTGTGTCTCGGTATGAGCTATTAACGCCATGGGATGCTTCCTGCAGATCTTCTTCCCGATGGCTTCATTCACTGACGAACACCGGTAGCAAGGGTGGTGGACAGCTGGAGCGTTTAAGCAACGTGGGCGAGGTTGTTGGGCTATTTGCTGCAAAAATAAATTTAATGAAACCCAGGGCTTGCAAGATCCATCGCGGCAACAGAGATTACCTTCCCTACTTAAAGTTTGACTCCGTCATAACTATCGTATCGATTGTCCGGTGGGGGGTATCTTTAGAAATTTTCACGCTAAAAGAAAAGGGTGGGAAGATACTGTAATTCTTTCATGATTTGTAATGAGTTAGAATATTGTACAAAGTCTTTGGGGGCCTATTAAACCATGGCGTCTATTTGGGATAGACCTGAAATCATATGGTCCGGGTGATCAAAGAGTAGGGTGCTAGAGGTCGGCCGTCGGGGTGGTTTTTAGTGGCAACACCACATACTCCTGAATCCTGTACCCTAAGAAGCAGGAGATCTGAAGGGATTTTCTACCGCGTCCACAAAAAAGGAAGTTCCTAGAGAACAAATTGGTGGAATAAAAATCGTTTCTTTTTGTTATTCGGGCCTGCTAAAGTGACTCTACCCTGCCTGATGGAAAGAATGAATAGGATGCAAAAGTGGTGGTCACCATAGTCATACACCATACCATACTGCATTATTGCGAATGCAGACAATGCAGTATGGTATATTTCGGCGGTTGGCCTCAGGTGTTATTCTCTGAAGGAGACCCGGACCATTTCAGGTCCCCTCCAGAATCAACGCCGCGCCTAGTCAGGCCCTATCCTGGGAAGACTACGGAGGCTTCCCCGCCTCTCAATCTGTTTATTATAATTGTATACCTAGAGGACTCTTATAGTCACATGGAACAATCCAAATTATTGGTCTGAGTCTGGGCGTTTTTGTGTCTCTTTCATGTATGTATGTATGCAAAGTCCTGTTATGTTACGATTACTTACTGTGCCAGTACTGTCACTACTTTCTGAAGACTCGAAACTGCTACATGGTGCACTCTCCTTAACTACACTGCTGGGCTGCTTCATTGAACTACGTGGTGATAATGGGCTGAGGCCTCGGAACTTGATAGCCTGTAATAAGTAGGTAAACTTCAATTAAACTTGTTTACTATCAGAAAAAAAATCGATTTATTATCATTATCGTCATCAAGATGCTCACTGCTGGACATAACCTTAAGTTTGACACAACAACCAGTCCTGTGCTGCTGGCATCTAAAGGCTTAACCTTACCAGTCATCAAACCACCTTGTGCGGCAATTACCAACGTTCTGCCTCTTGGTATATGATCACAATTGTGTTCTTACGAATTTAAATTATTAATAATACATACATTCAACGCTATTTAACGAAGACAATCGTAATTAAGGAGCAACTAATAAAACTAGAGTAACTGATATCGCACGGAGAATCAGTATACTGAAGTGGAAGTGGTCGCTGGAGCCGAAGTGTACTAGAGTGGATACCACAATTGGGCAAACGTAGTGTAGGGTGCACAGCGGTGCGATAGACCGACGACTTGAAGAAAGTGGCTGGCAGCAGATGGATGCCAATTGCCCAAGACCGGGATCGTTGGCGTCCCTTGCGGGAGACCTTCGTTCAGCAGTGGACGGTGATAGGTTGATTGATAATAAAACTGTTTGACTCAGACAAAAGGTTGCAGTGTAAATGTACATAAATACAACATGAATTTTTTCATGTTGTATTTACACTATTCGTAGTTCAATTATGTTTCTTTGAACCACATATTCTGTTCTCTGTTTTTAAACGATTTGTAAAATTTGAACGAAACATATTCAGCTATTTAGCCACAGGATACCTTTTTGTGTCTCGCAACTTAACACTCAATACTTAATTGCACACCATATCGTTACAGGGATGTTACGTTATGTTTTGACAGTAAGTGTGGACAACGGGCGCCGTATAGTAGAAGACAGGATGAAGTGGTTGTGCCAATCTAGCTTATTGTAAGGGGACGGGTCTTATGTCCCTCCGAAAGGGAGGATCCTCCGACCAGGCAAGGTGATCATGACTGGCGGGCCGCGGCTCAACAGCTGGTGTTGGGATGTTGTATATATGCTAATTGCCACGCGAATCTCTATTTCGCGATACAGGATTAGTAGTTGCTTCGTAGTTCATTACATTCATACGTTTCGTTCATACTTCATAATTCGATGTATCTTCGCTAGATGGCGCTATTGTATATTTTTGTTTGTGCTAAATGTAGAAGTCGCCACACTTATCATTAACTATTTATAATTATATATACAATTATACTCATGTATACTCGTACATATTTATATATATATGCATAGATGTAATATAATTAATTTTAGGAATATTTTTTATTTATAACACCAAATGTTTAACGAAGCTAAAGTACTTGAGTGTCAAAGACATAAAAATTAATATAAGTGGCAGTGAACGGATTACATTACACGTAGAAATGATAGCTGATGGGCCATAAAGTTCTGGAGTGGCGATCACGTACTGCGAAACGCAGCGTTGGTAGGTCCCCATCAAGGTGGTCTGACGACCTGGTGAAGGTCATGGGAAGCTGCTGGATGTGTGTGGCACGGGACCGGCTGTTGTGGAGAACCTTGGGGGAGGCCTAAGGCCAGCAGTGGACATCTATTGACTGAGATGATGAGATGATGATGATAAAAAATAATAATACAGTAGATTTATCATAATCAACATTCATAATGCCGCGACTGAATTTTATCTGTAATGAAACCGTATCTTTAGTAAATATATAGACTTTAGTAACTTTCTCACAAGCGAACCAATCCCAAACAGCATAAGAAGACGTTGAATGACAATTAAACTCGGGTTGGCCGTTTAAAATAGATATGAGGGGATAAATACAACTAGATATAGATACTATATACTCGTACATTCATCCGTGTGGTGACGGATTAAGAATACGTAGTGTTACCACCCCCATTCATCCTGTGGGTGTCGTGAGAAGCGACTAAGGGAACAAACTATTCAGGAAAATATCACTACGAAGAGAAGGAAAACTTGAAACAAACCCTATTCCAACCCGTCTGGCCAGCGTGGTATAGTAAGCCAAAACCTCCTTGCTAAGGAGAGGCCTAAGTCCAGCAGTGGACCGTAAGTGACTGTTGACTACATACATTTCTACTATTGGACTTGAATGGACTTATTTAAAACAGGAGACGAAGAGAGAAGAATTATGGTACTAAGAGATGAAGAAGTCATACCTGTACGTAAGTAACCATATCACTCAATTCTCTAGCGATCTGATTACTTCGTTTCCTTGTGGTCGCCTGCTTGACGCTGCCAGAAGTAGTCTCTGTGTCTCCCTCACTCCTTATGAAGCTCTGATAGAGAGACAGAGATGCTCGGCCACACTTGTCTTCCATTGAATTTATGAGTTTGTGCAGTTCTTTCTCTGTAAAACAATAATAAATAGATATTGTAGACATCTGATACCCAACGTCATCTAGTTTCAAACTAAGCAGAGCTTGTAGTATGAAAGCTAGATTGACTAATAGAAGACTTGTATACTATTTTTTGGTAAATATAATACATACATAGAAAAAATCTGAAACTCCGACATGCTTGCATTAGGAATATTTTTGTGTCGTGGGGGACTTTAAAAGCATACAAGATACGGACACATAGATGATCCATAAATTGTTGTTTTGATTCTGGGTTAGACGGCTCGGATCAGAGAAATAATTTATGGATCCTGCAAAGTGTTACCCTGTGTGGGGATTGAACTCCCGATACTCAGCGTAATAAGAGCGTGGTGACCGCTTAAACCACTACTATTATTATTTGGAGATTATACAAAAACTAGGTCCAGAATTGAACCTGAAATTTCAGTACAGTAGTCACATACGCTACCACTGAGTCACCAAGGCAGTCACAGAATAAACAAGAAGAGAAGGAGAAGAAGAAAATATAAACGAAATATTAATAATGGTAAGTTATTCTAGCCAGGATGAGGGCAGAGGGGAATTATTTCTGTTTTCAACAAATACCTACTGATGATACTTGAATGTGGAACACTTGAAGATTTATATTCGATTTGTGGATTATCAAATATTTTCAAGCTCTTTTTAAAGTAGGAATACATTTAAAACATCTCGAGTCTGAAGGTCTTACCATCAATTTCTTCATCATCTTCGTCATAATCCTCATCACTGAAGTACTCTGTCAAAGAACTGCCTGCTGATTGGTTAGACATGATCGAACTGGTTCGGTTGCTCTGTTCTGGTAGAGATGTACTGGTGTGTCGGTTCCCATTGGACCTGGAGCAAAAACATCTGTATAACATATTAGCTCTGGTATTTATTTGATGTGCCAGGTTTTTTGTTTACCGGACAGGTTGTATTCCGTTTTGTATTGAAGATTCCCTAACACAAAAACTTGAGTACCAATGTGTCTATTCTAAAAGTATCCAAGATCTGAATTACATTTTATGTATTAACTATGATTGTGAAAACTCTCTTCGATGGATACCGTGCTTTAGGCACACAAGTATGTTGCTGCCATCTGAGAGCACGGTGGGAAGTGTTTCTAACTTCAGCTGTCTTACTGAAGTAGTTAAAAGTAACAAAAGAATTGCTTAACATTGATACAATGTGAAGTCATTCTGTCTGTTGCTTAGTTAGATAGTCCACTCGACTATCTTCAGGCCTGACGAAGGCCATATCACATCCATGTTAGATGCCAGTAGTGCCTATAAAGAAGTTAAGATTTCTCCCATTTACGATGACTATTCTTAAGTATATCTACCTGAAAGCAGTAGATAAAACACCGCCATATCCTTGTGCAGAGCTGGCTCCTGTCAGGCCAATGGTAGGACTTGATTCTATTGGAAGAAGTTTCTTGTTTTTGATTAACACCTGAAAATATAATAATATAATAATAATATCCTCACACATTTCACACATGTTACCACCCGTATTCACCCTGTGGGTGTCGTAAGAGGCGACTAAGGGAACAAAGTATGCAAGATAACATCACTACAAAGAGAAGGAAAACTTGAAACAAACCCTATTCCAACCCGTCTGGCCAGCGTGGAATAGTAGGCCAAAACCTCCTTGTTAAGGAAAGGCCTATGTCGAGCAGTGGACTGTAAAAGGCTATTGATGATCTCACACATGGCTGTCTGATCCCAAACTAGGCAAAGCCATTACTATGGTAACTAGACTGCTGGTAAACATATTTATATACTTCTATACATATTATAGATAAATTACACCGAGATAGAATAAATGGTTGTGCTCATCACACAAAGATTTGTTTTGGATGAAAATCGAACCCACGACCTCTGGGTTAGCAGACAAGATCACTAAGCAATAGACCAACAGGCCTGTCAAAATGATGAAATAAATAATGATTCGTATAAGTTAAAATTCTCGTCTACTTCGGTTTCTAGGGGAATAATTTGGATTTGCAATGTTATATATTGTACTAAACATTGATAGACACCAAGATCTTCTGTAAAGTATACAGGAAGTTAATTGGCTTGAAATTGTAACCTACGTTAACTTCTCAGGACCAGAGACAAATAACAGTTACCTTATACTTGAGTTGTTCAGGACTGGGCAGCCTCGGTTCATCAGTGTAATCGATTTCGAACAGGAACGACGTCACCAACTTGTCTCCAAACACTGCCTGGATGAAGACAACATCAATAGAGGACCAACTACTTTGAAAGATCAGAAGATAGATTTGAAAAATTTCTGTTGGTAAGTTTTGTAGATAGGTTGGCATGTACCAGATTTGTAAGTGTCGCAATATGCAATTATTTTTGCAAATGATAACAAAACTTTATTAAATTTCTTATTTGTTCATTCGTTGTATTTGCGTTTTCCCGTAAGTTATACGTGTCGTAGGTCGTACATATCCGTACTTCAGTGGTACTTCAGTATCCAAATAAATTCTAAAAACTAAAATCTGACGTTGCATGGTCAAAGTATATTAAACTCCGGATCCCTCCTATATCAGGCGCAGAGTGGCACACCGTGTGGTTTTAGTCGGTCCGATTCCAACACACCACCCCGCCGTAAACCCCGGTGGGATAACGGTCTGTGGGGGTTTCTAAACGTTAAAAAAATAATGTTGAACTCAACAGTCAAAGTTACAAATACAATCTAGTCTTAAAACAAATACTTAATTCAAATTAATAATTTCCTTTTGATTTAAGATATTAATATTATAAACAACAATTCCAGCATTAAGACTGGAATTTTTTTTTGTTGGCAGCATGGCAAATCCCTTCGGAGCTCTGACTCCTCAGGGACACAGAAGTCAGAATTATGTAGTGTTTCACCCTGTGTCGGTGTCAGACGTCCTACTCTAAAGGGGACCCGGACCATAATAATTCAGGTCCCCTCCAGGATCAATAGCGCGTCTAGTCAGGCTCTATCCTGGTGGGGTTTTCCCCATTGTAGTGTCTACCTAGAGTAAAAACTTTATGCAAAGAAACCTCACGTATTCACATTTTTTTCTATAATAGAGAATCCAAATATAACTGACCTCAAACGTGCTAGCCATGACTTGCTGTTGTGGTAAGCTGCAGTGATTCTCTATGCTCAAGATGAGGGGGTATGGTGATGCGACGAAAGCACTTCTGTAGACAACAAATTCACCATTAAAACTGAAACTAATATTATGAGTGCGGTAACAACTCTCTGTTCGTTTGTTGTTATGCCTGAATTGCTAAAATATTTGTGATAATATTTTAGAATTTGCTATATTTATGGCAATTCTATTAATTACTGTTTGTTGTTTTAAGTCGATGAAAGGGTTCCACAAAGAAGACAATATATTTTGATTATCTGTCTTAGGTACCTTATTAACATTTGCCTCTTAACAGTTATTTTACTGTAGTATATTTATTATCAGAACTTCTAAAGGGCCTTCTAGATTAGGGGTAGGGTAGATAAAGTTAAAATTAAGAAGTTCCAGGACTCCAGAAACCAGAACTAAGCATATCTGAGTGAGTTCGATTGGATACCATTATAACACAGGCCCACAAGAACAGCAATCAGAGCGAAGTTGCGTGATTTTAGAAGTGCCTGGAGTCCAGTATGAGTAGTGCAGCTTATGAATTTTTAATATGATAAAAATATAGAGAAATGCAAACCTTGCAATTGTTTCAACGACTCTACGAAAAGGTATTTTGGTGGTAAACGTATGACCATGGTATATGACAGGACTCCCATCATCACCATCCCAGCAGTCCAGCTCCACGCAGCGACAGCCAGTTAAAAGAACCTGTAAAAGGAAGGAAAATGATTTATAATAAACACACTTTTATTAACTTCACCTACATGTATGTTTGTTTGTACAACACTTTTGTAAACGTGTTTAGGTTAGTTTATTAAGTTATATTAATTAATTGACTGTGTACGTAGGATTATTATTTTGCTTATATACTGCCCAGAAACCTCTTCTATCTTCTAGTGTAAGTCTCATTAAAATCAGTTCAGTAGTTTCAGAAATTAGCCCGGACTAACAAACAGACAAAATTTTTAAAGAAGGTGGTGTGTTTTAGCATCACATAAAGAGCTACAGTACAGACAGACACTTCAACTTTATTTCTATACATATATTGATTGATTATTATATGGTATACTACTAACTCATAGTTAAAATGTTGAAATGAAATGAAATGAAATAAAACTGAGAATTGAGATTTATTCTGTGTAAATGTAGTTTAGTTAAAGTTATTTGTATTGTATAAGTCAGCATTAAAACTTACGTAAGTAAGTGTGTACGTAACGTAATGTATAAGGAACGTGTGGTGACGGATTAAGAATACAGAGTGTCAGCACTCCTATTCAGCCGGTGGGTGTTGTAAGAGGCGACTAAGGCAACAAATTATACTGGAAAAATCACTGCAAAGAACAGGAAAACTTGAAACAAACCCTATTCTAACCCGTCTGGCCCGTGTGGTATCATCATCATCAACAGCTTTTCCATTGCACTGCAGGACACAGGCCTTTCCTTAGCAAGGAGGTTTTGGCCTACTATACCACTCTGGCCAGACGGGTTGGAATAAGGTTTGTTTCAAGTTTTCCTTCTCTTTGTAATGATGATGTCTTGCATACTTTGTTACCTCAGTCGCCTTTTACGACACTCACGGGATGAACAGATGTGGTAACACTATGTATTTTTAATCTGTCACCACACGGACACGCGTGGTATAGTAGACTAAAACCTCCTCGCTGAGGAGAGGTCAATATCCAGCAGTGGACTGTTAAAGACTGCTGATGATGATAAAGTATTATAACATTTCCTTTAAATAGATATGAGGATTATTAAAAGCGCATTAAATCACCATTATATTCCAAAATTAAATGAATACCCACATTGACGGGCTTATCGATTCTGACTCACGACATAGTGTTCTGTGTTGCGATTACAATCGATGTCATCTAGGTGTGATTCTTCTATAAAATAATATAACTGTTATTATTTAATTATTTCCGTTTATTTAGTAATATATATGTGACCGGTTGGCAATAATAGGTTTACCCTCTATTACGTAGATACCTAACAAAATCTATTCGGTACAACACGAGCGTTTTGATACGTCTCAGTCTACTCCGTAGGGAAATAAAGCTGTGTTTATTTTTCTTGAATGCAATAATTGTGGCAGTAATATTGTGTGTTAATGAGCATTTAACTAAAGTAATAATACCATCGTTTTGCCTTTCAAGCGTTTTATTAGATTCATTTAGATAAGGTACATACGATTGAAACATCTAATATTTGTAATTAAAAGAATGTATGTCTAAAGAAAATTATTAATTTGTAATGTATCTAAATAATCAATTAAAAGTATAACCGATTTTAATCATTTACAAAAAGTTTTTAGAAATTTAAGCTATACAATTTTGATTACTTCTGCATTATTCAATAAATTATTCTTAATGTATTTAAAAATCATACATTTTAATACGTATGATAATAAAAAAAATATTAAATAATATTACGCTTGTAGTAGCACATGTTTAAGTCCACAAGCCGTTGCTTGATGTTTGCACGTGTTCTGCGCATGCTCTAAATTATTGATTATTGTTAGCCATGTAAGCTGTACCACACCCTAAGCATCGCAACCTACTTCATTGTTCACCGAGTGTTTCAAATTTTAGTCGACTAAAAGTGTTCACTTAACGTTCACGTAGCAAACCCGCACCTTTATATCACAGACAATAGAATATCAACTGTCAAATCCGTTGTTGTCAAACATAACCTTTAACGCGTCCGTTTACGCTAGCCGGTCGTATTTTAAATATTTTACGAAGGTATTTTATTTAATTCTAATCATTTAAAATGAAGGAAGGTTCGGGAGATATTGATAGTAGAAATGTTGTGAAGAACCGCGAGCTACTTTATCGACTAATCATAAGGTGAGAGTTTATAAATTGTAATCAGTTTTTACAATGTTTGTAAATATCCCTAAATTAAATAAATAACGTCTGCAGTTGTAAAAACTGAAATAATAGTTTGGAAATAAGTTTATTCTGTGTCATAACTGTTTAAAACACCTCGAACTTTTGAGGTTACTTGGTGTTTTACTGACGAAATAATTTTGTTTTCAGTCAACTGTACTACGACGGTTTTCAACCCATAGCAGCAACATTAGCTTCAGCCGTTCACGCTGATCCGCCATGTCCTCCAAGCGATAGGTAATTAACCATATTTTGTAAGTTAATTTTGTTCCTGTAGGGTAGTTCTAGTGTCCAGAATCTTTCTATGTAGAGTCCAATATCCAACAGTGAATTATTTAGATCCGTTTATGATAATGATAGGTCTATAATATAAGATAGGTGATCCTGACTACTAAGTAAAGAGTTACGGTTGCCATTTTGAAATTGGTGAGACATTATTATGACCTATACTAATTTTTGCAGCTGAAGAGTTTGTTTGGTTGAATGCGTTAATCTCAGGAAATACTGGTTCAAATTGAAACATTATTTAGTGTGTTGTATTTATAATGTATTGCACTTAATTTGTGATAAACTCGCACGTAAATAATGAAAATATAGAAGATATAAAATAAAATTGTTTATTCAAAGTTACTTTCTCAGTTTCGTAGTCCTCTGTCACAGAGCAAGCTATATTAATAAAAATATTTCAGACATCTGACACATAACGCCATCTAGTCCCAAACTTTTAAATATTTTGGACATTTGATACACAACGTCATCCAGTTCCAAACTAAGCAGAGCTTGTGCTATAACTAGACTGACTGATAGAATACTCATATACTTTTTTTTTGTAAATACATACATACTACACATAGAAAACACCCAAACTTTGAAACAAATATTTGCTAATCATACAAAAATTTGATCCGACCTGGGAATCAAACCCAAGACCTCAAGCACAGCAGTCATATTCACTTCCGCTACACCGCCGAGGCAGTCAAACATAGATTGCGCTATGTGACTAGAGAACTGACATAAATACATATTATATATACTTCTTTTTGTAAATATATACATACCACACATAGAAAACATGCAAACTCTGAACATGTGGTCTGACCCAGGAATCTAAGCCAAGACCTGCACAGCAGATGCATATACAACGGCTGCACCACCAAGGCAGTCATCTATATTTTAAGGACTACATTGGCATTTCTGGCATTAAAACAAATGTCTTGAATATTTTATGTATTGTTATACTTTATATAATATAATAATTGTCTCAATAGGCTTCTAAACTTGATGGTTGTGGGATTACAACATGAACCTGATCGTAAGGACCGGCTAGCTGCCTCCAGCGGTGCTGAGCATCTGCTTGGAACCACTGGTTTTGGTAAGTAAACTGATTCTATAAACTCCATTTTTTTTTCTTAAAAATGCAGTTTTTGACTGCTGCATTGGTCTAGCGGTTACATATGCCACTGATTAAGAGGTCTTTTTACAGAAATATTTAATAACAATCCAGTTTGGAAGTTGAGGTTTTTACCCCTGTGCCTCATAGAGCTCGTAAGACCATCGCTCCTGCGCCTGAACTCTCCCAAGCGTTTCGGATAACCGTTACATCGGGTTGTGAGAGTGAGGGAACAGAGAGTGCACCTGTCTTTGTGCACACGCTTGTACACTATAATATCTCCTGCATAATAGGCTGGTTTTCGTTAAGACTGGCCGCCGTGGCCGGACATGGCTAGGAGTCTATACCCATAACATTTACGTGCCCTGACTGACAGGTTCATTGAGACTGAGCTTAAAACCGTTGGGGTTACAAACTTGATATTTGAGAACTGATATTAGAAATCCACTAAGAAAGGAGTTTTTGAAACTTCAGCAGTAAAACAAGGGATGAAAATATAGAAGTTCTATATTTACAAAGTCTATGGGCTATGGGCAGTCTCATATATACAAGATTAATGCTAGTTAAATTGGTCTGTTAGGTAATTCTGTCATGATTTTTCACCAAATAGCCAGAGCCCAAAACCAACATTACACACACAACATTTGTCCTGAATGTAAATCGAGCCTCCAGCTTCTTAGGCATGACGGTCAGTCTCTAACCATTAAACCAATGTACCAGTCAATATTTTCATATAACTTTATTTCTAGACTTGGAATACGAGATGGACGCATCGTCACTGGCCCCAGAGCCGGCCACGTACGAAACAGCTTACGTCACATCACACAAGATGGCGTGCCGAGCGGGAGCCTTCAGTGCTTGCGGACAACTTGTTGCTACAGGCTCTGTTGACGCTAGTATTAAGGTATACTAATCTAATCTAATATTGTATATATTATTTTGCAAGGGTGGTTATCACAGGTGGTTATAAGTGTGAAAGCCTTACAATGTCACGATGACTGTCACGTCCGGTTACGTCCCGAAGCGGTTCGTAAAAAAGCAACTCACTAGGCCACCATAGCGTGGGTCACCACACTGCATTGTCTGCATTTGCAATGAGTATGGCGACTACCACTCTTGGATTCTAATTATACTTTCCATCAGGCAGAGTAAAGTCACGTATGCAAGTATTATTTAAAAAAAATACATTATCTTGAAACTGTACATAAAATATGTAATTCAAAGAATATAGGGCATGTTTTATCTTGCAAAAAGTAAAAGCAACCGCAGGCAAAAGTTAATTAAAAACATTAAATTAAGTATGGTGATACTATAAATTAATTTCCATCAGGATCACAACTGTTGGATTCAATTAATACTTTCTCTATCATTCAGGAGCACAGTCACTAGAGGTTTAAGATTAAACATAGTAAAAATTCAAAATGTACAAAAACTACGAATCATTTGAATCAATCACCTCAATTCTAAGAATACTTAATGCAATACTTAATAGCAACGCAATATTAAATATTTTTCACGGCAAAATAGATCTATTGTCTTTTGACTACATTATGTCTATACGCACTCTTTCGCGTAATGCGAGGCAAATGAGCGCGAAATCTGAACTTCGCGTTATAGTGAAACCGCGCATAACGGGGCTGCCTAAAGCAGGGTATTACTGTACTTATGTGTTAAAAAACACGGGTCTTATTTCAGATATTGGACGTGGAGCGTATGTTGGCTAAGTCAGCTCCTGAGGAAGTGGATCCAGGAAGAGAGCAGCAAGGACACCCTGTTATAAGAACTTTGTAAGTTATGAAACATTTATATTTATTTAAATACTATTATGAGGTAATACGATATATTAATTTAAGTCTAGGAAAATCAAAAATTTTTTGGAGTCTGTGCTATGTGAATATCTGACACTTGGCTTTGAGACATCTGTGAGACTGACCTACAGCCCATTTGTACCTCAAATTTTGAAATTATACTTCTTTTGGCTCGATTGGGAAAAATGATAAGAGTGAATTTTTACGATACACGCGCACACTGACAGAAAAAAGCAACAGTCTAAAGTTAGTTGCTACCGACACAAAAAAGCAACAGTCTAAAGTTAGTTCCTACCGACAGAAAAAAGCAACAGTCTAAAGTTAGTTGCTACCGACAGAAAAAAGCAACAGTCTAAAGTTAGTTGCTACCGACAGAAAAAAGCAACAGTCTAAAGTTAGTTGCTACTGACAGAAAAAAAACAACAGTCTGAAGTTAGTTGCTAATATTTTTTTTATTTTTGGATTGTTACACCAAAGAAGACAACACACTCTGTTTTTTTTATTATAATAATGTAACTTGTCATTTTTAAGGTATGACCACACTGATGAAATAACGGCTCTAGATTTTCATCCCCGGGAACAGATATTGGTGTCAGCATCAAGAGACTGCTGTATCAAGTTGTTTGATATCACCAAGGCTTCTGCTAAGAAGGCTTATAAGAGTATAACGGTATGTACTGCGTTCATCCTTATTAAAAATAGTGTTTTCACTAACTCTGTGCAGCAGCCAACTAAGGGACCAAGCCAAGGGAAAGAGAAGGAAAACAGGAGAGTGAGTACAAGACCGGAGACCCATTGATGCAGGGGTGACAGTTGTCGTGGTAAGTGTGTGCAATACAATGCTACGATGACTGTCATGCCTTTACGTCCCCAAGTGGGGCGTGAAAAAGCATCTTAATAGACCGCCATAGCGTGGGTCACCATACTACATTGTCAGCATTCGCAATGAATATGATGACTACAACTTTTGGAGTCGTGCTTTCCATCAGGCAGAGTGGCAGGCTCCAAATATTTTTGTATTCATCACTTTAGTAGCTATTTTTTTAAATGCAAACCCTCACGCGTCTACCATACCAAAACTGAAGTGGTTAAAGTGTAATGGACCACTGTTCATTGGTGTTCCGTCACAAGTTAAGATATTGAAAGAGACTTAGGAAGCCTGAACAAAGAAGTCTTGGCTATGGAAGAGTCAAATAAAGCCAAGTATTTGTCAGTGAGGCATACCACACCGTTTTGTTGTTTATAATAAGTAGTAATAACTCCCTCGGTGGCACAGCGGTAGTGAATGTGACTGCTGTGCTTGAGGTCTGGGGTTCGATTGCCAGGTCGGACCTAGTTTTTATATGATCTGCAAATATTTGTTTCGAAGTTTGGGTGTTTTCTATGTATAGTATGTATGTATTTACAAAAAAAAGTATATAAGTATTCTATCAATCAGTCTAGTTATCATAGCACAAGCTCTGCTTAGTTTGAAACTAGATGACTTTGTGTGTCAAATGTTCGAAATATTTATTGTTTATGTATGTATGTATACATGAAACGGACACAAAAACACCTAGACTCAGAACAATAATTTGTGGATCACACAAACCCATTTTTGTCCCATGTAAGGATTAAATTCCGAACATTCAATGCAGTAGAAAGTGGTGGTGGGTTTAAACAATTTTATGAACCTTAAATTTTAAAACACATTTCAACAAGGTCCAAACCTCATTTCTAAATACAGGCCTAAGTCCAGTTGTGGACATATTGATGACATGTAACAATGTTTTTTTTTCTAGGACGCTGAACAAGTGCTTTGTGTAGCTTTTCACCCCCTCGGTGATCATATAATAGCATCCACCACCCATCCAGTGATAAGACTCTATGATGTCACCACGAGCCAATGTTTTGTGTGTCCGATACCATCGCATCACCATAAAAAACAAGTTAATTCTATCAAGTAAGTGATATACTCTTGTCTCAGTCTTTTTGTGTAGGTGTGAAAGAGAAAAATTATTTAGTTTGCAGTGACTTTCACATACAGTGCAAACAAAAATACATACTACAGCGCCATCTACCGAAGAAACACCGAACTACAGAGGAATTACTAATGCTGAATCGCGATATAGACATTCTTGCGACGATTAGCAAATACACAACAAAACAACATCAACTGTGGGGCCGCGGCCGCGAGATATGATCACCTCGCCTGGTCGGAGGATTCTCCCTGTGTGTCGAAGGGACATGACACGTGTCCCTCAACAAGTTCTTAAGGCCCGATGACTACTAGACAAATAACTTGGTAATATACCAAATAGTAAATTTCTTTGTGTATCTCGAAAACAGCTGTAACAATTTAGAACAAATTTTATATTTCAATAACTCAATATATACAGACATTTAGGAAACCCCTTACCGTGTCACATATAGACCTTATATTTTTAATTTATTGGCCCAATAATACAGGTTTTCCCCTAATGGGAAATACTTCGCGAGCGGTAGCGCAGACGGTTCAGTGAAACTCTGGGATACTGTCTCTAACCGTTGCTTCAACACATTTATTAACGCCCACGACGGGGCAGAAGTCTGTTCTGTAGCATTCACCAGGAATAGCAAGGTAATATCACCACATTATCACCATATCACTTATCACATTATAATACCACTTAGAGCTTTACAAGTCATAGGAGAACTATGAAAGTAGTAATAAGGCTTCACGTAAAATCGATGTTGAGGTCTCGGGTTTGATTCTCGGGTTGGACCAAATATTTGTATGCCTCTACTAGAAAAAGTAAATATGTATTTATATCAGTTGTGTAGTACCCATAGTACAAGTTCTGCTTAGTTTGGAACTAGATGGCGTTGTGTATCAGACGTCTGAAATATTGCTCTTATATTTGTTCAATGGGTGATGGTGGAAAGGGGTATACCTCTAGGTAGTAGAGCCACGCTGATTTCAGCACCAGCGAGCCGGCTCAACCGGGACAGTACTACCCTCCCACAGAAGACCAACCTAAAGCGACAGCATCCGTGTTGTCGTGTTTCGTTGGTTAGGTGAGACCGGAGGCCCATTGATGCAGGGGTGACAGTTATCGTGGTAACTGTGTAAGCTTTACACTGTGACAATGACTGTCAGGCTTTTTATGTCCCCAAGCGGGGTGTGAAAAAGCATCTCACAAGGCCTATGGTGACCACAACTCTTGGATTTTATTCATGCTTTCCATTAGGCAGAGTAGAGTCAGGTTGGCAGGCTTATAACATAGAAAAAAAAAAACCTCGAAAGGCACTTGTTTCTGTTGCAGGTTTCGATAAGCGGTGGTAATCACTTATCATCAAATAATACTGCATTTACCAATCAAAATAACCAGATATTTTTTTCTATTCCAGTACCTCATGACCTCAGGCCTGGATTCATCCATCAAGCTGTGGGAGTTGGCAAGTAGCAGGTGTCTGATACAGTACACCGGAGCTGGTACCACAGGTAAGATACACCAAGACCTGTGGTATATCTATAGCCACCATGGGAATACCATGCTCCTGGCAAAGACTTGAAACTCCTCTATTTCTTGGTATAGGTCTCATTTCGACAACCTCTACAATGTACAGAATTTCTCTTTTTTTTTGTTCTTCAAAAAGACACTCACAAGATCAGTATATTCTCTGATTTGGTGGGAGGAGAGGGCACTTGCCTCCTGTTACGAGGTAAAGTAGATATTATTTGTTAGCTTACCTCGTTGGTCTAGCGGTTAACGTTTGCGACTGCCGATCAAGAGGTCTTGGGTTCGATTTCCGTGTCACGTCGAAAAAGTATTACTGAGTTTTTCTGTCAAAAACAGCTTGGGGTTTGGCAGTTGGGGTTCGTGCATAAAAGAGAGCACCTAAAGACATCTGCTCTACCAGTGATCTCTCCTCGGTCGCGTCGAATAGCCGACCCACCGGATTGTGAGTGTCAGGGAACAGAGAGTGCACCTGTGTTTGCGCACTTTATATGTATTTAATTTGTTTCATTTTGTTTTCAAGGTAAGCAAGAACATCACGCTCAGGCTGTGTTCAACCACACGGAGGACTATGTGATGTTCCCTGACGAGGCGACCACCTCCCTCTGTACCTGGCACTCCAGGAGTGCAAGCCGCTGTCAGCTAATGTCACTGGGACACAACGGGGCTGTCAGGTAAGTTGTTCCATCACCAGCATTACTGAATATGGATAGTCACCAATCCTATTCCTCTCGTCGGTGTCGTAAGAGGCAACAGCGCTACCAGAAAAAAAACTAAATTTTAAAGAGAGGCAGTCCAACAGTGGACTTCTGCTCGTTGAAGAGGGTTCTAGCCACAAGATGTTCACTGCTGGACTTGAACCTTCTCAATTACACACCGACTGACCTTTGTACAGATATCTTTGTCCCAACTGACTGATTGATCGCAGAGATGCAGACAGGGGTTACAAACTTTTTTTTTTTAATTTCTTATTGTTTTTAAAAAGACAACGCCCGCACTAGGAATAAATCCTATGTCGTGGGGGACTTTACAAACATACAAGAAACGAACACAAAGAACACCCAGACTCAGCAACAATTTATGGATCACACAAAGTGTTGTCCCATGTGGGGTTTGAACCCACAACACTCAGCGCAGTAGAGAGCGGCGTGGCGACCGCTTAAACCACTAGGCCAAACGTGCAATGAAATTTCACCCCTAAAATGTAAAATAAGGTATAAAACAGTGGTACGGGTTGTCATTTTCTAAGCAACGTTAATTTTTTTTTTGCAGATTTATAGTTCATTCTGGAACAGCTCCAGCCTTCCTGACCTGCAGTGATGATTACAGGGCAAGATTCTGGTACCGGCGCAATACGCATTAAGAGTCCGAAAAAACAATTAAAATCATAGAAATCGTAACAAGAAGACACTAGAAGTGTTATAACGTGACCTTGTCGCTATAGTGACGTGGCGACGAACACCAATGATAAGAATAGTACTGTAATAAAAATAAAGTCATTTCTGAATTGAAACTTCTTTAGAATCATTACGATTGTAACTCGATGCAACGGAAATGTGTTACAAAAAATTGACAAACACATTTATGTATAGTATTAAGTGGGCGAGAGAATGAGATTCTTTGTGCTTTGTAGCATCCCCACTCTTGTCTACTCAGCATTGTCTGTATGTACACTGCCGGCCAAAAGTTTGAGACCACTTACATCAAAGTTGGAAAATGATGTATAACTCATAAATAAAAGCAAAATATGAAATGATTTATTGTGATATTTATTAAGTGGAAAGCGGGGATTAATATAAAAATAAAAATCATTAATTATTTAAAGAAATAATATTTATTACATGTTTATAAACTGCTAAACAGCTAAACTGATTTTTCGTCAAAAAATCCTCCCTTGCATTGGATCACTTTTTTTACCAGTCTAGGCATGCGCGCAATCAATTTGTCAATTGTTTCCTGTGAAATATTATTCCAGCTTTCTTGTAAGGCTCTCCACAGGTCTTCTTGTGAGCTGGGACAACAACTGCGCACGTTTCTGTCAAGCTCTTCCCACAAAAGCTCTATTGGGTTAAGGTCGGGGCTCTGAGGGGGCCACACCATGTTTTTTAAAACCCCTTCTGCCTCTTTTTTATCTAAATAACCCCGACATAATTTGGAGCTATGTTTAGGGTCGTTGTCTTGTTGGAAAATAAATCCATCTCCTATTATTCGAAGTCCCGATGGTATAGCATTGCGCTCCAATATTTATTTGTACTGCTCCTTTTTCATAATGCCTTCGACTCGTACCAAATCTCCGGTTCCACGGCTCGAGAAACAACCCCAAACCATAACGGAACCACCGCCATGCTTCACTGTGGGCAGCACACAGTCTGGCATTATCTTTTCTTCGGCACTCCGCCGAACAAAAATACGCCGTTTCCTCCCAAACACTTCAAATTTGGATTCATCTGTCCAAAGAACTGTTTTGAAATCTTCTTCACTCCAGTCTCGATGGGTAAGAGCCCACTGCAATCTCTTCTTTTTGTTTTGTGGCCTTAAGAGAGGTTTTCGAACGGCCACGCGACCAAATAAATTAGCGTCTCTTAGTCTTCTTTTCACTGTAGTCAATGATACAGGTGTAGACCGGGATTTGTTGACTTCAGCGCGGATTTCTGGTGCTGTTAGGCGTCTATTCCGCTTGCTTGTTACCACGATGAAGTTATCCTCGCTGGAAGTGGTAGCTCTCGGCCTTCCCGACCGCGAACGATCTCGATTACTGCCAGTCTCCTTGTATCGGGTTATTGTATTATGAACACAATTCTTCGACAACTTCAGTTGAGTAGCAATCGCACGTTCTGATTTGCCTTCGTTGTGTAGAGCAACGATGACAGCACGTGTTTCACTGCTAATTTGGCGTACTTTTCCCATAATGAGATGTCTTTACTGTAACGAGGACGAGCTCAGACTAACCCAGATTGAAAAAGATTAACACCATGAAAACTCAGGTGTTGACACTTTTTTAAGTAGTTAAAATTTCCTAGAATGCGTTTAACACAAAACAAAGCCTAATTAATGAATAATGGTAAGATAATATTTTTTTTACAATGAGCGTAACGCGCGGTCCGCGCGCGGCGCTCATTGATGTTTTTAGACAAAAGACCTTTATACAATGGTAACGTAAAAAAAAATAGAAAACATGACTTATAATAATACTTAAATATCTATAGTATATGCAGGTGTTTAAAATAATTGTTTATCATATGTATTTTTGACACATTTTATAAATAACAACGATTTGTACTAGTGGTCTCAAACTTTTGGCCGGCAGTGTATGTCTTTGGATTGTCCGTGTGGTAACAGATTAAGAATACATAGTGTTACCATCCCTATTCATCCCGTGGGTGTCGTAAGAGGCGACTAAGGGAAAGTATGCAAGACAACATCATTACAAAGAGAAGGGAAACTTGGAACAAACACTATTCCAACCCGTCTGGCCAGCGTGGTAGGCCAAAACTTCCTTGCTAAGGAGAGGCCTATGTCCACTAGTGGACTGTAAAAGGCTGTTGATGATGATCACCTTGTCTTTGTGTAGTGGGATAGTGGGTATATCTATATTATACTAAGCTTGCTTCTGGTCTAGTGTTCTATGTTTATATGTTATCTAAAACTAGATTTCATAAGATACACTTCTGCGGAGTGTGGTTTTTTTTTTTAATATTTTAGACATTTGACACACAACGTCATCTAGTTTTAAACTAAGCAGACCTTGTACTATGGATACTAGACAACTGATATAGATATACATATATACTTTTTTTAGCAAATACATAGGAAACAGCGTATATTTGCAGATTATACAAACATTTAGTCCGACCCGGGAATCGAACCTGAGACCTCCAGCACAGCAGCCGCACACACTACCACTGCGCCATCGAGGCAGTCATAATACATCTCTTTAACTGATTCACACCTAAACTTTAATATCTATCTCTGTAAGCTTTTTACTTGAATATCACTGTTTATTTTATCGTTATGGTTCGATATTATAATATACTAGTTGTACCCTGCGCGCGTTGCTACGTCGCTAACTATAATAAACTTGAAGGAAAACATAAAAAAAAATATACCAACTCGAAAACCTTTGTGGGAAAAGATAATCACATGATCATATATTAACTGCCTCGGTGGCGCAGCGGTAGTGAATGCGACTACTGTGATTTAGGTCTCGGGTTCGATTCCCGGTCGGATCAAATGTTTGTATGATCTGCAAATATTTGTTTCGAAGTTTGGCTGTTTTCTATTTATAATATGTATGTATTTACAAAAATAAAGTATATAAGTATTCTATCAGTCAGTCTAGTTATCACAGCACAAGCTCTGCTTAGTTTGAAACTAGATAACGTTGTGTGTCAAATGTGCAAAATATTTATTTTATTTCTATTTCATAGTTTACGATTATACGAAGTACAGACAGACAGACAGACAAACGTTCACTTTTTTATATAGATAGATATTATATACTCTACTCTATTCTGTATCATAAATAAATCTATAGTTTTCTTTACTTTGCTCTCTTTACTTTACTATTTACTTGCAATCTATATCTATATTCAACTTGTTTTCCATTAACAGCCTTTAACAGTCCACTGCTGGTCAAAGACCTTACCTTAGAAATGCAGGTATTGGTCTACCATACCAGGTTGGCCAGACGGGTTGGTATAGGGTTGGTTTCAACAATTCCTTCTCTTGCAATGATATTTGCTCCTTTGTTAGACTCTTACGACACCCACAGGAAGACTAGGGGTGGTGACTCTCCTTAATCTTAATCCCTCACCACACAGGCATTAAGGTTTATAATACGACGTGAGGTGACAGATTAAGAATACACAGTGTTGCCACCCCTATTCATCTCATGGATGTCGTAAGAGCCGATTAGGGCAGATACGCACGATAACCTCGCAGCAAAGAGAAGGAAAACTGGAAACCAACCCGTCTGGCCAGCGTGGTATTAGACCAAACCTTCGTTTTAAAGAGCCGTCGAGCTGTTTCTTGAACTGCCAACGTGCGAGAGTCGTATACATATTAAGATATGACCACATCGCTTTTGGTAGAAATCGGGCGCCAATTTAAGTGTCTTTTTATTTCGATTTCCTATGATTATAATAAAGAATTTATATTATTTTGTGTTAGTCCACTGAACGTGTGAATCAGTGGTTAAAAATAAATTGATATATCTGAAGTTGTGAGTTTGATTTCCGTTCTATTTCAAATTTACAGATGTATGAATATACGTGTTCGTTTTACCTTGACCAGCCTATTGTAGTAGCGATTAGGAGTCCTACTTGCTAACCCATGGATCATGAGTTCGATTACCACCTAAGACACTGTCTGACTACTGTCTTCTATGGATACCTGCAACTCCTGAGATACAAATGCCGCCCTGTAAACCTCCTCCTCCCCAAAGAATAGCCTTGTATGGGACCGTAGCAACCCTTCGGTCACTGTATCAACAGATACCACTCTCCTTGGTGGGTAAAAACTACCAACAACTTCAGTTGATTGCCAAAATAATTCAGTGAGCAAAACCGCGGGTCAACGCTAATGAATAGGACTAGTGAGTCCACAGCAGTAGCAGCATACGATCTGACACTACATACCAACGGATAGGCAAAGAATAACACGCGATTAACAGACTTTCTGTTACATATTTCCGTCCCATTTCACGAAAAGACTCCTTGAATTGAATTACGCTAACACATCACACACACTAATACCATTAGGACCAAAGTTTGTGAGTCAGACAAGTGTTTGTATGTGTGCTCTTCACCCTCAGACGGCTCGTCCAATTTTGTCAAAATTAGGTAAAAAGATAGCTGACACTTTGGACTAATACGTAGGATACTTTATCTCGAAAAAAAATAAATATTCCAGTGAGATGAGTAAGGAAAGTTACCGCCCTGGAAAGAATCCAGATTTTCCAAAAAATCTTTTTAAAAATAAAATTACTCTCAAAAAAGAGTAAGTTTGTATGAGAAATTATTTCTATTCAACTAATCGAATCCATTCATTGTCTAATGGCGACCACCACACTGTTTGTAATATTGAAATAACCGCTTTTTACTAACATGCATATGAATATAAATACGATACATACACCAAAATAACTTTTTTACAATTTTTGTCTGTCTGTCTGCCTGTTCGTTCCGGCTAATTTCTGGAACGGCTGGACCGATTTCGACAGGACTTTCACTGTCAGATAGCTGATGTTATAGAGAAAAACTTAGGCTACTTACATTTTAGAATTTTAGAATTATAAAAAAATTACACGCGGACGAAGTTGAGGGTGCAGATAGTTGTAAAGTAAAATAAAGTGACTTACTTGGCTATACAGCTCGACAGAAGATTCGCCCTTGAGCTGGTGTCCTGTCAGGTATGTGTTGTGCGAACTGGCTATGTAATACTGGCTGAGGGGACCGCTCATGTCCTTGGCTGGCTGCTTGCTCTCCTCGTCGTCAGGGTTCGTTTTACTGTGGAGGAAGAAAGTGTTTGAGAGATGTATTTTACCTTCAAGTCTTCGAAAAAACCCTTAAAATTAAAACTAACGATATTAGAATAATTCATGATTTTCGTGGTAGATAACATTTTGTCCAATAGTTATTTGAATTGAATGGAACTATGGATAACATTAAAAAATGTTGGTAGATAGTCTATTTTTTCTGGAATTGTTTTTTAAAAAAAAAACCGGTGTATGTACTTATATGCGTACGTAAGCAGTTATACATCTATGGCATAACAAGATAAAAATCTTTCTAAAAATGTTATCCTTCGCGTTATCCTATGTTTGTAGAGAAAACGACACAAATAATAAAAGAAAAGGTATTTAATACATTGAAAGAAAGTTTAATTATAACCTATTATCTAGTTAAATAAATTGCGCGCCAAAAGAAATTATAACTTCAAAACTAAAATATTGACTAGCTAAGTTCATGGCATAGGTTTTTCGTGACGGTGTGCGCGCGCGTCATAAAAATTTACTCTCATCATTTTCCCCTAAAGCACCAAAAGAAACATAGCTTCAAAAATTTCTTTTACCCTAAAACCAACACTATTTTTGAAGCACTATTTTACATTAAGCATATTCTATTTTTTTCAGGAAAGCCTGCCAAAGTGACTCTACTCTGCCTGATGGAAAGCATGAATAGAATCCAAAGAGTTGTGATCACCATACTTATTGCAAATGCAGACAATGCAGTATGGTGACCCACACTATGGCGGCCTAGTGTGATGCTTTTTCACACCACGCTTTGGGACGTAAAAGGCATGACAGTCATCGTGGCAGTGTGAGGCTTACACAGTTATCACGATAACTGTCACCCCTGCATAAGGTAGTAGGTGCACAGACGTTATATACACACACAAACGAACATAAAAGATTATATACTTATACTATGAATACCGGATATATGGTATGCCATAGATTAGATAGTTCGGGCAGTTGATTGAGAAATAGATCATCTTTCTTTAGGAATGTAAATCAGTTTATGGACATCCTTATGTCGAGCGAGAGCATATTCCAGAGAAGTACCGTTTGAGCAAAATAGGAACAGTTTACGAAGTCAGAATTGTGAGAGGGAAATGAGAGAAGCAAATTACTAACTGAACGAAGATTTCTATCATGGTTAGAGTACAGATAACGGAAATACGGAGCAAGGTAAGTTGGCAAAGGTGGTGAGTTGAGAAATGAAAATAGAGAGGTAAGTGCTCGCTAATTGCACCAACTAATATTATGGTGCCTGGTTTTAATCATAAGAAACTTCTATTTTCTCTTACCTGGTAAAGTTACCAGCCTTCATTTGTTCAGGCACGAACGCGTAATTATCCTTGTCAGTGAGAAATCGGACGAAACCTTCGAATGAGAGGCAGTTCTCCGCTCGAAGAGTTGGATCTGGTTCGTGTCTCTGAGGATTAAAGGTGAGTATTAATAAACTGCAAATTGGAAGTATGGAGGGTTAAGTGGATTGTTAAAGGGCGCTAATGGTTCAGGTTCACCCTCATTAACAGCCTTAAATAATCCTTTCTTGGTAAGGAGGTTTTGGCGTACGTTGGTCAGACAGGTTGGTTGTGTCAAGTTCTCCTTCTCTATTCAGTGCTGTTTGCACCCTTAGTCGGCTCTTACAACACCCACGGGATGAATAGGAGTGATGAAATTTCGTATTCTTAATTTGCCATCATATGGACGGCCTATTTGGCTCAGGTTGTATAAAAATGTACTATAAATTTTTCTTAGTTCTGAACCTGTATAGCCAACATCATCATCAACGGCCTTAAATAGTCCACTGCTGGATATAGGCCTCTCCTTAGTTAGGCTTGGCTTACCTCACGCTGGCCACACGGGTTGGTATAGAATTTATTTCAAGTTTTCCTTCGCTTTGCAGTGATGTTGTTCTGTGTAGTTTTTCTTTCTAAGTCATTTCATACACAGGGGACATCATCATTATCATCATCATAACCAAAAGACGTCCATTGCTGGACATAGGCCACCCCCAAGGTTCTCCACAGCAGCTTCTCGCGACCTTCATCAGTCGGACCACCTCGTGGGGGCCTTTTTTTTTGTTGACGAGGCGGAAAATCCCTTCGGATCTCCTGCTCCTTAGGGTGCAGGAGTCAGGAGTATGTGGTGTGCCCACTAAAAACCGCCCCGACAGCCGGCCTCTGGCACCCTACTCTGGGAGGGACCTCGTGGGGGGCCTACCAACGCTGTGTCTCCTAGAACGCGGTCGCCATTCCAGAACTGTACCACTCCAGAACTATATTGGGTGCTGAAATTCCGTATCTTTAATCCGTCATCTCATGAAATTATACCTGTATGATGTCTTTTAACTGTTGTTCAGTCTTAGGTTCGCATTGTCTCGTCTCGCAGAATTTTCCGAGGGTAGGTAGCGAAAGGACTCGACCGCTTACGTCAGGACACGCTCCTGACAAATTAAATGTTTATTTTATTATATTATTAATTATAGTATTTTTTTATATTTATTTTTAATGTAAATGTTATATCAACGTTAACAAAATTAATGGTTTTAAAAAATTCTGCCTTTTTGTTTTTTTTATTCTGGGCCCACGAAAGTGACTACTTTGCCTGATGAAAAGCACGAATAGAATCCAAGATTTTTGGTCGCCATAATCATTGTGAATGGAGACAATTCAGTATGACGAGCCATACTGTGGCGGCCTAGAAATGTTTCACGTGGTCTTAATTCCACTTTATTTGTATTTGGGTTCTTTTTTGGAAAAATATACTTGCCGTTTGGTTCCAAAGCCATTTAATTAAAAAGAGAAAAAGTATATACCTGGTAAAGCTGCTGCAGCTAATACGTCGAAGGCTTTCTTCCTCCCCACTTTATCACTAGGTGGCTCCAGGTCTAATGAACCGTTTCTCGTTAACAGACCTGGATAAGAAATGAAGATGCTACTTCAATTTTTAATCGTTATACATATTTGAGTGTAAAACTCTTGACGGGGTTTCTCTTTGAGCTCCTCTCCCCACCAGAATTAGTGTTGAGAGGAGGATTCCCTCCTCCTCACTCAGTTAAAATTTGTTTTGAAAAGACAGCTCCTGCACTAGGAGTATACCTTGTTTCATAGGAAACTTCATAAACAGTTAGTGAAAAGGAAAAAAAAATACCCAGACACAGAACAAACATTTCGTAAATCCCGAAGTTTTGGTTCATGTGGAGATGGAACTCATAGCCCTCATCGCAGTAGAAGTGCTCACGCTACCCGTGCGTCTGTAAGGCCATAACAACTTACCAGTTCGAAAAATGCCTCTGCTTCGGAAAAGTTCGGGCGAACTTCGGCTTTTTTCGGCTCCTAACAACGGGGATCTATTACGTGGTACGGCGAGCTGCTCGAATATATCACGTAGCTCTGATCGCATCACCAAGCTAGAGACAGAAAAATATTTTGATAAATATTCTCGAGTAGATAACAATGTCTATTTTTAATTTAATTTGTCTTATTCATAGCCGTCTAATCCCAAACTAGATAGAGTTTGTATTGTAGTAATCTGACTGCTGAGAGACACACTCATATCACTAAATTAATATTGCATGTAAATTATATCAAGAAATGATCCCTGGATTAGTCAAGAACGGCAGATAAGAATTGAAACGATTTATCACAATATTTTTATTTTTTTATAAGGACGCCGAAGTACGTGTGGTGACGAATTAAGAATACCTACATAGTGTTACCACCCCTATTCATCCCGTGGGTGTCGTAAAAGGCGACTAAGGGAACCAAATACGCAAGACAATATCATTTCAAAGAGAAGGAAAACTTGAAACAAACACTATTCCAACCCGTCTGGCCAGCGTGGTATAGTAGGCCAAAACCTTGCTAAGGAGAGGCCTATGTCCAGTAGTGGACTGAAAAAGACTGTTGATGAAGGACGCCTCTCAAATTAAAAATATAATATGTGAAACGGGATACTTTAAAAACGTACATAAAACAGATATAAAGAACAGCAAGAGTTTTACAAAGTGTTGTTCAATATGGGAATCGAACCTGCAATACTCAACGTAGTAAGACACGGTAAGGTGATCGCTTAAACCACTACACGTCCGTACGTTTTTTTTGTAAATACAACGCCTGCACCAGGTAAAAATCCTGTGTCGCGGGGGATTTTACAAAAATATAAGAAACGGACACAAAGAACACCCAGACTCAGAATAGCAATTTATGGATCCCGTAAAGTGTTGTCCCATGTGAGGTTTGAACCCATAACATTCAGCGCAGTAGAGAGCGGCGTGGCGACCGCTTAAACCACTAAACATGCAGTCTTACGTATGTTCGTGTAGTTTTTTAAGTGTAAATTTTCTAAATTCCAAAGAAGTTAACTCTCTTTTGATCTTACTCGGGAGATGCCTAATATATAAGTAGAGAAGTAAAAAGAAGAAGGTTTATGTACCTGAAACTCCTAAACAGTGCAACAAAGTCCATAAAGTCTAGTTGTGTGTCGTATCCCACGGAGCCAGTCCTCAAATGCTTTAAATTCTCCCAGAAACGTTCACTAGTCTCCAGTCTCTTGAGGCTGAAACAAAATAGAGAATCAGTAAGAACTAGTGCAGTTCAGAGAAACAATTAATAATAATAATAATGATTATTTGTTGTAGCAATACGTGGATTACAAAAACGAGCTATACAGCTCTAAACCTGAACTAACATGAGCCGTGCGTTGAGTGTTAGTTTCTTCCCAAAGACAAGGAGAAATAGTTACAACACAGACACAATTAGTTAAAATTATTTAATTAGAGAAACACATTTGTGTTGTACACATACACGAGCATACACTCACGCACTTACACACATACACGCACACACCTACACGTCATTTTCTTTTCTGTTATTCTAAGTGTTCAATTTTCAAAGTTGTAGATAGTACACAGGCAGTAGAGCCACGCTGATTTCAGCATGAACGGGGCAGTACTACCCTCCCACAGAAGACCAACCTAAAGCGACAGCATCCGTGCTGTCGTGCTTCGTTGGTGAGTTTGCGACCGGAGGTCATTGATGCAAGGGTGACAGTTGTATTAAGTGTGTGCAATACAATGCTACGATGACTGTCATGTCTTTTATGTCCCCAAGTAAGTCAGGATTCGCAATGAGTATGGTGACTACAATTTTTGGATTCTATTCAGGCTTTCCATCAAGTAAAGTAGAGTCACTTTGGCAGGCTATTGAAGTGTGTTTGCTTAAGAGGACGCTTCAGACTCCAGCTACGTAAGTGCTAAACTTGTAAATGAAAAAAAAAATGTAAGCTCTGAGTGAGGGTATGTCTGTGTGTTTGTTTAGAAGTGAGGGTGTATGTGACATTATTCAAGTTTTCATTACTTGTAGTATGGTAGGTACTGTATTCATTTGATTATTAGCATCACTAAAGGTCGAACCATTAAAGCCCCAAACAAGTCAGATATCAATCTATCAACCTATCGCTGTCCACTGCTGAACGAAGGTCTCCCCCAAGGAACGCCAAATATCCCGGTCTTAGGCAATTCGCATCCATCCGCTGCCAGCCACCTTCTTCAAGTCGTCGGTCCATCGCGCCGCAGGGCGCTCTACACTACGTTTGCCCAATCGTGGTATCCACTCTAGTACACTTCGGCTCCAGCGACCATCAGTTCGTCTGGAGACATGGCCAGCGCACTTCCACTTTAGCATACCGATTCTCGTTCACGTGCGATGTCAGTTACTCTAGATTTATTGTAAAATTATGCATAATTATTTGTATTCTCTTACGTAGTCACCTTACGTTAATAACCATGTGTTTGCCTGTGAATGTCAGTATAGATGTTTTTTCTGTGTTTTTCTTTCTTTCTCTTTTATTTTTCTTTAAATTATAGTGTAACAAAACGTGTAACGTGTTTCACATAAACTCACTACTGGACTTAAAACTCTCCTTTGAACATGAGGTTTTGACATATTATACCACGCTGGCCAGATGGTTTGGTATAGACTTTGTTTCAAGTTTTACTTTATCTGTGCTATATACATGTTATCCTGTGTAGTATAATCATTTAGTCGCTTTTTTCGATACCTGTATAACATCATTGCTAAGAGAAGGACAGTGTGATGTAGTAGGCCAAAACCTCCTTGCTATAGAGAGGCCTATGTCCAGCGGTGGATTGTTAAGGCTGTTGATGTGATGTTATGTGGTGTTATTCTGGTCTTGTTCCTTCATATATTGGTTTTAGTAATAATATACTTCGTGTAATTTACATCAAACATTAAATTATCGATTTGAAATTATTTTTAATGCTATAGGGTAACGTTAAAATAAACTCTTTGTGATATTTATAAAGTCTAAAATCGTTTGATGTACCAATTAGGATTACCTTCGTTAAAGCTAGGGTACGCACCCTTTCGTAGGGGTGAGAAAACCCTAATTATCAGCCGACCGTAAATAGGTCAAGGTCACACAGGGGTAACTTAGTTTAAAAATAGGGTTGTCGTAAAAAATAAATTACTTAAATTTACATGGTCAATGACAAATAATGATATTAAAATATAGCCTAATAAAGCATCAAAAGTCAAGGTCACCATAGAAATTGTTTTTTTTTTTACATATTCTATTTGTATATTTTTTTTTGTTTTTTTTTTCACAGTGTAATTTTTCATCGATGACAAAAAATAATTTATTTTTCATAAATAAAATGTCAAAAAATGCATTTTAGGGAGTAAAATGTATTATTGTGACATGGTTAGACATTGTTAAACATTTTTATGTTATATGTATAATAGTATTTTAATGTCATATATTAAAATCTTCAATGTTTATGTAGCATTTGCAAAAAATATATTCGTGTGGAGAACCTCTCGTTTTATAATTTGAGTTATAATATTATATAATTGTATTAATATATAATACTAGCTTACCCCGCGAACTCTGTTCCGCCTTAGAGGCAATAAATAAGCAGATTTTTGATTTTGGACTGAAACGCGGTCGAACGGGATAAAAAGTATCCTTTGTCCGTCTACTGGTTCTAAACTACCTCCCCAACAATTTTCAGCTAAGTCCGTTCAACCGTTCTTGAGTTATAAGTGGTGTAAGTAACACCACTTTCTTTTATATATAAAGATTATTATTAATATTGTTACCTATAGCATAAAACAGAGTAGTCAGACTTCTGTGAGAGAAGAGATTGAATTGTCAGAATATTTTGCCATTTCTGAAAAGGTCGATCCAGATGTTTACATTGCTTTCTCACATGTTATTTAATATATAGTCTGGACTTTAAAATACACTGACAACTGTCAATTATTTTTATGATATTTCAACTAAGTGTTTATTTATATTTTTTTTATGACAGCGCCCTCATTAAAAATGTATATCCTGTGTTGCGGTGGACTTTACAAATATACAATAAACACAAAGAACCCAGACTTAGAATAACAATTTCTGGATTATAGCGTGGCGTATATATTTTGGCGTGGCGACCGCTTAAACCACTCCACCATCTATGTAGTCAATCACAGAAAAACTGAACTGTACTGAACCTTTATTTAAGTACCAAGTATGACTTAGTGTGAACTGCTGTAATAGTTTATTTTTTGTTTTTTACATTTATATTTTTATATTTTATTTTACATTATAACATACAATATTGCTTTATCGTTTCTGTAATAGTAACCTTTTTTGCCTGCGACTTCTTTTAAACCGACTTTCCGACTCTACTCTGCCTGATGGAAAGCATAATTAGAATCCAAGAGTGGTAGTCACCATATTGATTTCGAATGCAGACAATGCAGTATGGTTTCCCACACTATGGAGGCCTAGTGAGATGCTTTTCACGCCCCGCTTAAAGACTTTGTGGTGACGAATTAAGAATACATACTGTCACTGCCGTGATTCATACCGTGGGTGTCATAGGAGGCGAATAAGGGAGCAAAATATGCAGGATAACATCACTGTAAAGAGAAGGCAAATTTTATACAAACCCGCAACCCGTCTGGCCAACGTGGTATAGTAGGCCGTGGTATAGTAGGGTTTCTTTACTTGAGTGAGGCTGCTTGGGTAGAGGAGTTCTTAAATTGCAACAAAGTACTTCTGCCTCTAGAGGTTCATATGCCCATAACCGACGGAAATCATCTTTCCAACTTTCTCCTCCTTTACCTCTAATACCATAAACAAAAAGAGTTTCTTGTCTATGAAGCCATGTCTATTGCTCAACTGTTATCCGCAGTCGCGATATTACGAGTACAGAAAAGGATCTAGGGAAACATGGTTAATGTTTGCAAAAACCTCGGTTTATGCTGGGTGATGTCATTATTAAGAGTCATTATTAAGCCTCTCTTTATAAGGTCTTGACCATAATGTACCATGATATCAGACAGGTAGGTTTAGGGTTTGTTTCAAGTTTTCCTTCTCTTTCTTCGACCGCATTTTTGCGGCCTTAGCTGGTTGATACGACACCGACAGGATGGATAGGAGTGGCGACATTCGGTATTACTGATCCGTCATCATCATCGTGATAATGAGAAAGATACTTACCTACTTCTATTAGGAGAACCTGCAATGATGCTCGTAGCAGCGGCTGTGAGGCTGCTGTGTCGTGGTCCATACATGTGAGGGTGGCTGATTGATGAGGTATAGGAGCTAAAAGGAAATATTATTATTAGTTTCGAATTTATATTCACGGTTTCGTCCCAAAGGGGTAGGCAGAAGCAAATACAATTTTGTCCATCTTATGTTATGGGGGAGTCTGGTGCCGTCAATCAGGTACCTACTCAAACAGGTATTACTAGTAGACACTCAGACATAGAACAAATTATCGCGTTCATAATACAATATTAGTCTAAATAGCAGGCTTAGCCAAGTTGACATTCTACTAACGTAGACGTTATTAGAAAACTAATCAAATTTATCTATGGGGATGACGTCATTTCAACATTAAGGTTGAATGATAAAGTTGCCTTAATTATAATTAATTACTTAACTTTTCTACCTCGTTGGGGCAGTGGTAGCGTACGTGGTTGAGCTCTAAGCCTCGGGTTAGTTTGCCGGTTTGGACTAAATGTTTGTATGTTACGCAAATATTTGTTTCGGAGTTTTAGTGCTATAATGTGTGTGTTTACAAAAAAAAGTATATATGTATTAGTGTGTGTCTAATACCCACAATACAAGGTCTGCTTAGTTTGGGACTTGATTGCGTTAAGTATCAGATGTTCCAAATATTATAATTATTATTAATTTACGTGATCAAAACAAGACAATAGAAGAGATTCAATGCGAAACACTTGTATATTGGCTTGGCCTGCTGGTATCCATGAATGGCAGTGGCTATTCATAAACGGCAGTAGGTATTTATGAACGACAGTGGTCAGTTGCCGTCAGTTGACTCGTCTGCTCGTTTATGTATAGGTCTATTAAAAAGAAAATGAACTACAGAGTAACTACTAAACCTGAATCGCGATATAGAAATTCTCGCAGCGATTAGGATATACATAACATCGCAACATTAATCGTTTGGCCACGGCTCGCCCGGCACGATCACCTCGCCTGATCGGAGGATCCTCCCTCCTCCTAGCCTCCCTTGTGGAGGGACATGACACTCATACCTCCACATACCTATGCCTCGGTGATCCCTGCATCACTTCATCTTCGCTCCTGGTACCAGAAGCGTGCGAGGATTGAATGCTCTTAGGAGAGCTCGTTTTCAGCTCCGATGTTGATTTGTTTTTCTGGAAATAGAGATTGCTTTTAAACATTTTGTAACACAATCAGTAACAATTAGAACAATAGCGTTATTAGCTAAAAAAAAAATGTGATTCTTCTGTTTTGAAATTAGTCAAAGAGCCTTTTTTATTGGCAGTTTTTTTTAATTTTAAAGACAACACCAGCATTAGGAATATATCCTGTGTCGCGGGGGCTTTATAAGCGTACAAGAAACGGACACAAAGAACACCCAGACTCAGAACAACAATTTGTGAATCTTACAAAGTATTGTCGCATGTGGGGTTTGGACCCACAACACTTAGTGGATAGAGTGGCGTGGCGACCGCTTAAACCACTACGTCATCCGTGCAATTTAACGCAATTAATCACTATGGTTTTAATTTTACTCTTGAATGAATTCCACTGGCCATCGTCAAAGAGGCTGTAGCTGAACCTTCTAACATACCTTAAATTTGATTCCAGATATTCTAAGGGAGTCACAGTGTGAGTCAGTATAAATGCCTTTCACTGGAGTGGAGTGAGATGAACTACCGCAGGTTGACTCTCGCCCTCCGAAGACCTGAAGACAAAAAATAAACACAAATATAGCTTCACTCAAGTTTAGTTACATATTTCTCATTGTTATTTCTTTTAACAATAAATAATCTTCTACATTTCACTCACGGCTGTCGATTCTAAACTAGACAAAGCCTGTACTATGGTAAGCAGACTGCTGATAAACACACTTATATATTTCTAAATACACATATACTATAGATACATTTCGTCCAGACAGACAGACATGGAACAAGTATTCGTGCTAATCACACACATATTTGTTCTGGATAGGAATCGAAACCAATTCGAACCGAATCTAAATACTAGACCGAGAGTCACGTCAAATTTTATTTTCATGAAATGTATAATAGATAAACTAAACCTAGATACAGAAAAAATGTCGTGCTCACCGTACTAATGACCAAAGTAAGGTACAAACATCGGCTCAAATATTTGTATAATCTGCAAATATTTGTTTTGGAGTTTGGGCTTTTTCCTTGTATAATGTGTTAGTATTTAGAAAAAAAAATGTATTTACATATACGGTTAGTGCAAGATTTGCTTGGTCTAGGACTAGCTGGCATTGTATATCAGGTGTTTGAAGTATTATTACTATACAATATTTATGGTGGGTGGCAATTGAATCGACATCTTTGGCTTAGCAGTCAGGATTGCTGACTACTAGAACTTTAGGTACGTCGGGTGTTTAGGTAGGTGTTGTTAATGAACGGCGGTATAATGCTTTTATTATTTGTTTAGTCACAGGTACACAAGAAGTCGCAACTTACACTATATTAGAATTAAGAACTTAAAAGAGAGAGAGAGGAGAAAGTTAAGCAGTAAACACGTAATGCTGGGAGCCAAGTGTATTTGAAGTGCGGTGACATACGACTATATCGCGTCGTGAGGTTACGGACGGATTGTCTTATACCGTACCGCGCTAAGGTGCGGCGGCTGCTCAGCTTCCCACTATGTTTGGCTCCTCCCACACGCTACTCAACATAACATTGTGTTCGTTCGTATGTTACACCAAATATACAAAAATAGTTTCAGTGCACATTATGCAACTACGCTACAAGAACAAAAGTCCAGTAATTGTATGTAATGTCCAGTCACACTGCACTAACTTACCCGTATAGCATCTGATACAAGAGGCTCACAGCAGCATCCTTCTTCATAGTACAAAGCTGTGTATTTGTTTTTCAGCCAGGCCAGGCTTCTATCCGCAAGCTTGGCTTGGCTCATCAGCGCCCTGATGACGGAATAAAGGCCCACTGCCCATACTCTGCGACAAAAAAATTGAATAATCAAATAAATGAGAATAAGCCTTTTTTATGAGAAATAACTAGTAACGTCCATGAATTTCCTCTTTGCGTGCTCTTGTGCCCTCAAACAGAAAATGAAATTTTTGGATTTGGTAACATTATTCAAGAAAAGGTTTTTTCATGGCTATGGTATCACTTTGATTGAACCGATCCTTTTTTGCTGAAGTATGGCTATTACATGATTAAATTTAGATATGGCAAAATTTACCAAAAACTTTCTTAAATCAATTAAAAGCCAACATACCTGTAAGAATATGCCGGCAACACTAAATGAACAGTTCTATTGTCACTCAAAGTTCTTCCGTACACCAGGGAGATGATATGAGGACCTTGAGAGCAGATCTCCAGACCGTGTCTCTTCGCACTGGCAGTTAATTCCGCCAGGTCTCGTGACTCGAGGAGTTTGCCGCCAAGTCGCATATCTTTGACACATTGGAGGTCGATAAATCTGAAACAAGCATTAAGACTCTTCAGCATAAGGTATGACTTTATACTATAACGTAGCGTAGGGCGCCCTGCGGCGCGATGGACCGACGACTTGAAGAAGGTGGCTGGCAGCGGATGGATACAAAATGCTTAAGACCGTGATGGTTGGCGTTCCTTGAGGAAGACCTTCGTTCAGCCGTGGACGGCGATAGGTTGATTAATATGACTATGGATTATTAGTGATATTCAAGATTTGGATCAAGGAACAACAGCAAGGCAGAGGAATCGATGCAGTTAGAAAAAATGACATTTTTTAATGATATGTGGTGCAAACCAGATTTCGGGACTTTTCCTACGTGATGATGATGATGATGTCCTCCCAGACGTATCCGTCGACGGCGACACACTGTTACTAACTATTAGTACGACGTTCGTGAGCGCGAATGTGACTCGCAAAACCGAATTTAGTTTTGAAGATTCGGCCACAGATAGCGCAGTAAAGCTGCCCGCTATCATTGTATGTGTAGTTATAGGAGGGCTTAGGTCGAGCTTTCAAAAGCTGGCGTTTGGCGTCAAGATGTTCGACGCGAGCGCGCTCAAAGTTATTAATGCCCGTTTTGACAGCGTTTCGCCACTCCGTTCTCCGAGTAGCAAGCTCCTCCCAAGAATCGCAAGAGATTCCACAGGATGTTAGGTGGCGTTTCAGAACATCTTTGTAGCGTAGATATTGTCCTCCGGGTTTGCGCTTTCCTGAGCTAAGCTCTGAATAAAAGACTGACTTTGGCAACCTTGAGGAGTCCATACGCACTAGGTGTCCAGTCCAGCGTAGTTGACACCTCATTAGCAGACTCTCCATACCGGTCATCTTAGTCCGACGAAGAACTTCAGAGTTAGACACACGATCCTGCCATTTCAAACGAAGAATGATACGGAGACACTTCATGTGAAAGACGTCAAGACGTCTGATGTCACCCTTGTACAGACACCAGGTCTCCGAGGCATGCAGAAGCAGAGGTAGTATAATAGCTCTATAGACGGCAAGTTTCGTGTGGAGCTTTAAGTCGTGAGATTTCCATACTCTTTGGCTCAGCCTACCAAAAGCAGCAGCAGCTTTAGCGATTCGCGCAGATATGTCAGACTCGAGACGATTGTCGCTACGAACTAGGCTTCCTAAATACCGAAAAGTATTGACTTCGTCTAGTTTTTTTCCACCTAAGTAGACAGCAGTGTCACTAGCAGATTTTCCCCTTGCAGGCTGTTTCAGAATCCGAGTTTTCGACGCGCTGATTACAAGGCCGAATTTTCGACAGGAGTCATCTAAATTGTCGACGTATCTTTGCAGATTCCCCATACTGTCAGCCATAAGGCAAACATCGTCTGCATAAAGAATTTCCAGTACAGAGGTCCGCCGGACTTTATGTTTTGCTCTGAAACGGGTGAGGTCAAGTACACTCTTGTCCATGCGAACATTTAATGAAACACCGTCACTGCAGCTCCCAAAGGCATCCTTCATAACCGCACCAAAGTATATAGCAAACAGGGTTGGAGCCATTACACAGCCTTGTTTCACTCCGCTTGTCACACTAAACCGTTCTGTGAAGTCGCTTTCGTAGCGTACACGGGCCATCATGCCTTCATGAAATTGACGCACCAAATTTACGAGCTTCACAGGACAACCATATCTCTCGAGCACTGTCCAGAGGGCAGATCTTGGTACGCGATCAAAAGCCTTTTCAAGGTCCACAAAACACATGTAGAGGTCACGGTGTTGTTCAAGGCTTTTTTCTTGTAATTGTTTGACAACAAAGATGGCATCAACCGTCCCTCGATTCGGTCTGAAACCACACTGGGAGTCGGGAAGGAAGCTTTCAGCTAGCGTACACAGGCGCTTGTTGATGATATGCGCCAGGATTTTGCCAGCCACTGAGAGCAGAGCAATTCCTCTAAATGAGCTGCAATCTGAGAGGTCTCCTACGTAACACTAGTACAGGATCAAAAAATCAAAAAAGGCTTTATTTGAAAACTTTCAAATAGTTCTTACCCCTCTTCTCCAACGATGCCAGCCTCATTCTCATGTGCCAGGTTCGCGGTGTATTTCAGGGGTATAACTTCTTCAGGGTTGTAGGAAAGGCTCACTTCTGGTTGCTGTACATTTTCTGATGGGGTTTCTCCTGAAAAAAACCGTCTTGTTGAGTTTTATTGTTTTTTTTTTGTTTTTTAAAGTTTTGAATTTGAACCAGATGATCAGACTGGAAGGTTCGATTATTAGTACAACTTGTATCTGGTCAGAAGGATTCTTGTATTTGAAGGTAGTAGTCAACATCTCAAACTAGGGACTTTAATTGGCTATTATACTTCCAGAGTTGTAAAATAACACATTTATTTATTACTTAACATATCAGTTTTACATTTCAATAGGCTGCTTTGTACTTATTTAACCAGTAAAATGTAATCACAAATGATGTTTTGTTTAAATTTTTGTGAGAGATTCCAAATGTGAAAAATCAATTTGACGTAGCTTCCACATTGCGTCTACGAAATCTATTCGTAGAACATGTAGCACATACTATTCTTAGCACCTGCTAATGGTCTACGAAGTATTACAATTTCAGTTTCGGTCGTAAATTCTATGGTATCTAATTCATAGACCACTGTCATTTGTCACATTTGTAGATGAATTCATAGATCTACTAAGTATTTTTTACCTACGAGTAACAAATCTTTGCTTAACGGGAGTATATCGAGACGTGATCCGTAGACCGTCTACAATAAAGCAACTTTTCCGTAGCATTTCGTAGTAACTTACGTAGATATAAATGTGACGTTTACGGATATGCTACGCTCCATATTTGCTTTTAGTTTTACCATAAAATTAAGGAGTAAGAATACCCATTGTTTTTTTACGTAATATTGATTCGAAACTAGTCACGTCTGTCAAATTGGAGCTATTTTATAAAAAATACGATATGATGATGCATTCTTAGCAGATTTCGGATACAGCGGATAGTCTCAAAGGAGACTTGCCGACTATACAAGGTATATTATAGTACACAAGTGTGTGCACAAACACAGGTGCACTCTCTGTTCCCTCACTCTCACAATCCCATGGGATGGTTATCCGACAGGATCAGAGAGAGATCAGGCACAATACCGATGGCTTTACGTGCTCTCTGAAACACGGGGGCTATGACCTCAGTTTCAAAACTGCAGGGTGTTATTAACCATTTCTATAATTAGAAAATACAATACTTTTGGCCCGACCCGAGAATCGAACCCGAGACCTCCTGGTCGGCAATCGCATATGCTATTCGCTAAACTAACGAGACAGTTTATCCATAACAACCAAAACACGATATAGTGGGTCATTGTGGACATTTTATATAATATTTTTTAACTTTTTAAGGATTAAAATAATGATAAATTATCAACCTCAGAAATCATTAATCTTAATTAAATCAATTAAAATAATTATTGCAGTGTCAAGAGTGAGGAGTCATTCCGAAAAGTCATTCATAAAGATAACTGTAATTTCAGTACCAGAGAAGAATAGGAAAGAAATATGGGTGGGTGCTTACCATGCTGCGTGTGAGGTGTATGCGCTGTTCGACACCACGCCAACAGCGCACACGCACGTTCAAGTCTAAGCTGTGCTAGCGTCCCACCCCATTCCGGTTCCGAGACAACACAGGCTGTTCCATGATGCATTATCTGAAAGAAACATTCAAATGAACTATTTTTATTGACACCTGATGGCAAGTGTCTGCCACCATTTCATATTGGCCGGCCTTTGAGGTCACGCACGGAGCACGCTCTTGTCTAGGATGTTTGAAGATCACATGAAATTAATTATAGCCTCGGTTGCGCAGCAGTAGTGAACGTGATTGCTGTGCTTGAGGTCTCGGGTTCGATTCCCGGGTCGGACCAAATGTTTGTATGATCTGCAAATATCTGTTTCGAAGTTTGAGTGTTTTCTATGTATATATTTAAAAAAAAGTTTATAAGTATTCTATCAGTCAGTATAGTTATCATAGCACAAGCTCTGCTTAGTTTGAAACTAGATGGTGTTGTGTGTCAAATGTCAGAAATATTTATTTATTTACTATTTATTAGCCGGCCTTTGAGGTATGTAAGAACATGTTTCGAATGTTTGAAAATCTCTGTAATTTGGGAATACCGTATGCGATAGTTATAGGCTATGAACTCTTATTATTTTTAGTAATAATATTTTATTTATTTACTTATTTATTTTTTATTACAATCTATTTTCCGAATCAAATTAGGGTCAACATTACTCCGAGATTTTTACGCGTAGCAACTGCTGTTAGATCTACATACATAACCCAAATGCTAAGCGATAACGAAGTTTTTTCTTTATATTAAGAGCTTGCCAAAATGATTCTACTCTGCCTGATGGCAAGCATGAATAGAATCCAAGAGTTATAGTCACCATACTCATTGCAAATACAGTGCTTTCCTTCTCTTTATAGTGATGTTGTCCTGAGTAATTTGCTCCCTTAGTCGTCTCTTACGACACCCATGGGATAAATAAGGGTGGTGACACTCTCCGGTCTTAATCCATCTCACTTACTCACACAGTTAATAGAACAGAACAAATTTTATTGTTCACTAGCTAACATAGTTCACATGTAAAAGCGTATAATTTAATGATGTTGTCGTTAAAAAGCAATTACTTTGTGGAAACTTTTGGATAGATAAATTGACTGTAGAAAGATTAATTTAACGGGTAATTTTGTTGTGAAATATGTATTTATGTATATATAAGAAATTCATTTAATTTAAAGAACAGTTTTTCTTGGTTTTCAAAGAAAAAGTGATAACACAAGTGTTAGAAATATATCCTGGGTCGCATGGGACTTTACAAACATACAACGGACATAAATAGCACCCAGACTCGCAATTTGTGGATCACACAAGGAATAGTCCTGCGTGGGGTTTGAACTCACAACACTCGGTGCAGCAGAAAACAGCAGCAGCAACTTCGTCTATACTTCTCAAAAGGAATAAAATTGCCACGTTGAGACATTCTCTCTCCTAATGGTTGCATAATATTATATATCCTGTGGTCTTCTTCAATAAATGGGCTACCCAACACTTAAAGAATTATTCCAAATCTCGGACATCTAACATACAACGCCATCTTGTTTCAAACTAAACAGACCTTGTACTATGGGTAGTAGACAACTGATATATAGATGTATACTTTTTTTTATAAATACACACACAGAAAACACCCAAGTTCCGAAACAAATAGGCCGCCATAGCGTGGGTCGCCATACTGCACCGTCTTCATTCGCAGTGAGTACGGCGACAACCGCTCTTGGATTCTATTCATGCTTTCTTCCATCAGACAGAATAGAGTTACTTTGGTAGGTTGCTATATAAAAAAAAAACAAATATATGGAGATTATACAAACATTTGATCCGGTGAGCACGACCATTTGTTTTGTATCTGAGTACAATTTATCTATAATATATTTCGTGAAACCAAAATTTGACGGGGCTCTTGGTCCATCAGTGGTCGGTCGATCAGACCGCTAGCCGGAGGTCGTGGGCTCGATTCCTACCCAGGGCAAATATTTGTGTGATGAGTACGAATATTTTTTCTGTGTCTGGGTGTAATTTATCTGTAATATACAGGCTGACTGGTGAGATACCTTCAATACTTATGGAGAGTACTCGGTACTCGATTCTCGTTAACTTGATATAAAAAAAAATAGGTGCTTATTTTTTATCGAAATGTCTCTAAAAATAAGTGAAATTTGGATATTATACTCCCTAAGCTCGCCGCATTGTTTACGTTGAACGAACGGCGCGGTGGCAGCTATTTTTAGCATTATTGTATTATTAGTATGCAATATTGCGTCATCGACTCGGTAGTGCAAGTGAATGCGCCGACAGATTCGCACGTTCCCGCTTCCGCGTCCCGCGATCGTAGGTATTTACGCGCGAAATCCGCCGTATGAGTGTATGTGTGTGATCTGTGACCCGTGTATGGCTCATACCCCAAGTATGGCTCATCAGTACACAAACGCAGAGTACCTGGACATGGTTCGTGCGTATGCGCGTGCTAATGACAGTTTGCAAGGTGCCATCGCTTTGTACAAGGAAATGTACCCCAACCATCGAATACCTACTGCAGGCGTAATCCTAAATGCTAATCAAAGATTACGGGACTACGGACAGTTCACTGTTCCTACGCATGCTCAAGGACGAGGCGGAGCGGCTTATCCTGTGTCGCTGCACGAAGACATTCTCGAGTACTTCGAAAACAACCCACAAGCGAGTACTCGTAATGCTGCTCGAAGATTTGGTGTATCACAGTGGACTGTGTGGAATCAACTGCACAAAGATTGTTTACACCCATATCATTTTCGACCAGTTCAAGAGCTCAGTGTAGGCGATTACGAGCCGCGTATAAACTTTTGTCGGTGGTTTTTACAAAACACTGACAAAAACATACTATTTACGGTCGAAGCCACGTTCACTAGACTTGGTATTTTTAACGTGCACAATGAACATTGGTGGAGTCATTCCAATCCGTACGTTACGCGACAGGACGCTTATCAACACAGATTTAGTGTTAATGTGTGGGCCGGTGTCCTCAATAACTGTTTGTTAGGACCGTATTTCATCGAAGGAAGACTCAATAGTGCATCATACATAAACATTTTAAATAGTGTGATGAACAATATGCTCGATGATGTGCCGCTGAGTTATCATCGAAACCTATTTTATCAGCACGACGGAGCGCCCGCACATTATCAGACGCAAGTACGTGAGTACCTAAACCGTAGCTTCGGGGAGAACTGGATTGGTCGCGGTGGGCCTGTGCCATGGCCAGCTCGCTCTCCAGACCTTACTCCGTTAGACTTTTATTTATGGGGCGAGGTAAAACGTCTTGTGTACGCTACGGAGTATGCAAATAGGGAAGAATTAAAAACGAAAATAATAAGTGCTTTTGAGACTGTTAAAAGTGATCCGTTCGTTTTAAATCGCTTTAAAGACAATATGCGTAAACGTGCCGAACTATGCATCACACGAGGCGGTACACATTTTGAACAACTTTTAAGATTAGTGTAAATATGTAATACGTAAGTCTAATTTTAATCAATTCAATCATTGTAAATAGGTATGATTCCATTTTTTAAATACGCCGAAAATACCAAGGATATTTAACTTTGCAGTTATTCTAGATTGAACCTTGTCTCAATACCTACTATTTATTCAGTCAACAAATTAGTGATTACCTAGGTATTTTTGCCTGTCCTAAGCCAGGATTAAAGTATGAAGGGAAAACGGATCATGCTATTTTATCAAAGTTAGCATTCATGCATTAACATGGGGAGAGGTATCGATGTAGGTAGGCAACAGCTGTACAGTGTAGGTATCTATGTATTTTGTGTTGATAGCGCGCTCCGCGACACGTGCGGCCGCGCGGTGTCCAAGTATTCCGCAGTTAAATACTGGACTCTCGGTGTACTGTGTACGAAGTTTACTAAGAAGTTATTTAATATTTCGTTTTTATGTTATTTTATTTCATGATATATGTTCGCATACTATCACGTCCTCAAATATTGAAGGTATCTAACCAGTCAGCCTGTATATGTATTTACAAATGACAATCCAGTAATCAAACCCGAGACATCAAGTCGGATACGCTACCACTACGTCACTTTTTTTTTCAGACATTTTACACACAACGTCATCTAGTTTCAAACTAAGCAGAGCTTGTGCTATGATAACTAGACTGACTGAAAGAATACTTATATAGTTTTTTTCTTCTAAATACATACATATTATACGTAGAAAACATCCAAACTTCGAAACATATATTTGCAAATCATACAAACATTTGGTCCGACCCGGGAATCGAACCCGAGACCTTAAGCATAGCAGTCACATTTACTACCGCTGCGCCACCGAGACAGTCGAACTATTAGTTTATCAGATTAGCACGTTCAATCAAACAGACAAACTCTTCAACTTTATAACATAAGTACAGATTTAGAACCGACATTAATATCGGTCGATAACGCTTGGGGTATTATAAAGACAAGACAAGATAAATCACTAAAACAGATCTCCTTGTATTGGAATTAAGACAAAGGTTAAAGCCGGGTCAATTATATTAATGACCTCTCCTTTTCTCCCATTAAATTCCGTCCGGACTTAATTAATTACAAGAAATCGACAATATCATTTCTAAGTAAATTTTGTCTCCGTAAGAATGTCATTTGAAGTTGAAACTTTCTTTCTCTTCGATGGTGAACTGTTCTAAATTTTGCAAAGTTGAACGTCACATATTTAAAATATACAATGTAGAATACAAACAAAAAAAAACAGTGTTACAATGGGCGACCTTATCGCGTTCTGCGATCTCTTTCAGGCAACCATTAGACAGACTATACTGTATAGTATCATGTAGTTTGTGATACACATTACAATTTACGTATATTAGCTACCATTACATAGAATAACTACACATTCATATATCATCATCATCATCAACAGCCTTTTACAGTCTACTGCTGGACGTAGGCCTCTCCTTAGCAAGGAGGTTTTGGCCTACTATACCACGCTAGCCAGACGGATTGGAATAGGGTTTGTTTCAAGTTTTCCTTCTTTTACTTACATACTTTGTTCTCTTAGTCGCCTTTTACGACACCCACGGGATCAATAGGGGTGGTAACACTATGTATTCTTAATCTGCCACTATACATATATACGAATACATATTCGTACACTTACATAGGTATATAAATATGAATACAGACTCGTACATAAACATACAGACACATACCCATACAGCATTTAGTTGTTACAGAGATAAGTAGTGATGATAGATAAATAGTGATTTAGATGATCTAGGAGTCAATTACATTTTTATAATGTTTCTAGAATTCACTTATATAGATATAGTGTGCTTTTTACCGTACATCAGGATTAGGAAATGTACAATTTGACTGCACGGTTGGGCTAGAGGTTTAAGCGACCTCATGCCGCCTTAAGTGTGGCCGCGGGTGGACGGGACGGGTTTTCCCCTACATCCGCTACAATGGCCAGCCGCGAGGAGGCGACGTCCGCGTGTGCCGTACGTCGTCTAAAATAGAGAGTTTATCCACAGATGGTGCCCCAGGTAGCGGGCAGGCGCTAGGAGGGATCTGGATGTCGTAATAGCGGCGGTTCCCGGATCCCTCCTATCTCAGGCGCAGAGTGGCACACCGGTGACGGCCCGAGGGTGTTTCCACACGTTAAAAAAAAAAAAAAGAGGTTTAAGCGGTCGCCATGTCGCTCTCTACTACGCGGAGTGTTGTGGGTTCAATTGCGGGACAACACTTTGTATGATCCACAAACTGTTGTTCTGAGTCTGGGTGTTCTTTGTGTCCGTTTCTTGTATGTTTGGAAAGTCCCCCGCGACACTGGATTTATTCCTAGTGTGGGCGTTGTTTTTTTTTTTAAAAGAATATTACAAAAGAAAAATTGAAATACAAAGACGGCTTTATCTCAGTTTGTAATCTCTTCGAGGCAAGTTTTAAATAGGTTACACTATACTCGTATAGTTACACGTAGTTTTTGGTGTGCATTTGTTATTTGTATATAATTAATTACAATTAGGTACGTAATGCACTTATGTAAGTATGTAAGTGGCTAAAAGCAGGAACGGATTTGATTTTATATTTGATTTTTATTTTTATTAAAAAATAATATGGTAGTTGTATGGTGTCATTTTAAAACATAAATAAAATAATCTTCATTCAAATCTTACCTGTAATATATGTCTATCCATCCTTTCTCCATTTTGTGGTGCCAGGGGAAACATCGTAACTCCATGATCGTGAGGCAAAGGTTGTACAGGACAATATCCTGTACCTTCAAGCTCATATAACGCTTCGTTCTCGAATTCACCGTTAGTCTTCTGCGTAGGTTGCGAGAAGACCGGCTCGTCGCAGATAGACATTGCTGTTCTAAGATGAAAAAGGAGAATTAAGCTCTGATACAAGAGAAAACTACTAAGGTATGGAAAGAGAGACAACAGGGCATCTTTAAGTTCCAGTGCAAATGTTTGTAGGCATGAACTTCTTCATGCACATTGCTATGCTAATATAATCAAATCATCGAGGTAAACAAAATGACATTTTTTTTTGTAAAATCAAACTTTTTTCTTTGATTAGAGAACAATATTCAAACTTTTTGAATAAGAAGGAATGTTTAAATCTAAAACTGCACCTTAGATAGTCTCCAAACACCGGTGCATTACTCCTAGCTAACGCGTAGTGGTGTTGATGAAAACTTGCTATGTGGTCCATTACAGCCTGCGTGCGGTAGACTTTTTCTAAATTAATTAGCCCTTCTGGTCCGACGCGCCTCCACCCTGGTGGCTGCTCACCTTCCTCGTCAAATGAAGCTATATACTAAAAAATAAAATTCTATGATATGTTTATGAAATAGTAGAAATTATTGAGTTAAATTTTAAAATTATCTATAGCATTTATATATATTACGTATGCTTCTTATAAAAATAATATGGTAGTTATATGGGGCTATTTGATTCTTCACATGGCCACGGGTTGTTATCCCACCAGGGTTTGCGGAGGGATGGTGTGTCGGAATTGGACCGACTAAAACCACATGGTGTGCCGCTCTACGTCCACCTGACCCATTCAATCAATCAATTAAGCTAACCGGACCCGTCCCTGCGCTTCCTCATTAGTGCGGGCTTCGGGTGAACTCTCTATTTAGGCGACGTACGACACATTTAGACGTCACCTCCTCGTGGCTTGTGACTGCAGCGGATGAAGGGCAAAACCCATCCCGTCCATCCGTGACCACACTCAGGGCGCCATGAGGTACTGGTAAATGCCAACCCGTCTGACCAGCGTGGTATAGCAGGACAAGACTTTCTCATGAGGACAGGCATGTGTCCAGCATGATGATACGTCTTGTTATGCCAAGAATATATGTGAGTCAGGTATTGCTGTTATTCTTTTTCCGGAAAGCTAAATACTTCTACAAAGGAGAGAGTCCACGTACCACTTGCTTAGTAGAATCGCTGGCTCTAGGTTCTCTCTTACAGCTATCCCTTAAAGGACTGGTTGTAGTACTTTGGTCCATTCTTTTACCACTTTCTCTTCTTGTCTCTCGTTTAAGTGACCCCCTGTTGGTGAAATATACGAGTAATTTTATAAAAAAATAAAATGTAGTTATAATATGTAAGGTTGCTTGTCTACATCTCTCATGTTGGTAACGAGATAATTTGAGCTTAGATTCAAGTGGAATGTGTCATTAGTGTTTTTAAGAGTTCTTAAGCTCTAATAAGGAAATAATGTCCGTGTGGTAATGGATTAAGAATACATAGTGTTACCACACCTATTCATCCCGTAGGTGTCGTAAGAGGCGACTAAGGGAACAAAGTATGCAAGACAACATCATTACAAAGAGAAGGAAAACTTGAAACAAACCCTATTTCAACCCATCTGGCCAGCGTAGTATAGTAGGCCAAAACCTCCTTGCTAAGGAAGCACCTGTGTCCAGTACTGGACTGTAAAAGTGTAAAAAAAAAAGATGAATAAGGAAATCTTATAGTGTTATTTGTGTGTTTGCGTGTAGTATTTGCTTGTGTAACTTCAAAAACATTCAACACATTGTTTAGACTGATATTTCTGTGCTTCATACCTCTGCCATAAGTTTATGGGCAGTTTCATATCGTTGAAATAGATAATATAAATTCAGTGACCTAACTTTTTAGAAACATATAACTCGGATCTTATATGGATCGCTCAAAAAGTAATAAATATATAAAGTATTGAATTATTATTACATTCATACATCTCGCATACGACTCTCTGATTCCAAACTAGGCAGAACCTGTGCTGTGGTAATTATATATTTAAAAATAGATACGTATTATAGATAAATTACACTTAGACACAGATCAAATAACCGTTCTAAACAAACTAGGCCACTAGGCCTCTAACCGTTAGATCGACAGGTCTATCATATTATAAGAAACAAAAAGTATTGTAATTCAGAGGAATAACTTGGCTTAACCGCAACCTTCTAAGCAATCCCGAGGGAAGGAATATTTTTAGCAAAAAACAGAACAGAAAATATTATTATAATAAAATTCTATTTATCATCGTTCAATATTTATGATCTGATATTTTTGAATTTCATTCAATAATCATAATAAATTGACACACCTTAAACACGACTTTCAGATCTCCAGTCAGAAACTATAATAACTCCAATATAAACTACACTCGGACAAAACAAATGATTGTATTCATCACATATGTGACTGCCGACTGGTCTTGGGTTCGATTTCCAGGTCGGACCAAATGTTTGTATGATCTGCAAATATTTGTTTCAAAGTTTGGGTATTGTCTATGTATAGTATGTATGTATTTACAAAAAAAAGCATATATGTGTTTATAACAGTTGTCTAGTACCCATAGTACAAGTTCTGCTTAGTTTGGGACTAGATGGCGTTGTGTGTCAGATGTCTGAAATATTACTGTTGTATTATTATTTATTTGTTGAAACCATTGTTTTTTTTAAAGAGACCCCTCACTTGGAGTATATCCTGTGTCGCGGGGGCCCCATGACAGTCAACGTGACAGCGTAAGGCTTACACAGTTACCACGATAACTATGACCCCTTTTTTTTTTTTAACGTGTGGAAACCCCCTCGGGCCGTCACCCCACCGAGGTTTACGGCGGGGTGGTGTGTCGGAATCGGACCGACTAAAACCACACGGTGTGCCACTCTGCGCCTGACATAGGAGGGATCTGGGAACAGCTGTTATTACGACATCCAGATCCCTCCTAGCGCCTGCCCGCTACCGCGGGCACCATCTGCGGATAAACTCTCCTTTTAGGCGACGTACGGCACACGCGAACGTCACCTCCTCGCGGCTGGCCATTATAGCGGATGGAGGAGAAAACCCGTCCCGTCCACCCGCGGCCACACTCAAGGCGGCATGAGGCGCTGGTACGCGCGCCTCCGCCGCCCGGTTCGCCGGCGGCGAATTGGGTCCGAGTGGAGGTTGTCCTCCCGGGCCTTCTCCGCTGCCTCCTTCCGCAAAATTACGTCTTCGCAGAGGGTTGCGACCACGGTAAAACAACTGTCGCTACCGACCATGGAGCGTATGACGGCCGGTAGCGAGAGATCACCTCCAATAACTGCAGTGAGGACCCCACGCTGCGCCGCCCAGGCGGAACAAACCGCCAGCGTGCGCTGAGTCGAGTTCCCACTGCAGTCGCAGTGGTGACAGGCGGGACTCAATTCCCTGATAACTATCACCCCTGCATCAGTGAATAAATACAATAACTTACTTATATGCCTATTACGAGCCTTACGAGTATTATTGTTAAGACAACGTCCCCATTAGGAATATACCCTGTGACGCGGGGAAAGTACAAACATACAAGAAACGGACACAAAGAACACACAGACTCGGAACAACAATTTGTGGATTACACAAAGTGTTGTCCCATGTGGGGTTTGAACACACAACACTCGGCGTAGTAGAGAGCAGCGTGGCAGCCGCTTAAACCACGAGTCGCCTCAAACATTTACATTCAGTTTAATATAATCGCTAACTATATTCTATCTGCTAGTGTATGTAGTTGATTTAATTACGCTTCATACTCGATTGATTGATTCTAACAGAACATTCATTTGTAACTAGAATACAATCAACATCTCTCATGCAGCTAACAATATGTGATACTTGAAATATGCCATCTGAGGCCCCACTTAACAATTTGCATTCAATATGCACCTCTTTACTTTGTACCGGTTGTATGAGTCCTTCATATTAGTAACGAGATTATTAGAGCTTAGATTCAAGTTGGATATGTCATTGTTGTTTTTAGAGTTCCTAAGTTCTAACAAGGAAATCTTATAGTGTTATTTGTGTGTTTGTGTGTAGCATTTGCTTATGTGACGTTAAAATCGTTCAACACATTATTAGGACTGGTATTACTGTGCTTCAAACCTCTGCCAACCATCTACTATACTTGCATGGTAGCAGCAGAGGCAACGCAATAATTTTTCAGGTTTATTATTTCTAATTCACACAGCTAGTAAACATTATTACTTGAAATAATGAAGTTTCATTTTGCCCCCTAAGGGATGGAATTTTCAAAAATCTTTTCTCAGTGGCCACTTATGTCCGTAGAGAAACATTACTAGAAAATTTCATGCTTCTAGGCCAAACGGGTCAGCAGTACGTTGATCAGTCAGTCAGTGAATAGTCTGTCTGTTTCTTGTTCAATATGTACGAGTATAAGGTGGGCCAAGAATTCGTTAACATTTGAATCTAATATCCCGCGTAAACATGTTACGGGAGTTCTTGGGACCGATGCTACTGGAATTTGCTGGTTACAAACGTAACACATGGTTTCAACAAGATGGAGCCACTTGTCGCACATCCAATGAGTCCCTGCCGGTAGTCAAAGACATATTACCGGTAAAGCTGATTTCCAGATAAGGCGACATTCCATGGTCGAGGAGTATTCGAAAATTTTGGTGCTCGCTTAGAAGAGCGCAAAATGTCAAAACGGTCGTCATTTAGATGACATAATTTTTAAAAAATAAATTCCAACTAATTAGCTTTCTTGTAAATAAGCAAATTTTATAACATATCAAATGATTTTTTTTTATGACTTTTTCAAATGTTTACTAATTCATGGGTCACCCTATATGTATAAAAAATTCCTGTCTAAAGTGTATAAAAACTCTTGAGTTTCTAGTTCATACCTGTCATCTTTCTGAGACTCTCTTTTGAACTCCCTCCGGTGTGTCGGCGTGCCTCCCACAGAGTGTGGTGTGGTCAACGACGGCGTAGCTGCTAGAATTTCCCTGCAACAAGCGATTAAAATCAACATCATATTATTGTTGTTAGGTATTAGAGTTCGTTTTGTTGAAAAATAAACCTTATGACGACTGAAAAAGCCTTTATTACAAACACCCTTAAAAACGTTCAAATAATACAGAATAATTGACCTTAATGACCTCCGAGGTCACTGGGTTAATCATTTACTCGTAAATCACTTTGATATTTATCACAATGTCGTTCAAACTGAACAGTCTTACAGTGGACAAGGCGCCTGCTTATATAGCTGTCACGGGTTCATTCGCGAACGTTCTTATTGTTAACAGAACATTCGGACACGACACCTTTCGAGAAACGCTTGTGAAAATAAATAAGCCAACCGCGCGACAATCTATCTATATTCGAACGCATGTTTTTTCCGTTAAAGTTTTTTTTTCTATTTTAAGAGCCTGCCAAAGTTACTCTACTCTGCCTGATGGAAAGCATGAATAGAATCCAAGAGTTGTGGTCACCATACTCATTACAAATGCAGGCACACTATGGTGACCCACACTATGGTGGCCTTGTGAGATGCTTTTTCACACCCCACTTGGGGACGTAAAAGGCAGGACAGTCATCGTGACAGTGTAAGGCTTACATAGTTACCACGATAACTGTCACCTCTGAATTAATGGGCCTCCGGTCTCACACTTACCAACGAAACACGACAACATAGATGCTGGCGCTGTAGGTTGGTCTGGTACATTCCATAGCAGTATCACCAATGTTATTATATTATAATGATGGTAAATGAGTAACACCACCCATGAACATACAGCTTTTGAGCGTCGTCCAGTAATCAGACATACGCGCACCAGCCGTCGTGTTACCTAACCGGTGTTAATCAAGATCGCGTGACTGTGAAAGCACTCAAAACCACCATAAAAAACGGAATGTTAACTAATATTACAAGCCTAGATTACATATTTATATCATTATCAACAGCCTTTTAACTAACTGCCTCGATGGTGCAGCGGTAATGAATGCGACTGCTGTGCTTGATGTCTCGGGTTCGATTCCTGGGTCGGACTAAATGTTTGTATGATCTGCAAATATTTGTTTCGAAGCTTGGGTGTTTTCTATGCATAATATGTATGTATTTACAAAAATATATATATATACATATATGTATTCTATCAGTCAGTCTAGTTATCATAGCACAAGCTCTGCTTACTTTGAACCTAGACGATGTTGGTTTTAAATGTCCGAAATATGATTTATTTATTTTACAGTGCACTGCTGCAGATAGGCCTCTCCTTAGCAAGGAAGTTTTGGCCTACTATACCACGCTGTCCAGACAGGTTGGTGTAGGATTTGTTTCAAGTTTTCCTTCTCTTTATAGTGATATTTTCGTGAATATTTTTTTCTCTTAGTCGCCTCTTACGACACCCACGGGATGAATAGGGGTGGTAACACTATGTATTCTTAATCCGTCACCACACGAACGAAGTATTTATATATAAATATTTATATACATATCTATATGTCTATGTATCGTAGGCGGAGGCGTATAATTTGTTTCCACTCTATCTGAGTCAATAATTTGTCCTGTATGGGAATCGAGCACAACCTCCAGCAGTCAAGAGCGTTCCTTATTTTTAATTTAAATCTCTATAAAATCATATTTCTTTCGTTTTTTCCAATTATAATGTATTTTGTTCGTATGTTACAAAAATTGGCAATACATAGATACTTTTCTTTAAAACAATACATATATATTTCTACATATTGTGAATTGTACAGCATTTTTACATCACATTGCTATCTCCCTGCCGAGGCTTTCCCTGGGAATTGGGGTTCTTCAAGAAGAGGGTAAATAGGTTTTTGAAGGGTCGGCAACGGGCACGTGATGCCCCTGGTGCCGCAGGCGTCCGTAAGCTGCGGTAACTGCTTACCATCAGGCGGGCCGTATGTTTGTTTGCCACCGTCGTGGTATAAAAAAAACGTTGTTTAAATGAATTTGGACTTTATGTCATGCCATTAAGGTTCATCTACCAACACATATTTTTAAAACATTGCTCTTTTAATCTGAATGGTTTTGAATTTAAAAAGTACTATGATAGCATCGATTGAGAATGTATTTTTGTATTTGTATTTTTTAGAAAACTAGAATCTTATTCTATAGATGTTACTAAGTAATGTTCAAATTGTCAAAGTATATAAATGTATTTATATGATTCTTTTTATCTTTCATTTGAGCATCAGGATCATTTCATTCTTGATATTATTATATAAAACGATGACACTCTATATAAAGCAAACCTGTTAAATGAATAGTTGCCCCTTTTTCTCTCTTTTTTCTCTTGTATGATGTATGTCCGTTACCTTACTTACTCCAGTTATTATCTTTTGGACATTGATGTGAATTAGACGTTTCAAATATTTAATTTTTTTTTTTTTGTAAAGACTGTACAACTCCAATATCACCAGGTAGTAGATCCACGTTGATTTCAGCACGAACGGGCCGGCTCGACCGGGGTAGTACTACCCTCCCACAGAAGATCAACATGCTGTCGTGTTTCGTTTGTGAGTGCGAGACCGGAGGCCCATTGATGCAGAGGTGACAGTTGTCGTGGTAAGTGTGTGCAACACAATGCTACAATGAGTGCCATGCCCCCAAGTGAGGCGTAAAAAAGTAAGTTAATAGGCCGCCATAGTGTGGGTCACCATACTGCATTGTCAATATTCTCAATGAGTGTGGTGACTACAACTTTTGAGTTTTATTCGTACTTTCCATCAGGCAGAGTAGAGTCACTTTGGTGGGCTCTTATAATCTAGTGTCAGTCGTTTGGAGCAAATTTCTTTAACAATACCTTTTCAATAAAAAAATATTTGAGTTTGTATTGTATTGTATTTTGATTTAAAATCGTAATATCAAACAATGATTTTCTTTAATAAATAGCCTATCATAAAATTATCTATTAATAATAGAACAGTGTATTCTCAAAATGTAATACATATTATTACTATTTAAACACTTGATTGTATTGTACAGTACACGTGTAGAGTGAAAACCATTTTCGGTGGAGATAATTAAAAAACAACGTACGTAGGAACCAGTGAAGTGAATCTTTAGAGATGATTGGTATGTTTATAGAGCTGTTATAACCGGCTATTAAACGATAATATTTGTATACGTATAACTTGTATTATACTAAAAAGTTCTTATAACTACATGTCTAGTATATTATAGTGCTTATATGAGCATATATCTTATGATTATTGATTATAACCACTCAGGCCACTTACTACTCAAAAGTTACAAGTTCGTTGCCGTTCATTGAGTTGGGAGTACGCTCTATTGCTGCAGAATTGAAGGTGATATCGGTCTAGATATATCACAGGTGATAATATAAATAAATAAACAAGTCTAAATATCCTCACACGTCTCATACACGGCTGTCTGGTCCCAAAATAGGCGAAGCCAGTACTTTGATAACCACACTTGTGATAAATATATCAGTATATTTCTAAATACATACATATTATAGACAAGTTACACCTAGACACAGAACAGTTGGCCTAGTGGTTTAAGCAGTCGCCACGCCGCTCTCTACTACGTTAAGTGTTGTGGTTTCAGATCCCATATGAGACAACACTTTGTGCGATCCACAAATTGTTGTACTAAGTCTGGATGTTCTTTGTGTCCGTTTCTTGTATGTTTATAAAGTCCCGTGCGTCACAGGATTTATTCCTAATGCGGGTGTTGTCTTTTTAAAAGACAAAAAAATGGTGAGTGGGAATTGAGCCCACGACTTCTGGCTTAAACCCGTCGTGTATTCCAGACATTTTTAGAGTGACACCAGAATTGAAAGATAAGACTTCATAGAGGGTGTGTTTCTGGATATTGTACTTCAGATTTCCTTATTTTGAAACATTATACGACACAATGCAGTTGCCCTCTATAACTTAATTGATAAGAAAAATAAAGAAAAACTTTGAAACTATGGTATTATCGTCTCTATAAGTATTAAAAAAGTCGTTCATCTGTGTTTTAATATTTCAGTTTCAGGATATTATGGCTGAACGGAAGACCGCAACTGATAGCCATTAATATTTTATATGTTACACTACAAAATACAGTTATGACGTCACAGTACACGGTTCCATTTCCGTAGAGTTTTGATACTTTATAACCTTTCTTGTCATTTATAGTTTGTTTATGGGGACCTAATATTTATTGTAATATATATTGTGTTTTTTTTTAATATAGAGTCTGCCAAAGCGACTATTCTCTCTGATGGAAAACATGACATCTAAGAGTGGTGGTTACCATACTCATTGCGAATGCAGGCAATGAAGTATGATGACCCACGCTATGGCGGCCTAGTGAGATCCTTTTCACGACTCCCTAATTGTTTTTTTTCTATATTAAGCGCCTGCTAAAGTGACTCTACTCTGCCTGATGGAAAGCATAAATAGAATCCAAGAGTTGTGGTCATCATACCCATTACGAATGGAGATAATGCAGTATGGTGACTATGGCGGTCTTGTGAGATGCTTTTTCACACCCCGCTTGAGGACGTAAAAGGCGTGACAGTCATCATGACAGTGTAAGGCTTACACAGTTACCACGATAACTGTCGCCCCTGCATCAATAGGCCTCCGGTCTCACATTCACCAACGAAACACGACGGCACGGATGCTGGAGCTTTAGGTTGGTCTTCTGTGGGAGGGTAGTACTGCCCCGGTCGAGCCGGCCTGCTTGTACTGAAATCAGCGTGGCTCTACTACCTTTTAAAGGAACCGAGATCATAGTAGTAGTGACTTCCAGGTTTTGACTGATTGCATGTGTACAGGAGGCAAACAAGTAAACAGTTCGCGTAATGGTAAGTGACTACTACGCATATTGGCACCTGTAACTAAGAGTCACAAGTGTACAAATGGCCTTTGAATCCCACACCTCAAAATCTAGTAGGGGGGTGGAGGGGTCACTCACTCGGCAAACAGAAACGAAGAATAAGCCTCTCTTTAGCAAGGAGATTTTGGCTTAATATATCACGCTGGCTTGACGTGTTGGTTTAGAGTTTGTATCAAGTTTGGCAACCGGGTTCGGACTCGTGCACGTCTTCATCAATGTCAATAACTTTCTAACACTATAACTTTGAAAACTGTCCGGCCCAGTAGTTAGCGATATTGATTGCTAACCTGGAGGTCGTGAGTTTTATTCCACCCTGGACAAAAAGAAACACGATCCTTTGTTCCAGCACCGGGTGTAATTTATCGATAATGTATGTATTTAGAAATGTAGAGGTGTGTTTGTCACCAGTGTTACTGTAGTACAGGTTCCGTCTGGCTTGAGATCTGACAGCTGTGTGTGACATATGTCAAGTCATTAGAAAGAAGAAAAAAGAATATATAATATATAATGACACATCGATGACAAGACATAATATTACACCAAAGTTTAATAAACATGATATTTTAAAATAGTTGAGAGAGCGATAATTAGATATTTCGGACATTTGACACACAACGTCATCTAGTTTCAAACTAAGCAGAGCTTGGGCTATGATAACTAAACTGACTGATAGAATACTTACGTACTTTTTTTTGCAACTACATATTACACATAGAAAACACCCAAACTTCGAAACAAATATTTGCAGATCATACAAACATTTGGTCCGACGCGAGATTCGAACTCGAGACCTCAAGCATAGAAGTCGCATTCACTACAGATGCGCCACTGAGGCAGTTGCCTCGTGAACGTGTCAAAATAGGACCTAGTTCAGCATATGCCACACGAAACCTGGTTTGGTCTTGGCTGGTTTTCTTTCTATGTTTTTTTTTATATTAAGAGCCTGCCAAAGTGACTCTATTCTGCCTGATGGGGAGCATGAATAGAATCCAAGAGTTGTGGTCACCATAGTCATTGTAAATGCAGACAACACAGTATAGTGACCCACACTATGGCGGCCTAGTGAGATGCTTTTTCATATCCCGGTTGGGGACATAAAAGGCATTACAGTCATCGTCACAGTGTAAGGCTTACACATTTACCACGATAACTGTCACCCCTGCATCAATGGGTCTCCGGCCTCACACTCACCAACGAAACACGACAACACGGATGCTGCCGCTTTAGGTTGGTATTCTGTGGGAGGGTAGTATTGCCCCGGCCGAGCCGGCCCGCTCGTGCTGTAATCAGCGTAGCTTTACTACCTATTTACCTTTTTCATTCACTTACCCCATTTATCGACTTTTTAAGGCAATTTATAATTAAATATTATTTTGTATTCATTCCCAATTCCAAGTACAATAAAGACGTAGTTAAAAGGCATATTAATAAAACAGGAATGCCCCAAGGAAAGCTTTTGAACCGGTGTGGGTCTACTGAATATTATAGAAGTACTAGCTGTTGTTAAACCAAGCTGAATGCGTGAACATTTTGCTGGAAACTAAGTTCCTACCACAACTTTAGTAAATGCTTAACAATAGACAATTATATCTACGTGTATAATGTTGCTATATCTTTAAATATATGTATTTAATAATATAGTGCCTGGAAACACCGACCTTTGCTTTTTATTTTTTTTGAAAACACGGATAAAACAACATTTTCTAAAAATGAATCCTAGCTAGATCGATTTATCGCCTCCGAAACCCCCTGCATACGAAGTTTCATGAAAATCGTTGGAGCCGTTTCTGAGATTCAGATTATATATATATTTTTTTTTAAAAAGACAACACCCGCACTGGGAATCAGTCCTGTGTCGCGGGGGATTTTACAAATGTACAAGAAATGGACACAAAGAATACCCAGACTCGGAACAATAAGTTCCAACAACAACAACAACAACTTCACTTCACAAAGTGCTGTACTTTGGTGCAGCAGGAAGTTGGCCAGGCAAGCGCGATCCCCACATGGGACAACACTTTATGAGATCTATAACAATTATTCTAAGTCTGGCTGATCTTTGTGTCCGTTTGTTGCATGCTAAAAGTAAATTTCTCCGCGACACAGGATTTCCTATTGCGGAAGTTGCCTTTTTGAAGAAGGCGAAAGAGAAAAGCTTAGTCACACTGTTCTGGTCCGACCCAGGAATTTAACTCGAGACCTCTTGATCAGTTGTCACATACGCTAACCGCTAGATCAACGAGGCACTTTATATACGCAGCAGCTGACCCGTCTGCGTCTCTCAAATAGTTTAAATTGGCACCATTCCGCGTTCTATATCTAACTGATCAGTTTTCCTTCTCTTCGTGCTGTTGTCTTGTGCAGTTAGCTCCCTGAGTCAGCTTTTACGACACTCAGGAAATGACTAGAGGTGGTGACATTATATCAACAGCCTTTACAGTCCACTGCTGGATGTAAGCTTCTCCTTGGCAAGCAGATTTTGGCCTACTATACCACGCTGGCCAGACGGGTTGGGATAGGGTTTGTTTTAAGTTTTCCTTCTCTTTGTAATGATATTTTCCTGAATAGTTCGTCCATTTAGTCGCTTCTTACGACACCTACGGGATGAATAAGCGTGGTAACATTATGTATTCTTAATCTGGGTGACATTCTGTGTTCTTAATTCGTCACTCGGCTAAAAACAACAAAATAATTGTTTATAATCGATTCTCTGTTCTCTGTGCGGCCTGTATCTGCTGAAGTATCTTCCACGTATACCCTAATAGATAACCACCAGTAAAAACTAATAGAAACATCAATAAATGGACTTCAAATCACAACAAAAACGTAACTATTCATTCTTGTTTTATGTTTTGGAGCGCGACCCGTATTTACTAAATGACCTCCATATTGTACAAAACAAAATGGCGGGTAAAATAAATATGCATTGTCAGGTTACCAAAGGTTTCTGAATTCAGAATAAAACTTTTTTTTTGCCATGAAATGTTTGGCTAATGAGTCTTTCAGTGTTTTTATTTTAAAGCGTATGTTTATTTTCAGTTTTGTTCGGAGCAAAATTTTACAACACTGAGGCGTTTTTTTTTACTAATTAAGAGATTATCCGCGTGACGTCCGGAGTCAATACCACAAAGTAGTATTAATTTATTTTATTGGAGTTTACTTCTTAAGAATCTGTTTTTTGATATAAGGCGCCCGGTATGAGAAAAATGTGCGCAGTAAAATCTACTGAACGAATGATCTCGTTACAGTTTTGGTGCGTCTGCACTGGTTGTGAGTGTATTAAGACGTGTATAGAGTATGCTGCAAAGCGACTATATCTATATGTTATTTTCATTAATTTTTTAATTTACCCTTTCATACGGTATTTTGCGTCAGTTTTGACAATCATACTTAAGGAGTAAACTCCAGTCGTGCGTCGGAACTGACACACACAATTTTGTTCTTTATTTATTTATTATTGTATGCCCGATCTAAACCAGCTAAAAATACATGGAACACTGTGCGGTTTTAGTAAGTATAAGTCTGGTCAGCGAGTTCTACTCTACCTGATCTGGAGATACTTAAATAGCTCAATGTTCTGTAAAAGAAAGTTTCAAAAAAGGCCTACTTTCACGTGAAAAACTGGCACATAATGCTCGTTAATGTAGTTAGAGCTTCATTTACCTTAAATGTCTTCTACCCTCGATAATTTTCATTAAAAATTATAACTTTATTACTAACTAGTTAAGACGTGAAAGCATATTTATCAAATTACTGGCTGTACCTTGCGCACGTTCCTACGCCAACAGCTAAAGTAAATTTGAAGGCAACACATAAAAAAAAACCTGCGTAGGCTCATGCACAACAACTTTGCTAAAGATAATCACATGATCAAATTATGGTTTACGATTCTATAAAGGACATACAGACAGACAGACATACATTTATTTTTATGTATAGAGACTAGTTATTTTGCTCGGCTTGGGGTTTCAGGTATTATTTCGTGATACTATGAAAATGACGAAGTTCTATACAACCACTTATCTGTCTCTTAGCCCCTTGGAAGAGTATATATGCTTATGGTGAATACGCAACAAACTATATTTAAATATCACTTTCCCCGAACGAGGAGTGGAGCAATTGGGTTCCGGTTGATCAACAACTTCTTAAAAACTCAAACTCACTTTGGTTGAGCTGACATGAGCATAGCTTACCCATGGTAGGAGAGAGGTGAGAAATAAAGGTAAGTTATAAACTTCTATCAGGACTATCTCTAGAAGTATACTGACCTGAGTTCTCTCAAGAATGCTCCGAAGAAGGGGATGAGCCTGCACTCTGGCATCGCCAGCGCTCTTCCCAAGGCTCTCTCATACTCAGCAGAGAGAAGAGCTGCTGACAGAAAGTCCAGCGCTGGTAGAGGCTCATCGGAAATGCTGAACCAGAAGGCTTTCAATTTGTTGGATCTGTGGGAGAAAAAAACAGGGTTTTAGTTGATTTTCGAAGTGAAAACTTCTTTAGCGGTGTTGTGCACTTTTATGATGGGTGAAAAATGTTAAACTCGCGTCAGAACACACGACCTAATCGAAAATTCATAAGACGGCGGGAAAGTAGACTGCTGGTGCGGTGTAGAAAATGAAGTATCTCCCTCTCTTTCTGCTCCTCTGTTTCATTTAAGCGATGCAGGGAGCTTACGCGAATGTACGTGTGTAAGTCATATTTGTTTACGATAGCGCGATAAACAAATATTGTATTTTACCACATATATACGTACACGTACTTTAATACTCATAATCAAAGCAATTCGTTCAAAACCATTCCCTAACCATTTCAAAATATTAAAAATACACAACTTTAATATTTAAGTTTTCACTTCTACCAGCACTTCCGGAGTGCAACCCATTGTTTGTTTTAAGTTCTTGGTCTACCTAAGTGACTACTCTGCCTAAAAGCAAAAAAGCAAGAATAGAATCCAAGAGTGGTGATCACCACACTCATTGTGAATACAGACAATTCAGTATGGTGACCCACACTTTTAGTGTTAATTGTTTAATATGCTTCTGTTTTCTTCTCTTCTGAATATTAACTCTATTTCTTCAATCTTACAGAGATAGCTCAAAATGAACTAATTTGTATTCTCAACTTGACTGACATGGGTTCAGTTCGCTAGGATTAGTAGTTGTGTCATGAATACAAATGATTGTGTTCTGTGTTGTACTGTCTGGATTTAAACCGACGTTATCACCCTTCTTTGATTCTCGGGTTGGACACACATCATCATCAACAACTCTTACCAATCAACTATTGAAAATAGGTTTTTCTAGGTCGTAGAGCCACGCTGATTTCAGCACGAGCGGGCCGGCTCGGACGAGGCAGTACTACCCTCCCACAGAAGACCAACCAGCGCCAGCATCCGTGTTGCCGTGTTTCCTTGGTAAGTGTGAGACCGGACGCCCATTGATGCATGGGTGACAGTTATCGTAGTAACTGTGTAAGCCTTACACTGTCACAATGACTGTCATGCCTTTTACGTCCCCAAGTGGGGTGTGAAAAGCATCTTACAGGGCCGCCATAGTGTGGGTCACCATACTGCGTTGTCTGCATTCGCAGTGAGTATGGTGACCACAACTCTTAGATTCCATTCATGTTTTCCATCAGGCAGAGTAGAGTCTCTTTGGCAGGCTCTTAGGATAGAAAAAAAATAGGCCTCTCTTTAAAAAAGAGGTTTTGGCCTACTATACCACGCTGCCTAGACGGGATCGTATAGAAGTTGTTTCAAGTTTTCTTTCCGTTGCAATTATGTTATCCTGCGTGGTTTGCTTCCTAAATCGCCTCTTACTACTCCCATGGGATAAATAGACGTGGTGTAACTCTGTATTCTTGATCATCACCATATGGGGATGTGCACACACCATACACAAATTTTCAGTCAAAAAACTTAACAGGTGAGCAATATTTTATTTTTCTATCAAATTTTGTAAATAAGAGTAGAAAAAAATTTCATCTACCCTCTAGCGCTGATAAATTCAGTGGCTCCTTATTTCATATCTAAATGAATAAATGACGGGTATTTTTGATCATTATCTTCACTTCACCACCAAGAGTGTTATTAAAAACATATTAGGGAGCATCTCTAGCCTTCAAAATTTTATTTAAGTAAGGAGTACGTCAACTGCGAGTAGATATATTCTATAGACAAGAAAGTCCATATTAATATTAAAAGCTAGAGTTTAATTTGCAGTAATAATAATATATTTGAACACCAGGATTTACAAATGTTATACAGTAATAAAATTAACAACAATTGTGATGTACCAAGGATACCCTTGTTGCTTATAGCAATTTCTTCCAGGCAACCTTCGAATGGACTGGTTTCATTTTAAGCTGGTGATAGGTATATACGAGTAGGGACGCGGTAGAGGTCGTTAGTTCCTTAATCGCCGCCTAAGGCTCGCTGCGACCGCTGCAAACGACCCGAGGCTGGTGACACTCCGGCGCGGCCAGGGGGTATCGTCTGGGGCAGGGCGTATTCTGTCTCTTACTGTGTAGAGCAGTGAGAACTGCGATAGCGTTTTGCCCTGAATTATATCCCGTTTAGTTTTATTATCCCTGCCCGGGATGTACCTCAATTGTGAGGTACGGCAGGGAGGGCTCCAGAAGCTGCTGGTGTGTTCCTGGAGCTCCTCTCGACTGCTGAGGTAGACCGCCGCGGAGTTTAGTGGGTAGACCAGTTCTCGAGGAGTCCCAGACTCACCCTTCGAAAAGGTATATACGAGCAAAAGTTCGAGTAACAAATAAGGTCCTATTGGAAATTATTGATGTGAATTGATAAATACCTTTGGTGGTGGATAGCCCATTGGCTTACACCAAGTAAATAAATTTATTAAAATATCCAACCTTCTTTTAGGAAAGAATTTAAAAGGCAGTAAAACACTTTTGAGTTTCAAGTTGTAGGTGCTCGATGTAGGCGACAGTTGCCACACTTATACACTTACAAACTTATGTTTGTGGCGACTTCCGTGTACAATGCAAACAGAAAAACATACTACAGCGCCATCTACCAAAGACTAATCGAACTACGGAGCAACTACAAATCCTGTATCGTGATATAGAACATACATATACACACAACATTTCAAGGTCAACGGCCGCGGCCCGCCAGGCATGATCACCTCGCCAGGTCGGAGGGTTCTTTCTTTGTGTTGGTGGGATATAACACCTGTCACCTCGACATGTCCAGGCCCATTGATGCAGGGTGACAGTTGTCGTAGTAAGTGTGTGCAATACAATGCTGCGATGACTGTCATGTCCTTTACGTCCCCAAGTGAGGTGAAGAAATCGTAATAGGCCGCCATAGTGTGGGTCACCATACTGCAATGTTAGTATTCGCAATGAGTATAGTGACTACTCAGCTTACTACAACTTTTGGATTCTATTCATGCTTTCTATCAAACAGAGTACAGTCACTTTGACAGGTTATTAAAATAAAAAAATAAAAAAAAAATTTTTTGATTCTCGACCCCATAAAAAACTTCTGATGTTATCGTTTTTAACACCCTGTGTTTATCATAAGTAAACTATATATCGAAATAAATACGTATGTATATTATTTCACTTCTTACATCTAAAATTCACCCTCTATTTATACCCCTAAGCACACATGAACAGACTACATTACTTCTTCATCTTGAAATGTCGATCCGAGCAATTTGCCCTTAATAAAATATTTACACATCCGAGCATCGAAACCGGGACACCGTAATGTCTCTCGACCACAATTCTATCACCATCTTGTATTCTAATACGACAATCGGGGTCTTAGGACACGCGCGATGAGGTCACCGTGGATCAATAAGCAACGAAGATGCTGAATCACTAGATATGACAGCCTATTCTAGATATAATATTATAATAATATAATATTTTCGACGTCTGGCACACAACACCATTTAGTCTCAAACTAAGCAGAGCTTACACTATAGGTACTAGAAAACTGGCATAAACACATATATATTTCTTTTTTGTCAATAGACACATATTTAGAAAACACCCAAACTCCAAAACAAATATTTGCAGATTATACAAACATTTGGTTCGACATAGGAATCGAACCTGATAACTTTTGAGTAACAGGTGAGTGGCAGTAGTCACATCATTTTAAGCGGGATGTGAAAAGCACATCATTAGGTCCCCACATTGTGGGTCACCATACTACATTGTCGTCAGTCACATTGAGTACGGTGACTGCAGATACTGCACGGTTGGCCTAGTGGTTTAAGCGGTCGCCACGCCGCTCTCTACTGCACTGAGAGTTGTGGGTTCAAACTTCACATGGGACAACACTTTGGGTAATCCACAAATTCTTGTACTGAGACTGAGTGTTCTTTGTGTCCGTTTCTTGTGTTTTTAAAGTCACCCGCGATAAAAAAAAAGATAGGCACAGCAGAGTAGCAGTCAGTCACTGTAGTAGGCTCTATTTAAAAGAAACAGCAGAATTATGTCTACACTAGGTACGAGAAAAAATCACATCTAGTAAATTTAATTCCGTACACATATAAAATATTTTCTTTATTAAGTCGCATATGCTGGAGACACAGTGAACAGGAAATGCCAGGATTTCGTTCCCTTTGTCACAGACAGACAGCTCGTACATTTTATGTAGAGAATTCTTGTCTTCGGTTTTCTTGTATAATTTATGTTGTGGGGAAGAGGTATGTCCCTCCAATACAGGGGGAGGAACTCTTACCTACTACATGATCATGATAAGTTTGTAGGTAGTAGAACCACGCTGATTTCAGCATGACCGGGCCGGTTCGACCGGGTAGTACTACCTTCTCACAGAAGATCAACGTAAAGTGACAGCATCTGTGCTGTCGTATTTCGTTGGTTAGTACGAGACCGGAGGCCCATTGATGCAGGGGTAATAGTTGTCGTGGTAAGTGTGTGCAATACAATTCCACGATGACTGTCATGCCTTTTACGTCGCCAAGTAAGGCGTGAAAAATTATCTTACTAAACCACCAGGGCGTGTGTCACCATACTGTGTTGTCTGCATTAGCAATGAGTATGGTGACCACAACTCTTGGATTCTATTTGTGCTTTCCATCATTTTTTTTCTGTCTTTCTTACTTTCTTTTACAGTGGCCAGTGTGGTGATAGTATAGGAATACAGAGTGACACCACCCCCTATTCAACCCATGGATGTTGTAGGAGGCCACTAAGGGAGGAAATTGTACAGGACAACATCACTGCAAGGAGAAGGAATATTTGGAATAAACCTTATACCAACTCATCTGACCAGCATGTTATAGCTGGCCAAAATAATCCTTTCTAAGGAGAAGCCTATGTCCAGTAGACTGTTAAACGTTGTTGATGTGTGGATGTGATGTATATGTCCATGTAGTGACGGATTAAGAATACATAGTGTTACCACCCCTGCTACTACTTTATCATCATCAGCAGTCTTTAACAGTCCACTCCTGGATATTGACCTCTCCTTAGCGAGGAGGTTTTAGTCTAATATACCACGCGTGTCCGCATGGTGATGGATTAAGAATACATAGTGTTACCACCCCTGTTACTACTTTATCACCATCAGCAGTCTTTAACAGTCCACTGCTGGATATTGGCCTCTCCTTAGCGAGGAGGTTTTAGTCTACTATACCACGCGTGTCCGCATGGTGATGGATTAAGAATACATAGTGTTACCACCCCTGTTACTACTTTATCACCATCAGCAGTCTTTAACAGTCCACTCCTGGATATTGACCTCTCCTTAGCGAGGAGGTTTTAGTCTACTATACCACGCGTGTCCGCATGGTGATGGATTAAGAATACATAGTGTTACCACCCCTGTTACTACTTTATCATCATCAGCAGTCTTTAACAGTCCACTCCTGGATATTGACCTCTCCTTAGCGAGGAGGTTTTAGTCTACTATACCACGCGTGTCCGCATGGTGATGGATTAAGAATACATAGTGTTACCACCCCTATTCATCCCGTAGGTGTCGTAAAAGGCGACTTAGGGAACAAAGTATACAAGACAACATCATTACAAAGAGAAGGAAAACTTGGAACAAACCCTATTCTAACCCGTCTGGCCAGCGTGGTATAGTAGGGCAAAACCTCCTTGCTAAGAAGAAGTCTATGTCCAGCAGTGGACTGTTAAACGCTGTTGTATTGCTGTATATACATAGAAATATATAAGTGTCTTCATCAGCAGTCTGGTTACCATAACAGCTCAGCTTAATTTGTAGTCAGTGTCTAAATATTTTTTTTTTCTATCTTAAGAGCCAGCCAAAGTGACTCTACTCTGCCTGATGGAAAGCATGAATAGAATCCAAGAGTTGTGGTCACCATACTCATTGCAAATGCTGACAACGCAGTATAGTGACCCACACTATGGTGGCCTTGTGAGATGCTTTTTCACACACCCAGCTTGGGGACGTAAAAGGCATGACAGTCATTGTGACAGTATAATGCTTACACAGTTACCACGATAACTGTCACCCCTGCATCAATGGGCGTCTGGTCTCATACTCACCAGTGAAATATGACAACACGGATGCTGTCGCTTTAGGTTGATCTTCTGTGGGAGGGTAGTACTGCGCCGGTCGAACTGACCCGCTCGTGCTGAAATCAGCGTGGCTCTACTACCTAGAGGTGGCTCTACTACCTAGAGGTGGCTCTACTACTTAGAGAAATATATCTAGTTATTGTGAAGTAATAAATACTTCATCAATTAAGAATTAAACAAGGACATGTTGAATTGCTTAACTTTATAACGTCCCTAAATTAACCCTTTCAAATGTACAATTAAAAACATTAATAAAATCAACCCATTGCCACTAAACGATGATGTGATGACAGACAACCCTAAATTCAAATAAATTATGACGGTTTTTTAAGGAGAAAAATGGTAAGTGCGGTTTGGATTGTAAGCAGGGTTCCGTAGTACATATCCACATCCATTTTAAAAACATTTATCACATCTCTTCCATATTTTAATTAGATCTGTTGTGTATGTGTTTACTGTTTTAAGTAATATATAGACGGATGTAACGAAAATTACATCGTGCTGATATATGAAGATAGCTAATGTTGCACATGCACCAATATTTATTAAGCACACCAAATTGCTGATGCATCAATGACCTCAATCGATGTCGCGAGTAATATTTATCGCAACATTCTGTAAGAGCTATTATTCTATATTCCTACTTAGAAATAGAATCATCGCTCATTAGATTTAGTTATGTAATATAATGTTAAAATAGATTTAAAATCATTTCGGTTTTTTTTTTGATTGGAGCTAACGTAATTCGAATAATAACAGTAGTTATAAAAACACACACACACATGTTGAGAACATGGCGGCCATCTGATTCTAAGCTAACCAGAGCCTGTACTATGGTAACCAGACCGCTGATAAACATACTTATATGTTCTGTTTTTATACCTTTACGGTCTTCACACAAACACTTCGACTACCTCGGTGGCATAATGGCAGATAAGTGACTGCTGTGCTTGAGATTTCAGGTTCGATTCCCGGGGTGAAGTTAAATCTACAAATATTTGTCTCAGAATTTAGGTGTTTCAATGTATATATAAAAGTATATATGTATTTATATTGTTTGTCTAATATATAGTGTATAAGCTTTGCTAAGTTTGGGACTAGATGTCATTGTGTGTCAGATGTCAGATATATTATTATTATTACTTTGGTTCAAATCACACATACTTATATATTTTTAAACACATTTCAAAGATAAATTACACCCAAACAGAAATGTTTTCGTGTTTATCTCATAATTATTTTTCTTGGATGGGAGTCGCATCCTCACCTTTAAGCTTAGCAGTCAAGGTCACTAGCAACTAAACTCATAGGCACGTTAAAAAGGAAACCCTAAGAGTTTCTTGTTAAGAACACTGAACCCTAAATCCAACGAAATTACTCTCCACGAAAAATATTGGTATTTTTTTTTCAAAAGCCAATTGATAAGGCTTCGGGCGATTTTTTATTACCTTTATTGAATAACCTTCTGTAAAAGGTAGCGCTGAACGATTTAGGGTCGAGTTATCGTGATTTAGATAACGATAACGGAGAGTTACCATATTTAAAAATACTTTGGTATTTGCACCAATTTTTAGAGTTTTCTGGCAAAAATTGGTAGCGTTTGTGGTAAGTATATAATATTTTCTTCTTATCTTGTTGGCCCTATTACATATAGTATATGGTAACCATGCTTCAATCCATATGGGATGGCTCGAAGTTGAGTGTTAGGAAGAAATTACTTTACAAACTGTTTAAGCGACGGCTGCAAAAATTCGATATATTTGTGAATCTTAAGTTTACAGCTACCCATTGGTGGCTCTAATCACGAATCATCTCACCACTGCGATTACAGTGAGGACTCGGCTCAGCACACGCTGGCGGTTTGTTCAGCTTAGGCGGCGCAGCATGGGGTCTTTACTGTAGTTATTGGAGGAGATCTCTCGCTACCGGCCATCATACGCTCCATGGTTGGTAGAGACAGTTGTTTTACCGTGGTTGTAACCTTTTGCGAAGACGTAATTTCACGGAAGGAAGCGGCGGAGAAGACCCAGGAAGACGATCTCCACTGGGACCCAATTCGCCGCTAGCGAGCCAGGCGGCAGACGCGCGCGTAGCAGTGCCTTATGCCGCCTAGAGTGTGGCCGCGGGTGGACGGGACGGGTTCTCCCCTCTATCCGCTACAATGGCCAGCCGCGAGTAGGCGACTTCCGCGTGTGTCGTACGGTGCCTAAAATAGAGAGTTTACCGGCAGATGGTGCCCGCGTTAGCGGGCAGGCGCTAGGAGGGATCTGGATGTCGTAATAGCAGCTGTTTCCGGATCCCTTCTGTGTCAGGTGCAGAGATGCACAACGTGTGGATTTAGTCGGTCCGATTCCGACACACCACCCCGCCGTAAGCCCCGGTGGGGTGACGGCCCGAGGGGGTTTCCATACTTTAAAAAACAATGATTAAAACGGTCGCCACGTCGCTCTCCACTACGCTAAGTGTTGTGGGTTCAAACCCCACATGGGACAACACTTTGTATGATCCACAAATTGTTGTTCTGAGTCTGGGTGTTCTTTGTGTCCGTTTCTTGTATGTTTGTAAAGTCTCCCGCGAAACAAGATTTATCCCGAGTGCGAGCGTTGTCTTTTTAAAAAATAAAAAACTAAAAAAAGAGGAAAACATACAATGTAGAAACAAACAAAAAAGCAGTGGTAACATGAGCAGCCTTCTCGCAGTCTGCGATCTTTTCCAGGCAACCATTTTCGGGCATCTGACAACGTTATCTAGTCCAAAACTAAGGAGAGCTTGTACAATGAGTACTAGACAACTGATATTAATACATATATATATTTTTTTGTAAATACATACATAGAAAACACTCAAATTCCGAAACTAATATTTGCAGATCATGCAAACATTTAGTCCGCCCGGGGAATCGAACTCGAGACCTCAAGTACAGTAATCAGATACGCTACCATTGCGCCACCGAGGCAGTAAAGCCACCGAGGTACTATGTAGTATTATGTACTTTATGGTGTGTATTTACAATTTACGTACAATAACTACCATTACATAGCCTAAATACACATACATATATGTATATCAATCCATATACAAACACTTACATACATATGTATATAAATATGAATACACACATAAGCACATCCACATACTCATACAGCACATAGTTATGACAGAGATAAGTAGTTATTCGTGATGATTTTCTTAAAAATATTCCAGCTGTGCCCGCCTTATAGCTTCCGGTAAGGAATTCTACAGGTGTGCATCTTGCACTGTGAAAGATTTATCAGTGAAAGATGAGGAGTGTGTTGGGATTTCTAAACTTCCTTTTTATATTAAGAACATGCAAAAGTACTCTATCTTACCTAATGGAAAGGGCAAACAGAATCGAAGAGTTGTGGTCACCATACTCATTGCCGATGCGGAAAATGCAGTATGGTGACTCACATTATAGTGGCCTAGTCAGATGCTTTTTCACGCCCCGGTTGAGGACGTGAAAAGGCATGACAGTCATCGTGGAATTGTATTGCGCTTACTTACCACGACATCTATCACCCCTGCATCAATGGACCTCCGGTCTCGCACTCACCAACGAAACACGACAGCACGGATGCTGTCGCTTTAGTTTAGTCTTCTGTGAGAAAGTAGTACCGTCCCGGACGAGCCGGCCCGTCCGTGCTGAAATCAGCGTGACTCTACTACCTTTTGTTGTTCTGTTTTCCGATGACCTCAGAATAGAGTAATATGTAGCTATCTCGGTAGTCAATCGATTCGGGTATTGGAGACACAGATCGCTGTGTGAGCTTTAACATTGTTCTTTTATAACACACTTTAGTTAACGTTCAACCCTTTTATATAACTTGATACCTGGATAACCAAATGTAACTAAATTTTAAATGACACCGAAACAGGTACTATTACCAGAAAGCAAGCACGATTGAAGTAACACCAGGGCTCAGGAAACTATGAATATGTATCTTTCTCCTTTGTTTTGTTAACATTTCTATACTATTTAATAATATTAAAAAGCTAAATAATATTATGATACAGCTGAAGAGTTCGTTGGTTTGATTGAACACACTAATCTCAGGAACTACTGGTCCAATTTGAAACATTAAGTATATGAAAATAAAAAGTATATGAAGTGGAGTATCGATAAACAATATAACAAAAACGAGGGTTAATTACATATTTCTTTTGAAAGTTTTTATTGTGTGCGCTGTATAAGCCGTCTATGGTCAACAGTAAACTCAAGAGTCACAAATGTATCGGCGTTTTGACCCCACTCCTCTCCCTTAATATCAATCGGAGTGAAAGTTTGAACTCTGGTAACCTCACTTACTATACTTCCCGAAGCAACCATGCCCGGTAAGAATCTGCGTCAGTCGGATGGAAAGGGTCCCAAGCTGCCGCCCTGCCTACTCAGCGATGACCAGCTGGAGAGCCTCCACGGCGGCAAAGTCAGCACGGAGCCTCCAGTCGGGATGACCAACGAGCCATCGTGCTTCGATGAGCGGTCTCTCGCCACTAGCGCATCTCTTTGGACGGGGGCTGTATGCCGCTACCCGCCCGATAGTCAGCCGTCCGCCGATAAACTTCGGCGAGCACTTCCGCCTCCAAATCCTACGGTGGAGTTCCGGCCAAGGCGCACGCCGCCTCCGTCGATACGGTGCGGTAACCACGTAAGGCTCTAACCGCCAATATCCTCAGAGGGCGGCAGAGAGGAGCCCTATTCTGGGCGGCCAGAACCACCGCCCACACCGGTGCACCATTCAGTGCCATTGACCGGACAACGCCCGTGTATAGCTGTCTCGTGGTGACGCTGGCTCATCCCAAATTGGGCAAAAGTCGTCCAAGGGCAAAAGCAGCGCCGACCAGTTGGAGAAAGCTGTAGGAAGTGCCACTGCCGTCAAGGATCATGCCCAGATACTTGATCTGAACCTGAGCCGGTACAATACTACGATAGAGGTGCCGGAGAGTGGACCACAACAGGGCCCATGTAACAAAAGGGTCAACCACTCGGCCAACCGTGTAGTCAAAAAGTGTACGTATCCCAATTATGGTATGCAATTATATAGGTAGTAGAGCCACGCTGATTTCAGCACGAACGGGCCGGCTCGACCGGGGCAGTACTACCCTCCCACAGAAGACCAACCTAAAGCGACAGCATCCGTGTTGTCGTGTTTTGTTGGTGAGTGTGAGACCGGAGGCCCATTGATGCAGGGATGGCAGTTATCGTGGTAACTGTGTAAGCCTGAAAAGACATGACAGTCATCGTGACGTGAACGTCATGTCCTCAAGCGGGGTGTAAATACCATCTCACAAGTCCGCCATAGTGTGGTTTACTATACTGCATTGTCTGCATTTGCAATGAGAATGATGACCACAACTCTTGGATTCTAATTATGCTTTCCATCAGGCAGAGTAGAGTCACTTTGGTAGGTTCTTAATATAAAAAAAAAAATTAATAGTACCTATCTATCTATATTTCGTGATTTCGTTTCGTTTTTAATATATATTTCAATTATGTAACTGTTGGGTCTAAACCCACCCTACTTTTTCATGTATTACTTAACAGGATTACGGTAGACAAAATTGAAAAAACTCAATGTAACGTTACCTATTTAGTTTTATTGGGAAAGTTTTACAGTGTTACGTGAGCCAACACGCGTCGGCATTCTAGCACGCATTTCGTAACATTAAACGAAGTTGAGACGAGTTTACAATGAACGTCAATAAGAATAGAAATGTGTTTTTTGTATCGTTGTAATAACATTTCGAGTATGCTTAATCCATCATCACATGGACGACCATCTAGCTATTTAGTTTCTGTTTAACTTTGCAATGGATTAACATGCAGTAAGTATTACCTTACGCAACCACAATGACCTTTTACGTCCCCAAGAGAGGTGTAAAAAGCATCTCACTAGGGCGCCATAGTGTGGGTCACCATACTGCATTGTCTGCGTTCACAATGAGTATGATGAGCTCAACTCATGCATTCTATTCATACTTTCTACCAGACAACGTAGAATCACTTTGGTAGGCTCTTAAAATAAATAAATAAAGAGAAAGAAAAACTTATGTATTTAGAAATATATAAGTATGTTTATCAGCAATCTGGTTACCATAGCATAGGCTTTTCTTAATTTAGGTTTCGACGGCCGTGTGTGAGATTTTCGAGTTTTTTTTTTGCAGTAGCCCTACTTACTTTCACATTAGACAGTTAAAGCTCATCTTTTTAAGCGTATGTAAAGGATGAAAATATTATCGTCAGTACAGAGCTAGGGTTGTCAACTATAAAAATAATTTTTTTTTTATCAAACTTCTCAAAGTTTTTTATTTTCTAATTTTTTGACAAAACCTCCATCCTAAGGATAGAAATATGTCCAGCAGTGGACTGTTAAAGACTGTTGATGAAAATAATGATGATGAATGTTTTGCGCTCACTCACTTACATACTCTACCTACCAGTACTACCTTGTAATATTCTGTGGGAGCACAGAAGACCAACCTAAAGCGCCAGCATACGTGATGTCGTATTTCGTTGGTGAGTGTGAGACCGGAGGCTCATTTATGCAGGGATGACAGTTATCATGATACCTGTGTGAGCCTTACACTGCCACGATGGCTGTCATGCCTTTTACGTCCCAAAGCGTGGCGTGAAAAAGCATCTTACTTGGCCGCCATAGTGTGGGTTACCTTACTACATTGACTGCAATTGCAATGAGTATGGTGATCACAATTCTTTGGATTCTATTCATGCTTTCCATCAGGTAGAGTAGAGTCGCTTTGGCAGGCTCTTCATAAAGAAAAAAAAATATATAGAAAAAAATACTCACAATACCATTCTTCATTTGGTAATAAAAGAACAACGCAATGTAAACGAAGAGTTGCTAAAACTCTCCTGGAATTAGTGGAAAGGTGAGGTGTTTATTGATCTTCGATACCACTGTGAAGAACAACACATTAAATGTCAATTTTTTCTTTTCAAAAGTAAATGCCCGTATTTGGAAAAAAAAGAAACGCAATAAACACGAAGATTTAGAACAACAATTTTTGGATCACAGAAAGTGTTGTGCCATATGGGGTTTGGAACCACAACGCTCAGTAGATAACTTCGTGGCAAACGCCTAAACATCTACGTCATCCATGCAAAAAGTAGAAGACAAATTCATGATTCATCAACAGCCTTTGAACTTAAGCCTCTTCTTAAGAAGGAGGTTTTGGTCTACTACTGGAAAGTGGTCTACACACTTTCAAGACGGGTTGGTATAGGGTTTGCTTGAGTTTTCCTTCTATTTACAGTGATGTTACCCAGCATAGTTTGTTCCTTTAGTCGCTTCTTGCGACACCCATGGGATGAATAAGAGTAGTGTGAATAGATGAACAAACGGATAACAATTAATTCATCAATAGCCTTTTACAGTCCACTGCTAGACATAGGCTTCTCCTTAGCAAGGAGGTTTTGGCCTACTATTCCCCGCTGGCCAGACGGGTTGGAATAGGGTTTGTTTCAAGTTTACCTTCTCTTTGTAATGATGTTGTCTTGCATACAATTAATTAATATAATTTATAAATAAAGATTTTTGGAAGTTTCATCCCTAAGTGGGTTTAGTAAGGGATCATGGTAGGATAAAATTTCATCATTATCAACATGAGACGCGAGAAGTAAACATGTGAACCAAATCGCGGGCAATAACTAGTCCCCTACATAGTCTATCTCTGGTCAATTGAATTTCAAACACCCTTCGTATCAGTACGTGTACATCCACTTCTATCAACACCACTGTTAAAAAACAAAGTGTCTGTACTCATGTACGCACGTAAGAAGTTATATTTCTTTGGTGTAACAATTCAAAAACAAAAAAAAATGTTAGCAACTAACTTCAGACTGTCGCTTTTTTCTGTCGGTAGCAACTAACTTCAGACTGTTGCTTTTTTCTGTCGATAGCAACCAACTTCAGACTGTTGCTTTTTTCTGGCGGTAGCAATTAACTTCAGACTGTTGCTTTTTTCTATCGGTAGCAATTAACTTCAGACTGTTGCTTTTTTCTATCGGTAGCAATTAACTTCAGACTGTTGCTTTTTTCTATCGGTAGCAATTAACTTCAGACTGTTGCTTTTTTCTATCGGTAGCAATTAACTTCAGACTGTTGCTTTTTTCTATCGGTAGCAATTAACTTTAGACTGTTGCTTTTTTCTATAGGTAGCAATTGACTTCAGACTGTTGCTTTTTTCTATAGGTAGCAATTAACGTCAGACTGTTGCTTTTTTCTATCGGTAGCAATTAACTTCAGACTGTTGCTTTTTTCTATAGGTAACAATTAACTTCAGACTGTTGCTTTTTTCTATCGGTAGCAATTAACTTCAGACTGTTGCTTTTTTCTATCGGTAGCAATTAACTTCAGACTGTTGCTTTTTTCTATAGGTAACAATTAACTTCAGACTGTTGCTTTTTTCTATCGGTAGCAATTAACTTCAGACTGTTGCTTTTTTCTATCGGTAGCAATTAACTTCAGACTGTTGCTTTTTTCTATCGGTAGCAATTAACTTCAGACTGTTGCTTTTTTCTGTCGGTCTGCAGCACATCGTAAAAATTCACTCTCATCATTTTTCCCAATCGCGCTGAAAGAAGTATAACTTCAAAAAAACACGAAATACGTGTGACAACCTTGTCTTAATCATGGTTGGGTAGTCATAGAAACGGCCAATTTAAAATACATGTTTAAACGCAGCTTTACCACGAAGAAGGATTTAATTGTCTGACAGAAGAGAGCATGTTTCACGGTGAACGTACGCAGGTATTTAAAATGGCAAATGACTTAATTTTACTCTAAAAAGTATATTGTTTGTTTCTTTAGTAGCCACATGAAAATACGTGTTGCCTGGTCCTAAGTGAATACCATCGCCCATGAATACTTGTAACCCACGGGGCACAATTAAGACTGCACGGATGACGTAGTGGTATGGGGTGGCCAAGAATTCGTTAATATTTAAATATAACATCCCGCGGAAACACGCTACAGTTCTTGAGAACGATGCTACTGGAATTTGGTTGTTACAATCGTAACACATGGTTTCAACAAGATGGAGCCACTTGTCACATATCCAATGAGTCCCTGCCAGTGGTCAAAGACATCTTGCCGGAAAAACTGATTTCCAGACGAGGCGACGTTCCATGGCCACCCAGAAGTCCAAATCTATCCCCAGCAAGTTTCTTTTTATGAGGTTATTTGAAGAATTGTGTCTACATCAATAAACCAAATACACTATGTCAACTAAAAGAAAAAATCAGCGAAGAGATGTCGGTGATCTCGCGGTCTTTTTGCCGACGAGAATTTGAAAGTTTTAGTGCTCGCTTAGAAGAGCGCAAACGCCGAAACGGTGATCATTTAAACAACGTAATATTTAAAAAATAAGTTCCAACTAATTAACTTGTTTGTAAATAAACAATTTTTATAACATATCAAATGGTTTTTTGTAAACGATTTTGTCAAATGTTAACTAACTCGTGGCCCACCATATGTAAGCAGTCACCACGTCGCTCTTTACTACGATGAGTGTTGTGGGTTCAAACCCTACATGAAATAACACTTTGTACGGAGGTAACATCACTCACTCGGTGAAATCAACGAAGGGTTTGTTCAACACCAGTTGTCTGTAAGGAATGTTATCACTCGAGTCCATATTTGATGTAACTTGACTTTCCCACGGTTTCCCATTAGCTATTTCCATAATCAACATATATTTGCAAATATATTAAATTTTTTGCCATGGCTTTACCCGCGTATATGTCGGTTATCGTGGTAAATAGTAACTTATGTGTTATTCTGGCGTTTAAGCTATATTACTGTACAGATTCATCTAAATTCGTTCAGTAGGTTTTGCGTAAAAGAGTAAATATTCATATGTACATTTTTAATGTTAGTAGAAAGTGGAATACAATAAATACACAATGTAATTTAGTCCCAAACTAAACAGAGCTTGTACTGTGATATTAATATATGTGTACATTTTTTGTAAATACGTATATATCTTTATATCTTACATAGAAAACATCCAAACACAGAAACAAATATTTGCAGATCATACAAACATTTGGTCCGACCCGAGACCTCAAGCACAGCCGTCGCATACACTACCACTACGCCACCGAGGCAGTCAATAATTAATTGAATTTCTGGATTATGAGTCAAGACCACTGGTTATTAAACCGACTTAAAACTAATCAAATTGCCGGAAAACTTTGTTAAGAAATCTTCAAGAGTAATTTATATGAGACGGTTATATTAATCCAGTTCAGTTTCAAAATTAAATTCATAAATTTAAATTACGCCAATTTTAGGTAGATAATTATAACCCCAGTAATATTATCTTACTACCATATACATATGAAAGGTTGAATGTGTGTTTGTTATTCAATAACTACGGAATGACTGTATTAAATTATGGTTAAATTTAAATCTAAAACTTGCATGTATAAACATGGCGATGCGTAGTGGTAGTGAAAGCAACTGCTAAGCTTGAGGTCTCGGGTTTGATGCCTGGGTTGGACCAATCGTTTGTATGATCTGCAAATATTTGTTTCGAAGATTGGGTGTTTTCTATGTGTAATTTGTATATATTTGTAAAAATTTTTCATATAAGTATTCTATCGGTTAGGCTAGTACAAGCTCTGCTTAATTTGAAACTAGATGGCGTTGTGTGTTAACTGTCCCAAATATTTATTTATTTTATTATTTTAATAGAGAACAAGAGCTTCTGAGTGTTAAGGTTTTTTACATTTTTAAGGGGAACACCTGCATTCAGAATATTGACAGTGCCGCGGTAGACGATACACGTACAAACATACATAAAACAAATACAAAAAACACTCAGACTCAGAACAACAATTTGTGGATCATTTATGAATCTCAACGCAGCGCAGTGGAAAGCAGTGTACAGTTAAAAACCATAACGCCATTGTTCGTTGTTGTCACAGTGGACAAGTGTGGAGGTTGGATAGGGATGGTTTGCCACCTGTCAGCGGTCTGTAATATCGCTGCCCGGCAGATCATGGGACACTGCTGGTCGTTTTGGATTGCGAGGAGACTGTTGCGTTCTTCATGCCATCCCGGCGGTCAGCCCATTACAGATCCGAACCCAGATCCATTACGCCGTCTATGCAGTGACACCATATATGTCCCCGCCCTTGCAGACTCAGAAGTAAAGCAGATAAGTTTAGGCTCTCCGGCAACTTCATATACTCGTTTTAAAACAAAACAGAATTGCTTTTTGCATGATCCCGTGATATTACTGCGTTGTACTGGACCATATATGTCAAAAGGTGACTCTCTCACGCCAAGCATCGTTTTGTCACGGCAAGCAAGTATTTCTCACAGTAGGGTACAAAAACATTAATAAAACAATTTAAGGAAACGTATATTAACAGGGAAAACCGCAAGTAAAATCTATAACAAGTTATTCCTAAATTATCAAGAATATAAATCAGTCGTGAAGATAGATGTTTCAACCCTCGGGAATTAAAGAGGGGCGAGTCGAAACCACCAGGGCGTCAAACACGGGCAGGAAGTAAGCAATGTGTTTTAATCAAAACAATATTTTTGTGGATGGGACTGACTTAATATATTAACATAAGCCATGATGAGAAAATAAGAAGGATTTATTACGCTCCACGTTTATGTATGATGGCGTACTAATCTACACTGTTACCTGTGTGATTCAAAAACTGTTGTTCTGAGTCTGGGTGTTTTTTCTGTCCATTTTATGAATACTCGTAAAGTTCCCCGCAACACATATTTTCCTACGTGGGAGTTATCTTTAAAAGTAATGTTAATACTAAGATGTCAGCTATGCAACAAAACGTTAATAAAAGTACAACGTTAAGCAATTCTACCGATTAATAAAATATGTTTCAGTGCCATCTACCGCAGAGAGTCCGAACCATAAAGAAGTCAACGTTCCTGTATCGCGTAATAAAGAATCTCGCACTGATTTGTTAAAAATCAAAAGGCTGCCGTATTTTGTCCATATTTTTGAGAGTTGCATTGGATTAATAATCTGATTTACACAAGCAGCAGATGTTATTAAAATTAATAATGTGGTGACTTTCACGTGACGTAGTCACGACTGTAGAGAAACGGGTCTCATATTCCTCCAACGTAAAGGGAGGATCCCCGACCAGGTGAGGTGATCATGCCTTGGAGATCACGGCCCAATGTTTAATATGGAGAAGTTGTATATATGCTAATCTGCGCGGGAATTCCTACATCGCGATGCAGAATTAGTAGTTACTCTGTACTTTGATGTGTGTTTTCGATAGATGGCGCTGTAGTGAATCTTTGTTTAGACGCTGTATGTGAAAGTCGCCACAATAGTAATAAACACATTATTGTTGTTTATTATTGTCATTAATAAACCTTTGTACTCTTCGTTAATCTTTATTATTTACTCACTATGTCTTAGAGCTAGCATACCATTTTCTAAGCCATATCACAGTGTTTACCAAAAGACGGAACTTGACTGATTCGACATTCTGTTAGTTGGAAACTAAATGATGTTGTGTGTCAGACTTCTGAAAATAATGTTCTTATTCTGTCAAGTTTTAGAACATCGTAGAACTTTCTAGAATTCATGATTCTTAACATTCATAATGGTCGACTTTTTCTAGAACTTAGGCTAAAAAACGTAGCTTTTAGCGACTTAACAGAAATTATAAAGTATAAATATGTCATAAATTTTTTTCTATTTGTTTTTTTTTTATTAAGAACCTGCCAAAGTGACACTACCCTGTCTGGTGGAAAGCATGAACGGAATCCAAGAGTTTTGTTCAGCATATTCATTGTAAATTCAGACAGTGTAGTATGGTGACCCACATCATGGCTGTCTAGTGATACTTTTTCACGCCTGGCTTGGGGACGTAAAAGGCAATAACACTCGTGACAGTGTAAGGCTTACACAGTTACCACGATAACTGTCACGGAAGCTGTGGCTTTAGGTTAATCTTCTGTGATAAGGTAGTACTGCCCTGGTCGAGCCAACCCGTTTGTGCTGAAATCAGCGTGGCTCTACTAACTAAAGTTTCTAAGGAAATTTCGAAATAGACAAAGAAATCATTTGCAAAATAGTATCAAAATGAATACATAACTTTGTATGACCCGTATTGATGTATGTCTCCCTGTGTCTGCACGACATCACGTACCGGCCTTGGAAGCCGCCGATTTAGAGTGGGAGATACGCTCTCGAACTAAACAGTTAGGCTCTTCCTTCCTGTACGAATCCCCATTGGTCTTGAAAGCCACTGATTTAGAGTGGGAGATACGTTCTCGAACTAAACAGTTAGGCTCTTCCTTCCTGTACAAATCCCCATTGGTCTTGGAAGCCACCGATTTAGAGTGGGAGGCAAGCTCTCGATCTAAACAGTTCGGCTCTTCCTTCCTGTACAAATCCCCATTCGTCTTGGAAGCCACCGATTTAGAGTGGAACACATTCGCTTTCGAACTAAGCGGTTCAGCTCTTACTTCCTGTACAAATTAGTCAAAACCTGGTTCTCACTACCAGTGAGCTTCAGGCTTTGACTGATTTCTGAGCGTGTTTGTCTGCCACTATGATCTCGGGTTCTTTAAGCGAGGCGTGTCAACGCATCTCAATAGGCCTCCATAGTTTGAGTCACCTTCACATTATCTTCTGTACTCACAACGAGTGTAGTGAGCACAACTCTTGGATTTAATTCATGTTTTCCATCAGACGGGTTACAGTCACTTTGGCAGGCTTTTATAAAAACTGAATAAATTGTATAATGGCTTATTTATTGCCATAATCTTACTGTACCAGTCTAGCATAGGATAGTGTGAAAATTAGCAATTTTAGAGAAAAAAGTCTCAGTAGAAAAACGTGAAAATAATATTGATATTCATAAATTTAAAATATATATTTTTAAAAGGAAACATACATTATAATATCTATTACTTTGAGGATTTAGTTTAGTCGTAAGTAAATCAACTGCCTCGATGGCACAGCAGTAGCGAATGCGACTGCTGTGCTTGAGATCTCGGGTTTGAGTCCCGGGTCGGTAATATAAGTATTCTATCAGTCAGTCTAGTTATCATAGCACAAGCTCTGCTTAGTTTGAAACTATATGACGTTGTGTGCCAAATGTCCAAATATTAAAAAAAATGTCCGGAAAAATATTAAAATAGAAAATATATATTACCGACGTAGGACGTATCTGACTGACTGACAGAATACTCATACTTTTTTTTGTAAATACCTACTTATTATACATAGAAAATACCCAAACTGCGAAACAAATATTTGCAGATTATACAAACACGGGACGGAACGGGATTGGCTGTTGTGGAGAACCTTGAGGAAGGTGTATGTCCAGCAGTTGACGTCTTTTAGCTAAAATGATGATGATCATGATACAAACAATTGGTCCGATTGGGAATTGAACACGAGACTTTAACCACAGCAGTAGCATTCACTACCGCTGCGCCATCGAGACAGTTACATAATACATATTAATCAGAAGGCATAGGTTCGACTTCCACCTAAAACAAATGATTGTGTAATGAGTACGAGCATGTGTTCTGTGTCTGGGTGTAATTTATCTATAATATGTACGAGTATTTATGTATTGTCCGCCTAGTGACGGATTTAGAATACATAGTGTTACCACCCCTATTCATTCCGTGGGTGTCGTAAAAGGCGACTAAGGGAACAAAGTATGCAAAACAACATCATTACAAAGAGAAGGAAAACTTGAAACAAACCCTATTCCAACCCGTCTAGCCAGAGTGGTAGTAGGCCAGAACCTCTTTGCTAAGAAGAGGCCTATGTCCAGCAGTGGACTGTAAAAGGCTGTTGATGATGATGATGACTTATGTATTTAGAAATATGTATGTTTATCAGTTTTCTGGTTACTGTGATTAGTACCGGCTCTGCCTAGTTTGGTATCAGACTACTGTAGGTGAGATGTGTGAGATTGTTATCAACCTGAATCAACTTTTTGTTCATCAGTTAATAACTTAGAACAATTTATAGCTATCTAGTTGCAACTTTGAAAGCCGTAAGTTTTAAAGTACTTAATTAATTTCTCTTAGAAACTGTGGGGTGTCGAAACAAGACTCTTTATTGATTGTGGCTATAAATTGTTCAGTAAACACACTGGGGTACTAGCCGTTAGGGTAGGTATACACTATGTTTCTGTGAAGACGTCATTTTGCAGAAGGAGGTGGCGGAGAAGGCCCGAGAGGGCGATCTCCAGTCGGACCCAATTCGCCGCCGGCGAACCGGGTGGCGGAGGCGCGCTTACTAGCGCCTTATGTCGCCTTGATTGTAGCCGCGGATAGATGAGACGGGTTTTCTTCTTCATCTGCTTCAGTGGCCAAACGTGAGGAGGTGACGTCCGCGTGTGCCGTACGTCGCCTAATTTTACCCGCAGATGGAGCCCGCGTTCGCGGGCAGGCGCTAGGAAGGATTTGAATGTCGTAATAGCAGCTGTTCCCGCATCCCTCCTACCACAGGCGCAGAGTGGCACACCATGTGATTTTAGTCGATCCAATTCCGACACAGTACCTTGCCGCTAGTCCCGGTAGGGTGACGGCCCGAGAGGATTTCCACACGTTAAAAAATACAAAAAAGAAAATTTTTGTGACGGAAAGGACGATATTTGGATGAAAGCTGAGCGACAAACGTGCGTTTTATTTGTGTGTAATGTTGACTGGTAAACGGTTTTTAGTTGGTGAATATCATTTGAAAATTTGCATTCAAACTTTTATTGATTAAGAACACAGAGTAACACCTCCCCTATCTTTCACATGTGTGTCGTAAGAGGTGACTAAGGGAATAATATGCAAGACAACATTACTGCAAACAGAAAAAATACCAGAAACAAAGCTAATTCCAACTGGTGTAGTATAGTAAGGCCTAAGCCTACTTCTGTCCAATCTGTTAAAGCCTGTTGATGACGTACAATTGTTTACCAATTACTCTGTCACGCTTCGCTGTGGCACTTTGTGGTTATATTAAAAAGAAATAAGAAACAAAGCTGACGCGGAAAAAGATAAAAACTATCTTTGAATCGTGTTCTGTATCGTCTAAATTGAGTTGAATTGGTGCAGAACTTTTCTGTGTTTTTAAAGCGTAGACACAGCAACTCAACGTTTGTAAATATGTAGAAGAAAATATAGCTATATTTGTATTTTTACTAAGACGAACAACAAAATCTCTGTGTGAATTAAGAATATATTATAGACTGTCACCTCCCCTATTCATCTCGTCGGTGTCGACTAAACTAGTCTTTAAAACTTTTTTTTTTTTTTTTAAGTACAACGTCCGCATTAGGAATAAATCCTGTGTCGCGGGGGACTTTACAAACATCCAAGAAACGGACACAAAGAACACCCCGACTCAGAACAACAATTTATGGATCACACAAAGTGTTGTCCCATGTAGGACTTGAACCCACAACACTCAGCGAAGTGTAGAGCGGCGTGGCGACCGCTTAAACCACTAGGCCAATCGTGCAATCATGTAAAGTAGTAAACTAGTTACTAGTAAACTACACAAGACATCAAAAGGAAAAAAACTTGATACAAACCTTATGCAAACCCGTCTAGAACTAGATAACATGATATAGTTGACTAAAACTTTTTTTTCTACATAAAGAACCTAAGAAAACATAATATAACCTAGAAGATATCAATGTTACCTACACAGTTAATTTTGCTGCACTCGATTAGGTAAAGGTGTTGCCGTTAGGTATGTACAGAATATTTATGCACTTCTAATACACCAGGCACTACTATATACTTTCCTTCTCATGCTTTTCTTTCCTTCCCATGGTTGCCTAGATTGCCGACAGGCCGTAAGGCCGCCACATGTACTTCTTGAGCTTCAAGTTACCTCTATATTTAATCTAGTGTATAATATACCTGGTCCTTTAAGCGGGGCGTGAAAAAGCATCTCACTAGGCTGCCATAGTGTGGGTCGCCATATTGTACTGTCATCATTCGCAGTGAGTATGGCGACCACCACTCTTGGATTCTATTTATGCTTTCAATCAGGCAGAATAGAGTCACTTTGGTAGGTTAAACATAAAAAAAAAACAGATATTTTATTAAGATCCTGCCTAAGTGACTTTACTCTGCTTGACGGAAAGCATGAGTAGAATCCAAGAGTTGTGGTCACCATACTCATTGCAAGTGCAGATAATGTAGCATGGTGGTCCACAGTATGGCGGCCTAGTGAGATGCTTTTTCACACGCTGCTTGGGACGTGCAAGGCATGACAGTCATTGTGGCAGTGTAAGGCTGACACGGTTGCTTTTTAAGGAGAAGCCTACGTATTTCATTAAAACTTAAATAAAGCAAATTGGTATTAGTAATAGTGGACCAAAGAAAGCGTCTGTCTAGAACCGTCCATTTCGAAATTTTTAAGACGTGATTTGATTTGAAATTGTGAATTGAACAAATTCACGAGCAATCTTTTAATTTCGTCATTCATTGAAAAGGTTTAAATAGAAATATGATATATTTTCATATCTCTATCAACTCAGGCTTATTTCTTTATGTTATATTTTTATTTGAAAAATAAATAAACTACGTAATCCATGTAGTGACGGGGTAAGACAGAGTGTCGTCTTTATTTGTCCCATGGGTGTCGTAAGAGGCGACTAACGATAAAAACTACGCAGACCAACATCACTGTAAAAAGAAGGAAAATTTGAAGCAAATTCTATGTTAACCCATCTGGCCAGCGTGATATAGTTGGCGAAAACTTCCTTTTGAAGGAGAGGCTTATTGCCCGCAGTAGACGGTTAAAACTGTTGATGATAATGATGATAAATAAACTACGTATATTGTGTATCATGGAACGTCATCGATTTCGCGCTATTTTAAAATGGTATTATAATTTCTATATTGTTTTTTATTGACTGAATCTTTCTATTTTTCTTCTCTTTTCTGAATTCTTAACTGCTCGCTCATTTCCAATTAGAACTCATACAACATAAATAATGGTACATATCTGTATTTCTTTTTTATTTTGTTATGAAAGCCTACCAAAGTGACTCTACTCTGCCTGACGGGAAGCATGAATGGAACCCAAGAGTTATGATCACCATACTCATTACGAATGCAGACAATGCAGTATGGTATCCACACTATGGTGGCCTAATAAGATGCTTTTTCACGCCTCGTTTGGGGACGTAAAAGGCATGAGTCATCGTGGAATTGTATTGTACACAGTTGCCACGACAACTGTCACATTGCATCAATGGGCCTCCGGTTTCACACTCATCAACGAAACACGACAGCACAGATACTGTCGCTTTAGGTTAATTTTCTATGGGAGGGTAGTACTGTCCTGGTTGAGCCGGCCCGTTCGTGCTGAAATCAGCGTGGCTCTACTATCTAACGAATATTGTTTGCTTGAAGTTTGCACTACTCAAGAAGCTGTTATCCTGTGTAGTTTGCTCACTAAGTCTGCTCTTACGACATTCATGGCAGAGATTCAGTGACTAAGACCCTGGTAAGATTTTTTTTTATATAGAACCTACCAAAGTGACTCGACTCGGAAACAGTGGTCGCCATACTCAATGCAAATGAAGACAGTGTAGTATGCGACCCACGCTATGGCGGCTTAGTGAGATGCTTTTTCACGCCCCGCTTAAAGGACCCGAGATCGTAGTGAGAGGGAAACACGTGCGCTGGTAATGAGTTCCAAGTTTTAACTGATTTACACAGGAAGGAAGAACCGAACCGTTGGACTTCCCGAGGATAGAGAATTCGAGTTACAGTGACCCTTAATGTCAATACTCAAAGCTTTGTTGCACACCATATCGTTTGCCAGTAAGTGTGGACAACGTCGTTCACTGCAGATTAGGAGAGAGGATGAAATGGTTGTGCCAAACTAACTTATCATTATCTATTTATACATACATGTGTGTTACATAGATGTAATATAACTTATTTTAGGATTTTTTACTTTTTTATCTATTCATTGCTAGGTTTTTAACTTAAAAATATCCCGTAGTGTTTAATACGCTTTATTGATTAGTAGACATGAGCTTTACATTTTTTAGAGGTCTCAATTTTATTTTTGTGACATGTGTGGGAGGTCTATAGAAGCTTAACTTCAAGTTTGTGAGGTCGCCACCCTTGTCCCTCGGTTGTCATCTTGGAAGAACGGTTGAAAACACTTTTTTCGTGATACCTCGGAAACTGCGTCTAACAAAAATTTTGTAAAGTCATAATTTGTAGTATATTATTTTGCCTACAATGTGTTACATAACTTTTTGCCCTAATGTAAAAAGTAAAGAAGTTATAAGCAAAACAATGAGAATTTTTTTATAAAAATTTTCATATTTTTATTTAAAAAAAATATTTTTTAAAATTAGTATTTTTTTATTTAAGAAACAAATGTAGCTTTTTTCAATTCAGACAGTATCTGACAACTTGTTATATACTTTGATTGCCATGACAAATCTATTAGCATCATCCTTCTGTTTTATACTACGGAGAAAGAGGCTTTGGTGCTTCCACGAAAAGGGAGGATCTGCCGACCAATAGTCGTGATCATATCTGATGGGCTGCGGCCCAACATTTGATACTAAAAAGTTACTCATACACTAATCGGCGCGAGAACTTAAAAGCGTGATGCAGAATTGTTAGTTACTCTGTAGTTCAAGGTATGCTCGTTAGATGGCATTGATATATGTGATTTTTTATTTCTTGAAATATGTTTTTAATTCGTTATCGTCACATCATAAATATTGACAACTATTAAAGTCTCTCAATATAAATTTTAGAAGGTAAACTAACGCCACACCAAAATAAACCCTTCTTATCTTAAATACGAGAGGGTCTCGGAAGGGTTGAAAAAGGGTTTAGTAGGACCCTCCGACAGTATAATAAGAAGGTCACAGACCACTTCAAACAAAAGACATCGTGACTCTAGTTCACTTGAGTAAAATTACGTCAGAAAAATATATCGAAGTGTTATTTTAATAAATTATATTAAAACACAGCGAGTGGTGGTAGTTTTAGACTTTTAGGTTGTATGGAGGGTAAACGAAGAGACGAGTCACCTGCTGGTATGCGACCACCGTCACCTATAGACATGTGCTGCAAACAGCCACAAGTTTGTTGCTAACCTTCAAGCTGTTATCCCATAGAATGGGTGCTGCAGGTATAGTTTTTAGTCTAAGTAACTTAGACCCGGGTCCTTGAAGCGAGGCGTGAAGAAGCATCTCACTGGTCAGCCAAGGTCACCATAGTCCTTGCTGATGCAGACAGTGCAGTTAAAAACTATAACTCCATCACGCATGGAGTAACAACTTAAAATGTTACCATACATCGACAATACCTATGGTGGTAGTTTCTGATTCTACTCATGCTTTTCATCAGGGAGAGTAGGCACTTTCGGCAGCTCTATATTAAAAAAAAACATTTACTTTTGAATATTTTGTTTTATTTCTTTTCCTTTTTACTTAAATTTTCGTATTAACTAACTAAATCACACGGTTTCACTTGTATTAAAGTCAATAAACTAATCAATGTTGACAAATATCAAATTAAAATTCACCGCAGATTCGATACATTCATCCGCACCCCTTCAACGCTTGCCACTGAACCACGGACACCGATCCCAGTCTCAATAACCTTAAATAAACAAATCAAACATACGATAACTGTACTGTGTACTGGATTAAATAAAAACAGCAATTCGTATACATTTGCAACCATTACAGCCATCTGTTATAATTATATTTGTCAAATCAAATGTTTGAGCGTGAAACGTGAAAATATTTACAAATAAAATGAAACGGAACGTGTTTATAGAGACCTATAAATACCCACGAAAAAAGAATTTGCTTTCGTTGTATATATTTGCACGAAATTCACCCTTTTATGTGTGTGTGTGTGTGTGTGTGTGTGTATGTGTGTGTGTGTGTGTATGTGTGTGCGTGTGTATATGTGGGCGTGTGTGTGTGTGTGTGTGTGTGTGCGTGGGTGTGTGTGTGTGTGCGTGCGTGTGTGTGCGTGTGTGTGTGTAGGGGGGGCTGTTTGGGGTAGTTTCTACTATAGTGTAATTATAAAGATGAAGAATTTGTTGGTTTATTTTCACGTGATAATGCTAGAAACTACCGGTTCGAATATTTTTCCTGACAGCTTCTGCATTATGAATAAATCCTATATCGCGGGTGACTTTACAAACACATAAAATGGATACAAGGATCACCCAGATTGAGTACAACATTTGTGGATTATACAAAGTGCTGTCCCATGTGGGGTTTGAACACACAACACTCAGCGATGTAGAGAACGGGCGTGGTGACCGCTTAAACCAAAACGCTACCCGTGTATATTTAATAAATGTGTGAATTAAAATATTATTTTAGTTTAGTATATAATAATATTGTGCAACGACTAATAAGATCGGAGTATCAATAGAAAAGGTTGCCTAAATGAGGCATATTTATTTCTTCCGAGAGTACCAGACGAAATTCGCTTGTCAGCAAGTGATTACAAATAATTGACTACCTCGGTGGCGCAGTGGTGGTATATATGACTGTTGTGCTTAAAGTCTCGGGTTCCATACCTGGGTCAGATTAAATATTTGTAAGATCTGTATTTCTTTCGGAGTTTGAATGTTTCCTGACAGTTGTACTACCCATAGTACAAGATTTGCTTATTTTGATCACAACTCTTGGATTCTATTCATGCTTTCCTTTAGACAGAGTAGGGTCACTTTGGCAGGCTCTTAATATAGAAAAAAAATTGAAAGGTGTCAAGGGAAACCCGGATGGAACGAAGTTCCTTTCGATTAATTAGTGAAGGAATTGTTTTATTTTTTTTTTTAAGTTATATAAACAAAAATAATCGTCGCGAAACTACACTGTTCAAAGTAAAATAGAATGAAGAAACGAAAATAATTGGTTTGCTTTCTATGAGAGAGAGACAGACAGAGAAAAATGGGCTCGCCGCACGGCTTACTATACTATAGCAAAAAGTGTCGTGACAACTTTTCGTCTGAATTTTTTCCGTCTAGCCTCCTTCACAACGCGCGAAAAGGAACTTCGTTCCGAAAAAACAGTCGGTCTATAGGCAGACTTCCACGGTATGTATTTATGTATTTTGTAATGTGCCCCCGTAATGAACAAACCAGACAGACCTGAATGTGTAATATATGTAAAAAGTTAATAATTAAACATACTTCTAAATACCCTTTTGCCGGAACTTGGGGAGACGGGTAGGGTGCATATCAAATTTATAATAGCAACACAGAATGGAGCACACAAACAGATGATATTCTCAGTAAAATGACAAAAATTTCTCCGTACTTTAAAGGAAAATCGCTGGATGTAAAGGTTTAGTCAATTTAAATTACGGACACTTTTGCCGTGGAGTACGTATGTCGGTTAGGACATTCTGGTTTTAGTCAGTCGAATTATGACAAAATGCTTTGTATTTTGATTACGAAATGACAACACACGTTTCGTTTTACGCGAGTTTTCTTTAATTGTTATTAATGAAGCTGAAATATTTATCACAAGCTCTATGTAATTATTTACTGTTTAGAAAACTATTCTTTTTTAATGATATAGTGTTTAATATATAGATTTTTTTTTCTATATTAAGAGCCTGCCAAAGTGACTCTACTCTGCCTGATGTAAAGCATAATAGAATTCAAGAGTTCTGGTCACCATACTCATTGCAAATGCAGACAATACAGTATGGTGACCTACACTATGGTAGCCTTGTGAGATGCTTTTTCACACCCCGCTTGGAGATATAAAAGGCATGACAGTTATGGTGACAGTGTAAGGCTTACACAGTTACCACGATAACTGTCACCCCTGCATCAATGCAGGTTAATTAATGGTAAGTGAAAACCGTCTATGGTCATCAGTAATTCAATAGTAATGTGACGTAATACTTTAAGAGTTTTCCATGAATTAAGGCAGTAACCAAGTTTTTTTATGTCTCCTGTAACCATACGTGCCAACGTATGATGATGATGATGACTGTCTCGGGTTCGATTCTCGGGTCTGACCAAATGTTTGTATGATCTACAAATATTTGTTTCAAAGTTTGGGTATTTTCTATGTATTATTTTATTTATTTACAGTTTATGGACTTTGTACATCGGCGGACTTAATGCCCAAGGCATTCTCTTCCAGTCAACCTTAGGGTGGTATAGAAATATTGTAAGGGAGGTGCACAGAGGTTCCATTGGCAATGAAAATATACCATACATGAGTACATATACATACATGAATACATACATACGTCATAAATACATACATAAATATACACATATACACACATATTTATGTATCCATTTACAAAAAAAGTATATATGTCTTTATATCAATTGTCCAGTACCTAAAGTAAGTACAAGTTCTGTTTAGTTTTTGACTAATTGGTGTTGTGTGTGAAAATGACTGAAATATTATAACATTATGCCTTTTATATCCCCAAGTGAGACGTGAAAAAGCATTTTACTAGGGCGCCATAGTGTAGGTCACCATACTGCATTGTCTGCATTTTCAATGAATATGGTGACCACAATTCTTGGATTCTATTCATGCTTTCTATCAAGCAGAGTAGAGACACATTTGTGGGCTCTTAAAAACATGTTTTTGGAATCAGATGGCCATGTGTCACGTGTGTGGCGTCAACTCCACACAGCACTACAAACTGTTTATGTCACTTCGTTTATTTTTCAAAATCGCAGTTCACTTCGTTTATTATTCAAAATCGCAGTTCCCGATTATAACACATCAAAAAAAAAAATACCACCATAATCCATCTCCAAAAAAATAAAATGCATAACTCCACTCCATTCAATCTCAGTTCTTAAACTCAATTTCTTGCTGACTCATTATCGTCTCAAGAACATATGTTGTACATGAATATGTTGTAAGCCAGGGTCACTGGATATCACTGTGATGTGAGAGGTTCTACCATGACAGCCTTTGAGATGGGTACACAGAGATCTGACAGATATTGCGTACGCACTGTGATTCTCAAAGTTTTGTTATTGAATATTTCAACATATTAAGGTGAAAGTTTATGTGTGTGTGTGTGTCTATATATCTGTTACTTTCTTACAATCAAACAATCGAACCAATTTTGGTTATATCTGTATAGAAGTAGCTGATAGCCTGGATAAATTGTAGACTACTTTTTATTCCGAAAATGTGGTGTTCCCGTGAGTTGGGCAAAGAGTCACACTAATAATATATATATATATAATATTTATATATATATATATTATATTTTATTTTTTATATATATAATATAATATATATATATATATATATATTATATTATATATAATATAATATATATATATATATATTATATTATATATATAAAAAATAAAACGCGGTGGATAACATCAATGTTCGTGTAGTGATGGATTAAGAATACATAGTGTTACCACCCCTATTCATAACGTGGGTGTCGTAAAAGTACATCCCTTAATAGTTCACTTCCGGGCACAGTCCTTTCCTTAGAAAGATTTTTTTGGCCTACTATGCCATGCTGGTTAGTGGAATTGGTAAAAGAGTTTGTGTCCAGTTTTGATTCACTTTGCCATGATGTTGTTGTGTAGTTTGACCCCTTAGTCGACTCTAATGCACCCACAAAATAAGGAGGGATGGTGTCTCTATGTTCTTAATCCGTCATAATTTATTATTGTGCAAAAAATATCGCCTTAAAATATAAGAAAAGCTTATGGCACTATAAGTTTTATTTGAATATCTTTTTTTTCTTCCTTTCGGCTTGAAAACCTTGGCTTTAAGACTAAAGTCTATTACAAATAAACAACTAAATATACAAGTGAAGCTAATAAAAGCGTGTTAAAAGGAAATTGATTATATAATGTGTTAATTTCGAGACTACCACGTTCAACTAGAAAGAAAGAAAATATTTAGTTAACTCCAAAGATTCATTATACTATAGGTATTATCATTATCATCATCATTATCACACCAACAGCCTTTAGTAGTCCACTGCTGGACATAGGCCTCTCCTTAGAAAGGAGGTTTTAGGTCTAGAGTATTATACCACGCTGGCTAGACGAGTTGGTATAGAGTTTGTATCAAATTTTCCTTCTCTTTGCAGTGATATTGTCTTGCGTAGCTTGTTCCCTTAGTCACCTCTTATGACACCCACGTGATGAAAAGGGTATGTGACACTCTTTATTCTTAATCTGTCACTACACGGAATATACAAAACATACATAGGTATATTTGAAAACATTTCTACGTTTATAAAATAACTATAATATCTTCAAACTTAAATTATATCTATAGACGGCAGAGTAAGCTACAATTTACAATGCAAATACAACTATAGAACCTGATTCTCAAAAACCATTGTAAAATGACCCCACATTCATTTGCAAAAGACATTTCCAAGAGGTTTGAATAGACTGGTCGTTTCTATCTGAGCCGTATACCGTTTGTGAAATAAATCGTTTATAATTTATCTTGCATCCGATACTATGAATAAATTTATTTCGGTGTGTTTATAAATTTTAACCATTTGTGTATAATATTCAACTAAAGTAGCAGATGCGGCCAAAAAGTTCTGGTCTGAACAACGGAACATGGGAAAGGCCCCAATAAGGTAGTCGGATGACCTGATTGAGGTCGCGGGAGGCGTTGGATAAGAGCAGCACAAGACTGGTTGTTGTTGAGAACATATATATGTGGACTGCCTCAGTGGCGCCAATTTCCGGGTGAGACCAAATGTTTGTATGGTTTGCAAACATTTGTTTTGAAGTTTAGGTGTTTTCTATGTATAATATGTCATCATCATCATTAACAGCTTTTAACAGTCCACTGCTGGCCATACGCGTCTCATATATCAGTTGTTTAGTACACATAGTATAAGCTCTGATTAGTTTTTGGGACTAGATGGCGATGTGTGTTAAATGTTTGAAATATTATTCTCATAACTGCAATAACATAAAGAAAAGCAAAACAAAATCACTAAGGACCAAGAAACCGATGATTAGGGACTTCAAAGACATGACATTTCTCACTATACGGGCCATATCAATTGGGCTACCTTTTGTATCAGACCCTTGATCCAGTTTACTAACGGGAGTCTCGATGTTGGACTAGTCTCTTGGTTATCAATCCATAAACAGATACGGCTATCAAAACAATTATCACCAAATCCACATTCCACATATGGACAATTTTTTGAGATAAATCCAAATATTTTACTTATTTTTCTTTTTTTAAATTTTACAAGTGTTTCGTTATTAGCAACTGTCATTTCTCATGGTTCTTTAATTGTTCCATTACCACAATATCAAGCTTGTTGCCTATAATAATCCTGTCTGTGATAATAAGTCGATCCCAATACAATGTAGCATGACTATTCTCGAGAACTGGGTCAGTCACATACCTGTAGTATGGCACATCTAAATTATCAAGTTGGTATTTAAGGTCAAGTTATTGGTGTATGATCCTAGTTACTACGTTTTACGTTTTTAAATACTCACCACTATCAAGATGAGAACAATTAGAAGTAATATGCCTAATAGATTCCTCAGCACGACGGCATGCCCGACTGATGTCAACCGTACTATCTTTCAGGATATATTTCTGATAGTTATTCACCATGATAATTTCGCCCAAATCACACAAGCCCTCGGTTTCTCCGAAGTGATCACCATACCATAGCCAAGGGATAGAAGCTATGAAATCTATCTTGATTATATAATTTTAAATACAATTCTACATAAAACTTAAAAACATTTTTGGCCCGATCCAGCAATCAAATCCAAAACCTCGTCTGATTGGCAGTTACGTACGCTAGCGCTAGTCTATCTAGGTTGTCAGAATAAAAAGACTAACTTCAAGAATGAGTGTAGCTAAGATCGTCGCTATTATCAAAATAATCCTGTGATAAAAAATTCAGGGCATTCACGTTGAATTGCCTTTATGAATAGGCAAACAGGATAACCGGGGTCTATTATTACAATTTGCTTACATATCGGCATTCCTCAACCACACCCTCCAAAGCGCTCCTTATCCTATCATTATATTGGGTACTTTACTATAACTTCACTCTACTTTCATAGCAACATCTTTATTATGTGGTAATTGAGGTGTGTTGTTTGTTACCAAAACCACAGTATATGCTGTTCCATATGTCAGAGCATGCATTAACCAGATGGTTGTAGTGTTGTATAGGTCGCACTTGATTTGACAACCGTTCTGATAATACATGTACGCTTGACTCAAGCTCCAAACACAGAGTCTAGTCGAACACAGTACTCATGTTTGTTCCCAGGTTTGTGGACCGAAAATATGCTCGCATGACATTCTCATTTATAGAATGTATTCACTTCATGTGGTGCATATCACCACCGGTAGCGGGACTCCTATTCGAGGTTACAGGTCCTAGGGATCCCAAGCTGGTAGGTGACCCAGTTCTCTCCTGCGGTCGTATAAGTGTTGGCGATGTCGGACGAGAGAAAAACTCGTCGCTGGAAATAGAGCTCCAGCAACTCAGAAGCAACAGTCGAAACTTCTGTTCTTCTCGATTAGAAATATACTTACAGAAAAGTAAGTATGTATTTGTATCAGTTGTCTAGTATTCATTGTTTCAGGTTCTAGAAAGTTCTCGTTGACAAAAACTCTTTATATTGGCCAAAATACTGTTGATTACAATTACTGTAGGAAAATTTGACATAGAGATGACTTGAAAATATTTTTATGTTATATTAGTTTAGGTTACAGATTATAATTTACATTTTGTTATTATCGCACATTTGAATACAGTATTTAAAGTGGTAAGGGAAATTTTGTATCAATCTTTGGATTAAAGCAGACTTGAGATTGTATTTACATAATGTTTCAAGACTATAGGCGAGTCCTTGAAGGTTTGCGTTGACAAAAACTGTCTGAAATATGTGAAATATCTGTTGCCAAAGTGACTCTATTCTGTGACTCACACTATGGCAGCCTAGTGAGATACATTTTCATACCTCGTTTACGGGAGGCCAAAGTCATGACAGTCATCTTTTCAAGGCTCACACACTTAATACGGCAACTGCCACCTCTGCATCAATGGGTCTCCAGTCTCTCACTCACTAAAGAAACACGACAATATGGATGCTATCGCTTTAGGTTGTTTCTGTAAGAAGCTAGTAGAGTCACGGCCGGCACATTCGTGCTGAAATCAGCGTGGCTCTCTTGCTCTACGTACAGTTTCACCTACTAAATTAATCTTTCTTAATTCTAAGAGGAAAACTATTTATTATAAATCTAACTTGCTTTCAAACTCAATATAGCTTATTTTATTTAAACTAACATAAAAATATAATTGAAAAGTACAGTGTAACAAAGGAAACAAACTCTGCTAATATATCAAACATCTCAATCTTAATTTAAAATTTTCAGATATTTTCAACGCGGATCTTGTATTCCAAACACAATAGATTCAGTCCAACTACCATTATTCAATATACTACTGTCACTACCAATCTTTTTTCCTTTTTAAACGAAATGGGTTTTAGCTTGGTGTATTTTGTTAGAGACAGTAAGTAAGAAATGGTAGTAAAATCTTCAGTTAAAATCTTACAGCTGGCAACACCGTGTGCGTCTCTCAAAAGAAATGAATTTTGTCATTTTTCGGAACTTTTTTTCATTGATGTTCGACTCCTATTGGTAGTGAACTTAATGTGATACAGCCCAGATTAATTGATAGATAGCTGACACTAAAAAAATGTTTTCAGTTTGAATCAGTAATTCCAGAGACTAGCACGTTTATACATGTAAAATTACTTGCCCTGGCTGAACTACTGGGGCTATAAACTTGAAATTTTAACAACGAACAGTTTTTATGTTGCGAGGACCTCTTAAAAATGGATTTTCGGCCATTTTACTTCTAAGAAGGTAAAATAGAGGATAAATGGCTCTATGAAAGTGCGACACTTTCAAAGTTTACAATAAGAAACGAAAGTCAGTCACGCAAGCAAAGCCATGGAAAAATTAGTCATATTTTTTACGTTGCCATCATCTCTCTGCTTCTGCAATTACCCTCCATTTTGTCTATTTCATGATACTCTAAAATTTTCTCACAAAATAAGCACGAAACGAAGAATATTCAATTATAACTAAAATAAACAGAACATTACGTTTTTTAATTAAATGTAAATGATCATTTTTAGGTGAAAATTTAATATTCGTCATAAAACGAAAGGTAGGTTATCAAGATTCACATTTCTGTAGGTAGTTGTTTTTGGTGATACCTATATAACTGTGAAATTATTTAGAATGTGATAACCAACATGTTATATATTTCATTCAGACGCTTAATTTGCAAGATAATTGAGAGAAATACCCTGCATTGCCTCAGACTTTTACCCTAATAGCATACCTGCCTTGTTTGTCTTACGGCTAACGTATCAGCAGATCTTGGGGTTGATTTCTGGGCCTGGTCAAAAAGTATAATTGGGTTCTTTTAACAAGAAATCGCTAATAACAGCCAGGAGTATGGAAGTTAGCGGTGTTTCACACCCGTGCCTCAGAGAGTACGTTAAGCCATCGGTGCCGATGGTCATGAACATCCATGGCAATCGTTATTGGCAAGTGAGTGCCCTTAAATAAATATTATTTATAACCTTCGAATTCAAATCACCCCTAGAGTTGCGGAGGTCCGCGGAAAACTGATATTCAGGTAAAAGTGACGAGATTATAATTTAACAAGATTTTTTGATATAAGACTATCACTTATTAGGTAGTACAGCCACGTTGATTTCAGCACCAACGGGCCGGCTCGACCGGACCAGTACTATCTTCACACAGAAGACCAACCTAAAGCGACAGCATCCATGATGTCGTGTTTCGTTGGTGAGTGCGAGACCGGAGGCCTATTGATGCAGGAGTGACAGTTATCGTGGTAAATGTGAGAAACCTTACATTGCCACGATGTCTGTCATGCCTTTTACCGGTCTGTTGATGAGCAGTCTATTTGTGTTGAGGTATAATCCTTCACGGTTTCACGGCGACGTGTGTAGTGAGAGTTTTATTTTCCTGTTCATACTGTTTATAGGTACATTGTAATCAGAATTGTCATTGTTGACTTTTATTTTTAATGGAAATAGGGTAACATTTTAGCTTGGTGTGTTTTGTTAAAGTAAGTAAGAAATAGTGGTAAAACTTCGATTTATAATCTACCAGCTGACAACGTCATTTGCGTATCTCAAAAAAACTAATTATGTCATTTTTCGCTACTCTTTTTCATTGATGTTTGACTCCTATTGGTCTTGAACGTATTGTTATATAACCAAGTTCGATAGATAGGATATCTAACACCGAAAGAATTTTTAGTTCGAATCAGTAATTCCAGAGACTAGCGCGTTTAATGATACTAACAAACTTAGCCTTAACTTCAGCCTTATAATATCTAAATAAATAAACTTTTTCTTGGTCAGATCTTGTGGATACGTACCTTATTCAAAAATTGAGTTATACGAAAAAAATTCTAGATATTTACTATAAAGTTGAATTAGTTCGTTTTATTAGATATTGGGAATATTCATTTCATTTCGTTGGTGCTGAACAACTGGAATACATACTATAACCTTTTTAGTGACACTAAGTTATATGGTTTAGTGTGATGCACTCGCGTTAATATTAATTTATGTAACTAATGTCGATTTTATGTTTATATACTAAAAATTTGCACTTGCTAATCTTAGCAAAAAGGTTTTAGCCTACTATATCATGCAGGGTTGATACAAGACTTCCAATGATAGTTGGCAGGTAGTCGGAGGGCCAAAGAAGTCTCGAAAGCGGGATAAAAAGGCTGCACAAAGGGCAGCTTCTACCCCGCAGTCGCCGCCGGTGGCAATCGTCACTGCTAAAAAGCCACGGAAACTGCAGCCCCCAAAAACTGCGGCCGTAGTTGTCACCATATCACCGGCGACGGCTGATGGCGGGCTGTCCTATGCAGCCTTATTCAAAAAGGCCCGGGCTGGTCTCGCCAAGGATTTCGGGACGGTAGGGGTCAGGTTGCGCCTTGCCCAGACGGGAGCTCGAGTTCTGGAGTTTCCCGGGGCTGAAGGCGCAAAGACGGCGGACACTTTCGCCGAGAAGCTGCGGGGAATTTTCGCAGACACGGATGGTGTAAAGATCGCCAGGCCTACTAAGTGCGCTGAACTGCGTATCTCGGGCCTGGACGATTCCGTGACGGCTGAAGATGTCCGCGCTGCAGTTGGAGAGAGGACGGGTTGCAGCGTGGACAATATCAGGGTCGGCACCATCCGCCCCGGTCCAGGAGGGCTTGGCGCAGTGTGGGTCAGCTGTCCCGTGTCGTCGGCTAAAATTTTGGGCGACGCCGGCAGATTACTCATCGGTCTCGTGAGCGCTAGGATCACGGTCCTGGCGGCGTGACCGATGAGATGCTACAAATGTCTGGCATCGGGACACACACGCGCCAAGTGCGTGAGTTGTTTTGACTGCAGCGGACTATGCTTCCGCTGCGGTCGACCGGGGCACAAGGCGGCAGAGTGCTCTGCCGCCCCTCACTGTCCGGTTTGTGCGGCGGGTAACAAGCCCGCCAATCATTAGATTGGGCAGGGGGGCTGCAAGCCTCCCCGTGATTCTCGGCAAGCGTTGGGGGCTAGCCAGTCGATCCAGGCTGCCTCCGATGCCGTTCGCACGTCGACATCATCGCCCATGGAGGAGGCTGTAGAGACGGTCCAGTAATGGCCCAAGTCTCCAGCCTCCTAGTCCAGACGAACCTGAACCACTGTGCTGCGGCGCAGGACCTCTTCCTGCAAACCATGGCACAGTGGTCGATCGGTGTTGCCGTAGCCGCGGAGCCCTATTACGTTCCTCCCCTTCCAAACTGGTTGGGTGACCGGGACGGTTCCGTGGCAGTCGTCGGCTCCACGGCGGCTCATTCCCCGCCCTTGTCGCTAAGAGACAAGGGCACTGGATATGTTGCTGCCGAGTGGGGGGGGATCACTGTATATGGTGTATACTTCTCCCCCAACCGGAGTCTGAACGACTTCGAGGTTTTCCTTAACAACTTGGAAACCTCGATGCGGCGTCTAACGTCTGGGCACGTCTTAGTGCTGGGTGACTTCAACGCAAAGTCCATTGCGTGGGGTTCCCCCAGGACGGACGCTAGGGGCGAGGCCGTAGAGGAGTGGGCGGCCTCGGTGGGCCTCTGTTTACTAAACAGGGGCTCCACCAACACGTGTGTGCGACAGCAGGGAGGGTCGATAGTGGACCTTTCGTTCGCTACCCCTGCCCTCGCCGCACGAGTAAGGAACTGGCGTGTCCTGGAAGAGGTTGAGACGCTCTCGGATCATCTCTATATCCGATTTGAGCTCTCCCGCTCTCAGGACCCCAGTAGGGGTCACGTGGCGCGGCATTCTTCTCGCTTTCCGCGGTGGGCTATAGCCAAACTGAATAGGGACCTACTGGAGGAGGCAGCCATTATTCACTCTTGGCTGTCTCCGCAGGCTCCGATCGAGGAGGTCGACATGGGGGCTGGTCGTTTCCGCGATGCGATTACGCAAATCTGCGATGCGGCCATGCCCCGCATCCGAGGTTGTCGGCCTCCACGGAAGGAAGTTTACTGGTGGTCCCAGGAGTTGGCGGACCTCCGCGCGGCCTGTACTCGTGCCCGGAGGTCCTACACCCGTGGTCGGCGGCGACACCGCGAAGAAGGCGGGGAAGACCAGCTTCATGAGGAGTACCGAGAGGCGCGGAAAACTCTGAAGCTGGCCATCAGCCGCGCCAAGGAAATTAAGCGTAAGGAGATGCTGGAGGGTCTCGATCGTGACCCCTGGGGTCGCCCTTATCGTGCGGCGCGACAAAAGCTCCGCACGTCGGGCCCCCCCCTTACAGAGACACTCCAGCCCAGCTTCCTGCGGGATGTGGTCGAGGGCCTTTTCCCGCAGCGGGTGGATCACACACCCCCGTCGATGGTCTTCATGGCCAGAGACGACGGCGGGAACGAGGACAATGTTCCGCCCGTTAGGGAATCGGAGGTGGGGGCGGTTGTTCTACGGATTCGCTCTAAGAACACCGCCCCTGGGCCTGATGGGATACCTGCACGAGTATTGGCACGATCCCTCGACCATATGTCGGACCGCCTCAGGGAGGTCTTGGACGCTAGCTTGTCGTCCGGACGCTTCCCTGAGTGCTGGAAAAGCGGGAAGCTGGTCCTATTAAGGAAGCCGGGACGGCCTACCGATTCGGTGGCGGCCTATAGGCCCATTGTGTTGCTGGACGAGGCGGGTAAACTGTTTGAGAGGATACTCTCTGCCCGCATCGTCCGGCACCTCTGCGAGGTGGGCCCTGATCTGTCGGACGCCCAATTTGGTTTTCGGGCGGGGCGTTCGACGGTCGATGCTGTGCTGCGCCTGAGGGCCGTTACCGAAGAGGCGGTGAGCTGTGGCGGCGTGCTGTTGGCGGTGTCGTTGGACATCGCCAACGCATTTAATAGTCTGCCATTTAGCTGCATCAGGGAAGCACTCCACTTCCACGGGGTGCCCGAGTACCTGAGGCGGCTTGTGGCAGACTATCTTGAAGAGCGTACCGTCGTGTACGAGGACCGAGATGGTATTCTGAGGCGGCGGCCCATGTCGTGCGGTGTTCCACAGGGGTCCGTCCTCGGACCACTCCTGTGGAATATGGGATACGACTGGGCCCTTCGAGGTCGTCTTCCCCCCGGGCTGGGCGTAATTTGTTACGCAGATGACACATTGGTCACGGCCCGGGGGGCGAACTTTCAAGAGGCGGCGCGTCTGGCCACCGTGGGAGTCTCTTTGGTGGTAGGGCGCATTGAGGCGCTGGGTTTACGGGTGGCCCTAGATAAGACGGAAGCCCTTTTGTTTCATGGGCCCCGTCGTGGTCCACCCCCCGGTGCCTCCATCGTTGTCAATTCGGTCCTCGTACCGATTAAGGCCCAGATGAAGTATCTGGGCCTAATCCTCGACGGCAGGTGGCTCTTCGACCAGCACTTCCGACAGCTTACTCCAAAGCTGGTCGGCGCTGCTTCTGCTCTTGGGCGACTTTTGCCCAATTTGGGTGGAGCCAGCGTCGCGACGAGACGGTTATACACGGGGGTTGTTCGGTCAATGGCACTGTATGGTGCACCGGTGTGGGCGGCGGCTCTGACCGCCCAGAATAGGGCTCGCCTCTGGCGCCCTCAGAGGATATTGGCGGTTAGAGCCATACGCGGTTACCGCACCGTATCGACGGAGGCGGCGTGTGCCCTGGCCGGAACTCCCCCGTGGGATTTGGAGGCGGAAGTGCTCGCCGAAGTTTATCGGCAGACGGCTGACTTCCGGGCGGGTAGCGGCATACGGCCCCCGCCCGAGGAGATGCGCGAGTGGCGTGAGGCCGCTCGTCGAGCCACGATGGCTCGTTGGTCGTTCCGGTTGGGGACTCCACGTGCTGGCTTTGCCCTCGTGGAGGCTCTCCAGCCGGTCATCACCGAGTGGGCAGGGCGGCAGCACGGGACCCTTTCCTTCCGACTGACGCAGGTCCTTTCCGGGCATGGTTGCTTCGGGAAGTATCTGCACTCGGTCGCCAGGAGGGAATTGAGTCCCGCCTGTTACCACTGCGACTGCAGTGAGGACTCGGCTCAGCACACGCTAGCGGTTTGTTCCGCCTGGGCGGCGCAGCGTGGGGTCCTCACTGCAGTTATTGGAGGAGATCTCTCGCTACCGGCCGTCATACGCTCCATGGCCGGTAGCGACAGTTGTTTTACCGCGGTCGCAACCTTCTGCGAAGACGTAATTTCGCGGAAGGAGGCGGCGGAGAAGGCCCGGGAGGACGATATCCACTCGGACCCAATTCGCCGCCAGCGAGCCGGGCGGCGGAGGCGCGCATACCAGCGCCTCATGCCGCCTTGAGTGTGGCCGCGGGTGGACGGGACGGGTTTTCCCCTCCACCCGCTATAATGGCCAGCCGCGAGGAGGCGACGTCCGCGTGTGCCGTACGTCGCCTATATAGAGAGTTTATCCGCAGATGGTGCCCGCTTTGGCGGGCAGGCGCTAGGAGGGATCTGGATGTCGTAATAGCAGCGGTTCCCGGATCCCTCCTGTCTCAGGCGCAGAGTGGCACACCGTGTGGTTTTAGTCGGTCCGATTCCGACACACCACCCCGCCGTAAACCCCGGTGGGGTGACGGCCCGAGGGGGTTTCCACACGTTAAAAAAAAAAAAAAAAAAAAAGACTTGTTTCAAGTTTTTCTTGTCTTTGCAGTGATGTTGTCATATTTTGTTCCCTTAGTCTCCTCTTACGACACCCATGGGAAGAATAGGAATGATGACCTTCTGTATTCTTAATTCATCATCACACGGAGCCCCTTAGTGATATGTTACTATAATTAATCACTAAACTAGATGGTATACTTATAACTAAGTTTCGACTCGTGTTGGCCGTCTCGACTAGAGTAGTTCTATGGCTCCAGGAAGTCATTGTACCTGTTTTTGTTTTGTTTTATTTACAACCTACCAAAGTGACGCTACTCAGCCTGATGGAAAGCGTAAATAGAATCTAAGAGCGGTAGTCACCATACTCACTGCGAATGACGATAGTGTAATATGGCGACCCACGCTATGGCGGCCTAATGAGCTGCTTTTTCACGCCTCGTTTAAAGGACCCGAGATTGTAATAGGAGGGAAACACGTGCGCTGGTAATGAATTCCAGGCTTTAACTGATTTGCACAGGAAGGAAGAGACGAACCGTTTAGTTAAAAAACGCAGCCAGTGACCTAGTGAGTCGAGTTACTAGAACTCAATCGTTGTGTCTTTTATTTTTGAACGAGACTCAAATACGTACTTGCGAAGACGTAACAAACTTACACACACACATAAACTTTCACAATTATAACATTAGTGTGGTTAACTTTAGGATCGTTGGCAAGTGAAGAATCTAGCTATCGTATATAACTGAATATGACCAAGGGGTAATTCAATAAAATGCCTTCATAAAGTTTGAGAAACTCGGTATTTCAAAGGGTAGTCATATGGAGCGGTCAGTAGCTAACGTAGGATAATGTATTCGTATTCATATACTCTTTGTGACAGTGGTTTTATTTTGTAAGATAAGCAGACATTGTTTCAGTTTAATAAAGAAATCTTAAAAAAATAAAGACTTATTTCAAATAAGGCAGAGCCGACATTCATTTATTGAGACAAACCACAAATAAATGTTAACTTAAATGGCAGTGGGAATCGAACCCACTACTTCTGAGTTAACAGTCAGTACCATTAACTACTAGACTAAAGAGTCAGTCAGTTTTACCGATAAACTTTGTTGAATTTTCTTTCTTTAATAATTCTTCTCTTCTTTATTCTTCTGTGGATGTAAGCGTGGCCAGCAAGTAGTTTCCGCCGGCCTACAGTCTAGTTCAACAGCTGAAGGCCGAAAGAAACCCCTGCTGGCCTGGCTTTGTCTTCTTTCTTGATTCTGCTGTTTTAATTCCCAAGGAAAAGTTCTTTTGTGTTCTTCTTTATAAATATAAACACTAGCTGTCCCGGAAAACATGTTTCTATCATTTAAATTGTTAAAGAAATCATCATATCCATATCAACAAACCAACATACAAGTGAAGTTAATACAATCGTGTTACAAATAGACCGTGGAGGTAGAATTGAGAAAATACGAGTTACTCTCATACATACCAAATACATATACAAGAAAAAAACATTAAAATCGATAGAGCCGTTTCGTAGATGTGCGACATCGTGACACAAAATGTTTATATATTAGAAGACAAACAAGTTACTTTTAGAATTTAAAACAAAAATCCAACTGCGTGAGAATGTATGGTTATTATATTCAAAGAAGTGGCTTATTGTTGGAAAAACAGATTGCCATGAAGCAGAAACATCAAAGAAAAAAAAAAATATATGATAACTTTGAATTTTATATACACAATGTCTCTATCATCATTATCATCCACTACTGGACACAGGCTTCTGTCTAGAAATGAGGTTTTAGCCTACAACAAAACACTGGCAAGGTGGGTTGGTATGGGTTTTGTTTCATGTTTATACACGTATATACAATCTGTATCTCGGAAGATCTCGCTCCAACGATTTTCATGAAGGGGGTTTCAGAGGGTTTCAGGAACGGTCTAGGTAGGTTTCGTTTTAAGAAAATGTTGTGTTATCCATGTTTTCAAGCAAGGAAATGTTTGTCTAATAGGCAAGTTTTGACATTTATCTATGTGGCAAAACTAGCGATGGGAACAAACGAAGTTGGTAAATTGCGAATCGAAATCACCAGTTTCGAGGTACTTTAAACTTATGCACACACATTTACAAACTCACAACAGAACACATTATAAGTACAAATACAATACAATTAATATATATAACTTAACTGTACACACTGTCCGTGTGGTGACGGATTAAGAATACATAGTGTTACCACCCCTATTCATCCCGTGGGTGTCGTAAAAGGCGAGTAAGGGACCAAGTATACAAGACAATATCATTACAAAGAGAAGGAAAACTTGGAACAAACCCTATTCCAACCCGTCTGAACAGCGTGGAATAGTAGGGCAAAACCTCCTTGCTAAGGAGAGGCCTATGTCCAGCAGTGGACTGTTAAAGGCTGTTGATGATGATAATGAATTGTACACAAGATTAATTACTTTAAAAGTAAATTTAACATCTCTTACAGGCAGTCAATACATATATAGATGTGTATATAATAGTTAGTCCTCGCTTACCTCGCCTATTGCCCGTAGCGTGATAAAGCGTGAAAATATTTGTTTACCATAAAGACAGTCATAGTGAGCCCAACTAATAGATTGACATGATATCGTGGCCTTTGTTTTTTTTTTATTTAACGAATCCTACTAAAGTGACTCTACTCTGCTTGATAAAAAGCATGAATAGAATCCAAGAGTGATGGTCGCCACACTCATTGCGACTACAGACAATGCAGTATGTCGATCCACGCCGTAGTTAGTTTTTTTTGCAGGCCATGACAGTTATCGTGACAGTGTGACACACTTATCACGATAACTGTCCCCTTGTATCAATAGACCTTCGGTCTCACACTCACCAATGAAACATGACAGCGTGGATGCTGTCTCTTTAGGTTGGTTATCTGTGAGAGGGTAGTACTATCCCGGTCGAACCGGCCCGTTCGTGCTGAAATCAGCGTGGCTCTACTAATCATTGTTGTTTTAGAACATTTAAAGTAACAAATTTTTGGTACATTATTTTTGCTAAACTTTAACTGTTTTTGAAACATTTTTCGTTGATACTCATCTCCTTTTGATCACAGTGTAATGATCCTCCTCGATAACTGGGCTATCTAAGATTGTTTTTTCAAAATCGGACTAGTGCTTCCTGAGACTAGAGCATTTTAACAAACAAGCATACAAATAAACAAACTCTTCAACTTTATAATATCATAGTACAGATTTATACACACAGACAGACATACACGGTTTGTCTAGATATTTTGATTATTTTCACTTTTAAACAGACATCATCCGCACTAGGAATAAATCTAGCATCGCGGGCGACTTTACAAACATACAAGAAACGGACACAAAGAACACCCAGAGCTGACTCTGGGTGTTCTTTGTGCCCGTTTCTTGCAACAGTTTGTGGATCACATAAAGTGTTGTTCCGTGTGGGATATGAACCCACAACACTCAGCGTAGTAGAGAGCGGCGTGGCAACTGCTTAAGCCACTAGGCCAACCGTGCAGTCAATTTCGAGCAGGAACGCATTTCAGTGTATTTCTGCTTGAACAATAAACGAACAGTTTACGAAGTCGAATCTTCGAGAGGGATATGATAAAAGCAGATTATTAAATGAGCGAAGATTTCATTCGCTGTCAAAGCATAGGTAACGGCAATACGGAGCTAGGTAGGTAGGTTAAGATGGTGAGTAGAAAGTTATTATCGGTCAACAGAAGCGTTGCGAAAACCCCGCAATTCCTTCATTTTACTGGAGATCATCATCATCATCATCATCATCTCAGCCAAAAGACGTCCACTGCTGGACATAGACCTCTCTCTAGGTGCGCCACAACATCCAGTCCCGTGCCGCCAGCATCCAGCAGCTTCCCGCAACTTTCACCAGGTCGTCGGACCACCTTGTGGAGGGCCTACCAATGCTGCATTTCTTGCTGCACTCACATAAAGTTTTATGGGCCCATCGGCCATCTTTTCTGCGTGTAATGTACCCCGCTCACTACCACTTAAGTTTAACAATTTTGCTGGCAAAATCAGTCAACTTGGTTCGTCTGTGGATCTCCTCATTCCTGATACGATCGCTCAAGGAAATGACGAGCATTGCCCTCTCCATTGCTCTTTGCATTTTTCTGGAGATACTTCCTCCTAATTCTGGAAGATGAGTACTTAAAAAGCAATACCTTAATAAAAATCTAGCTCCCACCTGAAGGCTATATAACTTCATAGTTTATTTCGTGTACTTAATTACATCCTACTTTCGTCTAATCGTTACTCGGTCGCCATTTTCAAGTGCGTTATAACCTAGTATTTGTTTTTAAAATAGCCTTGCCTTCATAAAAAAATTGTAACCGTGGAAATTGCCAGAAATATTTTGAGAGTATGATAGGTGAGTAGCAAGGAATTTATTAAATTAAACCAGTACTGTTCACTCTACTGGACTGTTCCCTCCCACTGTAGTTCTAAGTCCTTCAAGGGGGGTGTAAAGAAATATTTCACGAGGCCGCCATAGCGTGAATCACCATATTGCATGGTCGGTATTCGCAATATGTATGGTAACCACCACTCTTGGATTCTATTCATGCTTTCCATCAGGCAGAGTAGAGTCACTTTGGTAGGCTTCTATAAAAGAAATACCGGAGTGACACAACAGCTTCTAAGAAAACCCGGTGTTGGAAAGGTTTTCGTTACTTTTTAATCTGATGATTGACATCCAGAAGCCCAAATCTCCTTTTCTCCATAGTTCTGGAGAGGGGGACCCAAATAATAATGATCTTCTATGCATGTAAATTATTTCCATCCAACTTCTTAATTAGTTTCTCTTTCTTTTAAAACCACGAATTTTTAGTCACAAATTTTCGCAGCACCTTAACGTAGACTGAGAGAAATACCTGAGGTATTAAGTCTGCCATTGTACAATTCTTATTGCAGTATAAAGAATGGAAATAATAAATAAAATAAAACTTTAGCATTGCATTTATATTACATGACACTCTGAAAGCCTACTCCTCAAAACCGAGATGGTCTTCTCTATCTGATCAATCAGTATATACCGCTCAGTAGACCTAGAATAAAGAAAATCCACTTACTTTAATCCAGCAACGATTTCCATGGCTCCGTTGAAGTTGCCTATGTTCCAGCAGCTCAGCGCTACTCTCAGGATGCAGGCTAGAGCCGCCTTCCGTTCTTCAAGCGAAGACTGTGTAAGCACGAGCTCCGTCACCCACGCTGATACCTGAGAAGAAAAGATCTTCGGTTAAAGAATGTTTTTTAAAATTGACCTGTTGCTCTGGAATTTACACGCAGAAACGATGGCCGATGGGGAAGTTCTAGAGTGGCGACCGCGTACCGGGAAAAGCAACGTTAGTAGGCCCCCCACAACGTGGTCCGACGACCTGGTGAAGGTCACGGGAAGCTGCTGGATGCGGGCGGCACGGGACCGGCTGTTGTGGAGAACCTTGGGGGAGGCCTATGTCCAGCAGTGGATGTATTTTGGCTGAGATGATGATGATGATGTTGCTCTAGGGCTTAGTGACACTGACTACTGAGGCGAAAGTCTTTCGTTCGATTCCCGCCCCGTACAGATGTTTATGAGATGAATACGATCCTTAATTCTGTGTCTGGATGTAATTAATCTATCATATGTATAGTTGGTTTAGCATCAAGTATGTGACTACCAATTAAGAAGTCTGGTGGGTTTTTCTTACAGTCCGTATGGAAGTTTAGCGGTGTTTTCCGCCCGTGCCTCAGAGATCATGTTTAGAAGTCAGTCCTAGTAATCTCTAACATCTACGGCATTCGTTATTGGGAAGTCGGTGCCCTTAATCATACTGACAATGCACTTCGCCCTAATGGTTGCGGAGGTCTGATGCCAGTCGCTCCGTAAGAAAAACTAATGTTCAGATAAAACTGGCTGAATTAGTAGCCAGCCACAAATAATCTTAAGAATTATAGAACCTTGAAAGAGATATAAACATTTGGTATTGTACATTATATGTATGTTTATCAACAGTCTGATTACCTCAGTACAAGCATAGAGGAAGAACTGTATTTAGGCATATTTGATGACTCAACCAGAGTGATACAATGGTCTTTTGTTAAGATGCAGGCAATGCAGTATGGCGGCCTAGTGAGATGCTTCTCACGTTCCACTTTAAAATGTAAAAAGCATGACAGTCATCGTGGCAGCACAAGGCTTAGCTGCTTACCACTTAACTGCCTTCCCTGCATTAATGAGCCTCCGGTTTGCACTCACTAATGTAACACGATAGCACGGATGCTGCCTTGTCTTGTCATATTTTTTCAAAGAATAAAACCTAGTCTACTACGAGTAATAAGTGCGAAAGTTTGTGTTAATGCTTGTTACTCTGTCTTGCAAAGACTACTCAACAGATTTTTCAAAACTTTTCACTAATATAGCTTATAGATCAGAATAATACATAGGCTACTATTTACCACGATAACCAACATACACAGCGGCGGACCCGCGGGCATAACCTAGTATATAAGCGTACACGTTAACAGGGGTTACAGATCGTAGGATAGTTTATATCCAGACATAAAATTCTTTACGTAACTTCAAAATATTTTTTTCAAGGAAAGAAAAAATAAATTTTAAGCAAGCTGCTTAAGAAACCAGTAATATTAAAATCATAATTGTTGCCACACTGAAAAAAGCTATTGTTACCAAGATATTAAAACAAACGACTGACTGTAAGCCGATATTTACATAGGTACGTAATTACCCTCCCTGAAGACTTACTTGTCCTCGAAACATTATGTATTAAGTTAATAAATATCATATTTACAACAAATACTCTCTTCGCTCTCAGAGAATGGAAGAAATTTCCAATTGCTGAGTAGAGTAACAACACTATAAGTATAAGTGGGACTGTCTCTACATGATTGTCAGCATCTCACTAGGTCACCATAGTGTGGGTCACCATACTGCATTGTCTCCATTCGCAATGAGTATGGTGACTACAACTCTTGGATTCTATTCATGCTTTCCATCAGGTAGAGTAGTCACTTTGGCAGGTTGTAAAAATAATACATCTATTTAAAAAGACAACGCCCGCACTAGAAATAAATTCTGTGTCGCGGGGGACTTTACAAATATTTAGGAAAAGAACACAAAGAACACCCAGGCACAGAAAAACAATTTATGGATCACAAAAAGTGCTGTCCTGTGTGGGGTTTGAAGCAACAACACTCAGCACAGTAGAGAGCGGCATGCGGACTGCTTCAGCCACTAGGACAACCATGCAGTCACTATGGGTATAACTAACTTTATACATCCATTTATCCCTAATTTAATCCCCTTAGAGGTGTCACTTCTAGGAATACTATCTTAATGTTTGCGTACAACGTAAAAAGCGTACACTGCTAAAATTTCAAGTTTGTAGCCTAATTCAATAGTCAATTGGGTAGGACAAGTATATTTTTATATATAAATAAAGTAGATAAATAAACAATAATATATGTATAATAAATAAATATTTCAGACATGACAATATTTGACACACAACGCCATTTAGTATCAAACTAAGTAGCGTTAGCACTATGATAACTAAAATATCTGATAGAATACTTATGTATATACGTTTTTTGTGAACGCATAGATGCTACTGGCCTGACCGGGAATCAAACCCCAGATCTGAACCAGAACAGACGCACTCTCTACCGCTGCGCCACCGAGACAGTCAAATATAACAATAACTCAAGACATCTCAACACATAACGTTAGTAGACCCCCCAGAAGGTGGGGGACCTAGTGAAGGTCGTGACAAGCCTGGTGGATATTCAAATATTGTCCCATGCGGGATTTGAATCATCAACATTTAGCACATTTGAAAGCGGCGAGATGACCACTAAACAACTGCGCCATCTATACAATCAAAAAATACTAGTTATTCCAGAATTATTCTAAAAACATGAGATTACAGACACCCTACTGAGGTAGCCTTCTTTCGGGCGGCTTGTTTGAATACTGTTTGTGATGCCGACGTTGTATAATTTAGAGTTACCCTACAATTTAATTCAAAACTTGAAGATTTTCTGTCAAAATATGTCAAAGTCTAGATGCTGAAGCTGTATGATTTATGTCAAGAAAGACGAATGGAAATGAGCCGGCTAATTTGCATTCGTAATCTGTGCATATTTGTGTAACGCTTGACGAATTAATAATACATGTTTTTTTGTAAGCGACTGGCTGTACCTTGTGATGTTACCCGTATTTGCTTTTGTACCTTATTCTAGTGGTTAGTGTGTGCAACTACTGATATAGAGGTCTTAGGTTTGATGACCAGGTCGGGTCAAAGTGTTCTTGAGATTCTGATTATATAAATGTTGAACCCCATTTTGCCTTTACCCCCGTGCCTCAGCAAGCACGTAAAGCCGTCGGCAGTGTACCTCATCCTTTCACAGTCGTGTCGGAAAGACTTCCTGTCGGATTGTTTGAGTGAGGGAACCGTTCACTTGTGTTTGCGTTTACACTTGTGCTCTATAATATCTTCAGTGTAGTTAGTTGGTTTCCGTTGAGACTGGCCGTCGTAGCCAAAAAAGTGTTAAGGAGTACATCATCATCAAGGAATTAGTAACCCCTCTGGCCGTCATCCGATCAAGGTTTGCGGTAGGATGGTGTGTCGGAATGGGACTGACTAAAATCACACGGTGTACCACTGTGCGCTTGAAGTAGGAAAGATTCGAGAACAGCTGTTATTACGACATCCAGACCCCTTCTAGCACCTGGCCCGGACATAGGTCTCTTCCAAGAGTTTTCGTAAAAGCCAGTCCTGTGCTGTCCACATCCAACGTGTATTATTGCAGATAAACTGCATCCAGGGACAAAACAAATGTTTGTGTTCATTATACATCTATTTATTCTGGGTCAAATTAAATCCTAGATACTATAGAGCACATATGAAGACAGTAAGAAATAAATAACATTCTGTTACGGCTTAGTACGATAATCCTGACTGTTAAGGTCGTGAGTTCGAATTCTTTCTTGAGAAAAATAACTGTGCGATGAACACTATTATTTATATTATATCTGTATCAATGTATAATTTGTTTTTTTTTCTATAGCAACCTACTAAATTGACTCTATTCTGCCTGATGGCAAGCATGAATAGAATCCAAGAGCAGTGGTCGCCGTACTCACTGCGAATGAAGACATGGCGGCCTAGTGAGATGCTTTTCCACGCCCCGCTTAAAAGACCCGGGCTCGTAGTGTTGTTTATGTAGTTGTCTATAAAATGTATGTATTTAGAAATATATATATTATAAGTATTTTTATGAGCAGTCTGGTTACAATTTGGTGGTGGTGGTTTGGGACCAGTCGCTCCGGTACGCTTCTAAAACTCAAAAACTCAAATTTTGACACAATATCCAAGGCGGGTACATATATTTACATACATACAGTAGAACACATCATATATACTGTAGCGACTTCCACATACAGCGCAAATAGAAAAATATACTACAGTGCCATCTAGCGAAGACACATCGAACTACGAAGTATAATGAACTATGGAGTAATTACTAATCCTGTATCGCGAAACAGAGATTTGTGTATCGATTAACATATATACAACGTTTCAGCATCAACTGTTGGGCAGGCATGATCATCTCGCCTGGTTCCTCCGGGGATCCTCCCTTTGTATCGGAGGAACATGACACTCGTTCCCTCCACAGAGGCGACCCTGATCCAAAATATAAACATACAAACACTTTCACACTTTCACTTTTATACACGTTTTCCAATGCTTTTAAAGTGTCATTTTAAACTTGTCAGAGAAACGCGCAGTATATCCATATACTCGTAAATATTTCTCGACGTTCATATACCTAGTCGTGTAATATTAACTTTTGAAAACTTTATGACAGTAACATTTTATCACTTTAGTGCAGGACGTCGGCAATGAACGTTAAATTACTTTGAAATGGTCAGAAAGTTGTTCTACTGAAGAGAAAGGTTGTGTTGCTTAGTAGTATGATACTTTGTTGTTTGACGTCGTAACACGTCGTGATCATTGAAGAGCAGGAACGAGGAGTTTGTAGATTTGACTTCTAACCCGGACAAACAATTTGTAATTAAAACTATGTAACTATGACTTAGTAGGTAGTAGAGCCACGCTGATTTCAGCACGAGCGGACCGGCTCGACCGGAGCAGTACTACCCTCCCACAGAAGACCAACCTAAAGCGCCAGCATCCGTGCTGTCGTGTTTCGTTGGTGAGTGTGAGACCGTAGGTCCATTGATGCAGGGGTGACAGTTATCGTAGTAACTGTGTAAGCCTTACACTGTCACGATGACTGTCACGCCTTTTACGTCCCCAAGCGGGGTGTGAAAAAGCATCTTACTAGGCCGCCATAGTGTGGGTCACCATACTGCATTTTCTGCATTTGCAATGAGTATAGTGAGCACAACTCTTGGATTCTATTCATGCTTTGCATCAGGCAGAGTAGAGTCACTTTAGTAGGCTATTAAAATTAAAAAAAAAATGTGTACAGTGTGATTTATGTTAGTATATTTATCAGATGAGTTATATATGCAGTCTGGTTACCATAGTACAGCTTCTGGCTAATTCGCGATCAGAGAGCCGTGTATGAGGTATATGAAGTGTATTTATCAATAAACCATGGAATCCAGCACTAATATACATCAACAGCCCTTTACAGTCCACTGCTGGACATAGGCCTCTCCTAGCAAGGAGGTTTTGACCTACTATACCACGCTGGCCAGACGGATTGGAATATGGTTTGTTTCAAGTTTTCCTTCTCTTTGTAATGATGTTTTCTTGCATATTTAGTTCGATTAGTCGCCTTTTACGACACCCACGGGATAAATAGGGGTGGTAACACTATGTATTCTTAATCCGTCACCACACGGACTAATATTCATGTTACAATAATTCGAACATCTGACACACAACGCCATCTAGTCCCAAATTAAGTAGAACATGTGCTAGACAACTGATATAAATACACATATACTTTTTTTTACAAACATATTATACATAGAAAACACTCAAACTCCGGCACAAATATTTACAGAGCACATTTGGTGCGACCCGTGAATCAAACCCGAAACCTCAAGTACAGCAGTCGCATACGCTACCACTGCGTCACCGAGACAGTCAACACAATTACACTGCTTATTACACGACTCTAACTTGACCATTTCTAAATTATCCTTTTAGAGACTTAAAACTGTCTCATCTGTTATTGTAAAATAAAAATTCGAACCACCCTTTCAAGATGTCTTCGGTAAAGTGTACTTGATATTTTAATTAAAATCTGAAGTGTATTTACCAATAAGAGCTCTCATTTTATTACGTCACAATTGCGTGCGCCATTTATATAAATTGTGAAATATGCCAAATGCGGTATTTTCTTTAATTAACGCCCGATCTTGGATTAAATCTTGTGTCACTTGGGACTTTATAAACATACAAGAAACGGACACAAAGAACACCTAGACTCAGAACAACAATTTGTGGATCACATAAAGTATTGTCCCATGTGGGGTTGGAAGCCACAACACTCAGTGCAGTAGAGAGCGGCGTGGTGACCGCTGAAACTACTACCAATCATGCAGTTTCATTAGAGTAATTAAGCAATATTGTAGGAGAGTGTGGTGACAGATTAAGAATACGGTGTGGCACCACCCTTATTCATTAACTAAGGGAACAAAATGTGCAAGACAAAATCACTGCATACACGCGGGTGGAGTTTAAGATATGATAACCTCGCTCATTGACTTAAAAGCAAAAGAATCACTGACACCAGTGTTTTGTAAGGTCTTCGTATTACTCTGATAAAGCCAGTCCATAAAGACAGCAGTAGAGCCCCGCTGAGTTCAGCACGAACGGGCCAGCACAACCGGGACATAAGATCAACCCAAAGCGACAGCATCCGTGCTGTCGTGTTTCGTTGATGAGTGCGAGACCGGAGGCCCGTTGATGCAAGGGTGACAGTTGTCGTGGTAAGTGTGTACAATACATTGCCACAATGACAGTCATCCCTTTTATGTCCAACAGCGAGGTGTGAAAAAGCATCTTACTAGGTCACCATAATGTAGGTCACCATGCTGCGTTATCTGGTGAGCATGGTGACCATAACTCTCAGACTCTATTCATGCTTTCCATCAGGTAGAGTAGAGTCACTTTGGCAGGTTTTAAAAAAAACACGTCTCTTTTATGAAAAGACGTCTTTGTTTCGTTACTTCATCGTTAAAATTACGTCTTTCTCTTAGCCTTTATTGCTTTATTAATTTCAAGACTTTTTTATATATAACTGCCTCGGTTGTGCAATGGTAGCGTAAACGACTGCTGCGCTTGAGATCTCAGGTTCGACTCCCAGACTCCCTAAATGTTTGTAAGATCACCACCTTCTATTTTAATCGCTAGTTGATTTTTTAATCATTTATATAAATGGCTGCCTCAGCCTATTTTCACCAAGAGACGACATTAAACAAGTAGTTTGTTAAACAAAATTACAATATTCATTGAATAAGTTATTTCCTACCGCGCAACGTTTGCACGAATCGCTCGTGCAAATGGTTGTAATTTCAGTTTACAAATGACAGGTCTCTGAGGCAATAAAAAAACATACAACCGAATCGAGAACGACGCTTTTATGAAGCCAGTTAAAAAGTACATTGAACAAATGACACAATTCGTTCGAATTAAGATCTCGAAACTTCTTAATTCTTGAAATAATAAACGTATTGTAAGCTATGAATCGGCAACTTTAACTCAATTTTGGGTTATCTGAGAGACAGGAGGGTTTTAAAGTTTGCCATTGTTCAAATGTTTGCTTTGAAAGGTTTAGTCTCTTTTGAGAGACTTAATTAGGTATTTAATGATGTCTGAGAATTCTCTTTCAAAGAAACGACGGACACGCCCCGGTTTCGTACGAGTACAACGTATTTTTTTTTTTTATTTAACATACCAAAGTGCCTCTATTCTGCCTGATGGAAAGCATAAATAGAATCCAAGAGCGGTGGTCGCCATACTCACTGCGAATGACGACAGTGCAACAGTGCAATATGGCGACCCACGCTATGGCGGCCTAGTGAGATGCTTTTTTACGCCCCTCTTAAAGGACCCGGGATCATAGTGGGAGGGAAACACGTGCGCTGGTAATGAATTCCAGACTTTAACTGATCTGCACAGGAAGGAAGAGCCGAATCGTTTAATTCGAATATGTCAGAGGGCAATATGCACGTGTTCTATAATAATAGTCGGGCTTAATATTTGTTTTGGAGATAGTATGTACTTGTATGTATTTACAAAAAAGGTATAGATATATTTAATTATATCAGTTGTTTAGTACTCATAGTACAAGCTTTGCTTAGCTTGGGACTAGATGGCGTTGTGTGTCAGATATCTAAAAATATTATATTATCATATTTACACAGATGAAAAGAAGTGGAGTCATAATGAAAATTGTTGCAATAACTGGGGAGATTTGTTCCTTTTGAGAGTTTCCGTGGCGTGGGTTGTGTAAATGGTAAAATTATCGTTAAAATAATGTATGAAAGAATTGATCTCCTACAATTAGGGGAACAATTCTATTTACTGTTCTAAAAAAAGTTTGCGTCAGTGTATGTCTATCTTTTAAGATTGGCTTGCTACAACCTTTATTGAGATATATAAATTAGTAGATGCAGACGTGGTTGTAAGTGACCTAGTCTCTTAAACAATTATATATATTTTATTTTATGTAATTATAATAAGTGTTATTAGGAGCTACGCTGATTTCAGCACGAACAGGCCGGCTCGACCGAGGCAGAACTATCCGCTCACATAAAACAAATCTAAAGCGCCAGCATCCGTGCTATCGTGTTTCGTTGGTGAAAGCGAGACCGGTGGACCATTGATGCAGGGGTGACAGTTATGGTAATAACTGTGTGAGTCTGACACTGCTACTATGACTGTCATACCATTTACGTCCCCAAGCGTGGCGTGAAAAAGCATCTCACAAGGCCGCCATGCTTCGAATCACCATACTGCATTGTCTGCACTTGCAATGAGTATGGTGACCACAGCTCTTAGATTCTATTCATACACTCAAGTAGAGTAGAGTCACTTTAGTAGGTTATTAATATAGACAAAAATGGAATAGTTAAGTACGAACGTGTACAGCACAGTACAATCTCATTAGTCAGGCAGTTAGTCAGTTCAATTCTCTGATTGCTCAGTATCTGAATATTGACATATTTTATACCAAATTCAATACTCTATTAAGATTTGTAAAAAAAGTAGTTATTGCTATTGTAACATTATTACGTTGTAATGGCGTTGTATAGGTAAATTTTCCTTCAAGCGGGGCGTGAAAAAGCATCTCACTAGGCCGCCATGGCGTGGGTCGCCATACTGCACTGTCTTCATTCGCAGTGAGTACGGCGACTACCGCTCGTAGTTTCATACTTTCCTGCAGACAGAATAGAGTCACTTTGGTAGGTTTCTATATAAAAAAAAGAAACTGTAAGTGCAGTAAGCAATTGATTAAAGAAATAAGTATTGCAGCAGTATGGCAATATGATCTACTTTAGGACCAGGCTGATGTGTATGCGATGTATAATTTTTTTTAGCAATAGTTCCATAATCTAACTCAATCAAACTATTACTTACATTAGAATGATAACTAACAAAGAAATACTTACACATATATTGGGTGGGCCAAGAATTGGTTAACATTTGAATCTAACATCCCGCGCAAACATGTTACGGGAGTTTTTGGGACCAATGCTACTGGAATTTGCTGGCTACAATCGTAACACATGATTTCAATAAGATGGAGTCACTTGTCACACATCCAATGAGTCCCTGCCGGTGGTCAGGCACGTTTCCGGAAAAGCTGATTTCCAGTCGAGGCGACATTCCATGGCCGCCCAGAAGTCCAGATCTATCCCCAGAAGACTTCTTTTTATGGGATTATTTGAAGAATCGTATCTACATCAACAAACCAAATACACTACATCAACTAAAAGAAAAAATCAGTGAAGAGATGTCGACGATCTCGCGGTGTCTTTGCCGATGAGTATTTGAAAATTTCGCTGCTCGCTTAGAAAAGTACGAATGTCGAAACGGTGGTCATTTAGACGATGTTATTTTTATAAAATAAATTTCAGTTAATTAGCTTTCTTGTAAATAAACAATTTGTATAATATATCAAACGATTTTTCGTATGATTTTTTCAAACGTTGACTAACTCGTGGCCCACCCAATATATAAATTTTCAGAATGATGTGTAGCGAATTGATGATTTAAAAAGTTTCCATAAAGAGATTTCCCAAATTCTTCTCTTGTCGCTAAATTGGCAAAACTGTCTTTTAGTTTCACGCATAGTTGAGCCTTTTATTATTTATTTGATTTACAAACGCCATTTTGTCCGTTTAACTAAATTTTCGTATAGAATTTCTTGTGTCGACGGGCTGGAAATATTACTTAAGGCTTCCTGACTTTACTATATCATATCAATAGCCTTTAACAGTCCACTGCTGGACATACATAGGTCTCTCCTTAGAAAGGAGGTTTTGGCCTACTATACCACGCTGGCCAGACAGGTTGGTATAGTTTTTCGTTTCCCGGCCGACGCACATTTGGATCTGGATGTCGTAATAGCAACTGTTCCCGGATCCCTGCTATGTCAGGCGCAGAGTGGCACACCGTGTGGTTTTAATCGGTCCGATTCCGACACACCACCCCGCTGGAAACCCCGGTGGGGGACGACGGGGTTGCCACACGTAAAAAAAAAAGAATGTGTTTCAAGTTTCCTTCTGTTTGCAGTGATACTGTCAGCATAGTTTGTTACCTTAGTCACCTCTTACGACTTCCATGGCGTGAATAGGGTGGGACACCCCGTATTCTTAATCCGTCACCACATGGTAACAGGATTTACTGTGTACATGGTTCATTTGGTCTCGTACTTAGTGATCTAGACTCTTAAACCAGAGGCCGAAGAGAAGTAATTGTGTGATATGCACAACCATTTGTTTTCTGTCTCAGTGTGATTACTAACTATAAAATATATATATTTAGAAATATATAAATATGTTTACCAGCAGTCTGGTTACCATAAAGGCTCTATCTAGTTTAAGGTCAGATATGTGTGAGATTTGTCGCGTTATAACTATAACCCTATCTTCTTAATATTGTGAATGTGAATGTAAGTTTGTTTGTAACACTTTTACACATTTTTTTTTGTGCAGAGATCCCCATGGATACCACCGGAAGGTGGTTATGTCGGACTCGAACTGAAACCGCTGTCTCAGATACCAGTAGACAAGGAACCAGGTGCACTCTAGTAAGGAAATCCCTGGAACGCTTTTATACCTAAACCAGTACACCGATTTTGAAAATTCTTACACCAATGGGAAGTTACAACTCCAACGAGTACTATAGACTACTTTTTACCATGATCACTGACTCACACGTGGGCAACATTTTATAACTCTGATTTTAAATTATGGGTACATTTTTTAAGTGGCACATTTGTAATATTTCCTACTACTAGATACTAATCTTACAAAACTTATAACTAGTTTTAAAGTGAACGTGAGGTTTCAACTCCTACATCTTATATTAGTTTTCTAACTCAATATTATAAATATAAAATCGAATTCATAACTAAGTGTTCAAGTCATCATGTGTTGATGTTATTAAGATAGTAGTATTATCAATCTTTATTAGTCCACTGCTGGACATAGGCATTTCTTTAGAAGGAAGAAAGGAAGGTACTACACGCAGTTCAGACGAGTTACAGTGCTATTTGACCTGTGTAGTTTACTCTCTAAGTAAACTTTTACGACAATTATGAGATGTAGGGAGGCGCTAAAAGTACTGTCAACGTCTTAATTATACACGAATCGATAAATTAGTACTAGTAGGGATTCTGTACCGATGTCTTCTTTTTTATTTTATTTTAAGAGCCTGCCAAAGTGACTCTACTCTGCCTGATAGAAAGCATGAATAGAATTCGAAAGTTGTAGTCACCATACTCATTGCGAATGCAGACAATATAGTATGATGACCCACACTATGCTGACCTAGTGAAATGCTGATGATCATGTGGAGACAGTCCTACTTATACTTATAGTGTTGTTACTCTACCCATATTATAGCGTGGTACTATGCTTTTTCACGCCTCGCTTGGGGACATTTGAATGTCTGTGTTTTGGAGGTGGGAGGGTGAAAAATACTTTACGACTTCAAACTAAAACTCTTAATGTTTTCTTTAAAGTCTTATAATATAGGCTCTAAAGCTATAGATCAACACATACATTAGTAACAATCTGTTTATATCTCGTCAGACCAACATATAAAATGAAAACTAAACGAGATATTTTTGTTTTTCTCTAATATTTCGGACATTTGACACACGTCATCTAGTTTCAAACTAAGCAGAGCTTGTGCTATGATAACTAGACTGACTGATTAAATACTTAAATACTTTTTTTTTTATAAATACATACATATTATACATAGAAAACACTCAAACTTCCAAACACATTTGCAGATCATACAATTTTGGTCCGCCATGGGAATCGAACCCGAGACCTCAAGCATAGCAGTCGCAGTCACCGCTGTGCCACCGAGGCAGTCAATTTAAAAAGCTACTTGCCCTGACTGATTCATTTATCAGGGTAGAACCGCGAAACTAATGAGGATACAAACCTGAAATTTAGCAGTCGATGCTTTTCGCTGGGAATATATTAGTAAATGTCTTTATTAATATCATCATCACCAGCAACCTTCAAAAGGCTACTGGTGGAAATAAATCTCTCTTTAAAAGTACCATTTTTAAAAAAAAAAAGACCACGCCCGCACTGGGAATAAATCCAGTGTCTCGGGGGACTTTACAAACATACAAGAAACGGACACAAAGAACACCCAGACTCAGGACAACAATGTGTGTATCACACAAAGTGTTGTCCCATGTGGGGTTTGGACCCACAACACTCAGCGTAGTAGAAAGCGGCGTGGCGACCGCTTAAACCACTAGGCCAACCGTAAAGTCACTATAGCTTTGACTTACTATTCCATGCCAGTCTGGTTGGTGTATAATCTATATACGAATAAAATAAGAATTCACAGAAATAGCTGATATCATTCTGCTTACCTGGTTAAACCTTCTTATCAGAGCTCTCACGGTACTCTTGCTCTGTTGTGTGTGAGTTGGAGGAGCTCGTCTGATCATATGCCGTTCGGTCACCGCGCCGAGGACACCTTCTCCTCCAAGATCAAAAGTCACTTGCCTCAGGTAGTCAATTGGAGCGACCTGATGACAAACGTAAAACCATTTTTTAATATATACATTCTAATACACACATTCCTTGATGGAGAAATAGACATTTTTAAACATCACCATATTTTTTATTTATTTTTATTTTAAGAGCCTGCTAAAGTGACTCCACTAATGGAAAGCACGCATAGAATCCAAGAGTTGTGGTCACTATACATGCTCATTGCAAATGCAGACAATGCAAAATGGTGACACACACCACGGCGGCCTAGTAAGATGCTTTTTCACACCTCGTTTGGTTACGTGAAAGGCATAACAGTCATCGTGGTGTGTATTGCACACACTTACCACGATAATTGTGACCTCTGTATCAATGGACGTCCAGTCTCACACTCACCAACGAAACACGACAGCACGGATGCTGTCGCTTTAAGTTGATCGTCTGTATTCTGGTTGCTTGGTTTGTTGGTTAGTGAACCTGACTGCTAAGCCAAATGTTGTGAATTCCATGGAGTGATAGAACAGCTTCACAGAAAACCATGGCTAAGCAATTTCGTTGCTTTTTATAGAATGAATGCCCCCTATCATCTTTCATTTCACACATTTTTAATTTTTAGACCCTGCCAAAGTGACTCTATGCCTGATGGTAAGCATGAACAGAATCCATGTGTGAACCAATGCAGACAATGCAGTTAGGTGACCCACATCATTACGGCCTAGCGATATGCTTCTTTACGTCCAAGCTAGGGACGTAAAAAGCATAACAGACATCTTTTTAGTGTAATATTCATATACTTTTACGATAACTGACACCCCTGCGTCAAAGGGTCTTTTATACTGGGATATCGGCCTCTTCTTAGCAAGGAGGTTTTGGTCTACTATACCTTACTGGTCAGACGGATTGGTATAGGATTTTATTCAAGTCTTTTTTTAGGCGACGTACGGCACACACGGACGTCGCCTCCTCGCGGTTGGCCATTGTAACGGATGGAGGGGCAAACCCGTCCCGTCCACCCGCGGCTACACTCAAGGCGGCGTGAGGCGCTGGTTTTGTCGTATGATTTTAGTCGGTCCGATTCCGACACACCACCCCGCCGTGAACCACGGTGGAGTGACGGCCCAAGGGGGTTTTCACACGTTAAAAAAAAAGAAAATAAAGTAAGAAAAAAAAGGGTTTTATTCAAGTTTTCCTTCTCCTTGTAGTGATGTTGTCCTGTGCGTTTTGTCCTTTGGTCTTTTCATACGATACCCACGGAATAAATAAGAGTAGTGATACTCCATATCCTTTTACATAGAAAAACATTTAAAAATATACCCTACTTATATTTTATACACTGTGGTTAGAACACACAATCGTTTATTTAGGTTAGAAGGTTGCAACACAAAGCCAAATTCGCTTACCCTTTTCAAGGTGTACGGTAAGCGGAAATCGTATAGTTGGACAAAAACTGTTTTTTCCATGCGAATGTGGAATTGACGCACAGTGGTTCCGAGGGATAAAAAATCCCATCATTATTCATTAAGGGTCTTAGGGGTGGTTTTTCGAGGGTTGTTTGGTAACGTGTGCTTTGAGCTTTTTCCTGTGGATTTACTTGTATGATAAGTTATTGCTTTGTTTATAATATTTATTGACTACTCGCGGTACTGTTGACACGAATGTCGGTTGTGGCGTAAAAAGTATCCTATGTCCTCTCCAAAGATTTAAATTGTTTTCAAGGTAAATTTCATGAAAATAGGTTTAGTATTTCAGCCGTGAATACATGACTATCAAATTCCAAGCTTAGCAGAGCCCGCATTATGATAACTAGACTGCTAATAAACATACGTACCAACAAATACACACATATTACATATAAATTGACTGCGTCGATGGCGCAGTGGTAGTATGCGACAACTATGATTGCGGCCTCGAGTTCGACTCCCGGGTCGAACCAAGCGTTTCGGAGTTTGAGTGTTTTTATATACGATATATATGTATGTGTATTTATGGCAGTTTTTTAGTACCTATAGTACAAGCTCTGCTTAGTTTGAGACTAGATGGAGCTGTGTGTCAGACGTACGAATTATTATTATTATTACACCCCGACACTGAACAATTGATCGTGTTTCTTCCACAATTATTTTGTCCAGGGTTGGGAAAGCACCCACGACCACTAACTTAGCAGTCAGTGTCACTATTTCACACGACAAGTACAGTTTCGCCTATATTTTTTAACAAACAAATATTTGTAATCCTCAGAAAGTAATACATAAACCTTACGCAATCAACTAATCTAAACATAGAGCGCAAATTAGTTAACATTTGATAAATCGAATAAAAAAACCGTTTCATATATTTTAAAAAATGTTAATTTAGAAAAAAGCTAATTTGTTGGTATTTAATTATTAAAAATTACATCGTTTTAATGACCACCACTTAGGCGTTTGCACTCTTCTAAGCAAGTACCGAAAGTTTCGAATACTCGTCGGCAAAGAGACCGCGAGGTCACCGACATCTCTTTGCTAATTTTTTCTTTTTAGTTGACTTAGTGCATTAAGTTTATTGATGTAGACATTTCTTCAAATAACCTCATAAAAAGAAGTCTGGTGGGGGTAGATCTGGACTTCTGGGTGATCATGGAATGTCGCCTCGTCTGGAAATCAACTTTTCCGGAAACATATCTTTGATCATCGGCAGGGACTCATTGAATGTATGACAAGTTGCTCCTTCTTGTTGAAACCATGTGTTAAGAATGTAGCCAGCAAATTCCAGTACCATCGGTCCCAAGAACTCCCGTAGCATGTTTGCGTGGAATGTTAGATTCACTCTCAACTTTAAATTCTTTTTCTTTTACTCAATCTAGATTGGGATCTGCTATAAACTTGCTACTAGCCGGAATTCTTTAGAAATACTGCTATCCCTAACGATTGCCATGGACATTCATATGGCAGCCAGGACTGAAGGATTAATATGTTCGCCGAAACACGGAGGCCTCTCGATGTATGGTGTCAATGATTCAAGTAGTCACATGGACTTTGCTAGGATTGCTGAATAACTTTGCAATATGCTACCTACGAGCTCCTACCTAGCTACGAGCTCCTCTAACATCGATCATACAACGAAATTAAATAAATTATGAATACCAGTATAAAGAAATATGATCTTAACAAAAGCTTTCAAGAATTCGTATAAAAGTTTATAAAAGAATAGCGGGCAATTTCAACAGACAGAGCAAATTCAATGTTAAATAAGTTTTTCATTACATTTCGTTCTTTGGAGGTAACTTTTAAAAGAAATAAAAAAACATAAATATTTGTGAAGTTTCAATTCTTTTGACATAACTTGAGGATAACTTTGATATTTGTTAGAACAAACATGTAGCTATTGATCTAACGGTTAGCGGTCTTGACCAGCAGTCAGGATATGACCCCTTTTGTTTTATTTTTTTGTGCGGAAATCCCCACGGATACCACCGAAAGGTTATTTCGGATTCAAACCGACCAAAAACTGCACGCAGTCTCAGGTACCAGAAGCCGGGAACTAGGTGCACCCTAGTAAGGAAATCCCTGGAACTTCAACGTACCTCGGGCCACCTACGGCTTGTAGATATCTCCCCCATGCGGGAAGTCCCATGTCCACTTTTCTTCCTCCCCCAAAAGAGCGAGCACGGTCCATAGCGCATCGCCACCCCGACCTGCTTCTGCTAGGGTGAGAGATGTTTTCACCTGTCACCCCCAGGCCTGTGCTTATGGAGGACGGAAAAGGATACGTATCCAAGCCAAATTAAAATTCTATATTTATAAAAGTATAAAAGTATTATATCAGTCAATCAAGCTCTCCTTAGTTTAAAGCTAGAGGACATATATATATTTTAATAAAAAGTATCTTATGTTACTTCTAATACCTCCAAGAACATATGTACAAAATTTCATGATGATCGATTGAAACCGTATCAAACAAACATATATTCACATTTGTAATATTAGCAGGAATTACATTCGTCTGATAAAAAGACCAAATTGTCCCCATTGCTTTACATTTTTTTATCGATACTCGGTGTCTTTTGGTCGTAGTAGATTTTATGTAGGCTATATGCCCTTCCTCGACGGAAATAATTTTTTCCATTCGAATTAGTACTTAAAAGTATGCTAGCATACACGAGCTGATCTCCGCGTTAGTGCATCCGACCAATTAAAAACAAACTCCTCAACTTCATATCAGTTCAGTTAAAAACAAATTCCTCAAGTTTATATTATTTATTTTACACACAGACATGCTAAATGAATATGATTTTTAAACAGTTAGAAATCGAACCCCCGACCTCTTACTTAGCAGTCACAATCCTTGTTATCACTATTGACGGTCCTTTTGGTCTAGCGGTTAGTGGTCCTGACTGCGAAACCGACGCTCTTGAGTTTGATTCTCATCCAGGATAATATGTGTGTGATGAAGAAGATTATTTGTTCTGTGTCTTCGTGTAATTTATCAATAATATGTATGTATTTAGAAATATATAGATATATTTATCGGCAGTCTGGTTTCTATGTCAGAGACTCTGCCTAATTTGACCTTTGACCTTTGACCTTTGACTAAATGCTTCATTACTATCTTCAATAGCCTTTAACAGTCCACTGCCGGACATAGGTCTCTTCTTAAAAGAAGGATCTGCTCTACTATACCATGCTGACCAGAGGACTTGATATATAAGGTGGACCACAAAATTAGTTAACATTTGATAAAATCGCATAAAAAACTCTTCCAACCAAGCACTGAAATTTGCGAATACTCGTCGGCAAAGAGACCGCGAGATCGCCGACATCTCGTCACAGATTTTTCTTTTAGTAAACGTAGTGTTTTTTTTTTTTTTTTTTTTTTATACCACGACGGTGGCAAACAAGCATACGGCCCGCCTGATGGTAAGCGGCTACCGCAGCCTATGGACGCCTGCGACACCAGGGGCATCACGTGCGCGTTGCCGACCCTTCAAAAACCTATTAACCCCCTTCTTGAAGAACCCCATGCTGTAGTTCCCAGGGAAAACCGTGGCAGGGAGCTCGTTCCATAACGGGATTGTTCGCGGGAGAAAATTTCTCTGAAACCGCACTGTGCGCGACCATTTAGGTTCCAATGTATGTGGATGAGCTCCCTGACGATGGCGAGCGGTGCGATGGTAGAATGTGGCTGTGGGCATCATATCAAACAATTCTTCTGAACACAACCCATTGTAGAGACGGTAGAGTACACACAGGGAGGCAAAGTCTCTCCTAAGACTTAGTGGCTCGATACCGTCCGTGAGATCAGGATCGTCGACTATTCTCACAGCACGTCTCTGGACTGAATCAAAAGGCTCAAGCTGGTACTTCGGTGCTCCCGCCCAGAGATGACAGCAATACTCCATGTGAGGCCGAACTTGTGCTTTGTACAGTAGTAGCCTTTGTGCCGGTGTGAAATATCGCTTCGCTCTATTCAGAACACCAAGCTTTTTTGATGCCAGCCTCACCTTTCCCTCCAAATGAGTCCGAAATTGGACGTCACTGGAGATGTCGACACCGAGGATCCCAATACTCTGTGAGATGGTAAGGGGTGTATTCTGGAATTGTGGAACTACAGTGAACGGGGTTTTTTTAGCAGTAAACGCACAAACTTGTGTCTTAGAGGGGTTAAATTGGACCAGGTTATCCCGACCCCAATCGGAGACTCTGTGTAAAGTGCTCTCGATTTGAGACACAAGTTGTTCGCGACTTTCTACTACAGCGGTACGAGGGATGTTAGCCCGGCCCGTGTAATACGCATCTCCAGTACTGTCATCCGCATAACAATGAATGCTATCTATGGTCAACATATCATTGATATGCAGCAAGAATAGTGTTGGAGATAGCACGGAGCCTTGCGGGACACCAGCGTTTATGTCCATGCTTTCGGAGCAGCTACCGTCGACGACGGCTTTTATGCGTCTGCCAGACAAAAAGCTAGCCACCCATTTGCACAAACCCTCGGGCAGGCCGTAGGACGGTAACTTCGATAGAAGGCCCCTGTGCCAGACCCGATCGAACGCCTTTGCTATATCCAGGCCAACTGCCAAGGCCTCACCTTGACTCTCAATGGCTGAAGCCCACCGGTGAGTGAGATACACTAGAAGATCACCAGTCGAGCGACCGCGGCGGAAGCCGTACTGGCGGTCGCTGATCAAATCGTGCTCTTCCAGGTAACTGAGGAGCCGTGTGTTGATTACACGCTCCATCACCTTAGAGAGACGGGAGGTTATAGCTATAGGCCTGTAATTCGATGGGTCCGATCTATCACCCTTTTTTGGCACTGGATGCACATGGGCAGTCTTCCACGAAGACGGCACTTGCCTTTTGCGGTAGGAAATCGCGAAAAGTCGCGTTAGTACAGGGCACAACTCAGGGGCACACTTTTTGAGCACCACTGCAGGTATGCCGTTTGGCCCACTCGACTTATGAACGTCTAGACAGTTTAGTTCCCGCCGCACTTCTCTTTGCGAAATGTGTATTTCCGGCAAAGTGTGTTGGCACGGCGGGTTAATAGGCGGTACCGCACTTTCATCCTCGTTCATAGTCGAGTTCGCGGCAAAGAGTTGCCCAAGTAGGTCGGCTTTCTCTTTAGCACTATGGGCCAAGTTACCATCGGCATTTCGCAATGGTGGTAAAGACGACTGGCAAAAATTTCCCTCGGCAGCCTTAGCAAGAGACCAAAACGCACGACTCCCAGAGGGATAGCTCGTAAGTCGCTCACCAATCCTGCCGATGAAATCGAATTTGGCTCTGGCAATTGTCTTTTTGCTGGACCTCGAGGCAGCATTTAGTTTGCGTCTCACATCAGAGATGTTCAGATCCTTATTGGTACGGGCCGTGGTCCAAGCCCTATAGGCGGCCTGCTTGACTAGCCTGGCTTCCTTGCAAAGCCGGTTAAACCACGGTCGCTTTTTTTCCCCCGCAGCTACTGATGGGTTGGGAATAAAATACTCCATACCCACCAGAATCGTCTCAGTGACAGCGGCTGCGCAGGAGTCAGGATCTTCTGGCGTGAAGCAAAGCTGTCTCCACGGGTACGATGCGTAGAATTTATGCAATCCATCCCAGTCTGCTGATTTATATTGCCACATGTGGCGCAAATTGGCTGGGCGAGGTGGAATATGCCGAGGGCATGGGACTTCGGTCCGGACGAGGCAGTGGTCGGACGAGCCGAGAGGTGCGTCCACTGCAATAGTGTAGTCGTCCGGACGCGTCGTCAGCAGAAGGTCCAGCAAAGAGTGTGCATGGCTCTCAATATCAGGTATTCTTGTTGGAGAATGTACCAGTTGTGAGAGGCAATGGGCCAGAGCAAATTCGTGAGTAGACCTGCCTGCAAAGTCGGTGGATCGAGAATTTAGCCACTCACAGTGGTGGGCATTAAAATCCCCTAAAATCACCAACTCAGCACGAGGGTACCGCTCAAGAACTTTGTCAGTCGTCACCTGCAGGTGCTCAAAGAGTGCTTTAGTCTCCCTGTCACCGCTATGAGACCTGTATAGGCATGCATAGATTCGAGTCTCACCTCCGTAGTCTACGCGCACCCACATTACTGACAGGTCCCTGTCTTCATAAAAATGGAGACGGCGACAGCAGATATCCTCCCGGACGTACATGCATACACCGGCACGTCTCAGAAATTTGTGTTCGAGTTTGTAGCCGGGGTAGTGTAGGTATGATGTATCGGCCGGGCAGGATATCTGCGTCTCCGTAAGAAACAAGAGGGTCGGCTGCGCAATCTCCAGATGAAGGTGGACTGCGTTCAGGTTGGAGTGAAGTCCCCTGATGTTGCAGAAGTCCATATATGTGGAAGAGGATGCCGCTGTAGATACATTTTTTCTATTTTTCTTCGTCATTTTTTTTGGGGGGGTTTAATTGGTTTGTGAGGATTCACTGTGTTGACAACTAAGGGGGCAATGGGGCGGTGCTAATCTACTCATGGTCGATGCGGGTAGTGCGATTTGTCGGCGCGGCGTACGAAAGGGCCCCCGCTCCCCCCCTGCAGCAGCGGTCGGGTTCCACTCCGGTCTCCTCCTCCGGCACGACTACTACTGCAGGGATTTTTCGCAGGCTGGCGGTTCAGCCTCCCAGGGTGGAGGTTGTAGTGATCCCTGGGTTCGGGAACCCATCTATCCTGCGGGCGGCCAGCGGACAACCGTTTCAGCGGGTCTTCCTGACCGCCGCGCCCACATCCCGCGCCCACACGAGCCAGTAGCAGTATTATAAGCACCACTAGTCCCCCGTTGTCAAAACAGCGAATTCTCTAGAGCTCTGGATACTTTACTCACCACAGGAACACAGCACTGCCGAAGATGCAGTGCTATTTGGTTGTGGTCTTCTGTAAGGCGGAGGTCCTTCCCCAGTCGGGCTGCTCCAAGTTTTGAGCGGAAAATATCACGCTATGCCCTACCTCTCATGATATATATGATGATAGTGTATTTGGTTTATTGAAATAGACACAATTGTTCAAATAACTCTAAAAAAATAAGTCTACCAGGGATAGATCTGGACTTCTGGGTGATCATGGAATGGCGCCACGTCTACAATCAGCTTTTCCGGAAGCATGTCTTTGACCACCGGCAGGGACTCATTGGAAGCATAACGAGTGGTTCCATCTTATTGAAACCATGTGGTACGATTCTAGCCATCAAATTCCAGTAGCATCGGTTCCAAGAACTCGTGTAACATTTTCACATATTCATTAGAATTAACAATAACTGAACGGCCGCGAGAAGTTTCGAAAAGGTAGGGTCCAATGATTTCTTTTGCTGAAATGGCAATCCATACAGTTACATTAGGAGAATGAAGTGGCCTCTCGTGTTTAGCTTTGAGATTTTCACTGCTCCAATGCTTGGTATTCTGTTCGTTTACATGTCCGTTGAGGTGAAAATTGGCTTCATCAGAAAATAAGATGTTGTCGAAATTACTGAATCGTTCTAACACTTGCGCAAATTTCATCCATTAGGTTTTAATTCCAGTACTATCTGGATCTTATGTGGACGTCATTTCAAATGTAAATTCAAAATATGACGTAATGATGTGATTCAGACGAACGTTTGCGCGTCGATAAATCTAGATTTCGTCGAACAGAAGCGGCAACTTGCTGCATATTCTCTTCGGTCTGAGAAGTCCGTGGGTCTCTAGTTTGCTTCACATTTAGCGTAGATCCCGTCTCTTCGAATTTCTTCACTCATTTATTTATTAAAGGAGCACTCAAACACCGATTTAAGTCGTGTAAACCGCATTCCACGCGAAATAAGCGTCTCACAGTACTAAGTGAACTGTTGTTTAAATAAAATTGTTTCAGTTAGGGCACTGCGGCTCTTTTCTTGAACTAGGAAGATAGCCAGAATTATGTATTGTATTTTTTATTAGTATTAATACGTTACAGTTTTTAGACCAAATATTATCTGTCTTTTAGTAGAAGTAAAATAAGAAGAAATAGCTCAACAAGGACTCAAAAAGAAAAAACTGATTGGCTGATTGGTCTTGCTACTAACAGTAACTTCTATACCAGTGGTCGTCGATCGACCAAAATTGTGTGATGAGCACAATTTTTTTACGTGTCTGAGTTTAATTTATTTACTTTATGTATTGGGAAATATATTAATATGTTCGTCAGCAAAGTTATCGTGGTAAAGGATCACCCCAGTTTGAGACACACACCCAGACGATAGCGTATGATGTGTGAGGTTATTAATATTGACAAAAAATAATCATACGACCAAAATTATGGTCAATAGCTACTTAAGTATATTTAAAGTGTAGAATGTGTGTTTACAGTCCACTGTTGGGCATAAACCTCTTCTTGGAAAAGAAGTTTTGGCCTTCTACATCACGGTGGCCAAACGAGTTGGTATAGAGTTTGTTTCAAGTTTTCCTTCCCTTTGCAGTGATGTTTTTTGCTTAATTTGCTCTTTTAGCTGTTTCACACGACACCTATGTGATGAAAAGGGATGATGACATTCTGTATGCTTAATCAATTACCAGACGTATATTTGTAATACAGAAAGTTAAAACAATGAAATAAAATTCATATGAAAGCAGTTGAAACAGTTCACTTAATATATCATACTTTATTTATGATAGCGATAACGTAACACGTATCTACACAAATATTAAACTAGACAACTTTGTTTTAAATCCATGTCTAGTCGGGATAAAACAGCAAACGATAGGTGATACAAAGATCCCAGATTTAACTTTTTTGGTTCTGATAGTCCATTATTCATTTTAATTTCTCCATGGCAAGGATTACACCAATTAATAAGTCCATCTATTGAGCAAGTGTGTGAACATTACAATGCTACGATGACTGTCATGCCTTTTACGTCTGAAAGCGTGAAAAAGCATCTCACGCCATAGTGTGTGTCGCCATATTGTATTATCTGCATTCGCAATTAGTACGGTTACCACAACTCTTGAATTCTATTCATACTTTCCATCGGGCAGATTAGAGACATTTTGGTAGGTTCTTAAAATAAGTAAATATTCACAAACTGCAATGTGATGAATGCTTCTGATGATCACGAAAAGCTCTACTTTCATCTCAAGCGGTAATCAGGTTCAGATTTTGTTATTTTTATCTTTTACTCTCTTTAATAGAACTTTAGTAACACTTTATATTATTTCTGTGATGATGGTAACAAAAATGAAGTGGAAAAACTTTTACGTATGAAAATTGATGGATATAAGACTAAAAGAACGACCAAAGAAAAGCTGAATCGACCTTTCTTTGGTCGTTCTTTAATGACGATAAACTGAAAAGTAAAAGATGAGAATGAAAAAAGAAAGCAGCACTAAACCCAAAACGGGAAGGATAAGTAGATGATGTTCAATGTTTATCAATCTTCTGGGTGATCTATTTTATGTCACAAGCAATGCGAGTGAACGTTAAAATTTTCCTAATTTTGTGTTTGAAGGTTTTCGATATTTCAAAAAAGAAAACGCCCGCATTAGGACTATATCATGTGTCGCGGGAGACTTTACAAACGTGCAAAAAGTGAACACAAAGAATATCCAGACTCAGAACAACAATTTGTGGATCACATGAAATGCTGTCTTCTGTAGTGTTTGAATCCAGAACACTCAACGCAGCAAAGAGTAGCATGGCGATCGCTTAAACCACTAGGCCAATCGTGCAGTCAATTCTATTACGTCTACCCGCATTCTATAATTTTATCAAGCATTATAGATAAATAGATATTTTTTTAATGTTTCTTTGTTTCTATAGAAATAATATTGTATGTGTTGTAAGTATTATACATTAATTATTAAATACATGTTTTTTAGGTAGTAGAGCCACGCTGATTTCAGCACGAGCGGGCCGGCTCGACCGGGGCAGTACTACTCTCCCACAGAAAACCAACCTAAAGCGCCAGCATCCGTGTTGTCGTGTTTCTTTGGTGTGTTTCTTTGGTGAGTGTGAGACCGGAGGCCCATTGATGCAGGGGTGACAGTTATCGTGGTAACTGTGTAAGCCTTACACTGTCACGATGACTGTCATGCCTTTTACGTCTCCAAGCGGGGTGTGAAAAAGCATCTCACATGGCCGCCATAGTGTGGGTCATCATGCTGCATTGTCTGCATTTGCAATGAGTATGGTAACCACAACTCTTGGATTCGATTCATGCTTTCTATTAGGCAGAGTAGAGTCACTTATGGTTACAAAACTGTTATTTATGGTGAATTTATAATGTGTATGTATGTCACCTACATATGTGTTCTTCAAATTCACCAATTTTCTTATATCCAACATCACACTCACCATTAAAATAAATCTAACGACACCTGAAACCTGAAAATCCATCAAGCTGTCTAGACTACAGAGCGTGCCGAAGAAATATACGTATATACACATATACTCAAATATATAACCCTTAAGATGTCTGCGATGACACGGGCACATAACTATACATTTATCTCGTCTGACTGTACATGATGCGACGTGACAAATGAACCGCCGAAAAAACTGTTGTGGATATCCTGCTATAAATGGTAAACACCACAAGTCACACGGTGGACAACCGTTGCCAACGATCTGGTGCGGGCAGACTTAGATGTAGGGACAGCCAAGATCATCTGACTTGGCGCCGGAAGGCGAGGAGAGCTGACACCAAAAAAAGAGAAGAGATACAGAAGTAGATTGTGCAAAACCAGGCAACTCGTCTTTCGGAACGCAATTTTCAGAACGACAAAAATCAGAATCAAAAGGGCCTTAATTTTGTTACCCGATTTATCAATATTTTGGAGGCTGCTGACATTCATGATTTCTGCTATAATGAAATCTATTTGAAAGTTAAATTATCCATGATCACAAAAAGCAATATCAAAGAGAATTGAAATTGCGGAAATCGATAAAAAAAGTAATATTCTGGCATGGCTAAATTCAAATTACTTTTTACGCTTTTATATACTTCACTATTTACTAATAAAACAAAATTTGGTTGCTTATTACCCTACTTTTAGTTTTTTCACGTTTATTTTGGAAAAAAAATGTTACTGACACAAAAAAAGTATTCAGGTAAGTATTCAGTAAGATTTCAGTACTAGTGAATCGGCTCGGCCGGAGCAGTACTACCCTCCCACAGAAGACTAGCCTAAAACGCCAGCATCCGTGTTGTCGTGTTTCGTTGCTGGGTGTGAGACCGGAGACCCATTGATGCAGGGGTGACAATTATCGTGGTAACTGTGTAAACCTTACACTGTCACGATGACTGTCATGCCTTTTACGTCCCCAAGCGGGGTGTGGAAAAGCTTCTCACAAGGCCACCATAGTGTACATGCATTGTCTACATTTGCAATGTGTATGATGACTACAACTCTTGGATCCTATTCATGCTTTGTGTCAGGCAAAATAGAGTCGCTTTGGCAGGCTCTAAATATAGAAAAAAATAATTCTATAATTAAAAAAATTCAGTGTCACTTTTTGTTTAGACTCAGGAATCGAACCGAAGTATATATAACATATGATGTACACATTGTACATTTTTATTTATTTAAAAGGATAACGCGCGCAGTAGGAATAAATTCTGAGTCGCAGGGGACTTTACAAACATACTAGAAACAGACGCAAAGAACACCTAGAATCAGAGCAACAATTTGTGGATAATACAAAGTGTTGTCCCTTGTGGGGTTTGAGCCTCCAACACTCAGCGCAGTATAGAGCGATGTTGCAACCGCTTAAACCACTAGGCCAACCGTGCAGTCATTATAAGAGTGGTTTTGCACGGGTACTTGCAACTCAAGAGTTCTTGAGACCTCTTGGGAGAAGGTTACTCCTTGTCGTTTATTCTGTTAAAGGTAAACGAAAGTATTGCTTCACATTGTATTTCCATGATGCCTTGAACACCTGGAAATTTGACTTAGAAAATACAAGTCTACGGAGACAAGAATATTCTCGAGCTGATGATGAATTTATTCTTGAACAGCTAATAAACTAACACAGAAATACCGAAAGATTTTTTTGTCAAAAAATATATCGTATTAGCTCTTATCCACAATTTTAGACGTTTTTATCTCACAATAGAACTGTGCCGTACTCTCTGAAGCAGTAATCGTATTTCCTTTCGGTTAGAGGTCGACAATTGAGAATCGATTTGACGCTTCACGACAAATGAGGCTTAACCTTTACGGGGAACAGGAAAACGAAGAAAGCTATGTACAGTCAGCGAATAAAACAATGTGAAAGTAAATTTTTATGTTATCTACATTTACATAGGGATATTAATTTGGTTTGTGTACGCTTAAAAAAAAAAAACATCTGATTAAACTCAAATTGTTGCACGACATACAATGTGCTATAAATATTGTTTTTGATTCTTTATCGTGACATATTTCTTCCTCATTTGTCATCAATGCAACGGTAATATGAAACAGCGAAGCTTAGAAGGGGACAGTTCGCTTTTTAAGAAAAAAGAAAGAGAGAGAAATAGGGAATGAGAGCATCTGTGCTATCGTATTTCGTTGGTGAGTGTAAGACCGGAGACCCATTGATGCAGGGGTGACAGTTATCGTGGTAAGTTAGCCTTACACTGCCACGGTAAACGGGAGGGGTTTTCCCCTCCATCCGCTACAATGGACAGCCACGAGGAGATGACGTCAGCGTGTGCTGTACGTTGTCTAAAATAGAGAGTTTACCCGCAGATGGTGCCCGCGGTAGCGGGCAGGCGCTAGGAGGGATCTGGATGTCGTAATATCTGCTTTTCCCAGATCCCTCCTACGTAAATAAAAAGCACAGAAAAAAAAATACACTACCACGGTGATTGTCATACCTTTAAAATTCGAAAGCGGTCGTGAAAAAATCATAGTATGCAGTCGCAATTAGTATGCTGACCATGATTCTTAAATTCCACTCATGATTTTCATCAGGCCGAGTAGAGTCACTTTTGCAGATTCTTAGAGTAAAAAAACAAACAGCATTCTTAATTATAAGTGAAATTCCCAATATAGTTCTGTTTATAATTGTGTGAGTGTGTATGTGTGTGTATGTGTGTGTGTGTGTGTGTATATGTGTAAATATGAGTGTGTTTATCAGTAATCTAATTGTTATACTACAGTCACTATCCTAGTTTGGAATCAGATGGTATGTATGTCTCAAATTATTAATAAATATCATATTTATAATACTAATCAATTGAAATTCTATGAATTTATAAATAATAAGACAGAAAATATCCAACCCGAGAGATCCAAGCTTCACCACGAACTGGAAGACTCCATATTGATACGAGTTTTCACAGAAAGCATCAGACCATTGAGTGACCTCTCCGTATGGTGACGGGTGCAGAATAAGGAGTGTCACCACTTCTACTCGACTACGGAAGCAGGAGAACTTTATTGCAAACAGAAGGAAAACTTGGAATTTCAATACCGAGATCATAGTGGGCAACACTTGTGCTGGTAGTGAGTTGCAGGTTTTGACTGCTCGGCCCAGGGAAGAAGATCCGAACCTTTAAGTTCCAGAGCGTGTCTCTGCCAGTCTGAAATGGTGACTTCTCAGGCTAGAAGATATTGCCGTGTAGAGGACATGAAAATTGATGACTTTTGAGTAGCAAGTTTCCAAAGATAGTGGTAAACGGTTAGCGTTTCTTTTTTATTTTAAGAGCCTACCGAAGTAACTTTACTCTGCTTGATGAAAAACATCAATAGAATCCAAGAGTTATGGTCACCATACTCATTGCAAATGTTGACAACACAGTATGGTGACCCACATTATGGTGGCCTTGTGAGATGCTTTTTCACACCCCGCTTGAGGACATAAAAGACATGACAGTCATTGTGACAGTGTAAGGCTAACACAGTTACTACGATAACTGTCACCCCTGCATCAATGGGCCTCTGGTCTCACATTCACCAAAGAAACACGACAACACTGATGCTGGCGCTTTAGGTTGGTCTTCTGTGAGAGGGTAGTACTGCCCCGTTCGAGCCGGCCCGCTCGTGCTGAAATCAGCGTGGCTCTACTACCTAGAAAAACCTATGTTCAACAGTGGATTGGTAAGGGTTGTTAATGATGATAATGTGTATCCAACCCCAGAATCAAAGGAGGGTGAAAACTCTAAGAGTTATGATCACCATACTCATTGCGAATATAGACAATACAGTATGGTGACACACTATGACGGTCTGGTAAGATGCTTTTTCACGCCCAGCTTGGGGACGTAAAAGGTATGACAGCCATCTTGGTAGTGTAAGGTTCATACACTTAGCATAAACGCACTTACCAACGAAACATCATATCATATCCATCCATCCATAATATCATATCACCCATCTGCTCTTTTATCTTTTAAAGAACAAAAATCGTTCAAGTTTTGTCGTCTACACTTAATTTAATCACAACATAAAGTAGAAACAACAGTAATAGTAAAATGTTGTACAAAAATATTTTTTCTATATCTATCTTATCTAAAAATGTACTTCTTTTATCGTTACAATGTCAGATTAAGTAATATTTTATAATTTTTCAACATTATTTTTATAATAAACTCGAAAGAAATAGACAGAAAAAGTTTTTATAACAACAGTTTTAAAGGTTGAAGAAACGTTATGACTGAAGCTGGATATACGATTCAGAATAATAAAGAGTGTAGCGATGGATTACGTGCAGAATGTTACCATTTCTTTTTATAATTAGGATTACCTAATTATTGTGAAATCAGTGTGGTTCTATTAAGAACCACACTGATTTCAGCACGAACGGTCCGGCTCGAACAGAGCAGTACTAGCCTCCCGCAAGATGGTCTGCAGGAGCTGGATGCGAGAAGCCCAAAATCGGTCAGAGTGGTGTGTTATGTGAAAGGCCTTTGTCCAGTAGTGGACAGCTATAGGCTGACGATGATGATTTATTATAAATCCAATGATAGGTGATGTAACATATTCTAATATCAGTTTATTATCTTTTCATTAGGTAGTAGAGCCACGCTGATTTCAGTACGAATGGACCGGCTCGATCGGGGCAGTACTGCCCACCCACAGAAAACCAATCTAAAGTGCCAGCATCCGTGCTGTCGCGTTTCGTTGATATGTGCGAGATCGGAGACCCGTTGATGCAGGGGTGACAGTTATATTGGTAACTGTTTGAGCCTTACACCGTCACGATGACTGTAATGCCTTTTACATCCCCAAGCGGGGCGTGCTAAAGCATCTCACTAGACCGCCATAATCTGGGTCACCACCTGGGTCTATATTTGCAATGAGTATGGTGACTAGAACTCTTGGATTCTATTCATACTTTCTATCAAGCAAAGTAGAGTCACTTTGGTAGGCTCTTAGTATAAAAATAAAACCTGTGGGTGTCGTTTGAGGCGATAGAGAGAAAAATTACGCAGACCAACAGCACTACAAAGAGAATGAAGTTTGAAATAAACCCTACAACCATCTGGCCAGTGCCATCTAATAAACCAAAATCTTCTTTTAAAGTGAGTCCTATGTCCAACAGTGGACTGGATAATAATTAAGAAATAAAATAGGTGTCATGCTCCTCACCACAAAAAGAGAATCTTCCGACCAGGAGAAGTGAAGGTACCAAAAGCCGGATACAGTACCGTTCATTGGAGAGGTGTACCTACGAGTATTTACATTTGCAAGGTTTTATCTTTATCGGTTAAGCAAAAACGGTCTCAAGATTCAAATATTAACGAATTCTTGGCCCACTTTCACCTTCGCACCTTTCTAATCTATCAGACAGTATCACAACCTTAACATTCCCTTAAATTTTCTCTTCTCTTCTCGTTTATAAGACAATGCTTGCACTAGGAATACCCTATCGCGCGGGTAACAAACATATAAGAAACGGATACAAAGAACACCCAGACTCAGAACAACAATTTGTGGATCACACAAAGTGTTGTCCCGTGTGGGTTTTGAACCCACCACACAAACCACACTTAGTACAAGTCAGACCTGTGTAACTTCATATGTGAATTTTAACCAACCGCTTAAAATACGCAAGGCTTTTAATCAAATGTAAATCGCTCGGGGGTAGTATCAACCGCGCTCTCAACCCCCTCTCAGTACACCACTTTCGTAAAGTGAAGAAGCACGTTGTACTTTCAACCCTGTTTATTTTTGTTTTTACGAAAAAATCCTATCATAGCTAACGTTAAACGAGTCTCGATGTTAAACATATTGATATTGGAAAAATTCGAAACAAAAAATGTAAGTTTCTTTGAGATTTCGTAAAAATTAAGTAAAGGTGCGCCAAGAATTCGTTAGCATTTGAATCTAATATCCCGCGTCAACTTGTTACGGGAGTTTTTGGGACCGATGCTACTGAAATTTGCTGGCTACAATCGTAACACATTGTTTCAACAAGATGAAGCCACTTGTCACACATCCAATGAGTCTCTGCCGGTGGTCAAAGACATGTTTTCGTAAAAGCTCATTTCCAGACGAGGTGACATTCCATGGCCACCTAGAAATCCAGATCTATCCCCGGCAGACTTATTTGTATGGGTTTATTTGAAAAACCGTATCTACATTAATAAACAAAATACTCTACGTCAATTCAACGAAAAATTAACGATGAGATGTCGGCGATCTCGTGGTCTTATTGCAGAAGAACATGAGACTGTTGGTATAGTGGTGGTATCCTGACTGATGAGGCATAGATTCTGGGGTTCAGATCTCATTCAGGCCAAATAAACTCACACAATATAATTCAACTACACCTGTCTGATTCCAAATAAGACAGAGCCTGTGCTATGGTTACCAGGCTGTTATAAATAAGTGTGATGAGTGTGACAATTGACTCTACTCTGCCTGATGGAAAGCATGAATAGAATTCAAGAGCGCTGATCGCCATACTCACTGTGAATGAAGACAATGCAGTATGGCGACCGTCACTATGGTGGCCTAGAGAGATGTTTCTTCACGCCCCATTTAAAGGACCCGGGATCGTAGTGGGAGGGAAACGGTGCATTGGTAATGAGTTCAAGACTTTAACTGATTTAAATAAAGCCTTCTCTTTAGCATCGCGTTTTGGATTACTATTATATACCACGCTAGCCAGACGGGATATTATAGAGTTTGTTTCAAGTTTTCCTTCTCTTACCCTGCGGAGTTTGCCCCCTTAGCCATCTCTTACGACAACCACAGGACGAATAGAAGTGTTATAACTGTAAGTATGTCTTCAATAGTACAGTTCCATTCACCACAATTTAGGCACCGCTGTCCATTAATTCAAGTCTAAACTAATGTTTTATTCCAAAAGGAATCAGATTAAAACATGACTGTAGGCAATTTTCCAAAGTAGTTTCTTCAGAACTTTATCACTGCCAAACAACTTGGCTTAGAGATTATATTTCAACAAAGTTATTCGTCAATTAATATTCTCAGTTTGGAGTTTAGAAAGCAAATTAAACTTTACTTAGAAATGTCTTAAATTCTGTGTAAATAAGGTTATTAAGGTTTTTTCGTTTACTATTTCAAATGAGGTTTTAATTGTACAAGAGAAACAGATCATAGATCACCTGACAGTTAGTACATATCGCCTCAAATCAGGCACTCAGAACCAAAGAATCAGATGTGTGACAAGTGATTTGGCTCTTTCTTCCTGTGACAACCAGTTAAAACCTGGAACTCGCTACCAACGCACGTGTTTCCGTCCCACTATGATTCCAAATCCTCTAACTGGGGTGTTAAAAGCATTTCACTAAGCCCTTCGTGACAGCCGAGGCCAGTACGTGGCTTTGTGAGTAGACTGGTTCTCTGAGAGTCCCACACACGCCTTTCGTTGCTCTATGGAGGGTATGGTGCGAAAAAAATGGTGTGTGTCACCACGTTTCATTGTTTGTAATCGAAATGACTATTTGACCACCATTTTTGGATTATACTGAGGTTTACCATAAAGTAGAGAAGAGTCAGTTTAGCAGGCTCTATTTAAAAAAAGTGTTTCTGCCCTTTGAGGTCTTTTCCCAGAATCATAATTATTAAGAACTGCAGTAATCTCTCTTCCACGATTAAAAGCAATAAACGAAGTGGTTGACATCAATTTTTTCTATAAGGTCATGATATGTACATGTGGTGACGGATTCAGAATACATGGTGTTACTACCCCTATTCATCTCGTGGGTGTCGTAAAAGGCGACTAAGGGACCAAGTATACAAGACAACATCATTACAAAGAGAAGGAAAACTTAAAACTCTATTCCAACCCGTTTGGCCAGCGTGGAATGGTAGGCCATAACCTTGCTAAGGAAAGGCCTATATCCAGCAGTGGACTGTAAAAGGCTGTTGATGATAACTGCAAATACCACACAAATAACCACACAATCTCTTTAAGGATTAATGAAAAGTATTTTGAAGTTAACCCGTGAACCCTTAACACTTAAAGTTTCAGTAATAATCCCTACTACAGTTCGTGTATCATTAATAACCTCACAGCCTTACATAACTCACACACGGCCATCTAATCCCAAACTAACCTGAGCCGAGTGTTATAGTAACAAAACTGTTTATGAACATACTTATAAATGTCCAAATAAATGTATAATATGGATAAATTATACTCAAACAGAGAAAAATTAACGTATTCATCACAAAATTACTTATTCCGGTTTGAAAATAAACTTACAAACTCTAGCTTAGCGTCACACCAAGCCCTTTTTTTTATCGTGTGGAAACCCCCTCGGGCCGTCACCCCACCGGGGTTTACGGCGGGGTGGTGTATCGGAATCGGACCGACTAAAACCACACGATGTGCCACTCTGCGCCTGACATAGGAGGGATCCGGGAATAGCTGCTATTACGACATCCAGATCACACTAACCCCTAAACTTTCAGATCCGTCCTAGTTCATTTCGTTTTATTAATTGTCTCAAAGCTGGGCGTGGACCTAAAACTTAACATTAAAACGTTGAAATAAAACCATAATTGGAGTAATTTGTTAAATGAAAGTTCAGAAAGATATCGATCAAGTCCTAATTTGGTTCCTATCTTGAATATTTAACAGTGATAATTCATTCTTTGGACGTCTAAGTTTTACTAATGGCGGTCGATAAAGGAATTCGTACCTGAAGATGCTGAAATAGGAATTTTTAAATTGCGTCTAATACTTTCATTTGTAATTATTTAGCTGTGAATTTAGGTTACTTATATTTTTCATATCGTAATTTATTTATTTCTTAAGGTTTACCTTGTGTTTGCAATATAAGTGCAGAAAAATGTATTTATAACGGCATTACATTACAAATCTTTAAAATTCTCAGATTTTGTCTACAACAGTATAAAAAGTAGGTTTTATTATGTTTATTATATGTTACTTTTATTATATGTGACAGTTATCGTGGTAAGTGTGTGAGCATTCCACTACCATGATGACTGCCATGCCTTTCTTGCCTCCAAGCGGGGCGTGAAGAAGTATCTCACTAGGCCGTCATAGTGTGTGTTACCATACTTTGTTGTCTGCATTTACAATGAGTATGGTGACCCCAACTCTTGGATTCTATTCATGCTTGCCATCAAGCACAGTAAAATCACTTTGGCAAGCTCTTAAACTAGAAAAAAGTTGAATGTTTACAACATTTTTATCCAAACTACATAAATATAATGACGTACTTATTTGGCAAATTGAACTCGATTAGATGATTTAAGCAGGTGGTAAATATATCTTTTTCCAGTGGTGTACAGGACACCAGGATCAACAGCAATAACCCACGGTCACACAGAGTTATGTCTTGGGAAGCACATGGAAAAATCAAACTGTTTTGAAACTCGGACGAAATTAATCAGGAGAAAATTAGGAGTGTTGGGCATATGATAAATCTACTTTAGCAAAGCAGGACACAAAACGAAGTAAAGAGTTTGATCATAAAACCAAAAGCTGAATCCTTTGCGACTTTTTTCTAAATTTAGTCTGTGGAAGGTTTCTTACCTGATAAAATAACTGATACTCGGTATCGGTGAGTCTCAGGGCGACTTCTTCTGGAAAATGTAAGAGAGTCCTCAGAGATGCCAACTCTTCGTCGTTACTCTCGTCTGGTACTGAGGAACCTGGAATTTAAGTTGAGGTCAGTAAACTGCAGTTATATTTCTGAACTTTTTTTTATATCAACTGTTTTTTTATATCAATTCTTCGTCACAGGCCAGTCAAATATTGGCAGGTACTGGTGCTCATGAACATCTGGTATGGACACCTATGATTACAAGGATTCTTTCAGTACTTTTCATTGGTGAACGACGTTACTGGACGCCAATACCCTAATACTAGGGGAGGAGGGAACTTAAAGAAGTTAAAAATCTCTGATGTATTCTAATTTTCCCACTCCGTTGTGGTACAGACAATGAGCAGGCGTATCACCTGACGAGAGTAACTGTCGATGCCCATAGATACATGGTATGCATTCAATTCTAACGTTTCACTTTTCACTAAGTGAGTGAGTGACGTAAGGCCCAATCCTCATTCCACCTTATTTAGGAGGGGGGGATTTGCACCTATCATACATAAAAAGGAGGATAATATGCTCACCTTCATCATCAATACCCTGGCTAGTTGCTGAGCCACTAGGCTTAGGTCTGCCGTCTCGCATCTCACAATATACTCAAATAATATTATAATAATAATAATATAAATTAATTCACATCTAAATTTAACTAGCAAAAAATTGTGATTAGCGCCATCTATTGACGTGGTCGTTTTCATGTGAATTGTAGTGACATCTATTAGGCGAAGAGCAGCAACTTTTGTGGTGATTTCATTGTTTTGTGTCGATTGATTCTGTAACAAAAGAAAATTTATTTCAATAAATTGCAGTTTAAATAAAATAAAAATAAAATAAATAAATATTTTGAACATTTGACACAAGGTCATGACACACAACGTCATCTAACTAGATAACCAGACTGACTGATAGAATATTTATATATATTTTTTGTACATACAATACGCATTATACATAGAAAACGCCCAAACTCTGAAACAAATATTTGCAGATCATACAAACATTTGGTCCGGACCTGGTAATCAAATTCAAAACCTCAAACACGGCAGTCGCATTCGAGGCAATTATTAACAAGAAAATGGCATAAGAAACCAACAATTAGTATTGTTCTGCGGCACAGTTTTGCGAAATCGTTGGTTGTGGACCACTATACAGCATTGCCAGCACTCGCAATGAGTATGGTAACCACCACTCTTGGATTGATGCTTTCCATCAGGCAGAGTAGAGTCACTTTGGCTAATTCACTAAACTAGTGGTACGTTTAACTCAGATAACGGCAACTTTATGAGAGCAGTATCTGATTATACTTGACGAAAAGAAAATATAAATATTATCAAGGATTTGCGGTTAGATGAACAAGTTGCTACTTCACAAACTCAGTGAAAAAGCATGTTCACTGTTGAACTGGTCAGTCTGCAACCACAGCCAGTGAAGTCTAATTGAAATTTCAAATAATTTAAAGAACATACTAAGTACTTACTAGCTCTTAATAATTAAATATAATTAAATCAATAATAAAACTTTGCGTGTGGTGCCGGATTAAGAATACTTAGTGTCACTACCCCCATTCACCCCATGGTTGTCGTAACAGGCGACTAAGGGATCAAAATACAAAACAATAAACACACATACACACATGTACACATACACACTTTTATACTTTTTTTTTGTTTTAATTTTATTTTACATTCTACTAGCTGCCGCCCGCAACTTTGTCCGCGTAGAATAGTTACTCTGGGCTGACGCTTACTTTAACCCACGACTTCGTTTATATAGGTGAGCAAGGGAACAATTCTGCCATACATGATTTATGCGAACCGTTAACCGTTTACGCAGCGCAAACAGCGGAAGCTCTCAATAGGAACAAAGTCTCCCGATTTTGAAACGTTCTTCATTGGTGCTCCGTTGCTATTGATCTTAGCGCGATGATATATAGCCTAAAGCCTTCCTCGATAAATAGGCTATCCAATACAAAAAAAAAATTTCAACACCGACCTGTAGTTCCTGAGATTAGCGCGTTCAAACAAACAAACTCTTCAGCTTTATAATATTAGTATAGATTTCAACTAAACTTCAATAAATATTTAAATATTGTAAAATCTCACATTTTAATGCGGCAACTGTCGTTTAATTAAACCTTATTATTTATTTGTAAGCATAAATAAAGTATGTAAGACAACACCACCGTAAAGAGAAAGAAAATTAAAAACAAATCCTATTCCAACCCGTCTGGTCCGCGTGGTACAGTAGGCCAAAACTCCTGCTAATGAGAGGCCTATGTCCAGCAGTGGGCCGATAAAGACTGTTGATGATAATTATGTTTTTTATATTTCTTAACAACACATATATAAACCCAAGACTATCTCAAAAAAAAACAATAAAGATGAAAATTGTACACTTACTCGTAGATACACCAATATATCTAACAACATATCAAAGAATCGCTTAGAACCTTTAAAAACCTTTTAGATTGAAGCTCACAGAACAATTTTCATAAAACGTTTTTCTATTTTACTAAGGGTTTTTGTATCTCAGAGGTCGATCAACTTAACAAATGAATTGATATGCTATGTAACTTCGTATCTTAAGAATAAAAAGATGACAAAAAATATGATCGGCCGAGTAAAAGATGAAATAAAAATAGAATGAAAGAAAATATCTCCGGTTTCTTCGACCGATAGGACCTTCGAACCCATACTTTTATCTAAAAGACTGGCAACGAGCTCATGATTTCTAAGATGCTGAATAAAATATAATTCGTTATACAAATGGATAATGGTCCTGAATAAAGATCGTGTCGTGACGCATAGAGAATACTGAATATTACCACCTCCATGTTTTGTAAGTCTGGCCAGCTTAGTATAGTAGTCCAAAGTCCGCTTTCTGTGGAGGCTACAATTAGAAACGATTAATGAGATTAAATTGGAACTCAATCAGTGTGGTACCTTTTGAGTTTTTGAACCGTATTTACCAACTTAATATTAATATATTTATAGATAAGTATATCTTATTTTCCAGTACGGGAAAGAAGGAAAACGCAGCATTGGTAGGTTCCCCACAAGATGGTCAGATGACCTGGTAAATTTCGTGGGAAGCTGCTTGATGCGGACGGCACGGGACCGGCTGTTATGAACAGTGAACGTCATTTGGCGTTAGTTATAAAATAATGTGTTACTGCTAACCACACTTTCGCAAATTCCAGCGTAGACGGACATCACACTAAACAGATATAAGACTTTAGTGTGCTTAAACAAACTTATTGCAATTATTAATTCGATTAAGACCATTATATATGTAAATGTAATTAAATCAGTGTTATTAATTATTAAACATTAATTATTAACTTGTAATTCATGTTTAATCTATTCAAATCTTGTAATTGATGGCACAGTTCTTGATTTAACCCCTTCGGCAACTAACGCCGCGTAGAATTTAACTTTCATACGGCTTTGGTGGTTAGGATGCGGTTCTATAAAATGTAGCTCCATCGTTTTGGTAAAAGGTGAAATTTCTAACAGATTTATGCTAATCTTGGCATCTTGTGTGTAATCAAGTATGATGATGAAAGAACAAAGCCTCGAAAATTCACCCTTATTATATTATACTAGGCTACGGATGATTATACAAAGCGAGGTAGATTACTGGAGGTCCAAACACCACTGTCTCCTCACACAGGGGATGGGAAATACACTTCTTTTTATGCTTTTTACGAAAAGTGACTACCGTCGTCCATAAATATCTGGAATTTAGGAGCAAAAAGACTTGATTTCCAGATAGCTATGGGTGGTTGTATTCATTTACACAATATTATCCATCCCTATTATTTTTTTTCTATCTTAAGAGCCTGCCAAAATGACTCTACTCTGCCTAATGGAAAGCATGAATAGAATCCAAGAGCTGTGGTCACCTTACTCATTGCAAATGCAGACAATGCAGTATGGCGGCCTTGTGAGATGCTTTTTCACACCACGCTTGGGGACGTAAAAGGCATGACAGTCATCGTGACAGTGAAAGGCTTACACAGTTACCACGATAACTGTCACCCCTGCTTCAATGGGCCTCCGGTCTCACACTCACCAACGAAACACGACAACATGGATGCTGGCGCTTTAGGTTGGTCTTCTGTGGGAGGGTAGTACTGCCCCGGTCGAGCCGGCCCGCTAGTGCTGAAACCAGCGTGGCTCTAATACTCTTAACTCTATCTCTAACGTATCACAATTCACGTTCAAAACATCAATATGAACATTAGCGAGCATACACACAGTAAGATCCATCCTTAAACCACATTAACGAGTCATATCTCGCTTCAAAGTTCGCCCTGGTAAAGTTTATACGAATTGTGTACGAGAAATTACGTATTTGAAGCCTTGTGTTAGAGGTTTTATTCAATTATTGTTTTAAATAATATAAATGGTATAAGTTTAACTGCAATTAAAACACTTACGAGTACTTCAGAGTATTCATCATCATCTACAGCCTTTAATAGTACACCGCTGAGCAAAAACTCTCATTAGAAAGGAGGTTCCGTTTCATTAAGCTACGCTGGCCAAACAGATTGGTAAAGAGCTTTTATCAAATGTTTTTCCTCTTTGCAGTGATGTTGTCTTAAGTGTTTTGATATCTTGTTCACTTCTTACGACAGCCATGGCATGAATAGAGGTGGTGATACTGCTGGTGGTTATTCTTAATTCGTCACCACACTGATACTAAACATGAATAAGAACACACATCTCACACGCCGCTGTCTGTCCCTAAACTAGGTAGAGCCTGTACCACCTGTAAGATGGGGAGCCACACTGATTTCCGCACGAACGGGCCGGCTCGACCGGGGCAGTACTACCCTCTCATAGGAGACCAAGCTAAAGTGACAGCATCCGTGTTGTCGTGTTTTGTTATGATATATATATATCTCTTTGTAATGATGTTGTCTTGCGTACTTTGTTCCCTTAGTCGCCTTTTACGACACCCACGAGATGAATAGGGGTGGTAACACTATGTATTCTTAATCCGTTACCACAAACATATATGTAACAGAAATAAGGAACACGCAGACTCAAAACAACAATTAGTGGTTCACGCAAAGTGTTGTTAAATATGAGATTTTAAACCTACAACACGCACGGTAGGAAGCGGTGAAATGACCGCGAAAACTACACTCACGCTATGACTCCCAGGAGTAAGGCAGTGGTTGTAAATGTAGATTAAACTGCGGAGAGAAGACAGCGAAATAAATAATTGGACTACCACGTACAGCTTGTGACACAAGTTAGCACTTATCTTATTTCCTTTTGAACGTTTATGGTAACAAACACGTACCTGTTTTATGAGTGGTACGTCCCGTATTACCGGGGATAAAATATGTCTAAAGTTACGTGGTGTTACCATATCTTTTCTGTGGGTTTGTTTTGTTTTTCTATGGTAAACGAGTGAATATTGTTCGACGATCTGATTTTATATATGTTTTTCTATACATTTACGTAGATTGGTTTAGTAAATGCCCTGATTAGAAGTTTAATTAGGTCACATTACATATGTACTTTTTTTATATATTTTGGACAATTTGACACAGAACGTCATCTACTTTCTTCCTCAAAAACTTTTTGAAGTCATACTTCTTTTAGCGCGAATGGGAAAAATGATGAGAGTTAATTTTTACGATGCACGCGCGCACCGACAGAAAAAAGCAACAGTCTGAAGTTAGTTGCCAACGTATGTCGTATCAGTACAAATAATCAGTGTGAATAAATAAAAAATATATTGGCGTTTATATTAATTCAATCGTATTTATGATGGTGATAGATATTTTTATTTGTTATTTTTGGATTGTTACGACAAAGAAATGTAAGTACGTACGTACGTACATAAGCATACACACTCTGTTTTTTTTTAATTTCATCAGTTCAAGTCACCGTTATTTGATTAAGTAACGTAAAAGCTACATTGCAAAAATAACCATACGCATTCCACATACGGCTGATTCCAAGCTAGGCAGAGCCTGTGCCATAGCGTGTTCAAACTAAGACTATATGTTTAACAAACAAATATTTGCAGACCATACGAACATTTGATTTTAAGATAACCCAGCTGACTTACGCAACCCCGTCTGCGTATCCTATTGACTAGCGTGAATTAATTTGCTTACCATAAAAAAGACAGTAGCTCGAATATCAGAGAGATGGTGTGATTATAGTCTAGGCGACGCTCTTGTAATACTGTGTAGACTTCTTGTCGATGTGCTAGGGGGAGTTAATGGTTAAAGGACTAACATCTTGATTATTTTATTTCATAGTTTGAAAACAAGTGATTTGTCTTTTGTAAATAATCTATCGCTATAAGCTATCGGACCAACTCCAGTACCAAGTGGTGTCAAAGGTCTGTAGAAAGTGTATTAGAGTTCCAACTCCTAAAGATGTTCGTATGGCAACTAGAATGGTTTAACGTGCTCTTCTAGGCACGGAGCGGTTCCAACATTTTAAGAATGGTCACTCATCTATAGACACCTAGCTAGGATTGCTTAACCTTGCAAAATACTCTGCTTGCTGCTGTACCAACTTGGGAGTCCTCTCATATCACCCACTGGTGGTTATATGGGACTCGAATCGACAAACCAAATACCATTTCAGGTACTAGTAGTTGGGGAACTAAGTGCACCCTAGAAAGGAAATTCCTGGAACCCCGACGTACCTCGGGCCAACTACGGCTTGTACACTCCTACGCTTGCACGCGTTCCACCACCGGTTCCTGCTTTTGCTAGGATAATAGGTGAGACTTTTTACTCTCAGGCTGGTCCGCCTGAGACATCTGCGGCACCTGGCCTACTCCCGGGTGTGGTGGACCAAGAGAGTTCTAAATCTCTCCCAGTCCCGTTCCGCCATCTCCTTCGCAAGTATAACTTACTCACAGAAAGAGACAGCGAACTCCTCTACCCTCTATGACGTAAAAAGATTTTCTTTCATCCCTTTCTGATCAAAATCCATATTTTTCTTATCCGATAATGAAAATGCCAAGATATTTGATTGATTGTGTAATAGCGAGAAAAGTTTCAAAGAAACTAATCTAACCCCCTCTCATCTGGATCCAACTCATTATATGTCTCGAACTTACTAACTGATTTAGTAATTAGTAAGCTTCAGTAATCAGAATCGTTTGAGGAACTAATTACTTACTAAATTAATTTTATTTGTTGACCTGTTGGTATAGTGGTAAGCGATTCTGACTGTTGTATCAGAGGTTGTGGGTTCGATTCCCATCCAGAACAAATATATTCTGATGAGCATGATTATTTGTTCTGTGTCGGAGTGTAGTTTATGCATGACAGATAAATGTATGTATTTAGTAATATATAAATAAGTTTAAAGTAGCTCAGCGTGCGATGGAGCGGGCGATGATGGGTGTTTCTCTGGCTGATAAAATTCGTAACGAGGTTATTCGACAGAGAACTACAGTAACTGACATCACACGGAGAATCAGTATGCTGAAGTGGAAGTGGGCCGGCCATGTCTCCAGACGAACCGATGGTCGCTGGAGCCGAAGTGTACTAGAGTGGATACCACGATTGAGCAAAGGTAGTCTAGGGCGCTCTGCGGTGCGATGGAGCGACGACTTGAAGAAGGCAGCGGATTGATGCGAATTGTCCAAAACCGGGATGGTTGGAGACCTTCGTTCAGCAGGGGATGGCGATAGGTTGATTGATGATAAGTATGTTTATCAGGAATCTGGTTACCATAACTTCTGTCTAGTTGGTTGATAAAGTAATCGTGCGTGAGATGTGTGAGGTCATTTTTATAGGTATTCTCTTTATAACAATTGTATATACATGTTAATTACGTTTTTAAGTGTATATTATATAATAAAAGTAACTAAAATACTTCCGTGTGGTGACGCATTAAGAATACAGAGTCTCACCACCCCTATTCATCTCGTGGGTGTCGTAAGAGACGACTAAGGGAGTAAACTACCCCCAGCACAAAGCGAAGTGACCGCTTAAACATACATGCTTCTCTACACTATCTGTGCCATCGTGCAGAAGAGCAATGCCGTTAAAGCAAAAAAAAAAAAATTCTGGGGCTGTCAGAGTGACTCTACTCTGCCCAATGGAAAGCATGAATAGAATCCCAGAGTGGATCACCATACTTATTGACAAGATCACTGTAAAGAGATGGAAAAATAAATACAAACGCTATACCAACCCGTCAGGCCAGCGTGGTATAGTAGGCCAAAATTTCCTTTTTAAAGAGAAGGCTACGTCCAGCAGTGGACTGTCAAAGGATGTTGATGTGATGATGTGAAACAAAATATATATTTAAAATTATAATAAAATACTAGACCACCGACTTCGGGTATAGGAACCAAGAAGCCGAAGGTTAGGGTCCAGAAGACGGAAACATTCTCCGTGCCATGTCAAGGAAGACTGTCTTGTGATCTTTATATTTTATTTATTATTTTATTCTTTTGACAAAATAAATATCTTTTGTGTCTTTCATCTTTTGTAGTTTTCACCGAGTGAGGTGAGGTTTTCTATATTAAGAGTGTGATTCTACTTTGCGTGACCAAAGTGACTCTACTTTGCCTGATGGTAAACATGAATAGAATCCAAGAGTTATGGTCACCATACTCATTGAAAATGCAAACAATGCAGTATGGTGACCAACACTGTGGCGGCCTAGTGAGATGTTTTTTCACGCCCCGCTTGGGGACGTAAAAGGCATGACAGTCATTGTGGCAGTGTAAGGCTCACGCAGTTACCACGATAACTGTCACCCCTGCATCATGGCACATGGATTACTGGGATTCAAACTCCTCTTCCCCTGGCTCTAGGACAGTAACGCACTTGTGATTCGAATCACAGGGGTCCAGGTGTCCGTGTTCGGTGAAAATTACTTACCATCAAGAAAGAATTGCTCTACACCTGTTTCTGTATTACTACAACACTTAGAATTTAACAAGACCCTGTTTGTAAAATATACGTTATATAAAAAATATCTTTGGCTCAGCCAACACAATTTATAGCGGGAAAAAGTGGAGCGGGAACCGTTGCGTACACGTTGTGTATAAATACAATAGGCGCCATATTTATGGGCAAAGGAAACCAACGAAAAAATTCTTTGGGGATTTATAAGAATACTGTTTTCTAAACGATTTAAGGTATTTTGAAGATGTAAACACTTTGTTATGTCAGTTAGCAGTGTTGCTAGTTTACAGTTTAGTTTTTAAGTGTAGCAATGCTTTGAAAATATTGACGGCTTAGACTCACGCTATGTCGGCTCCTAAAATATACAACTTTTAATAAAAAAAATACTGATTAAATGTAATAAAAATTTTGCTACATCATTTCGTTCAGATAAAAGCTCATAAAACATGCAAAAAATACATTTTCCACACACAAAATTGTTACTGATTGTCACCATTCGAAGAAAAATTCAATAAATACTTGAAACATATCATAATTTCAGCGGCACAGCCTTAAAATTAAGTTACATAGCCTCGCCTGAGCTTTTACCGGAGCTATAACATTGTAAAATACTGCAAATCGTGTTATACAAAGTTCTCGAGTCGTCTCAAGCAGTTTTGTGTATTTAGACCGGTATTTTCCTTACACTAGAATAGTAATAATATTTTGGTACAAATTAAACAGCGTTACTTAGACGCAAATTAACCAGACCTACTCGAAAACGTAGATAAACATTATATAGATGTAACGATATAATGGCGACGTGTTTAGACAAATTTAAGATGTTGTTGTGACAGAGGCTATCATTGCTCTAATTCATGAATTCTAATTTACTTGCATGTTGTATTTTATGTGACTCTGTCTTTTTAACTGTCTCGTTGGTCGAGCGGTTAGCTTATTCGACTGTCGATTAAGTGACCTAGGGTTGGATACTCGAGTCGGATCAAATTTTTTTTTTACATATTAAGAGCCTGTCAAAGTGACTCTATTCTACCTGATGGAAAAGCATGAATAGAATCCAAGAGTCGTGTTCACCATACTCGTTGCAAATGCAGATAATGCAGTATGGTGACCCATACTGTGGCGGCCTTGTGAGATGCTTTTTCACACCCCGCTTGGTGAAAAGGCATGACAGTCATCGTGACAGTATAAGGTTAAATGCTAACAGCCCGGAGTTTGGAAATTGAAGTCTTAACCGCCGGAGAGCATGTAATGCCGTCGGTCTTGCGTTTGATCTCCCGGTCGTGTCGGATCCCAACGGATTGTGACCGTGAGGGAATAGAGAGTGTATGTATTTGCGTACACACTTGTACACTACAATATCTCATGCACGGTTGGTTAGTTTCTGTTGAGATTGACCGCCATGGCCGAAATCAACGCCAGATATTGTAAATCATATTTTATGTGTGTACAATATCTGGCGTTGCACTTTAATCATAATAACTTTACGAATTACACAAACGACCCACTGTTTCCATGCGACGTAGAACTTGTTAGTACCAAACTAATGATAAACATACATATATATTTCTATATACATATATATTACAGAAAAAATTAAACATATACACAGAACACGATCGTGCTTATCTAGTGATCATCATCATCATCAACAGCCTTTCACAATCCACTACTGGACATAGACTCTCCTTAGTAAGGAGGTTTTGGCCTATTATACCACGCTGGCCAGACGGGTCGGAATAGAGTTTGTTTCAAGTTTACCTTCTCTTTGTAATGATGTTGTCTTGCATACTTTGTTCCCTTAATTGCCTTTCACGACATCCACGGGATAAATAGGGATGATAACACTATATATTCGTAATGCGTCACCACACGGACGATAAATATTATTTATATTATTTGTATTTATGAAATTTTACAAAAAACAATATCACCTCTAAACGTGAAAAATAAAGGGATATGAAGTCCTGAGACCTGACACACGTGGACGTCGCCTCCTCGCGGCTGGCCACTATAGCGGATGGAAGGGCAAACCCGATCTTTGAAAGTCCTGCGCCAAAGTTGGTAGAGGCCGCCAAAAATGAACTTCCTCATTAAATAGCAATAAAAAAATTGTTTAACTCTGGTTTTCTGTGATATTGTCATTGCAGTGGAGTGTCGAGCGCAGTGACATGGTCTTTCGACCCGAAGCACCATGTTTGTTTAACATCGTCTGAATTTTCGAACACTTCATATCACAAGTTTATTATTACGACTTTAACATATGCCTCACAGTATTATACAAACGTATAATAAAGTGCACAACACTCGGAAGGGTAGTTAGCTAAAATTTACTTTTTACCGTTATACTTCCATCTGAATAAAGTACTGCTCCCTAAGGGTGGCGCAGGGTTTGTAACGGGTTCCACAAATAGAAGAATTTAATTTTCTTTATACGCGGTGTTACGGGGCTGGGGAGGTTCGTCACTAAGTGGTTACGGATTAGGTTAGGATATTGTAAACTTAGATAAGCCTAGCCCGGTCAGTCTATGGATGGGGATCATTTTTAACAGATTGATACCCTTCCTTGGTTCAGAGAGCACGTTTGTGAGTTTTCTGTCGTCCATACCTTCTACGTGTTTAAACCATCGAAGTTTTCCAGTTTTCATAATCGGATTATAGTTAATCAGACTTTTTCTTGTCATGATAAAAGTAAGAGTATATAAGAACAGATAGTTTAGTTTGTGGGAGATCCATACTTCGACGTACTTATTGAACACATTGACACCCTTCCTTGGCTTAGAGAGCACCATACATCATTGGTTCTGGTCACGAATATCTGCGGCAATCGTTACGGGTAGCGAGACCCATAAAACCCCGCCAAGAGTCTTTCTACAGAACTTCAATATCGTCTGGTTATTAGGTTGTGAAGGCGTGATAGCAGGTTGTTATAGCCGACCCCAAGCTGGGTCCGGATGGCTTAATAACAGCAGTTCCCGGATCCTTCCCATTCCAGACGCAGAGTGGCACACCGTGTGGTTTTAATCGGTCCAATTTCGACACACCATTCTACCGTAAGCCTCGGTGGTGTGAAAGTCCTAGGAGGTTTCTATATGTTATAAAAAAAGCCGACCCCACCCTAGCTTGGGAAAAATTTGAGGAAGAGAGAGAGAGCAATTGAGCAGACAGTCACCTGTCATTGACTACCGTAGTCCTTTTTGTGCCCTCTGCTCCAGAGAGGTAGAATTTGGATTTCAGTAACCTTACTGACTTGATGAAAAGTAATAATAAATCAAGTCAACTGTGGAGGGAACGGGTGTCATATCCCTGATGTAGCGACTTCCACATTACAGCACAAAAAAAATATACAACAGCGCCATTTAGCGAAGATACTTCAAACTATGAAAGTATGAACGAAACGTATGAATGTAATGAACTACGAAGCAACTACTAATCCTGTATCGCGAAATAGAGATTCGCGTGGCAATTATAATACAACATCCCAACATCAACCGTTGGGCCGTGGCCCGCCAGACATGATCACTTTGCCTGGTCGGAGGAATCTCCCTTTGTGTCGGAGGGACATGACACCCGTCCCCTCCACATCAACTTATCTATATATATAAAAATGAATGTTTGTCTGTCTATCTGTCGGTATGTCCTTTATAGAATCGTAAACTGTGCATTTGATCATGAGAGTATCTTTAGCAAAGATATTGTGTAATGAGTCCTCGAAGGTTTCTGAGTTCGTATGATTTTTTTTTTAATATCTTTCCCTCAAATTTATTTTAGTTGGTGGCGTAGCAATGCGCTAGAGAACCAACAAGTATATAAATACTATAGATATATAGACAGCTTTATTAAATTATTCTATTTGTATTTCCTAGAACCTACAGTAGAACAAAATTGATTTTATTAACTTAATTTTTATTGTATTTAAAAATGTAATTAATATGTATATAAATGTAAGAAAGAGTCATGGAATGTTAAAGTAATATTGTGAAAATATAACTCCAGAACAAAATATTATTTTACTATTTAAAGACATACACAATACAATACAGAACATACAGAACAAGAATGTGTTTCCACATATCAAAAAGATAGATGGCGTTGTTCAGTGTTACAATTAATTAATATCAATAAAGAGAATATTTATTCAGGATAATTATGTACAAAAAATTGAGAACCAACCTCTCAAATTAAATGAATACTTGTATCTCGAGAGAAAGTGCCTTTAGTGTGGTATAGCACCTTTTTTACTTATAATTTGAGTTTTTTCATTTTATAATTAATTGAGGTTTTATTTTATGTAATAACTTAAAGTAAAATACAAGCCACACTTAAATGAATTCAATTTGGGGGTGTAATTTTTTTTACACATGCCAAAGTGACTCTACTCTGCCTGATGGAAACCATGAATATGAACAAAGTTGTGGTCACCATACTCATTGATAACGCAGACAATGCAGTATGGTAACCTACAGTATGGCGGCCTTGTAAAATGCTTTTTCACACCTCGTTTGGGGACGTAAAAGGTATGACAGTCATCGTAGCATTGTATTTCACACGCTTACCACGATAACTGACACCAACGAAACTCGACAACACGGATGCTGTCGCATTAGGTTGATCTTTTGTGGGAGGGTAGTACTGCCCCGGTCGAGCCGACCCGTTCGTGCTGAAATCAGCGTGGCTCTACTGTTTTAAAATGAAGTAACGTAAAATAAACCATATAATTTCAAGAGCATAGGTAACTTGAACACTTATCTACAGATGCTGGAACAGCTTCGACGTTCCGGGCCCCAATACATGGCTGTAACTGAGCACTTGGGCTGTTATCCGATCGGCACCGCTCTACGTTAGTGATGAGCTCTAGCTAATAACTAACATCGATAATTTTGAATTTAAATACATTTGTAAGATATAAAGAATCAAGTATGCATGTTCCCTATGCATCCAGCCAGCCATCTGGCCAGCGTGGTATAATAGGTCAAAATCTCCTTTCTAACTGAGGTCTACATCCAGCTGTGGACTAACAAAGACTGTCAATGACTGATGTTGAAATATACTATAATTAACCATTGTATTTTCGCAACATCGCTGTTCAACTTTTAGTATGAATTTTGTGCAATTTTGTATCATGACAGGTGATTTTAGGTGATTTATTTTAAAATTAGCCACTAGTTTGTACATAGACTGTGTAATTTAGTTATAATATGAAATTAGTAAATATATAAGTATTATTATAACTTTATTTTTTATTTTAAGAGCCTGCCGAAGTGACTACTCAGCCTGATGGAAAGCATGAATAGAATCCATGAGTTGTGGTTACCATACTTATTGCAAGTGCAGACAATGCAGTATAGTGACTATGGCGACCTAGTGAGATGCTTTTTCAGCTCCGCTTGAGAGTGTAAAAGATATGACAGTCATCGTGGCAGTGTAAGTCTCACACACTCACGACAATAACTGTCAACCCTGTATCAGTGGACCTCCGGACAAGTATGTTTATTTAAGGGTATATATGGCTGGTTGACGGCAATAGACCTGTGCTTATTATATTACGCAACTGAGTTTTTTTTATATATTAAGAGCTTGCCAACGTGACTCTACTCTACCTAAGAAAGAAAAAGTATAAATAGAATTCAAGAGTTGTGGTCACCATACTAATTGCAAATGTAGGCAATGCAGTGTGGTGGCCCCCACTCTAGCGGCCTAGTGAGATACTTTTACACGCCTGCTTGGGGACGTAAAAGGCATGACAGTCATCGTGGCAGTGTAAAGCTCAGACAGTTATCACGATAACCGTCACCCCTGCATCAATGGGCCTCCGGTCTCGCACTCACCCACTAAACACGACAACATGGATGCTGGCGCTTTAGGTAGGTCTTCTGCGGGAGGGTAGTACTGCTCCGGTCGAGCCGGCCCGTTCGTGCAGTAATCAGCGTGGCTCTACTACCTAAAAAACTAGCTAATGAGCAGCATTATGAGCAGCAAAATGTGGCTTTTAAAATCCCTCTATCTACTTGTACGAAGACAGAGACGTTAGCCAACAGTAAAAAAAATGTGTGCGTCTACTAGCGTACACTCGTAACAAGTGAAACTTGTTTATGACGTTATTTTTCAAAAAAATAATTTAAACCCGTCCGAAGTCGATGCAATCGCCACCTGGATTTCAAAAATGTAACTACTCAAAACGGGCCGCAAAATTCATTGGAGACATTTACCAATCCCTACTCCGCTGGAGAAAGTATACTTCGAATCACGCGTGGTAGGGATAAAGAAAAGATGGCGCGTAACAAAAAAATGTGACGCGTAACGAAAAAATGTTACACTAAATTTTTTTGCAACCCTGATAAAGAAGTTTCACTTCAATAATATGTAACGATAATTAATTGTAACTTTGTTTTAAATACTTTCAGTTGACAGCTTAACTTAATACTCGTTGACTCGGCAGTCGAAGATTTAATAATTCAATAAACACTATTGAATGTAACACACGACCACCACATGTGCATAATTATAAGAGTGATTGATTATCAAGCTATCAGTTATTACGAGCCATCCAATAATAAAAGAAAATATCATTTTGACAACTTGTTGACGTAGGTTATAATGGATTAAGCTGAGAAGGAACTATTGAAATATGCAGGGTCTATGAAATGGAAAGAGTAGCGTCTTAAGTACGAAACAGCGCAAATTATTATCAATTATACTGCGTGGTTTGCCTAGTGCCTTAAACGGTACCCTCGCCACTCTCTACTGCGCTGAGTGCTGTGGGTTCAAATCTACTATGAGACAAGACTTTGGGTAATCTATGAATTGTTATTCTAAGTGTTGTTTCTGACACAGGGCATACTCTTAATGGCGACGTCGTTTTTGTAAAAAATCATTAGACTGACTGTTTAAATATTAGCAAAATTAAACCAAAATGTAAATGTAAAACTATTAAAATCCATTATGTATTTGACCTGTCACAGTTCAAAAAAATTGTGTAATGACAGTTCAAGTATTACTGTTCACTAAAGTAAAACAATAGATTCAGAACAGATGTAATTCTGTAGTGTAAATATAACTGGTAAATATAAACGTCTAGATGACACCTTAGTCAAATTAGTTACTTTTTATCATCTGTCAAAACGACAATTTTGTATGAAAAATGTACTAAATACCAAATTGTGACGTCACTGTTTTAGACTACTCAATTGAACAATATATTTCACTTTATATTTGATTGAAATTCATAATAATAATAAAAAGGTGTGTTAATTGTATTTTCCAAGATGTTTGATGATATTAGTTTTAAAGAAGTGGACATTGATATTTGTTTACGATACAGATACCCCATTGGCAACACTAAAGCTGGCCACATTTGAGTAAATAAAATAGAGCAAAAACCAAAAGAGAAAAAATATTCTTATGTGTCTTTAACTATTTATAGATTATCTGTGCCAAACAATTGCATTATCGCATTCGGTCTATTCTGATGGTCAACTTTGCCCTAATTTATGATGTAAAATAAATGTATGCAAATGGAGGTTGTTTAATTTTACATAAAATCGCGTCTTTCTAAAGGGTAGGTAGAAGCATATGGAACTTCAATTTTTCGTCAGTGTTTTAGTCCCACGTCGATGTTTTGCTTTGCAGGTGATATTGACTTGAGGCCCTAAGTTTTTGGTGTAAAATAGTAAAATATTTCTATAAAGTGATTATAATAACAATAATTTAAAAATAACTTAACACAAAGTCATCTGATCTCAAATAAAGTAAAGTGAAACTGTTGAGTCGACTTTTTTTAATTATTTTATCATCGATACTAAAACTATCGATATAATCCCATCCCTATTACCGAATATCGGTCACAATTGTTTGAAAGCAAGTTTGGGGTCACACTCGAGCTGAATTCTAATACAACTTGGAGTGTGTAAATTGGCTGAGTAGGGTGGTTTGATGTGGACTAGGGGTTAAAACAATGAGTAAAACAAAGAACGTTTACAACCCCTTAAAATAGTTCTAAGGAAGGTTAAAATGATTTTGGTGTTTAATCTATATTTTTAAGGGTATTGATCCTCTTTAAAAAAAAACAGCATCACTTTACTCTCTGGCTAAATACTAAGAACCTTCTAGACAGGAATGCTGGGCCACCATAGTGTGGGTCGCCATATTGTATTGTCTATCTTCGCAAATGACTCTTGAATTCTATTGATGTATTCCAACAGGCAAGTTAAAGTCATATTTGTAGGATTCAAACAAAAAGTATGTACAAGTTATAATGGAGAAGTAACATCAAAATTAACATATGAAATTCAATAATTTGTGGTCATCTGAAGGTACAAAATGGTTTGCACTGACAGACAGTTCTTCAATGTAGAGTATAGTACTCTGGATCTACGTTGGCACCTGATGCTTTTATGCTGGTAGCACACACTAAGAAAGGCTTTTTTGCTAAGAAAGTGAAGGGGGGGAGGTAAATTATATGGCATTTTCATTATTTTCAATACCAGGCCATGGTAAGAAAATATTCGTGCAATTGTGCAGTTTTCATATTAGCAAGTTAAAACTATATTAGCTGTAGACCTGATAGCCGTTGAAGTAATTGAGTTTTGTAGGAAATCGTGCTTCGGCAAACATGAAGTAGGACGTCCATAAGATGGTGGAGTGAGCGTTTACGCAAGATGGCCGGCAGGAGCTGGATGCGAGAAGTCCGAAATCGGTCAGAGTGGTGTGTTATGTGAGGGAGACTTTGTCCAGCAGTGGACAGCTATAGGTTGACGATGGTGATTTTTTATATATTCAACGATAGGTGATGTATTATATTCTAATATCGTTTTCTAATCTTTTCATTAGGTAGTAGAGCCACGCTGATTTCAGAACGAACGGGCTGGCTCGATCGTGTCAGTACTACCCTCTCACATATTCGCTGTCGTATTTCGTTGGTGAGTACGAGACCGAAGGCTCATTGATGTAGGGATGAAAGTTATCGTGATAACTGTGGGAGCCTTACACTGCCGCGATGACTGTCATGCCTTTTACGTCCCCAAGCGGAGCGAAAAAAAATATCTCACTATGCCGCCATAGTGTGGGTCACCATACTGCATTGTCTGTATTTGTAATAAGTATGGTGACCATAACTCTTGGATTCTATTCATGCTTTCCATCAGGCACAGTAGAGTCACTTTGGTAGGCTCTTCACATAGAAAAAAAGCCCCAGTTACGTAATATAATAAGCACAAGTTTATTGCCGTCAACCAGGCATATATAAGCTTAAATAAATGTACTTGTCCGGAGGTCCATTGATACAGGGTTGACAGTTATTGTCGTGAGTGTGTGAGACTTACACTGCCACGATGACTGTCATGTCTTTTACGTTTTCAAGCGGAGCTGAAAAAGCATCTCACTAGGTCGCCATAGTGTGAGTCACTACATTGTCTGCACTGCAGTCACTTTGGTAGGCTCTCAATATAGATTTGTTTTTAATATAGTTACGTGCAATAAATCGTTAAAATAAAAAGATTTTCTTAAACAATATTAAGATTAATATAAATTCATTTTATTGTACGCGTTAAAAAACTGAAATAAGAAACTCGAGCTCAATTATTTCAACAAGATAACAATAGACAGTCTCTCAACGAAACTGTTTTATATTAACATCTAAATATCATTTTAAAACTCGTAAAGTAGCTTTTTCAGCCACTATGGTATAGACAAAAAGGCAATGGTTTTGACAGTCTACGTATGTTCTTATGTTAGCACCGTAGCGCCTAAACTACTAAGGCGATTTTAATGAATGAGTAACATAAACTCACGCTTATTTCCCAGAGGGGTAGGTAGAGACAATTGATCTCCACTTTCTGTGGTCCTAACACACCTTTTTTGCTTCGTCCACATTCGACGACGACATCTTCCGACATTTCCACACATATTTACTCTTTAAATTTCTCTTGTGAGTCTTCTGTCATCCAATAAAGATATTTACTATTATACGTTAAATGAAAAAGCTGTTGGCCCGTAACAAATCGAGATTGATACTCGCCCACCCTCCTCTGACTGTCAGAAGTTTATGTGATATCAGAAATTAATTAGCACTCATAGAGACTAGGGACAAAACAACAGCTTAAGAATGAAGGATATCGTAAAACGTGATTGGAAAAACATTCATACATGGTAAAATTTAATTTAACACCATCTAGCGGAGACTAACTGAACTATGTTGTAAATATCTGATATATTTTTTATTAAGTATCCATTTTTTAATCGTCACCCAACATTACACTCCTTACTGCCATTCATGGCACCTGAACAGTGGATTGTCACACTTTGAGTAGCATCTCCGCCTACTATCTCCTACTGGATGTAGGGGAAAGCTTGTATTTTTAGGGTATAGGTCAGTAAAGAAACAAACAGCCCAACTGACGGTAAGAGACTACCGTCACCTATGAACACCACTCGAAACTCACATATGCAATGCCACCCTTGAAGTATCCCCTCTTACAAGTGGGGGGAAAAGCAACAAAAGATTCGTGAATCATCTATTTTTTATTCAGCTACGATCTTAATCTGGTTGAGTCGGTCACTTGTGCCGAAACCAGCCTTTCCTTCTGTTAGTTTGTTAAATAAAATTCTAATGAATATTTACAAGAATCAAATTACTGACAGAACCCTAAAAAGCTTGTTATTTTAAAAAATACACCTAAACTGACATTATACTTTACTTCAAACCCGTAGACTCGTTTTAATTCAAGACCACTTTAGCTTTTAAAGCCGGGTCAAAACGACCCAACCCGTACAATAATGACTCCGTAGCGGATAATAGAATAAAAATAGACCGGGTCATTGTGACCGGTGGAGATTTCGTTCTGATATATGTTTTGTATGTACTGTACATACAAGCATACGATGCTTTATTTACAAGATGAGTTTATTTTTTGATCTACGTCATCATCAATACTTAGGTGAGTGTAAATAGAGGATTCTTTAATACTGTCTGCCCAGGCTTGAGGAAGGGAACTGTGGTGATATCCATTTACAGACAAAACTTTCTGCCATTCTTAGAAGACAACTCCTGTACCAGGTATATATTCTCTGCCAGGAAGGTCTTCAAAAACCTTCATGAAATGGACGCAAATGATTGAGACTCAGAAGAACAATTTGTAGATCACACAAAGTGTTGTCCCATGAGAGGATTGAACCCATGAGCGTTCTGACATACTAGTGTGGCGACTTCCACATACAGCGCAAACACAAAATACGTACTGCAGCGATGTATCTTTGTACTAACCACTAATCCTGAATCGCCATACAGAAATTCTTACAGCGAATAACATGTACTTATATTGTAGCATCCCAACATTAACTATCGGATTGCAGCCCGCCAGGTATGATCACCTCCTCTGGTCGAAGGATCCTCCCTTTGTGTCGCAGGAATATGAAACCCTCAGCACTGGTATGTTACTTAAATTATATTAGAAATAATTATTGAAAATTTAATGTGTTCTAGTAGCTATTTGCCATCAAGTAAACTATCTGCCAATTTGCCGCTCTACACCATAAAAGAAAAACACAAGAACGGTTACTAAAACGCAGTAAACCCATAATTCACCTCAAGATTAAACTTCGTGTAATAGACACCTAACATTACGTTATCTTCATCAATATTAATCAACCGTATCAAAGTTACTTTACCGTCGGAAAAACCTTTCCGGTTATCGGAAGCGGCGGACTTCCGGACCGGACACGGCCGGACGCGGCCATGATTGGATAGCGTTGAGTATACTACGGTATTGTAAGGGTTGAAATACTTTTACAACAATAAATTATGTGTTAATAGAATTTGACTGTGAATTTTGTCTTAAGACGATTTTAGGGGTTGTTTCCACCATGGAACAACACTTTCTGTGATCTACAAATTGTTGTTCTGAATTTGGGTGTTATTTGTGTCCATTTGCAAAGTCCTTACGACATTCTACTAATATTACAAATGCGAATGTATGTTTGTTTGTCAAGGTTTCACGCCAAAACTACTCAACCGATCATTATGAAATTTTGTACACATGTTCTTGGAGGTATTAGAAGTAACATAGGATACTTTTCTACGAGAGCGGAGCCGTGGGCACCAGCTAGTACAATATATTCCTAAAAGACTGTACTTATGACACAATGACTTGTCGCGGGCAAGCATCAAACCTACCGGTTCTGTAGTTAACATCACTAACTACAGTATTTTCAATATTTTTACTTCTATTCATTAAAAAGTCAATTTTGTTTATGGTTTTGCGTACATTGTCCTTAATTCTTTAGAACTAGTAAGCGCGTCGCCAACATTTATACTTTACGGCATTATCTTACCGGAAATGCATCCACTACTCGGCCTCCTGGGTCTTGTGTTGCCCGCATCAAATGGACGAAATATTTTATATTGTGCAGGGAAAGGAGGGTCGAATTCAACTGCCTCGGTGGCGCAGCGGTAGTGAATCCGACTGCTGTGCTTAAGATCTCAGGTTCTATTCCCGAGTTTTACGAGTTTTAGTTTCGATTCGAGTTTGGGCGTTTTGTATAAATAATATGTATGTATTTACAAACAAAAACTGTATAAGTATTCTATCAGTCAGTCTAGTTATCGTAGCACAAGCTCTGCTTAGTTTGAAACTAGGTGACGTTGTGTGTTAAGTGTCTGAAATATTTGTTTATTTATTTATATTGCACCTCCATTAACTATGGTATTTTTAAAAGATTTAATAAAGTAAGGAACAATTACGTCATCAATCAGTGGTACTCACTTATCTTTTACCACTGTCTGTGATGATGATTTATTATATATTCAATGAAAGGTGATGTAACATATTCTAATATCTTTTCATTAGGTAGTAGAGCCACGCTGATTTCAGAACGAACAGGCTGGCTTGACCGAAGCGAAACCCTCCCACAGAAAACTGACCTAAAGCGACAGCATCTGTGATGTCGTGTTTCGTTAGTGAGTGTGAGACTGGAGGCCCATTGATGCAGGGGGTGACAGTGATCGTGGTAACTGTGTAAGCCTTTCACTGCCACGATGACTGTCATGCCTTTTACGTCCCCAAGCGGGACGTGAAAAAGTATCTCACTAGGCCGCCATAGTATGGTTCACCATACCGTATTGTCTGGATTTGCAATGAGTATAGTGACCACAACTCTTGGATTCTATTCATGTTTTCCATCAGGCAGAGTAGAGTCACTTTGGCAGGCTCTTAATATAGACAAAGAAGTTGAATTTAAACGATTATATGATGTTGTAGATTTCTTATTTTCTCATAATTCATTTTTCTTTTAGGGAGTACTGTTTTATACAACAAATAAACAAGAGCATATATGCATTTTTATTTCTTTAACCCTTTCTCTTGCACAAACGCATTTTTTTTCTTTTTTAAAAAGACAACGCCCGCATTAGTAATAAATCTTGTGTCGCGGGGGACTTTACAAACATACATGAAACGGTCACAAAGAACATCCAGACTCAGAACAACAATTTGTGGATTACATGAAGTGTTATCTTATGTAAGATTTAAACACACAACACTTAGCGAGATCACATCACTGCAAAGAGAAAGTAAACCTGAAACAAACAGCGTGCTACAGTAGGCCAAAGCCTCTTTTCTAAGGAGAGGCCTTGTCCAGCAGTGGTCTGTGAAATGTTATTGATAATGAAGATGAAACTTTTTCTTTATATTGGTAAGCCACTCTAAAGTCTTTACTTCACATACGCTAAGTAAATTTCAGTTAAGCCTTTTATTCTATGAAAGGAAAGGTTAGTAAAAACCGCTTTTGATAACCACTTTCAATTCAGTTACATAACCACCAGCCACTCTTTAAATATTCTCCAAACAGAATCACTTATAGAAGAGTAGTAGAGCCACGTTGATTCCAGGGCCGGCTCTACCGGGGCAGTACTACCCTCTTACAGAAGACCAACCTAAAGCGTCTGTGCTGTCGTGTTTCGTTGGTGAGTACGAGACCGAAGGCCCATTGATGCAAGGGTGACAGTTATCGTGGCAAGCATGTAAATTTTACACTGCCACGATGACTGTCATGCCTTTTACATCTTGTACGTCCCCAAGCGGGACTTCAAAAAGCATCTCACTAGGCCGCCATAGTGTAGGTCACCATACTGTATCGTCTGCATTTGCAATGAGTATGGGGACTACAACTATTGGATTCTATTCATGCTTTCCATAAGGCAAAGTAGAGTCACTTTGGCAGGCTCTTAATAAGGCTAAAAAAAGTGTAGTAGAGCCACGCTGATTTCAGCACGAATGGGCCTGCTCGACCGGGGTTGTACTAGCCTCTCATAGAAAACCAACGTAAAGCGTGTTTCGATGGTGAATGTGAGACCGGAGGCCCATTGATGCAGGGGAGACAGTCATCGTGGTAACTGTGTGCGCTTTTCACTACCACGACGACTGTCATGTCTTTGACGTCAACAAGCGGGCCGTGAAAGAGCATCTAACTAGACCGCCATAATGTGGGTCACAATACTGGAACTCTTGGATTCTACTCATGCTTTTCATCTGGCAGAGTAGAGTCGCTTTGACAGGCAGGCAACGTATAAAAAAAAGGGTGTGTTACCTCAATTATTCGGGTAAAGAAACAAAAACAAAAATTAACATTGGTTTTCCTTTGTTGAGCCGGCTCGAAAAACCAAAAAAACTGTCGTTAAATGCCGAATCACGGCCCTCTCACACTAGATATGTACATTCAACGTAAGCTTAATACTACATAACAGAAGGTCCAGTCTCGTAAATGATTAAACACATTTTTGTTTTCGCTAAAACACAGCTTGGGGCCATTGTCCGTCAAACTTAAAGTACAAAGGCTCTCGCTTCAGGCTAAACTTTGTGTTTATAGGCTAAAGTAACCAACAAATCTATATAAAATTGAAATGTCTGTTTGTGACAAAATAACCGCTTTTATGGTATATATTAACGTGAAGCTACCGCCGTCCATGCACGCTCAAAACTTAGAATCACAAGTGCGTTGCGCTCTTGGAGTCTTCAACTCTCCCGCAATTAAGGGCAAGGAAAAACATTGTAGGCTCAAATAATCTTACTTACACAGTGAAAAGTAATGGCAGAACTTTAAGGAAAGTCTTTGGAAGCAGGCAGTACAGAGCTGATTATTGTGGCGAACCTTGGAAGAGACCAGCAGTACTAATACCTATTTAATAATAGTAATCTCATGGGTTTCGTATATTTTGCTTGTCTATACCAACATTGGAATGGACGATTATTGTTTATTTGTAAGTCTGTAGATTATTTTTTTTAATTAAGTCCTATGTGCTAAGATAGCAAATCTATTGCCGTCAATAGAGCATTTTAGGAATAAAATTTCTGTAGTTTTAGTAGGTCAAACTTCGGGTAAGTCCCGGTGGAATTCGAGGGGATTTCCACGCAAAAATAAAAAGAGTCCAAATTATCATCAACCATTTTGTACGGACACAATAAGTGTGATCATGACACTTAGTATTTTAGTAGAATTTTAAACTTCTTGTCTTCCCCTATACATATTTACGGTGCTTTTTAAGTATTTAAGACCCTCTCCAGACGGCGGGCGTAAAACGCGCGTCAATAAGAATACGCAATTAGGTCGTTAATGTCTAATTAGTGTGGCATAGCAAAAACATTCAAATAATTGGCCCCATTCATCAGCGCCACAATTTGCGACCTCTGACTTCTCTGTTTTCTTTCCTCAACTTTTCATCGTTACCCGAATACCTTGTACCTTATTTCGGTTTCTAATGTTCCAGTCACGATGGAAATTTTGAAATAACAAACAATTTGCTCCTTCTATGCCCCCCTCAGATCTCCAAATTCATCAACTTTTCATTCTATGTGCAGTCAATTCTATCCTGGAATGCGCTCCCTGCCGAAATCAGAATGTTTATAAACCGCCTTACATTCAAATCGAAAGTTTGTGAACTTTTTCGGAATGAGTTGGCTGAACAGTCTCAACCCTGGTACCAGACTGTATATCTTACAATATTAAATTAAGTATGTATATTTTATATGTCATGTATATTATTAATATTTAAAGTATATTTATAAACTCAGTAACTTTGCACCTACTTCATTGTATTTCTACATCACCTGAAGGTCGACTGGAGAGAATGCCTCATGGCATTAAGTCCGCCTTTGTACAACAAGTGCAATAAGTTTGAAAAAAAATTGAGTATTGTGTGAGCAAATTCCTTCAGCTATAAGAATCTTAGTCGCTGACTCTTTTCCCAGCTGACAGTTTTGACAGCTAATGAAGACAAAGAGCCCTAATGATTTTTAACCTCGCATTTTGGAAGTAATTTATATGCTAGTAGGCGTTTATATTCCTAAGCACTCTTATTAAAGTTTTATTATGGTTTTCTTAGACAATTTCCATTTATTAGCGGGCATTTTTAGCCCAACTAATGTTTTCTTGAGTTTTGTAGGCTTCAATAGTGAGTTCTGAGCTATTAAAAGCGCATTGTCCTCTTAAATTATAATATGCTAAAGGACTAATAGACACTAATAATGAAGAACGGGAAGAAATTTAAAAGAAAAGTAAAACTTGTTTTGACCCAAAAACTAACACTTGTGATTTTTCACTTACCATTTTACCTAATTGAAGTGGGTCGCCCATGTCTCCAGACGAGCCGATGGTCGCTGGAGCCGAAGTGTACTAGAGTGGATACCACGATTGGGCAAACCTAGCGTAAGGTGCCCTGCGGCGCGATGGACGACGACTTGAAGAACGTGGCTGGCAGCGGATGGATGCGAATTGCCCAAGACCGGGATCGTTAGCGTTCCTTGGGGGAGACCTTCGTTCACCAGTGGACGGCGATAGGTTGATTGATTTACCCAATACCATAATGAAATACACAACACGCATATTTTATTTTAAGAAAACGCGTATTATTAAAACGCACGTTCAACATGAAATCTGAACTCGCCCTTATCTAATTCATATATAACAATAAAGTGTGTTTAACATACAATAATTTGATTTAAACCGGTTCGCATGAGAGAAATCCACACACTTTTAACGCAATTACAGTACTTATTTATAATTTTCTAACCACGCAACGTTACATAGCTTAGTGTGACACGGTTTTAAGTCATTATACAAACTTGAGTCTAGGCTTGAAGTCCTTTTGAATTATATATTTAAGTACATTATAAACCGTACTTAGCTTCAAGAGAACCGTGTGGCCTTATTTTAAGGTTAAGTGAACGCCGTGAATGTTAACAAATTTAGAATTTTTAACTTTAAAAATGTACATGTCTACATTGTGTTGTATTTTAATACATTGAGTTCTTTATTTCCTAATTTTTATCTTTATAGATGAGGTATTCGATACGATGCAGGGGTGACAGTTATTGTGGTAACTGTAAGCCTTACACTGTCACGATGACTGTCATGTCTTTTACGTCCTCAAGCGGCGTGTGAAAAAGCATCTCACAAGGCCCACTATACTGCATTGTCTACGTTTACAATGAGTATGGTGACCACAACTCTTGGATTCTATTCATGCTTTCCATCAGACAGAGTAGAGTCACTTTGGCAGGCTCTTAATATAGAAATATAGATTAGGTATAGGTATTCCCATTAGGTAATAGTATCGATAATTTTCAGTTGTTTTGTGTGTATATTACTTTACTTTCTATAATTTATATAGGCTACTTTAATTTCCTTTTCCTATGCACATTTAATACACTAGGCACTACCCTACTTTCCATCCCATGGTTGCCTGTAAGAGATCGCCAACGGGCGATAAGGCCGCCACTTGTACTTCGTTAGCTTTAAGTTACTTTTGAATTTAATCTGGTGTACAATAAAGAGATATATTATTATTCTTCAATTTTAAATAGAAAATATACCTTTTCACAACAAACATAACTTTGCCAAACTAGATTTTATTTAATCGATTTCTGAGAGTGGCGAATGTGTAAAAAATACAATTGAATCGAGAATCCCTTCCTGCATTAAAGTCGGTTATAAATCGTTATTTTTACTATCAAAATCATCATCATCATAATCAACAGTCTTCTACAGTCCACTGCTGGACATAGGGCTCTCCTCAGTAAGGAGGTTTTGGCCTACTACATCACGCTGGCCAGACGGGTTTGTTTCAAGTTTCCCTTCTCTTTGTAATGACGTTGTCTTGCATACTTTGTTCCCTTAATCGCCTTTTACTACACCCACGGGTTGAATAGGGGTTGTAACACGGATATCGTATTTGAAATTAAGCACATTAATATTATATGCAAAGGTGAAAATTTGTGTGTATATTTAAATATTTGTTACTATTTTACGGTGCCTGGAAGAGATTGCAGATTTTTTTAGATGGAAAACATAAATAGAATCCAAAAGATGTAGTCACCATACTCATTGCGAATGCTGACAATGCAGTATGGTAACCCACACTATGGCGGTCTATTACGTTACAATCATCGTAGCATTGTACTGCACACATTTACTATGACAACTGTCACCCCTGCATCAATGGGCCTCCGGTCTCGCACTCACTAACAAAACACGACATCATGTATGCTGTCGCTTTAGATTGGACTTCTGTGGGAGGGTAGTTACACTGTTTTCTTTTTGTTTGTATTCTACATTGTATGTTTCCTAGTTATAGTTTGCAATAAAGAGTATGTATGTATCTATTGTAGTATGTATCTATCTATCCAACACGCTCCAATTACTGGACTAATTTTGACAAAACTTCGTATGGAAGTAGCAACTCTCTGGCTTGACAATGTAACCTACGTTAATCCAAGCTGTGGCACTACTGTGATCAAGCCTACTCATTTGTGACTCTCTCAAGAAGTGTAGAACAAAGTTTTTAAGATAATGTCATGACTACAATAATCTACCACAAACATCTCGTATATTCAGATACCCGCTGACCTATTTAATGTGGGTACAAGTTATAAATGAATTGAGCTCCCAACGGGAGAGTTTGCTGTCAGTTTGAAACTGATTTCAAACTTATATTGCCACTGAAACCAGGCAATAGTGTGCTTTAAATATGAGAAAAGCTAATAATAATAAACAAGATACCTTGTGGGTTTGAAACTGTTTTGGATTTTCCGTGTGGTGACGGATATGGAGTGTTGCCACCACTATTTTGCAGGTTGATGTCATAAGTGAACAAGAAAATACACTACTCAGGAGAATAACCCTGTAAAAAGAAGGAAAGCTTGGAAAATGCCATCTGACGAGTGTGGTATAGCGTGGGCAAAGAAATCGTTAACATTTGCATCTAATATCCCGCACAAACATGTTTCGGGAGTTCTTGAGACTGGCATTAGCTGGCTAAAATTCAAACACATGGTTTCAACGAGATGGATGAGTCCCTACCGGTAGTTAAAAACATGTTTCCGGAAAAGCTGATTTCCAGACGAGGTGACATTCCATAGCCACCCACAAGTCCAGATCTATCCCCAGCATACTTCTTTTTATGAGGTTATTTGAAGAATGGTGTTTACATCAATAAACCAAATATACTACGTCAACTAACTGAAAAATCAGCGAAGAGATGTCGGCGATCTTGCGGTCTCTTTGCCGATGAGTATTTGAAAATTTCGGTGCTCGCTTAGAAGAATGCAAACGTCGAAACGGTGGTCATTTAGACGATGTAATTTTTAAAAAATAAATTTGAACTAATTAGCTTTCTTGTAAACAAACGATTTTTATAATATATCAAATAGCTTTTGTTATAAGATTTTTTCAAATGTTAACTAATTCGTGGCCCACCTATATAATAGACCAAATCTCCTTTTTAAGGAGAGGTTTTTTTTTTTTTTTTTTTTTTTTTTTTTTTTTTTTTTTTTTATCTTGTGGAAACCCCCTCGAGCCGTCACCAGACCGGGGTTTACGGCGGGGTGGTGTGTCGGAATCGGACCGACTAAAACCACACGGTGTGCCACTCTGCGCCTGACATAGGAGGGATCCGGGAACAGCTGTTATTACGACATCCTAATCCCTCCTAGCGCCTGCCCGCTTTCGCGGGCGCCATCTGCGGATAACCTCTCCATTTAGGCGACGTACGGCACACGCGGACGTCGCCTCCTCGCGGCTGGCCAATATAGCGGATGGAGGGGAAAACCCGTCCCGTCCACCCGCGGCCACACTCAAGGCGGCATGAGGCGCTGGTATGCACGCCTCCGTCGCCCGGCTCGCCGGCGGCGAATTGGGTCCGAGTGGAGATTGTCCTCCCGGGCCCTCTCCGCCGCCTCCTTCCGCGAAATTACATCTTCGCAGAAGGTTGCGACCGCGGTAAAACAGCTATCGCTACCGACCATGGAGCGTATGACGGCCGGTAGCGAGAGATCTCCTCCAATAACTGCAGTGAGGACCCCACGCTGCGCCGCCCAAGCGGAACAAACCGCTAGCGTGTGCTGAGCCGAGTCCTCACTGCAGTCGCAGTGGTGACAGGCGGGACTCAATTCCCTCCTGGCGACCGAGTGCAGATACTTCCCAAAGCAACCGTGCCCGGAAAGGATCTGCGTCAGTCGGAAGGAAAGGGTCCCGTGCTGTCGCCCCGCCCACTCAGCGATGACCGGCCGGAGAGCCTCCACGGCGGCAAAGCCAGCACGTGGAGCCTCCAGCCGGGACGACCAACGAGCCATCGTGGCTCGACGAGCGGCCTCTCGCCACTCGCGCATCTCTTCAGGCGGGGGCCGCATGCCGCTACCCGCCCGGAAGTCAGCCGTCCGCCGATAAACTTCGGCGAGCACTTCCGCCTCCAAGTCCCACGGCGGAGTTCCGGCCAAGGCACACGCCGCCTCCGTCGATACGGTGCGGTAACCGCGTATGGCTCTAACCGCCAATATCCTCTGAGGGCGCCAAAGGCGAGCCCTATTCTGGGCGGTCAGAGCCGCCGCCCACACCGGTGCACCATACAGTGCCATTGACCGGACAACCCCCGTGTATAGCCGTCTCGTCGCGACGCTGGCTCCACCCAAATTCGGCAAAAGTCGCCCGAGGGCAGAGGCAGTGCCGACCAGCTTTGGAGAAAGCTGTCGGAAGTGCTCGTCGAAGAGCCACCTCCCGTCGAGGATCAGGCCCAGGTACTTCATCTGGGCCTGAACCGGTACGAGGACCGAATTGACTACGATAGAGGCGCCAGGTGGGGGACCACGCCGGGGCCCATGGAACAAAAGGGCCTCCGTCTTTTCTAGGGCCACCCGTAACCCCAGCGCCTCAATACGCCCGACCACCAAAGAGACTCCCGTGGTGGCCAGGCGCGCCGCCTCTTGGAAGTTCGCTCCCCGGGCCGTGACCAATGTATCATCGGCGTAACAAATTACACCCAGCCCGGGGGGAAGACGACCTCGAAGGGCCCAGTCGTATCCCATGTTCCACAGAAGTGGTCCGAGGACAGACCCCTGTGGAACACCGCACGACATGAGCCGCCGCCGCAGAACACCATCTCGGTCCTCGTACATGACGGTGCGCTCCTCAAGATAGTCTGCCACAAGCCGCCTCAGGTACTCTGGCACCCCATGGTATTGGAGTGCTTCCCTGATGCAGCTAAATGGCAGACTATTAAATGCGTTGGCGATGTCCAACGACACCGCCAACAGCACGCCACCACAGCTCACCGCCTCTTCGGTAACGGCCCTGAGGCGTAGCACGGCATCGACTGTCGAACGCCCCGCTCGAAAACCGAATTGGGCGTCCGACAGATCGGGACCCACCTCGCAGAGGTGCCGAACGATGCGGGCAGAGAGTATCCTCTCAAACAACTTACCCGCCTCGTCCAACAACACGATGGGCCTATAGGCCGCTACCGAATCGGCTGGCCGTCCCGGCTTTCTTAATAGGACCAGCTTCCCGCTTTTCCAGCACTCAGGGAAGCGTCCGGACGCCAGGCTAGCGTCCAAGACCTCCCTGAGACGGTCCGACATGTGTTCGAGGGCTCGGGCCAGCACTCGGGCAGGTATCCCGTCTGGCCCGGGGGCGGTGTTCTTAGAGCGGATCCGTAGAACAACCGCCCCTACCTCCGATTCCCTAACGGGCGGAACATTATCCTCGGTCCCCCCGTCTTCTCTGACCATTATGGCCATCGACGGGGGTGTGTGCTCCACCCGCTGCGGGAAAAGGCCCTCGACCACTTCCCGCAGGAAGCTGGGCTGGAGTGTCTCTGTAAGGGGGGGGCCCGACGTGCGGAGCTTTTGTCGCACCGCACGATAAGGGCGACCCCAGGGGTCACGATCGAGACCCTCCAGCATCTCCTTACGCTTAATTTCTTTGGCGCGGCTGATGGCCAGCTTCAGAGTTTTCCGCGCCTCTCGGTACTCCTCATGAAGCTGGTCCTCCCCGCTTTCTTCGCGGTGTCGCCGTTAGGACCTCCGGGCACGAGTACAGGCCGCGCGGAGGTCCGCTAACTCCTGGGAAGGAGAGGTTTATGTCAAGCCGTGGACAATTAAAGGTTGTTGATAATGATGAGTGTCTTATTTCATGGACCAGTATCACTTGAACTGTCACTATATGTAGCTTTTATTAGCTTCAAGTGCGTGTTCAATAGTTTATTTGAAACCGATTTTTGTAAGCGTATTTTTTGCTTTTCCTAAACTATATAAATTATTCGTGTGTAAATACACTTTAACATTTTTATAATAGCAACATATTTTCTTCCGTTGTGAATACATTTTTGCCTGTCAAATGGCAATAATCTTAAAAAAAAAGCAAACGTTTTTGAAAGTTATTTTTTGAAACGGAGTTCCTTATTGCGCGTTGCAAAGGAGGCTAGACGGAAAAAAATTCAGACGAAAAGTTATCACGACACTTTTTGCTATAGTGTAGTAAGCCGTGCGGCATGCGTATGTTTCTCTGTCTGTCTCTCTCTCTCTCTCTCTTGTAGAAAGCAAGCCAATTATTTTTGTTTCGTCTTTCTATTTTGCTTTGAACAGTGTAGAGTCGCGACGATTTTTTTTGTTTTTTTAGAACTTAAAAAAATATTACAATTCCTTCACGAATTAATCGACAAGAACGTCGCTCCGTTCGGGTGTCCAGTGACACTTCTCATTTTTTCATAATATAGTGGGGAAAGCGACCAGATGAATGTTACTGTATGTTAAGTGACTACTACCATCTACAGACACTTACAACGCAACTATCACAACTGCATAAGCTGCCTTTCAGTCCCTCAACCAGAATCATAGAGAGTTAAAGATTTGGGCTCTTGTAATCTAATTCGAAGAAAAACAATGAAAAACTATGTAAGTCCGGTTTTTACTACTACTATGTAACTAAAAAGAATAATGTTTAGTATTAATGACAACTGACACACAATGCCATCTAGTCCCAAATTGGATGTCAATGTCATCAAGTCGTGCTGTCGTGTTTCGTTGGTGCGTGTGAGACCGGCGGCGCATTGATACAGGGTTGACAGTTATCGTGATAACTGTGTGAGCCTTACACTGCCACGATGACTGTCATGCATTTTACGTCCCCAAACGGGCCGTGAAAAAGCATCTCGCTAGGCCGCTATAGTGTGACACTGCATTGTCTGCATTTGCAATGAGTATGGTGACCACGATTCTTTGGATTCTATTCATGTTTTCCATCACGCAGAGTAGAGTCACTTTGGAAGGCTTTTCACATAGAAAAAAAAATACTAAGCAGACTTGTGCTATGGGTACTAGACAACTGATTTAAACACGTATAGACTCCTATTTCTTTTTCTGATATGGAGAATATGATTATATAACAACAGACGATGCTTTCGCAACCGTCTCGTGCCGTAATAATCACTACACTTTTTTTAGGTGCGGCAATCCTCGAGGTACCTACGGCTTGCATCGCCACCATGACCTGCTTCTGCTAGGGTGACAGATCGCATCACCTACCACCAGCCTGCGTTTATAGAGGACGGAGATCGTGGTATAACTACACCACTGCGATCACCAACTCGCCTGCTAAACGTGGTGACTACGACAAATTCCTGCCATGGACCACAACTAAATTACCTATATCAAATCGATCTATCACCGTTTACCAACGAAAGTCAACCCTAAGGAGCGCCGATAATCACGGTTTCGGGTAATTCTCATCCATCTGCTGCCAGCTACCTTCTTCAAGTCGTCGGTCCATCGCACCACAGGGCGCCCTACACTACGTTTGCCCAATCATGGTCTCCAATCTAGCACACTTCGGCTCTAGCGATTATCGATTCATCTGGAGATATGACCGGCTCACTTTCACTTCAGCGTACTTGTTCTCCGTGTCATATCAGTTACTCCCGTTCTAGTAGCCGTAGCCAGAGAAACACCCAGCATCGCAAGCTGAGCTACTTTAAACTTGTGGACCAGTCCAATGGTGAGTGTCCACGTCTCGGCTCCGTATGTCATTAGGGGAAGGACGCAAAGGTCAAATACGTCTTTAATGATTGTGTAATCGGCCACTCGAAGATGTGACGCAAATTACCTATATGCTACATTGTAATGTCAATTATCTGTCTCATAATAGTTTGAAGTGGTCTAATACTAGGATTTACTAATCTTGAGTCCTCTCTAACTGTAATCAATATGAGCTGTTAATTGCTTTATATTTCGTAGTACTTTATCATACTTGACGTGCCTATTGCTCTAATGGTAAGTGACCCTGACTGGTACAGGTCGTTCCCACGTTGTTCCCACAAATAACTGTGTGGTATACACAATCAATGTATTACATTACACCATTCAATTATGCAGGTGATATTATAGTCCACAAGAGTGTTCGCAAATAGAGGTGCACTCTCTGTTCCCTCTCTCATAATCCGAGGGGACGGTTATCCGACATGAATAGAGAGTGATATGGTGTAGTACCAACGGTTTTACGTGCTCTTCGAGGTTGTTATTGGGTATTTTTGTAGCCAGAAAAACTTAGTACCACTTTTTGACCCAAACTGGGCATCGAACCCGAGACTTTTTATCGGTGGTCGCATACGCTAACCGCTAAATCAACGAGACAGTTAATTATTTATATATGTACTACAAAAATAAGTAAAAATATTGAGATTATGTCTGCAACCTCAGAAATCGAAGATCAGATTTCAGCTCATAAAAATATATATCATTTTTTATTGGTGTGACAGTGTTTGGTAGGTAGAGCCACGCTGATTACAGTACGAACGGGCCAGCTCGACCAGGGCATTACTACCCTATCACAGAAAACCAACAGCATCCGTGTTGTCGTGTTTCATTGGTGAGTGCGAAACCTGAGGTCCATTGATGCAAGAGTGATAGTTATCGTGGTAAGCATGTGAGCCTTACACTGCCACGATGACTGTCATGTCTTTTACATCTCCAAGCGGGGCGTGAAAAAGCATATCACTAGGTCGCCATAGTGTGAGTCACCATACTGCATTGTCAGCTTTAAAATGAGTATGGTGACCACAACTCTTGGATTCTAATTATGCTTTCTATCAAGCAGATTAGAATCACTTTGACAGGCTCTTAATATATAAAAAAAAATATCTTTTACGTCTCTAAACGAGGTGTGAAAAAGCATCTCACGAAGTCGCCATAGTGTGAGTTACCACATTATATTGTCTACCTTCTCCATGGGTATGGGGACCACAACTCTTGGATTCTATTCATATTTTCCATCAGGATGAGTAGTCACTTTGGCAAGCCCCTAAAATAAAAAAAAAGAGTTAATACAAGTAGAGATGTTGTCCGATGTTAACTGACCATGATCGTCTATGGACACTCAATTAAAAACGTTGATATATTAGGTTAGTTTTAAAAAAGCAGTAAGGAATAGCAAAAAGTTATTTTAATACAAAACTGTCTGCCCAGTGTGATATAGTAGGCCAAAACCTCCTTTCTAAGGAGAGGCCTATGTCCAGCAGTGGGCTGTTAAAAGCTGTTGACGTGATACTAAACCTGCAATCGAACTCTCCGTGTATTGAAGCAATATCTTTTAGAAAATATTCCTGGAGTACTGAAGAAGGGGAAATATTGGAGAGATGCTGGAAAAGTTTTATCAGCCACTTGTTTCCAAGTTACGAGTGGCAGTGGACTTGGTATGAGTGGTTTGTTGTTTTGAAACTGTTGTTCAATAAATTTTACAAAAATGTGACTATACTATAATATATGACTGCACGGTTGGCCTAGTGGTTTAAGCGGTCGCCACGCCGCTTTCTACTACGCTGAGTTTTGTGGGTTCAAATCCACACGGAACAACACTTTGTGCGATCCACAAACTGTTGTTCTGAGTCTGGGTGTTCTTTGTGTCCGTTTCTTGTGTGTTTGTAAAGTCCCCCGCGACACAGGATTTATTCCTAGTGCGAGTGTTGTCTTTTGATAAAAGAAAAAAAGAAAAGAAAATATATATGACTAATTAACTATTCTAGTTTTCTACTCAGTTTGATTTTATTTTTTTTGGTGTGATTACTTACTTTGGGAGGACAAGTTGCTTCGTTACGATAACGCGTTACGGAACCAGTCTGTCTGGTTCTCTTTTTCTCACGTATACGGTAGCGGCAGGCAGGCTTCTCCTCTCTCACTCTAACCAACAGCGCTAGCCGTATTTCGAGCAGACCCTTCTCTCTCCAAATAACATTGCCTTACATTATAATAATATACAAAAAAATTAAGTAATAACCTAAGCTTTTTTTTAAGTTCAGCAATTTCAATATTAAATAGTTCAACTTAGATTAGCTTAAGTTATTTCTCTAAGGTCGAGAAGGAAAAAATTCAGACGAAAAGTTGTCACGACACTATTTGCTATAGCATAGTAAGCCGTGCTGTGTGCGCATGTTTCTCTGTCTGTTCCTCTCTTTCATTGAAAGCAAACCAATTATTTTCGTTTCGTCTTTCTATTTTGCTTTGAACAGTGTCGCGACGATTATTTTTGTTTTGTTAAGTTTAGACAGGTTTTTTGTACATAATAGAAAATAATAACAATAATGAATCCTGACAGTGTTTCTGCACAAGTTCCCGATATTGCTGATGGAGTTAGGAAAGTAGAGATTTTATACAGACAATAATAAATGCTTATGTATTTTTAGCAAGTGCGCATTATAACCTCTCTTTACTATTGTGCTAACAAAATCATTCGCGTTATAATCTCCCCATTATTGTGTGTTTAGCAAGTATACGCGTCATAACTTTAATAAATTTAAAAGCAAATTAAATTTTAATACTGCAATATTAATGCGTATGTATTTAGCAAGCCGTGCGTGTTTTAACCTACACGATGTTGTGTTTACGAAGTCGAGCGTGTATATGTATACACACTCTGTTGTGTTTACAAAGTCCCGCGTATCTATGACGTGTAGGAAAGAATAGACAGACAGAGAGCATAACTTCGTTCCATCCGTACCTTTGTAGTGCATACCTTTGGGATGTTTATTATACTATTTTTTTAAATAGACTAGTTTTTGTAATAATCTCTAAGGAGAGTGGCGCTATATGCTGACACACAGATCTCACCTAGTTCAGCAGTGGATGCTGTTCGTAGTTCTTTTAGTGCTACAATACTGTATTCTTAATCCGTCACCACACGGACAACGTGTGAGTTGATATACAATAACTATAAAATATGTGAATATAGAGTTAAAGTACTTATAACTGATTATATGTTAATATAGTATTTTTGAATTTATTTACGATTCGTTGTTACTTAAAATATAGATAGGTATAGTCTCTAGATATATAAAAGTCGGTGTGCGTATGGTATGGCGATTTTATGACGATTGAATTAGCAGAATGCGTAGATACTTGACACTTTTCTAAATTCTATTTATTACAGGGTCCCAACGATCCTATGAAAAACCTGAAGAAGCAGCTCGCTGATAAGGAGACAGCTTTGGCTGATAAAGTAAAAGCATCCCAAGCTCTTCACGCCAAGCTAAAAGAACTCAGGTGTGTACGTATCTACAAAGAACTTGATTCTAAAACCTCTGTCCAACAAGCGTGTAAGCGATAGGTTGGTTTTTTATTACTATGTAACTAGCTGCGCCCCACAGTATTACTCGCGGTTTTTGTTGATTTTAATCTGGATATTGTTCACTATTTGGTTAATGATTTTTTTATTTTCACATAACACACTTTCTTTCTCTACAATTAGAATATCTGCCAGTGAAAGTCCTGTCCATTCTTTGAGATGATTATACTTAAGAACCTAAATTATTAGACTTTAATACTACTGAATTTGTGTACGTATAGTTTTCATGTTTTCTCTGAAATGGGTGATGTTCCCTGTTGTTTAGTCTGTATCTATTTATAAATAAGAGTTTTTGTAAACATTTTCCTGACAATGAATATTATTATGATATTATATTATTATCCGGGTGTCTTTTGACACCTCTCACCCTTTTTTTATATTATAATAAGACAAGAAACAGATCACTCAACGTAAGTAAACACTATCGTTCATAAACAACTCCAGCTCAACACTTCTTCTTCATCAAACTTATTTTTCAATGACATTGTTGACTCATTGTATGTATAATTAACCAGTGAACTATGAAGGAGATATTATTATACACAAGTATACGCGCAAACACAGGTGCACTTTCTGTTTCCTCACTCTTACAATACGACGGGACTATCTCACATCCGTGCTGTCGTGTTTCGTTGGTGAGTGTGAGACCGGAGGCTCATTGATGCAGGGGTGACAGTTATCGTGGTAACTGTGTAAGACTTACACTGTCACGATGACTGTCATGCCTTTTACATCCCCAAGCGGGGTGTGAAAAAGCATCTCACTAGGCCGCCTTAGTGTGGGTCACCATACTGCATTGTCTGCATTTGCAATGAGTATGATGACCACAACTCTTGGATTCTATTCATGCTCTTCATCAGGCAGAGTAGTCACTTTGGCAGGCTCTTAATGTAGAAAATAAAACATGAACACGGAGGGATTAGGCGCAGTACAGACGGCTTTGCATTCTCTCCACGGGAGCCCAACTTACAAACGCTGACCTGATCTAAGCATTTCTAGTCCGGGAAAACGGGAACCCACGACCTGTTGATCGACAGTCGCATACACTCACCGCTAGACTGGCGAGGCACTGTATTGTTAATCAATAATGTCACCTATGTTCACTTATCTCATAAAATTTGTAACCTACCCAAAGATTGATTAGTATCGAATGCGGTGGACATTAATTTGTCTTTTCTTGGAACGCGCTTCCCATTGAAGTCAGGATGGCTAAAAGTCGTGACTTGTTTAAAATTAAAGTGACGAAGCTTTTACGAGCTGAATTGGTGACGTCTTAGTTCATCACCTGGTATTATTATATCTTATTGTGGTAATATGTATGTGTATTATACACGTATGTGTTACATATTTATGTGTTTATGTAAGTATATTTGCTTATTTATGGTCAAACTAGTCTATACATACTGAATCCTCTGTCAATTACTTCTTATCCTTAAGTGCACCTACTTCATATTTCCTCTGCATCGCCCAATCGGTTGACTGGCAGAAAATGCCTTAAAGTCCGCCGATGCATGTATTTGCGCATGAAGTTGTAAATAAATAAATAAATAAAGTCCAATGATTTATAAAAGCATATAATGTTATATAAATAAATAAAATAAATGAACATCACCAGTAGTCGTCTTTTAATACCCGAAGAGCGTTCTCGGGACAAATGAAATTAATACTCAATACTCAACACTACTCAATACTTTATTGTACACCATATCTTAACAGTGATGTTACATTACACTTTGCCAGTATGGATCCTGTTGTATCAAAAATAGTGCATCAATAAGTATTCATAATCATACATCACAAACATGACATTTGTTAGGTAGTAGAGCCACACTGATTTCAGCACGAACGGCTTGACCTGGGCAGTACTATCCTCCCATAGAAGATCAATCTAAAGCGACGGCATCCGTGCTGTCGTGTTTCGTTGGTGAGTGCAAGACTGGAGGACCATTGATGCAGGGGTGACAGTTGCTGTGGTAAGTGTGTGCAATACAATGGTACGATGACTGTCATACCTTTTACGTCCGCAAGTGAGGCTTAACAGGCCGCCATAGTGTAGGTCACCATACTGCATTGTCAGCATTCGCAATGAGTATGGTGACTACAACTTTTGGATTCTATTCATGCCTTCTATCAAGCAAAGTAGAGTCACTTTGGTAGGCTATTAAAATAAAAAAAACAGACACATATATATATATATATATATATATATATATATATATATATATATATATATATCATACATTTGTGCTACACAGATGCAACGTAATTAATTTTGGGTATATTTCACCCCAATAGGCTCCCCTACTTTGTACATTATTCTATACGGCTATCAATTACTAAGTTTTTATCAATAAGGCATTCTTAAAATGTGGAATATGCTTAATTGATTAGTAGTGACTTAATTATTTTAAGAAATTTTATGTTCATTTTCGTACTTCTGACAGTATCTGACAGTTTATTATATATAAATAAATAAATAAATAAATATTTCGGACATTTGACACACAATGTCATCTAGTTTCAAACTAAGCAGAGCTTGTGTTATGATAATAGAATACTTATATACTTTTTTATTGTAAATACATACGTATTATACATAGAAACACCCAAACTTGGACCCAAATATTTGCAGTTCATACAAACATTTGGTCCGACCCGAGAGCTCAAGCACTGCAGTCGCATTTACTATTACTGCGCCACCGAGGCAAATAGTGAGTTACAGTGGACCCGCGGTAATCCGGCCCCTGTCTAATCCGGACCCCCCTGTAATCCGACATCAATCAAACAAGTTACAACTTGTGCTCGACCTGTAGGCATTATTTCAATACCGATTGCTTAGTTTAAATTTGACTACGTGTGATAGCGGTGCAGGTTAACGTGTGTTCATTGTTTGCTGTTTATTCATTGTGTATTACGTATACGTACCTAGTAATGTCGTCACAAGCCCAGAAGACAACAACATATACAATCTCATCATTTGTCTGTAATTTGTCGGATTACAAGGTACTCTTTTGTAAAAAAACCGAACTACTGGGGGTCTTAGGCAGTACTCCATAATCCGACAAATGCGATAGTCCGACACTGCTCTGTATAATGTTTGCCGAATTACCTCTGTATATAGTCGCTTCCGCCCTCACGGGAGCGACTTGCAAAAATTGGCGGTTATTCCGCTGGTACAGTTAGGTTAAACATCAACTACCTATTTGGGTTATCAATTTGTCTGTAACTCGAGAGGAAGTCATTTTCTAAGTTATAATAGCCGAGGTAACGAAACCATACTCTGTTGTTTTTTCGTCGTAGCTCCATCTATCGAGCGCAGTGTAAACTTAACAGAACATTATTTCGACTAACAAAACCACAGTGGCCAGTTTTATTTTTAATACGCTTTTATTAGCTTGGTATGTATTAAATTAGCAGCCTTTGACAGTCCACTACTGGACATAGGCCTTAAGACGACAGGAAAATCGTGTTTGTTTCACGTTTTTCTGCTCTTTGTAGTGATGTTGTCGTGTATAGTTCGCTCCGGGACGACACCCATTGTACGAATAGTAATAATGTCACTTAGTATTCTTAATGACCATGAAGAGTTTGATATGTCATATATAAGTAACACAATCTTTGACTGTAATTTTCAACCATTCTGAAACGTCGAATTGAATTGAAATTTCGCACGCTTTTACAGGATTTTTTTTGATTACTCTGATCAGAATCGTCAGTAATTACTAAAAAATAAGTTTTAATTTAAAACGAACCAAGTACGCTTTTGCAACCAGCCGAACTAAAAAGTTGAAAATAACTCTGTACAAGGAAGTTCAAGAAAAAAGAATATAACAGAAAAGCATCTGTTTCTTTTTAAAATATATAATACTATAATAAGATTATTTTTATTAATATGTGTCAATATAATATTTACAATAATTGAGACATTACATACATTTGACATACAACGTCATCTAGTGTCAAACTAAGCAGAGCTTGTGCTATGATAACTAGACTGAGTGACTGAATACTTATATACTTTTTTTCGTAAATACATACATATTATACATAGGAAACACCCAAGCTTCGAAACATGTTTGCAGATTATACAAACATTTGGCCCGACCCGGAAAAAGAACCTGAGACCTCAGCACAGCAGTCGCATTCGCTACGGCGGCACCAACGAGGCAGTCGACCTATTTACAAAAAGCAGTAAAACTTATTTTTAACTTATCCAACTACAAATTATTACACGTGAACGACTGTTTCTTCAGCCTATTAATATTGAAAGTATTCAAGCGTTCTAGATTCATTCAGCCGCGACGTTCTCACGCGATCGGCTTTCAAAAATAAGCGGACGAATCCGCGGGTTAAGCTAGTATTAAACCCTACTTTGAAAGTAAGTTTGTTTGTTTGTCTGTAACTTGACTTGGTCATTTTCTTACTTATAATAACCGAGGTAACGAAACCATACTCGGTTTATTTTTCGATGTAGCTCCATCTATCGAGCGCAATGTAAGCTTAGTGCCACACTCATTACAAAGCCGTTAATTTTGTTTATGTATATTTACGACTATTGTGGAATTTTTAAGTGTTTTTTTTTATGGTGTAGGGGGCATACAATAAGACAGGCCAACTGTTGGTAAGTGACTACCATCACTGACACCTCCTGTGATTATAAAAGTAAGAGCGACTTCAACGGGTCTTTATGAGTTGTAACTAACTACAGTCTTTAACCTTTTATTGTTCACCCGTAGGGGTGGTATTGTAATAAATTATTATATATAATGTTAATCGTCCGTGTGGTGACGGATTAAGAATACTCAGAATCAGTTGGCTCTTATCTTTAATACAAGCTCTGCTTAGTTTGGGACTAGGTGCTGTGTGTCAGAGAATATTCGTTTAGGAAATGTAAGTATAACTGGCATGACCCCACAGTTAAAGAAGTCACCTTTGGAATTTTATATATGTAGTTTAAAATAGTAGAATATCTTACCGATTTTGAGTTATCAATGCCGTTAGCGGTGTTTTTCTGAAACAATGATACATTGTTCTATGAATATTAATTTACATAGTGTATTAAATATTTGTAAACATGGTATGGTGACGGATTAAGAATACACAGTGTTACCACCCCTATTCATCCCGTGAGTGTCGTAAAAGGCGACTAAGGGAACAAAGTATGCAAGACAACATCATTACTAAGGGGAGGAAAACTTGAAACAAACCCTATTCTAACCCGTCTGGCCAGCGTGGTATCGTAGGCCTAAACTTTTTACTAAGAAAAGGCTAGAAAGTACTAAGAATTGTTTTTTTTTGTACAGGGTTCGCACCAAGAACTTAAAGCACCAAGTCAATCTCACCTGTTGATCGATGGACCAGGTTCTGGCAAACAAAACATCGCGGTTAGTGGCAATAGGCTCAGCACCTATTACGTGGGACCAAAATATGCGGTAAATGGGCGTTTAATATGCTTCTGCCTACCCCTTCAGGAGACAGGCGTGACTTTACGTAACGGAAACTCATAACTATATCCCATTTGTGAAACAACTCTTTCCTTACGATTATTTCGAAATGCATATAGCGTTGTCGCGACTGCACTACAATTATATGAGGCTGAATTTTACGGTCTGTATATGTTATAAAATATCGCATTGCCGTCGACCGACATAGTTCATTTCTTATCGAACATCCCCTGAAACAACTCTTGTATTATTGTTGAAACAAACTTCCTTATCGCGCGTTGCAAAGGTGGCTAACGGAAAAAATTCAGACGAAAAGTTGTCACGACACTTTTTGCTATAGTGTAAGCCGTGCGACGTGCGCATGTTTCTCTGTCCAGCTCTCTCTCTCATAGAAAGCAAGTCAATTATTTTCGTTTCGTCTTTCTATTTTGCTTTGAACAGTGTAGTGTCGCGACGATTATTTTTGTTTTTGTGTAACTTAAAAGAAATAAAAAAAAAATTGCAATTCCTTCACTAATTAATCGAAAGGAATTTCGTTCCATCCGGGTATCCCTTGACACCTCTCAACTTTTTTTTATTTTTTTTACGAGTTAAAACTTTTAGAAAGGTAAAATAACCACCATGAGATCGGATCGGGAGAGAGTATCAGTCCTTCGAGTCAGCAATTTTTATTGGATTTGGTGAAAAATCTCTTCAGAGTTTCAGCTCCTTGCGGCAATCATCATGGCGACGCGGGAACCAAATGTTTTCATTATAAATCACCCGCACGGTCGACCTCAGGCTCTAGGGAGATCCCTCTCGAATCAAAACCGTCCCTAACTGAGTAACCACAGACATTTCACGGGCGATCAGCTTAAAGAAAACGCCCACACTAGGAATAAATCCTGTGTTCATGAGGGACTTTACAAATATACAAGAAACGAACACAAAGAACACCCAGACTCAGAATAACAATTTATGGATCACACAAAGTGTTATCCCATGTGGAGTTTGAACCCACTCAGTGCAGTAGAGAGCGGTGGGGCGACCGCTTAAACCCCTATGACAAACGTGCAGTCAGTTGTTTCCCTTTTCGCGTCTTGATGCTATCAGGCTATCTCTCTACCTCTTAACAGAGCTCGTAATCGATCAACCAATCACCACTCTTTTGCAGCTCACCCGTTAATGGCTAATTTGACCGGCAAATTCTACATCAACTCTACCCTACAAGCAAATTTTATCACTAAAATAACAAGTAAATTACTGAAAGTACTTGTTGTAGAACTGAAAAGCAAAATTTCTTTAAAACAAATAATTTGTAAGTATTTAAATATGAATAGTCGAGCTATTACTGAACACAAAAGATTTAATCTGAACAATCTTAGATTGTTTTTCAACCGTTTTTATTACTAATCAGATAATGTTGGAATGAAAATTAGAGGGTTTGCCGTTTACTATATTATATTTTAACTGTACGTATGGTATGTAGAAGAGGTCACCTTACCGCTCCATACTGCGCTGAGTGTAACGCATTCAATATTTGGGACAAGACTGTATGATCTACAAACTGTAGTTGTAATATGGATGATTTTGTGTTCGTGTCATTTTTATTTTTTGTTTTACGAGCCTGCTAAAGTGACTCTACTCTGCCTTATGGAAAGCATGAAACGAATCCAAGAGTTATGGTCACCATACTCGTTGCGAATGCAGACAATGCAGTATGACCCAGATTATGGCAGCTTAGGAAGATGCTTTTTCACGCCTCTTTTGGAAACGTAAAAGACTACGACAACTGTCACGCCTGCATTAATGGGCCTTCAGTCTTGCACTCACCAACGAAACACGATAGCACGGATGCTGTCGCTTTAGATTGATCTTCTATGGGAGGATAGTACTGCCCAGGTCGAACCGTTCGTGCTGAAATCAGCGTTGCTCTACTACCTAACAAATGTTATGTTTGTGAAGAAAACGTCGCGTTTTCTATTAACGTTTGCGTTTGTAGAATGTCAACTTGGTTAGGAAAGCTGTTTGTCTGATGATAAATGATTTTTGACGCACATGGAAGCTACATAAATAGGTCTCTAAATATATATTACATTTAAATTAACTTTTGTAACTATGCCTGCGTGTATTTCGGTTATCGTTGTGATTCCTTAAACTGATAAAACCTTTTCATTTATCAACAAATTGTAATAAAAAAGTCAATAAATAGTAAATGTATGTAAATAGCCACTTCTGAGATTAGAACATACACACAAACACACAGACAAACAAGTATACAGCCAAAAATTTTAAATACTATTGTTTCCATTTCAGTTACTTTAATAAAGAACTAGGCCCTTCAAAAAGGTGGTCTGACGACCTGGTTGAGGTCGTGGGAAGCTCCTGGATGTTGTGGAGAACCTTGGGGGAGGTCTATGTCCAGTAGTGGACGTCTTTTGGTTGAGATGATGACGATGATGAATAAAGATCTCCTTCATTGGTTTTTGACTTGTCTTTGTCTGATGAAAAGCATGAATAGAATCCAAGATTTGTGGTCACTATACTCATTGCGAATGCAGACATTTCAGTATGGTGACCCACACTATTACACCCTAGTGAGATGTCGTCCCGTTTAAAGGACCCGGTTTTATAGCAGAGGGAAATACGTGCGCTAGTACTGAGGACGTGTTGCCGTGCCTTTTACGTCCCGCGCTTGGGGACGCAAAAAGCATGACAGTCATCGATGTAGTTACCACGATAACTGTCACCACTGCCTCAGTAGGTCTTTTATAATTTTCTGTACGTATAAAAAGCTGTACCGAGCCACAGAAACAAATAAAGTACTGTTCACTATACAATATTTATCCTGGCAGGGGAAAGGACGACCCTGGTTTACAGTCAGGATAGCTACCACGCTAATAGACCCGTCAGATCACCATCAACAGCCTTTAATAGTCCACTGCTAGACATAAGCCTCTACTCAGAAAGGAGGTTTTAGCTTACTATACCACACCGGCCAGATATGTTGGTTTATACCAATTTTTCTTTCTCTTTACAGTTCCTGTATAATTGGCTCCCTTAATTACCTCTTACGACACTCTTGGGATGAACAAGGGTTGTGACACTCAGTATTCTTAATCCATCACCACACTACAAGTCAGTATTTCCTTCAAAACGATCATAATATAATATCAATAAAACAGTGCCGGCTAACTATGCAAGCTGACTTCAACAGAACAAAAGAATGCAGCATTGTATTAGAACAAGTTGCAAAGCAATCGAGTTTTATATGTTTTTATATTTTCAGTTCTAATGCTATATTTTATGATAGGATTTTCATTGTATCCAACTTTGTTGGGATCGAGATGAGTAAGGAATTAGATGGCGGAGAAATGAAAATTGTTGGAGCTTTGTTGATGGATGTAGCTTTGTTTGTTCAGTTTTGTTTCATTTGAAAATACAAAGGAAACATATAAATTTTTCATTTAGATTACTAAGAATCTTGAATAACTATTTTTGTGAGAATTATTCGTCTCGACTTTGAGTGCACAGATGGCATAGTTGTTGTGTTGTGGGAGTGTTGTTTTTTCTTTTTTTTCAATAACCTGCCAAAGTGACTCTACTCTGGTTGATGGAAAGTATGAATAGAACCCAAGAGTTGTGGTCATCATACTCATTGTAAATGCAGACAACGCAATATGCTGACCTACACTATGGCGGCCTTGTGAGTTGCTTTTTTACACCCGCTTGGGGACGTAAAAGGCATGACAGTAATCGTGACAGTGTTAGGCTCACATAGTTACCAGGATAACTGTCACCCCTGCATCAATGGGCCTCCGGTCGCACACTCACCAACGAAACACGACGGCACGGATGCAGTCGCTTTAGGTTGATGTTCTGTAGGAGGGTAGTACTATCCCGGTCGAGCCGGCCCGCTCGTGCTGATATCAGCGTGGCTCTACTACCTAGGTCTCGACTTTGAGTGTACAGATGGCGTAGTTGTTTTGTTGTGGGAGTGTTGTTTTTTCTTTTTTTTTAATAGCCTGTCAAAGTGACTCTACTCTACTTGATGGAAAGTATGAATTGAATCCAAGTTGTAGTTACCATACTCATTGCAAATGCTGACAATGCAGTATCGTGACCCACACTATGGCAGCCTATTACGATTTTTCACGCCTCACTTGGGGACGTAAAAGACGTGACAGTCATCGTGGCATTGTATTGCACACACTTACTACGATAACTGTCACGGTTGCATCAATGATTGTGGATTCGATCATCACATGGAACCACAGTTTGTGTTTTCTTGGTACCTGAAGCGATATAGTGAATCCAATCGCACTAGAATTTGACTGCACGGTTGGCCTAGTGGTTTAAGCGGCCGCCACGCCGCTCTCTAGTGCCCTAAGTGTTTTGGGTTCAAAACCAAAATGGGACAACACTTTACGTCATTCACAAGTTGTTTTGTAAAGTCGTCCAGGACACAAGATTTATTCTAAGTGCGGGCGTCATCTTTTAAAAAAAAAAAACTACAAAGGCGAAACAGCACTATCGCCACCAGTCTTGTTATTGATACAAATCTAAGTGAAGAAAATATGAGCATTCAATATACTATCTGCTTACCCCTTAGGTATATAGATGTGATTATATACAATATATCATAAATTACTTTCCGTATCACCAACCGGGTGTTAGGTTAATATTAATAAAAGCGTGTCCAACAGTCGACTGGTCCGAAGACCTCAAGGGACGTGTCCAATGAAATATTACAGACGAGACAGTTGAATTACAAAATTACAATTTAACTAAATAAGTCAATAGTTAGCAGGTCAAAGCTATCACATATTATTAAATAAATAACAGGCGTGTTGTAGTCGACACTGAACTGTAATCGTGTTGAAAATTTGAGTCAAACCGATGTATTTAGGTATAATATATTTGCTCTAAACGCTTCGCTGTGGCACACTGTGGCTGTCGTGATGAGAAATTAGGTAGGTAATTAACGTAAAAAATAGCTTAATACAATCTTTAAAGCTGTCGGTAAACTATCACAGAATTTCACCTCAATTGGTGCATATTTTTTTTAGTTTTTGAATCATACACGAACCAACATAACATTTGGACTGTGTGTGAGTCATTATTTCAATATTTTATTTCGTTGGCCTAGTGGTTTTGGTATGTGACTGCTGATCAGGTCTCGGGTACGATTCCCTGGTCGACCCCGAAAATGTCTTTTGAGTTTTTCTCACTGTAGTAATATTTAAAGACGGCCCGGAGTTTGATAGCTAGGGTCTTAAATCCCTTGCCACGAAGAGCACGCTCTGTTGGTCTTTTGTCTGCCTTCTCCTCAGTCGTGTCGGATGGCTGTTCCATTGGATTATGAAAGGAGGCAACAGAGAGTGCACCTATATTTACGTTCACGCTTGCATGACTAGTCTCCGTTGAGACTGCCGCCGTGGTCGAAATTCACCATTCCAAAGGGATTGTTCCTGATTCCGTAGGAGGGGACTCAAAAGGCGCAACCTTCTGACTCTGGACTTGCAGATTTTCATAGCCCACGCTAATTCCTTAACGTCAAATGATTTATCAGCTCATTTGGCATTCTATATCTGAATTTGATGATATTTTATGTATTTTTAAAATTCACGTATCTTTAAATTTGTATTTAGTAATACGTAAGTATATTAATAGCAATGTCATGCGGCTTTATAATCAATATGTTGTATTAAAATCATAAAGTTTAATAATGCTATTAGTATAAGATAAAATAATATTTATTCACTCAAATGATTACTACAGACGACCTCCCAGTTCGCTTGATTCATTGCAACTAATTTAAAAAAGGAATCACTGAATTCGAATGCCATGTTGTATTGTCTCTGGTGCGTTTCTTTTTCTTTACAGTATAAAGGTTAGATAGGTTTCAAAATTTTAATGTGTCAATTAAAAATTATAGTAACCTAACACATCATACACACTGTTATCTTATCCTAAACTAGACAGAACCTGTATATGGTACCCAGACTATTGATAAACTATGTCCCCCTTCAACATGTTGTAACATGTTGGTCATGTTGGATAGCCGTCTCGTCGGATTATGAGAATGAGAGAACATAAACTGCACTGTAATATCTCTTGCGTCCGCGATTTCTGGCTCGCTAACTACTACACTGACTGGTGAGAGAGAGATCACGCTATAGTTCTTAATTAGAACGCAATATTAATGTAGAAGCAGGTAAGCTTTTTGGGTCATTTCTCACAAATAATGGTAGTTAGTCAAGCATTTAAGGGCAGAAAAAGAAATATTTCGCACACATGATGGTGCTTTGTTTTTTTTTTGTTATAGGGACGAGGGAAGTAAAATAACTATCGCTGTCCATAGACATTAGTAACTTCAGTTTACCTATAAGGTCTGACTACGTGCTTATATGACTGCTACGGTGACGCAGTGCTATCGAATGTGAGTGCTGTGCTTAAGATCTCGGTTTCGATTCTTGAATCTAAACAAACATTTGTATGATCATTATTTGTTTTGGAGTTTGAGGGTTTCAAAAAAGTGAAAATGTATTTATTTCAGTTGTCTCGTACTCATAGTACAAGCTCTGTTTTTTTTCGTGAAAGACAACACCCGCACTAGGAATAAATCCTGTGTCACGGGGTACTTTACAAACATACAAGCAACGGACACAAAGAACACCTAGATCCAGAACAACAATTTGTGGATCACACAAAGTGTTGTTCCATGTGGGGTTTGAACCCACAACACTCAGCTTAGTAAACCATTAAGTCCACCGTGCTTAGTTTGGGACTAAATACCGTAGTGTGAAAAAAAATGGAGGTGACAGCGTTTCGTACTCCTAATCTATAAAGAATAAGTTGAAAAATAAATCACAAATGTAAGAAAATATCGTCAACTTTCAATATTCATATCCATTGCGTTATAACTACACAACTCCGTATAAATAGCTCTACGTAGAGCATCACTATATAACGTCATTTGGTTAACTTCGAAATCTAATAGTCTCCCTATGTTGGATGCATAGAACCTTAATAGCTGTTCACTGCGATAGACGGAGACACAGTAAGTGTATTAGAAGGTACATTGTTGATAGTTGATTGGAAAATGGAGTCTGTCATACGGTTAAATGTATTTTTCCATTTTTATACATTTATGCTGGTTCTCCCTAGGAGCATTGTGCCCAAACTAAGTTGGATTTAGCTTTTACTCTATTACGATATGATTGAAATTTGATTTTATATACGGAGCGACTGTTATCAGACATTTACAACGAACGTTGAACTTGGTGCGTCATCACTTCTGATATTTCATTCCTATACAAAGTTAAAAAAAATACGAGTAATCAAAACTTGAAACTTCATCCATCTGTTCAGTGTGGTGTAGTAGGTAAGAACGTCTTCTATTAAACCTATTACCATCCATTGCTGAACGAAGATCTTTTTCCTTTTTTTTTTGACGTGTAGAAACCCCCTCGGGCCGTCATCCCCCCCCCCCGGGGTTTACGGCGGGGTGGTGTGTCGGAATCGGACCGACTAAAACCACACGGTGTGCCACTCTGCGCTTGAGATAGGAGGGATCCGAGAACCGCTGCTATTACGACATCCAGTGAACTAAGGTCTCCCCCAAGGAAAACCAACCGTCCCTGTCTTGGTCAATTCGCATCCATGTGCTACCAGCTTCTTTCAGTCGTCGGTCCATCGCGCCGCAGGGCGCCCTACACTACGTTTGCCCAATCGTGGTATCCACTCTAGTAAACTTCGGCTCCAGCGACCATCAGTTCGTCGGGAGACATGCCCGGCCCACTTCCACTTCAGCATACTGATTCTCCGTGCGATGTTACTCTAGTTCTCTGTCGAATAACCTCGTTACGAATTTTATCAGTGTCTTATAGCTCCTAAAAGAGAGGCCTATGTCCAACAGTGGACTGATTTTCTGTGAGATCGTTGTCTGAGTGTTAAAATTCATGTCGATACAGATGTTTGTTAATCAATCAAACCAGAACGGCTATACTTTATTTATTTATGCTTAAAAACAAATTACAAGTTTTAATTTATTGACAGTTTCCGCACTCGTGGCTTGTGTCGCGGCAACCAATATGAAATTTTACAATATTTAAATATTTTATAAAGTTTAGTTGCAAATAGAATGTAAAATAAAAATAAAATTATATATAACCTATTCTAAACAAATGTTGTTTAACTTACAGATAAATATACAGTCAATACATTTAAACAAAATTAGCAAGATATGCATTTTAACGCTCAAAAATTATAATACTTTGAGAAAAAAATTTAATGTATATGATGAATGTGAAAAAAAAGTTATATGAAGAATATTATTGTCTATAGCGAAGCAGGAATATGCAGAGCCTCGTTAATGGACCTATAAACAAACCTTTCCAAATTATCTTTCTCAACTGAAGTTATGGAAACGCTGACTGTAATGACGGTGGCCGCATGAGCATCTGTGATTACTTTTTTCATTTATACACACCGTCCTTTAAGAGATTTGTGATGTATCTTAGTCTGTCACCATCACCGTCCGTTGTACAATAGTATCCATGCAATGTGTGACATCTACGGCTTGACTTACGTTGCCTGTAAAAAGGCTGTAACTTAATACTTACTAACGTTAAGCTACGTTGAAACTGAATCCTTTATAATTACATGCATATATACACACACACACACACATAAACACACACACACACACACAAACACACACACTCACACACACACGTTCGCAAATGCCCGCGCACAATACAGTTAATGTCTTAAAAAATGTCATTCATTGTAATATATACATGTATAATCATTATTTTTCTTTGTTCAATAAAGTATTAAAGTATTCTTGTGAAGAATACTGATAGGAAACTTTTTACTTAAGAATTCGTCAATAACATTATTCGAGAGTTAATTAGTCAACCTGCATTTCGTCATTATCATCATCAGGCTATCGCAGCCCACTTGGAGATAGTCCTCTCCCGTTGCACACCACTCTGATCGACTCCATTGCCAACCAACTCCTGCTAGCAATTGCAGATCGAGTCTCGGTTAACGTAATTGTAAATAAATATTTTTTATTATAATTCAAATAGCTTTTTTATGCGATTTTTTCAAATGTTAAGCAGTGTATCTTTCCAAAAATATCAAATATTCTAAATAATATGTATCTATGTAATTCCGTGTGTTATGTTTCTTTAAAGAGAAATAAACATTAAAATTATCTTCGTGTATAGGTACCTTACATGGTTATATAAATATGTATTATTTATATTGTATAATTTATGCAAATATCATTATTTATTTATTTATTTATTTAATCAACTACATTTCATCATTCATCATTTATAATTAGTTGCTAATTTACTGACCCCACGCAACTTAACTTTCATTATCAAGACAGATTAAATTTGCCCGTTTGTTTTCCTATATTTAAAATTATTCAAAGCGTAAATTTTACATAATCTTCTTCAATATATGAGCCATCCACTTTTTTTTCTTATACTAGCTTACAAAAGTGACTTTACTCTGACTCATGGAAACTCGGAATAGAATCCAAGAAAAGTGGTCGCCATACTCATAACAAACGCAGATAATGCAGCGAGGTGACTCACGCTGTGGTGGCCTAGTGAGATGTCTCTTAACTTAAGGAATGTTTCAACTGGAATGAGTAGTTTTTGAGATAAACTGCCTCGGTGGTGCAGTTGTAGTGAAAGCGACTACTGTGCATGAGATCTCAGGTTCGATTCCAGGGTCGGACCAAATATTTCTATGATCTTCAAATATTTGTTTCGAAGTTTGGGTGTTTGCTTTGTATAATATGTATGTATTTACGAAAAAAAGTATATAAATATTCTATCAGTCAGTCTAGTTATCATCCCACGAGCTCTGCTTAGTTTGAAACTAGATGAGATTGTGCGTGATGTCCGAAATATTTATTTTATTTATTTATTTAGATTAGCACTTTTAACCAAATAAACTCTTCAGTTTTAAAGTATTAGTATAAATCATAGTTATCGTTAATAGCCTTTAATAGTCCACAGCTGGACAAAGGTAACAAAGGAAAGCGTCAAAGAGGTCTTGGCTTTCAGTATCACACTGAACAACAACTTACCAAAGTGACTCTACTCTGCCTGAAGTAAAGCATGAATATAATCCAAGAGTTATGGTCACCATACTCATTATGTTATAATGCAGTAGAGTGAACCACACTATGGTGACCTAGTGCGATGCCTTTTCACGCCCCGCTTGGGGACGTAAAAGGCATGACAGTCATTGTGGCAGTGCATGATAATTATGTATGTTACCCTTAACCGATGCAGCCACTATTGAGCTCAATAACAGTACCGCGGAAAGCGAGAAAGCAATATGGTTAACATAGTACAGGCTCTATCTAATTTGAGGTTAAACGGCCGTGAGTGAGATGTGTCAAGTTGTGAAAACATCGAACAAATATTTTTTACTGTATTCTGGAGCATTACCACTAGTCGATCATCTCCAAAACGACTTTTTTTTTTCAAATATAGTTCCCACATTATTTGTAAGGCCGAGATCGCAAACCCATTGACGCAGACGTGACAGTTATCGTGGTAAATATGTGTAATACAATGCTACGATGACTGTCATGTCTTTTACGTCCCCAAGTGAGGCGTAAAAAATCGTAATAGACCGTCATAGTGTGGGTCACTATACTGCATTGTCAGCATTTGCAATGAGTATGGTGACTACAATTTTTGGATTCTATTCATGCTTTCCATCAAGCAGAGTAGTAGAGTCACTTTGGCAGGCTATTAAAATTGAAAAAAAAGAGCCTGTGTCGCGGAGAACTTTCCAAACGTACATAAAACGGACACACCCAGACTCAGAACAATAATTTGTGGATCACAAAAAATGTTGCCCCACATGGAATTTGTGCAAGAAAAAGACGAATAAACGTGTATGCATAAATATATATATTTTAGGAATTTGAATACGATTTACAAAACATCATATTCAAATTGGACATTCAATTTAACAAATATTTGCATAAGCGGGTAATCAACCCGCTTTTCTTGAATATTGACACCTAACAGTGTAATATATGTATATTTTAAATTCCGCTAGCGTAACAGGGTCAATCCTAATGACATCTGTCGGGTACATATTTTTATAAATAAACCTATTTTTTATTAAATGCGCTTTTAAATAATTAAATTATATACACACATTACAGAATGGCAGGCAGTAGAACCACACTGATTTCAGCACGAACGGGCTGTCTCGACCGGTGCAGTACTACCCTCCCACGTTTATCGGTGAGTACGAGACCAGAGGCTCATTGCTGCAGGGGTGACAGTTATCGTGATAACTATGAAAGTCTTACACTGTCACGATGACTGTCATGCCTTTTACGTCTCCAAGCGGGGCGTGAAAAAACATCTCACAAGGCCGTCATAGTGTGGGTCACTGCATTGTCTGTAGTTGCAACGAGTATAGTACGCGCGCTCTCTGTCCTATACTCTATACTCAATAACCCATCTTCGCCAACATATTTAAAATGCTATTTCCAACTCATATGTAGCAATCACGACAGAAAGCTTCGGTCCTCTAACAATCTTCTCCTTCGTTGCCCCTCCCATACATCTGAGTTTGTTGGCTCATCTTTCTTTGTGCAGTCTGTTCTTCTCTGGAATGAGCTTCCCCTCGAGGTCAGGATGGCTACCAACGGTTTTTCTTTCAAAAAAAAAGTGAGGCAGTGTCTACTGAAGCAACTGTCAGAATCCACCAATACATGATTATCATCTTATACTTGTTATGATATTTATTTGTGTATGTATGTATGTATGTATATAGTTTTATATCCACTTAAGTATGTATATGTATCTATTTATGTATTTATATAAATTTTAGTATATGATAAGTTTGTACATATATGTTTATTTCTGTTATTCAACATCACCTGAAACGCACCTACTTCCTATTTTCTCTGCATCACCCAAAGGTCGACTGGTAGAGAATGCCTTAGGCATTAAGTCCGCCTATGTACATAAAGTGCATGATGTATAATAAATAAATAAATAAATAAATATAGTGACCACAACTCTTGGATTCTACTCATACTTTTCATCAGGGAGAGTAGCCACTTTGGCAAGCTCTTGATACGTAAAAAAAACTAGCTAGGCTAGTTGGACGGGTCACGTCCAACTTCTTCTACTTCTCCTATTGGTTATGGTCATTTGTTTACCATAAGAATGGTTATAGTGAGCTGATCTTAAAAGACAAACATATACTGCTGCAGACTTTTTTCTCAACTTTTAAAGTGCAACAATTCTGCTATTCATTATTTTTGTGAATCTTTAACTGTTTATGGAAAGCACGCAAGCTATCAAAAGGAATATTTTTTCCCCGTTTTTGTAACATTTTTAATATATACTCCGCTTCTATTAATCGTAGCGTACATAATTTATAGCCTTTCGTGATAAATGAGCTTGCTAACACTTAATGAATTTTTCAAATTGAATCAGTACTTCCTGAGATATGCGCGTACAATCGAACAATCAAACAAACTCATAAATAAAATAATGCTACACATATATATTAAGTATAGATAGATTACACCCAGATACAGATCCAATGATTATACTCAACGTCAAATATGTATTCTAGGCGGCAATCTATAATTCACAAAAAAAATCATCTTTATCATTTAATTTTTCAATCGAACCCATGATCTTGTAGCGACATTCAAATAAAGCGTCATCTAGCGAAGATACACCGAACTACAGAGTAATAAACTACTAATCCTGCACCGCGATGTAGAAATTCTCAACAACAGTAATTGTGGGGCCGGGGCCCGGCAGGTATAATCACCTCGCCGGGTCGGAGGATCCTCTCTGTGTATTGAAGAGACCTGACAGCCGTTCCTCCACAGTCTCTAGCTTAGCAATCAAGACCTCGCCTTAGACTAAAACAGGACTTTTTAAAAAAAATCACCTATATATAATATAGTAGTTTATGTACGCTTCAAAAACTCGACTGGACCGACTGAGTCCAAACTTTGACTCGATATACAAGACGAATCACAAATCAAATGAAATTAGCTAGTCTATTATAATAAAGTTGAAGGAAAATGTAAGGTGCGCAAGAAACTATGGCCATTAGTAATGTTCAAACAAGTAAATAATGGGGCACAGATGTTGACCTTTGGCAGCAAAGGGATCCATTTTTGGTCCCGTTTTTGCTCGACATCTGAGAAAGAGACAGTTGTATACCCTTTTTATGTAAATTTTCTAAGGTTATTTATAGTTTCTTACTGGTTATGTTGGTGCGAGAAAAAGAGATAAATATATTAAAAAAGGTGAGGGCTTTAAAATAGTGTGTGTAATTTGACTTCTCACTTACTCGCCGATAGCCAATTCTAATTTTTGTGGGATTTTTTTTCTTTTTCTTATTGAATTGGGGACCTATCAGTAAGTGACTCTCAGCGCCAAGACATCTTCAATTCGATAGTCATAAATACGTTGCAACCCTTCGAGTGCCAGAATTGGGAGGAGTATCAGGATTGGGTTCCTAACTCACTAGGAGCGGTCTGGATATCCGTCCGCGTGTGCCGTACGTCGCTTAAATGGAAAGTTTATTCGCAGATGGTGCCCGCGGTAGCGGACAGGCGCTAGGAGGGATCTGGATGTCGTAATAACAGCTGTCCCCGGATCCCTCCTATGACAGGCGCAGAGTGGCACACCGTGTGGTTTTAGTCGGTCCGATTCTGACACACCACCCCACCGTAAACCCCGGTCGTAATCGTTTCATAGGGCAGGACGCTACAAGTCATTGACTAAATAAGCCAAACTAAGCCGTACCGAACTAAAAAAGTCTAAGTCAATGTGCTCAAGAAATAAAATTATTTAACAAATTGTTTGTTTAAATGCAATTTTCTCTAGAGTTACTTTTTCTAACTTGAATAATTTACTTTATATTTCATAAAATACAGATTAAGAAAGTTTATAAACCAAGTACCATTACGCTATAACGCTTAAGAGAGGAATAGTGACTAAAAACGCAGATGTAACTAAGAGAACATTTGTTATACTGTGGTAATTAATTGGTGATAATTTTTTATCATCCGTGTGGTGACAGATTAAGAACACGTAGTGTCACCACCCTTATTCATCCCATGGGTGTCGTAAGGGGTGACTAAGGGAACAAACTATTCAGGACAATATCACTATAAAGAGAAGGAAAACTTGAAACAAACCCTGCTACAAGCCGTCTCGCCAGCGTGGTGTAGTAGGCCAAAAACTCCTTGCTAAGAAGAGACCTATGTCCAGCAGTGGACTATAGAAGACTGTTGATGACTTTCTTATTATCCGGCTACCAGTCTCCTTTGAACCTATGACCGTCAAACGACAATAACCCAACCTAATAATTCATCAAAAAAAAGTATAAATTAAAGATAATGAAATGGAAACAAAACACAATAGCGTGTGTTTATACATTAAATGGGACACCCCACTTCTACTTAATTAGGTTAGTGTACGAACATAAAAATTGTATGAAGACATCGATCGCTTTTTGTAATTACCATAGATATGGGTGTGGGTAAAAACTGGTACAATGTTCTAATCGTTTGAAATATTGATATCAAGTAATTTTAACATTCCATTTTATCCGTAACGCATAAAGAACGTCGAGTATCACCACCTCTGTTCCTTTTTTTTTTGGGGCTAATGACGTGTGTGGGATTCCCGTAGAGCCGGTCTACCTTCTAAACCCTGCGGAGGCCTACTTCGGCAGTCGGGAGGAGCTCCAAGAACGCATTAGCGGCTTCTCGAGTACTCCCTGCCGTACCTCACAATCGAGTTACATCCCGGGCACCTCATGCCCCAGGGTAAGACGCTATCGTACTCCTCACTGCTTTACACAGTAAGAGGTTGAACAGTGCTCCGCCCCAGACGACATCTCCGGCCGCACCGGAGTGTCACCTGACTCGGGTCGTTTGCAGCGGTCGCATCGCCCCAAGAAGAGCGTACTACAGAAGCAAACTCGACAGGACAACAGTACTGTAAAAAGTAGCGAGACTTGATGCAAATCCTATATCAGCCGTCTTTCTAGCGTGTGATAGTAGACCGAATCCAAAAAGGTTTTGGTCTAAGAAGAGATTTATCTTTATCCAACGGTAGGCTATTTTCTTCTTCTTTTTTAAAAAAGACAACACCCGCATTAGGAATAAATCCTGTATCGCGGGGGAGTTTACAAACATACAAGAAACGAACACAAGGAACACCCAGAATCAGAATAACAGTTTGTGGATCACAAAAAGTGTTGTCAAATGTAGGATTTGAACCCACAACACTTAGCGTAGTGGAGTGCAGCGTGGCGATCGCTTAAACCACTACGCCATTCGTACAGTCAAGTTCACGCTGTGTATCATCACGCTACGAGCAACAGGAAACGTAAACGAGATTGCATAGGTCAGTTAGTTATGGATAAATTACACGCTATCAAAATACCCTCAAACAGTACATGGGTCTTACACACCGAAAAAACTGATAATCAAAACCATTATCAACGCGAACAAAGGCACGAACAAAACTTAGTTTTATAATGAACATTACAGCATTAATAATTTCAGGAGTTGACGAACACAGCGTTGTATGTTTTTCAGGAGAAATGATGTATTTCACCAAAAGACAATCAGAGTTTGTTTACACAGTCCCGTTGTCTTTACCGAATGAAAATGTCAATCAATATCTCCCTCCCACCCTCAAAGGGAGGGTTGGAAATGAGCCTTTTAAATGTATTAAAAGTTTTCGGTGTTATTGAAACTTTGTCACAAATCGACGTTCATTCATCTTTTACTTAAATTACTTTTTGGTATTTAGATGAGTGACTTCAGTTTCGTTGAATTTATAACAAAGGAGTTTCTCTTTTCAATGTTGCTTTGGCTGCTTTTGGTTTATAAGAACAATGAAATTGTCTTTGTAAGGAACTGGCCTGTTGGTATAAAGGTTGACGATCCCTACTGTTGAGTACGAAGGTACTATTAAAACTCAAAAAAAAAACCAAATGACGTACAACATCATTTGTTCTGTCTCAACATAACATGTCTATAATATGAATGAATTTAGACTTACATTTTCCATAAGCATTAGTCTAAAATGACAGCTTGCAAATTTTTGACGTTTAATACATCTCTGTCTGCCCTTTTCGGCACAAAAGGCAGTCAGAAAAGTTGAAAACAGTACCTGTTGTTGGTTCTACTTGTACAGGGTGGGTCAAGAATTCGTTAACATTTGAATCTAACATCCCGTGCAAACATATTACGGGAGTTTTTGGGCCGGATGCTACTGCAATTTGCTGGCTATAATCGTAACACATGGTTTCAACAAGATGGAGTCACTCTTCACATATCCAATAAGTCCCTGCCGGTAGGCATGGACTTATTGGATATGTGAAAGGCATGTTGCCAGAAAAGCTGATTTCCAGACGATTCGATATTTCATGGCCACCCAGAAGTCCAGATCTAGCAGACTTCTTTTTATGAGATTATTTGAAGAATCGTGTCTACGTCAATAAACCAAATACACTACGTCAACTAAAAGAAAAATCAGCTAAAAGATATCGGTAATCTCGCGATCTCTTGCCCGACGAGTATTCGAAAGTTTTAGTGGTCGCTTAGAAGAGTGCAAACGTCGAAACGGTGGCCATGTAGACGATGTCATTTTTAAAAAACAAATCCTAATTAATTAATTTTCTTGTAAATAAACAACTTTCATGATATGTCAAATGGTTTTTGAAGTGAAAACTTCTTTAGGCGCGTTGAGCGTTTTGGTAGCGGGTAAAATCCTCGGTTCGCGTCACCGACATGCTAATGATAATAGTATATCTATAGCTATGGAGAATATGATATTATATATTATTTATGAAATTTATTATTATTATATATTATATATGATATTATATATTATATATAGCTATATATGAAACATAAAAAATTTCATATAATTTTTGCATATAGTTTTAATTACTCTCAACTTAATAGTACCGTTTTCACTTCTATCGGCAGTCCCACGACTGCTACTGTTTTTTTATACGTTTTTTTTAATGTTAATTCGTGGCCCACACCATTACATTAAACATGATACACATAGTTAAACATATAAGGGTGTGATTAACGTGTAGTGACAGATTAAAAATACAGAGAGTCACCATAACTATCCATTCTATGGGTGTCATAAGACAAGATTAAGTGTTACGACTAAGCGTAAATATGAACTTTTTGAACTGTAAGGATAAACTAGAAGGGTCCAAAATGAAAACCACGTCTGTTATCTGATCTATTATATTAATTACTAAATCTAAAATACGTAATACTGCTGCTGGTAACGAAACGATAGCGTGATTCAAACAAATAGTACAACGCCACCTATCGAGATGTAGGGTAAATATATCAGTAATTCCTGATATAACAAAAGAATGTTCTGATAGTAGTTTTGTTCGTAAGCACTAAGACTCCAAACTAAGCAGGAGAGTATTACTACAAAAAGTAGGTAAAAATCTGGAGCTCACTGCCAGCGTACATGTTTTCCTCCCACTATTCTCCCGGATCCAAAAAGTATCTCACTAGGCCACCATAGGGTGGGTCGCCATACTGCATTGTCTGCATTCGCATTTTCATGCTTTCCATCAGGCAGAGTAGAGTCACTTTGGTAAGCTTTTATAGAAAACAAAAAAGGAAAACTTGGAATGTGGAGGGACGAGGGTGTCATGTCACTCCGACACAAAGAAGGATCTTCCGGCCAGGTGAGGTTATCAAGCCTGGCAGGCCACGACCCAACAGTTGATGTTGGGATGTTGTACATATATATATATACCAATTGCCACGTGAATCTCTATTTCGCGATACAGGATTAGTAATTGCTCCGTTGTTCATTATTATACTTCGTAGTTCGATGTATCTTCGCTAGCTGGCGCTGTTATATATTTTTGTTTGTGCTACATGTGGAAGTCACAACAAGGAACAAATCTTATAGTAACCCGTCTGGCCAGCGTGGTATAGTAGGCCAAAACCCCCTTGCTAATGAGAGGTCAGCAGTGGACAGTTAAAGGTTGTTCATAACGTCAAATAATTGTGTAATGACCATTTTTTCTGTGTCTAAGTGCAATTTATCCATAACAAATATTCGATTCATTTTAATTTTATGAAAATATAATCACGAATCTGAGTGTCGCTCTCATCTGAGATGACTTCAAATTCGTCAACGTACGAGTACGCAGACACAGGCATTGACTGCTCTTTGTTCTTTACTCTCCTCTCAAAGTTTTCCTTCCCACTTAACTACTAAATGTCATGATAAAAGAAATGTCGTTTTCTTTTCCTCTTTACTATCTGTCAAATAAAAACTCAAGTCATCGCCACACGGAATCCGTCTCGTAACGTTTCCTCAGCTTTTAGCGTCAAATAAAGCATTTGTTATTGATCGATCTACGTAACATATTAGCTATTGTTGTGATGATTTTCTTCTTGTGTCTAACTTTAAAAATATACTTCAATACAACCATACGTAAAGTTTGTATAGCGAGATTTATACGTGATAACGCGTACTCGTCTTTTTTTTTAAAAAAAGACAACGCCCGTGTTAGGTATACATCCTTTGTCGCCGGGGATTTTACAAACACAAGAAACGGACACAAAGAACACCTAGACTCAGAACAACAATTTATGGATCACACAAAGTGTTGTCCCATGTAGAATTTGAACCCACAGCACTCAGCGAAGTCCCGCTCTCCAGAGCGGCGTGGCGACCGCTTAAACCACTAGACCAATCGTATAGTTAACCGTGACCACGGACCATATAGCTCATTCGAAACGTCGGGAAATGGAAGGTATCGTAACCTTTTAAAATAATTTAATCGTGAATAAATCACGCTAACAACACTATGAGTAAACGGCTGTATATACCCTGTCTGCCTGCATTCGCAATGAGTATGGTGGCTACAACTTTTGAATTCGATAACCGTCTTCCATCAGTCAGAGTAGTCACTTTGGCAAGCTCTTCAAATAGGAAAAAAAATTTTTCATGTCATCCGAAAAAATATACACCCTAGAAATTTCAACACACTCCACATCGTTCACTGATAAATTTCAGACTTTACTGACTACTGACAGAATTACTGACGGTGCAAGCTGTACGCTTATAGAAATTCTTACCGGAATCTATAAGACGGGCAAAGTCGGTGAATATTTTTAAGAGTCTCATCTCGGTAACAACTATCTGCTGTATGTGTCTGTATGTTTATGTATGTATTCATATTTATAAACGTATGTAAGTTTAATTATGTATTAGTATGTACATATATATGAGTAATTATGCTATGTAATGGTAGTTATTGTATGTAAATTGTAAATATATTTTTTTTCTTTCTAAATTAAGAGTCTGCCAAAGCGACTCTACTCTGCCTGATGGAAAGCATTGAATAGAATCCAAGAGTTGTGGTCACCATACTCATTGCAAATTCATGACAACCTTCGCTATGAAAGCTTTAATAATGTTAATGTTTCATAACAGGTAATCCGAGTTACCCCGGTGATGGGAACAATGTGCATGTAGCAGAGTACACAGCTCACCTTCGCGACTCCGTAGATCTACCCTGCCAACACGACTTGGAACCGCCAGTTAATATCGAGTGGAGGAGGGAGTACTCACCATTGCCGCCAGAAGTTAGGTCTAATCAGGTACGATGGATGAATAAATTAAGAACCACATTATTGTTATACTTAAATTAATTAACCTAGTGGTTTAGCGGTTAGCGTACGCGACGGAAAATCAAGATATCTCGGGTTTGATTCCTGAGGCAGACCAAGAGTGATGTTGAGTTTTTCTTACGAGAAATTATTAATAACAGCTCGGAATATGGAAAGTAGTCGGTGATTCACGCTCATGCCTCAGATAACACGTTAAGCCGTTGGTCACGGTTGTCTTTAACATCTATGACAATATTAGAATATAATAATGAAAACAGTGGTACGATGGGTGGCCTTATCGCAGTCTACGATCTCTTCTAGGCAACTGTTACATGGATAAACTATGTAGTATTATGTAGTTTGTGGTGCATATTTGCTAGGTAGTAGAGAAACGCTGATTTCAGCGCGAGTGGGCCGGCTTGACCGGGGCAGTACTACCCTCCCACAGAAGACCAACCTAAAGCGCCAGCATCCGAGTTGTCGTGTTTCGTTGGTGAGTGTGAGACCGGAGGCCCATTGATGCAGGGGTGACAGTTATCGTGGTAACTGTTCACAATGCCTGTCATGCCTTTTACGTCCCCAAGCGGGGTGTGAAAAAGCATCTCATAAGGCCGCCACAGTGTGGGTCAACATACAGCATTGTCTGCATTTGCAATGAGTATAGTGACCACAACTTTCAGACTCTTTGACAAGCTCTTGATTTATAAAAAAAAGTAAAAAAAGAACAACGCTACTTATTTTGAACGAAAAATCGCTGAATGAACTTAAAGAGACAGCCTCATAACGAATTGTACAAGTTTCTGTAAGTAATCGGCTTATTTCTTTGAAGTGTTAACGTAGGTCGGCGCTCTTTGATATTTTATTACATAAATAAACATGTGTATTTTATCGAATGAGTTTTTTTTATAAAAATATTAGATCAGAAACTGAAAGAGTGAATGGTTATATGTATCCTCTATTATCTATATCCTTTAATAGTCCACTGCTGGACATGGTCATAGCCTATTTTTTCTATTTTAAGAGCCTGCCAAAGTGACTCTACCCTGCCTGATGGAAAGCATGAATAGAATCCAAGAGTTGTGGTCACCATACTCATTACAAATGCAGACAATGCAGTATGGTGACCCACACTATGGTGGCCTTGTGAGATGCTTTTCATACCCCGCTTGGGAACGTAAAAGGCATGACAGTCATTGAGACAGTGTAAGGTTTATACAGTTACCGCGATAACTATCACTCCTGCATCAATGGGCCTCCGGTCTCACACTCACCAATGAAACACGATAGCACATATCGTTTTAGGTTGGTCTTTTGTGGGAGGGTAGTACTGTCCCGGTCGAGCCAGCCCGCTCGTGCTGAAATCAGCGTGGCTCTACTACCTAGTTTTTGGAATACTGTATGTATGTATGTGGTATACATTGGTAGACGGTTTACTATAAGTTTTGTGTCAAGTTTTCCATCTCTACTAGTACTACCTTAGCGGATTCTTACGACACCCGTGACATTAATAGGCGTGGTGACACTTAGTATACTTTATCGGTTACCACACGGATGGACGTACTAACACATATAGATGGATCTCCCTCTCCCTCTGGGGTGTCCGTTTTTTAAAGCTATTGTAAAGATTGGAAACTTAATTAAACGCGCAAATTAATAAATTTTTTTAAATTTAATTTTAACTATTTAATAAAACATGTCATTAGTGTGATAATTAAGTCGATGTCTTGTTTTATTTATAATAAATACATAAATAAATATCTCCGACATTTGACATACAACGCCATTTAGTCCCAAACTAAGAAAAGCTTGTATTATGAGTACTAGACAACTGATATCAATACTTTTTTTTTGTGAATACGTACATATTATACATAGAAAACACCTAAACTTCGAAACCAATATTTGCAGATCATACAAACATTTGTACCGACCCGGAAAATTTAACCGAATAATGTATTTTTTATGTATAGAATAAAATAAGTGCCTTTATCACGGGTCTGGTTACCGTAGCATAGGCTTTGCCATCGGATTGCTTAATAACTAGAGTTCCGGATTCGACCTATTCCAGGCGCAGAGTGGCACACCGTGCGGTTTTAGTCAGTCCGATTCCGCAAACTCTGATAGAATGACGGCCCGTGGAGGTTTCGTGGAGGATGGTCGTGTGTATTTGTGTAGTCATTATTATAACAGTCATAGATATTAAATATGTCAACCGAAATCATATGGTGACGCAAAATAATCGATAATTTATACAGACTGATAAGATTATTGTTATCGGCGAGTACTTATGATTCGGTTATCAAATACAATATATCTACTCGCAGTTTAAATGACCTCGATGACATGTACTTTATTATTTCGTGCAGTATAACTGATGGTAATTACCACATATATATGGAATGTTGTATTCTATGGCTGCGTAATGTGGACACTGACCCAAAGAGACAGTGCGATAAGTTGGCAGCATCTGAAATATGGTCTTGGAAGTGAATGATGTTGGATTGAGAAAAGAACCAATGAGGAAACGCTACTGATGGTAAATGAAGAGAGACAGTTTTTGAGTGCTATTGAAGACAGAAGAGGCAAAATGGTTGGCCACTTGCTAAGACATGATACCTTCTTTACAATAATGCTGGAAGGAAAAATAGAAGGTAAGAGAAATCGAGGACGGCCTAGATTAACATACATACAGCAAGTGAAAGAGAAAGTTGGAGTCGTGGCCTATCAGAAGCTTAAACAAGTCGCAGAGGATAGAGAAGAGTGGTCATTGCTCCGCCGACAAGGACTTGGCTCTTAATAGAGAGAGAGAGAGAGAGCCACTGCCACCACGTATGGAGACTTCAAAAAACCTAAAACCTTCTTTCTAAAGAGAGGCCTATGTCCAGCAGTGGACTATGAAATACTGTGATGGAGACTTACAGTTCAAGATTTGTAATAAGACGTTCAGTATTTGAGAGAACCGCTTCTCCGAATCGTTGGTCGACTGCCTAGGTGGCACAGTGGTAACGTGTGTGACTCCTGTGCTTGAGCTCTCGGGTTCAATTTCCGAACCAAATGTTTGTATTATCTGCAAATATTTGTTTCGGCGTTTGGATATTTACTGTATAGAATATATGTGTACATATATAAGAAACAATTACATATATATTTACATTAGTTGTCTAGTACCCTACTACCCTGTAGTTTGTGCCATTTAGTCCCAAATTAAGCAGAGCTTGTGTGTGTGTTTGTAGATTATACAAACATTTGATCCGATCCGCGATCGAAATCGAACCTCGAAAGCGCAACAGTCGCATTGCCACACACTGCCATTACTACATCGAGGTAGACAAACAGGCTTCAAACCTGTATACCTGTACGTCTAATCTTAACAAAATATCAGTTCACCAGCCATATCAACGTCCAAAACAGAAGTCGATACAAAAGTGCGAAATTAACAAAAAAAGTGGTAATCATCATCGTATTTGATCCTGAGTAAATATCGGACAAACGATCGCTGGTTCGGCAGTCAGACTTACGAAACAATACATCAACAATTTAACTATTTAAAATATAATTATAAAGCTTATTGAAGTAGAAAATAAATTCCCTGATTGAGTTTTCCTGTTTCTTTAGTTATATATACATAAAATCATGTTTATTTCCCCAGAGGGGTAGGCAGAGGCATATTAAATGTCCACTTTTCACCAGAGTTTTGGACACAAGTAGTAAATGGCGAGACTGTTGCCACTAATCTGGATGTTTTGTTTGCCAGTGCCTCGTCCGTCGATTAGATAATTAAAATACTAATAATATATATAATACTAGCTTTTACTAGTAGCTCCGCTCGCGTGTATATTGGTTATCGCGGTAAATGATAGCCTATGCGTTATGCTATAAAGTTTCATCTACATCACTCTCCAGCCTCCGGTTTCCTGGCACAGATACTTACGTTTATCTTTGACGAGATTTGGAACGTAACTGCATGAGTTTCTTCAGAATCACTGATATAAGGAAGATCAGTCTAACTGTAAAGATATCCCAACGTTTGCATAGATCAGTACTTCAAAAACAAAAAGAGAAGCCAGGAGCAACCTTAAGTACATCTTTCTAAGCCCTCGCAACTTCCAGGAGATGCATTTTATCACTCAAAGCAGTAAAATAGTGATAATATTAGTGCGTGTCAACAGTGAGTTGGCCGGGTACAATTGAATACCACGCTATTTCCAAACATTTAACAATATACTAGGATGTGGATCTAATTAATTATTCAATTATTAACGAGTTCTATTACAGAAACTATCAATAGCATAATACATATTTAGATATAAACACACACCTAGGGGATGATTTCTCTTTATTCAATTTATTAACATGATTTTATTAGTACTGTAATTTTTTTTATTTTGTTGTTAGTTTTGTTTTTTTCTAAAGTCAACTACAGCTTTAGGAATAAATCCTGTGTCGCCGGGAACTTTAAAAACATGCAAGAAACGGACACAAAGAATACCCAGATTCAGAAAAACAATTTGTGAATCCATGTAGTATTTGAACCCTGAACACTCAGCGCAGTTAAAAACGGCGTGGTGACCGCTTCAATCACTACGCCATCCGAGTAATCTTTATTTATTAGTTTAAGCAAACATTTACTTAATCTTCTGTTCAATGATTTTTGATTTATTTCATTGGTATATTGATTGCACGGTTGGCCTAGTAGTTTAAGCGGTCGGTGGCGGCCTATAGGCCCATTGTACTGCTGGACGAGGCGGGTAAACTGTTTGAGAGGATACTCTCTGCCCGCATCGTCCGGCACCTCTGCGAGGTGGGCCCCGATCTGTCGGACGCCCAATTTGGTTTTCGGGCGGAGCGTTCGACGGTCGATGCTGTGCTGCGCCTGAGGGCCGTTACCGAAGAGGCAGTGAGCTGTGGCGGCGTGCTGTTGGCGGTGTCGTTGGACATCGCCAACGCATTTAATAGTCTGCCATTTAGTTGCATCAGGGAAGCACTCCACTACCACGGGGTGCCAGAGTACCTGAGGCGACTTGTGGCAGACTATCTTGAGGAGCGTACCGTCGTGTACGAGGACCGAGATGGTATTCTGAGGCGGCGGCCCATGTCGTGCGGTGTTCCACAGGGGTCCGTCCTCGGACCACTCCTGTGGAATATGGGATACGACTGGGCCCTTCGAGGTCGTCTTCCCCCCGGGCTGGGCGTAATTTGTTACGCCGATGACACATTGGTCACGGCCCGGGGGGCGAACTTTCAGGAGGCGGCGCGCCTGGCCACCGTGGGAGTCTCTTTGGTGGTCGGGCGCATTGAGGCGCTGGGTTTACGGGTGGCCCTAGATAAGACGGAAGCCCTTTTGTTTCATGGGCCCCGTCGTGGTCCACCCCCCGGTGCCTCTATCGTAGTCAATTCGGTCCTCGTACCGATTAAGGCCCAGATGAAGTATCTGGGCCTGATCCTCGACGGCAGGTGGCTCTTCGACGAGCACTTCCGACAGCTTACTCCAAAGCTGGTCGGCGCTGCTTCTGCTCTTGGGCGACTTTTGCCCAATTTGGGTGGAGCCAGCGTCGCGACGAGACGGCTATACACGGGGGTTGTTCGGTCAATGGCACTGTATGGTGCACCGGTGTGGGCGGCGGCTCTGACCGCCCAGAATAGGGCCCGCCTCTGGCGCCCTCAGAGGATATTGGCGGTTAGAGCCATACGCGGTTACCGCACCGTATCGACGAAGGCGGCGTGCGCGTTGGCCGGAACTCCCCTGTGGGATTTGGAGGCGGAGGTGCTCGCTGAAGTTTATCGGCGAACGGCAGACTTTCGGGTGGGTAGCGGCATTCGGCCCCCGCCCGAAGAGATACGCGAGTGGCGAGAGGCCGCTCGTCGAGCCACGATGGCTCGTTGGTCGTCCCGGCTGGAGGCTCCACGTGCTGGCTTTGCCGCCGTGGAGGCTCTCCAGCCGGTCATCGCCGAGTGGGCAGGGCGGCAGCACGGGACCCTTTCCTTCCGACTGACGCAGATTCTTTCCGGGCACGGTTGCTTCGGGAAGTATCTGCACTCGGTCGCCAGGAGGGAATTGAGTCCCGCCTGTCACCACTGCGACTGCAGTGAGGACTCGGCTCAGCACACGCTAGCGGTTTGTTCCGCCTGGGCGGCGCAGCGTGGGGTCCTCACTGCAGTTATTGGAGGAGATCTCTCGCTACCGGCCGTAATACGCTCCATGGTCGGTAGCGACAGTTGTTTTACCGCGGTCGCAACCTTCTGCGAAGATGTAATTTCGCGGAAGGAGGCGGCGGAGAAGGCCCGGGAGGACAATATCCACTCGGACCCAATTCGCCGCCGGCGAGCCGGGCGGCGGAGGCGCGCATACCAGCGCCTCATGCCGCCTTGAGTGTGGCCGCGGGTGGACGGGACGGGTTTTCCCCTCCATCCGCTACAATGGCCAGCCGCGAGGAGGCGACGTCCGCGTGTGCCGTACGTCGCCTAAAATAGAGAGTTTACCCATAGATGGTGCCTGCATTAGCGGGCAGGCGCTGGGAGGGATCTGGATGTCGTAATAACAGCTGTTCCCGGTCCCTCCTATGTCAGGCGCAGAGTGGCACACCGTGTGGTTTTAGTCGGTCCGATTCCGACACACCGCCCCGCCGTAAACCCCGGTGGGGTGACGGCCCGAGGGGGTTTCCACACGTTAAAAAAAAAAAAAAAAAAAAAAAAAAAAAAAAAAAAGTAGTTTAAGCGGTCGCCACGCCGCTCTCTACAGCACTGAGTGTTGTGGCTTCAATCCCCACATGGGACAACACTTTGTGTGATCCAAAAGTTATCGTTCTGAGTCTGGGTGTTCTTTGTTTCCGTTTCTTGTATGTTTATAAAGTCCCCCGCGACACAGGATTTATCCTTAATGCGGGCGTTGTCTTTTAAAATTAGAAGAAATGGACGAGCAATTCAATGTCAGAAACACCGTAAGACCTCTTAACTATTAGGAAACCAAAGAATTACTTAAATATCAATATGAATTAAGTAAAACGAATAATCTGACAATAGATTACTCATATATACACACACATGTCCACTCACGACACTCACTCACAGATACATACACACAACGCCATCTAGCTTCAAACTAAGCAGAACTTGTACTATGACAGCTGGACTGACTGATAGAATACGTATATATATATACATGTATAAATCATCATCATCAACAGCCTTTTACAGTCCACTGCTAAACATAGACCTCTCCTTAGCAAAGAGGTTTTGGCCTACTATACTACGCTGGCCAGACGGGTTGGAATAGGGTTTGTTTCAAGTTTTCCTTCTCTTTGTAATGATGTTGTCTTGTATACTTGATCCCTAAGTCACCTTTTACGACACCTACGGGATGAATAGGGGTGGTAATACTATGTATTCTTAATCCGTCGCCACACTGACAATATTTTATAAATACATACATACATATATTATATTTTGACTGCCTCTGTAACGCAGTGGAAGCGTATGCGACTGCCGTGGTCTCGTGTTCGATTATCGGATCGAATCAAATGTTTCTATAATCTAGAAATATCGGTAGGGTTTGGTTGATTTCTATGTATAATATGTATGTATTTACAAAAAAAAGTATATATGTATTTATATTAGTTGTCTAGTACCCATAGTACAAGGTCTGGTTAGTTTGGAACTAGATGGAACTGTGTGTCAGATGTCCAGAATATTACATTATTTTCGTTTGGAAAATGTAAGTTCAATTGTCATGATCCCACAGCTAAAGAAGTCACCTTTAGAACTTTAAATACTTAAAAATAGTATAATATCTTACCAATTTTCGTTATCAATGCCGTTAGCGGTGTTTTTCTGAAACAATGATACATTGTTCTATGAATATACAATATTTGTAAAAATGGTATAGTGACGGATTAAGAATACATAGTGTTACCACCCCTATTCATCCCATGGGTGTCGTAAAAGGCGAACAAGGGATCAAGTATGCAGGACAACATCATTACAAAGAGAAGGAAAACTTGAAACAAATACTACTCCAATCCGTCTGGCCAGCGTTGTATAGTAAACCAAAACCTCCTTGATAAGGAGAGGCCTATGTCCAGCAGTGAACTGTAAAAGCACGAAGCATCACCTCTATATGTTCTAGTTTATGTATTTTAATATACTTTAATATTTTATCAGTTATGATGATGTAAACCTATCATAATTTAGACACTACGTCCAGTCTCGACCGAAACCATGCAACTACGCAAGATATATCACATGTGTTCGCAAACACAGGTGCATTATCTGTTCCCTTCCATAATCAGATGAGACCGCTATGTGACACGAACGGAGAGAGATCGGGCACAGGATCGATGGCTTTACGTCCTCTCCGAGCCACGGGAGCTGAGACCCCAACTTCTAATTCTGGTTGTTCTTAAGCATTTCTATAATCAGAGAAACTCAATAACACCTTTTATCCGACACGGGACTCGAACCCTAGACTTCTTAATCGGTAATCGCATACGCTAACAGCTAGGCCTCCGATGCAGTTGGTTTCATCAGCAATCAACAGCACAGATTCTGTCTATTTCAAGATCAGGCTGCTGTTTGTAAGATGTGTGAAATTACTATCATACGAGTAAATTTAAATGGAGTCCTATGGACACAACTTCTAAATACCTAGTTTAAAAGTAAAATGAAATCACTATTCATTTATACAAAGAAATATACCATCATCATCAACAGCCTTTCACAGTCCACTGCTGGACATAGGCCTGTCCTTAGCAAGGAGGTTTTGACCTACTATACCTCTCCGACCAGGCGAGTTGGTCAAGTGTTTCTTCTTTTCACAGTGATGTCGTCTTCCATATTTTGGTTCTCCTTAGTTCCCTTATCTTAGAGACATAATACTTCAAAAGTTTCCACTTTCTAAACAGGTACTCATTACCAATGTATTTCCCACTTATGCCTACTCAGACAAGACTTCAAGCCTATACCACTTACGCTGAGACCACTTCCTTTCGTTCGTTCGTTCAATCCAATTATAAATTTTAAAGATTTTAAAGACTTCTTAAAAGTAAGGGGTCTTAATTCAGTTTAGTCCAGTCATATTAGGGGATTCCCCTCGGAATCTCCGAGGGACCCCGCGAGTCAGAATGAAACACAATAATCTGTAAACCTGTATACACCTTCATTTAATGTGCTAAAAGTTGTCACAAACGTTTCAATAAAGATCTCGTCGGCATCATAAGTTGTTCAAGTTCAAAGGACACAAAACACAGTTTTTCATGATTATCTCGTTTTCTGTAATTCCAATGATGTTAATATTTATTATAAATTGTAGAACATAAAATTTGTGACAAATTTTGTCTTAAAAATTTTTTCGTACGCACCATTTTTAGATAGAAGAATAGAAAGCCCACAGCGCTCAGTCGTACTCACTGTTATGCAAACTCAATCTTACTGTTGTACATCATAAGACTTTGTGTAAAATTGTTAAATTAATAGAATGTTTTTTTAACGCGTGGAAACCCCCGGCAATCCCCTCGTGCCATCACCTCACCGGGGCTTGTAGCGTGATCGTGTGTCGGAATCACACCGACTAAAACCACACGGTGTGCAACTCTGCGCCTGAAATATTCACCATCTTATCCGATACCATTCATAAGCCCAGCGCCTCAATGCGCCCAACCACCAGAGAACCTCCCCTGGTAACCAGGCCTACCGCCTAAATGTCATTGTTATAACCTCACCTACATGAGTCGGAATAAAAATTAATTATAACCCAATAACATGTTTCATTTACACTTAATTAATATTTATATAAACCAAAATCTATTTTATACTTTGCCGATGGACCAATGGGTAGCCTATGCAATCCCTAGGAATTATGTAATTAACTTAGGTAAAGTACGTACAGGATAATGATATTTCATAGAATAACTGAACGTCCCAGGGATTGTATACATTGTCCAAACACTATATTGAATACCCGAATAGGCTAGATGACACCTTAGTCAAATTAGTTACTTTTTATCGTCTGTCAAAACGACAATTTTGTATGAAAAAATGTACTAAATACCAAATTGTGACGTCACTGTTTTAGACTACTCAATTGAACAATTTATTTTACTTTATATTTGAATGAAATTTGTAATAATAATAAAAAACTATATTAATTGTATTTTCCGAGATGTTTCGCGATATTAGTTTTAATGAAGTGGACATTGGTTTTTATTTACGATACAGTCATCTACGCTACTGTATATTATAAACTGCCATTAACATATAAATATATTTTAAAGTTAAATATTGACTTGTATTGTATGTAAATTAACTTAACCATTTGCATCTATTCTTGTTGCTTATAATTTTCAAGTTCAAAAAATTTTTTACTAAATGTCATCTATACAGTATGTGCTAAAACTGTGAGGTCTTATTTTACCTCTTACATCGTGACGTGACGTAACAATTTTATAAGAAACTTATTAATAATAATAAGAAGCCATTATTTTTAGCGTTCGGAAACACCCTCGGTTCGTCAACTCACCAGGGTTTTCGGCGGGGTGGTGTGTCGGAATCGGATCGACTAAAGTCACACGGTGTGCCACTCTGCACCTGAGCTAGGAGGGATCCATGACCCCGTCGTGGTCCACCCTCCGGCGCCTCCATCGTGGTCAATTCGGTCCTCGTACCGGTTCAGGCCCAGATGAAGTATCTGGGCCTGATCCTCGACGGCAGGTGGCTTTTCGACGAGCACTTCCGACGGCTTTCTCCAAAGCTGTTCGGTGCTGCTTCTGCCCTTGGGCGACTTTTGCCCAATCTGGGTGGAGCTAGCGTGGCGACGAGGCGGCTATACACGGGGGTCGTCCGGTCAACGGCGCTGTATGGTGCACCGGCGTGGGCGGCGGCTCTGACCGCCGAGAATAGGGCTCGCCTCTGGCGCCCTCAGAGGATATTGGCGGTTAGAGCCATACGCGGTTACCGCACCGTATCGACGGAGGCGGCGTGCGCCTTGGCCGGAACTCCCCCGTGGGATTTGGAGGCGGAAGTGCTCGCCGAAGTTTATCGGCGGACGGCTGACTTCCGGGCGGGTAGCGGCATACGGCCCCCGCCCGAAGAGATACGCGAGTGGCTAGAGGCCGCTCGTCGAGCCACGATAGCTCGTTGGTCGTCCCGGCTGGAGGCTCCACGTGCTGGCTTTGCCGCCGTGGAGGCTCTCCAGCCGGTCTACGCCGAGTGGGCAGGGCGGCAGCACGGGACCCTTTCCTTCCGACTGCCGCAGGTCCTTTCCGGGCACGGTTGCTTCGGGAAGTATCTGCACTCGGTCGCCAGGAGGGAATAGAGTCCCGCCTGTTACCACTGCGACTGCAGTGAGGACTCGGCTGAACACACGCTAGCGGTTTGTTCCGCCTGGGCGGCGCAGCGTGTGGTCCTCACTGCAGTTATTGGAGGAGACCTCTCGCTACCGGCCGTCATACGCTCCATGGCCGGTAGCGACAGTTGTTTTACCGCGGTCGCAAACTTCTGCGAAGACGTAATTTCGCGGAAGGAGGCGGCGGATAAGGCCCGGGAGGACGATATCCACTTGGACCCACTTCGCCGCCGGCGAGCCGAGCGGCGGAGGCGCGCGTACCAGCGCCTCATGCCGCCTTGAGTGTGGCCGCGGGTGGACGGTACGGGTTTTCCCCTCCATCCTCTACAATGGCCAGCCGCGAGGAGGCGACGTCCGCGTGTGTCGTACGTCGCCTAAAATAGAGAGTTTATCCGCAGATGGTGCCCGAGGTAGCGGGCAGGCGCCAGGAGGGATCTGGATGTCGTAATAGCAGCGGTTCCTGGATCCCTCCTATCTCAGGCGCAGAGTGGCACACCGTGTGGTTTTAGTCGGTCCGATTCCGATACACCACCCTGCCGTAAACCCCGGTGGGGTGACGGCCCGAGGGGGTTTCCACACGTCAAAAAAAAAAAACAGGAAAAAAAAAAAAAAAAAGGAGGGATCCGTGAACAGCTGTTATTACGACATCCAGGCCCCTTTTAACACCTGCAGGCACCATCTGCGGGTAAACTCTCTGTTCAGGTGTCGTACGGCAGACACGTTTGCGTTGCTTCTCGACACGTTGCTTCCTCGCGGCTAGTCATTGTAGCGGGGAAAACTTGTCCCGTCTAACCACGGCCACACTCAAAGTGGTAGGAGACATTGGTAAGTGCGCCTCTGACACCCAATTTTCCGACAGCAAATTGTGTCCGAATGCTAATCGTCGTCCCAGGTCTTATCTGCCGCCTCCTTCTGATGTCTGTCTGTCTCTCTATAAAACAATTGTCGCTGTCGAAAAAGTCCCTTGTTCTCTATTAATGGACTACTGACAAAATATGAGAAACATCATAATTTTTACTACACGATTGGCATAAAGGTTTAAGCGGTCACCACGACGCTCTCCACTTCGCTAAGTGGTGTGAGTTCAAATCCTACATGGGACAACACATTGTGTGATCCACAAATTATTGTTCTGAGTCTGGGTGTTCTTTGTGTCCGTTTCTTGTATGTTTATTAAGTCCCTCGCGACACAGGATTTATTCCTAATGCGGGCGTTGTCTTTTTAAGAAAAAGAAAAAAGCATCTCACTAGGCCACCATAGCGTGGGTCACCATACTGCACTGTCTTCATTCGCAGTGAGTACGGCGACCACCGCTCTTGTATTTTATTCATGTTTTTCATCAGGCAGAATAGGGATACTTTGGGAGGTTTTTTATTTAAAAAAAGAAAAGAAAAGAAAGAATTCGACCGAACATTAATGTAACATTCTCTATATACCGATGAGTCATATCCAAATACGTCTTTAAACTAAGTAAAAGTAGATAAATTGATGAGTTTTTCTTAAATAACGACACTTAAATGTCTTGTGAGCGTGAGATTAACTCTTCAACAATACTATAGAATATTTGTTTTTGCCGTGATCGTAAGAAATAAATCAGTGACTATTTACAAGCGAAACTGTAAGTAATGAACCAATATTAACAAAGAATTTTTATCTGTGTTTTGACGGATTAGAAATACGAAATGTCATCAAGCCTATTCTAGTTGCCTATTTTAAGAGCTTGCCAAAGTACTCACTTTATCTGACGAAAAGCATGAATAGAATCCAAGAGTTGTGGTCATCATACTCATTGCGAATGCAGACAATAAAGTATGGTGACTCACTATGGTGACCTAGTGAGATGCTTCTTCACGTCCCGCTTGGAAATTAGAAAAGCAAGGCATCGTGGTAGTGTAATGCCCACTTATTTATTTTTCTATATTAAGTGACTCTACTCTGCCTAATGGAAAGCGTGAATAGAATCCAAGAGTTGTGGTCACTATACTTATTGCGAATGCAGACAATGCAGTATGGTGACCCACACTATGGCAGCATAGTGAGATACTTCTTCACGTCCCTCTCGGAGACACGACAGTCATAGTGGTAGTGTAACGCTCACTTATTTACCGCGATAACTGGCATCCCTGCAGCAATGGGCCTCTGGTCTCAGGGTCCGGTCTCTCATTACCTGACTAAGGAAACACCTATCTCTGTTTCTGCGAAACTGCGGTATGAGTCCGATCGAGTTGATTCTATTGTTTCAAAGTATAACTTTTCGACATTTGATAATATTTGATTAGAATCAATTTAAAAAGGTACGCATTCTAATAGGTTTTAATTTAGTTGAAGAAATTGGATATTAATTATGTTATTTTAGTAATAAAATATGCTTGCCCAAGTTATCTGAAGTATAAACTGTTTCAAGATTAATAATAACAATTTTGTAACAATTTTCTAGTTCAAATAAGTTGGAATAAAAATTGTTTGCAAACATTTACCATTTATTTACGTAAAATATGGGAAAATTGGGGCGTGATTGCGGTTACGGTTATACGTTTTTTTATAGTACTAATAAAAAAAAAAAAAGTTAAGTTGGTAGTTGATTTGTGCGTGCTTTAAAAACTCATTCTTCACCGATTGAGTTTAAGCTTTGACACGATTTCTGTTAAAATAAAAAGTTTGCTTTCAATTCTCTCCAGGACTCAAACACGGGACTCCTGAGTTGCCGATGTAGTTTTAAATGCGATAGTAACAAGTAACCTATCCTTTCATCCTTCCACTAATCCATCAAAAATATTTTTGAACAATAATGCTCTCCTAGCCAATTTTGGTTACGGCCCTCACCCTCCTATCCTAAAAACCAGAGAGAGATCAGGCGTAGAACCCACAGTTCCACTACCACGTGCTCTATGAGATCCGGGTCTCACAATCCCAACCTCCAAGCTGTGAGCTGCCTTTAAACATTACTGTACCTAGTAAAATTCAACAACAATTTTTTGGTCCAACCCGGAATCTGAACACGACACTTCTTGATTAGCAGTCTGTACGATTGTAACCACTTAATCAACAAGGCAGTTTTTAAGTAATATCAGAGTTTAAAACCTACAAATTTGTCTAGATAATGGATTCTGTGTGAGGGACATCTACTCATTAACAGATTACCAGTAAAAAAATATTACAAACAATCAGTTTTTTGTATAGAAACCAAATCACACATTATAACTTGGCAACCCTAAGAAAACCATGAGTTAACAACATTATGTTTCATGCCCCACGGCCGTGTAGGGTTACTCACAGCACAATTATCTGGTGTGACCTCTAATGGATCTTAATGAGGGTCAAGGCAACCCAAAGCCTTCCGAGGACAGCTGCTAACACATAATTACTTTATATAATCTAAGATGGTTGAGGGGTGTTTCGTGTATGTGATTTATATATATGTTTAAAAGTGTTATTTATAGTTGAAAAACATATGTTGATAATACTTTATTCGTACACTAGGTGTTTACTGACATTACGTCAGGGTTTCAGGGATTTTGTTACTAGGGTGCACCTGGTTTCCCGGTTACAAGTACCCGTAACAGCGTGTGGTTTTTGGTTAGTTCGAGTCCGATACACCTGCCGCGGTTTCTGTACAGAAAAAAGGGGGCAAGCAAGAGTCTTCTACACAGAAGATATTATGGTGTACAAGTGTGTACGCAAACATAGGTATACTCTCTGTTCCCTCACTTTCACAATCCGGGTATCCGACACGACCGGCGTGAGTTCTTTTTTTTTATATTAAGAGCCTGCCAAAGTGGCTCTACTCTGCCTGATATTGGATTTTTTTTTTATTAGTACTATAAAATTGTTTGTTTTGTTCTTACTTATTTTTTAAAGACAACGCCCGCACTAGTAATAAATCTTGTGTCACGGGGGACTTTATAAACATACAAGAAACTGACACAAAGAACACCCAGACTTGGAACAACAATTTGTGCATCACACAGTGTTATCCCGTGTAAGACTTGAACCCACAATGCTCAGCGCAGTAGAGAGCGGCATGGCGACCGCTTAAACCACTAGGCCAACCGTGTAGTCGAACGAGTTAACATTATTATTATATATACATACATACAGTGATTGAATCACGTAGGCGCCTGTCATTAGTTACAAAACTCTATTCTCTATAAAAAAGAGCCCCTGTCAGGTCCTAAGCAAGTTCATCATCCTTAAAACACTCATTAAAACACCTCTCACGTAAATTTTTAGTCTACTTTGCACATCCCAGTAGAAAACAGGGTTTACCACTTTCTAACATCTACGTCATAAGTCTCTGGGGATCTATCCCTACAACACTATGTCAGAGGACACTGGAACTTTTACACACTTCCATAAAAGTGTTTAGTTGATTCGTGTACGCTTCAAAAGCTCGAAAAGTCTTGTGCGAGTACGAGTTCTATTTAGTTGGGATAAAACAGCCGTGTATTAAAATATAATTACTGTTTATTTTCTCTATTTTTGTTCTTCATTTCCATAACAATATACCGCAAAGTATCATGACAATGTACATCTGGTAATTTATGAATTTATGTATGGTTATTAACGCACACACGATGAATATACAAGATTTTGAAGTAACAAACAGGAAAAAATACGCTTAAATTGTCAACTGCATTGTATCTTATAGGTAGTGAAATCACGCTCGATGGCTTGATTTGCCCCATACGAATTGTAAGTAAAAGTGAGAATTGCCTCAATGAGCCTGCACAAGTGACTCTACTCACCCTAGTCGATACAGGATACCGTAGTATATCACTCCAATTGTCATGTGTAAGCTATACCGCATAATTTACATTCATTTTACCAAAGATTGGGAATGTCCGAGTGAATATAGTCGTAGGTGGTAGAGCCACGCTGATTTCAGCTCTACCGGGGCAGTACTACCCTCCCACAGAAGATCAACGTAAAGAGACAGCGTCCGTGCTGTCGTGTGTCGTTGGTGAGTGCGAGACCGGAGGCCCATTGATGTAGGAGTGACAGTTGTCGTGGTAAGTGTGTGCAATATTATGCCACGATGACTGTCGTGCCCTTAACGCCCCCCAAGCGAGGCGTGGAAAAGCATTTTACAAAACCACCATACTGTATTGTCTGCATTCGCAATTAGTATGGTGATCATAATTCTCGGATTCTATTCATACTTTCTATCAGACATAGTAGAATAACTTTGGCAGGTTCTTAAAAAAAAACAATAAGAAGTCAGTGACATATGTCATGATAAATAATGATTCAATAGTTACGCAATTCAGTTCATTCCATGTCAAACTAACAGAGCCTTAAATAGGATAAATATACGTAATGTATATCATGAAGATAAAAAAAACCCATTAGCAGATAGGTTTAACTAATTGGTATCAAATTGCTAATTCAACTTGTGACTTTATTACGTCAGAAGCCGCTACGACGCCATTTTGTTCAATAGTACCATGGTTTATTTGTATTGCCGTTTTTCGAACTCGGATAAAGACAAATTGCGATTAGGAAAACAGCGCAAGGAACTCACATTACAAATGTATACAATGCAGTATGGTGACCCACACTGTGGCGGCCTTGTGAGATGCTTTTTTACACCCCGCTTGGGAACGTAAATGCATTGACAGTCATTGTGACAGTGTAAGGTTTACACAGTTACCACGATAACTGTCACCCCTGCATCAATGGGCCTCCGGTCTGAGTTCAGGCGTAGGTCCGACGGCATTACTTGCTCTCTGACGCACAGAAGTTAAGACCCCAACTTTCAAGCTCCAGGTAGTTATTAAGCACTCCTATAATCAGAAAAACTCACCTTGTGGTTCGAGCCGGGTATCTAAAAAGGGGTTTACTAACATTACACAGTGTCTATTAAATTACTTACAATGTTCTTAGTCAACTAATAATAAGAACACCACTCAATAACAGATCAATTCCATAATTTTCCGACATTTCATCTTAAAAGGGCATTTAAATCAGACTAATCACATTTCAATATAAATAAAATCTTATAACACAGAGTTTCGTATAACAATCTTAATGAGGAGTTCAGTTCACAAATTACTCTCAAGAAAGACGAGATCTTTAACCTCAATTAAAGAGCTATTCGAAGTCAAAATGTAACAAAATTATCCAACCTGTAGCTGCGAATTTCTTGACGTTTCTGCCTCTATATATAATTATTCTGTCATCACATCATATTGACAGCCTTTTTTTTAAAAAAGATTGCCCGCACTAAGAATAAATCCTGTGTCGTAGGGGACTTTACAAACATACAAGAAATAGACACAAAAAACACCCAGACTCAGAACAACAATTTGTGGATCATACAAACTGTTTTCCCATGTGGGGTTTTAGCCTTAAACCACTAGGCCAACCGTGCAGTCGTGCAGTCGTGCAGTCTTTAACAGTTTACTGGACTTAATTTTTTAATTTGGCTTGTACGCTGGCCAGACGGATAGAGTTTGTGTCAAATTTACCTTCCCTTTGAAATGTGGCGTCCCAACACCCACATGATGTCTAAAGGTGGTGACATTTCATATTCTTAATCCATGACCACACGGACATAATTACTCTGTAACGTGTTATTATTTTTGAAGTCCAGTCGTTAAGATTCGCGTGCAAACATAACATCTCCGTAAAAGGTCATTGTCAGTAAGAAAATAAATATTAACGTCTGCGTTCAAATATGTACTGTATTCGTACGTTTTAAGGTTTAATTTCACATGTGTTGACTTTAAGTTCAATACTCTCTGGTGGCAGTAGTATATAAGAGATAGCGTACATCACCTTTTAACGTCGTAACTGTTCGTTACTTGTATTGAATACATGTACATTTTACGTTAGTAGAATATCCGAATCGTCTTACTGCTACAAATGCGAATGACTTTATTTCTTACTTTCATTATATTTTTTTATTAAGAAAAAGGTATTAACGAGTACGTTATGATGGTATATTAATACGAGTACATATTTTCACCACTCATTTACCCACCACTGTGGGCTTTATTATTTTGTTTTAAGAAACTGTCGCAGTGACTCTACCTGATAGAAAGCATGAAAAGAATCCAAGAGTTGTGGTCAAGAGGGTATTTTAAGAGCTGATCAATTGAGTAAACATGGAACATGAAAACATGAAACAAACAGTAGGACAAAACCTACTTTCTAAGAAGAGGCTTTTGTCCAGCAGTGGATTATTAAACACTCCGTGTGAAATAAGGTGCAAATGAGCACGTCTTATGATGTCGCCGCGATAAACACTTTTTTCAACGCTGCGCCTAGTCAGGCCTTATCCTGGTGAGACCACGGAGGCTTACCCGCCTATCAATGTAATTTTTATAATTTGTTACGGCTCGATCGCATTTTTGCGACCAGTCCGCAACAAACTATCCTATCATCGACCGTAACAACTAATCCACCACCAGAGGTCCCCAATTTCTTATGGTTCGCGGTTCCGTCGACGATTCATAAGGCCACCGACGTCTTCTCTCAGGATCGGCTCTCTCCCGATCGTGTTCAACGGTTTCTTTCTGGAGCATAACAGCTTCGCAGAAAGAAACTACTGCGACCCAGCTCTCTTCACTCTACAACATGGCAGCAACGACTGCTGACGAGAACAGAGCCACGATAAACACCTACAACTCATGAATTATAAACACGCTGTCGGCCTTTGCGATAAAAGTACTCCAAAAACTAGTAAGGCAGTCAAAATATTTAAGAATAACATTGGTTGTGACTGACCTCTGACAGCTTGATCTTGTTATGCCAGTCAAGTATTCATCTTTATTCTTGTGGTACTGGCACACTTAAACACATAAAACAATTATCCTGATTGACTGATTAATTCATCAGTACAGTTGAAACATATCACAAAAATATCTGTAGAGACTTACGAAAATCAAATTCATTTATCTTTTATTTATGAAGCATGACATTCTTAAGCTAAAATACTTTACCTATAAATATGCACGAGTATGTAAATGTTTTAAATAGTTATAACCTTACAAATTACATACAAACGTCACAAGTCTGATATTTTATGCCAATTGACGCGCAACTTAAATACATTTTTCCTAATTTTGTAACATTTTTCATTCCTTCTCGGTTCCTATTAGTCGTAGCGTGATGTCGTGTAGCCTTCCTCGGTAAATTGGCTTTCCAACATTCAAATATTTTTTCAATTCAAACTAATCTGTCCTATTATGGAGCGAGTTTCTTCTCAAAATCAGGATGGCAAAATCTCGGAAAAGTTTTAAATATTTGTTGTGGAAACATTTCCTAAACATCGCAAGAGTCCACCTTAATTTTATACTTTCTCTTTATAGAATTTATATTGTGTATATATTATATAGCGGCGGTGAGTTAGCCATATTAGCCACAGAACTGACAGCCGTTGGAATAAATGAGTACTGGAGTGAAGACTGTGGCTTGGCAAACGAAGTGTAAGGCGCCCGCAGGCCAGGTTGAGAAACGTTTTGCGCAAGATGGCTGGCAATAATTGAGGAGAGGCCCTAGAGCTGGCCCGTTTATACTACCTTCGAAATCACCTTCGATTATCATACCTTGACGTTTGACTACACCGATGACGTAGTGGTTTATACAGTCGCCACGCCATTTTCTACTGCGCTGAGAAATGTAGGGTCAAATCCCACACGACTTAACCCTTTATGTGATCCACAAATTGTTCTGAGTCTGGGTGTTCTTTGTGTACGTTTCATGTTTGTTTGTAAAAATACCCACGACACAGGGCTTCTAGTGCATAATTACGTATGTGTGTATCTATTATGTATAATAAATACCTCTTTCTCTTGCATATATAAAGATGTATAACGGAAGGTCTATAACAGTACATTTATATCTACTCAATGAAAGAAAGTATTGTTATACTGTTACCTGTTGTATATACCTGTTGGTACATTTATATCAACTCAATGAAATTTTCATCATAGAGAAATTCTATAGGACATAATGTTGCCGACTTCTTAGTGTCTGTTGTTTTTTAAATATTCATGTTTTTTTTTAATTTCTAGCTTTGACATTTTTATTTGTATGCCTTGACCCTCATTAAGATCCATTAGAGGTCACACCAGATAATTGTGCTGTGAGTAACCCTACACGGCCGTGGGGCATGAAACATAATGTTGTTAACTCATGGTTTCCTTAAGGTTGCCAAGTTGTAATGTGTGATTTGGTTTCTATAAAAAAAACCTACTGTTTGTAATATTTTTTATTGGTATTCTGTTAATGATCGGGTGTCCCTCACATAGTCTTCATTATCTAAACGAATTTGTAGCTTTAAACTCAGGTATTACTCAAGAACTGCCTCGTTGATCTTGTGGTTACAGTCGTATAGATTGCTAATCAAGAGGAGATAGTAAAGTAGTAGAGGAGATGCAATAATTTGACATATTTGTTTGTATGTTTAACTTTGCGTATTTTATAAACAGTTACGTAACAAAGTCTTTAAATTGGATATATACTAAGTGTCGTATACATGTGATACATCTATGTTATAATGTGCAAGTTAAATTATAAAAACGTTTTACTTATCATTTGTTAAATATATATTTGTTTGATAAAAGACGATGCCTGCATTAGGAACTTACATACAAGAGGACTTTACAAACATACAAGAAATGGACACAAAGAACACTCAGACTCAGAACAACAATTTGTGGATCACACAAAGTGTTATCGCGAGTGGGGTTTGAACCGACAGCACTTAGTACAGTAGTTAGCGGCCTGGCGCCTGCTTAAACCACTAGATCGACCGTGTAAACAATGAAAATTTCTAATTTTACATCCATATATAACCCTACCAATATCATAAATACGCTTGTAAGTTTGTTTGTCACGGTTTCACGTGAACACTACTCAACTGATCATCAGTAAATTTTGTACACATGTTCTTGGAGGTGTTACAAGTAACATAGGATTTTTTTAATAAAAAAAATATTTATTTAAAATGATCTGTCACGAAATTTAATCTGGCAGACCAAATTCTACGCGAGCGAAATCGCAGGTAAAAGCTAGTTATAAATAAATTATTGAAAGACAGAGAGGAAATAATCGCGCTCACCAGGGCTTAAAATTTAAGCATATTTTTTTTTAATCCGTTTAAAATAACGAAATTCTGAGCTAATGAACATTATAAGTAAAGTTGACTTTAACTTATACGATGACATTCATAAATTGTGATGATTTTAATCTAAAAACTAAGTAAATCTAACACCTTTAAACGAGTAATTCTTGTATATATATATGTACTCTGAATCTCGGCAAAGTCTACAACGATTTTCATGAAATTTATTGTGTAGGCGGCTTCGGGAATGATAAATCGCTCTAGCTAGGTTTCATTTTTAGAAAACTCTAACACCTGTAAACGAGTATATATATGTAATCTGAATCTCGGAAACGGCTGCAACGATTTTTGTGAAATTTTGTATGCTGGAGGTTTCGGGTATGATAAATCTATCTAGCTAGGTTTCATTTTTAGAAAACTTTTTTGTACGTGTTTTCTAGCAATGAAATGTTTGTCTTATAAACCCGTTTTGACACTTATCTATAGTATCTATAGTTGGTAAATTACGAATCGACTATCATACAATGATTACAAGCAACGCTCGGTTTCCAAGTAAGCTGCAGATACTTACATTCGATGGTTTATTTAGATAATGTAAGTGGTCTGAGTAGGGTGTAGTCGTTAACTCTTGTCTAAGTAGAAATAAGTGGGAAGTGCATTTGTAATGAGTACTTAGAAAAGTGGTCTTTATAAGTATAATACTTAGGTTTTATTTATCTTTGTCTAAAAGTGGCTGTGGTACTTTAAAACTATTTGGATGAAGTTACGTGTATCATCAACAGCTACAGTCCACAGCTGGACATAGGCCTCTCCTTAGCATGGATATTTTGGCCTATTATACCACGCTGGCCAGACGGGTTGGGTTTGTTCAAGTTTTCCTTCACTTTGCAATGATGTCTTACATATTTTTTTCCGTCTGTCACCTCTAACGACGCCTATGAGAAGAAAAGGGGTATTCGGGTCCTGCCAAAGTAACTCTACTCTTCCGGATGAAAAGTATGAAGAATTCAGGAGTGGTGGCCACATAAAAAGGTGTCTTCCAAGGCCAGCACGTGTTGTCTTATAAAGGAGCAGAGAAAGTGGGCCATATTGTTACAATTTACCTGTGAAAACCCAATGAATCTCTTCGAATACTCGCTGGTATCATGAAGGCATAGATAACTGTGTTTACCAGTTTTTCTTTTTTTTCAACTTTGTTTATTAGAACTCTAAGCACCCCTTTCTGAACAGTGATTCTTAAAGTTTTTTCTTTTGATAATTCCAGTACAAAATGCCTCCAAATACGATCGTGGAAGAAGACATAGCAATGAACTATGAATTTGTGGAACATGATGATGAAAAACCTACGAAAGCATCACCTCGGAAGTACAAACTGATCTTAAGAAACTGTATCTATTTTATTTATCTTAACATAGCTGGACTGTATGGATTGTACCTATTTCTTGCAGAAGTAAAGTGGACCAGTGTTCTAATAAGTAAATACTTCAATAATCTCAATATATATAAATGCTTCGTTACTCTAGCCGTTTACGTATGTGACTGCGTTGTGAGGACTCAGGTTCGATTCCCGAGTCGAATCAAAAAGAGTTATTAAGTTGTTTTGGTTTTTAAATACTTAATAACAATCCGGAGTTTGGAAGTTAGAGATTTAACCTTAGTGCCTCGGAGAGCACGTAAAGCTGTATGGAATAACCGGATTTGATTATGGGAGTGAGAGAACAGAATGTGCACCTGTGTTTATGCACTCACTTGTGTCCTATAACATCCCCTGCGTAGTTAGCTAGTCTCCGTTCATCTTTGTCGCCACGTCCGAAAAAAGCTAGTACATTTTATTACTATTTATTCTGCCTGATGGAAAGCATGAATAGAACCCAAGAGCGGTGGTCGCCGTATTCACTGCGAAATCGAAGAGAGTGCAGTATGGCAACTCACGCTATGGCAGCCTAGTGAGATGCTTTTTCACGCCCCGCTTAAAGGACCCGGGATCGTAGTCGGAGGATTATGAACACGTGCTATGGTAAACGTCAAGTTTGTGTACGCTTCCAAATCTCAAAAACTTCTGTACTGATTTGGTTCAAGTAGATACACGATATACAACAGGCTTTAATACAAAAACGTACAAAAACTACTAAAATAATATGATATTGAAACGCATGAAATAAATAGAGATATTTTTTATCAAATAATTTCAAGGGTGTCATGGCTACCGAGCGGTTTTTTTTATGGTAAACATTACATCAACATGTCAATCGTAGTTGTATCTAATATCACAAATATTGGTATAGCTTAAAGCAACATTCGGTACGTCCTTGTACTGTCCTTAACAAACATAAGGGTGTTATAGTATTCATATATTTTAGATGAGCTTTTGGTCTAGTGGATTGTGACCCTGCCACACAACTTCCAACACTCAGCGCAACAAAAAAACGGCGGGGCGACAGCTCGACGGCAAAGCTATTCGTGTAGCTATTCAGTATGATTCAAAGAAGTAACTTAGCTTAATCTCTATCTCTTTCAGCTTGCATTTTCCACTATTTCACGCTACTGGGTATCGCAGCAGGAGTACATAGACTTTTCAGTCACAAGTCTTATAAAGCTAAAACACCTCTCCAAGTAAGTCAACGTTAAAATCTTTTGCGACATAACCCCAAACTATAGGATAAGTCACCTACTGAAAAGTGACTAGAAATCTAGACTGTTAAGCCGTGGGGTAGATTTCTAGAACGAATCATACTTGACGTCTCTGTTGGTCTGGTGGTTAGTGAATCTGACAGCTAAGCCAGAGGTGGGAGGTTCGATTCCTACCTAGTACTAATCTTTGTATGGTGAACGCGATCACTTGTTCCATGTCTGGGTATTATTTAAATGTAATATGTGTGCATTTAGAGGTATATAAGTATGTTTATCAGCAATCTGGTTATCATAGTTCAGGCTTTACCTAGTTTACGATCAGACAGCCGTGTGTGAATGTGTGAGAATATTATAATTATACTAAGAGACGTATAATTATTTGTGTTCTGAATTTACGTGCTATTTAACTGAAATATGTGGATGACTGACGACTTGAAGAAGGTGGCTAGCAGCGGATGGATGCGAATTGCCCAAGACCGGGCTGGTTAGCGCTCCTTAGGGGAGAAGGACGGTGATAGGTTTGTTGATGATGTGTATGTTTAGAAATATAGAAGAATACTACAGACGCTACCAAGTCTGACATCAGACGGTCGAGTCTGAGTATCAAGCTATTATAAGACCAATATTTACAGGAATTTAAGATCCTCTAAGCTGTACCTGCTTGTAGGTAATAATATTGTGACAGTTTTTCCTTTTTTCCCTTAAATAAAGATAGCCATTTTTCTTTTTTTCTTTTTTAAAAGACAACGACCGCATTAGTAATAAATCCTGTGTTTCGGGAGACTTTACAAACATACAAGAAACGAGCACAAAGAACACCCAGACTCAGAATAACAATTTGTTATCTCACGTGAGGTTTGAACCTACAACAGTTTAAACCACTAGGTCAACCGTGCAGTACACATCGGTCAACACACGAGTGTTTAAAAAACTGCACAATTTTTTGTAGTTTCGTAAATATGTCTATTTAGACATGTTAGCTCTGCTGCCTACATAAAATTAACACAAGCAACAATGTTCATTTAGTAAAGGTAACTATCGCGCTAGGAATACATCCTATGTCTTTACAAAACATACATGAGATGGACACAAAAAACACGCGAATCCAATAACAATAATTTGTGAATAGCAGAAATATTGGCCGATTCACGATTAAGCTTACAGCACAACCTGCGCAGTAAAAAGAGTACACTGTCAGTTGTTTCAGATAAAGTATAATTTAAGAGCACATCTCTCTCAAGGTGTCTATCTATTCTGCTTCATCATATGCAAAGTTCAATAACGCTATCCTTTTCTATCGTAATTCATTTGGATTATCCCTGCCTGACCGACTTCGTTGGGGTTGACGAATTGATTGCGGGTGATTATTTTCCCTTCTGAATATTGGGCGATTTATATCTAATAGTATTACTGATTATTTTCGCATCAAAAGTCAGCATCATTTTACGCATCATTATTTATTCCAATAAAAACGGTGAACTCTGTATCAAGCCGCGTACTGTTTAAGCTTCTGTAGTAGTTATAGGGCTTCTGGGTCTAGTGGTTAGCGATTCTGGTTGCTAAGCCAGAAGTCGTTCGATTCTCACCCAGGACAAATATTTGTGTGATGAGCACAATCATTTGTTTTGTATCTGGGTGTAATTTATGTATAATATGTATATATTTAGAAATATATAAGTATGTTTGTCACGAGTTTGGTTATCATAGTACAGGCTTTGCTTAGTTTGGCATCAAACAGCCGTACGTGACATGTGTTAAGATATTATTATTTAGAATTTTGGTAAGAAGGTATTTTTAGTTGAAATAAATGACGCTTACAACGTCACTTGGGTCTAATGAAAATAAGCGTTAGGCTTTCGTCTGATACAATGCTGAATTGGGTCAGTTTTTGGTATTATAAGATTGTTTTTATACCACCTATTTTTTTATGTTATTGGAATGAAGTTCCATATCACGCGGTACGCTGGCTAAGGGGGCTACGCGAGCGTCACGAAAAATCCTAACGACACTTTTACTATAGTGCGTAGCGCTCGGAGAGGGGGCAGGCCGAGTAGAGGATTCAACTTATTCGTTCTCTCTCTCTCTCTCGACAGTGACAAGCTTTGTCGTGTTCGTGTGTATGTAGTTTCAATTATTTTTAATATTTTTAAACATTGATAACAATATTATTAACATTCTTTTACTTATTTCATTTATCATTTAACTCCTAAATATTGTTAATTTATTTAATTATACCTCCAATGATACTTATTACAAAACGAAAGGAACTTTGTTCCAATCGGATGTCCCACATGTGACACCTCAGACATTTTTGTTACTATCTTCTTTCTTACCACCTCAATCTTTATATGTAGATAACTACCACCCTTCTCACACAAGAGAAGAAAAGAATTAACAAGACTGTAGATAATTTGAACTGAACATCGGACTGTAGTAAAGTAGGACGTTGAGATCTTCAGAAACTTCGTTCACTTCATTCTCTTGAAGAAAACAACGAAAAACTTCCTCAGTGCTGGTTTTTTGTGATACCGTGCTATCGACCTGGTACAGTTGGTCCATACTGTTCTATTCTGTTCTAAACCTGGCTCTCCTACTACATTCATGAAGTTACGCAGATCTATTTAAAGTCAACTTTATATTTCAGATCATTCTGATGCTGTGTCATTGCTTATCATACCAGAAGACTATACTCAGTTGGGTCCGAAACCATAGGCTCCATCATAAATATACCGACACAGATGCTGATCCTCACAACGCTAACCGAGGGTATTTTTACTCTCATATCGGCTGGCTGATGGTGGAACCACACCCAGAAGTGTTGAAAAAGAGTAAACTGCTGTATATGGACGATGTGTACAATAATCCCGTGGTGATGTTTCAGCTCAGGTAAGTTCAGAGATTCTGAAATATTCCACTACTATTTCTTATGGTATACAGTGCAGTGTCATCAATAGTCTTAAAACGTCCACAGCTGGACATAGGCCTATCATTAGCAAGAAAGTTTTGGTCTACCATACCATGCTGGCCCGATGGGCTAGCATAGGATCTGTTTGTTTTCCTTCTCGTTGTAGTAATGTTGTCTTGAAAATTTTATACTCTTAGTTGCACCTTACAACACTCATGAAAAGAATAAGGGTAGTAACACTGTGTATTTTAAATCTCTCACCACATGGAGATTTATTTATTTTTTCATCACGTTACGTTTTTTTATTAATGGTTAGTGACGCCTCTTTTCAGGAACGCTACCTGGCTTCTTCATTTACTAGCCTTCATTATACCAACAGCTACGGCTTGGATGTTTGGAGAAAGTCTATGGAACTCTTGGTTCATAAATATTTACCGTATCATGATCACCAGTAACCTGACATTTTGTAGTAATAGTATCAGTCACTTATGGGGTTACAAGCCCTATGATAAAACGATGAGTGCTTGCCAAAACATCTACTTTACTTATCTCAGCATGGGGGAAGGATTTCATAACTACCATCATGTTTTCCCATGGGATTACAGAGCAGGAGAAATAATTGGCGATAAAATAAATTTTGTAACCAAGTTTATTGATTTGTGTGCCAAGTTGGGCTTGGCTTATGACAGGAAAGCAGCTTCAGAAGATTTGATAAAGTCAAGGATGTTAAGAACTGGAGACGGATCTGATATTTGGGGGTATAAAGACAAATAATAGATAAAGATTAATAATAAAGACATCGGGAACGGAAGTAATATTGCTTGTAATTTTTTTTATATTCATATCTTCAGAAAATATAATTCAAAGAATACTTACCAATATTTTATTCGACGGATACTCCTATCTTCTGTAACAAAAAGAAACAATGTTATTAAGCGATTGTATCAAAAAGAGGGTTACCTTTTCGAGTGTATACATAGGTGAAAAGTTATTCAAGGCGAGTAATGGATAGGCACGTGACGTAGCATGAATATGCAGATCTTTGCATGGAGCGATAGATAATGATCACAAGAAGTGCATTCTTGCAAAGAATTGAAAGAACTTCTTAGCATCGATATCCTAAAACCATGATTAACTTAATAAGTTAGATAGTAGAGCCACACTGACTTCAGCAGAAACGTCTCGTTCGACCAGGGCACTGCTACGCTCTCACAGAAGACCAACTTAAAGCGACAGCATCCGTACTTCTTAGTACTTCTTGGAAAGATTTTATATGAGCAGAATATCTATCAGGATGTTGATATGTCTGACATATGGTTAACTTACGCCAAACTGGGCGGAGTCTAAGGTAACCAGACCTGGCCAGCATACTTTGATATTTTTAAACACATACATGTGATGATTGATGCAGGGGTGACAATTATCGTGATAAATGTAGGAGCATTACACTGCCACGATGACTGTCATGCCTTTTAGATCCCCAAGCGGGGTGTGCAAATTATTTCACTAGGCCGCCATAGTGTGGGTCATCATACTGCATTCTCTGCATTCAACAAAAATAACTCTGGTCGAGCTTGGCCGATATGGGATGAAACAAGCATAGAGCTCATGCCTCGTTTAGATTCATCGGGATTATAAAAATGAATGTGCCATAACATTAGTATATGTGCCTCGTTAGTCTAGCGTCCAGTGTATATTTCTGTCGGTCAGGAGGTCTCAGATTCGATTTCCGAGTCGGATCAAAAAGTATTATCAAGTTTTTCCCAAATACAAAAGCCTAATAAAAACTCGAAGTTTGAGAACTGAGTTCTTAATCCCCGTGTATCTAAGAGCCCGTAAAACCATCGGTTCTGCGCCTGATCTCTCCCCTGATTATGACTAGGACTAATGGAACAAAAAGTGCACCTACATTTGCGTACATACTTGTGCAGTAAATTTCTTAGGCAGTTGGCTGATTTCTGTTGAGACTGTCCATCATCCAAAAGACTAGGAGTAATCATCATATTAGGACTATAAGTTTGGAATTTTTCACCTATTTATTATCTAGGGGAGATTTCAAACATCTTTTTAAATATGGAAGCAGTGAATATACATAATTAGTGGAAATATCGTCTGTTTAGCTCATTTATATATGTTGTCACACGTTTAGGGAGCGAGGAGGTAATTGGCAATATATGACATTGTATAACAAGTCATGTTGTATATAGAAAGAAATCTATATAATTAAAGAATATGTTTTTTTATTTTTTCTTTTTTTTTCTATCTTAAGAGCCTGCCAAAGTGAGTCTATTCTGCCTGATGGAAAGCACGAATAGAATCCAAGAGATGTGGTCACCATACTCATTGCAAATGCTGACCCACAGTATGGTGGCCTTGTGAGATGCTTTTCACATCCCACTTGGGGACGTAAAAGGCATGACAACCATCGTGACAGTGTAAGGCTTACACAGTTATCACGATAACTGTCACTCCTGCATCAATGGGCCTCCGGTCTCACACTCACCAACGAAATACGACAACACGGATGCTGGCGCTTTAGGTTGGTCTTCTGTGGGAGGGTAGTACTGCCCCGGTCGAGCCGGCTCACTCGTGCTGAAATCAGCGTGGCTCTACTACCTAGAAATGTATATGTATTTAAAAACATATTTTTAGAATTTTAAATAAGTTCTCGTTGTTAATTAAAATATGGCGTAGTGAAACTCTGTGCATGGAATTTCGTACGGTAACGCATCATCTGAGTAGTACTATATGTAACATCAAATTCTATAATGTCAACCACGTATTTATTTATTGATTATGAAAATGTATACTTCAATGCCGCATAAAGTGCTTTTGCGGGACATTTTGTTCTACTTACAACCGTGAGAAGTTATTCGAGGTTCTAATAGTGTTATAAGTTTATTTTAGTTTTAAGTATCAAAATTGATAGATATAAAAGTAGAGGACAACCAGACTGTACGTGTGGCGTAGTGGCTTAAGAGATCACCTTGTTGTGGGTACAAACCTCACCTGAAACAACACTTTGTGTGACCGCAAATTGTTGTTTTGAAACTGGGTGTTCTTTGTGTCCGTTTCTTGTATGTTTGTAAAATCTGCCGTGACATAGGATTTATCCCTAGTGCAGGAGTTGTCTTTCAAATAAAAAAAATATAAAAAAAGAAAAGACTGATAGACAACATGAAAGATAAGTCTAGGAAGGGAGCTTTGAACTGATGAGTAATAGAGAAGAATGAAAGCGAAAGTATATTGCAACAATTTCAAATAAAGTTGGGAGAAGGGAAAAAGGATGATAATATGAGTAGACGTCGATAAAATTAATAAAATAATTCGTGTTAATTACATAGGCGTGGCTGAAATTATTATTCGTAAAATATGAGCATTTAACACGCCTCTGTCTAGTCCCTCTAGGATATAGCATCACTATACGTATACAGTAGCATACTGTATTTTAAAGAGTGGTACTATTTTTAATCGATTCTTAGTCCAACCGTGTTTAAATCGTTTCAATTTAGAGAAGCCCCTCTAAAGTCTGTTTTTTTCTACGCTCTTTAACACCGACGTACAGTATTTGGTCGGGGAGCTAGTTTACGGTTATATTCTTTCAACAACAATTTAGATAAACCCTTTTTCGTAACAAAAGGTGCAAATTATCTACAAGTTATATATATTAGCATTATAATGTAGTTTGTTTGTATCTCAAGAACTATAGGTATGATTAAGAAAGACAACAGACCATATAACTGACTGTGACTGACAGAAGCCGAGCATCAATGAAAAATGTTGCAAAATGGCAAAGAATATTTTTGTGAGCGACTTACACGAAGTTGCTCGACTCCGCTAGTTTTTATAGTCATGTTTTTCAAATTGAATAAACTTGCTACATATAGCTACATTCAATAATAAATAAATAACTAAAAACGAAAGAAAACTTAACACGAATCCTATACCAATTCATATGCTCAGCTGTGCCCTTTTAAACACTGTTGATGATCATGATAATAAACAGAATAATTTACAATGGTCGTTGAAATATTGCATTCAAATTTTAAGACTTTTGGTCGAATTTCGACCAGCGGGTATCCTCAAGAACATAGAATAGTGCAGACAGCTCCCTACCTACCCTCCACCTCCACAAAGCCGCCACGAGAATAGTACTACGTGTTCCCATTACCGAAGGTTTTAAATAAAAAAGACTTTACTGTTTTCGTAACAAAATAACTTTTTGTATTAAATTTTGCCTTTTGCAATATATTATGTTAGTTTAACATTTCTCAAATATGTTATTATGAGAAACGGGAAAACATTTTGTTGTAACCAGAATTGAGGGCAGACGAAGAAACAGCAGCTCTTAAAACTAAACTCAGAGCAACACAACTTGAGGCAGATGAAGACATGTGGAAGCAGGTCATATCTCTTTAACACAAAGAGAGGATCTTCCGATCAAACGAGGGACCATGTCTGGACAGGGTTGGAAAAACGTACATATGCTAACCCACATGAGAAATAAATAATAAATAACTACTTTGGACATTTGACACACAACGCCATCTAGTTTCAAACTAAGCAGAGCTTGTGCTATGACAACTAGACTGACTGATAAAATACTTACATACTTTTTTTTTGTAAATACATACACTATACACAGAAAACACCCAAACTTCGAAACAAATATTTGCAGATCATACAGACATTTGGTCCGACCCGGGAATCGAACCCAAGACGTCAAACACAGCAATCACATTCATTACCACTGTGCCACCGAGTTAGTTGAATGTCAAAATGTATTCCCCGTCTAATCAGTGAAAGAGGGCGAGCTAGAACTTCGTTAATCTTACTCACTTATTGAAAAGCAAACTGAAACTGAAAAAAGTAAGTCAAAGTAAGCAAAAATAAGTTAAAAAAAAATATCTAACAAAATTACACGACTCTATAGTCGTAATTACATAAAGGCTTAGTAAGGAGGCTGTGTTTGCATGAGGCCCTTTGTATTTTGTACCATAAACATGCTAAACCCACCCTACTGTGTACCAACAAACATTCAACCGTTTGCTCCGACTAAAGTAAACTTTAACATCGATCTAATAAGATGACAGCATCCTTAGAACTATGTAGGCTGGAAAATTTTGATGTTCAAAATAAACCTGCTGTAAACGACTATGTAATAAGGGGTAGAAAAACAAAATGGTCATCTGTTGATGGACAACTACAACTCAAAAAACACATTTAAAAAAAAAGACAACCCCCACACTAGAAATAAATCTTTTAGGACTTTGTAAACTTAGAAGAAACTGACACAAAGAACACGCAGACTCAGAACAACGGTTTATGGATCAAAGTGTTATCCCATGTGGGTTTTCAATCCACATCACATAGTGCAGTAGAGAGTGGCATGGCGACCGTTTGGCTAACCGTGCAGTCGAATGTTTTGTCAACCCTCGCATACCTCATCATAAATGAAAATCCCCCCAATACTTCCCCAAATCGAGAACCCTTGGATCTTATTTATCTATTTTTGAACAGAACTCTTAAAAGATCATGTGCAGATATCTAGTTGTTTATGTACTAAACAGACTTAGTATGTCACAGTCATAATATATGCAAAAGTATGTTAAAGCCTCTGCCTACCCCCTTGGGAATGCAGACGTAAATACACGAACAAACGTATGTTGTTGGTTTATTCAATTTAAGGATTTCTATTTATTCTAAAACACACTCTAAGGCTTTTATAGTATTTTTCTTTCCCAAATTAAATGAAAACAATCACAATATTTGTTATTTGCTTAACGCCAAACGTTAAATAACTAATTCTGTGGAAAGCTACGTGGCATCTACGACGTAGAAGCTCGTAGACAGCTACGAAACTAACTAAGACGTTCTAACTAAATTATGTCTTGTTTTTAGTTAAACTAATTGTGCGGGAAAGTTAGTTAGTACCCTCTAACTAACCGTACACGTGTTCTAACATGACTCTGATTTGCATAATTACAAGTTAAAGTGATAAAGGGCGGTGAATCTGGGTTAAAATTTAAAACGTCTATGTTACTGAATATTTCAGGAAACTAGAAATCATCTGGCCTTTTCGACCGTTGTTTTTACTGACCACTATAAAATGACCTGTCGTTTGACTTTTGTTACGTAACAATATATTTATGTAGAAACGCTGCCTCGTAGAAGTAGTGGCTATGCGACTATACGACTGCCAATCAAGAGATCTTGGGTATTCCTGGGTCGAGTCAAAAAGTTTTTGTGAGTTTTTCTGATTACACTTAATGATTAATAGCAGCCTGAAGTTTAGAAGTTGAGGTACCGTACCTCGGAGAGCACGTCAAGCTATCGTTACTACACCTCATTTCTCCCCAGTCGTATCAAATAACTGTCACATTGGATTGTGAGAGTAAGAGAACAGAGGGTGCACTTGTATTTGGTCACATACTTATGCGCTATAATATCTCCTACGTACGAGACTGGCCGCCGTGACCGAAATCCATTAGGAGTACATCACTCACGTACTATTTAACTTCATAACACGTTTTGTTGAAAAAAGTGTTTTCTGTCCTTCTCTTCATACAAATACTAAGCTTTTCAAATATCGATTCTGATTCTTTTAATGCCTTCCAAAGTTCTAATCGGTCTGATGGGAAATATGAATAGAAAAGTTGTGGTCACCATACTCATTGCGAATACAGACAATGCAGTATGGTGACTCACACTATGGCGCCCTAGTAAAATGTTTTTCACGTCTCGTTTGTAGATGTACATATAAAAGGCATAACAGTCCTGGCAGTGTATTGCACACACTTACCACGACAACTATCACCCCTGCATCAATTTAGGTATTAGTGCCATGCTGATTTGAGCACGAAAGGGCCGGCTCGACCGGGGTAGTCCTACCCTCCCACCTAAAGCGCCAGCATACGTGCTGTCGTGTTTCGTTGGTGAGTGCGAGACTGGAGGTCCATTGACGCAGGGGTGACAGTTATCGTGATAAATGTGTGAGCCTTAGACTGCCACGATAACTGGTTCTTCATATAGAAGATAAAATGGGCCTCCAGTCATATTACTTCTCACCTGACTGCATCAGAAAGAAGGCATTATTTTGGAGTGTTTGTGTGTATATTTCTTTGACACTTTCCGTCGCCTTAACAGCTTAATAAACTTTCATTACAAACTTATTAATTGTGAGAGCGAATCGTTGATCTGAAATTTATGAGTCTATGTTTCACGCCGTCTTTGTTTTATTTTTTTCAATAATTAACTTTTTTTTTAAATTTTACAAATATATATGTTCGCGGATTTAAATAAACTTTTCACATCTCTATATTCTTGTTGCGTATAGACAGGTCAAGGAAGGTAAAGAGGTAAATAAATGAATGGGTTACCTGACGGTAAGTCACAAGTGTCATCCTTTGACTACATCCCTCTACAGCCAGTAGAATCAACAACAGAAGTACAAATCACTCTTTATGAGATTACGTACCGGTACTCACTCGGTGAAAAGCAACGAAAAGGAACAATTGGAAAAAATGCTCTGCAATGGGTACAAATCAATACCCATTAACGGAAATCCGTTCAAGAAAATTCTGATCGCTTCTCAAACAGGTAAGAGGGCAATAATATGTTATTGACAACCTTATGATTTATCGTTACATTAAAGTGGAAAGCAAATAAAATAGGACGGGATTGTAGAAGACGTTCCATAGATATTTATGCGTGGTTACTTGTATTTTTTTTATGTTAAGTCGCGTAGAAATCTTTTGGAGCATCTAAGTGGAAAAAAATGGATAATTCTACTCTAAAATGAGTGCTTTGTGGATTTTTGTACACGATTTGTAAAACGGTCGCTGTAACAATAGGTATGGCCTTTTGTCTTAGTACCCTGGGATAAAGTTTCTAATTTTTTCTTGTTTCTTAATGTATAGAAAATAATAGCAAGAAAAATGTAACAATACATCACATACACGACAAACTAGATCAAGCCTGTAGTAGAGCAATCAGACTGCTAATAAACATACTATTATACTGCAATCAGACTGCATGATTGGCATAGTGGTTTAAGCGGTCACCACACCGCTCACTACTGCACTGAGTGTTGTGGGTTCAAACTTCACATGGACCAACACTTTATGTGATTGCCAAACTGTTGTTCTGAGTCTGGGTGGTCTTTGTGTTCGTTTCTTATATCTTTGTAAGGTCCCCAGCGACACAGGATTTATTTCTAGGTAAGAACAAAAAGAAATACACCCAGACACAGAACAAACGATCAATCTCATCACATAATTATTTATTCTGGGTGGTCCTCGAACCCACAATTTTCGGCTAAGCGATCAGGGTTACTAGCCACTAGACAAACTGACCCACCATCAAGGAATATAGCCCATGTTTGCAAGTTCAAAAGTAACTGGTCTTCCATTGAAAAAGTTTTAATCATTTTCATCCACGTGGGGAGGGGTTAAGACTGAGGAGTGTCACCAATCCTAGTCATATGGGTGTCGTATGAACCATTTACGAAAGCAGGACAGCAGTACTGCAGTAAAAAGGAAAACTTGCCACGAACATTATACCAACACGACAGCCTGGTATAGTAGACCAAAACCTCCTTGCTAAGGAGATGCCTATGTCAAACAGTACACTCTTAAGAGCTAATGGTGATGGAGTCACACAATAATCCACTGCTGAACGAAGGTCTCCACCAAGGAACGCCAACGATTCCGATCTCGGACAATTCATATCCATCCGCTGCCAGCCACCTACTTCAAATCGTCGGTCGGCATTTTTAATAATAAATGATTCTGGTTGCAAATAAGAGGTTCTTGTTTGTATACGACCTAAAATAACAGTTATATTAAATACAGTACAACTTTACCAACGTAATGAATGTTGAATTGTTTCAACTTTAGTTTGTTTCGTAAAATTTAATTGTCTTGGTAACGCAGTGGGAGCATATACGACTGCTGTGGTTGAACTCTTGGGTTCGATTCAACGGTCGGAATAAATGTCTGCTTGATCTGCATATATTTGTTTCGGAGTTTGAGTATTTGCTATGTATAATATGTACGTAGTAAAAAAAAAACCATATAAGTTTATATCAGTTGTGTATTACTCATAATACAAGCTCTGCTTGGTTTGGGAACTAGATGGCGTTGTGTGTCAATTGTCTAAAATATTTAAAAAGAAAAATATTGTCGTCCAGATTCATGGCCTTATGGAAACACATGAGTTAGAAAAACCATGATCCTGTTACAGACAATTTATATTTGTCTTGTAAAGGAGATAAAAAAAAAAACAACATAGAATTGGGGAATTACTCGTTTTCAAGCTCATTAAAATACTATCTTACGGACATTACCTATTTCAAGTCGTATTGGGATCTCCATATAAAGAGGTTTTTACGACAACATAATGATAAAAATGCTTAAAAATCATTGCAAACTTTTCAAAACGCTTAAATAAAATATTCGTTTTGTATGGTGTAAAACTTCCCACCAGGATCTTAGGACTCCAAACCAACTGCACCTGCAAGTGCAAGCACCTACTGATCGACGGTTGAGGCTCTGGCAGACAAAATATCTCGATTGCCGGCAATAGCTCGCCAGCTATTACGTGGAACCAAAACACTGGCAATAGTGTCCGTTTTATATGTCTCTGCTTACCCCTCCGTGGAAAAAGCGTGATTTTATGTAAAATTAATAAACCGCCATATCCACACTTTTCTTTTATAGCATAAATTAGAGCACAGCTAACCATCGGAATAGGCCGAATGCAACTGTTTGACACAGATAATCTATAAATATTTGAAGACAAATAGGGCACTTTCTCTTTTGGTCTGTCCTCTATGTTATTTATTCAAATGGGCTTAACTATAGTGTTGCCATTAAAATGAAAATTAAACAGTTTAGTAGGAAAACTTCGTTGTAAATTTACTTTTTAGCAGCTATTATTTTCATGATTATTTGCATATATATATAGGTTGTATGGTAGATTGTCATAGATAGATTTACATCTTATTTACCCCTCAAGGTTATAAAACTCTTTGTTACTGTTGCTTACTATATAAAAAACATCACCGAGCAAAATTAAAAAGAAATTTACCTGTAACTGAAGAGCTATAAACGCATTGCCATTCTTTAAAGCGAAAGGGAGAGGGTCAGAACCCAGTAATCCAATAATAAAAGAATTGTTTCCATTCACGACTCTCTCGAAAGCTTTTGAAATTTAAAATTAATATAAATAAATATTTCAGACATTTGACACACAACGTCATCTAGTTTCAAACTAAGCAGATCTTGTGCTATGATAACTAGACTGACTGATAGAATACTCATATACTTTTTTTTTGTAAATACATATTACATATAGACTTCGAAACAAACATCGAATCCGAGACCTCAACCACAGCAGTCGCATTCACTACCGCTACGCCACCGAGGCAGTTGAATTATAAATAAGCCCACTTCCATTGCTAGCCTATAAGGTATTATGTGCTTACATTTATTTTATACCTACATAATCAGTAAGACTGTCCGTGACGTTCTATGGGCTACACTATCTGTGCATCAGTTCCTCTGTAGTCCTTTTCTAAAGGTTTTACACACAGATGAGCCTTTTATATCCTCGGGCAATTCTATTTCAATATGTTTTATAATTTTCTATACCGATTTGACATATTTATACTTAATTTTGTGTGTTAGATGTGTAAAATTATTGTTATATATTTTAAAGACAACGCCCGCACTAGGAATAAATTCTGTGTCGCGGGGTACTCTACAAACATATAGAAAACAGACACACAGAACACCCAGACTCAGAACAAAAATATGTGGATCACACAAAGTGTTGTCCCGTGTGCGGTTTGAACCCACAACACTCAGCGCAGTAGAGAACGGCGTGACGACCGCTTAAACCACTAGATCAACCGTGCAGTCTGTGCAGTCAGTCAGACATATTAATATGTGTATGTGTCAGTTTGTTTCGTGTGATGACGGATTAAGAATAGTGTGTGTCTCAACCTCAATTTATCTCGCGTGTGTGGTACAAGGGGACTAAGATAAATGACACAGAACGACATCACTGTTTAGAGAAGGAAAACTTGAAACAAATCTTATACTGACTAACATAATAAATTGTATTATTTAATTTACCGCTATTAGAAGTAGTGTTTTATCTTTTATTTGAGTGAGGCCAAACGGGAATTAGTTATACCAGTACAAGCAAAAGAAAAAAACCCAAAACGGTTCACAACTATGAATTCTAAGGAGTACCTTAGAACTCATAGTTGTGAACCGTAAGTGTTAAGTATAACACAGATAAATAAATACGATATCAATATATTTTTATTTTAACATTTCTTTTTTGTTTTCTAAATTAAGAGCCTGCCAAAGTGACTCTACTCAGCCTGATGGAAAGCATGAATAGAATCCAAGAGTTGTGGTCACCATACTCATTGCAAATGCAGACAATGCGGTATTCTGACCCACACTATGGCGGCCTAGTGAGATGCTTTTTCACGCCCTGCTTGGGGACGTAAAAGGATAATGTCATCCCTGCATCAATGGACCTCCAGTCTCACATTCACCAACGATACACGACATCATGGATGCTATCGCATTAGGTTGGTCTTCTGTGGGAGGGTAGTACTGCCCCGGTCGAGCCGGCTCGTTCGTGCTGAGATCAGCGTGGCTCTACTGCCTAAAATTATATTTTTACTGATGGAAAGTATGAATAAAATCCAATAGTCGTGGTCACTATTTTTATGTAATGCGGCATGGTGACCCACACTATGGCGGTTTAGTGAGATGCTTTTACACGCTCCGCTTAGAGACGTACAAAGATATACAAATCACGATAATTGCCACCCCTGCATCAATGAGTTCAATCATCATAACTTCATGAAAAACTACGTAAATCCAAAGATTTAACGGGTAAGGTGAGTTGATGTAGGTGCACCCATAGGGTGATCTTTCAGTTTGTTCCTTGTCTCTCGATTTCTCTGGGATTCCACCATCAGTTCCCGACTTCGTGACAATAGGATTGCCTCGAGAGAATTATAATTTATCCTTTCGCTTATAAAAGAATTTGAAAATTCACTTAACAGACTTGAAAAAAATATAATCTAATTAAGAATCTCCCTTATTTTTAACATATCAGCCAAAAGACGTCCACTGCTGGACATAGATTCCCCCAAGACCCCCGTTTCCCACGACCTTCACCATGTCATCGGACCATGAGATTGTGACTGGCCTACCTGGTATTTAACACGAATGTAAAGGAATATGGAGATTTATTCTGACTTGCCAACATCTCACAAGTTCCCATTATTACCAAAAGGGTTGTGTTTTTTTGGTGGTTGTTTGATCATTGTTAAGGGTATAGGTAACTTACGTTAATAAGATACATACAATTTCAGTTACCTGAATAATACTTAAATAGTGTATCTTGTAAATCGCTAATTATAGCCTAAATTGGTGGAGGAAATATTTTTAAACGTCCTGTAACCTCGAGCCAAAAGCCAGGAAAGTAATTGACAAAACAATTTTCCAAATGAGGAAAGTTAAAAATTTCATTTTTTTAAGTATACTCCGATACTTGACTGAATTCTGGGTAATTTAACTTCTTCTATTTATTTATTTATTTATTTATACTTGCTGCACATGTTGTACAAAGGCGGACTTAATCCCATGGGACATTCTCTCCCAGTCAACTTTTAGGTGATGTAGAAGTGCTAAGGTAAAATAATAAAGTTGACATACATTACTAATAAAATATTATTTTACATAAACAGTCTATCTATTATTGACAAAACAAAAACCCTTACAAATTTTAGTAATCTATTTAAACGAAATTTTTTTTTTCTTCTAATCATCGAAATATTAATTCTTCAAGAAACTCACAAACTACAAATTGTAATTTCTAAAGAAGAACAATAATGAAAACAAACGACTGCTAAAAAAATTACTGACAATAACTAACTAAAAACTGGAAAGAAAATGACAAGTTCAGTTCAGAAATGTAGAAAGCAATTTAATTATTACAATACACACATAAAATAAAACAACTAACAAACTCTAATACGGACCAAACAGACTGCAATAGTCGGGACAAATTTTTAATAGAATATTTTTAGTTGTTTTTACGCAGTGGGGTTTTTATGTCACTTTTTAGTTACGATTATAATAAGAAAGAGAATTTCGTAGTTTTTGTTACGCTTTACGAATTTCAAAAATCTAATTCTTTAAAGGAATTGTCATCATGTGGACGATTTAGGTATTTATTGTAGACTTTTTAGAGTCACGAGCACTGATAGCAAGCCCTAAAGGATCGGACTCGTTTTTTTATGTTAAAATATAGTCATTAAATTCCCAAGACTAATCTAATGATGCCGCTGCATGGATTAATTAACTTAATGTAAGTTAATTAATCCATGCAGCGGCTTAGATGACAGGTGGTACTAAAGAATATTACATCTATGCACATAAGATACGCGCCAAAAACCTAACTCTTCCTAAAAAAATTCAATATACCCACTTCTATTAAACAAAATGAATATTTTAAACTTTTGTCTTAAAATCACCAAATATTTTGACAGTGACCCCCAAAATTTGTATTAAAACTATTGACTGACGCATCACTCACCTCTCCAAATAAAATACCTTTTAGTCAAGAAGGGTTCTTGTAAAACCTTTCCAACATCAAATAAAGCGTCTATAACCTCACACTACGAACTAAACCCCGAGTCGAACATTTTAATCGGACGCATATAAAGCTCGCTTTTTATATACAATTAAATATTTTTGATTATAAATCACTTAGTATCATATTTTATCAGTTTACGATAAATAAAAAGATATATCCGTTGTGTATTAATGGGTATTTAGCCTTCGATATATCACAAAAATAATTTGTCTTAAACGAACGCAGTCCGCAAGTAATCTCATTTTATACGCTCAAAAACGGTTTTAAAAAATAATATATATTAAATTAATTTAATTAAATATATTTAGAAACTTACCATAAAGTCACATTCACTAAAAACACATACACTCACTGAAAAAGTGCGTTAAATTATGTATATTTTTTAATAATTATCGTTATATCATGTTGATAGAATTACGCGGTGGGGCCGGTACGTCCGCCCTTCGTGACACGGCGGCATCGACTGGGGTGCTAAGGGTTGGTGCTATATATGTATAGGCCATGGGTAGCTATAATAGGCGTATAGGTAGTGAAGTTAGATAAGTCTAATATAGAACATTTTGAGATTACGTTTTTGAAAAGTAAAATAAGGAATGCGTCTCTTTTAAGATGAATTGTAATAAACTATATATATTCTAACATTTTTTATTAGATTTTGAAAAGATGAACTACGCAGTTTGAAAGAAAAGAATGTTTTCTAATTTGATTCGTAAATTACGAAGTTCTGAGGTGACATATGTTAAAAAAATTCAACTGTATTAAAACATATGTCCTATTTTGAAGTTATCATCAGCCTATAGCAGTCCACTGCGGAGCATAAGCCTCTGCAAGCCACTCTAATCGATTTTGGGCTTCATACCCTCATTTGTTCTGTATCTGAGTATATTTTTTTTAAGTATTTGTACTTAGTAACAATTAGGTGTGCTTATCAGCAGTGTGGTTATCAAAGTTCATGCTCTGACTAGTTTTCAGTAAGACAGTCGTGTGTAAGCGGCATGAGACACTGTTACACTAACGCTAATATTTTAAAAGAGAGTGGATCATGGATACTGCAACAATTTTTTGAAGGAGTACGTATTGTATCCCTCCATCATGGAAAGAAAACCCTCAAACCAGATGAGATGGTCATATCTGGCGGACTACTTTCTAAAAATAGGTTAGATTGTCCTCATCGTCACTTTATGGCTTTTGTGGTTTATCTTAAATTAATCATTAACTATAAATGATTTGTGAATAGTTAAGTACGATGTCACAGAATTTTCACTTCTGTTATGACGTTTAATAAAAAGATCTTGACTTTAATTGAACAGTCATATATATTATTATAAAAAAAATATTTTTCATTATTGCAACACTAGTAAAATACGACATAAATATCCAGATGCCCTCTACACTGTATTGTAAATATTTAACTATGGGATTATTTATCGCTACTGATAAAAAACTGTAAAACTACAATACCATTCCAAATCATAACACTCCATTCACCCAAATCGGATAGACGCAAAATCCGTAAGATCCGACTTGTAACCTTTCACCACCAAGGCACTTACCTATATATACATACGTATTGTTAGTAGATATTTTAACAGTCTGTTTTAAGTAACGCAGGGGAAGCTAACTTCAAGCATGTCATAATGAGGTAAGTAGGGACGTAAAAAACTAATTTAAACTTACTTATTTTTGATGTATTAGTATTGGTTTTCGGATATCACAGGGCAAGCACTTTGTCTGCCGTTAAATTGGTGACCGAGTCAATCAAGAGGAAACATTTAGTTTGATGAAATGTTTTTAATTTTTTTTAAGGTGAAGCTTCTGTAAATAGGTTCGATATTATTTTTTTTGTATGAAAAAAACAACTCCCGCACTAGAAATATATCCTGTGTCACTGGGGACTTTACAAACATACAAGAAACGTACACAGAGAACACCTAGACTCAGAACAACAATTTGTGGATCACACAAATTGGCGTCCCATGTGGGCTTTGAACCCATAACACTCAGCGCAGTAGAGAGCGGCGTGGCGACCGCATACATCACTAGGCCAACTGTGCAGTCAAAAGATATTGAGAATTATGTTTGTTTAAAATGTGTATATAGTTTGTAATTCCTAAGGACTACATGGTCCTAGACATATAGGGTTCCCATCAAGAACTTAGGGTCAATTTTTTTTAAACATGAAACCCCCAAGAGGGCGTTTTTTTTTTTAAAAGACACCATCCGCACTATCATTAAATCCCTTGTCGCCCAGACTCAGAACAACAATTTATGAATCACATAAAGCCTTGTTCTATGTGGAGTTTGAACTCACAACACTCAGGACAGCAGAGAGCGGCGTGGCGACCGCTTAAAGCACAAGGCCAACCGTGCAGTGTAAAATATGTAACACAACATCACTGCGAAAACAGGGAAAACTTGAAACAAACATCTCGTTTAGTCACCGTGGTATAGTAGCCCAAGACCTCCTTGCTATAGATTGATCTATGTCCAGCAGTGGCCTGTTAAAAGCTGATAGTGAATGCATGACATGAAAATAGAAACCCACATTGACTATCACCCAATCGAGGTTTGCGGCGGGGTAGTATATTGTAATCGGTCCTACTAAAACCACACGGTGCGTCACTCTGCGCCTGGAATAGGAGGTATCCGGTAACTGATGTTATATAGCCATCCGGACCAGAAACTTAGGGTCCCAAGCCAACCTCAACTGCAGGTGATGCATCTGCTGCGACTGCTGATCGACGGACGAGTCTCTGGCAAACGAAACATCCCAATTAGCTGCAGTAACTCACCACCTATTACGTAGGACCAAAACAAACATGTTTAATATGCCTCTGCCTACTATCATTTCTTTTTTAGTGTTTTTAACTTTGAAAACAAGGGATATCCATTCAAGCGTTCATCTTTCTTTGAATCTCTTCGGGCGGGAGAAAGGAATTTCCAGAAACCCTTTCTTAGTGGGTATTTACAATTTAAAAAGCATTATCTGACAATATTTCAAGTTGATGTATGAGCCCGATAGGGTAAGCTATTTAAATATCTCCGTGTGGTAACGGATTAAGAGTACATAGTGTTACCATTAAAATACCACTCTATATTATATCTGTCTGAGTGTCTCACAATATACCTCTATTTATCCCGTGGGTTTCGTAAGAGGCGACTAATTGAACAAACTATTCAGGCAAATATCATTACAAAGAGAAGTATAACTTGAAACAAACCCTGTTCCAACCAGTCTGGCCAGCGTGGTATAGTACGCCAAAACCTCCTTGCTAAGGAAAGGCCTATGTCCAGCAGTGAACTGTGAGACGCTGTTGATGATTTAAATATATATAGATAACTTGACATCATATTTGTCAATAGGTAGTAGAGCCAGGTTTATTTCAGCACGGATGGGCCGGCTCGAGCAGAGCAGTACTACCTTCTCACAGAAGAGCAGCCAAAAGCGACAGGATCCGTGCTGTCCGTGCTGTCATGTTTTGTTGATAAGTGTGAGACCAGAGACCCATTGAGGAGGGGGGGAAACTGTTTAGAACTCTCCCTGTTGCCAGACCCGGGAACGGGTCCAGTATCGCAGACGGCTCGGGCGCCGGAGATCGCAGAACGACAGGTGAGGCCATCTGTGACCCTAGCAGAAGCAGGCCAGGATGGGAGCAGGACGTACTACGGAGCACGCGCTCTTTTGGGGTGGAAAATAAGTCCCCTGCAATCCGTAGGTAGATGACCCGAGGTACGTCGGGGTTCCAGGGATTTCCTTTCTAGGGTACACCTGGTTCCCCGGCTACTGGTACCTGAGACGACGTGCGGCTTTTGGTCGGTTCGAGTCCGACATAACCACTAATAGGTGGTATCCGGGGGCATATACCGATAGAAAAAAAAGGGTTGAAAGCTATCGTGGTAAGTGTTTGAGCTTTACACTGCCACAATCACTGTCATGGGTTTTACGTCCCCAGTGGGAGGTGAAAAAGCATCTCATCGTGGTGCAGATAACCATATTACATTGTCTACATTCACAATGAGTATGGTGAGGAGGTGGTGACGAGTGCAAGAGTTGTAGACTCTTAGATTTCATTCATAATTTCCATCAGGCAGAGTAGTGTCACTTTGGCAGGCTCTTATAATAAAATAAATAAACAAATAACATTTTTTTTGTTACATTTAACACATCTCTACTTATCCCTTCAAGCATGCAGTCGTGAGCATACGTCTTTAAATACTTCAAATTTTTCGGTTTACCTTAAAAATACAAATGAGAAATTGGAATCTAATTGCTGAGAATATATGGTTGGGGTTGGTGAAAATTGGTGTAATACATCTCGTAGTAGCTACATGCCGATGGGTGCGTTTAGAAGGGGTGAGTTTACTTGCCATTTCAAATTAGTTAAAAGCGAAAATAAGAAAGTGTGGTTAGTAATACTAAGTAACTATTTAATAGTAAATAATAATGGCCCATTGATGCAGGGGTGACAGTTATCGTGGTAACTGTATAAGCCTTACACTGTCACGATGACTGTCATGCTTTTTACGTCCCCAAGCGAGGTGTAAAAAAGCATCTCACTAGGCTGCCATAATATAGGTCACTATACTGCATTGTCTGCATTTGCAATGAGTATGGTGACCACAACTCTTGGATTCTATTCATGCTTTCCGTCAAGCAGAGTAGAGTCACTTTAGCAGGCTCTTAATATAGAAAATAATAATAATAATAATTTCACACATCTCACAAGTGTCTGTCTGACCTCATCCTACACTGAGCCTGTAACCAGACGGCTGATAAGCATACTTACATATTTCTAAATAATAAAATATTTCAGACATTTGACACAACACCATCTAGTTCCAATCTAAGTTGAGCTTGTACTATGGGAGCTAGACAACAGATTTAAATTCATACATACTTTTTATAAATACATACATATTATACATAGAAAACACCTAAACACCAAAACAATTAATATTTGCAGATCATATAAACATGTGTTCTGTCTAGGTAATCAAACCCGAGACTTCAAACACAGCAATCGCGTACGCTACTGCACCACCGAGGTAGCAAAATGCATAATAAATACATACATGTTATAAATGAATTACTTTGTATTCTAAGAGAATTATATTTGGATTCTTCTTTTTTCTCTTTTTTTTTATTATCTTATCAATTTATTTGCATCTCTATCATTGAAAACGTTTTCTATAGTAAAATAATTAATTTTCTTTTTTCCTTTCATATTACTTACACCAGAACAAACGGTCGTAATCATTACATAACTATTTGTCCTGGGCAGAAATCAAACCCACGAACTCCGACTAAGCAGCTAGGATTACTACTAGATCAACAAATCAATCTCAAATGATGAGAGTTTTTCTTTGTCGAGGCGTTAATTACAAGCCTTATCAATTTAAAAAAAAAACTCACAAACCAGCATCTTGTCTATTCAAGTTACTTGCCCATTTAAGTACTCCTTCTAACACAATTTTCTCCGCAAACTCGCGCTGGCCCATGTAAACGCTCCCCCACTCTTCGGTTTTTAGGTCAACAGAGAGGCTGGCAAGATCTCATTAAAAATGTTTGTGTGATACCGGAATACCAATAGAGAACGTGTGGGGTTATTAGCTGATGGTGGTGGGGAATTTAACCGACTATACGAAACCAGTTCCGTACAGGCTGTTACAGAAATTAATGATCAAATTGTAGTGTATCTAATTGTCAAAGCCTAATAGATTTAATTTGACAATAGTCATACCTTATACGTCCCCAAGTGAGGCGTGAATCAGCATCTCACTAGGCCGCCACAGTATGGGTCACCATACTGCTTTGTCTGCGTTCGCAATGAGTATGGTAAGCACAACTCTTGAATTCTATTCATGCTTTCCATCAGGCAAAGTAGAGTCACTTTAGCGGGCTCTTAATCAAGTTTGCCTTCTTTTTACAATGATGTGTCCTTGCATACTTGGCTCTCTTAGTCATCTCTTACGACACTCACGGGATGAATAGGGGTGGTAACACGCTGTATTGTTAAACGGTAAATAAATAAATATTTCGTACATTTGACACACAACGTCATCTAGCTTCAAACTAAGCAGAGCTTATGCTGTGATAACTAGACTGATTGATACTAGTATACTTTTTTTTTGTAAATACATACATATTATACATAGAAAACAAACTTTGATACAAATATTTGTAGATTATACAAACATTTGATCCAACCTGGAATCGAACCACTTAAGAATTTTTTTTTAAGTTAAGAGTAGAATTTGAAATTTATTTTTATTTTGTTTCTATTGATATGTGACAATGAAGATGAATCAAAGCCATTAGCAATTTCCAACAAGTATAAAAAATGACATACATACTGTATGTTTGAGATTAAAAATAAAATAGTATATAAAAACCAGCGAAAAAACAGCCCATAACTAGTATAGTAAGTCGCGTGAGTATTTCGGGGATCCCCTGAAAACTTTCGTTTTCAATAAGAAACCCTTTATTAAGGGATGAAGTGAGTGACCTTACGTATGGGTGTAAGGGTTGACACGGGCAGGTTAGTCGGCTTCAACCCTTGTAAAATCTGAAATTAATTAAAATATAAGTTTACTTTGAGATTTTGGGTTTATATGGGTTTTGTATGGGTCTATTATGTGGACAAATAGTGTATAGGCATCTCGGAACTATAAAGTCTCTAGAGAATAGTGTCTAGAGATAATAGCGAATAGTGTCTCGGAAGGATAACGTCTCGGACGCATAGCGTCTCGGAGGAGTAACATCTCGGCAGTACATTTTTTTTTTTATATTAAGAGCCTGCCAAAATGACTCTACTCTGCCTGATAGAAAGCATGAATAGAATCCAAGAGTTGTGGTCACCATACTCATTGCAAATGCAGACAATGCAGTATGGTGACCCACACTATGGCGGCCTAGTGAGATGCTTTTTCACACCCCGCTTGGGAACGTAAAAGGCGTGACAGTCATCGTGGCAGTGTAAGGTTCACACAGTTATCACGATAACTTTCACCCCTGTATCAATGTGCCTTCGGTCTCACACTCACCAACGAAACACGACAGCACGGATGCTGGCGCTTTAGATTGCGCTTCTGTAGGAGGGTAGTACTACCCCGGTTAAAAATGAAAAAAATAAAAATTTATTATATGAAAATTTTAGAATAATAATAATAAAAATGCATCTCTTTATTGTACACTAGATTAAATATAAAGGTCTTATCGCCCGTTAGCAATCTCTTACATACAACCATGATTACAGTCTTTTTCGAACAAATATGTCATACTGAAGCATATCATTTTGGAATACTCAATATTTACATAGAAGAAGCGCACAAAGCTAACAGTTTTAAATATTAAATAGAATGGTAAAAAATATGTAAAAATGCCTACACACAACCAGTATATGTTATGTTCTGTCACGGTACAAACTTACACAATGACAGTTCAAGTTTCACTGGTCTCTAAAAGAAACATTTAAAACTGTAGAATCGACCGCCAAGCGATCGCTATCTGTTAATTATTGCATCATGTTTTATTTGAATTGAATCTGTATTCCTGTTCAATTAAAGTGTAAAATTGATTTTCATTAGAAATTCCTTTTTGCCCTTTCAACTCAAGGGGCAGAAATAAAGCATGTTATTAAAGTACTTCTCTGTAATTCTTATGAAAAACGCCTCAAACTAAATAGACAGTAACCTAATTTTACGCGTGGGTGGGTCTTGGTTTGCGGCCACTAAAATAGCGGTAAAAAATATCGATATATATATGTAATTTTTATTTTAAGAGCCTGCCAAGTGACTCTCCTCTGCCTGATGAAAAGCATGCATAGAATCCATGAGTTGAGATCACTATACTTATTTTGAATGCAGATAAGGTAGTATGGTGACTCAGACCATGACGACCTAGTTAGATGCTTTTTCACGCCCCGCTTGGGGACGTTAAAAGGTATGACAGTCATCGTGGCAGTGTAAGGCTTACATACTTATCACGATAATTGTCATAAAACTGTAAATACATTTATAAAAGTTTAAAAAACTGTAGGCAAGTTATGTTTCGGCATATTTGAACAGGTTCAACTAGAATACCACCAAGACTGCACAGAACAACGGTATCAAACAAGTCTTTTATTCATTTCCACGGAGTGAGTGCTTTTACCTGATAAAAAATACTCAACATTTGCGGCAGTAGTGTCTAGGTGGGAATTCCACCCATTATTTTGACTTTTTTTTTAACGTGTGGAAGCCCCTTCGGGACGTCACGTTGGGACGACGACGTCACCGGGGTTTACGGCGGTGTGGTGTGTCGGAATGGGACCGACTAAAACCACACAGTGTGCCACTTTGCGCCCGACATATGAAGGATTCGGGAACAGCTACCCATTATTTCACCTAGAGCAACGAATAAGTAACCCTCTCGGGATTTTTACTCGTATATAGTGTGATTACAGCAACTCGAATGTTTTACGACTACTTATACTAAGAAGTTTTAGGCTGCACGAGTACAGTCAGAGTACCGAAAATTCACCCCGGCTCATTGTCGTGTACTCACCCTTTCAAACACCTACATACATTCAAATACCACCATTACTTTACAGCCGTCGGTCTACAACAAGGGTCACCAGATGAGTAACTAATATAGAGTAAATACCACATTATTTCTGATAACAGAGCGTGGTTCTCGATACACCGAGCAATAAATATATATGTATTTATGTATATATGGTTTATTTAGTCGTTAAATCGTATTATGGCTTCATAACCACATTACAAAATATAAATACAAATTAATGAAAGTAAGCACACATACACATACAATCGGATATTTACAATGTATTGGATATATACAATCCTATGAGCTCACGTTAGCCGCATACAGTACCTCAGTGGCGCAGGGGTAGTGAATGCTGTGCTTGAGGTCTCGGGTTCGATTCCTGGGTGGAACCAAATGTTTGCATAATTTGCAAATATTTGTTTCGAAGTTTAGGTGTTTTCTATATATAATATGCATGTATTTACGAATAAAAAAGATATGTAAGTATTCTATCAGTCAGTCTAGTTATCATAGCTGCGCTTAGTTTGAAGCTAAATGACGTTGTATGTCAAATGTCCGAAATATATTTAAATACGCAGTGCACACATTTGGCCTATTACTAACGCGAGCCCATAGGACATTTTCCTACCAATGTGGCTATAGTAATTTTCACTTCAATAACAAAATGAAAATAAATCGTCAATTTCATGGCCCAACCGTCCCTTCCTTACCAAATATTTGCTTTGGGATCCAAAAAAAATTGGAAAATGTTCTCAGACTGTTATTTAATTAAATTTATACGTGCCTCGAGAATGTTGTCCTGAAACATATCTTTAAAAAATATCATAAATATACCCCACTGTAAAAGTGATTCACCCCCTCAACCCTCAAGACCCAAAGACCCTACTCACTCTTCTAATATATTCCTCCTTTTCTTATAATGTAGAGCTTCTACCGTCCACCGATTACAAATTCACAAAAAGCAATTTTGTAAAATTAAATCATTTGGCAGTTTCAATTCAGACGAGACGAACTCGAGATAATAGAGCTACAGAGCACGACTGGTGCAGTATTACCCTCTCACAGAAGACTAACCTAAAGCGACAGTATCTGTACTGTTGTATTCCGAGGTCCCATTGATGCAGGGGTTACAATTATTGTGTTAAGTTTGTGAGCCTTATACTGCCACAATGACGTCCTCAGGCATGAAGCAAAAAGTATCTCATTAGGTCACCATATATCACCATACTGCATTCATTCACAATGAAAATGGTGGCCTCACATTCTGCGTTAACTCTTCTTAACTACCTCGGTGGCGCAGTGATAGTGAATGCGACTGCTGTGCTTGAGGTCTCGGGTTCGATTCGTTCGACCTTTGTATTTCTGCAAATATTTCTTTCGAAGTTTGGGTGCTTTCTAATATCAATACGTTATACGTTATTTACAAAAATATGTATATAAGTATTCTATCAGTCAGTCTAGTTATCTTAGCACAAGCTCTGCTTAGTTTGAAACTAGATGGCGTTGTGGGTCAAAAATCCGAAATATTTCTTATTTTTTATTTTTTATTCATCCTTACTATCAAGTAGAATAGTCATCTTGGCAGACTCTAAAATAAAAAACAACTTACCTTCAGTTCATCACACTATTTGTGAAACCTAACGCAGATGAAGAGGAGCTGTGAGAAATATAAGAGAAACTACAAGATATTATCAGATTCATCAGAGAAAATTTTACATTAAGCTGTCTTCTTCAGGGTCGCATCTATTCAGAACCCGCTTGCCAGAAACCCAGAGATTTCCTTCCTATATAACACCGGAACATCAATTCTCGTAAAAACCCCATTCCGATCAACTTTGAATGTCACAACTTGTTTAAAAAGTATTTTCATAGTAACATAGTACAGTATTCCTAAGTCTAGAAGTCTAGTCTCAATTTTCAGTCATGATATGCAGGGTGCTCCTTGAAACTACTGTTACGTGACTTGGGGTGATATAAAACCATCAATATATGAAAACAAACACATGCGGCTTGAAAGGTTAATAAACAATAAATCCGATCTATTTAAACCACCATGTGAAACAAACTATATCATGATTCAGAAATTGTAAGTTACGCCATCTATCGATCGATAAAAAACTAAATTTATATCACTTCTAAACAGTCACAATTCACTATAATTATATTACAGTCAACGTTGGATGTTTATTGCTTTACCAGGAAAATACCACGTTCGAAGTTTTATTACAAGAGTTGGCGAAGGCCAACAGGTTTAGGTGTGAGCCGGGAATTAGAAGTAATTCCCGGCTTCTGTTACCCGAGACAGCGTGCAGTTCTTAATACGTTCGAGTTCAACGTAATTACGAAGATATCCGAGCGAATTTTCACATGAACAAAAATGAGAATAAAAGGTATGAAACACTTGTTGAATTATCACACATATTACGGCTGAAATTTGGATCTTTGCCAACAAATCGGCATCATCTTGAACTGATAACAGTTTAAAATAGTTCAGAGTACAGAATAGTTCGATAACTATTTTCTTTGTGATGACGAATTGAGAATACAGTTTCATCACCCTTGTCCACCCTCGTCCACCCCTGGGTGTCGTAAGAGGTGACCAAGGAAGCAAACCACAGCGCAACAGTACTGTAAAGAGATGGAAAACTTGAAACAAACCCTACCAACCCTTCTGGCCAGCGTGGTGCAGTAGGCCAAATCTTCCTTTCTAAAGAGAAGCCTATGTCCAGGGTGGACTTTTAAAGGTCGTTGATGATGATAATTTTACTCTACCTGACGGAAAGCATGAATAGAATCCAAGAGTTGTGGTCACCATACTCATTACGAATGCAGACAATGCAGTATCTTGATCCACACTATGGCGACCTAGTAAGATGCTTTCTCACGTCTCGCTTGGGGACGTAAAAAGCATGACAGTCATCGTGGCATTGATGATAATAAGTTAAATCCAAGATATTCTCAATTTATCATCATCTTATACGTAGTCTTTATTTATTCTCAAGATCATTTGAAATCTGTGAATTAATTCAACCGGTTTGTAGCGACTGGTATCGGACGTCCGCAACCTCGCGGACGAACTGAATTCGAAGGTTGAACTAATTGTCAGTATATTTAAAGGCATTGACTTCCCAATAACGATAGTCATAGATGTTCATGACAACCAAAACCGACATCTTAACGCGCTCTACGAGGGACAGGTGTGAAAGACCGCCAAGCTTCCACACACCAGGCTGGTATTAAGAACTCCTTGTAAGAAAACCCTTTTGGAATGATCCAGGAATTACACGAAATATCTGTTAATTGGAAGTTGCATACGTTACCCAACGATATACACAATAGACAATATCCAACACTTTGTTAAATAACCCTTTTAATAGAAAAGGGGGTGATGTTTCCCACGAAATAATTCTGGGCTCCGGTAAACTTACAAAATTGGTGACATGAAAGAAAGCAATTGCTTAATCTTCTGTGAAGTCTATAGGTTCAATCCTTTCTGTTTCTATAACTACTGGACATAAAGTTGGGGTGACTTCTACTCTTGTCTATACTATGGTGTGTTTGTTATGTACTCAGAACCTTCGTGAAACTAATAAGATGATATTTACTGTATGAATGGCATAGCGGTTAAAGTATTTGTCACTCCACTTTGAGGAGCGCTGAATGTTGTAGACTCTAACTCATCTTGAAACAATACTTTGTGTGACCGATCAATGGTTGTTCTGAGTCTAGGTGCTCTTTGTGTCCGCTTCATGTATGTTTGTAAAGTCCAACGTGACACAGGATAAACTTTTAATGCGGACATTGGACCCCAGCCAACCTCACCTGCAAGCGGTATATCTGCTGAACGATGAACGAGAGTCTGGCAAACAAATCAACCTTATTGGCAGCAATGAGCTCTCCACTTAGTACGTGGGATCAAAACACTGACGAATACTAAACATTTAACATGCCTCTGCCTACCCCTCTGGGGAAAAAACGTGATTTTATGTATGTATGCATGAAAATGGCAATTCTTACTTTCTGAAAATTGTTAAACCTCTTTTTAAATACGCATAAAACATTTTTTTACTCTACTTAGTGCACTGTTTTTATGTTTCAAAGCAAATTTCACATCCTTCCGAGCACGAAATGTACTTAAAAAGGGGCGCAAAAGATTACATAGTACGCTTAAAATAAAATTTGACCTATTTTTATATATATATATTTAAGTTATAACAACAATTATCTTGCAAGTGGACTATTTTAGCATAAAGGTATTAACCCACAAGCTCAGTACGCGTAAATGTAGTGTGTACGCACCTTAACTCCCAAAGGGCGCAGCGAGCGTATAAGCACAGATCATATTCATTGAACTAAATCTTTTGAAGTCTTTGATCAACAGGGGTGCAGTGAACGGGTTCGGTTCCCGCGCGTGTAATGTTTGCATGGGGGTTTATTCAAATGGAAACGTATGTAATACTGTGTCGTTTAAGTTGTTATAGTGTGAAGTGATTTGAGATAAATCCGTATCAATCAGACTCCTGTTTGTGGGAACCCACGTATTATCTGTTACAAATATATTATTTAAATATTAATTTTACGACAACTACGTTTTTGGGATTTATTATTTGGAGGGTGTTTATTTTATGTGGAATAAGTACCTCAAAAGTACTCCCATAACATCATCACCAGCAGTACAGTGCTGCATATAACCTCTTCTTTGAAAAAAAGTTTTGGCCTACTATATCACGCTGGCCAAATGGGTTTCTTTTTGCAGTGATTTTTTTTCGAACATTAAGAGCCTGCCAAAGAAAGTCTGCTCTGCCTGATGGAAAGCATGAATAGAAGCCGAAAGTTATGGTCACCATACTCATTGCAAACGCAAACAATGCTGAATGGTGACCAACACCTTGGCGGCCTAGTCAGATGCTTTTTTATGTTTCGCTTGGGAACGAAAAATGTATGACAGTCATCTTGGCAGTGTAAGGCTCACACAGTTACCACTATAACTATCACCTCCGCGTCAGTGGGCCGGATGCAGTCACTTTAGATTGATCCTCTGTAAGAGGATAGTACTGACCCGGTCGAGCCAGCCCATTCGTGCTGCAATCAGTGTTGCTCTACTACCTCTATGTTAATTTAAACGCCTCTTACGACAATCATGGGATGAATACTATGGTGACACTCTGTATTCTGAATCCGTCACCACATCGACAATAGATTGACAATATTGATAAAAAATATTTAATTTAAAAAAAAAAAAAGCAACCCGATCCTCTATCCCAATAATATACAAAACCAAAATTACTCATCAAATTTTAAGTTAATTCAAATTCTAAATTCCAAAGTCAATACTCTGAATTATTTTTTTTTAAAGGCCACGCCCGCACTAGAAACAAATACTGTGTCGCGGAGGACTTTACAAATATATATGAAACGGACACAAAGAACACTCAAACCCAGAACAACAATTTATAGATCACATAAAGTCTTATCCCATGTCGGGTTTGAACTCACAACTCTCAGCGTATTAGAAAGCGGCGTGGTGACCGCTCAAAACCCTTTTTTTTTTAACGTGTGGAAACCCCTCGAGCTGTCACCCCACCGGGGTTTACAGTGGGGTGGTGTGTCGGAATCAGACCGACTAAAACCACATGGTGTGCCACTTTGTACCTGACACAGGATGGATTCGGGAACAGCTGCTATTACGACATCCACATCCCTCCTAGTGCCTGCCCGCTACCGCGGGCACTATTTGCGGGTAAAGTCTTTGTGGTGACGTACGGTACACGCGGACGTCGCCTCCTCGCGGCTGGCCATTGTAACGGATGGACGGGAAACCCCATCCCGTCCACCCGCAGCCACATTCAAGGCGGCATGAGGCGCTGGTAGAGGCGTCTCCGTCGCCCGGTTCGCCGACGGCGAATTGGGTCCAAGTGGAGATCATCCTCCCAGGCCTTCTCCGGCGCCTCCTTCATCGAAATTACATCTTTGCAGAAGGTTGCGACCACGGTAAAACAACTGTCGCTACCTACCATGGACCGCTCAAACCACTAGGCCAACCGTACTGTCAATGTTAAATGTGTATTGTGGGTTCATAAGTTTCATATACCCACTATTACAATTAAAAATAAGCTAACAACACCCCTCAAGCTATAATCTATCAAGACATTTAGATTTCACAACGTTATATAGTCAAAAAAATTAATCCGCCTGCCGGCGCAGTCGTCCAAAACTAAAATCAAAAAATATACTGTGCGATATTTAAAAATATAATTCATGAAGGAACATTGTCATACCGAGTATTGTGGGTTCAAACTCCACATGGGACAACACTTTCTGTGATCCACAAATTGTTTTCCAAATCTGGGTGTTCTTTGTGTCCGCTTCTTGTGTTTTTGTAAAAGTCCCCCGCGGCATAGAATACATTTCTAATGAGGACGTTGTTAAGAAAATCAATAAAAAATCACGACATAAACTTTACACACACAGGGTACTTTAATATATTCTTATTTATAAAAAAACCATGTCACACGACAATTAGGTTGGAAATTCAACCTGAATTCACAAGCATAGCTTTTATTATAAACCTGCATACACCCTCGCACATTTTTTAAACTGAGCGCATAATTCTTGCTTTGATCCAGAGCGTGTGTGCCCACCGAGACAGCATGCTCGAATGGCCATTTTAACATCACTTTAAATAAAGAACGACGTGTAAGCTCGAACAATGATTGGTCAGTTGAGCGACCATAGACTAATCGGCTTATACTTTCCATCGAGCATAGACAAGGGGCTTTGATCGTCTTTCCAGTTGAGTAATTTTTTAATTTTACAAAGGACGTCGAGGCTACTTTGTCTCATAATAAGTTACTAATTTTCATTCTCACCCAAGTAGTGAGAGCTTTTGTTATCTATGGGTTAGTTTTTTATACAAACAAGCACTTATAGTTTACGATAATTTCTATTTTACGAACACGAATAGTCTTGCTGTTTCAATAGCGTGTTGGTCTAGCAAGTGATCCTGAATGATAAGCCAAAGGTCGTGGGCTTAATTTCCAACGATTCTGTGTCTGGGTTTTATTTTTGTATATGTTTGTATTTAGAAATGTATAAGTATGTTAATCACTTGGCTTGGCCCGATCAGATCACCGTGTGTTGGAGGTGTGAGATTATTATTATTATTAAATTCAATAAATATACACCTATAATTTGATTATTCTGCAAATCTGCACTTTATAAATGAAGCGTGCAATGAAATAATATAATATTTAAAAATATAATTTATTTATAACATTTATATTAAAATACATCATTAAAATATTTCTTAAAATTATTTATTGGCGAAAATACATCCCTTATAATATAAGACACAGTATTTCCTATAAAATTCAGTTCATTATTTGTTTTAGTGCCATTATTTATGTTTCAAAAGTACCACATACTAGTGTGACACATTGTAGTCCTATTGATGGGAAACAAGGAACAAAACTGACGCGATAAATAGACAAAAACAATTTTTGGATCCGGTTGAATGTCGTGTTAATATTTGAGTTCGATCGATACAGGACTTTTAGAGTTTTTGAAGGATACACAAACCAACGTAACAATTATTTATATGGATTGTATATATTTTGCAATTATAGGTATAGGCATTAAGGTATTGTTACAATGATAACACAAGGAAGATTAACGTCCGATAGGCGTCTGTGTACAAAAGCCAAAATTAATTTGCAATGCAGAGAAAAGAAAATGTCGTATTTCAAAGGTCAATTGAAGAAGAAACCTCATTGCGTTGACCCAAAATAAGTTTGAGAAATGCGTAACACGATGATAATTAATATAACAAATTCTTAAATTTATTATGTACGCATAGGTGTAGAGGATACATAGGGTTCCCACAATGAACTGAGGGCCTCGAGTCAACTTCACATGCAAGTGGTTCACTTGCTAATCGACAGACAAGGCTCTGGCAAACAAAACATCCTGATTAGCGACATTGGGCTCGCTACATATTACATGGGATCAAAGCACTGGCGAAAAAGGAATGTTTAACATGTCTCTGCCTACCCTTCTGGAGAAACAGGCGTCATTATATATATGTAGGTATAAAGGATGTCTGAGTTTATTTTTGAAAAAGGTAAGATTTCATTCTTTAATCACCATTTTCAAACTACTTATTTCAGTGTTAAAAATTACACATGCTTGATGCGGCTACCATATTGGTGTAATTTTCATGTACATTAATAATATGTCTGAAATTATACGAAGTCTAACAATCATAGTTCATCATTTTATTGGTGCACAAACCGCAGACCGTACTCAAATAGACGTGGGGAACTAATATCACTAGTTCGTGGTGGTTGTAAAAGACTTGTAGGTCGGTGGATCTTGAGATTATCTTCACTGTGTTGCGGATTTGGGAGATCCTGGAAAAATAAAGAAATACCATAAAATAATGATAATGTACTTCTAGCTGATTTCGGCCACGGCGGCCAGTCTCAATGAAGACCAGTCAATTACGTAGGAGATATTAAAGTGCACAAACACAGGTGCACTCTCTGTTCTCTCACTCTCACAATCCGATAGGACGGCTATCCGACGCCATCCGAGAGAGATCAGGCGTACGATCGATGGCTTTACTTGCTTGCCGAGGCGCAGGGGTTACCCCAAGTTTCAAACTCCAGGCTGCTATTAAGAAATCAGAAAAACTCAGTAACTTTTTTTTGGCCGGACTTGGGAATCGAACCCGAGACCTATGAGCGTGTTACAGCAGTGTTTTTAAGCCATAAAGAATTACAATAATAATTAATTTCGTCATTTCTTAACCTCATTAGAACCATGTTCTCCAAATTTGAATAAGATCAAATTAAAAGTAAACTGGTTCTTGAACACCAAAGTTTTCAATTTGCAAATATAACAAAACAAATGCATCCCAATGCAAACCTTCTTTTTTAAATTTAAAAAGTAAAAACATTCAAGTTACTTTTTCAGGGCAATTGAAAGTGATTGATGAGATTCTACCAAGCGTATGTCACTCGGGACCTAAAGAGGATGTAAGTATGAACAAAATATCGAAAATAAAACTCCCTCCAGATCTGAGAGGGTCGAGTCATCCCTTCAATATAACGCCTGCCATATATTTGAGGCATTTTACGGTCTTCCACGTACATAATTAAATTTATCGTATTTTATTAATAACCGGTAACAGAGCAGTGCATTGATAACTTCATTTACATTTACATGACATCCATTTTGTCCTTACATATTGTTTGCATGTAAGTGTCAAAGTCAATAATAAATTATTTTATTGTTATATTTTTGACGGACCTGTTCGTCTTGTGGTGGTCTTTGGCTATAAGCAGAGGCGGCTCGTTTTAAAGAGCGCTGGTGCAGTGCACTCCCACTACAATTAACTTAAATAACATAGATAGTCATGTATATTTTGAATAAGTAACTAAAAATTATCCTTACTTTACTTTCTCTGTATTCTACTCTGCATATATACAATAGTCTAAAAAAATGTATTACCGCACCTTACCTAGACCTACATTTGGCATCAAGTTGTAGCTAGTGGAGCGCCAGCGATTGCGCTCCTATGTAGCGAAGTTTTATACGCTAAATTCAATAAGTGCGAAAGAGAAACATTGACACGGGCCGACGCGTGAAACAATAGATTTGTATGAAAAATTAGCCTAAATTGGAGCGCTGCTCCGCGCGACGTTGCCGCTTTGGTGTGCTCCCGCGCGTGCGCTGTTGCCGTTCAAGTATTGTAAACAAACAAATAGCAACGTGTAGCGTCGTCAGATAGCTCTCGCTCGCAGTTTTACATAAAATACTTATTTAAAACTTTGTGTGAATATTGTGGATCACATCTTAACTATTGTGTGCACTATTCCGATGACATCTGTAGAAAGTGAACGTTGTTTTCAACATTAAATAAAGTAAAAACGTTTACGCGGAACACTATGACGCAAGACCGTTTGAATGCTTTGTACATGATAAGTATTGAAAAGCGCCTTATAAACTCAATAGTGGATTTTCAAAAAAAAGTGATAGATGTCTTCGCTCGTCAAAAAGATCGGCGAATGGATTTTATCTATAAATAAAGGTAAGTTTTTGTGAACCTCCATCCAAAAATGTCACGGGCCGCCTCTGACTATAAGCCATCGTCGTAGGTTCGATCCCCATCTAGGGCAAATAATTTTGTAACAATACGGTGACTTGTTCTATGTCTAAGTGTAATTTATATATAAAAAATATGTATTTAGAAATATATAAGTATGTTTCTCAGCAGTCTGGTTATCACAGTACAGGGACTGCCTATTTTGCAAGCAGTTTCTGGGTCGCCATATTGTGAGTCATCATACTGAATTCTCTGCATTCACAATGAGCATGGTAACAACTCTTGGATCCTACTTATACTTTCCATCAGGTAGGGTATAGTCAATTTGGCAAGCCGTTAATATAAAAAAAGATAGCTGTATGTGAGTTGTGTAAAGTCATTATCATTAACGTACCAGAAACTATTGCCAGCGCGACTCACATCCACCACTGCCTTCAGATCCTCATGTAACGTCATCGTGACGTAGTAGCCCCCGGTGTAAACCCTGATGCTGTCATTATGACGGATCACTGCAAATCTGGAAAAAAACAATCAGTCATCATCACCTAAAAAGGTTCAATCATCATTTGGTATTCATTTAGATCTCATATTTTTACTTTTCTTTTTTAAAAGGCAATCCCCATACTAGGAATAAATTCTATGTCGCGGAAGACTTTACAAACATACATGAAACAGACAAGAACACCTAAACTCAGAACAACAATTTGTGGATCACATTACGTGTGGTCTTACGCGGATATCAGACCCATAACACTCCACATAGTAAAAGACGAGATAACCAAATAACCAGTACGCCATCCGTGCAGCCTTCGGTGTAGTCTTTATTTTATTTATTGACAAACACACACACACACTTGTCCATGTAGTGACGGACATTGTAGACGAATATTTGCCGGATTCTCTAAAGTAAGAAATACTTCCTGTTTTCTGTTGTAGTTCTTTTTTTATTTAACGTTCATGTCTTAAACAACCATAAATTCTTAATATTTTTTTTTTCATATTGATTTAGATCCCGTGCGGTTACGGAATAAGAGTACAAAGTATCACCACCACACTTCATCCTATGGGTGTCGTAAGAGGCGGCTAAGGGAGCTAATTACGCACGACAGTATCATTGTAAAGACTAGAAAGAGTTGAAACAAACTCTATGCCAAATCGGCTGGCCAACCATTGATGCAGGGGTGACAGTTATCGTGGTAACTGTGTAAGCCTTACACTGCCACGATGACTGTCATGCCTGTTACGTCCCTAAGCGGGGTGTGAAAAAGCATCTCACAAGGCCGCCATACTGCGTTGTCGGCATTTGCAATGAGTATGGAGACCACAACTCTTGGATTCTATTTCTGCTCTCCATCAGGCAGAGTAGAGTCACTTTGGAAAGCTTTTAAGATAGAAAAAATAGTAGGCCAAATTCTCCTTGGAAAGGTCAGATCTATGTCCGGTAGCGGGCTGTAAAATGCTGTTGATCATGATGATGATCATGAACCTTATATTCGTATTTAATGTTACAATATTATTATCTGTTATACACGTACCTCGGCACTTCGCTGCAGTCAGCTAAAATCACAGTTTCCAAGCACGTAGATTCCATCAGAGTCTCCGTGCCGCCGAAGAGCATCTTAATAGAATCCTTTTGAAGGTGACATTCGCCTGAAATTTACAAAAGAATAAAACGAATTCAAACAAATAACTATATGAAAATTTAAACGAAAGATATATGGTAGTAGAGCCACGCTGATTTCAGCACCAATGGGCCGGCTCGACCGGGGTAGTACTACCCTCCCACAGATGATCAATCGAAAGCAACAGCATCGGTGCTGTCATGTTTTTTGGTGAGTGTGAGACCGGAGGCTCATTGATACAGGATGACAGTTGTCGTGGCAAGTGTGTATAATACAATGGCACGATGACTGTCATACCTTTTACGTCCCCAAGCGGAGTGTGAAAAAGTATCTCACTAGGCCACAATGGTGTAGGCACCATACTGCATTATCTGCATTTAGAATGGTGACCACAACTCTTGGATTTTGTTCATACTTTCCATCAGGCAGAGTCACATAGGTAGGCTCTTAATATATAAAAAAAAATTCACTGTTTCCTGGCTGGATAGAATATCTTATTCTAATTACAGAAAGTCAATTTTGTGTCGAGAATCATATTTTTGTTAATCTGACACTGGGAAGTGAATTTTCCATCCATATAACTCCTATGCCATACATAAATAAGAAGTCACATCTTACGGTATAATCCTAGGGTTTGCATGGTCAAAATCTGCATGTCAGTCCAGCTGTCCAGCAGCCACGCAAAGTTATCAGACTTGAACTGCATTTCGGCTCCCTTGTTGACGCTGACAGAAGCAAGACCATTCATTTCCTGGACAAATATTCTTTGGTTTAGAAGCATTAAGAAAAAATCCTGTCGTAGGTGCAAATTTCGGAATAACAACAGTTTTTATACGCAGATGTTCGACAATCCTTGATGAAACAGTGGAAAATGTTGACCGCTAGAGCAAGTGCTGTATAGAAAAATGAACAGCCCAAATGACGCATCAATTTAGAGGTTAGTACATTGCTGCTTTGAGTGTCATTTTACTTTACATTGGGTAACACTGTAACACATTACGAACGATGCGTCGCCATACAAAGAATAGTTCTGACCCTTCGCATCAAATATTTCATTTGAAATGTGTAACGAAACAAGCGGACAACTATAATACTGTCATAACATTATATTATACATAATTATCATCAAATTAATGACTATTAATAAGATATTTTGTTTGTTTTAATTAGCGTATAAGCTATTAATGTAATAGTAACAATTACATTAATTACATAGATTTGTCAAGACGAGGAGACAAATCTTACATGTATGCACGGATATGTATGAGTTATATGTGTGTGTATTATACATGTATGTGTTATATATTTATGTGTTTATGTAAGTGTATTTGCTTATTTATGGTCAAACTAGTCTATATATACTAAATTATCTGTCAATTACTTCTTATCCTTAAGTGCACCCACCTCATATTTTCTCTGCATCGCCCAATCGGTTGACTGGCAGAAAATGCCTCAGGCATTAAGTCCTCTGATGCATGTATTTGTGCATAAAGTTATAAATAAATAAATATATCTTATATTTGATGATATATATATCTATCTGTCTACACCAACTAAAACCTTTTGTTACGTAAGTATGATATATATTCAAAATATTGTTAAAAACATATGTGGAGGGAACGAGTGTCATGTCCCTTTGACACAAAGAGAGGATCCTCCGACCAGGCGAGGTAATCATGCCTGGCGGGCCACGGCCCAACGGTTGACGTTGGGATGTTGTATATATGCTAACTGCCACACGAATCTCTATATCGCGATACAGGATTAGTAGTTGCATTGTAGTTCATTACTTTCATAAGTTTCGTTCATACTTCGTAATCCGATGTATCTTCGCTAGATGGCGCTATTGTATATTTTTCTTTGGGTTGTAATGTGGAAGTCGCAACAACATACATACACTCACAACTTTATTCTCTCCTAGGGTAGACAGAACTATGTTAAGCATCTACATTTTGCTCAGTCACATTTAAATGTAGTAGATGGCATCCTATTACTGTCTACCAGACATTGTTATATTTCCAAATAAACATATTAATGTCTCAAAATGCAGTTAATAATCCTGTCTGCTAAACCTGTGGTGTTTGCTGCTGCTAACATGTTTATATTTATGTATTTTGATGTACATTTGTCCGTATGGTCACGGATTAAGAATAAATAGTGTCACTACCCCTATTCATCCCGTGAGTGTCGTAAAAGGCGACTAAGGGAACAAAGTGTGCAAGACAACATCATTACAAAGAGAAGGAAAACTTGGAACAAACCCTATTCTAACCTGTTTAGCCAGCATGGTATAGTAGGCCAAAACCTCCTTGCTAAGGAGAGGCCTATGTCCAGCAGTGGATTGTAAAAGGCTGTTGATTGATTGATTTACATTTATCATGTATACCAGAAAATAGATCCCATGTGGTTTCTAGTCAGATTTCAGTACGTAAGGTTTGTTTTCTATGTATGTCGCAGGAATGTGATAACATCAGAGATTTGATTTGCTTACAATTTGACCAGAAACAAATATATGCTATTTTTACCTTAATCACTGCAGTCATATTGAGAGGCTCTTTACTGTAACTCCTCACCAGCTGGCCTAGTGCTGTCTGCGTCACCAGTTCAGATTCCAATATCCCCATTTCAGACAGCTACAATAAAAAATAATTAATTAATATTTCGGACATTTGACACACAATGTCATCTAGTTTCAAACTAAGCAGAGCTTGTGCTATGATAACTAGACTGACTGATAGAATACATATATACTTTTTTTTGTAAATACATACATATTATACATAGAAAACATCCAAACTTCGAAGCAAACATTTGCAGATCATGCAAACATTTGGTACGACCCGGAAATCGAACCCAAGACCTCAAGCACAGCAGTCGCATTCATTACCGTTGCACCACCGAGGCAGTTGAGTTTGCTCTTGGAAATACTTAGTAAATACTAATGTAATCTCTGCTGATCCTGTGAGAAATATTGCGTGTGGTGGCAGATTAAGAACACGGCGTTTCAATATCCTTATTCATTCCTTGGATGTCGTAAAAACCGACGAAAGGAGTGAATTACTTAAAACACTGTATAGAGAAGAAGAATTTCTAGGTAGGTACACCCGTTCTAGGAAAAGATTAATGTCTAACAATGGACTACGAAAGGCTGTCAATAGGCTAGATGACACCTTAGTCAAATTAGTTACTTTTTATCATCTGTCAAAACGACAATTTTGTATGAAAAATGTACTAAATACAAAATTGTGACGTCACTGTTTTCGACTACTCAATTGAACAATATATTTCACTGTATATTTGATTGTAATTCGTAATAATAATAAACTATGTTAATTGTATTTTGCGAGATGTTTCGCGATATTAGTTTTGATGAAGTGGACATTGGCATTTATTTACGATACAGTCGTCTACCCAATTATGATGATCCTGTGTAAGAACGGGTGGGTAATCTTCCTTATTTCTGGTTGAACAATGGTGTTGTTTCACCACAAAACTGTCTTACTTTGTGCGCAGAAGAAACAAACAAGTAAATACAAACATATCGAACATTTGACACACGACGCTGTCTAGTTTCAAAGTTAACACACCTTGATAGATAGATGGAATACTTACATACTTTTTTTATTATGGTTATGAGATAAACGGAAGGAATTTACCACATGTACTTACAAAAAGAAAACTGTTTTTCTGCACCCCGGATCTACGTTTCTCTATCAATACTCACATTACTCCCAAAGATCTTCACTTCGAAGAACCTTTCCAACTTGCCGTACAAGTTCTTTGGAACCCCCTTATATTTCAACGTCAGTTCGCTGGATGGCCCTGAATGGAAGCAGTCGGTTTTGTTGCCAGAGTAAGTCAAGGTTAGATGACCTTCATAAGCAGCTGGGTGAATTGCTATATCCTGGTCTGATGCTGCGTGGCTAATGTCTTGTTCTCGAAGACAAATCTGAAGAAGTGAGCAACGATTATGATTAAAGTACAAAAGAAAAGTTTTGAGGTTCAGAAAAACTATCTCTACGCTTCAAATGTAATGCTGCACAAACAAAAATTGCGGACATTTGACACACAACGTCATCTAGTTTCAAACTAAGCAGAGCTTGTGCTATGATAACTAAACTGATTGATACAATACTTATACACTTTTTTTTGTTAATACATACATATTGTGCATAGCAAACATTCAAACTTGTAAACAAATATTTACAGATCATACAAACATTTAGTTCGACCTGGGAATCGGACCCATCACCTCAATCACAGCAGTTACATTCACTACCGCTGCGCATCCGAGTTGGCAATCTGAATGTCCAGCAGTGAATAATTAAAGGCCTTTCATGATAATGCTAGTAAAAACTACTCCTATTTATAAAATATTGTCTACTTATTAAAATAATAGTCCAACTTACAGTCCACTCATTTCTCGTAGTGTTGTCAGTATTAGGTTGCAATCCATGTACGGTCAGTTGCAAATTCATATTTCCACCAGCATTCTCAACTGTCGTAACTGCTTCCATCTCGAAGAATACACGCTTTGGAGACTGACTGCAAAAATAATGTACTTTTTGATGGAATTATAATTATGATAATTATTATTTGGCCACGGACAGAACACCACAAACTTGCTTTTGCAAGTTTCGTTCTGTAGTCGGGGTTTTTAAAAAGGAGCCTTCAAACAAAAACCATTAAAATCTTCATCACTGAAGTCTCTTTTTATGTGACACTGTAATCCAAACTCATGACCACGACACTGGGTCCTCATAATTACTTTTTAATGTAATCAGCATTTAATTATTTTACTTTAATCAACTTATTTTTAGCCTTGATCAAAAACTAATGTCTGTATTGGGATAGCCAGGTGAATAAATCTGAAAACATACATATTATAGCTAAATTATACCCAGACATTGAACAAATAATTATGCTCATCCGTTCAGGGTGAGGATGCTATGTTATACCTAAGAGAGACTTCGCTCGAGCAGTTTTTTTTTCTTTAATAGAGGCCTCCCCAAGTGACTCTGTTCTGCTTGATGGAAAACATAAATAGAATCCAAGAGTCGTGGTCGCCATACTCACTGTGAATAAAGACAGTGCAGTATGGCGACACACGTTGTGGTGCAGCAGCAGTTGACTAACCCAGAACTTTTTACTCAATAATTGTGATCACTAAAGACTCTTGTTTTTTACCTAAAGTAGAGAAGTGAGAGACTCAAATCGAACTTCGTGGTGTCTTCACCGAAGCTCATATGGTTGACGCGTATCTTGAGCTGGAGAACATCATTGTGCGTCTTCATGAGATGCTGTGGAGGCAGAATTAGGCCGCAGGATCCTGACGGAGGTGACGTGAAGAGCAGAATACTGTTCAGGATTATTAAAGATGGCTGAACTGATGCTAAAAAGCTGGTAAAATAAAATCATTTTTAGTACGAACTTATTTCATGTTTTTAACTAGAATAGTTCTGTTAATATACATTTTGAACGCAATCTGAAAGTTTCAGCAGGTTATGTAGAGTTTGTCACAAAAATACGACCCACGTGCAATGTTCTAATTGCAATAGTCTTCAAATTAGTTAATCTAAAGTTTTTACTGTAACACTACACTATTAACTAACTTCTATTGTGGTTTCCCAAATGAAATTGACGAAAACTTTATAAGTCAACTTTTCATAACGAAGTACCGCTGAGTGGTTCTAGTTAGAGACCAATAGATTATCTGCTGCTATTTGCGTAGAGTGTAAATCGAAATGTGGTGAAGGGAGTTTAATGCATGATGAAAGAAAGATATGTAAGCCTACAATAAAGATATTGTAGCTATCTCCTCCTCGCGTCATTATCCTCATTACTGAGTGTCGTGATTCCCTAGTTGAGGGATGATCTTGCTCCGAACAGTTGCACGCCACTTATTCCTCTCCTTGGCCGAATGGAGGGCAACGTGTAAGTTGGTCTCCAAGGCTGTTCGGATCTGGTCAGTTCACCTAGTTGGGTTACGTCCTCTTGGTCTCCTGCCGTCAACCTTATCACTATTGTAGCTATAGTGATAGTTAATTAGCAAATTAAATTTAAGTCTTTAGTATCTAGAAAAGGTTCAATAGATAATAATAAACTTTGATGCTTTTAGCAATGTTGTATCTTCATAATAATAAATACTTCATACATCACACACACAGGTCCGAACCTAAACTAGATAGAATCTATGCTATGGGAACTAGATTGCCAATAAACATATTTAGATAGTTCTAAATATGTACATACAATTAGAGGAATATTACAGTCCGGACATGGAATTAAGGATTGTGCTCATGGCCCTGTGTGGGAATCAAATTATGATTAACCTTTGGCTCAATCCAATCCTCAAGCCCAACTGGCTCAGTCCGTGTGGTGACAGATTAAGAATACATAGTGTTACCACCCCTATTAATCCCATCGGTGTCGTAAAAGGCGACTAAGGGAAAGTATGCAAGACAACATCATTACAAAGAGAAGGGAAACTTGAAACAAACCCTATTCCAACCCGTCTGGCCAGTGTGGTATAGTGAGCCAAAACCTCCTTGCTAAGGAGAGGCCTATGTCCAGCAGTAGACTGTAAAAGGCTGTTGATGGTTTGGCTCAATACTAAGGGTTACTAACCACAAGATTAGTAATAATTTCGAGTCCAACTTTTGCCATGGAACGTCGTATGGAAGATATATTCATGAATGCACTTCTGTAGTACGTATCGTGACTGGATTTAATTCCGCCTAGCACAATATTGCCATATCTGGGTATTTTTTGTGTCTGCTTTATATGTATTTGTAAAGTGTTCCGCGACACACGGATATTGCCAATGCAGGTGTTGTCTTTTAAAAAATATTTAAAAATACTTACTCATAACGATTAGCTTTGGATGTGAATAACTTATCCAAAACTTCAGCTCCAGTAATTGGTCTTTCGCAGTCGAAGAAGACACTGTTTTTGTCGATAATCTAAGAAATAATAATAATGTTTTAGATAAATAACTAGAAAACAATCAATAAAATAAAATATAAAAAATCTCAGGTACTCAGGCACTGTACTTATCACATAATCCACTATCTCCAGCTAACAGAGTCACTCAGAGAACAGAGAAACAAACTTCAGAAGTGTGATCAACAGTAAATAGTTGGTAGTAGGGCCACGCTGATTTGAGCACGAACGGGACAGCTCAACCGGGTCGGTACTACCCTCTCACAGAAGACCAACCTAAAACGTCAGCATCTGTGCTGATAAGTGTGTAAGTCTCTGACTGTCGTGCTTCCTACGTCCCCAAGCGGGTCGGCGATATTGTAAGTCACAATACTGCATTGTGTGTATTATGACCACAACTCTTAGATTATATTTATGGTCTCGTTGGCAGGCTCTCGAAAAAACAGAATCTAGAAAAATAAATATGTGGGAAATAAATAAATAAATAAATATACCTAAAGCACAGCATCCGTGTTGTAGCGTTTCGTTGGCGAGTGTGAGACCGGAGGCCCATTGATGCAGGGGTGACAGTCATCGTGGTAACTGTGTAAGCTTTACACTGTCACGATGACTGTCACGCCTTTTACATCCCCAGGCGGAGTGTGAATAGACATTTCACAAGGCCGTCATAGTGTGGGTCATCATACTGCATTGTCTGCATTTGCAATGAGTATGGTGACCTTGAATTCTATTCATGCTTACCATCAGGCAGAGTAGAGTCACTTTGGTAGGCTCATAATATATATAGGATCCTTATTTTTCTCACATTTTGTTGATGGTCACAATGGATTTTACTTTATTATCATTTTTGTAATTATATCAATCTAGATATACTATTGGCGATAAATTGTTCCAAAAATTAGTTGTGTGAATTCAAATGACACTTATGGACCTTTAACACCACAAGAATTTTCGAAAGGACCACCTTCGTTCCGGAGAAAGGCAAGTGAAATACTCTTTTAATATCTATCTGTTAACGCAAGCACTTTCGGAGCAGACGCTGTCCAGTAATCACCACTTTCATCGCCACTTTACTGTATTTGCTAGGTAGCTACTGTTGAAAGTCTAAGCTGAAAACGTTCAAATTTAATTCAAAGGCTTTAAAGCTAGTAATTATGAAAATGATGCCGGGCTCACCGCTGAATTCTTTTCTCCAGCAGTGACTGTGTACGTAGACTTAGCGTTATGAGTCTCCACGCTGATCTGGGCTCGGGAGTGCATAGCTACTCCTCCTTGCTGGTCCCCTGGATTCGGCCAAGTCAGTCTGCAACATTTTTTTTCGTAGGCAAGAGTCAAGCTAACTAACTAATGTTAATACTTTAACAGGATCAAAGGTAGTTGCGTCGGCAATTAAAAAGAAAATATCTTACGTAACTAGAAATTCTGCAAAAGCAATAAATTGAAAGTCTAAATCACTACTCAGTGGTATCGTCTTGAAAAATCTTTTCAAGTTTATATATATATAATAAAGAGCTTAAAATTATAAGAATCAGTACAATTAGGTTGTTAAAAAAATATTTTTGTGAACGTGTTTTGTATTTAAACCAAATGTAATCAAGAGCTTTTAATAGTCCACCGCTGGACATAACCTTCTCCTTCGGAAGGAAGTTTAAACAACATATATATTTGACTCTATTAACTAGGTGTATTTCTACTTTTATATCCCTGAAGGGGTTAATAAATACAAACCTTAACAGTTATATTTTGACTTCACATATTATAAAATAAACATGGTTTCTATGTGATGATGAATTTAGAATATAGATTATCACCACCCCTATTCATCCCATAAGTATCGTAAGGGCAACTAAAATAACGAACTACGCAAGACAACATGACTACAAAGCGAAGGAAAACTTGAAACAAATCCTATATCAACTCGTTTGGCTAGAACGGAGTAGGCCTAAAACTCCTTTCAATTTCAGTGAACTGTTAAAGGTAAGTCTGGATGGTAAGTCTGCGACAAATAATTGTAATAACAGTCGTATAGCACATATCCATACTTCTATTAAAGAGGAAGAAACAATAGAAGTACTTACTCCAGAGATTGTTCTTCAATGGAGAAAGTGACGTTGAATTTCATTGGCAGGTGACCCACCAAGGACTGCTGGATCCGAGCCGAATGCAGTGACTGGGCCAGAGGTCCATCAGTTGATAGAGTTGTTACTGCTGTACCTTGATATCTGTGAGAGATAAAATTTGAAGAAATTTATTCTATTTCTATATTTTGAGAAAATTTAGCCGTTACCCTAACTGTACAGGGGAAAACAGTACTAAATTTTGTGTTCTACCTTATGTGAAGATCATTCTTCCACGTCAGGTCCTGACTGGATGGAGCTGTTAAGTTTCCTCTTATGGATGTGAAGGATAAAATCGTTGACTGAAGTCGAATAGGTGTTCCTGGTGAAAAGAAAATTTATGGTATCTGTTTATTTAAAGTCAAATGGTTAAATTAGAAATGGAGAGTTTATCCGCAGATGGTGTCCGCGGTAGCGGGCAGGCGTTAGGAGGGATCTGGATGTCGTAATAACAGTTGTTCCCGGATCCCTCCTATGTCAGGCGCAGAGTGGCACACCATGTGGTTTTAGTCGGTCCGATTCCTACACACCACCCCGCCGTAAACCCCGGTGGGGTGACGGCCCGAGCGGGTTTCCACACGCTAAAAAAAAAATGTTTCTGTACGTTTTAGAATCTATAAATATTTTAATTTTCTCAAAGAACGTTTTCAGTTCTTAAAAACCCTATATTGCAGGGACCTGAAGATGGCGGAGAATTTAAAACTAAAAATGCCAAAACATTCTACTCAGTTTGCAGATAAACCTTTTACTGTGCAGACAGTAAGGGTTATATATACATATATATGTTTGTATATGTATTTTTGTAGGTATATATTTGTGTATTTGTATAATATAAAAGGATGTGTAATTATTTATAAGACATTGATATTTAAATATTCTCATTATAATGTATTACTTGTGTGTAAACTACCCAAAAATATTTAAACACCTGATGTCCGTGTTAAGTTTGTCTGGCAGAAGTCGCCGTGAGCGATAAGACCGCCGATTGTTAAATTTATGTATTTTGTAACTCATTTCTTCTTTGTTTTATTTATGTATATAATAAAGAGAAACAAGTAAATAAAATTCTGCCCCGATTAAGTTGTGGATTAACCAATTAACTGCCTCGGTGGCGCAGCGGTAGTGAATGCGACTGCTTTGCTCAAGAATGCGAATGTTTGTATGATCTGCAAATATTTGTTTCGAAGTTTGGGTGTTTTCTATTTATAATATGTATGTATTTACAGAAAAAGTATATACGTATTCTATCAGTCAGTAGTGATCATAGCACAAGCTCTGCTCAGTTTGAAACTAGATGACGTTGTGTGTCAACTGTCCGAAATATTTATTTATTTATTAAGTTCAAATTTTGACACGATTGTAATCGCTTCAAGAATGGTTTCAATCACAATTTGCTACAGAGAAGTATAACGTGTACAGCTAGTTTGTTATTAATGTATTAGTATTATAGTATTTAATAATACTCGTCAGTTAGAGTGAGAAAAGATGAATACAGAATTAATACTTACCCATTTCACTAGGAATATGAACATCAGTCTGGAACGGATAGTAAACTATTTGTTGGTTGATGTGACTGCCAAAACGGAGGAAATCTTCTATGTATGCCACTGAAAAATGAATTCTATTTTAATGAAAAATATGGTTTATTTTTCATCAAACATGTCTCAGAGGTCTTACGTTTTTATAGCTTAGAACAGCTTCTTTGGGAAATAAGTCTGAATTGGAATCGATTGGAATGATATTAAATACAGGTACAACAAGGATATAATTATCAAAAACCTACAATACTCCACTGCTGGACATAGGCACCTCCTTAGAAAGATGGTCTTAGCCTACCATACCACACTGTCCAGACGAGTTGGTATAGATTTTGTGACAAATTTACCTCAACAGTGTTTTTGTCTTATGTAGTTTGTTCACTCAGTCGGCTCTTACGACACCCATTGAGGAGACTACACTTTTTATTTTTAATCAATCACCAAACAGCAATGGCGTACTTAATTGAAGCAGCCAAAGTGCCTGAAAGCCAGCCAAAAACTCTGCCTGATGAAAAGCATGAATAGAATCCAAGAGCTGTCACCATATTTATTACGAATACGTACAATGCAATATGGTGACGCACACTATGGTGTCCTAGGGAGAAGCTTCCTCACGCCCCGCTTGGGGCTGTAAAAGACTCGACAACTGTCACTCCTGCATCAATGGGCCATCAGTCTCACACTTACCAATGAAACACGCCAATACGGATGCTGTCGCTTCAGGTAGGAGGGTAGTACTGCCTCGGTCGAGACGACCCGTTCGTGCTGAAATCAGCGTGGCTCTACTACCTGTACAAAATATATTTAAAATACTTACAATCTTCGCCATTCCAAGACTCGAACCTCGATTGATTCATGTGCGTTGCGTAAACAGTTTTATCATGAATTTTTACCACCAAATCTATATGCACCTGCAAAAAATAGAGCACAGTACTTATAATATTTCCATACTAATATTTCCACTCTTTGATCCCCTTCCCCCAGATATATGGATAGGATTGGCTTGATTGAACAACGGCAAGCTAACTTATTCGGTGAAAAGAAACGAATAAACTGCTAAGCATCAGAATCGCACAGTTGGCCTAGTGGTCTAAGCGATCGCCACGACGTTCTCTACTGCGCTGTGTGTTATGGGTTCAAACCCCGCATGGGACAACACTTTATGTCATCTATAAATTGTTATTCTGAGTCTGGGTGTTCTTTGTGCCCGTTTCTGGTGTATTTGTAATGTCCCCCGTGGCACAGGATTTATTCCTAGTGCGGGTGTTGTTCAAAAAAAGGTAAAAGAAAGAATCTATAAACGTCAAAAGGTTCAGTCCTACTAACTTTTTCTGGTTCCTTCATAGACCACACCTTCAACTTCTTCAGGACATTCACCAGCTCTTCCACTTTCAGCTCTTTCGGGTTAAAGCGGCTAAATTTCTTGTATACACTCATCGTGACTCCCTCTATTAATAAATAGACCTGGAATGTATGAATGATTTTTCAGATACTTACAATATATTAGCTCCTTTGATAGTACACTGAATAAATTTCTGTTTATTTGCGTGTACTATATTTGCGTTCGTGGTCACTTTTCATACTATGAGTAAGTTAAAAGAAAATCTTCTATACCTAATACCTACCGTACTCTACCTTAGGATAAATTAGACCTAGTTTGATCTGGATGTCGTAATAGCAGCGGTTCCCGAATCCCTTCTATCTCAGGCGCAGAGTGACACACCGTGTGGTTTTAGACGCTCCGATTCTGACACACCAACCCGCCGTAAGCCCCGGTGGGTGACGGCTCGAGGGGTTTTCCACACGAGGAGGTTTATTTTTATGATTTTTAAAGTGGTCAATACTTACATCAGCTTTATACGGTCGTCTGCCACCAGTACTGAGCTTGGCTCCTATGAAAGTTGGAAGAACACCTTCAGAATCTCCTATACTCAGGACCTGCAGAGAAGGAGCACCGTCCTCCTCCTGGGCGCTAATTATGTAGTTATTCGTTGCCCAGTATAGTGGGTCTGGATTTGATACTTGGTTGATCACGAATGGTACATAGAAAGATCTAAAAAAAAACAAAATTATCTAAATTAAAAAGAAAATTCGCTATATCAATTTATAGATTTTAAATTTAACAAAAAGATTATTTCTGGGTTTTAATTTTGAGAAACAATATGTAAAAAGTCTTTGAGGATATAGTGACCATTATATGAAACTATCACCAGTTTAAGAACATGGTATCCGTGTATCAGATATGTATCAGTCAGGGCAGGTCGTTTTACCCACACGTTTTTATCCCTGAAGAGATTTTAAATACAAATATGATAACTGTTGTCGTCGATAATGAAAGTCCCATATCACAAAGATTTCTGATCACATTAAAAATTAATCAGTCTTAACTTGACCCAAAACATTTACTAGAATAATCCAAATATTCAGTAACTACGATGGTAAGACAACGAAGTTTACATTTATGGCACGCTAATAGATAAATAAATAAACATTAAATAATATTTATTTTTGTAAATAAATATTTTACAGATATTTTCACAAGTCGTACTTCAAAATTAGTAGGCACCGGTATTTCTTAAGATTCTGTGAAGAAATGCTGAACCAAATCACAGAAGTGTCTTGGACTACACTGCAGTTAGTCAACAATAATAATATCCCATCATACCTATTTTTCTTGAAAAATGTACATAAATACAACATAGATATTCAGTGCAGCGTTTACTGTTAGAAATAATTTTCCATGACATTGGAAAAATACTCACGTTACTCTATATCCAGAAAAATACTTATTCGCTTCCAAGTTTTTCAACGTCGCGAACCAGAATCTCTTGAGCTGGTTGTTGTCACACATGTTGATATAGTTGTGGACTAATAAGAAGTCTGACTCCCTCACATTTGAGGAGCTGAGGAATGTGTGGAGAGCGATAATACGGAGCTGTATGTGTTCTGTAGAGTTCGTAATTATTGGTAGTGTCGTTTCCAGGATCTGTAAGGAAAATTGATGTATAGTTCACCTAGGTACAAAAGCTTAATTGACTAAAATGTCAAATTATTATATTTTTATTGTGTGTGTATGTGTGTTGTGAGTGTGTGTGTGTGTGTTTGTTTTTACAAAGAGACGGAAAACTTGAAATATTACGTATACCAAAGTATACCAACCCGTCTGGCCAGCGTGGTGTAGTAGGTTAAAACCTCATTGTTAAAGAGAGGCCTTTGTCCAGCAGTGGACTATTAAAGGTTGTTGATGATGAAAAAAAAGAAATGTTGTGATGATGTGGCGACTTCCACTTACAAATAAAAATATACAACAGCGCCATCTAGCAAAGACACATCGAACTACGAAGTATAATAATAAACTACGAAGCAACTACTAATCCTGTATCGCGAAATAGAGATTCGTGTATCAATTAGCATGTATACAACATCCCAACATTAACTGTTGGGCCGTGGCCCGCCAGGCATGATCACTGCACCTGGTCGGAAGATCCTGCCTTTGCGTCGGAGGGACATGACAATCGTTACTTCCACAATAATGTTAATAACTGTCATTTATGAGTTGCGTTCGTAGAAATAAAAATTTATGAACAAAATAAGTATGAGGAAAAAATTATTAACACAATTTGGTAGTAAAATAAAAAAAAAGGAATAGGATTCTTTAAGAGCCAATATGGACTCAGATTAGTGTCATAGTTAAGTAACGTACCACATAGGGATCCTCAATTCTGGGATTCCTGGCCAATGCCGCCCAAACTCTTTCGTGACGATTTCTGCTCGTCTCAGTGTGAATGATCCTGGTGTATGATTCCGCAGAATACCCAATATTACATAGACCCTGTAGCCAAACCATACGATCCAGATATATGGGGCAGTCTGAAAAAAGTGATTTATAAATAGAAAACGTCGATTATAAATGTAGTGGGAGGGGAGAGGGGGATAAAAATATAAGAATTACTTTACTACCTATTCTACCTACAAATATAAAAAATTATTAAGATTGTTCGAGCCATATTGGAGGAGTAAGTACAATCTTCAGATCTTTGCATATTAAAAACCCAATCAAAAAAGGTTTAGTCATTTGGAAATCTTGTAACTCACAAAATCCAAGGAAATTTCTGAGTATTATAACTTAGAGTGTTTGTGGTTCTCTGCTGTTGATCATGGTGTACAGGACTTACAGTGGCCGGCATTAGAAACAAAATCACAAAAAAACACACATAAATCAACAATAATTAAAAATATTTTTTCTACATAATTCTATAATAAGTTCTTCTTGTACATATGTAAGAAATAGTAGAGCCACGCTGATTTCAGCATGAACGGGCCGGCTCGACTGGGACAGTACTACCTTTCCACAGAAGATCGACCTAAATTGACAGCATCTGTGTTGTCGTGTTTCGTTGGTGAGTGCGAGTGCGTAGGCCCATTGATGCAGAGGTGACTGTAGTCGTGGTAAGTGTATGCAATACAATGTCACGATGACTCTCATGCCTGTCACGTCCCCAAGCGAGACACAAACAAGCATGTTACTAAGCCACTATAGTGTGGGTCACCATACTGCATTGTCTGCATTCACAATGAGTATGGTGACCAGAACTCTTGCATTCTATTCATGCTTTCCATCAGACAGAGTAGAGTCACTTAGGCAGGGTCTTAAAATAAAAATAAATAAAAAACTTCCAGAAAACTGCTTTTCGCTGTTTGTTGGTTGATTAAGTTTTATGCTATAGCTGTGAACATTTTTCAAGGAGAAAAGCTATGGTGGGATATTATTTCTGTTGATTGACTGCAGTGCATTCAAAGATACTCTTATCGTTTGTCTCGAAAACGAACGAAAGAACGAATCTTAGAAAAGGCCGGCGCATTTTGTCTCTAAAGTCCAATTTGGTAAGCAGTGTGGGCTAGCGTCGTATAGTATACCAAAACCTCTATGCTAAGGAGAGGTCTATGTCCAGCAGTAAACTGTTGAAGATTGTGGATGATAATATTGGAGCAGTATAGTAATTTTATCAATTTATGATACAACTTTGACGACCTGCTGAAGGTCACGGAAAACCGTTGAATGCGGGCGTCACGGGACCGGCTGTTGTGATGAACCTACAGTAGACGTCTTTTGGCTGAGATTTGCATTACACTTCGAGTTTACACTTGTGAATTTTATAATTTATGTATAATTTATATCAATTTATCAAATAACTTAATGCCAAAACTCTAAATACTCACCACTGTACATCCTAAAGTATTTTACCACCATATTGTCAAAGTAGTCCTGTTTCACTTGTGAAATCATCATCGTTTTATGGAGTAGTGTCGCGAAACTCAGAAGCCCAGCGTGACGTATGTCAGGGGTGAAGTCCAAACCTAGTTTGCTGAACACCTCTAGTTCTTCTAGGAGCGCTTGCTTCGGCGCTGCTACGTTGAATGGTAGCTTCCGAATCAAGGAGAGGAGTGTGGCATCTTCGACATTTTCCTTTAAATATAACGAGATTGATATGGATCACATTGTGTGGTGACAGATTAACCCATTTCTTCCCACAGTCATATCTTTAGGATACCAGATTACCAATTTTTTTCTAAAACTGGTTTTAATTTTTTAAACCTTTTTTGTAAATAGCAAAGATGTTTAACTATTTTTCTATTAAAAAAATATTTTGATAAAAAATTCAGTGACATTATTTAGATATATAATTTCGAAGTTAATACGTGATTTTACGAGAAATTTACAAGTTATCTTTAATGTATCATAAGTTAAGCCTCAATACACCTTTTTTTAACGTGTGGAAACCTCCACTGACCGTTACCCCACCTTGGTTTGCTCCGGAGTGGTGTGTCGGAATCGGACCGACTAAAACCACACGATGTGCCATTCTGCACGTCCAACAGGAGGGATCCGGGAACTGCTGTTATTAAACCATCTGGATCCCCTCCTAGCGCCTAGCCGCTAGTGTGTGCAATATCATCAGGAGAACTCTCTATTTAGGTGACTCTATTTAGGTGATAAAGCACACGCAGACGTCGCCTCCTCGCGGCTGGCCTCTATAGCGGATGAAAGGGAAAGCCCGTTCTGCGAATCCGCGACCACACTCAGGACGGCATAAGGCGTTGGTGAACGCCTTAGAGGAGATCTTTCGCTACAAGCCTCAATATACCTACCGAAATACGTTATGGACACAGTCTAGTTCAGCTATGTGTCAAGTAAAGAACAAATAGCGAACAGTATTAATATATATCAGAAAGGATGCAGGGAGAATTTAGCTAGTATACTGCTCGTAACAGTATATTCGTGTTATTTAATCCATTTCTAACGTGGATCTCACCTTTTCTTCCAGCACCAGATATTTAATAAACTTAACAGAGGCATCACTCCTGGCATGGGGTAGCACCTCCAGGAATATATTTCGCGCTGTTTCTAACTCATAACTTGTGCCAAGGACCAGGTCATTGAAGAGACGAATCAAGGTTTGGTAGCCGAGACGAGAAATAGAGCTGAAAAAAATTATTTATCTATTTATTAATTCAATTATTATAGTTTTTTTTTATTATTTAGTTAATTTTTTTGTAACAAAAAAATTACTAGACCTTCATATTCGTTGTTTTTTTTTCTGTGGAAACGCCTAAGGGTCATCACCTTATCAGGTATCACAATAAAGCTGTATACCATACGGTATTCCGTCACTGATAAGTCTCTCGATATGGACTCTTTTATAACTAGGAAAGAAGTCTCCAAGAAGACCTTTACAACCATGACATTAAAAATGTGTTAATTCAAATACTAAAATTATTCCTACAATCCGTTTTAAATTTTTTAGACAGATTTTTGTTTTATATAAAAGACAACGGCCGCACTAGGAATAAATCCTGTGTCACGGGATACTTTACAAACATACAAGAAACAGACACAAAGAACACCCAGACTCAGAACAACAATTTGTGGATCACACAAACTGTTGTCCCATGCGAGGTTTGAATCCACAACACTCGGCGCAGTAGAGAGCTGCGTGGCGACCGCTTGAGCCACTTGGCCAACTGTGCAGTCAGATAAACAAAGTCAGATTAAACAAAGTTCTATAAACTACACTAACTTCAAAAGGTCAATAAAATCCAAATTATGTATAAGGGAAGCATTTCTCACGATATTGTCCGCGTCTATTCCAGTTCTTGCTATCTTCAGCAGCATCTGAAAGTAATGCCAGTTATTTTCACTATTAAAAACATTCCCTTTTCCCTGTAGGTGGGTGGGAGGTGGTCACAGGTTGCAATATTTTTTTGAAGTGAAAACTTCTTTAGGCGCGTTGAGCGTTTTGGTAGAGGGTAAAATCCTCGGTTCGCGTCACCGACATGCTAATGATAATAGTATATCTATAGCCATGGAGAATATGATATTATATATTATATATGAAATTTATTATTATTATATATTATATATGATATTATATATTATATATAGCTATATATGAAACATAAAAAATGTCATATAATTTTTGCATATAGTTTTAATTACTCTCAACTTAATAGTTCCGTTTTCACTTTATCGGCAGTCCCACGACTGCTACTGTTTTTTTTTTTTTCCTTTTAACTTTAAAAAAAATATTTACATCGTAAGTTGTGTTTCTCAAACTTCCTTGAGTGACATTTCTGATGCCATTTGAGGGGTCTCTATAGTCACTGGCCACATACTGGATGGAGGATTGCAAAAGATTTATCTTTTCCACACTCTGGGCTGGTATGTCTTGGTCGTAGATCAGAGACAAACTGGAAATAAATAAAAATTATTTTTAAACTTAAATAAAAACCAAGTTGGCAAGTCACAAGTAGAAAATGACCGGTGCTGGGCAACCAGTGCTTAAACCTTTCATTTTGCTGGCCTTCCAGCAACGCATTTATGATGTTGGCGACCGTAGGTGGCGGTACAAGTTACCAGTTAAAATCTTTACCGATGCTACCCATTTCAGTGACCCAAAATAAAATTATGACAAGGTCACGAATTCGAAGGTAGTCACAATGATTTCAGCACAAAGGTGCCGGTTCGTCTATCCTCTCACAGAAGATCAACTTAAAGTGACAGTATCCGTGCTGTCACGTTTTATTGGTAAGTGCAAGACCGATTGATGCAGGGGTTACAGTTATCATGGGTGCAATGTGAACCTTACACTGCCACGATGACTGTCCCCAAGTGGGGCGTGAAAAAGCATCTCACTAGGTCGCCATAGTGTGGATTATCACTATTGCCTGCATTCGTAATGAGCGTGTTGAACACAACTCTTGGATTCTATTCAGGCAGAGTAGAGTCACTTTGTCAGGCTCTTAAAATAGAAAAAAGGGAGATATTGACTATGTTGATCATAATAATGAACACCACAAGTTGGTATAGGGTTTGTATTAAATTTTCTTTCTCTTTCCTTGTCATTGCCCTGCATAGCTTACTCCATCGGTCGACTCTTACTTCACCTACGGCGTGAATATTTGTAATGGTGTAGAAGAACGAATTTCCTGTCACATCACAAAGGGAGGATCCTTCGACCAGGTGAGGTTATCATGCCTGGCGAGCCGTGGCTCAACGGTTGATATTGGGATGTTGTATGCTAACTGCCACGCGAATTTCTATTTCGCGATACAGGTTTAGTAGTTGCTTCGTAGTTAATTACATTCATACGTTATTATTATTTTTATTCATACCTCATAGTTCGATGTATCTTCGCTAGATGGCGCTGTTGTATATATTTTTTTGTGCTGTAATGTGGAAGTCGCCACAGTGATATTCCGTGTTCTTAATTCATCTCCATTACAAAAATACATACTTACTAAGTATTAACAGCTAAAATATGATCATGTGTTTTGTATTGATAGCTTGATTGTAACTCTATCGAATGTAATCCTTTGTAATCATCAATATCGTATGTTCGTTCTGCTGAAGACACGGAGTCTATCTGGAAATAGAAGTAAAGCTTTTCTTGTGGAAGGAATAGAAAATAATGACAAGTAAATAATAATAAATACGAGTAAATAACCTCACACGTCTCATACACGGCTCTCTGATTCCAAATTCAGCAGAACCTGTGCTATGATTACCAGACTGCTAATAAAGATACTTACATATTTCTAAATTCATACATATTATAGACAAATTATACCCAGATGCAGAAGAAATAATCGTGCTCATCACACAAACGCGTTTGTCCTATGTGAGAATCGAACTTACGAGCTGTGGCTTAGCTATCAGGGCCACTAACCTATAGATCAACAGACCCGTCAGGATTAGAATCAGTAGCATGAAATGGAGAACTCAAATTCCAGAAATAATCAGTAGGATTTTCAGAACAGGTGAGTCAGTGATGGCTGGAATCCTGGACTTTTTCGTAACTATAAAGTATTAGTTGAAGTTGCCACAATGAGTTGCTCAATAGAGCTGGTTTGGTAGACGTGAGTCCAGAAAGTACAAGAAGTTCTTACTTTGACGTGTCCATCTGGTGAAACACCTCCACTCAAGACCCCGAACTGGGCGTTTCAACTGCCTCAATCAATTCGGTTGTATCTATTCGGGCGAGGGTAGCAATACCCACCAATTTCTGTACAATACAAGTGCACATACCCACCACTGCTTTAATGACAAATTTTATAAAATAATACGTATTACAACCCTTACAATTGCTCTTCCAACGTAGTCTGGTGACCAAGACACGGAACTCCAGCTACTTCTACTGCTGGCCGTCGGGACCCGCAGACTGGTGTACTTCTTCACCATGCTGCCTTGAGACAGGTAGATCATAGCGCATATATCATCTAGACATGGCTGTAATATAGACATGAATATGAGGATCGTGGAAACCTAAAGGATAATTAAAGTTTTTCATGCAAAATTATTCCCTAACCATTCCAAAATATCATAAATGCACAACATTCAAATTCAGGTTTCACTTCTGCCAGCACTCTCGGAGTGCAACCCGTTTTTTTAACTTGAAAATTTTTTTTTTATCTTAAGAACCTGCCAAAGTGACTCTACTCTGCCTGATGGAAAGTATGAATAGAATCCAAGAGTTGTGGTCACCATACTCATTGCAGATGCAGACAATGCAGTATGCTGACCCCCACTATGGCGGCCTTGTGAGATGCTTTTTCACACCCCGCTTGGGGACGTAAAAGGCATGACAGTCATCGTGATAGTGTAAGGCTTACATAGTTACCACGATAACTGTCACCCTTGCATCAATGGGCCTCCGGTCTCACTCTCACCAACGAAAAACGACAACATGGATGCTTTCGCTTTAGGTTGGTCTTCTGTGGCAGGATAGTATTACCCCGGTCGAGCCGGCCTGCTCGTGCTGAAATCAGCGTTTCTCTACTACCTACAGAAATATATGTTACATTTATATAGATTACAAACTTCGGCCAAACTGTATAACAGTTTGTTGGCTGCTGCAGGCTCCTTTTTACATCACCTCGTTAATAAATTAATATAAATTTTTAATTTTATACTTACTGGAACTTAACACATAATTTAATTTATTTTCATTTAGCCAGTAATACAATGAAATTCAATTGTGTTAAATCATCATCATCATCAACAGCCTTTTACAGTCCACTACGGACATAGGCCTCTACTTAGCAAGGAGGTTTTGGCCTACTATACCACGCTGGCCAGACAGGTTAGAATAAGTTTTGTTCCAAGTTTTCCTTCTCTTTGTAATGATGTTGTCTTGCATACCTTGTTCCCTTAGTCGCCTCTTACGACACCCACGGGACGAATAGGGGTGGTAACAATATATATTCTTAATCCGTCATCACACGGACGGTTTTAAATTTATTACTTAGATAAATAAATCAATAAATATTTCAGACATTTGACACACAACATCATCTAGTTTCAAACTAAACAGAGCTGGTACAATGATAACCACTGACTAATAGAATTCTCATATACTTTTCTTTTAATACATACATACATATTATACATAAAAAACACTCAAACTCCGCAACAAATATTTGCAGATCATACAAACATTTGGTCCGACCCAGGGATCGAACCCGAGACCTTAATACAGCAGTTGCATTTGTTACCACTGCACCACCGAGGCAGTCAGGCAAGCAGGTAAATGGTGTATCTATCTTCTTAGAGATAACATTAACAAATATATTAAAATATAAGAAATAATAGAAACATATTAAAAACAATAAATTTACCTCATTGATGGAATATGTCCCACTGTCTTTTGTAACTTGGAAATTAATTGAAATAGCTCTTTTTAAGTTAGCCGACCAAGCCGGCTCGTCGTAACCCACGTATATCGATTTGATGTAACCATTTTCCTTTAAAGATAACAAGAAAATTACACACATATATACATTCATAATTAACTGTGCCGAGTTGCCAGCTTATCGGTTTTTTATAGAATACACTTTGAAGAGTGCTCAAAGACTCTTTTCGAGCTGATTGAGCCATCTCCATTCCTTTATCGGACTACTAGGTGCAGGCAAAAGTTTCATCCACACGTTGTTGACATACCCAAAAGTCGAACTAAACGATTTGACAGCTCGTTTTTGGTGAGAGTCGCCAAGATTTGGAACGACCTGCCTGGGTCTATTTTTCCTGATGAGTTAACTGTGGAGCCTTTAAGAGTAGAGTGAGCAGGTTTCTTTTAGATGGGCATGTACCACCTTCGTCTTCATCTACACTTTCCATCAGGTGAGATGGATGACAAACGCCGATTCCATTACAACTATATAAAAAAAAAAAAGAAAAAAAACACGCACAACTTCGTCCACGTCTCTCAAAAGGAATAGATTATTATTTTATTTATTTCTATTTATTATATGTATAAAACAAAACAAATGAAGAAATGAGTTACAAAATTTGTAAGTATAATAATCGGCCGTCTTATCACTCACGGCGATTTCTTCCAGACAACCTTAACACCAGCATCAGATGTTTGAATAAATCTGCTCAGTTTTAGCAACATTTTTCATTGACACGTGATTCCTATTAGCCATAGCGTGATGTTAAATAACCTCTAGTTTTCCTCGATAAATGACCTATCAAATACTAAAAATAACATTGAAATTGATTCAACCGTCCACGTGTAATGTCGTGACCACTGTAAATAGGGATTCATTTTTATATAGGGTGGGCCAAACTTCTTTAACATTTGAATCTAACATCCTACGTAAACATGTTACGGGAGTTCTTGGAACCGAAGCTACTGAAGTTTACTGGCTACAATCGGAACACATGTTTTCAACAAGATGGATGTTGTCACACAAGCCGGTGGTCAAAAACATGTTTCCGGAAATACTGATTTCCAGACACGACATTCCATTGCCACCCAGAATTCCAGGTCTATCACCAGCAGATTTCTTTTAATGGGGTTACTTGAAGAATCGTGTCTACATCAATAAACCAAGTACACTACGTCAACTAAACGTCAATTAAAAGAAAAATCAGCGAAGAAATGTCGGCGATCTCGTGGTCTTTTTGACGACGAGTATTCAAAAATTTTGGTGCTCGCTTAGAAGAGTGCAAACGTCAAAACGGTGGTCATTTAGACGATGTAATTTTTAAAGAATAAATTCCAACTAATTACCTACCTTTCTTGTAAATAAACAAACCTTACAATATGTCAAATGATTTTTTTCAAATGTTAACCAATTCGTGGCATACCTTATGTATGTATAGTTAGCGGTACACGATTCATACTTTGATAGTCTATGAGGCTTAGTATAGGCCTTCTATAGTTCTTGTTTGTCCCCTTTAAAAAAACGATTTAAGTAGGACAGCTGACACACAAGGCCATTTAGCTTCAAACTGAGCACAACTTGCACTATGAAACCTAATGGACTAAACACCATCCATCGAAAACCCCCAAAATCCGTAACAAATGCTTGCAGAGCATACAAACATTCGGACTCGGTAATCGGATCCGAGATTTCATGCACAACAGTCGCACATGCAACTACTGCGAAACCAGGTAGTCGAAAAACTCTCACAATAGAAATAGGTAGTCCTAAAAATATAGTTTGATCTCTGACAGCTGTCACTAGTGTCATTTCAAAACTTACGAGGTAAATTTTACGCGTGGATTTTTATATTCATAACGTATTTTACTTTTTTTGTGATAAAACTGGCATGTAAAGAATGAGACTGTAGGTAATACAAAAAAAATTGCTTATGTAAAGTTACATTGGTGACTTCGTAACCATCTGTATTACAAGGAATGTTAAGAATTATATTATTTATACCTGATACTCCAACTCCCATGGATCTTTCAAACATTTCTTGTCAGAATGTCCCTTCTCGTGTATTTCTGATGTCGTTAAAGGATGTACTATCTCCTAGAAGATATACAAACACATATATTGTTAACACACACACATTTAGTAAGAAACAGAATAGGCTAGATGGTACCTTAGTCAAATTAGTTACTTTTTATCATCTGTCAAAACGACAATTTTGTATGAAGAATGTACTAAATACCAAATTGTGACGTCACTGTTTTAGACTTCTCAATTGAACAATATATTTCACTGTATATTTGATAGAAATTCGTAATAATAATAAAAAGCTATTTTAATTGTATTTGCCGAGATGTTTCACGATATTAGTTTTAATGAAGTGGACATTGGTATTTATTTACGATACAGTCACTACCCAATTGTACGTTACGAAAATATCGTTTTAAAATAACCTCAAAAACGACCGGCAAATCCCAAATAGGGCAGAACATTTACAACAGTAATTAAACTGCTGATAAACACATTAATATTTTTTTAAATACATGTGTATTATAGACTAACTGCCCCCCTGGTATTATCACAATTTTTGCTACTTTTGAATCGGATACTACTTTTTCACTGATTTAAATTTTGTTTTCGCAAAACATAAATATAATTTTTAAACAATAGTAACCTTAGTCACTTCTCACAACAAGCTATCTACCAGTGAAAGTCCCATTAAAATCGGTTTAGTCATTTCAGAGATTAGTCAGAACAAACAGACGGACCAAAATTCGAAAAATTGATTCATTAAAACCCGTATCGTATCAACTTTCAAATGCATTTAGTAAAAAAGCTGTTAATTTGAAATTATGAAAATTTCAGATATCTAACACACAACGCCGTTTGTCCCAAAGCTTGTAATGTGGGTATTAGACAAGTGATATAAATTAATATATACTTGTTTTTTTGTATATACATATTATATATAGAAATACTTAAACTTCAAAGTAAACATTTGGTCCGACCCGGGTATCGAACCCGAGACCTCAAGCACAGCAGTCGCATACGCTACCACTGCGCCACCCAGGCAGTCAATTTTATTTATTTATATCAATAAGTTGCATACAGGACATTGCTGAGAGTCAACGGCAACGTAAGACTCTTGAGCTGCAGATGTCCGTGGGCGATGGTGGTCACTTACCACGAGGTACACCATCTATTTGCTTACTATAAAAATCACCACAAAATTCGACAACAAACAGGAGAAGATAATAAAAGTTACTTCCCTATCTTTCTTACCTTCAAACGTTGAAGGGACATTCTGGCCTTCGTAAAGTTGTCATACACCTGCACGTGCAGTTTAGCTTCCAATTGCCAGTAAGTGCCACGTTGTCGAGGGGTCCAGGTGCCCGTGGACACATTACTGTTCAAGGAGAAGATGTACTTCCTCTGCTCTTCAGGGAAGAGGAGTCGAAGCCCTCTCTTTGGTTGTGCTGATGACGAAACTGTTACTGAAATATATTTAAAAATGTTTTTTACCAAACTGTTGACTAACACTGGTTAAAGTAGATGTTTTTGAAAAATTTCAATGTTTTTCAGTAATAGTAACATTGTTACTGACTCCTAACTATAAGATAGATCTTTTTTTTACATCTAGGTCGAAGCGTGTGTGCAATTACAGTGATTATAATAATACTTTTGCACAGCTCACAGACGATCATACGACCTCAAACTAGACTGAGTCTGGGCTTAATATCATTCAACCCTTTAACATATAAACTTATATACATTAAATAAATTAAAATAACACCGGACACAGTACAAATAAATACGTTCGTTACAGAATAATTTGTTCTGGGTGATATTTGAACCCACGACCTTTGGTTTAGCAGCTTTCTTTTATTTATAGTATTTCTGTTTAAGAGACAACACCTGCATTAGGAATATATCCTTCGTCGTGACTTTACAAGCATACTGAAAACGGAGACAAAGAATATCCAGACTCAGAACAACAATTTATGCATCACACAAAGTGTACTCCCGTGTGGGGTTTGAACTCACAACACTCAGCGCAGTAGAGAGTGGGGCAGCGGCCGCTTAAGCCATTAGATCAACTGTGCAGTCAAAGTCTGGGCTTGATACCAACCAAACCCTTAATATTATATACTTACATACATTTCTAGATACATACATATTAACAAAAGAAAACGATCGTTACAGAATCATTTATCTTTTTTAAAAGAAAAAGGCCGCATTAGGAATATATCCTGTGTCACGGGGAACTTTATAAACATACAAAAAATGGACACAAAGAACACTCAGACTCAGAACAACAATTTGTAGATCACACAGAGTTGTCACTTGTGGGGTTTCAACGGGAGAGCAGGGTGACGACCGCTTAAGCCACCAGGCCAATCGTGCAGTCAAAAGCTAAGGACACTAGTTAAAACAACAGGCTTATCCATTTCATAGTTATATTTTCAGCAGCTAAGGCGAACAGTGTTACAAATAAATTTAAACTAATATTTATAACTAACTAACCTTAGATCACGCGTTTACTCGCGTTAAAAACAATTTTGTCAATAAATTCAGTATAAAGAGAATGATGTTATAAAAATTCTAAACTATAATCTATCTTTGTAAGAAATTTCATTCAAATCTGTTCAGCCATTCTGGTGTAGTTAGAAAAAACACCAAAATCGTGCTTTCATAAGTGTTATGTTTCAATTTTTTTCCAAAATCTTTTTTTTTACATCAATAAGTATCTTAAATTAATCACAAAAACCTATCTAAGGTTTATCAGTGGTTGGTAAGTCGCCGCTATTTGATTGAGTAAATTAAAAGCCTCTTAGCAATAATAACTATACATACTTCACATACAGTAAATATGGTGTACAAGGTACTTACAGCAAATTAAAACAGCCAACAGCTTTAAATACATTTTAGTTAATCTGTAAAATTAAAACATAAAGACCAATATTACTGTCATAATAAAAACAAATCCAAAGACACCTTAATCACCAATATCTATTAAGCTAGTTAGACCTTTTTTTATTTAGGAGTCTGCCAAACTGACTACTCTGCCTGTCTCCAAATAATCTTGAGAATAAAGGCTCGGAAGATGAAGATCTAATATCATGTATAATAATAATACCCCCGTGAAAAAAATACGTAAAACGTACACACGTACTGGTATTTGTCACGTGATTCGAACGTTACATGACTATATATTTTTTTGTTGATCATTTCTTGCTTTTTTCTTTTTAGTTTAAGAGCCTGCCACACTGACTACACTCTACTTGACGGAAAGCATGAAAATTCAAGAGTTGTGATCGGCATACACATTGCAAACGCAGACAATGCAGTATGATGATCCACGCTATGGCGATCTAGTGAGATACTTCTTCACGCCCCACTTGGAGACGTAAAGGCCATGACAGTTATTAAACAAAACAAATAACACAACAAAGTTACTGTCAACCATGCATCAATGGGCCTCCGGTCTCGCACTCACCAACGAAACACGACAGCATCGATACTGTCGCTGTAGGTTGTTCTGCGAGAGGATAGAACTGCCTCGGTCGAGCCTTTCGTTCATGTTCAAATCAACGTGGCTCTGGTACCTAATCTTCTGATGCAGTAGGATAAAAATATACCAAAATATACCCGTATCTTGTTTTATTGGTACCGTGTCTTGTTGACGACTTTACGCCTACTTTGATATGTTTATAACAAATTACAAAGTTAATTTTCGAAATGGTCAGTGTTTAATGTCTTTAATAAACTATTCTCAATAACTTCACTGATATTCACTTGAATAAATACAGAAGATTGCACCCCTGATAACAATTACCGGTGATCCGACGTCACTTGCCGGTTGTCAACCACACCCCAAAGAAGATCAAGCCCCCCGATTCACAGTTGAGAATTTCTGTTCCACCACAGTCTAAATAAAGTGTGTTTCGTGTCTATCTTAAGTAGTTCAACTTGAGTATAAACATAGCCACTATCACAAATTTTTACGCAAATAAATCTCACCTAACGAAATTAACAATGACGTCATCAAATAATCAAACAGTAAATATTAAATAATAATAAAATACTCACATTTAGTTACACTAACACATAAAACATTCACTTTCTGCGACTATTATTAATAATAAATAATTATTATTTAAGTTCTATTATCACTGGTTGTGGCGTGTCGTTGAACAACGCCAAGTAAATGAGACTGATCAACGTGAGTTGGCGAAAGAATATAAGTCTTAAATGATAAAAAATATCCGTTTGGTGTAACAGAGAAAAGAGTTTTAGATATAGCTCTTTAAATAACGTCTGTGACAGCTGTCACTAGTGTCATTTACTTACGAGGTATATTTTAGGTGTGATTTTTTATGTCTATAATGTATTGTACTTCATTAGTGATAAACCTGGCACGTAAAAATGAAAATATGGATGATACAAAGTAAAATCACTTGCTCAGAGTTATTTCGTCGTTTCGTAGCCATCTGTCACAGAGATCAAACTTTGTTTTAAGGACAAACGGACAAACGAACAGGTAATTTATATGATAGTAAGTAGACTTGTCACTTTTTAGTGACTCCCGAAAGAATGGCTTAAGGTCGGTTTCTGTGTACTACATATAACAAATAAATTCTAAGAAAATAAATTCGTTATTATCATCACTGCGATGGAACCAACACATTTGGGTCCAGATCTGATCAGACTGATGATGTGTGGGAAGATCGTTCTTAGACAACTTTTAACAGAGACAACATTTAAAGACTTTTAACAGTTCACTGCATACTCGTTGATGCAGAGGTGACAGTTATCGTGGTAACTGTGTAAGCCTTACACTGTCACAATGACTGTCATGACTTGTACGTCCCCAAGCGGGGTATGAAAAAGCATCTCACAAAGCCGTGTGTGGGTCACCATACTGCGTTGTCAGCATTTACAATAAGTATGGTAACCACAACTATTGGATTCTATTCATGCTTACCATCAGGCAGAGTATAGTCGCTTTGGCAGGCTCTCAATATAGAAATAGGCCTCTCCTTAAAAAATATTTTTTTTCTGTATATGCTTTGTCTCCAGTTTTTGTTTCTCTTTGCGATGATGTTATCCTACGCAGTTTGCACCCTTAGTCGCCTCTTACGGCACTCATGGGATGAATGGGGATGATAACACCCCGTATAATTCATCACCACACGGAGATAATACCATGTTAACCAATTTTAATTTTGCTTTTTTCCTATATGCTTAAGCTGATTAGATTGCACTAATGACGTAGAGGTTTAAGCAGACACCTTGCCGCTTCCTACATCGATGAGTATTGGAGTTCGATCCCTATATAAAACAACTATTTATGTGATCCACAAAAACATTCATTGCCGGTCATAAACCTTACTCAAGGTATACCAGTATACTATTTTAAAATAAAATATAAAAATATTTCTCACATTTAATTTGAAATATCAGACTTATATCACTTCTCTGTATCCCCGTTATCAAAAGGCGCTGATAAGTCATTTGACCTATGAACCAATGAATGAACCACTCATTACCAACTGTCCAATGTAACATGACCCCACATACTACACACTACAAAAGGGAATGGTAGGTCTTCAATGGTGGACTTTATTAAAATTCATTTTTTTCTTAAAGTTGCATAGCGTACAAGGCCGCACTTGTTGATATAATTTTAGATGGTTCAGTGTCTAAATGTCTTTGTAGATTATCCTGATTTATAAGTCACATCGTCATCAATAACAGAGTTTAATGTCCCACAGCTGGACATCAAGCTTTTCTTGAAGAGGTGGTTTTAGTGTACTATACATTGCTAGCCAGACGGCTTGGTATTTTTTTTTTATAGTGGTATTATTCTGCGTGGTTCGTGGCCCTTAGTCGACTCTTACGACACCTACGGTAATAAAAACTAATGTTTGTTTTTATATTCACACACACAGTCAATGGAAAGTTATACATAGGTTATGAATTCATACATTTTACATAAATATTTGTTTTACAATTTACTATTCACAAAAAAATTGAAGGTAGCAGAACCACGTAAGAGGTAGTAGAGCCACACTGCATTTCAGCACAAACGGGCCAGCTCGACCTAACCTAAAGCGACACCATCCGTGCTGTCGTGTTTCGTTGGTGAGTGACCGGAGGGCCATTGATGCAGGGCTGACAGTTATCGTGGTAACTGTGCGAGCCTACACTGCCACGACAACTCATGTCATGTCTTTTACGTCCTCAAGCGGCAGATCACCAGTTCTATAACAATATTTCAATATTTCAACCGATTTCCCTGGTGGACTAGTGTCATTTGTCAGTCATTTGACAGTTTCTTGAACTTGACGACAAACTATAGCTAAAGAATTACATTGGGTCTTTTTCATCTATTAAGTGAGGCTACCAAATACCCTTACTGAGAGGGTAATTCAAAGAAGACGTCGAGTTGCGGGAACCCATGAAGAGCGACAGTCAATCACTATCAGGTGAACTTGTTTACCCCAAACCTACTTCCAAAAGAATAACATTGTGTTTGTAACTCAAATATAACCTTTATTAAACGATCTCGTTGGCCTAGTGGTTAATTTATGCGATTGCCGATCAGGAGGTCTCGGGTTTGATTCTCGGGTCATGTCAAAAACTAGTTATTGAGTTCTTCTAATTATAGAAATATTTAATAACAGCCGGGAGCTTACAAGTTGAAGTCTTAACCCCTGTATCTCGGAGAGCACGTAAAGTTGTGGGTCCTGGGCCTGATGTCTGCCCATCCCATCGGATTGTGAGAGTGAAGGAACATAGAGTGCACCTGTATTTGCACCTGGTCTCCGTTAACATTGGCAACCGCGGCCATAATCAGCTAGGAGTACAGAAAAACATTTTTTTAATTATTGAAAAGCATGCAATGATATTGACGGAGCATCTGTATTTTTAAAGAAATCCTATTAACCAAATTTGCAAATAAATTTGACTGTTCTAGTCTGACACAAACTTCTATTACTATTAACCTCTTTGACTAATTGACAAAGACAAAGACAAACAGAACATTGAGACAAACACAAAAAAAATGGTTAAAAACTCGTTAATTATCAGGACTGTGTGACTGGCCACTTAGAAATGTAATGAAAATATTAAAGAAAACTAGAACACTTCGCAGCTTAAAAAAAATAAGAATCAATTCAATTTGTCAGTTATATTATGCAAGACGATGCGCTTATAAATAGACAATAAGTATTTTTAAATTTTTATATACCTAGTAGTCAATACGGAAAATAGTGTTTTAATATTAATTGCCGTTTTATTTGTTTTTAAGACTGGTAAGTTCTTGAATATTAAAAAAAATGTGTAGCTGTGTGTATACATTACTTTTAGCTACATATACTTACGTGTGGTTTCGCAATTATTTGTGCCATAACAGCCTATGTGCTAATTCAGGGTGTTAGCTATATTCACAGCTAATTTGCCGTTTGTGCGTCAAGAAGTATCAAACATATCAACTCAATTTTTTTTTATTTTATAATCATCATCATCAAGAGCTTTTAACAGTCCACTGCTGGACATAAACCTCTCTTTGGAAGGGAAGTTTTAGCGTACTATACTATGCTGGCCAGACGCTTTCATGTACTTTGATAATTTTGTCCTGACAGACTCCAGAGAGCGAAGGAAGAAGTTGCATGGCAGAAGAAAGAAATTTTGTTTTATAGAAGCCTACCAAAGTGACGCCATGCTGCCTGATGGAAAGCATGAATAGAATCCAAGAGCGGTGGTCAACATACTCACTGCGAATAAATACAATGCAGTATGGCTACCCTCGCTATGGCAGCCCAGTGAGATGCTTCTTCACGGGATCGTAGAGGGAAGGAAACACGGCGTTGATAATGAGTTCCAAACTTTACCTGAACAGCACAGGAAGGAAGAGCTGAACCGTTTAATTCGAGAGCGTATGTATTCTGAAACGGTGAGTTCCAAGGCCAACACGATTTAAAAGTATTTTCTTTTATGTCCTCAATTTAACTAAATACAAACAGACCAATATACCCTCATAACACATTCGTAACCAAATGACCCCGATTTATCTATTCAAAAAGGGTTAACAACCCTTAATTGGTGTTAATCCTTAGGGTGATACGTTTTAAAAAGGAACTGACCTATTTCCAATTGCTGAACCCTTACATTATTTTAACGTGACAATGTTTAAAGTGAAGTGAACTGATGCAAAGAGATATTCAGATTATTATACTAACTGACAAACTGTTTACGACCAAAACTATTATTCAAACAGTTTTGTTGTCTCTAGTATAACTTACTGTAGATTCATTAATAAAAAAATCCCTTAGCTACTTTGACTCTGCTCCGACTCACCCCAACCCTCTAGTGGTTGCGGCCGTAAACTACACACCCAGTAGAATCTCAAAACTACGTCGACCCAAATACGCGTTAGGGGAACAGGACGACGACATTACACTCGCTCAACGTAGAGCGGACACAGCTAGGCAATCGAATAGGAACCGTCCGCGTTTTCGTCCCCGTCGTCGGGGGCGAAATACGCGCCGCGTAAACCGTCCACAAAACATGGGAGTAGGTCGCCCCAACGTATCAGCAACACCCCAAGCCGAGGTTCGTACCCCACAGGGGGTGCCCTTGGGCAATGTTGCTTAACAAATGACCGGTTGAGAGCCCTCAGCGCTCACCGTAAATTAATCCGGGTAAAGTTGTAGAGGCCATCCGAGGCCAACAGCTAAACGTCAATACCAAAAAAAAAAAAAAAAAATAAAAAAAAAAAAACAATAAATCAGATAACAGATGTGATTTTATTTTGGACCTTCTAGTATATCCTAATAGATCAACCAGGTCATATTTACGCTAGTCGTAACACAAACAAAACTTCATTTGCATATCTCAAAAAAAAAATTGACTGTAGCAACTTCCACATACGGCGCAAACAAAAAAATATTATATAATTAACAACGACATCTATCGGTTTCACTGGTAAACAATACAACAAAAACTTATATTAAATTAATTTTTGTGTACAATTAAGTATTGATACTTGTAGTTTAAGTAATTGTCAATATTCGGTACTACGGTAACCAGACTGTACTAATAATTGACACTAGCGTAGAGGGTTAAGATTACTTACCAACTGATCAGGTTAAATAGTGTTGAAGGGTTTGATAATAAATTTCTTTGAACCTACTTATCTCAAGAACTGCTGTTTCGAAGTGAAAAGTTCATTTAATGTTGGATATCTCATTTATCGAGGAAGACTTACAAGGAGATGTGGAGGGAACGGGTATCATGTCTCTCCAACGAGGTGATCATACCTGGCGGGCCGCGATCCATCGCTTGATGTTGGGATATTGTGTATTGTAATCGCCACGAGAATTTATATATCGTGATACAGTTAGTAGTTGCTCCGTAGTTTATTACTCCATAGTTCTATGTGTCTTCGATAGATGGCGCTGCAGTATATATCTTCATTTGTGCAGTATGTGAAAGTCACTACAATATTTTATGTAGAAAACACTCAAACTCCGAAACAAATATTTGCAGATTATACGAACATTGGGTCCGATCCGTAAATCGAACATGGTCCTCAAGTACAGCAGTTGCAAACACTGCCACTGCACCACAGAGGACGGAGTTCTGAAGTAGTAATCACGAAAGAAATCCTCCACAATGTGACACTGAAAAGCGTGGCAGGTTACTGTTCTCCTACTAATGTTACCAACGTGAAAGTTTGTGAGCATGGATGTTTGTTACTCTTTCACGAAAAAACTACTGGACAAATTTGTATGAAACTTTACATTAATATAGGTTATATATCGGAATAACATATAGGCTAAAATTTGTAATACTTTTATGCAATTTTGGTCGTAATATAACGATACATGTCAATTAAACCAGTAATAAAATCTGGCCTATGAGAGTTATCTTGGCGTACGCTGCCTAAACCATTGAAGTTACACAAAGATGATGTACCGTAGGATTGTTTGTATGTTAAAAAAATGTTCATTTAAAACGATCTGTTACGAAACTTAATGTGGTCGACTAGTTTTTGATAAACTTATCAATAAAACACACACATAATTATTGATAATTTATTAAATAATAAACAAAATTCTATTTATTTATTTACAATCACAACACACGCGTGTGTAAAACAAGTTTGAATATTACATTCACTCAATACTATTGCCGTCTAAATACTAATTATTACTAAACAAAATGACATTGAGGTAACTGTGTAAGCCTTACACTGTCACAATGACTGTCATGCCTTTTACGACACCAAGCGGGGTGTGAAAAAGCATCTCACAAGGCCACCATAGTGTCGGTCACCATACTGTATTGTCTGCATTTACAATGAGTATGGTGACCGCAACTCTTGGATTCTATTCATGCTTTCCATCAGGCAGAGTAGAGTCACTTTGGCAGGCTCTCAATATAAAAAAAAATGCGGACAAATTAAACTAAATTATACTCCTTTCTAAAGAAAGGCCTATGTCCAGCAGTGGACTGTTCAAGGCTGTTGACGATAACATACACTATGGAGCTAAATATGGCAAGAGATCGCAGGAGAGGTAAACTTCGCCACAAATTGGTCGGTTCAATCGAAGTGATGAAACCCATGTTACGCAATTATTATTACAGTTTTTAGTGAGAGAGGTAATTGCAATCTCCCCTCTTCCTATTTCTGGACGGTGAAGGTTTAAAGGCAGCAACACGCTTTTGAGGTTTGAGTTACTGATGTCTGTGGACAGCGGTATTCATTTTCTGTCTAATTGTTTAGAAACAGAAACAGTTCATTTGAAAGATTATTAAGTGTAATGAAGTTAATGGTACGTTCAAGATTTACAAATGTATTCAGACATTGATTTCTTCTCAAATCGCCCCTTGTTTTCCAAATAACTCTACTTTACGGTACAAGAAATCAAAAACAATTTGCATATTGTTTCTGGTTATCAGTATATCAAGGAAGAAAAAAGCCACTGCAAGTATTAGACAAGAAAATGTTTGGTGTTTAGCGATGGTATGATCTTGGAACACGGTTAGGCTACGCATCACTTGTCATATTAGCCCAAATTAAATAGAAATTTGTAATTTGGTCGCACTTATTGTTCTACGACCAAAATAGTAACGCTTTGTAAAGTTAGTAATATGGTCGTGGCCTATAAATTCGACCAACCCACTAGCTTCACAATTTGTCTTGTTCGTAAACGATAAATGGCTTTACTTACGTGTGTTTCAGGGAAACCCCAATAGTTTCAAATGGGGGTCTGCTTCAGGGTAACAGTTTTTACAAGCATTTAAAGCATCTGAAACTGAAGGTTGCATTTCATCTTCAAAAAGATCCAGAAAGAGTATCATGTTTCGGCTCAAACACGTCCTAAAATTTTCGTTCGCTTTTTACTGAGTGAGTGGAATTATCAAAGTTCTCCCTTTATATCTGGAGGAGGGGGAAAACTGCCTGACAATGTACTTATGTGTCCTGAGTTGTCCATGAGGTGAAATAGTCATTTACCAGAAAACAGTCCAGAATTAGCTGAGTATCACTTCAAATTCACACGTCAATAATACTTCAATTTAGTTTAGTTAAGAAACTAAAGTAATAATAAGAAAATACCAAAGTTTTAAAACACTTAGGCGCACAGGTCCACACATTCAATATAACCAAACACTTAAAATTAAGTAAAAAATATTTTAAAACGACCTATATTAAGTATATATTTATCTAGCGATGTTTAACATTTTAAAATATATATTTTTTTATTTTATATTAGTCGAGTGCTCGAATATGTTGGTGACTGGAGAATTCACATGATTTCTCGCATTTGGAATATCTACTAAAAACTAAAAATAATAACTTCACCAAAGTCAAAAACTAAAAACTAAGTTTCCATATGGTGGATTAAGAACAATGTCAGCATACTCATACCGTTGATGTTTCAAGAGCTGATTAAGCGAATAAACTAGGCAGAACAACATTGCAATGAGAGGTAAAACTTAAAGCTAAGTCTATACTAACCATACTGGGCAGCTTGATGTAGTAGGCCAAAATTTCTTTTATTAGGAGAAGTCTATGTTAAACAGAGGACTGTTAAAAGCTGTTTATGAAAATGATAAAAGGCTGAGTGAATCTTGGGCCCAATAGACGTCCTTGTAGTACACCTAACTTTCGTTGAAGCCAAAAAATATCGTATAAAATTAATTTATACATATTAATTTATACAATTCTCAAGTCAACGGCAATATTCGAGGGTCGCATAATATATGGCAGTATTAAAAGAGACTTCTCTAAATGCGTGGAGCCAATAAAGTTCTTATTGAGAAGATGGTGGTATTCTTGAATTTTTGGAATTCAGTAAAGCATTCGATTGCGTTCCACACATTAATGAGAGTTGATTTTAACTTTATAAAAATTTTACCAACCACTCTCGTGGCTGCAAATGAGATTGGAATGATGATTTACGAATTGGTGTCTGTATAATTAAATATATATTAGATTTTATACCACATGCGAATTGCAGAATGTAAAATCTATTATTATATTTGGAAACATTCAAACACATTTGACTTTTTAAATGCTTCTATTGCCTTCACATGTAACTAAAGTGCGTAGACAAATGTTGCAAGTTAATTATAACCTACTTCTAATTGTGGAAACGAAATAAAATTTTATATATATTACAACTGGGATATTAATAACGTATGCTATGGAGTTGAAAGTGTGTACATTCTTTAGAGGTTATTAATTAATGCTTCAATGTTGGGCTCATATCGTTCGTTTTGACGAGTACAATGGATCTTTTTCTTTTACTTTTTAAAAAAAAGGCAACGCCCGCATTATGAATAAATCCTGTCTCGCGGGGGACTTTACAAACATACAAGGAACGAACACAAAGAACACCCAGACTCAGAACAACAATTTGTGGATCACACAAAGTGTTGTCCCATGTTGGATTTGGACCCACAACACTCAGCGAAGTGGAGTGGCGACCGCTTAAACCACCAGGCCAATCGTGCAGTCGGATCAGGCTTGGTATGATGATGAAGCCCAAAAATGGGCAGCGCAACACCTTTTCTATTTTAAAATTTGATTTGGCCAACAAGAGGTTCCTTTATTTCATCAAATTAGATGTCATTTCGTTCCTTAACGTGACTGCTACAACGCTACTTTTTGTATTTCATTCTACTCAAGTTCTTCTGTGATCAATCCAACCTCATCTGCAGCCAACATTCTAACAGTAAACACGTATGAAATATTTACATAAATAAGAACACAATTTATTTATATTTACTTTTCGCCTAATATATAACTATATATATCTATAATACGTTTGTATCGTGTCATTTTTTAAATTCGTTGCCGGTATAAAAGATTTCTAGTGTCAAATGGATATTCACAACATGAATTTTATGCGAATCTAACCTGTCTTACTTCTTCCATAAAGTCTAAAATTGTATTAATGGCATTTCACTTGGCACTTTTTTCTTATCTTGTAGGAAAGGAGTCTTGCTTACTCGTAGCGTCAAATATTTTTTTACGTGTTCTAACAAGTCTATCCTACAAGACCTGAGTTACGTCAGCAGTCAATAGAATTACCGAAATTATCGAAGATTTTCTTATTTACAATGAAAGGCTTCACCAAAATCGGTGAATCCTTCTTTGGGGGTATATTCTAAAGTGAGTCATGATCAGGGTATTCTAGCTACCTACAGGATACAATTAAAACTACGCAACGATCTGCACATGTTTCTTCTCCCGGGGCTCTTTGAGGATGTAAGAAGTCGTTCTTCTCAAAGACCCAACAGAATCTGCAAAAGAAAAATGAGAGAGATGAGTGAGATTATACAAATGAGTTTTTGTTTGTTTGATTTTGAGAGATTCTGTGGTGCGCGGGGCCCCGAGGGTGGCGGCCGAGCGTGGCGGTGGGGAGGCGCGCGGGCGAGGCGGGCGCGGCTCCTGTACACTTACTGTGGTGCGCGGGGCCCCGAGGGTGGCGGCCGAGCGTGGCGGTGGGGAGGCGCGCGGGCGAGGCGGGCGCGGCTCCTGTACACTTACTGTGGTGCGCGGGGCCCCGAGGGTGGCGGCCGAGCGTGGCGGTGGGGAGGCGCGCGGGCGAGGCGGGCGCGGCTCCTGTACACTTACTGTGGTGCGCGGGGCCCCGAGGGTGGCGGCCGAGCGTGGCGGTGGGGAGGCGCGCGGGCGAGGCGGGCGCGGCTCCTGTACACTTACTGTGGTGCGCGGGGCCCCGAGGGTGGCGGCCGAGCGTGGCGGTGGGGAGGCGCGCGGGCGAGGCGGGCGCGGCTCCTGTACACTTACTGTGGTGCGCGGGGCCCCGAGGGTGGCGGCCGAGCGTGGCGGTGGGGAGGCGCGCGGGCGAGGCGGGCGCGGCTCCTGTACACTTACTGTGGTGCGCGGGGCCCCGAGGGTGGCGGCCGAGCGTGGCGGTGGGGAGGCGCGCGGGCGAGGCGGGCGCGGCTCCTGTACACTTACTGTGGTGCGCGGGGCCCCGAGGGTGGCGGCCGAGCGTGGCGGTGGGGAGGCGCGCGGGCGAGGCGGGCGCGGCTCCTGTACACTTACTGTGGTGCGCGGGGCCCCGAGGGTGGCGGCCGAGCGTGGCGGTGGGGAGGCGCGCGGGCGAGGCGGGCGCGGCTCCTGTACACTTACTGTGGTGCGCGGGGCCCCGAGGGTGGCGGCCGAGCGTGGCGGTGGGGAGGCGCGCGGGCGAGGCGGGCGCGGCTCCTGTACACTTACTGTGGTGCGCGGGGCCCCGAGGGTGGCGGCCGAGCGTGGCGGTGGGGAGGCGCGCGGGCGAGGCGGGCGCGGCTCCTGTACACTTACTGTGGTGCGCGGGGCCCCGAGGGTGGCGGCCGAGCGTGGCGGTGGGGAGGCGCGCGGGCGAGGCGGGCGCGGCTCCTGTACACTTACTGTGGTGCGCGGGGCCCCGAGGGTGGCGGCCGAGCGTGGCGGTGGGGAGGCGCGCGGGCGAGGCGGGCGCGGCTCCTGTACACTTACTGTGGTGCGCGGGGCCCCGAGGGTGGCGGCCGAGCGTGGCGGTGGGGAGGCGCGCGGGCGAGGCGGGCGCGGCTCCTGTACACTTACTGTGGTGCGCGGGGCCCCGAGGGTGGCGGCCGAGCGTGGCGGTGGGGAGGCGCGCGGGCGAGGCGGGCGCGGCTCCTGTACACTTACTGTGGTGCGCGGGGCCCCGAGGGTGGCGGCCGAGCGTGGCGGTGGGGAGGCGCGCGGGCGAGGCGGGCGCGGCTCCTGTACACTTACTGTGGTGCGCGGGGCCCCGAGGGTGGCGGCCGAGCGTGGCGGTGGGGAGGCGCGCGGGCGAGGCGGGCGCGGCTCCTGTACACTTACTGTGGTGCGCGGGGCCCCGAGGGTGGCGGCCGAGCGTGGCGGTGGGGAGGCGCGCGGGCGAGGCGGGCGCGGCTCCTGTACACTTACTGTGGTGCGCGGGGCCCCGAGGGTGGCGGCCGAGCGTGGCGGTGGGGAGGCGCGCGGGCGAGGCGGGCGCGGCTCCTGTACACTTACTGTGGTGCGCGGGGCCCCGAGGGTGGCGGCCGAGCGTGGCGGTGGGGAGGCGCGCGGGCGAGGCGGGCGCGGCTCCTGTACACTTACTGTGGTGCGCGGGGCCCCGAGGGTGGCGGCCGAGCGTGGCGGTGGGGAGGCGCGCGGGCGAGGCGGGCGCGGCTCCTGTACACTTACTGTGGTGCGCGGGGCCCCGAGGGTGGCGGCCGAGCGTGGCGGTGGGGAGGCGCGCGGGCGAGGCGGGCGCTGACGCGGCGCCACGCCCGCGGCCGCGCTACGACCACCGCAGTTCCTTCAACTCCACGCTGCTACTTCGAGAGTGCTGAAAAAAATATTTCCAACATATACCAAATCCCTTAAGCATATACATCAGTTTTACATATGGTAAAAGAAAAGACTGGCTCTAAAGGCAAAATTCAGAAGAAAATTACCTCATATCGAGAAGATGGTGGCACATGCGTCGCTGGTGAACATCTAGAACAGCCTGGTCTTAGCACTGTTCTACTGGATGAGCCACCTTGCATAGCTGTTCTTAACTCCTGGAAGAAGAATAGTAACAAATATAATATGTGATTGCTTCTTTCAAGATTTCTTTAATAGATATCATCAGGTATCAGGTTTTCAAAATCATGTAAAATATTTGATTTTACGATTTTGCAAATTTCCATGAGTGACCTACGAACACGACAGCCACAGACAAAACCTAAGACTTAGACAGACCATAGACTCTTAAATTACGTAGATACCTGGCCCATCTCACTACAGAGAGACTGCCGTCCCTGGGACGCGTTTTTCTTGGTATTCCAGCAGAATTCCAATATTGCTACCACTATGGCTAATGCTAAACCGCAAAGCAGGGTGACGAAGACACCACCTGCAATCAATAAGACGATGTTACTTATTAACCAAAACATAAACTTAAACCAACATCACAAATTTAAAACTTTGGATGGATGGATGGATAAATGAGTCCAATGTTATCCAAAAGTCTTAACGGAATTGGATGAAAACCCAACTCAATACATGTTAGGTAATTATTATCATAGATATATCACTCGGTACATACATTTCCAGTTAGATGTAGACAAAAAAATATAGGATGGGCCAAGAATTCGTTAACATTTGAATCTAACATATTACGGGAGTTCTTGGGGCCGATGCTACTGCAATTTGCTGACCACAATCGTAACACATGGTTCCAACAAGATGGAGCCACTTGTCACACATCCAATGAGTCCCTGCCGGTGGTCAAAGACATGTTTCCGGCAAAACAGATTTCCAGATGAGGCGACATTCCATAGCCACCCAGAAGTCCAGATCTAACCCCAGCAGACTTCTTTCTATGGCGTTATTTGAAGAATCGTGTCTACATCAATAAACCAAACACACTACCTTAACTAAAAGAAAAAAATCACCGAAGAGATGTCGACGATCTCGCGGTCTGTTTGCCGACGGGTATTCGAAAATTTCGGTGCTCGCTTAGAGGAGTGCAAATGTCGAAACGGTGGTCATTTAGACGATGTAATTTTTAAAAAATAAATATCAACTAATCAACTTTCTTGTAAATATACAATTTTTATAATATATTAAATGGTTTCTTTATATGATTTCTACAAATGTTAACTAATTCATGGCCACCCTATATGAACTCACCAATATTCTGAACTCCCAAAGGATTAGCTTTGCTATCCTTCCCATCCCTGTTACAAACATCCCCCGTGTTCTTCCACCACTTGTCATACAGTATCTGGATCACCCCTTTTTCTTGCAGCTCCAGAATCGCTAGGGAGATCTTGTCTCTCCAGGGGCTACCTTTCCATGTAGCTATTCCGTAACCCTGGAAAACCAGAAAATGTTGGACGTTCTTCTGCTAAATTTTATATAATTCTGATAACTAAGCCGATAGCATAATAACTTCATATATCTGATTTTCATACACCTCCATATATCCATGTAGTGACGGATTGAGGGTACAGAGTGTCACTACCCCTATTCCGAAATGTGCAAGACAACATCACATTACTCCAAAGTAAACCACTAAGCCAACCGTGCAGTCGTAATCAATCACATCATATCCAATCCAACCTAAAGCGCCAGCATCCGTGTTGTCGTGTTTCGTTGGTGAGTGTGAAACCGGAAGCCCATTGATGCAGAGTGACAGTTATCGTCGTAACTGTGTAAGCCTTAAGCTGTCACAATGACTGTCATTCGTTTTGCGTCCCCAAGCGGGGTGTGAAAAAGCATCTCACAAGGCCACCATAGTGTGGGTCGCCATACTACGTTGTCAGCATTTGCAATGAATATGGTGACCACAACTTTTGGATTCTATACATGCTTTCCATCAGGCAGAGTAGAGTCACTATGGCAGGCTCTTAGGATAAAAAAAAACAGCCTTTAATAGTCCACTGCTGAACAAAGATATCATCCCTACTCATGACGAGGGTGTAGTATGAGGCGACTAAGGGAGAAAGCTATGCAGAACGACATCATTGTAAAGAAAAGAAAAACTTGTAACTGACCCTATACCAACCCGTCTGGCGAGCGTGGTATAGTAGGCCAAAATCTCCTTGCTAAGGAGAGGCCTATGTCCAGCAGTGGATTGTTAAAGGCTGTTGAAAATGATCTGATTCTCAATTATCCGCTCCTAAAATAGACAGACCCTGGAAAGACCTAAACATACACACAATTATAGATAAATTACATCCAGATACGGAACCAGGGAACGTGGTTATCACACAATTTTTTGTGCTTTGAGGGAATCATACCCAAGACATTAGTCACTAACCTTCAGACCAATTAGTCGAAATAACCCTAATAACTATAAGATTGACATTACTAACAAAAGATTTAATTCCAAAAATCCATCTGGCAAACGAGGTATAGTAGACCAAAACCTCAATTCTAAGAAGAGACATGTCCAGCAGTGGACTATTAAAGGGTTACGATGATGTTGGTTAACTGCTCTTACCTTAGAATCCAGAAGTCCCCCAATCTGCGTCAGATTACAGTCTCTCTGGACTCTGTGGTCCAGCATGGTGGACTCCATAAGGAAGGCGTAGTTCCCTCCCAGTACCCTTCTCACTCCCTCTTCGTATGAGGACACCAGCGCTGGGGGAGATGCTGCCGACATATGCTGCCACATTTTTTGGTACATGTCTATGTTTGACTCCTGGAAACATTAAAAAATTATGGAGATTTTTTATGGTACACAAGGCAAATGAGCAGACGGTTTCGCAAAGCACCTGATGGTAAGCAACTAGCACCACCTATGGACACATGCAACTCAAGAAACACAAATATGCTGCAACTGTTTTGAATGACCCCTCCTCCGTATTCCTTAGAATAGAGGGGAATTTACATTGACATATGCACAAGCAGTTTACAGATGTACACAACATTTTTTACAGCATATTTAACACAAAAATTCAGTTTTGACTTAAAACCTACTTAAGACAAATTAATAAAACACGTTATTTAAAAATAAAAATAAAACACAGTTGCACAATTTTGACACCGTCTTCCAGAACGTCGTTTCATTGCTTTTCACCAAAATTAGTCCAACAACCCCACCCCACCCTACTCCACCTGTTTCTAGAGAAAGGCTCTCAAAGGATGGCAACAGTCACTTGTGACTCAGAGTTGAGTACAGGGGTTCATGGACGACGGCAGATACTTACCAACAGATGACCTTACTCATCCCTTTATACCTTACACTTACCCTGAAAAAAGACATGGTTGATCCTCCATTGAGCGTCCCATACTGTATGCTGTTCTGTGCAGCGAGGTCAGCAGCACTTTGGATGGGCAGCACAGTTCGTTCCACTGTCAGAAACGCTGCTAGGTTTGCCGTGTACGATGAGAGAATTATCAGTGTAAAGAACCACCAGATTCCTCCAACAATTCGAGTTGATGTTGCCTGGAAGAAAAAGAACTTGGCAGTCTGAGAACTATCAATGGTCGTCAATCAACAAGTTGATCAGTTATATTAGTATAAAGCTTGTCAAGTTTTCATTCTCTTTGCAATGTCTGTCAATGGCTGTCACCTCCCCGGGGTTTGCGGTGGGGTGGTGTGTTGGAATCGGACCGACTAAAACCACAGGGTGTGCCACTCTGCGCCTAAGATAGGAGGGATCCGAGAACAGCTGTTATTACGACATCCAGACCCACAGTGCTGTTATCCTACGTAATTTGCTCCCTTAGTCGGTTCTTACGACACCCACAAGACAAATTAAGGTCGTGTAGTTCCAAATTATTAACCTATCACCACATGGACACTTCAAATATTTCTATCTAATTTCTAAAACCTGCTTAACGATAACAGTCTTGAATCATTTTTTTTAACCTGTGGAGACCGCCGCGCGCTGTCTTTCCACAGGGGCTTACGGTGGAGTGGTGTGTCGGAATTAGACCCACTAAAACCACACGGAGTGCCACTCTGCGCTTGGGATAAGACAGATCCGGGAACAGCTGCTATTACCACATCCAGGCCTATTAGGCCTTGAATCAAACTCAACCCAAAATTTGTGAATTAGAACAAAATTACAGTTGACCAAATAGAAACATATTATATATTCCCTTATTTCTATGAAGACATAGTTGTGGAAGTCATGGAAATCATACTTCAGAATAATCAGATATTTACCTTAGGGTTTAAACCAGAACCTTGCCTCAGGAAAGTGCCAGTGATGAACCAGAAGGAGTTACAGATGCTGAACTGATTTGTGAGGAGTTTCGTCTCGTGGCCACATACGTGGGTGCTGGAAGACCTGGTCATAACACAGATAAAGTGTTTGAGCTATTTCGTTAGATAATGTATGGTTACTTGGGGCAAAATTAACTGTCTATGATCTTCATCAGGAATTGGCTTATTAAATGTAAATAAAATTATTTTCAAGTCCAGCAGTTCCAGAGTTTAGCAGGAAAATTAATAAAAGAAATACTGCACGTATATTATATATAGTGGGGCACGAACTAGTTAACATTTGAAAATCGTATAAAAACCATTTGATATATTATAAACATTATTTGTTTACAAAAAAGCTAATTAATTGGAATTTATTTTTTAAAAATTACATCGTCTAAATGGCCACCGTTTCGACGTTTGCACTTTTCTAAGCGAGCACCGAAATTTTCGAATACTCGTCAGCAAAGAGACTTCGAGATCGCCGACATCTCTTTGCTGATTTTTTCTTTAAGTTGACGTAGTGTATTTAGTTTATTAATGTAGACACAATTCTTGAAATAACCCCATAAATATAAGCCTGCAGGAGAGAGATTTGGACTTCTGGGTGGCCATAGAATGTCGGGTGAATGTGGGTGAGTAGAGTTACTTTGGCAATATCTAAAATGAAAAAAACCACTCCTCCCACCCATTCAGGCAATTCTCACTCTTACTTACCATTCGTATGGGGAAAATCGAGCCATCACGAAGAGAGTAAAAGAAACCAGAATGTAGGCAGCGAGGACATACAGCCATATTTCTATGGCGAGCGGGTTGAGGAAGCTGAAGAGTCTTGTAGGCTGTGAAGTCGGTACCTGAAGAATAAAGGTTTACCAGTACGGTAGTATTAAGATGCGTTTATATTTGTCAAATGTGTCAAATTGACAAATTTTGACAGTAGAAGACTTGATCAAAATGATGAAATAGCTTCCCAGAAGCTGTCCTTTCGTTGCATGGTAACGAGTCGGTGCGATTATCGTAGCTAAACAATCATCCCTCAACCCCTCCCCCTGATTGTATGGTCCTAATGTATGGCAAAGCACTCGTGAATCGAAAGTTGCAGATGTATATAAACGGTGGTAGCCATTAGACTCGTTTGTCCCTACCAAAAACAAAAAGAATGGAGCGTGATTCGAGAGCCCAATGTAACAGAGACATGAACTAGTTTTTTTTTTTTTTATTACTCACCTTAAATAATATACCAATTCCAAGATTCATGAAAGGCTTGGTGAAGTCAATGACGGCTTCTCGGGCATAGTTGATAGTCATGGAAGCCACTGCTATATCTGCTTTCTGTAAGAGAAATCTTTTGTCAAGGTTTATAACAATAGGCAGTCACATCAACAGCCTTTAACAGTTCACTGCTGGACAAAGACATTACCACCCTTACTGATCCCGTAGGTGTAGTATGAAGCGACTAAGGGGGAAACCTATGTAGGATGACATCACTGCAAAGAAAAGGAAAACTTGAACCAAATCTTATACCAGCGCGTCTGGCCAGCGTGGTATAGTAGGCCAAAACCTCCTTGCTAAGGAGAGGCTTATGTTCAGTAGTGGACTGTAAAAGGCTGTTAATGATAATGATCTAGACATACACAACTGATTGTGTCACAGAAGGAATACACTACATATCATTTAAAATAATAATAAAATAAATATTTCGGACACTTAGCGCACAACGCCATCTAGTTTCAAACTAAGCCGAGCTTGTACTATGATAACCAGAATGACTGATAGAATACTTATATTTTTTTTTTGTAAATACATACATATTATACATAGAAAACACCCAAACTTCGAAACAAATATTTGCGCATCATACAAACATTTCGTCCGACCTGGAATCGAAGCCTAGACCTCAAGCACAGCAGTCATTTTCGCTACCGTTACGCCATCGAGGCAGTTAAAAATTTAAATTCAATTCAAATTTATTACTATTTGGTGATGTTACAACATACAGCATCATCTTTCATCCCCTTCGTTAAGATGATACTACTCATAGCGCCAAACAGATAAGGGCTGACAGTACACATTCTGCCCCACACAATTCTCCCTCCCAAAAATATAATAATTTTCTACCACTTACCCTATCCATCAGTTCTCTTACAATGCCGTTCCACTGTCCAGTATCTGGGTCCCTGGCTCCATACATGTTGTCAGGGACCAAACGCAACCGGTAGTGGAATCCAGCTCTGGCAGCTACTCTCGCTAACAAGTCTATGCAGAAACCCTCGAATCGAGCATTCCCTTGTAAGTTCCAGCCTTCCTTCACCATTACGTACGGTTTTTCCTAATAAAAAGTAGACTTTTGCTTAAAGAAATTTCATATGGCAAATATAATTAAAAGGAAATAGATGACATGCTATGATTCAGCTCAGTACGCTGAAGTGAAAGTGGGCCGGTCATGTCACTAGACGAACCGATGGTCACTGGAGCCGAAGTCTGCTAGAGTGGAGACCACGATTGGGCAAAGGTAGTGTAGGGCGCCCTGCGGCGCGATAGACCGACGACTTGAAGAAAGTGGCTGGCGGCAGATAGATGTGAATTGCCCAAGACCGAGATGGTAGGCGTTCCTTAAGGAAGACCTTCGTTCAGATTCAAACCAATTTAACAAGAGAAAGAAAATAAATGATTTAAGGTTAGTCCATACTGATGTCAGCGTCACTTATTAATAAACAAAGAAAAATTATCCTAACTAGAAAAAAAAATATAACAAATAATAAAAAAGAAAAACAACATATAAAGTCACTAGAATGGCACATAAAGCTGATGGCGTACGCAAATAATTTGCATCTACAAAAGAATATACACGGGTAGCAACGATAGATGGGTGGATGAAGGGAAATAATTGAACTACAGAACAACCCCCTTGCTTCATTATCATCATCATCTCAGTAAAAGACGTCCACTGCTGGACCGGAGGCCCATAGATGGAAGGGTGACAGTTACCAAACTGTATAAGCCTTACACTGTCACGATGACTGTCATGCCTGTCACGTCCCCAAGCGGGATGTGAAAAAGCATCTCATAAGACCGCCATAGCGTGGGTCACCATGCTGCATTGTCTGCATTTGCAATGAGTATGGTGACCACAACTCTTGGATTCTATTCCTGCTTTCCATCAGGCAGAGTAGAGTCACTTGGCAGGCTCTTAATATAGAAAATAAAATATAGGCCTCCCCAAGGTTCACTAAACAGTTGGTCTCATGTCGCCCGCTAAATCCGGCTTCCCACAACCTTCACCAGGTCATCGGACCACCTTGCATGCTTCTCTTAAATCCATAATTCATTTCAGTCACAATTCTTAAAGATAAAGACTTCTGTACGGCTTGTTTGCTTTTATGCTGTATTTACCTATCCATTTGGGGAGGGATTAAGAATACAGAGTATCACCACCCCTGTTAAACCCATGGGTATCGTGACACTAAGGGAACAATCTACGCAGGTCAACAGAACTGCAAAGAGAAGGGTGATAAGAAATAAACTCTATAACAACCCATCCAGCCAGCATGGTTTAAATGGCGAAAACCTTCTTTCTATGTCCAGCAGTGGACTGTTACAGGTAGTTGATAAAGATGTTGATAACTTAAGAAGAAAAGAGCGTTGTCCTTGCCTATCTCTTTACTCACCTCTACAGTCACCACAGTGAGAGTCACATTCGGTGGCGGGTCTCTTCTATAAGCAGCAGGATCTGAGACGGTAAGACCTTCGCTAGGTGACCAGGTGCCTGCTACTACCATACCACCTTTCTCACCCCCTGATAACCTCATCAGCTGGAGGTGGAAATTGGTCCGGATTCCGTTCTTGAATTCTATTGGACCTGTTAAGCCATGAGCTTGCACCTGTAGAAGTTCAGTTGCTTTAACTAGATTTTTGAGAAACTCTGCAAATTTGTTATTCTAGAAAACTAGTGGGCAAATAAGACTAATAACCTCACACGCTTCACACGCGGCTGTCTGATCCTAAACTAGGCAAAGTCTGTACTTCAGTAACCAGACTTCTGCTGAACATACCTATAAATCACAACATACATACATGTAAAGTAAGCCAAAAATTCGTTAACATTTGAATCTTAACATCCCGCGCAAACATGTTACGGGAGTTCTTGGGACCGCTGCTACTAGAATTTGCTGGCTACAAAGATGGAGACACTTATCACATGGCACCCAGAAGTCCAGATCTATCGCCAGTAAACTTCTTCTTACGGGGTTATTTGAAGAATCGTGTCTACATCAATAAACCAAATACACTACGTCAACTAAACGAAAAATCAGCGAAGAGACCTCACCGATTTCGTGGTCTCGTTACTGACGAGTATTTGAAAATTTCGGCGCTCACTTAAAAGAGTGCAAACGTCGAAACGGTGGCCATTTAGACGATGTAATTTTTAAAAAATAAATTCACACTAATTAGCTTTCTTGTAAATAAACAATTTTTATAATATATCAAATGGTTTCTTTTATACAATTTTTTCAAATGTTAACTAATTCGTGGCCCACTATATTTACACAAAAAACCACGAACCTCGAACCCATGCAATCTGCCTTAGCAATCAGGATCACTAAGCACTAGCCCTACAGGAGAGACAAAGCCAGTTTGGTCACCCTAATCCTTGTCAGAAGACTCCTTACCGTATTAATGTTCTCGTAGACAGCTCTTCCATGGGTCCATGGTCCATCTCTATCGCATGAGATGTTCCCTGCGTGAACATTCTCTGTCATGGCCAGCGCTTGGGACAAGACCTGAACTGCGTCATATAAAAGAGCTGGTTCCGTCTGAAAGAGGATGTTTGTTATGAGAAATGGTATCTTTGCAAAGCTAAGCAGATATTTCAAGTGAAAGATCAATTTTTCGTCAGTCCATCACCATCATCATCATCATCTCAGCCAAAAGACGTCCACTGCTGGACATGGCCTTACAAAGTTTTTGCAGTCTATGTCAGCTTTCAGCATTTCAGTAAGATATTTTATTATTTAAAAAATTATTTTTTGAGAAGGAATTAGTAAACGAGCAGAGTAATCATCTGATGGTAAGTGCCTATCACCATCCACGAACACCTGCCAACTTTTTTTCAAGAAATATCACTCTCATGTTGGTAATATATTATGTATTATATACAAACTATACTAGACTAGATTATTATATAAATATACATGAAACGACCACGAAGAACACCCAAACTTAGTACAAAAATTCTTGGATTATACAAAGTGTTGTTTTATGCGGAATTTGAAGCCACAACACAGTAGAAAGCTACGTGACGATCGCTTAACCCATTGCTTCCCATTTAGTGGTACGCGTACCCCCAGGGGTACGTGAGACTGCATCAAGGGGTACGCGAGCAATCTCTTAATTAAAATATTAAATCAATACCTAATGATTATTTAATCCTTCTCTCCCGACTCCTTAAACTTATTTGTGGTCGAGTCATTGTCTTAATGTTAAATTTAATGTCACTTTTTACATAAGTGTTCTTAGAAGCCTACCTTCAATAAACGCATTTTATTTTGACTTTGACTGAGGAGTACGCAAGTTCGAGGTCTTTCTTGGAGTGGTACGTAGGAAAAACTAATCGGGAACCACTTTTTTTTTCTTTTTTTTTTTTTAACGTTTGGAAACACCCTCGGGCCGTCACCCCACCGGGGTTTACGGCGGGGTGGTGTGTCGGAATCGGACCGACTAAAACCACACGGTGTGCCACTCTGCGCCTGACATAGGAGGGACCGGGAACAGCTGTTATTACGACATCCAAATCCCTCCTAGCACCTGCCCGCTCACACGGGCACCATCTGCGGATAAAACTCTCCTTTTAGGCGACGTACGGCACACGCGGACGTCACCTCCTCGCGGCTGGCCACTATAGCGGATGGAAGGGAAAACCCGACCCGTCCATCCGCGGCCACACTCAAGGCGGCATGAGGCGCTGGTACGCGCGTCTCCGCCGCCCGGTACGCCGGCGGCGAATTGAGTCCGAGTGGAGGTCGTCCTCCCGGGCCTTCTCCGCCGCCTCCTTCCGTGAAATTACGTCTTCGCAGAAGGTTGTGACTACGGTAAAACAACTGTCGCTACCGGCCATGGAGCGTATGACGGCCGGTAGCGAGAGATCTCCTCCAATAACTGCAGTAAGGACCCCACGCTGCGCCGCCCAAGCGGAACAAACCGCCAGCGTGTGCTGAGCTGAGTCCTCACTGCAGTCTTAGTGGTGACAGGCGGGACTCAATTCCCTCCTGGCGACCGAGTGCAGATACTTCCCGAAGCAACCGTGCCCGGAGGTCCTTACCTGCGTCAGTCGGAAGGAAAGGGTCCCGTGCTGTCGCCTTGACCACTCGGCGATGACCGGCTGGAGAGCCTCCACGGCGGCAAAGCCAGCACGTGAAGTCTCCAGCCGGGACGACCAACGAGCCATCGTGGCTAAACGAGCGGCCTCTCGCCACTCGCGTATCTCTTCGGGCGGGGGCCGTATGCCGCTACCCGCCCGGAAGTCAGCCGTTCGCCGATAAACTTTGGCGAGCACTTCCGCCTCCAAATCCCACGGGGGTGTTCCTGCCAAGGCGCACGCCGCCTCCGTCGATACGGTGCGGTAACCGCGTATGGCTCTAACCGCCAATATCCTCTGAGGGCGCCAGAGGCGAGCCCTATTCTGGGCGGTCAGAGCCGCTGCCCATACCGGCGCACCATACAGCGCCATTGACCGGACAACCCCCGTGTATAGCCGTCTCGTCGCGACGCTGGCTCCACTCAAATTAGGCAAAAGTCACCCAAGGGCAGAAGCAGCGCCGACCAGCTTTGGAGAAAGCTGCCGGAAGTGCTCGTCGAAAAGCCACCTGCCGTCAAGGATCAGGCCCAGATACTTCATTTGGGCCTGAACCGGTACGAGGACCGAATTGACTACGATGGAGGCGCCAGAAGGTGGACCACGACGGGGCCCATGGAACAAAAGGGCCTCCGTCTTATCCAGGGCCACCCGCAAACCCAGCGCCTCAATACGCCCGACCACCAGAGAAACTCCCGTGGTGGCCAGGCGTGCCGCCTCTTGAAAGTTCACTCCCCGGGCCGTGACCAATGTGTCATCGGCGTAACAAATTACGCCCAGCCCGGGGGGGAGGCGACCTCGAAGGGCCCAGTCGTGCCCCACATTCCACAGGAGTGGTCCGAGGACAGACCCCTGCGGAACACCGCACGACATGAGCCGTCGCCTCAGAACACCGCTTCGGTCCTCGTACAAGACAGTACGCTCCTGTAGATAGTCTGCCACAAGCCGCCTCAGGTACTCTGGCACCCCGTGGCAGTGGAGGGCCTCCCTGATGCAGCTAAATGGCAGACTATTAAATGCGTTGGCTATGTCCAATGACACCGCCAACAGCACGCCGCCACAGCCCACCGCCTCTTCGGTAACGGTCCTCAGGCGCAACACAGCATCGACTGTCGAACCCCCCGCTCGAAAACCGAATTGGGCGTCCGACAGATCGCGGCCCACCTCACGGAGGTGCCGGACGATGCGGGCAGAGAGTATCCTCTCAAACAGTTTACCCGCCTCGTCCAGCAACACGATGGGCCTATAGACCGCTACCGATTCGGCTGGCCGCCCCGGCTTCCCTAATAGGACCAGCTTCCCGCTTTTCCAGCACTCAGGGAAGCGTCCGGACGCCAAGCTGGCGTTCAGGACCTCCCTGAGGCGATCCGACATGTGATCGAGGGTTCGTGCCAATACTCGGGCAGGTATCCCATCTGGCCCAGGGGCGGTGTTCTTAGAGCGAATCCATAGAACAACCGCCCCTATCTCCGATTCCTCAACGGGCGGCACATTGTCCTCGTGTCCCCCGCCGTCTGCGACCATGAAGGCCATCGACGGGGGTGTGTGCTCCACCCGCTGCGGGAAAAGGCCCTCGACCACTTCCTGCAGGAAGCTGGGCTGGAGTGTCTCTGTAAGGGGGGGGCCCGACGTGCGGAGCTTTTGTCGCGCCGCACGATAAGGGCGACCCCAGGGGTCACGATCGAGACTCTCCAGCATCTTCTTTCTCTTAACTTCTTTGGCGCGGCTGATGGCCAGCTTCAGAGTTTTCCGCGCCTCTCGGTACTCCTCATGAAGCTGGTCCTCCCCGCCTTCTTCGCGGTGTCGCCGCCGACTACGATTGTAGGACCTCCGGGCACGAGTACAGGCCGCGCGGAGGTCCGCCAACTCCTGGGACCACCAGTAAACCTCCTTCCGTGGAGGCCGACAACCTCGGATGCGGGGCATGGCCGCATCGCAGATTTGCGTAATTACATCGCGAAAGCGACCAGCCCCCATATCGACCTCCTCGGTCGGAGCCTGCGGAGACAGCCAAGAGTGAATGATGGCTGCCTCCTCTAGTAGGTCCCTGTTCAATTTAGCTACAGGCCACCGCGGAAAGCGAGAAGGACGCCGCGCCATGTGACCCCTTCTGGGGTCCTGGGACCGGGAGAGCTCAAATCGGATATAGAGATGGTCCGAGAGCGTCTCAACCTCTTCCAGGACACGCCAGTTCCTTACTCGTGCGGCGAGGGCAGGGGTAGCGAACGAAAGGTCCACTATCGACCCTCCCTGCTGTCGCACGCACGTGTTGGTGGAGCCCCTGTTTAGTAAACAGAGGCCCACCGAGGCCGCCCACTCCTCTACGGCTTCGCCCCTAGCGTCCGTCCTGGGGGAACCCCACGCAATGGACTTTGCGTTGAAGTCCCCCAGCACTAAGACGTGCCCAGACGTTAGACGCCGCATCGAGGTTTCCAAGTTGTTAAGGAAAACCTCGAAGTCGCTCAAACTCCGGTTGGGGGAGAAGTAAACACCATATACGGTGATGCCCCCCCCACTCGGCAGCAACATATCCAGTGCCCTTGTCTCTTAGCGACAAGGGCGGGGAATGAGCCGCCGTGGAGCCGACGACTGCCACGGAACCGTCCCGGTCACCCAACCAGTTTGGACGGGGAAGAACGTAATAGGGTTGATCGGGAACCACTGGCTTAACCCATTAGATCCCAACCATCGCAAAATGTAGAATTTTCTGTTCAAATCACAAAATATATTTGTTAATACAGTAAGAAAAAATAATGTGAAGCAAAAATCAAAAAAATATTTATTCCAGGGTCTGAATCAGCCTGTCCTATATGTATGACATTGGGATCATATGTTAAGAAAATACATATTACGACTTTATTGGCTATTTCACGTTTAGTAAAGGTTACCCAGAAATTTTAGGTAATTTGAAATATATATTTACTTTTATTTATATAGCTATAATTAGCTATATAAAACCAACAACAATGCACTCTTAACGGCTACGAAATATATAAGTTTTGAAATTATATATCTAAACTAGCTGACCCGGCAAACGTTGTTTTGCCATATAAATAAGTTCCTAGTAATTTTAGGGTTGTACTACCCCTAAACTTTAGGGGGATGAAAAATAGATGTTGGCCGATTCTCATAGATACCGGATAAGCACAAAAAATTTCATCAAAATCGGCCAAGCCGTTTCGGAGGAGTATGGCAACGAAAACTGTGACACGAGAATTTTATATATTAGATAAAGTCACTCTATTTTTCTATCAAAATATTTTTTAACGAGAAAATATTTAAAAATATCTGCTCTTTACAAAAAAGGCTCAAAAAATCGAAGTCAGTTTTCGAAAAAAAAAATTTAATCTGGTGTCCTAAAAATATGACAGTGGGAAGTAATGGGTTAAATGACTAGGTCAACTTTACAGTTGAAAACTGAAAAGTGACCCTTTAGTCACCCAATAACCTTTGAGGGGATGATGTAAGGATACGTCGCTGCCCTTCCACCTCCCTTTCCCCTTCCAAACAAGAGAAGTGGTCGGGCTCAATATACATAATAGTAAAGTAAGTAAAACTAAAATTATTAACTCTATCCACCCTTTGGCGATATAGAATAATGTGTGTGTATATGTATGTATGTATGTACGTATGTATGTACGTACGTATATACGCACGTATATACGTATGTATGTATGTATGTATGTACGTATGTACGTATGTACGCACGTATATACGTATGTATGTATGTATGTATGTACGTATGTATGTACGTACGTATGTACGCACGTATATACGTATGTATGTATGTATGTATGTACGTATGTATGTATGTACGCACGTATGTACGTATGTACATATATATGTACGTACGTATGTACGCACGTATATACGTATTTATATACGTATGTATGTATGTACATTAGGGTGTCCCTTATATGACTAAAAAAAAAATTTTTTCGAATTTCGAAATGCATACCCTCTATAATTTTTACTAATGCTATAAGATACTTAAATATAAAATTTTATCAATCTAGCATAATTGCAACCAGTGCCGACCGAGCTTCAAAGTTTAGTAAAAAACGTGTTTTGTCCTAAAATTTCAGTCTGCTATAATTTCACTATAAATGCAATGAATTAAGTGAATAAAATTAAATAATAAATTAGATGAACATTAATCTTTAATTAAAAACATAAAGAAATAAGAATCATTCAGGGTAACTTCTTTTTAGAGTAGTTTTTTTACAGTCTGGATACAATTTTAGATGTTCCTGGACACAGCGCAGCAAGAACTGTTTTTGTTCTTCTTCAGCCGTGATAAGTCCGTTAAAATCTTGCATTAATTTAACAGCCCTTTCAGCAGTATCATTTACAACTCTTAAATAACTTATTCTTCTTTTAGCCTCCAGAAAAGCAGCATTGTTATTCCAAGAAGATACATCTTCCTTTAGAAAACTGTCGTCGATCTGCAGTCGTGATAAAAATTGTTTGCTCTTTTCCGATACGAAATCATCCAGTGCTTTGTCTAAAAAAAAAGAAAAATAAGTTAAATAACAAATAAAAATCAACAACAATTTTGAAAATAAATAAATAAGTATTGGACATTGAAATTAAAATCCAACAAAAAGTCAATTTAACTTACCAAACAACTTTTGAGTCAGTTCTTCCTTCGACGGGTCATAGCGTTTGCTAAAATCCGAGATTTTGTCCCTGTTGAAGTTGGCAATCATCTTCTTCTTAGTTTGGTTGTCAACTTCATCATCAAATAGTGATAGAATGACTGTCTCTTCACATAAATACCACAAGTGATGGCTGAACTTGCTTATAGAAGCTTTAGAAATTGTTGCGTCAACTTTTTCATACTCTTTTAACATCTTCAAGAAGCGCAAATCTTGATTAGGTGCTTTGGTCGCCACTGTACATTCGAACCAAGGTTTAACATACAATATTACGAGAAATAAGCAAACATCTTGTAGAGCCTTTTTGTCCTTCGCAGTTACTCTGCATTGTGACTGAAGTAAACATATTTTTAAAGAATAGATCGCTCTCGCCATCCAGCGTGCCTGATGTATAGCTCCGGGGGGCCTTAGTTTTAATTTTTCCTCTGTGTCTCCTCCTAAAAATATTACGCACAGTTCGACCAATTCGCGGTAATCATCTCTTACAAAACCTTTATCTAATTCTGCCTTATAAAATAGTAACAACGCTTGAATGTCTGTCTCGGCAACCCGTGCTTTTACGAAATTAAGAGATGGTTCAATTTTAGTACAATCAATGTTTTTCCAATTTTCTTGGAACTTTTTGAACATCGGAATATCTGGGCTACTAGTAATTTGCTTAATCTTGGTTTCAAAGACAGCTTTTAGGACCAATTCATAAACATGATGACGACAGGCGAAAAGCAACAATTCTCTTCCTAAAGTTTGCTCCAAAATAGCATAAGCTCCATTGAAACGGCCCATATTGGAAGCTGTTGTGTCGCAGCACATTATTTGCACTTTATCATAAAGGTTCCAGTCAAAGAGAGCTGCTGATACAGCCTTCGCTTGATGTTTTCCAGAAGAACTTTCTAGTTTCGGCACTGCAAGAAGCTGCTCTCTATCGTCAAATGAAGCTATAACTGGCAAGCGTTCTTCTTTTGAACTCCGTACATCCAACCCCGGTAATAGTTTTCCATCCCAATGGACTGTGACTATGTCGGGTACATTGTTTTGGAAGTTAGATTTTATTGCTTCTGCCCTTGATTTTCTAGTTTCAGTACGAATTCGCTGAATCGAGGATTTGTTAATACAGAAATCATCGCTGCTCAGACCAAGCGCTTCTACCACCGCATTAAGAATGTAAACGGTATCTCTAATGCTTAACTGGCATCGATCTAAAGCTGCAACTAGTTTAGGTGTTATAAGATTCTTTCTACCTCTTTTTGAACTTTGTTCATGGCAGGGAACGTCCGGCAAGCTGAGTTCAGAATTCAAGATCTGTTCTTCGTCTGAATCTTCTACACTGTCTAAGTTATTTGTGGTGAAAGTAGATGCAACAACTAGTGATTCTCTTTGTCTTACAATCCTTTCCTCTTCTTCCAATCGTCGTTGTCTAGATCTTTGTTCTTTTTCCGCCAATTTTTTATCTACACCACCTAAGCATCCCGGTCGACCTGGCTCTCTCTGTTTCATTAAAAATAATTTATCTTCCTCTATTTTCATTCTCTCAAAAGCATCAGCATGTGCAATATCAAACAAATTATCAAGATTAATTATAAAATTGTTCTCACGACTCTTAAACGTAATCTGAGTTTTCTTACAATTTTTTTGCAACTCTCTCCAAACATGATATAAATCAATAAGTTTCTTCACGCAGTTAGGAAATGCCCTTGTTGGAATTCTTGCTTTTTCCCAATATATGATGCACTCCCTAATCACAAGATTTGCACTTTCACTAACAGTCAATTTAACCTCACGAATATTGTAAAATAGGACTGAGAGAACTTGTCGATTAGATGGTAATTTTGCACCATTTATTTGGTAGCTAGTCAATCCGATAAGAAAAATATTTTGTTTATCACTCCGTAATTCCACCGACATGTTTACGCACTAAACAATGAAGCACTAATAGTCTCAAAAATCACGTACGAAATGGCAAATAAAACATGTCGTAACAGGTCACTGGGCAGTACTTAAGCAACTTGTATCGACAAGTTTAAATAGCAAGTCGGCACGGGTTATCGTTTATATATCGAACTAATATTTTTTTCTAGACAATATAGGGTTATTACGAAACTTTTAAGACGGTATGCGTAAAAAAATATCGAACTTAAAATTTAAGGGACACCCTAATGTACATATGTATGTACGTACGTATGTACGCACGTATGTACGTATTTATATACGTACGTATGTATGTATGTATGTACGTATGTATATATGTATGTATGTACATATGTATGTATAACCTTAATCTGTCCCCCGCTGATTATTGAAGCTCCAATCGGGTGGAACTTCTCCATGACCTGGAGAGATTCCTTCACCTTGTCCGAGTCTCTATCCACCAATCTCCAGCCACTCATATTGACCCGATTGTAATAAAAGTCCTCCAGGTCGAATAACTCCATGTCCTGAAATAACCAGAGAATTCTTAATTAAAAAAATTTTAATACTAGGAACATATCCGCTGCCATTTGTGTATATATTTACACAAACGTCCATGAAACGGACACAAGTAACACCCATACATTTTTGACTGCACGGTTTGCCTAGTGATTTAAGTGGTCGCCACGCTGCTTTCTACTACGCTAAGTGTTGTGGGTTCAAACCCCACACGGAACTAACCTTTGTGTGATCCAGAAATTGCTGTTCTAAGTCTGGATGTTTTTTGTGTGTGTTTCTTTCATGTTTGTAAAGTCCGCCGCGACACAAGATTTATTTCTAGTGCGGTCATTGCCTTTTTATATAAAAAAAAGGAAAAAACTCATAATAACAATTTGTGGATAACATACAATGCAGTTCCATGTCGGGAACCAAATCTCAGCACAGCAGGAAATAGCCAGGTGCCTGCTTACCTACGTCATCTATGCAATCGAGAATTAAAACTACTTGAAAATGAGAAAATATCGAATACTAGCTTTTGTCCAAGATTTGTTTCTTTCTGGATGAAATTTCAATAGAATTTGTTTTCAAGAACTTATGAACACTCATGTAATAACTCATGATGAATGGTTGAGCAGTTAGGTATGGCATGATTACAATCAATAAGGATTTCCCCCTTCCTACAAAAAACTACTTCCAGACATCTTAGTTTTAGGAGTATGTGGCCATTTAGGTGTAATAAACATGAACCTTGCAGGTAGCTCCTGGAAAGTTCTGGCATTCGCTTACTATCAGGTTAGATAGATGCTTTTTTCTGCGATTAAATGCATGAAACATTACAGCATCCACAGGCTCAATTTCGAGTTTTGGCAATTTTTTTTATTGAGACTTTCTACTCAAATCTGATCAGTAGTAAAAGAGACAGAAAAAATTTTTGAAACAATACATGGGATAAAAAATAGTAAATAATACAATAATATTGTCTTCATACACCTCACACGCGGTCGTTTGATACCAAACTAGGCAAAGCCTGTACTATGGTAACCAGACTGCTGGCAAACATTCCTACTAAGGTTATAAATGCGAATGTAAGTTTGTTTGTTACGGTTTCACGCTAAAACTACTCAACCGATCATCATGAAATTTTGTACACATGTTCTTGGAGGTATTGGAAGTAATATAGCATATTTTTATTAAAAAAAAAACAAAAATATATATATTTATTTAAAATGATCTGTTACGAAACTTAATGTTGCAGACCAAATTCCACGTGAAGCCGCGGGCAAAAGCTAGTACTTCTATATTTCTACATACATACATATTATATATAAATTGCATCGAGACACAGAACAAATAGTTTGTATGTATATTACATTTATAAATTACGAAAATAGACAGACATTTTGAAATTGCAAATCTCTGTTCATAAATTATTGAATTCTACGAAAAAAAACATGAAAAACACACACCCTAATTGAGAATCACCGCCATGATTTCGAATATGTGATGTTTTTAAGTAATTATATTTTTTTTCATTTCCCCGTCATTTCACAGGTAGGTACTAACATGAAATTGATAAATACAAACCAAAATTTATAAATTTTGTTTGTTGCGTACTTTCTTGCGTACTTTCTTTGCAGATGCCGATTGTATAGAGTGGATCAAGAACTCGTTAACATTTAAATCTAACAACCCGCGCAAACATGTTACGGGAGTTCTTGGGATCGATACTACTGGAATTTACTGGCAACAATCGTAACACATAGTTTCAACAAGATGGAGCCACTTGTCACACATCCAATGAGTCCCTGCCGGTGATCAAAGACATGTTTCTGTAAAAGATGATTTTCAGACGAGGCGACATTCCATGACCACCCAGAAGTTCTGTCCATCCCCAACAGACTTGTTTTTATGAGGTTATTTGAAGAATTTTGTTTACATCAATAAACCAAATTCTTGGAAATAAACATTTTTTTTAAATATTAACTAATTCGTGGCCCATCCAACTTAATAAAAAAATTAAAAAAAAATAGTTTAGTGACAAAAAGCCAAATCAGAATCTTTCTTCTTGAACACCGCATTTCTTCTGTATACTCTTCTTGATGTCCTTCTTCTGATGCTAGTCCGTGACTATGAGTGAGAACTGTACCGAATTTGAAAGAGTAATACTTTTAAATTCGTTATGGTTCCGCCTCACAGCCACGAAATTAATCCAGGAGGCTGCATCTTCTGCTGAGCTTCTGCCATTAGTCCCATATGATGATCAAGAGACTCCGATTTGTCCTCACATAGCGTTAGACTGTAGACTTAAGATTCTGACGTTGCAGAGTCAACTTTTTTGTTGACCACCCAGATATTTTCTTTCAAACAATCGCACTTTGACGGTTTTGCTTCTATCGAGTATAATATATATAAAACTATTACGAGTTTTCTCTCTAGATGATAATCACATAACATACAATAACCTTATGCATCTGAAACACGGCAGTCTGATCCCAAATCATCACTGTGAAGAGAAAGAAAACTTGAAACAAAGTCTAAACCAATCCGTCTGGCCAGGGTAGTGTAGTACGCGAAAACCTCCTTGCTTAAGAGAGGCCTATGTCCAGCAGTGGACTGTTAAAAGCTGTTGATGAAGATAATATCTTGATAAAGGTATTTGTTAGAGTCAAGTGATTTGCAGTGGGTTTTTATCGCTAACAGAATATGACACTAACAAATTCGTTTGATGATCATGGACAGTAAGCTTCCGTGACAAAGGAGCTATCGCTTACTCAACGTTCAAGTATTAGAAATGTCTTTGTTGGCCAGCGTGGGATAGTAGACCAAATCCTCCTTGCTTAGAAGAGGTCTATGTCCAGCAGTGGACTATTAAAGTGATGAATAATGAACAATTTTATAAGTTAGTAACAAGTATACTTACAAAAGATGTGAACACATAGTGGTAACCCTCGTTGTTCATTTGCAGTTGGAGAATCTATAATGAGAGACAGTTAACTATTTAGGATATATCTTATACTTCTTTAATTATTACATCAGAAGACATTTGATTTACTTGTATTAATGATCTTTCGGTCTACTGGTCTACTGGTCTCTTCTACTCCTTTTTGCTTAAAATTTTATCTAATATGCTTTTGGAAACTTAAAAAAACTTGTCATTTAGTCTATGGATCTTTTGAAAGACTTTTTCTGACATGATTGTCCGTGAATTAATATACGAATTTGGAATGCTGATATTTTTACTTTTCATAATTTTAAAATGGTGGTCTGGTCTTTTCATCTAACGTTCTTTTTGGCACAGTGATCAACATATTTCGTTTACTACTCTTTATTACATGATATATCCATCCTTTGGTCTACTATAGTCTACTATACGTACCGCTCTTGCAAGTTGCCTGATCTTCCTGGGGTCCGTGTCCACTATAATATGTTTGATCTGCTGAGCCTTCAGCTGGGCTAGGGCTCTTCTGTACTCCTTGGGGTCATGGCATCGGACGGCATACATGTCTCTGCCGTCTTTTGCTATGTCCAGTATATTTATTTCACCTGAAACAGCAGAAGGAACCTTTTTAAGGAATTGACAATATGAAGAAAGAGAGGAAGATAAACAGAGATAGAGATTGTTCTGTGATTAGAGTCTTAAGTCTTATTTAATTAGAAATGTTATTTGTTTTATTTGTTTTTATTTTATTCTCTGCCCCTAAAAGGGCTCGCCCGTTCTACCTGCTTCTAGGGTGATGGATGATCACACCTGTCACCCACAGGCTTGCTCTTACGGAGGACGAAGATCGTTTAGAGATCGCCGGCGTCTGATTCGTCTGCGGCATCGGGAGAGGTCTAAATCGGTAACACTCTGCCATCTCATGTCACCATAACCTGCTCCCAGAAAGAGATGGCAAAGTGCTAAGCGCTCACACTCCATTTTATGGCCGCAAACATATTATTACTGTGACCCACACAGAATTAAGTTGATACAAAGATTTTCTTTCTCTCCTCTTCTGCCCTTAACCTAATCACTCGCTTCCCCCTACTTCTCATCTATCTTTTTCTTTTGATTGAAGTTTTAATACTTTTTTTAACGAAATAAGAATCTATAATACGTATTTTAATGTTTATCTTATAATAATAGGCGATTAAGGGAAAAAACTACCAGGACAACATCACTGTGAAAAAGAACGAAAACTTAAAAGAAACCAACTCATCCGGCCAGCTTGGTATAGTAGGCCAAAACCTCCTTTCGAAGGAAAGTCCAGGAAATCTGTTGATGGGAATGATATTTATCTTACCATAGCCATAATCTTCATATATAATCCCCATTCTGGTCCAGTTGAGGTAGCTGAGGAACTCGGAGAAAGCCTTCGTGATGAGATCTTTTGGTGGGTATAAGTTTACCGTAAATGTGTGGTTAACTGGAATAGAGAATGAACCATTATTTTTTATTTTAAGACCCTGTCAAAGTGCTCTACTCTGCCTGATGAATACATGAATAGAATTTACGAGTTGTGGTCACTTTCATTGCAAATGCAGACAATGTAGTATGGTAACCCACGTTATGGTGGTCTAGTGAGATACTAATATATTTTTTATTTAATCATGAACTTGTGGCAACTTCCACATACAGCACAAACGAAAGTACATTTTACAGCGCCACCTAACGAAGACACGTCGAACTACGGAGTAATAAACTACGGAGCAACTACTAATCCTGCATCGCGATATAGAAATTCTCGTGGCGATTAGCATATACACAACATCCCAACTTAACCGTTGGAGAATCTGGTCAGAGAATCCTGCACTTGTGTTGGAGAAACATGACACCTATTCCTTCCACAAATTTATTGTGCATCTACTTCCTCATTGTGATATAAGTTGAAGCTTTCTTCAGACTGGATCTGGATCAGGTAAGCACTAGAACTTCCAACAATTTCTTATGAGAAGTCGATTGAGGAGTGTCGTTTAAGGGGAGGTCTAAAATTAGAGTCTTCTATTGTAAAATTTTGAATTATAAAACTGTGGAGTAGATTCTAGTAATTAGAATTGAAAAAAAAATATAAGTGCAACTCCATTGGTAGCGTCAGAGGTAGTTTAGTCGCAGCATGATAAATAATGTAATTTTTGTAAGTAAATATTTTACAGATATTTTTAGACGTTGGACTTTACGGCTAGAAGACATTTCCTAAGACTCACTCTGAGAAGTAATGCCAAAAAATACCACAAAGGGGTCTTTTTTTAACGCCATTAACATTGATTATTAAAACCATGCGAGTACACTATCCCTACTAATATTATAAATGCGAATATAAGTTTGTTTGTCACGGTTTCACTCGAAAACTACTCAACTGATCATCATGAAATTTTGTACACATGTTCTTGGAGGTATTAGAAGTAACATGGGATACTTTTTATTAAAAAAAAAAATATTTAAAATGATCTGTTACAAAACTTAATGTGCCAGACCAAATTCCACGCGAGCGAAGCCGCGGGCAAAAGCTAGTATAGTGTTAACGATGAAACAAAAGATAATCCTGTCGTTCATTTAACCAAGTAAGAGAAAGTACAAGAACCCTAACAACCCCTTCTGCTGTCGTCCTAGGAAGCACACCATCATTTGAGCAGCCTGCATCGTTGCCTCCTGATGCCATAAAAAAAGTTTGAAGGTGCTGAATGTACGTACTGTTATCATTAACATAAGGTCCAACGGTGAGGTGAGGAATATGCAGACTCCTGGTCATAGCGTCGAGGGTGCCTGCTAACTGTGGGCCAGCTCCACTGAAGAGTCCCACAGCCCCGGACTTTAGTTGCGTACAAGCTGAAATGATAGAGTTTAGAAGGGTTAAGATTACATCGTGATGTCCTGAATTGGATTTCAAAATAAAGAAAATTAATTATTAACATATTTTTAATCCTCTATAATCTGGTCCGTGTGGTGACGGATTAAAAATACATAGTGTTACCACCCCTATTCATCCCGTGGGTGTCGTAAAAGGCGACTAAGGGAATAAAATATTCAGGAAAATATCACTACAAGGAAAACTTGAAACAAACCCTTTTTTTTTTATCGTGTGGAAACCCCTCGGGCCGTCACCCCACCGGGTTTTACGGCGGGGTGGTGTGTCGGAATCGGACCGACTAAAACCACACGGTGTGCCACTCTGCGCCTGAGATAGGAGGGATCCGGGAACCGCTGCTATTACGACATCCAGATCAACTTGAAACAAACCCTATTCTAACCCGTCTGGCCAGCGTGTTATAGTAGGGCAAAACCTCCTTGCTTAGGAGAGGGCTATGTACAGCAGTGGACTGTAAAAGTCTGTTGATGATAATCTAGAAACATACTTTAATGCCATCTAACGAAGACACGCGGAACTAATGAGCTATTAAAAAAACTTGCATCGCGCAATTAAAGTCTTCGCAACGATTGCAAATACATCAAATTCCTTACAATATTAGTGGGGACGAAACTTGCTGCCTGACCTCTGACCAGTAATTTCTAAGAACATAGCAACTATACATATTTAAAGTCTAGTAATATATACATATATAATATATTTTAGATAGATAGATAGAGAACTCGTTTATTTGTACACTGTATTACATAGTTTCAAGAGAGTACATACAAAGTCAAAGATATTGTGTGCAAAGGGCGGCCTTATCGCCAAAAGTAACCTCTTCCAGGGAACCTTAGGGTGAATCAAAATCGCAGAACGATCTGCGTCCTCCATAAACACAAGCCTGGGGTGACAGGTGAGACCATCTGTCAGCATAGCAGAAGTGGGTCAGAGTGGTAATGTAATGTGCTGCGGAGCACGCGCGTTCCTTTTGGACAGAAAAAGGATCATCTGCAAGTCGTAGGTAGATGAGCCAAGGTACGTCAGGGTTCCAGGGATTACCACCTGCTTCCCCGGCTACTGGTACCTGAGACGGCGTGCGCTTCTTGATCCGTTCGAGTCGAAGATGACTATCAGTAGGTGGTATTCGGAGGGATTTGAGCACAGTAAAAAAAGGTGAACCAAAATATTTCGGTTTTAAGTCATTAAACCGTTAAATAAAATCAAGTTAAAATGGCATTATGAGGCAGGAGGCCCATTGATGCAGGGGTGACAGTTATCTCGATAACTATGTGAACCTTACACTGCCACGATGACTGTTATGTCTTTTACGTCCCCAAACGTGGCGTGAAAAAGCATCTCACTAAGCCGCCATAGTGTGGGTCACCATACTGCATTGTCTGCATTTGCAATAAGTATGGTGACCACAACTCTTTGGATTCTATTCATGCTTTCCATCAGGCAGGGTAGAGTCACCTCGGCAGGCTCTTCATATAGAAAAAAAAATGGTTGTTATGTAAGATGCGTTATGACTTTTCTAATATTACTTTCCCATCTTATTCACTTTTCCTCATACATTAAAGCGGTAATTTTTACATCTCATTACTAAAATCGTGGGCTTAGTTCCTTATGTAAGCGTTATCGAAACATGCTTGGCGAATACAGGCATGCGAATGTAAGTTTGTTTGTCACGGTTTCACGCAAAAACTACTCAACCGATCATCATGAAATTTTGTGCACATGTTTTTGGAGATATTGGAAGTAACATAGGATACTTTTTTATTAAAATGATCTGTTAAGAAACTAAATCTGGCAGACCAAATCCCATGCAAACGAAGCCGCGGACAAAAGCTAGTCACATATATACGAGCATATACGAACATTAAAACTGTCTGCGAGCTTAATTTCGCTACTTCTATCCTAACTTGACAATGGCCGGAGAAGTGCGTTCAGAGCTTTCAAAGCACTTTTGTCTGGCTAATAGCTTTATATCAAAGCTCTAGGCCTTTACAGGGTGTTGTACATTTTATGCTTATATGTGTGGCCTTAATGCGGGCAGCTACCGTGTAATGGAACTATGATGCTTTGAAAATGACTTCCAAAAAGAGGCTAGTAATCAATTCCAGTGGATTTCTTTACGCTTGTTACCGCGGATCGTCACATATTTGGACAGTTTGTTTTTTTTTTTTTTTTTTTTTTTTTTTTTTTTATCTCTGAGAGGAATACTACCCGTTTTGGTCTCATAGAAATTGGAAGACATCGTAACTGTGATAATTAAGTTCAGAAAGTACCGAATTTAATACGTCAACAGTCCTTAACTTTTTAGGGATAAGGTTATTCAAATTTTAAATGAACCTAGACGAGACGTATGCCGGAAAAACGAAAATCCAAGTTCGTAAACATATACATACATACGTACAATCACGTCTGTTTCCCCGGAGGGATAGACATATTAAACGAAGACTTTTCACCAGTATTTTAGTCCCATGTGGCGACGTGGTAATAGGTGGCGAGCCTATTCTGGCGGGTTGCTTTTCTTGCCAGAACATCGCCCGTGGATCATCAGATGCACTACTTACAAATAAGGTTGGTTCGGGCCCAATGTCCTTAGTGGGCACCCTGTGTTCCGTTGTAAAAACGTGTAAAGTACACGTTTTTACACATTTACATTTACAAACATTTATAAAAGGCTATATTCACTTTTATCACTCTCGTAATGAATACTGCACGGTTGGCCTAGTGGTTTTGGGTTCGGGGTGCTTGGCTAGAAAACCTCCACGTGGTGCACCCTGGTAACGTTGGCGATGGTGTTCATCACTGCCAACGGCTAATATTCTAGCACGAAGAGGAAGCCATTTTCTCCGGCAATTCAGCTGAGACTTGGTCCAACAGAGCGGGCGTGTCTGTCGAATCCTCTGTTGGTTCTTCGCTCTTCGGAGCAATGAGGAGGAAAACCTCGGTAAAAAATCACGATGGTGGGACCCTTTCTAGGGTCGGAGTTCCTCCGCTCAGCGGTGGAAAAGGTAGGACGGGCTCGGTGTGCACTTACACTGCCACCGTGCAGGCATCAGGAGACATAGTCTCCCTGCCGCCGTCGACATATCGTAGTCTCGAGTTGTAGTCTCGCGACTCCAATCGGGGGCGAGGGTCTTGGCTTAGCCGCCCGGACTGCGAGGAAGAAAACCTCTCTAAAAAATTACCCCGAATCCCGTGTTCTGGTGCGTGACCAGGGGATGCATGGCTGATGGGTAGTTCAGTCGCAAGCGCACTCCCAGCCGGGGCACCTGCGGACCCCTCGGTTGGGCATAAATTTACGCTTGCCCGGGTATTGGGGATCTCTGCCCGGGTCGACATTTAGTTCTCCCCATCTCGTGGGTTTAAAAATGGAAAAATTAACAAACACAAACAATCATAATATAGAAAAGAAGGAGAAGAAAAACAGGAAGGGAAAAAGTACAAGAGCGGACGACTTCTCTTCCAACGAGGAGGAAGTATTGGTTGGAGCGCCTATCTCGGTGGGGCTCCCAGAAGTCATAATGGCTGCTGGGAGCCGAAGAACATCGGAACGGTTGCGTTCCAAATCCACCGCGGGCAGTAACTCCAGTACGAGGACAGATGCACTGGACATAATGGAGACGGAGCTGTGTGACAGCAGAAAACGCGGACGCTCCAGGGACGAGGAGAGTGACACGTCCCAGGAGATGTTGCCTCCCAAAATCACCAGCAGCCGTAGAGGGAGATCACGAACCCCGGTCTCGATCCCGTCAGGCTCCGTCTTTTGTAAGGCGGAAGCCTATAGGCGAGTTAGGGCGGACGGTGAAGCACTAGCGGAGGAGGAGATTGCTGGTCTCCTGCTGAAAGTCAGGGAGCCGATGGTGGGGGACTCAGTTCCCCAGACACCATCCTCCATGCAGGAGATAGCAAACGCGGCGGTGGCCATTATTCACAAAGTGGCCACCAAGTCGAGTAACCTTAAGGGCTCCTTTGTGAGAGCCCTTAAGGACTCCTCTTCCGCAATTGCGGGGGTCGTGGAGACCCTCATCGGAGACGTGGCTCGTCTCCAGGCAGCCAACGACCACCTGACGGGGCAAGTGGCTGAGCTTAGCGCTCAGTTCGCCCAATTCCGGGCGCATCGTCCGGCAGAGGATCCGGCCTCGTCCCCGTCTCAGCCTACTCCGTCTCCCAATGTTGGTACCATCGCTGACGCCCAAATGCGCCAAATCACAGACGCTGTGTGGCGCATGATGGACGGCCGTCTCGCTGGCCTAGAGGCAAGACTGCCTCCTGCCCCTATTGTCCGGCCGCCGCTTGGGGCCCATAGGCCAAAGGTCACATCAGCACCAACATCTCTGCCCGTTGTGGGCGGTCGTGTGTCCTATGCGGCGGCGGCGTCGGTGTCGACTACTCCTGTGGCCACTCCGAGGGCACGACAGGCGGCCAAGGTAATAACCAAGACGGCTGCACTGAAGTCTGGACCCAAGAAAGTGGTAAAGGCTGGAGCGGAATATCCTCCGCTCCCCACTCCAACGGGTGTACCTGGCACCACTACATCTGCCCCCTCCACATCTGCCCCATCCAAAGATGGTTGGCAGGTAGTCGGCGGGGTTAAGTCCCGAAAGCGGGGTAAAAAGGCAGCTCAAAAAGCAGCCTCTACCCCGCAGTCGCCGTCGGTTGCGGTGGCTACTGCGAAAAAGCCGCGCAAGCTGCAGGTGCCTAAAAGCGCGGCTGTGGTGGTCACCGTAACACCGGAGGCGGCTAGTGGCGGGCTGTCCTATGCGGCCTTATTTAAGAAGGCCCGGGATAGTCTCGCCACTGATTTCGGGACTGAAGGGGTTAGGTTGCGCCTTGCCCAGACGGGAGCTCGAGTCTTCGAGTTCCCCGGGGCTGAAGGTGCAAAGACGGCGGACAGGTTCGCCGAGAAACTGAGAGGAATTTTTGCAGCCACGGATGGTGTGAAGATCGCCAGGCCTGTCAAGTGCGCAGAGTTGCGCATTTCGGGCCTGGATGACTCCGTAACGACCGAGGATGTCCGCGTTGCAATTAGCGAGAAGACGGGCTGCAACGCGGACAACATCAGGGTCGGCACCATCCGCCCCGGTCCTGGAGGGCTTGGCGCAGTGTGGATCAGCTGTCCGGTAGCGTCGGCCAAAGTTTTGGGCGACGCAGGCAGGATCCTCGTCGGTTTTGTGAATGCCAGAGTCACTGTTCTGGCGGCAAGACCGATGAGGTGCTTCAAATGCCTAGCATCCGGACACACACGCGCCAAGTGCGTGAGTTGTTTTGACTGCAGTGGACTATGCTTCCGCTGCGGTCGACCGGGGCACAAGGCGGCAGAGTGCTCTGCCGCCCCTCACTGCCCAGCTTGTGCGGCGGGTAACAAGCCCGCTAATCATCAGATTGGGCAGGGGGGCTGCAAACCTCCTCGCGATTCTCGGCGAACGTTGGGGGCTAGCCAGTCGGCCCAGGCTGCCTCCGATGCCGTTCGCACGTCGACATCGTCGCCCATGGAGGAGGCTGTAGAGACAGTCCAGTAATGGACCAAGTCTCCAGCCTCCTGGTCCAGACGAACCTGAACCACTGTGCTGCGGCGCAGGACCTTTTCCTGCAAACTATGGCACAGTGGTCGATCGGTGTTGCCGTAGCCGCGGAGCCCTATTATGTTCCTCCCCGTCCAAACTGGTTGGGTGACCGGGACGGTTCCGTGGCAGTCGTCGGCTCTACGGCGGCTCATTCCCCGCCCTTGTCGCTAAGAGACAAGGGCACTGGATATGTTGCTGCCGAGTGGGGGGGGATCACTGTATATGGTGTATACTTCTCCCCCAACCGGAGTTTGAACGACTTCGAGGTTTTCCTTAACAACTTGGAAACCTCGATGCGGCGTCTAACGTCTGGGCACGTCTTAGTGCTGGGGGACTTCAACGCAAAGTCCATTGCGTGGGGTTCCCCCAGGACGGACGCCAGGGGCGAGGCCGTAGAGGAGTGGGCGGCCTCGGTGGGCCTCTGTTTACTGAACAGGGGCTCCACCAACACGTGCGTGCGACAGCAGGGAGGGTCGATAGTGGACCTTTCGTTCGCTACCCCTGCCCTCGCCGCACGAGTAAGGAACTGGTGTGTCCTGGAAGAGGTTGAGACGCTCTCGGATCACCTCTACATTCGATTCGAGCTCTCCCGGACCCAGGACCCCAGTAGGGGTCACGCGGCGCGGCGTTCTTCTCGCTTGCCGCGGTGGGCTGTAGCCAAACTGAATAGGGACCTACTAGAGGAGGCAGCCATTATTTACTCCTGGCTGTCTCCGCAGGCTCCGACCGAGGAGGTCGACATGGGGGCTGGTCGTTTCCGCGATGCGATTACGCAGATCTGCGATGCGGCCATGCCCCGCATCCGAGGTTGTCGGCCTCCACGGAAGGAGGTTTACTGGTGGTCCCAGGAGTTGGCGGACCTCCGCGCGGCCTGTACTCGTGCCCGGAGGTCCTACACCCGTAGTCGGCGGCGACACCGCGTAGACGGCGAGGAGGACCAGCTTCATGAGGAGTACCGAGAGGCGCGGAAAACTCTGAAGCTGGCCATTAGCCGCGCCAAAGAAGTGAAGAGGAAGGAGATGCTGGAGGGTCTCGATCGTGACCCCTGGGGTCGCCCTTATCGTGCGGTGCGACAAAAGCTCTGCACGTCGGGCCCCCCCCTTACAGAGACACTCCAGCCCAGCTTCCTGCGGGAAGTGGTCGAGGGTCTTTTCCCGCAGCGGGCGGAGCACACACCCCCGTCGATGGCCTTCATGGTCGAAGACGACGGGGGACGGAACGAGGATAATGTTCCGCCCGTCAGGGAATCGGAGATAGGGGCGGTCGTTCTACGGATTCGCTCTAAGAACACCGCCCCTGGGCCAGACGGGATACCTGCCCGTGTGCTGGCCCGTGCCCTCGAACACATGTCGGACCGCCTCAGGGAGATCTTGGACGCTAGCTTGTCGTCCGGACGTTTCCCTGAGTGCTGGAAAAGCGGGAAGCTGGTCCTATTAAGGAAGCCGGGACGGCCTGCCGATTCGGTGGCGGCCTATAGGCCCATTGTGCTGCTGGACGAGGCGGGTAAACTGTTTGAGAGGATACTCTCTGCCCGCATCGTCCGGCACCTCTGCGAGGTGGGCCCCGATCTGTCGGACGCCCAATTTGGTTTTCGGGCGGGGCGTTCGACGGTCGATGCTGTGCTGCGCCTGAGGGCCGTTACCGAAGAGGCAGTGAGCTGTGGCGGCGTGCTGTTGGCGGTGTCGTTGGACATCGCCAACGCATTTAATAGTCTGCCATTTAGTTGCATCAGGCAAGCACTCCACTACCACGGGGTGCCAGAGTACCTGAGGCGACTTGTGGCAGACTATCTTGAGGAGCGTACCGTCGTATACGAGGACCGAGATGGTATTCTGAGAGGCGGCGGCCCATGTCGTGCGGTGTTCCACAGGGGTCCGTCCTCGGACCACTCCTGTGGAATATGGGATACGACTGGGCCCTTCGAGGTCGTCTTCCCCCCGGGCTGGGCGTAATTTGTTACGCCGATGACACATTGGTCACGGCCCGGGGGGCGAACTTTCAGGAGGCGGCGCGCCTGGCCACCGTGGGAGTCTCTTTGGTGGTCGGGCGCATTGAGGCGCTGGGTTTACGGGTGGCCCTAGATAAGACGGAAGCCCTTTTGTTTCATGGGCCCCGTCGTGGTCCACCCCCCGGTGCCTCTATCGTAGTCAATTCGGTCCTCGTACCGATTAAGGCCCAGATGAAGTATCTGGGCCTGATCCTCGACGGCAGGTGGCTCTTCGACGAGCACTTCCGACAGCTTACTCCAAAGCTGGTCGGCGCTGCTTCTGCTCTTGGGCGACTTTTGCCCAATTTGGGTGGAGCCAGCGTCGCGACGAGACGGCTATACACGGAGGTTGTCCGGTCAATGGCACTGTATGGTGCACCGGTGTGGGCGGCGGCTCTGACCGCCCAGAATAGGGCTCGCCTCTGGCGCCCTCAGAGGATATTGGCGGTTAGAGCCATACGCGGTTACCGCACCGTATCGACGGAGGCGGCGTGCGCGTTGGCCGGAACTCCCCCGTGGGATTTGGAGGCGGAGGTGCTCGCTGAAGTTTATCGGCGAACGGCAGACTTTCGGGTGGGTAGCGGCATTCGGCCCCCGCCCGAACAGATACGCGAGTGGCGAGAGGCCGCTCGTCGAGCCACGATGGCTCGTTGGTCGTCCCGGCTGGAGGCTCCACGTGCTGGCTTTGCCGCCGTGGAGGCTCTCCAGCCGGTCATCGCCGAGTGGGCAGGGCGGCAGCACGGGACCCTTTCCTTCCGACTGACGCAGATTCTTTCCGGGCACGGTTGCTTCGGGAAGTATCTGCACTCGGTCGCCAGGAGGGAATTGAGTCCCGCCTGTCACCACTGCGACTGCAGTGAGGACTCGGCTCAGCACACGCTAGCGGTTTGTTCCGCCTGGGCGGCGCAGCGTGGGGTCCTCACTGCAGTTATTGGAGGAGATCTCTCGCTACCGGCCGTAATACGCTCCATGGTCGGTAGCGACAGTTGTTTTACCGCGGTCGCAACCTTCTGCGAAGACGTAATTTCGCGGAAGGAGGCGGCGGAGAAGGCCCGGGAGGACAATATCCACTCGGACCCAATTCGCCGCCGGCGAGCCGGGCGGCGGAGGCGCGCATACCAGCGCCTCATGCCGCCTTGAGTGTGGCCGCGGGTGGACGGGACGGGTTTTCCCCTCCATCCGCTACAATGGCCAGCCGCGAGGAGGCGACGTCCGCGTGTGCCGTACGTCGCCTAAAATAGAGAGTTTACTCATAGATGGTGCCTGCATTAGCGGGCAGGCGCTGGGAGGGATCCGGATGTCGTAATAACAGCTGTTCCCGGTCCCTCCTATGTCAGGCGCAGAGTGGCACACCGTGTGGTCTTAGTCGGTCCGATTCCGACACACCACCCCGCCGTAAACCCCGGTGGGGTGACGGCCCGAGGGGGTTTCCACACGTTAAAAAAAAAAAAAAAAAAAAAAAAAAAAAAGTGGTTTTGGGTTCAAATCTCACATGGGACAACACTTTGTGTGATCCACAAATTGTTGTTCTGAGTCTGATTGTTCTTTGTGTTCGTTTCTTGTATGTTTGTAAAATCTAGTACAGTTGTCTTTTAAAAGAATTAAAAAATAAATAGTATCTAGTCAATACAGTATGGATCTTGTTATTTACGCAACTAAGCCGTGTGCGTGCTGCAACGACATCGCGTGATTAACGTCAGTAAATATTGTTTTGCCAAAGCTCTACCATCGAAAGGATGTCAATAAGTAACAGAGAGCATATATATATTGTTAGTGTGCGTAGTTGTAAAATCCCCCGCGACACAGGATTTATTCCGAGTCCGTTTAGGTTACAGAGCGTACCAATGCAATATGTTGTATATCATCATCATTATATATCACATCATATATAATATCGCAGAGTGTAAATATGTGTTTGGTCTGAACAGTTTGGTAGTGTAAAGAGATTAATCATTTGTTTTTATATACTTAGTTACAGAACAAGAACTACAACGACACTGAGAGTATGGTACACACGCACATACATACATATGAACACACACGCTCACACGCACACGCACACACACACACACACATACACACACGCATACACATACACACACACACACACACATACGTTTTCTTTTTTTATAAGTTACAAGGAAGTTACTAATCCCCACGATACAGGGAATCCTAGTGTGGGCCCTAGTGTATATACAATTGTAAATATGTATTAAGTAAACAATAAATTGTTATTATTATTATTATTTTATGTGTTATTTAAAAATCTTCAGGACTTTTCTTAGTTTTGGATCTCACATGTGTCAATGACATGGTAAATAGTTAATCAAATCTTTAAAGAAATCTATCACAAGAACCTTGCTCCATGTTGAATCCATGGAAAAGCTTAGAGATAGATCTTATGTCTGTAATTGGAATTCTCCTTAATGGATTGAAGGCATTGTCTATAGCTTTAGTTCTATGATAATAGCATATTTAAAAAACTTGATATGTATTTTATCTCTTTATTCAAATTTTATTTTGCGTAATAAAGTTTCGTCTTAATCATCATCATCGTCATGAGCCTTTCGTAACCCACTGCTGGACATAGGTCTCTATCATTCATCTTTCAATATATATATATATACACACATGAGAGTATAGAAGTATTTCTTACAACATATTTAATACATGAGTGCTTTGTACGACATACTCGTGCGCACACATAACTCAAGATTTGTGACTCAGTGTGACCTACGAATTAGTTAAGATTTGAAAAAATCGTATAAAAAAACCATTTATTATATAAAATGTTAAGAAATTTCAAGAAAGTTAATTTTTAAAAATTATATCGTCTAAATGGCCACCGTTTCGACGTTTGCACTCTTCTAAACGAGCACCGAAATTTTCGAATACTTGTCGGCGTCGGGATCGCCGACATCTCGTCGCTGATTTTTGTCTTTTAGTTGACGTAGTGTATTTGGTTAATTGATGTAGACACGATTCTTTAAATAACCTTATAAAAAGAAATCTGCATGGGATAGATCTGGACTTCTGAGTGGCCATGGAATGTCGCCTCGTCTGGAAATGAGCTTTTCTAGAAACATGTCTTTGACCACAGGGACTCATTGGACGTGTGACAAGTGACTCCATCTTATTGAAACCATGTGTTACAATTGTAGCATGTAAATTCCAATAGCATCGGTCCCAAGAACGCCCGTAACATGTTGGCGCGAGATGTGAGATTCATATGTTAGCGAATTCTGGGCCCACCTTATATAAAATATTCATATGAGTAAATATATCGGAGATCATGTTCACAAATGTACATCCATACATTTGGTAACAACACCATTTTGTCATGCTGTTTTGTTTTTGGCACATGGTCGTTACATGCGCATGTCATATTGTAGAAGGAACACTGATTCTCAAGTCACAGGTGTAAACCTATTTTGGTAGCCATACAAGGGGCCGCCGGGGTGGTTTTTAGTGGAAACACCACATATTCCTGGCTCCTGCGTCCGCGAGGAGCTGGAGATCCGAAGGGATCTTACTTTTTCTGTGTAAATTTTTGGGTAAATTTATTTTGCAATAAACTATTGTTATTACGTTACATTCGGCAATATAATACTCCTTCTGGTGCAGTCGGGTGAAAATATACACATAAATTAAAAATGTCTTGCATTTTTTTCGAGTCCTCCAAAAAAAATACAGAACTACTTGGTTCTATCCTTTTTATATACAGTTATTTTTATTATCTGCAACACTCGATCCCAAAAGTGAACTGTCAAAAAAATAACGAAATAACCCCGATTTTTTATCAAAATAAAAATTGTAAGCGAAAGACCGTGTGGAATTATTCATAAACTCATATTTCCTACAAGTATCATTGACAGTACATCTGGTCCGCGAAAGTCCGCCATATTGCTACTATTTACAGGAACTTTTTACACGATTTACAGGAGTTATTGCAGATGGGTGAATATTAAAAAAAAAAACATTTTTCGCAGCCGTTTCAGACAAATATGGCGACCGGAAACTTATCACATTTGGAACACACTTATAACTTGACTGCACGATTGGCCTAGTGGTTTAAACGGTCGCCACGCCGCTCTCTACTGCGCTGAGTGTTGTGGGTTCAAACCACACATGGGACAACACTTTGTATGATTCACAAATTTGTGGTTCTAAGTCTTTGTGTTCATTGTGTCCATTTCATGCATGTCTGTAAAGTCCCTAATGCGGGCGTTTTCTTTTAAAAAAGAAAAACTACAATACAACTTTACTTACAACTTTACATTCCTTCTTGAGAATGCAAAGTTGCTGCTTTACAGTGTAAAATTAAACATTATGTAAAAACCACTATTTAAAACCGTGGAGGGTTAGATTTCCTGGTGACCTGTTCTGTCGAATAAAGACGATAAAAAATAAGATTAAACCATAATTCCTACTAATATTTTCAGCTCACAAACTGCAGTCTATTCGGACATTTCAGACATATCTAGTTTCAAACTAAACAAAGCTTATGCTTTGATAACTAGACTGACTGATAGAATACTTAAATACTTTTTTTGTAAATACATACATATTGTACATAGAAAACACCCAAACTTCAAAACACATATTTACAGATCATATAAACATTTGGCTTGACCCGGGAATCGAACCCGAGACCTCAAGCACAGCAGTCGCATTCACTACCGCTGCCCCACCAAGGCAGTTTACTGTTTCCAAACTAAACAGAGGTTTTACTGTGATAATTACACTACAGAAAAACATATTTTTTATAAAAACATCAGATTATAGAAAGAACACTTCACCTTATGGAAACAAATCCCTTCATCCGCAAAAGATAACAGTTTCTATTACAGCCTATTGCCGCCTGTTGCTGAACAAAGGCCTCCCTCAAAGAGCGCTAATCATCCCGGTCTTGCACAGTCCACATCCATCCACTGCCAGCCATTTTTCTCAATTCGTCCATCATACCTAATACACTCAACACTTGACTACTTACCCCTTTTGTAAGACTTGAAGGTATCTCTTTCAGGAGTACACTGTATATCATAAACCAGGGTGCTATTCGGAAGCAAGGTACGTTCTTTATTGATGCGGTACACTGCGTATTTGAATGCTAGCTCGGTACTTCCTCCTCTTGCATCCTCCGTGAATACTGCCCCTGGGAACAAATGTTTAATTATAAGGGATGTAAATAATACTATTTAAAAGCTTCATATAATTAAAATTACTGGCCACGAGTCCTGACTTATCAACACAGACCCTAAACCGCTGGGGAATCATCTTGAAATGATGAAGCACTTGCAAGCACCTACTTAAAAAGCATTTTTGGAAATTTCACCTCTAAGACAGTTAAATTAAGGAAAGAACGATACCAATGTTAGAAACCCGAAACTGGACATAATCAAGCGAGCGAAGCCGTGGACAACAGCCAGTTTTCCCCACTGCTTAACTGAACTGTTTAATCAGTAAAGCATTGAGACTTAATGTTAAACCCGACTACTCAATTATCATTGAGCAGACATGTGGAGGAAAAAGCGTAATACTTAGTCAATAAATCGGTTCAGTCAGCAAAGGAGTAGAAAGAAGATGTGAAGGAGACTTACCAATCTTAACTACTGGTGAAAGCGCCGCCACAGCGTTCAGCAAGAGCACGATCCATCGCCAGCCTTGCCACATTGTGCTTCATCATCAGCCGTTGACGGTGTCCACAGCACCTGGGGAAATCAAAGCAGAGTTAGGAAGGAGTCAAATTAATTTCGCGTAAAATGGAGCCCAGGTGTGCTAGAGCGGAGACCACGATTGAGCAAACGTAATACAGGGCGCCAATCGGCGCGATGGACCGACGACTTGAAGAAGGCGGCTGGCGGCAGATTGATGCGAATTACCAAAGACCAATCCGGTCTTGGGCAAATTGCTGGTTGGCGCTCCTTGGGGAAGACCTTCGTTCAGCATTTGACGGCGATTGGTTGATTTGAAAACTAAACTAAAACTAAACAGCTTAGCACATTGTGTAGCCAAGAAGTACTTAAATGTAATAGTTACCTCAGACGGCCATGTGATATGGGTAAGGTTATTATAATAATAAATAAATATTTCAGACATTTGACACACAACGCCATCTAGTTTCAAACTAAGCAGAGCTTATGCTATAACTAGACTGACTGATAGAATACTTACATACTTTTTTTTTGTAAATACATACGTACATTATACTTACAAAACACTCAAACTAAAAACAAATATTTGCAGATCATACAAACATTTGGTCCGACCCGGGCCGACCTGAGAGCTTAAGCACAGCAGTCACACTCACTATCGCTGCGCCACCGAGGCAGGCACACTACTTACTTGCCCATGGGTATCGTAAAAGGCGACTAAGGAAACAAAATATGCAAGACAATATCACTTCACGATGACTGTCATGCCTTTTACGTCCCCAAGCGAGACGTGAAAAAGCATCTCACTAGGCCGCCATAGTGTGGGTCACCATACCTCATTGTCTGCATTCGCAATGAGTATGGTGACCACAACTCTTTGGATTGTATTCATGCTTTCCCTCAGGCAGAGTACAGTCACGGGCAGGCTCTTAATATAGAAAAAAAATATATATATATAACATATAGAAACTTCAAAGAAGGAAAACTTGAGACAACAATCCCTTATCAACTCGTCTGGTCAACGTGGCTCGTAGGCCAAAACTTCCTTTCTTAGGAGAGGCCTATGTCCAGCAGTGGACTGTCAAAAGCTGTTGATGAAGATAATGTTTTGATAAAGGTATTTGTTAGAGTCAAATATTTTGTAGTGAATTTGTATCGTCTTACAGAATGACATCAACTAATTCATTTGATGATCATGGACAGAAACTTTTCCTCCCACTCGGATCCTTTAAGCGGGGTGTGAAAAAGCATCTCACTAGGCCGCCATAGCGTGGGTCGCCATACCTTCATTCGCAGTGAGTATGGTGACCACCGTTCTTGGATTCTATTCATGCTTTCCATCAGGCAGAATAGTCACTTTGGTAGGTCTCTAAATAAAAAAAAAAAACAACTTCTGTGAGCAAGGACAAGCTACCTCTTACTCAAAGTTCAAGTGTCAGAAATATTACCTGTATAATCACAACTCTGGTAATAAACCATTCTTGTAGACCCCCACAAGTACCGTAGCTGATAAGCGCTACACACCTACGAAGTAATTTCGTAGCGCCTCATAACCTCACATTAACGCCCCTGGTGTGATATTCACAGTATGCTACACACTGTATTCTTGTACCGCCAATATGTTCAGCTAAATTTATTTTAACGACATCTAGTGGTGAAAAAATGAACTGATTAATACAGAACAGTACTTTATCTAAGTCCGCTCGGTGAGTTATTAGTCTACTCTTGCGTTGGCGCTTAAAGTTGTCACTGTGTATTATGTACCGCATTAGGTTTTTACTTTTATGATATAAACAAATGTTTTACCAAATCTATATTATAATAGAACTATTGTTTGTTTGTTCCACTATAAAGTAAAAACGGTAGGATGGCTTCGAGGTAGCTTTAAGACAGATTTATTTTTGTCATTCGACTACACAAATAGAGTAAAACTATTTTATGAAACACGGGCCAGTACTACGGTGAACTTTTAGTTGCAAATATGTGTTTTGAAGAAAAAAACAACACTACATTTATACAAAATATATCATATAATAACTCTGAAGTGCATTAATTATTTATACCATTAACATTTTTTATGTAAAAGTTTGTGAGGATGGATGTATGGCAAAAACTACTGGACGGATTTAGATAAAATTTAGTACAGTGATAGATTATAGCCTGGTGAATAGCACTTAAGCTAATTTTTATTTACAAACATATATACATTACTAGTAAATAGACACAGAAAATCAAGACCTAAAATAACAGAACTAAGATTGTGCTCGTCAACCAAACATTTTTGTACCGGATGAGAATCCAGCCAACCTCTAGTTTGGCAATCAAAACCATAAAACCAATCAGTCAATTATAAAAGCAGTATTATTATTTAAATTGAAAAAAATTAAGAATTTCAAAGCTAAATAAACAGTCTAACCGTGTGTCCGTACACAATATCACAGGGTGATTGCATATTATCACGTTCCGGCCGCGAAACCTCCATATTTATAATACCTTCTACGAGGCCCGTGACTGCTCCGAGGGGGCGATAATAGAGACGGGGCTTGAAAGATAAGTAGAATATTTGAATTGTACCTAGAGAGCACGTGGCTGTATGAAAAGTAATGAATTCTAGATATTGTCTGGCGGGGTTTCTGGTCTAGAATTTAGTGACTCTGACTGCCAAACCGAGTCCGTGTGGTGACGGATTGAGAATACATAGTGTTACCCCCCCTATTCATCCCGTGGGTGTCGTAAAAGGCGACTAAGGAAACAAAATATGCAAGACGACATCATTACAAAGAGAAGGAAAACTTGAAACAAACCCTATTCCAACCCGTCTGGCCAGCGTGGTATAGTAGGCCAAAACTTCCTTGCTAAGGAGAGGCCTATGTCTAGCAGTGGACTGTAAAAGACTGTTGATGACTGCTAAACCAAAGGTCGTGAATGATTAATACCCAAGACAATGGTTTAAAAGGCAGTAGAACCACGCTGATTTCAGTACGAACAGGCCAGCAGACCAGAGCAGAAAATCCTCTCACAGAAGACTAATCTAAAGCGACAGCATCCATACTGTCGTGTTTCGTTCGTGAGTGCGAGACCGGAGGCCCACTGATGCAGGGGTGACAGTTGTCGTGGTAAGTGTGTGTACTACAATGCTACGATGACTGTCATGTCTTTTACGTCCCCAAGTGAGGCGTAAAAAAAGCATCGTAATAGGCCGCCATAGTGTGTATGCTGCATTGTCAGCATTCGCAATGAGTATGGTGACTACAACTTTTGGATTCTATTCATACTTTCCATCAAGCAGAGTAGAGTCACTTTGGCAGGCTAAAAAAATATAATATATCAAATAGTTTTTTTTACACGATTATTTCAAATGTTAAGTAATTCGTCGCCTACCCTGTGTAAATATGAATTCCTTTGTCGCAAGTTTTATTCGATCTAGATAAACACAAACCAAACGGGTACTTTGAAAAGCAATATAATAGGTCTCCAGACAGCCATAAAAAAGTATTTTAAGGCACCGACGCAAAATTGAAAAAGATTGTATGAAGCTATATTTAAGGAAATCTCCAAGGGATTTACTGTACGGAGTTTAATATAATACCTACTATGGTGAACAAAAAACTGTTTTTTGAATACATTACAGACCATTTTGTGATAATTTCTAAGTGCATTTTCGTTGAGCGCCATCTATGTAAAGTATGTAGTAATGACTGATCCTGTATCGCGTAATTAAAGTGCTCGCGTGTATTTTTTTTTTGTGATGTAAGGTTAACGCCGGACGAGCTATCTAATCATTAGTGACTACTCTCGCCCCTGAACACCTTGTATGTTATCACCCTTTGGTTCCTACTCCCCAAAATTATGAGTTTGGGTTTCGGTAATCTTAATACACGCGGTAAAACTGGTACTCGGACTAAATACTTGTATGATCTGTAATTATTTGTTTTGGAGTTACAGTGTTTTTATTGTATGTATTTACAAAAAAGAAGTGTATATATACGTATATCGGTTTTCTGGTATCTATAGTACCAGACCATACCATTACCATACCATACCAGTACCATAGTTTTGAACTAGATAGCATTGTGTGAATGTGGTAAAATACATAATTATTGTCCGGCTAAAATCTGTCAAAGTAAATAATTACTATATACTAATTAGACTAAAAGATCTGGAATAATATTTATGCTTCTTTTAACACTAAAAAAATTAAAAGAAAAAGTCATTACTAACCAATGATTATTTCCCTTCGGCCACATCGGAAACTAATTACTTGAAACCTGTTTCCGAAACAGAATTGTTTTTCTTTACTGAATACCAGGTTTCCCATCTTTAGTTTCCAATGTGGCCGAAGTGGAATATTTATTAGTAAATGAGTCACGCCAGAAAGGCTAAACATATCTGAATGAATTTTGGCCCAAACATAAATTAGAATCTGGCAAAGATTTAATGAAGAAATCAAAACTAAAGAGAGTAAAGGCGTGAGCAAAAACTAGTTAATTTTTCCAAAGACAACTCTAGCAGTAGGGATATAACTGTATTGCAGAGGATCTTACAAACATACATGAAACGGATACAAAGAACACCCAGACTCATAACAACAATTTGTGGATCACACGAAGTGTTATTCCATGTGGGATTTCAACCCACAACGACAAGCGCAGTAGAAAGCGACGTGGTGACCACTCAAACCACGCCGTCCATGCCGGCAAACGTAATATTTCTTCTTATATTCTCCCGAAGTGTAATATTAAGGTCAAGGACGCATCTCACACAAATTGTTCCAATAACAGCTAATATCGCTCGTCCATCTTGTTTTTCTTCCAATATTAAGTCTTTGTTTGTCGTTCATTCAATGTCACCCGATGCTCTATGCCTTGTTTGAGCGCAGATAGTTTGTGACCAAGTTGTTCAACTCTCATGCTAGGCATATATCATAGTCACCGGGATTTTTCTTCATCTTTATCAAGAGCATTTTAAAGACTTCTCAATCCTCTTCTTCGAAAGGTTAGGGTCTACTATACCACGCTGGCCAGACGAGTTGGTATAGGATTTGTTTGTAATTGAATCTGGATGTCGTAATGGATCTGGATGTCGTAATAGCAGCTGTTCCCGGATCCCTTCTATGTCAGGCGTCCAATTCCGACACACCACCCCGCCGTAAACGTCGGTGGGGTGACGGCACGAGGGGGTTTCCACATGTTAAAAAAAAAGAAGTCTGTTTCAAGTTTTCGTTCTTTTAACAGTGATGTTTTCCTGTGCAGTTTGTTTCTTTAGTCGTTTCTTACGATGCCCATAAGGCGAATAGACGTGGTGACGCTTTTTACTTTTAAGCCTTCACCACACGGATAAAACAAAGAATATCAAAACTCAGAACAATAATTTTATGGATCATACGTATATAGTGCTACTACTTACTGTCCGTGTGGTAACGCATTAAGAATACGTAGTGTTACCACCCCAATTCATCTCGTGGGTGTGGTAAAAGGCGACTAAGGGAACAAAGTATGCAAGACAACATCATTATAAAGAGAAGGAAAACTTGAAATAAACCCTATTCCGACCTGTCTGGATGATAGTACTATTTTACAGATTTATTCTGTAAGTAGAGCCAAAATATTACACTCAAAAATGTACACGTTTAATACGACTCTGTCTACCCCCGAAGGTACGACAGATTTAAATATTTCAGAATTTTTCATAATCATCATTTGATGACACTAACTACCGTCATTATTAAACTCCAGTAACTTGCTTACAAGTTGACTAGTTCAAGTGACGCGCGCTGTCAAACAAGTCATCAAAATTCACTTAATCAGTCAAAGACAACAAAAGTTTGAGCAAAACATTAGTTTTGTTTTAAACAAATTCAATTTATTTCAATGTCGATGTTAAAATCGACTAATTTATTTAAAATTGCAAGTTACTAATTGATTTGCACTGCTAGTCCTCTCCTTAAAAAGGAGGTTTTGGCCTACTATACCACGCTGGCCAGACGGGTTAGTCAAGGGTTTTTGACAAGTCTGGATGTCGTAATAACAGTTGTTCTCGGATCCCTCCTATGTCAGGCGCAGAGTAGCACACCGTGTGATTTAAGTCGGTCCGATTCCGACACACCACCCCGCCGTAAACCCTGGTGGGTGATGGCCCAAGGGGGTTTTAAAAACAAAAGGGTTTATGTCAAGTTTTCCTCCTCTTTGAAGTGCTGTTAAGGGACTAAGGGACTGACTAAGGGAACCAACACAGGATGTTGGTTCCCTTAGTCGCCTCTTACGATTATAGCACAAAGAAAAATATACAACAGCGCCATCTAGCGAAGATACATCGAACTACGGAGTATGAACAAAACGTATGAGTGTAATGAATTACAATGCAACTACTAATCCTGTATCGCGATATAGGGATTCGCGTGGCAATTAGCATATATACAACATCCCAACATCAACCGCTGGGCCGTGGTCCGCCAGGCATGATCACCTCGCCTGGTCGGAGGATCCTCCCTTTGTGTCGGAGGGACATTACATCCGTTCCCTCCACACGACACCCACGAGATGAATAGTGATGTTGATACTTCGTATTCTTAATCCAAAACCACACGGTATGTGATTCTTTTCTTAAGTCTCTCTAAACAGCAAACATTATTCAACCAAACACGTCTCCAAAAGCCTAATATTTAAAGCAATTGTTATAATAACTCAGTACTCCATTGAGACCTGGAGAATTAGTTCAGGAAATATCCAATATTCAATTTTCCACATGAACTACCCTCAAATGCTTTGTTTAGCAAATTAGTTTCGCAGCTTTTAAAGGAATTCCCTCGTTATTACTCGTAGCTCTTTACTTTTGACTGTAATAAATGTATATTTAGGCTTAGACCATTCCATTATCAAATTTTCATTCAATGTTTTTTATGGAAAACGAGCACACGGCTTTTCTGATGACAAATGACTACCGAAACCCATTGACAGATGCAATCCTCGTTAAGTGTAACAAGTGCGTTACCTTTTGGGATTACTTCCCCTTCAACAATAGAGGGTAGGAGGATTTGACTTTTGGTAACACAGTCTGTAAAAAGTAACGAATGGGTTGTCTTTTTAAATTAAGAGTAAGGACATGCTTCTCAATAAATATCTAGCGACGAGTGTTGTCAAAAAAAAATCTATCTTTGATGGTGGTTTTCAGCTACATCTAAGTAATATTACTCACCACTAATAGTGCTCCCCACTCCCTCACCCAGTAATCCGGTACCACGCGGATGTGGTGACGGATTAAGATAACAGCGTGTCACCTATTCATACCATGGGTGTCGTAAGAGGCGACTAAGAAAGTAAACTGTGCAGGATCAATATCACTGCAAAGAGAAGGAAACCTAAAACAAATCGAATACCAACCCGTTAGACCAGTAGGCCAAAGTCTTCGTTCTAAAGAGATGGCCAGTAGTGGACTCTTATGAACCATTAATGATGATGTTGATGACCCAGAATTACAAGAGATATTGGTTAAGGTAACCTCACCGACCGAAATATAACGAAATAATATTTAACATTGATATTCTGTGTGGTTGCGGTATCTTCACTTCCAAAACTCTTAACTTTGACACTGAAATACAGACCTTCAACCCTAGTTGAACGTCCGTATACGAAGGATTCCGTATACCACCTTTTTTTAAAAAAAATGTGCAACTACGGCGAGCCGTCACCCCACCGGGTTTTACTGCGGTTGGTGTATCGGAAGGTTTCCATATACTAACTATAGAATATGAACCCTTACAAGTGTTTTTCCTGAAAACCTTATATTTAAGGGAAAATTTGACCCCTCAGTACGTGTTATATTAAGAAGTATTTATGAACCTCAAGGGAGATATAATTAATTAGCGCTACGTGTAACTGAGTTACCATCATTTAGAATAATGTTTAGAGCCCTTCGGAAGCAATTTTGGCCATTTTCTGATGATTTATCATAATCCAATATTGTTGCTCTTAATTAATGATTATAAGTACTTTTTATGTGCTTGTTACAAAGTTAAGCAATCTTAGCTAGGCCAGTATACGAATGGGTGATCTTCGAACACATTGAGACCCCTCCATGCCTCCGAAAGCATATACATCTGTGGCAATCGTTACAGGTAAGGTAGCCTTAAAAAATCAAAGTCTATGTACTTCGATATTTTAGACAGCACGGTTGGCCTAGTGGTTTAAACGGTCGCCACGCCCCTCTCCTCTTCGCTGACTGTTGTGGGTTCAAACCCTACATGGGACAATACTTTATGTGATCCACAAATTTCTTGTCCGTGTTGTCTGGATGTTCATTGTGTCCGTTTGATGTATGTTTGTAAAGACCCCCACGACACAAGAGTTATTCCTTGTGCGGGCGTTGTCTTTTAAAAAAGAAAAGAAAAAAGAAAACAACAGTACAACTTTACTTATAACTTTACATGTCTTTTTCAGTAAAGTTGCTGCTTTACATTGTAATTGTAAAATTAAAAACTATGTAAATGTATGACTCTAAAAAAAAAAGATTTTGCTTAGGTCTAATGGCAGTCGCTCCACGCTTTAGCCATATAATAGTAGACTGAAAACAGATCCCTTCCCGCAACTTGGGAAAAATCTTGTTAATAATAATACTCTTCTCTCTCAGACACAAATAACATCAAGACTGGCTTAGAAACAGGCTGACATAACACAGCTGATACCCAAACTATAAAAGTATATCGTACACCACTATACTTGTAAGGTTTCCGAACGAAATTGTAACGTGTAGTGATAGCAATACGTGTTGACAAATATTTGAACTGGTGACCTGAATGAGATAATTTCTAATACAATTACCGAACAGAAGAAGCGCATGTACTGAGCTGTAGCGACAACATAATTAATACGGATACATTATAACATGCTATATAATAGACAGGTAAGAAAGTAATATGTCAACCCGTCTGGCCAGCGTGGTATAGTAGGCCAAAACCTGCTTGCTAAGGAGAGGCTTATGTCCAGCAGTGGACTGTAAAAGGCTGTTGATGATGATGATGATAAAGAAAGTAATAGACAAGCAATGAAAAGGAAGGTTGGAGGAAATGGTAAAAGCTTATTTTTATAAATTAAGGGCGAAAGAATAGACGGCGGCAAGTGCATAGACTTGACGGACGGTGACAAATATGTCACGCTCATGGACACATGCATTTCAAGTGGAATGGAAGATGGCTGTTATTTGGGTACCGTTAACTTCAACCGGTCAATGAAAAACGGAACGAAGACATGACGCTTCTAAATTCATCAATAAACAGCGTTTAATAGTCCACTACTGGACATAGGTCTCTACTTTAAAAAGAGATTTGGGCTTACTACACTGCGCATGTCAGACGGGATGGTAAAAGATTTTAAGGGTGCTTAAAGTTTTCCATTCTCTTTGCAGTGATGTCGCCTTGCGTAGTTTGCTCCCTTAGTCACCCCTTACAATACCCACAAGAGAAATAGGGGTGGTGATACTCCGTATTCTTAATCCCCACACGGATAACCATCTAAATTATTAACTAGAGTTAGTTAAATATTTTGGTAGCGAGTTCTATTGCCGTTGTATTATAAAATAAAACTTATAAATGCTAACTAACTCTAACTAACTAACTACTCGTAAGTTGTCAGGTAGTTCCTTTGAAGAGTAGAGTTAGTAATCTGGACAAAAAGGAGACCTTTCGAGAACAAATTCTGATGGTGGTCACTCAAAAAAATATCCATTGTCATCATTCATTATCATAGGAGAGGCCTATGTGCAGCAGTGGGCTGTATATCCAACTCTAATGAATATGCATAGACTTCCATTATAGTTGACTCGACTGACCGTTTCCTCTGTACCAGAAAGAAAACAAAGGCAGGGCCATCACGCCACAGCTTATAAAAATCGTCACATCATCAACATCAACACCCTGTAATAGTTCACTGCTGGATGTAGTCCACCCCTTATAAAGGAGATTTAAGCCTACTATACCATGCTGCCTATAGATATGTTAGTAAAGAAATCAAGGAAAAATTAAATGGAACGCCACAATACGTGGTACCGTTATATTAAATTTGCGAGAACACTTTAATAAGGAAAGCATAAGATTAAATATCTTGGAATAAAATTACCATAGCAATACTTATAGGAGTTTCCATGGAGTTATTTCTTTGAACGTCTTGCGTTCGGTGGAGAATTGAATCTATTCGATGTTAGATAAAAATTGTTACAAAATAAGTAAAATTAATAGTGTATTTCAACACTGTACAATGAAAAATATATTTCAATGCCAAGTAACGAAGACACATATACAACGCTACGAAAGTTAATATAAAATAAAAAAAGACATATCCCACAGCCCTGTACACCTTTTTTTTTTTTTAACGTGTGGAAACCCCCTCGAGCCGTCACCCACCGAGGTTTACGGCGGGGTGGTGTGTCGCAATCGGACCGACTAAAACCACACGGTGTGCCACTCTGCGCCTGACATAGGAGGGATCCGGGAACAGCTACTATTACGACATCCAGATCACAGCCGTGTACCCCTTAGCCAATGTGCAAGTTTTTTACATCAATTCTCTTTCTACAATCACTGACACTTCTTTTGTACTAATGGTAAATATTTGCTTTAACCACGTGACTTAGCGTTGAGGCACGTCACTCCCATAGATTTGTTAGTTGTCTAATGACGCGTATGTTTGTAGAATGCCAACTTGGCTAGGAGGTTCGTCAGATACCAATTGTCAACGCTTGCATACAAAGCTCATCGCATGGGGTGTAATAACATCAACTGTTATGTTGGACCACACTGTTTAAGGACGAAAGAGGACATTCGAGGACGTTTAAGGCCAACAATTATCGTGATATATAAGAGAGTTGTTGGATGAAGTTTTGCACCAATAACGTTAACGATTGTGGAATATCAGCATAGCTAGGGAAGTTAATGCCATACTATACAGAGCCTATGGTAATCACTTACCAGACTGCTGATAAGTACTTATATCATTAACAGCATTTGACAGTCCACTGCTGAACATGCTGAAAATAATTTTATATATTTCACTAAATTCGGGTAGGACCAAATGTTTGCTTGATCTGCAAATATTTGTTTCCAAGTTTGGGCGTTTTCTATATATAATATGTATCTATTTACAAAAAAAGGTATATAAGTATTCTTTCAGTCAGTCTAGTTATCATAGCACAAGCTCTGCTTAGTTTGAAACTAGATGACGTTGTGTGTCATGTCCGAAATATTTATATTTATTTTATTTATAGATTAAATACACCCAGTTTAAATCATCATACACTATTTATCCTGAATAGAAATTGAACCCACGCAAATCGAAGTCTAACATTTATCCGCTTATACAGACTGACTGGTGAGATACCTTCAATATTTGAGGACGTGATAGTATGCGAACATATATCATGAAATAAAATAACATAAAAACGAAATATTAAATAACTTGTTAGTAAACTTCGTACACAGTACACCGAGAGCCCAGTATTTAACTGCGGAATACTTGGACACCGCGCGGACTTATTTTTTAGAGATATTTCGATAAAAAATAAGCACTTATTTTTTTTATATCAAGTTAACGAGAATCGAGTACCGAGTACTCTCCATAAGTATTGAAGGTATCTCACCAGTCACAGTGTATAGATATAGACATGTATAGAAGTATATATGTCGTTGTTGTGCGGCACAAAAAACCAAATTTTGAGTTTTACCGTACAATGTTTTTAAGTTAAAAGTATTCATATTTCTGACAAATTCAAACTTAATTTTTAACGTCTCGAAATGTTGGTTCATTTATAATATACTAGCTGACCCGGCAAACGTTGTTTTGCCATATAAAAATGACGACTAATCAGTTTTCGACCGGAGAGGAAAAATGATTAAATTACTAAAATGGCTATTAAAAAATAACGGTTGATCGTAGAAGGGTGATAATTGGGGATTGTATGTATTTTTGTATGTTGTATCATAAAAAAATAGAAATTAAAAATTTTGTCTAAAAAATAAAAAACAGTAGCAGTCGTGGGACTGCCGATAGAAGTGAAAACGGAACTATTAAGTTGAGAGTAATTAAAACTATATGCAAAAATTATATGAAATTTTTTATGTTTCATATATAGCTATATATAATATATAATATCATATATAATATATAATAATAATAAATTTCATATATAATATATAATATCATATTCTCCATAGCTATAGATATACTATTATCATAAGCATGTCGGTGACGCGAACCGAGGATTTTACCCTCTACCAAAACGCTCAACGCGCCTAAAGAAGTTTTCACTTTAAAAAAAAATTTAGGGTTGTACTACCCCTAACATTTAGGGGGATGAAAAATAGATGTTGGCCGATTCTCATAGATACCGGATAAGCACAAAAAATTTCATCAAAATCGGTCAAGCCGTTTCGGAGGAGTATGGCAACGAAAACTGTGACACGAGAATTTTATATATTATAGATATAAAAAATGAAAAAAAAGGTGTGTGTGTACTCGTACTTACGTACGCACGTACATAAGTACACGAAGTTACACTTCTTTGGCGTAACAAGATCAAAAATCTTTCTAAAAATGTTATCTTACGTGTTATCCTATGTTCGTAGAGAAAATGACACTAATAATAGAAAAAAAGGTATTTAACACATTGAAAAAAAGCTTTATTACAACGTGTAGTCTTATTAAATAAATTTAAAATGATAAAATAGTTATTTATGCATAATTAAAATAGAATGTTGACTAGCTAACTTCATGGTGTCGGTTTTTCGTGACGTATACGCGCATACCGTAAAAATTTACATGTCCTAAGAGACAAGGACACTGGTTATGTTGTTGCTGAGTGGTGAGGATTACCGTGTATGGTGTATACTTCTCCCCAACCAGTGTTTGAGTGACCTCGAACCTTTATTCAACAGCTTGAAGACCTCAATGCGGCGAAAAATATCTGGGTACGTCCTTACGCTGGAGGACTTCAAGGCAAAGTCCATTGTGTGGGGTTCACAAGTCAAGCTGAACAAGGACCTACTCGAGGAGGCAGCCATTATTAACTCTTGGCTGTCTCCGCAGGCACTGATCGAGGAGATCGACATAAAGGCTGGTCGCTTTCGTGATGTGACTACACAAATTTGTGATTCGGCCATACCCCGCATCTGAGATCATCGGCCTTAATAGAAAGAAGTTCACTGGCGGTCCTAGGAGTTGGTGAACCTCGACGCGGCCTGTGCTCGTGCCTGGAGGTGGTACACCCACAGTGTAACGAAGGATATGGAATAAGACCTTCGAGGTCGTCTGCGTGCTGAACATAATTTATTACGCTAATGACGCTCTGGTCACAACTCGAGGAGCGATATTTCCAAAAGTGGCACACCTGGCCACCAGGGGAGACTCTCTGGTGGACGGATGATTTGTCCTGGGTGGGAATCGAACCGATTATCTCTGGTTTTGCAGTCAGGATCACTAACCACATGACCAACAGACCCGGTAAGTGACATTATAAGTTGATAGTGAAAAATTTCAAGGAAAGGTAACTATAATATAAAAAATTCTTGTACGAGGAGGAGGAGGAGGAACGAAACTCTAAAAAGTACAGTAATTTCGACCAATAGTTTTTCTTTGGTAAAGTTGCCACGCTTAATAAAATCAAATTTACTTTTTCCAGAAACCAAAAAAGAGGCTTAATGTTCTCATAAACTCTACAAGCACAAGCGATCGGCTGGAACATTAAAACTGATTGAAAAACATGAACGGCCCATTTTCTCATTTTCTTACCACGGCACTTCGAGGTAGGCAATTTCTTGGTAAATTTTTTCAAACTAATTTATTTTGCTTCAACAGCCTTTAACAGTCCACATAGGCATCCTCCCTATTTCATACCACGCTGGCGACACGGTTTGGCATTGGGTTTATTTCACCTTTTCCGTTCGTTTACAAAGATGTTGTCCCCGGTAATTGGTCTCTTTTTGCCTCTTGCTACACCTACGGGATGGATAGGAAAGGTGACACTTTATATTTTTTTTTCTGTCTTAAGAACGTGAAGAAAGTGACTCTACTCTGCCTGATGTAAAGCATGAATAAAATCCAAAAGTTGTGGTCATCATACTCATTGCAAATGCTGACAACGCAGTATGGTGACGCTTGGGGACGTAAAAGGCATGGCAGTCATTGTGACAGTGTAAGGCTTACACAGCTACCACGATAACTGTCCCTGCATCAATGGGCCTCCGGTCTCACACTCACCAACGAAACACGACAACACGGATGCGTGCGCTTTAGGTTGGTCTTCTGTAGGAGGGTAGTACTGCCCCGGTCGAGCCGGCCCGCTCGTGCTGAAATCAGCGTGGCTCTACTACCTAGAATATTCTTAATCTGTCATCTGTCTGTCTTATTCTGTCGTATAAATGTAAGTCTAGCTATAATTTGAATCCCTATATACGTTATATTTGTGAAGGTAATTTTATTCTTATTACCTTTAGAGTAACTTGTAAGGTATTGACTCTATTGTGTTAATTGACTGCCTCGGTGGCGCAGCGGTAGCGAATGCGACTGCTATAACTGAAGTTTCGGGTTCGATTGTCGGGTCGGATCTAATGTTTATGATCTGCAAATATTCGTTTTGGAGTTTGGGTGTTATATGTATATAAGTTATATATAAGTTTTTTGGACTCCAATTTTGGACAATTTAGCGCCATCTAGTTTCCAAAAAGTCTTAAAACTCCAAAAAACTCCGAGCACAGTTTTTCTACAGAAGGTCATCACATCTGCTGGTTCTTTTGTTGTGGAGGTCGGATAGCAATCGCTCTACGAAACAAATCACAGTTCAGTCCTTTCGTAATATACTTAGAGCCGTCGCTAACCTAGCTTAAGAACCAAGGTTTGGAGGATAGCTTTGGAGTTGTCTGTCACTTGTCAAACCTGGTAATAACATCATCATAGGAGTTCAACTTAATTCGAGCGGTGTGAACTGAGTTGAGCTGTTATTGATGGCCAGACTTAAAGCAGACCTCGTCAAACCAAAGGCTCGGAGAAAGGCATCTTTAAACTAGCTATTGCCCGCGACTTTATTATTTCTTATTTTATGTTTTGTCATCCCTCATTTTACGGTCTTAGGGGAGCAATTTCTGCCTTGTGGTAGCAGATGAGGTCATCCGTCACCCTGGCAGAAGCAGGCTGGGTGGCGATGCAAGCGCTACGGACCGTCCTTGCCGTTTTGGGGGCGGAAAAAAAAAAAACATCGCAACATCAGAACTCCTGCACAGGAAGAGGGGGCATCTACAAGCCGTAGGTGACTCGAGGTACGTCAGGGTCTCAAGGATTGCCGCACAGAAAAAGGAAAGAGGGGAAAGTTCTAAGTAACTTATACTTGTATAATAGGTGAATACACTATAAAAAGGCATCAACCATTAAATTTCAAGGTTGCAGTCGCAGCGGTTAAGGTTTTATATATTTATATATTATGAAGCAGAACCGACAACCGTTCGGTTAAACGAGATCCAGAGTGGAGACACAGACCAGGTGGAATGACGATTTGCGCAAGTTGGCTGACAGGAGTTGAATGTGAGAAGCCCAAAATTAATCAGAGTGGTGTACAATGAGAGAGATCTATGTCTAGCAGTGGACTACGAAAGGTTGATGATGATATTATGCTAGATTTACATCATATCTTTTTTAATTATTTATTTTCTCGAATATGTTGTTGACCGTAAGCTTACTTATTACAATGATGTAAGTAATGTTTTATACATACAATATAGAGGATTGCCCTTTATTATGATAAAAAAATATAGAGAATAAGTCTATTCATAACTTTTTCCAAAAACTTCTTATTGAACAAAACGTAGGGAAGAATTCACCATCCAGTTCGCTGATATTTGAATTTTTAATCTACCTTACACGCTCCCTTTGGTAGGGGGTTTTAATGGTATGCGTTCATGCAAAGCGGGGGCCACCGTTCCGGTTCGACGTGTATTGTCAATGGTTCATGTAGTTTCTGATATCTTTCACGTAAGCAAATTTAGGGTTCACTGCTTATCTATATACCTACTCAATATTATAAAGCTGAAAATTTTGTTTAGTCAGCGCAGGTTAATCACAGAAACCACTGGTTCTAATTGGATAAATCTTTTAGTATTGGATAGCCGATTTATGAACAAAGGTTATATACTATCACGCTATCATCAATCAGAGCTGAGAATCGACGAAAAATGTCACAAAAACCGTCTAAATTTCTTCGAGAGGCGCAGTTGTGCGTAACAGCCTTTTTTGTAAATAAACATTAAAAGTAAATTTCAACCTAAAAAATAATTCTGCACTAGGAATATGTCCTGTGATGTTAAAGACTTTACAAACACTTTACAAACGAACACAAAAAACACTCAGACTCAGAGCAACGATTTGTCAATCACACAAAATGTGATGACCAGTGAATGGTCACGGATCAAATGAAATTATTTATTTTATAGAAAACATTGACACTACGGTGTTATTAAATGTAAATGCTTCAAGTAATTGTTAACTGTTTTAAAAAGACAACGCCCACACTAGGAATAAATCCTGTGTCGCGGAGGGCTTTACAAACATACAAGAAAAGGACACGAAGAACACCTAGACTCAGAATAACAGTTTGTGGATCACACAAAGTGCTGTCGCATGTGGGGCGTAACACTCAGCGCAGTAGAGAGCGACGTGGCGACCGCTGAAAACGCTAGGCCAACCGTGCAGTCTAAACGTCTAACGTAAGGCATGCAATATGTATACAATCATTTATCAAAATCAAGATTATCATATGTAGATACTACAGGATCTGAAAATCAACACTGCACAAACACCGTATAGCATTTAGATGAGATGGAAACTGTTCTGACCCACATTGCTCAATAGATCCTTCTGTGTTTAATATGCTATATTGGATATAGTCTTCTACACAATCAAGAGGTCTCGAGTTCGATTCCCAGGTCGGAGCAGAATTGTTACAGATTTGTTTATAAGACTTAACAACAGCCCGAAGTGAGGAAGTTTGACGGTGATTCACGCCCGTTCTCGGAGGGCACGTTAAGGCGTCAGTCCCGTTGTCATAAAGGTCTATGGCAATCGTTATTGAAAAGTCTGTGCGCTCAAATATACTGACAAATAGTATAACCTTCAAATTCAGTTCGCCTTCAAGGATACGGAGGTCCAATGCCAGTCGTTCCGTTTAAATATTAATATTCAGGGAAAATCGGTTTGCGAATAATAAAGTCTAGGAAGATAAGAAGTTTGTATTTCTCTTCTTTTTATTTATTTTCTTTAAAAGGCAATGCCCGCATTGGAATTAAATCCTGTGTCGCGGAAGACTTTACAAACATACAAGAAACGGACACAAACAACACCCAGACTCAGAATAACAATTTGTGGATGACACAAAGTGTTGTCCCATGTAGGATTTGAACCCACAACACTCAGCGAATTGGAGAGTGGCGTGGCGACCGCATAAACCGTGCAGTCAAAGTCGTATATATAGTATTCTATTCTATATTTTAAATTACTATGGCTATATGCTTGGTATTTCGTTGGCTATCGATAAATAAGTATCATTTTATGCCATGCCATTTCACATGATAATAAAATGATTACTATCGCTCACAGATACTGTACTTCTATAGTCTAAAGAGTATTGCAAAGAGTAAATTTTGTTTCGATGAGGTCGTAGTATCACGTGGTAGAGCCGATCCAGTTACACCACAACCTATTGAGTCATACAAATGGACATGTAACATCTGACATCACAACTGACAGCCCACGCTAACATCGCGCGCTCATTGGTCAAATCAAATAGCGCACGCTTTACCGGCTTCCTGTTACGCACTTTCGTCCCATTTCACTAAATCACTTTCCAGATTACAGGCACGCTAGAGGGAATTTCTTACTACTCAAATACCTTTTGTGCGTTAGTAACTAAACGTGTGTTATAGTTTTTGTATCGTTACGGTTAATGGGAACACTCAGCCCTCCAATAAAAGTCTACCTCTCTTTTGTGAGGGTTTGAAGTTCAGTCGTTTCGTAATAGACTTAATGCCGACCTTAACCTAGATGGGAAAAATGTTTGGAGGATAACTTTGGAGTTGTCTGTCACTTATCACATCTGGTTATTTTGTTTTCTACCTGATGGAAACCATGAATAAAATCCAACAGTAGTGGTTACCATACTCGTTGCGAATGCAGACAATCTAGTATGATGACCTACGCTATGGCGAGTTTGGGTGGTAGAGTTGGCGACTTGGCGAGTACTATGTTTAAAAGACCCTGGATCATGTTGTAAGGAAAACACGTGCGCTGTTTGTGAAGTCCAGGTTTTGACTGATTCGCACAGAAAGAAAGTGCCTAACCGTTGTGTTCGAGAGCGTATGTCTGCCACTCTAAGACTTTGAAGGCCAGGAAACATTTATATATATATAGCAAGGTGGGACCAGTTGGAAGAGCTCTTAAGAAAATTCTCCATAGTAAAGGCGATAGACGATTACCAGAAAGGCGACATCTCTTCGCAACTACAGAGAGATTCAAGGGACTTAGATACTAAGAAGGTGGTAGAAGGATTATCATAGGAGATCGACTTAGTTCGAGCGATGTGTACTGAGCTGAGCAGTCAGTTATGGAGTTCCACCTCAATTCTTATTAAACAGTCCATTTTATTCAAAGAAAGCTACCCAAGAGGCCCATTGATGCAGGGTGACAATTGTCGTGGTAAGTGTGTACAATACAATGCCACGATGACTGTCATGCCTTTTACGTCCCGAATAGTGGTGTGAAAAAGCATCTCACTAGGCCACCATAGTGTGTGTCACCACACTGCATTCTCTGCATTTGCAATGAGTATGGTGACCATAACTCTTGGATTCTATTCATACTTTCCATCAGGCAGAATAGAGTCACTTTGGTAGGTTCTTAAAATATAAAAAAGAACACTCAATGACAAGATTAATTTAACTAAGATTTTTGCACTATCGCTCTAAGGACGATATTTCAAGTTAAATAATAAAAGAAACGATCGACTTCTTTTTTAACTGACTTTAAAAACAGAAGTAACATTAAAAGTAATTTATGAACGGATTCTGAAAATTCTTTCTTCATTTAAGTGGATATGTAACCTGCTTGGTACCATTTCTATTTGAAAAAAATAGTACACCTAGGAGATTAAAATTAACAATAAAATTGTGTTCTAGAAACTGTAAGTTATAATCCGAAATTCATTTTTATTCATGCAAAATTAAAAGTACAAAAAATATAGACAAAATAAGTATATAAGCAATTATGTTTATAAAACTTATGAATATGTAACCAACGTTATAAGTTTAAGTATTAATTTATCATATTACACATTTGACTATTCCAAAAAAATAATTAGAAACGACAAATAGTAAAATATTGACGTACTTAGTAAAACCATAGCCACAATTGTTCAATTAAGAGTTTCTAAGTAGGTACGCTATCTAATATTACCTCCGCCGATACAATGTACTCAAGGAAAAATACTAAAAGATCCTTTAAAAAAGTCATAAACAACATTTTACACCTAACATTTGCTAATATACAATCTGCAGGCGTTTTATACCACAAAATAAATTATCGGTAAAACCCTACAAAGTAACGCATATTATTTAGAAAAAAAGGCATACCATTAAAACGTACATCCACAACCTCGTTGACATGAAACCATTTCAATCACAGATCACCATAAAATTCAGCTATAATCACTAGTCATTTTCAAATAAAACTCAACCACTCCATTTTAACATAAAAAGATTAAATCTCACATATTTTCCGCGCTAATTCTGTTCGAAAACATTTTTTTTTCTTTTATTTTACATCAAGTCCATTCAGCCTTACGCGTACGGCCAATGGTTTCTGTTGTATGGAACTTACTGATTATTTCATGGCACCAGACCTATACACAGTTATGTAAAACATCTTAATTTTGTACGTTGAAAATAATATGCATCTTACTCGGCCTATGTAAAGTTCATTGTTGAATGTAAATTGTAGTGGGGTGAGAACATCTTCACCTCATCCCCTGGTAGTATGCTAGTGATGGGAAAGTTTTACTATAAAGTGGTACCAGTGTGTAATTTTAAGGAATATAAAATAAATATTTAGCAAAACTTTCTACTACACCTATTGTATGTGCTATCATATTTTATACATCAAAAAATTATTAAAGTCCTATGTATAGCTCTAACATGTTAATATATTTAAACTCTCCTTATTGAAATGTCTTCGTTTTACAAAAGAATTAAAATTATTAAAAATCTATAAAATCGATTCCTGCAGTTCTTATGAGAACGCGCTGTTATATAAAAAGAAATATATAAATAATATAGTTTTTGTAGAACAGACCTTAAAATATAGCTTGGTCTTTGTACAATTATGGCTACGAAACCGATGAAGCAACTTTGAACAAGCGATTTTATTTTCTTTTTTTTTTCAAAAAGGAAGTTTTATAAATTATAAATTTTTAAATAAGTTTTATAAAATTTACGCCGGAAATGTAACTCGTAAGTTTTGAAATGACACTAATGACAACTATCACAGAGATCAAGCTTCATTTTAAGGACTTTAGTCAATAAAATTTTAACTATAAGCAAAGAGCTTAACGGAAAAAGTGATTTGCTCAGTTGCTCAGAGTTGATCTAATGGTTATATAAACAAAAATCTTATTTCCAAAAAAGTGTAACGTGTAGTTATGTAACCACTTTAACATATGATAGTGTAAATTATTACAATGAAGTCTAATATGACTAATGCAGCAAAACAAAAATAAATAATCAAACAACGCCTAACTGACTGACTTTCCAAACGTTTCCAACACTAAAACGCGCAATGAATGTTGCTAGATTTAAATATACAAATTCGTGTCATTACAGTGTTGCAATGTCATTAAATTTTTCTTTTTTATTTATTTTAGACCATTAAGGTACTCATAATTAAATTCATAGAAGCACATTACACCCTTTCTACATTGGCAGATCTAGTTGATCTCCGAATGTAAACATCTTTAATTTAGTTCCAACTGATACGCAAAAACAAATGATATTAAGTAAAAACCTTTTTCAGTTTATCTTATAATTTTACTATTATTTTAAACTTTAACAACTAATATTTTACTATTAGCCAATACATTTTTTTTTCTAACTCACCCATATGGACAACTAATGGCAATTTTCTAAGGAATGGAATGTCAAATATGCCAATTGATAAATGTCAAAGTATAACCTAAAAAGTGGCATCATTATTTATAATTTATAAATTTCGTAATAAAATAATAACATAAACAGCCAGTCTGCATTGAATAGCATTTCATATTGATATTTTATTGCTTTCAAAATGCATGTTGTCCGTAAATTTTGTACGGTTCCACACAATTACGTCAGTAAGAATTTATACAGAAAGTTTCGATTTTCAGCTATAAATTGTGATTCCACAGCAGCATCACAACCTCAAGTACAAGAAGAAAAATATGATTTCGAAGATCTTAAGGTTATCGAACGTACAGAACGCCGTAAGGCTAAAATCGAGCCATTTATGAAAAACGTTTTTGTTTCGGTATTTGACAGGGAATTGCTCGCATACCCTGAGATTATAAACAAAGAAGAGAATGAGAACCTTGAACAGAGGCTACTTGCTATAGACAAAGTGTTTTCTGACTCCAAGAAAACAGCAGATGATAGAAAAAACATACTAAGAAGTACAAAAATGTATGCAGCACCCGTTAGCTGGACTAGAAATGGTCTCTCAGCTAATAATACAGAAAGCTTAATGTATTTAGATGCTATTGCTAAGGATTTCCAACTCGCCCAGGAGCTGAGTGACCACTGGATTGGTTTACAAGCTATACATCATGGATTAACTCATGAACAATATTCGATGATAATTGATGACCTTATATCAGGAGATAATACTATAGCATTGGCTATCAAAGAAAGAATAGCGGAGAGAATCACTCAGTCTGATTTTCGGACAGAGGCTGTGATGGATGGACAAGGTTTGTTAATGTCACCATTCTAGTAGGAATCTAACATAGTACAGAATGTGTCGATATGCTTTAGTAGTTAACTTATTTCAGCTACCTGCTGTACTGAGGTCTCAGGTTTGATTCCTAGGTAGGTAGAAATTTTTGCAGCATATATATATGTGTATTGATGGATGGTTTTGTGTGCAAAAAAACTAAATAAATAAATAAATAAATTATATGTAACTAGTTTTTGCCTGCTGTTCTGCCTGCATGTATGTATGTTATCACGATAAAGAATAACTTAAGTCTTTCCTCAAAAATCAAAGTATCTCCATGCTAAATTTTATTAAAATCAGTGCAGCAGTATAGCAATGAGTGCGTATCATACAGTCAGAGTTACTTTTGAATTAGTATGGATTGCATCTTAACACAAAACAAATGATCACACTCATAATACTATTGCTTATTTATTCTGACGTAGCATCAAACCCACAACCTCTAACTTACATACTTACGTTTGTTAATAGCTTCATGCTTCAATTTTTGAAGTTATACTTCTTGTGGTGCGTTAAGAAAAAATGATGAGAGTAAATTTTGATAATCTGTGCGCACACCGTCACGAAAAACCGACACGTCACGAAAAACCGAAACCTTGAAATTAAAATAATTCCTTTATGATATTTATATACATATAATTGATTTAACTAGATACTGCTTTACAATAAAATTTTCTTTCAACATATTAAATACCTTTTCTTCTATTATTTGTGTCGTTCTCTCTACAAACAGAATAAGGTGACGGATAACATTTTTAGAAAGGTTTTTATCTTGTTACACTGAAGAAGTTTAACTTCTTATGTGCATACATATGTACACACACAATTTTTTATTTTTATTTAAGAGACTTAGTGACTCCTTTCTGCCTGATAAGAAGCGTAAATAAAATCCAAGAGTTCTGATTACCATACTCATTGCAAATGCAGATAATGCAGTATGGTGACCCACACTATGGCCGCCTAGTGATATGCTTTATTTTATCATATATTATTTTGCAGGAATCTGGCACATATCTGGCGAAAAGATTTGCCAGTATAACAATGGTTATTTATTGGTACTTTGTGCCATAGAAGCTTCAAGACTGATGGCGTTCCTGGTACACCCTCGAGCCCAAGGCATCACCACGAAAGGACCTTTCATTAATTTCTTACATACACCAGGTTAGTCATTTTTTTTTCCTATATGTCGAGCCTGCCAAAGTGACTCTACTCTGCCTGATGGAAAGCATGAATAGAATCCAAAGAGTTGTGGTCACCACACTCATTGTAAATGCAGACAATGCAGTGTGGTGCCCCAACTATGGCGGCCTAGTGAGATGATTTTTTTCCGCCACGCTTCGGGACGTAAAAGGCATGACAGACATCGTGGCAGTGTAAGCCTCACATAGTTATCACGATAACTGTCACTCCTGCATCAAGGGGCCTCTGGTCTCGCGCTCACCAACGAAACACGACAGCACGGATGCTGGCGCTTTAGGTTGGTCTTCTGTGGGAGGGTAGTACTGCCCCGGTCGAGCCGGCCCGCTCGTACTGAAATTAGCGTGGCTCTACTGCCTTAAAAAGTTTAGCTTACTTAGCTTAGTTTAGTTTTATCTTACCTTTATTGGAAATTGGTCAGGACGGCTGGCTGTGACAGATTAAGTAGAGTGTCACGACTCCTATTCATCCGGTAGATGTTGTAAGAGGCGACTAAGGGAGCAAACTGAGGGACAATAGCACTGGATAGAGAAGGACAACGTAAAACCAAACCCTTTTTTTTTTTTAACGTGTGGAAACCCCCTCGGGCCGTCATTTTTGAAGGAAATGGGGCCAATTCATATTTGAAGGAAATTATTCATAATTTTAATTATTTTTTTTACTTATCTGTTCAGCGACCCCCCTAGACCAGATATCGGAATCGGCTCTTGCAAAAGTACTGGGCGTCTCTCGGCTCTACGCTGCAACTCTCTGTCGGTCCCGATTGCAAGCAGCTGTGCATGAAGTGGTTGAGTACACCAGACCAAGAGCCTTTGTTGGTGAGTACTGTTTATACGTAACTAACTATTAACCGCGGCTTTACTTTCGTAATCATTTCTTATTTCGTTTTTTCAACTTTGATGATGACAGAGTTCCAAATACAACCGCTTAGCCTTTATCTTGTCCCCTTAGACGTGGAAAGTCCAACAAACTTTTCTTTTATTAATGGCATCAAAAGTATTTAGCTGCCACGATGAAGCTTCAATGGTTTAGGCTATGCATTGATGATTCAGTCATTCAGAGCAAAAAAATGAACTTGTCACCCACGTTTGGAACGAAGTCCCCTTTGTATGCAGGGTTGGCATAATTTGTAAATACAAATGCTTACATAAACACAGACGCACATGTACGTGCACGGGCACGCACACACGCACACACGCACTCGCATACACACGCACGCTCACTCACACGCGCACACGCGCATGCATTGACACGCACACACGCTCGCACGCACGCACGCACACACGCTCGCACGCACGCACGCACGCACACACGCACTACTACACTATCAAACTACCAAATTAAAAATATAACTAAAACATGGCTTAAGAGCTTCGACTACAATGATATTGAATTGTTGGTTACGGCTAAGTTCAAATTTTAAACGAAATAATACACACACACACACACATGTATGTGGTACAATAGTTTTAGCTCTCTTTCGTTCTCTCTTTCTCTTACGGTTTTTCGTAACGCGTTACATTTAGTTTTTGGTTAGGTCCCAGCGATAAACTTCGTTCTAATAATTTGAAATGTATAAATTATTATCTTGCACATCTAGCACGGCTGTTTAGTCCCAAACCTATCTTTCTAAATACGTACTCATACATGTTACATTGTCCGTGTGGTGACGGATTAAGAATACATAGTGTTATCACCCCTATGCATCCCGTGGGTGTCGTAAAAGGCGACTAAGGGAAGTATACAAGACAACATCATTACAAAGAGAAGGAAAACTTGGAACAAGCCCTATTCCAACCAGTCTAGCCAGCGTGGTATAGTATCCCAAAACCTCCTTGCTAAGGAGAGGCCTATGTCTAGCAGTGGACTGTAACAGGCTGTTGATGATGACTCATACATATAATAGATTAATTGTAACCAGACAGAACAAGAGATAGGAGATCCGATGCCTCCCATGAGAAATTATCATTTAAAAAATGAGATAAGTAAAATTACTTACACAAATAGATTGGGCAATGTAAGGTCGAGTATGTCAGGGTCCTGTACCTGTACGAACCTGTAACCATCTTCAGGTAACAATGGTCAATAAACATTTTTTTTTTCAGGCAAACCTCTAGCAGAGCTCTCCACCATCCGTTCCATAATAGGAGAAGCACTTTTAGACATTTATGCCAGCGAGAGTGCTGAGTTTTTCACAGCTGGACTCTTAGATGGATATATGGAGCCTGATGCTGAACTGGAGATGGCTATGTGCAGGTATATCATAAGTTATATTTCTCTGTTGCGGGTTGGGGAAGACAGCTTATCACTTCTATAACAAAGCTCAGAGATCCAGTAACCAGACTGTCGATAAACAGTGATATTTTTCTGAATACTTATGTACACTTGGGTTCCGGGAGGGAGGTCCAAGGAGGTGCACTTGCACACCCCTATTTTTCAATGCTGGTTATAACAGACTCGAACCGACCAAAAACCGCAGGCCGTCTCAGGTGCCAGTAGTCTGGGAACTCAGTGCACCCTAGACCACCACCTTGTAGATACACAGCTTCTAGATGGCTCCCCCCACTGGGAAAACTCCGATGTTCTCTTTTCTTCCTGCCCCCTAAAGTCGCAGTCCGTAGCGCTCACATCACCACCCCGGCCTCCTTCTGCTAGGTTGACAGATGGCCTCACCTGCCAACCCCAGGCCTGCGAAGCACACAGATGAATACGCTCCGTGCACAATAATTGTCATGGATGGGAATCGAACCCAAACCATGGCTATCTTAGCAGTCATGATCAATAGCACAAGACGAACAAGCTAGACACATGTTTTTAAACATGTTCCTTTTCAAACAACTTGGCTTTAAAAAAACTTAGTTAATCAATAATGTTATTTTTGTAGAAATTTTATGACCAACCATGGCTTAACATCAATGATGAAGTTACTCGCGATCCCAGCGCTGGACAAAGAAGAGGAATGCAAGAAACTCCTAGATGATATGAGACATCTGGCTTCTCGCGGGGAGAGCTTGGATAACATCAATATATTTATATGTAAGTACTAGCTTTTACCCGCGGCTTCGCTGTAATTTGGTCTGGCCTCATTAAGTTTCGTAACAGATCATTTTAAATATATATATATATATAGCTTTAACATACAAACAATCCTACGGTACATCATCTTTGTTTAACTTCAATGGTTTAGGCAGCGTACGCCAAGATAACTCTCATAGGCCAGATTTTTTGCCGACTTAATTGACATGTACCGTTATATTACGACCAAAATTACATAAAATCACTACAAATTGTAGCCTATATGTTATTCCGATGTATAACCTATATTACTGTGAAGTTTCATCCCAATCCATCCAGCAGTTTTTTAGTGAAAGAGTAACAAACATCCAAACAAACTTTCACATTTATAATATTATATAAGTAGGATATCAAGTCCCTCCAGCAGAAAGGAGCCGCGGATGGGGTTTCCACACAAAGAAAAATAGTTAAAGGGGAAAGAGGTGAAACAAAGTCTCGGCAAGATTTTTTTTTATATCCAACATTGTTTCAGCTCTAAACGGCATCCATCATGCTGGTAAAATGATGTCACAAGAAATCAAGCAAATGAGAAATCCGCTGATGAATCCTACTTTTATATTTAAAAAAGTTCTAGCAAATAGACACCAGGTATGTAATTGTTAATCTTAAGGTTGGGACAGACAGGAGCCGGAACGGGACAGTGATGCGCTGTGAATAATTGAATTGAAATGATTACCAAACAACTTTCTAATGTTTTCTCTTCTAAAAGAGGACAACGTCTGCACTAGGAAATAAATCCTGTGTCGCGGAGGACTTAACAAACATACAAACGGACACAAAGAACACCCAGACTCAGAACAACACGTGAATCACACAAAGTAGTGTCCCGTGTTGAACCCACAACACTCAGCACAGGAAAGAGCGGTGTGGCGACCGCTCAAGCTACTTTTTTTTTTTTTTTTTTCAACCTGTGGAAACCCCCTCGGGCCGTCACCCCACCGGGGTTTACGGCGGGGTGGTGTGTCGGAATCGGACCGACTAAAACTACACGGTGTGCCACTCTGCGCCTGAGATAGGAGGGATCCAGGAACCGCTGCTATTACGACATCCAGATCCCTCCTAGCGCCTGGCCGCTACCTCGGGCACCATCTGCGGATAAACTCTCTATTTTAGGCGACGTACGGCACACGCGGACGACGCCTCCTCGCGGCTGACCATTGTAGCGGATGGAGGGGAAAACCCATCCCGTCCACCCGCGGCCACACTCAAGGCGGTATGAGGCGCTGGTATGCGCGCCTCCGCCGCCCGGCTCGCCGGCGGCGAATTGGATCCGAGTGGATATCGTCCTCCCGGGCCTTCTCCGCCACCTCCTTCCGCGAAATTACGTCTTCGCAGAAGGTTGCGACCGCGGTAAAACAACTGTCGCTACCGGCCATGGAGCGTATGACGGCCGGTAGCGAGAGGTCTCCTCCAATAACTGCAGTGAGGACCCCACGCTGCGCCGCCCAGGCGGAACAAACCGCTAGCGTGTGTTGAGCCGAGTCCTCACTGCAGTCGCAGTGGTGACAGGCGGGACTCAATTCCCTCCTGGCGACCGAGTGCAGATACTTCCCGAAGCAACCGTGTCCGGAAAGGACCTGCGTCAGTCGGAAGGAAAGGGTCCCGTGCTTCCACCCTGCCCACTCGGCGATGACCGGAATGCACCTGCACCGCAGCGGAAGCATAGTCCGCTGTAGTCAAAACAACTCACGCACTTGGCGCGTGTGTGTCCCGATGCCAGACATTTAAAACACCTCATCGGTCTCGCCGCCAGGACTGTGATCCTAGCGCTCACGAAACCGATGAGCAGTCTACCGGCGTCGCCCAAAATTTTGGCCGACGCTACGGGATAGCTGACCCACACTGCGCCAAGCCCTCCTGGAACGGGGCGGATGGTGCCGACCCTAATGTTTTCCGCCTTGCACCCCGTCTTCTCTCTTACTGCAACGCGGATATCCTCGGTCGTTATAGAGTCGTCCAGACCCGAGATGCGCAACTCTGCACACTTGGTAGGTCTGGCGATCTTCACACCATCCGTGGCCGCAAACATGCCTCGCAATTTCTCGGCAAAGGCATCTGCCATTTTTGCGCCTTCAGCTCCAGGGAACTCGAGCACTCGAGCTCCTGTCTGAGCAAGGCGCAGCCTGACTCCTACCGTCCCGATATCACTGGTAAGACTAGCCCGGGCCCTCTGGAATATGGCCACGTAGGACAGTCCGCTGCTAGCCGCTTCCGGTGACACGGTGACCACCACCGCCGCGGTTTTGGGCACTTGCAGCTTGCGCGGCTTTTTCGTAGTGGCCACTAACACCGATGGCGACTGCGGGGTAGAGGCTGCTTTTTGAGCTGCCTTTTTACCCCGCTTTCGGGACTTAGCCCCGCCGACTACCTGCCAACCATCTTTGGATAGGGCAGATGTGGAGGGGGCAGATGTGGTGGTGCCAGGTACAGCGGTTGGAGTGGGGAGCGGAGAGAAATCCGCTCCAGCCTTTGCCGCTGTTTTGGACACTAACCTCGGTGCAGGCGTCTTGGTCGCTACCTTCGCTGCCCGTCGTGGCCCCGGAGCTGTTGCGGGAGCAGCAGACACCGACGCCGCCGCCGCATAGGTCACGCGACCGCCCACAACGGGAAGCGCTGACGGTGCCAATGCGGCCTTCGGCTTATGCGCCGCAAGCGGCGGGCAGACAACGGGGGCCGGTGGCAGCCTCGCTTCCAGGCCAGCCAGACGCCCGTCCATCATGCGCCATACTGCATCCATAATTTGGCGCAGATGGGCATCAGGAATACCACCGAGGTTGGAAGAGGGAGCAGGCTGAGACGCGGACGGGACCGGATCTACAGCCAGACGATGCGCCCGGAATTGGGCGAACTGGGCGCTGAGCTCAGCCACTTGCCCCGTCAGGCGATCGTTGGCTGCCTGCAGACGAGCCACGTCCCCGATGAGGGTATCGACGACCCCCGCAATAGCGGAAGAGGAGTCTTTAAGGGCTCTTACAAAAGAGCCCTTAAGGTTACTCGACTTAGTGGCCACTTTGTGAATAATGGCCACCGCCGCATTCGCTCTCTCCTGCATGGACGATGGCGTTTGGGGAACTGAATCCCCCACCATCGGCTCCTTAATTTTCAGCAGGAGATCTGCAATCTCCTCTTCCGCCAGTGTTTCGCCGTCTGCCCTGACTCGTCTATAGGCTTCCGCCTTGCAGAAGACGGAGCCTGCCGGGGCCGAGACCGGAGTTCGTGGCCTCCCTCTGCGACTACTCGGAACCTTAGGAGGCAACATCTCCTGGGATGTGTCACTCTCCTCGTCCCTGTCGCGTCCGCGTTTTCGGCTGTCGCATAGTTCCGTTTCCATAAACTCCAGTGCATCCTCCCTCGCACTAGAGCTACCACCCGCGACGAGTCTGGAACGTAATCGTTCCGATGTTCTACGGCTCCCAGCAGCCATAATGACTTCTGGGAGCCCCACCGAGATAGGCATCCCAACTAATGCTTCCTCTTGATTGGAAGAGAAGTCCTCTGCTCTTACATTTTTCTCCTTCTCCTTATTCATTTCCTTCTTTTTTTCGTTAAGAGGATTGGTTTTTGTTTTGTTTAAATATTCCATGTTTGAACCCACGAGATGAGGAGAACAGAGGTCGATCCGGGCAGAGATCCCCAATACCCGGGCAAGCGTAAATTTATGCCCAACCGAGGGGTCCGCACGTGCCTCGGCTGGGAGTGCGCTTACGACTGAACTGCCCATCAGCCATGCATCCCCTGGTCACGCACCAGAACACGGGATTCGGGGTAATTTTTAAAGAGGTTTTCTTCCTCGCAGTCCGGGCGGCTAAGCCAAGACCCTCGCCCCCGATTGGTGTCGCGAGACATAACCACGACACTCCTTTCGGGATTACGATGTGACAACGGTGGCAGGAAGATTAAATCTTCCAATGCCTGCTCGGCGGCAGTGTGAGTACACACCGAGCCCGTTCTCCTTTCTCCACCATTGATAGTGGAGAAACGCCGACCCATGAAAGGGTACCACCCTAATGATTTTTTATCGAGGTTTTCCTCCTCATTGCTCCAAAGAGCGAAGAGCCAACAGAGGAATCGACAAAAATGCCCGCTCTGTTGGACCAAGCCTCAGCCGAATGGCCGAAGAAAATGGCCTCCTCTTCTTCGTGCTAGAATATTAGCCGTTGGCGTGATGTCCTCTTCCAAATAGCACAGGAAGAAACAGAGCCGTTGCCAACGTTACCAGGGTGCACCACGTGGAGGATTGCTAGCCCAGCACCCCACCGCTCAAGCTACTAGGCCAACCGTGCATCATATTATAATGTGAAATAAACTTATATAACCAAGATGGCTTTATTTCATCGTCATTATCAACAGCCTTTAACAGTCCACTGCTGGACATAGACCTCTCCTTAGCAAGGAGGTTTTGTCCTACGCTGGTCTGGCTGGAATAGGGTTTGTGATGTTATCTTGCATATTTTATTTCCATAGTCGCCTCTTACAATACCCATGGGGAGAGTAAGGGTGGTGATACTCTTAATCTATCACCACACGACTTTCACACACATTACCGGTTTCACCGCGCCGTCTACTGTCTTGCCCAACCTTTATGCGACTAATATGCGTATTATAGGCCTTCAACTGTAACCCACGTTCACTTCATCACTGTTATTCTTGACTATAAAAGGAGACAGTGAAAACATCAAACAAAACTAAATATTATACAAAACAGTTGTGCGAAATGACATGTGACGTCATATATTTCTAACTATTTTTAACAGGGTCGGTCCACTGCTGGACATAGGCCTCTCCTTTTGGTCTACTATACCACGCTGGTCAGGCCGGAGTGGTTAAAATCACAATTAAATTGAATTTGCTTATTGACAGGAAAGAGACGACCCAAAACTCACTCTCTACTTGGCTGAACATCTCCATCCATCGTTGAAGCCTCCATCTGAACAGCTGGAGTACTGTGTCTTGAGGATGCGTTTCGCGTGTGAAACTCTTATGGCGAGACATGGTGTTAAAGTAAACACAGCATACACGTGAGTATATCTAAACTGTGTTTTCTCAAGTTCTTATGACTCTTAACACGATACTAAAACATAAACTACCTTTTTTGTTTGTTTGTTTGTCCGGGCTAATCTCTGAAACTGCTAAACCGATTTCAATGAGACTTTCACTAGGAGATAGAGGAGGTTACTCAGCAACATATAGGTTATTTTTTATACCGGAATAACGCAGCAAAACAATTAAAAATTAAATCTTACATAAATCAAGTCGCGAGCACAGCTGCTCTTCACTAAAATTATAATCCTTCTTTTGACGGATTAAGAATACGTAGTGTCACTACCTCTATTTATCCTGCCGGCTAAGGCTGTTGACGTAATTAATGACTGCCTCGATGGCGCAGTGGTAGTATATGCGACTGCTGTGCTTGAGGTCTCAGGTTCGATTCCCGGGTCGGGCCAAATGTTTGTATTATCTACAAATGTTTGTTTCGGAGTTTGAGTGTTTGTATGTATTTACACAAAAAAAGTATATATTTATTTATAGGTATGAGTTGTATAGTACCCACAGTATAAGCTCTGCTTAGTTTGAAACTAGATGGCGTTGTGTATCAAACGTCCGAAATATTTATTTATTTATTAATTTATATTCATTTGATTTGAAAAATTATTTTATTTCGCCAGGGAATTGAACCGGTTGGCCGAAGCAGCAACAGAAATATTGGCAATGACCGCAGTCTTGGCGAGAGCTTCCAGGTATGCGATCTTTCCTCTCCTTTCTCCTTCTCATTCTGGGTGGACAAGGCGCTTAAAGACTTCTAGTTAGTGTAATATCCCCAACTCATCCTATGGTTGTCGTAAGAGGCGACTAAAGGACGAACTACACAAGGCAACATCACTACAAAGAGAAGGAAAACTTGAAACAAAACGTATACCAGTGCATCTGGCCAGATTAATATAGTAGGCCAAAACCTCCTTGCTAAGGAGAGGCCTAGGTCTAGCAGTGGACTATTAAACGCTGTATTTTTGTTTATATTAAGAGCCTTTCAAAGTGACTCTGCTCTGCCTGATGGAAAGCATGAATAGAATCCAAGAGTTGTGGTCACCATACTCATTGCAAATGCTGACAGCGCAGTATGGTGACCCACACTATGGCGGCCTTGTGAGATGCTTTTTCACACCCCGCATGGGGACGTAATGACAGTCATCGTGACAGTGTAAGGCTTACACAGTTACCACGATGACTGTCACCCCTGCATCAATGGGCCTCCGGTCTCACACTCGCCAACGAAACGCTACAACACGGATGCTGTCGCTTTAGGTTGGTTTTCTGTGGGAGGGTAGTACTGCCCCGGTCGAGCCGGCCCGCTTGTGTTGAAATCAGTTGTTGATACGTCTTCCTTCTATTTTCATCTTACTCAGGTTTATTGTAGAAATACAGTGTTTTGTTTATAGGGTAACTAACCCATCTCCTTTCTATTCAGTCTAAAGACACCACTTGATCTTTTCACACTGTCTAACACTCACTGACGAAGAAGGCCCGAGATATCATGAAAGACCAAAGTACTCACCAAGACAAAACAAATAAGCCCAAACTTTACGGATTTATCTTGTTTAGTTAAGAAGTTCCATCCATCAGAACAGCTCCATATTATCAAATTTCCTATTGTCACTGATAAGATCTGTAGGTAACATACCATTTGAGCCCAATCAGGCATCAGGTAGTATTTCTAATTTGGCTTCCAAGATAGCCTTCCTAGTTGAGCTTTTAATAGTCCACTGCTGGTCATAAGCCCCCCTTACTAACGAAAATTTGGCCTACTATACCACGCTGGCGAAACAGACTCATAGTTCACTTCCTTACTCGGATCTTACGTCACCGACAGAATACATATTGGTGATGGCAGCCCATAGTCTATAACTATCATCAACAGCAATCAACAGCCTTTTACAGCCCACTGGTGGACATAGGCCTCTCTTTAGGAAGAGACGGGTTGGAATAGGCTTTGTTTTAAGTTTTTCTTCTCTTTGTAATGATGTTATCTGGTATACTTTGTTCCCTTAGTCGCCTTTTACGACACCCACGGGATGAATAGGGGTGGTAACACTACGTATTCTTAATCCGTCACCACACGGATCTTTAACTATAACCTTTAATTTTAACTATCACTACAAGGCAAAATAATAGCTTATAAAAAATAAAACACACCTTTCAAAAGGTAATATTATATTTTATTGAATAATATTACAAAATAATTCTTAAACGTTCAACATAAGCTCTGGTTTCCGAACAAGTAACCGACATCCAGGATCCTGCAGTCACATAACTGTCCATATACACATTATCATCTTCATAGAACTTGACAGTGATTACCATCTCGACAGCCTGTGATGCCCACCCGCGATAGGACTCCATTCTCCAATTTCCTCTGAACTGTTTATACTCTGCAGCCTCTGAAGTGTCAGACAGTCGCAGAACTCTTTTTGGTACCAATCCTTCTTTACCAGTTATCAAGTGTAGGTCTCCTTCTACTTCAACTGTGGTGGAATTTGTGCGAATGTCTTCAAATTTCGTGTCGTAATCTGTCAATTTTCCCAAATAGAAAGTGTAAGTGTGATCGTGCGCACCCCCAGAAGCACACGCTTTGATCTCGTTCTTCCATGTCGGTCCAGATATGGTGAATGCATTGCAATCTTTCGCGAAAATTGTAAAAATTATTACGAGAAATATACGCATCATTTTTAACAGAACAAAGACCGTGTGGGACCGTTTGAGACTGTGCTTATAAGTAAATTCTTGTGAACGGCTACTTTATCTTATTTATGGACCTATAAGGTTATCGTATTAATATTTTTGTACATGTATTTATGTAGGGGAGAGGGGGTAGCCTCCGCCCGTTTCTTTTATTTTTGTCGTAATAACTATATTTGTTAAAAACGAGATAATAGATAAGTATTGAAAACTTGATAATAATATAATTTGATTGTGTATTAATTAAAGTCACTTGATATATTAATCAAATATTCGCCGAAACTACCCGGACCTTAAAACGCTAAATACTGGTATCTGAGGACCAATATTTAATGATCATTCTTTTTATATCAACTTATCACCGTCCACTGCTGAACGAAGGTCTTCCCCAGGAAGCGCCAACCATCCCGGTCTTGGGTAATTCGCATCTATCTGCTGCCATCCACCTTCTTCAAGTCGTCGGTCCATCGCGCCACAGGGCGCCCTACGATTAAAGGGATGGATACCTGTGCAATATTTTGTGTGTGCTTGCTGTGGGCTTTCTCTCATCTAGCAGCTTTGGCAAACACTATGTTTGCCAGTCCAGCAACGTCATAATCTATTAATCAAGCACCCAGACTTTGACGCATCCATGATGCACTTGCTGATCAATAAACCTATTTAAAAGGCTTGAACAATTCTGAGTTATTGCTGAACCTTATGTGTCGTGTGGGGTAGTGTGCTCAATGTGTAAATATAATTTTCTTTATCATATTCAATAACATGCAGCTTTTTGTGGCTATTGTATCCATCTAATATTACTAGAATAGGGCAAACTTCTGATAGATGAACATGTTTCTTAAAATGTTGAAACCACTGCAAAGATATCGCGCATTCATTCACCCGCTTTCGGAAATAACTCCCATAGTTTCTAGTGGCGCGCTAATCATAAACTGGCCATACATCATAACTTAGGGGATACAACATGATCCGACGCACACATAGTAATCATGACAGTAACGTAATTCAGCTGAAATGAGTTGCCCAACCCGTTTTTTACCTTTCCTTGATAAAACTTCATAATTTTTATAGTCTTGAGACTCTCGGCTTGATAGCGTTATAAATTTGAAAAGCTTTAAAATTAAATGCCCCATATAAGCTGATGAGGAGACCATAAAACCAATCAACTTGAGGTTTATTGAAACCTATCGAACTCATCAAGCTTTTCATCAACACTTGCAACATCAAGCCCAAGAGTACTTCCTGCCCCATCTGGATTTCTTTTCTTGGATTTGCAGAATAATCTGTGGACAAATTTAATTCTTTTTGTACAAAATCAAAGACAATTCACAAAAATTCACTTCTTGTTAAAGACATGAAACGGTTACCTAGATCTAAAACATGCTCACAAAGTTGTCTTTCAAACTCAGATTTGAATATTTATTCAAAACGTCCTAATTTTAGCTTAAAAGTGACCTGATAACCTTGTTGGAATAAAAGTATATATCGGTCTGCGGCAGCTCTTTAAGAATATTTATGCCAAGCACAGCTTTAATTGCTTTTTTCATATTCTCTTCACTTCAGTCTCCGAAATTTGTAGTTCTATTGTTAAATTTAGACATGTTCCACTGTGTCAAGGTTCTAGGGATTTCCTTGCTCAGGTGCAACTGGTTCCCCGGCTACTGGTACTTAAAATGGCAGGCGGTTTCTAGTCGATTCGATTCCGATATAACCACCTTTCAGTGGTATACCCCAAACACCACCACTGGTATCCGTGGGGGTTTCCGCAGAAAAAAAAGGCATGTTTTACTGCAATAAGCTAGCTGATCCGGCAAACGTTATTTTACAACATAAATATATTATATATGTATGTGTATTGTATGAGCAGGTGTATTATTTTAAAATTAATACTAAATTATGAATTTCAATTTTTGTGTTTCGGAGTATTTTGCAATGTTACATGTTGGTTGCTCAATAATTTGAAGATTTAATCATGTTACTGCTATTCCAGAAGCCGCAACGCATTATACATATTCCAGAACTCGCATGAACAGTAGCTAAAGTTACTGAAATGACAAATACCTTATCAGTTCCAACAGGGGCATCCAGGAAAAACAAATCACATTATATCATAGAATTCCTTCTGATGGGGATTCCTTTCAATGATATCTTCTTGTACGTTGAAAATGATCTAGTTGTCGATATCTAATGTTTGCTCGACGATTTTGTGTTGCCAATCGAACCGTTTACGGGTTGCCTTACTTTGCTCTAGTGATTGAGAAGCACCAAGTCTGATCATACTATCGCGGCGCCTTTCTCGTGAGATTTCTTGTTCTTCTTCAGTGGTTTCATTCAAAACATTTCGAATCCTAATTGCATTACGGCTTTGTTGGGAAAGATTAAATCCAGATCCGTGGCATTGTTCATTTAGTAATATCACAAAATCATTATTTTTAATTCTTGCATGAAATTTTGCCCACATTCCTCTACAGTCATTGGAAAACAACACATGATAAGACTACAATGAGCTTTTACAACACCGCTGTATGACCTCGTGAAGGAAAATTTGTCTACTTGCCATTTTTGTGATGGTAAAATATACCTAACCCTTTCAAGATTGCTGGCTTAGTTTAGATGAAACCTTTAATTGGTCCAAATGGCTTAATAACAGCAGTTCCCAAATCCCTCCTATGCCAGGCACAAACTGGTACTCTGTGTGGTTTAAGTCGGTCCGATTCCGACTCACCACTTCGCTATAAACCTCGGTGAGGTAACGGCCCGTGGGGGTTTCTACAGGTTCCAAAAAAATAACTAAGATAAACCCTTGTATCTTTTGGTATTTAGGATGGCCTGGTAGTCATAGTTCGTGAGTTCGATTCTTATCCAGGACAAATTTTTAAACCTAGTTCAGAGGACAGTTTCTGTAGCATCACGTATTTTGAAGCCTTATACAATTGTAACTGTATCACATTGTATCTGGCGGGCCTATTGGTCCAGTGGTTAGTGATCCTGACTGCTAAATCAGAGGTCATGAGTTCGGTTTCCACCCAGGACAAATCTTTGTGTGTTGAGCAATATCATTTGTTCTAAGTCTGGGTGTAATTAATCTACAATATGTACGTATTTAGAAATATATAAGTATGTTTATCAGCAGTCTGGTTACCATAGTATAGGCTCTGCCTAGTTTGGGATCAGACGGCTGTGTGTGAGATGTGTGAGGATATTACTCGTATTATTACATTTACATATAAACATATTGATTAAAATTAATATACACAAAAAAGAAATAAAAAAAATATAACGAATAGACCACCCACATCGGGTACAGGGACCAAGATACCGGTGGTTAGGGCTCCAGAGACAGGAACCTCTTCACAATACGGGCCGTGTCAAAGACGAGTGCCTTCTGCATTAGACCCTTTTTTTTTTTTTTTTTTTTTTTTTTTTAACGTGTGGAAACCCCCTCGGGCCGTCACCCCACCGGGGTTTACGGCGGGGTGGTGTGTCGGAATCGGACCGACTAAAACCACACGGTGTGCCACTCTGCGCTTGAGATAGGAGGGATCCGGGAACCGCTGCTATTACGACATCCAGATCCCTCCTAGCGCCTGCCCGCTACCTCGGGCACCATCTGCGGATAAACTCTCTATTTCAGGCGACGCACGGCACACGCGGACGTCGCCTCCTCGCGGCTGGCCATTGTAGCGGATGGAGGGGAAAACCCGTCCCGTCCACCCGCAGCCACACTCAAGGCGGCATGAGGCGCTGGTATGCGCGCCTCCGCCGCCCGGCTCGCCGGCGGCGAATTGGGTCCGAGTGGATATCGTCCTCCCGGGCCTTCTCCGCCGCCTCCTTCCGCGAAATTACGTCTTCGCAGAAGGTTGCGACCGCGGTAAAACAACTGTCGCTACCGGCCATGGAGCGTATGACGGCCGGTAGCGAGAGATCTCCTCCAATAACTGCAGTGAGGGCCCCACGCTGCGCCGCCCAGGCGGAACAAACCGCTAGCGTGTGTTGAGCCGAGTCCTCACTGCAGTCGCAGTGGTGACAGGCGGGACTCAATTCCCTCCTGGCGACCGAGTGCAGATACTTCCCGAAGCAACCGTGCCCGGAAAGGACCTGCGTCAGTCGGAAGGAAAGGGTCCCGTGCTGCCGCCCTGCCCACTCGGCGATGACCGGCTGGAGAGCCTCCACGGCGGCAAAGCCAGCACGTGGAGCCTCCAGCCGGGACGACCAACGAGCCATCGTGGCTCGACGAGCGGCCTCTCGCCACTCGCGTATCTCTTCGGGCGGGGGCCGTATGCCGCTACCCGCCCGGAAGTCAGCCGTCCGCCGATAAACTTCGGCGAGCACTTCCGCCTCCAAATCCCACGGGGGAGTTCCGGCCAGGGCGCACGCCGCCTCCGTCGATACGGTGCGGTAACCGCGTATGGCTCTAACCGCCAATATCCTCTGAGGGCGCCAGAGGCGAGCCCTATTCTGGGCGGTCAGAGCCGCCGTCCACACCGTTGCACCATACAGCGCCATTGACCGAACAACCCCCGTGTATAGCCGTCTCGTCGCGACGCTGGCTCCACCCAAATTGGGCAAAAGTCGCCCAAGAGCAGAAGCAGCGCCGACCAGCTTTGGAGTAAGCTGTCGGAAGTGCTCGTCGAAGAGCCACCTGCCGTCGAGGATCAGGCCCAGATACTTCATCTGGGCCTTAATCGGTACGAGGACCGAATTGACAACGATAGAGGCACCGGGGGGTGGACCACGACGGGGCCCATGAAACAAAAGGGCTTCCGTCTTATCTAGGGCCACCCGTAAACCCAGCGCCTCAATGCGCCCGACCACCAAAGAGACTCCCACGGTGGCCAGGCACGCCGCCTCTTGAAAGTTCGCCCCCCGGGCTGTGACCAATGTGTCATCGGCGTAACAAATTACGCCCAGCCCGGGGGGAAGACGACCTCGAAGGGTCCAGTCGTATCCCATATTCCACAGGAGTGGTCCGAGGACGGACCCCTGTGGAACACCGCACGACATGGGCCGCCGCCTCAGAATACCATCTCGGTCCTCGTACACGACGGTACGCTCCTCAAGATAGTCTGCCACAAGCCGCCTCAGGTACTCTGGCACCCCGTGGTAGTGGAGTGCTTCACTGATGCAGCTAAATGGCAGACTATTAAATGCGTTGGCGATGTCCAACGACACCGCCAACAGCACGCCGCCACAGCTCACCGCCTCCTCGGTAACGGCCCTCAGGCGCAGCACAGCATCGACAGTCGAACGCCCCGCCCGAAAACCAAATTGGGCATCCGACAGATCGGGGCCCACCTCGCAGAGGTGCCGGACGATGCGGGCAGAGAGTATCCTCTTAAACAGTTTACCCGCCTCGTCCAGCAACACAATGGGCCTATAGGCCGCCACCGAATCGGTAGGCCGTCCCGGCTTCCTTAATAGGACCAGCTTCCCGCTTTTCCAGCACTCAGGGAAGTGTCCGGACGACAAGCTAGCGTCCAAGACCTCCCTGAGGCGGTCCGACATGTGGTCGAGGGTTCGTGCCAATACTCGGGCAAGTATCCCGTCTGGCCCGGGGGCGGTGTTCTTAGAGCGGATCCGTAGAACAACCGCCCCTACCTCCGATTCCCTGACGGGCGGAACACTGTCCTCGTTCGCCCCGTCGTCTCCGACCGTGAAGGCCATCGACGGGGATGTGTGCTCCACCCGTTGCGGGAAAAGGCCCTCGACCACTTCCCGCAGGAAGCTGGGCTGGAGTGTCTCTGTAAGGGGGGGGCCCGATGTGCGGAGCTTTTGTCGCGCCGCACGATAAGGGCGACCCCAGGGGTCACGATCGAGACCCTCCAGCATTTCCTTTCGCCTAATTTCTTTGGCGCGGCTGATGGCCAGCTTCAGAGTTTTCCGCGCCTCTCGGTACTCCTCATGAAGCTGGTCCTCCTCACCATCTTCACGGTGTCGCCGCCGACTACGGGTGTAGGACCTCCGGGCACGAGTACAGGCCGCGCGGAGGTCCGCTAACTCCTGGGACCACCAGTAAACCTCCTTCCGTGGAGGCCGACAACCTCGGATGCGGGGCATGGCCGCATCGCAGATCTGCGTAATCGCATCGCGGAAACGACCAGCCCCCATGTTGACCTCCTCGGCCGGAGCCTGCGGAGACAGCCAAGAGTGAATAATGGCTGCCTCCTCTAGTAGGTCCCTATTCAGTTTGGCTACAGCCCACCGCGGAAAGTGAGAAGAACGCCGCGCCGTGTGACCCCTACTGGGGTCCTGGGTCCGGGAGAGCTCGAATCGAATGTAGAGGTGATCCGAGAGCGTCTCAACCTCTTCCAGGACACACCAGTTCCTTACTCGTGCGGCGAGGGCAGGGGTAGCGAACGAAAGGTTCACTATCGACCCTCCCTGCTGTCGCACGCACGTGTTGGTGGAGCTCCTGTTCAATAAACAGAGGCCCACCGAGGCCACCCACTCCTCTACGGCCTCGCCCCTGGCGTCCGTCCTGGGGGAGCCCCACGCAATGGACTTCGCGTTGAAGTCCCCCAGCACTAAGACGTGCCCAGACGTTAGACGCCGCATCGAGGTTTCCAAGTTGTTAAGGAAAACCTCGAAGTCGCTCAAACTCCGGTTGGGGGAGAAGTAAACACCATATACGGTGATCCCCCCCCACTCGGCAGCAACATATCCAGTACCCTTGTCCCTTAGCGACAAGGGCGGGGAATGAGCCGCCGTGGAGCCGACGACTGCCACGGAACCGTCCCGGTCACCCAACCAGTTTGGACGGGGAGGAACGTAATAGGGTTCCGCGGCTACGGCAACACCGATAGACCACTGTGCCATGGTTTGCAGGAAAAGGTCCTGCGCCGCAGCACAGTGGTTGAGGTTCGTCTGGACAAGGAGGTTGGAGACTTGGTCCATTACTGAACCATCTCTACAACCTCCTCCATGGGCGATGATGTCGACGCAGAAACGACGTCAGAGGCAGCCTGGGTCGACTGGCTAGCCCCCGACACTTGCCGAGATGTGCGTGAAGGCTTGCAGCCCCCCTGTCCAATCTGATGATCGGCGGGCTTGTTACCCGCCGCACACGCTGGGCAGTGTGGGGCGGCAGAGCACTCTGCCGCCTTGTGCCCCGGTCGACCGCAGCGAAAACATAGTCCGCTACAGTCGAAACAGCTAACACACTTGGCGCGTGTGTGTCCCGATGCCAGACACTTAAAACACCTCATCGGTCTCGCCGCCAGGACTGTGATCCTAGCGCTGACGAGACCGATGAGCAGCCTACCGGCGTCGCCTAAAATTTTGGCTGCCGCTACGGGACAGCTGACCCACACCGCGCCAAGCCCTCCTGGACCGGGGCGGATGGTGCCGACCCTAATGTTGTCCATGTTGCACCCTGTCTTCTCTCTAACTGCAACGCGGACATCTTCGGCCGTTATAGAATCGTCCAGGCCCGAAATGCGCAACTCTGCACACTTAGTAGGCCTGGCGATCCTAACACCATCCGTGGCCGCAAACATGCCCCGCAACTTCTCGGCAAAGGCATCTGCAGTCTTTGCGCCTTCGGCTCCCGGGAACTCGAGGACTCGAGCTCCCGTCTGAGCGAGGCGCAACCTGACTCCATCCGTCCCGATGTCATTGGCGAGACTAGCCCGGGCCCTCTGAAAGATGGCCGCGTAAGACAGTCCGCCGTTAACCGCTTCCGGTGACACGGTGACCACTACCGCCGCGGTTTTGGGTACCTGCAGCTTGCGCGGCCTCTTCGTAGTGGCCACTGCCACCGACAGCGACTGCGGGGTAGAGGCTGCTTTTTGAGCAGCCTTTTTACCCCGCTTTCGGGACTTCTTAGTACCCCCGACTACCTGCCAACCATCCGTGGAAGGGGCAGATATGGGGGGAGCAGACGTGGAGGTGCCAGGTACAGCGGCTGGAGTGGAGAGCGGGGGAATCCCGCTCTAGACTTGGCCGCCGTTTTGGGCCCTGACCTCGGTGACCCTGTCTTGGCTGTTGCTTTAGCCGCCTGTTGTGCCCTCGGAGCAACCGCAGGAGCGGCAGACACAGACGCCACCGCCGCATAAGAAACACGACCGCCCGCAACGGGAGGCGTTGATGGCACCGATACGGTCTTAAGTCTATTTGCCGCAAGCGGCGGTCGGACAACTGGGGCCGGAGGCAGCCTCGCCTCCAGGCCAGCGAGACGCCCGTCCATCATGCGCCACACTGCGTCCGTGATTTGGCGCAGGTGGGCATCAGGAATACCCCCGAGGTTGGAAGAGGGGGTAAGTTGTGACGGAGTCGTGCCGTCTCTTTCGGGGCGATCTGCCCGGAATTGAGCAAACTGAGCACTAAGCTCAGTCACCTGCCCCGTCAGATGATCGTTGGCTGCCTGGAGACGAGCCATGTCTCCGATAAGGCTCTTCACGACCCCCGCAATAGCGGCAGAGGAGTCTTTAAGGGCTTTCACAAAACAGCCCTTAAGGTTACTAGACTTGGTGGCCACTTTGTGGATGATGGCCACCGCCGCGTTTGCTCTCTCCTGCATGGACGATGGTGTTTGGAGAACAGAACTCTCTACCATCGGCTCCTTGATTTTAAGTAGGAGATCTGCGACCTCCTCCTCCGCTAATGCTTCGCCGTCCGCCCTGACTCTTCTGTAGGCTCCTGCCTTGCAGAAAACGGAGCCTGACGGGATCGAGGCCGGAGTTCGTGACCTCCCTCTACGGCTGCTTGCGACCTTGGGAGGTAACATCTCCTGAGGCGTATCGCTGCCGTCATCCCTGGAGCGTCCGCGTTTCCGACTATCACAAAGCTCCGTTTCCATAAGCTCCAGTGTGTCCTCCTTCGCACTGGAGTTACTACCCGCGACAGATTTGGAGCGTAATCGCTCCGATGTTCTTCGGCTCCCAGCAGTCATAATAACTTCTGGGAGCCCCACCGAGGCAGGCATCCCAACGAATGCTTCCTCGTCGTTGGCAGAGAAATTGTTGCCCGCTCTTGTACTTTTCTGCTTCCTACTATCCATCTCCTTCTTTCCTTCGTTCGTTTTTATATTTTTGTTTAATTGAATATCCATAGTTGAACCCACGAGATGGGGAGAATAAAGGTCAACCCGGGCAGAGATCCCCAATACCCGGGCAAGCGTACATTTATGCCCAACCGAGGGGTCCGCAGGTGCCTCGGCTGGGGGTGCGCTTGCGACTGAACAACCCATCAGCCATGCATCCCCTGGTCACGCACCAGAACACGGGATTCGGGGTAATTTTTTAAAGAGGTTTTCTTCCTCGCAGTCCGGGCGGCTAAGCCAAGACCCTCGCCCCCGATTAGTGTCGCGAGACAAAATCACGACACTCCCTTCGGGATTACAATGTGACAACGGTGGCAGGAAGATTAAATCTTCCAATGCCTGCTCGGCGGCAGTGTGAGTACACACCGAGCCCGTTCTCCTTTCTCCACTATTGACAGTGGAGAAACGCCGACCCATGAAAGGGTCCCACTTCCGTGATTTTTTAATGAGGTTTTCCTCCTCATTGCTCCGAAGAGCGAAGAGCCAACAGAGGAATCGACAAAAATGCCCGCTCTGTTGGACCAAGCCTCAACCGAATGGCCGAAGAAAATGGCCTCCTCTTCTTTGTACTAGAGTATCAGCCGTTGGCGGTGATGTCCTCTTCTAAATGGTACAGGAAGAAACTGTGCCATCGCCAACGTTACCAGGGTGCACCACGTGGAGGTTTTCTAGCTCAGCACCCCTCTGCATTAGACCCTTGATCCAACCTTCTAACGTGAGCCTCTTAAGGTGTTGGTCGAGGCTCTTTGCTATCCCGTCCTCGGACCACTCCTGTGGAATATGGGATACGACTGGGCCCTTCGAGGTCGTCTTCGCCCCGGGCTGGGCGTAATTTGTTACGCCGTTGACACATTGGTCACAGCCCGGGGGGCGAACTTTCAAGAGGCGGCGCGCCTCTTCACCGTGGGAGTCTCTTTGGTGGTCGGGCGCATTGAGGCGCTGGGTTTACGGGTGGCCCTAGATAAGACGGAAGCCCTTTTGTTTCATGGGCCCCGTCGTGGTCCCTCCCCCGGTGCCTCTATCGTTGTCAATTCAGTCCTCGTACCGATTACGGCCCAGATGAAATATCTGGGCCTGAGCCTCGACGGCAGGTGGCTCTTCGACGAGCACTTCCGACAGCTTACTCCAAAGCTGGTCGGCGCTGCTTCTGCTCTTGGGCGACTTTTGCCCAATTTGGGTGGAGCCAGCGTCGCAACGAGACGGCTACACACGGGGGTTGTTCGGTCAATGGCGCTGTATGGTGCACCGGTGTGGGCGGCGGCTCTGACCGCCCAGAATAGAGCTCGCCTCTGGCGCCCTCAGAGGATATTGGCGGTTAGAGCCATACGCGGTTACCGCACCGTATCGGCGGAGGCGGCGTGCGCCGTGGGATTTGGAGGCGGAAGTGCTCGCCGAAGTTTATCGGCGGACGGCTGACTTCTGGGCGGGTAGCGGCATACGGCCCCTGCCCGAGGACATACGCGAGTGGCGTGAGGCCGCTCGTCGAGCCACGATGGCTCGTTGGTCGTTCTGGTTGGAGACTCCACGTGCTGGCTTTGCCCTCGTGGAGGCTCTCCAGCCGGTCATCGCCGAGTGGGCAGGGCGGCAGCACGGGATCCTTTCCTTCCGACTGACGCAGGTCCTTTCCGGGCATGGTTGCTTCGGGAAGTATCTGCACTCGGTCGCCAGGAGGGAATTGAGTCCCGCCTGTTACCACTGCGACTGCAGTGAGGACTCGGCGCAGCACACGCCAGCGGTTGGTTCCGCCTGGGCGGCGCAGCGTGGGGTCCTCACTGCAGTTATTGGAGGCAATCTCTCGCTACCGGCCGTCATACGCTCCATGGCCGGTAGCGACAGTTGTTTTACCGCAGTCGCAACCTTCTGCGAAGACGTAATTTCGCGGCAGGAGGCGGTGGAGAAGGCCCGGGAGGACGATATTCATTCGGACCCAATTCGCCGCCGGCGAGCCGGGCGGCGGAGGCGCGCATACCAGCGCCTCATGCCGCCTTGAGTGTGGCCGCGGGTGGACGGGATGGGTTTTCCCCTCCATCCGCTCCAATGGCCAGCCGCGAGGAGGCGACGTCCGCGTGTGCCGTACGTCGCCTAAAATAGAGAGTTTATCCGCAGATGGTGCCCGAGGTAGCGGGCAGGCGCTAGGAGGAATCTGGATGTCGTAATAGCAGCGGTTCCCGGATCCCTCCTATCTCAGGCGCAGAGTGGCACACCGTGTGGTTTTAGTCGGTCCGATTCCGACACACCACCCCGCTGTAAACCCCGGTGGGGTGACCACACGTTAAAAAAAAAAAAGGCTCTTGGCTATCAATCCGTGTACAGATATGATTATCGGAAGATAATAATAATAATAAATCGTTTATTTTCTCACCACAATATTCCATATACATATACAAACATTATGCTCAGTAGGTAATGCAATGTCTCAAGACAATATTGTGGAGGACTGGTACCTAAGCTAGGTAGAAACCCGTGTTATAGGTCATCAGGTCGTGAAATCATACGAAATATTATTTTGTTGATAATTGTATTTGTATTTTTTGGAGTTTGATGACTACTGTAGGCATATTTTTGTTCTGTTGTAATTATCTGTGTGTTAGTTCTTGATGTTGTTGTTAATACTTGTTAGTTCGTGGAACAAAGCTTATAATAAACGTAAAACTATTGAAAATAAGCCTCGAAGTGGCCGTCCGAAAAAAACATCCGCTAAGGAAGACCATTTGATAAAAAGGTTATCGACAAGTGATGTCCGAAAAACGGCTGTGCAAATAAGTAACGAGTTACAGGAAAATTACGACGTGAATTTACACGTTTCTACAGTAAAATGCAGACTAAAGGACTTCGGATTACATGGACGACGTCCAACTAAGAAACCTCTAATTTCTGCCAGGAATAGGAAGTTGTGGCTTGCGTTTGTGAAACGGTTCAGATTATGGACGAGCTCAGAATGGTCCAAGGTGTTGTGGAGTGACGAAAGCAAATTTAATTTAGTGTCATCTGATGGTATACGGTACGTGCGACGTACTGTAAACAAAAGATTTGATGTCCGATACCAAATACCCACAGTAAAGCATGGAGGTGGCAATATTATGGTCTGGGGATGCTTTTCTCGCCGCGGAGTCGGACCTTTAGTTAAGATAGAAAGTACTATGGATCGCTTTATGTACGTAGATAAATTAAAGCAACAAATGCTACCCTATGCTAAAGCAAATATAGAACCTGGTTGGTATTTTCAACAAGACAATGACCCAAAGCACAAATAAAAACATGTCAACGACTTCATGAAACTCGCTAAAATCAAAATTCTCGACTGACCAAGTCAAAGCGCCGATTTAAACCCGATAGAGCATCTTTGGGAAGAACTGAATCGCCGCGTAAGATGTCGAAACTATTAAAATAAAGATGCTTTATATGAAGCACTAAGTAACGAATGGAGCCGCATACCCATTGATCGTTTGCAGAAACTAGTTGACTCGATGCCGGCGCGTTGTGAAGCGGTCTTGAAGGCTAATGGATGTGCAACGAAATACTAATAGTTAATATCAAAAATAATATTTTTATTATTTTATTCTATTATATTCCTATCTGACCATGAACCATCGTTAGAAGAATTCTCGCTAATCTGCATGCGTTGTGGCGCTATAGCCTGTTCTAAATGTATAAATTCTTTTTCAATAGTTTTTCTACTAATATCTACTTTGAGCAATTTTGGATAGGGACTAGCGGGATTATCATCTGTGTCTAGAACTGTAGGAGCTGTACATTCCGATGTAGAATTATATGACATAGTATCTTCATCATCGTCAGCTACTAAACTTATACTATCGGCTGTCTCAGCTCTTTCAGCCTGGTCACCTACAGGTGTTAACTTTTTATCACTTGTATCCTCTGGAGATACACACATAGAGGAAGAACTGCTATTTTTACCACTACAGTAACTGTCAAATCCAAGGCACTCAATAGAACTAGGGCTCACAAGGCTATCTGGTAATAACTCAACAGATTCTGAATTATGTTTAAGGCCAATACTACTACTATGTGATAGGGAATGAACAAATGCCTCAGAATCAGGAGTTGTTTTCAGACTTTGTGACAATACTTCCACTGAATCGGAACTGTTTCTACTGGACACCAATGATAATATATTTGATTTAGACGAATCACGCCTCTCATTTGCTAAAGGAACGTCATCTTTTAAAGATTTTGTGATTTTGTGATCTACAACCTCTGTGTCTGACATGATAAGCTGACTTTTGGAGAACAGATCATCTTGACTGTCATATTTGGTGTCAGAAATGACATTCATAGATTTAGCTTTAGGCGGTCGAACAATAGTTCCATCGTCTTGTTTAGGCTGTTCGAAGAAGGAGCCCACGAATGATCCCCACAAGCTCTGTGATGTGGATTTGGACGGGCTTTCGGTGACAACAGGTTGTTCTTTAATTGGAGCTTCTTGTGTACTATCGGCACTCATTGTAAGGCCCCAAGACGCAAAGAAATCTGCATTGTCTTTTTGTGGAGTGTTAGTGTGCCCTGAAGAAGGCTTTGTTGTAGTCGGAGGTTGGGACTGTTCGTCGGCCTCTTCACCACTCTCGTTACACAGTTAATATCAAAAATAATATTTTTATTATTTTATAAGATTAAAAATTTTTCTTTATGTTTCCTTTTTGTGTAGAAATACATTACATTTAAGTGTCTTAATTTGTGAAACGTATCATTACTTCAAATATAATCTTTGATTGGAAACAATTTTGTTATCATTTTTTGTGATATGGAATAAAATTGAGTTGCCAAAATACTTTTGAGCGCTACGGTATATATTTAGAAATATATAAGAATGTTTATAAGCAATCTGGTAAATTTAATATCAGACGGACATATTGGAGATGTGTCAAGTGATTTTATTACTGTTTCCCAGGTCCTATTGTATAGGTGTTCGCAACGCAGAAGTGGAAATGAAGTTGGCTGCATGTTTCGTGGAGAAGACCCGGAGTCACGTGAGGAAGTTGATCAAGGAAATCGATGATGGAGAATATCTGAATCTTGACCACTTTACTATACAGTTTGGAAGGAAGGTACTGGACACCAATACCTTACTTGTGGAGAAACCTATAGCTAGGACGTTCTGGTAAGGCTTTTGGGCTGTCATCTTCAGAAGCCTTGCTAAGAGTTCGAAGTTACTGATTACGTTGTAAATAAAAGAATTTAGTCATCGTCTTTTCTTATATATCTTTTATTTTACTAACTCCTTAATACACAGATATTTTACAGAGAGCTAATTTTTAAGCTTTGTCAAGAGCTGACTATGTTGCACTTTCGTTTTCACTCGAAAGTTCTTTCAAAAAACTTTCAGAAGCAAAAAAAAATTTGTAAACCCCCTTTTAAATTACTTAAATAATTAATATCTTAAAATTAGAAGCTTTAAAAATGGTACAACTGACTTTAATGGAGCCACATCGTGGTAATAACCCAACCATATTCTTCATTCGTTACCCTATATTACTTGAAGGAGACCAAACGAGTAGGTAAGCCTTTAAAAAAACAACTTTCAAATTATTTTTAAAATAACAGAATTCTTTTGTAATAAATATAAAAAAAAACAAATACAGTTGAATTGAAAACCTCAAAACAAAAATAAAATGCAGAATCAACTAAATGCAATTAACCTGCATCTACACTGATACCTTGAAAATACCCTAAGGCATATAATCTTTAGGAAAAACACTTATATATGAAACTCCCTTTTCAGCCACCGGCCTAAACTTGTCCCCAATAGTGACATTTTTGGTAATATTCCCCCTTTTGCCAATTTTCGCCCTCTTCTTCAACTTCGTAACAGATTCTGCCACTTTAGTTTCCAACGTGTTTTTGGCACCAAACGCCACCTTCTCAGGCTTAGGCTTGACTGTTTGGATCTTGTTCTTTTCTTTAGGCTTGTAGTAGAATACCTCCCAGGCCAGGGTTATCATGGCCAGGCCTAAGCCGAAGAGAGTTGCAATAAATACTCCACCTGAAATTGGGAATATATTAATCAATCAATCTATTGCAGTCCATTGCATGACATAGATCTCTTTCTATTAACGAACGCCATTCGGTTCATCACCACACAGTCTTGTGTGATTCCCTCTATCTCAGCCACCTTCCTTAGATAGTATATGGCTAGCACAAATAGTATATTTCCACGAAATGGCACAGGATATAAGCAGGTCCAATCGCGAACGTCTTGACTCGATGACGTCGTGACTTATCGGCGCTGATAGGCACCAAGACTGCTCGCTACACTAGCAAATATTGGTGCAAAATGTATGAATAGTTATGCAGGGGTAGTAGCATCCACCACATAAATAAACAAGGAATATTGTAAATAAGACCTTCCATAAATGATATTCACGAAATTTAACATGCTCGTTACTTTTTGTGGAGAAAGCGGGTATCATGTCCCTCCGACATAAAGGGACATCAAAGCGCTGTGTGGAAGTCGCCACAGTTATTTAATTTATGAGACTGTAGTATATAAGTTATGTTATCGGAATAAAAAGGATAAAACATAGAACTTTAAATCAATGTCTGGTAATCCAGGAAAGGCCATTCTTACAAGTATGCACAGCCCAATACCGAAGTTGATGGTTAAAGTTGACACGAACTAAAAAAATGGTAAGTATTCGTCAATTACTTTCCCAAATATTCTACCTTAAAAACCATGTAAGTCAGAATCCTAGGTAATACATCATCAGCACCTCCATTACCTTACATCATCATTGGCATCATCATCCCACATGTGTACTATTCTAATCCATAATTCGCAATATCACTACTTTCCACCCATATCTTCTTCAACTTATTGCTTTGGTATTTGATAGTTTAAAAACATATACCCAAACTGTCCAAGGTTATCCCTTCTGATTCGTCAGCATCTGGACAAGCTTGTCTGGCTGACTCGTTCCAATACCTGTGAATTATCTTTATACAATAAAGCTGAGGATCTCTGAAATAACAAGTAGGATTTGAAGAAATATTTTTTTCTGAAAGTCTACTTCTTAATATAGATTACGGGTTAAATATCATAGTATGTCGAAAGAAAAACAATGATTTTTCCATCACGATCATTTGGTCACATTTTACTTGCTATTAATGCTTCAGGTAAAAAACATTGTTGAGGAGGTTGTTGAACATTGTTCATCATTTCCATCATCATTCAACTGTATTTGTTTTTATTGAGTCAATACAATAGGTTACAATGGTAAATGATTTTAGGTGGTTTCTTTAAAGAACATCACTCATCTATATATAAATTAAGCTAGGAAAAAGGATTATTACAGGACAATACACTTCTGTAGTGATACGTAAATCCTCGACCACAGTGAGAAACTGAATGTAAGAACAACTTACTTCGACGCCAATTGCTCCAAAAAACGTTCCTTCTGCAACTCCAGCAGCGCCCTGGAGAGGTCTTCTTGCAACCTAGACCCTTGCTGCACAGCTATCGCGTAAGGTTGCTCAGCGAAAACCTCGCCCACTTCCGTCAGATTGCAGTTACGAGTGACTTCTTATCTATAGAATAATAAATAAATATGGATGAACAAAATAATAAGTCTAAACAGCTGTGCGCAATGCCACGTAGATAATAAACGAGAAATAGATAAAAAAAAGAAAAACACAATAAAGCAGATTTTTTACTTATACTGAAAAATTTATGTATCAATAAAGGTCTCTCCTTAGAAAGAAAGTTTTGGTCTACTAAAGGTTACTATACCAAACTTCCCTGACGGGTTAATATAGGATTTGTGGCAAGTTTTTCTTCTCTGTGCAATTTTATTATTTCACGCAATTTACTCCCTTAGTCGGCTCTTACGACAGCCACGATAGGCTATTTATCAACTTACTTTATTTCAGCAGAGTCATGTATAAACGCAAAGTCTGCATCTGTATGTTCGTTGACTTGTCGAAAGCCTGTTTTCGCATCAGGGACGGGACCTGTACCAAAACTGAAATTGAATAAAACTCGGATATTAAGTCTAACGTAATATTTTTTCATATTGTTCACACTGAACTTAGTTTTAACCAGTAAAATTTATATCACCAAATATCCAACTGTCTACGTACTTCTAATGTATTCAAACAAATTTCTACCATTAATTACATTTTTTTTCTAACACAATTAACCTCCTCAACAATGTTTTTTACCTGAAGCATTAATAGCAAGTAAAATGTGGCCATATTGCTCTCTAATAGGATAGTCCCATACTCTGTACTGAGCTTGATCTGATGTGGCATTTAGCGTGATCTCTTTCCATACCCTGCAAGTAGTAAAAGTAAACTATAAATTGGAAAAGCCGTTTGGCAAACAGCTCTTTGTTTAAGCAGCAGTTTAAATTTATAAATTTGTGTATAACTAAAAATTGGTACCAACTTAAGCATTTCAGACTTTCGCGAGTTTTACACATACGCAGTTTGAAACGTCGGGAAATAGAAGATATAGTAACTTTTCAAGTAATTTTGTTCTGAGTAAGTCCCGCTGTAAGACAAAATATTTACTATGAAGTTTGATAAGTTTACAAACAGAATTTAATTTTGTAAATACAATTAACATATATTTGCATCAAAAACTTCCTCAAATTGTCGTCTAATGGTACTATTTTCTAGAAGATTGGCAGCATAACCAGAAAAAAGTAAGATGCTAATTCTCTGAACTTGAAATATGTAGGTCACAAGAGAAACTAACACTTTTTAAGCAACCACGAATGTTAGATGAGTCCGGGTTCCAACGATAGGCATCACTTTCGATCCACTCACCATTTTAGAAAAAAATTAAATTCAACATTCTTTTGGAATTTAAAAAAATATAGAACAAGCAATTTTAAAATGTAATAATGAAGTGTAGGACAACTGAATAACACGTAAAAAGATTAAGCTTAAGAGCTTAGATGAAGAAATTCTCACTATAACCTCTACGCTGAAGGCCAGAAGATGATAATTTAAGGCTGCTATATGTATTCCTCTTTCAAATGCTCAAAAGAAATAAAAACATTATTAGGATTGACAAAAAATTCCAAAAAAGAATACTTTACCATTCGAAATTAATCCATGAAGTTTTCGGTCGAATAGATAGTAAAATAGTTATTAACTTTAGATAAATGACTTCCAAATACAGAAATTTGCCATCAAACAGAATAGTGAAATATTTTAGTTTATAAGAAAGACCAAAAGTATAAAAAATTCTACCAATTATTAACTCTTACCAATGAGAATCCCAGTTTGTTCGAAGTAAGGTGCTACGAAGTCAATGACTTCTTCTCTTTCTGCTGTCATAGTTAACGCTGATATAGCGATGTCCGTCTCCTTAAAAAAGATAAAACCATCAACAGAAGAAGATATTGACTGAGATGCGATGTGAGCACTCCGTAACGGGCGGACCCTTTTGAGGGCAGAAAAGGGAACATCGGGGCTTCTATACAAGAGGGGGTCATCTACAAGCCGTAGGTGGCCCGAAGTAAGTCGAGGTTTCAGAAATTTCTTTACTAGAGTGCACCTGGTTCCTCGGCTATTAGTACCTGAAATTGCGTGCGGTTTTTTGTAGGTTCGAGTACAACGTAACTACGAGTACTCGACAGGAGTATCCGGGGGATTGTCACACAGAAAAAAAAAGAATTCAAGAATTTTTGTCTATTTCAATAGAAAGTCCCAGGTAAACATACACTGTTTATGACCTCATGTATTTCTTGTCTTCTCTAAGGTAGGTCCAGTTTTAAGGAAATTAAGCCATGTATATCATGACTAGAGATTTTATGTTACTATACTATGCTGGCCAGACCGGTCGGTATAGGGTTTGTTTCAAGTTTTCCTTCTCTTTTGCTCCCTTAGTCGGCACTTACGTCTTCCACGAGATGAATAAGGGTAGTAACACTTTGTATTCTTTATACGTCACCATATGGACGTACTACATACAATGTTACTACTTGTTTATACCTGAAGTAAGTTTTACTTAAACAAGTTTTGTAGCTAATCATGAGATGTAGTAATGTTTTATTCCAATTCACCTGAGTGATATCACTCGGGTGAATGAAGCAGAATTTTTAGTGTCCTCATTTCGCCTTTTAAGACTTTAAACTAGGTGATGATAATGTACTCTTAGCTGATTTTGGCCATTTCGGTGACTCTCTCTAGAGAACAGCCAACTGCACAGGAGATATTTGAGCGTACACGTGTGTGTGCAAACACTCTCTGTTTCCTTACTCTCACAATACAATGAGATGGCTATCCAACACGAGCGGGAAGAGATCAGGCGTAGTGTCGACGTTTTTACGTGCTCTCTGAGTCACGTGGAAGACCCCAAGGGAGCATAGTGGAATAAACCGTAATAACTCACCCCTCTCATAAGATCTCCCACAACACCATCTCAAGTACCATTAGGAAGCTTCTTTCCGAAGTCTCCACTCTTTGGACTAACTATTTCGTAATCAAATGCTATTGTCTGAAATCATAACAGTTTGATACTCATATTTAATTACACTTACAAACAAACAACAACCTCAGTCATGCGGTGAAACGCAAAAATTAAAAAAATAATTTTCTCAAAGGAGGAATTATGTACAGTTCCACACTCCTTACGACAAATTTAAACTGTCATTTTTTAAATTAATTAAAATACTTATTGTTAAGACAGTTTCTCTAGGTATCTATTTATGGTCCTTTACCGTCGAAGATTATTTGCAAAATAAGTTTCTCTTCTTTCGTTTAACTCTATGGTTTATTTTTTTATTTGATTATCAAGTGACAATTACAAACTTTACTTTTAATATATTCTCCTTACTTCAGATAACCTCTGTATGAGATCTATGCAATACCCCTCGTAGAGGGGTTGCTCATCTTCATCCAACATCTGTTTGCCCGATTGGGGGTCAATCCTTTGCAGCGTCCAGGGTATAAGCCTTGAAAAAACATGTTTTTTTTTAATATTTATAAACATTTACAACAGAGTTGTAGTATTTATTAAAAACAAACAGAACCACGTAAGAACTACTGAGCCTGCAACGCAACATCACTGATATTGCTATAGTTATTCATACACGAGTCGCTAATTACAGTACTGTAAACTGGATTCTTAAATATACATACATAAAATCACGCCTGTTTCACCGAGAGGGTAGGCAGAGGCATATTTAACGGCTACTTTTCAGCAGTGTTTTATTACCACGTAATAGGTGGTGATGTTTTGTTTGCCAGAGCCTCGTCCGTCGATCAACAACTTGAAGGTGAGGTTGTGGTGACCTGAGTTCTTGGTGGGAAGCTTATGCACCATTTTTGAACGTCTTGTCAACATCTATTTCATCGTCATAATAGTCTTTGATAGGGGGTTAATGGCCTTTAATTGCTAAGCTGAAGGTCGTGGGTTCGATTGCCATATTGGACAAATATTTGTGTAATGAGCACGAGTATTTGTTCTGTGTCTGGATGTAATTTGTCCGCAATATGTATGTATTTAGAAATATTTAAGTATGTTTTTCAGCAGTCTGATTACCATAGCACAGGCTTTACCTAATTTCGAATCTGACAGCCGTGTGCTAGATGAGTATAAAAAAAATCAACCACTTTTAATACTCCATTGCTGGACATAAACCTCTCCTCAGAAAGGAGGTTATGGACTACTATACCACGTTGGTCAGACGAGTTAATATAGGGTCCGTGTCAAGTATCGCTTCGTATTGCAATGCTGTTGACCAGCGTAATGTACACCTTTAGTCGGCTCCTGCGATATCCATGGGACGAATACAGGTGGTAACATTCCGTATTCGTAACCCGTCGCCACACAGACGATATCTCAATGGATAGCGTTAAAAATTTACAGCCAAGCTTAAAATATCTTGTTTGGAGAACCACTTCTCACGCAAATACTCCCAAATTCAGAATTAAAAATAACACATCCAGTTGCAAAGAGGAATTAAATTCACTGTATATACATTTTGAACATCATGCTCTGACCAAAATAGACATTCTTACCACTGCTGTACCGATCCTGAAAAACATCCTAGGCGGTTCCAATTCTATATCTGGTAACAATTTATACTCATCATTGGAAGACCAAGTGGCTACCACCTGAGTGCTAGAATCTGGCTTTTAGTTGGATAAAATGAAACGTGAACGGTGGAAGAGCCCAGATCTGTAGGAAGATGAGAAAAAATATTGTAATTTATTTATTCAACCCAACAAGGAACTACTCGCATCTTGGGACAGATACACCAAGGACAGAGTAATAAAGTCAGGGTAGGAGATACCGAAATTAGAATGTTAAAGTAGGTACTTAGGCAGCAATCACTCAAAGATAACGAGGATTCGTGGCCATAAAACAATCATGCGCATAAATATCTGCATGAAAAATACCCCCTGGTTCCTAACTTACCTATCAGCATCCCAATAAAACGTTGTCTCATTACTGATGTCTGCATCTTCTGTGAATTGCCTAAGGATCTTCTCCTTTCTGGTATTCATGGTTGGTTTGGTGTCATCACAGTCCACTGTTGCAGTGATGAAGGAAAGCTTCCGGTCTAGTTTTGAATATACTTCGGCAATGTATCCTATTAACGAGTTGACAATATGTTTCGTTTTCTGTGGAACGAAATAAATAATTCTTAAATTTCTGTTTATATGACACCTTTACAGTACAGTTGACATTGACGACAGCTGTTTTAACGCGGTCGCAACCTTCTGCGAAGACGTCATTTCGCAGAAGAAGGCAGTGGAGGAGGCCCCGGAGGACTATCTCCGAGTCCGAGTGGGACCTAATTCGCCAACAGCGAACGGCTGAGACTGAGTGTCAAAGTCAAAGTCAAATTCGTTTATTCATTTAGGTCACAAAAAGACACTTATGAACATTATAAAAAAAAACAATAAAAGATGAAGAATCTGTCGATTAAAATTACAGCTAGCTGCAGTAGAGTGGTCAGAAAAGAACCCAGGAAAGAAACTCACCACCTCTCTTTTGGCGGCGGGTGGACTGGAAAGGTTTCCCCTCCATCTGCTACAGTGATCAAAGGCCACGTCCGCATGTGCCGTACGTCAATTAAATAGAAAGTTTATCCGTAGATAGTGCCCACATCAATGTGGGTGGGCTCTGGAAGAGATCCGGAAGGCTTGATAGCAGCAGTTCCCGGATCCCCCTGAATCCAGGCGCAGAGTGGTTTTAGTCTGCCCGATTGCATCACACCACCTGCTGTATTTTTTTCCCTTAGGTGCCTCTTACGACGCCCATGGGATGAATAGGGATGGTGACACTCTATATTCTTGATCCGTCACCATATGGCGACTGACTTCGTCATGTGTTTATGATATTATTAATCGTTTATCATATTTATTTAATATTTAGAGATCCTTTTATTTTATTTAATAATTTTGAAGTTACTATCCCTTTCCGCATAAATGCGTACAGGTATTAAATTGAAATTCATAACAAATACTCAGGTCTACAATACTTTTAAGCTGTAATAAAATCAAACATCTATATCAAAGCAATTTGTACGGAACCCTCGATGCGCGAGTCCGCCTCTCACTTTGTCAGTTTTTTTGAGAAGCCGTGATATTCTAGTCAAACCAATCTAATATCAAAGCATGTATCTGCTACCGACTCTCTTAAAACATATTGTGCAATCTTATTCTGTTGCCGATATTATTTCTTCTGTCTCTCTCGTTTAGAAATCAGAAGAGTAGAAAAAAACTCCCAAAAGTTTTTAAAATTTATTGAATCTCACAGTTTCTTTGCATGTGTTTGCGCCTATTTTTGGAAGGTTTGCTGTGTATTTTAGATTATCATCGCACTTGTAATTCCTGAGTTGAAGGCGTTCAAAGGTGGCAGTAGTAACTTCCCATCAGGTGACACGTCTGCTCGTTTGCTTCCTCTTTAATAAATAAAGAAAAAAAACTGCTACACTAGATATACTTTGACACCAGTTTTTAACACCTAAATACTTCACAGATGTTGATAGAACTTTGTACGAGCTCCTGGGAGTGTCACATGTGCGTGTATGAGTACACGCCGGTCTCACCAGAGACTCAGCTCGGGCACTGAAGTCCATGAGACCTGAACCCAGTTTTTACATCATCGTCGGCCGGAATGGGTTCGTTACAGATACGTATAAACGCGTAAGTAATAACCTGGAGACGCAATTTCTTATTCCAACTGATTCATAGAGATTTCTTATTTAAGGTCAGATAAAGTTCGACATATCACCTACAGCGAGAAGCATAATTACGAAGATTTATACTATTTCTAAATCGTGTTATGAAAGTTCTCTAATACATACAATTTTCAACCGTCTTCCGCTCGACCGATCTGCTTTCACGGATGGACGTGTCCTATTCGAAGTACAAAGCGCCTACCACTATTTCAAAATCTAGGTGTTTATTAAACTTCTGCCTACCCCTTTGAAAGTATAAAACCATGAGAATCACTTTCTTGTATAAGGTATACTTAATCTGAATCATGTCCAAGCAAATTAATTGTATAATAATTATATTAAAAACCAAGAAACCTAGATGATAGTGACTTTCTAAGTTACTCCTGACGTTTGGCGTTCTCCCATCCTCTCGTTAATAAAGAATTTTATTATCAGGCGGTAAAGGAAAAATTGGTGCGTCGTAGTTTTCGGTGGATACTTCTCCTCACAGACTATTCAACTTTTGACGTCAACCAACTGGTGCTGCCGATAATCATGCTCCACGTAGACCCTGGAGAATGCTGCAGAATTTTGAGGAAAGAAGACTGTATTTGTCCAAAAGATTTTCAGGTAAAGTGTAGTTTTGGAAAATTAATACATATTGTGTTCTTGTTTCCAATTATCTTTTAATCATTTTTGTTTGGTCTGGCTACACATTTTACTAATAGAATAGAGTAATAAACATTAGAAGTATATTTAACGCTAAGAGTCCCAGGAGATCACCTAGACGCTGTGTCCGCTTAGACGACAAAGGATCTCTAAATATTAAATAAATATGATAAACGATTAATAATATTATAAACACATAACGAAGTCAGTCACCATACGGTGACGGATCAAGAATATAGAGTATGACCATCCCTATTCATCCCATGGGTGTCGTAAGAGGCACCTAAGGGAAAAAATACAGCAGGTGGTGTGGTGCAATTGGGCAGACTAAAACCACTCTGCGCCTGGATTCAGGGGGATCCGAGAACTGCTGCTATCAAGCGTTCCGGGTCTCTTCCAGCACCCACCCACATTGATGTGGGCACTATCTACGGATAAACTTTCTATTTAGGCCTGACTTTATTACTCTGTCCTTGGAGTATCTGTCCCAAGATGCAAGTAATTCCTTGTTGGGTTGAATAAATAAATTACAATATTTTTTCTCATCTTCTAACAGATCTGGGCTCTTCCTCCGTTCGCGTTTCATTTTATCCAACTACAAGCCAGATTCTAGCGCTCAGGTGGTACCAAGGGGTATTTGTCATGCAGATATTTATGCGCATGATTGTTTTAAGGCTACGAATTCTCGTTATCTTATAGTGATTGCTGCCTAAGTGCCTATCGAACCCACGACCTCCTGCTTAGCAATTAAAGGCCATTAACCCCCTATCAAAGACTATCATGACGATAAAATAGATGTTGACAAGACGCTCAAAAATGGTGCGTAGGCTTCCCACCAAGAACTCAGCTCACCACAACCTTACCTTCAAGTGGTGACCTGTTGATCAACGGACGAGGCTCTGGCAAACAAAACATCACCACCTATTACGTGGGAATAAAACACTACTGAAAAGTGGCCGTTAAATGTAATAAATAATAATTAATAAATCTTTATTTGGAACTAATAACAAAAATTACATTTTTTTAAAATGAGTTTGATAATGACTGCATTAGTGAAACACTGTAGCGCAGTCACTAACGCCCACCCTTGAATGAGGCGCACACGTTCCTTATTATAATTTAATTCTAAATAAACAAATCTGTGGAGTATATAGCTGTGTGTGTGTATGTATGTGTGTGTGTTTGTATGTGTGTGTGTGTGTGTGTGTGTGTGTGTGTGTGTGTAACGTGTGTGGTTATGTGTGTGGATGTAAAGGTGAGTGTTGTATTATATAACCGATGCAATTAATTCTTCAGTGTCTTCGTAGGTTAAGCCAAGCAGCCATTTCGTAACTCGTGATTTGCACTCTAACATAGTAGTGGGATATATGTTCAATATTTTGTTTATTTTGTTGTATAAAGAGGGGGCAAAGAAGTTAAAGTGTCGTTTGGCCAGTTGTATTTTACACAATTGTATTTGGCAAACTTTATCTATTCTACGTTTCTTCGGAGGAGGAATAAAGGGGAGATCTGCGTGCTTTCGAAGTACAACTGTTAAAAGGAAGAGTTTTCTAACAGTTAAAATCTCAAGTTCATTGTATAACTGAGTTGTAGCGAACCATATAGGCTTAAAGGACATGATTTTTAATACACCTCTGTGTGCTCTTTCGAGAGTAAGGAGATTGACTTTGCCCGCACAGCCCCAAGCCGCAATACAATATCCTGCCACTGACTGCACTAATGCCAAAAATATAATTTTTAATGTAGGGAAGTCGAGAACTGAACGCAGCTTCCTGATCAGATACATGAGTTTTCTAATTCTATTATTTTGATATGTTCTCTCCAAGAAAGATGATTGTCAATCCAGACCCCAAGATATTTGATTTTGGATTTAGAAACGATTTGCAAACAGTTGCAGACAGCTTTTCTTTCACAAGCAGGTGCATGAGCTACTAGGATAAAAGAGGGAGGAGGAAGTGAGGCCGAGCTTGGTGAGAAGGTGTGGCACTTAATTTTATCTGCATTTAGTGTTAGTAAGTTCCGCGAAAGCCAGTGGGTTACTGTAGCCAAAGCTGCTTCAGCATGAATGTGAAGATCCGCCCAATTCACCCCATCCACAAGCAAAACAGTGTCGTCAGCGTACACAATTATTTTACAATTTTGTATAGCTAATTTGTAAAGATCGTTAATGTAAATTAAAAACAGGATAAGTCCTAGGACACTACCCTGGCGGACCCCAAAAAGCAAAGGTTCACGCTCGCTAACGACACCACCCACCCTAACACATTGAAAACGATTCTCAAAATAATTTTTAAAAAGATTGTGGACAACGCCCCTTACACCACTACACTCCAGCCTCTAGAGTAGGGTGGAAATAGGAACAGTATCGAAGGCTTTTGAAAGGTCTAAAAATAAAGCAGCAGACTTAAGGTTATTATTAAGATTTATGGTAATAGAATCTGTCAAAGTTATGTCTGCATGTTCAGTCGATTTACCTGCCCTGAAACCAAATTGATTGTTTGCAAGAATATTAATGCTATTTAAGTACTTTATTAGTCTATCATTGATTATTTTCTCCAATATTTTAGAGAAAGTTGTTAACATTGAAATAGGTCAATAATTCTCGACACTGGCCCTATCACCACCCTTGTGTATCGGCAAAATAAGACCAATTTTAAATACATCAGGGAAAACACCCTCCAGAAGACATAAGTTAAAAACATGATTCAGTACAGGTGTTATAATAGGCCCAGCCTGTTTAACGATAGAAACTGGTATGTTATCTCACCCTGTAGCCGATGTATTTTTGAGACCAACAATAAAATTGTTAATCTCAGTAAAGTCAGTAGCAAGAACAGCCATCGACGTTTAGAGAGGAACCATAACATCAAATTCTGGGTAAACAGTGCCTAGATTCGAGGTTGGTTTTGAGGCTAAATTTTTTCCTACGTTAGCAAAATACTTGTTGATGTCATTCGCAACAACGATTGGGTCTGTATCAGAACTAAACAGATCATCACCAGTGATTCGCTCTCTATTCATGTTGCCATATTTCTTAACGAGTTTCCACGTTGCCTTTGAATTATTAATAACACGTTGAAATTCACCATGTTCATAATCTTTTTTAACCTTTTTTAATAAATTATTACAGAAGTTTTTGTAGCGATTGTAAATTACAAATACAATGGTATTTTCTGGGTGTTTTTTTAATTTGAGGTAGAGTTTATCACGATTTTTTATGCAAATTGAGGAGGACCAGGAGTTATCCATGGTTTTATTATTTGTTTCCGGCTAGAATTACCAATGTACGCTTATTATTTTTAATAATATCCGAGATTATACTCACAAGTAACGACGCCGCTTGATTTGCGTTACGACAAGATAATATGAGACCGAAATTTGTTACCGCCAATTCACTTAAACAGGCATTAATGTCGAGACGCATGGTATTATGTTTATTTAGCTTGGATTTAATATTGATGTTACAACTCAAGATTACAGGCACATGGTCGGTGTGAAATACATGTGTCGAAAACAAGGGTGGTAGCTTTAGATTTGACTTTTAAAATCACGTGATCCAAGCAGTTCTTATTTCGAGTAGGAAGGTTGTGAGCAGGCATAAGGTCATGAAACATTAGTGTATTTAGATATCGATTATTAACAGAAGCGTTACTGTTGGGTCCTATGTTGATGTTTACATCACCTACAATTGCTATATTTTGAAAGTGCTTTAAAGAATTTAGGATATTGTTTAGAGACTTCGTGAAATTGTCAGTATGTCTAAAAGATGGTGATCGATAGATGGCTATAAGAGCAAATTGTTCTTTATGTTTCATGATTAGACAATTTGAGTCCGCTAAATTTGGTATTTCTACAGAGTACTTTATATTTTGTTTTATGTAAATTACCACGCCGTCATTTTGAAGACGGCTATCTGATATGTGAAATGAATAACCATCAAGTATAGGAATAATAGGACACTGGCTTAAGCGGCATTCAGTTAAAACTATAATGTCCATTTCGATCGGAATTCTGTGTAGAAAAGTTTGAAAGAGGTCAAGATTACGTGAAATACTTCTAATATTAAGTTGAATTATGTTTAGGAAATTTGTGTTATTACTTAAGTATAGATCACACTGTTCAGGACTACAAATATGGGGTTCAGAGACTTCCAGTAGTTCGATATCATTTACAACATCCAATCCATCCATAAATAATTTGTAAATGAATAGAACCTGTGCAATCTGTGAATTGTTTATATATAAAAAAGGATTTGTACGGAGGTAAATATTTGGCACCAGAATAATTATAAAAGATAAATATTTTTGTCCGACGGTGACACCAATTGCTTTGTGTTTGTGTGTTTTAGTACGTGAATGTGTATTGTAATTGCCAATTGTGTAAAAATAGTAATTTAAAAGTGTAGTGTAGAAAGTATACAACAAAAATGTAAAATTTAGTAGGTAAACACAGTAGTATATTGTAATATATGAGTTTACTAACATACAAAAGCTCATGACCCCCATTTTAGGTAGTAGATAATGTTCATAATATTGTAATGAATACAAAGATTGTATAAAGTAGTTATATAAATTTTAAAATAGTGTTTTTAAATTAAAGTAAATTCTAATTAACAAAACTTGAGAAACTAGTCATTCCAGCGGTATACTGCTCAGATCACTCTCATCCTTTATAATGTAATGAGGCGCACTATCAGTTTTACGGAGGTAAATTTTTCCGTGAGACACCCAGCTGTATTTGAAATTATTTACTCTTGCAAAATCTCGTGCCAGGAAAAACAATCTTTTCATTTTTGCTGATAAATTCTCCGACACATATATTTTTTTATTTGGCCCAGCTAATTTAAGGGATTCTGTGGTTAATTGATTACATTTTTCAAATTTTTTGTACATGTAAACAAACTTTTCCCTCATAACAACGCTTGTGAAATCCACGATAATAGGCCTGTGTTCCGATCCCTTACTATGAGTCAGAAAAACATCCCTCACTTCATGAGGTTCAACGGTTACATTGATTAATTTACCAAGGTTTGTGATTGTACTCAACAATTGGAGTTTAGTCTCTTTATTCGGAACAGGAATATTCCGAACTTCCATACATGTAGCCCTAGCATAGCATTCAGCCTTTTCTAACTTATCTTCTAGGGTCCGAATGTAGTCCAAATTAGCGCGACGATCCGATTCCAATTGTTCTATTTTTTCTACTAGGGAATCATGTGATTTAGAAAGGAAGTCAGTGGAGTTACAAATCTCAGAGTTTTGCTGTTTGATTTCAGTGATAAATGTATAAAATTTCTCAATTTTTTGTTCTTGTTGAGTTCTAAATTCCATAAACATTTGTTTTATATCACTCATAAATTTAACTAAGGTATCTTCACACTCATCGATGGATCTTTTGCGTTTACATCGAATCGTCACATTTAGCGCCTCTAAATCTACTTGTTTATCGCTTAGGCTTGGTTCGGAATCACTGCGCTGACGTTGTACGATGCGCACAGGCAAAGATTGTTGTGGTGGCGGTGTCCTATCGACAGGCATTATTCTTATAGTTTGCTAAGCTTTTGTTATAATTGAAATGCAAAAGACACGGCTTGCTCAGAAAATGTCAACACCGATAATAAAAGGGGAGATCACCGTAAACTGGTCGGTCGCGAGGAGGATATGCCTCTGCCTACCCTCTCGGCGAAATAGGCGTGATTTTATGTATGTATATTTAAGAATCCAGTTTACAGTACTGTAATTAGACTTCCCGTGCGCTCGTTGTCGACCACGGAGTGTGTTATACTCACGACAAGTTTTGCTCTAAAAGTTATCTGTTTTCAATCCTGATTGGTGTTTTTGTGTGTGTTGAATTATCGCTCACTTGTAAAGTAATTAAGTGTCAAAGCTCCACCGCACGAAGGGGATAATATATTTCATCGTGTTCCCTTTACAAATATTTTGGTATTGGTGCGTGTGGGGACCGAACCCAGGACCTTCTACGCAACCGCCGTAGCTACAAAGTGTCAATGCAAAGTTGTGTGACGACATCTTTCTAATAACTGGCTCGAACGAACGAGGCGACGACTACCCTCAATAAATTTGTCGTTGTTCTTACGATCTACGCATGTGATATAACGCAAATTCTGCCAATATTATATATTGTAAAGATATAACATATATAATATAATTGGAATACAACATTTGATATTGCTAATACCAAGTACAGCATGCCTAGGATACCTCGTACACCACCGGAAAGTTCCGATACCCAGATGACATCTGTATCGGAGCCGGATATATCTAATATCATCTTAAATGAAGCAGATTACCCGAATCCCAATATTACACAGAGATCCTCGAAACGACGGCGACACTCCAATGAAGATGTAACAAATCAATTAGATGATTTTAAAACGGTAATTATGAACATGATTCAAGGTTTAATCGCTACACAAAACAATAAACTGGAATCCCTTGAAAAGCACATAATGGAAGTTAAGTCTATAAATGTATCTATTCAAACTACAAATATAGACATCGAGAAATCTACAAAATTTTTATCCGAACAAATATCATGTTTTGAAACAAAAATAATTAAACTGGAATCAAGTAATAAAGAATTGAAATGTCATTTGAATGCCATTGAAGAGAAAATTCATGAGATTGAAAAAAGAAACTTAAAGACGTGCATTGAGATTCAGAACATTCCCAAAATAATCAGGGAATCGAAGAACAACCTTTATACCTACATGCAATCACTAATAACCACATTGCAATTGTCCATACTTCAAAGTGACCTACGTGATGCCTATAGATTACCTAGTAAATCAGAAAAGAAAAACTCAACAGTGGTTTTTGAATTTACAAACACTTTTTTAAAGACTCGGTTCCTAGCGGCGGCCGAGAAGTACAATCGTGATAACGCCGGTCGGTCACTCACTACCTCGCACTTTGGTTTTAATGATATTTCTCAACCAATTTATATCGCCGAACATTTAACATATAAAACAAGACGTCTACTATTTCTGGCGCGTGATTTTGCTAAATCAAATAACTATGCCTACTGCTGGATTGCAAATGGAAACGTTTACCTAAAGAAGCGAGAAGGAATGTCATACATCTTAGTCAAACATGAACAACAGATACAAGAACTAAAAGTATTAACTGAATGACTACTCATCTCAGCGGAACATTTCGTTGTATTTCTACCCTTCTTTTCCTTTATTTTGAATACTACTGCATGTACCTTTTGTAAAAACACACAACACACAATACAAATTACTATTATCATCAGAATACAATACAAAAATACTACTAACAAAACACTTCAACAATCAATACTAATACAATACAAATACAATTCAACTATATCTACTTTTAGATACTTATTACCCATTATTTTATCAATGGCTTGTGGGTGGTTTGTTGCTGTTACTATCACTTCGTTGGACATAGTGCAAAAATGCACCTTTATATTTATAATTACAATTCATTATGTGACACACTACAAAGGCCTTACGGGTACATCGTGTATAACTTTTCACAGGTTTCAAACATTCCTAAAGGGTTATACGCTTGGTGAATTTTTACTGTTATCTCACCAGCAAGTAAAAGCCTCAACGCGTATGCGTTGAGGCTTTTACTTGCTTTCAATTTAACTAAACCTGCCATAAAGCGTAACAACTCACGCTTGTCTTGCTTATCGACCTTGAAATTTATATATAGTACAATTAACTACGTTTTTCGCCTAAAAATAATTAATAAAAAGTATCATATAAAATTATTCGTATGTTCAACGTTGACTTGTTTGAACTGTATGATAAAATCTTTAGGGAGTGATATAGCGAGTACTTTGTTTACGTTTCTTTTGCGATTTACTGTTGTGGCTATATTACTTGTGTACAACTTACTAAGTACAACTTGCTAAGATAACGCGGTACGACAAATTAGACTTAAATGATGTGTACCGTCAATGTAGAAAAAACAAATATAATTTCAAATTATCAAAATCTCGTATCATTTATTTAGTTATGTTTATTATAACATCAATCGTATTTGGCAGTGTGCAATGTATTTGCAAACTTAGCAGTTTCTTAATGAAATATTCTTTTGGGAACATGATGATCATGTACTTATTTCTTTATTTAAAGAATCCTAATGGATAGTAAACAGGTTTTTGAAGATATTGATAGTACTACTCTAATTTCTTACTTTGAAGTGGATAGTCCAGAGCTTTGTAAACAACATCTCGATACCAGTGAGGGTCGACTCACAGTAGTCTCGCAAAACATACGTAGCATCCATAAAAATTATGACTCATTGTTAGTTTTTTTGTCACGTTTAAATTTTAAACCACATATGATTATTTTGACAGAATGCTGGATTAATGATTCGTTTAACGTTATTCAATTAGACGAGTATATATGTAACTACTCAAAGGTATATTTTAACAAGACTGACGGCATAATTGTATATTGTAGGTCAGACTTGGACGTATCGGTGAAAGAACCAAATTTTCAGGAGGCAAACTGTTTGCTTATCCAGATTGCACAGATCTTCACCATAATAGTAATCTATCGGTCACCATCCTTTTATAACATAAATAATTTTCTTTTGTCATTAGAGCAAATTCTTGGTATTTGTAACAGTTCTCACTGTGCGATAATAGGTGATATAAATCTAGATATTAAAGATACCAGTCTAGACCAAAGAGCCCACGAGCATCTTAATCTGACAACTCATTTTGGATATATTCCCGGACATACTATACCAACTAGAGGTTCAAACTGCTTAGATCCCTGTTTGATAAAGTCGAACTTGGCTTCATCAATAGTCATATGCCACTCGGATATTACTGATCATAGTGCTGTATTGTGTAGTATGGGTTGTCTACCGGCTAAAAAGAAAATCAATACAACATATACCAAAATTGATATAGAAGCCTTAACTAATACCCTAAAAAATTACGAATGGTCTGATTTATACAGAATTAAAGATATTAATTTAGGTACAGATTTTTTTCTTGACAAGTTTAATAACGCAATTGGATGTTGTAAAACTACTCATAAGCTGCAAAGTTCTCAGATTATCACACAAAAATGGCTTACACCTGGACTTTTAAAATGTATTCGACATAGGAATAAACTGCACACTAAAGCTAGAAAAAATCCAAACGATCTACAAATTCAACAACAATATAAGACATACAGAAACAATTGTGTAAATATTCTATATAAACAAAAAATTTACTATAAACAGCAACAATTAATTAACAATAAAAATAATAGAAAAAACTTGGGATACTATTAAAGACATATGTAACTTAAACACCACAAAGCAAAAGTGTAACAATTTACTGACATATGATACTGAGTCAAAGGTTTCACTGAATCGAGTTAATGAGTATTTTGGTACTGTAGGTGAACAATTAGCCCGAAATACTTTAAATTCTTTGGAAATGACTGAATCTGCGTTAGCGACTAACTTGAAGTCTGTGAAAGTTAACGATTCACCCAATGCTCTTTTTCTTGCCCCAACGAACGAGGTTGAGATTACTAAACTTATTTCTATGCTTAAATCCAGTTCTGCCATCGGTCATGATAACATAAGCAATAATTTAATGCGAAGTGTGAAGTTTTTTTATAGTAGGTCCTGTTACTTACATTTGCAACCTCAGCATGTCTACTGGTATAGTTCCAGATGCTTTAAAAATTGTTAATGTAACGCCCTTACTAAAATCTGGTGACCCACGTGAGCCGACCAATTATAGACCAATTTCACTTCTTAGTCTTTTGTCTAAGGTGTTGGAGAAAGTTGTTAATGTTAGATTCCTCAAGTACCTTGAGAAATACAGTTTATTGGCCGGAAACCAGTACGGCTTCCGTTGCAACCGGTCCACGGAGGATGCAGTTACTGGACTTGTTGACTTTGTTATAGACAAGATCAACGAGGGTAAGAAGTGTCTCGGTGTCTTTTTGGACCTTGCAAAGGCGTTTGACACGGTGTCCCGGCCAATACTGCTCAAGAAATTGGAGCTACTTGGAATCAGAGGCCTGGTTTTGAAATGGTTTCAGTCGTACTTATGCAACCGCAAACAGCGCGTACGGATAGATAATTGTTTCAGTGATTACACCGATATAAATTTCGGCGTGCCACAGGGCAGTATATTGGCACCATCACTTTTTTTGGTATATATAAACGACTTCTGTTCCATTAATCTGCTAAATGCAAACATTTTTACTTTTGCTGATGACACTGCAATTATTTTTTATGGGAACACCTGGAGTGATGTTGTTTGTATAGCCCAGAAGGGTCTCACAGGAGTTAGTAGCTGGTTAGAAAATAATCTCCTGACGCTAAATATCAACAAAACAAAATATATAGCCTTTAGAATACCTGAGCGTACTACACCTAATTGGCCAATTCAAATTAAATTACATACATGTAACAACACAACTGAAACATGTGAATGCTCGGATCTGGAACAAGTTCAAACCGTCAAATACTTAGGTGTCATAATTGATCAACATCTGGACTGGGTAGTTCAGGTGGATGCTCTATGCAAACGGCTGAAGAAGTTATCACACATTTTTAAAAAACTGAGTTCCGTCGCCGATACCAGTGTCTTGAGATTGGTGTATTTAAGTTTTTGCCAATCAGTATTAAATTATTGCATAGTGGTGTGGGGAGCCACGTATAAATCTAAATTGATTAAGTGAGAACGGGCTCAACGGGCTATATTAAAAATAACATACAAAAAACCATGGGGTTATTCAACTATATTACTGTATAAAGAGTGTAATTTCCTAAGAATAAGGCAGCTGTACATTGCCTCGATTGTTCTAAGGTTCCGCAAAAGTGCTAAAGAAAAAGCTCGTGCCTCATACCGATCGATAAAGTGGGACAGATTGAAGGTACGTTCTTCGTTCTCGCGCAAAAGTTCCAAATTTATGGGTCCGTACCTATACGAGAAATTGCATACCCTGAAAAATAAGGTGGTTGACATGAATAGGAGAGCCTGTAAGAAAGTAGTATACCTGTGGCTACAGAACAAAAACTACAACGACACTGAGAGTATGGTACAAGTCTTGCAATAGTTGCCAGTACACACAGTCATAAACATGCATACACACACCCACACACATGCACACAAACACACACACACATACACACACACACGTTTTCTCTTTTCTTTTTTTATATAAGTTACAAGGAAGTTACTAATCTCCACGACACAGGGAATCCTAGTGTGGGGCCTGGTGGTGGAGTAAGGAAACAGAGAGTGTTTGCACACACACTTGTACGCTAAAATATCTCCTGTGCAGTTGGCTGTTCTCTAGAGAGAGTCACCGAAATGGCCAAAATCAGCTAAGAGTACAGTATCATCACCTAGTTTAAAGTCTTAAAAGGTGAAATGAGGACACTAAAAATTCTGCTTCATTCAGCCGAGTGATATCACTCAGGTGAATTGGAATAAAACATTACTACATCTCATGATTAGCTACAAAACTTGTTTAAGTAAAACTTACTTCAGGTATAAACAAGTAGTAACATTGTATGTAGTACGTCCATATGGTGACGTATAAAGAATACAAAGTGTTACTACCCTTATTCATCTCGTGGAAGACGTAAGTGCCGAGTAAGGAAAACTTGAAACAAACCCTATACCGACCGGTCTGGCCAGCGTAGTATAGTAACATAAAATCTCTAGTCATGATATACATGGCATAATCTCCTTAAAACTGGACCTACCTTAGAGAAGACAAGAAATACATGAGGTCATAAACAGTGTATGTTTACCTGAGACTTTCTATTGAAATAGATAAAAATTCTTGAATTATTTTTTTTTCTGTGTGACAATCCCCCGGATACTCCTGTCGAGTACTCGTAGTTACGTTGTACTCGAACCTACAAAAAACCGCACGCAATTTCAGGTACTAGTAGCCGAGGAACCAGGTGCACTCTAGTAAAGAAATTTCTGAAACCTCGACTTATTTCGGGCCACCTACGGCTTGTAGATGACCCCCTCTTGTATAGAAGCCCCGATGTTCCCTTTTCTGCCCTCAAAAGGGTCTCACATCGCATCTCAGTCAATATCTTCTTCTGTTGATGGTTTTATCTTTTTTAAGGAGACGGACATCGCTATATCAGCGTTAACTATGACAGCAGAAAGAGAAGAAGTCATTGACTTCGTAGCACCTTACTTCGAACAAACTGGGATTCTCATTGGTAAGAGTTAATAATTGGTAGAATTTTTTATACTTTTGGTCTTTCTTATAAACTAAAATATTTCACTATTCTGTTTGAGGCAAATTTCTGTATTTGAAAGTCATTTATCTAAAGTTAATAACTATTTTACTATCGATTCGACCGAAAACTTCATGGATTAATTTCGAATGGTAAAATATTCTTTTTTTGATTTTATTGTCAATCCTAATAATGTTTTTATTTCTTTCGAGCACTTGAAATAGGAATGCATATAGCAGCCTTAAATTATCATCTGGCCTTCAGCGTAGAGGTTATAGAGAGAATTTCTTCATCTAAGCTCTTAAGCTTAATCTTTTTACGTGTTATTCAGTTATCCTACACTTCATTATTACATTTAAAAATTGCCTGTTCTATATTTCTTTAAATTCCAAAAGAATGTTGAATTTATTTTTTTCTAAAATGGTGAGTGGATCGAAAGCGATGCCTATCGTTGGAACCCGGACTCATCTACATATGATTATATTTCTTGTAAATAAACATTTTGCGTAATATATCAAATATTTTTTTTACATTTTTTATATATGTTAACTAATTCGTGGTCCACCGGATATTTCACAAATTATGGCCAAAAATGTAGTTTAGGGGTTTGTTACAGTAAACCCTTTTGTGCAATTTGGCCTAGAAATTAATCAGATGTAAGATCTCGGTAACTAATATATCACTAGACTCACTGCAGGCCAGTCATAGTTACAGTTGATGCCTTCAGTTCTCTTCACAGAATTATCTTACCCTGTATTTATTTGCCAGACTGCAGTTTCGTCCCTGGAACAGCTGGCTCGTCAGTCCAGGATATACTACATCGTTGTGGAAGGCTCCTCGATCCACCAGTACTTTATCAACATGAAGTTTGCCGAAGATACGCTATATCGGTAAGTGTCAACTTTACCAATTTTTATTCTTGCTGTTTGTGTAATTCATTCGTGATTAGAAAATACTGAGGCATCAACCAAGTTCCGCCCCCTGACTAATAAGATTACAAGAAATTATTGTTTCGTACAAAACCTAGGGATTCAATTGGTTGGGTTGTAAGCTTAAACGAACAAATTTGAACAAATTTATAAATTTAAACTGCTGCTTAAACAAAGAGCTGTTTAAGTTTAATAATTTTTACTGGCTAAAACTAAGTTCAGTGTGAACAATGTGAAAGAAAACAGTAGCAGTCGTGGGACTGCCGATAGAAGTGAAAACGGAACTATTAAGTTGAGAGTAATTAAAACTATATGCAAAAGTTATATGAAATTTTTTATGTTTCATATATAGCTATATATAATATATAATATCATATATAATATATAATAATAATAAATTTCATAGATAATATATAATATCATATTCTCCATAGCTATAGATATACTATTATCATTAGCATGTCGGTGACGCGAACCGAGGACTTTACCCTCTACCAAAATGCTCAACGCGCCTAAAGAAGTTTTCACTTCAAAAATGGTAAGTATTCGTCAATTACTTTCCCAAATATTCTACCTTAAAAACCATGTAAGTCAGAATCCTAGGTAATACATCATCAGCACCTCCCTTACCTTACATCATCATTGGCATCATCATCCCACATGTGTACTATTCTAATCCATAATTCGCAATATCACTACTTTCCACCCATATCTTCTTCAACTTATTGCTTTGGTATTTGATAGTTTAAAAACATATACCCAAACTCTCCAAGGTTATCCCTTCTGATTCGTCAGCATCTGGACAAGCTTGTCTGGCCGACTCGTTCCAATAGCTGTGAAATATTTTTATACAATAAAGCTGAAGATCTCTTAAAATAACAAATAGGATTTGAAGAAATATTTTTTTCTGAAAGTCTACTTCTTAACATAGACTACGGGTTAAATATCATTGTATGTCGAAAGAAAAACAATGATTTTTCCATCACGATCATTGCACCATTGAGTCAATACAATAGGTTATAATGGTAAATGATTTTAGGTGGTTTCTTTAAAGAACATCACTCATCCATGTATAAATTAAGCTAGGAAAAAGGATTATTACAGGACAATACACTTCTGTAGGGATACGTGAATCCTCGACCACTGGGAGAAAGTGAATGTAAGAACAACTTACTTCGACGCCAATTGCTCAAAAAAACGTTCCTTCTGTAACTCCAGCAGCGCCCTGGAGAGGTCTTCTTGCAACCTAGACCCTTGCTGTACAGCTATCGCGTAAGGTTGCTCAGCGAAAACCTCGCCCACTTCCGTCAGATTGCAGTTACGAGTGACTTCATATCTATAGAATAATAAATAAATATGGATGAACAAAATAATAATTCTAAACAGCTGTGCGCAATGCCACGTAGATAATAAACGAGAAATAGATAAAAAAAAGAAAAACACAATAAAGCAGATTTTTTAACTTATACTGAAAAATTTATGAATCAATAAAGGTCTCTCCTTAGAAAGAAAGTTTTGGCCTACTAAAGGTTACTATACCAAACTTCCCTGACGGGTTAATATAGGATTTGTGGCAAATTTTTCTTCTCTGTGCAGTTTTATTATTCCACGCAATTTACTCCCTTAGTCGGCTCTTACGACAGCCACGATAGGCTATTTATCAACTTACTTTATTTCAGCAGAGTCATGTATAAACGCAAAGTCTGCATCTGTATGTTCGTTGACTTGTCGAAAGCCTGTTTTCGCATCAGGGACGGGACCTGTACCAAAACTGAAATTGAATAAAACTCGGATATTAAGTCTGACGTAATTTTTTTTCATATTGTTCACACTGAACTTAGTTTTAGCCAGTTAAATTTATATCACCAAATATAAAACTGTCTATGTACTTCTAATGTATTCAAACAAATTTCTACCATTAATTGCAATTTTTTTCTAACACAATTAACCTCCTCAACAATGTTTTTACCTGAAGCATTAATAGCAAGTAAAATGTGGCCATATTGCTCTCTAATAGGATAGTCCCATACTCTGTACTGAGCTTGATCTGATGTGGCATTTAGCGTGATCTCTTTCCATACCCTGCAAGTAGTAAAAGTAAAATATAAATTGGAAAAGCCGTTTGGCAAACAGCTCTTTGTTTAAGCAGCAGTTTAAATTTATAAATTTGTTCAAATTTGTTCGTTTAAGCTTACAACCCAACCAATTGAATCCCTAGGTTCTGTACGAAACAATAATTTCTTGTAATCTTATTAGTCAGGGGGCGGAACTTGGTCGATGCCTCAGTATTTTCTAATCACGAATGAATTACACAAACAGCAGGAATAAAAATTGGTAAAGTTGACACTAACCGATAGAGAGTATCTTCGGCGAACTTCATATTGATAAAGTACTGGTGGATCGAGGAGCCTTCCACAACGGTGTAGTTGATCCTGGACTGACGAGCCAGCTGTTCCAGGGAAGAAACTGGAGTCTGGCAAATAAATACAGGGTAAGATAATTCTGTGAAGAGAACTGAAGGAACCAACTGTAACTATGACTGTCCTGCAGTCTAATGATGTATTAGTTGCCGAAATCTTACATCTGATTAATTTCGTGTGTACTGTGACAATCCGCTAAACTACATTTTTGGCCAAAATTGGTGAAATATCGGGTGAACCGCGAATTAGTTAACATTTGAAAAAATGTATAAAAAATATTTGATGTATTATGAAAATTGCTTATTTACAAGAAAACGAATTAGCAGTTAGAATTTATTTTTTAAAATTTACATAAATTAAATCTAAATGAATATCATAGTATTTAGCAGAAGAACTATATTTATGTCTAATGTATATTAAATCTTATGCATGCATCTACCAGGTGTCCAGAAAGGGTATCGGGTATTTGTAAGTTCAATGAAACAAAAATTATTTGTACGCAATAAAAAAGTTTATTGTTTATTATTAGTATATGAATTGGAGAATTATTTGGAAAAGATGATGCTATCCAAATGATGACCGTTACGTTGGTGGCACTCTTCTAAACGGAAACGAAGATTGGCGATAACACGTTGACACATAGCTATCGATATTACTGGCATTTCTGACTTGATGTTTTGCTTTAACTGGGTTAGATTCGTCGAATTGTTTTTGATAAACCTTACTTTTAAGGTATCCCCATGCAAAATAGTCAAGCGGTCTAAGGTCGGGGCTTCTGGGAGGCCAGTTGATGTTACCCCTTCGCGAAATGACTTTATTAGGGAATAATTCGTTAACAACTTCCATTGAGTCATTTGAGGTATGGCAAGTGGCCCCATCTTGCTGGAACCACGTTCTTGAGTTGAAACCTGCAAACTCCTGCAACTCTGGGACCAAAAAATTTCCAACATATCGCAATAACGGTAACTATTCACATTAATTGCTCGGCCTCGTTGATCTTCGTGAAAATAAGGACCAATTATGCCTTTAGCAGACATAGCGGCCCAAACAACGACCTTTGGGCTATGCAAGGGTCGTTCATGCTTTCGTCTCGAACTCTTCACTGCCCAGTAGGTACCGACAATTCTGCTTATTCACATGATCATTCTGGTGAAAATTTGCTTCGTCACTGAACAGTATGTTGTTAAAGTTGTTAAATCGCTGCAGCATTTCGTTCGCAAAATTCAGTTGATTAGCATAGTCCGTATCCTTCAATTCTTGAACCAATTGAATTTTATAGGCTTTTAACTTACTTTTAACTACATTTTTGGCCATAATTTGTGAAATATCCGGTGGACCACGAATTAGTTAACATATATAAAAAATGTAAAAAAAATATTTGATATATTATGAAAAATGTTTATTTACAAGAAATACAATCACATGTAGATGAGTCCGGGATCCACTCACCATTTTAGAAAAAAATTAAATTCAACATTCTTTTGGAATTTAAAGAAATATAGAACGGGCAATTTTTAAATGTAATAATGAAGTGTAGGACAACTGAATAACACGTAAAAAGATTAAGCTTAAGAGCTTAGATGAAGAAATTCTCACTATAACCTCTACGCTGAAGGCCAGAAGTTGATAATTTAAGGCTGCTATATGCATTCCTCTTTCAAGTGCTCAAAAGAAATAAAAACATTATTAGAATTGACAAAAATTCCAAAAAAGAATATTTTACTATTCGAAATTAATCCATGAAGTTTTCGGTCGAATAGAGAGTAAAATAGTTATTAACTTTAGATAAATGACTTTCAAATACAGAAATTTGCCTCAAACAGAATAGTGAAATATTTTAGTTTATAAGAAAGACCAAAAGTATAAAAAATTCTACCAATTATTAACTCTTACCAATGAGAATCCCAGTTTGTTCGAAGTAAGGTGCTACGAAGTCAATGACTTCTTCTCTTTCTGCTGTCATAGTTAACGCTGATATAGCGATGTCCGTCTCCTTAAAAAAGATAAAACCATCAACAGAAGAAGATATTGACTGAGATGCGATGTGAGCGCTCCGTAACGGGCGGACCCATTTGAGGGCAGAAAAGGGAACACTGGGGCTTCTATACAAGAGGGGGTCATCCACAAGCCGTAGGTGGCCCGAAATAAGTCGAGGTTTCAGAAATTTCTTTACTAGAGCGCACCTGGTTCCTCGGCTATTAGTACCTGAAATTGCGTGCGGTTTTTTGTAGGTTCGAGTACAACGTAACTACGAGTACTCGACAGGAGTATCCGGGGGATTGTCACACAGAAAAAAAAAGAATTCAAGAATTTTTGTCTATTTCAATAGAAAGTCCCAGGTAAACATACACTGTTTATGACCTCATGTATTTCTTGTCTTCTCTAAGGTAGGTCCAGTTTTAAGGAAATTAAGCCATGTATATCATGACTAGAGATTTTATGTTACTATACTATGCTGGCCAGACCGGTCGGTATAGGGTTTATTTCAAGTTTTCCTTACTCGGCACTTACGTCTTCCACGAGATGAATAAGGGTAGTAACACTTTGTATTCTTTATACGTCACCATATGGACGTACTACATACAATGTTACTACTTGTTTATACCCGAAGTAAGTTTTACTTAAACAAGTTTTGTAGCTAATCATGAGATGTAGTAATGTTTTATTCCAATTCACCTGAGTAATATCACTCGGGTGAATGAAGCAGAATTTTTATATAGGTGATGATAATGTACTCTTAGTTGATTTTGGCCATTTCGGTCACTCTCTCTAGAGAACAGCCAACTGCACAGGAGATATTTTAGCGTACAAGTGTGTGTGCAAACACTCTCTGTTTCCTTACTATCACAATACAATGGGATGGCTATCCAACACGAGCGGGAAGAGATCAGGCAGTATCGACGTTTTTACGTGCTCTCTGAGTCACGTGGAAGACCCCAAGGGAGCATAGTGGAATAAACCGTAACAACTCACCCCTCTCATAAGATCTCCCACAACACCATCCCAAGTACCATTAGGAAGCTTCTTTCTGAAGTCTCCACTCTTTGGACTAACTATTTCGTAATCAAATGCCATTGTCTGATATCATAACAGTTTGATACTCATATTTTATTACACTTACAAACAAACAACAACCCCAGTCATTCGGTGAAACGCAAAAATTAAAAAAATAATTTTTTCAAAGGAGGAATTATATACAGTTCCACACTCCTTACGACAAATTTAAACTGTCATTTTTTAAATTAATTAAAATACTTATTGTTAAGACAGTTTCTCTAGGTATCTATTTATGGTCCTTTACCGTCGAAGATTATTTGCAAAATAAGTTTCTCTTCTTTCGTTTAACTCTATGGTTTATTTTTTTATTTGATTATCAAGTGACAATTACAAACTTTACTTTTAATATATTCTCCTTACTTCAGATAACCTCTGTATGAGATCTATGCAATACCCCTCGTAGAGGGGTTGCTCATCTTCATCCAACATCTGTTTGCCCGATTGGGGGTCAATCCTTGGCAGCGTCCAGGGTATAGCCTTGAAGAAACATGATTCTTTTTTAATATTTATTAACATTTACAACAGAGTTGTTGTATTTATTAAAAACAAACAGAACATCACTGATATTGCTATAGTTATTCATACACGAGTCGCTAATTTTAGTACTGTAAACTGGTTTCTTAAATATACATATTATACATACATAAAATCAAGCCTTTTTCGCATAGGCAGAGTCATATTTAACAGCCACTTTTCAGCAGTGTTTTATTCCCACGTAAAAGGTGGTGATGTTTTGTTTGCCAGAGCCTCGTCCGTCGATCAACAGGTCACCACTTGAAGGTGAGGTTGTGGTGACCTGAGTTCTTGGTGGAAAGCCTATGCACCATTTTTGAACGTCTTGTCAACATCTATTTCATCGTCATAATAGTCTTTGATAGGGGGTTAATGGCCTTTAATTGCTAAGCTGGAGGTCGTGGTTTCGATTGCCATATTGGACAAATATTTGTGTAATGAGCACGAGTATTTGTTCTGTGTCTGGATGTAGTTTGTCCGCAATATGTATGGATTTAGAAATATTTAAGTATGTTTTTCAGCAGTCTGATTACCATAGCACAGGCTTTACCTAATTTCGAATCTCACAGCCGTGTGCTAGTTGAGTATAAAAAAACCAACCACTTTTAATACTCCATTGCTGGACATAAACCTCTCCTCAGAAAGGAGGTTGTGGCCTACTATACCACGTTGGTCAGACGAGTTAATATAGGTAAGTATCGCTTCGTATCGCAATGCTGTTCTGTATTCGTAACTCGTCGCCACACAGACGATATCTCAATGGATAGCGTTAAAAATTTACAGCCAAGCTTAAAATATCTTGTTTGGAGAACCATCTTCTCACACAAATACTCTCAATTCAGAATTAAAAATAACACATCCAGTTGCAAAGAGGAATTAAATTCACTGTATATACATTTTGAACATCATGCTCTGACCAAAATGGACATTCTTACCACTGCTGTACCGATCCTGAAAAACATCCTAAGCGGTTCCAATTCTATATCTGGTAACAATTTGTACTCTTCATTGGAAGACCAAGTGGCTACCACCTGAGTGCTAGAATCTGGCTTGTAGTTGGATAAAATGAAACGCTAACGGAGGAAGAGCCCAGATCTGTTGGAAGATCAGAAAAAAATATTGTAATTTATTTATTCAACCCAACAAGGAACCACTTGCATCTTGGGACAGATACTCCAAGGACAGAATAATAAAGTCAGGGTAGGAGATACCGAAATTAGAATGTTAAAGTAGGCACTTAGGCAGCAATCACTCAAAGATAACGAAGATTCGTGGCCATAAAACAATCATGCGCATAAATATCTGCATGACAAATACCCCTCGGTTCCTAACTTACCTATCAGCATCCCAATAAAACGTTGTCTCTTTACTGATGTCTGCATCTTCTGTGAATTGCCTAAGAATCTTCTCCTTTGTGATATTCATGGTTGGTTTGAGGTCATCACAGTCCGCTGTTGCAGTGATGAAGGAAAGCTCCCGGTCTAGTTTTGAATATACTTCGGCAATGTATCCTATTAACGAGTTGACAATATGTTGCTTTTTCTGTGGAACGAAATAAATAATTCTTAAATTTCTGTTTATATGACACCTTTACAGTACAGTACAGTACATTGACGACAGCTGTTTTAACGCGGTCGCAACCTTCTGTAAAGACGTCATTTCGCAGAAGAAGGCAGTGGAGGAGGCCCCGGAGGACTATCTCCACTCGGACCTAATTCGCCACCAGCGAACGGCTGAGACTGAGTATGGCCGCGGGTGGACGGGAAAGGTTTCCCCTCCATCTGCTACAGTGATCAGAGGCCCCGTCCGCATATGCCGTACGTCGCCTAAATAGAAAGTTCTCCGTAGATAGTGCCCACATCAATCCAGGCGCAGAGTGGTTTTAGTCTGCCCGATTGCACCACACCACCTGCTGTATTTTTTTCCCTTAGGTGCCTCTTACGACACCCATGGGATGAATAGGGATGGTGACACTCTATATTCTTGATCCGTCACCATATGGCGACTAACTTCCTCATGTGTATATAATATTATTAATTGTTTATCATATTTATTTAATATTTAGAGATCCTTTGTCGTCTAAGCGGACACGGCGTCTAGGTGATCTCCTGGGACTCTTACCGTTAAAAATACTTCTAATGTTTATTACTCTATTCTATTAGTAAAATGTGTAGCCAGACCAAACAAAAATGATTAAAAGATAATTGGAAACAAGAACACAATATTAATTTTCCAAAACTACACTTTACCTGAAAATCTTTTGGACAAGTACAGTCTTCTTTCCTCAATATTCTGCAGCATTCTCCAGGGTCTACGTGGAGCATGATTGTCGGCAGCACCAGTTGGTTGACGTCAAAAGTTGAATAGTCTGTGAGGAGAAGTATCCACCGAAAACTACGACGCACCAATTTTTCCTTTACCGCCTGATAATAAAATATTCTTTATTAACGAGACGAGGGGAGAACGCGAAAAGTCAGGAGTAAATCAAAAGTCACTATCATCTCGGTTTCTTGGTTTTTAATATAATTATTATACAATTAATTTGCTTGGACATGATTCAGATTAAGTATACCTTATATAAGAAAGTGATTCTCATGGTTTTATACTTTCAAAGGGGTAGGCAGAAGTTTAATAAACACCTAGATTTTGAAATAGTGGTAGGCGCTTTGTACTTCGAATAGGACACGTCCATCCGTGAAAGCAGATCGGTCGAGCGGAAGACAGTTGAAAATTGTATGTGTTAGAGAACTTTCATAAAACGATTTAGAAATAGTATAAATCTTCGTAATTATGCTTCTCGCTGTAGGTGATATGTCGAACTTTATCTGACCTTACATAGGAAATCTCTATGAATCAATTGGAATAAGAAATTGCGTCTCCAAGTTATTACTTACGCGTTTATACGTATCTGTAACGAACCCATTCCGGCCGACGATGATGTAAAAACTGGGTTCAGGTCTCATGGACTTCAGTGCCCGAGCTGAGTCTCTGGTGAGACCGACGTGAAACCATACACGCACATGTGACACTCCCAGGAGCTCGTACAAAGTTCTATCAACATCTGTGAAGTATTTAGGTGTTAAAAACTGGTGTCAAAGTATATCTAGTGTAGCAGTTTTTTTTTCTTTATTTATTAAAGAGGAAGCAAACGAGCAGACGTGTCACCTGATGGGAAGTGACTTCTGCCACCTTTGAACGCCTACAACTCAGGAATCACAAGTGCGATGATAATCTAAAATACACAGCAAATCTTCCAAAAATAGGCGCAAACACATGCAAAGAAACTGTGAGATTCAACAAATTTTAAAAACTTTACGGAGTTTTTTTCTACTCTTCTGATTTCTAAACGAGAGAGACAGAAGAAATAATATCGGAAACAGAATAAGATTGCACACAGATACATGCTTTGATATTAGATTGGTTTGACTAGAATATCACGGCTTCTCAAAAAAACTGACAAAGTGAGAGGTGGACTCGCGCATCGAGGGTTCCGTACAAATTGCATTGATATAGAAGTTTGATTTTATTACAGCTTAAAAGTATTATAGACCTGAGTATTTGATATGAATTTCAATTGAATACCTGTACGCATTTATGCGGAAAGGGATAGTAACTTCAAAATTATTAAAAATATTTTTATTATACGATATAACTAAAAATTTACGGTTTTCGTAATTTTTCCGTTATCGGCGCTATAAGACCTTGCTTTGCACCAAATTCCTAGATTCTGAGTTCACGGTACCCTGTAGGTTTTGAATTATTTTCACTCTAGATAATAATTTTTTTTTTTATTTTACTTTTTTATAATTATGAAATTTAAAGCAACTAATCATGGTACATCAACTTTGGCAATTGTTTTTTTTGTTTTTTTTTCTTATCTTGCAACTTTTCACTGGCATGTTTTGAATTTGTTTTGTTATTTTTACTTTATTTTATTTTTATTTTTGTGATTGGTTTTGTGTTTTTCTGCTTTATCATATTGATTGCTTTTTTGTGAACACCAAGCAACTGGCAGGTGGACTATACTGCGGTTGCTGTTGAAATTTGCATCGTCTAGCTTATAGATATATTTAACTATATATATTTCTTCTATTGCTATTTATTTATTATTTTTATTTACTTGTTACTTTTTCTTTTACTACATTGTTTTTTTAGCAAATATTATGAACTCTGATAGTGATGAGTTTCATTCACTCAGTAGTAATGATAATGACAGTTTCCCTAGTATTTCACCATTGGTTGACACACTTCAGCGACAATTTGGCGATGTTACACGTAATTTCAATGTCATCCATTTTAATGCCCAAAGTATTCCGGCCCATTTCCCCGATATGCTGACAAATCTTGATTGCCAGGATATTCACGCTATTCTTGTTTCGGAATCATGGCTTAAACCTTGTCTTCCTTCATCCTCTTACTCTTTGCCTGGTTTCACACTCATAAGAAACGATCGAACAACAGGTCGTGGTGGTGGTGTGGCTATCTATCTTCCGCACTACATACCACATAAGGTGGTGAGTATATCTTCATAGCCACCACCATCAAACGCTGGTGAACACTTGTTCGTGGAAGTCGAGCTACACCACTTAAAATTATTACTAGGTGTTTAACTAGTGTCCCTCTTTACGTGTCAACTTTTTTTCCTCCTTTGAGAATATCCTACAATCCCTTTTGCCATTGTACAGTCAAACCATTATTATGGGTGACTTTAACACTTGCTTACTGAAGAATGACTCTCGTTCTTCATCACTACTCTCCATCACAGAATCTAATAACCTTTTCCTTCTTCCTTTAAGTGCCACCCTTAACTTCTCTAATTGTACTCCTTCTCTTCTTGACCTAATTTTTGTTTCGTCAAGCGATCGCGTTGCCAAACACGGGCAATGCTCAGCAGACGAATTTTCTCATCATGACCTACTTTTTCACTCATACAATACCCGTCCCTCTAAGGCAAAGTCGAGAATTTTAATGTAGCGCAACTTTAATGGTATAGATCTTGGTCTTCTTAGAAGGGATGCAGAGAAGTTGGACTGGGCGTCTCTTCTGCCGGTATCCTCCATTGATGATATGCTGGAGATATTTAACAGTAAACTGGTGGCCTTATATGACATACATGCACCAATTCGACCTGTTAAGCTGAAACATCTACCATCTCCCTGGCTTACAGATGAAATAAAAATAATAATTAAGCGCAAAGCAGCGGCATAATCTAAATTTAATGCTAGACCAATAGACTACAACAAAGAAAAATATATAAATTTGTGAAATCGCTGCAACAAGGTGTGTAAGAATGCACAACGCCAATATGTTCATAGTGCCGTACAAAACGGTGATCCAGCCAAAGTCTGGAAATTTCTTCGGTCATTAGGGATTGGAAAACAGCGTCAAGAGCTGTCTTGTAACCAGCTCGATATTAACTCACTTAATCAATATTTCTCTACTTCGTCTGTATTTAATAAGACAACTAAAACTAATACACTAAATTATCTTTCAGCACTTCCAACCCCTGACTGTCCTCCTTTGGTCTTTAGTTAAGTGTCTGCTTGTGATGTTGAGAAGAGTCCATTACAAGGTCCATTACATCAAACGCCACTAGCTCCAATTCTATCAGTCGTAATATGGTGCTCCTTACCCTTGATCCAATTTTACCCATAATTACCCACATACTGAATGAATCCATCATTAGCGGCGTATTTCCATCAAAATGGCAAGAAGCTCAAATTATTCCTTTATCAAAAAATCGTAACCCTGTATCCTATTCCGAATATCGACCTATCTCCATTTTACCTTTCCTTTCAAAGGTCCTTGAACGCTTTGACAGGAAAGATTTGACAGGAAAGATTGACAGGAAAGAGACGACCCAAAACTCACTCTCTACTTGGCTGAACATCTCCATCCATCGTTGAAGCCTCCATCTGAACAGCTGGAGTACTGTGTCTTGAGGATGCGTTTCGCGTGTGAAACTCTTATGGCGAGCATGGTGTTAAAGTAAACACAGCAAACACGTGAGTATATCTAAACTGTGTTTTCTCAAGTTCTTATGACTCTTAACACGATACTAAAATATAAACTACCTTTTTTGTTTGTTTGTTTGTCCGGGCTAACCTCTGAAACTGCTAAACCGATTTCAATGAGACTTTCATTAGGAGATAGAAGAAGTTACTGAGCAACATATAGGCTATTTTTTACCGCGGATTAACGCAGCAAAAAAGTGAAAATTCAAATTCTACGTAAATGAAGTCGCGAGCACAGCTAGGATTAGGAATACGTAGTGTCACTACCTCAATTTATCCTGCCAGCTAAGGCAGCAAACTGTGCAGGAAGAGAGCACTGCATAAAGAAAGATAACTTGAAACTCTATACCATCCAGTCAGGTCAGCGTGGTATAGTAGTCCAAAACCTCCTTTCTGTAGAGAAGTCTATGTTTAGCAGTTGACTTATAAAAGCTGTTGACGTAATTGATGACTGCCTCGATGGCGCAGTGGTAGTATATGCGACTGCTGTGCTTGAGGTCTCAGGTTCGATTCCCGGGTCGGGCCAAATGTTTGTATTATCTGCAAATGTTTCTTTCGGAGTTTGAGTGTTTATATGTATTTACACAAAAAAAGTATATATTTATTTATAGGTATGAGTTGTATAGTACCCACAGTATAAGCTCTGCTTAGTTTGAAACTAGATGGCGTTGGGTATCAAACGTCCGAAATATTTATTTATTTATTAATTTTCATTCATTTGATTTGAAAAATTATTTTATTTCGCCAGGGAACTGAACCGGTTGGCCGAAGCAGCAACAGAAATATTGGCAATGACCGCAGTCTTGGCGAGAGCTTCCAGGTATACGATCTTTCCTCTCCCTTTTCCTTCTCATTCTGGGTGGACAAGGCGCTTAAAGACTTCTAGTTAGTGTGACATCCCCAACTCATCCTATGGTTGTCGTAAGAGGCGACTAAAGGACGAACTACACAAGGCAACATCACTACAAAGAGAAGGAAAACTTGAAACAAAACGTATACCAGTGCATCTGGCCAGATTAATATAGTAGGCCAAAACCTCCTTGCTAAGGAGAGGCCTAGGTCTAGCAGTGGACTATTAAACGCTGTATTTTTGTTTATATTAAGGGCCTTTCAAAGTGACTCTGCTCTGCCTGATGGAAAGCATGAATAGAATCCAAGAGTTGTGGTCACCATACTCATTGCAAATGCTGACAGCGCAGTATGGTGACCCACACTATGGCGGCCTTGTGAGATGCTTTTTCACACCCCGCTTGGGGACGTAATGACAGTCATCGTGACAGTGTAAGGCTTACACAGTTACCACGATGACTGTCACCCCTGCATCAATGGGCCTCCGGTCTCACACTCGCCAACGAAACGCTACAACACGGATGCTGTCGCTTTAGGTTGGTTTTCTGTGGGAGGGTAGTACTGCCCCGGTCGAGCCGGCCCGCTTGTGTTGAAATCAGTTGTTGATACGTCTTCCTTCTATTTCCATCTTACTCAGGTTTATTGTAGAAATACAGTGTTTTGTTTATAGGGTAACTAACCCATCTCCTTTCTATTCAGTCTAAAGACACCACTTGATCTTTTCACACTGTCTAACACTCACTGCCGAAGAAGGCCCGAGATATCATGAAAGACCAAAGTACTCACCAAGACAAAACAAATAAGCCCAAACTTTACGGATTTATCTTGTTTAGTTAAGAAGTTCCATCCATCAGAACAGCTCCATATTATCAAATTTCCTATTGTCACTGATAAGATCTGTAGGTAACATACCATTTGAGCCCAATCAGGCATCAGGCAGTATTTCTAATTTGGCTTCCAAGATAGCCTTCCTAGTTGAGCTTTTAATAGTCCACTGCTGGTCATAAGCCCCCCTTACTAACGAAAATTTGGCCTACTATACCACGCTGGCGAAACAGACTAATAGTTCACTTCCTTACTCGGTTCTTACGTCACCGACAGAATACATATTGGTGATGGCAGCCCATAGTCTTTAACTATCATCAACAGCAATCAACAGCCTTTTACAGCCCACTGGTGGACATAGGCCTCTCTTTAGGAAGGAGGTTTTGGCCTACTATTCCACGCTGGCCAGACGGATTGGAATAGGGTTTGTTTTAAGTTTTTCTTCCCTTTGTAATGATGTTATCTGGTATACTTTGTTCCTTTAGTCGCCTTTTACGACACCCACGGGATGAATAGGGGTGGTAACACTACGTATTCTTAATCCGTCACCACACGGATCTTTAACTATAACCTTTAATTTTAACTATCACTACAAGGCAAGTTAATAGCTTATAAAAAATAAAACACACCTTTCAAAAGGTAATATTATATTTTATTAAATAATATTACAAAATAATTCTTAAACGTTCAACATAAGCTCTGGTTTCCGAACAAGTAACCGACATCCAGGATCCTGCAGTCACATAACTGTCCATATACACAGTATCATCTTCATAGAACTTGACAGTGATTACCATCTCAACAACCTGTGATGCCCACCCGCTATAGGACACCATTCTCCAATTTCCTCTGAACTGTTTATACTCTGCAGCCTCTGAAGTGTCAGACAGTCGCAGAACTCTTTCTGGTACCAATCCTTCTTTACCAGTTATCAAGTGTAGGTCTCCTTCTACTTCAACTGTGGTGGAATTTGTGCGAATGTCTTCAAATTTCGTGTCGTAATCTGTCAATTTTCCCAAATAAAAAGTGTAAGTGCGATCGTTCGCACCCCCAGAAGCACACGCTTTGATCTCGTTCTTCCATGTCGGTCCAGATATGGTGAATGCATTGCAATCTTTCGCGAAAATTACAAAAATTATTGCGAGAAATATACGCGTCATTTTTAACAGAAAAAAGACCGTGTAGGACCGTTTGAGACTGTGTAGTAGTGGTAAGTAAAAAGTAGCGGCGGTAAGTAGCTACTTTATCTTATTTACGGACCTATAAGGTTATCGTATTAATATTTTTGTACATGTAGGGGAGAGGGGGTAGCCTCCGCCCGGTGCTTTTATTTTTGTCGTAATGACTATATTTATTAAAAAAGAGATAATAGATAACTATTGAAAACTTGTCAATAATATAATTTGATTGTGTATTAATTAAAGTCACTTGATATATTAATCAAATATTCGCCGAAACTACCCGGATCTTAAAACGCTATACCTAAATACTGGTATCTGAGGACCAATATTTAATGATTATTCTTTTTATATCAACTTATCACCGTCCACTGCTGAACGAAGGTCTTCCCCAGGAAGCGCCAACCATCCCGGTCTTGGGTAGTTCGCATCTATCTGCTGCCATCCACCTTCTTCAAGTCGTCGGTCCATCGCGCCACAGGGCGCCCTACACTACGTTTGTCCAATCGTGATCTCACTCTAACACACTTCGGCTCCAGCGACAATCAGTTCATCTAGAGACATGATCGGCCCATTTCCACTTCAGCATACTGATTCTCCGTGCGAGTAACTGACTTACTCACGTTCTCTGTCGAATATTATTTTTTACAATACACACGAGATGGATTTAATTCTACACATATTTTGCGTTGGATCTAATGCTCATCATATGCTTCACCACAAATAATGCATTCCGTCTCCTGATGTTGCAAATCTGGCTGCGATGCAACCTTCTTCACTTTTACTGCCATTCTCATGTTTCTCTAGACCTTTGCCGCAGTTTTGGGTTCTGTGACTTTTCAGACTTCTGAAAGAGGTGACGAATCCTTAAGCATATCATTAATATTCCCAACATCAACACTTGCGCTTGCTACTGATTCTTGTAAGGTTGCTAACGACACAGCTGAAACGTTAACTGTTGGTTCAACGTTTGTGATTGGTATTACTTCATGAAGTTTGATGGTATCTAATGATGCAGATAGCGCCTTAGTTGACGGCCCTTGTTCATTTTCAGGTGCTGCACGACTTCAGGCTCTATTGGTATATCAGTTAAGGCAGAACCTAAATACTCATATCCCGAAAACACATCTCGATTAAAGGGATGGATACCTGTGCAAAAGAAACTACTTTGGGCTTTCTCTCATCTAGCAGCTTTGGCAAACACTATGTTTGCCAGTCCAGCAACGTCATAATCTATTAATCAAGCACCCAGACTTTGACGCATCCATGATGCACTTGCTGATCAATAAACCTATTTAAAAGGCTTGAACAATTCTGAGTTATTGCTGAAGCTTATGTGTCGTGTGGGGTAGTGTGCTCAATGTGTAAATATAATTTTCTTTATCATATTCAATAACATTCAGCTCTTTGTGGCTATTGTGTCCATCTAATATTACTAGAATAGGGCGAACTTCTGATAGGTGAACATGTTTCTTAAAATGTTGAAACCACTGCAAAGATATCCCGCATTCATTCACCCGCTTTCGGAAATAACTCCCATACTTTCTAGTGGAGCGCTAATCATAAACTGGTCATACATCATAACTTAGGGGATACAACGTGATCCGACGCACACATAGTAATCATGACAGTAACGCAATTCAGCTGAAATGAGTTGCCCAACCCGTTTTTTACCTTTCCTTGATAAAACTTCATAATTTTTATGGTCTTGAGACTCTCGGCTCGATAGCGTTATAAATTTGAAGAGCTTTAAAATTAAATTCCCCATATAAGCTGATGAGGAGACCATAAAGCCAATCAACTTGAGGTTTATTGAAACCTATCGAACTCATCAAGCTTTACATCAACACTTGCAACATCAAGCCCAAGAGTACTTCCTGCCCCATCTGGATTTCTTTTCTTGGATTCGCAGAATAATCTGTGGACAAATTTAATTTTTTTTGCACAAAATCAAAGACTATTCACAAAAATTCACTTCTTGTTAAAGACATGAAACGGTTACCTAGATCTAAAACATGCTCACAAAGTTGTCTTTCAAACTCAGATTTGAATATTTATTCAAAACGTCCTAATTTTAGCTTAAAAGTGACCTGATAACCTTGTTGGAATAAAAGTATATATCGGTCTGCAGCAGCTCTTTAAGAATATTTTTGCCAAGCACAGCTTTAATTGCTTTTTTCATATTCTCTTCACTTCAGTCTCCGAGATTTGTAGTTCTATTGTTAAATTTAGACATGTTCCATTGTGTCAAGGTTCTAGGGATTTCCTTGCTCAGGTGCAACTGGTTCCCCGGCTACTGGTACTTAAAATGGCAGGCGGTTTTTAGTCGATTCGATTCCAATATAACCACCTTTCAGTGGTATACCCCAAACACCACCACTGGTATCCGTGGGGGTTTCCGCAGAAAAAAAAGGCATGTTTTACTGCAATAAGCTAGCTGATCCGGCAAACGTTATTTTACAACATAAATATATTATATATGTATGTGTATTGTATGAGCAGGTGTATTATTTTAAAATTAATACTAAATTATGAATTTCAATCTTTGTGTTTCGGAGTATTTTGCAATGTTACATGTTGGTTGCTCAATAATTTGAAGATTTAATCATGTTACTGCTATTCCAGAAGCCGCAACTGCAACTACAATAATGGAACTCGCATGAACAGTAGCTAAAGTTACTGAAATGACAAATACCTTATCAGTTCCAACAGGGGCATCCAGGAAAAACAAATCACATTATATCATAGAATTCCTTCTGATGGGGATTCCTTTCAATGATATCTTCTTGTACGTTGAAAATGATCTAGTTGTCGATATCTAATGTTTGCTCGACGATTTTGTGTTGCCAATCGAACCGTTTACGGGTTGCCTTACTTTGCTGTAGTGATTGAGAAGCACCAAGTCTGATCATACTATCGCGGCGCCTTTCTCGTGAGATTTCTTGTTCTTCTTCAGTGGTTTCATTCAAAACATTTCGAATCCTAATTGCATTACGGCTTTGTTGGGAAAGATTAAATCCAGATCCGTGGCATTGTTCATTTAGTAATATCACAAAATCATTATTTTTAATTCTTGCATGAAATTTTGCCCACATTCCTCTACAGTCATTGGAAAACAACACATGATAAGACTACAATGAGCTTTTACAACACCACTGTATGACCTCGTGAAGGAAAATTTGTCTACTTGCCATTTTTGTGATGGTAAAATATACCTAACCCTTTCAAGATTGCTGGCTTAGTTTAGATGAAACCTTTAATTGGTCCAAATGGCTTAATAACAGCAGTTCCCAAATCCCTCCTATGCCAGGCACAAACTGGTACTCTGTGTGGTTTAAGTCGGTCCGATTCCGACTCACCACTTCGCTATAAACCTCGGTGAGGTAACGGCCCGTGGGGGTTTCTACAGGTTCCAAAAAAATAACTAAGATAAACCCTTGTATCTTTTGGTATTTAGGATGGCCTGGTAGTCATAGTTCGTAAGTTCGATTCTTATCCAGGACAAATTTTTAAACCTAGTTCAGAGGACAGTTTCTGTAGCATCACGTATTTTGAAGCCTTATACAATTGTAACTGTATCACATTGTATCTGGCGGGCCTATTGGTCCAGTGGTTAGTGATCCTGACTGCTAAATCAGAGGTCATAAGTTCGGTTCCCACCCAGGACAAATCTTTGTGTGTTGAGCAATATCATTTGTTCTAAGTCTCGGTGTAATTAATCTACAATATGTACGTATTTAGAAATATATAAGTATGTTTATCAGCAGTCTGGTTACCATAGTATAGGCTCTGCCTAGTTTGGGATCAGACGGCTGTGTGTGAGATGTGTGAGGATATTACTCGTATTATTACATTTACATATAAACATATTGATTAAAATTCAGATACACAAAAAAGAAATAAAAAAAATATAACGAATAGACCACCCACATCGGGTACAGGGACCAAGATACCGGTGGTTAGGGCTCCAGAGACAGGAACCTCTTCACAATACGGGCCGTGTCAAAGACGAGTGCCTTCTGCATTAGACCCTTGATCCAACCTTCTAACGTGAGCCTCTTAAGGTGTTGGTCGAGGCTCTTTGCTATCCCGTCCTCGGACCACTCCTGTGGAATATGGGATACGACTGGGCCCTTCGAGGTCGTCTTCGCCCCGGGCTAGGCGTAATTTGTTACGCCGATGACACATTGGTCACAGCCCGGGGGGCGAACTTTCAAGAGGCGGCGCGCCTCTCCACCGTGGGAGTCTCTTTGGTGGTCGGGCGCATTGAGGCGCTGGGTTTACGGGTGGCCCTAGATAAGACGGAAGCCCTTTTGTTTCATGAGCCCCGTCGTGGTCCACCCCCCGGTGCCTCTATCGTTGTCAATTCAGTCCTCGTACCGATTACGGCCCAGATGAAATATCTGGGCCTGAGCCTCGACGGCAGGTGGCTCTTCGACGAGCACTTCCGACAGCTTACTCCAAAGCTGGTCGGCGCTGCTTCTGCTCTTGGGCGACTTTTGCCCAATTTGGGTGGAGCCAGCGTCGCAACGAGACGGCTACACACGGGGGTTGTTCGGTCAATGGCGCTGTATGGTGCACCGGTGTGGGCGGCGGCTCTGACCGCCCAGAATAGAGCTCGCCTCTGGCGCCCTCAGAGGATATTGGCGGTTAGAGCCATACGCGGTTACCGCACCGTATCGGCGGAGGCGGCGTGCGCCCTGGCCGGAACTCCCCCGTGGGATTTGGAGGCGGAAGTGCTCGCCGAAGTTTATCGGCGGACGGCTGACTTCTGGGCGGGTAGCGGCATACGGCCCCTGCCCGAGGACATACGCGAGTGGCGTGAGGCCGCTCGTCGAGCCACGATGGCTCGTTGGTCGTTCTGGTTGGAGACTCCACGTGCTGGCTTTGCCCTCGTGGAGGCTCTCCAGCCGGTCATCGCCGAGTGGGCAGGGCGGCAGCACGGGATCCTTTCCTTCCGACTGACGCAGGTCCTTTCCGGGCATGGTTGCTTCGGGAAGTATCTGCACTCGGTCGCCAGGAGGGAATTGAGTCCCGCCTGTTACCACTGCGACTGCAGTGAGGACTCGGCGCAGCACACGCCAGCGGTTGGTTCCGCCTGGGCGGCGCAGCGTGGGGTCCTCACTGCAGTTATTGGAGGCAATCTCTCGCTACCGGCCGTCATACGCTCCATGCCCGGTAGCGACAGTTGTTTTACCGCAGTCGCAACCTTCTGCGAAGACGTAATTTCGCGGCAGGAGGCGGTGGAGAAGACCCGGGAGGACGATATTCATTCGGACCCAATTCGCCGCCGGCGAGCCGGGCGGCGGAGGCGCGCATACCAGCGCCTCATGCCGCCTTGAGTGTGGCCGCGGGTGGACGGGATGGGTTTTCCCCTCCATCCGCTCCAATGGCCAGCCGCGAGGAGGCGACGTCCGCGTGTGCCGTACGTCGCCTAAAATAGAGAGTTTATCCGCAGATGGTGCCCGAGGTAGCGGGCAGGCGCTAGGAGGAATCTGGATGTCGTAATAGCAGCGGTTCCCGGATCCCTCCTATCTCAGGCGCAGAGTGGCACACCGTGTGGTTTTAGTCGGTCCGATTCCGACACACCACCCCGCCGTAAACCCCGGTGGGGTGACGGCCCGAGGGGGTTTCCACACGTTAAAAAAAAAAAAAAGGCTCTTGGCTATCAATCCGTGAACAGATATGATTATCGGAAGATAATAATAATAATAAATCGTTTATTTTCTCACCACAATATTCCATATACATATACAAACATTATGCTCAGTAGGTAATGCAATGTCTCAAGACAATATTGTGGAGGACTGGTACCTAAGCTAGGTAGAAACCCGTGTTATAGGTCATCAGGTCGTGAAATCATACGAAATATTATTTTGTTGATAATTGTATTTGTATTTTTTGGAGTTTGATGACTACTGTAGGCATATTTTTGTTCTGTTGTAATTATCTGTGTGTTAGTTCTTGTTGTTGTTGTTAATACTTGTTAGTTCGTGGAACAAAGCTTATAATAAACGTAAAACTATTGAAAATAAGCCTCGAAGTGGCCGTCCGAAAAAAACATCCGCTAAGGAAGACCATTTGATAAAAAGGTTATCGACAAGTGATGTCCGAAAAACGGCTGTGCAAATAAGTAACGAGTTACAGGAAAATTACGACGTGAATTTACACGTTTCTACAGTAAAATGCAGACTAAAGGACTTCGGATTACATGGACGACGTCCAACTAAGAAACCTCTAATTTCTGCCAGGAATAGGAAGTTGTGGCTTGCGTTTGTGAAACGGTTCAGATTATGGACGAGCTCAGAATGGTCCAAGGTGTTGTGGAGTGACGAAAGCAAATTTAATTTAGTGTCATCTGATGGTATACGGTACGTGCGACGTACTGTAAACAAAAGATTTGATGTCCGATACCAAATACCCACAGTAAAGCATGGAGGTGGCAATATTATGGTCTGGGGATGCTTTTCTCGCCGCGGAGTCGGACCTTTAGTTAAGATAGAAAGTACTATGGATCGCTTTATGTACGCAGATAAATTAAAGCAACAAATGCTACCCTATGCTAAAGCAAATATAGAACCTGGTTGGTATTTTCAACAAGACAATGACCCAAAGCACAAATAAAAATATGTCAACGACTTCATGAAACTCGCTAAAATCAAAATTCTCGACTGACCAAGTCAAAGCGCCGATTTAAACCCGATAGAGCATCTTTGGGAAGAACTGAAGCGCCGCGTAAGATGTCGAAACTATTAAAATAAAGATGCTTTATATGAAGCACTAAGTAACGAATGGAGCCGCATACCCATTGATCGTTTGCAGAAACTAGTTGACTCGATGCCGGCGCGTTGTGAAGCGGTCTTGAAGGCTAATGGATGTGCAACGAAATACTAATAGTTAATATCAAAAATAATATTTTTATTATTTTATTCTATTATATTCCTATCTGACCATGAACCATCGTTAGAAGAATTCTCGCTAATCTGCATGCGTTGTGGCGCTATAGCCTGTTCTAAATGTATAAATTCTTTTTCAATAGTTTTTCTACTAATATCTACTTTGAGCAATTTTGGATAGGGACTAGCGGGATTATCATCTGTGTCTAGAACTGTAGGAGCTGTACATTCCGATGTAGAATTATATGACATAGTATCTTCATCATCGTCAGCTACTAAACTTATACTATCGGCTGTCTCAGCTCTTTCAGCCTGGTCACCTACAGGTGTTAACTTTTTATCACTTGTATCCTCTGGAGATACACACATAGAGGAAGAACTGCTATTTTTACCACTACAGTAACTGTCAAATCCAAGGCACTCAATAGAACTAGGGCTCACAAGGCTATCTGGTAATAACTCAACAGATTCTGAATTATGTTTAAGGCCAATACTACTACTATGTGATAGGGAATGAACAAATGCCTCAGAATCAGGAGTTGTTTTCAGACTTTGTGACAATACTTCCACTGAATCGAAACTGTTTCTACTGGACACCAATGATAATATATTCGATTTAGACGAATCACGCCTCTCATTTGCTAAAGGAACGTCATCTTTTAAAGATTTTGTGATTCTGTGATCTACAACCTCTGTGTCTGACATGATAAGCTGACTTTTGGAGAACAGATCATCTTGACTGTCATATTTGGTGTCAGAAATGACATTCATAGATTTAGCTTTAGGCGGTCGAACAATAGTTCCATCGTCTTGTTTAGGCTGTTCGAAGAAGGAGCCCACGAAGGATCCCCACAAGCTCTGTGATGTGGATTTGGACGGGCTTTCGGTGACAACAGGTTGTTCTTTAATTGGAGCTTCTTGTGTACTATCGGCACTCATTGTAAGGCCCCAAGACGCAAAGAAATCTGCATTGTCTTTTTGTGGAGTGTTAGTGTGCCCTGAAGAAGGCTTTGTTGTAGTCGGAGGTTGGGACTGTTCGTCGGCCTCTTCACCACTCTCGTTACACAGTTAATATCAAAAATAATATTTTTATTATTTTATAAGATTAAAAATTTTTCTTTATGTTTCCTTTTTGTGTAGAAATACATTACATTTAAGTGTCTTAATTTGTGAAACGTATCATTACTTCAAATATAATCTTTGATTGGAAACAATTTTGTTATCATTTTTTGTGATATGGAATAAAATTGAGTTGCCAAAATACTTTTGAGCGCTACGGTATATATTTAGAAATATATAAGAATTTTTATAAGCAATCTGGTAAATTTAATATCAGACGGACATATTGGAGATGTGTCAAGTGATTTTATTACTGTTTCCCAGGTCCTATTGTATAGGTGTTCGCAACGCAGAAGTGGAAATGAAGTTGGCTGCATGTTTCGTGGAGAAGACCCGGAGTCACGTGAGGAAGTTGATCAAGGAAATCGATGATGGAGAATATCTGAATCTTGACCACTTTACTATACAGTTTGGAAGGAAGGTACTGGACACCAATACCTTACTTGTGGAGAAACCTATAGCTAGGACGTTCTGGTAAGGCTTTTGGGCTGTCATCTTCAGAAGCCTTGCTAAGAGTTCGAAGTTACTGATTACGTTGTAAATAAAAGAATTTAGTCATCGTCTTTTCTTATATATCTTTTATTTTACTAACTCCTTAATACACAGATATTTTACAGAGAGCTAATTTTTAAGCTTTGTCAAGAGCTGACTATGTTGGACTTTCGTTTTCACTCGAAAGTTCTTTCAAAAAACTTTCAGAAGCAAAAAAAAATTTGTAAACCCCCTTTTAAATTACTTAAATAATTAATATCTTAAAATTAGAAGCTTTAAAAATGGTACAACTGACTTTAATGGAGCCACATCGTGGTAATAACCCAACCATATTCTTCATTCGTTACCCTATATTACTTGAAGGAGACCAAACGAGTAGGTAAGCCTTTAAAAAACCAACTTTCAAATTATTTTTAAAATAACAGAATTCTTTTGTAATAAATATAAAAAAAAACAAATACAGTTGAATTGAAAACCTCAAAACAAAAATAAAATGCAGAATCAACTAAATGCAATTAACCTGCATCTACACTGATACCTTGAAAATACCCTAAGGCATATAATCTTTAGGAAAAACACTTATATATGAAACTCCCTTTTCAGCCACCGGCCTAAACTTGTCCCCAATAGTGACATTTTTGGTAATATTCCCCCTTTTGCCAATTTTCGCCCTCTTCTTCAACTTTGTAACAGATTCTGCCACTTTAGTTTCCAACGTGTTTTTGGCACCAAACGCCACCTTCTCAGGCTTAGGCTTGACTGTTTGGATCTTGTTCTTTTCTTTAGGCTTGTAGTAGAATACCTCCCAGGCCAGGGTTATCATGGCCAGGCCTAAGCCGAAGAGAGTTGCAATAAATACTCCACCTGAAATTGGGAATATATTAATCAATCAATCTATTGCAGTCCATTGCATGACATAGATCTCTTTCTATTAACGAACGCCATTCGGTTCATCACGACACAGTCTTATGTGATTCTCTCTATCTCAGCCACCTTTCTTAGATAGTATATGGCTAGCACAAATAGTATATTTCCACGAAATGGCACAGGATATAAGCAGGTCCAATCGCGAACGTCTTGACTCGATGACGTCGTGACTTATCGGCGCTGATAGGCACCAAGACTGCTCGCTACACTAGCAAATCTTGGTGCAAAATGTATGAATAGTTATGCAGGGGTAGTAGCATCCACCACATAAATAAACAAGGAATATTGTAAATAAGACCTTCCATAAATGATATTCACGAAATTTAGCATGCTCGTTACTTTTTGTGGAGAAAGCGGGTATCATGTCCCTCCGACACAAAGGGACATCAAAGCGCTGTGTGGAAGTCGCCACAATTATTTAATTTATGAGACTGTAGTACATAAGTTATGTTATCGGAATAAAAAGGATAAAACATAGAACTTTAAATCAATGTCTGGTAATCCAGGAAAGCCCATTCTTACGAGTATGCACAGCCCAATACCGAAGTTGATGGTTAAAGTTGACACGAACTAAAAAAATGGTAAGTATTCGTCAATTACTTTCCCAAATATTCTACCTTAAAAACCATGTAAGTCAGAATCCTAGGTAATACATCATCAGCACCTCCATTACCTTACATCATCATTGGCATCATCATCCCACATGTGTACTATTCTAATCCATAATTCGCAATATCACTACTTTCCACCCATATCTTCTTCAACTTATTGCTTTGGTATTTGATAGTTTAAAAACATATACCCAAACTCTCCAAGGTTATCCCTTCTGATTCGTCAGCATCTGGACAAGCTTGTCTGGCTGACTCGTTCCAATACCTGTGAAATATCTTTATACAATAAAGCTGAGAATCTCTGAAATAACAAGTAGGATTTGAAGAAATATTTTTTTCTGAAAGTCTACTTCTTAACATAGATTACGGGTTAAATATCATAGTATGTCGAAAGAAAAACAATGATTTTTCCATCACGATCATTTGGTCACATTTTACTTGCTATTAATGCTTCAGGTAAAAAACATTGTTGAGGAGGTTGTTGAACATTGTTCATCATTTCCATCATCATTCAACTGTATTTGTTTTTATTGAGTCAATACAATAGGTTACAATGGTAAATGATTTTAGGTGGTTTCTTTAAAGAACATCACTCATCTATATATAAATTAAGCTAGGAAAAAGGATTATTACAGGACAATACACTTCTGTAGTGATACGTAAATCCTCGACCACAGTGAGAAACTGAATGTAAGAACAACTTACTTCGACGCCAATTGCTCCAAAAAACGTTCCTTCTGCAACTCCAGCAGCGCCCTGGAGAGGTCTTCTTGCAACCTAGACCCTTGCTGCACAGCTATCGCGTAAGGTTGCTCAGCGAAAACCTCGCCCACTTCCGTCAGATTGCAGTTACGAGTGACTTCTTATCTATAGAATAATAAATAAATATGGATGAACAAAATAATAAGTCTAAACAGCTGTGCGCAATGCCACGTAGATAATAAACGAGAAATAGATAAAAAAAAGAAAAACACAATAAAGCAGATTTTTTACTTATACTGAAAAATTTATGTATCAATAAAGGTCTCTCCTTAGAAAGAAAGTTTTGGTCTACTAAAGGTTACTATACCAAACTTCCCTGACGGGTTAATATAGGATTTGTGGCATGTTTTTCTTCTCTGTGCAATTTTATTATTCCACGCAATTTACTCCCTTAGTCGGCTCTTACGACACCCACGATAGGCTATTTATCAACTTACTTTATTTCAGCAGAGTCATGTATAAACGCAAAGTCTGCATCTGTATGTTCGTTGACTTGTCGAAAGCCTGTTTTCGCATCAGGGACGGGACCTGTACCAAAACTGAAATTGAATAAAACTCGGATATTAAGTCTAACGTAATATTTTTTCATATTGTTCACACTGAACTTAGTTTTAACCAGTAAAATTTATATCACCAAATATCCAACTGTCTACGTACTTCTAATGTATTCAAACAAATTTCTACCATTAATTACATTTTTTTTCTAACACAATTAACCTCCTCAACAATGTTTTTTACCTGAAGCATTAATAGCAAGTAAAATGTGGCCATATTGCTCTCTAATAGGATAGTCCCATACTCTGTACTGAGCTTGATCTGATGTGGCATTTAGCGTGATCTCTTTCCATACCCTGCAAGTAGTAAAAGTAAACTATAAATTGGAAAAGCCGTTTGGCAAACAGCTCTTTGTTTAAGCAGCAGTTTAAATTTATAAATTTGTGTATAACTAAAAATTGGTACCAACTTAAGCATTTCAGACTTTCGCGAGTTTTACACATACGCAGTTTGAAACGTCGGGAAATAGAAGATATAGTAACTTTTCAAGTAATTTTGTTCTGAGTAAGTCCCACTGTAAGACAAAATACTATGAAGTTTGATAAGTTTACAAACAGAATTTAATTTTGTAAATACAATTAACATATATTTGCATCAAAAACTTCCTCAAATTGTCGTCTAATGGTACTATTTTCTAGAAGATTGGCAGCATAACCAGAAAAAAGTAAGATGCTAATTCTCTGAACTTGAAATATGTAGGTCACAAAAGAAACTAACACTTTTTAAGCAACCACGAATGTTAGATGAGTCCGGGTTCCAACGATAGGCATCAATTTCGATCCACTCACCATTTTAGAAAAAAATTAAATTCAACATTCTTTTGGAATTTAAAAAAATATAGAACAAGCAATTTTAAAATGTAATAATGAAGTGTAGGACAACTGAATAACACGTAAAAAGATTAAGCTTAAGAGCTTAGATGAAGAAATTCTCACTATAACCTCTACGCTGAAGGCCAGAAGATGATAATTTAAGGCTGCTATATGTATTCCTCTTTCAAATGCTCAAAAGAAATAAAAACATTATTAGGATTGACAAAAAATTCCAAAAAAGAATATTTTACCATTCGAAATTAATCCATGAAGTTTTCGGTCGAATAGATAGTAAAATAGTTATTAACTTTAGATAAATGACTTCCAAATACAGAAATTTGCCATCAAACAGAATAGTGAAATATTTTAGTTTATAAGAAAGACCAAAAGTATAAAAAATTCTACCAATTATTAACTCTTACCAATGAGAATCCCAGTTTGTTCGAAGTAAGGTGCTACGAAGTCAATGACTTCTTCTCTTTCTGCTGTCATAGTTAACGCTGATATAGCGATGTCCGTCTCCTTAAAAAAGATAAAACCATCAACAGAAGAAGATATTGACTGAGATGCGATGTGAGCACTCCGTAACGGGCGGACCCTTTTTAGGGCAGAAAAGGGAACATCGGGGCTTCTATACAAGAGGGGGTCATCTACAAGCCGTAGGTGGCCCGAAGTAAGTCGAGGTTTCAGAAATTTCTTTACTAGAGTGCACCTGGTTCCTCGGCTATTAGTACCTGAAATTGCGTGCGGTTTTTTGTAGGTTCGAGTACAACGTAACTACGAGTACTCGACAGGAGTATCCGGGGGATTGTCACACAGAAAAAAAAAGAATTCAAGAATTTTTGTCTATTTCAATAGAAAGTCCCAGGTAAACATACACTGTTTATGACCTCATGTATTTTTTGTCTTCTCTAAGGTAGGTCCAGTTTTAAGGAAATTAAGCCATGTATATCATGACTAGAGATTTTATGTTACTATACTATGCTGGCCAGACCGGTCGGTATAGGGTTTGTTTCAAGTTTTCCTTCTCTTTTGCTTCCTTAGTCGGCACTTACGTCTTCCACGAGATGAATAAGGGTAGTAACACTTTGTATTCTTTATACGTCACCATATGGACGTACTACATACAATGTTACTACTTGTTTATACCTGAAGTAAGTTTTACTTAAACAAGTTTTGTAGCTAATCATGAGATGTAGTAATGTTTTATTCACCTGAGTGATATCACTCGGGTGAATGAAGCAGAATTTTTAGTGTCCTCATTTCGCCTTTTAAGACTTTAAACTAGGTGATGATAATGTACTCTTAGCTGATTTTGGCCATTTCGGTGACTCTCTCTAGAGAACAGCCAACTGCACAGGAGATATTTGAGCGTACACGTGTGTGTGCAAACACTCTCTGTTTCCTTACTCTCACAATACAATGAGATGGCTATCCAACACGAGCGGGAAGAGATCAGGCGTAGTGTCGACGTTTTTACGTGCTCTCTGAGTCACGTGGAAGACCCCAAGGGAGCATAGTGGAATAAACCGTAATAACTCACCCCTCTCATAAGATCTCCCACAACACCATCCCAAGTACCATTAGGAAGCTTCTTTCCGAAGTCTCCACTCTTTGGACTAACTATTTCGTAATCAAATGCTATTGTCTGAAATCATAACAGTTTGATACTCATATTTTATTACACTTACAAACAAACAACAACCTCAGTCATGCGGTGAAACGCAAAAATTAAAAAAATAATTTTCTCAAAGGAGGAATTATGTACAGTTCCACACTCCTTACGACAAATTTAAACTGTCATTTTTTAAATTAATTAAAATACTTATTGTTAAGACAGTTTCTCTAGGTATCTATTTATGGTCCTTTACCGTCGAAGATTATTTGCAAAATAAGTTTCTCTTCTTTCGTTTAACTCTATGGTTTATTTTTTTATTTGATTATCAAGTGACAATTACAAACTTTACTTTTAATATATTCTCCTTACTTCAGATAACCTCTGTATGAGATCTATGCAATACCCCTCGTAGAGGGGTTGCTCATCTTCATCCAACATCTGTTTGCCCGATTGGGGGTCAATCCTTTGCAGCGTCCAGGGTATAAGCCTTGAAAAAACATGTTTTTTTTTAATATTTATAAACATTTACAACAGAGTTGTAGTATTTATTAAAAACAAACAGAACCACGTAAGAACTACTGAGCCTGCAACGCAACATCACTGATATTGCTATAGTTATTCATATACGAGTCGCTAATTACAGTACTGTAAACTGGATTCTTAAATATACATACATAAAATCACGCCTGTTTCACCGAGAGGGTAGGCAGAGGCATATTTAACGGCCACTTTTCAGCAGTGTTTTATTACCACGTAATAGGTGGTGATGTTTTGTTTGCCAGAGCCTCGTCCGTCGATCAACAACTTGAAGGTGAGGTTGTGGTGACCTGAGTTCTTGGTGGGAAGCTTATGCACCATTTTTGAACGTCTTGTCAACATCTATTTCATCGTCATAATAGTCTTTGATAGGGGGTTAATGGCCTTTAATTGCTAAGCTGAAGGTCGTGGGTTCGATTGCCATATTGGACAAATGTTTGTGTAATGAGCACGAGTATTTGTTCTGTGTCTGGATGTTATTTGTCCGCAATATGTATGTATTTAGAAATATTTAAGTATGTTTTTCAGCAGTCTGATTACCATAGCACAGGCTTTACCTAATTTCGAATCTCACAGCCGTGTGCTAGATGAGTATAAAAAAAACCAACCACTTTTAATACTCCATTGCTGGACATAAACCTCTCCTCAGAAAGGAGGTTATGGCCTACTATACCACGTTGGTCAGACGAGTTAATATAGGGTCCGTGTCAAGTATCGCTTCGTATTGCAATGCTGTTGACCAGCGTAACGTACACCTTTAGTCGGCTCCTGCGATATCCATGGGACGAATACAGGTGGTAACATTCCGTATTCGTAACCCGTCGCCACACAGACGATATCTCAATGGATAGCGTTAAAAATTTACAGCCAAGCTTAAAATATCTTGTTTGGAGAACCACTTCTCACGCAAATACTCCCAAATTCAGAATTAAAAATAACACATCCAGTTGCAAAGAGGAATTAAATTCACTGTATATACATTTTGAACATCATGCTCTGACCAAAATAGACATTCTTACCACTGCTGTACCGATCCTGAAAAACATCCTAGGCGGTTCCAATTCTATATCTGGTAACAATTTATACTCATCATTGGAAGACCAAGTGGCTACCACCTGAGTGCTAGAATCTGGCTTTTAGTTGGATAAAATGAAACGTGAACGGTGGAAGAGCCCAGATCTGTAGGAAGATGAGAAAAAATATTGTAATTTATTTATTCAACCCAACAAGGAACTACTCGCATCTTGGGACAGATACACCAAGGACAGAGTAATAAAGTCAGGGTAGGAGATACCGAAATTAGAATGTTAAAGTAGGTACTTAGGCAGCAATCACTCAAAGATAACGAGGATTCGTGGCCATAAAACAATCATGCGCATAAATATCTGCATGACAAATACCCCCTGGTTCCTAACTTACCTATCAGCATCCCAATAAAACGTTGTCTCATTACTGATGTCTGCATCTTCTGTGAATTGCCTAAGGATCTTCTCCTTTCTGGTATTCATGGTTGGTTTGGTGTCATCACAGTCCACTGTTGCAGTGATGAAGGAAAGCTTCCGGTCTAGTTTTGAATATACTTCGGCAATATATCCTATTAACGAGTTGACAATATGTTTCGTTTTCTGTGGAACGAAATAAATAATTCTTAAATTTCTGTTTATATGACACCTTTACAGTACAGTTGACATTGACGACAGCTGTTTTAACGCGGTCGCAACCTTCTGCGAAGACGTCATTTCGCAGAAGAAGGCAGTGGAGGAGGCCCCGGAGGACTATCTCCACTCGGACCTAATTTGCCAACAGCGAACGGCTGAGACTGAGTGTCAAAGTCAAAGTCAAATTCGTTTATTCATTTAGGTCACAAAAAGACACTTATGAACATTATAAAAAAAAACAATAAAAGATGAAGAATCTGTCGATTAAAATTACAGCTAGCTGCAGTAGAGTGGTCAGAAAAGAACCCAGGAAAGAAACTCACCACCTCTCTTTTGGCGGCGGGTGGACTGGAAAGGTTTCCCCTCCATCTGCTACAGTGATCAAAGGCCACGTCCGCATGTGCCGTACGTCGTTTAAATAGAAAGTTTATCCGTAGATAGTGCCCACATCAATGTGGGTGGGCTCTGGAAGAGATCCGGAAGGCTTGATAGCAGCAGTTCCCGGATCCCCCTGAATCCAGGCGCAGAGTGGTTTTAGTCTGCCCGATTGCATCACACCAACTGCTGTATTTTTTTCCCTTAGGTGCCTCTTACGACACCCATGGGATGAATAGGGATGGTGATACTCTATATTCTTGATCCGTCACCATATGGCGACTGACTTCGTCATGTGTTTATGATATTATTAATCGTTTATCATATTTATTTAATATTTAGAGATCCTTTTATTTTATTTAATAATTTTGAAGTTACTATCCCTTTCCGCATAAATGCGTAGAGGTATTAAATTGAAATTCATAACAAATACTCAGGTCTACAATACTTTTAAGCTGTAATAAAATCAAACTTCTATATCAAAGCAATTTGTACGGAACCCTCGATGCGCGAGTCCGCCTCTCACTTTGTCAGTTTTTTTGAGAAGCCGTGATATTCTAGTCAAACCAATCTAATATCAAAGCATGTATCTGCTACCGACTCTCTTAAAACATATTGTGCAATCTTATTCTGTTGCCGATATTATTTCTTCTGTCTCTCTCGTTTAGAAATCAGAAGAGTAGAAAAAAACTCCGTAAAGTTTTTAAAATTTTGCTGTCTGTCACAACGTAAACTGTCTTTACAATAAGTATTTTAATTAATTTAAAAAATGACAGTTTAAATTTGTTGTAAGGAGTGTGGAGCGTTTGTTGTAAGGAGAGAGTGTACATAATTCCTCCTTTGAGAAAATTATTTTTTAAACTTTTGCGTTTCACCGAATGACTGAGGTTGTTGTTTGTTTGTAAGTGTAATAAAATATGAGTATCAAACTGTTATGATTTCCGACAATGGCATTTGATTAAGAAATAGTTAGTCCAAAGAGTGGAGACTTCGGAAAGAAGCTTTCTAATGGTACTTGGGATGGTGTTGTGGGAGATCTTATGAGAGGGGTGAGTTATTACGGTTTATTCCACTATGCTCCCTTGGGGTCTTCCACGTGACTCACAGAGCACGAGTGATATCACTCAGGTGAATTGGAATAAAACATTACTACATCTCATGATTAGCTACAAAACTTGTTTAAGTAAAATTTACTTCAGGTATAAACAAGTACATAGTAACATTGTATGTACTATGTCCACATGGTGACGTATAAAGAATACAAAGTGTTACTACCCTTATTCATCTCGTGGAAGACGTAAGTGCCGACTAAGGAAGCAAAAGAGAAGGAAAACTTGAAACAAACCCTATACCGACCGGTCTGGCCAGCATAGTATAGTAACATAAAATCTCTAGTCATGATATACATGGCTTAATTTCCTTAAAACTGGACCTACCTTAGAGAAGACAAAAAATACATGAGGTCATAAACAGTGTATGTTTACCTGGGACTTTCTATTGAAATAGACAAAAATTCTTGAATTCTTTTTTTTTCTGTGTGACAATCCCCCGGATACTCCTGTCGAGTACTCGTAGTTACGTTGTACTCGAACCTACAAAAAACCGCACGCAATTTCAGGTACTAATAGCCGAGGAACCAGGTGCACTCTAGTAAAGAAATTTCTGAAACCTCGACTTACTTTGGGCCACCTACGGCTTGTAGATGACCCCCTCTTGTATAGAAGCCCCGATGTTCCCTTTTCTGACCTCAAAAGGGTCCGCCCGTTACGGAGCGCTCACATCGCATCTCAGTCAATATCTTCTTCTGTTGATGGTTTTATCTTTTTTAAGGAGACGGACATCGCTATATCAGCGTTAACTATGACAGCAGAAAGAGAAGAAGTCATTGACTTCGTAGCACCTTACTTCGAACAAACTGGGATTCTCATTGGTAAGAGTTAATAATTGGTAGAATTTTTTATACTTTTGGTCTTTCTTATAAACTAAAATATTTCACTATTCTGTTTGAGGCAAATTTCTGTATTTGAAAGTCATTTATCTAAAGTTAATAACTATTTTACTATCTATTCGACCGAAAACTTCATGGATTAATTTCGAATGTTAAAATATTCTTTTTTGGAATTTTTTGTCAATCCTAATAATGTTTTTATTTCTTTTGAGCACTTGAAAGAGGAATGCATATAGCAGCCTTAAATTATCATCTTCTGGCCTTCAGCGTAGAGGTTATAGTGAGAATTTCTTCATCTAAGCTCTTAAGCTTAATCTTTTTACGTGTTATTCAGTTGTCCTACACTTCATTATTACATTTTAAAATTGCCTGTTCTCTATTTTTTTTAAATTCCAAAAGAATGTTGAATTTAATTTTTTTCTAAAATGGTGAGTGGATCGAAAGCGATGCCTATCGTTGGAACCCGGACTCATCTAACATTCGTGGTTGCTTAAAAAGTGTTAGTTTCTCTTGTGACCTACATATTTCAAGCTCAGAGAATTAACATATTACTTTTTGTGTGGTAATGCTGCCAGTCTTTTAGAAAACAGTACCATTAGACGACAATTTGAGGAAGTTTTTGATGCAAATATATGTTAATTGTATTTACAAAATTAAATTCTGTTTGTTAACTTATCAAACTTCATAGTATTTTGTCGTACAGTGGGACTTACTCAGAACAAAATTACTTGAAAAGTTACTATATCTTCTATTTCCCGACATTTCAAATTGCGTATGTGTAAAACTCGCGGAAGTCTGAAGTGCTTAAGTTGGTACTAATTTTTATCTGAATAAGTTCTAACCTAAATTAGAATCTCTTTCACAGCCATCAGGAAACCCATTCGCAAAACATCACTCTTCAAGTTCATGACGGTACTTCGCACTGAAGTGTGGTTAAGCATCGTGGCTGCGTTGGTACTTACAGGGTTCATGATCTGGTTGCTGGATAAATATTCGCCATATTCTGCCAGGAACAACCCTGATGCATATCCTTATCCGTGCAGGTGAGTTTTGATGACAGTACAGGAAAACATGCAACAAAATCTGTATATTTTCAATGAAAGGGGACAAATGAGCAGACGTGTCACTTGGTGAAAATAACTATCAGAGTTAAAAGACATCATTAACTTAAGACATAAAATAGCAACTTTTTCTGGTGAAAGGTTGGCCTTCCACCTCCCTGTTAAAATTTTGATAAAAATTTAAGAAAAATTGTCTGCGTCCATGAGTGACGGTGGCTGCTTACTATCATCTGACTTAATTGTTTTTACCCTTATGTTATAAAACACAATAAGGATTGAAATAACTGTCAAAAAAAATATTTAGACCCTGTGAACGGTTATTTGTGGATAACACGAGTTTTGTCCCGTATGGAAAATTTTGCAGCAATATATGCAACTAGTATCAAAGATGCATAGGGTTTCTACCGAGAACTTAGAGTGCCAAGTCAACCTGATCTGTAAGTGGTGCATCTGCTGATCGACGGACGAGGTTCTCGCAAACAACGACTCACATTAACGACAATAGGCTCGAAACCTATTACGCGGAACCAAAACAGTAATGAAAAGTGGACGTTTAATATACCTCTGCCAACCCTTCCGGAGAAACAGACGTAATTTTATGCATGTGTTAAAGCTCTGTAATCGTTCATCTCATCAGCTCTTATACTCATTTCTTTTCAGAGAATTTACTCTGAAGGAAAGTTTTTGGTTTGCCCTAACGTCTTTCACACCTCAAGGGGGTGGAGAAGCACCTAAGGCTCTATCAGGAAGGACTCTGGTTGCCGCGTACTGGTTGTTCGTAGTGCTCATGCTGGCCACTTTCACGGCTAATCTGGCTGCGTTTCTTACTGGTGAGAGGATGCAGGTGAGGTAGTAGGGCTCTTGTGTCTGATCCAGCTAATTACGGATGTAGTGACTTGCCTTAACATTATGTGTCTACCTATATATTTATATATATAATATATTATTTATTTAAATTAAATGTTAAGTATACAAACTGTCTTTATTAGTAGATAGTTATGCATTCCGACCCCATACACAGAACTGTGTTAGTACACTAAGGGCGCATCACGCCACCAACGCTGTCGATTAGCAATTTCACACCTACACCGATTTAGTATAATCATCATAAAACTAATGTAGACCAAACACATTAAATTAATTACCATGTACCAAGAAGCTACCCGTGGGTCCCATCACACGGACAGCACACACACACTGTAATCCAGTATGTAAGCTAAGTTTAAGAATTAGATGAGTCATTCTGGTCATTCTGTTCATTCTGTTAGTACCATCTTGCCAGTGGCATACTGTCCTGCTAAAAACTTGTATTCTTAAATAAAGTATCTTTTTTGTGAACAACAAGTGTTCATATTTGACTGGCGCAGCCGGGTCGGATATTTAAAGTCGCGAAAAGTCTTCGTTTTCGTACACAAAAATCGGTCGTAACTTAGTACTTAACGCCTAGACGACATATCCGCAAGAACCTACCAAATAAATTCGTCAACGAGCACTCGACAAGAAGACAGAATCAGCATGGAACTGAGAAGCGTAATGTGAGTAAACCCTTACCCTACTCCTTTCTATGTCTTACCACCCGTAATTATTTACGTTTAATTGGACTAAATCTCGTCAAATAAACGTTCTTGTAAAGTTGGTCAAAATCGCCGAATTACAAGATAATATTAAGCCGCGTATTCTAGACAAACATAGCTAGTTACGTATTAGTTATTTATTTGCCCTAAATTTTAATTATTGTGTAATTGTTAAATAATTCATTATGAATCAGATCCAGTTGATGCCTAAAGAGATCCAAAATATCATCCCGCGATTCGACGGAGATGAAAAATTACTTAATTTATTTTTTAATAAATGTGAATATGTTATAAATAGTTTTAGGGGGGATAATAATCCTGCTCAACTAACGTATCTATACCATTGCATTACGAGTAGATTAATAGGTAAAGCCGCAATTTTAGTCAGCGAAAGAGAAAACGTCACAAGCCAATTGGACCAATTGAAAGAGTTGTTCGTCCAACATTTCGGTGATCCTAGATCCGAGGCTTGCATAGCCATAGAATTAGAAAATATTAAAATAAAAAACGGCGAATCTTACATTGACTTATGTCATAGGATACGGAATACAAGAAGTTCCTTAATTTCCAAGGTAAACCTTTTAACCGACGAGGGTATCAAAGCAGCTAAATATATAATCTATAATAATACCGCGTTAAATGTTTTCCTATACAATTTACCCGAAGAATTACTGCGTTTTGTAAGGCTAAATAAATGCACTAATTTAGAAGCAGCTTTGAGCGTCGTAACTGAGGAAGTAAACTTCCAAACACGATACAATTTAAAGAATTATAAACCTAAACAAATAACTCCCAATTCACAAGGAGGCATTAATAATAATTTTAAACCTAACGTCCCTTCAACACCATTTAAATTTAACATATCACAAAATAAACCGCAAATAACGCCACAGTTTAGGCCGAACTTTGTACCGAATAATAATAGGTTCACTACATCACAGCCTCAAGGCTATAGACCTAATTTTAATACTTTCAATAATAGGCAGATAGGTAGTAGTCAACCTCAGTTTCCGAGAGCGTTGAACAACTATAAACAGTCAGGATTTTTCCGACCAAACCCGAATCAGCAGTTTAAATTTGGCATTAATCGACCGCCACCTAAACACGATGCAGATGTCTCAATGAGAACCGTAAGAAATAATATGATCCACGATCAAAATGATTTATATATGCTAGAACAAGATGAACTAGATCATCATAATGTTTCCCCAAATTTTCACATAGAAGCCTCCGAGGAAAATCCACCGAAATAATTAATTTAAATTATAATAATTCCTTAAGACTACCTCATATTAAACTACCAGAGATAGACTCTATATTTCTTATTGATACAGGTAGCACTCGTTCGTTTATAAGCCCCGCGAAGGCAAATCAGTTTTTCTCTAAATATAAAATAAGTAAACTATTCGAAGTAATTAGTACTCATGGTCGTAGCAAGCATAATGAAGCGATACACATACCGTTAACTAAAACTTTTAATACTAATATTCAACATACCTTTTTTATTTACGACGTAGACTCAGTATATGATGGTCTTATAGGTACTGATCTATTGAAAGAGTTAGAAGCTAGTGTTGACATGAAGAGTCAAGTGTTAAAAACTAAATATGTAGACATTCCTATATGGTATACTCCATTTTATCAAATAAAAATACCATCACGTTCATTTCGTTGTTATATTAATTACACTAATAATACTGATAGTTTAGACTTAAATATAGAAGAAATATTACAAAGTAATCTATCTAAGTTAAGGTTAGATCATTTAAATAATGAAGAAAAATCCTACATAACAAATCTATGTGAGGAATATAAAGGATATATTTCACTGTGAGGAGATCCCTCTTTCTTTTACAAATCAAGTTAAACATAAGATTAGGACTAAGAATGAAGATCCTATATATATCCGTCCATATAGACATCCTATAGCTCAAAACGAGGAAATTCATAAACAAGTAAATAAATTATTAGAAAACAATGTTATTACAGAGTCTCACTCCCCATGGAGCGCCCCTGTACATCTTGTACCAAAAAAAATTGATGCCTCCGGCGAACGAAAGTTTCGTATGGTCATTGACTACAGAAGGCTTAACGAAATAACGATAGACGATAAGTACCCATTACCAAATATTTCAGATTTATTTGATAGATTAGGGAATGCTTCCTATTTTTCTACGATAGATTTAGCTAGTGGTTACCATCAGTTAGAAGTAGATAAAGCCGATCAACTTAAAACCGCGTTTACTACTCAATCAGGTCATTACGAGTTTACTCGAATGCCCTTTGGGTTAAAAACAGCCCCTGCTACATTTCAAAGGGCTATGGACAACGTACTCAGAGGATTGCAAGGAATACATTGCCTCGTGTACTTAGATGATATAATAGTATATTCAACTAGTTTACAAGACCACATTAATTAACTTAGAAAGATATTTGATAGATTAAGAGAAACTAATTTAAAAGTTACGTTAGACAAATGCGAATTTTTAAGAAAAGAAGTCCTATACTTAGGCCATACTATAATATCCAAAGACGGATTAAAACCAAATAATGATAAAATAAAGGCAGTATTAGATTTCCCATTACCGAAAACCCCTACGGAAATAAAAAGTTTCTTAGGACTAGTAGGTTATTATCGTAAGTTTATTAAAGATTTCTCTAAAATAACTCAACCACTTACGAATTGTTTAAAGAAAAAGAATAAAGTTAATCTAACTGAGGAATACATAAATTCATTCGAAAAATGTAAAGAACTATTAACTAATGCCCCATTATTACAGTTTCCAGACTTTAGTAAACCATTCCTTCTAACCACTGACGCATCAAACTTTGCGATCGGTGCAGTACTATCGCAAGGCCCTATAGGTAGTGATAAACCTATTGCTTACGCGAGTAGAACTTTAAATGACGCCGAAACTCGTTATAGTACAATAGAAAAGGAACTTTTAGCCATAGTTTGGGCATGTAAACATTTTAGACCATATCTATATGGGATTAAATTTAAAATATTGAGCGATCATAAACCTCTTGCATGGATTCAATCTTTTAAGGAACCAGGTAGTAGATTAACAAGATGGAGACTTAGATTAGCTGAATACGATTATGAGATAGAGTATAAACCAGGTAAAAAGAATAATAATGCAGATGCACTGTCGCGTATAAAGTTAAATGCATTGGATGATGATATATCAATGATAGTAAACACTGGAGAACAAAATGATCCAATTCTTATTTCTTCAGATGATGAAAATAGTTTAAGTCCGCCTAACTATAAATCTAATTATTCTATACCTTCCGTTAGTAGCGTAACGCTTACCGCATCGGAAAAGCCAAACTCATCGATAGGAACGGTACATTCAGAGGAAAATACGGATTCCTCAGGTATTCCTATATTGCACGAAGCAATTGATACCAAGCCAAATCAAATATTAGTGTACCTATACTTGGAATAGAAACGAAACTACGGTTAAGAATCTTTCGAGAGATAAACAAAAAGTACTTGAAGTACACATGCCTATAAATAATACAACACTAATAAAGAATTTCCTTAAAAATATATTCGCCCTAAAATAAAATATTTCATTTATTTCGAAGATGAACGCCATCGTAAATTATTTATAAACATAATCATAGAAATATTTAAAAAGGATTTCATTCAAATATATGAATGTACAGAAAGAGTAGTATACGTGGAGGATGAAACTGAACAACGAGACATAGTTCTAAAGTATCATGTAGGGAAAACATGCCATCGTGGCATCAAGGAAACCGTGGCACATTTAAAACGTACATATTTCTGGAATAATTTAGAACAAACAGTAGCCAGCATTATAAATTCTTGCGAAACTTGTAAACGTATGAAATACGATAGAAAACCCTTAAAACCAGAATTACAGTTAACGCAAACGCAAACAAAACCTTTTCAAGAATTATTTATGGATACCTTCTCAATCGAAGGAAACTATTTTTTAACAATTATCGATGCTTTTAGCAAATTGGGACAAGCATTTGAAATTAGTAATAGATCTACCCCAGAAATAATTAGAGCATTGCTAAAGTATTTTTCATTGTACGGAGTACCTACAAAAATCAGCACAGACCCAGGTTCTGAATTTAATAATAGCTTATTAAAATAAATGTTAACCTTTTATAAAATAAATTTACATATAGGGACACCACATAATCCTAACTCTATGGGATTAGTGGAAAGATTCCATTCCACAATTCTAGAAATTTACCGACTTGCTAAATACGAAAGAAAAATTACTGACCCTGTTTCAGTAATGACATACTCTATTATGTCTTATAATCAGTCGATACATTCAACAACCGGTCTTACACCTTTCGAAGTTATATTTGGTCATACCGACTCCTCGAATATATTCGATGTAGACTTCGATAGAAATTACACCCAACAACTAGTGAGAGAACACGTTAAACGCACAAAATATTTGTATAATTATCTAACAGATAAAATATTACAATCTAAGGTTAAAACTAAACAAAAACATGGTGGAGAAACCAACTTCAATATTAAACCGGGTGATAAAGTATTTATCAAAGGCGTTAATACCCGCCGTAGTAAAGATAAACCGCGATACCAAAAGGCAGTAGTCACAGATGACGTAAACAGAAACACAGTAAAAGTGCAAACACAAAATAGAAATACTAAAGTACTCGTTAAAGATGTTAAACGTCCTTCACAGGTTCGTCCTGATGATAGCGACGCAAACAACCCGCGCCCTTAACTTCAAAGGATTGAAGAAAATCCAGGGGTTCTTCCCGTAAAAGAAGGTCAAGCATTTGTAAGCCTCTATAATTGGCACATATATAAAGTATTAGATCTAGAATTAGTTAGTAATAGTTTAAACTATAATATAGAAAAATATAATCAAATCATTAGCTATATAAAAGATAAGTTAATCATATACATTTTAGACGATAATATAGTAGACGCTGAACTACAAACCCAATATTTAATGAATTTAACTATAGAAAGATATAATCAATTAGTTCCTAACGTTAGAATAAAGAGAGGTATCATTGATCCCCTTGGATCTATAATAAAAGCAATCACAGGCAACCTAGATAATGAAGATGCCTTGAGATATGACAATTTGATTAACAAAATAGAATCAAAACAAAGCGCAATTGTCAATAAGATTACTTTAATTTCCGAAATAGTTGATACTTTTGTTAACTTAATGAATTCCACAAGAAATAACTTTATTGTACTAGATAAAACTATCAGGGAAATAGAAGAAATTTTAAATAAGACCCAGTATCAAAGAAGCAAGGATCTTGTCTTGCAGACGTTTAATTTAATAATTCATAATTTTCAAATAATATTAACACGATTGGATGAAGTGGAAACTGCTGTAGCATTTAGTAGATTAAATGTATTACACCAATCTATATTGGACTCAGATGAACTGTTTAACATCCTTAAAGAAATCGAGGAAACCGACAGATTAGTTTTTCCTGTCACTAAGGACAACTTGATTGATATAGAAAATTGCATAAATATAAAAGCCTATGTAAAGGGCAAACAGATAACATTTATCATGTCAGTTCCAACAGTCCAATTAGATGTGTTTGGATATTATAGACTACACCCTTTCACAATGTACAACTCTGGTCCAAACCGTACATTCTTAATTATCCCGAAACATCCCTATATCCTTACAAAAGGGTCGAAAACTTTACCACTTTCTCAGCCGTGCAAAGAAGTCGATGAAGGCAAATTCTTGTGCTATGAAAACCACATCTCGTTTGAAGACGAAAGTCAGTGCATCAAAGACTTAATGAAGTTTTCAACTAGGATAACATCATGTTCCCCGTTATCAGTCGAAGCAGAAGACATTAAGTTGAAATCCATACAGCCAGACTCGTGGATACTATTTACGGGTCGTCAAACTATTCTCACCGAGATCTGCGAGAACGACATGAGCCAACATGATATTATGGGTACATACATAGTAACCATAAATAATAAATGTGAAATCAAGATCGAAAAACTTACTCTACGCAAGCGTCGTGTACAAGCAGGCGAAATCATATATACAAGCACACCTAATATACATTGGCCTAAAATTGTCACTCCACTGGATGTCTTGAAGAAACCAATCAACTTAGATAACATCGACTTGGAAAATCTATAGTTCTTATCACACGTTTTAAGCAGGAAAAGTGAAGTGCTAGATACTGAAAGTCATTTTGTGAAAGTGCATAGTGTTAGTTTATGGACTCTAATCATTTACTTAATACTTACCTTTGTACTATTTGTAATTCTGTATAAATATAAAAATGTATTGTTATGCAAAGGACAAAATCAACAGCCTCATAAATCGGATGATGATTTTGAACTTACGGAGGGAGGAGTTATGCATTCCGACCCCATACTCAGAACTGTGTTAGTACACTAAGGGCGCATCACGCCACCAACGCTGTCGATTAGCAATTTGACACCTACACCGATTTAGTATAATCATCATAAAACTAATGTAGACCAAACACATTAATTTAATTACCATGTACCAAGAAGTTACCCGTGGGTCCCATCACACGGACAGCACACACACACTGTAATTCAGTATGTAAGCTAAGTTTAAGAATAGGGTATTTGACATAGTTATCAAATAAATAAGTCTTCTATTGAATATTATAGAATTAAAGGTCCTAATTAAGAATATTTGACTTAAATCACGAATAAAAATTATTTAATATTTTATTTTCCTAAATAAAAATAAGAATTTTTTAATCTGTACATCATTGAAACGAAACGTCTCAACGACCAATCAGAGCCCGTGACGCCACGATGTAATAAACAAAATGTATTGTCATTCAGACAGTTATACGACGACGAGATTTGCGTGTTTATTTTCAGGTTTCATTACTATTTTATTTGATTATTTCGTGTCGCAAGTGCAGTTAGCCTAAGAAAATATGGATCTTGGTTTCTCAAAAGCCGATAGTACGAATTTGCCAAAAATTGATTCTTTTATGATTGCAAATTTCTTCGCATCAAATCCGGACTTCTGTTCTGCAGAATTTAGGAATTTAGAAAACTATCCCTATCCGATAATTTATTGAATTCGTAAAAAAATTACAGTTTGATTTATGTACTTAGCCTTATTTTTTGCTTTATTATTATTAACCTAAGTATGTGACAGGTACATGTTGCTTAGATTGTATAGGTTATAAACAAAATATTATAATCTAAGTTATTATGAGTCTAACACAGATTTGGTACCGTTCTTATGAAGAGTTTCTCATGCAGGGGTTATCTGTGATGTTTTATTTCTATTTTTACAGATATTTTAAAGTAATAATACTTACATCAAAATGATTCTCGCAATAATAAATAGAAGATTTGGGTGCTACACTGGTCGGATCACGTCGTGCTAACTTCAGCCACTTTGCACGAAGATTTTGTGATTGCGGCACGTGGATAAACAATTTAGGAGTTTTAATGCTTGTGTTTCGACACAAAGGAATGGTACATATTCTATAAGACTTGAATTCATTTTTACATAAATCTTGAACAAAGAACGTAACGAAATAATAAAATAAATAATATAAATATTTATAACCAAATAACCAATACCTATCTACGCGTAGTCCTATCGTATTATTTTGTTTGTTTTTTACATCGTGACGTCACGCCTTTGACTTATCACGGGACTTAGCGTTTTAGCGGGAAATACGAAATATATTTGTTAAAACTGCGTTTTGGTTATTAAAATGGCTCAAAATTCAAGAAAAACAGTCGTCAAGCGTTTCTTTTAGTGACTTAGAACATTTTGGAGTCGTTTACGAAAATTTGTCAAATACCCTATTAGATGAGTCATTCTGGTCATTCTGTTCATTCTGTTAGTACCATCTTGCCAGTGGCATACTGTCCTGCTAAAAACTTGTATTCTTAAATAAAGTATCTTTTTTGTGACCAACAAGTGTTCATATTTGACTAGATATTATTTTGTTGACAACGGCCGGCGTAGTTATGGTCTGTTGTCCATCGACCGGCTACGTCACGCGAGCAGGATGCGTGTGGGCGAGACGGTGATATCTCACTGTTGCGCTTGCGCACACGCACCGCACCAGCGCGAGATTTGAGGACGGACAGTGCCTTCCTGGTCCTACCGCCGATAATTCGCCGCGCGCTGATACGTTACTTCCTTATTAATTTTACGTTCTCTCGACCTGTCGTTTCTATCACTCCTTCTTTTCCAAACTGAACTTATGTAGTGTGTAATCCTTTTCAATAAACTTTCATTCTGTTTCTTGTGCACCTTGGACTATTTATTTCTCACTCCATCTTCATTCTTGCAACATCAACCTCACACAATACACTACATTGGTGACCCCGATAAGTTCACGAAGAACTTAGAAAATGACTGCACCGACTGAACAGCAAGACGACGCGAAAATTTTCGGCGAGTCATATCGTGTCGGCGTGCGGGTACCCCCATTCTATCCTGAAAAACCTGCACTGTGGTTTGCTCAGCTCGAGGGCCAGTTTGTACTCGCTAACATATCGAGCGACAGCACAAAGTTCTACCACACGATCGCCCAGCTAGAACCACAATACGCCGTCGAAGTCGAGGACGTCATCACCTCGCCGCCAACAAGTGGCAAGTATGACAAGCTCAAGGCTGAGCTGATAAAGCGTCTCTCAGCATCCCGAGAGAAAAAAGTGAAGCAGCTTCTCATCCACGAAGAGCTCGGAGACCGGAAGCCATCACAATTTGTCCGTCACCTACAAAACCTGGCAGGCCCCGGTGTGCCTGAGGACTTCCTACGGACCATTTGGACAAGCCGTCTACCTCAAGGCACACAAACCATTATCGCATCTCAACCGAAAGCTGCGTTAGAGGAATTAGCAGAGCTCGCAGATCGGGTACACGACGTCATAACACCCAACACATACGTCGCATCGACATGTAGGGACAATACTTCAATACCCTCAACCTCTAACAATGTTGTTGCGGCCATGGAACGCCAGATAGCTGCGCTCACGGAACAAGTCAAAGCGTTGTCTAACGAGGTCAGGCGATCTCGACCAGCGCAGAGACAACGATCAAGTAGCCGTCGACGCCACCGTTCGAAGTCTAGGTCGCAATCACCCACTATGCTGGTACCGCGACCACCCACTATGCTGGTACCATCAGAATTTCGGGGAGCGGGCTAAGAAGTGCGTGAAGCCGTGCGACTACCCTCCGTCGGGAAATGTGCGGGGCAATCAGTGATGGCGACCCACGATTGTCCAAGTGCTGGTCGCTTATTTATCACCGACAAAAGGTCCAAAGTACAATTTTTGGTCGACACCGGGAGTGACCTCTGTGTCTACCCCCGATCAGCAATATCAAAGCGACTGGAAAAGTCTAACTACCAACTGTGTGCGGCTAACGGGACACCGATAACAACATATGGATTCATTAATATGTCGTTGAATCTAGGGTTGCGCCGTGACTTCGCTTGGCGATTTATTATTGCCGACGTTACAAGGGCGATAATAGGCGTGGATTTTCTATCTGCTTATAAATTGGTTATTGATTGCAGAAACCAACGCTTGATTGACAACTATACTACGCTGTCCACCCCGGCGTCGCCTGTCCGTCATTGTGATGGTGTCTCTTCAGTGAGGGTGAGTCTTGGTGATTCCGCGTATACACACATACTATGGGAATTTTCCGACATCACCCGTCCAGACGGTATACACCGCACTATCACACACAATACTGTACATCATATACGTACTACACCAGGGCCACCAGTATCGTGTACACCACGCAGATTGGTTCCGGATAAATTAAAAATAGCCAAGGCCGAATTCGAGGCAATGTTGCAGTGTGGCACCTGTCGCTTGTCTGATTCACCTTGGTCTTCGCCTCTTCACCTCGCACCCAAGAAAGATGATGGTTGGCGTCCCTGTGGCGACTACAGGATGCTGAACGCACGAACCATCCCGGATCAGTATCCCATCCGGCATATTCAGGACTTCGCGCATAGTTTGTCTGAATGTACCGTATTCTCTCAAATTGACCTAGTGAAGGCTTACAACCAGATCCCAGTACATCCTGATGATATTTCAAAGACAGCGATTACAACACCGTTCGGTCTTTTCGAATTTATTTATTTATTCATGACGTTTGGACTTCGTAACGCCGGGCAGACGTTTCAACGCTTTGTGGATGAAATGCTCAGGGGTCTAGACTTCACATACGCCTACTGCGACGATTTTCTGGTTTTCTCAAAAGACCAGAAAACTCATGAGCTCCACCTGCGTCAGCTTTTCACCAGGCTCAGAGACTACGGTATGGTCATCAACAGTTCCAAGTGCGTTTTTGGAGCATCAGAAGTTAATTTTTTGGGCTGTCATATATCAGCCAAAGGTACCAGGCCACTGCCTACCAAGGTCGAGGCAGTTCAAAATTTCCCAGTACCTAAGACAGTCAGAGAGCTGCGCAGATTTCTAGGTATGTTAAATTTTCATTCATTCCAGGCGCAGCTACCTACCAAGCACCTTTGAATGCTCTTCTCGTTGGCTCCGTTAAGGGTTCACACCCCATACATTTTTCACCTGAGGAGTACGAGGCATTCCAGAACTGCAAGAACAGTCTTTGCCAAGCAGCACTGTTGGCTCATCCTGATTGCAACGCTAAGTTGGCGTTGATCACGGATGCTTCTGACAAAGCCATTGGCGCAGTCTTGCAGCAGTTAAAAGCAGGAGCATGGGAACCTCTTGCCTTTTTCTCACGAAAGCTGAGTGAGGCACAAGTTAAGTACTCTCCTTACGACCGCGAGTTACTAGCTATTTACGAGAGTGTCAAATATTTTCGGCACATGGTTGAGGCTCGCGACTTTGTGATTTATGCAGACCACAAGCCTCTCACTTTCGCATTCCACTCTCGTAAAGAGAATTGCTCCCCACGACAGTTCCGTCATCTGGATTTAATAGCCCAGTTTACAACGGACATTCGCCATATATCTGGAAAAAACAATGTCGTGGCGGATACCCTTTCGCGCATTGAGGAGATTACTCAACCTGTGGCCGCTGAAACAATCGCTGCAGCCCAACAGGAAGACCAAGAGCTAAAACAACTGCTTATCGGAGATACATCGCTGCGACTTCAACAGGTAAGTCTACCAGGTTCACAGAAGCAACTATACTGCGATGTCAGTACTCCTACGCCTAAACCATATGTACCCAAAGAGTTGCGCAGGTCAATTTTTCTTAGCCTACACTCTTTGAGTCACCCAGGTACCAAAGCGTCCGCGAGGTTGGTTGCTGACCGGTATGTATGGCCTGGTGTTAGAAAAGACTGCCGAGAGTGGGTTCGTTCATGTTTGGCTTGCCAGCGCTCAAAGACCACAAGGCACGTTTCCGCACCAATACACTCATACAGCTTACCAAAATCAAGGTTCGCGTTCATCCACATAGACCTTGTAGGGCCGTTACCCTTTTGCCAAGGTTATCGTTATTGTCTTACCGCCATCGATCGCTTTACGCGATGGCCTGAGGCAATACCTTTAGCTGATATAACTGCAGAAACAGTGGCAAAGGCCTTACTAAGTGGATGGATCGCTCGTTTCGGCTGCCCATCGGATATCGTAACCGATAGAGGTAGGCAGTTCGAATCCGCACTGTTTAAATGTCTGTCGACCATGGCGGGTTTTCAACATCGCAAAACAACTGCTTACCATCCAGCCTATAACGGACTGGTGGAGAGATTCCACCGGCAACTCAAGGCTGCTATCACCTGCCATGGTAACGATAGTTGGGTGGAGTCTCTTCCACTAGTCCTGTTAGGTGTTCGTAGCGCCTTCAAAGAGGACGCTCAGGCTTCAACTGCCGAATTAGTATACGGACAGCCAATGCGACTCCCTGGCGAATTTTTCGACCCGCACAGCGACGAAAGACTTGACATTACCGACTACCTGTCAAGGCTTCGGCATATTGTCAAGAACTTGCAACCATCACCAGCAGCCAGACACAAAACTAATAACAAAATTTTTATTTTCAAAGATTTGGCTACTTCAACACATGTGTTTCTTAGAGACTGCGCTGCTGGTGGTAGTTTAAACCCAGCATACTCTGGTCCTCACTTTGTTATTGAAAGAGGTGATAAAGTTTTTAAATTGTTGGTAAATGGAAAGCGGGTTACAGTATCCATAGACCGCGTTAAGCCGGCCTTCATACTGCGTGACCCTGACAGCATATCACACTCACCACATACCATCAACAATCACCACAACACACCACAGTCACTACTCAAATCTAACACTCATCACTACACACCTAACGCGGATAATCAGGACCTACGTTCTGCTGACAATGACGTCATCGGAATGACGCGGTCAGGACGTCGCGTTAAATTCCCTGACTATTATCGCCCTTGATGGTCTCTGGAAGGGGGTGATGTAGTGACTTGCCTTAACATTATGTGTCTACCTATATATTTATATATATAATATATTATATATTTAAATTAAATGTTAAGTATACAAACTGTCTTTTATATTATTTCACATATTTATTACACAGGTATTTCACAGGTATTGGAACGAGTCGGCCAGACAAGCTTGTCCAGATGCTGACGAATCAGAAGGGATAACCTTGGAGAGTTTGGGTATATGTTTTTAAACTATCAAATACCAAAGCAATAAGTTGAAGAAGATATGGGTGGAAAGTAGTGATATTGCAAATTATGGATTAGAATAGTACACATGTGGGATGATGATGCCAATGATGATGTAAGGTAAGGGAGGTGCTGATGATGTATTACCTAGGATTCTGACTTACGTGGTTTTTAAGGTAGAATATTTGGGAAAGTAATTGACGAATACTTACCATTTTTTTAGTTCGTGACAACTTTAACCATCAACTTTGGTATTGGGCTGTGCATATTTGTAAGAAAGGCCTTCCCTGGATTACCAGACATTGATTTAAAGTTCTATGTCTTATTCTTTGTATTCCAATAACATAACTTATGTACTACGGTCTCATAAATTAAATAAGTGTGGCGACTTCCACACAGCGCTTTGATGTCCCTTTGTGTCGGAGAGACATGATACCCGCTTTCTCCACAAAAAGTAACGAGCATGCTAAATTTCGTGAATATCATTTATGGAAGGTCTTATTTACAATATTCCTTGTTTATTTATGTGGTGGGTGCTACTACCCCTGCTTAACGATTCATACATTTTGCACCAAGATTTGCTAGTGTAGCGAGCAGTCTTGGTGCCTATCAGCGCCCATAAGTAACGACGTCATCGAGTCAAGACGTTCGTGATTGGACCTGCTTATATCCTGTGCCAATTCGTGGAAATATACTATTTGTGCTAGCCATATACTATCTAAGCAAGGTAGCTGAGATAGAAGGAATCACACAAAACTGTGTAGTGATGAACCGAATGGCGTTCGTTAATAGAAAGAGATCTATGTCATGCAATGGACTGCAATAGATTGATTGATTAATATATTCCCAATTTCAGGTGGAGTATTTATTGCAACTCTCTTCGGCTTAGGCCTGGCCATGATAACCCTGGCCTGGGAGGTATTTTACTACAAGCGCAAAGAAAAGAACAAGATCCAAACAGCCAAGCCTAAGTCTGAGAAGGTGGCGTTTGGTGCCAAAAACACGTTGGAAACTAAAGTGGCAGAATCTGTTACGAAGTTGAAGAGGAAGGCGAAAATTGGCAAAAGGGGGAATATTACCAAAAATGTCACTATTGGGGACAAGTTTAGGCCGGTGGCTGAAAAGGGAGTTTCATATATAAGTGTTTTTCCCAAAGATTATATGCCTTAGGGTATTTTCAAGGTATCAGTGTAGATGTAGGTTAATTGCATGTAGTTGATTCTGCATTTTATTTTTGTTTTGCGGTTTTCAATTCAACTGTATTTGTTTTTTTTTATATTTATTGCAAAAGAATTCTGTTATTTTAGAAATAATTTGAAAGTTGTTTATTTAAAGGCTTACCTACTCGTTTGGTCTCGTTCAAGTAATATAGGGTAAGGAATGAAGAATATGGTTTGGTTATTACCACGATGTGGCTCCATTAAAGTCAGTTGTACCATTTTTAAAGCTTCTAATTTTAAGATATTAATTATTTAAGTAATTTAAAGGGGGTTTCATTTTTTTGCTTCTGAAAGTTTTTTGAAAGAACTTTCGAGTGAAAACGAAAGTGCAACACAGTCAGCTCTTGACAAAGCTTAAAAATTAGCTCTCTATAAAATATCTGCGTATTTAGGAGTTAGTAAAATAAAAAGATATATAAGAAAAGACAATGACTAAATTCTTTTATTTACAACGTAATCAGTAACTTCGAACTCTTAGCAAGGTTTCTGAAGATGACAGCCTAAAATCCTTACCAGAACGTCCTAGCTATAGGTTTCTCCACAAGTAAGGTATTGGTGTCCAGTACCTTCCTTCCAAACTGTATAGTAAAGTGGTCAAGATTCAGATATTCTCCATCATCGATTTCCTTGATCAACTTCCTCACGTGACTCCGGGTCTTCTCCACGAAACATGCAGCCAACTTCATTTCCACTTCTGCGTTGCGAACACCTATACAATAGGACCTGGGAAACAGTAATAAAATCACTTGACACATCTCCAATATGTCCGTCTGATATTAAATTTACCAGATTGCTTATAAAAATTCTTATATATTTCTAAATATATACCGTAGCGCTCAAAAGTATTTTGACAACTCAATTTTATTCCATATCACAAAAAATGATAACAAAATTGTTTCCAATCAAAGATTATATTTGAAGTAATGATACGTTTTACAAATTAAAACACTTAAATGTAATGTATTTCTACACAAAAAGGAAACATAAAGAAAAATTTTTAATTTTATAAAATAATAAAAATATTATTTTTGATATTAACTGTGTAACGAGAGTGGTGAAGAGGCCGACGAAGAGTCCCAACCTCCGACTACAACAAAGCCTTCTTCAGGGCACACTAGCACTCCACAAAAAGACAATGCAGATTTCTTTACGTCTTGGGGCCTTACAATGAGTGCCGATAGTACACAAGAAGCTCCAATTAAAGAACAACCTGTTGTCACCAAAAGCCCGTCCAAATCCACATCACAGAGCTTGTGGGGATCATTCGCGGGCTCCTTCTTCGAACAGCCTAAACAAGACGATGGAACTATTGTTCGACCGCCTAAAGCTAAATCTATGAATGTCATTTCTGACACCAAATATGACAGTCAAGATGATCTGTTCTCCAAAAGTCAGCTTATCATGTCAGACACAGAGGTTGTAGATCACAGAATCACAAAATCTTTAAAAGATGATTCCTTTAGCAAATGAGAGGCGTGATTCGTCTAAATCAAATATATTATCATTGGTGTCCAGTAGAAACAGTTCCGATTCAGTGGAAGTATTGTCACAAAGTCTGAAAACAACTCCTGATTCTGAGGCATCTGCTCATTCCATATCACATAGTAGTAGTATTGGCCTTAAACATAATTCAGAATCTGTTGAGTTATTACCAGATAGCCTTGTGAGCCCTAGTTCTCTTGAGTGCCTTGGATTTGACAGTTACTGTAGTGGTAAAAAGAGCAGTTCTTCCTCTATGTGTGTATCTCCAGAGGATACAAGTGATAAAAAGTTAACACCTGTAGGTGACCAGGCTGAAAGAGCTGAGACAGCTGATAGTGTAAGTTTAGTAGCTGACGATGATGAAGATATTATGTCATATAATTCTACATCGGAATGTACAGCTCCTACAGTTCTAGACACAGATGATAATCCCGCTAGTCCCTATCCAAAATTGCTCAAAGTAGATATTAGTAGAAAAACTATTGAAAAAGAATTTATACATTTAGAACAGGCTATAGCGCCACAACGCATGCAGATTAGCGAGAATTCTTCTAACGATGGTTCATGGTCAGATAGGAATATAATAGAATAAAATAATAAAAATATTATTTTTGATATTAACTATTAGTATTTCGTTGCACATCCATTAGCCTTCAAGACCGCTTCACAACGCGCCTGCATCGAGTCAACTAGTTTCTGCAAACGATCAATGGGTATGCGGCTCCATTCGTTACTTAGTGCTTCATATAAAGCATCTTTATTTGAATAGTTTCGACATCTTACGCGGCGGTTTAGTTCTTCTCAAAGATGCTCTATCGGGTTTAAATCGGCGCTTTGACTTGGTCAGTCGAGAATTTTGATTTTAGCGAGCTTCATGAAGTCGTTGACATGTTTTGATTTGTGCTTTGGGTCATTGTCTTGTTGAAAATACCAACCAGGTTCTATATTTGCTTTAGCATAGGGTAGCATTTGTTGCTTTAATTTATCTGCGTACATAAAGCGATCCATAGTACTTTCTATCTTAACTAAAGGTCCGACTCCGCGGCGAGAAAAGCATCCCTAGACCATAATATTGCCACCTCCATGCTTTACTGTGGGTATTTGGTATCGAACATCAAATCTTTTGTTTACAGTACGTCGCACGTACCGTATACCATCAGATGACACTAAATTAAATTTGCTTTCGTCACTCCACAACACCTTGGACCATTCTGAGCCCGTCCATAATCTGAACCGTTTCACAAACGCAAGCCGCAGCTTCCTATTCCTGGCAGAAATTAGAGGTTTCTTAGTTGGACGTCGTCCATGTAATCCGAAGTCCTTTAGTCTGCGTTTTACTGTAGAAACGTGTAAATTCACGTCGTAATTTTCCTGTAACTCGTTACTTATTTGCACAGCCGTTTTTCGGACATCACTTGTCGATAACCTTTTTATCAAATGGTCTTCCTTAGCGGATGTTTTTTTCGGACGGCCACTTCGAGGCTTATTTTCAATAGTTTTACGTTTATTATAAGCTTTGTTCCACGAACTAACAAGTATTAACAACAACAAGAACTAACACACAGATAATTACAACAGAACAAAAATATGCCTACAGTAGTCATCAAACTCCAGAATATACAAATACAATTATCAACAAAATAATATTTGGAAGGTTATCTTTAAATAGTAATGCGAAAATCGTATGATTTCACGACCTGGTGACCTATAACACGGGTTTCTACCTAGCTTAGGTACCAGTCCTCCACAATATTGTCTTGAGACATTGTATTACCTACTGAGCATAATATTTGTATATATGGAATATTGTGGTGAGAAAATAAACGATTTATTATTATTATTATCTTCCGATAATCATATCTGTTCACGGATTGATAGCCAAGAGCCTTTTTTTTTTTTTTAACGTGTGGATACCCCCTCGGGCCGTCACCCCACCGGGGTTTACGGCGGGGTGGTGTGTCGGAATCAGACCGACTAAAACCACACGGTGTGCCACTCTGCGCCTGAGATAGGAGGGATCCGGGAACCGCTGCTATTACGACATCCAGATTCCTCCTAGCGCCTGCCCGCTACCTCGGGCACCATCCGCAGATAAACTCTCTATTTTAGGCGACGTACGGAACACGCGGACGTCGCCTCCTCGCGGCTGGCCATTGGAGCGGATGGAGAGGAAAACCCATCCCGTCCACCCGCGGCCACACTCGAGGCGGCATGAGGCGCTGGTATGCGCGCCTCCGCCGCCCGGCTAGCCGGCGGCGAATTGGGTCCGAGTGAATATCGTCCTCCCGGGCCTTCTCCACCGCCTCCTTCCGCGAAAAACAACTGTCGCTACCGGCCATGGAGCGTATGACGGCCGGCAGCGAGAGATTTCCTCCAATAACTGCAGTGAGGACCCCACGCTGCGCCGCCCAGGCGGAACAAACCGCTAGCGTGTGCTGCGCCGAGTCCTCACTGCAGTCGCAGTGGTAACAGGCGGGACTCAATTCCCTCCTGGCGACCGAGTGCAGATACTTCCCGAAGCAACCATGCCCGGAAAGGACCTGCGTCAGTCGGAAGGAAAGGGTCACGTGCTGCCGCCCTGCCCACTCGGCGATGACCGGCTGGAGAGCCTCCACGAGGTCAAAGCCAGCACGTGGAGTCTTCAACCGGAACGACCAACGAGCCATCGTGGCTCGACGAGCGGCCTCACGCCACTCGCGTATCTCCTCGGGCAGGGGCCGTATGCCGCTACCCGCCCGGAAGTCAGCCGTCCGCCGATAAACTTCGGCGAGCACTTCCGCCTCCAAATCCCACGGGGGAGTTCCGGCCAGGGCGCACGCCGCCTCCGCCGATACGGTGCGGTAACCGAGTATGGCTCTAACCGCCAATATCCTCTGAGGGTGCCAGAGGCGAGCTCTATTCTGGGCGGTCAGAGCCGCCGCCTACACCGGTGCACCATACAGCGCCATTGACCGAACAACCCCCGTGTATAGCCGTCTCGTCGCGACGCTGGCTCCACCCAAATTGGGCAAAAGTCGCCCAAGAGCAGAAGCAGCGCCGACCAGCTTTGGAGTAAGCTGTCGGAAGTGCTCGTCGAAGAGCCACCTGCCGTCGAGGCTCAGGCCCAGATATTTCATCTGGGCCTTAATCGGTACGAGGACCGAATTGACAACGATAGAGGCACCGGGGGGTGGACCACGACGGGGCCCATGAAACAAAAGGGCTTCCGTCTTATCTAGGGCCACCCGTAAACCCAGCGCCTCAATGCGCCCGACCACCAAGGAGACTCCCACGGTGGCCAGGCGCGCCGCCTCTTGAAAGTTCGCCCCTTGGGCTGTGACCAATGTGTCATTGGCGTAACAAATTACGCCCAGCCCGGGGCGAAGACGACCTCGAAGGGCCCAGTCGTATCCCATATTCCACAGGAGTGGTCCGACGACGGGATAGCACTGGATGTCCGACACGGAAGAGCCTCGACCAACACCTTAAGAGGCTCACGTTAGAAGGTTGGATCAAGGGTCTGATGCAGAAGGCACTCGTCCTTGGCACAGCCCGTATTGTGAAGAGGTTCCTGTCTCTGGAGCCTAAACCACCGGTATCCTGGTCCCTGTACCCGATGTCGGTGGTCTATTCGTTATATTTTTTTTATTTCTTTTTTGTGTATCTGAATTTTAATCAATATGTTTATATGTAAATGTAATAATACGAGTAATATCCTCACACATCTCACACACGGCCGTCTGATCCCAAACTAGGCAGAGCCTATAACTATGGTAACCAGACTGCTAATAAACATACTTATATATTTCTAAATACGTACATATTGTAGATTAATTACACCCAGACTTAGAACAAATGATATTGCTCATCACACAAAGATTTGTCCTGGGTGGGAATCGAACTCATGACCTCTGGTTTAGCAGTCAGGATCACTAACCACTGGACCAATAGGCCCGCCAGATACAATGTGATACAGTTACAATTGTATAAGGCTTCAAACTACGTGATGCTATAGAAACTGTCCTCTGAACTAGGTTTAAAAATTTGACCTGGATAAGAATCGAACTCACGAACTATGACTACCAGGCCATCCTAAATACCAAAAGATACAAGGGTTTATCTTAGTTATTTTTTTGTAACCTGTAGAAACCCCCACGGGCCGTTACCTCACCGAGGTTTATAGCGAAGTGGTGAGTCGGAATCGGACCGACTTAAACCACATAGAGTACCAGTTTGTGCCTGACATAGGAGAGATTTGGGAACTGATTGGACTATAGTGACCAGCCGCGAGAAGGTGACGTCCGCGTGTGCCGTACGTCGCCTAAATGGAGAGTTTATCCGCAGATGGTGCCGGCAGTAGCGGGCAGGCGCTAGGAGGGATCTGGATGTCGTAATAACAGCTGTTCCCGGATCCCTCTTATGTCAGGCGCAGAGTGGCACACCTTGTGGTTTTAGTCGGTCCGATTCCGACACACTACGCCACCGTAACCACCGGTGGGGTGACGGCCCGAGGGGGTTTCCACAGGTTAAGAAAAAAAGACCTTCGTTAGGCAGTGGACGGCGATAAGTTGATTGAAAACTAGAATTAGGTATTTGATAAGAAAATGGCAGAATAAGGCCGTGGTCCGAATCACGCTCACAGCACTCATAGCGTATCAACGTGCGGTCCGATTCCTGCTTTTCACCCTCACCGTTAGCGTTGTGGATGCTATGACGTCACATGTGACGTCACTACCTATTGCTTACAATACTGACGCGTCGGATCGTTAGCATCGTGAGCATTGACGTTATTTTGCGCCATTTATTTGAATCTATGAATCTATGATTGCAGAAAATGCTTGAAATACAAGCATTACCATCTTCATCGGCTACACCACATACTCCACTCACCTTTATGTCAAAAAATGCTCTGTTAGATTATGTTCAACTTTTTGAATTCGTAAGCACACTCACAAGTGGTCCGAATTAATAATACTGCTAACAGACGTTGGCGCGCTCACTAAATCGGACCACACGTTAGCAGTTTAAACGTCGTAAGTGCTATGAGCACAATTCGTACAGCAGCCTAAGTTAGAGAAGTATGTACTAGAATAAGATAGGTAGATAGCATATAAGAGACTTGTAATTAAGAAAGGAGTTCTATACCTGGATCGAGACGGAGATCTCGACAGTCTCAATGGAACACTCCCATTACTTTTACTGCGGACCGTCGTGTTCCAGAACTGGTACAGCAAGTAGACCAAAGTCAGAAGACCAGCCAGCTGGATTGAGAAAGTATATATTAAATTTTTGCAGCAAGTTTAAGAAGCCATTTAACACACTCAGTGATGAACTTCCATACAGCGGTTCATCCCTTATTTTACCTTCTTAGGGATGAATCTTTTAAAATTCCTTGTAAATAAGTTAACAACTCTCGTCAATTGAACGTCTCAGCGCTGTAATATTCTTTAAAGACTAATAAAAAATACGTGTGGCACTCGGGGATTGCCGCGGCAAAGCTATTGCATCAACAGCCTTCACAGTCCACTGCTGGACATAGGCCTCTCCTTAGCAAGGAGGTTTTGGCCTACTATACCACGCTGGCCACACGGGTTGGAATAGGCTTTGTTTCAAGTTTTCCTTCTCTTTGTAATGATGTTGTCTTGCATACTTTGTTCCCTTAGTCGTTTTTTACAACACCCACGGGATGAATAGGAGTGGTAACACTATACATTCTTAATCCGTCACCACATGGACAAAGTTATTACATAGCAGTTTTTATGAACTTATGCAATTATATTTCGTCTCGATCCGTGCGAGCTTCGTACAGTCTATATGCATAGTCTAGTCGCACGCACACAAACAATCTGCCGAAGTCTGCCGAACTGAAACGAAGTTAGACGATGCACGGCTTTCAACGCCGCACCACTGTGCCGGTCGGAGTGGGGGTGTTAGGTTTATTTTCGTTACGGAATTTCTTGATTCTATCGCCGCGCTCGAAGCTCGCAATAAAAGCTGTGTAATAGCTTAAAAACATATCTCGCACAGGACCATTTGATCCTGAACTAGGTAGAACCTTTATTATAATAACCAGACCGCCGCTAAACATACTTATATATATAATATTTTTAAACACATACATATTATAGATAAAAGACACCCAGTCAAACTATCGATTGCGCTCATCACATATTACTTTGTGCTAAATCGAACCCACAATTTGCGGCTTAGTAGTCAGACTCACTAACCACTAGACCAACAGTACTAAGCTCAGTTTAAAGGAAAGTGATTACTACTAACTTGCCTTAATTACAATGATAGACAGGTAGATAAAACTAAAAATTACTTATGACAATAGAAAAATGACATTATAGTACATTGAGAACCATTATAGAATGAACATAATATGCCCCAAAGTTATTTAATTTTCTAGCTAATGGCTACAATAATGCCGTAATTTATGATATGGTAATTATACTAATTATATAACGATACATTTATGTGAGCAATTTTGATGACTGGCAACTATTAACTCCACTACCGTTCAAACGACTGTGGTACAGAACTTTTTTATTTTATTAAAAAAGCAAAGTGCCTCTTCAAAGATATATGATAGTGATATATTTATTCTAAAGTCTCAAGGAACAATCTCACAATCTCAAGAAAATCAAGGATATATAATTTAAGAGCCCGCAAATTTTGATTTGCATAGAAATTTAAACATTATTATTAATAGGCGAAGAGCCTTTTTTCTTGAACCAGGCAAAATTTTAGATATTACATCTAAGGAGTGAAAATAATCTATTTATACAATTAAAACTATTTCGTAATCTTCCTGCCGATTTTAATAGTTTCCTGCTAATCGTAACAAATATACAAATGTACGCAAGATACTACCGAAATTGGTTTAAAGATTCATGTTTGGTTCTAGTTATAGTAACTTCTTGCCAGTGCAAATAATTCTACTCTATGTATTCTCCAATAGTCAAGCGGTCTAAGGTCGGGGCTTCTGGGAGGCCAGTTGATGTTACCCCTTCGCGAAATGACTTTATTAGGGAATAATTCGTTAACAACTTCCATTGAGTCATTTGAGGTATGGCAAGTAGCCCCATCTTGCTGGAACCACGTTCTTGAGTTGAAACCTGCAAACTCCTGCAACTCTGGAACCAAAAAATTTCCAACATATCGCAATAACGGTAACTATTCACATTAATTGCTCGGCCTCGTTGATCTTCGTGAAAATAAGGACCAATTATGCCTTTAGCAGACATAGCGGCCCAAACAACGACCTTTGGGCTATGCAAGGGTCGTTCATGCTTTCGTCTCGAATTCTTCACTGCCCAGTAGGTACCGACAATTCTGCTTATTCACATGACCATTCAGGTGAAAATTTGCTTCGTCACTGAACAGTATGTTGTTAAAGTTGTTAAATCGCTGCAGCATTTCGTTCGCAAAATTCAGTCGATTAGCATAGTCCGTATCCTTCAATTCTTGAACCAATTGAATTTTATAGGCTTTTAGATGTAAGTCTTTCTTTAAAATCGAATGTAAACACGATTTTTTGATGTTCAACGCTTGGCTTCGCTTTCGGATGGATAAAGACGGATTTTGACGAACCGACGCCTCAACTTCTTCAATTGTTTCTTCATCGCGAACTGAACGAGGACGACCAGAGTTTTGAATTTTAACTGTCGCACCTGTATTCTCAAACATCTTGATCCATTTCCTAATGCTATCGTCACTTGGCGCGTGGCGTGTACGATATTCCGCACGATAGAGACGTTGAGCAGTCACTATTGAATCACCATTACGATAATACGCTCGTACGCAAAATACGCGATGCGTCCCCGAGTACTGTTCCATTGTGACTAAAACTCCACAAAATGGCGGACGCCGCGAACCCCTCCCCGCACCCTTTAGACGCCCCGTTTCGAATATGGCGCGAAAACAAATACCCGATACCCTTTCTGGACACTTTGTACAATCTACAGCATGTTATACCTAGTCTTGCCATAAATATTGTAATAAAGAAAAAAGAAAATTGTTAACTGCAAATAACATTTATTACTTTTACAGTGTGTCAGTTTAATACATAAATATAAAACAATTAAAAATATAAAAAGCTTATTCGAAGTGGTCTCCATTGGCTGCAATACAGTCCTTTAAACGATGAGGCCAGTTATCAATAGAAGCACGCACTCTTTCCATGGGAAAATTCTTCACTGCCAATCGTATAGATTGTTTTAGGGACTCCAAATTATCATGGCGTTTAGAGCAAGCTGTACTCTCTAAAACTGACCACAAATCATAATCCAGCGGATTAAGATCGGGACTAGACGACGGCCAGTCTTCAGCTCTGATGAAGTCCGAAACGTTCGATTCCAACCAAGACTGCGTGGACCGAGCTTTATGACCCGGCGCCGAGTCTTGCTGGAAGGACCATACTTGGTTATTGAACATGGTGATGTTAAGGGGCTTAACTACCTTCTCAAGAATGGTATCTTGATACACTTGTGCCGATGTTTTGATACCTTTTTCACAAAAATATGGCTCAGTCACTCCTTCATAGCTAACACCCCACCAAACCATCACTGAAGTCGGATAATGTCCACGTTGCACTCTGTCGACTAATTGGGAAGCTTCCTTAGAGCTTTGAGCATAAATACGGTCATTTTGTTTGTTAAAATGTTGCTCAATTGTAAAAATTTTCTCATCCGTAAACAAAATTTTTCTGTGACCTCCCTTTGCGTACCGCTTCAGTAGTTGTTTCGATTTTACCACCCTATTCTTCTTTAAATTATCAGTTAAGAAATGGCCAGTGCGTCTCTTATAGGCTGCAAGTCCTAAGTCATCTTTTAAAATACGCGACATGGTTCTAGGTGCTATCTTCATTTCCCGAGATAAAATCTTTTGCTTTCGGACAGGATTTCTTCGAATTCTTTCCCTTACTGCTTTGACCACCTTTTTCGTACGAACACTACGTGGACGGCCAGATCTTTTTCTGTCACAAACAGAGGAGGTCTCATTGTACCTATTAATAGCCCGGTACACAAACATTTTACTAATACCAAGTGTATGGAGAGTTTTAAAAATTGCATTTGGCTCCATACCTACTTTGTGTAATGCTATCACAGCGATTCGGTTCTCTTTATCACCCCACACCATTTTAATATCGCAAAATATTTTACAATGTATTGGCGCCAAAATGAGAAAACACAATGAACAATCGTATAAAAATGACAGATTCGAAATTCAAATGTAATATTTTTTTATAATTAAGTGTAACAGTATTTATGGCCAGACTAAGTATTAAATCTTATAATCAGTACTTACATGTACCGATTGCTTTTTTAAAGAAGCATATTTACCAGTGATGACATATGGAACTGAGACGTGGTCTTCTACTGCTGGCCTCATGGAGAAGCTCAAAGTCGCTCAACGAGCTATGGAAAGGGCTATGCTCGGCATTTCCTTGCGTGATAGGATCCGGCACGAGAATATCCGCAAGAAATCTAAGGTTACCGACATAGCTCTTCGAATAAGCAAGTTGAAGTTTCAATGGGCAGGCCACATCGCTCGTAGAACCGACAACCGTTGGGGAAGAAAGGTTCTTGAATGGCGAAGGCATACTGGAAGACAAAGCGTGGGTAGGCCCCCCACTAGATGGACCAACGACATAGTCCGAGTCGCGGGGATCCGATTGATGCAGTTAGCGTCCAGTCGTACGGCGTGGCGTTCTAGGGGGGAGGCCTGTGTTCAGCAGTGGACGTTTTCCAGCTGATGATGATGATGATGATGATGATAATATTTATGGGCAACCCAATTTCCTAGTACATTTAATCTTTATCCGTAATTAGCTGGATCAGACACAAGAGCCCTATTACCTCACCTGCATCCTCTCAACAGTAAGAAACGCAGCCAGATTAGCCGTGAAAGTGGCCAGCATGAGCACTACGAACAACCAGTACGCGGCAACCAGAGTCCTTCCTGACAGAGCCTTAGGTGCTTCTCCACCCCCTTGAGGTGTGAAAGACGTTAGGGCAAACCAAAAACTTTCCTTCAGAGTAAATTCTCTGAAAAGAAATGAGTATAAGAGCTAATGAGATGAACGATTACAGAGCTTTTACACATGCATAAAATTACGTCTGTTTCCCCGGAGGGGTTGGCAGAGGTATATTAAACGTCCACTTTTCATTAGTGTTTTGGTTCCGCGTAATAGGTTTCGAGCCTATTGTCGTTAATGTGATGTTTTGTTTGCGAGAACCTCGTCCGTCGATCAGCAGATGCACCACTTACAGATCAGGTTGACTTGGCACTCTAAGTTCTCGGTAGAAACCCTATGCATCTTTGATACTAGTTGCATATATTGCTGCAAAAGTTTCCATACGGGACAAAGCTCGTGTTATCCACAAATAACCGTTCACGGGGTCTAAATATTTTTTTTGACAGTTATTTCAATCCTTATTTTGTTTTATAACATAAGGGTAAAAATAATTAAGTCAGATGACAAAAAAATCAAAAAAAGAATATTTTACCATTCGAAATTAATCCATGAAGTTTTCGGTCGAATAGATAGTAAAATAGTTATTAACTTTAGATAAATGACTTTCAAATACAGAAATTTGCCATCAAACAGAATAGTGAAATATTTTAGTTTATAAGAAAGACCAAAAGTATAAAAAATTCTACCAATTATTAACTCTTACCAATGAGAATCCCAGTTTGTTCGAAGTAAGGTGCTACGAAGTCAATGACTTCTTCTCTTTCTGCTGTCATAGTTAACGTTGATATAGCGATGTCCGTCTCCTTAAAAAAGATAAAACCATCAATAGCAGAAGATATTGACTGAGATGCGACGTGAGCGCTCCGTAACGGGCGGACCCATTTGAGGGCAGAAAAGGGAACACCGGGGCTTCTATACAAGATGGTTGTTTGCCCGATTGGGGGTCAATCCTTGGCAGCGTCCCTTGAAGAAACATGTTTTTTTTTTAATATTTGTAAACATTGACAACGTAAGAACTACTGAGCCTGCAACGCAACATCACTGATATTGCTATAGTTATTCATACACGAGTCGCTAATTACAGTACTGTAAACTGGATTCTTAAATATACATACATAAAATAACGCCTATTTCGCATAGGCAGAGGCATATTTAACAGCCACTTTTCAGCAGTGTTTTATTTCCACGTAATAGGTGGTGATGTTTTGTTTGCCAGAGCCTCGTCCCTCGATCAACAGGTCACCACTTGAAGGTGAGGTTGTGGTGACCTGAGTTCTTGGTGGGAAGCCTATGCACCATTTTTCAACGTCTTGTCAACATCTATTTCATCGTCATAATAGTCTTTGATAGGGGGTTAATGGCTTTTAATTGCTAAGCTGGAGGTCGTGGGTTCGATTGCCATATTGGACAAATATTTGTGTAATGAGCACGAGTATTTGTTCTATGTCTGGATGTAGTTTGTCCGCAATATGTATGTATTTAGAAATATTTAAGTATGTTTTTCAGCAGTCTGATTACCATAGCACAGGCTTTACCTAATTTCGAATCTCACAGCCGTGTGGTAGATGAGTATAAAAAAACCAACCACTTTTAATACTCCATTGCTGGACATAAACCTCTCCTCAGAAAGGAGGTTGTGGCCTACTATACCACGTTGGTCAGATGAGTTAATATAGGTAAGTATCGCTTCGTATCGCAATGCTGTTTTGTATTCGTAACTCGTCGCCACACAGACGATATCTCAATGGATAGCGTTAAAAATTTACAGCCGAGCTTAAAATATCTTGTTTGGAGAACCATCTTCTCACACAAATACTCTCAATTCAGAATTAAAAATAACACATCCAGTTGCAAAGAGGAATTAAATTCACTGTATATAGATTTTGAACATCATGCTCTGACCAAAATGGACATTCTTACCACTGCTGTACCGATCCTGAAAAACATCCTAAGCGGTTCCAATTCTATATCTGGTAACAATTTGTACTCTTCATTGGAAGACCAAGTGGCTACAACCTGAGTGCTAGAATCTGGCTAGTAGTTGGATAAAATGAAACGCGAACGGAGGAAGAGCCCAGATCTGTTGGAAGATCAGAAAAAATATTGTAATTTATTTATTCAACCCAACAAGGAACCACTTTCATCTTGGGACAAATACTCCAAGGACAGAATAATAAAGTCAGGGTAGGAGATACCGAAATTAGAATGTTAAAGTAGGCACTTAGGCAGCAATCACTCAAAGATAACGAAGATTCGTGGCCATAAAACAATCATGCGCATAAATATCTGCATGACAAATACCCCCTGGTTCCTAACTTACCTATCAGCATCACAATAAAACGTTGTCTCATTACTGATGTCTGCATCTTCTGTGAATTGCCTAAGAATCTTCTCCTTTGTGATATTTATGGTTGGTTTGGGGTCATCACAGTCCACTGTTGCAGTGATGAAGGAAAGCTCCCGGTCTAGTTTTGAATATACTTCGGCAATGTATCCTATTAACGAGTTGACAATATGTTGCTTTTTACAGAAACAGCGTTCCACAGGGAACGAAATAAATAATTCTTAAATTTCTGTTTATATGACACCTTTACAGTACAGTACAGTACATTGACGACAGCTGTTTTAACGCGGTCGCAACCTTCTGTAAAGACGTCATTTCGCAGAAGAAAGCAGTGGAGGAGGCCCCGGAGGACTATCTCCACTCGGACCTAATTCGCCACCAGCGAACGGCTGAGACTGAGTATGGCCGCGGGTGGACGGGAAAGGTTTCCCCTCCATCTGCTACAGTGATCAGAGGCCACGTCCGCATGTGCCGTACGTCGCCTAAATAGAAATTTCATCCGTAGATAGTGCCCACATCAATGTGGGTGGGTGCTGGAAGAGATCCGGAAGGCTTGCTAGCAGCAGTTCTCGGATCCCCCTGAATCCAGGCGCAGAGTGGTTTTAGTTTGCCCGATTGCACCACACCACCTGCTGTACTTTTTTCCCTTAGGTGCCTCTTACGACACCCATGGGATGAATAGGGATGGTGATACTCTATATTCTTGATCCGTCACCGTATGGCGACTGACTTCGTCATGTGTTTATAATATTATTAATCGTTTATCATATTTATTTAATATTTAGAGATCCTTTGTCGTCTAAGCGGACACGGCGTCTAGGTGATCTCCTGGGACTCTTACCGTTAAAAATACTTCTAATGTTTATTACTCTATTCTATTAGTAAAATGTGTAGCCAGACCAAACAAAAATGATTAAAAGATAATTGGAAACAAGAACACAATATGAATTAATTTTCCAAAACTACACTTTACCTGAAAATCTTTTGGACAAGTACAGTCTTCTTTCCTCAAAATTCTGCAGCATTCTCCAGGGTCTACGTGGAGCATGATTGTCGGCAGCACCAGTTGGTTGACGTCAAAAGTTGAATAGTCTGTGAGGAGAAGTATCCACCGAAAACTACGACGCACCAATTTTTCCTTTACCGCCTGATAATAAAATATTCTTTATTAACGAGACAAGGGGAGAACGCAAAAAGTCAGGAGTAAATTAAAAAGTCACTATCATCTCGGTTTCTTGGTTTTTAATATAATTATTATACAATTAATTTGCTTGGACATGATTCAGATTAAGTATACCTTATACAAGAAAGTGATTCTCATGGTTTTATACATACTTTCAAAGGGGTTGGCAGAAGTTTAATAAACACCTAGATTTTGAAATAGTGGTAGGCGCTTTGTACTTCGAATAGGACACGTCCATCCGTGAAAGCAGATCGGTCGAGCGGAAGACAGTTGAAAATTGTATGTGTTAGAGAACTTTCATAACACGATTTAGAAATAGTATAAATCTTCGTAATTATGCTTCTCGCTGTAGGTGATATGTCGAACTTTATCTGACCTTACATAGGACATCGGGGTATTTACACACCCTGGGAGAAGAGAATATACATGTAAAAATACATATGTATTATTGACTTATTTTTTTAAAAAAGTCGACCTTATTAGTAAAGACCCAGTATAATTTCTATTTTATATTAGTTAACAGTATGTGTGGATATAGATGCACACCTTGAAAATAATTGTGGCGACGCCTATGCTATGAGCTACGTAACAGCATAGCATTAATGAAATATCTAATAAACAGGACAAGCAATTCCCATCTGTATTGTCTAAACTTTAAGTGCCTCGGTATGAATAGGGGTGGTAACACTACGTATTCTTAATCCGTCACCACACGGACCTTTAACTATAACCTTTAATTTTAACTATCACTACAAGGCCAGTTAAAAGCTTATAAAAAATAAAACACACCTTTCAAAAGGTAATATTATATTTTATTAAATAATATTACAAAATAATTTTTAAACGTTCAATATAAGCTCTGGTTTCCGAACAAGTAACCGACATCTTGGATCGTGCAGTCACATAACTGTCCATATACACACTATCATCTTCATAGAACTTGACAGTGATTACCATCTCAACAGACTGTGATGCCCACCCGCGATTGGACTCCATTCTCCAATTTCCTCTGAACTGTTTATACTTTGCAGCCTCTGAAGTGTCAGACAGTTGCAGAACTCTTTTTGGTACCCGTCCTTCTTTACCAGTTATCAAGTGTAGGTCTCCTTCTACTTCAACTGTGGTGGAATCTGTGCGAATGTCTTCAAATTTCATGTCGTAATCTGTCAATTTTCCCAAATAGAAAGTGTAAGTGTTATTGTGCGTACCCCCAGAAAAACACGCTTCGATCTCGTTCTTCCATGTCGGTCCAGATATGGTGAATGCATTGCAATCTTTCGCGAAAATTGCAAAAATTATTGCGAGAAATATACGCGTCATTTTTAACAGAACAAAGACTGTGTGGGATTGTTTGAGACTGTGCTTAGAAATAAATTCTTATGAACTTTATCTTATTTACGGACCTGTAAGGTTATCGTTTTAATATTTTTGTACATGTAGGGGAGAAGGGGTAGCCTCCGCCCGGTGCTTTTATTTTTGTCGTAATGACTATATTTATTAAAAAAGAGATAATAGATAACTATTGAAAACTTGACAATAATATAATTTGATTGTGTATTAATTAAAGTCACTTGATATATTAATCAAATATTCGCCGAAACTACCCGGACCTTAAAACGCTATACCTAAATACTGGTATCTGAGGACCAATATTTAATGATCATTCTTTTTATATCAACTTATCACCGTCCACTGCTGAACGAAGGTCTTCCCCAGGAAGCGCCAACCATCCCGGTCTTGGGTAGTTCGCATCTATCTGCTGCCATCCACCTTTTTCAAGTCGTCGGTCCATCGCGCCACAGGGCGCCCTACACTATGTTTGTCCAATCGTGATCTCACTTTAACACACTTCGGCTCCAGCGACAATCAGTTCATCTAGAGACATGATCGGCCCATTTTCACTTCAGCATACTGATTCTCCGTGCGATGTCAGTTACCCGCGTTCTCTGTCGAATATAATTTTTTACAATACACACGAGATGGATTTAATTCTACACATATTTTGCGTTGGATCTAATGCTCATCATATGCTTCACCACAAATAATGCATTCCGTCGCCTGATGTTGCAAATCTGGTTGCGATGCAACCTTCTATACTTTTACTGCCATTCTCATGTTTCTCTAGACCTTTGCCGCAGTTTTGGGTTCTGTGACTTTTCAGACTTCTGGAAAAGGTGACGAATCCTTAAGCACATCATTAATATTCCCAACATCAACACTTGCGCTTGCCAGATTGTAAGGTTGCTAACGACACAGCTGTAACGTTAACTGTTGATTCAACATTTGTGATTGGCATTACTTCATGAAGTTTGATGGTATCTAATGATGCAGATAGCGCCTTAGTTGACGGCCCTTGTTCATTTTCAGGTGCTGCACGACTTCAGGCTCTGTTGGTATATCAGTTAAGGCAGAACTTAAAAACTCATATCCCAAAAACACATCTCGATTAAAGGGATGGATACCTGTACAAAAGAAACTACTTTGGGCTTTCTCTCATCTAGCAGCTTTGGCAAACACTATATTTGCCAGTCCAGCAACGTCATAATCTATTAATCAAGCACCCAGACTTTGACGCATCCATGATGCACTTGCTGATCCATAAACCTTCTTAAAAGGCTTGAAAAATTCTGAGTTATTGTTGAAGCTTATTTGTCGTGTTGGGTGGTGTGTTTAATTTGTAAATATGATTTTCTTTATCATATTCAATAACATTCAGCTCTTTGTGGCTATTGTGTCCATCTCATATTACTAGAATAGGGCAAACTTCTGATAGGTGAACATGTTTCTTATAATGTTGAAACCACTGCAAAGATATCCCGCATTCATTCACCCGCTTTCGGAAACAACTCCCACATTTTCTAGTGGAGCGCTAATCATAATCTGGCCATACATCATAACTTAGGGGATACAACGTGATCCGACGCACACATAGTAATCATGACAGTAACGTAATTCAGCTAAAATGAATTGCTCAACCCGTTTTTACTTTTCATTGATAAAACTTCATCATTTTTATAGTCTTGAGACTCTCGGCTCGATAGCGTTATAAATTTGAAGAGCTTTAAAATTAAATTCCCCATATAAGCTGATGAGGAGACCATAAAACCAATCAACTTGAGGTTTATTGAAACCTATCGAACTCATCAAGCTTTTCATCAACACTTGCAACATCAAGCCCAAGAGTACTTCCTGCCCCATCTGGATTTCTTTTCTTGGATTCGCAGAATAATCTGTGGACAAATTTAATTTTTTTTGTACAAAATTAAAGACAATTCACAAAAAATCACTTCTTGTTAAAGACATGAAACGGTTATCTAGATCTAAAACATGCTCACAAAGTTGTCTTTCAAACTATGATTTGAATATTTATTCAAAACGTCCTAATTTTAGCTTAAAAGTGACCTGATAACCTTGTTGGAATAAAAGTATGTATTGGTCTGCGGCAGCTCTTTAAGAATATTTTTGCCAAGCACAGCTTTAATTGCTTTTTTCATATTCTCTTCACTTCAGTCTCCGAGATTTGTAGTTCTATTGTTAAATTTAGACATGTTTCACTATGTCAGAATTCTAGGGATTTCCTTGCTCAGGTGCAACTGGTTCCCCGGCTACTGGTACTTAAAATAGCAGGCGGTTTTTAGTCGATTCAATTCCGATATAACCACCTTTCAGTGGTATACTCCAGACACCACCACTAGTAGGTATCCATGGGGATTTCCGCAGAAAAAAAGCCATGTTTTACTGCAATAAGCTAGCTGATCCGGCAAACGTTATTTTACAACATAAATATATTATACATGTATGTGTATTGTATGAGCAGGTGTATTATTTTAAAATTAATACTAAATTATGAATTTCAATTTTTGTGTTTCAGAGTATTTTGCAATTTTATATGTTGGTTGCTCAATAATTTTAAGATTTAATCATGTTACTGCTATTCTGCTACTACTAAAGTTACTGAAATGACAAATACCTTATGAGTTCCAACAGGGGCATCCAGGAAAAACAAATCACATCATATCATAGAATTCCTTCTGATGGGGATTCCTTTCAATGATCTCTTCTTGTACGTTGAAAATGATCTAGTTGTTGATATCTAATGTTTGCTCGACGATTTTGTGTTGCCAATCGAACCGTTTACGGGTTGCCTCACTTTGCTCTAGTGATTGAGAAGCACCAAGTCTGATCATACTAACGCGGCGCCTTTCTCGTGAGATTTCTTGTTCTTCTTCAGTGGTTTCATTCAAAACATTTCGAATCCTAATTGCATTACGGCTTTGTTGGTAAAGATTAAATCCAGATCCGTGGCATTGTTCATTTAATAATATCACAAAATCATTATTTTTAATTCTTGCATGAAATTTAGCCCACATTCCTCTACAGTCATTGGAAAACAACACATGATAAGACTACAATGAGCTTTTACAACACCACTGTATGACCTCGTGAAGAAAAATTTGTCTACTTGTCATTTTTGTGATGGCAAAGTATACCTAACCCTTTAAAGATTGCTGGCTTAGCTTAGATGAAACCCTTAATTGGTCCACATGGCTTAATAACAGCAGTTCCCAAATCCCTCCTATGCCAGGCACAAGTCGATCCGATTCCGACTCACCACTTCGCTATAAACCTCGGTGAGGTAACGGCCCGTGGGGGTTTCTACAGGTTACAAAAAAATAACTTAAATAAACCCTTGTATCTTTTGGTATTTAGGATGGCCTGGTAGTCATAGTTCGTGGGTTCGATTTTTATCAAGGACAAAATATTGTATGATGAGTATGAGCAGACGGTCGTAATTAAAATGATTTTATGTCTAATTAAGCTTAAATCTTTCTAAGATTACCATACTTTTCCAAAAATATCTGTTCATATATATATATATACCCGTATCAATCAATCAATCAACCTATCGTCGTCCACTGCTGAACGAAGGTCTCCCCCAAGGAACGCCAACCATCCCGGTCTTGGGCATTCCTGTACTCGTATATATATATATAAATAATTATGGCAACCGTCAGGGTCAGACAGGGTTGCTAGCTACTAGAATCTCTGTTAATATTTATAATGCCTACATTTCATCATCATGAACAGTCTTTAATAGTCCTTTGCTGGACATAAGCCTCTCTTTAAGAAGGAGTTTTTGTCCACTACACCACGCTGGCCTCTTTGCGGTGATGTTGTCCTACGCACATTGTTCCCTTAGTCGCCTCTTACGACACTCACGGCATGAACAACACTCACTCGTGGTAACACTGTATTCTTAATCCATCACCACACGGAGTACCTACATTTATTTATTTACATTTCCATTAACCAACCCACTTTTAAGACAGATATTTATCGCGTTTTCTTGCTTACCTATTGATGTTATGTTACAAAGCTTCTATACCTACTCCTCCTATTTATCAGGCGCCGGAGATCGTTGAACGATCTGCGTCCTCTATAAGCGTAGGCCTGAGGGTGGCAGGTGAGGCCATCTATCATCCTAGCAGAAGCGGGGTGGCAATTCGAGTGCTACGGACTGCACTCGCCTTTTCGGGGGCAAGAAGAAAAGGGAACATCGGGGTTCCCGTCTACAAATCGTAGGTGGCCCGCGGGACGTCAGGGTACGAGGAATTTCCTTACTAGGGTCCCCCTGGTTTCCCGACTATTGAGTACTTGAGACGGCATGCGGTTTTTAGACGGTTCGAGTCCGACATAACCACCTTTCGGTGGTATACGTGGGGATATCCGCACAGAAAAAAATGGGGGCTCATATTTTACAATTCGAGGGATGCCGTCTTCTGTAATATAGATTTTTAAACCTAGTTCAGAGGATAGTTTCTATAGCATCACGTATTTTGAAACCTTATACAATTGTAACTGTATCACATTGTATCTGGTGGGCCTATTGCTCCAGTGGTTAGTGATCCTGACTGCTAAACCAGAGGTCATGAGTTCGATTCCCACTCAGGACAAATCTTTGTGTGATGAGCAATATCATTTGTTCTGAGTCTGGGTGTAATTAATCTACAATATGTATGTATTTAGAAATATATAAGTATGTTTATCAGCAGTCTGGTTACCATAGTATAGGCTCTGCCTAGTTTGGGATCAGACGGCCGTGTGTGAGATGTGTGAGGATATTATTCGTATTATTACATTTACATATAAACATATTGATTAAAATTCAAATACACAAAAAAGAAATAAAAAAAGTATAACAAATAGGCCACCGACATCGTGTACAGGGACCAAGAAACCGATGGTTATGGCTCCAGAGATAGGGACTTCCTCACTATACGGGCCGTGTCAAGCTGGACTGCCTTCTGCATCAGCCTCCAGCCTTCTAACGTGAGCCTCTTAAGGTGTTGGTCGAAGCTCTTGCCTATTATTGCTATTAAAAACGACAACGCCCGCACTAGGAACAAATCCTGTGTGGCAGGGAACTTTAAGAAACTGACACAAAGAACACCCAGACTCAGAACAACAATTTATGGATCACACAAAGTGTTGTCCCGTGTAGGATTTGAACTCACAACCCTCAACGTGGTAGAGAGCGGCGTGGCGACCGCTTAAACCACTAAGGCAACAGTGCAGTCAAAGTACGCAGGAGAATTACAGTCCACAAATGTGTGCGCAAACACAGGTGCACTCTCTGTTCCCTCAGTCTCATAATCCGATGGAACGGCTATCCTACACGTCCAGGGAGAGATCAGATGCAGGACCGAGTGCTTTACGTTGCTCTCCGTCCTCTTGATCGACAAGCACATACGCAAACCGTTAAACAGATTGACAAAAATAAATTACTCTAAATTATATGATTGCCGCATCACTATTTAAAGATGACCTTCCAAATATTATTTTATTGATAATTGTATTTGTGTTTTCTAGAGTTTGATGACTACTGTAGGCATATTTTTGTTCTGTTGTAATTATCTGTGAGGTGACCGGATTAAGAATACAGAGTGTTACCACCCCTATAAGCCCCATGGGTGACGTAAGAGACGACTAATGGAGCAAATTACGCAAGGCAACATAACTGCAAAGAAAAGGAAAACTTGAAAAAACCAGCCAGCGTGGTATAGTAAATCTCCTTTCTAAAGAGAGGTCTATGTCCAACAGTGGACTGTTAAAGACTTGATGAAGATGATGTTACTCGTATGATTATCTATACTGATATTATAAAGCTGAAGAGTTTGTTTGTTTTGTTTGTTTGAACGCGCTAATCTCAGGAACTACAGGTCGGTTTTGAAAATCCCATCAGACAAATAATTGTGTTATTTTATAGCAATCTACCAAAGTGAGTATTCTGCCTGACGGAAAGCATGAATCCAAGAGCAGTGGTCGCCGTACTCACTGCGAATGAAGACAGTGCAGTATGGCGACCCACGCTATGGCGGCCTAGTGAGATGCTTTTTCACACCCCGCTTAAAGGGCTATCGTTGTGTCTAGGTGTAATTTATCTATAATAAGTATATATTTAGAAATATATAAGTATGTTTATCAGCATTTTGGTTAATTTAAAATCAGACGATCATATTTGAGATGTGTCAAGTGATTTTATTACTGTTTTGCAGAACCTATTGTATAGGTGTTCGCAATGCAGAAGTGGAAATGAAGTTGGCTGCATGTTTCGTGGAGAAGACCCGGAGTCACGTGAAGAAGTTGATCAAGGAAATTGATGATGGAGAATATCTGAATCTCGACCACTTTACTATACAGTTTGGAAGGAAGGTACTGGACACCAATACCTTACTTGTGGAGAAACCTATAGCTAAGACGTTCTGGTAAGGATTTTGGGCTGTCATCTTCAGAAGCCTTGCTAAGAGTTCGAAGTTACTGATTACGTTGTAAATAAAAGAATTTAGTCATTGTCTTTTCTTATATATCTTTTTATTTTACTAACTCCTAAATACGCAGATATTTTATAGAGAGCTAATTTTTAAGCTTTGTCGAGAGCTGACTATGTTGCACTTTCGTTTTCACTCGAAAGTTCTTTCAAAAAACTTTCAGAAGCAAAAAAAGAATTTGTAAAGCCCCCTTTAAATTACTTAAATAATTAATATCTTAAAATTAGAAGCTTTAAAAATGGTACAACTGACTTTAATGGAGCCACATCGTGGTAATAACCAAACCATATTCTTCATTCCTTACCCTATATTACTTGAAGGAGACCAAACGAGTAGGTAAGCCTTTAAAAAAACAACTTTCAAATTATTTCTAAAATAACAGAATTCTTTTGTAATAAATATAAAAAAAAACAAATACAGTTGAATTGAAAACCTCAAAACAAAAATAAAATGCAGAATCAACTACATGCAATTAACCTACATCTACACTGATACCTTAAAAATACCCTAAGGCATATAATCTTTAGGAAAAACACTTATATATGAAACTCCCTTTTCAGCCACCGGCCTAAACTTGTCCCCAATAGTGACATTTTTGGTAATATTCCCCCTTTTGCCAATTTTCGCCCTCCTCTTCAACTTCGTAACAGATTCTGCCACTTTAGTTTCCAACGTGTTTTTGGCACCAAACGCCACCTTCTCAGGCTTAGGCTTGACTGTTTGGATCTTGTTCTTTTCTTTACGCTTGTAGTAGAATACCTCCCAGGCCAGGGTTATCATGGCCAGGCCTAAGCCGAAGAGAGTTGCAATAAATACTCCACCTGAAATTGGGACTATATTAATCAATCAATCTATTGCAGTCCATTGCATGACATAGATCTCTTTCTATTAACGAACGCCATTCGGTTCATCACCACACAGTCTTGTGTGATTCCTTCTATCTCAGCCACCTTCCTTAGATAGTATATGGCTAACACAAATAGTATATTTCCACGAAATGGCACAGGATATAAGCAGGTCCAATCGCGAACGTCTTGACTCGATGACGTCGTGACTTATCGGCGCTGATAGGCACCAAGACTGCTCGCTACACTAGCAAATCTTGGTGCAAAATGTATGAATCGTTATGCAGGGGTAGTAGCACCCACCACATAAATAAACAAGGAATATTGTAAATAAGACCTTCCATAAATGATATTCACGAAATTTAGCATGCTCGTTACTTTTTGTGGAGAAAGCGGGTATCATGTCTCTCCGACACAAAGGGATATCAAAGCGCTGTGTGGAAGTCGCCACACTTATTTAATTTATGAGACTGTAGTACATAAGTTATGTTACCGGAATAAAAAGAATAAGACATAGAACTTTAAATCAATGTCTGGTAATCCAGGGAAGGCCATTCTTACAAGTATGCACAGCCCAATACCGAAGTTGATGGTTAAAGTTGTCACGAACTAAAAAAATGGTAAGTATTCGTCAATTACTTTCCCAAATATTCTACCTTAAAACCATGTAAGCCAGAATCCTAGGTAATACATCATCAGCACCTCCCTTACCTTACATCATCATTGGCATCATCATCCCACATGTGTACTATTCTAATCCATAATTCGCAATATCACTACTTTCCACCCATATCTTCTTCAACTTATTGCTTTGGTATTTGATAGTTTAAAAACATATACCCAAACTCTCCAAGGTTATCCCTTCTGATTCGTCAGCATCTGGACAAGCTTGTCTGGCCGACTCGTTCCAATACCTGTGAAATATTTTTATACAATAAAGCTGAGAATCTCTGAAATAACAAATAGGATTTAAAGAAATATTTTTTTCTGAAAGTCTACTTCTTAACATGAATTATGGGTTAAGTATCATTGTATGTCGAAAGAAAAACAATGATTTTTCCATCACGATCATTGCACCATTGAGTCAATACAATAGGTTATAATGGTAAATGATTTTAGGTGGTTTCTTTAAAGAACATCACTCATCCATGTATAAATTAAGCTAGGAAAAAGGATTATTACAGGACAATACACTTCTGTAGGGATACGTGAATCCTCGACCACAGGGAGAAAGTGAATGTAAGAACAACTTACTTCGACGCCAATTGCTCCAAAAAACGTTCCTTCTGCAACTCCAGCAGCGCCCTGGAGAGGTCTTCTTGCAACCTAGACCCTTGCTGTACAGCTATCGCGTAAGGTTGCTCAGCGAAAACCTCGCCCACTTCCGTCAGATTGCAGTTACGAGTGACTTCATATCTATAGAATAATAAATAAATATGGATGAACAAAATAATAATTCTAAACAGCTGTGCGCAATGCCACGTAGATAATAAACGAGAAATAGATAAAAAAAAGAAAAACACAATAAAGCAGATTTTTTAACTTATACTGAAAAATTTATGAATCAATAAAGGTCTCTCCTTAGAAAGAAAGTTTTGGTCTACTAAAGGTTACTATACCAAACTTCCCTGACGGGTTAATATAGGATTTGTGGCAAGTTTTTCTTCTCTGTGCAGTTTTATTATTCCACGCAATTTACTCCCTTAGTCGGCTCTTACGACACCCACGATAGGCTATTTATCAACTTACTTTATTTCAGCAGAGTCATGTATAAACGCAAAGTCTGCATCTGTATGTTCGTTGACTTGTCGAAAGCCTGTTTTCGCATCAGGGACGGGACCTGTACCAAAACTGAAATTGAATAAAACTCGGATATTAAGTCTGACGTAATATTTTTTTATATTGTTCACACTGAACTTAGTTTTAGCCTATAAAATTTATATCACCAAATATCCAACTGTCTACGTACTTCTAATGTATTTAAACAAATTTCTACCATTAATTACAATTTTTTTACCATTAACACAATTAACCTCCTCAACAATGTTTTTTACCTGAAGCATTAATAGCAAGTAAAATGTGGCCATATTGCTCTCTAATAGGATAGTCCCATACTCTGTACTGAGCTTGATCTGATGTGGCATTTAGCGTGATCTCTTTCCATACCCTGCAAGTAGTAAAAGAAAATATAAATTGGAAAAGCCATTTGGCAAACAGCTCTTTGTTTAAGCAGCAGTTTAAATTTATAAATTTGTTGAAATTTGTTCGTTTAAGCTTACAACCCAACCAATTGAATCCCTAGGTTTTGTACGAAACAATAATTCTTTGTAATCTTATTAGTCAGGGGGCGGAACTTGGTCGATGCCTCAGTATTTTCCAATCACGAACGAATTACACAAACAGCAGGAATAAAAATTGGTAAAGTTGACACTAACCGATATAGAGTATCTTCGGCGAACTTCATATTGATAAAGTACTGGTGGATCGAGGAGCCTTCCACAACGGTGTAGTTGATCCTGGACTGACGAGCCAGCTGTTCCAGGGAAGAAACTGGAGTCTGGCAAATAAATACAGGGTAAGATAATTCTGTGAAAAAAACTGAAGGAACCAACTGTAACTATGACTGGCCTGCAGTGAGTCTAGTGATGTATTAGTTGCCGAAATCTTACATCTGATTAATTTCGAGGCCAAATTGTATAAAAAGGTTTACTGTGACAAACCGCTAAACTACACTTTTGGCCAAAATTGATGAAATATCGGGTGGACCACGAATTAGTTAACATTTGAAAAAATGTATAAAAAACATTTGATGTATTATGAAAATTGTTCATTTACAAGAAAACTAATTAGCAGTTAGAATTTATTTTTTAAAATTTACATAAATTAAATCTAAATGAATATCATAGTATTTAGCAGAAGAACTATATTTATGTCTAATGTATATTAAATCTTATGCATGCATCTACCAGGTGTCCAGAAAGGGTATCGGGTATTTGTAAGTTCAATGAAACAAAACATATTTGTACGCAATAAAAAAGTTTATTGTTTATTATTAGCATATGAATTGGAGAATTATTTAGAAAAGATGATGCTATCCAAATGATGACCGTTACGTTGGTGGCACTCTTCTAAACGGAAACGAAGATTGGCGATAACACGTTGACATATAGCTATCGATATTACTGCCATTTCTGACTTGATGTTTTGCTTTAACTGGGTTAGATTCGTCGGATTGTTTTGATAAACCTTACTTTTAAGGTATCCCCATCCCCATGCAAAATAGTCAAGCGGTCTAAGGTCGGGGCTTCTGGGAGACCAGTTGATGTTACCCCTTCGCGAAATGACTTTATTAGGGAATAATTCGTTAACAACTTCCATTGAGCCATTTGAGGTATGGCAAGTGGCCCCATCTTGCTGGAACCACGTTCTTGAGTTGAAACCTGCAAACTCCTGCAACTCTGGGACCAAAAAATTTCCAACATATCGCAATAACGGTAACTATTCACATTAATTGCTCGGCCTCGTTGATCTTCGTGAAAATAAGGACCAATTATGCCTTTAGCAGACATAGCGGCCCAAACAAGGACCTTTGGGCTATGCAGGGGTCGTTCATGCTTTCGTCTCGGATTCTCCACTGCCCAGTACCGACAATTCTGCTTATTCATATGACCATTCAGGTGAAAATTTGCTTCGTCACTGAGCAGTATGTTGTTAAAGTTGTTAAATCGCTGCAGCATTTCGTTCGCAAAATTCAGTCGATTAGCATAGTCCGTATCCTTCAATTCTTGAACCAATTGAATTTTATAGGCTTTTAGATGTAAGTCTTTCTTTAAAATCGAATGTAAAGACGATTTTTAATGTTCAACGCTTGGCTTCGCTTTCGGATGGATAAAGACGGATTTTGACGAACCGACGCCTCAACTTCTTCAATTGTTTCTTCATCGCGAACTGAACGAGGACGACCAGAGTTTTGAATTTTAACTGTCGCACCTGTATTCTCAAACATCCTGATCCATTTCTTAATGCTATCGTCACTTGGCGCGTGGCGTGTACGATATTCCGCACGATAGAGACGTTGAGCAGTCACTATTGAATCACCATTACGATAATACGCTCGTACGCAAAATACGCGATGCGTCCCCGAGTACTGTTCCATCGTAACTAAAACTCCACAAAATGGCGGACGCCACGAACCCGTGCCCGCACCCTTTAGACGCCCCGTTTCGAATATGGCGTGAAAACAAATACCCGACACCCTTTCTGGACACTTTGTACAGTCTACAGCACGTTATATTAAATTTTATAATCAGTACTTACATGTACCGATTGCTTTTTTAAAGAAGCATATTTACCAGTGATAACATATGGAACTGAGACGTGGTCTTTTACTGTTGGCCTCATGGAGAAGCTCAAAGTCGCTCAACGAGCTATGGAAAGGGCTATGCTCGGCATTTCCTTGCGTGATAGGATCCGGCACGAGAATATCCGCAAGAAAACTAAGGTTACCGACATAGCTCTTCGAATAAGCAAGTTGAAGTTTCAATGGGCAGGCCACATCGCTCGTAGAACCGACAACCATTGGGGAAGGAAGGTTCTTGAGTGGCGACCGCGTACCGGAAGACAAAGCGTGGGTAGGCCCCCCACTAGATGGACCAACGACATAGTCCGAGTCGCGGGGAGCCGATTGATGCAGTTGGCGTCCAGTCGTACGGCGTGGCGTTCTAGGGGGGAGGCCTGTGTTCAGCAGTGGACGTCTTCCGGCTGATGATGATGATGATAATGATGATGATATTTATGGGCAACCCAATTTCCTTGTACATTTAATCTTTATCCGTAATTAGCTGGATCAGACACAAGAGCCCTATTACCTCACCTGCATCCTCTCAACAGTAAGAAACGCAGCCAGATTAGCCGTGAAAGTGGCCAGCATGAGCACTACGAACAACCAGTACGCGGCAACCAGAGTCCTTCCTGATAGAGCCTTAGGTGCTTCTCCACCCCCTTGAGGTGTGAAAGACGTTAGGGCAAACCAAAAACTTTCCTTCAGAGTAAATTCTCTGAAAAGAAATGAGTATAAGAGCTGATGAGATGAACGATTACAGAGCTTTAACACATGCATAAAATTACGTCTGTTTCCCCGGAGGGGTTGGCAGAGGTATATTAAACGTCCACTTTTCATTAGTGTTTTGGTTCCGCGTAATAGGTTTCGAGCCTATTGTCGTTAATGTGATGTTTTGTTTGCGAGAACCTCGTCCGTCGATCAGCAGATACACCACTTACAGATCAGGTTGACTTGGCACTTTAAGTTCTCGGTAGAAACCCTATGCATCTTTGATACTAGTTGCATATATTGCTGCAACAGTTTCCATACGGGACAAAGCTCGTGTTATCCACAAATAACCGTTCACAGGGTCTAAATATTTTTTTGACAGTTATTTGAATCCTTATTTTGTTTTATAACATAAGGGTAAAAACAATCAATTCAGTTGCTAGTAAGCAGCCACCGTCACTCATGGACGCCGACAATTTTTCTTAAATTTTTATCAAAATTTTAACAGGGAGGTGGAAGGCCAACCTTCCACCAGAAAAGGTGGCTATTTTCTGTCTTAAGTTAATGATGTCTTTTAGCTCTGATAGTTACTTTCACCAAGTGACACGTCTGCTCATTTGTCCCCTTTCATTGAAAATATACAGATTTTGTTGCATGTTTTCCTGTACTGTCATCAAAACTCACCTGCACGGATAAGGATATGCGTCAGGGTTGTTCCTGGCAGAATATGGCGAATATTTATCCAGTAACCAGATCATGAACCCTGTAAGTACCAACGCAGCCACGATGCTTAACCACACTTCAGTGCGAAGTACCGTCATGAACTTGAAGAGTGATGTTTTGCGAATGGGTTTCCTGATGGCTGTGAAAGAGATTCTAATTTAGGTTAGAACTTATTGAGATAAAAATTAGTACCAACTTAAGCATTTCAGACTTTCGCGAGTTTTACACATACGCCGTTTGAAACGTCGGGAAATAGAAGATATAGTAACTTTTCAAGTAATTTTGTCATGAGTAAGTCCCACTGTACAACAAAATACTATGAAGTTTGATAAGTTAACAAACAGAATTTAATTTTGTAAATACAATTAACATATATTTGCATCAAAAACTTCCTCAAATTGTCGTCTAATGGTGCTGTTTTCTAAAAGACTGGCAGTATTACCACAAAAAAAGTAATATGTTAATTCTCTGAGCTTGAAATATGTAGGTCACAAGAGAAACTAACACTTTTTAAGCAACCACGAATGTTAGATGAGTCCGGGTTCCAACGATAGGCATCGCTTTCGATCCACTCACCATTTTAGAAAAAAATTAAAATCAACATTCTCTCCAAATTTAAAAAAAATATAGAACAGGAAACTTTTAAATATAATAATGATGATGTTCTACACGAACAACTGAATAACACGTAAAAAGATTAAGCTTAAGAGCTTAGATGAAGAAATTCTCACTATAACCTCTACGCTGAAGGCCAGAAGATGATAATTTAACACTGCTATATGCATTCCTCATTCAAGTGCTCAAAAGAAATAAAAACATTATTAGAATTGACAAAAAATTCAAAAAAATAATATTTTACCATTCGGAAATGGATTTATACAAAAGTCCGGCAAAATTAATCCATGAAGTTTTCGGTCGAATAGATAGTAAAATAGTTATTAACTTCAGATAAATGACTTTCAAATACAGAAATTTGCCATCAAACAGAATAGTGAAATATTTAGTTTATAAGAAAGACCAAAAGTATAAAAAATTCTACCAATTATTAACTCTTACCAATGAGAATCCCAGTTTGTTCGAAGTAAGGTGCTACGAAGTCAATGACTTCTTCTCTTTCTGCTGTCATAGTTAACGCTGATATAGCGATGTCCGTCTCCTTAAAAAAGATAAAACCATCAACAGAAGAAGATATTGACTGAGATGCGATGTGAGCGCTCCGTAACGGGCGGACCCTTTTGAGGGCAGAAAAGGGAACATCGGGGCTTCTATACAAGAGGGGGTCATCTACAAGCCGTAGGTGGCCCGAAGTAAGTCGAGGTTTCAGAAATTTCTTTACTAGAGTGTACCTGGTTCCTCGGCTACTAGTACCTGAGATTGCGTGAGGTTTTTTGTAGGTTCGAGTACAACGTAACTACGAGTACTAGACAGGAGTATCCGGGGGATTGTCACACAGAAAAAAAAAAGAATTCAAGAATTTTTGTCTATTTCAATAGAAAGTCCCAGGTAAACATACACTGTTTATGACCTCATGTATTTCTTGTCTTCTCTAAGGTAGGTCCAGTTTTAAGGAGATTAAGCCATGTACATCATGACTAGAGATTTTATGTTACTATACTACGCTGGTCAGACCGGTCGGTATAGGGTTTGTTTCAAGTTTTCCTTACTCGGCACTTACGTCTTCCACGAGATGAATAAGGGTATTAACACTTTGTATTCTTTATACGTCACCATATGGACGTACTACATACAATGTTACTACTTGTTTATACCTGAAGTAAGTTTTACTTAAACAAGTTTTGTAGCTAATCATGAGATGTAGTAATGTTTTATTCCAATTCACCTGAGTGATATCACTCGGGTGAATGAAGCAGAATTTTTAGTGTCCTGATTTCATCTTTTAAGACTTTATACTAGGTGATGATAATGTACTCTTAGCTGATTTTGGCCATTTCGGTCACTCTCTCTAGAGACCAGCAAACTGCACAGGAGATATTTGAGCGTACAAGTATGTGTGCAAACACTCTCTGTTTCCTTACTCTCACAATACAATGAGATGGCTATCCAACACGAGCGGGAAGAGATCAGGCGTAGTATCGACGTTTTCACGTGCTCTTTGAGTCACGTGGAAGACCCCAATGGAGCATAGTGGAATAAACCGTAACAACTCACCCCTCTCATAAGATCTCCCACAACACCATCCCAAGTACCATTAGGAAGCTTCTTTCCGAAGTCTCCACTCTTTGGACTAACTATTTCGTAATCAAATGCCATTGTCTGAAATCATAACAGTTTGATACTCATATTCTATTACACTTACAAACAAACAACAACCTCAGCCATTCGGTGAAACGCAAAAATTAAAAAAATAATTTTCTCAAAGGAGGAATTATGTACAGTTCCACACTCCTTACGACAAATTTAAACTGTCATGTTTTAAATTAATTAAAATACTTATTGTTAAGGCAGTTTCTCTAGGTATCTATTTATGGTCCTTTACCGTCGAAGATTATTTGCAAAATAAGTTTCTCTTCTTTCGTTTAACTCTATGGTTTACTTTTTTTATTTAATTATCAAGTGACAATTACAAACTTTACTTTTAATATATTCTCCTTACTTCAGATAACCTCTGTATGAGATCTATGCAATACCCCTCGTAGAGGGGTTGCTCATCTTCATCCAACATCTGTTTGCCCGATTGGGGGTCAATCCTTGGCAGCGTCCAGGGTATAGCCTTGAAGAAACATGTTTTTTTTTTAATATTTATAAACATTTACAACAGAGTTGTAGTATTTATGAAAAACAAACAGAACCACGTAAGAACTACTGAGCCTGCAACGCAACATCACTGATATTGCTATAGTTATTCATACACGAGTCGCTAATTACAGTACTGTAAACTGGATTCTTAAATATACATACATAAAATCACGCCTATTTCGCCGAGAGGGTAGGCAGAGGCATATTTAACAGCCACTTTTCAGCAGTGTTTTATTCCCACGTAATAGGTGGTGATGTTTTGTTTGCCAGAGCCTCGTCCGTCGATCAACAGGTCACCACTTGAAGGTGAGGTTGTGGTGACCTGAGTTCTTGATGGGAAGCCTATGCACCATTTTTGAACGTCTTGTTAACATCTATTTCATCGTCATAATAGTCTTTGATAGGGGATTAATGGCCTTTAATTGCTAAGCTGGAGGTCGTGGGTTCGATTGCCATATTGGACAAATATTTGTGTAATGAGCACGAGTATTTGTTCTGTGTCTGGATGTAGTTTGTCCGCAATATGTATGTATTTAGAAATATTTAAGTATGTTTTTCAGCAGTCTGGTTACCATAGCACAGGTTTTACCTAATTTCGAATCTCACAGCCGTGTGCTAGATGAGTATAAAAAAAACCAACCACTTTTAATACTCCATTGCTGGACATAAACCTCTCCTCAGAAAGGAGGTTGTGGCCCACTATACCACGTTGGTCAGACGAGTTAATATAGGGTCCGTGACAAGTATCGCTTCGTATTGCAATGCTGTTCCGTATTCGTAACTTATCGCCACACAGACGATATCTCAATGGATAGCGTTTAAAATTTACAGCCAAGCTTAAAATATCTTGTTTGGAGAACCATCTTCTCACGCAAATACTCTCAATTCAGAATTAAAAATAACACATCCAGTTGCAAAGAGGAATTAAATTCACTGTATATACATTTTGAACGTCATGCTCTGACCAAAATAGACATTCTTACCACTGCTGTACCGATCCTGAAAAACATCCTAAGCGGTTCCAATTCTATATCTGGTAACAATTTGTACTCTTCATTGGAAGACCAAGTGGCTACCACCTGAGTGCTAGAATCTGGCTTGTAGTTGGATAAAATGAAACGCGAACGGAGGAAGAGCCCAGATCTGTTGGAAGATGAGAAAAAATATTGTTATTTATTTATTCAACCCAACAAGGAACTACTTGCATCTTGGGACAGATACTCCAAGGACAGAGTAATAAAGACAGGGTAGGAGATACCGAAGTTAGAATGTTAAAGTAGGCACTTAGGCAGCAATGACTCAAAGATAACGAGGATTCGTGGCCATAAAACAATCATGCGCATAAATATCTGCATGAAAAATACCCCTTGGTTCTTAACTTACCTATCAGCATCCCAATAAAATGTTGTCTCATTACTGATGTCTGCATCTTCTATGAATTGCCTAAGAATCTTCTCCTTTGTGGTATTCATGGTTGGTTTGGGGTCATCACAGTCCACTGTTGCAGTGATGAAGGAAAGCTCCCGGTCGAGCTTTGAATATACTTCGGCAATGTATCCTATTAACGAGTTGACAATATGTTGCTTTTTCTGTGGAACGAAATAAATAATTCTTAAATTTCTGTTTATATGACACCTTTACAGTACAGTTGACATTGACGACAGCTGTTTTAACGCGGTCGCAACCTTCTGCGAAGACGTCATTTCGCAGAGGAAGGCAGTGGAGGAGGCCCCGGAGGACTATCTCCACTCGGACCTAATTCGCCACCAGCGAACGGCTGAGACTGAGTGTGGCCGCGGGTGGACGGGAAAGGTTTCACTCTCCATCTGCTACAGTGATCAGAGGCCACGTCCGCATGTGCCGTACGTCGCCTAAATAGAAAGTTTATCCGTAGATAGTGCCCACATCAATGTGGGTGGGTGCTGGAAGAGATCCGGAAGGCTTGATAGCAGCAGTTTTCGGATCCCCCTGAATCCAGGCGCAGAGTGGTTTTAGTCTGCCCGATTGCATCACACCAACTGCTGTATTTTTTTCCCTTAGGTGCCTCTTACGACACCCATGGGATGAATAGGGATGGTGACACTCTATATTCTTGATCCGTCACCGTATGGCGACTGACTTCGTCATGTGTATATAATATTATTAATCGTTTATCATATTTATTTAATATTTAGAGATCCTTTGTCGTCTAAGCGGACACAGCATCTAGGCGATCTCCTGGGAATTACCGTCAAAAACACTGCTAATGTTTATTACTCTATTCTGTTAGTAAAATCTGTAGCCAGACCAAACAAAAATGATTGAAAGTTAATTGGAAACAAGGACACAATATGTATTAATTTGCCAAAACTACACTTTACCTGAAAATCTTTTGGACAATTACAGTCTTCTTTCCTCAAAATTCTGCAGCATTCTCCAGGGTCTACGTGGAGTATGATTGTTGGAAGCACCAGTTGGCTGACGTCAAAAGTTGAATAGTCAGTGAGGAGAAGTATCCACCGAAAACTACGACGCACCAATTTTTCCTTTACCGCCTGATAATAAAATATTCTTTATTAACGAGAGAAAGGGAGAACGTAAAAGGTCAGGAGTAAATTAAAAAGTCACTGTGATCTTAATTTCTTGGATATAATATAATTATTACACAATTAATTTGGTTAGACATGATTCAAATTAAGTATACCTTATCCAAGAAAGTGATTCTCATGGTTTTATACTCTCAAAGGGGTACGCAGAAGTTTAATAAACACCTAGATTTTGAAATAGTGGTAGGCGCTTTGTACTTCGAATAGGACACGTCCATCCGTGAAAGCAGATCGGTCGAGCGGCAGGCAGTTGAAAATTGTATGTATTAGAGAACTTTAATAACACGATTTAGAAATAGTATATATCTTCGTAATTATGCTTCTCGCTGTAGGTGATATGTCGAACTTTATCTGACCTTAAATAGGAAATCTCTATGAATCAATTGGAATAAGTAATTGCGTCTCCAGGTTATTACTTACGCGTTTATACGTATCTGTAACGAACCCATTCCGGCCGACGATGATGTAAAAACTGGGTTCAGGTCTCATGGACTTCAGTGCCCGAGCTGAGTCTCTGGTGAGACCGGCGTGAACCCATACACGCACATGTGACATTCCCAGGAGCTCGTACAAAGTTCTATCAACATCTGTGAAGTATTTAGGTGTTAAGAACTGGTGTCAAAGTATATCTAGTGTAGCAGTTTTTTTTCTTTATTTATTAAAAAGGAAGCAAACGAGCAGACGTGTCACCTGATGGGAGGTGGCTACTGCCACTTTTGAACGCCTACAACTCAGGAATCACAAGTGCGATGATAATCTAAAATACACAGCAAACCTTCCAAAAATAGGCGCAAACACATGCAAAGAAACTGTGAGATTCAACAAATTTTAAAAACTTTTGGGAGTTTTTTTCTACTCTTCTGATTTCTAAACGAGAGAGACAGAAGAAATAATATCGGAAACAGAATAAGATTGCAGAATATGTTTTAAGAGTCAGTAACAGATACATGCTTTGATATTAGATTGGTTTGACTAGAATATCACGGCTTCTCAAAAAAACTGACAAAGTGAGAGGCGGACTCGTGCATCGAGGGTTCCGTACAAATTGCATTGATATAGAAGTTTGATTTTATTACAGCTCAAAAGTATTATAGACCTGAGTATTTGATATGAATTTCAATTTAATACCTCTACGCATTTATGTGGAAAGGGATAGTAACTTCAAAATTATTAAAAATATTTTTATTATATGATATAACTAAAAATTTACGGTTTTCGTAATTTTTCCATTATCTGCGCTATAAGACCTTGCTTTGCACCAAATTCCTAGATTCTGAGTTCACAGTCAGTACCCTGTAGGTTTTGAATCTCTTGCGAGTTTCGAAAATTTTTGGCATACACGGCTGTATCTTTTGATTGCGTTGGCTTGGAAGTTTAATTTTTTACAGGTCCAAGAGACAGTAGACCTAAGTATTTGATATAAATTTCAGCTTGGTACCTCCACGTGTTTCTGTGAAAAAAGGACGGACAACAAAATGATCTTATAAGGGTTCCGTTTTTTTATTTCGAAGTACTGAACCCTAAAAATAATTATCATCAAAATGGTTTTTAAAAGTCCACTACTGGACATCAACTTCTCTTAAGCAAAGAGATTTTTTGTCAGAAAGAACAATGCCAAGCAATCACTTCATTTCTTTTGACCAAGAAAATAAGTTTATCGAAATTTGAAATACCATATTTCTGAGGGATGTCTCGAACGTCGACGTCAGACTCTTGAGGAGTAAGTTTATGGTCGACGAAAATCTACTACGATCAGCTGACTCGTCAGTTAATTTGACCCCAACAAAAAAAAAAGCATTTTATTAAAACATTCACTTGTTAACATTATGAACCCACCACTCTCACTCTCCAATATTATCGCAGCATCGGTTACATTCCTAGACTCCAGATGATCATCAATAGCTTTCACAAGCTGCTGAGATCCGAGCAGTGTCCTGATGAGAGGAACTTGTGAGACAATTGATAGTTCCTCTGCCATCTCCCACGGGGACCAGGATAAATCGATGATCATGGATACTCCTCTTGAGACTGCTGAGCAAACTAAAGAAAGCGATTGGTTTAGAAATAATGGGTCATGTCCACATGTGTGACTAGTATGAAAAGCGAAGTGAAATTCAGTATATAATAGTATCATCATCATCAATATTAAATTCTGGTCTTTTGCGCATTTTATTTGGACCTGACGCTGTTAACCTTCGCAAAGTATTTTAGCTCCTTAATTTGGGATCTGACGACATTTTTATTCACTTTCTGGAAGTTTTGGGCAAGTCTATGACCAAAAATTAACTAATAGAATAACTCTTTCTATCAACTTACGTTTCCTGTAACTCTCTTCTTCTCTCTCTCTATCCAAAGTAACAATGGCATCAGCCAGTTTCAAATCAGGGTCTCTTTGCTCTTCCATCTTTAGAGCATTAGCGATGTTTTGCGTTAAATCCTCTTCATGTGTCTCTATTATAAAAACTAAAAGAAAAATAGGAATTACATTGAAGAAATTGACTTTTTAGGGTGGGTTAGTATTGTGGCTTTTTCAATTTTCCTTTTAAATGTTTGTTAAATAGGTATTAATTATTTATTAATACAGTAGTAAACAAATAAGTACTATTTAATGGGCAATAAGTTACTAGTCATTGTAATATTACCTTCCTTTGAGGTTTGATGTCGTGTCAGTCACAAATACTGTGTAATTGTTTTTTGAGAATTAGGAGAGCTAATTATCTAAGTAATGGTGAAGTTTTATGTTATTGTACTAAGGAGAAAAATTGTGGTTATTATATAAACAATCCTTCGGAACACTTCTATCATTAAGCAACTCCAAGCACTCAAACTGATCAGTGTTACCTTTATAATGTACTTACTAATTAGAAACTGTTCAAAGGATACACTTGATAAATGAACCTCCAATTCAGTAACGACATAACTTAAGCGCGATTCAGACATTGTTGTGACGACACAGTCAACCAATAGATGGTACTACTAGCAAAGATAGCGCCATCTATTAGCAGACTTTGTGAACTAAAACAGTAATCGATAAAACATTTGTAGAATAATCTTTAATACTTACCGAACCGCAAGCTCAATTCGGAAATAACGCACCCCAAATTAATTAATAAAATCAACAGAAATACGTAAAACGTTGTCATTTTAAAACTGACAATTGCCGCAGTTGCACGTTCTTATTTTATTTATCAAAATGGCTGAAATGTATTCTTGCAGTAAATACGGTACAAGTAGAGTTAAAACAACATAAAATATTATTCTTAATTTTTCAATCATTACTGGTGTATATTCATTTTATTTTGTCTATAGTTGATCTTAGATGAATCCAAAACCCAAAAGTGATTTTTATTTTTCTGTCTGCTATTGTTGAGTGTTGATTTAGTAACCTTTCGAATTAAACTTAACCTCAAACGCTAGTCTTGTACTAACTTGTCCTTACTTAAATATTTTAAAGAGAAAACCTACAACAATGTTCCTAATAATACATTATTGTGATATAATTTTCAAAGTAAGTTAAACATCCAGTTAGACAAAGGATAACATATTGTTAGCATGCATTTTGTTAAGAGTACAGACGCGAATAAAACTGCTGTACGGCAAAAGTTTTTCATAAACGTCAACTGTCAACAAAGTAGCTATGTTACTTACATTAAATTGTTACAAAAGATTTAAGATATGTACAAGAACTAGGATACTTCTCCGAATAGCAGTAGTAGTACCACTTGGGCAGGTTAGACCGAAGCAATGAGAGGGCCCCACAAAAAACTAGTGACTGAAGTTACCAGAGTTTAACTAGCCCGCCCTAGTCTCGAGGTTGCGGGTAAGTCGGCGGTAGGCACTTATCATCAGGTTACCGGTGTTCGTTCTTCGTATATTATTGTTGCGGTAAAATTTATACCATTCTTGTGCATGTTCATAATTTCTGTAAAGGCCTAGTATATAAATTACGCAAATTATTTTTATTCTTTTAAAGTAGTTTAATCTATTTTTCTGTTTATAAACCAAATACGGTCCTTATATTTCGTTATGTCTGTCTGTCTCTCTATGCACATTATTATTATTATTCTCATAGATACAAAATTAAATCTTAAAAACTACTTTTTTAAATATTTTGAGCACGAACACCTGTGACTACGAATGTATCATATATTTATTATTTACACTAATTGCTTACCGTAACCGGTTGTGATTTAACAAACGTGGGACAGCCCATCTGGTTGTCTTTGCACGCAATCTTTGAAAACTTCATTACATATACACGTATCTATATGTTTGTGGCCTTCGTACATATTTTTTTTTCTTTTGTAAGACAATTCTCGCTCTAGAAATATATATATCCTTTGCGCGGGAGACTTCACAAACATACAAGAACGCCCATAGGTATATGACAATCATGTCTTATTATAGTCTTTTTTTAGGAAGGGAGTACAATCTAATTACTTGACGTACTACAGCTACGTATTTCACAAGTAGATGGTGGGCCACGAGTTAGTTAACATTTGAAAAAATCGTGTGAAAAAAACCATTTGATATATTATTAAAATTGTTAATTTACAAGAAAGCTAATTAATTAGAATTTTTTTAAAAAAATTACGTCGTCTAAATGACCACCGTTTCGACGTTTACACTATTCTAAGCGAGCACCGAAATTGTCGAATACTCATCGGCACAGAAACCGCGGGATCGCCGACATCTCTTTTCACTGATTTTTTCTTTTAGTTGACGTAGTGTATTAGTTTTTTTCATTAGTAGGTTTTTTGATGTAGACACAATTCTTCAGATAACCCCACAAAAAGAAATCTGCTGCGGATAAATCTGAATTTCTGGGGGTCATGGATGGTCCCTCATGGATGGTCACATCGTCTGGAAATCAGCTTTTCCGATAACATGTCTTTGACCACCGGCAGGAACTCATTGGATGTGTGATAAGTGGCTCCATTTTGTTGAGACCAGTTGAGTTGAGACGGTTGTAGCTAGCAAATTCTAGTAGAATCGGTAAAAAAACTCTCGTAACATGTTTGCACGGGATATTACATTCAAATGTTAACGAATTCTTAGCCCATTCCATATATTTGCGTCTTTTCAGTTCTTCCCGTTATAGAGAAGTTGAGAGTTGAGGTGAACAACGTAAAAACTGCATAACATCAGTTTTCTATGAGGTCGAGTCTAGCCCATTAGTGATGATGAAGCATAGCTCTATTATGAGTAATGAAGAAGTAAGAAATTTGTTAAGCTGAGGTTGTCCAAAAAGGCTTATTACTCAGTTTCAGACTATGTCACAGATTTAGATGTTTGGAAATGAATTGCTCTTTTTTTAAGACCTATGATTGTGAATATAACTGCTGCTTTAATATTTAAAAGATTTTGAGTTAAAAGAGTGGTGGTGAGTTTCTTTCCTGGGTTCTTTTCTCACCACTCTACCATGAACAATCTGCGAACCCAGCTAGCTGTAATTTTAATCGACAGATTGTTCATCTTTCATCTTTTATTGTTTTTTTATGACGTTCATAAGTGTCTTTTGTGACCTAAATGAATAAATGAATTTGACTTTGACTTTGACTTTGAGTAGTGAGTAATGAGGAGGGTAATGAAAAAATACAACGAAACTCAAAATGGATTCTCATTTTTGTGGATTAAGCAAATCTTAAACTCTAAGGTAAGAGATTCAATCTCTAAATCTCGGCGATTAGGTCTCTCAAGCCTCTTCTCATCTCTTCGTTTATCATCAACATGGGAGGGTATCCAAAGGTAATCTACGCACAAAAACAATCTTTGTCAGTGATGACAGACTAATTTGAAACGCGACAGAGTGCTTTTTACCTGAAATCTTAGTTTGACGCTTGACTTGATTCTATGAAGATCCCAGGCGTCACACTGATCCCCAAAACGCTATAACTCGCAGAATAAATAAGCTGAAGCGATATGGACTGGTCTTATCATCAGAAAATTGAGAATTCCTAGTGAAAACCACAAATCGATAAACGCAAGTAAGACGTCCCTAGGTAGACTGTCTACCTGAGGAACATTGCTGCGGTAGATTGGTTACTAGTAGCGAAGCCTGTTATTATCTACGGACTCTGGTAAGTTAAATGAGAAGTAAGATTAGTTTAAAATTCAATATTTATGGATCTTCTGCAACATTGTCAAAAATTTTATTTAATTACTAAACCAGACCTCATTTCGTACGTAGCTTAGGTATATATAATTCTGACCAATAGGCGGGGAAGCGTTTTCCCAGGATAAGGCCCGACTTTCCAGTTTTCCTTTCTAGGGTACACCTGGTTCCCCGGCTACAGGTACCTGAGACGGCGTGCGGTTTTTGGTCGTTTGAGTCCGACATAACTACCAGTAGGTGATATCCGGGAGGATTTCCGCACAAAAAAAAGGATAAGGCCTAGGCTTGGCGTTGATTCTGGAAGGGACCGGAAATAATATGGTACGGGTGCCCTTCAGCCTGAGACCGGCCGCCAGAGTGGTTTTTGGTTAAAACACCACATACTCCTGGCTACTGCATCCCTGTGTCGGAGATCTAAAGGGATTTTCTACTCAACAAAAATAGGCATAAGTTTTTGTCAATTAACATTTTAACTCAATTCACGTGAGAAAATTTGATTTAATATGCATGCACAGGAAATGAATGAAGGCAATGTTAGGAAAGCAATATAGTTTATCGTATATAAGCTATATTGCCGTACACCCATAGATTGTGTTAGGAAGTGAAATAATGCCTCGATTACTACTTAATGTGGGTTTCTTTCAAAAACGTAGTTTCTAGTAGCCAAAATGCCTACTCATGCTTTCCATCTGGCCAGATGGAAAGCATGAGTAGAACCCAAGAGTAGTGGTTACCACATAGCAAATACAAACTTTCCAATATGATGACTCCACACTATGGCGGCCTAGTGAAGTGCTTTTTCACGACCACCATCGTACCCAAGATCGTAGTGGAAGGAAAACACATCCGCTGGCAAAGAGTTCCAGGTTTTGACTGATTGGCACAGGAAGGAAGAGGCGAACCGTTTGGTTCGAAAGCACATTTACCATAAGCGGTGACTACCCTGGTCAACACGTCATGTAGAGGAAGGGAGAAGGTAGGGGGAGAAGGGATATTGGTAGTATTTAGGCGTCAAAAAAATATAACAGCATAAGAATAAAAAAAATACATTTTTTTGAAACTTTTAATTAAGCTTAAGTTTATTCGTTCTCCTGGCTGCGGAGGCGGGCTGCTGCGTTGGTGACCCTGATGCTAAGCTGTTGCGCACGCTCAACGATCACCTTGCGCTTCTTTGAGGAGACACCGTGGGCGATCTCTGCGCAGTACTTCCTGTTCTGCATCATCAGGATCTCGAGTTCACGGACATTGTGTACGAGTACCTGGCAGAAAAATTTGAATATGAAATCAATTAAAAACCCTACAAAAGATTTTGAACTGGGTACTATAAAGATGTGTTAAGGTGGAGTTAACATCTGCAGAATTTAACATAATTTCATCTTTGGACATTCCACTCTCTAGACCCAAATATACCATTTCATTCAAAAACACAGAAAATTATGCTTACACTATGCCCTTGTCGAAAACACAAGCATATAAAATTGCATTTAGTAGGAATCTATTGCATGGTGCAGTCGTCTTTTAACCAATATTTTTTTTGGCACACTGTCAATTCTGTTCACAAGGAGTTTCTAGGCTACACCTGAGGCCTATTCAAAATACCTGATGAAGTAACACTGCATTGTTTTAGTAGGTTCAAGTTCAATATGGCACCTTCCCATTAAGCTCCTATAAGAAACCTAGCAGTCAGTTGGAGGAGCTCAAAAGCACAATTGTATGTCATAAATAAATGTATCTATCACTATGACCAAACAGCGATTAACATCAGCTTGGAATAGGTGTTGATAGAACTTCTGTAGCAAGGTAACAAATTGTAATTATCATATAGCATATATAACACAGAGTGCCCTTGCATTTTTGACACCTTCCTAGTGTTGGTACTATCTGGCCCTGTTGGTTTGTTTGAGCACAATCACTTGTCACACAACAGCCTATAACAGTTCACTACTGGACACAGGGCTCTCCTTACAACGATACGGCCTACTATACCACAGACGGTTTGGTATACGGTTTGCATCAAATTTTTCTTCTCTTTGCAGTGATGTCTTGTATAATCTGCTTCCTTAGTCGCTTCTTACGACACCCATGGGAAGAATACGGATAGTAACACTAAATATTCTTAGTACGTCACCACACAAAATAGGATATAAGCACGAAACTCCAAAATGGTCAAAATATTTTTATTTGTTAACTTTCCTACTAAAAAAACATCTTTGTAATTTTTTTTTTAATTTATTAGTGAAATTATTAAATTTCACTAATAAATTAAATTCCCTCGTAAATTTCTAAAACGCAACGCTATTGGTGGAACAAAATTTGACGTCAATTTATCGTCGGATAATTTCGTAAAGCAGATTATATTTTCGTCGTACTTCGTAAACAAAACAATGTGTGCAGTTAACCAAGTAAAAAATGTTTTTATATATATTTTATCACTTTTTTAATATCTGTACTTATGTTAAAATGATCTTCACAACTATTATATTATTTACTTTGTATTATATTTCTTTTCTTTCCCATGATAATTAGTTAATTAGAAAAAAATAACTCCGCGCATTTGTGAACAAACACTTCGCTGTTGACATAAGAGTAGTCCGTCATCATAGAATAAGCGCGCCAAAATGGCCGCGTTAAAATTGACCAAAAATTATAGTAATTTTAATTATTTTTTTAGCTTGTTATTTATATTTGGAGAGACATTTTTAAAAATGAATAAAAATGCGTGCATGTTCCGTATTCATAAGTGTAATTTATCTATAATATGAATTGAAACTAATTTTTGTACAAAATGAAGTGTTTACTCTTAGTTCGGTTACCATAGTACAGGCTGGTTTGGAATCAGACAGCTGTGAGATGTGTGGAGTTGTCTTTATAATTTAAAATTTGGATGCTAAACTGTAAAAGAAACCTATCCCATGAGTAGACAGTAAGCATCTTTGGTCATCTCCGACTGAATTTGCTTTATGACCTCTAGCTACCACAGTCACTTAACAATAATATATACAAAATAATTATTTTAAGTGACTGCAGTATTCCTCTTCCACATAGACTAAAGAACAGCTCTCTCGGTTTTTTATGATTACAATCCTACTTCACAACTTTTGTTGTCTCTGTGGTGCAACCTCAATTTTGTCAATATTTTACTTCTGGAGCTCATCAGTTTGATGATGGAAAGGCTTGTGAAATAAGTAGTACCCTGTGTGGTGACAGATTAAGAATACAGTGTTACCAGCTCTATTCATCCCCATGGGTGTTGTACGAGGTGATTAAAGGAACAAACTAGACATGACAACAACACTGCTCAACGCAAAACTTATCAAATACTACACCAACCATCTCGCTAGCATGGCATAATAAGCCAAAACCTCCTCTCGAAGGAGAAGCTTATGTCCAGTCCAGTAGACAGTTAAAAACTCTTGATGATGATGATGATGATGAAACATTATCATACAAAATAAATTTTGAATAGAGAGGGGTAAATATGGATATTTTTTTTTAAATATGCTATTATCACAAAACTAAAGCTATAGACAATGTCTTCAATCTTATAGGGAGAGCTCCAATAACACAGACGTAAGATTTATCTGTTAGCTTTCTTTGGATTCAGCAAGGTTCGTGTGGTAGATTCCTTTAATCAATTGACTATTTACCATGTCATTGACACATGTGAGATCCAAAACTAAGAAAAGTCCTGAAGATATTTAAATAACACATAAAAACAAATAATTAAACTCATCACACTACCAAACTGTTCAGACAAAACACATATTCACACTCTTCAACATTCTTATTAAGGGTTTAATTACTATAGACATCAATACCAACCTTACGGAAGCCATTAGGCAGCATGTGGCGTGTCTTCTTATTTGAACCATAACCAATGCTCGGCATCAAATATTGGCCCTTGAAACGCCTACGCACTCTGTTGTCAATACCTGGAAAACAATACAATTTTAGTTTACAGTCGCATATGCTAGAGGGCTTGATAAAAGTAGCCTGTGATCTATCTCTGTGTTAAATTCCATCCAGAGCAGTTCAGTTGTTCTAGTATGATTGTAAAGCAAACACTCATACAACCATCCTCGGAAACTTCCAGGGTTCCTATATTAAACGGAACAAAACTGAATCTGTCAATGTTGTTAAAAAAGTATTTAATGCATTGACTTAATTGTCATCGTGTTACTAATTTTCAAAATTGGAAAACATGGAGCATGGAGAATTTGTTACAATGTATCTATCACTATGACCAAACAGCGATTAACATCAGATTGGAATAGGTGTTGATAGAAATGCTCTAGCAAGGTAACAAATTGTAATTATCATATATAATGTATAACACAGAGTGCCCTTGCATACCATTAAGTTTGAATATGGAACACTTAAATGTAGCCAGTTACAACACCTGTTTACTTCTGAATTAAAAATAAACAAATCATAACCTAATTATTTTTTTATTTCTTGATTTAGATTTTTAGAACACAAGCTGTTATTTAAAAAATGACGATGATGGAATGATAATTATACACTTAAAATTATGTTATTACTCCTATAGACTGACACATCTTAGATTTAGTAACAACTATTAGATATATAGAAATCTTAGACATGTCAGTATATGATAAATGCGGTGGTAGCCGCAAAGGTATGATTGACAAAACCTCGTTTTCTTTATGTCATAACCTTATTTAATAAACATTAAACACCAGATACGGATTAAAATGTAATGAGAACATGTTATTTCGTAATTAAAAGCAATTTGACAAAAAAATCATAAATAATCGGGATAATATCGTCAATATAAGGGTTACTATCACATACAGAGTGAAGTCACTGAACACGCTTTGCTTACCTCTAGGTTTACGCCAGTTACGCTTGAGTTTGTCATAGCGATCAGATTGATGGCGGATAAATCTTTTCGTCCTCTTTTTGACGATTGTGGGTCTATAAACTGGTCTGATAGCCATTTTGTATGTTTCTTAAAGAAACGCGACTGCTAACCACGCGGTGACACGGTCGCACGAAAAGGAAAGAGAAATAGACAAGATAATTATTCCTAGAGTTATAGTCTGTTTTCGTTTATATTGTCGATGGTATGCCAATATTAGGATTTGAGCACAATTGTCAGATAATCATTGAGCCACTTTTGACATTTATCATCATTATCATCTCATCCAAAAGACGTCCACTGCTGGACATAGGCCCCCCTCAAGGTTCTTCACTACAGCCGGTTACGTGCTACTAAAGAAAAAATTCATACGTATTCCTTCAACATTCTTACAAAAATCCTGTATACTATGGCTTAGTAGTATAAACATAAGTTAACTATATAGTTTTTGACTCTTTTAAATTAGAAATTACTGGTTAGTATTTCTAGTTTAATAGATCATGGTTAAGATTAGAAGTAGTAAGTATATATGAATAAGTACAGAGAGAAAAATAGTGGACTAAAAGTATTAAAATTTTTGGTAAGCGGCTGCAGCTGGTAGATTGAAGTGGTAGTTCTTTAATAACTTACTTACTTTTGAAATCACAGTAAAATGACATTTAGCACACATTACATCTGGTAAATATCCTTGTCACTAATACCTTTACTTTTTATAAACTACAATCAAATTTGTCGATTTTTCACAGCTTTTATTTATTTACACACACACACATACACACGCACACACAACAATAAATAAACACTAACAAATCTTAAAAAGAATAATATATTTTTGCACTATTTAGTCGTATAATCAATCAAAGTTAATACAAGGTGACTAACTTAATGATAATTAAGTCAGTGTTCATTATAAATATTGTTTAATTATTTATAATAGGTTTTAAAAAATTGTAAACAAAAAATAAAATATGTCAAAACACATACAATACTTACATCATAAATATACACATATAAACATAAATATACACATACATACATTTAGATTATATTCGTATACTTTAACAATTTGACTATAAGCTGAGCCAATTAAAGGTAATCAATTAGAGGATTCTTCAATCTCGTTAAGAAGGAGATTATGTACATTCTTTCTGAATGTAAAACGGTTTGTACACTTCCTGAGTTCGAGCGAGAGCGCATTTCAGAGTAATACTGCCTGAACAAAGAATGAAGAGTTCACGAAATCAGAGTTGTGATATAAGATTAGAGAAGGAGATTATTTTCTGAGCGAAGGTTTCTGCCGTGATTGGAGGATAGATAACGGAGGTACGGAGTAAGATATGTAGGTGAAAACGGTAAGTTGAGAAATGAAGATAGGGCAGTTAGTGCTCGCAGATTGTGGTGCTGGCGAATTGGTTACAATTGGTAACCATTATAATCGGTAGCGTAAAGCTTAGACCTGTAAATGTATCGAATGCAGTTATTGAGAAATCGATCTAGTTTTTTAAGAAGGTCTGCATTCAGGTTGAAATAATATTCTATATGCCTATTGATTTATTTTATTTGTAAGAAAAGGTTAAATTAAACATTGTTTAATGTATCCAAGGCATCTATTTAAATTTTAAATTACCAATAATGAAGTCAAGGATCTCTTATTTATTATTATAGGTACACAGAATATGATGATATTCTGTGTACTTATAGTAATAAATATATAGAGAAGAATAATCTTTTTATTCGTCTACATTAATCTAAAGACAAACTTTTGTCAACATTTTATTATCTATGCTAACCTATAAACAAAATTTTATGACAGCTCCTTGCACGCCGAGAACAAACCAATTTCTCTATGCCACAGACGCCAAATGTCGCCATCGATCAATGACATTTTGTGTAGTTGAATTTATTGATATAAAGCGTTAATGTAAATAATAAACAATATCATCATAAAAGTCGGCTTCCAGTCGATATGTATGCCAAGGGCAAGGGCTCTACGGTGCCTTCGGACGCTCAGGCTCGCGAAAAATTGGCACTCTATGTATATGAGTACCTGCTACACGTCGGTGCAACCAAAGCCGCGCAAACATTCCTATCTGAAATACGATGGGAGAAGAATATAACACTCGGCGAACCACCAGGGTTCCTACACTCGTGGTGGTGCGTGTTCTGGGACCTTTACTGTGCTGCACCAGAGAGACGAGATACTTGTGAGCACTCATCGGAAGCAAAAGCGTTTCATGATTATGGATTTGTCAATTCTGGATACGGAGTCAACGGAATCGGCCACAACGCTGGCCCGGCGCCGCCTAACGACGGTACGTGTCCTACATACAAGAATAGTAATCGAAAAATATAAAATTTTCAATTTACAATGTTTTTAGGCCAACACAACTTCTTATCTTTCTATGTAAATAGAATTAAGATTTTTATTTTCGGCTGTTTGGTTTAACGCGATATTACATTAAGAGTACTATATATAGCTAATATAAGTACTAAAAGGCAGTTTGAGTATAATGATTACAAAAATTGTCTGTGTAACCCAAAATTGCTTCATGATGTTTTTACATATGTTTGTCTCTGTCTGATTGACTGTAAAAACAAATGACATACAACTTAGATATCAGCTCTATGGCATTCTAAACTTTTCACTGTTTTTTTTTTTTACTTTTCTCTAAACATAAAAGAGGTCAGTCTGTTAGGGCAATGTGGAACTTTCTTATAACCTATTGACCTGAAAATGGTTCATTTTAGTTGTAGAAAGTTTGAACTGTTCACAATTGACACTGAAATTGTGTTAATATTTGTTTTGATTTAATAAATGCACATAAAACGTTTATAAATGAATGATATGTATTACCATTGGGTATTATGATACAGAATTACTGAATTAAGAGAAAACAGGGTGAAGATGTGGAAACTTGTGTGATGAACCTTACTGATAGTTTTAAAAGTAGTATAATCATTTAAACATATGGCTCCATGCATCTGAGAAGACCTTTAGCTGTTGGTCCCGGATGTCATGAACATCTATGGCAATTGTTATTGGAATGTTAGTACCCTCAAGTATATTAGCAACTAGTTCACGTTAGAATTCTATCCACCCTCAGGGTTGCACAGGTTTGATGACAGTCATTCTGTTTAAAAGTGATATTCAGGTTAAACTTGTTAAGCTTGAAGCTAATCTCAAATATTCTTGGAAATAATAAATTGAATTCTTTATAATAAAATCATGCGTAAACATATCTTTGGTTATTTGCCTATTTGTCTAGGATGTTTTAATTAATCTTTATAGCATATTCTAATATTGTTAACTTAATATTGCATACAGCTAGTGGGCTTATGACAATCATCCCCTAGTTTATAGGATTTCAAGTAGTTAAAATCAAATAAGAACTTATTTTGAGTTCCAAATAGAAATGACTGCCGGGTTGGCAAAAAAAAACTGGATCTGTTTCTACAATATATTTTGTTATAAGTCATAGTCAGCCGCTAGTCGTCTCGTATATAATAATAGACCTGTAAAACACCCGTCTTTGGAAAAGAGGTTTTGAATCAAAACTAACTATGTCAAAACGTTTGACATACTGTACTACGCTTACCAGTTCGGTTGACGTGGGATTTTGTTCTCTTCCCACTGCTGGTTTGCTGAATAGTTTGCTCTCTTAGTCAGTTCTTACGACTCCCATGGGACGAATAGGGGTAGTGAAACTACATTTTTTCAAAATGGATTAATCTGTCGCCACATAGACAATATTTACAACAATTATACGGTCCACTGCTGGACATAAGCTTCTCCTTCAAAAGGAGATTTTGGGCTACTATACCACGTAAGCTAGATGGGTTGGTATAGACTTTGCATAAATTTTCCATGATGGTGTCCTACATAGTTGATTATTTTAGTAGCTTCTTACGATACCCATGGGATGAATAAGGTAGAGATGGCGATTCTTTCCAAAAAAGATCGATTTTTAAATCGATTCGAATCGAAGTCTAATATATCAATACACAAAAAAATTGAGGTAAAAAGAATCGATTTTACAAAAATCGATCTTTTTCCGATTTGCTTATTGAGTCTATGTTTTCAATACAAATACAAACACATTTATTGTATCGAAACAGAAATTTCTCGTATCGAAACAGAAATTTCTCGTATCGAAACAGAAAAAATCTAATCTCGGTTTTAGACGGTGAAATATCGATTCAATAAACAATATCAAAAAATATTAAAAAATCGATTTTTCTGGTCTACAAAATCGATTCTTCGATTAATCGATCTCAGATCGCCATGCCTAGAATAAGGGTGGTGGACACATCTTAATCCGTCACCACATAGACTTTATTAGACTTTAGTTAAAATAATTCTTCCGTTCTAAATAACAAGGTTAATATTCTTATCTACTTCTTAAAAAGTTAATATCTTTTACACTGAAAAAGTCCAAGGTTCTTTTCAATGACATATATTTATTGTAATTCAATAACAAACATTTAAAATTTTATGTTCGTAATGTTTATATATTTACTAGCAGACCGGGCCATGCATCGCTGTGCCTAATTTTTTTTTTAATTATTACATTGTAATAAACTATTAAATAGAAATGTAAGCTATCCTATCTTTCAAGTTGGATCAAACAGAATTTGATTAAAATCGATTAAGTAGTTTAGGAGTCCACCGCGCACAAACATCATTTATATATATTAAGATTATATAACATAAGAAGGCAGTTGAAACACCAGCCTGCATCCTGAAAGATGCCAATCAGTTTTATTTTTTAGATTCCACTAAGAATTTATTGAGTCGCTTTTGAATATGTTTACATTTTGGACAGATATAACATTCTATCCGTCCTATTGACATCCAACACGGCTACACTCTCTAGATGCTGATCCATCTTAGTGGGCTAGTATGTAGAGGAACTGTTAGAAATACCTACCTATTACATGACTAACGACTAACTATAGCTAATAAAAAAAAAATATATATAAATTATCTCCTGCGAACAATCCCGTTATGGAATGAGCTCCCTGCCGAGGCTTTCCCTGGGAACTACAACATGGGGCTCTTCAAGAAGGGGGTAAATAGGTTTTTAAGGGTCGGCAACGCGTTCGTGATGCCCCTGGTGCCACAGGCGTCCATAGGCTGCGGTAACCGCTTACCATCAGGCGGGCCGTATGCCTGTTTGCCACCGTCGTGGTATAAAAAAAAGTACAAAAACAAAAAAAAATAGGTAAAAGGTACAAAAACAAACAAAAATAGACAAAAGATACAAAAACAAAAAATAGAAATGCCCATGTAACCATTCACCCTGTAAATACTAAACGAACTCACAACAGTTCATAACATAACAAAATGTTCACCAAATGTAAACAACAACACTCGGTGGAACGCTAGAAAGGCTTATACACCCACCTACCCTGCACCTATTATTTCTTGTAATGCTGCCTGCGAATTGTTATAAATTTGTTCAAAACTATTACCTGTTCATATAGTGCATGTGAATACAGTAAACTGCCTCGGTGGCACAGCGGTAGTGAATGTGACTGCTGTGCTTGAGCTCTCGGGTTCGATTCCCGGGTTGGACCAAATGTATGTATGATCTGCATATATTTGTTTCGAAGTTCGGCTGTTTTCTATATATAATATGTATGTATTTACAAAAAAAAAGTATACTTAGTCTGGCCATAAATACTGTTACACTTAATTATAAAAAAATATTACATTTGAATTTCGAATCTGTCATTTTTATACGATTGTTCATTGTGTTTTCTCATTTTGGCGCCAATACATTGTAAAATATTTTGCGATATTAAAATGGTGTGGGGTGATAAAGAGAACCGAATCGGTGTGATAGCATTACACAAAGTAGGTATGGAGCCAAATGCAATTTTTAAAACTCTCCATACACTTGGTATTAGTAAAATGTTTGTGTACCGGGCTATTAATAGGTACAATGAGACCTCCTCTGTTTGTGACAGAAAAAGATCTGGCCGTCCACGTAGTGTTCGTACGAAAAAGGTGGTCAAAGCAGTAAGGGAAAGAATTCGAAGAAATCCTGTCCGAAAGCAAAAGATTTTATCTCGGGAAATGAAGATAGCACCTAGAACCATGTCGCGTATTTTAAAAGATGACTTAGGACTTGCAGCCTATAAGAGACGCACTGGCCATTTCTTAACTGATAATTTAAAGAAGAATAGGGTGGTAAAATCGAAACAACTACTGAAGCGGTACGCAAAGGGAGGTCACAGAAAAATTTTGTTTACGGATGAGAAAATTTTTACAATTGAGCAACATTTTAACAAACAAAATGACCGTATTTATGCTCAAAGCTCTAAGGAAGCTTCCCAATTAGTCGACAGAGTGCAACGTGGACATTATCCGACTTCAGTGATGGTTTGGTGGGGTGTTAGCTATGAAGGAGTGACTGAGCCATATTTTTGTGAAAAAGGTATCAAAACATCGGCACAAGTGTATCAAGATACCATTCTTGAGAAGGTAGTTAAGCCCCTTAACATCACCATGTTCAATAACCAAGTATGGTCCTTCCAGCAAGACTCGGCGCCGGGTCATAAAGCTCGGTCCACGCAGTCTTGGTTGGAATCGAACGTTTCGGACTTCATCAGAGCTGAAGACTGGCCGTCGTCTAGTCCCGATCTTAATCCGCTGGATTATGATTTGTGGTCAGTTTTAGAGAGTACAGCTTGCTCTAAACGCCATGATAATTTGGAGTCCCTAAAACAATCTATACGATTGGCAGTGAAGAATTTTCCCATGGAAAGAGTGCGTGCTTCTATTGATAACTGGCCTCATCGTTTAAAGGACTGTATTGCAGCCAATGGAGACCACTTCGAATAAGCTTTTTATATTTTTAATTGTTTTATATTTATGTATTAAACTGACACACTGTAAAAGTAATAAATGTTATTTGCAGTTAACAATTTTCTTTTTTCTTTATTACAATATTTATGGCAAGACTAGGTATAAGTATTCTATCAGTCAGTCTAGTTATCATAGCACAAGCTCTGCGTAGTTTAAAACTAGATGATGTTGTGTGTCAAATGTCCGAAATATTAAAAATAAAAACAAACATAGGAATGAGGAATGTACATTTGCCCCCAAGTTAAACCAATACGAGTTTTATGGATGTTTCATGTTTTTATTGTATACTGTTTTTCTTTATCAAATAAATATAAAAAAAATAGGTTTTGTCCTATGTAACCTGACCAAAATAATTAACAACTAAATCTGCTATTATTTCAGGTATGGGCGGAGGTGGTATGCCACCAGGATTCTTCCCTAACTCCCCACTCCGACCGTCACCGCCCGCACCACACCCAGGATCGCAACCTTCACCGCACGGACCACAGCCACAACTAATGGGAACCGGACAACCGTTTATAGGACCATGGTACACAGGAGGGGGACCACGTGGAGCTGTCAGGATGGGAATGGGAAATGATTTCAATGGGCCGCCCGGTATGTTCTGTCTGTTTCATTAATATAAGTAAAGTCCTCTATGTTTCAATATATATTCTTACTGTGAGGGGACTTACAAAAAAAAAAATTGTGTCATCTTCAAGTCTCGTCTTCAATCTTAGAAGATATCTACAAGTAGATAATGCCTACTAGGAGGTACAGCAGACTCGGTTCCATTTCCATAACGAAGAGTGTGGTAACTCAGACAATAGCTTCCTTGCATTCTCTGCTTCTTATCCGAAATTTCTTTTTTCTTTTGTCCTCTCTGGAGTGGGTTCAATGATATCCTAAGAAGTATTGAATTCCATTAGGGGTTTTAACAACTCTATGTACACAGTGTTATGTAAATAGAGTTGTTAAAACCCAATTTCAGCAGGTCTAAAGAAAAATTTAAGTGATTCATTGACACTTTATAAGTGGTAATCTAATCTCAAACTAGGTATATGCTATAGACAATTTGACTGCCTCGGTGGCGCAGTGGTTGTGTATGTGACTGCTGTACTTGAAGTCTCAGGTTCGATTCCCGGGTCAGACCAAATGTTTGTATGATTTTCATGTATTTGTTTCTTAGTTAGGTCTTTTCTATGTATAATATGTGTGTATTTACAAAAAAAAATATGTATGTATATCAATTGTCTAGTACTCACAATACAAGCTCTGCTTAGTTTAAAACTAGATGATGTTGTGTGTCAGATGTCCGAAATATTAAATTAAATAAATTATATAATATAATATTTGTTGTGGGTTTGAATAAAACACTCAAGCACAATAGCCATGACCTCTAACCACTAGACATCTATTATTTACTTGTGAAGGTCATTTTTCAATTGAGTGCATGTTCCTATAGGTCAAGGTATGATGGGGAACAGCCTGGAGCGCGGCGGAGGGGGCGCGGGAGGCCTGCTGGGCGGGCCGCGCATGACTCCGCCCCGACCGCAAGGCATGGGCCCCATGAGCCCGGGCGCCTACGCAGCAGGCATGCGCGGCCCTCCGCCACAGGGACCAGGTAATCCCTTACTTCCATCAATTACGTTTGACCATCCAAAGCGTCAGTTTCAGCACTTCATGTATACTTTTGGAGAAAAAGTACATTTCCTCAAAAAAAAAAAAAATACATATCAGTGATGAAAATACAAAGAAAATCATGCTTAAGCGCCATCTAACGATGTCGTACCGAACTAGAAAGTAACTACTTAGCCTGAATAGCGCAATGAAAGTTTACCAATTTTTTTTTTATTTTTAAACACTGTTGTAACGCGAAAATCACAGTTTAATTATACATGTGTATAAACATCAGTTACCGAATTGAGCATATTTTTTAATTTATTTCATTAAAATACATATAAATTGCATTTTTAAATACATTATATTTAAAAAAATACATTTGAAAATATAAAAAAAACAGTAGACCACCGACTTCGGATACAGGGACCAAGAAACCGTTGGATAGGGCTCCAAAGATAGGAATCTCTTCACTATATGGGCCATCTTAAGGAGGTTTGCTTTCTGTATCCAACCCTTGGATCCAGTCCACTAACTACTATACAATGTTATTATTATTATAATGTCGTGCCAGAACCGACCTTCATCTAATTAGTGAAGAGTATCCTAGTGGTCTGGTTAGTATCTTCTAGTATCTTCTTCTGCAGTTTAATTCTTCCAGCTGATATGCTAGTGTGAAATAAAGAAAAGTAAGTCGATGGTAGTCTAAATTGCAGTATGTTTTAGTTCGACATTTCGACTCCATTTTTGTTTGTACCTCCATTTATCAAGATACAATTACTATATCAAAATTAGCTGAAAATGTCAACCTTAATCTTAGAGGCAATAAGTCAGAAACAATTTTAACCCTTACTTAAAACAGGTATGCCACCCATGGGGATGGGACCTCGCGGCGCGTGGGCGGGGGGCAGCGGTGGTGGGGGTGGAGGTGGTTCCGCACCACTCAACTACAGCGGTGGCTCGCCCGGTGCATACGGGGCTCCACCGGGATCCAACGGCCCCCCGGGGCCCCCAACACCGATAATGCCAAGCCCGCAAGATTCGTCCAATTCCGGTGAGTGCATTGTTTAGGAGTAGGTGGCGGGGTAATCAGGTAGGGTAATAATGAGTGTTGAGATTTTTTTAAAGGTTAAAGGTTAAAACGTGATTCGTATTTATTTTTTTATCTTAAACCCACAAGCTTCAGTGTTAACCATCAAAAGCGGCAATTGTTTGAATGGTTTCCAACGATTTCCCCATATTGGGCAATACCATTTAATATTCGCTTTTCGCAACTGTTGAATGTAGTTACACGCATTCCCGACAATATTTTTAACAGGCCGTATAGTTTTAACCACGATTCAGAAGTTTCCAGGTGTTCGCCATTTCCTCCAGGTAATTTACGCACTACCATTTAAATGTATAGTAAAGTGAGCATGTATTAACAAAAAGTCTAAAATAACACTTTTGGCCATAAAAATTATCCTTAGCAACTTGTATCCAGATATTTGGTTAGGCAAATTGATCAATTGAAAATATCGGATTAGTAAGTTGTATCAGAACTCATGTATATTTTTTAGGTTATAAAAAGTGCAACAAACAATTGTATAGTGTCTATTGGCAAATTATAGGTTAGAAATTAAAAAAAAATTGTTGATTTTGCGGTCAAAATGTAGAGTTAGTAATTTGTATCCATATTTGTGGCTAAATAGATTAAAAATTAGGTCGGCGCGTCTTGAAATAGGGATGTCTTTTTTTATTGATATTTTATATATTTAACAACAGTTACTTCGTAATACATGCTCGTTTTAACCTTGCACGGCGTTCTCTATTCGACAAAAGGACGCCCCAATTTTAGAGCTACCCACTCTTAAATATAAAAAAAAAGAAAATTCTGTTTTCTGTGCTTGCTTCATTCTCGCATAATCTGAATTCATTCACGCTTTACACTTCTTTATTACGCTTTTTGTTTCTTTTTCCTTTTTTTGCAAAAAGTATTTTTTACCAGTAAAGACTAAGATTCCGTTTCTCAGATAGAAAAACTTAAATTTACTAGCTGCACCTCTTGGTGTTACTCGCGGTTGTTGTCGTACTTTGTTCAGCCTACGTGACACTAAATTTTTCGGGACAGGCAATAGTCAATATATATTCAAGACTGTTATGTAACTATGTGCCAAATTTCATCTGAATTTGTTCAGCCGTTTTTTGATGAAAGACTGACATGCGTCCATACATATTTTCACTGTTCTAACACTAGTGAGATGATCGGTGCTATTCGTCTACAAATTGAAACTTTGATGCTAACTTTCTGCAAAAATAGAAGACCTATGCTTCATGACAAATGAGCTAATTTGACCGGGGTGATACTATGGCCTCAAACAAACCGATGTTAAACAAATCTTTTGTTGCTTTTCATCAAGTGAGAAAAATATTATTCCTAGCCAATTTCGGTCACGGCAGCGTCTCAACGGAGACAGGAGACGTAGGAGATATTGCAGTGCACAAGTCTGTGCGCAAACACAGGTGTACTCTCTCACTGTCTGATAGAACGGCCATCCGACACAACCAGGAAGAGAACAGGACCGACGGATTTACGTGCTTCTCTCCACGGCACCAGGGTTATGACTTTTAAACTCCGGGCTGTTAATAAACATTTCTATAATCAGAAAACTCAATAACACTTTTTGGTACAACCCGGTAATCGAACCCAAGACCTCTTGATCGGTAGTCGTATACGTTTACCGTTAGACCAACGAGCCAGTCTGAGAAATAAATAACTAAAACCCCCCTTCTCCTTCTCTAATTCTGGGAGGAAGTATCTAAAGGTTGGCAACCCACTTCGCTAGAGTCAAGTTTCTGGAGTGATGGTAGTCACGGGAAGTTGGGTATGAATTTTAGATATGTACGTGGGTACTGATATGTAGGTAAGGTTATATTACAACGGTTTCGGATATGAAATTATTTTGAAATATCCGAAAATTTCGTATTTAAATATGACGAGATGTGTACCCAGTCTTGGATACGGTTACAAATATGCAATAATTTCATGATATCCGCTCAATATATCAGTTCCGGACCTAAATATGTATACAAAATGTGTTCTGCTTCTGATACGTTTACAAATATACAATTATTTCATTACCTCTGTTTATTAAAAAAATAAAACCGGACCTAAATATTAGTTCAAAATGTGTGACTAGTTTTGGATACGGTTACAAATAAGAAATTATTTCGTAAAATCCGAGACTTTCCTACCTGAATATGTATATGACATTTATACTCAGTTTCGGATACGGTTACAAATATTCATTTATCTCTTGGTATCCGATCTAAATACAAATAAAAATTCTTTGCTGCAAAAGTATTTGTTCATGTTGCTACATTTATTTGTGGATTGTGATTTTGATTGATGTCCCTCGAATAAAATGACTATTTCTGAACTTATATGTCATCATATTATTAAAATTTGTGTTTATTTTTTTTTCTATTTGAGAAACTAAACAACTGAGATTAGGAGTCTGCATAAAAAAGTAAAAATGATGTTATATTTTTATAATTTTGCTTCAGTAGAAGAATTATTATTATTGAAGATAAAATAGTGTTTTGTGGGTGAACAGTGAAAGTAAAAATCCTTTGACTTCTAACATCAGTTAGAAAATCAATAGTTTAGTTTTAAAACTGTCATAGACAAAATTGATATTTTTGGCTCGAGATGAACACTTTAAAAAAAACATCTTAGTTCTTTGATAATTTTGTCTATGATTTGCGAAGTGTAAAAGAAATGTCACGCATTTGTAATTAATGCGCGACAGGGGGAGACAACATGTACACACTGATGAAACCGGTCGGCGCGGGAGCCCTAGGGGCGGAGTTCCCGCTAGCGGGGGAGCATGGGCCCGCACCGCAGCACCTGCCGCAGCCGCCCGCCGCCGAAGGTGCGCAAAAACGCGATACATAACAAAAAAAAAATGTTTTTTCATTAGCGCTTGTGTCTATATGGGGCTCTGACACTTGCGTTTTGCGAAAAACAAACTTAAAATTTTGTCTATGGTTGCGGTGGGTGTGCGGTGCCATTGTGGATTTCATATGTGTAAATATATACCTTGAATTTATTTTTTATTTAACAACTACGCCAGACGGCGTGTCAGAGCTCTGTATGTTTTTGTTAAATCCGGTGTCTATTGATACCGGATTTCGCATAAAAAAGTCCCATCACTAACGACAGTCTGCTTATGGCGTTGTGCTTATTATAGAAATTAGTAATATATAGAACCTTGTACACTTGCTTCTATAACTACGTATTAAGAGCTAGCAAATAAACTAAATATCGACCAGTATACATATACTGTCCTGGTTTTTTCGAAACTTAGCTCCAGAAGTGTTTTTGAGTATATCTACTCGTATCCACGCATCAGGTGTTATATTTGGCGCAGCCATTAGCTCTGAAGAGTTATATTGTGCACATTATTTCATCTCCATGACAACCCTAAATGGAATAAAATGATACAATTTGCCTTATTCTCGTCTCTAGAAAGTTACAGATTGTTAAATTGTTACGTTTACCTCACAACTAAGTAGTCACTAAACACGAAACTTGACGACTTCAACCACAAAGTGCCTAAGACTAGACGTTGGTATAATAAAAATATTAGTAACGATACGGCAGTCTGATCCCAAACTAGACAGTACCTGTGCTGTGGTAATTAGATTGCTGGTATACATACTTATTTATTTCTAAGGACACATTTATCGTAGATACAATACACCCAAAAAAAATGATCCGCGCCGGTCCGGGCTGAGAATCCTACCACCTCCAACCAACACTCCTGTCCAATTTTAAAACTAATACCAAATTGAACTTTGACACATAAAAGTATAATAACATGTTTTTAAGTCTGCTTAAGTATAAGAATGAAAACAAGTTACTTTAATGGCGTTTATTTTTAACTTAAAGCACAAATTAATGACCAGAAGCAGACAGTCAAGTGAGCCTCTAAAAAACGTGTTTTGTAAAAAAATACCGGTATCCGTAAACCGGTTTCTGACTCATACCGAGTTGCGTGACCATTGTTTTTGTGACGAGAGTGAAGCAAGACTACTTTATTGCGATTTAATGATGAAAACATGAGTAAACGATACATTATAATGTATTATATTATATTATAAACTTGTAGGCTGTCTCTAGAAATTCAATTACGTCAGAGTGATTAACTTATTTATTAACTGACAAAAATATGGTCAATATATATTTTTTTTAAATAATAGCGATAAAGTCTACAAAAACCTTTCCTATCATATCTTTATGCTCATAAATCAGTTAGGTTAAGCCATTTTAAATAAATTAGAAAGCTATTGGAAAATTCAAATTTAGAAATGAAAATTTCTCAAGTCACCTGCCCAGTAAAAACCTTTTTTAATACCTATTTACTATTTAAGAATAAATAACCTCACACATCTACACACGGCTATCTAACTCAAAATCAGGCAGTCTGCTATGGTAACCAGACTGCTGATAAACATACTAAAATATTTCTAAATACATGCATATTATAGAAAAATTATATCCAGACACAGAGCAAATAATTGTGCTCATTACACAAATATTTGTTCTGGGTGGGAATCGAACCCACGACCTCCGGTTTGACCGTCAGCCTCTAAGGAATACGCGTCAAATAAAAACATTGAAGTTGTTGATTGATGATTGTGTCTGATGATTATGTATTAAATGAGTGGTTTGCAACGGGCTATCTAAAATACTTATTAAACTACCCTCAAAACTTGAGTTTCATCATGATAATTTCCGAAGGCCGATACACTCAATGCCTTTTCCAGCATTCGGCTACCTGCCTATTTTTGTTCAGACCCTGTTTATACACCACATTAAACTTATTTATGCGATTGAAGTATTTCCAACTGACATAATGTATCATTAGAATCTCGCCTTGGCTCTTACCTTATGATGGTATTGTCCCAGGCTTGGGTGGAGTCGACGGGATGAAGTCTTCACCTGGAGGCGTCGGAGGTGGAGGGCCTGGTACACCCCGAGAAGACTCGGGATCAGGCATGGGAGACTACAATCTAAGTGAGTATCTATTATAATTTGGTATGCCAGGACCCAGGCCGGTTCAACACGGGTTTAGTTGACTGATGATTTTTTATCACCTTTAAATTACAAACATACAACCTTAAAAACTCAGCTTACAGAAGTGGACCAATTGTAAACTTAAAAAAAGCTTCGGACGACCAAAATCATCTTTCAAATCTTACTCAAATCTTTTCAAATTTAAAATTCAAGCAAACGAATACAAGTTGACGTAGTTGTCTGTAAGAATTACGATCTTCAACAGACAACCATTTATTTTGTGATCATAAAGGCCAATATCGATCGAATCATAAGTCATTCGACCCGTGTTAAATCGGCTAAAACCATCCCATTTTTTCTACATGTGGCAAAAAAATGTAGCATCCACCGAAATTAACCATTCTGGAAACCTTCAATTATTTGCGCTTTGATTTCTGAACACCAATTAATTGCAGTATATCAATGAAATCACTAAGTATTTCAGGCATTTCTGGGCATTTCAAAAATAAAACAAATCCAGAAAGTTCTAAGCTTAGTACTGCAAGATATTTGCTATCGTTCATTTTTTAGATCAGAAATTATCATTTATCGTTATCATATTGCATCGTTATAAATAGGAGGGATCCATTTTATTCTTATTATTTGAATTACAGGTCCTTTTCAATTCTGAGATTTTCCCAAAGAAAGGTCCAACACAATTGCAGACGATTCAGTCATTACAGTAAGTTATAGAAATACATCAGGTGGATGCTGCATGGGAAGAAATTGGGTGATGGTGTTCTGAGCTTAACTACCCAAGGGAAACATTGTGGCGCTTTAGAATTTCGTAAACGTTTTCATAATGACTGATTGATATAAGTTCTTTGGTCCTAACTAAAGAGCGTACGGCCTGTTATTAACCGGCATGCAAACAGTTAAAGCTTTCGCCTTGGATCGTAGGATATACGTTCCTATCGTATTCAGGTCTAACCTTCCACATCATTGGTTTAATGGTCCTAGAAAAACACTCACGAGGGCAATGCGTTTTTATATTAAATCTACTTCTCAGTCTCACCTAAAATTTTGAAATAGTAATAGACCGCACGGATGGCGTAGTGGCTTTAGCGGTCGCCACGCAGCTCTCTATTACACTTGTGTGTGATTCACAAATTGTTACTCTGATTCTGGGTGTTCTTTGTGTCCGTTTGTGTGTTTGTAAAGTCTCCCGCGACACAGGATATATTTCTAATGCGGGCGTTGTCTTTTAAAAAGAAGAAAAGGAAAGAAGTAATTGAAAATTCTCATCTTATAACATTTTCCTTCCCTTCTAAAATAATGTTAATCGTCAAATAGTCGCAGTGAATTAAAAAAAATGTCAAATTGATCTATAAAATTAATAATATTATTTGATTCGAGTTACGCTTCCCTTGGACATGGTTACCATTGCTCTCGATGTTTTCGTAGATAACATAACTATTTGGTCGTGTATCTGAGTGGAGAAACATTGGGTGTATGGGTGAAATTAGTTTAAGTACGCCCTCTAATCTTTTAACTGCGATAGAACCCTAGATTTCTCGAATTAGACTTGATGGTTCAGGTCAGAGTGAAGAATACTTACCTTCTAACATTTCTCAGAACTAAGCCCAATTACCCATAAAGGATAAGTAAACGTGTCATGCCGTCATCAAAATGTCGAAACTAGGTTAATGTGAAATTTTGCCAATATTAGTTTTCTCAATATTTGCAAGGCCCACATATGTTTCCATTGGGTCGTATGTGTAATGTAGAAGTCCTAGTAGTTTTGACAATAAAGTTTTCTCGTGAAGGTTTCGGGGGCCCAGGCGGTGACCAAAACGACCAAACGGAATCGGCAGCGATATTGAAAATCAAGGAAAGCATGCAAGAAGAAGCCAAGAGATTTGAGAAGGATCCAGAACATCCGGATTATTTCATGCAGTGAAACATTATAATTTGACAAGAATAACATGCGCCGGTGATTTACCGAAATCGGAGTTCTCGTTTTTAATCGGGCTTAAGTCCGAATTTTATCGATACCGGTATTTGGATACCAGGATTTAAACTTTTCGGCATTGGGTTTTGTTAAGTTGGTTTTATTGGTTGGTTTTGAGTGCTGCTGATTTCGGGTGTCGTAAATTCTGGTACCGAATTACCGGTATCCAATCAGTTTTTGGTATTTGATACCATTCTTGAACACCTTAGTGTTTCGTCCCTAAAATAAGTATTGATGATAAACTATAACGATTATAATGTTTTATTTTTGTGATCTCAAAATTGCATGGTTTCGGTAAATAAATATCGCGCGTCCCTGTTTGCGTTCCAACGATCTGATGGTAAAAAAAATAATATTTTTTTAAATACCCTGTCTTCGGCGTTTCCTTTGCACAGCTATTTATTATCATTTTTGTTTTTAATCTAGACCGACGTAGTTATTTTGTTTTTGATTTTTGACAATTCTATTTCTTGGAGGACCTCTCGTAGTTGAATAATTTACCTTTTAAAGGTAAAATAGTTAATTATCAAACTATTATCCGTGTGATAGAATTGATATAATTCTAGTTGCGTATAAAATATTGACTTCATTATTTCTGACTAATTTTGACATTATTGAAACTAAGTAGTACTACAAATATTTTGGAGATGGCGCAACACTTGCGAATATCTCTGTTGATAAAAAAAAAACAACATTTTTTTATTCAAACTACTTGGAATGAAATTGTCAAAAAGACCAACTTCAGAGCATAACAAAAAAATGTCTAAATGAATATTGGGGTTACTGACAGTCACTAACTGGAATTCCATTTGTCAGTTAAAAATGCTGGACGTCAGTGTGGTGACGTGAGCCTTTTTGTATAGAAATTGTAGCGCATACGTGACTTATCAGCTTTTATCTGACATTACAGTTGCTGATTGACATTAATGCCTAATGTCAGTTTTTAGTGATGTACTATGTATTATCTATTTACTTAGTTATATATAGATTTTTATTATTTCGAATAAAATAATTATGTATGTGTTTTTATAAATGTCTTTATTTTTTTTAAAAGTTAATTTTTGACTATTTGTGGATCAACGGTTGCGTATTTATAAGTATATAGGCTTGAGGGGTAAGCAGGTAACTCATAGTAGATATTTAGTTGGTCTGCAAGATAAATTTCCTAATAAGTCTTCCTTAACTTTATTGACACTTTCATTACTTGAACTTACTGGAAAACTGCACAACACTATTCAAGTCTATGAAGAAAACTTCAATAGTCTTATGCAGATTATTTGAATCACTGCACTAATTTTCGTATCACACTTTCCTTTCTCAGATACAGGCAATTTCTGTTTTGTGTTTGTTAACGATTAAGTTATTCGTTTAGTTAGTGCTATGACGAATTCTCTTTATTCTATTTTAAGCTTCAATTAGAAATATATGACTTGCCTATCTACCCCGCGAGTAGCTGCAGCCGAAGCTATATTTTTATATAATTTAAGAAAACGACGATACGCACCGATTTTTAATTATGTGTGCGTAAATTTATGTATTAATATATAAAATACTTCCATGTTCAATGAAGGGACATTTCAGTGTTCATTTTTTCTTGCTTCACGGATTTACAAGTCTAGCAACACTGGAAAATGTTACTTAAATCAATTTTCGTAGGGTCATCGTTCGACTTTCTTGCTAACAAAAGTGTAACTTAAAAAAAGACAATTTGACCCTCTAAAACTGGACCCTAATTCCATTTTTGCTTGTTTTGCAATAATTGACAAGTAAAAATTACAACAGTATATCCTTGCCTTGAAGTCTTAAAATACGTCACACATCACATTTTTCAAGTCTACTAGTTAATTTTCGTTGCCAAATTATTTCATTATAAATAACAGTGCTAGAATCACATGCTAGGTTATTAGACATCGCAAATCAAAGATTTGAGAGAAATCGGATTTAAGCGATCAGACTCGTAATGTACTCGTACAGTCAAAACCGGTATCTAACTTACATGGAAACCGGTATTTATCCTATTTGCCCTAAGTTTTGTGTTTGAATCTCATGCATTAACAGCGAAATTGTCTAGTTTTCTTGATATTTTACTTAAAAAAACCTCATAACATGTCCCGAAGTTGAACTTAAATAAAAATGGTAAATTAAATTATTTAGAATTATTTTGTTTTAAGCTCTTAATGTTCCTAGCAATGTATTTTTATTTATAAGTGTCTCGCAGTTTATCGGTGCGGCCGGTGACGCGTTTGGGCGAACTTGTGAATCTTGCAAGATGGCGGACTTAACTAATCTGACAGAGATTGGTGTTTATTTGACTTTATTACCCGACTAACCAGAAGGGGGGTTTTGTTTTTATAAGCTGTTATTGCATTCCACGTTGTTTTTTCTATTTATTTCTTATTAAATCTACTAAATCTTACTAGTATTGTCGAAATTGGTGTTTTTTGCTTAACAATTTAATGTAGTAAAAATTGACACAGTTTGGTACCCAAACGCGTCATCGTGTCTGTTTTTTAAATTCCGTAGCGCGACTGAATTATTGAATACCAAATATTTGGGTATACACAATTCCTCTCGCTACGGAACAAGCATTTATTCATGTTTAATAAATTATATCGACTTGCAAAAGTGTCGCGGTAACCACGTGTTTAGTAATAGGGTTGGGGCGTGTGCAAAATATCGATACTGACAGATACCAGACACGGTACCAATTTTTTTTCTGACTATTATCGATGATTTTGCACAGCCCTAGCCAGAGGTGGAGATTTTTATGCAAAAAAATTTTATACCGTGAGATAGTGATGTGTTGTAGTTTTTTTTTTAATTCTGGTATTTTTCATGTAGTATAGTTATTTTTTCCTGGGGTGTGTGGAAATCTGTATAAATTAGATTTTACTAGAGATTTTTCGGAGAGGTAGACAGTAAGTTGTATGGGACATTGTCCTGTCCATAACTCTGCGCAAATTTGGGTTCCTTTAGTACGAAAATAATCTAATTCGGTACCAATTGAATCTCGACTGAGTATTTTGCAAGTTATTTTCATTTTTATTGAATAAAAAAACGTGTAAATAAAATCAAATTTTATTTGGAAAGTTTTTTTTCTGATGAATTCTTTAGTATTTTATATTTTCTTGTGGCAACACTAAACGAACCCAAACATTGTATATTATGCAGCGTTGAATTAATTAAGGAATAAGAATTTAGTGTAAACACAAAAATAGATTACAGCAATGCAAAAGTTTAAAAAAAAAATTAAGTTTATAACTTTTTTTGTTTATGTAATGTAATAATTAATTAATACAATTTGTAGTGTCTGGTTGTCTTATGTTAAGGTATCAATTACGTTCATTTTGTGAGTTAGATAAATTAAATATTTTTTCTTATCTTATTGATGTCATGTTTATATACATACATAAATAGTTATTATATATTAAAGACATTGGTTGTTTTATTTAATCCATTAATCCCAATTTTACTACTATTGTAGTCGGAAAAATTTCTGTTGGCAACACTAGGATTGTCATTTGAGGGTTTTTAAATAACGAGAGTTTTTAAATGGTGAAAACAGAAGAATCTTCGATTTGCTGCCTTGGTGCAGCGGTAGTAAATACGACTGCGACTACGATTTATTTTTTTTGGCCTCAGATTGCATCTACAACCTTACCCAGATTTTTCGGTGAGCGATGAGGACTCTCAACCGGTCATTTATTAAGTAACATCGCCCAAGGGCACCCCCTGTGGGGTACGGACCTCCGCTTGGGGCGTTACTGCTAAGTTGGGGCGACCTAGACCCATGTTTAGACAGTTTACGCGGTGCGTTGGCGGGGGCGAAAACGTGGATGGTTCGTGATGGCTTCCCTAGCTGCGTTCGCTCTACGTTGAGTGAACGTAATGTCGTCGTCTTCTTCCCCTAACGCCTGTTTGGCTCGACCTATGTTCAATATGAATTTATTATTTATGACACAGGTATTTATATAGAAATATTTTGCACCCGACACTAGTGCAATTGGATTGGGATTCAGGTAGCATTGAGCAAATATAGTCGCGCGACATCCCTCCTTGTTGCTCGGGCGCCGGATCAATAGGTCGAGGCGTGGTCTAACGGGTGATCTATTGACACCGGCTACACCACGCGATATGACGCAAATCGGTTGATTTCGTGCCTCGTTGATACTTGGCGTCTACTGGCCTCCTAGTTTAATTTGTTTACCCAGAACAAGTTATTGATACAATGATTTGGGCCCGGACGGGCATCGAACCTGTGACTTGCTACACACCATTAACAGTTTTGTATAGTTCAAATACGTTACTATGTTATACGAGACGTAATTTTTTAATCTTTTAATTGAAAACTTTAGTTAAATTACACGCAGACAACAAATGGTCGTACTTATGACACGATTATTTGTTCTGGGTGAGAATCGAACTCGGGACCTTTGATTAAGCAGCCAGTCACCAATCCTAAAAGGACTGTCATGTGTTCTTCAATAGCCTATTAACTTCTGGTTACGTTAAATAATTGATTGCACGGTTGGCCTAGTGGTTTAAACGGTTAGCCATACGCGGTTACCGCACCGTATCGACGGAGGCGGCGTGCGCCTTAGCCGGAACTGCCCCGTGGGATTTGGAGGCGGAAGTGCTCGCCGAAGTTTATCGGCGGACGGCTGACTTCCGGGCGCGTAGCGGCATACGGCCCCCGCCCGAAGAGATACGCGAGTGGCGAGAGGCCGCTCGTCTAGCCACAATGGCTCGTTGGTCGTCCCGGCTGGAGGCTCCACGTGCTGGTTTTGCCGCCGTGGAGGCTCTCCAGCCGGTCATCGCCGAGTGGGCAGGGCGGCAGCACGGGACCCTTTCCTTCCGACTGACGCAGGTCCTTTCCGGGCACGGTTGCTTCGGGAAGTATCTGCACTCGGTCGCCAGGAGGGAATTGAGTCCCGCCTGTCATCACTGCGACTGCAGTGAGGACTCGGCTCAGCACACGCTAGCGGTTTGTTCCGCTTGGGCGGTGCAGCGTGGGGTCCTCACTGCAGTTATTGGAGGAGATCTCTCGCTACCGGCCGTCATACGCTCCATGGCCGGTAGCGACAGTTGTTTTACCGCGGTCGCAACCTTCTGCGAAGACGTAATTTCGCGGAAGGAGGCGGCGGAGAAGGCCCGGGAGGACGATATCCACTCGGACCCAATTCGCCGCCGGCGAGCCGGGCGGCGGAGGCGCACATACCAACGCCTCATGCCGCCTTGAGTGTGGCCGCGGATGGACGGGACGGGTTTTCCCCTCCATCCGCTATAGTGGCCAGCCGCGAGGAGGTGACGTGTGCGTGTGCCGGACGTCGCCTAAATAGAGAGTTTATCCGCAGATGGCGCCCGCGAAAGCGGGCAGGCGCTAGGAGGGATTAGGATGTCGTAATAACAGCTGTTCCCGGATCCCTCCTCTCCCAGGCGCAGAGTGGCACACCGTGTGGTTTTAGTCGGTCCGATTCCGACACACCGCCCCGCCGTAAGCCCCGGTGGGGTGACGGCCCGTGGGGGTTTCCACACGTTAAAAAAAAAAAAAAAAAAAGTGGTTTAAACGGTCGCCACGCCGCTCTACTACGCTGAGTGCTGTGTGTTCGAACTCTATATTGGACAACATTTTGTGTGATCCACAAATTGTTGTTCTAAGTGTTCTATGTGTCTGTTTCTTGTATGTACCTAAAGCGACACAGGATTTATTCCTAGCGAGGGCGTTGTGTTTTAAAAGAAATAGAAAACAATATCTAGTCAATACAGTGTGGATCTTGTTATTTACGTAACTAAGCCGTGTGCGTGCTGCAACGACATCGCGTGATTAACGTCAGTAAATATTGTTTTGCCAAAGCTCTGCCATCGAAAGGATGGCAATATGTAACAGAGAGCATACATAATGCTAGCTGGCAAATACAACTACGTCTGTGTCGTTTAAAATTCATAAGTTTGTCCCGTTTTTTGTAAAGTTTTTGTTGATGCTCAGCTCCTATTGGTCGTAGCATGATGTTTTAAGGCTAAACTAGATTGAGGTTGGCATTAAGTCTAGTACGATACGATTGGCATGTTAGCATACTGCCATCGGACCTGCACAACTCAAGAACTACGAAAAATGTATGCCTGGGTATGTATGCCTTATATGTTGATGTGCGTAAATTTGCTTGTTTATGGTCAAAATAGTCTATATATGCTAAATTCTTTGTCAATTACTGCTTACCATTAAGTGCACCTACCTCACCTGTTCTCTGCAACACTCAATCGGTCGGCGGGCAGAAAATGCCTTAGGCATTAAGTCCACCGATGCATGTATTTATGCATAAAGTTGTAACTAAATAAATAAAATAAAAGTTCTATAGAAAGACTTATCGGACTTATCTAAGGCTCCAACTACTCATAATAATAGCCAAAGATGCTTGTATAGCAATCGGAACCGACGGCTTAGCGCGGTCTCTGAGGCACGGAGAGGTCTTAATATTGATCACTCATCCATAGACACCTGGCTAACATTGCTTTACTTTACAATGTGTTAGTCTACGTAATTGTCACTGACTCTAACTTACCACTTGTAAATAAGTACTGATATGATAAATTTTCTTTCCTTATTCGGTATTTAGCCGAATATTGCGAACTATAGTGAAAAAAATGATCGAATAATTACCGCATGTTCGTGGCATTTGACGGGCCTATTGGTGGTTTTATCGGTATTAGCTAATGGCCCTGACTGCTAAGCCGTGCGTTCGATTCCCACTCAAGACAAATATGTGTGTGAGCGCGATTAGTTCTTCGGTCTGGGTGTAACTTATCTGTAATATGTATGTATTTAGAAATATATGTAATGAAACGTTATTTCATTAGTTCATTCATTGGCCCCGCTCTGCGTCTGTGGCGCATAGAGAGATTGACACGTCATTTTTAATGGTGGATAATATTTTAGATTGTTTCATGGACATTGGTTGTTATAAAAACTTATAGAGTGATAAACGAAAGGATATAGTTAAGGAATCGATATTAGTAAACTTTAAACGTCGTTTCTTTGTATTTTCAGGTAAGATAATAATATGATTGTAGTAGTTAAACAAAATGGTTGTTATATTGTGAAAAGTGTCAAATAAAACAAGCACTTTGTATTTTCAGAGAAACAATTTATGGTTTATTTTGATAATCCTCGATAACATACCGTATATATATGTATGTTTATCAGCGGTCTGGTTATCATAGCACAGGTTTTGCCTAATTTGAAATTAGACAGCCGTGCGTGAGATGTGTGAGGTTATTTATTATTATGATTATCTCTTATTTTAATTATCTAAATAACTTACTACTTTCACAAACGCTCTGTTGCGACTGCGACATACAGCGCAAACATAAAAACATACTACAGCGCCATCTAGCGGAGACACATCGAATTACGGAGCAACTACTAACCCTGTATCGTGAAATAGAGATTCTCACGGCAATTAGGATATGTACAACATCCCAACATCAACCGTTGGGCCGCCCGGCATGATCACCTCGCCTGGTCGGAGGATCATGACACTTGCCCCTCAACAAGGCCTTTATCTTAACTTTACTTTTTTAACTAAGTACTTAGTTATAACTTAGCGAATAAACTTTAAATTCTTGCCGTTAACTGCATAAGGCTATCCATAATAGCAGATCACTGGCAAAGCTCGGGTTATGATAATATTTTTAACGATACACGCGTCTCCGTACCAAGTACGGCCCAATACATATACAGGCTGGTAAAATATTGAAATCAATTCATTAATATGATTTATATGATTAAAATTGTATTTAGTTTGTGAACTTTCGCTCCTTAAGCAAAGGTGTTATTGGTTTCAAAGTTTATAAATATATTTAGTATTTATTTGTCTTTAACAATTGTAAAAATGACTTCGCTAAGTGTTGTAGGTTCAAATTCCACATGGGACAACACTTTGTGTGATCCACAAACTGTTGTTCTGAATCTGGGTGTTCTTTGTGTCCGTTTCTTGTATGTTTGTAAAGTCCCCCGCGACACAGGATTTATTCCTAATGGAGGTGTTGTATATTTATAAAAAAAAAATTGAATGTTTATAATGTCGTTATATGTAACAATCTTTTACTAAATGTGTCTGAACTAAACGTTAATCTACTTATAACAAAACGTAATTTCAAAATATTTTTGGAAAATATTTGCGAATTCACGGACATAAGCTAGTAATCTAATATGATGAGCAATAGATCAAAAGCGTGTTAACTTTATATCCGTGTGGTGATAGATGAAGAATACAGAGCGTCACCACCACTTTTTATCCCATGGCTGTCGCAAGAGGCGACTAAGAGAACAAAATTAATTTGGTAACTGTGTGGACCTTACACTGTCACAATGATTGTAATGCCTTTTACGTTCCCAAGCGGGGTGTGAAGAAGCATCTCACTAGGCCGCCATAGTGTGGGTCACCATACTGCATTGTCTGCATTTGCAATGAGTATGGTGACCACAACTCTTGGATTCTATTCATGCTTTTCATCAGGCAGACTAGAGTCACTTTGGCAGGCTCTTAATATAGAAAAGAAAATACGCAGGACAATGTCACTGCAAAAAGAAGGAGAACTTTTTTTTTTTTTTTTTCTTTTTTTTTTTTTTTTTTTTTTTTTTAACGTGTGGAAACCCCCTCGGGCCGTCACCCCACCGGGGTTTACGGCGGGGTGGTGTGTCGGAATCGGACCGACTAAAACCACACGGTGTGCCACTCTGCGCCTGCCCGCTAAAGCGGGCACCATCTGCGGATAAATTCTCTATTTAGGCGACGTACGGCACACGTGCACATCACCTCCTCGCGGCTGGCCACTATAGCGGATGGAGGGGAAAACCCGTCCCGTCCACCCGCGGCCACACTCAAGGCGGCATGAGGCGCTGGTATGCGCGCCTCCGCCGCCCGGCTCGCCGGCGGCGAATTGGGTCCGAGTGGATATCGTCCTCCCGGGCCTTCTCCGCCGCCTCCTTCCGCGAAATTACGTCTTCGCAGAAGGTTGCGACCGCGGTAAAACAACTGTCGCTACCGGCCATGGAGCGTATGACGGCCAGTAGCGAGAGATCACCTCCAATAACTACAGTGAGGACCCCACGCTGCGCCGCCCAAGCGGAACAAACTGCTAGCGTGTGCTGAGCCGAGTCCTCACTACAGTCGCAGTGGTGACAGGCGGGACTCAATTCCCTCCTCCCAATTCCGTCCTGACGACCGAGTGCAGATACTTCCCGAAGCAACCGTGCCCGGAAAGGACCTGCGTCAGTCGGAAGGAAAGGGTCCCATGCTGCCGCCCTGCCCACTCGGCGATGACCGGCTGGAGAGCCTCCACGGCGGCAAAGCCAGCACGTGGAGCCTCCAGCCGGGACGACCAACGAGCCATCGTGGCTCGACGAGCGGCCTCTCGCCACTCGCGTATCTCTTCGGGCGGGGGCCGTATGCCGCTACCCGCCCGGAAGTCAGCCGTCCGCCGATAAACTTCGGCGAGCACTTCCGCCTCCAAATCCCACGGGGGAGTTCCGGCCAAGGCGCACGCCGCCTCCGTTGATACGGTGCGGTAACCACGTATGGCTCTAACCGCCAATATCCTCTGAGGGCGCCAGAGGCGAGCCCTATTCTGGGCGGTCAGAGCCGCCGCCCACACCGGTGCACCATACAGTGCCATTGACCGGACAACTCCCGTGTATAGCCGTCTCGTCGCGACGCTGGCTCCACCCAAATTGGGCAAAAGTCGCCCAAGGGCGGAAGCAGCGCCGACCAGCTTTGGAGTAAGCTGTCGGAAGTGCTCGTCGAAGAGCCACCTGCCGTCTAGGATCAGGCCCAGATACTTCATCTGGGCCTTAATCGGTACGAGGACCGAATTGACAACGATAGAGGCGCCGGGGGGTGGACCACGACGGGGCCCATGAAACAAAAGGGCCTCCGTCTTATCTAGGGCCACCCGTAACCCCAGCGCCTCAATGCGCCCGACCACCAAAGAGACTCCCACGGAGGCCAGGCGCGCCGCCTCTTGAAAGTTCGCCTCCTGGGCCGTGACCAATGTGTCATCGGCGTAACAAATTACGCCCAGCCCGGGGGGAAGACGACCTCGAAGGGCCCAGTCGTATCCCATATTCCACAGGAGTGGTCCGAGGACAGACCCCTGTGGAACACCGCACGACATGGACCGCCGCCTCAGAATACCATCTCGGTCCTCGTACATGACGGTACGCTCCTCAAGATAGTCTGCCACAAGCCGCCTCAGGTACTCTGGCACCCCGTGGTAGTGGAGTGCTTCCCTGATGCAGCTAAATGGCAGACTATTAAATGTGTTGGCGATGTCCAACGACACCGCCAGCAGCACGCCGCCACAGCTCACCGCCTCTTCGGTCACGGCCCTCAGGCGCAACACAGCATCGACTGTCGAACGCCCGGGTCGAAACCCGTATTGGGCGTCCGACAGATCGGGGCCCACCTCGCAGAGGTGCCGGACGATGCGGGCAGAGAGTAGCCTCTCAAACAATTTACCCGCCTCGTCCAGCAACACGATGGGCCTATAAGCCGCGACCGAATCGGCCGGCCGTCCCGGCTTCCGTAGTAGGACCAGCTTCCCGCTCTTCCAGCCCTCAGGAAAACGTCCGGACGCCAAGCTGGCGTTTAGGACTTCCCCGAGGTGATCCGACATGTGGTCGAGGGTTCGCGCCAACACTCGGGCAGGTATTCCATCTGGCCCAGGGGCGGTGTTCTTAGAGCGAATCCGTAGAACGACCGCCCCTATCTCCGATTCCCTGACGGGTGGAACATTATCCCCGTTCCGTCCCCCGTCGTCTTCGACCATGAAGGCCATCGACGGGGGTGTGTGCTCCGCCCGCTGCGGGAAAAGACCCTCGACCACTTCCTGCAGGAAGCTGGGCTGGAGTGTCTCTGTAAGGGGGGGGCCCGACGTGCGGAGCTTTTGTCGCACCGCACGATAAGGGCGACCCCAGGGGTCACGATCGAGACCCTCCAGCATCTCCTTCCTCTTCAGTTCTTTGGCGCGGCTAATGGCCAGCTTCAGAGTTTTCCGCGCCTCTCGGTACTCCTCATGAAGCTGGTCCTCCTCGCCGTCTACGCGGTGTCGCCGCCGACTACGGGTGTAGGACCTCCGGGCACGAGTACAGGCCGTGCGGAGGTCCGCCAACTCCTGGGACCACCAGTAAACCTCCTTCCGTGGAGGCTGACAACCTCGGATGCGGGGCATGGCCGCATCGCAAATTTGCGTAATCGCATCGCGGAAACGACCAGCCCCCATGTCGACCTCCTCGGTCGGAGCCTGCGGAGACAGCCAGGAGTGAATAATGGCTGCCTCCTCTAGTAGGTCCCTATTCAGTTTGGCTACAGCCCACCGCGGAAAGTGAGAAGAGCGCCGCGCCGCGTGACCCCTACTGGGGTCCTGGGTCCGGGAGAGCTCAAATCGGATGTAGAGGTGATCCGAGAGCGTCTCAACCTCTTCCAGGACGCGCCAGTTCCTTACTCGTGCGGCGAGGGCAGGGGTAGCGAACGAAAGGTCCACTATCGATCCTCCCTGCTGTCGCACGCACGTGTTGGTGGAGCCTCTGTTAAGCAAACAGAGGCCCACCGAGGCTGCCCACTCCTCTACGGCCTCGCCCCTTGCGTCCGTCCTGGGAGAACCCCACGCAACGGACTTTGCGTTGAAGTCCCCCACCACAAGGACGTGCCCAGACGCTAGTCGCCGCATCGAGGTCTCTATGTCGTTGAGAGAGGCCTCGAAGTCGTTCAAACTCCGGTTGGGGGAGAAGTATACACCGTATACGGTGATCCCCCCCCACTCAGCAGCAACATATCCAGTACCCTTGTCTCTTAACGACAAGGGCGGGGAATGAGCCGCTGTGGAGCCGACGACTGCCACGGAGCAGTCCCGGTCACCCATCCAGTTTGGACGGGGAGGAACATGATAGGGCTCTGCGACTACAGCTACACCGATCGACCACTGTGCCATGGTTTGTAAGAAAAGATCCTGCGCCGCGGCACAGTGGTTCAGGTTCGTCTGGACAAGAAGGCTGGAGACTTGATCCATTACTGGACTGTCTCGACAACCTCCTCCATGGGCGACGACGTCGTCTCACGTACGACCTCAGAGGCAGCCTGGATCGATTGGCTGGCCCTTGACGTCTGCCGATAATAACGGGATGGCTTACAGCCCCCCTGCCCTATCTGGTGATTGGCGGGTTTGTTACCCGCCACACACGCTGGGCAGTGAGGGGCCGCAGAGCATTCTACTGCCTTGTGCCCCGGTCGACCGCAGCGGAAACAAAGTCCGTTGCAGTCCAAACTATTGTCGCATTTGACACGAGTGTGTCCCTCACCAAGCCATTTAAAACACCTCATCGGTCTCGTTGCCAGAATTGTGACTCTGGCGTTTACGTGACCGATGAGTATCTTGCCAGCGTCGGCCAAAACTTTGGCCGACGCTATGGGACAACTTACCCACACCGCACCAAGGCCCCCTGGACCGGGGCGGATGGTGCCAACCCTGATGTTATCCGTGTTGCATCCAGTCCTCTCCTGAACTGCAACACGGACATCGCTTGAAACAAACCCTATACCAATCCGTCCGGCTAGCATGATATAGTAGACCAAAACATTTCAAAGGAGAGGCTTATGTCCAACAGTGGACTATAAAAAGCTGCTGATGATGTGACGTCCGTGTCAGAAGGAATTAACCCGACTGTGGCTACCACAACCACTATGGTACTTCACGGCGACTGCAACTGGTTGTAGACAATGAAGATACACATGATTTAGCCTGTCTTGTCGGTAGCCACCGAAATAAAATAGTGTGAATCAGTTTTTTAAATCTTTTACAAACTACTAACTCATGTCAAATTATAGCGGATTAAGACGTGAAATTATGTTCATATATAAAAACACCAAAAGTATATACGTTTCAAACAATGTTAAATCCAAGTGTGTTGCTATTTAAAAGTGTAATTAATATTATTAAAGTCAAATTAACGAAGATAATTTGCTTTGGCATGTTACTCCAAATACATTTACCGCCGATATCAGGATGTCCACAAATCGCCACATATTTAAGGCGAAAGTACGTGATCTATTTACTTCGAGATTATTTGGTAGAATCGTCTTAACGAGTACCCGAGTGAGTATTTATATAGAATATTGTATTCATTTTATACACATATATGCTTATGTATTGTGCATGTACTGTTTATATAAAATGATATTTTATTAGTAATGTATTTCAACTTGGTTATTTTACCTTTGCACCTACCGCATCGTGTTTTTACATCACCTAAAGGTTGACTGGGAGAGGATGCCCCATGGTATTAAGTACGCCTTTGTACACCATGTGCATTAAATATAAATAAATAAATTATAATGCACGGATAGTGTAGTGATTTAAACCATCGCGCGCCGTTTACTACTGCGCTGAGTGTTGTGGGTTCGAAGCCCACATGGGAGTCGGTCTTTGGGCCCTTCATGTATGTTTGTAAAGTCCCCCGCAACGTAGGATATTCCTAACGCGGGGGTAGTCTGTTTAAAAAAAATATCAGTGTGTTTTAATAAATAAAATTTATTTTTAAATAATTACTCAAAGACGTATACATCAGACATAGACAATACACACTTTCTACAACGGGTAAACAAGCTGTAATGTTAAATTGCCGTGACAGAACCGCGTGACTGATTGCCAGACAACGAATAACTAACTTACAAAGCTTAAAATTGTTAAATGAGAAATTGATTACAATAACGGGAACTTTATTATTATTCTTAAGATTATTTGCACTCACAGTTTAAACTGTGAATTTCATTACGATTCCTTTTATTCGATATTAGCTGTACCCTTGATACCACGCCCTCGCCGAACATTAGGGTTTATGCATTTCTTTATCTCAATAATTTATTGATTAAATCCGTGTGACTCAGTATGCTGAAGTGAAAGTGGTCCGGCCATGTTCCCAGACGAACCGATGGTAGCTGGGGCCGAAGTGTACTAGAGTGGAGACCACGATTGGGCAAACGTAGTGTGAGGCGCCCTGTGGTGTAATGGACCGATGACTTGAAGAAGGTGGCTGGCAGCGGATGGAGGCAAATTACCCAAGAGCGGGATGGTTGGCGCTGCTTGGGGGAGACCTTCGTTCGTTCTTGATTTGGTGACAGATAAGAATACAGAGAGTCATCAACCCTAGTCATCCCGATGTCAACACGTCTGGCCAATGTAGTTAGTAGGCCAACACCTTTCAGAAGAGAGGATTATGTCCAGCAGTGAACTGTTAAAGGCTATTGATGGTGATGGATAATTTCGCTACTTTTTACCGAATAAATAAACTAAGCCAAGACTACTGACTCCGGTTTCACTCAAAGGGCGGCAGCTCCTTTGTAATTCTTGAGTCATAGGTATCCGTGAGTGTCACATAAGATTAGATTAGCCATCTGCTTGTTTATGAAAAAAAAAACAGAGTATATGACTCTCGATAGTTATCACCGGAGAGTCTGAGCCCTCTATCAGTTAATCTATTATACAATAATAATATTCTGAGATATTTAACTCGACACAAAAATGTAACATCCTATAGAATAACGTTGATGGAATGTCATGCTTTTGTCGCAAGCAAATATTTTTGCAGAAATCGGGCAAAATATTACAATCGATTCTACAGTTTGAACGTCTATGTGGCCGTATGGGTATAGTTACTTGTGCCTGTGTGATGTGAACATGAAAGTGACAGCTCAATTTTGAATTATGAAGTTTTAACTTTAAATCTTGTAAGATTATTTGAAAAGTTTACTTTATTGTTTACTCCGTTGTTGAAACAAAACACAGTTGCGTGTAAATGTATACTTACAATTTACAAACCGATGGTTATAATTTTAATAAACCTAGTGTCACCCTCACAATTAAGAGGCATAAAACGACACTCAAGAAACATAGCCTCCTCCTATACGACCACAATGCAAATTTTGTGTTTTTTTTAATATATTATATTTGTTAGTCTAGTGGTTAGTGACCTCGACTGCCAAACCGAAGGTCGTCGGCTCAATTCTCACTCAAGACAAATAATTGCGTGATGAACACGAACATTTGTTCTGTATCTGGAAGTAATTTATTTATAATATGTATGTATTTAAAAATGCTTATTTGCTATGAGTTAAATATCTGTCTCTGTCTATATCTTAGGGATGTAGGTGCGTATATTTTAATGAAAGAACGTCGATTATTTGACCATAAACCTATCATCGTCCCCTATCCCGATGCGTGTTAACCTATAAGTGCCAACTATACCGATCTTAGGCAGCCCACGTACATTCAGATATGGAGTATTTATTTTCACGTTATTAATAAGATCTTTTTCATAGCATTCTTTCTTAAGCATAGATTAATCTTAACATATTCGAAGGCATCCATGTCTTTATATCGTAGACCTTTCTCCAGATGCTGTAGTGTATTATGTCTTTGAAGACACTCTCTGGACAAAGGAGCCATAGGTCTTCTCATCACTCCGTGAGGTTCACCAGTGAAGAAATGCCGAAATACAAGTGTCTTGTAAGTATAATTTTATTTAATTTTTTTAATTGCATAGCTTTCTTGATTTATCTACGATAAAAATAAACTAGTAACCGCCATTCGAATTTGAATAGGCTAGATGACACTTTAGTCAAATTAGTTACTTTTTATCATCTGTCAAAACGACAATTTTGTATGAAAAATGTACTAAATATCAAATTGTGACGTCACTGTTTTAGACTACTCAATTAAACAACATATTTCACTGTATATTTGATTGAAATTCGTAATAATAATAAAAAGCTATGTTAATTGTATTTTGCGAAATGTTTCGCGATATTAGTTTTAATAAAGCGTACATTGGTATTTATTTACGATACAGTCATCTAGCCAATTAAGATTACCACGCGTATTTTTTTTTAAGTTTGAATAGAACAAAACGGAAAGAAGGTTTTAAAAAAATATCCAATTAAAAAGTATTCATTATTTACTTTTAAATACCTAAAGAAATTAAAATACTACACAATAAAATTATTTTGAATTAAGTATCAAATTCATTCTCATCATTGCGTCCAGAAGACTGCTGGCATTGCCACGTTGAATGGCAATTCTCTGTGTTAGAAAAAAACCGAACATTTCATAATTGCACCATTTTATTGGTTCATAAATACACTTATTAGTTAGTAGAGCCATGCCGATTTCAGCATAAACGGGCTAGCTCGACCGGACACAGAAGACCAACCTAAAGCGTGTTTCATTGGTGAGTGCGACACCTCATTGATGCAGGGGTGACAGTTATCGTGGTAAGTGTATGAGCATTACACTACCACGATGACTGTTACGCATTTTACGTTTCCAAACGGGGTGTGAAGAAGCATATCACTAGATCGCCATAGTGTGGGTCACCATACTGCATTGTCTGCATTTGCAATGAGTATGGAGGTTACATCTCTTGGATTCTTTTCATGTTTTCCCTGCAACCCAAAATGTTTAAAAAAAACCCTGCAATCAAATCCTAAACCTTAAAGAGAATTAAAATCACTCTTCGACAAATATAAATACAAAAACGATTATATTACCCTTGTCTTGTACTAACTTAAAATCCACAAGAAACATAAAAACCAAGTTGTGTACGCTTAAAATGCGACTTTAATGTATGCCTGTATTTAGTGCAGACTTTTTTTTGAATAAAATCCTGCTAAAGAGACTCTACTCTGCCTGAAAACATAAATAGAATCTAACAATGATCACCATACTCATTGCAAATACAGACAATACAGTATGGTGACCCACGCTATGACAATCTAGAAAATTAACTGTAGTACAATTGCTGTACCACAGCTTTGAGCTTTGAAGCGATTTAATATTGTATAAAACTCATATGTAACATTCAATATATTTTTTTTGGTTAAGAGTTCCATAATATATCGGTACTAAACAGCCTTGGTGGCGCAACGGTAGTGAATGCGACTGCTGTGCTTGACTGCGGGTTAGATTCCCAGGTCGGACCATATGTTTATATGATCTGCAAATATTTGTTTCGAAGTTTGGGTGTTTTCTATGTATGTATTCAAAAAAAGTATATAAGTATTCTATCAGTCAGTCTAGTTATCATAGCACAAGCTCTGCTTAGTTTGAAACTAGATGACGTTGTGTGTCAAATGTAAAAAAAATAATTACAGAGTTTACAACAATTTCGGGATTTGCGAGTATATCTCGGCTTGACTGCATCAAGGCCTCACGGAAAATTATGTGATTCAATTATTTCATTGCCTTTTGTCGATTGAATGAATTTATCGCCCAAGAAAAGAAATAAAATGTCGGAATATAAGATACGACTGAGTCGTAGAAATAAAATCAAAGTATTCAACTTCCCTTAATATTATCGTGCAAAGCTTAGAATAGTTTCTAAAGTGAATCCACTAAGTTGTCTCCAAAAATGTTTGTTACATAAACGTTCCGTAAAGTCCATTGAGTTATGAACGACATAACATTTAAATTCTGCTTCTGTCCCGGAATTTGTGTAAGGAAATTAACTTATTCGACCAGTGCTTTTAAAAATATGGTGGTGCGGATAAAGGAAACAAAATATAGACGCAAAACTCAGGTGATATTTCAATAAGTTGTACACCAATAATGAGGTTGTATTTCGATATTAATCAACAGGGTTAAGTAGTCGTATGTTGGGTATTGGCTTTTCCTTCGAAAGGAGATTGTAACCTACGCTCTACATGCTGGCCAGACGGGCCGGTATAAGGTTTGTTTCAAGTTTTCCTTCTCTTAGTAATGATGTTGTCCTGCTATTTCGCTCCTGCAGTTGGCTTTTATGATACCCACGGCATCAATAGGGCAGGTAACAATCCTTGTTCTTAATCTGTCATCAAACAGACTACGTGTTCTTTAATATATGCTTGAAATCTATGCCGTGGGTCAAACGCTTAGCGCATGCAACTGCCGATCCGATTCCCGTGTTGGGTCAAAAAGTGTTGTAGTGTTTCAGAAATACTTAATAATAGTCTGGTATTTGGAAGTTGGGGTCATAACACCAGTGCCTTGGAGAGCACGTAAAGGCGTCAGTACTGCGCCAGATTTCTCCCCGGTCGTGTCGAATAACAGTCCCATCGGATTATGAGAGTGAGGGAACAGAGAGTGCACCTGTGTTTGAGCACATACATGTGCGCTATGTTATCTCCTGCCTAGTTAGCTAGTCTCCGTTAAGACCACCATGGCTGAAATCGGCTAGAAGTACATCTTCATTATCATAATCATTATGCTTAATAAGCTTATATGCGTATTCGAACCTCCCACACTCTGTTTTAATCTAAATAAATTGCTACTAGATAAAATCTACAAGAAAACGGAAAAGCATCTTAATACAAGTGAAACATAAAACACACACACATACATGGACGTCACCTTTTACACCGAGGAAGCATCTGAATTCATCTACGTACTATTACCTAATATAAACTACGAGTATACCCATGAAATCAATTTTCCTTATGAAATAAGTTAAAGATATACATTTGGCAATATATTCTTTTCTGACAAGAGAGTGCAAGCGCGCCCCATACACTCAGGCACGTACGTACGCACACGCGCGCGCACACCTATACACATCCACACACACATACACATACACACACACACACATACAAGTCTTGTTAAAGTATATAATATTGTGTGTGTAAAGTTTGTATATCTCTAAAAAAAGACATGATATTTTAAAACAATTTTGTAATATCTACCACCGTATGGGGTTCGGAACTGTTACTCCTTGACGTAGGTATTTTTAAACCCTATCTAGGTTAGCGTACTGATCACTGATTGTACTCACTTGATTTGAATTCGAATAATTTTCTTCTTTTAGATTCCACATAACACAATATGATTAGTCCTCTTCACAGGACTCAGGAGACAGCATTCAAAATTACACGGGACCCCAGTCGTATCCTGGAAACGATTCTGGAGCGCCGAGCCCTGACTCATGCACTTTCCAGCCGGCTGCTCAGAGGTTCCGGATCAATGAGCAAAGTAAGTCTTTGAATGTAGACTTCAATGTGATATTAGGACTCCGAAATATAGATTTTCTTTAGGAGTTCAGAAGAGCATGAGAAGAGACAAATTAGTTATTAAAAAAAAACCGTATGTGTGAAAATGTAGATATAGGTACAATAGGGAATATCTACGTAGTTTTTTTATTTTAAAATGAAATTTAACACATCTCAAATACAAAATATTAAACTTAAAAAATATATATTAAAATTACTATCATTTTCGGTTGACTTAAACGCAGCCATCTTGGCGCGCTTATTTGTGACGTCAGACTACTCTCAGTCGTGAAGTGTTTGATTTTAAAAGTTCATAAAAATTAAGAAAATAAATTAATTTATTACAATGGATATATTTATTATTCATATGGTATATTTTTTTTGCCTAAAGGTCTATTGTATAAGTAATAAGTGGTGCAAGACGATGAGAGGATATAATGTATGTATCGTGTTTGTTATATTATAGTGAATTTTATTATGAATTAGAATTAGTGACTTCAAGAAAGTGATAAAAGCAATGAAGTATCATTTGTATGTAGTAACCCACACATATTTGTTTTGTTTGCACATTTTCTTGCAAGGATTCTAAAATATAGGTGTTTAACTTTCCATACCTAGGAAAGCCACCACCAGAAATCATACAAATTAACTTATTTACAAAATACGTCGTTTGTAAATAATGTCACGTTTTGTGTTGTTGTTTGAAATGTGCTAGGGAATTTTAAAAAATACACTTTTTGATGATTAAATTTCACTATAAACTTATGATAAATTTTAAAAATAATTGTGCAGATATGTTTGTTTAGCAATAAAGTTTACAAATACAAATATTTTGTCATTTTGACATATATTCCCAGTGTCATTTACAAATAAGACACCTCAAATATGGTTGAATAGCGAAACAACAAACACAAAATAAAATACAAATGAATATACCCTTTTTATTTATTTATATAATCAACTGCTCACTGCACTTACAGTTTACCCAACACGTACAGCGAGCCATCATATCGTTAGAATGTTACAATCGTAATAAATACTTATACACACATAGATATATTAAAACCTTTTTTTGGACTCTGCTAAAAAGATGTTACGAAACCAGCTATTTCTCAAAGTTTTCCTAAACTATTTTATTTACCAGGAATTAAACTTCTGACATCGATCAACCAAATAGTACAGCAGCGAGCTGAGCTTGAAACAAACCGTATTACCCTCAGCAGCCTTCTGGACGAACTGAAGCGAAAACTGAAGAGGAGAATAGAAGAATGTCACATCGAAAAGAAAGAGAAAATGAGAGTTAGTATAGCATACACCTCTAGCCTAGTGGATAGAGATCCTTACTGCTGAACGAGGAGTTCGATTACCACTTAGAATAAATGGTTGTGTGATGTGCACGATCATTTGTTCTGAGTTCTGGATGTAGTTTGTCTATAATACTCCATCGTCATATTCGATAACCTTTAACAGTCCACAGCTGGGTATAGGCCTCTTCTTAACAAGGAGGTTTTGGTCTACTGCATCACACTGACCAGACTGTTTGGTGTAGGGCTTGTTTCAAGTTTTCCTCCTCTTTGAAGTGAAGTTGTCTCTTACGATACCTGTGGGAAGAGTTGAAGTGATGACACTCTGTCTTCTTAATCCATCACCACACGTTAATATTATAAAGCTGAAATGTATGTTTGATTGATATTCTCCGGAACTACTGGATCGAATTGAAAAATTGTTTTATGTCGGACGATCCTTTTATCTAGGAAGATTATAAGCTATATAATATAAAGCTAAGATCAATAGGAGCTGAGCATTAATGAAATATTTTGCTTAAACTTTTTGCGAAACGCAGACGAAGTTGCACGGGTCAACTTGTCAATAAGCCGTTTATAAAATATGTTTTTTTAATATTTACCTGAGTGTGTTTGCTTACTATCTGAATACCATAGTACAGACTGCCTAGTTCAAGATCAGACAGCTTTTGACCAAAATTAATAAAATACAGAATTACCAAGCTATACTCTGGAAAATAATTGTTTCAGTCTTTAAAACAATCCAACCAACGCCTGGAAAAAGAGAAGTTCAACGTCATGTCAGAGCTGGAACACCTCAAGAGACACCTGGAGAGGGAGGAAGCACATCACCTGCAGCATGCAAGGACTGTGGTTGCGCAGGTGACTTTATTCAAACAAAATACACTTCTGCGCCATCTAACGAGGACACGCGGAACTACTGAGTAACTACCAAACCTGCATCGCGCAATTTAAGTTGTCACTTGAACTATTGCAAACTATTACCTGCTTAGTCAGAGTACGCTTTCTTTACGTTGGAGGGTTACAACACCCATTTCTCATATACTAATCCTGAAATGTTAATAACCTATCCTTCTTATTCAGGGCTTGTTTTTCTATTATTCTAATTTTTGTTTATTTTATTCAGGCCATTCAAGGTGTGGTGTCGAAGTGCCCACCACCAGATGGTGCCTTCAATCCATGTTCGTTTGCAGATCTTCCTAACGCAGTTAGCAGAAGTGTTGCTAAGAATGCCCCTTCAAGAAATGTAAGTACTTTCCATCTACTATCTGCCAATGGAACACCAAAATCTAATGTTGACCAGCGGTCAACGCGTCATCCTTGAAGTATATATGTGTGTACCTCGTTAGTACCCCCAAGGTCCTACTGGTTGAGCTGCCACTTGCAACTACTTTGCAAGATTATATGACCTATGCATGGGCACAAGGGTGCAGGGGTGACGGTTATCGTTGTAAGTGTGTGAACCTTATACTGCCACAATGACTGTCTTGCCTTTTACATCCCCAAATAGAGAGCATCTTACTAGGTCTCTATAGCGTGGGTCACGATACTGCAATGTGTGCATTCGCGATGAGTATGGCGACTACTACTCTTGGATACTATTAGTACTTTCCACCAGGCAGAGTAGTCACTTTGGCAGGCTCTTATATAAAATAAAACGAATTCCTTATTAAGATTATTTTAAGTCAATTTTCTTTGATCAAAAGACAGTGTAGTTACTTCACCACTCATTTATGTTCTGAAGCTCATGTTATTGAAAGAATTTCGTGGTGTTCTTAATTCTTTCTATTCTATTCTGTTCTCACAAGGCATTTTATACCAGAACATCAGGTTAGTAAAACTGGTATAAATAGTAGGTAAATTACTGATGGGGTTACAGGCAGACAGTAAGCTGGCCGCCGCGCGACTCATGCGCGACATCGCCGAGCTTCGAACCAGGGTAGCCCAAGTAGAAGCAAGGCTTGCCAATGAACTGAAGGTGAGAGATTTCTGGGTTTTATCCATTTAAAGATAATTTCTTGAAAGGTTACACTACCAGAACAGCATCCTTTAGAAGGAGGTTGTGGAATTTGGCAGATGGAGGTGTCCAGGAGCGGAACTGGTTATTATCTTGGGGCTAGTAAACCTTCAGGATTATCTAGATTCGTCAGAATTTTATCTATACCAACCTCTATACGCATACAAAATAGCAAATTGTAATTAAATGTACTCCTCATTCCCTACTCACTTAGATGTGGTATTTGCTCTCGAAATTAAAAATGTGACCAAAAAGAGAAGTGAGTGTACTTCCAAATACGAGTAAAAGAAAGTTTAATACGTTCAAGAGTGACAATCATAAAAAACTCGCATTAAAACCTCCTTTTCCACTGCTTTCAAAAATTGATCAGAGTTTGTATTAAATTGTCCGTGTGGTGATGGATTAAGAATACATAGTGTTACCACCCCTATTTATTCCGTGGGTGTCGCAAAAGGCGGCTAAGGGAACAAAGTTTCCAAAACAACATCATTACAAAGAGAAGAAAAACTTGAAACCTATTCCAACCCGTTTGGCCAGCGTGGTATAGTAGGCTAAAACCTCCTTGCTAAAGAGAGGCCTATGTCCAGCAGTGGACTGTAAAAGGCTGTTAATGATGTATTAAATATTCTTACATATATCAACTACCAAGAAGCCACAATCTTTCATGATAATATTAGTGTCTTTCCAGCGTAAAAGACAGGCTGAGCTCGACATTATTCGTCTGAGGAAGGAGCTGTCTTCGACGAAGAGTCTGGTGGCATCGCTGCGGCTGCCCCCACCGCCACTACGGAAGCAATGTTCCAAATTCGCGTAGATGTGTTCAAAAATACATAGTGTTCATTGTCTTACGAGTTTTATTTCCATCTCTTTGTAAAATTTCGGAAAGTGAATACTCCGGTGTAATTGTGTTTATAGACAAATATTTAATTTTTCAATTGAAATACACAGTTTTAATCGAAGAGATAGGGAAGATAGTTGGGATAAAAACATAGCGAGCTTCGGGTGGGAAACAGTACTTCGAGGTCGGTCTGTCCCTATACAGTTGTTGAGGAATTCGTATCTACAAATAAATGAATTGATCAGATTTCATCATATTTATTTATACAACAGAAAGGAATACAAAATAATTGTTTCACAATACTAGTTATCCACAAAAATTTAATGAGACATCAAAATAGTTCTCCAATCAAAGTTTCTTTCACTTATATATGATACAAAATAATTTAAAGATTAGTATAAATTTACATCAACAGAACTCAGTTTAGCCATTTCATCGAAGTTTCTGGATAATATGGTATATTAATTTTTACTTTCAAGCGTAAAAAGAAGAAAAAAAGGTTTGACAGAAAAAGTTCTCGACAAACTAACATGACAACTCATTAATTGTCCGCCATTTTATTTTATTCCAACTATATTCAATCTGTACACATACATACCACAGATTAACGTCGCTAGATGTAGCCTCTGTTACTAATCGCGTAAAAAAGTTTACTCTACGTGACACGTCTTTGAAAACTGACCTCAAAGATTTATTAAAACGCCCACTTGTGAATGTGAAAAATAGTCATTTTAAAGAAAAAGTAATTCAAAGATGTTATTATAAGGTCAAATTTGAACGAGACAGCACATCTTACGACATAAACACTTGAATGTAAGTGAATAAACTCGTATATAAGTTGAAACAGATATAATATTGAACGTGTGTTTTGAAATCAAACTTTGTCGCAACAACGCTTGTCCTGCGCGCTACAGTTAAAGAACTTTTTCTGATAAAGTAAATAGATTCCATTAGAGTTCTTATTAACATTTTCTTGATGGTTTCTAAAAGTGGTAGGTAATAGTAATTATTTATTCATTTAATTTCGTTTTTCAAAATATATTGACACTCTCTGCAGTGATGCGACGCTGGGTATATCTCGTTTTCTTCGTGTTGTTTCGAAATTAAATCTTCATCATGATCTAAAAAAGTTGTTACAGTTAGAGGAGTGATATACTTCACATATAAGACTAAAATAATCATTTTAATTGTGTTAATTTTTATCTGTTATGCATTGGACTAAAAAGATTAGTAGTAAGACAATAAAATAAAAGTGTCTCGAAGACATTGTTTTTTTATCCGACTGATGTATGAATAAATGATTGCCTCGATGGCATAACGGCAGCGTATACGACTGTTTGAGATCTCGGGTTGGATTCCCGGGTCGTATCAAATGTTTATATCATTAACATCATCATCATCTCAGCCAAAATACATCCACTGCTGGACATAGGCCTCCCCCAAGGTTCTCCACAACAGCCAGTCCCGTGCCGCCCGCATCCAGCAGCTGCCCGCGACATTCACCTGGTCGTCGGACCACCTTGTGTGGGGCCTACCAACGCTGCGTTTCCCAGTACACGGTTGCATTATTTGCATTACTCGGTCTAATGTTTGTAAGATCTGTAAATATTTGTTTCAAAGTCTGAATGTTTTTTTCTGTACTATATGTATTTACAAAAAAAAAAGTTGTCTAGTACCCATAGTACAGCTCTGCTTGTTTGGGACTAGATGGTGTTGTGTTTAATTAGAGTGGGTTAAATTAGAGTTCCGTAAGACTACTCAAAAAGAATCCTTATAGCAGAAGCGCTTTTTTATCCGCTTCTATATCTGATTCTTCTTAGTGACCTAACGCATCATGAAACTTGGCATGAATTATATCACAAACATATATTTACGATTGCAGACTTGTAACCTGATTTGTTAACTTATATTTGACTGCCACACATCGATGCAGTAGCCGCTATTTTTAGAATAAAACAGTTTACTTTATCAATTAGAAAAAAACTGGCAAAAATCTATCCACCAAATGGCTTCGATATGGGGATTATTCTCATATTTATTCAGTTCTTTCCGTGTGTCTTTGTTTTGTAGCCATTAAAAACTCGAAGCTCAACTAATCACTGTATAAACACTACTTAAAGTAGAAATAGGGATTACAACAGTCGATATTCGAACCTAGAACTTACTAGAAGCGTATTTATCATTATCGTCAAACATTTGTTTTATATCTTTGACCAGTTCCGCTTGGTGGCCGACTGGGTTACATTTTCCAGAGTCTTTTGTGCACTGAATCTTTGGTTTGGGCACCATTACCGTTTTTACACGAGACGAATGTAATAGCTTTTTGTTTTGCATAAGTCTGGAATCAAACGAATTTCATCAAATGACTTAGGATCATCAGCAACAGCTTCCAACAGTCCACTGCTGGACAAAAACTTCTCTTTAGCAAGGAGGTTTTGGTCTACTATACCACAATGGCAATACTGTTTGGTATAGAGTTTGTTTCAAATTTTCTGTCTCTTTCTAGTGATGTTGTCCTGTGTATTTTAATCTCTAAATCGCCTCTTACGACATCCACGGGATGTATAGGAGGGATGGCATGACGTGGTCTCAATCCATCACCACAGTCGTAATGGAGACAGGCGGAACTCGATTCCTTCTTAGCGACCGAATACAAGTGCTTCCCGAAGTAGTCGTGTCTGGAAAGGATCTGTCACCGTGCCCACTCTTCAATATCTTCAGCACAGCGACAAAATCAATACATGAGATCTGCAGCATGGACGACTAATGAGCCATTGTGGCTCGACGAGCGGCTTCACGTCACTCGCGTACCTTTTTGGGCGGGACCTGAAATAAATCTATACCAACCTGTCTGGCTGGCGTGGCGTCAAAACTTCTTGTCTAAGGACAGACTCATGTACAGCAGTGGACTATTTGATGATAATGGTGATAGGTTACCTGGAAGTAGCCCTAACATCAGCCTTTACGTGCATCTCCATGTGATCTTTGAACATATGTTTGGGCATCACAATATTACACTTCTTGCACACCGCATTCTTCATATCTCTATTTTTATTGCAACGAGAGCAGGTGAACGCTTTACATATACCGTTTGCAACCATCATGGGGTACCTGAGAACATCAAAATAATGACTGGTTTTTGATGGATTAGGGGGGAGAGAGGGGCAAACAAGTTGACGGGTCACTTGGTGATAAGAGACTAAGGAGAAAGAATACAGGAGTAGGTATCCTTGGATACCTGAAACTTAAGAGTCACACACTATTTTTGCTGTTGTGTCAAATCAAATAGAGCACGCTCGACTTCCTGCTCCACATTTCCGTTCCTTTTTACAAAATCACTTCAATAGATTGCAAGAAAGCGAGATGACAGATGTCACACATCAAAAACAGACGATTTTAACTTACTTTTGATTGCAAAGTTCGCAACTGACAATAACTCTCTTCTTCATGATATTTTGCCGGCCGACCACTGTTTTCGTTGTTCGTTTCCTTTGCGTGTCAACCTTTTTACTAATCATCTGCTGTTCCTGTTTTCCCAGCCGAGAACGCTGTTCTGAGCCGATGTTTGTTGTTTGACAGCTGTTGGTTTTGATCGTTATTAATGTTGACGACGCTATAAAGGAAAATTATTGAACAGTTAATCTGTGACCACGGCCAATGTACACAGTTAGCTTTTGCCCGCTCGCATGTACGAGTATGTCAGTAAAAGAAGTAATCTCTGTAATAAAAAGTAGCCATGTTGTCGCTTACGGATCAAAGTATTCAATTGGGTTCTGTGGTTTGGCCGTTAACTCTCAATAAAAACGACAGAGTTACTTTCGCATTTATAATATTAGTTATTAACGCTACCGGTGATCATAACCAATTTTTTGTTCTCCTTTTTTGAGGCGTTAACATACTTTTTATACTATGGTAACATTTTTGACAAATGTTTTCACAACGTATTGGAATCCAAAAGGTTTAGTTTACAATTTAATAGCAAACATACGACACAACACAACAAAAAGTAACAAATTTCAAAATAAATTCATCTATTTCTGGCTCAAGAGCGGTCATATGTCAAATTAACTCGAACGCGCTTTTTCGACTTTTTGGTACTCACCTACTTCCGTCCCTTCTCACGTCAAAACATCAAAAAACCTCTTAAATAAGTACTAATACCGTCAGTGTCTACCGCCATATCACTGGCACTGGCTGTAGGTTCGAATGCTGCATGGACCAACGCCCGGAACTTCTCCGTGCCTCTTAACGCACGAACGCACCAATCGCATATCATGCAATCTGAAGATGTGACCTAGACACACGAAATTATATTAGCACAATACATTCTAAAGAGAAGCCTATGTCCAGGGTTGGTTGTCCATATAGCTTGTATACGGATGACGTCATCGTTTAAGCAGTTATGACGTGCTTTTTGCTGTACTGAGTCTTGAATTCAGTTTTTGAACAGTTTGCATGATCCACTAATAGTTGTTCTGAGTTTTTTTGCTTTTCGAGACCATTTCATTTATGTTTTTAACGCCCTCCACGACACAGGATATATGCCTAGTGTGAAATTTCATAGAAAACAGAATTAAAAGTTACCTAAACCTGTTTTGTAATAAATATGTAATTCATATTGATATACTGCCGTGGTTACATGATGTTAAATGAAGATGGGTTCGATATTTTTTCACTTTCCTTTTCGAAACCTTGTTCAAAATCTGGATTATTAAACCAAAAAGAATTTTGACCGCTTTGGTGTCTGTTTTTTTCTAATTCTAATTTCTTCGTAAAAGGCTCGACAGGTCTTTTTTATATTTGGTAGATATAATACCTTAGTATTTTTCAAGTTCCTACCACCGCCCCTCCATATATAAACGCAATTTTAGTATTTTTGTATGAAAAAACTTCAGCAAAATTACGTTTGGTATCTACCTTGACTCCAAAACAGTCGTACAATAGTTGATCATATCTCTCTTCGACTCCTTCCCAAACGTAAGAGTCCCTGAAATATTTCAGCATCGTATCACCACCACAAAGTCTACAGCATCGTGCGCAGTCACCATCCCCTGATGCGAGACTGTCTTGTTTTGATGAAGATTGCATAAATGTGGAGAAGGATTCTTCGGCTTGCCGAGGCATCTGAGTTGTTGGGGGAAACTGGTTGGAATAAAAGTTGAGTAAAGTAAAGTAAAAAATGTATAATAACAAATCACATGAAACACCGCTAAATTTCTTCGTATCTGTCAGGCGTCTTGTGACGGCATATTTTTTTTTTATAATCAATGGTTACAATTATCTGTGCGGAAGTCCCAGGCGTTTTTTTCGTAGAATTTTTAATGCAAAATGCAATAACTTAAAACGCTGTACATAAAGAAAAGTATATAACTATATATATCAGTCAGTCTAGTTATCATAGCACAAGTTCTGCTTAGTTTGAAACTAGATGACGTTGTGTGTCAAATGTCGACAATATTTATTTATTTATAATCTCATTCGGTTATTTTATTATGATGATTACGAGCTTCTTTTTAATCCTATAGTTCTTCAGCTACAAATAGTTATTCTTAACTTTTATTGTATACGAAAACGAAAAATTTTAGGCGAAACATTGCTGTAGACGGCTTATACCGCCAGGGTGTAAGAATGAGAGAGAAAAGAGAAACATTTTAGCCAGAGTTCAAGCTACAAACAAGTCCTTATAGTATACAGTAACGGGTTAATACAGTTGGATTGAAAAAACATAAAAATGATCTTACTTTCTTGACGTTCCCTCTCTTCTCTTTACAATATAAAACATTCATTTTGAGTAGATTTCATGCAGTGATTTAGGTCAATTTTTTACCCAAAATATGTCATTCACAAATTTTCTATTTATTGGTACTGAAGCCAAATTCAAAGAATAAAGGCACTTGATATCAATCTGGATTAGAAAATGTTTACAAATTTTAGTAAAATCATACTTCAAAATGGCGACATCATGCAAAATGCCAAATTGAAAACAGTCATTGTTACCTATTTCTTATTGTGTTAAAACATGGGTCTACAATAATTATTTTACTTGAAAACTGAAGTTTACATTCCATGAATTTTTTCAATACACAATTTTCTTTTAAGCGTCCCTGTCGCCTTTTAGGGGAGGACAGCTTGAGATAAAAAAAATATTGTAACATAAAACAATTATGTCATGTTGATAACTAGAAGGATAAGACACAAACTATGGTTAAAATTTTTATCTGTTTCGATAAAAGAGATCATCGTTATCTATCACCCGCCTTGATACAAATAATTTAGGTTACGGATCTCCTTTAAGTATAACTCTATAGTATAATAGACAAACAGTCTCTTTATCGCCGTCTCACTGAAACAAATATGATTGACCCTTTCTTTTAATAAAAAGTTCGATAGTGACTCCAGTAGTTCAAAACTGAAGTTCAGTCGTAAACGCCCACATCTATGGAAGGAACGGGCGGCATGTGTATGAACATGCGGCAACACGACAGGATGATCCTCCGACCAGGTGAGGTGATCATGCCTAGCCGTCCCAACGGTTAATATTAGGATATTGTAGATATGCTAAACGCCGCGAGAATTTATATATCGCGATTCAGGATCATTAGTTGTTCCGTAGTTCATTATACTCCGTAGTTTGATGCGTCTTCGTTAGATGGCGCTGTAGTATGTATTACGCTGTATGTAAAAGGCGCCACACATCTATTAGTCAGACAGTGACATAGGTTTCAGCAGGTCAATAGACCTAGCTGAGATTTTATTATTTGATTCCCTCCATATAAACCGTAACAATGGGCCATAGTTATTTCGTATTACTTTATTTTTTCCTTAGTTATTTTCACTAAAAAATTACTATCATTACAGATGTCGCCCAATGCGATTATTATACAATTTATTTATTTATAATAATAAATAATTCTTAATACTGTTATTATGAATCCACTTAATAAACAAAAAATAAGTATACCTCATCCACAATTACAGTGAGAATGTAAAGCGTGCGTTTCAGCAGGGCTCTTCGCTCGGCAGATTGCTGCACCCGCACAGGACAGGCAGCAGCGATGGCCGGTAATGTCGCCACACATATCTGTCCAGAACACATACGGTGATTCGTCCGAACTTGTCCACATTATGCATCCCACCTCTAAGTACCCTGAACTGGTACGAGACGAGTGTAAGTGTAACGATTTGAGGTGACACCGCATGTTGTTGAGTTGTCTTTCTGTATTTCTACATTTCATTACTTATACAACTATTTTCATGGTTTTGATACGATTTTTTTAAATTAATTTACTTTTGTAATGGTAACATTTGACCTCTATTGTTAAACGACGCTTTTGTTGTCACTGTCATTGTCAAGAATGAACTAAGTTGCGTCAGAAATTATTTTTTCGATTTACTATTTATTTTCTGTCTGAAGTTCACACTTAAACATACAATAACGCTGACCACACACACAAAAGAGTGTCTAACAATAACTAAATAGTTGATTTTCCCTCAGTGTATATGTTATGTACCTCAATTAATTTTGACTAAGTATCTAAAGGGCAATATAATTTTTCCATAATACGTGTAAGTTTTACAATCAATAATGGGAGGGAAAGCTGAAAAAGGCACTCCAAAATACATAGCGAATAAAATAAAAGCTAAAGGTTTGCAAAAATTGCGATGGTATTGCCAAATGTGCCAGAAACAGTGTCGTGATGAGAATGGTTTCAAATGCCACACTATGTCGGAGTCTCATCAAAGACAACTTCTACTTTTCGCCGACAATGCCAATAAATACATAGACGATTTCTCTAAAGAGTTTGCTGACGGATATTTGGAACTCCTTCGACGACAGTTTGGAACTAAACGTGTTAACGCCAATAAAGTGTATCAAGATTATATTTCTAATAGGTGAGTACCTGCTTCTTACTATACCTAGTGTTGTGGATTCAATCCCCACAGATGACAACACTTTCTGCGATTCACAAATTATTTTTCTGAAGCTGGGCATTCTTTGTGTCTGATTCTTAAATGTTTATCCTCCATGGGTATATTCTTAGGGTAGGAGTTGTCATTTTAAAAAGAAAAAATTATATAGAGCTTTAATATAGTGGCTACATTGAACCCCACTTACTATACTGGGAATGTGAATCTGCCCTTGTTTAATATGAGTAAATGTATTAGGGTTCTTGTGATTTTGAATGCTGACTTAGATGTCATGAGTTTGATACCCGCCCCAATACAATTAGGTAACATCAAAGGTATCAGGGATAGCTCAAAGTCGAATTTCAAAATTTTTATCGTGTTTTATTGGTATATAAGATGAATATTGAATATGAAAGTCAGCTATGTCCAACGTTTTGCGCTTACAACGTTTAGAAATGATAGTAATTGAGGATAAAATAATAATGACCTCAGACAACTCACACACAGCTGTTGGATTCTAAATTAGTGCTGCTGTAGGTACGTAAATGGTGACTTTAGTGACTTTATAAATATACTTATATATTTCTAAATACGTACATATAGATAAATTACACCCATACACAACAAATTATTGTGCTCATCATACAAATATTGAGAATCAAACCTATAACAGGTTTGGCAAGCGGGGATACTAGACCAACAGACTCATCAAATAATAAGATTAAAAAAATATAAAACAAGATATGTCTAACTAAATCAAAAAGAAAAAAAACAAATCATTTATACATATAATATATTACAATATTTCAGACATCTGACACACAATGCCATCTAGTCCCAAACTAAGCAAAGCTTGTACGCTAGCTTGTAGCTATGAGTACTACACAACTGATATATATACTTATTTTTCTAGATACATACATATTATTTTGACTGCCTCGATGGTGTAGCGGTACCGAAAACGGCTGCTGTGCTTGAGGTCTTGGGTTTGATACCCGAGTCCAGCCAAGTATTTGTATGATCTGCATATATTTGTTTCGAAGTTTGGGTGTTTTCTATGTATAATATGTATGTATTTACAAAACAAAAGTATATAAGTATTCTATCAGTCAGTCTAGTTATCATAGCACAAACTCTGCTTAGTTTGAAACTAGATGGTGTTGTGTGTCAAATGTCTGAAATATTAATTAATAATAATTAATTATTAAATATATATAGAAAGTATCTAAACTCCGAAATACATATTTGCGTACCATACCAACATTTAGTCCTATACGGGAATAGAACAAAGACCTCTAGGACAACAGTTGTATATGCCACCACTGACACACCAACGCAGTCAATAAACAATACATGTATTTAGTATCATTAAAGTTTTACAAACAAAATTAATTTTAACTTTGCAATATGTAAATAAAAATGAATGTTTATCTATTTGTCTGTCTGTATGTCCTTTATAGAATCGTAAACTATACATTTGATCATGTGATTATCTTCAGCAAAGTGGTTGTGTATGAGCCCACGAAGGTTTCCGTGTTGGTATGAATAATTTTTTTAAGACAAACACTTCAATTTTATTTATATGCATGTGAGGACCCACTACACTGTTTGACACTGCTTTGGTCTATGTAAAAACACTTTCGGTGACATTAATATCATGCAGTCAAACATTTCTGTTGTAAGATGTAAAGTGGTGTTATTTCAATCAAAGCGACAGCATCCATGCTGTCGTGTTTCGTTGGTGAGTGTGAGACCGGAGGCCCGTTGATGCAGGGGTGACAGTTATCGTGGTAACTGTATAAGCCTTACACTGTCACGATGACTGTCATGCCTTTTACGTCCTCAAGCAGGGTGTGAAAAAGCATCTCACAAGGCCGCCATAGTGTGGGTCACCATACTGCATTGTCTGCATTTGCAATGAGTATGGTGACCACAACTCTTGGATTCTATTCATGCTTTCCATCAGGCAGAGTAGAGTCACTTTGGCAGGCTCTTAATATAGAAAAAAAAAACATATATAGAAAAAAATCAGATGTTGCACAGTAAACGTACTGTCTGTGTTAAAACTGAATAAGGTCCCCTGTTCAGTCAAAACTTTCTAACCAACTATACGTCAAAAGTAACTTAATCTGTTATTTGTAATAAAAATATTATTGATCTAGCGGTCAGCAGTCCACTACCTCGTTTGTCAGGCGGTTAGTGTACGCAACTGCTGATCAAGAAGTCTCGGCCCGATTTCCAACTCGGACCAGAAAAGTGTTATTGAGTTTTCTGAATAAGAAATGCTTAATAACAGCCCAGAGTTTAGGGGTTAGGGTCTTAACCCCCGTGGCTCGAAGAGCCACGCCATTAGATTGTAAGAGTGAGAGAACAGAGAGTGCACCTGTATTTCCACCAATATTTCCTGCTTAGTTAGCTGGTCTCTGTTGAGACTGGCCTTAGTTAAAATTGACTAGGAGAGTATCATCATACTATAATAATTACTTTCAGAGACCACCTCCACATGAATGCGACTCAATGGGAGACCCTCACAGAGTTTGTGAAATGGTTAGGCCGTGACGGAAAGTGTGTTGTTGATGAGACAGAGAAAGGGTGGTTTGTTGCATACATAGATAGAGATCCAGCTGCAATCGCAGCACAAGAAGCCAAGGCTAAGAAGGAGAAGATGGATAAAGATGATCAGGTAACTAAGTAATATATGTTTGATGCTTATTAGTTTTTTTTTCGTCATCAATGATATACATATTTTATATAAATACAAAATACATGTTTTCTGCTCATCCAGTTAAATGCAGTCACAGCTAAGATAACTGAAACTTATACCATGATTTGTACATAAAAAAAATTAAGAAAAATATAATGAAAAAAAGAAACACGGTCTATTCAAATCCAAACTTAGGTGAGCTAGTGCTTACACAAATCTGGACTCGAGATAAAGCGACAGCATCCGTGCTGTCATCTGTGAGTGTGAGACCGGAGACCCATTGATACAGGGATGACAGTTATCGCGGTAAGTGTGTAAACTTAACACTGCTATGATGACTGTCAAACCTTTTACGTCCCCAAGCGGGGCGTGAAAAGAATTTCACTAGGCCACAATAGTGTACGTCACTGTACTGCATTCTCTGCATTCACAATGAGTATGGTGACCCCAAATCTTGGCTTCTATTCATGCTTTCCATCAAGCAGAGTAGTCACTTTTGCAGGCTCTAAAAAAACCAAATTGCAATAAATATTCTACCACCTAACACGACCTAACCGAAGAACGACCTGAAGTCGTGACTCACCATTTTTATCACTAACTTGGCGATAAACTGTTCTGGGTATGAAATTGAACCTGTAGAGGAACGGGTATCTTTCCCTCCGACACAAAGGGTCCTCAGACCAGGCGCGGTGATCATGCCTGGTGGGCCGCGGCCCAACGGTTGATGTTGGGATGTTACGTATATGCTAATCGCGAGAATTTCTATATCACGATTCAGGATTAGTAGTTGCTCCGTAATTCATTGCTCCGTAGTTCGATGTGTCTTCGCTAGATGGCGCTGTAGTACCTATTTTGTTTACGCTGTATATGGAAGTGTCACCACAAACCCGCCCAGAACAGTTAGAAGTCAAAATGGAGTATATTATAAGACGTTTTAAAGAAGTCTACATAATATGTGTCTTGATTCTCAGGAAAGAATGTTGGACTTCATTCAGAAACAGGTCCAGCGCGGTAAGAAAGAGAGTTCTATCGAGGAACCATCGTACTCTGAGTTTAAGCGAGAGAGTAGTCAAGAGAGAGTCACTCTAAGCTTGAAGAGAAAAGCTGAAGGTGAGATGAAAGATAATTGAAGCTTTAGGAATAATACGACAGTCGGACACGTAAAACCGAAGTTAACATTACCACCAGAACCAAGACCCCGTTTCCCTTGATTCTTTGGTTTTGTGATACTAGAGTTGCAGCTTTCCATGGACAGTGGTATATACTTAAGCACGATGCATCTGTTCGTTTGGGCTTTAGGCCGTGAAAAAAAAAAATCATTGCAAAACGGTCCTGTTATTATATGATATATTTCGGGTATCTGACATACAACACCATTTAATCCCAGGTTAAGCAAACCTTGCACTTGATACTTGACCACTGATATAAACACTATATATATATATATATATATATATATATGTTATTATATATATCTTAATATATATATATATCTTATATTTCGTATATACATACATATTATAACATAGAAAACACCCAAACTCCGGCACAAATATTTACAGATTATACAAACATTTGATCCTGGAATCGAACCGAGACCTCAAGCACAGCAGTCGCATACGCTACCACTGCGTCACTAAGGCAGTCAAATAACTAAAATATAGTCATTACAGATTTCAGGACACGTCTTTCAAGCTGATATATTTTCAGGCTTTCGCTGCTACTAGGAATTTCTTCCCAAAGATTTGTCCGATCTGAGGATCGATGTCCGTGTGGTAACGGATTAAGAATACATAGTGTTACCACCCCTATTCATCCCGTGGGTGTCTTAAGAGGCGACTAAGGGAACAAAGTATGCAAGACAACATCATTACGAAGAGAAGGAAAACTTAAAACAAACCCCTTTTTCTTTTTTTTTTAACGTTTGGAAACAGCCTCGAGCCGTCACCCCACTGGGGTTTACGGCGGGGTAGTGTGTTGGAATCGGACCGACTGAAACCACACGGTGTGCCACTCTGCGCCTGACATAGGAGGGATCCGGGAACAGCTGCTATTACGACATCCAGATCCCTCCTAGCGCCTGCCCGCTGGCCTGCGCGCCTTTCAGGAAAACTACATTACAAAGACAAGGAAAACTTGAAACAAACTCTATTCCAACCCGTCTGGCCAGCGTGGTATAGTATGGCCAAAACCTCCTTGCTAAAGAGAGGCTCCAGCAGTGAACTGTAAAAGGCTTTTGATGTTAATGAGGATCGATCTCAACATTACACAATTAGCTACAGACTTATGCAATGAATGTTTGCCTGTCTGTATGTCCTTTATACAATCGTAAAGTGCATTTGATCATGTGATTATCTTTAGCAAAGTTGTTGTGCGTGAGCCCACGATGGTTTCTGAATTGGCGTCGGCGTAGCACCGAGTGCAGGGTACAGCTCATCAACAGCCTTTAACAATCCACTGCTGGACATAGGCCTTTCTTTAGCAAGGAGGTTTTGGCCTACCATTCCACGCTGACCAGATGTTGGTATAGGGTTTGTTTCAAGCTTTCCTTGTCTTTTCAGTCATGTTTATTGCATATTTCGTTCCCTTAGTCGCCTCTTACGACACCCATCGACAGAATGGGGGTGGTGACACTTTATATTCTTAATCCGTCACCACTCGGAGGGTAGGAGTTATCAATAAATAATTCTTTCTATTTTCAGATAAAAAAACTGACGCATTGCCAGTTTCTGCTCTGCAACTCAAGAGTAAAGAAGAATCTAAAAGTAAAACCAGTGATAGTAAAGAAGAATCTAGTAAAAAGCAGAAAACAGAAGATGCCAAAAGTAAGCAATCGGTATTAGACGAAATTATGAAAATGGAGGAAAGGGCTAAGGAGAGATCAAATAGGTAATATATTGACTTCATTATTTCTCTGAAAAAAAAATTCTAGTCGATTCTGTGATGGACATGTTGGTGTAGTGTAGTGATACTCTGACTACTAGAATAGTAGAGCTACGCTGATTTCAGCACGAACAGGCCAGTATTACCCTCTCACAGAAGTCTGACCGAAAGCGGCAGCACCCGTGCTGTCGTGTTTCGTTGGTGAGTGAGAGACCGGAGGCCCATTGATGCAGGGTGACAGTCATAGTGGCAAGTGTCTAAGCTTTACACTGTCACGATGACTGTCATGCCTTTTACGTCCCCAAGCGGGGCGTGAAGAAGTAACTCATAAGGCCACCATAGTGTGGGTCAGTATACTGCATTGTCTGCACTGGACTGCAACTCTTAGATTCTATTCACGCTTTCCTTCAGGCAGAGTAGTCACTTTAGCAGGCTCTTAAAATAATTATTTAAATTCAAAGACTGCCTTTTCCTTTTTTTCTGACTACGACAGAAAGAGAGTTATGTGTTTCAAGTGAATGTATGTGCCTGTACCACGCTCTATAGTTTAAATGATTTGTGGCAGGAATGTGTACTCGTAAGACTTTTGTATCGCCTTGCATATCTTATGGTAGGGATTTATTTTTATTTATTTGCCTGGTAATATTGTAGACATTTTAAATTCTATTAAAGTCGACATCTGTGACAGTTGGCTGTCACAAATGGCTTGTCATTAATGTCAACAATATGGCGTAGTACCATATTTTTGAAATCAAAATTATTTGTTAACGATTTTCTTTATCCATCAATAAAGTTTTCAGTAAATTCATTCATAAATGTAGTTTTAAATATTTTTGGACATCTGACACACAATGCCATCTAGTTTTCAAACTAAGTAAGTTTTACGGCAAGGTTAGAAAACGTAGAAATGCGTTTTAATATGACAGTGCTAACAATGTTTGAGAGAAATTTATATTTTTTTAACAAAGTTCTAAAAATATGATAGTTACATGACAAATGTTAGAATGACTGACTTTATGAACGGTAGAAGTCTCATAACAGTCCATTACATATTGCTAGCGACACAGGTTTGGCAATTCTCCTTTAAATCGTGTTCCTCCAACACAAAGGGAAGATCCTATGCCCAGGCGAAGTGACAATGCCTGGCGGGCCACGGCCCAACGATTGATGTTGGGATGTTGTGTAATCGCCGCGAATGTTTCTATATCGCGATTCAGAATTAGTAGTTACTCCGTAGTTCGGTGTGTCTCCGCTAGATGGCGCTGTAGTATGTAATTTTTCTTAGTGGAATTCGTTTTAAAAGATAAATTTTGTTTCAGAAAAGACTATTGGCTATGTGAAGATATATTCGTGAAGATTACAACTAAATCTTTGGATGACAAGTTTTACAAACGGAAGGGAGTAGTTGAGAAAGTGGTTGACAAATATTGTGCTCATGTTAAACTGGTGGATGATAATGTCAAGTTGAAGTTGGACCAGGTGAGCTTATAAAATAAAAACTTTAAAACGGGAGATCCAACATGAGAGAGTCATTATTCGGCATATATGGGTCAGGCTCAGAAAACCAGGTTTTCATTGCCTGTTACCATTCTTGACAATAAAGTTTAATTTGCAAAATGTTGCGTCTGCGCAAGGCACAAGTGACATTTGGGAGTAGTCAAACGTTCAGCTGTAGATGTGATAATATTGGGCATATGTAATTGTACTTTATAGACATTATTTGGCACAGTATATAAAGCCCTCTAGTGGACCCTATACAAGAACTTATTATCTGATAAAATTAATATATAAATTCATATTTATTTGAGTACCTAAGTAAAAAAATTCAAGATTTCAATATTTTGCCAATTCGACGTCATAGCACAGAAGAATTTTTCCCGAGTAAGGTTACCGAAGTTCCTATAATTCCCCTCTGACTGTCAGCGTCCACCATCTCGATCCACCAGTAGAACGAACAGCGCTATGAAGGTCAATTGGTCTGGGTGGATACCTCTGATGCTTTCATCTGACTTACTCCACTAGTGGATGAAGTACTCAGGTAGTTTAGCAAGATCTACCAGAACTGATAACTGATCCTGGCAAGAACTGTAGTATTTATAACTAGTATCTAAGGGGATCTCGGATGGATTTTGCTAAACCAAAGTGCTATTCGATCCACCGGTGGGGTATAAAAGTGAGGTGCAAATATCACAGAATACATCCAGACCTGTGGTGGGTTGTAGTGAACTTCACGGTGGATCGTAATGGACGTAGGGTATAATTCTGGATGTAGACACGCTTAAAGGGTCGCAACGCACTTGTGTTTCTTACCTTACATGTATCCATGGGTAGTCGCTTACCTTCAGACCAGTCTACACGTTTACCTCTTATATTATAAGAGCAGCATGACTTTAATAAGTACGCCAACAATTTCTCTTTGTTCTAGAACCATCTAGAAACAGTGATACCGTCCACGGGGCGATACGTTCGATTCGTGAACGGAGCTTATCGAGGGTCCACGGGCGTGCTGAGGAGTATCAACATAGAACAGTACTGTTGTGATGTTGAAGTGAGTATATTAGATATGGTGGTAGTTTGGCCACCACCGTGGGTTTTATGATAACTAACATTTATTTTTGTAAGTCTTTAAAAACACAATAAAACAAATTTTGAACGGCCAACACTGAAGCTAGGTGGAGGGACTCAAGGGGCGGTGACCGGCGGTGGTTACTTACCATCAGGTGATTCATCTGCTCGTTTGACTTATTAAACGATCTGAAAATAAATCCATAAAGAAACCGCACTTATGGCATAGTGATTTAAACAATGTCTGTAGAGGAACAGGTATCATGTTCCAACACAAAAGGAGGTCACTCAGGCCAGGCGAGGTGATCATGCCTGACGGGCCGCGGCCCAACGTTTGTCAGGAACGAGTATATATTCTAATCGGCGGGTGAATTTCCATATCGCGATATAGGATTATCGGTAATTCGGTGCATCTTCAGTAGATGGCACTGTAGTATGTTTCTATTTACGCTATATGTGGAAATCTCCACGTCACTCCCGTCCAAGACTGGAGATCGATGTATTGATGAGTCAGCTGTCTATGATCTGTTGTGGAAAGTGCCAGTGCCAGGAGTGAGTACTTACAGCGAGTCGGAACTGAGTGTCGTTGGTCGCCTTGCCGCTTCCTACTGCATTGAGAGTTAGTGGATTGAACCCTACATGGGACTACAGTGTTCTGTCGTGTGTTGTGCCAGTCAAAGTGAGCATGTCAAAGTGACTCTACTCTGCCTGATGAAAAGCATGAATAGAATCCAAGAGTTGTGGTCACCATACTCATTGCAAATGCAGACAATGCAGTATGGTGGCTATGGCAGCTTTGTGACATGCTTTTTCACACTCCGTTTGAGGGCGTAAAAGGCATGACAATCATCCTGGCAGTGCAAGGCATACACGGTTACCACGATAACCGTCACCCCTGCATCAATGGGCCTCCGGTCTCACACTCACCAACGAATCACAACAGCACGGATGCTCTCGCTTTAGGTTGATCTTCTGTGGGAGGGTAGTACTGAGGGCTCGTGCTGAAATCAGCGTGGCTCTACTACCTAGCATTAAGCCTCCGTAACATAGGATATATTCTTAGTAAGAGAGTGAGAAGGCTTTGGAGGGCAGATACTCTAGTACTCTGTGTAATCTTAATATTTTATTTCCAGATAGCGGAGGGACCCCTCACTGGTCGTCTCGTCAAAGCCGTTCAGTACGAAGATATCAGTAAATTGGCCACATGACCCCAAATATAAATACATTAGAATAATTGTAAAATAATAGTTTTGTAAGGCAATAAACGTTCTAGTTTATGAATTTTGTAACGTGTTTAATGGGATCTTTGGTCTTGGGGGTTCGGGGTTCTGACTGATAGCCGGAGATCGTGGGTTCGATTATCACCGAGGATGAATATTGTGGGTCAACTGCTCACTGCTCAGCAGGCCACTCCTCAGCAAGGTTTTAATTTGGCATGGAGGCAGCTGACGCCTTGGATTCACGCCTTATGCCACTAATATAAGAAATTCAAATAAATGGTACAGGGCAGCTAGTTTATTAATAAAAATCGTATTTGGTCCTTGCTCCATGATAAATGTACTTCTGATTTTCTTTCCTTAATTATGGATGTTATAAACGCGAAAGTGTGTTTGTTTGTTTGAATGTTTGTCTTTCTTTCACGTCGTAACGGAGCTATTTTATGGTATAATTTTGTGTCTGGATATAGTTAGGAAGCTGGAGAGTGATATAGGCTGCTTTTTACCGCGGTAAAACATCTCATTGCCATGGGAAAATTAGTTATGATTCGTGTTTGAATCACTCCAAATTTCACAAATGCCATTAGTAGCGCTATTAGGGTTTTTCAAGCGATTGCATACGGTACAAAGTACAAAGTCTTATACATATATATAAGTCTTCTTTACCGCAATAACCGACGTGATCGCGGCCGGAGCCACGGGCAAAAGCTAGTTAAAAATAAAACTAAAAAAACTATATAAGAAGACATTTATTTACGAAAATCAAAATAAATGCTTTATTAAAATCATATTTCAAAAGGAGTTAATACTACTAATAAACAATTCAATTAAATGATAAAAATGAGGTGAATACAATTGGCAAATAGCAAATGTTGCTATACATAAAAAATGTAAGTACATGATTATTTAACCTGGCAATACACATCGAAGCTTTTTACAAATTCTACCATTTTTGTAAAAAAATTGGCAGTGTTTGCTAAGGCTTAGACCTTAATAATTTATTATTTTTTAATAATATCACGCCTTGATTTACTGAAGAGAATCTCTAATTTTGTTCAAATTTGGTAGAAATTATTGTCAGTTTTAAGGATAACGTTAAATACAAAAAATCAATTTGTTAAATTAATAATGGTTGAAGCAATAATCTATTACAAGGGTTGGGGATGAGGGCTAAATGTGGGCTATTTTAAAGAAAATTTCATTCCAATGTCATATTAATTATAATTTTATTTTATGAAAGGCCAAGACGCACAGTCTGTAGTTAGTAATGCCATGTTATACAAAAAAAAATGTATTTTTTATACATTTGTATTTTAACTAGCTAATTATTATATAATAAGTACAAAGTTTATGGTACGTATTTTTTTATACATAAGGCACAGATAACTTGAATATGTATTGCGTATATAACATATACTTGATACTGGAGAGCTTTTATATATATGTATTATTCGATGTATTGTCAAATAGAACTTAGTGTAAGCGATAGTAGACTTTATTCTGTGCATTTAAGGTTTACAATGTCATGTACGTATGCATTACAAAAAATAGTTGTGTGTACACATAAAAGAAAATGCTAAGTTGCCAATTAAAATTTTAATGGTAGATTTGGTAGTTATTGTTAATAGTTTACATTTGTCTTATATCTTCATATAAATTGGTCAAGCAGTTTAGGAGGTAGTCGACAAACACAATACAATATTTTTTTAAACGTGTACTCTCCAGTATATGTATAATGCAATATAAAACTACAGCAATAGACAACTATTCTACATTTTTTTAACACACTTCGAGAAAACTTGTTAAAAAATTATTATTTGTATCATGCAGCTACATCCTATACGACAGTGAATACTAGAATCTTCCATCTCTGTCTAATCGTTCAGTTTTTTCGGACTTCTCTTGTTCCCATAAAGGTTGGAACTCACTAAGCCGTATCACACTAGACAATGTAAATTTCAATGATCCTTTAATCATGATATAATCAAACTAACTGTATTCTTCAACCTTAAATCGACCCCCCCTCCCCCCCCTCGCATCTAGAATAATTTCTCAAGATTTAAATGGAAATAAACACAGTTTAGTTAATTTTTCAGTGTAAAAGTCCATTTTTCAAAGTAGAATTGATATTAGCGATTTAGGACGTCAGAGATTGTCCTCGTTAAAAGACGTACAGCTTAGCCGACTTAGAAAATAGAGGTTCTTAGCCTCAGAGGACATAGGCCTCCATCGAAAGACATAATTTTTTTTGTATATAAATTTCTCACAAGCATTCGCTAGTCAAGCCGAGGGTCTATCAACAAGTCAAAGTCAAGAGGCCTTTGTCCAGCAGTGGACTGCGATACACTGATCATGATAATGTTTGGCTACATGAAATCCAACTTTTATTTTTACTGACAACATTATTCGTGCGATGTAATGGATGGACAGCTGGGGAAGGAAAGTAAGCGAGCACCAACGCTCACTAACACATCCAACTCCTGCGATAGTAGGAAGTTGCCACCCTGTGAGAATTTTATCACCCTACATTAATTATTTTAACGGCCTGCCAAAATGGAAAGTGTGAATAGAATCAAAGAGTTGTGGTCACCATACTCATTGCAAATACAGACAATGCAGTATGGTGACCCACACTATGGCGGCCTTGTGAGAGACTTTTTCATGTCCCACTTAGGGACGTAAAAAGACGTAATTGGGGTGGAGGGTGTGATTGATCTCATCCAGTGGAACGCAAAAATTTCGTAATAATGGACGCTAATCTATTTATTTTCTTGAATGTGGTCTTAGATGGCCTTACAAACGTTCACCACAGTTCATTGATGTTTACAACACCAGATAGGACATTAGGAATTCAGGGCTTCAAGTATTTTGCGCTTAATAAGGCACTTTTCAATTTATGGGACCAAATGACCCGAAAATACCTGACTAATGTCAATGTAAGATGGACTCTAGCTTGCCATAAATAAGGCACAATTGGCTTGTGTCATTGATTACGGAGAAGGAGACGACTCCGATATGAGGGGGGTTTGAACTCCAATATGAGGAGGGGTTGAACTCCGATAACTTCATTCACTCGGTGTAAAGCAATGAAATAAATTGTTTAACACCGGTTTTAAGCGACTCTGGCCTATATGACTCTTAATATCGAATTGAACTCTATCTTCATGGCATTAGAGTCGGTTTTTATTTAAATATTTGTTAGAAAAGGGTCATTTTCTGTACTCATAATTTATATAATGGGTGTTGATTTATTAATTAAAATTTAATATTTATTATTATTATTTTATTAATCATTTTATATTCATTCACAATCACTTCTGAAAACAGAATGCGGACAGTTTAAATTCATTTAAAAAAATACGTATTTATATTTGTTACAACGCACAGAAAACATGTTAAGTTTTTTTATATATATTTAATGCAAAAATTGTATAAACCGTACTTCAGGTTGCACTCAATTCAAAGGCACTGCGTTCGCAATATTCACAGTTAAATATGATCTTAAAAAATATTTAAAAAAAAAATCGTTTGATATCTTTAAATTCAATAACTTGTAACACCATTAAAAACCACCAACCCAACAAATCGGCTAGCAAGTCGGCCAACATATCAGGAACCAAATTATATGATTAAAAAGATACCAACTGATCGATCAACAACTGTATAATTATCCTAAAATACGTAGAAAAAATATTAAGAAGCAACGCTTAATACAATCAAATTGATTTTTGTAATGATATAAATCTAATTAATTGATAAAGATAGCAAATATATTAAAGAACCTACACACATGCCGTACAGATGGCGAACAAACGTTCATACAAGCTGTCTAACTTCGCAGACATGTCAGGTTAAAAATTGAAAAATATATAAAAGGCTAAGTGTGTAGGAACTTAGCAATTCGCGTAGAGGTGTTGTAATGAACCTCCCCTGTCCACTTATTGCACCCTTACAAAAACATTTAGCACTCTGCAATACAGCGGACATATGTAAATGGAAGATTAATCTATATATATATGTATAATATATGTTATTTTGTACATAAACAAGAGGAATACACAGCTGTCATATATTTCATGGTTTTTGGATAACAAAAATTGGTCAAAAATACACAGATTTACTTAAAATTATTTAAGTATCCTTCATTTCATACAAAATCAATATTATTTCATTCACATTAATGTTACATACGGAACACCATCCGTCGAGGCTAAACACTAAACTATAGAAAAAAACAACAATATTAAAAAAAAACATGCCATTTCCGACGAGTTGGCCAACATGTCAGCCGATGAACAGCCCACTTTGTTTTCTTAGGATTCTAGATTCATCTTCTCGCAAATTCTTTTAAATTGACAAAAAGAATAGAAAAAGCATGTTTTCTTCTAGAAGTAGATTACTTCTTGAGTAACTTTTCTTCTTCCGAGTTGTACGAGTCGTCCTTTTCCTTAAAGGTGGCGTTGGTATGAGGACTGGCAGACGTCGGGACGTACTGTGAAGAACAAACAGACAAATATATTAACATTTATATATATATATATATTAGTAATAATATCTGGACACATCTCACATACGGCTGTCTGATTCCAAACTAGGCCTAACTGGTGAAGACGCTCATCACGCAATTACTCGTCCTGGGTGGGATTCAAACCCACGACCCGTTCCTTAACAGTTTATATCACTAACAACTAGACGGTATATCACATTATTTAATGTACTTGGAAACCGAGCTTAGCTCGATATTATTGTGTGATAGTCGATTCGCAATTTACCAACTCCTTTTTTCCCATCCCTAATTTTGTCACATATTTAAGTGTCAAAACGGGCATATTAGACAAACATTTCATTGTTTGAGAACAAAGACAAAGCAACGTTTTCTAAAAATGAAACCTATATACCATACTAAATATCATGAAAACCGTTGCAGCCGTTTCCGAGATACAAAAATTGCTTGTTTAAAGGTTCTAGATATGTCCCTGGTTGCGGCCAGGTAGCCACTTAAATGGGAGTTAATGTTCAGTAATATATGGGTGTTTGTACGCCCCTATCTACCCTTTTAGGGACTAAATACTTGAATATATAACGATGCACATATACTAACCATATGTTAATATCTAATTTTAACAATTTCCAATTTCTGGCAGCGTGTAAATAGAAAAATATGAATTTAAATAGTTTTTTTAAATAACTCTAATTAATAATATGTGTGTGACATTAAGAATATGTAGTATCTGAAAGGTAATAGAGCCACGCTGATTTCAGCACGAGCGGCCCGGCTCAACCGGAGCAGTACTACCCTCCCACAGAAGACCAACCTAAAGCGACAGCATCCGTGCTGTCGTGGTTCGTTGGTAAGTGGGAGACCGGAGGCCCATTGATGCTGGGGTGAAAGTTATCATGCTAAGTGTGTGAGCTTTACACTGTCACGATGACTGTCATGCCTTGTTCGTCTCCAAGCGGGATGTTAAAAAGCATCTTAATAGGCCACCATAGTGTGATTTACCATACTGCATTAGTAATGAGTATGGTGACCACAACTCTTAGATTCTATTCATGCTTTCCATCAGACAGAGTCACTTTGGTAGGCTCTTAAAATAGAAAAAAACAAATCACAGCCGCTATTCATCCTGTGGGTGTTCGTATAAGCTAAATTAATGTAAAATTGTGTGCAGAGCCGCGAGCAAAAGCTAGTTAATATTAGTAAGCTTACCGGTTTGTTAACTTCCGATGTGTCTTCCCTTATCTCCTCAATCCTAGGGTTGTCACCTTCACGAAGAAGCTGAAACAGATTTTATAACAATTAATTATAATTTAAACCTGCTTTCTAACGACAGTCATGTCCAGCAGTGGACTATTCAAGGCTGGTGATGATGAATTATAGAGAGACCTTAGAGACGACCCTCGCATTACACACAGAAGACCCAGACTTGGAATAACAATTTTTAGATCACATAAATATGTTGTCATATGTGGGAATCGAACCCACTACTAAACCATCTATGCAGTAATACTTTGAAAAAATAATATTTCCATATTATAGGTATTTGGTTTTCTATATAATCTGAGGGACATATAAGCACATCTGTTTATCAGTTGACCTGTTGCTCACGTGATGGAAAATAAGATGGTAAAACTCTTGTCTATGGGAATCTTTTCTTTTTAAAGACAACGCCCGCACTAGGAATGAATCCTGTGTCGCGGGGGACTTTACAAACATACAAGAAACTGACACAAAGAACACCCAGATCTAGAACAACAATTTGTGGATCACACAAAGTGTTTTCCCATGTGGGGTTTGAACCCACAATACTCAGCGCAGTAGAGAGCGCCGTGGCGACCGCTTAAACCACTAGGCCAACCGTCCAGTGAGTTTTGTGTCCCCCTCCCCAACACTGAGGGGAGGGGTTAAAACGTTGAGGTAATATACAATAAATTAATCTAACAAAATAGGAGTAGCATACCTTGTCTACTTCTGGTTCGATTTGTTCGTTAGTTCCACCCCTGTTCAACACCCCCTTCTCCATGAGGGTGGCGCGTTTAGCCGCTAAGTACATTGACCTGAAAAGATATATAAAATACAGTCTATCTGTATGTATGTTTGGTGAATACTTCTAAATACATACATACAGACACAACAAATAACCGTGTTCATCACACAAACATTTGTCTTGGGTGGGAATCGACCCCCGACCGCTGGCTTGGCAGCGAAAACCACTAACCGCTAAACCAAGAGGCATATCAAAGGATCACATTAAATTAATTGTTCTCAGAGAATCTTAACCCTTCTTCACCTCTGCTTAACCTTTTAGAAATATAAGCATTGTGGAGGAACGGGTGTCATGTCTCTCCAACACAAAGAGAGGATCCTCAGACCAGGACAAGTGATCACCTGGCGAGACGCGGTTCAACGGATGACGTTGGAATGTTGTATATATGCTTATCGCCATGAGAATTTCTATATCACGATACAGGATCAGTAGTTGCTTTGTAACTCGACGTGTCCTCGATAGATGGCGCTGTAGTATGTCTCTTTTGTTTGCCACAATTTAATTGTATGTATGTATATGAGTAAAGTAAGCCGTGTGGTTAAGTGGTTATCTCAACTCATCAGCCCAAAACTGGAAGTGAGCTTACCTCTTAATAGTCAAGTAGTATAGTTCTGCGATAGCTCGTACTGAATAGTCAGGAACGAAGGTGTGACGCAACATCGAGTCCATGTTCAGGTTCTGGAGGGAACCCAGTGATGATGGGGCTGGAGCCTCGGCTGAAACAATTATAACCAACTTTAAAAAAGGGAAGGTTCTCTATTCATGATATACTCTTGACCTAATTACGTAGAATTTATACAACATTGGTGTGTGAAGATCTTTCTAAAATTTTCGCGTTATTCTGTTTGTAGAGAAGGATATTAATAATAGAAAAAAATGTATTTAACACATTGAAAGAAAGTTATATCGTTATATAATTATTTGTACACTAATTTTTGCCCGCGTCTTTGCTCGCGAGGAATTTGGTCTGTCACATTAAATTTCGTAACAGATTATTTTAATTTTTTTTTAACATACAAACGGTACGGTACATCATCTTTGTGTAACTGCAATGGTTTAGGCAGTGTACGCCAAGATAACTCTCGGAGGTCAGATTTTTCCCGACTTAATTGACATGTATATTACGACCAAAATTACATAAAATTATTCCGATGACGAATTACCTATATTACTGTAAAGTTTCACCCAAATTTGTACAGTAGTTTTTTCGTGAAAAACTAACAAACATCCATACAAACTTTCACATTAATAACATTAGTACGATAGTTGAACTATAATGTCTACTAGCCAATTTCATGGTGTCGGTTTTTCGTGATGCTGTGCGAATCATAAAAAAATACTCTCATCATTTTTTCCTGACGCGCTAAAGAGAGTATATCTTCAAATAGCTCCACCACTAGGAATAAATCCTGTATCACGGGGGTCTTTACAAACATACAAGAAACGGACACAAAGAACACCCAGACTCGGAACAACAATTTGTGGATCACACAAAGTGTTGTCCCATGTGAGGATTGAACTCTCACTTGCAGACATTAATGCAAGTGAATCCCCGGTCAAAACTTATTCTTAATGTTTTATCATCACTATCAACAGCCTCTGATTGTCCACTGCTGGACATAGACCACTCCTTAAAAAGAAGGTTCTGGCCTACTATACCACGCTGTCATGGTTGGTAGAGTTTGTTTCAAGTTTTCCTTCTCTTTGCGTAGTTCAGCGTAATTGGATCCATTAGTCTTCTCTTAAGACACCCCTAGGATGAAAAGGGGTGGTAACTTCGTATTAATGATATAACTCACCGAGGCCAACGTTCTGCGTGAGAGCCTGGACTCCGAAGTAGGTGAATGGTCCAGCTTCGAATACGAGGTTCTCTCGGCCCACCGTCACCTCCACACGACCTTCCAGTATCAGCACGAAGTAATCCACCTGGACATCATCACATAATATTAATAATTAGCTGCACCCGCGACTTCGGTCGCGTGGAATTTTTTATAATTGTAAAATACAAGTAGCCTAAGTTTTTCCTTATAACATCAGCTATCTGTCAGTGAAAGTCCCGACAAAATCGGTCCAGCCGTTCCAGAGATTAGCCGGAACAAACAGACAGACAGACACACATAAAAATTGTAAAATATGTTATTTTGGTGTATGTATCGTATCATCATTCATATAGATGTAGTAAAAAGCGGTTATTTCAATATTACAAACAGACACTCCAATTTTATTCATATGTATAGATAATAACTGGACACATCCCACACACGGCCATCTTGTCCCAAACTAGGCAGAGCCTGTGTTATGGTAACCAGACTGCTGATAAACATGATACATGATGTGGACATGGAAGATCGCGCTCATCCCACAATGTTTTTCCAGATGGGAATCGAACCCCTGGTCTCTGGTTAGGTGGTCTGAGTCAATGACCACTAGACCAACAGGTTACTCAAATAGATCTAGAGCGATCTAAAATGAATAATATAAAGTCATAGATCGCGGTTCGGTTCCTGTTTAGTGCAAACATTGATATTATGGCATAGTGGCCAAAAGAGACAGACATGTTACCAGCTGGAAAATGACTCATGCCACAATGACACTGAAGATTTTGGTTGTTTGAAGGCACTAATCTCAGAAACTACTGGTCTAATTTTGAAAATTCTTTCAGTGTAAGATAGTCCACTTAACAAGGAAGGTTATAAAGTATATATCATCACGCTGCGACCAATAGGAGCGGAGTATCAATGCAAAATGTTACAAAAACGAGGGAGAATTCACTCTGGTCGAACTGACTCTCTCACAGTTAAGATAGAAGAGAAGATAACAAAAACAGTCCCTTACCGGCTTTCCTTCTTGGAAGACGTATCTCTTAGGGTCATTCTTCTCTTCGTCACCACGCAACTTGATGTGTTGTATCACGTCTTGTTTGAGCAGACGACGGAGCACAGTCTCCGAGATCAAATCGGAGCGGAATGGATCTACACCTGGGGGGGACATTAAGGTATTATGGTACAGTCTGATAATGGTGATGATTATTATCATCTTGTAAGGAATGCTTAAGATATAACAATATTATTACTGAAGACGTGTTTCGTTGTTGAGTGTGAGACTGGACGACCATTGATGCAGGGGTGACAGTTATCGTGGTAAGTGTGTGAGCCTTACACTGTCACGATGACTGTCATGCCTTTTACGTCCCCAAGTGGGCGTGAAAAAGCATCTTAATAGGCCACTATAGTGTGAGGCATACTGTATTGTCTGCATTTACAATGAGTATGGTGACCACAACTCTTGGATTCTATTGATGCTTTCCATCAGGCAGAGTAGTCACATTGGTAGGCTCGAAAAATTTCAAAAAAAAATATAAGAATAAAATTTATATGTGTGTATTTCTGTGGAACTATAGCTACTAAACATGAACTGATTCGGTTGATATTTTTACTATTTATAAGCTAAGTTGATCATCTGTTCTCGGATATAATTTAAGAAAATCAACTGTTCGAAGATCATCACAGCTCCTTCGCTACTTTTTTTCTATACATATTGTACTTTTTTTCAGAATTTTCCAATATAATAACACTGTTGCGGAAAATGGCATATTTGGATACAAAAACATCAATTGCGCGATGTAAGAATTAATAGTTCCGATGTAGTTCGCCTTGTTTTCGGTAGATGGCGGTGAATGTCTTATTATATTCTTTAACAAGTTATGCAGGGAGTTATTGTTCGATCCATACACACATAATTTCGTTCGTTGCTTAATTACTTTGTTGCTTTTTTTCTGTACATATTGTACTTTCTAGAGAATTCTCCAATATAATAACACTGTTGCGGAAAATGACATATTTGGATACAAAACCATCAATTGCGCGATGTAAGAATTAGTAGTTCCGATGTAGTTCGCCTTGTTTTCGGTAGATGGCGGTGAATGTCTTACTATATTCTTTAACAAGTTATGCAGGGAGTTATTGTTCGCTCCATGCACAATGGCAACACTGTCAGGAGATTGATGAATCTCATTGTCACACTTATGTAGGACTAACTATTATCATTAACTATAATTGGATTGATGTTGTGTATAAAACTGACCATTGCTTTTTTCATAGCTGTTGGTTTTCCAAACTTTAATAAATAAATAAATATAGAAGTCTCATTGAGGGTATCAGAGAAAGGATTATTATATGCTTACTGGTGTTAAGGAACTGGAAGGTGGCGAGGGTCAACTGCGGAGACACGTGGACCCGCTGGTGTTCATGATGACCAGCGAACGCCGCCAGGTCTTGGAACTTGTTGACTGGACGCAACAAACGTTTCTTTGTACGATTGTCGCCTAGAATTTCAAATTAGGTTTTATTTAAAGAGGCATATAGTGCAAACGAGTAGATAATTCGCTTGATGGCAAGTGGTTATCGACGTCGACAGATTTCTTTGATATTATACAGATTCGTATAAAATATATAAAACTTACTGAAAACGTCAGTTTCATCAACAATCTCAGCTTGGATCATCTCCTCGATGACGTCTTCCAGGGTTACCAGACCAACGGTTTCGTACACCGGGTCACCGTCGCCTTCTTCGATACGCTGGACGAACGCCATGTGTCCCTTGTGACCTATTACAAAAAAAAGTGTAATTTTAATAGGATAGATTCTTCTTCATTACAAACAAGAAACATCTCGATAAATACAATTAACATAGCTTTTTATTATTATTACGAATTTCCATGAAATATACAGTGAAATATATTGTTCAATTGAGTAGTCTAAAACAGTGACGTCACAATTTTGTATTTAGTACACTTTTCATACAAAATTGTCATTTTGACAGATGATAAAAAGTAACTAATTTGACTAAGGTGTCATCTGGCCGATTCCTATGTGCTTGTTTAATTTGTAAATATTTGTTATGAAGTGTTTTCAACGTATAATATGCATATATTTAACAAAAAAGTATATAAGTATTCTATTAATTGATGCAGGGGTGACAGTTATCGTGGTAAGTGTGAGTCTTACACTGTCACGATGACTGTCATACCTTTTGCGTCCTCAAGCGGAGCGTGAAAAGGCATCTCACTAGGCCGCCATAGTGTGGGTCACCATACTACATTGCCTGCATTCGGAATGAGTATGGTGACCACAACTGTTTAGTTTTATTCATACTTTCCATCAAGCAGAGTAGAGTACAAGCTCTACTTAGTTTGACACTAGATGGCGTTGCGTGTTAGATGTTCGAAAATATTTTTATTATTTTCTCTAGAAATTGACAAGTGTCTAAAATGTCAAAAATTTTGGTTTCGCACTTTGGAGGTCGTGGGTTCGTTCAAACTCAAATAATGGTGCGATGAGTATAACCATTTGCTCTGTCAAGTAATTCATCTATAATACATAAATATTTGGTAATATAGAAGTGTTTATCAGCACTCCGCTTACAAGCTCTGCTTAGTACCCCGAGGCTATAAAGTTTCCGCAGTAAATTCCTAAGCGGACCCATCATTAGTCTACGTAGACAAACATGTTAAAAAAAAAATCTTAAGAAAATTCAAAACTAGAACAACTGGAAAACGCGCCAACTCATTTCAAAAATAGAATGTGAAAAAGTACACCGACATTACAAGGTTGTCTATGAATCATGGCGGGCAGCTTATTTATTTTAATTTATTATTTACGGCACAAAACCGCAGTTGCGAGGCACGTGTAGCTTTCAGGAAATTAAACGGGCCCAGAGATTTAGACAGATGTTAATTTATTTTTAAAACTTTTTTTTTTCAAACAACAAGGCAAATGGAACGGCAGTTGCGTCATAGATTATGATATTGGCCTTTTAATCTTATCTCCCTTGCTTTGCTTTAACCAGAAAAATATATTTCCTGTATTTTGATTACATATCTCGATAGACTGTGATTTAAGATTGACTATTCAATTTGTCCGTGTGGTAACTGATTAAGAATACATAGTGTTACCACCGCTATGCATCCCGTGGGTGTCGTAAAAGGCGACTAAAGCAACAAAGTATACAAGACAACATCATTACAAAGAGAAGGAAAACTTGAAACAAACCCTATTCCAACCCGTCTGGCCAGCGTGGTATAGTAAGCCAAAACCTCCTTGCTAAGGAGAGGTCTATGTCCAGCAGTGGACTGTAAAAGGCTGTTGACGATTCAATATGGTTATCAACTTACGTATAGTGTAGTTATTATTTAATAAACAAATAATAATAACTAGACACATCTCGCAAAAATTGCCAGCTCCCGCATTGGGTAGAGCATGTACTATGTTAACAAGAATGCTGATAAACACTCTTATACAAGTCTAAATACCTAATTCATCTAAATTACACCCAAACAGATCAAATAATCGTGCTCATCATAGCCTTTAACAGTCCACTGCTGGACATAGACCTCTCCTAAATAAGGAGGCTTACTATACCACGCTGGCCAGATGAGTTTAGAGTTTATTTCAAGATTTCCTTCTCTTTGCGTGATGTTGTCTTGCATATTCTGTTGCCTTAGTCACCTCTTACAACACCTATGGGAAGAGTAGGAGTGGTGGCATTCTGTATTCTTAATCCTATACGGACCACCCGTTCCCCCCAATATGTACTAAATCATGGCTCACCTAGGTAGCTTACTAGGTAGTAGAGCCACGTTGATTTCAGCACGAGCGGGCCGGCTCGACCGGGGCAGTACTACCCTCCCACAGAAAACCAACCTAAAGCGCCAGCATCCGTGCTGTCGTGGTTCGTTGGTGAGTGTGAGACCGGAGGCCCATTGATGCAGGGGTGACAGCTATCGTGGTAACTGTGTAAGCCTTACATTGTCACGATGACTGTCATGCCTTTTACGTCCCGTGTAAAAAGGCATCTCACTAGGCCGCCATAGTGTGGGTCACCATACTGCATTGTCTGCATTTGCAATGAGTATGGTGACCACAACTCTTGGATTCTATTCATACTTTCCATCAGGCAGAGTAGAGTCACTTTAGCAGGTTCTTAATATAGAAAAAAAAGTGGAGGGAGAAGAAGGCTTCTCTAAACTTACCTTCCTTAAACTGCTTCAACATAACATCCAAGGTGACATCTTCGAAGACGAAGTTGCAAGGGTTCTGATAATATTGGCAGAGGGTGCGAAGTGGTGTGTTATCGTCAGGGTCTACGAACGCCAGATCCTTAATGAACAGCACTGTGATTATATTGGTACGACTGCCTTCGTACACTGGTATACGTGAATAACCTGGAATGATGTAACTGGTTAGATTTTGGACTATCAGAAAATTTGCATCAGCTTACTGCAGTCCACTGTTGGACCTAGAACTCTCCAATTGGACAAAGAAGATTCTCTTTTTGAGATTATTTGAACAAGTGCGTCAGAAAGAAGGTTATGAGTTTTTAAGTTTATGTATGCCTTTAGCACACTCGTTAGCTTGAGAGTAGATACCAAGTAAGCAGGAATTTTTTTTTTTAACAATTAACTAGATCATTTTATTAGTTTATCTCCAACAGCCACCAGTAAAATTACCATTACTGGTAGCCTTTAGGAGAAATGTTCCAGTTTTTACTCTACCACCACCAGAGGCGGTTGGGAACGTATGTAATAAATAAAACCTTATTCTCAACAGCAACCACTAAAACTGCCACCAGTGGTGGTCGTTGGGACAAAATTTTGCATCAGATGCTAAAGCTTGGAACAATGAAGGTAGATGATGACGAAGAAAATCACTGACCAGACTTGACAATCTCCGACATGGTTTCGAAGTCCAGCACAGAACTGATGGGGAGCATGAAGCAGTCCTTCAATTTGGTCATCACGTCGCTGACCTTTTTCTTGCGAAGGTCCAGGGCTCCGGAGATTATGTTCACTTCTTCTTTATCCAGGTCGTTGACGTGATTTGTTACCTGAAGGATTTATGGTTAGTTAGGACTAATTTTTGCTATGAACTTTTTTAGTTTTGATGTCAATTGCAACCCAATTGCAAGCCTTTAACGGTCCACTGTTGTATAGAGGCCTCTCCTTAGCAAAGAGTTTCTGGCCTACGATACCACGCTAGTCAGGTTGGTATATAGTTTGTTTCAAGTTTTCTTTCTTTTTTTTTAAATAATGTTATGCTATACGATTTGCTCCCTCAGTCCAATAGAAACAGGGGCGTTTTACACCTGAGGCATTTCAATAAAACCCCCCACCCAGCTAATATGCTATAAACATCGTATGGACAGTCAGAATTTAGAGTTTTTTTATGGTATAGAAGACAACACCACCACAGCCCATAGTATTAAGCAAAACTGGTATTTTATAATAGCATAACCGTCGATGGTCACTTACCAATAGATGATACGTCTGCTCGTTTATCCCTTTGCCATAAAAATCTTTTGTTTATTACTCACCCTGACAAGTTCCTTTAGTCTCTCCCTGTTGTAATGTGTGCCGATCTCTTCACCCAAGAAGTAGTCCAGCAACTTGCTTGTAGGCCAGGCGAGGGGAGCACAGATACCCATGACAATCTGGACCAGAATGTTATTATTTAACCGCGCCGTAATAGAGGTAAAATTAACCAATAGTCCTTGATAAAAGTATTCTATGTATCATAAAAGTCTATAATCTATTTCTGCTCGAAATTACGTCCGAATTCGTTCAGCCGTACAGACAAACAACAACCATACCATCTAAGATGCGACTTTAACAATTTTTCATAAATTTTAACGTAGAGCCCTACCTGAAAAAAAACCAACATACCTTCATAATCCAAATACTCTTCGCACCAATAAACAAGCCATGTCTAGCGCAGATGGCTTGTGGAGTAATTTCAGCAATGAACACAATAGCCAACGTGGAACCAATGACAGCCACCAGACCTGAAGTCAAGTCATCCAAGATGACAGTAAAGGTACTGTTGACAGCCACGTTACTGAGCAGAATTGTGCACAACAAATAATTTCCATGAGCACGAACTGGCATGATGGCTCTAGCATACTTCCTTTCTTTCTCTGTTCCAGTATTTGCGATAATCTTCAGTTCAGTTCGATCCAGGGCCATCAGACCCAAGTTGAGACCAGAGAACAACGATGCCATCATCAGGAGTATCACGATGAGAATCAAAGAAGCCCATAGAGGGAGAAGTTTGTTGTGTGTGGCTAAAGTCTTCCATTTTTCGGAGCCTTGGTGTATGAAATGATCTTTGGCGGAGTTTTTCGCGCAGATGTAGAATCTGTAGTCTTCTAGAGGCGCTGGAGCTACCAGGTGGAAGAGTGCCGAGTCATCTTGAGCGACGTGTACCTGTTCGAAGTTTGATTTATTAGTTTTTCCTGGTCGTTCTGGTCAAGTATGAAGTATTTTAAGGGAATCGTGAAAATCTCTTCTTCTACATAGCAGTTTTTATCTTTTGCGATGTGGAGATAACCAGGTATTAGTGTCATTTTTGATTGAATAGGACCAAATGATAATATTTGGGTAGATATCCGGTGGTCAGATTACCAGTATCTTGTCAAACAGCTACCAATTCCATCTCTACTTTTCTCTATCTCTATTTTTCACTGAAATAGCTAGGGATAATCTACGTAACTTTACACTACGTTAGGTTGAGGAAATCTTTTAAGACAACTAAACATTGGTAAAGTCTGCACTAGGAATATATCCTGTGTCGTTACGAAGACGGATCGACATAAAAAACACTCAGAATCAGAACAATTCGTGAATCACACAAACTGTTGTCCCATGTGGGCATCGAAATCGAACAACTCAACAGCTTTGAATTGCTAAGCTCCCTGGTCATCTCTAGAGGAATGGCAGCCTAATACATTCATCATCATCAACAGCTCTCAGTAATTCACTACATAGGCCACTCCTTAGAAAGGAGATTATGGACTACTGCATTTCTATATAGAATTTTCTGTATTTTAAGACAAGTAAAGCTCAGCATAAAGTAATTAAAGAAAACTAACCCTATGTTCTCCAGTTAATAAATGGTCGCAAGTTTCTCCATATTCACCAGGAGTGTGCGTATAGGCAATTATGGTATCATTCGTAAACCCAGTGCCGAAGAGTCTCAAAAGGAAGTTCGTCTCTCGTAGCACACTGATGATCAGCTCATCAACGATTTTGGGTTCTTTATCTGACTCTTCGACCCTCAGACCCATAAGCTTGATCGGGCCGGTGGGCACTGGTGCAGATAGAACTTTTGGCCCCAAGCTATTGGTAGATTCGTCCGGTTTGATAGCATCTGGAAGGTCTGTGGCGGCTTCGTTTGGTGTATCGGTGGCTTCACGACGAACCCTGGCGTTTTTGCTTCCAGAGTAGGGACTGGGGTCGATCATGATGCTGTTGAAGTAGTCATCTATTAGATCTTCGTTTTCTTTGGGTCTGGAAAAAAGGAAATTAAAATTAGCTTCATCATACGACGGGTTTAGTGGTCTGTGATATTGACTCCTGAGTTGGTGGTGTGGGTTTGATTTTCTACTCGGGAAAAATATTTGTATAATGAACCGAAATATTTTCGCTGGGATAAAATTCATCATTATTAAGTGAGTTATAAATAATTTTATAAGCAGTCCAGTTGCCATAATTATCCCTACTAATACGAGTATTATAAATGCGAATGTAAGTTTGTTTGTCACGGTTTCACGCGAAAATTACTCAACTGATCATCATGAAATTTTGTACACCTGTTCTTGGAGCTATTAGAAGTAACATAGAATACTTCTTATTAAAAAAAATAAAAAATGTATATTTATTTAAAATGATCCGTTACGAAACTTAATGTGGCAGACCAAAGTCCACACGAGTGAAGCCGTGGGCAAAAGCTAGTAGTTTATAATTCACCTACAGTTCTAAAATATAGCTTGGCCTCTGTAATAGATTATTATGAAACTGACAGATTTTATTTTGTGTCAACTATATTTTCATTCTTTACGTGCCAATTTTCTCACAAATGAACGTGGTATAGTAGGCCAAAACCTTCGAAGGAGGGGTTTATGTCCAGCAGTGGACTATTAAACGCTGATAATGATGATGATGACATAAAACCAACTTTTTGAATGCCTCGGTGGCGCAATGGTAGAGAATGTGACTCCTGCGCTTGATGTCTCAGGTTCGATCCCCGTGTCGGATTAAACGTTTGTATAATATGCAAATATATGTTTCGGAGTTTGAGTGTTTTCTATGTATAATATGTATGTATTTACAAAAACAAAGTATATAAGTATTCTGTCAGTCTAGTTATCATGCACAAGCTCTGCTTAGTTTGAAACCAGATGGCGTCGTATGTCAAATGTCAGAAATATTTATTTATCACATAGATAACGAAGCCCAAAAATAACGTATTTTCAAATGTGGTAATAAAACACTCGAGTCGGTTTTAGATGGTGAGGTGACTGGCATCTGATATCATATCGGTAAGCACCAACATCGTTTATGCGATCAATATTGTGCCTAGACACTTATCTAACACATTTTTATCTCTATAGCCCCGTAAAAACCCAGACGTTAAATTTGGGAATCCCACTGCACTTGCATTGCTAATCTATGTGGTGACGGATTAAGAATACATAGTGTTAGCACCCCTATTCATCCCGTGGGTGTAGTAAAAGGCGACTAAGGGAAGAAACTATTCAGGAAAATACATTACAAAGAGAAGAAAAACTTGAAACAAACCCTTTTTTTTTCTTTTTTTTTTAACTATACTGTGGAAACCCCCTCGAGCCGTCACCCCACCGGGGTTTACGGCGGGGTGGTGTGTCGGAATCGGACCGACTAAAACCACACGGTGTGCCACTCTGCGCCTGAGATAGGAGGGATCCGGGAACCGCTGCTATTACGACATCCAGTTGAAACAAATCCTATTCCAACCCGTCTGACCAGCGTGGTATAGTAGGCGAAAACCTACTTGCTAAGGAGAGGCTTATGTCCAGCAGTGGACTGTAAAAGGCTGTTGATTATGATGATTGCAATTCAGTTCAAGACGGCTCAACTTGGCTCAAACAACTCGTTTTCCTATGGGATAGGTGGGCGAACTGACAGACGATTTTCCTGTTGGTAAGTACTTATCATAGCCCGTGGTCGCTGTAACTAAAGAATTTGCATACACGAAACAAGAGGTTATGGGTTCGAATTCCACACAAAGAGACTATCATTTCCACAGAGTAGAATAAAAATTGAGGTGAATATTTGGTGTGTATTTAGGCATAATGTATCTATAATATATATGTATTTACAAATATATAAGTAGGTTTATCAGCAGTCTTGTTATCGTAGTACTAGCCAGTACTGGCTGTGTGTAGTTTGTGACTAGACGACCGAGTGTGAGATGTATGAAGATATTATTAAAAAAAATATACGACTAAATTTGGGCGTTAAACAGTCCAATAAAATTCGGCTAAATCCGAATTGGGCTTTCGTTACAACATACACACAATATAACAAACACTGTATGATTCATACTCGTGTAATCAATGGCAAACGGACTGTACAGTGCGGGACACAATAACTCGACGCCCTGTATAAAAATAATCATCAATCGTCAACAGTCCACTGCTGGACATAGACCTCTACTTAGTGGTAGTAGAGCAACGCTGATTTCAGCAAGAACGGGTCGGTTCGTCCCAGGCAGTACTACCCTCCCACAGAAGACTAACCTAAAACAACAGCATCCGTGCTGTCGTGTTTCGTTGGTGAGTGCGAGACCGGAGACCCATTGATGCAGGGGTGACAATTGTCGTGCTAAATGTGTGCTATACAATGCTACGATGACTGTCATGTCTTTTGCGTCCCCAAGTGAGGCGTAAAAAATTGTAATAGGCCGCCATAGTGTGGGTCACCATACTACATTGTCAGCATTCGCAATGAGTATGGTGCCTACAACTTTTGGATTCTATTCATGCTTTCCATCAAGCAGAGTAGAGTCACTTTTGCAGGATATTAAAATAAAAGAAAAGAAGGTTTTGGTCTACAATACCATGCTGAGCAGATCAGTTGATATAGGGTTTGTTTTAAATTTTTCTTCTCTTTATAATGATAAGGTTTTTATCTCCATTTTTCAAATGTTAACTAATTCGTAGCCCACCTGTATTGACTGTTATTACACACAAAGCCTATTGGCTTGCCCCATATTACATAAGTGGAACTGATAGCAGTTGATAAAATGAGGCCTTTTTAATACGCTTAACTCCACCTCTGTAGATATAAAACACCACCTCTACACTACTCGTGAAGTTTGACGAAGTTCTTCGTCAAACTACTCTAGAACGTCACCCGAGGCGAGGTAAAGTTTGACGAGATAAGCCGAAGTGCTTCTCTACACTATTGTGTATTCGTCTAACATCGTCCAACTTCTCGAGTAGTGTAGAGGAGGCGTGCAATCCTCAAGAGCGAAGAACATATACGCATGTTACTGCCCTAAAGCACCAGCCTTTAATGGACTATAAATATTAAATGTAATAAAGATGGCAATTATTCTTATATATTACATATAAGTCTAATGGATTGACTATAAACTATAAACATTAAGTGCTCAATAACATATAATTTACGACATTTGGTCACGAATGTGCAAACGATAAATAACACTAAAGTTTATTAAGATACTTTACGGATAAAAATCAAATAGAGATGACTCATTCTAGAATTAGTCTTATAGAATAGGAGTACTGTTAGTGCAGTTTGTGAACGTGAAACATGGGTAAATTCTGAACCTTCTATGTTACGGAATCAAAGATGAAAGCTGCGCAGCATTGAGCCAGCTTGTCTGTTACTATGGCCGGTACACCATGGCTTGCTTAAAGGTAGTTCATTCTCTTAAATAATAGTCTTTTTCCAAAGAAGAACAACACTGCGGTGCATATGTGCCGATTCGACCGGAATGCCACAACGGTTCATAAAAATTGATCAAGTCCAAGCTTCTGCTAATTTTTGGCAAACTTGGCAATTCATTTCTGCCTTTCTTATTAAGAAACGTCCATGGCTGTCGTGTTATTTACTCTGAAATACTCGATTTCTCATATTCCAGAACAAAAACTTAAAAAATTATGCGACTGCAGCTGTGTATTTGTGTCCCGCAGTGTACCAGTGTCCACTTCTGTCCCCTGTTATCGTACGAACGAGGTCACGTTGTCACTCGACGTAACCGAATTACATTCGTTGCTAACAATTCAGATGAGTACCTACACATTGTTGTAGTTTATTGGAACAAACGATTTGTTTTGACTTGAATTTGCTTTTGTGTCTATTAGTTTGCAAATTAAATAATAAATGAAACAATGTTGCCAGAATAAAATTACATTGCCGACCAAATAATTGATGCATACATTTTTCATAGCTTGTGATGTAGTTTATAGTATGGAGGGTTATCGAAAAGATGGGTTACGTGATGGTAAGTGCCCACCAATTGAAAATGTATAGGTATGTAGTGTCAAGCTCACAACTAAGACGAGTCTAACGACACCTCAGACGCCAAGATCTATCAACTTATTTAGAGTACAGCGTGCCAAATAAAACATTTTTTCATTCATACTCAACCTTTCTCCTTTCGGTAATAAAAGTTATATCATATCAACAGGTCTTGATAGTCCACAGCTGGACATAAATCTCTCCTTAGAAAAGAGGTTTTACGATAAGTTTTCCTTTTCTTTTTTGTAGTCTTTTTCTAAAATACATCCCGTGGACTTTACACACATACAGGAAACGGACACAAAGAACCCAGATTCAGAACAACAATTTGTGGATTACAATAAGTGTGGGGTGGGGTTTGAACCCACGACACTCAACGTTGTAGAAAGCGGCGTGGCGACCGCCACGCAGTGTTGTTTCTTGGCTAAACAGTCTGCTCTTACATATCCCTGACTTTGCGTTTTTAATCAGCTCACCATACGGATAATAAAGACATCAAATAAAACTTAACTAGAACACATGTTTGTTTTTAGATTATGACAAACAAAGAACTGGTGCTCTACGATGAAGCATGTTCAAACACTCAAAATGTAATACACATATGATAAAGTCGACATGTCATGTTTGTTTAGCACCAATATTAATGAGTACTCTATATACATATTTAGTGTTTTCTTTTTTTTTGTTTTAAGAGCCTGCCAAAGTTACTACACTCATTGTTGATGCAGACAGTGCAATATGGCGACACACACTATGACGCCCTAGTAAGATCTTCAAGCCCCGTTTGAGGACGTAAAAAGCATGACAGTCATCGTGGCATTGTAATGCCCACACACTTATCACGATAACTGTCACCCCTGCATCAACGGGCCTCAGATATCGCACTCACCAACGAATCACGACAGCACGGATCCTGTCGCTTTAGGTTGGTCTTCTGTGAAAGGGTAGTACTGCTTCGGTCGAGCCGGTCCGTTCGTGTTGACATCAGCGTGGCTCTACTACCTATAGATGTGGTATTCTTAACTGTAATCTATCTCTGTGTCGTGTTTTATTCAGATCTGTTTAGGCCTTCTCTCGTCCTCACTATATTTTTACGTACAGAAGTTTAATACGAAAGGACAAGTTGATAAGATGAGACAAGATTCTCTTTTTTAACAGACTTTTGATAGCTTCAACCATGGTCGCCGCCAGATTTGTTTTCAGTCGTGTGCATCTACATGTCTATACACATTATCATCATCATCTCAACCAAAATACGTCCACTGCTGGACATAAGCCTTCCCCAAAGTTCTCCACAACAGCCGGTCTCGTGCCGCCCGCATCCAGCAGCTTCCCGCGACCTTCACCAGTTTGTTGTACCTTGTGGGGCTTGTCTATTGATGCCCTTTCTGAAGATCAGCTGAGCAAAAAATTTTCAAAGGTATTTTGTACTGCCTCTCGGGTAACATAACGCATTGGCTAGTGTAGTCAAGTAAAAAATATGTATTTTTTTATATGTATTTCCTTTTCTGACAGGGGGCCCATGACTTCACCTGAATGTGTGCCACGATTTTTGTAAGTCCTTTAATTTTTAAACTTTATTTATTTATTTTTGGTTGAAATATATTTTAACTAACAAAACTGAATTTTAGTTTTTACTCTAATTGAAATATACAATTTCTTATGGTACGGGAGCTAGCAACGTTTGAAAAGTAAGAATTTTAGGTCAGCTGATTTTGTGCTATGTCGTCCTTCTAGCACTTGCGGTTAGAGTCTGGGCTGTCTGGCTGGCGGTAGCGGTTGCGTTCATTAGTGCGCATCCTACCTGTCCAGGTAATAATCCTGGATTTTAAAAACATTTTAGAAGGCGTAATTTTTAATTTTTTGTTTTTAACATACTTTTGACATACTTTTTTTATTGCCAGACATTTTTGACATTGCTAACTATGTGCCATACGTGATTTTTTTTATTTTTTTTTATAAAAATTTAAAAGTATTTTATAATGTCTGTAATTTTAAAATTATGTTATTTAAATATAAGAAAACTTAAAATAAATTTGCCAGACATTAATTCGATTGTTAAGTCTTGAATTAAAATTAAAAAGTCTTGAAGTATTGCAGTATGATGCTAGTAGTCCGAGAGAGACAGCTGAAGGCGTGAGAGAGATAGACAACGACAGTGGCGCGACAGGCAAGTTTGCAAGATGGCGTCAGTCTAATGTCACATGTTTGTTTTTGTTTTGATTTTAATGTTTATTTTTTAATTTGGTTACAATGGCCAGCGATAAAATAAAATGTGTTTTTGTAAAGGACATAACGATAACATAATACTTTTCATATAAAAGACTGAAACAACTTGAAAAACTTAATATTAGTTATTTATAATTTCCATTTGGTAATCAGAACAATTTAAATGAAAAGTGTTGTTTTTTAAATTTTAATCTAATTTTATATTCCATTTTATACTTAAATTTTATTAAAACTTGCTCTGACTAGAATGATTATTATTATTATTTTCTTTATTTTATTATATATACATATTTATTACATTTTTAAATATATAAAAAGTAAAAAATACACATTTAAAAATATAACAAATAGTAGTAGACCACCGACATCGGGTACAGGGACCAAGACACAGGTGGTTAGGGCTCCAAAGACAGGAACCTCCTCACAATACGGGCCGTGTCAAGGAGGACTGCCTTCTGCATCAGACCCTTGATCCAACCTTCTACAGACAGATGTCAACCGTACTATCTTTCAGGATATATTTCCGGTAGTTATTTGTCATGATAACTTCGTTCATAATTGCACAAACAAAACATTCGATTTGTCCGAAGAGATCACCATACCGTAGCCAAGACGACGACGCTTTAAAGTCTATATCAGGCCCGTATAGGGCCCGATAAAAGACTTTTAAGTACTTTTTTTAGGCGGCCAAAGAAGCGTTCCTGTAACATTTGTTTCACGCCAGATTCTGGTATTCCCAAGGACTGTAAAAAACCTAGATACATATTATTATTATTTTTTATTATATGCACAGTGAAAAGTAATTTACTTTCGTAATGGTTCTCTGTAACATTCTCGACTTATTCTGCAACTGTCTCTCTCGGACTACTAGCATTATACTGCAATACTTTTCATGACTTTTTAATTTTAATTCAAGACTTAACAATCGAATTAATGTCTGGCAAATTTCTCGACTTATTCTGCAACTGTCTCTCTCGGACTACTAGCATCATACTGCAATACTTTTCATGACTTTTTAATTTTAATTCAAGACTTAACAATCGAATTAATGTCTGGCAAATTTATTTTAAGTTTTCTTATATTTAAATAACATAATATTAAAATTACAGACATTATAAAATACTTTGAAATTTTTATAAAAAGAATAAAAAAAATCACGTATGGCACATAGTTAGCAATGTCAAAAATGTCTGGCAATAAAAAAAGTATGTCAGGTAGACTTATTTAAAAACAAAAAATTAAAAATTACGCCTTCTAAAATGTTTTTAAAATCCAGGATTATTACCTGGACAGGTAGGATGCGCACTAATGAACACAACCGCTACCGCCAGCCAGATAGCCCAGACTCTAACCGAAAGTGCAAGAAGGACGACATATCACAAAATCAGCTGACCTAAAATTCTTTCTCGAAAACGTTGCTAGCTCCTATACTATTATTACAAATAAGTCAAGTGAACGAAGCCATGGTCACATAATGCTTGATAGTAAATACAGTTCGTATTTATAAATGCGTTCAATCTTGACCTAGTCGACACAAGAATTGTAAATGAGTCTATTTTGTCTCTGGTGCTCGCCAAATGTCTACTTCTAGCAGTAAGTACAATAAAATTATAGGACAGGGTGTGACAATGCTGAAATAAATATCTTTTTCTATGGGTTAAGTGTCACCATACGTATTTAGACCAGCAATGAAACACGACAGCACGGATGCTGTCGATTTAGGTTGGTCTTCTGTGAGAGGTTAATGATGGCCCGGTCGAGTCGGTCCGTTTTTGCTGAAATCAGCGTACCTCTACTTCCATTCAAATAGTGTAATCATAATTGAATGTAAAAAGCATGACAGAAAACATGAATAATGAAATAGGTGTACAATTTTTGTTCAAATAGTTTATATATATAAAACAAGCACGACTGCACGGTTGGCCTAGTGGTTTAAGCGGTCGCCACGCCGCTCTCTACTTCGCTGAGTGTTGTGGGTTCAAATCCCACATAGAACAACACTTTGTGTGATCCACAATTGTTGTTCTGAGTCTGAGTGTTCTTTGTGTCTGTTATTTGTATGTTTGTAAAGTCCCCCCGCAACACAGGATTTATTCCTAGTGCGGGCGTTGTCTTTAAAAAAAAAAAAAACAGTGAGTGCGACGCAGACGCCCGACAGAATTAATAACTTAAACCAATCTAAGTTGAACTATCTAATGTAGAAATTGTTTAACTTGAGAAAAGGTTGGGTTATTACTAACATTTTATGTATATCAATATGAATGTAACGAAAGGTTATTTGCAGAGAGAATCGTCTGTCCGGATTACGGCTAGCGCTGTGGGTTCCAGTGAGAGACGAGGAGCCTGTCTGCCGATGCCGTAGGTTTGAGAGAAAGACTAGATAGAGGCGCCATAACGCGTTACGTAACGAAGCGGTTTACCCTCCCATAAGAAGTTATCGCTTCAATAACATCGAACATCACTGCCAGGTGTCAGTTTTGTAAACAATGCCTTTGCCGCTGCCGTAGGTTTGAGAGAAAGGGAAGTCGGATAGAGGTGCCGTAACGCGTTACGTAACGAAGCAGTTTACACCGCTGTCAGGTATCAGTTTTGTAAAAAATGTCGTTTTAAACTCTTTTTTGTAAGTTTGAGTGAACAATGTACTTTCATGATACGATCTTATTTTAACGTATTTATAATTAATGCCATATGTGAAGCGTTAACTTATGAAGCGATAAAATTTCGCATACTCATTTTTAATCCAATGCTAGTTCTTACAATGTTTTAATATTATTGCCAAAACATTTTGAAACAGAGAACACAGCAAATTAGTTCATAAATTACTATTTATTCCATTACTGTCTGTGTGTGTGCATGCGTGCGTGCATGCATGTGCGTGCGTGCGTGCGTGCGTGCGTGCGTGGTAATTGCATAATTTTTTGTCTGTCTATTTGCCTGTTTCTTTTTCTGTAAGTGTAAGAAGTGTCTGTCTGTATGTTTGTTTGTCTGAGTTAATCTCTGGAATGGCTTTCACTAAAAGATAGAATAGTTTACTAAGCAACATATAGGCTACTTTTATCCCAGATTACCCACAGGATTGGGATTTACGCAGCAAAAATCACGTCTCTAAGGTAAAAAGTTCAACATTCAAATCCTACTCGAACAGTCGCGGGAATACCTAGTAAACAATATATTTACTTGATATTACTATTTGATTTATGACTTTCACTACTCATTTAACGTTAACCTCGCTTGGTGCCACATTGAACACTAAACTATCGTTTCCCTTGATAAGTACAAGCTCTTGATAGCAGTGTCTACGTTCTTGGTCCAAAGTTACTAATCTAGTTTGTATAAATAAATAAATATTTCAGACATATGACACACAATGCCATCTAGTTTCAAACTAAGCAGAGCTTGTGCTATGATAACTAGACTGACTGATAGAATACTTGTAAACTTTGTTTAGAAAACACTCAAATTTCAAAACAAATATTTGCAAAACATACAAACATTTGGTGCGACCTAGGCATCGAACCAGAGACATCAAGCACAGCAGTCGCATTTACTACCGCTGCGCCACCAAGGCAGTATAATACAAACACAAGAGACGAAACCACTACACTCATCATCTTCATCACCAACAGCCTTTTACCAGCCAGTCCACTGCTGGACATAGGCCTCTCCTTAGCAAGGAGGTTTTCCCTACTATACCACGCTGGCCAGACGGGTTGCAATAGGGTTTGTTTCAAGTTTTCCTTCTCTTTGTAATGATGTAGTCTCGTATACTTGGTCCCTTAATCGCCTTTTACGACACCCACAGGATGAATAGGGGTGGTAACACTATGTATTCTTAATCCGTCACCACACAAATAACCACCACAACCACTACACTACTATAATATTATAAGTGTGAAAGTTTGTTTGGATGTTTGTTACTCCTTCACGTAAAAACTACTGAACGAATTTAGATGAAACTTTACAGTAATATAGCTTATACATTAGAATAACACATAGGCTACTATTTACCATGATAACTAACATACACGCGGGCAGAACCGTGGGCAAAAGCTAGTGTTCAAATAAATTAATATTAAGAACCAAAAACAAATCTAATTTAGTTTACTTGTTAATTTAGATAAAAGCTTATATTAGGAGTATTAGGGCACATTCACAAACTACGTATACGTCTAGGACAAGTTAAAGCCAGAAGGTTAGACACTTTTTCATCATACATACATACAATCACACCTATATTTTAGAAGGGGTAATCAGATTTTTTTTATATAAACCTACTAAAGTGACTCTATTCTGCCTGATGGAAAGCATGAATAAAATCCAAGAATGGTGGCCGCCATACTCATTGCGAATACAGACAATGCAATATAGCGACACAGGCTGTGAGATGCTTATTCACGCCCCACTTAAGGGACTCGGGCCGTAGTGGAAGGGAGAGTGTAGAGGAACGGAGAGGATGGGATCAGTTAAAAGAGTTCGTCAGAAAACTCTCCATGATAAAGGCTATAGAGGACTGCCATAGAGACGACATCTCTTCGCAACTGCAGACACTAATGGGATTCAGTGACTTTGGGGTTATTCATATTAAGATAATAGATAGAAAAATAGTATTAAAAGTAATATATCAATACTAAAGTTTTCGAAAATACCATTTTCTAATCGGAATCCATCCGAAATTGGAATTTCTGATTGACTTCCTCAGTGTGGTACCGGATTAAGAATACAAATTGTTACCACCTCTATTCTTACCATGGGTGTCGTAAGACGCGAGAACAAAATATGCAAGATAACATCACTGAAAAGAGAAGGAAAACTTGAAATAAAACGTATACCAACACATCTGGCCAGGCTAAAACCTCCATGCTGAGGAGAGGCCTATGTCCAGCAGTGTCGAATGACGACGAATCGGAATCACGTGAGCCAAGCGAGGGCAATAGCTAGTGTTTATTTATTTTTTTAAATTTATAAGTATGTTTATCGATAGTCTAGCGACTTTAGCACGAGTTGCCTCGGCCGTGTGCATGACGTGGCTATATATTATCAAGTTATCGAATTATAATAGCACTTAATACTACACGGCCATAACTAATCTAGCTGATATAAAAGAAATACTAATATTATATACCTCTGTGGAGGTACGAGTGTTACGTCCCTCTAACGCAAAGGGAGGATCCTCCAACCAGGCGAGGTGATTATACCAGCCCGCTAGGTTTAACGGTTAATGTTGGGCAGTTGTATATATGTTAATCGGTGCGAGAATTTCTAGATCGCGTTACAGGTTTAGTTACTACAAGTTCGGTGTATTTTCGATAGATGGCGCTGTAGCTTATCTTTGTTTCGCGCTATATGTGGAAGTCGTTACACCTGCACTGGTTTTTGGTTGATTGAGTGTGCTAATTTTAGAAATTACATCCACGTATCAAGGAAAACTAGGAAGAATGGGCATAACATCACGCTGTGCCTAATAGGAGCCGAAAATCCATTAAAAACGTTGCAAAAAAAGGAAAAAGATCCTTTTCAGAGACGTAGACGAAGTTGCGCTTGTCAGCCAGTCATGTAATAATAATAAGTCCATTTTTTCCTTGGCTCTAGTACGTCACAAATTTGACGTGTCAGTTACCGATAGTGACCATTTCAGTCCACACCCAAGCTGTTTATTACAGCTATTGTTTTAATTAATCTGTCGGTGACGCAAGAAGAGCGGCTCTACGTTAGCAGTAACAATACATGAGTAGAGGAAAAGATCTGAACTCCCACTATAGATGTACCATGAAATGGCAATTAAATTAGGGCCACGAGTTAGTTAACATTTGCAAAAGTCGATTAATTAAAAATATTTGATATATTATAAAAAATGTTTGTTTACAAGAAAGCTGGAATTTATTTTTTTAAAAATTACGTCACCTAAATTTTTTTTTTTATTTATTTGATAAAGAAAATACAGTATACAATAAAGACATGAAACACCCATAAAACTCGTATTGGTTTAACTTGGGGGCAAATGTACATTCCTCATTCCTATGTTTGGTTTTTTTTTAATATTTCGGACATTTGACACACAACATCATCTAGTTTTAAACTAAGCAGAGCTTGTGCTATGATTACTAGACTGACTGATAGAATACTAATACCCTTTTTTTTTGTAAATATAAAATTGTTGAAAACACCCAAACTTGCAAACAAATATTTGCAAATCATACATACATTTGGTCCAACCCGGGAATCGAACCCGAGACCTCAAGCACAGCAGTCGCATTCACTACCGCTGTGCCACCGAGGTAGTTCACTGTATTCACATGCACTACATGAACAGGTAATTAATAGTTTTGAATAAAACTATTTATAATAATCCGCAGGTAGCACTACAAGAAATAATAGGTGCAGGGTAGGTGGGCGTATAAGCCTTTCTAGCGTTCCACCGAGTGTTGTTGTTTACGTTTGGTGAACATTTTGTCTTCCTACTGTTATGACTTTGTTTAGTACTTACAGGGTGATTGGCGACGAGGAATTTCTTTTTTTTTGTTTTTGTACTTTTTTTATCTATTTTTTTTTCTTAGCTATACGTTAATCATATAATAGGTAGGTTATATATAAATATTATGTTTATTTTTAAATTAATAATATATTTAAATATATATATTTATTTAAAATGATATGTTACGAAACTCAATGAAACAGACCAAATTCCACCGAGCAAAGCCGCGGGCAAAAGCTAGTATTTAATAAAATATCCGCTAATTAAAAAAATGTGGCATAACTGGACTTGTTTAATTCAGTAAAGGATTTAAAAAAAATAAATAAAAAATGACAACAGGCCCTTCGGTAAGATCAGAAGCCAACAACGTAGTATCTGTCGGCTCCCTTCATAAATCGCGTGACCACAACTGTTTACTGTCCACCAGCCTTGACACAACAACCATCAAAGTAATGGTTAGGAGTTACCCCAGATTTTAGGGCATTTTAGCGTAAATATTGTACCATTAATGTGGCACACAAGTAGACGATTACCCGCACCCTTATTTATATAATTAAGTTGCCAAAATAATAAAGGGTAGCTGTTACACATAAACTAGAAAAACAAAATCAACTATGTTTGGAACAAAGACACTAATATTATAAAAGTAAAGAGCTAGAGTAAGAGTAAAGTTTGAGCGCTTCAATCTCAGAAAGTACTGGTCAATTTAAAAAACTAATTTTAGTAATAGATAACTCAATTATTGAGGAAGACTATAAGTTATATAACATCACGCTATAACCAATAGGAGCCGAGCATCAATGAGAAATGTTTCAAAAACGGGCGAGCACCTTTGAGAGATGCCGACAAAGTTACGCGGGTCAGATAATGGTCTATAAAGGCCTTAATGCCACCTAGGTATATGACAATATACTTTTGACCTGTTATTTCGACCACTTAGCACTAACCGTGGTCTTAAACTGTCTAGGAGACAGTCTGACTCGTCATAGTTATGCACTTACTTCGGTGGATTTAATGCCCTGGGCATTCTCTTTCAGTAGAACCTTTATAAGGTGCACAGAGGCTATGTACATTTTTTTTCTTTTTATAAAAAAAAGGCAACGGCCGCACTAGGAATAAATCCTGTGTCGCGAGGGACTTTACAAACATACAAGAAACGGACACAAAGAACACTTAAGCTTCAGAACAATAATTTATGGACCACACAAAGTGTTGTCTCATGCGGGGTTTGAACCCACAACACTCAGTGCACTAAAGAGGCGTGTGGCGACCGTTTAAACCACTTTTTTTTTTTACGTGTGGACACCCCTTCGGGCCGTCACCCTACTGGGATTTACGGCGGGGTGATGTGTCGGAATCGGACCGACTAAAACCACACGGTGTGCCACTCTGCGCCTGACATAGGAGGGATCCGGGAACCGCTGCTATTACGATATCCAGATCAACCGCTTAAACCACTAAGCCACTATAAGTACGGGAATATAAGGTACGCTATGGTTTAGATACTTCAACCCGTTATTTCTAAAAATACCTTAAAAACTATTTTGTTAATTATGACGTCACAACAATAGGTTTGCTTTGTATAAAGTTAAATTGATAATAAATGGAAATTAACACCGCCAAACAGTTAAGATCGCTATCTACGAGTTAGTGTATATCTGTATATAACTAGTTATTTAATATTAAAAAACCTTGTAATAAGAAATCGTAGAAATTCACGGCCACTAAATATTTAGTCAAATATTATATTAGAACTAGTTACTCATGCAGACTCGCCTGCATCTTTAGTCAAAGTTTTCAATAAGAGCTCATGGATAATGTATAAGATAAGATACTCCAACCTGATTACGGCCCCGGAAGCCAGTCTCAACGAAGACAAGCCAAGTACGTAGATTTTATAACGCACAAGTGCTTGCAAATACAGGTGCACTTTCTGTTCCCTCACTCTCACAATCAGATAGAACTGTTATCCCAGACGACCAGGGAGAAATCAGACACAGAACTAACAGCTTTACGTGCTCAATAATGGTTTTTAACCCGATCCGAGAATGGAACCCGAGACCTCTTGATCACCAGTCGTATACGTTAACCGTTAGACTAACGAGGCACGGCTTCGGCCACGGCAGTCAATCTTAACGGAGACAAGTGAACTGCACAGGAGATATTATAGGTGCACTCTCTGTTCCCTCACTCTCAAAATCCAATGGAACGGTTATTCGACACGACTGAGAAGAAATCTATTTGATCTTATTTGGAATACTTAATGTGTATATATGAAATTGGACAAAACTAATATTTTAAACAATATATACTATTAAAAAAGTTGTTTTATGGTCCAGTATATACTTCGGTTTGGCATGTCATACGAAAGATTATGGAATGAGAGTTCAAGTTATACTGGTCAATGGAATAAGGCGTTGAAAACCTTCGACTATCAATGCAAAATGTCTTGTATATAAAAGTATTCGCCTTATCTACGTACAAAAATAATAACGCTAACGAAAAGTCCTTGACAAACGTTCAAATATATCGCTTCTAACTCCCACCTACAATTAGCAGCTTTAGATAATGATTAAAATGGTAGTTGAAACCAGTCGCGCTTGAAGTTTATCAAAACTGATATAAATAATGGTGTCGTTGTTAAATGAATGTAATACGAGAGATTCTAAGTAAGCCAATTTACTTTTATGTGTATTTATGACATATGTATTGTATGTGTTCATATATGTATATGTACCCATGTATAGTATACTTTCATTGTTAATGTAACCTCTGTGCACCTTCCTTACAATATTTCTATACCACCCTAAGGTTGGCTGGAAGAGAATGCCTTGGGCATTAAGTCCGCCGATGTTCAAAGTGCATAAAGTGTAAATAAATAAATAAATCTCGGTGGGCAGAGCCTGTACTATGATAACCAGCAGTAGATAAGTATACTTACACATAATAACCTGCTACAGTGACTACTCTGTCTGATGGAAAGCGTGAATAGAATCCAAGAGTTGTGTTTACCACACTTATTGTGAATGCAGTATGATGACCCACACTATGGCAGTCTAGTAAGATACTTTTTCACGGCCCGCTTGGGGACGTAAAACGCATAACAGTCATCGTGGCAGTGTTAAGCTCATACAGTTACCACACTAACTGTCACCCCTGAATCAATGGACCTCCGGTTTCGCACTCACCAACGAAACACGAAAGAACGGATACTGGTGCTTCATATTGTCATCACATCAACCGCCTTTAACAGTTGACCACTGGACATAGGTCTCTCCTAAGAAAAGGGGTTTTGAGCCACGCAAGCCACGCACGTATTGACCGGAGGTCCATTGATGCAGGGGTGACAGTTGTCCTGGTAAGTGTGTGCAATACAATACCACGATGACTGACATCTCTATTACGCTCCCAAGAGGGGCGTGAAAAAGCATCTCACTAGGCCGTCGTAGTGTGGGTCACCATACTGCATTATCTGCATTCGCAATGAGTATGGTAACCACAACAACAATTCTATTCATGCTTTCCTTCAGGCAGAGTAGCCACTTTGGCAGGTTCTTAAAATAAATAAATAAATTTAGATTTATTTAAAATTTTCCTTCCCTTTGCAATAATATTGTCCGTATATTCCTATTTAAGAATTGCAACACTTCGAATTGTTAATCCGTCACCACACGGACAGTTTCCTTCTTTCTGCATTGTATATTTCTTAATATATACAGACATATATTGCCCAAATTTCTCAGACATATATTCAGCCAACGCTGTATGGTGATCAACACTACGGCGGCCTAGTGAGATGCTGTTTCATACCCCGCTTCGGGACGTAAAACTATGACAGTCATCGTAGCAGTGTAAGGCACACTTATAACTATAACTGTGACTCCAGCATCAATGGACCTCCGATCTAGCACTCATCAACGAAACACGACAGCACAGGTGTTGTCACTTTAGGCTGGTCTTTTGTGAGAGAGTAGTACTGGCCCGTTCGTACTCAAACCAGCGTGGCTCTACTACCATTTAGCAGTCAGAATAACTGACGACTAAATGGATTAGTCAATAAATACAATAAGTATCCCAAAATACGTCGAATCTCAGAGAAAGTTAACTATTTTAGAATTCTCTACTTTATTTTTGTCATCATATTAATTACAATATTTAAATACAATTTTAATTTAATTAACTATGATACGTATGGTTAATAGACAGCGCGTATCACTTTCTATGAGTTTACGTAATCGTGAATTCTAATGACTAAACTTAGCAGTTTAAAAAAAAAATTAAAATATTTTTAATCTTAAAATAACGCGTGGAGTTGAATGCTTTGAGTTGAACATTACAGACAACCCATTGATATAATTAGTGTGTTATTTTTTTATTTTATTCTTTATAAAAGCCTACCAAGTGACTATGCTGCCTGATGGAAAGCATGAATAGAATCCAAGAGCAGTGGTCGCCATACTCACTGCGAATTCATACAATGCAGTATGGCGTCCCTCGCTATGGCGGCCTAGTGAGATGCTTCTTCACGTCCCGCCTAAAGGATCCGGGATCGTAGTGGGAGAGAAAAAAACATTTTTATATAGGTGGAGTATTTTTACTACATTTTATTATGTTTGTTTGTTACTCAACTGTATTTTCTTTTTGTATGTTAGGTATAGGGGTAAACGAATAAGTGGTGGGGATGTGAGAATACGCAGTATCACCACCCACACTCATCTCGTCAGAAGAGCCGGCTACGCAGGACAACAGTGCTGCAGAAAAGAGGTCGAAAACTTGGTCGAAATCTACACCAACCTATTTTGCCAGTGTGGTATAGTAAGCCAAAACTTTCTTCTCAAAAAGAGGCCAGGAATGATTTCTATTTACGTTAAGATTTTGTAAGAAAAAAGTTACTGAAATTCACAAAACACTCAGTGTTTTTTTCTTAGCTGTATTTGCGTAAATATTTCTGTATTTAAAGATGAATTCGCATACTTAGGTAGCAACTATCAAGGAAAACCAATAGAATTCTATACCTATAAATAACATATGAGGAAGTCTTCTCAGCTCTTTGTAGGCTATGGACTTTACACTGATTCGTATTAGCGGTCAACGTATGCGTTTGCCGATCGCGGGTCGGGTCAAAAAAGAGTATAAAAATGCTTAATAAGAGGCCGGATTTTGAGGGTCTTAATCCCTACCTCGGAGAGCACGTAAAGCCGTCCTGCGTCTGATTTCTCCCCGGTCGTGTCGGATAGCTGTCACATCAGACTATGAGAGTGAGAGAACAGAGGGTGTACCTGTGTTTGCGCACACACTTGTTCACTATAATACTTCCTGTGTAATCGCCTGGTCTCCGTTGAGACTAAAGAGACTAGAGACACTAATGTTTGGTCTAATATCAAGAAACGTAGAGACATCATGTCAAAATTAGGCATTTTACTTTTTTTTGTGTTACAGGGAGTAAATGTGTCAAGTGCGTAACTGCCTCTGAGGGTATTCCCCTCCACAATTAGAAAAGGGGCATTAGATCTCAGAAGCTTCAATCAGACATATGTAATAAATACGTCTACATCGTGATGAATATCACCGTTGGTCTCGTGGTTTAAGTGGTCGCCACGCCGTTCTCCACTTCGCTGAGTGTTGTGGGGTCAAATCTCACATGGGACGACACTTTGTGTGATCCACAAATTGTTGTTCTGAATCTGAATGTTCCTTGTGTCCGTTTCTTGTATGTTTGTAAAGTCCTCCGCAACACAGTATTTATTCCTAGTGCGGGCAATGTTTTTTTTAAACAAAAAAATAAAAAATAAAAATAAAGTATCATTACAGAATTAAACAAACAATACAGTAAGGGTAATCCCCTGATAAAGATGGGTTCACATAGTTTATTCAAGTTTCCCTCCTATGTCAGGCGTAGAGTGGCACACCGTGTGGTTTTAGTCGGTCCGATTCCGACACACCACTCCGCCGTAAACCCCGGTGGGGTGACGGCCCGAGGGGGTTTCCACACGATAAAAAAAAGGGTTTGTTCAAATTTTTCTTTACCTCTTTTTTTTAATCGCCCAAGAACACTATTTCGGTGTTCTGTCTGTTATCTTTATCTATTCGTACCTACATATATGTATATAGTAGTTGTACAATAGACAAACATGGATACTGACAAATAACTAAACGAGTTATCACCTATTAATATAGAGAAGCAAAGTAAAGAATATCAAGTCAGGTGCTAGTTATCGATGCTACCTTACTGAGAAGTTGTGAGCAGTAATTTAAAAATAAAAAACCAAGGACTGGGCTGTTGGTCTAACGCTTAGTGACCCTGTCTATGAAACCGGAGATTGTGAGTTCGATTTCCGCTCAGAACAAATAATTGTACGGTAAGCTGCCGTGGATAACATTGTCACTGGGGTGACAGTTGTCGTGGTAAGTGTGTGCAATACTATGCCACAATGACTGTCATGCCTTTTACGTCCGCAATGAAATCATTAGGCCGCCATAGTATGGGTCACCATACTGCACTGTGAGCATTCGCAATCAGTATGGTACTCTTGCATTCTATTCATGCTTTCCATCAGACAGAGTAGAGTCACATTGGAAAGCTCTCAAAATAAAAAAAATAAATAAGGAAAACTTGAAACTGCTATACCAATCTGTTTGGCCAGTGGGATCACAATCAAGACCTGCCGTCTGTAGGAGACCTGTGTCCGGCTAAAGGCTGTTGATGATGGTAGCTCTATAAATACTATAGCTAGCTACAAAGAACACATTTAACCATTATCCAGTGAAACCCTCCAGCTGTCGAAAAACAAACAGATTATTTGGCAGTCATGTTTTCAATTCGCGTGACAAACCTTGACCCGAATCGTTGCTCAAATGAAATGCGTTAATCTACTTTAGCCAGACAGAACTGGTAATAATTGATGTGGACGGATTAATTACTCTGTCTGTTTGTATACGAGCGTTATACTACGAAATTAGTGATCATTTGGTGGTACAAATTGGAATGTAAAATGACTGAATTGTTTCAATGACCAGCTTAACACGTTGCATGCATATCATCTTCTGTGGGAGAATAGTACTGCCCCGATGGAGTTGGCCCGTTCGTGTTATCCTAAATCAAGACCACCATGGCCAATTTCAAGATATTGAACCTCCAAATTTTTTTATGCAAACCTAGCAGTCTTCCAGACAATAATTGCGAGGAATTTCATGATTTGGCACGATAATTTTATTAGCGTATATTTAGTTTGGTATCTTGTGGTATGCAGACATGTCATGTGCGTTTGTTTTGTACTTATAGTGACATTAACTTTTCAAAAATAAGATATCCTATTTAATTCTCCTTACGTACACATAATTTAAGATTTTAAATCTGAAATAAATGATATAAATAACACAATAAATCATGAACATTATAATTTATTTATTTTATTACTATTGGCCGCGACATGATATTGTACTGTGTGAACTAATTTAATTACCATAAGCAAAGTTTATAGCGAGTAAACCTTATAACTGGTCTATCTAACGCTGAAAGAATATTTCAAATCGAGCCAATAGTTTTTGAGTTTAGCACGTTCAAACAAATAAACAAACACTCTTCAACTTTATAATATTAGTAAAAATTATACGGAACCACTGATATGCTGCATTTAAAACAAATAACCTTAACGAATAACAAAACGTAATGTCAGAGTGACAGATGCGTTTAATTATATCATGACTGCTATGATGTCATGTTACTCGTCTTCATAATTTTGTTTGTTACTAAAAATATGTGTAATTTACAAAACTTCAAATAGAAGGCGTTTAGAGTACGTTAGAACAAACAAAATTACAGAAGACCTTGCTAACACGCTTAGTATTAAAGACTAAGACATTTGGCTAGTTCGCTGGTTAACTTAATGGGAAGCGAGATGATCTATGCTTCGCTTCGCCACAATAAACATGGTAGTTTTCTACCTTCTTTGATCAGAGGCCACTGATTTCATATGGCATATGGCTTGACATTCCCTTTAGTGATTACGTCATTGATCGGGTCACGTCCGGTTCAATCCGGAAAAGAAACCGTTGGATCCGAATTTGAACACGTGAGTGTCTTTAATAGATTTACTCTCTTTGTGGTACAAGGGGGAAAAAGTCAGCTGATGGTAAGTGATTACCACCACCCATGAATACCTGCAACACAATGGCGATAAATACGTTGACCTCTTTTCAATTCCTAGCCCAGGAACCAGAGTGAAAGCAGGGAGGGGGAGCACATTTCAATTGGTGAAAGTCGAGGAAATATCTGCTTAACATCGGTTCTTTATGAGGGTTTGGTATGCAAAGAAATGTTAACAAAAAAGAGAACGTTATCCCAAGGCCAGGATGGTTGGCGCTGCTTGGGGGAGACCTTCGTTCAGCAGTTGACGGCGCTAGATTGATTAAAAAGAAACGTTAAGCATACCACGTTCAATACTTCCTCGAGTGACTGTCCAGGCTTTTTTAATTACTTGGCAATCATCCAAACTCATGATTTGACATGTGACGACATGCAGGCACGTTTAGTTTTGGAACAGAAGAAAATATATTCAAGCAACGGTTATCAGATTTTTCTTATGATATATCGGAAAAACAAGAGTTTGGGTTATCCGTCCGTAAGTGACTACTGCTCGCCATGGAGTACTACTCCCTAGATCTTAGGTAAGAGAGTAGGCACCTGTGAATTCACTCAGTCGATCTAAGTAATTTTTTTTCTTGCATTTCAGTGACAAACTCTCCATTCTTACGAGTTCTTTTACTTCATTTGACTGGCCTATTGGCCTTGTGGTTAATGATCCTGACTGCTGTCAGATATCGTGGGTTCGACTCCCATCAAGAATCAAAGTTTGTGTGATAAGCACAATCATTTGTTCTGCGTTTGAGTGTGTGGCGACGCAGTCACGCATAAGTCGCCGTAGAGTGTAACTAAGCAATGATATGTATGTACTTACAGTTTAGTTACTATAGTACAGGCTCTTCCTAGTTTGGGACCAGACGGCCGTGTGATTATGTGAGATTATCATAGATTCAGGGAGAGGGGAGTAAGAAGTTTACTCAAATTACATCAAGACACTTATGCCTCTGGTCAAATGGTCGAAGGTGATCCCTTACCATCAGGCGAATCGTCTGCTCGTTTCTTCTTATATCATAAAAACCCCCTACCCTGTTACTTCGTCAAGCAAAAGTAATAGACATAAAATTATATTTCATAAGACGTTTATTCGTTATTTTACGACCTTCATCATAGCACAATAACACAAAAATATCTCCTCTTCACTGTAATCATAAGTTTACGACCGCTATAAACAATTTCGCGCCACTTCGGCCATCTTTGTTTTCACGTCAAATAAAGGTAGAGTTGCGCTTGGCGTTCGGCCAAGTGATCATTGCGTAATACTAGTAAGTATTACTATTTAGATGGATACTTTATTTTGTAGATAGTTTTTTATTATAAGCATCAAGTTTTCTTAAGAGGGGGTCGTGGCCAAGTGAGGATCGCGTAGGTTCAGACTTTGTTAAATTAAGCACTCCTACCCAGGTCAATCTATAATGGGTGATCATTCTTACCTTTAAACTTCCTTGCTATGGCAGGCACATGACACCGTCAGTCCATACGAACATTTTTAGCACTCTTAAGGGGTTATCGGAGCCGTAAGTCCGATAATACTTATCTACTATCTGGATTGTGAAGGTTTGATGGCAATCGCTTTACGTAAAAAATCTAATTGCAACCGTATCGTAGTAAACTTGACCAAACTAAGTTTGGGAAAAAGGTGTTTCCACATACGTTCAATCGTTTTGACGTGACTGAGTTACAAATTCATGCAAAGTTTCTCGTATATTACATTATTACGATATACATAATAGCGTCTGTGTGGTGACGGATTAGTGCCGTAAGAGACGACTAAGGGAATAAACTATTCAGGAAAATATCATTACCAAGAAAACTTGATGTAAGCCCTATACCAAGCCATCTGACCAGTGTGGTATAGTAGGACAAATCTCTTCACTAACGAGGGAATTATGTCCAGCAGAGGCCTGTAAAAGGCTGTCGATAATGACACAAATCCGAAAATGAAACCAATACTATCTACATCACCTGACGTCCAAACAGACCTCGTAGAAACGTTGGCAACTAGTTATAGTAAGTCCATCAATGACATAATGACGTCACCATGCAGAGCGAACAGAATATTAACTAACAAATATCACATAACAAAAGATACCGTTAGGTCATACGCCCCCCAAAAATCACGATGCCATAAGCCGTTGCATGACACTACTAGGGGACATCTGAAATTTAAATGATGAAGAATGGATGCCGTGCTGGTTTAAGCGATCACCTCGCCTGGGGGTACCAATGGCCAAACTCTTTCTTTCACTCAATTTTAAGAGGGAGTGGTGACACACAAGGTAGGGTCACACATTTGGGTCTCTTAAATTACTTTTTTTTAATGTGGAAGCCCCCTCTGGCCGTCACCCCGCCGGGATTTACGGCGGAGTGGTGTGTCAGAATCGGACCGACTAAAACCACACGGTGTGCCACTCTGCGCCTGAGATACGAGGGGCCTGGGAACAACTGTTATTACGACATCCAGATCACTCTATTAAATGACATGTGTTCGGCAAATACAATTTTAAATCATTAGTGTCACATCTGCGACGAACTCAAATCTCAAAATGAAACTGGGATACGCAAGTCTGAGCTGACTATGACATACCTGGAATGTTATTTATCCGTTTACGTCTAACACGACGCAACATGTTATAAGTAATTTCTAGGAACTATTTAATTATATTCGTTTCTAATTCATGATGACCCAGTTGATGGCATGCGGGTGTGAGACCTCAGCATGCTTATTCCAGGCTATTTATGGTACAGGCAAACGAGCAGACAGTTCACTTGATGGTAACTGCTGCTGCTCATGGACATTTGCAGATTAAAAAGAAACAAGTGCTTTGCTGACCTTTTACTGTTCCTCTCACAGGGAAGTCTTTGGTAATTCTGTTGAAAAGCAATAGCAAAAAAAAACAGCTACCTCTCTAGCTCTATTGCTTTCTTTTGGCAATTTATCTTTTTATCGTAGAAGTAGACTTTAATTTACTTCTAAGACTTACTAACATCGATAGGTGACGAATTAAGAATACAGTGTCATCAACCATTGATTCATGGGTGTCGTAAGAGACGACTAAGGACTAAACTACACAAGATATCTTTACTGTAAAATGAAGGAAAACTCGAAACAAACCCTTTTTTTTTAACGTGTGGAAACCCCCTCGGGCCGTCATTCACCGGGGTTTACGGCGGGGTGGTGTGTCGGAATGGGACCGACTAAAACCACACGGTATGCCACTCTGCGCCTGAGATAGGAGGGATCCGGGAACCGCTGCTATTACGGCATCCAGATCCCTCCTAGCGAGATCCCTCCTAGCGACTCGAAACAAACCCTATACCAACCCGTCTGAACAGCGTGGTAGTAAGTACGCCTGAGCCTCTTTTCTAAAGAGAAGTCTATCTCCAGCAATGAACTGTTCAAGACTGTTGATAATAATGAACGTATCTATTCTTTTTAAATTTACACAATCGATTTTTTAAATTAAATAGTGGCAACACCACGAGTGTTACCATTTCATTACATTGTATAAAATTCGTAGTGAAGTCGCGGGTGCAGCTAGTGTTATGTAAAGTTACTTGTCAGTTTCAGTTCTACCGTGTGTATTGCACACACATACATTTTATTTATTGCCCGACTACACACACAGTCGACAATTTTTCATTTCAAATGACCATATAGGTTCTATTTAAATTTTCTATACCTATTAATAAAACCTTAAAAAAGGTTTTATATAATCGTATAATACCTAAGTATTACTAACGTTAAAAATAATAATTATCATATAATTCTTTAAATAAACCACAAAACTTAATTTACTACTTCAGAAGATAATATTGTCTACAGTTGCATGTAGCGTTAATGCAAGGAGATTAAGAATAAATCCTTTATATAAAAAAATAATAAATGGTGATACCCGAGTATGGTAACACATTCTAAAGTTAAGTATTAAGTCAAGTCAGTCTATGGATGGGTGACAATTATTAACACATTAAGCACTCCGAGATATGGCTAGAGACGGGAGAACAGATATAAGATGGAAATAGATGGGAGCATAAGGAATAAGATGTATGAACTCTTGATGTCTTTTTTTTTGTTTTACGTGTGGAAACCCCCACGAGTGTTAATCCCGACGGGGTTCATGGTGAGATAGTGTCGGAATCGGACCGATTAAAACCACACGGTGTGCCACTGCACCAGGTATAGGAGCACCGGGCACTGCTGTTGTTAAGCCAACCGGCTCAGTAAGCACGTTAAACACCCTATCTGCCATTGACATTCGTTCTTAGCTGATTCTATTACATAAATAGGAGTAATATATCCAAAGTCAAAATATCTTAATTTCATAAAAAAAAAGAAATCCTAAATCATTTTTATGTCGAAAGTTTCATCAGAATGATTGCATGGATAGCCTAGTGGTTTGAACGGTCGCCACGCCGCTCTCTACTGAGCGAAATGTTGTGGGTTCAAGCTCCATATGGGACAACACTTTGTGTGATCCACAAATTTCCCCCGCGACACAGGGCTTAGTATGGACGTTGTCTTTTTCTTTTTAAAAATACACACATTAAATTTCAGTCAACAAAGTATGGACGTTATGGGGCGTAGCACAACACCCAGTACCCACAACACTCAGCGCAGTAGAGACCGCTTAAACCTAGGCCAACCGAACAGCCAAGATTTGTGCCAAGTTCCTCTTCTCTTTGCAGTGTTGTTGTCTTGCATTTTGCTCCCTTACTCAGCTCCTACGACAATCACGTGATAAATAGACTACATTCAATATTCTTACACAGCCACACAGATATTTACGGTGTCTCTGTATGCTAATATATCCATACATAAATGGAATAAACTAACAAAACTCTGTCGTAACTCTCAACATACAAACTAGTCGTTGAGTTAGTCTGACTCATTCGTATTCTGACAAATTCATCTCAAGAAAACAAATATAATTATGACTATTAACAACTCGTGTTAGATCATCAAGGTTTAACCCCCTCTAAGAAAGCAAATAACATTGTATTTACAATGTCGGTGTTGCAAACACAAAAAATATTTTTGCTAGTCATAGTAGCACAGAATGGATAACTATCTTCGTATTATCCAACACAAAAGAAGTTCGAATATACAAAACTTCTTAACAAATAAAATCAAAAATAATAACTGTACCTATCTCACGCTGTCGTCTAATCCCAAAGCAGCGGACCTTGAACTATGATTACCATTGTTAACAAACATACTCGCGTATTAAATACATAGATATGTGAGTGCACGTTTGGCCTAATTCAGCAGTCGCCACGCCGCTCTCTACTGCGCTAATTGTTGTGGGTTCAAACCTCACGTGGGACAACACTGTGTGATCCACAAATTGTTGTTCTGAATCTGGATGTTCTTTGTGTCCATTTCTTGTACGTTTATAGACCTCCGTGACATAGGATTTATTCCTAGTGTAGCTAGTACTGCTAGCCGATTGAAGCCACGACCAATCTCAATGGAGACCAACCAATTACGCAGGAGATCCAGTTCCCTCACTCTCCTAAACCGATGCGAATGGGGATGGACGAATAAGAAGAGATCAGGCGCAGTACCGATGGTTTGACATGCGCTCCGAGGCACGGAGAGGTTTTCATATGTTAAGAATGGTCCTTTGCAAAACGTTAACCTACTCTCACTGAGCCACGAGTCTCTATGCAAAATGAACAAACTCCGTAAATTATCAATGATTCATTCACAACCCACACAAACGGATAACGCATAACGATGTAAATAACTTGTTACTCATCGATTAACAAGTTTCCTCTTAAAATGTAACACATCTTATTTCTATTTACTTAATGTGGTTCAATAATTTCTTTTCAAATTAAGCTATAACGATACGTTTCGTAGACTTGCACCGATTGATGTTCCTATGTTATAAGGCTGAAGAGTTTGTTTGATTTAAAGCGCTAATCTCAGAAACTACAGGTTCGAATTGAAAAATTCTTCTAGTGTCGGATAGTCCATTTATTGAGGAAAACTAACTATTTAGCATTACGATAAACAGCCGCCTCTCAATGAGAACAGTAGCAAAAAAGTGGCAAATTTGTTCCTTTTACATATGTAGTCTGATAGTTATCGATAACTACATTTACGCGGGCCCAGCCAAGAAAAAAACTAGACTTATTCTTGTTGTTCGTAATTATATGTACACACATGTAGTAATTATATGACACATGAGCCATTTCATTCGCGGACCCTGGAGACATGACGTTCTAGGTTACACGCACTAGCCAGCAAGCAACAGTGGGTTCAAATTCGACATAAACACGAAATATGTCGTAGTGGATGGAGGATTTCCGAGAGGATATCCGGACGTAAAAAGGGACCCTTCATTTTAAAAGTAAAAGCGTTCTGACGCAACTCACCGTGTCTCCGGGGCCGGGTCATTTCCATATTTACACATAATTTACTCAAATTATAATTTATTATATCGTATTACTATTGGGTGTTGTAACTTTGGTGATGTTTACGCGGAAAGATAAACCGTTAAAATAATACACTCATTAGTCAATTAAAAATATATAATATTAATTAAAGAATTAGTTTGTAATTACATCCTCTTCGTATTTCTACTAGCTTTTGCCTGTAGTGCCTATGCGTTATTCTGATGTATAAGCTATATCACTCTAAAGTTTCGTCTAAATTCGTACAGTAGTTTTTACGTGAAAGAATAACAAACATCTAAATTTTCTTTTAAACTTTCGCATTTATAATATCGATAGAGTCTAGGTACGTTATTCAACATAACGCCAGCTATTGTAATAGAAACCGCAGGTATTTCTTTATCAACTCTAATGACAGATTTTGTACTCTACGCAATCGGGCGAAAGAACCTAATATCGACACTTATGAAATTTGGAGTGGTTCAAATACGCATCATAATGGAGATCCATGGGAATGAAATGTTTAACTTTTAGCTTATATCAATCTCCAGCCTCCTGACTATATCCAGACACAAAAATCATACCATAAAAGTGCTCCTTTGCGACGTGAAAGAAAGACAAACATTCAAACAACACACGTTCGCATTTACATAGTTAGGATATTCGACGAATTACAATATGACCTACTTTACGATATACCGTAGGTAGACCATGGGAGGCCTCGGTTCGATTGCCATCGACCATATTTTGTTGTCTGAACCTGGCCAATAAGAGATTGTCTTGTTGGCCTAGAGATTAGTGATTCTGACTGCTAAGCTAGAGGGTGGGTTCAATTCTCACTCATGATAAGGGTTCGTGTGATGACCACAATCGCTTGTTCTGTCTGATTGTAATTTATATATATTTATATTTTTAGATTTATGTATATCAGTACCTTTATCAACAGTCTGGGTACTACAGTACAGGATCAGCGTAGTTTCAGATTGGAAAAACAATTATTTCGTTGCGTTTCACCTAGTAAGTAAGGTTACTGGAGTCCAACCTTCCCATCCTGATTGCGGGGGGGGGGGGGGGAGTTTGACAAGTCAGTGTCAATTTGTGCCTTCTATGTCGTAAGTGAAACAGTCATGCAACCCATAACACCTTCCTATTAACGTCACAACCGTGTATTTGGCACAAGACATTCACGAGACCGACCTGTTGTGACGTGCTGACGTCACAAACGCGTCAGCCAGGCCATTGACGTCCAGTTGGCAGCTGTCGGCCGTCTCTTAATCTATAATTAATATGCTTTGACCGAATTTCTCAAGTCTGACTATTCTCAGACTGCAATCCTTAAAATGTGGTTTTATTTCTGTTACATATCTATACGAAAATGACGAAATAACTTTAAACCAACGATTTTATTTTGTATCACATATATTTTCATTCTTTACGTGCCAGTTTTATCACAAACGGAGTGCAATACTTATAAATATAAAAAATTCACACCTAAAATTTGCCTCGTAAGTTCTAAAATGACACTAGTGACAGCTGTCACAGCGATCAAACTATATTTTAAGGACTAGAGAACTTATATTGTAAATTAACACTGGTTTATAATTGTTACCCACCTCTCTAGAGTAAGGGGCGATAAAGCGTGGTCGAGTGATACAGTATTTGTCTTGGATAAGAATCGAATCCAAGACCCTCTGCCTTAGTAATTAGGATCGCTAAAGACTAAACCAACAGACAAGTTCGAGTACGGTAAAACAAGCAGAAAATAAAAATGATAACGTTGGCAACCCTACAAATAGTAAATCACTTGTAATCTCATAGATGACAACGGCAAATCTATGGGGAGCCACAAGCGAGTTTTTTTTTTAAATACAACATCCCGCTATTTTAGGCAACATAGATATTTCCGGGATATCTCACACGCCAATCTCCTTACATCATCTCACAAGATAATTCCCCGACAATACACAATTTAGATAAAAATACGTCTGTTTATTTAAAGAGACAATCTCTTATCTTTTATCAACAAAGTCAATAATTAAAGTGTAAAGCGCACAAAGCCTTTAACTCAATGCAGATATTCGTCAGCTAATTTTTTTTTCTATCTTTTAAACTTTAAGAACAATGTTTACACACGTCCGTACAATACGAGAATTCGGTGTGAAAGAATGTTTAAATTTTTAAATTTAGAATCTGTTTTTCGCGCCCGAACAGATGTGCTTTTGTTTGAAGAGTTGTTTCATTTTCTTTTTTTACAGTTATGTGCGCTAGTTTGACTTCAAAAAAGGTTCCTTATTTCGTACTTTTATGTTGATTATCTTAGAATTCCGTTTTTATCCACGGATTTGGATTTTTTTTTTTGAAAGGAATAAATCTCATCAAAATTTAAGAAAAGAATTCTACTCTGAAGCTTGACGGGGGATTCCCGTCCGCACTCGCTCTTTTTTGAGCTGGCAATGTAAATTATTTATAACAGCTCATATTTGTGTATTCTCTGTATTCACACGACTAGAACGTATATAGTGGTGATGTAAATGAGAAATGCTCTTTTGTTTCGCGTGGAGAATGCCTTTATTAGCGGAAACAATGACCCATAAAACGCAGTGTTGTCAGTTTGTAAGCATTAATCTGTTTAAGGAAATTCATAATTAAATGCTGGACTAGTTACTCAATACGTATCTTGAAATATCAATATTAATGCAATAATTGCGAAAGCACTTGTACTTACTCAAGATTATTTAAAACAATACGAATCTTGTTTAAAAATATAAATATTATCATCATCATCAACAGCGTTTACAGTCCACTGCTGGACACAGGCCTCTCCTTAGCAAGGAGGTTTTGGCCTACTATACCACGCTGGCTAGGGTTTGTTCCAAGTTTTCCTTCTCTTTGTAATGATGTTGTCTTGCATACATTGTACCCTTAGTCGCTTTTTACCACACTCACGGGATGAATAGGGTTGGTAACACTATGTATTCTTAATCCGCCACCACACCATAAAATATAAATAACCCCTGGGAAAATAAAAAGGGTTTTTATTGGATAATGAGCCTTGGAGACAGCATAACAGTTAAGGATACCGGAACCAATTGACAAATGTTTTTATTTTCTTTAATCCAACGTAATTTTTGTTTTTTTTTGTTTCTATATTAAGAGCCTGCCAAAGTGCCTCTACTCTGCCCGATGGAAAGCATGAATAGAATCCAAGAGTTGTGGTCACCATACTTATTGCAAATGCAGACAATGCAGTATGGTGACCCACACTATGGCGGCCTAGTGAGATGCTTTTTCACACCCTGCTTGGGGACGCAAAAGCCAGACAGTCATCGTGACAGCGTAAGGCTTACACAGTTACCACGATGACTACCACGCCTGCATCAATTGTTAAATAATTTTACGATTATATACAAAGCAAACATTACATTAAAATATCAAAAATCAGTATGTATGCTGAGTAAGAATTGCGCATACAACTACGAGACATAACACTGAACTAAAAACCAATTATTATTACTGAGTGCGGTGACCACCACTCTTGGTTTCTATTCATGCTTTCCATCGGGCAGAGTAGAGTTACTTTTGGACCCATCATCATCAACAGCCTTTAACAGTTCACTGTTGAACATAGGCTCTTTGGCAAGGAAGTTTTGGCCTATTGTACCACGCTGGCCAGAAGTGTTCGTACAGGGTTTATTTCAGCTTTTCCTTCTCTTTGTACGACACCCGTGAGAAGAATAGGGATGCTGACACTCTATTTCTAATCCGTCACGGCACGGATTAAGAATATGGACCCGAATACAACAAAAAAAAATATTAATAAATAGCGAAAATATTTTCATTCTTTTCATTAAAATAATTTCCTCGTGTGGTAACGGATTAAGAATACAGTGGGTCAGTACCCTTTTTCACCCTATGGCTGTCGTAGGAACCGTCCAAAGAACAAACTATTTAAAACAACAGTATTACAAAGAGAAGAAAAACTTAACATAGCAGCCCAAAACCTCGTTTCTATGAAGAGGTTTACACTCAGTCTAGGTTGTCGCTGATGATGACAAGAAACGAAGATATAGTGTGACATATACACACAAAAAATGTTCCCGACTTTTATTTCAATAGTTAAAAACTGACTGTCTCGATGGCGTAGCGGTAGCGAAAGCGGCTGCTGTGCTTGAGCTCTCGGGTTAGATTCCCAGGTTGGATCATGTGTGTATGATCTGCAAATATTTGTTTCGAAGTTTGGGTGTTTTTCTATGTAAGTATTTATAAAAAAAGTATATAATTATTCTATCAGTCAGTCTAGTTTTCATAGTACAAGCTCTCCTTAGTTTGAAACTAGATGGCGTTGTGTGTTAAATAATAAGTATTTATTTATTTATTTAAATAATAGTTAAAAAGCTTCACATAACTATAAAGTTCCACAGATACGATATTATAGCTACAGATTAAAACTATAAAAAACTTCTGTCTATAGTCTGTGTTGTTTATTACCGTTCTATACCACAGAGCCCGCTTTACCATAAACAATAGCTCTTTAGTTTTAAGAGGTGATTGACCTCACTAATTCGGTAGCCATCTTTGTTACGCAAATCGCTAGAGCATGCGGTCGAAATCGGAAGTTAAATTTCTCTTTTTGGGGAAGCGTGCGCAAGTACTCTCTGTATACACAATGAGTATGGTGATCACAACTCTTTTGGATGCTATTCATGCTTTCCATCACGCAGAGCAGGGTCACGTACTTCGTTCTAAAGACAGTATTAGAAGTAATTAATAAGTAACCTGACTTTAGGTTGCTAATTTTTCTTTAATTTTTGTTAAGAGCCTTCCCAAGTGACTACTCTGCTTTATGGAAAGCATGAATAGACTTCAAGACTTGTAGTCACCACACTCATTATGGTTACAAACAACAAATGTAGTATGGTGACCTACGCGGACTTAATGAGATGTTCTTTCACGCCCCGTTTGGAGACGCAAAAGGTATGACAGTCATCGTGACTGTATAAGGCTCACACACCACGATAATTGTCACTCCTATATCAATGGGTATTTATAATGTTATAAAATCGAACAGCATATATTCTCTCGAGTAAAAGAAATAACTTCGGAATAAGAATATTTACAATTCATTTAAAAAGAAAAAGGCAATTTATAGGTAATTTGAAACCTGTTACACATAAGGTATGTTAGCATATTTATTGCCGCTATGGCAAAAAAAATAATGAAATGAGATCCCATATGAATATCATTTTGTCTATTTTCGTCTTTCTGACAGCTAGGTGTCAGTTACACCTCATTTAAAACTAATAAAAATTAGTAGGGGTTCAATTTATCGAATAGAGTTTCATAATAAGTCTTTATAAATGTCTACAATTTCCTCGTAGTCGAGTTTTTGTTATTTCAATTATTCGTCTATCTCCTACAAGAATAATTCATAAATCTGATAAAATCTCACAATACGAAATAAAAACTCAACGTATATTACGGTGAGACTATCGAAAATATATCTACCACCTAAGATATATCATAGCTGAAATTTGGCAGAACACCAGACACAGACAGGATGCCAGACGGTGCTAAAATTAACAAACGTGTTCATTGTGATCAAAAACTCTTCGAACCAAACAGGCTGAAATCTACTTAGCAATGTTTTTTTTTTAATAAAACCTATGGTAAGAATGACACAAACTCTATTCATCCTATGTCGTGTTTCGTTGGTGAGTGAGACCAGAGGCTCATTGACGCAGAGGTGACAGTTATCCTGGTAACTGTGCGAGTCTTACACGGTCACGATGACTCTACGTACTTAATAAGGCGTGAAAAAGCATCTCACTAGGCCGCCATAGTGTTGGTCACCATACTGCATTGTTTGCGTTTGTAATGAGTACCATAACTCTTGAATTATGTTCATGTTTTCTATCAGGCAGAGTAGTTTGGCACTGCCGAGGTAGGCCGCCGCGGGGTTTAGTGAGTAAACCAGTTCTCCAGAAGTCCCACACACGTCCTTCGTTCCCCCGGAGGGTATGGGGAAAAAAGCGTACCCCGCATAAAAAAAAAGTTCTTAACATAGAAATCCCGTATCATGAGAACCGAGGGTCATATTCAATCATACTATGCCGGACAACAGTACTGCTAGGAGAAAAAAAACTTGAAACCACCACGTCTGGCCAGCGTGGTATAGTAGGTCATAATCTCCTTTACCAGAAGAGGCTTAGGTCCAATAGTGGCCTGTTGAAGGTTATTGGAGATGCCTGCCACACTCGCTGTAAATCCTATGCGGCAGTATTAACAGTAGTGACTCAGAAATGGGTGAGTTAAGGACACTCGAGGAGTTAAATGAAAAGTTTAAAAGAAATCCACATAGTAAGTTTGCAAGCTATCTAAATATTTATGTACACGTACATTTACGCCTTTACTCCGATAAGGGGCAGTCAGAGACGTTTCAAACCCGCACTGTGCCAACTATAACTGTATTCTAGTGCCACTTACGTAATCGGAAATAAATCAATTGCCATCAATTGGACACACCTATATCTATTACTAATACGAGCCAGACGGAAAACAAAAAAATACGACCGGGTTTGCTCCACTTTTACCGGCGCGTTGAGCTCTCTAGTTCTATTGAGAATCAGAACTCTGACGATAGAAATATAACTCATATGGTCTTCATTCATTCTTATTAACTGCCTCGGTGGTGCAACGGTAGTGAATGCGACTGCTATGCTTGAGGTCTCGGGTTCGATGCCCGGGTCGGAGCAAATGTTTGTATGATCTGCAAATACTTGTTTCGAAGTTTGGGCGTCTTCTATGTATTTATTTACAAAAAAAAGTATACAAGTATTCTGCCAGTCAGTCTAGTTATCATAGCACAAGCTCTGCTTAGTTTGAAACTAGATGACGTTGTGTGTCGAATGTCCGAATTTTTTTTTTTTGTTCTTTGTGACTTTTATTGTACGTTTACATGACATAAGCAGCATGAAAAATATAGCAGTTCCACGTTTAGTTTTGTCCTAAATAAGTATTTTCAAGTTATCTCGAAATTCACATATCAATGCATGTCTTCGAGGATAACCCTGACCAACTTACACGCTAGAAAAACATATATTATAATACATTTGATAGAAAAAATACACGTGTAACTAGCTGCCCCATCCTTGGGTACGAACAGGTGAGTCCGAGTGAAGTAGTAACAAGGCCTCTCAAAAGGCACTCTTAAACAATTCATTTGGAGGTTCAGACTCTAACAAACTCTCTGAGAGCCCCCTGAGTAACATCGCATCAACAGCCTTTAGCAGTCCACCGCTCGACATAGGTCTCTCCTTAGACAGGATGTTTTGGTCTACTATACCCCGCTGGCCAGACGGGTTGGTATAGGAAGTCCCCGAGTTGTGGTCGTGGGTGAACGGGACAGGTTTTCTTCTCTATCCGCTACAGTGGCCAACCGCAAGTACGTCGCGTCGCCTAAATAGAGATTTATTTTGCCCGCAGGTGGTGTCCGCGGTAGCGGGCAAGCGCTAGGAGGGATCTGGATATCGTAACAACAGCAGTTCCCGAATCCCTCCTATCTCAGGTGCAGAGCAGCACACCGTGTGGTTTTAGTCGGTCCGATTCCGACACACCACCCCGCCGTAAACCCCGGTGGGGTGACGGCCCGAGAGGGCTTCCACACGTTAAAAAAAGTGCGAAAACCCCTGAGTGCCCACCTCTAATTCTAAAGAGTCTCATAGTGCGTTTGCAATACTGTATCCTTAAGTTTACCTTCTTGATCGGCTCTTACGACACCCACTCGTTAATTCTCGTAAATATAATTACAGACTTCTGTATAGCCAGTAACCAGAAGTAACTCGTTTGACGCATAACACCGTTCTGGTCGTCTAATTGATGACTGGACCAGACACATATAAACCAGTCGACGTCTGTTAAATGTTACGCAGTCACGTGGACTATGACGTCAGTCACGTGACCATACTTTTTTTATCTACCACATGTGACTTGTTGTAGGAAAATACTTTTAAATTAATGTATTCTGTCCTTGAAGTGTATTGATGTGAAAAAGACATTGTTTATTTTTTTTTTGGCAATATAACGTAGGTTAATGAGGCAGTGAACTAATATTACAGATTAAATATTTGTAAAATAATTATATCTGTGTGGTGAGGGATTGAGAATGCGGAGTCACCAATGCTATTTACCCCGTAGCTGTCATAAGTACCACCACCACACTACGCAGGATGACAGGACTGTAAGCCATGACCAGTCTGCACAGCGTAGTATAGTAGACCAAAACCTCTTCCATAACTAGCTGTGGACTATTCAAAACTGCTGATATGATGTGAGAACATTCTAGAGTGTTTACACAAAGCTAGGTATCATCAATCATCATCCACCTTTAACAGTCCACTGCTGGACATAGTCCTATCCTTGATATGACGCTGATGTACTGCTAGCCGTTTTGGCCTTGGAGTCTTAACGGAGACCAGTCAATTACACAGGAGACTATATAGCATAAGGGTGTGCGCACCTCTGTTCCTCATTCTCACAATCCGATTTGACGGTTACCCAACACGATTGGGGAGAAATAAGGCGCAGAGCCGACGGCTTCACGTACAGTTCGAGGCATGGGGGTTAAAACCTCAACTTCCAAGTTCTGAGCTGTTATGACCACCCGAGACCTCTTGATCGGCAGTCGCATAAGCTAACTGCTAAACTAACGAGGAAGTATTGGTTGTACATGTCGATACATACACACCAAACGATTTTGGTATTGGTGACCGTGGTTTTCGCGTTCAGACTCAGGCAAGATCTTTGACGCGTCGTATTCATAAGGTGTGTGTGTCGTCGTCTCTTTGTGTGGTGGCAGATTAAGAATACGTAGTGTCACCATTCCTGTTCATCCCGTGAGTGTCGTAAGACACGACTAAGGGAAGAAAGTTTTCAGGAAAATATCAGTACTAAGAGAAGGACAACTTGATATAAATCCTATTCCAACTCGTCTGGCCAGTAGGCCAAAACCTCCTTGCTAAGGAGAGATCTATATCACCTCCTTGCTAAGGCGAGACCTATGTCCTGCAGTGGGCGAGGCTGTTGATGATGTGGTGAGCCAACTTAACTTGCAGAACTTGCCTCCTGAGGCGTTCGAAGTTCATTTTTGTACCTATTGCAGTCCACTGTTGGACATAGACTTCGCTCATTGCACACCACTCTGACCGATTTTAGGCTCAAGTATATAAAGTAACATATCTGATGCATTCCACTGCTAGACATGTGCAGATTTGTAGCTGGCCTCCGATGAGCTCATCATCATCGCTGACGAAATAAAAACACCGTAATAAATTAATCGCCCTCTCATTAAATAGCACCCAGGCTTTGTAAACTATCTCAGCTACCTTCTTCAAGTTTGCAGTCGATCGCCTTTTTTATGGAACAGCCGGAAGACGAGTAGACTCGGTGAAAACTAACGAAAAAATTGTTCTGTGAAGTCGTGGTATGGTTAATTTATCGTAGCACATACCCTCAATGACCTCTCCCTGATTCAGGTCTATCTCTCCCTCGTCTGGTGTTTATTATAATTTAGACACGTAGAGGTGAACTTTTCTTTGTAAGTAAATTATTCAATCAATAGTAAAAATATTGTTTTCGTACACATATATACAAACATTAAAATATTAAAGGATTACATACATGTATATGATAACCGTACTTCAGTTTATTCAAGCCCAATATAAGTCTCAATTTCTGTAACAGAAGTCAGTACGGTTTCAGTCGGTTCGATTCCAATATAACCTCCGACAGATTATGAGGCCGTACGCGGGTGTTTACAAAACTTAAAAAAAAGATAAAGATAATGACATATCGCTGTCAAAATCGTGCAGTTTTTATTTCTCATATTACATAATGTATGGATAACAATAAAATCGCGTGGCGCGATAGGCCATTTCAAAATTAAACCATGCATTTTTACAATAAATAGTGTCTAAGTAAGCCATAAATTTGTTTACTAGTCTAAAAACGGAACAATAGGCACATCTATACCTTTACTTCAAACAAAATAGTTTTGTAAATATTTTGGAACAGTCTGCCCACCTTTTTCGTAAAAGTATAGAATGTTGCCACATATGATATTGGTATTTCCCAAAAATAACTTGGCCGTACGGCCGCAAATTAAAAAAAAAACTTTGTTGATATCAACTTACAACACTGTGGTTTTAAACATGCCTTTATCTTCTGATATAAAACTGAATTTTAATATACTATCTTTAAATTTTAATTTACAATACAAGAAATAATTACGATACGCAAGTTGGAAATAAAAAAACAGAACTTTATGTAACAAAATCAAACTTTATCAACTACATACATTATCGACATTTAATTACATAACTAATGAGCTATATTTCTTAAAATAAATAGTTACGCATGATCTAGTAATGCAGTAATAAACTTTTAAATTCTAATTAGATGGGAGTACTCACATATCTGTGTCGGCTGGCCGGATGACGTCATTCGCATCCAAATATATACCCTCTCCTTGATGGTGCCAGACACCATCGCTCTTAACACAGAAGTACACCTTTTTGCCATCGTTATCAACATTTACATCCACGTTCTCAAAAACTTTACTCACAAAATACGAACCACAACTTTGTTCGAAAGCCGGTTCAAAAGTTAGCGACCATTCATCAACATTTACCGCGTTCACATCTATATTATACACACATTTATTAACATCACACGTTTTAGTGTTTTGTTTTACCGAAAATATCCATGGCGGTGTCCCGGCGCACGTACTAATTATTAAAAATAATAATAAAAATAATTCACTAGTCCGTAAGCACACAAAAGCCATGTCAGCGGGACGAATGAGTGAAGTGAACTGAACAACGTAGCGAGTTCGCGCGTCGAGTAGGGATGGGACGCCTCGTCGCGTTCACTTATATACTCCTTCGATTGTCTGAAGGACTTTACGACGCCGATAACAGAACGCTTTAGATAAAAATTATCATTATTTTGTAGGCTACGGCTTATATTTCAAAGTGATATTATCAATCATTGTTGATGATCAGTTTATCCTGATAATATAGATTTATTTCTTAACTAAATGGTACTCATTACTGATATTGTTCGAATTAGTCACGAATGCTTACGAAATGATACTTAATAGTTTATATAATAGCTGAGCTGTTAATTCAACAATAAATCTGAAACGAACGCTGTCATAGATAAAAAAAAACAGTAGTTAATTATCAGTGTTTTTCATTTTACCCATAGATATTACAGATATTTAAGCAATAGATTATGTAAATATGATGGTTTATGGGGATTTCTGGGATAACGCTATGTTAAATATTGCACTCTAATTCTTGACTAAACACAACTTATATAGGAATTAAATAAGTATGACGAAGACTTAGATACATATTTTGTTGTATATAAATATACTAGACATATAAACAAAACTAATACCTATAGATATATTTAGGAATACGACTGTTTACATTTCTTGTCAATGATAATATAAATAATAGCTTAACATGTCCCACAAACGCCCATCTAATCCCATAAGATTTTTAGCCCTTAAGAAAAGGATAAAAACCTGATTATCCAAGTTATCCGTACGTCCTGTCTATTCATCTGCCATATTGTCTATTAAAACAAATGATTGAATTTTGTGATGAGTTTATCTCACCATCTTGCTCAGTCAATCAATCGAATAGAATCGAATCAATACCGTTATAGGTGCGTGTCTATCATCGCACTACGCGTCTAAGTTGTGCTGGTATTTATGCTTTGTTCAATTGAAGCTGTGATTGAAGTCAATCACCGTATTAATATTTAATTTAGTTAACTACTGCTCTAATAACTACTATCATAATTAGTATTAATTTAAAACCTATCAATAATATAACACTTACAATTTCCAACCACCTACTTCAATATAAATTTGCACATTGTACTGAAATTACGCGGCCTTTAGCTTTCTAACAATAAGATAAATATTTAAACTTAGTCCATAGGCTGCACGTGTCTTGATATATAGATACTTTATTAATACACCATAGTTTACAAACATTATACAGTAATAAAACTGACTACTATTCTGATATAAAAAGGGCGCCCTTATTGCTTATTGCAATTTCTTCAAAGCAACCTTTGGATGCACTAATTTGAATGTAAAGCTAGTGCTGGGTATATACGAGTAAAATTTCGATTCACAAATAAAGTCTCTAGCTATGACATATTTATTTGTATATACTTATTTAATCATTCAAACTATGTAATAAATATAACTATATATATATATTGCTTTAATTCTATTATCTATTCGACTTCTGATACACTAGACAGTCACTAGACACTACCCTATACATTCCAAGTCATACTTATCTTTCTATGCAATGGTTGCCTATAAAAGATCACCTTTGAGTGATAACGCCGCCACTAGTACTTCCCGAGCATTAAGTTAACTTTGTAATTATTCTTTTAAAGAGATTTATTATTATTCTAATTGTAAATCGATTTACAAATGGCGGAGATCGGAGGTTAGAAAAATATGCGATAAAATCAGTCCTTTTTGAAGTCAATTCGACACAGTACATCATTATTATCATCATCTCAATTAAAAGACGTCCACAACAGCCAGTCCCATGCCGCCCGTATCCAATGGTTTCCCACGACTTTCACCAAGTCGCACCACCTTGTGGGAGGTCTGTCAACGCTGCGTTTTCTAGTACACGATCACTACTACAGAACCTTATAGCCATCTAGCCAGTACGCTTCAGAATATTTGCAGTATTTTTAAATGTAAAAACCTCCAAGCTGTCAGTCTATTAGATACCATAGAGTAATATTATCTATCCGAAAATCAATGTAATTCTTTGTTTGTTCTACTTTATACAACAATTTTCAAAAAATAACCCCTGCGTTTGCGCCCAAACTTGTGCACTGTAATATCTCCTGTGTAGTTCACTGGCCTCCGTTAAGACTGGTCGTCGTGGCCAAAATGGTCTAGTAAATCAGTTTTTGTATAAATCCTGTCATAGTAAGCAGTAGTGAGTAGAGATATATACTGTGTCGCGGAGAACTTTCCAAAGAAACAGACACAAAGATCACCTAGGCTCAGGACAGTAATTTGTGTATCACACACAGTGTTGCCCATCAGACTAGCAAGCTGAAGTGGTAGTGGACTGGCCATATTAGCCGCAGAACCAATAACAGTTATGGTAAACGACATCTTGGCAAACATAGCGTAGGGCGCCCACAGGCCAGGATTTGTGCAGGATGGCTGGCGGGAGTTGAACGAGAGAAGCTCACAGTCTAACATTGTAGCGTGCAATTGGAGAGGCCTATGTCCAGCAGTGAACTGCGATAGACTGATAATGATGATGATGTCATGTCGTCTCATGTGGGGATTGAATCTCAACACTCAGCGCAGTAGAAAACGTTGAGGTGGCTGATTAAATCACTTTGCTATTCCTCCAGTCAATAACTCCATCTAACACTGTAAATTTCATTAATATTAATTAATTATTATTATATTATTATTATTTTCTTTATTTCGTGATATGCACATATTTGTTACATTTTTAAATATATAAAAAAAAAACTACACATTTAAAAATATAAAAAATAGTAGTAGACCACTGACATCGGGTACAGGCACCAAGACACCGGTGGTTAGGGCTCCAAAGACAGGAACCTCCTCACAATACGGGCCGTGTCAAGGAGGACTGCCTTCTGCATCAGACCCTTGATCCAACCTTCTAACGTGAGCCTCTTAAGGTGTTGGTCGAGGCTCTTCGCTATCAATCCATGAACAGATATGATTATCGGAACAATAATCACCGAATCCACATTCCACATGTCGGCAATCTCGTGAGACAGATCCAAATACTTCAATTGTTTTTCTTTTTCAACTTTCACGAGATTCTCGTCATGAGGAACGGCGATATCGACAATCATTGCGCGGCGCTCTAATCGATCTATCACCACAATATCAGGCTTATTGGCAACAATAGTCCTATCTGTGATAATAGATCGATCCCAATATAACGTAGCACGACCGTTCTCGAGAACTGGGTCGGGCACATACCTGTAGTAAGGTACTTCGAAATTGACAAGTTGGTATTTAAGGGCAAGTTGTTGGTGTACGATCCTGGCTACTTGGTTGTGCCTGTGCAAATACTTACCGTTAGCAAGACGAGAACAACCGGAAATAATATACCTAATAAATTCTCCAGGACGGTCCCACGCCCGACAGATGTCAACCGTACTATCTTTCAGGATATATTTCCGGTAGTTATTCGTCATGATAACTTCGTCCATAATTGCACAAATTATATTATTATTATTATTATACTTAAGGAAGGAAATAAAGTGTTTTGAGAACATAATGTTAAAATCTTTGAAAAATGATATGTGTTCGGGTTCTTTTTACCCGACTAAGCCAGAAGGAGGGATAGTTTATACGAGTGTATACCAATTTATAGGGTGGTCCACGAATTAGTTAACATTTGAAGAAAATGTATAAAAAACATTTAATATATTATAAAAATTGTTTATGTACAAGAAAGTTAATAAGTTTGAATTTAGTTTTTAAAAATTACATAGTCTTAATGACCACCGTTTCGAAGATTGCACTCTTCTAAGCGAGCACCGAAATTTTCGAATACTCGTCGGCAAAGAGACCGCGAGATCGCCGATATCTCTTCGCTGATTTTTTCTTTTAGTTGACATAGTGTATTTGGTTTATTGATGTTGACATGATTCTTCAAATAAAGTAATTCTTCAAATAATATTGTAAGTATTTAAAGATATATAAGTTTTTTAATCAACAGTCTGGTCACATATTAGAGGTTTTGCCTTATTTGGGATCAGTGTGATGTGTAAAAATATTATTATAAATATAAAAGTTTGTGATGAATTGATGATGTAATGGAATGGGTGTTTGTTTCTCAATCACGCTTGAACAGCTGAGCAAATCTGGATCATATTTGACACTAAGATAGATTATGGTTTGGAATAACACACAGGCAATCCTGGCAGTGAGATGATAGGTTCGACATGACACACAGGTTACTATTAATATAAAAACAATTGATCGACAAAATCGAATGTTGCAGATGGAGAGGGAAAGCATACTCGCGGCTACTCAAAGAAACATAGGGGTTTATTTTTTTTAGTTGATTAATATTTATTTCAGCCTTAAATTAGTGACCGGTGCAGGTACTCTCCGAAGCCACCGTGCCCGAAAAGTAAAGTGCCCTTGTTAATGCCCTGCCCAATCGACGACAACCGGCTAGAGTGCGTCTACATCAGTAAAACCAGCACGTGGAGCCTCCAGCCTCTAGGAAGGCCATAGTAGTTCGACGAAAGAAATCACTGATAGACTTGCAGCAATTCCGCCTCCAAATGCCAAATAGCTTCCGATCAACTCGTGTTTAAACTATCAGTTCGCGGTCTAAATTCAAAGATAAGAATTGCCAACCGCCATCTTGTTTCGCATTTCGCATGCAACTTCATTCTTATACGTTGTGAAGCGGGCGCATTTTGCGTTCTCTCACACTAATATTAATTTTTAAACGTGTCACGAACTACGTCATCGATTGTTTTACTAGCTAACCATAGATAAGTATTACCGCTATTTTTTTTCCGAATTATATAAATACAGATAAAATAAATCCACACATTTGTCGATATTTTTTTGATCGTGTGATAACGTGATGGTGGATTTAAGATAGGCACTCCACATTATTGACGCATGATGCCAGTTAAATCTGATAATATTTTAAATGGATTGCTTACTTTATCACGCTGTATCACTGATTACGGTTTATCAAAACGTGATAGAGTTATAGGGGTACTTTTTTAACTATTTGAATGAATAATTTGACCTAGTAATACTTAAACTAAAAAAAACACATCGATTTCCATGTCTTACAGTTATAATAAACCGAATTCTTTATTCCTTAATTCCCTCCCCCCCCCCCCCCTTATGAGAGGATTTTTTGATTGATTCAAATATCATATATTGGTTCATATTCATAATCACAGTTTAATTGGTTAGACTTCTAATTGGTTCATAAATGGCGCCGTCCGGAAGTTAAACAAGGAAAGGAAAATAGTTAAATAAAGACCGTACGGTTAGCCTAGTGGTTTAAGCGGTTGTGTCAATCATATCATCATAGTCAATTCGATCCTCCTACCGGTTCAGGCCCAGATGAAGTATCTGGGCCTGATCCTCGACTGCAGGTGGCTCTTCGACGAGCACTTCCGACAGCTTTCACCAAAGCTGGTCGGCGCTGCTTCTGCCCTAGGGCGACTCTTGTCCAATTTGCGTGGAGCCAGCATCGCAACGAGACGGCTATACACGGGGGTTGTCCGGTCAATGGCCCTGTTTGGTGCACCGGTGTGGGCAGCGGCTCTGACCGCCTAGAATAGGGCTGGCCTCTGGCGCCCTAAGAGGATATTGGTGGTTAGAGCCATACGCGGTTACCGCACCGTATCGACGGAGGCGCCGTGTGCCTTGGCCGGAACTTCCCCGTGGCTTTTGGAGCCCGGGAAGACGACCTCCACTCGGACCCGATTCGCCGCCGGCAAACCGGGCGACGGAGGCGCGCGTACCAGCACCTCACGCTGCCTTGTGTGTGGCCGCGGGTGGACGGGACAGGTTTTTCCCTCCATCCGCTATAGCGGCCAGCCGCGAGGAAGTGACGTCCACGTGTGCCGTACGTCGCCTAAATGGAGACTTTATCCGCAGATGGTGCCCGCGGTAGCGGGCAGCGCTAGGAGGGATCTGGATGTCGTAATAACAACTGTTTCCGGGTCCCTCCTATGTCAGGCGCAAATTTTCCTTCTCTTTGCGGTGATATTGTCCTGCGTAGCTTGCTCCCTTAGTCGCCTCTAACGACACCCATAGGATGAATAGGGGTGATGACTTTCCTTATTTTTATTCCTTCAACACACGGACAGGCCGTCCGCCACTCCCTTTTATATGACGAGAAAAACAAAATTAATAGACGCAGACGAAGTTGCACGGGTCAATTAGTGTATACATACGTAAAATCCCGTCTGTTTCCCCGGAGAGGTAGCGGAGCCATATAAATATCCACTTATCGTCAGTGTTTTGATCCGATAGGTGGCGAGGCTATTGCCGCTAACCGGATGTTTTGCTTGCCAGAGACTCCTCTGTCGATCAGCAAGTGTAATACTTGCAAGTGAGGTTGACTTGGGGCCCCAAGTTGATCTGGATGTCGTAATAGCAGCGGTTTCCGGATCCCTCCTATCTCAGGCGCAGAGTGGCACACCGTGTGGTTTTAGTCGGTCCGATTCCTACACTCCACCCCACCGTAAACCCCGGTGGGGTGACGGCCCGAGAGGGTTTCAACAGGTTAAAAAAAAACAAAAAGAGGCCCCAAGTTCTCGATGGGAATCCTATACCTATATAATTACAATGTGTATATTATATACGTACTATTAAATTTTATGTGTTTCTGCATCAATTACGTGCTAAGTGATAATCGTGAATTACAAGAATAAATGTGTATAGAATATACATCTGTATTGATTCTGTAGTTTTTTCTTCTATATTAAGAACCTGCCAAAGTGAGTCCACTCTGCCTGATGGAAAGCATGAATAGAATCCAAGAGTTATGGTCATCATACTCATTGTGAATGCAGACAATGTAGTATGGTAGCCTAGTGAGATGCTTTTTCACACCCCACTTGGAGCGTAAAAGGCATGACAGTCGTCATGGCAGTGTAAGGTTCACACAGTTATCACGATAACTGTCATCCCTACATCAATGCGCCTCCGGTCTCGCATTCACCAACAGCCACACGACAGTGAGGATGCTGTCGCTTTAGGTTGATCTTTAGGCTGGCCTGTTTGTGATGAACTCACCGTGACTCTACTACCTAACGAAAAACAATAACTGGAAACAACTCACACACAGCCGTCTGGTCTTAAACTAGGTACCGTATATTGTGGTGATGTTTTCTTAATCTGTCATCACACAGACGAAGCTTGTGGTTTAATGAAATAAAACACTTATTATTTACGCTTATAATGGCGATGACAAATACATGATAGTGTGTTCTTTGTTTATGTAATTTAATTTGAAACGCTTATAGCTGATGTAATCGTGGAAGATGAAACAAAAATGTTTTTACAATGAATCCACAATTAGTTTTGTTTTTAAATGACTACACCCGCGTTAGGTATTTATCCCGTGTCTGTGACTTTACAAATGTACGTAGAAATCACGCAAAATTTTCTCCCATTTGGACTTTGAACACACAACATTAAACAACTGCACCAGCCATGCAACAGAATGAATTTTAACAGATTTTTATTGTTGACAGTTTTTTATGGCAAAAACCAGCCAAATCATGACATCACGGAGAGGGTGATGACAAGCGATCACCCTCTCCGTGTGGAGATGGATTCATAACACGAATTGTCACCATTCCTACTCATCCCATGGATGTCGTAAGAGACGGCGAAGGGAGTAAATTACGCAGGACAAAATCACTGCAAGGAGAAGGAAAACTTGAAAAAAAATATATCAACCCTTCTAACCAGCGTTGCAGGACCTCCTTGCAAGCGAGAGGCCTATGTCCAGCAGTAGACTGGTAAAGACCGTTGATAATGATGTTGAAGTGAGTACCGCCGCCCATGGACATCTCCCTCTCAAGAGTCATAAAATGAGTTGACGCTCTTCTGTTCTCTTACTAGAATCGGGGGGGTTTTGGCTGCGATAACCTCACTCTCTTGTAAAACAACGAAAGTTTTACTACAGTTTCGTCATGTTCTTACAAAAGAACTTTTGAAGAGCGTGACAAAGTGACTCTACTCTGCCGGATGGAAAGCTTAAATAAAGTGCAAGAGTTGTGGTCACCAAACTCATTGCGAATGCACAGTATACTCGTAGTGACCCAGATTATGGTGAGCTAGTGAGATGCTTTTCTCACTCCGCTTGAGGACGTAAAAGGCATCACAGTTAACGTGGCAGTGAGACTACTGCAGTGAGAGTAATAAAGAATCCAATTGAATTTAATATTTCTGCTGGAATTGTTCCTCTAGTAAACTTACTTACACAATGATAGGCAATGAAGGAACTAATAAACTCAAATCAACCTATCACCATCCACTGCAGAACGAAAGTCTCTCCCAGGAAGCGCAAACTATCCCGGTCTTGGGCATTCCGTATCCATCTGCTGCCAGGCACCTTCTTCAAGTCATCAGTCCATCGCGTCACAGGGCGCCCGACGTTACGTTTGCCCAATCGTGGTCTCCACTCTAGCACAAGAGTTGTGGTCACCAAACTCATTGCGAATGCACAGTATACTCGTAGTGACCCAGATTATGGTGAGCTAGTGATATGCTTTTCTCACTCCGCTTGAGGACGTAAAAGGCATCACAGTTAACGTGGCAGTGAGACTACTGCAGTGAGAGTAATAAAGAATCCAATTGAATTTAATATTTCTGCTGGAATTGTTCCTCTAGTAAACTTACTTACACAATGATAGGCAATGAAGGAACTAATAAACTCAAATCAACCTATCACCATCCACTGCAGAACGAAAGTCTCTCCCAGGAAGCGCAAACTATCCCGGTCTTGGGCATTCCGTATCCATCTGCTGCCAGGCACCTTCTTCAAGTCATCAGTCCATCGCGTCACAGGGCGCCCGACGTTACGTTTGCCCAATCGTGGTCTCCACTCTAGCACACTTCGACTCCAGCGACCATCGGTTCATCTGGAGACATGGTCGGCCCACTTCCACTTCAGCGTACTCATTCTCCGTGCGATGTCATTTACTCCCGTTCTCTGTCGAATAACCTCGTTATGAATTCTATTAGCCTGAGAAACGCCCAGTATCGCACGCTCCATCGCACGCTGAGGTACTTTAATCTTGTGAACCAGTCCAATGGTGAGTGTCCACGTCTCGGCTCCGTATGTCAATACGGGTAGGACACACTGGTCAAATACTTTGGTCTTTAATGATTGTGGAATCGCCGACTCGAAGATGTGACGCAGCTTGCCGTATGCTGCCCAGCCCAGACGAATCCTCCTATTGCCCTCCCGATTGAAGTTTAACTATTTAACATTGGTCGTTAATCCGTAGTAAGACTCCAGTTGAGATGACCCAATCTGTCGAAAATTATCTCTCCCACAACAATAAAGAATATCTAAAAACCTTTTCTATTTTGTGTAAACATTTAAAATAATTCTTAGACTGTAACATTGTTAATATTATGAGAAGCGCGTGACAAAATTGTACAGTTGCAAATTACGTACGTTTTTCCAGTGCATTTTGAATATTTCTAAAAGTGCCTGTAACCATCGTAATGACATTTGTTTATTGATTTACTAGCTGAAGCGAGCAACCTCGTCTGCAACTCTTATTACTCGTAGCGAGAACGAATTTGCTTACCATAAAAATCGTTATAGTCAGCCTACTTTTGGACATAGACATGCTGTCGTGGGTTTTTTTTCGGAACTTTTAATATGGAACAATTCTTTAATACATTATTTTTATGAAACTTTAATCGTATACGCAGTGCACAGCATGGAAACTTTCAAAGGGAATTATTTGCTGACGTTTTTGCTAAATTTTTCATCAACACTCAGTTCCTTTTGCTTGAAGCGTGATGATATATAGCCCGTAGCCTTCCTCGATAACTCGGCTATGTAACAATGAAAGATTTTTTCAAATTGGATCTGTAGCTTCAGAGATTAGCACGTTCAAACAAACAAACAAACAAGCTCTTCAGCTTTACAATATTGATACAGATTAGGTGAACCTTATTCCGTAGATTTTCTTGATTTGGGTGATGTTGCATTGTGTATGGCAGGTGCTTCATCATCATTGACAGCCTTTAATAGTTCACTACTGGACATAGGCCTCTCCTTAGCAAGGAGGTTTTGTCCTACTATAGTATACTGGCCAGACGGATTGTTATAGGGCTTGTTTCAAGATTTCCTTCTCTTTACAGTGATGTTGTCTTGCATATTTTGCTCCCTTAGTCGCCTCTTACGACACCCACGGGATGAATAGGGGTGGTAAAACTCTATATTCTCAATCCGTCACTACACGGAGTTTAAGCCTTACAAACGGATGCCTTCGTCAATATACTGTCTTAAAAACCTTTATTATTTTTTAAAAGCCTATCCAATAAATAATATAAAGTTGTTAAATAAAAGCTACCTGTATAATCAAAGAAAAATGTTTCCATGACTGGCCTGTTGATTTAGTGTAAGAATCCCTGATTGCTTAACCGTAGGTAGTGGGTTCGGTTACCACTCACGACAAATAATGATGCAATATACGTGGCCATTTGTACTCTCTGGGTGTAATTTATTTATAATATGTATGTATTTAGAGATATATAAGTATGTTTAATAGCAATCTGGTTACCATAGTACAGGTTCTGCCCACTCTGATATGAGACGCGTGATTCTTTTATTCTCTTGGCAATATGTAACGTAATCTATACATATAAATAAAATTGGAGTGTCTGTTTGTAATATTGAAATAACCGCTTTTTTCTACATGCATATTAAATTTAAAAAATTCTAATTTTTGTCTATCTCTCTATCTGTTTGTTCCGGCTAATCTCTGGAACTGCTGGCCCGATTTCGACGGAGATTTCACTGACAGATAGCTGATGTTATAGGGAAAAACTTAGGGTAACGTTTTAGAATTTTGAAATTATAAAAAATTCCACGCGGACCAAGTCGCGGGTGTAGTTAGTAAGGGCTAAAATTATAACTTTCACCATGTAAAAGCTTATTACATCTCTGTTTACCTCTTAAATATGAAAGTGTAATTGTATAGTATGGGGTATATGGGCATATTGTAATCATATGGATATGATGTCATAAATAATTATTCCATTCATATATCAACAAGATCGCCTTTTAGATTGGCAATCGTTAATGATGCTACGTAAATAGGTTCACAATACTTTATCTACGAAATCGACTTCCCACCATACTGTAACATCCACAGATTAAACTATTTTAAACTTTTGAAAGTTTTGGCTTTTAGCGCGGGTGGAAAAAATGATGAGAGTGAATTTTTTCGATGCGCGCGCGCACTGACAGAAAAAAGCAACAGTCTGAAGTTAGTTGCACGGTCTGAAGTTAGTTGCGTCAAAGAAGTGTAACTTCTTACGTGCGTACATGATTACAAACACTCTTTTTTCATTTTTTTTGTCCACGGTTGGGCAAACCTAGTGTAGGGCGCCCTGCCGCACGATGGACCGACGACTTGAAGAAGGTGGCTGGCAGCGGATGGATGCGAATTGCCCAAGACCGGGATGGTTGTCGCTCCTTAGGAGAGACCTTCGTTCAACAGTGAACGCCGATAGGTTGATTTGAAACTATTTTATAACACGAACCTATCGTTCTCCGTGTGGTGATGAAAAATATGGAGTATCACCATACGTATCCGTGGATGTTGATAGAACTGACTAATAGAACACACACAGACATTGTACACAGAAGGAAAATTTGAAACAAAACCTTTGCCGACCCACCTGTCCAGTGTGGTATAGTCGACCAAAACCTTTTGGTTACGAATCGATCTATGTCCAACTGTGGGCTAATAAATACTGTTGATTATTAATTAAGATATCGAACCCACAATATGTCCAACAAATTGTCACCTGCGATGGTAGTTTCAAACCTTACCAAAAACAGATTATCCTTTCACCTACAAACGGGCAAGACTTTTTTTTTTATTTCTGGAGTCTACCAAAGTGACTCTACTCTGCCTGATGGAAAGCATGAATAGAATCCAAAAGTTGTAGTCACCATACTCATTGTGAATGCTGACAATGCAGTATGGTGACCCACACTATGGCAGCCTATTACGATTTTATACACCTCACTTGGGGACGTAAAAGACACGACAGTCATCGTAGCATTCTATTGCACACACTTACCACGACAACTGTCACCTTGCATCAATGGACCTCCGGTTAATTGTGACTCCTGAGTTGCAAACGTCCATGAATGACGGTGCCCGGTTACCATCACATCCTAATTTCTTTCTCTTTTTTCAAAGTAACACCAGAAATGACTGCAAATATAACATATACAATTTACATTTTTATCCGACGAAGGCGAAGCCAAGAGACAAGAAGTTACGGCAATCTATGTATGTTTGTATGTTCCACCGTAACGTCTGTACTACTGATTTTAATCAATGATAAATCATTGACCAAATTTAAATCCTAGATTCTAACCTCAAAAAAACTAAACCGAGATGATCATCACGTGTTTGGTACCAAAAGAAAAGTCTTGGTGGGCACATTTCCCTCGCACTACGATCCCGGGTCCTTTAAGCGGGGTGTGAAGAAGCATCTCACTAGACCGCCAAAGCGTGGGCCGCCATACTGCATTGTCTGGTCAATGAGTATGGCGACCACCACTCTTGAATTCTATTCATGCTTTCCATCAGACATAGTAGAGTCGCTTTGGTAGTATCCAAAAAAAAATATTACAAATATATCGTACTGTTTAAGTCAAAATATACGTTTAAAATGCAGTTGAACATTCCAAACGGGGCAGTCGTTTCAGTTAACGTTTCTATTTATACTTATTGGTGACCTGGGTTTTACCCTTTTTTAGAATGCGAGTAAATATTCCATGGTAAGGATATATGGCCGTTTGGGAACGGTAAAGTGTTATATAAAAAAAAAGTTTAAAAAACTATCACTGACTTCGTACAAAAAGGGTTTTGAAAAGGTTCTTTTTTGTCTCGTCCTTTTTTAGACCCCTTTTTTGTACGAAATGGGGTTTTAGTTTTTTAAACTTTATTTTATTATCGTGTCCTTGTATATTTGGGATCTTTTGAGAAGATTTTAGGCAGTAAGCTGTTATTCAAGTGTGGCACAATGTGTGTTGATTTAATCTCAAACAAATAAATCTGAAGACGGATTCTCTGTAATCTGTGTAGTAGTGTGCGTTTGAAGATATCGAGATTGTTTATCGTGTCTTGTATAGCTGAGTGCGTTACCTGCACGGCGTCCTTCGAACCATCTGGAGGGCATAGCTTCGATAGTCTAACAGTTCACTACTGGACATAGACCTCTCCTTACAAAAGAGGTTTTGGTAAGCTTACGGCTTTATAACTAGTAATTGGGTAGATGTCTGTATCGTAAATAAATATCAATGTCCGCTTCATTAAAACTAATATCGTGAAACATCTCGGGAAATACAATTAACACAGCTTTTTATTATTATTACGAATTTCAATCAAATACACAGTGGAATATATTGTTCAATTGAGTAGTCTAAAACAGTGACGTCACAATTTGGTATTTAGTACGTTTTTCACACAAAATTGTCGTTTTGACAGATGATAAAAAGTAACTAATTTGACTAAGGTGTCATCTAGACTATTACATTTAGGATTTGTGCTTTACTTTTTATATTAGGTACCTGTCTAACAAATGTATAGCAATATTAATAAAAAAATTCTCACATCTTACACACGGACGTCTGATATCAAATTAGGCCGTATATACTTACATAGACATTTATAAATCACACTTAGACATGGAACAGATGATCGTAAACATCACACAATTAATTGTTTTGGATGGAATTTGAACCTACGACCGCTGACTTAACAGTCAAGTTCCCTAACCAGTAAGTCAAAAAGCACATCAACTACATTACATTAAGCAATTAATTAAAATTTCTTTAAAAACATTTATAAACTGCAATATGAAATTTAAAATTTCAGTTATGTGACCCTACAGGACAACTTGTGCTGACCTTGACCGTCAATGGTAGACATACATTCCTGAATTAAACGGATCGACTCTTCCTTCTCGTACAAATCAGTTAAAACCTGGAACTCACTACCAACGCTCATGTTTCTGTCCTATTATGATCCCGGGTTATTTAAGCAGGGGGTGGAAAGACATCTCACTAAGCCGCCATAGCGTGGATCACCACAGTGCATTGTTTACGTTTGCAATGAGTATGGTGATCTTTTGGATGCTATTCGCGCTTTCCATAAGGCAGAATAAAGTCACTTTGGCAGACTTTTATAAAAAAAAACATTTACTCCAATCAAATCAATCCAGGCACCAATCCACGCCAAACCAGGTCCACTTCCTTTGACGTTCCTTCTGAAAGAAGGAATTCATCAGATAGAGCGCCTGGGCCTCGAGGAAATTTACCAGCATTTGACCCCGTCGATTTCTGTGCCCATAGCCGAACGGTCTTACCCCGTTCGTAATCATGTACTCCCGCTTTCGCGTTGAAATCGCCCATGACAACTATGAAAGAAGTGTTGGTACGTGACAGAGGCTTAGCTATGTCTTCGTACATGGCTTCAACCGTCAGAATGTGTGGACGTGGGTGCGTACACTTGTATAATCTTATATAAGTACGATACCCTTTACGATACACTGCTATTTACCCCACTAGACCCTAATTTACTTACCCATACTGTTGACATGCGTAAGATTTTTGGATAAGATTAGATTTGTAGGTTATGATAATATTGTGACCAATTATTATTACGTCATATATATGCCTACCATTTTATTTGCTTTGAATCAATTAACGTAAGCTAACTGTATCCTGCCACGTTGTGTGTACTCTGTGGTTGCATTAATGACTAAAGTGTAAAGTGTGGCGTGTCAAGATTTGAGCGCAATTGGTGAAGTTTTTAAATTTTAGAAATGTTTTGTCTCTGGTCTAGCGGTTAACGTATGCGACCGAATATCTAAAGGTTTTGGGGTAAACGATTGCTGGATCAACCTACCAAAGTTTAATTACAATCTGTTCAATTGCTTTTATTTTATTTTTTAAAAGACAACGTCCGCACTAGGAATAAATCCTGTGTCGCGGAGGACTTTACAAACACAAGAACACAAGTAACACCCAGAATCAGAACAACAATTTGTGAATCACGCAAAGTTGTGTTGAACCCACAACACTCAGTGCAGTAGAGAGTGGTGTGGTGACCGCTTGAACCACTAGACCAACTGTGCAGTCGAATAGTTTCGGAACGCATGGAGGACAAACCTACAAACATTAATATTTTTATGTAGACACTAGATAAAAAAATATCATTCAAATCTGTTCGATAGGTCTAAAGATAAGCACGCTTAAACAAGCAAACAACAAAAAATATTTCCTCTTGATTACATAATAGGTACTAATACCTACTAAGTACATTAGTGTGTACCAAGATTAACGGCACGGTTGAATTAATGGTTTAAGCGGTCATCTCGCTGCTTCTTACTGCGTTGAGTGGGTTCGATACCCACATGGGACAACACTGTCAGATTCACTAGAAAAAAGCGCGGTTATGGAACGATATATGTACGAAGGTATTCTCAAATTGCATTAGTTATTCTCGTATTACGTATTCAACGTTGACTATAACGTGATTATGCCGTATTGGGACCGAAAGTTGAATCGGCATTCTGCTAATCTTATGCCTCCTATACTCGCGAAGTTGCTTGGCAAATTATTCTAGATAGTCGACCGGGGCAAGGTAAAATTTGACGAGGTAAGCCGAAGTGACTCTACAGTATTTTATTCGCCTAACATCGTCTAACTTCGCGAGTAGAGAACAGAGCAGAACTTCATGACTATCTTCTTCTGTCCACACAAATAGGACCTGCTTAGAATTAAATAATAAAAACCTCACACACGGCCATTTAGTCCCAAACTAGGCAGAACCTGTGCTATTGTAACCAGACTGTTAATAGACATACATAGGCCTGATTTTTTTTTTATGAGACAGCAATTATTTAACAAATAGCATCTGTTTCTGTCAATTTTTATATTTAGTAAGTCTTTTAGTATTCAAGTCTTCGCCGTGATGAAATTTGTGATAAAAAAAATAAAAAATGTAGATGAAATACCATGAAGTCCTTAAAATTCAATTTAATTTTTTTTTTAATTTTAAGAGCTTGCCAAAGTGATTATACTCTGCCTGATTGAAAGCATGAAATAAATTCCAAGAGTTGTGGTCATCATACTTATTGTGAATGCAGAAAATGTAACATGGTGATCCACACTGTAGTGGCCTATTGAGATGCTGTTTCGCACTCCGCTTCGGGACGTAAAAGGCATGACAGCCATCATGGCAGTATAAGGTTCACACACTTACGATAACTATCACATCTGTAGCAATGGGCCTCCGGTCTCACACTCACCAACGAAACACGACAGCACGGATGCTGTCACTTTAGGTTGGTCTTCTGTGAGAGGGTAGTACTCCTTGATCGCGTCGGCCCAATCATGCCGACATCAGCGTGGTTCTACTACCTAATCTCTGTGACAGTTGCCACTAGTGTCACTTTAGAACGTATCAGATATTATAACATATTACACTTCATTTGTGATAAAACTGGCACGTTAACAATAAAAATATAAAAAAAATCGCTTGTTCAAAGTCACTTCATCGGTTTCGTTGACATCTGTCACAGAGATCAAGCTATATTTTAACACTCATACACATAAAATCACGCCTCCTCCACGAGAAGCAGGCAGAAGTATATTAAACGCCCACTTCGCCAGCGTTTTGGTCCCAGTTATATTGTAAAGACTAAATATTTCTCAATACATATATGACATAGATAAATTACACCCAAACACAATAAATATTCGCGTTATCACATAGAGACTTGTCCCGAGTGGGAATCGAATAAAACTTTATGCTGGATGCTCTTCCTCAAGCAGCAGCTTACTCTTGTTAACAAACTCTACCATGTTTCATTTATTGTTTACACGGCCTATTCAACTACATAATCAATCCGCAATCTCTGCACCGACTACACGCTTGGCCTAGTGGTTTAAGCGGTCGCCACGCCACTCTCTGCTACGCTGAGTGTTGAGGGTTCAAACCCCACATGGGACAACACTTTGTGTGATCTGCAAACTGTTGTTCTGAGTCTGGATGTTCTTTGTGTCCGTTTCTTGTAGGTTTGTAAAGTCCCCGCGATACAGGATTTACTATTTAAAAAAAAAAAAAATAAAAGGGAAAAAAACTCATCAAGAATTAAAAAAGTGCATATATTTCGAATAATAACAATAATTAGGGGATGTTAGCCAAATAGTCTTTGACATGACCTGGCTCCAGTCTACGGAACCCGCTAGCATCACAGATGCCCACTTCTATATTGTCCGCTGTCATCTGACCTTCGAAACCTTCCTTCAGAGTGAGGATCGCCGTGTGAACTGCATCATCCAGTTCTAATTCTTCTGTATACCTGGAAATAACATTATAATGATGTAAAAAATTGATATATTGTTAGATGGTATTATGATTCAAATGGTCACCTCCCCGTTTCCTACTGCATAGATATTGTGAGCTCGACTTCTATATTAGACATATGATGATGACGTACTCTTAGCTTATTTCGGCCTCGGCGGTCAGTCTCAACGGACAACAGACAACTACGGAAGAGATATTATAGTGCACGAGTGTGTGCGCAAACACAAGTGCACTCTCTGTTCCCTCACTTTCACAATCCAATGGTACGGCTATTCAACACGACCGGAGAAAAATCAAGAGTAGGTCCGACAAGTTTACATTCTCTCCAAAGCACAGGGCTTAAAACTCCAAGTTCCAAATTCTGGGCTGGTCTTAAGGGTTCTACAATAAGAAAAACTCAATAACACTTCTGGGCCGGACCTGCCTTTCCAGGCCGCCATAGCGTGGGTCGCCATACTGCACTGTCTCCATTCGCAGTGAGTACGGCGACCACCGCTCTTGGATTCTATTCATGCTTTCCATCAGGCAGAATAGTCACTTTGGTGGGTTGTCTTAAAAAAAAAAACCCGGGAATCAAACCCAAGCCCTCTTGATCAGCAGTTGCGCACTTTAACGGATGAACAGGCAGGACAAAGCAGTCAAATGGATACGTATTGTCAGATAACGCCACTTTCCATTGTAATGAGAAGAGTATAGAGCAGTTATTACTCATGAAGACCAACAGCACTATAAAATAGGGGTGAAATTGGCTCGACCGGGGCAGTACTACCCTCTCAGACCAACTTGAAGCGACAGCATTCATGCTGGAGTGTTTCGGTGGTAAATGAGAGACCGGAAGCCAGGGTAGGGGATGACAGTTATTGTGGTAAGTCTGTGAGCCTGCTGCCATACTATCTGTTATGCCTTTTACGCCGCAAGTGGGGCGTGAAACAGCATCTCACTAGGCCAGTGTGGCCACCCTACCATATGTAAATTTGGTGACCAGGTGACCATATCTCTTGGATTCTATTCACGCGTTCCATCAGGCAGAGTAGTCACTTTAGCAGGTTTTTAAAATTGCGTTTGAATGGATTTTTATTACGTTGCAATTTATAAGATGAAACTGCCTCTATTAGCAGAAAAACTTTTATGATATTTAAAAACTTCAGTAAAGAAATAGATATTTCATTTTCTTATAGATTGTGTATGAAACTTAACACAGATGAAACTGGAAAATAACTTATTATAAGTGAAGAAAGTAAAAAAAAAAACAGAGTGTGTGTACTCAAGTACGCACGCAAGTTAGTATAACTTGCGTAACAATCCAAAAATAAAAAAAAATGTTAGCAACTAACTTCAGACTGTTGCTTTTTTCTGTCGGTTTGCGCGCGTACCGTAAAAATTTACTCTCATCATTTTTCCCAATTGCGCCAAAAGAAGTATAACTTCAAAAATGGTTGAATTTCGGGCAATAGCACTTAGCCAGTACTGATCGTTCAAACTACGTTTCCTAAGAATCACTCACAATAGCATTTTCCAAGCCATCCCATATTATGTGTAGAAGCATAAGTCTCCTACATCAAGAATGTGATTTTTCAACTCATATGTGTCATTCATACCTCTTTTCCAAGAAGGTTTTGCCATTATTGAAGTTCTTGCCCATAGCAGTGGCCTTCCACGCGAAGTAGGCGCCAGAAGGATCACACTGGAACAGGTATGGTCTATCCGAGTCCCAGCCACAGATCAGAAGGGACACACCAAACGGACGGACTCCACTGTAAGAATAAAAAACAAATTACTTATTAAATGTTACACACATTACTTGGATATATTCTCCTATCAGCTTAGTAGTTAGTGGTCCTGACTGCTGAAACAGAGTTGCAGCTTTGATTCCGCTCCTGACCCCCAGAGAAATAATTGTGGTATCTGCATCATATGACTTTTGTCTAGGTGTAATTTATCTATAATGAGTATGTATTTGTGCGCGTTTTCCATGTGGTACAGGATTAAAAATACAAAATGTCACCACCTGTGTTTGTCTCACGGGTGTCATAGAAGACAACTAAGGAAACCTATGCAGGACAACATCACTGCAAAGAGAAGGAGAATTTGAAACAAATCCTATAACCAACCCATCTGGCAAGCGTGGTATAGTAGGCCAAAACCTCCTTGCTAAGTAGAGGCCTATGTCCAGCAGTGGACTGATGATGTATTTGAATATTAAGTGTGTTTATCAGCAGGTTAGGTATTTGAATATTAAGTGGTAACTTAGTCTGGGATCAGAAGACTGTGTGTACCACCATTCTCATCATCATTACAATCGAGGACATTACTCTCTTCTCGCTTTTCCCCAACTAACTTTCCTGCAGATGCAGTGCTTTTGCAAAGAAACCAATAGTTTTTGTTATAATTATAATAATAGTCATATTTCAGACATGTGACACACAATGCCATCTAGTCCCAAACTAAGCTTATACTAGACAACTGGTATAAATAGATTTATACTTTTTTTTGTAAATACATAGAAACCAACTCCGAAAAAAATACTTGCAGATCATATAAACATTTGGTACGGCCTGGGTATTGAACCAGGGACCTCAAGCGCAGTAGTCGCATATGCTACTGCGTCATTGAAGCAATTGTCATCGTCAGATAATTGTTTTTATGGTTATCCAAAAACATGACACAAACCATTTTAAGTATTTATATAATATACTTAAAAATATATAAGTATAGTAGATAGAAAAGAAAAATGGAGCTATGGAAACAGGTACTCCTAATGTCTGATAGGGAATAAAATCAAGAATTCAAAAAAATCTTGGAAAATGTTTTTTTTTATAGAAGCCTACTTAATGAAGCCGCAGCCTTCATTGCGAATGAAGACAATGCAGTATGGTGACCTACTGAGATGCTTTTTCACACCCACTTAAAGAACCGGGATCGTAGAAGGAGAAAGAAACATAAGTTTCAGACCAGCTGATTTGCACAGAAAGGTAGAGACAAACCGTTTATTTGGGGATCGTATGTCTACCATTCTAAAACGATGACTTCCAAGATGCCAGTGTAACTAACCATTGTTTGAAAGTGTTCGTAAATATTCGTTTATGCATGTATAATATGTTTAAATGTGCAGTTTTAACGGAGACCAACAAACTATGCAGGAGATATAATATAGGAGATATAATATTTCACAAGTGTGTACAGGTACACTCTCTGTTCCCTCACTGTGACACTCCCATGGAACGGCTATCCCACACAACCAGGAAGAGATCAGGTGCAGGATCATGCCATGGATCGTGCCAGCTTTACATGCTCTTCGAGGCATGAGGGTTCAAACTCTGGGCTGTTAGAAAGCATTTCTAGCCAGAAAAATTCAATAACAATTAATGTATGAGTATGTTTATTAGCAGTTGAGTTCCGACAGTACAGGCTCTCCCTAGTATAGGATCAAACAGCCATGTAAGATATGTCAAGTAATTATTATTTAAGTATTTCAGAAATTCTCACCCCGATTGAGTATACTCCTGCATGACTGTAGCAACTCTCTGGACGAGTTGAGCAGTTGGTATGGGCTCATGGTACATTAAGTAATACTGCTGGGCCATTTTACGAGCTTGTGTGACGAGCAGGCGGTAATCTGGTCCCATTCCGGAGTACACCATACCTGAAATATATCCAGTTATATTGCTTAGTATTTCTAACTTTATATATATGGGTACTTGACAGTAACCTCTTTGAGCTTTGTTATATTTTATATCACAGATTTGGTATCCTTTAGTCTAGTTACCTGACTCAACTGTTTTTTTTTTTTAACTTTTTTCTATATTGTATTACATCAAACAGTCTTTAAAATTCCATTGCTGGCCATAGGTCTCTCCTTATAAAGAATGTTTTGGCCTCCTATAGCACACTGGCCCAAGGGGCTGGTAGTTTCTTTAAAAAATTTCTCTTCCCAGTTCTATTGTCTTGTGTTGTTTGCTCTCTTAGTTGGCACAACCATGGCTTAAAAATGGGTGATGATACTCCATATTTTTAATCTAGCACCATACCAACATCTTTCAGACAATTACATTCCTAAGAAGGGTTTTTGTCAGAGAGGTGTTCAGCACCAAAAGAAACTCTCCAATATTGCAACTTCAAGTTGAAAATGGAAAAGGATAAAATATCAACTTAAGTATTTATTAGATGATAAGTTTGTATTATGTGTACTTCGTTAATTCCAAATCAACACCACTTGAAACGCACCTACTTCCTATTTTCTTGATATCACCCAAAGGTTGAGTGGTCAATCCACCTATGTACACAAAGTGCATGATCTATAAATAAATAAAGAAGATGATCATGAGCTCATAATCATGCGGATAAAATACTTTTTGTTGTCTAAATATGCATGTTGTTAACAATCCTTTAAATTATGCAACTCACCGATATGTCCAGTGATCATTTCAACTTTATTGACACTGTGTTCATCGTATAGGATGCTCTTGTGCTTATTCTCAGTTGCAATCACGACACCATTGGAAGCTGGAACATTAAAGTATAGAAATTATCAAAATTTGCACAGTCATACAAATGAGCACAAATATTTTAATGGATCAAACAATGATTAAAAATGCAGTTTTAGTATTCCTATATCACTTTAAGTAATAGTAACTTGCTGCAAAATTATGTAGTTATTGGACAAGTTGTCCAAAACACAGACGCCATAATAACCTCTCTTTCGGTAACAACCTACCTTTAATTCCGACGGAGGTACCGCCGGCGGCAACGGCAGCTAACGCATATTCGATTTGTACTAATTTCCCTGAAGGGCTACGGAAAAAAAATACGACAAATTAATAAAAATCAAACAGAGCAAAGCCGTAGAAGCTTTGTTGAATAAACTTAGAAATAAGAATAGAAATATATCAGTGCAATTCGAAATATTAACACAGTGTCGTAAAACGCAATTATAGGCTATTAAAGCTCAAAAAGTTTGTAATTATATTTAATTTTTACCTAAAAGTTGTGAGAGAGAAACTGTAACGCTCAGACGCCATGATTACAAAGCAGAATGTCAAATTTTGGTACTGTCATTCATGTTGCCGGCGATTGCAGAACGTCAAAAATACGTTTAGTTTCATTGTTAAAGTCGGCTTTACGTACTATTTTTTATGAAAATCCAACAAATACACATACTTACTTCTAAATTCATATAGAATTAGACAGATTCGATAAAAATTCTCACTCATATTATAATATTTTTCAAATTTGTAAGAGAATCTAACAAGTTAAATTTTAAGCAAAAGAATAAGATCCAAACACACTACCTGTCATTCATTGGTTAAATTTGGACCAATTAGAATCAAAAGAATTTCGCTCAATAATTTGACTGACATTACTGTGTATCGAAACCGTGTTAGATTTCTATTTATAATTTCATTGATCTTTCAGTGAAAAGCATTGATAAACTACTAACCGATATGTTAGGAGGTCTCAGAGGTTTATCACCGTCATCAGAAACGATGTCTGAAGGCACTTTAGAGAGAAATCGAATAGAAAAAGCCCTTATATCTAAGACACCAACGCATAGCCAGCTCTTCCAAAGAAATATTGGTGTTAAAAATTATTCTGATAAGAATGGCAATGATGTGACGAAGGCTGTTCATAAAGGACGAAAGACATTTGCATTTTGGACGCTAATTTGTTTGTTGTTTATCCTCGCTATTGGAAATTTAATGTTGACTTTTACTATCCTTGCTGTGTTGAGACTCGGACAAGGTAAAAAAATTTAGTCTTTGGTATTTATATTTTCTTTGTGTTATGTATGTTGTGTTTATTACGCACACATTGTAAGATAAAATCAGTGAATATATAACAAATATCAATCTTGGTGCTTTTAATATTAAACTGCCTTGTTAGTCTAGCAGTTAGCGTAAACAACTGCTATTCAAGAGGTCTTGGGTTTGATTTCCAGATCGGACCAAAGATTGGTATTTTTCTGTTTATACATATACTGAATAACAGCTTAGAGTTAGGAAGTTGAAGTTTTAACCCCCATACTATGAAGAGTATGTGTAGCCGTCGGTCCTCCAGCCAGATATCGCCCTGGTCATGTCTGATAACTGTTCAATCAGATTGCGAGAGTAAGGAAGCAAGAGTGCATCTGTGTTTGCCTAAACTAGAAAAAAATATTTCATTTACTTTCCACCATAATGTGTCATACAGTCTACCTATCTATATATATATAAAAATGAATGTTTGTCTCTCTGTGTGTCCTTTATATATTATGTATATAATCTTATGATAGGCATAATAGCAGCATAATTTAAAACCTTTATGAGAGCTAGTCTGCACTAGGCTCTATACCTGTTTGAAGGTAAAATGTGTGTGTTGCTGTTGAAGTTAAAGTTTCATAGAAGTAAAGTACAATAGAATGGTTTCCCTTTCTCTTTAGTTCTAAAAAAAGTCTATGAGAGCATATTTCTATCTTGTAAGGTCATTGATTATGGCTTTCTTTGTCGTAAACAAAATCTACGGTAACTTTCACAACAAAATGATTTTAACTATACCACCTAAGCCAAAATCAATTAAACTGTTTAGACTACAGGATGTGCTAAAGAAAACCATTCATACATACACTTCAAAAATTAACCCTTAAATTAAATTAACCTATTGATGCAGGGGTGACAGTTGTTGTGGTGTGTGTAATACCATGATGACTGTCATGCCTTTTACATCCCTCAGTGAGGCGTGAAAAAGCATCTTATTATACTAGGCCACCATAGTATGGGTCACCATACTTCATTGTCTGCATTTGCAATGAGTATAGTGACCCCAACGGTTGGATTCTATTCATGCTTGCCATCAGGCAGAGTAGAGTCGCTTTGGTAGGCTCTTAAAATAAAAAACCCTCCTGAGGCAGCTGGGTAACCAACAATAGGCAAAAGCTGGTGTAAAATAAACCAGTAAATAGTATTAAAATCTCTATTACTGATACACAAATTGTTGCTTATTTGGTTCTTACAATTTCAGGTATGGAGAGTATGGAATTTTTACCAGAACACAACGCAATTAAATTCTTTGGAGACACTGTCCTTGAGCACTTGTACAAGAAAGATGGGCTGATAGAGAGCTTCCGAGACACTCCGATGACAATCACTAGTGAAAATGGATCTGTGTTGTTTAATTTACAGATTAAGTATGTATAATAATAATAATTTCAATCAATTTCACCCCACGGCAGTCTGATCTCAAAGTAGGTAGAACCTGTACTATGATAGCCAAGTCGCTGATTAAAATACTTTAGTGTTTTTAAATACATATGTATTCTAGCTAAATTTCACCAAGACACAGAATAAATAATCGTACTCATCACAATCATTTATCTTGGGAATTAAACCCACTATCTCCAGCTGAGCGGTTATGGTCACTACTCAGTCTCTTAAGTCAAAACTGGTACAGCAATTTTTGAAAATTACTGACTAAGTGAAAAGCCGTTCTGTGTACGGATTAAGAATACCTAGTGTCACCATCCACACTCATGGCATTGGCGTCGTAAGAGCCGATTAAGTGGCGACGAAGAGTAATTTAAAAGTTGCAAAACCCACTGAGCGGTAAACCCACTCCGATAGCTATGAGTGCCGTCTCGTTGCTCCGACATCCTCCGCGCGACACGACTGCGCTATGATTCACTTGTTTATTTTAATAACCTGCCAAAGTGACTACTCTGCTTGATGGAAAGCATGAATAGAATCCAAAAGTTATAGTCACCATACTCATAGCGAATGCTGACGGCCTATTACTATTTTTATGCCTCACTGGGGACGTAAAAGACATGACAGTCATTGTAGCATTATATTGCACACACTTACTACGACAACTATCACCCTTGCATTAATGGGCCTCCGGTCTCGCACTCACCAACGAAACATGACATCACGGATGCTGTCGCTTTAGGTTGGTCTTCTGTGGGAGGGTAGTACTGCCCGTTCATGCTGAAATCGGCGTGGCTCTACTATTGTATGCCGTTGCATCAAATGCAGTTGTATTCTGAAAGGCTTTAGGTTGAAAATAAATTATTACTGAATTAATTTCTTTGCCACCGCTCCATCCATCGGCGCTGACCCTTAGGGGACATACGGACAACATCACTGCAACGAGAAGGATAACTAGAAACAAATCCTATAGCAAATTGTCTGGTCAGCGATATATAGTAGGCCAAAACTTCCTTGTTAACTAGAGACCTATGTCCAACAGTGGACTATTATACGTTTTTAATGTTGATGATGAGTGAAAAGCAAGAAAAGAATTGCTTAACACAAGTTTTCTATGGCTCTAAATATCATTCAGGTCAAGCTGTTTGCGCTGAATCACTACCACAGTCTAAATTGCACCTTATTATGATTGAGTAAGAGTGGTTATTCATTTACCCAGCTTTACCATTCTGTATCAAAAAATTCGTCTACAGCCTTTCGTAGTCCACTACTGGACATAGGCCTCTCCATAGAAAGGAGGCTTTGGCTTCCTATACCACACTGACCAGAAGCGTTGGTATAAGGTATATTTCAAGGTTTTCTTTTGCAGTGTCGGCTCTTACGACACCCACGACATGAGTAGTCGTGATGACACTTTGTCTGAAGGTTTTATTATTTCTTTTCAGACCCTCTCGTTATGAAAACAAACTCACAGTGAATACATCAGGAATATTCGTACGAGGGGTAAATGCCTTAGAGCTGATTGACCCTGATTCTGGAGAGGTGATCTTCAGCACTGCATCTGCTGAGATGAATATTCCCGATGGTGTTAAGAATCTTCATGCAAGGGTAGGTGGCATTGGATATGTTGTTCATCAATCATCAAGCCTTTAACAGTTCACTGCTGGGTATAGGCAGTGGCCTTTTTTTATTATTATTTTTATTTTATTTAACGTTTTCATATATATTGCAGCAAATATCAGTAAAGCGGATAACAGCACCAGTGGATGAAGATCTCAACCTTCGAACAGAGAGTTCAGCCCACCTAAGAGGAGCAGAAGGCACTCACATGGAGTCAAAAGAACTATTCTGGAGTGCTGACCAGGATATCTACCTGAAATCCATTAATGGTTCAATAGTTTTGAGCGGGAAGGAAGGTGTTTTTATTGATGTACGGTATCTCCCTATAGCAGTGACTTTGAATAAGACAGACAAGTATAGCCAGGGTACGGGACAGTTTAAAGTGTGTGTCTGTATGCCTCAAGGCAAGCTGTTCAGGATAGCAGTTCCCACAGGGCAAAAGGTGACTTGCTCTCATATAAATATGACTGGGGATATGAACCCTTGTGTCTAGACCACATTGGTACTGGTATAGGATGGGCCACGAATTGATAAACTTTTCAAAAATCGTGTAAAAAAACCATTTGATATATTATAAAAATTGTTTATTTACAAGATAGCTAATTAGTTAGAATTTGTTTTTTAAAAATTACATCGTCTAAATGGCCACCGTTTCGACGTTTGCACTCTTCTAAGCGAGCACCGAAATTTTCGAATACTCGTCGGCAAAGAGACCACGAGATCGCCGACATCTTCGCTAATTTTTCTTTTAGTTGACGTAGTGTATTTGGTTTATTGATGTAGATGTAGACCCCTTAAAAAGAAGTCTACAGGGGATGGATCTAGTCTTTTGGGTGGCCATGGAATGTCGCCTCATCTGGAAATCAGCTTTTCCGGAAACATGTCCTTGACCAGCAGAGGCTCATTGGATGTGTAACAAGTGGCTCCATCTTGTTGAAACCATGTGTTACGATTGTAGCCAGCAAACTCCAGTAGCATCAGTCCCCAGAACTCCCGAAACATGTTTACACGGGATGTTAGATTTGAATGCTAACGAATTCTTGGCCCACCATATATTATGAAGAATGTCACCTCTTAGCTCCTAAACAGATACACCGATATTAATAATTTTATTTTATTTAGAAATTAATCTAGTTATTGAAAAGGTAGTCCAGCTAGATACGGGTCCTATTTGAGCACCTGAAAGTTCAGACACGACACTCGAGACCTTGGATGGGTCCAGAACTATACATGCTTATATGAAATATAAATGCAACAGGAAGAAATTTCTCTAGTCAATACTTTTATTGGGTTTCTTTTGCTAGTCATGTAGACAAGGAAGTCACCATAGTAGTGAATCACTAATTGTTTGTAAAACTGTTATAAATAAAATAATCTAGTCAAATTGTTTCATTTTATCAAATAAATAATAATAAATAAATATTTCGGTCATTTAACACACAACGTCATCTAGTTTCAAACTAAGCAGAGCTTGTGCTATGATAACTAGACTGACTGATAGAATACTTATATACTTTTTTTTTGTAGATACATACATATTATACATAGACGACACCCAAACTTCGAAACAAATTTTTGCATATCATATGCAAAAAATCATACAAACATTTGGTCCGACCCAGGAATCGAACCCGAGACCTTAATCAAAGCAGTCGCTTTCACTACCGCTACGCCACTGAGGCAGTCAACTGTATATTTTTGCCTACCTCGTTGGTCCAGTTGTTAGCTTATGCGATTACCGATCAGGTCTCGGGTTCTATGTCCGGGTCGGCCCAAAACAGTGTTAGAGTTTTTCTGATTATAGAATTGTTAATATAGGAAGTTTGAGTCTTAAAACTCGTGCCTAAGAGTGCGTAAAGTCATCAGTTCTGCAGCTCCGACACGCCCGGGGTCTCACCCCGGACGTGTCGGGCGTGTCGGATAGCTGTCAAATCAGATTATGAGAGTGAGAGAACAGAGGGTGCACCTGTTTGTACACACTCGTGCACTATAATATCTGCTGCGTAGTTGACTGTTAAGAGACTAGTCACTGGCCAAAGTCAGCTAGGAATACATCCTTTTTTATAAGTCCAATCATTGTTAGTGTGGAGGGACGGATATCATATCCCTCCAACGCAAAGGGAGGATCCTCCGACCAGGCGAGGTGATCATGCCTGGCGGGCCACGGCCCGACGGTTGATGTTGGGATGTTGTATATATGCTAATTGCCAAGCGAATCCCTATATCGCCGTTCAGGATTAGTAGTTGCATTGTAGTTCATTACATTCATATGTTTCGTTCATACTTTCGTAGTTCGATGTATCTTCGCTAGATGGCGCTATTATATATTTTTGATTGTGCTATAATGTGAAATCGACACATTAGAAAAACTTATGAGCTGTTCGAGCCTGAATCTTCAGAGAGTAGACAGAAGCGTGTCACTAGGAATACGAGTGTGTCCTGTGTTGCAAGAATGTACAAATATACATGAAACGGACTCCGTGTGATGGCGGATTAAGAATAGTGTCACTATCTCAATTCTTCCCATGGGGACGTAAGAGGTGACTAAGGGAACTAAATATCCAAGATAGCATCGCTGCAAAGAGAAGGAGAACTTGATACAAACCTTATACCAACCTGTCTGGCCAGCGTGGTATAGTAGGCCAAAATCTTGCTAAAAGAGGCCTCCGTCCAGTAGTGGACCGTTGAACACCCAGACTCAGAACAACAACTTGTAGATCACACAAACTGCCTTCCCATGTGAGGTAACTGGCCAAAAATGTGTTGGATTTGTGAAATAAATATTTGCCTCTTGCAGGAATTTAACCTGGTTCATCGTCATCAACAGCCTTAACAGTCCACTGCTGGACACAGACCTCTCTTTAGCAAGTTAACCTGGTTACCAGACCATAAACCATTTATCTTTTTTAAATAAATTGAGGTATAAAATAAAATACCAGATTAAATGTAATTCCTTATTTTAATGTCGTATAAGCTGAAATGCAGGCAGTTCCATTGAAATAACATTTAAAGACGAATGCAAAAATTCATTTTATATACAGAAAAATACTTATCATATTAATTTTCACTCGCGTTATTCAAAATATTTGAAATTTTCGGGTATCCGTGGAATTTGTCGAATATATTGATGAGAATGACATACAGCAAAATAGGGGTAGCTGCCTATGGCCTCAGTAACATTTACCACCTTTTTTAAGAATAGAAACGCGCTGACGAGACATTATGGTAAGGTCTTTGAACATCTACCATTTAATTGATCTTCTCCACAACTTCCTCTTGGATTTAGCCAAAAACGATAAAAAAACTTAGCTTTGCCCTCTGAAATAAATAGGGTTTCCAATAAGAGATTATTTCTGAGCGGTAGCGCCGCCATTTGTACTTACCTAGCAGTAATTTGTCTTTTTAATCAACTGGTGTACAATAAAACGATAATAGTCCAAATCGATAAATGAAGGAGTTCTGAGGTAAAAACAAAACGTACAGCAGTTCCAGGAACTCTTTTAGCCAAAAGAGCAGAAAAGAGCTAAATTTCAATTCAGGGCTAATGTAACCCACCTTTAGTATACTAACAACGTTTATCAGTCGTTCCTTCCTTATTTAGTAACCATTCAATGTCAACACTATCGCGCAAAGATAAATTAACGCTATATTTCAATTCGCTCGAAAGTCCATTCGCAATAAGAAAATAGTGACACATCGATCAACTTCCAAGCTGTCACATCACTTCAACAACCTTTTACAGTCCACTGCTGGACAGTAAAAGGTTGTGTATACCAAACTTTCGTACGAAACTATTGATGGATCGTGATTGGTCAGACGTCATCTTGACAGATACGTCACTATTCTTTTAAAGCGAATGCACTACATATCGAAATTTTTGACCATTTTATATCAGTTACCTATAAGAGACCATTAAATTGCCCATAATGTACAAAAAAATCTATATGTCATTCCCAACTATATTCAAAAATCAAGAGCGAAATCACCACAATTGTTCGCGCAGTTCGCGGCTCTAGACCAACACAAACGAACACACAGCACATAATGTTTATTTATTTTCTCAGATTGCGCCTGAGTTGTTTTCGCTGCTCACTATCTGGTATGTGATCAGGTATTCGGGATAAGCCTGAAACAAACAATGAATAATACATCTCACATATACCCGTAGCTGTCAGATCTCAAACTGGGTAACTGCTCTGTTAACCAGACTGCTGATAAAATACATTTTTACATATTTTTAAATAATATTCGAATATTTCGGACATCTGACACATAACGTCATCTAGTTTCAAACTAAACAGAGCTTGTGCTCTGATAACTAGACTGACTGATAGAATACTTATATACTTTTTCTTTTGTAAATACATACATGTTTTACATAGAAAACACACAAAACTTCGAAACAAATATATGCAGATCATACAAACATTTGGTCCGACCCGGGCATCGAGACCTCAAGCACAGCAGTCGCAATCACTACCGTTGCGCCACCAAGGCGGTTATCAAGGAAAGTATCATGAAAAAATCGAATCCAGTGTGCTTCTTATAGAGTTTTGTGTACCTATGGTTTGATATGTGTCAAGTAAATGCCGTTCGCGCCATAGAGGCTGTCAAAGATGACGTGAAAGCAGCTTGGCTAATAAAGTGTTTCTCCGTGATTGGCTCACATAAACTGAATTTGTGAATTGCTTTCAATTTTTGAAGTGAAAACTTTAACAGTTGCGTTTGATAGGGGAAACCTATGGGTTCACTCCGGTAACATAGTACATGCGGGCGTAGTGGCCTGCGTGTGCGTGCGCGCACGTGTGTGTGTGTTTATTTACTTTCATTAGAGGTATTCATAATTTAATATCAAAATGGTGAATATTTTAATATTAGAATCGATTTGCCAGTTGTAAGTTGTTATTTCTGTTGTAACCCTCATGACTGCCTCCTTTTTTCTCAGAATGAAAGACGCTCATTTTGTTTTGGTCTTTTCCCGGCAAATTGTGGATACCCGGTTACTGAAGATTCACAAGTCTATTGCCGGTCTTAGAGTACTCTTCCGGAAAGGGGGTGGGCCTATAGGTCCTAATATAATCTTATAGACTCAATAACAAGCAACAAAATAATTGCATAAAATATCTGCTTTTCTATAAGGTTACTCTGTCATAAATAAGGTTATTAGTAAGGAGTCTCACCTGCTCGCCCCTATACACCACATACTCGGGGAAGCAGAGCCCTCCCTGCGAGGGTCTTCCTGCCACCGAGTGGTGACCGGGGGGAGCGTGGGCCATCTTCATCGCTGACATCAACTGGAAGGCGCGACCCAGCGTCACTCGGCATAACAGCATTTGTCTGTGGATTAAGTTTTTTTTTAAATTAACTGTGTTCGTAGACAATTTGTAAATCATATGTATGTAATGACAATAGAGGATCTAATGGATGTTCATCAACTCGCTCTCGAAAGCGAGCAGGTTCGGCGAAACAATTGCTGAAGAAATCAGTCGCCGCCAATCGCAACCCGATCACCGTGACGATCTATTTGGTGTGAAATAAACTCGCACAATAGTTCTTAAAATGCAGTTTGACGTCTGTGACAGCTGTCACAGACGTCAAACTGCGGGCATACATATAAATAATCTAAAGCCGTATGTTTTTGAGAAGTATACTCACCTGTGACAAAGATAACAGCTTCTGTCTTTGTGTGCTGGACATCCAGACCCCCCTCCGAAGCCGTACACGTACTGGTTACTTTTCGAGGAGTGCTCCGCGAAGTATATACCAGCGCCGAACATGCCACCTAAGTAGAAAATGGTTATTAGCAGCTCTGTAGACTTTGCAGATAGAGTTATGGTTAGGGAGGATCCACAGAGGGGTGCGACCTAACGGTTAATATTAGGGTGTTGTGTACACGCTAATTGCCGCGAGAATTTCTATATCGCGATACAGGATTAGTTGCTCATTAGTTCGATGTGTCTTCGGTAGATGGCGCTGTAGTATATTTTTTTTAAATAAAATTGGTAATTTACCCGCTAATTGTTTTTCTTTAAACATATTTTGCTAAAGCAAAGGTATTTCTACTTGAAGCCTAGTAAAGGTTTTTAATTAATAATATATTTAAGCAAAGGTATATCAACATACAGTATTATGACATTATTTAGACCAAAAATAAAATTTAAAAAAAATGTGTACCCGCCCTCTGTCTCATTTGATCGTTTGTAATACAACAATAGGTATGTTTACACTTCAATGGGTAGTTTTTTTTTTTATTTCGGGCAACACTGAAACAAAGTCGTCTAGCTTCAAATTAAGCAGTTTTTACTCAGACACACAGACAGAGATCATAAGAAAGGTTCATCAATAGAATTTATTAGACCACTGCTCGACATAGGTCTGTCTCTCTTTAAAAGAAGGTTCTGGCCTACTATACCACGCTGGCCAGACGCGTAGGTATAGAGTTTCTGTCAAGTTTTCCTTCTCTTTACCTGTTGTCCTGCGTAATTGGCTTTCTTAATCAGTTCTTAAGATACCTATGGTATGAATAAGAGTGGGGGACACTCATCACTCACATCACTCATCGTCATCCGAAAAAAAAAAATGAAATCAAATGTCTTATAAAAACAATATTATTGTTTAATTAAATAAAATAATTTCTTTGGTTGCTTTTACAGGTCACTTACCGAAAGTCACCGTAAAAAGCAGCCGGGATTCGAACCCGCAATTTTTGGAATTTTCTCCCAAATACCACTATACCTAAGAGGGGTTATTGTGTTTATAAGTATAATCACAATCAATTTTTATAATATATCAAATAGTTATTTTAAATGTTAACTAATTCATGGCCCACCCTTTATATATGTATATTTAAGGGTGTATTTATGACGTCTGCATTTTGTTGTTGTAAGTTTACTTATGTAGGGTATATTTTCATTGTTAATGTAACCTCTGTGCACCTCCCTTGCAATATTTCTACACCATCCTAAGAGTGACTGGAAGAGAATGCCTTGGGCATTAAGTCAGCCGATGTACAAAGTGTATAAAGTGTAAATAAATAAATAAAATATCCATGGGCAGCACTCAGTAGGATCACACAAAGTAAAAAAATTAATTTACACAAGGGTAACAACTAGATCTTCACAAGAACTTACACTAATACACACTTCCACACACTTTCACACACACATATGCATAGAAAGACACATATGTATATTTATGTATATACAAACAATCTCACTTATACAAACACACATATACAGAAGCTTACTGCATTCTCTCAAACACATACTCGCAAAACGGTTACTGTACGCCTTTTTTTTCTGTGCGGAAATCCCCCCGGATACCACCACCTACTGGTGGTTATGTCGGACTGGTGGTTACTGTATGCCTAACTTAAAAATAAATGAAAATATATGGTATTTCCCAATTTCATGGTAAATCGTTACTAAGATTCGCCCAGGAGGTGGGAGCCTGGAGATCTGTGATACAGGGTTTTCCTACTACAGACTCCACTCTCTCACAAAGGAATGAGAGTGACTTAACTAGTGTTGTACCTATCCGATATATTGTATTTACCTTTGTAAATGAGATAAACAAATAAACTAATTACAATGGACCCCCGGTAATTCGACAAACGTTTTGCAGGGCAGTATCGGACTATCGAATTTGTCGGATTATAGAGTACTGCCTAAGACCCCCTATAGCCCAGATTTTTTTACAAAAGAGTACACAGACAAATGATAAAATTCTATATGTTGTTGTCTTCTGGGCTTGTGTCGACATTACTAGGTATGTATACGTAATGCACAATGAATAAACGCTAAGCTGCACCGCTATCACACGTAGTCAAATTCAAACTAAGTAATCGGAATTGAAACAATACCTACACGTCGAGCACAAGTTGTAACCTGTTCAATCATACACGATCTACTTTAGCGGAATTTTTTTTAAATGATGTCGGATTAGGGGGGGTCCGGATTACTGAGGGTCCACTGTATTATTATTATTAAAGTATTGTCCCATGTGGGGTTTGAACCCACGACACAGCTGGTGACCACTTAAACCATTACACAACCCGTGCAGTCCACTCTAGAGAGTTGAGTACCGATGTAGGCGTGTCTTTCATCGAAGCCCTTCTGCACGATGGCGTTGATGAAGGGCGAGCCGTGGAACAGCATCCGCTCGTTGGGCGCGCCCGCCTCCTCGCTCACCTCGCGCCGCCGGTGCTGGTAGCGCTCCCACAGGCGGCCGTTCACCAGCTTCTGGATCTGGAGGTGGCAGGCTCAATATATGCTCTTAATAATATAACATTCTCACACATCTCAGTTATGCGAAGACTTTACATACATACATACTATAGATAAATTACTCCCAGACACAGAAGAATTGATTGTGCTTATCAGACAAAGCTTTGTCCCGGGTGGGAATCGAACCCACGAGCTCTGCCTTAGCAGTAGACCAGCACTAGACCAATAGGACTGTCATGTAATGGTAAGAAACAAGACAAGAGTCGCTAGTTTTGCCAGCTTTCGAGCCTCCCTCCCCCAGTATTAGGCGGGTGGGAATCCGGTTACTTTACTCCCTTGATGACCTCACTCTCTATGACTTAAAAGTCGTTAGTACTTTGCCAATTTTAGGCCTCTCAGTCCCCCAATCCATAATGAACATAGTCCTCTCCTTAAAAAGAAGGTTTTGGCCTACCACGCTGACCAGACGAGTTGGTAAAGGATTTGTTTCAAGATTTAATTGCTTGCAGTGATGTTATCTGGCATATTTTTGCTCAATTAGTCGCTTCTTACGGCACCCATAAGAAGAATCAGGGTTGTGATATCCTGTATTCGCCACCAAACATACCCCCGAAAAAATAATGACAAAAGTGTATGACGATGCTGGTGATCAACTTACCCTCACAACGTTATAGTGCGTAAAGGCACCACCGGCCTGGTCCCTGTGAGCCCTGACCGAGGCCTGCATCTCCCTCTCCACGATGGCATACTCGCTCTCAGCACACCCCTCCTCCGTAGGGGCAGTTACCTCCACCAGGGTAGTGCCTCCGTACCATTCTGGAATAAAATATTTTTTATAATTTATATCAAGAAATCCTCTGAACCCAACAAAAACTTCAGTTCTTTGATAGCAGTACTCACCAGAAGCAGCCTGCAGACTGTGCCTGGCAGCTTTGAGCAATCGGTGGCGATGTCCATAGGCAGCCACTCCCACCGCCCTCAGGTCCTCGTGGGACATCTCCGACAAGATGTCCACAGTGATCTGTTCACGCTCCAGAGCCGTCGTCAGCTGTTCTAATCCGATACTGCAGAAAAATACATGAACATAGGTTTATTAATAGCTAGCTTAACTTAACTTCGTCAGCGTCATCATTATATCATAAAATCACGCCTGATGCCTCAGAGGGGTAGGTAGAGGTAAATTAAGGAGGAGGAGGTAATTCAAGGAGAGGTAGGGCATAGCGCGATATTTTCCGCTCAAACATTAGAGCAGCCCGACTGGGGAAGGACCTCCGCCTTACAGAAGACCACAGCCAAATAGCACAGCCTTTTTCGGCAGTGCTGTATTCCTGTGGTGAGTAAGGTATCCAGAGCTTTAGAGGATTCGCTGTTTTGACAACGGGGGACCAGTGGTGCTTATAATACTGCTACTGACTCGTGTGGGCGCGGGATGTGGGCGCGGCGGTCAGGAAGACCCGCTGAAACGGTTGTCCGCTGGCCGCCCGCAGGATAGATGGGTTCCCGAACCCAGGGATCACTACTACCTCCACCCTGGGAGGCCGAACCGCCAGCCTGCGAAAAATCCCTGCAGTAGTAGTCGTGCCGGAGGAGGAGACCGGAGTGGAACCCGGTTGCTGCTGCAGGAGGGGAGCGGGGGCCCTTTCGTACGCCGCGCCGACAAATCGCACTACCCGCATCAGCCATGTGCGGATTGGCACCGCCCCATTGCCCCCTTAGCTGTCAACACAGTAAATCCTCACAAACCAATTGAACCCCCCCAAAAAAAATGACAAAGAAAAGTAGAAAAAGAGTATCTACAGCGGCATCCTCTTCCACGTATATGGACTTCTGCAATATCAGGGGACTTCACTCCAACCTGAACGCAGTCCACCTTCATCTGGAGATTGCGCAGCCGACCCTCTTATTTCTTACGGAGACACAGATATCCTGCCCGGCCGATACATCATACCTACACTACCCCGGCTACAAACTCGAACACAAATTCCTGAGACGTGCCGGTGTATGCATGTACGTCCGGGATGATATCTGCTGTCGCCGTCTTCATTTTTATGAAGACAGGGACCTGTCAGTAATGTGGGTGCGCGTAGACTACGGAGGTCAGACTCGAATCTATGCGTGCCTATACAGGTCTCATAGCGGCGACAGGGAGACTAGAGCACTCTTTGAGCACCTGCAAGTGACGACTGACAAAGTTCTTGAGCAGTACCCCCGTGCTGAGTTGGTGATTTTAGGAGACTTTAATGCCCACCACTGTGAGTGGCTAAACTCTCGATCCACCGACTTTGCGGGAAGGTCTACTCATGAATTTGCTCTGGCCCATGGCCTCTCACAACTGGTACACTCCCCAACAAGAATACCTGATATTGAGAGCCATGCGCACTCTTTGCTGGACCTTCTGCTGACGACGCGTCCGGACGACTACACTATCACAGTGGACGCACCTCTCGGCTCATCCGACCACTGCCTTGTCCGGACCGTAGTCCCATGCGCGCGGCATATTCCACCTCGCCCAGCCGATTTGCGCCGCATGTGGCAATATAAATCAGCAGACTGGGATGGATTGCGTGAATTCTACGCATCGTACCCGTGGAGGCAGCTTTGTTTCGCGTCAGAAGACCCCGACCCCTGCGCAGCCGCTGTCACTGAGACGATCCTGGTGGGTATGGAGTATTTTATTCCTAACTCATCAGTAGCTGCGGGAAAACAAAAGCGACCGTGGTTTAACCGGCTCTGCAAGGAAGCCAGACTAGTCAAGCAGACTGCCTACAGGGCTTGGACCACGGCCCGTGCTAATAAGGATCCGAACATCTCTGATGTGAGACGCAAACTAAATGCTGCCTCGAGATCCTGCAAAAAGACAATTGCCAGAGCCAAATTCGATTTCATCGGCGGGATTGGTGAGCGACTTACGGGCTACCCCTCTGGGAGTCGTGCCTTTTGGTCTCTTGCTAAGGCGGCCGAGGGAAACTTTTGCCAGTCGTCTTTACCACCATTGCGAAATGCTGATGGTAACTTGGCCCACAGTGCCAAAGAGAAAGCCGACCTACTTGGGCAAGTCTTTGCCTCAAACTCGACCATGAACGAGGATGGAAGTGCGGTACCGCCTACTAACCCGCCGTGCCAACACTCTTTGCCGGAAATACACATTTCGCAAAGAGAAGTGCGGCGGGAACTAAACTGTCTAGACGTTCATAAGTCGAGTGGGCCAGACGGCATACCTGCAGTGGTGCTCAAGCAGTGTGCTCCTGAGTTGTGCCCTGTACTAACGCGACTTTTCGCGCTTTCCTACCGCAAAAGGCAAGTGCCGTCTTCGTGGAAGACTGCCCATGTGCATCCAGTGCCAAAAAAGGGTGATAGATCGGACCCATCGAATTACAGGCCTATAGCTATAACTTCCCTTCTCTCTAAGGTGATGGAGCGTGTAATCAACACACGGCTCCTCAGTTACCTAGAGGAGCACGATTTGATCAGCGACCGCCAGTATGGTTTCCGCCACGGTCGCTCGACTGGTGATCTTCTAGTGTATCTCACTCACCGGTGGGCTTCAGCCATTGAGAGTCAAGGTGAGGCTTTGGCAGTTAGCCTGGATATAGCAAAGGCGTTCGATCGGGTCTGGCACAGGGGTCTTCTATCGAAGTTACCATCCTACGGCCTGCCCGAGGGTTTGTGCAGGTGGGTGGCTAGCTTTTTGTCCGGCAGACGCATAAAAGCCGTCGTCGATGGTAGCTGTTCCGAAAGCATGGACATAAACGCTGGTGTCCCGCAAGGCTCCGTGCTATCTCCAACGCTGTTCTTGCTGCATATCAATGATATGCTGTCCACGGATGGTATCCATTGTTATGCGGACGACAGTACTGGAGATGCGTATTACACGGGCCGAGCTAACATCCCTCGTACCGTTGTAGTAGAAAGTCGCGAACAACTTGTGTCTCAAATCGAGAGCACCTTACACAGAGTCTCCGATTGGGGTCGGGATAACCTGGTCCAATTTAACCCCTCTAAGACACAAGTCTGTGCGTTTACCGCTAAGAAAACCCCGTTCACTGTGGTTCCACAATTCCAGAATACACCCCTTACCATCTCACAGAGTATTGGAATCCTCGGTGTCGACATCTCCAGTGACGTCCAATTTCGAGCTCATTTGGAAGAGAAGGTCAAGCTGGCATCAAAAAAGCTTGGTGTTCTGAATAGAGCGAAGCGATACTTCACACCGGCACAAAGGCTACTACTTTACAAAACACAAGTTCGACCTCACATGGAGTATTGCTGTCATCTCTGGGCGGGAGCACCGAAGTGCCAGCTTGAGCCTTTCGATTCAGTTCAGAGACGTGCTGTGAGAATAGTCGACGATCCTGATCTCACAGACGGTATCGAGCCACTAAGTCTTAGGAGAGACTTTGCCTCCTTGTGTGTGCACTATCGTCTCTACAATGGGCTGTGTTCTGAAGAATTGTTTGATATGATGCCCACAGCCACTTTCTACCATCGCACCGCTCGCCATCGTCAGGGAGCTCATCCACATACATTGGAACCTAAATGGTCGCGCACAGTGCGGTTTCAGAGAAATTTTCTCCCGCGAACAATCCCGTTATGGAATGAGCTCCCTGCCGAGGTTTTCCCTGGAAACTACAGTATGGGGCTCTTCAAGAAGGGGGTAAATAGGTTTTTAAAGGGTCGGCAACGCGCACGTGATGCCCCTGGTGCCGCAGGCGTTCATAGGCTGCGGTAACCGCTTACCATCAGGCGGGCCGTATGCTTGTTTGCCACCGTCGTGGTATAAAAAAAAAAAAAAAAAATTAAATGCCCAATTTTTGCCAGGGTTTTGGTCCCACGTAATAGGCAGTGCTTGTTTTCTTTGTCCGAACCTCGTCTGTCGATCAGTAAGGTACACCATTTGCAGGTAAGGTTGACATGGGGCCCTAAGTTTTTGGTGGGCACTTATGAACCCTTCATGAATCATTTATCATTATAATAATATATTTGGACATCGGACACACAAACTAATCAAAGTTAACTTGGTTAAATAATTACATATTATGTATGTCTGAAATCACAGCAGTACAAGTCCGTGTGATGACAGATTAAGAATACATAGTGTGACCACCCCTATTCATCCTACGGGTGTCACGGTAAGGGGTGATTAAGGGAAAAATTATTCAGGAAAATATCACTGTAAAGAGAAGGAAAATTGGAAACAAACCCCTACTAATACGTCTGTTTTATAAAAAAAAGAACTTCTGCACTAAAAAAATCTTGTATCGCGGGGGACTTTACAAGCATACAACAAATGGACACAAAGAACACCCAGACTCAGAACAACAATTTGTGGTTCACACAAAGTGTTTGAACCCACAACATTAAGCTTAATAGAGAGTGGCGTGGCAACTGCTTAAACCACTAGGCCATCTGCGCATTTTAACTTCCTTGGTCAGAAGAGGCCTATGTCCAACAGGGGTCTATGACATACATATTATACATAGAAAACACCTAAACATCGAAACCAATATTTGTATACAAACATTTGGTCCAATCCAGGAATCGAATTCGATATCTCAGTACGATAGTCGCATATGCTACAACTACACCGAGGTAGTGATATTATAAATATTTTCTATAGTGCAAGACTTGACAAACATGAAACAGAACAACTATTGTTCGTCCGTGTGTCGTGTTGTCCCATGTGGGGATCGAACCCACGACGTTAGACGTACGTCACTAAGAGTAAATCACTACGCCATCCGTGCAGTGATGGTTCGTGGCCATAGCCTCTGACCGTCGATCCTTTTCGCCTAGGAGTACTTACCCAGATAGGAAGGTTTGTAAAGACTCGGAGGTGGACAGCGCTGAAGCGGGTCTACCTGCCGCATCTTCTAAGCTGCCTCGTGATCCTTCCGCCCAATAGTTGCTTGGCATCACCTATGTACATGTATTAACTTAGAAAAAGTTGCACAAGAGAACATAAACTAATATTGTCAAACTAGTAATAATTTATTTCAGCGCCATCTATCGAACACAAGTCGAAGTAAATCCTACATTGCGCAATTAATATTTTTTTTGAGAATATTTTTGTAATGTGTTTGTTTGTGACGTAAAATTCAGGGTGGTGTGTCTGAATTCGACCGACTGACATCACATGGTTTACAACAACGCAATACCGTGAAAGAGGATAATTAAGAGGTGGTAAAAGGGCGGTGACGGAGAGAAAGGGTGAAGGGAGGGGCACTACAAGACCACATAGCCTGGTCAGAATATCTTGCCTTTGAAAACCACTGTGTTGATAAAAGCGGTTATTGTATTACGAAGGTACTTACCGGCAAAGCTAACGGCACAGTGTCTCCACTAGGCATGAGAATGGGCATGTGAGGGGGAGGTAGCGGCGGTGGGAGGGGCGCCGCAGCCCCCACTTCACCCGCTGCCGACGTCATGGCGTCTTGAAGTAGAGAGCGGACGTCCTCGGCACCAGCCAGGTCTAGTGCAGTTTGGCCTTCCTGGTTCTTGAGGTAAGGATCTGCGCCATGGGCGAGCTAAAAAGAAATAATTAAATAAGGAGTATTTTTACTGATCAGATTATTCTACTCACCAGCAGCGCGCAGAGCTGCGTGCGCGCCTTGTGCGCGGCCTCGTGCAGGGGGGTGAAGCCCCCGCGGTCGGGGCGGGGCGGGGGGTTCTACTCACCTGCAGCGCGCAGAGCTGCGTGCGCGGCTTGTGCGCGGCCTCGTGCAGGGGGGTGAAGCCCCCGCGGAAGGGGCGGGGCGGGGGGTTCTACTCACCTGCAGCGCGCAGAGCTGCGTGCGCGGCTTGTGCGCGGCCTCGTGCAGGGGGGTGAAGCCCCCGCGGAAGGGGCGGGGCGGGGGGTTCTACTCACCTGCAGCGCGCAGAGCTGCGTGCGCGCCTTGTGCGCGGCCTCGTGCAGGGGGGTGAAGCCCCCGCGGTCGGGGCGGGGCGGGGGGTTCTACTCACCAGCAGCGCGCAGAGCTGCGTGCGCGGCTTGTGCGCGGCCTCGTGCAGGGGGGTGAAGCCCCCGCGGAAGGGGCGGGGCGGGGGGTTCTACTCACCAGCAGCGCGCAGAGCTGCGTGCGCGCCTTGTGCGCGGCCTCGTGCAGGGGGGTGAAGCCCCCGCGGTCGGGGCGGGGCGGGGGGTTCTACTCACCAGCAGCGCGCAGAGCTGCGTGCGCGGCTTGTGCGCGGCCTCGTGCAGGGGGGTGAAGCCCCCGCGGAAGGGGCGGGGCGGGGGGTTCTACTCACCAGCAGCGCGCAGAGCTGCGTGCGCGCCTTGTGCGCGGCCTCGTGCAGGGGGGTGAAGCCCCCGCGGAAGGGGCGGGGCGGGGGGTTCTACTCACCAGCAGCGCGCAGAGCTGCGTGCGCGCCTTGTGCGCGGCCTCGTGCAGGGGGGTGAAGCCCCCGCGGAAGGGGCGGGGCGGGGGGTTCTACTCACCAGCAGCGCGCAGAGCTGCGTGCGCGCCTTGTGCGCGGCCTCGTGCAGGGGGGTGAAGCCCCCGCGGAAGGGGCGGGGCGGGGGGTTCTACTCACCAGCAGCGCGCAGAGCTGCGTGCGCGCCTTGTGCGCGGCCTCGTGCAGGGGGGTGAAGCCCCCGCGGAAGGGGCGGGGCGGGGGGTTCTACTCACCAGCAGCGCGCAGAGCTGCGTGCGCGCCTTGTGCGCGGCCTCGTGCAGGGGGGTGAAGCCCCCGCGGTCGGGGCGGGGCGGGGGGTTCTACTCACCAGCAGCGCGCAGAGCTGCGTGCGCGCCTTGTGCGCGGCCTCGTGCAGGGGGGTGAAGCCCCCGCGGTCGGGGCGGGGCGGGGGGTTCTACTCACCAGCAGCGCGCAGAGCTGCGTGCGCGCCTTGTGCGCGGCCTCGTGCAGGGGGGTGAAGCCCCAGCGGTCGGCGGCGTTGGGCGGCGTGCCGGCGCGCAGCAGCAGCGCGGCCAGCTCCACGTGTCCGTAGGACGCGGCGTTGTGCAGCGGCACGAGCCCGCCCTTGTCGCGCGCGCCCACCTGCGCGCCCGCCTCCAGCAGCGCCTCCGCCACCTCCAGGTTGTTGTAGCCCGCTGGCGGAAGGAGGTGTGTTATGTCAAATCATGTTATAGACATGATAACAGCAAGTAAATTTCATTGAAATAATTTGTATGTATAATATATACTTAAATAGTTGATTATAAACACTGATTCGTTTTACAATTAAAGGTAAGATTATTATTTACACGGAACACCACCTTTATGCTTTCAAATTTATAATTATAACCAAAGTATATACCTATATGTATAACTGTAATTTCAAAGTTAATTCAGAGCGTCTCAATGTTTACAACTGTCAAGTGATCCTTGTACTCTAACGTGACGTAGCAAGGGACGCCATGACACTTTGAAGCGTTTAATTAATAAGTAATTTTTAAATACTAAACCTTAATCTTTAGCAGAAATTTAGCAGTTTGTTGTAATTAATGTATATTTCCTAACATTATAGAACAGTTTTTAAAAAATTGCATGACGTTGTTGGAGGGTAGTTCTATTTTCCTTAAATGGCAACACTACTCGACCCGTCACTCTTTTCTGACAACTTCCGGTGAAACGATTGAGAGTGGTGGGGTTTAAACAGCGTTTGGAGTATTGAGTCAGGAGCTGAGTTAGTCGTTGGATAACCATCGAGGTGGTAAGTTGTATAGTGGAAACTATGCTAGTTGGCCAATGAAAGTGTTACAAGTGGAATAAAAGTATAAGTGCTGAGCTGAGAATTGGAGTTATTCATGTGCCTTCTGTGCCTTCAAATGTGACCCTTTTTTCTAGAAAAAAGGGTCACATTTGAAGGCACTGAACAGAAACTTTTAAAAACGTAAAACTCACCAGCTAAATGTAACGGCGTGGAGTTCCTCCCGTGCGTGTCTCTGCAGTTTACATTTTGTGGTGTTATCAGTTTCCTGAAATAAACAATGCAATTCGTATTAAGTTAAGATTAAAGACTTAAAAAAATTCTAAAATAATGTTGTTTAAACAAGAAAGCATAAAAGTAAAAAAAAATACTATAGCTTACACATATACAAGTTTTGAATATCTGTAGAAAGACGCACAATATTTGATATGGTCCTTCGAGCCAGATTATAGTTCTATTTCAAAATACAAAACAAAGTATAACTAATGGTAGGTGGTTACCGATGCCTATAAGATTGATATGTGTTCCTTTAGGGTCTAGACGTAAGCGGAGGAATATTACCGAGCTCTGGCGAGATCTCCTCTCTTCGCCGCGTCTAACAGGGCGGCGTCTCCTCGCAGAGCGTCGGCAGTATCACAGTCTCCCGCTCGGACCAGCTGGAGAGGAGTCAGTCCATCACGGTTTCGTCGGCTCGGGTCAGCACCGTGCTAGAGAACAGGACGCAGAATGTAAACTGAAGGTCTATTGTGAGTCTCTATCACATCGAGGTACAAGGTAGCTTATTCCCACGGGATGAATAGGGGTGGTGACGTCACCACATGATACGAAACTCTTTGTACTGAAGACATTATCCATGTCTTCAAATTATTTAACAAAAAGGTTGAATTTGAAGGTTTGTTTCGTCACTTGAGTGCAGAATTCTGTGTTCATGTGTTAGTAAATATTTACGTATTTATTTATGTAGTTAAGTGTGTGTGAGAATCACGTTTGAGCTGTCTGGATGTAACCAGCCAAGCGTGTATAAGCAAAGATGCTGACAGATAAGTACTTAGACAGTGAAGCCGCCACCAACGCCTGCAGCTAACAGTCACAAAGTGTTACTCTTCGAATTCCAAATCTGGAGTCAGCCAGATTTAGAAGGGAGGGGATTTAAGAATGTAAATACCTTGAGCAAAAGCCGGACGATATCCGCCTTCCCCTTGGCAGAAGCCTCGTGGAGAGGGGTGAACCTCCACAGGTCGTGCGCGTTGACGCCTGCGCCTGCGCACACCAGTAGCTCCGTCACCTCGTAGTGTCCGTACGAACACGCGTTGTGCAGAGGGACCAGACCACTGGGGAATAGCAACACATTAGTTCGTTTCTGTAATGCAGCCCATTTTATATAAGGCTGTCTGATCTTAGCCTGTGCTATGGAAACCAGACTGCTGGTAAGCATATTTGTGTATTAATATATACATACATATTGTAGATAAATCAAAACCTAGATACTGAACAAATGACGAAGCTCATCACAAAATCTTTTCGCCCAGGGTTTGGATCGGACCCCTTTTGTCTAACGCGTGGAAGCCCCCTCGGGCCGTCACCCCACCAGGGTTTACGGTGGTGTAGTGTGTCGGAATCGGATCGACTAAAACCAGACGGTGTGCCACTCTGCGTCTGAGATAGGAGGGAACCGAGAACAGCTGTTGTTACGACAGCCAGATCCCTCCTAGCGTCTGCCCGCGGTAGCGGTGGATCGGATCCCTGGTTTAGCTGTCAGGGTCAATGTCGGCTCGTTGATCACTGACCCTGACAGTGAGTGTAAATTTGTAAAAAGCTAAAGTTGAAAAAACATCAATTTGATAATTTTACCCTTTGTCTTTGGCGTGGACATCGGCACCTCTTTGTAGCAGTAGTTGAGCAAGGGGCAATCTATTGTATCTGTAAGAAACAATATTAAATCATAACACCACCACAATATGGGCTTGTGACAGAGAGCCTGAAGACCGAAATAGTCCCAAAAACAAACCAAACAGCTCACCAACCAAACAGCCTTTAACAGTCCACTGCTGGACATAGGCTTCTCCTTAGCAAGGAGGTTTTGGCCTACTATACCACGCCGGCCAGAAGGGTTGGAATAGGGTTTGTTTCAAGTTTTCCCTCTCTTTGTAATCATGTTGTCTTGCATATTTGGTTCCCTTAGTCGCCTTTTACGACACCCACGGGATGAATAGGGGTGGTAACACTATATATTCTTAATCCGTCATCACACCGACAACCAGCTAGCTAGATATGTTACTAACAACATAATATAACCACTATGATCCACGGTGCCTTTAACAGTCCACTGCTGGACTAGGCCTCTCCTTAAAAAGGGAAGTTTTGGTCTACATATGATGTATATCTTTTAAAAAAGTACAATAATATTATTATATTTATAGAAACAATGTAAATGAGACCTTGTTGTCAGCTGGAGTCTGAGCTAGATTCGAAACCGTCACAGAGTTATCTTAATAGCTACAATTACCAACAGCCTTTTACAGTCCACTGCTGGACATAGGCTTCTCCTTAGAAATGTTTTGGTCTACTATACCACACTAGCCAGACAGGTCAGTATAGAGTTTGTGGGAAATTTACCTTCTCTTTAAAGTCCTACGTTTGCTCCCTTGGTCAGCTTTTACGACACCCTTAGGGTGCATAGGGGTGGAGACTACCTAGATTCTGTCATCACAAGAAACTTAAACTTATCCTTATTCAAGAAAAGCGGAAGACAGTAGGAGACCAATACTCTGAAACCGACTCCATTGCCATCAGAAGTCAGTAGGGAGTACAGTGACTACTCACCCCGCGGCGAAGTGCAGCGGAGTGGAGTGGCGGCCGTCCACGTCGCGGCAGTTGACGAGGCGCGGCCGCGCGTCCAGGATGGAGCGCGCGCCCTCCACGTCCCCCGTGCGGGCCGCCTCCAGCAGGCGCAGGGCCGCGGCGTTAGCGCACGCGTCTGGGTAACAATAGGGAGACTTTAGCAAGTCTTGAGAGTGAGCACACGATACATATATACAAATGAATTTTATCGAATAAAATAAATATCACGTAACATCGACAGCCTTTCTTTCTTTTTGGTTTTTAAAAAACAACGCCCACACTAGGAATAAATCCTGAGTCGCTGGGGACTTTACAAACATACAAGAAACAGACACAAAGAACACCCAGACTCAGAACAACAATTTGTGGATCACACAAAGAGTTGTCCCATGTGGAATTTCAGCCCACAAAACACACACTAGGACAACCGTGCAGAGCACCTTTAACAATCCACTACTGAACATAGACCTCCCCTTGGACAGATTTTGGCCTACTATACCACGGTAGCCAGACGAGTTGGTATAGGGTTTCTTCTAAGCTTTCCTTGTCTTTGCTGTGATGTTGCCCTGTGTAGTTTGCTCAGTCGCCTCTTACAATACCCATGGGATGAAGACAGGTAACATTCCGTATTCTTAATTCGTCACCACACGAAAAATATATATACCTGAACGAATTTTTCCAGGGTCTTTATTGTAGTGACAACACAACTTGTCTCTTTTTATCCGTCAAGGTTAAGTTTTGACCAGAAGGCAAATTCTGGTAATAAAATTTCGGTCTCAATTCAGTTCCGATCAACTCTCGACCAACTGTCATATATGATATTATAACGGTACTAATAATATTTACTCAAACTACAAATAAATTTCTAAAAGGTAATTGATTAGCTACCCTACCGGACGTTTCTGGTTGGTCCTTTATCTCATCTCATATTTCATATCATCTCATCTCAGCCAAAAGACGTCCACTGTTCGACATAGACCTCTCCCAAGGTTCTCCACAACAGTCTGTCCCGTGACGCCCGCATCCAGCAGCGTCACGTAAACTTCACCAGGTCGTCGGATCACCTTAGGGGGGACCTACCAACGCTGCATTTCCCAGTACGCGGTCGCCACTCCAGAACTTTATGGCCCCATCGGTCATCGTTTCTGCGTGTAATGTGCCCCGCCTATTGCCACTTAAGTTTAGCAATATTACTGGTAATATCGGTGACCTTGGTTCGTCTGTGGATCTCCTCATTCCTGATTCGTCGTCCTTTATAATAGAAAACATTTTTATCCAAATCGTTAAAGACGTTTCTGAGATATGTAAAGAAATAGGTACACATTTAATATGATAAGTGCTCTTTGTGGTAGGGAGAGGACCAGGTTCTGGAGGAACGGGTAGCTGTACGTATATGTACGGCCTGGATCCTACGGTTGATGTCGGTAACTTAATCATCGTGAAAACTTTCATATCACAATACAGAATTTGTGTTACTTCGTAATTCAGCGTGTCTCCGTTAGATGGCACTGTGGTATGTTTTCATATTTTTTCGTATATGGAAGTCGCCATAATCTGAATCGTCAATTGTCAATCACTCACCGTCAGGTTGAGGGTACAAGGCGTCCGGAGTTGTGTCAGCTCCACACGCCAGCAAGAGACGGCATGCTGCTGCAGAATCCCTTCTAGCCGCCACAGCTAGGGCTGACGAGCCTCGTCCGTCACAAGCGTTCACTTTGGCACCTGGATACACGTAAAATTTTAATATCCTGAACTGTAAAACACCTTCAAGAATTAAAACAGAAGTAAAAAGAACTGGTTCTGAATCGATTTACAAGTTTAAGAGCTATGTTGTCAAAAGCAGATCACAGAATCTGACATATAGCTACAAAAAAAATATGAAATGTATAGGGGGTACGTGTGGTGATGGATTAAGAACACAGAGTGTCACCACCCTTACTCTTCCCATGGCTGCTGCGAGAAGTGGTTATGCGAATAAAATATGAAAGAAAACATCACTGCAAAAAACTGGAATCAACCCGTCTGGCCAGTGTGACATAGTAAACCAAAACCCTCATTCTAAGGAGAGATTTATGTCCAGCAGTGGACCTTTAAATGTTGTTGAAGATGATGATAGGGGGAATACTATTACCAAATGACGTTTTCTTCAATCCTTTTCATCCGCCGACATTAATGTAAATAATGATCTAAGAGATTTCTCAGTAAATAGCCGACAGATTTGACGTTAAGTGATAACCGCGGTCCAAGGTCATATAAAATTCAATTGACAAAAGTCGTCTTTTGAGTGGCTGGTCACAGGAAGCCTAAGGCTTCTCCTCCAGGCTCCGGTCACCGGTCAGTTATTCAATCGAAGTTATATAGGGTGGGCCAAGGATATATTATCATTTGAATCTAACATCTTGCGCAAACATGTTACGGGAGTTCTTGCGACCTATGGTACTGGAATTTGCTGGCTACAATCGTAACACATGTTTCCAACAAGATGGAGCCACTTGTCACACATCCAATCAGTCCCTGCCGGTGGTCAAAGACGTATTTATAGGCGGCTTATATATAATAAAGCATATATTTGCCGCACCAAAAACGGCAAAAAAGGGTCCTAAAAATAATATAACAAGAAATATACCGTGTCTTAATAAGAGATCCATGGCATCGAGGTGCGCATGCTCCGTGGCCACGTGGAGAGGGGTCTGACCTTCTTTGTTCTTCTCGTTGACGTGAGCGCCTTTTCTAATCAGCATTTCCATGACCTGGACATAAAATAAATATTTCGAACACATGACACCCAACGCCATCTAGTTTCAAACTAAGCAGAGCTATGGAAACTAGATTGACTGATAAAATATTTATAAGACCCTGAGCCCAGTATGGAGGTACAGGTACAGTCCATCTTACAAACCCTATATCATGAGCCTGGTGAGATGATCAAGGTTGGAACACCGCGACTCAACTATTGATGTAAGGAGATTGCATACGTAAAATAACATTTTTAAAGTCAAGTTATAGCACCACCATTTTTAAACCTCCACCCACGATATCATTATCATCTCGGCCAAAGATATCCACTACTGGACATAAGCTTCCCCCTAGGTTCTCCACAACAGGTCCCATGCCACCTGGATCTATCGGATCCCCGCGACCCTCGCCAAGTCGGACCACCTTGTGGGGGGGCCTAACAACGCTGCGTTTTCCAGTACGCGGTCGCCGCTCAAGATCGATACGCGTTTGTGTAATGTGGCTGTAGTAGAATGTAATTTCTAACTTGTTTATTATGAATCGATGAGCTTAAATGCCGAAATTATAATTCCTATTTTATAGCTATAACTACTATATATGATAAAATAAATAAAAAAATTAATACTTTGAAAAATCAATGTAAACCATCCAAAATATTCGTAATACTTAAAATTACGAAATTAGAGGTCACTTAAAAGTCAACAGGGTCTAAGTTCTGAATCATATTTGGATATACAAAAAAATATCAAGTAATTTATGCGGTGTTCAAAAGTTTTAAATATACAAAAATATTTACGACTATTCCATTATAAACGAAATAACCTGTAAGCGTGCGTGTCCGTGCGTATACGTGTACGTATTTACACGTACGAACATATACAAAATCTCTGTTGCAACGATTCAATAATACGGAGTGTTATCATCCCTATTGATCCCGTGGGTGACCAAGCAACTAAAACACTACACCAACCCGTCTGGGCAACGTAGTAGTAGGCCAAACCTGTTTAAGGAGAGGCCTATATCCAAAAATGTTACACGGTTAACTCGCGTACCTGCTTCCTCTTAGGGTAGACGCTGGCGGCGGCTGCATGCAGAGCTCGGTCTCCGGTGCCCACGTGCTGGAAGTTCACCAGCGCCTCCGCCCCGCACTCGCCGCCCAGAGACTGGGTGCTGCCGCTCGTCGACGCTTGAGAACTCTGTTATAACCAAACTCTAATTTATATATTTTTATTGAGTTACTGTGCTCTGTCCGATCAGATCAAGCTCCAGGCGGAAGAGTGTCACTTGGTTATTGATATCAGGTACAGGTTATAGATGTTCCTCACCTGGTGTTGATGACCAGAGGCTGCAGAGAGCTGCTTTTTAACCCTCGCGGGCTCAGCCAGTCTGCAAGCTTCCAGCAAACAGTGGCCACGGTACTCAACTGTAATAAGGAAACTCTAGTTGAAGAAAGAGAGGTATATCTTATGGTCTAAGGCACTTAGAGGTTTAGGGTGAAATGGTGGTTTGATCGCATCAAAAAAGAGTGGGCCGCAGCAGATGATATGCAGGGGGAAAGCCCCAGTTCCCCTTGAGCTAGGATCTTGTTAGGTGCGGCGTTTCCCTAGACATGCTCGGAGGCCCTCACAGAGTAGGGCAGTTAAGGTCTGCCGTCATGGTGGTCACCAAGGAGCCAGAGATCAGAAAAGATTTTGCACCCTGTAATTGAAAAATGCGTTTAACATACTTACAAGCTAATCTCTCCTGTAATTCTCTGGTGGGTGCTACGTCCAGGGCTGACTTCCCGTGGCAGTTGAGCAAAGTGGGGTCCGCACCTTCGCTTAGGAGCAGCGAACATACCTGAGATGAAACAGATTGTAAGATTATACTATCAATTTATAATCATTTTATCCTTTGGATTATAATATTTAATTTATAAACAAAAATCCGATCCGATGGAACAATATCTGAGGTTATTTGATCTGTTAAAATATGAATAATTTATTCTTTTTTTGAAGTGAAACTTCTTTATCGGGGTTGGAAAAAAATTTAGTGTAACATTTTTTAGTTACGCGTCACTATTCTCCGTTACGCGCCATCTTTTTCTTATCCCTACCACGCGTGATTCGAAGTATACTTTCTCCAGCGGAGTAGGGATTGGTAAATGTCTCCAATGTATTTTGCGGCCCGTTTTGAGTAGTTACATTTTTGAAATCCAGGTGGCGATTGCATCGACTTCGGACGGGTTTAAATTATTTTTTTGAAAAATAACGTCATAAAGAAGTTTCACTTCTTACGAGTGTACGCTAGTACACGCACACATTTTTTTTTTAATAGCTTGCCAAAGTGACTACTCTGCCTGATGGAAAGCATGAATAAAATCCAAGAGTTGTGGTCACCATACTCATTGCGAATGCAGACAATGCAGTATGTTAACTCTCACTATGGCGGCCTAGTGAGATGCTTTTTGGCATAACAGTCATTGCACAGCATTGTAAGCCTCACACGCTTACCACAATAACTGTCATCAACACATTGATGGCAATTCTAAACTGTTTTATTTAAGCTTATAAATCCATCCATCCATCCATCCATCCATCACCAATTACTATTCTTCCTGTAAGTGTTGTAAGAACAGATTTAGAGAAGAAAAGTGCTGCAAAGAGAAGGCAAACTTGAACAAACATTTCTTCTTTTCAAGTGCGAACCCCCTCAGGCCGTCACCGCACTGGGGTTGTCGGTGAAGTGGTGTCGAAATCGGTTCTACTAAAATCACACGATGTGCCACTCTGCGCCTAGAATAGGAGGAATCCGGGCATTGCTGTTATTAAACCATCTGGACTACTCCCAGCCTGCACTGACCCTGGCACCATCAATGGGTAAACTCTCTGTTTAGGCGACATACGGCACACGCGGGCATCGCCTCCTCGCAGCTGGCCATTGTAGCGGATGGAGGGGAAAACTCACAGTCAGGCCGGCATGAGGTGCTGGTAAGCACGCCTCCACCGCCTGGTTGATAAAGATGTCGATGATGATTTATAAGTACCTCGAGCCGGGCCTTGCTGGCGGCTTCATGGAGGGGGGTGAAGGCCCAAAGGTCTGTCGCGTTCACGTCAGCGCCAGCTCGTACCAGCAGCTCCGTCACCTCGTAGTGTCCGTACGAACACGCGTTGTGCAGAGGGACCAGGCCACTGGAGAGGATTAACCAACATTAGAATGATAATAACATAATACAGCTGTTTGATACTACAGCCCTTAAAATATAGCTAGAATGGCTACGAAACCGTCGAAGTAATAAATAAATAAAAAATAAATAAATATTTCGGACATTTGACACACAACGTCACCTAGTTTCAAACTAAGCAGAGCTTGTGCTATGACAACGCCATCTATCGAGGCGGGGCGTAACAAATATAATTTATATGACACATATATTTAAAATTACCCTTTATCTTTAGCATGGACGTCCGCCCCCCTCTGCAGCAAGAGCCGGACCGCCCTGGCTCTGTTGTACCCAGCAGCCAGGTGTAAGGGAGTGGAACGTCTCCCGTCACTGGCGTGGACATTCACGTTGAGGGGAGTTAAGAGGGACGCGAGACGATCGTCTGCGCCTGATCGAGCTGCTTCTAGCACGTCCGCTGCGCAGTACTCACCTGGAATGGAGATAAAATTAAAAATATACAATTTAATAGTAATAATAATCCATATATTGAAGATAATTTTATAAAATGTATGTACTTCAAAAACTCAAGAAGTTCTACACCAATCAGGATAAAACTTTGGTACAAAATACAACTCAGTGATGAACGGTAGAGTACGGCTAGTTTAATTTTTCAAACTTGCGGTTTTTGTTACCTTGGAATCGGATATTGTTCACTATTTCATTGATTTATTATTAATTGGTTAATTTTATTTTTGCATAACCCTATTTTTCCAAAATTAAACTAGTCTAAATTTCTCCTTGCATCAGCTATCTGCCAGTAAAAGTCCTGTCAAAATCAGTCCAGCCGTTACAGAGATTAGTCAGAATAAATAGAGAGAAAGATTTTTTTTTTGTAAGCACCGTACTTACTTCCATATATATTTTGTAAAAGCCCCTAATTTGAAAGTACAAATACACAAATTGTACACAGACGAACTTAATACCCAGAGCATTCTCTCCTCTAAGACTCTTGGAGGTAGAGTTTTGCTCTATGCTCTAACAGGTTACAGGTATATGAGAATTTGCTGAGTAGACAAGACTTTACCTGTCAAAACAGGTCTGGTAGCGGTGTCAGCTAGATCGAGTGGGGTCTTGCCTTCTGTGTTGCGGATGTTGGGATCGGCGCCGTGCTGCAGAAGTGCTGGTGAACAATAACAATTATTTAAAATTATGTCTTGACATTATTAAAAAGACGTTACGGCATTTAAAGCTAGCAACACTGCGGGTAAGAAGATAATATTGCCAATTGCCTCGGTGGCGCAGCGGTAATGAATGCGACTGCTGTGCTCGAGGTCACGGGTTTCCGGGTGGGGCCAAATTTTTGTATGATCTGCAAATATTTGTTTCGAAGTTTGGGTGTTTCCTATGTATAATATTTATGTATGTACAAAATAGAAAGTATATAAGTATTCTATCAGTCAGTCTAGTTATCGTAGCACAAACTTTGCTTAGTTTGAAACTAGATGACGTTGTGTGTCAAATGTCCGAAATATTTTGTCCGAAAAATATTGTTTGTGTACGCACATCATTAAAACCCCGTAATTGTGTGTAAACGTCAACCAATTCCCAGAATATATGTATATTATTATTTCTGATTAGTATTCTTTACTATGTATAATATTTTCGATGCTACTTACCAATACACACATCAACTTTTCCCTTCGCGGCTGCTTCATGCAAGGGCGTATAACCCCAGTTATCCCTGGCCGCGGGAGCTGCACCGGCCGCTAGTAAAGCCCTAACGACGTCTGCATGACCGAACGAACAGGCGTTGTGTAAAGGCTGCAAACCACCATCGTCTCGGGCTTGCAGAGCCGCCCCAGCCGCTATGAGGATCTCCACAACTTCCCTGCGTCCGTATCCTTGAAGAACAGAAGACATGGTGTAATTATTTTTGTCGTGCTGTATGAGAGCAAGTCGTAGAGCAACAGTGCCGCAAAGATAAGGTAAACTTGATACAAATCCTTTTTTTTTTTAACGTGTGGAAACCCCCTCGAGCCGTCACCCCACCAGGGTTTACGGCGGGGTAGTGTGTCGGAATCAGACCGACTAAAACCACACGGTGTGCCAATCTGCGCCTGACATAGGAGGGATCCGGGAACAGCTACTTGATACAAATCCTGTACCAGCCTGTCTGGTCAGCGAGGTGTAGTAGCCCAAAGCTTCATTTATAATGAGGTGTATGTCCAACAGTGGAGTATTAAAGGCTGTTTATTTATTTTAAATCACAAACAAATATACATATCTAACATAATAACGAAAACACAAAATACATGTTTTGTGCTCATCCAATTATAGGCACATCTAACATGAGTGAAGCCATTTCAAATTAAAAAGTTTGAAAGACGGTAATTTGTACAAAAAAAAGTATAAAAACTAAAGACAGCAAAACAAAAACAAGCTGTGCGAGCTAGTGTTTCAATTGGGTAGATGACTGTATCGTAAGTAAATACCAATTTCCACTTCATTAAAACTAATATCGTGAAACATCTCGGCAAATACAATTAACATAGCTTTTTATTGTTGTTACGAATTTCAATCAAATATACAGTGAAATTGTTCAATTGAGTAGACAACAGTGACGTCACAGTTTGGTATTTAGTACATTTTTCATGCAAAATTGTCGTTTTGACACGTGATAAAAAGTAACTAATTTGTCTAAGGTGTCATCTAGCCTATTGAACTTACTATTACCGCCCAGGGCCACTTGCAACTAAGTAGTCGCAAATTGATTGGCGCGCCCAGAATCACAGGGGTTGAGTGTTAACTTCCGATAACCTTACTCACTGGTTACAAAGAAACGAAAAGCCTATTTAACACCGGTTTTCTGTGAGGTCCTAACTGTGCAGAATATGTATGGTTTAAGTGGTAACCTCGCTGTTTTTTACTGCGCTGAGAGTGAGATCAAACTCCACATGAGACAGAAGTTTGTGCGATCCACAAATTGTTGTTTTGAGTCTGAGCGTTCTCTGTGTCTGTTTCTTATATGTAAAGTCTACACAAGATAGGAATATTGGTGGCTGCCTTAGTGGTACAGCGGTACTGAACGCGACTGCTGTGCTTGAGGTCTCAGGTTCGATACCGAGTCGGATCAAATGTTTGTATGATCTGCAAATATTTGTTTCGGCGTTTGGGTGTTTTCTATGTATAATATGTATGTATTTACAAAAGAAAAAGTATATAAGTATTCTATCAGTCAGTCTAGTTATAGCACAAGCTCTGCTTAGTTTGAAACTAGATGACGTTGTGTGTCAAATGTCCGAAATATTTATTATTATTATTATTCATAGTTGTTTTTTTTAGGGACTGAGTATTATGTATTTTTTTTGCCATGTTTAAAACTATTTAATTAAACTGATTTTAATAAATCCTTTACGCAACTGCGCTGGAATTTTGGAGTCTATGCCTTTAGCGCGTTCTGTAGTCTAAATGGTTTGATGGACTATGGTATTTGCGGTGACGTTAGATTGGTCTTAATTGTGATAGCAACACTGGGTATCTGATGTCTGACTGTAAACTAAGAACTTATGCATTTTTATTTCTTTTTTATTTTAAGAGCTTACCAAAGTGAGTCTACTCTGCCTGATGAAAAGCATGAATAGAATCCAAGAGTTGTGGTCACCATACTCATTACGAATGCAGACAATGCAGCATGGTAACCACACTATGGCGGCCTAGTGAAATGCTATTTAACGCCTCACTTAGGGATGTAAAAGGCACGACAGTTATCGTGACACTATGTTGCACACACCTCGACAACTGCCACTCCTGCATCAATGGACGTTTTCACACAGTCAGGTATTTTTTTAGGGAGGGTAAACCACTCCGTTACGTAACGCGTTACGAAGTCAATCTGGCTTCCCTTTCTCTCTAGCATATTACAGCGGAAATAGGCTCTCTCACTCTAACCCACAGCGCTTGCCATATTTCGGATAGACGCTCGTCTCTCCCAGTAACTTTTCCTTACATTATCATATTAACATACATAAAATTTAGGTAATAACCTAAGCTTTTCTCAAGTTAAACAATTTCAATGTTAAACAGTTCAACTTAAATTGGTTTAAGTTGTACTTCTGTCGGACATCCCGAGAGGCACACGTTTTTAATAATCAGTTTGATTAATCGTTTTTTTTTTGCTATTTTCAAGGTTATTAATATACAATCTAATGTAGAAAAATAACAAATACATCACTCGAAGTTTTGGTTCGGATTTCCGTGTGCAATTTCAATGCGCAAAGAAACAATTCTAATGACTCAGACGACAGTAATGCTTTGGTAAAAACGTACGTTGGTTGACAAGATAAGCAGCGATAAACGATGAAGGTTAACGAAAATTTTGACTTTCTCGTTGCGTTTTTGAGTTGAGTAGTTTGTAATTGCAAAATTCACAATTTTAGATTCTGGCAACGAGAAAGAGAAGAGTCCAAGATACCCTAATATTTTAAAGGCAAAATTTTGACAGTGTGAGCACGTTTGTTACTTCTTCACACTCAAATGGCTGGGCCAATTTTATAACATATAAATCTTTTCCGAAGAAATGTAGGTAGTTCCCGTAGGATGTTTTAGTGTATTTGATAATTTAAAGGTTAGCGTATGTCACTGCCGATTAAGCGGTCTCAGGTTCGAATCCCGGGTCAAGCCAAAGTGTCATAGTTTTTGCTTAATAACATACCGGAATTTGGAAGTTGGGGTCTTATTCCCCGTGGGTCGAACGGCACGCAAAGCCACCGGTCCTGCGCGTGATCTCTCCCTGATCGTGTGGGATATCCGTCCCATTGGATTGTGTGAATGAGGGAACAGAGAGTGTACCTATGTATGTACACACACTTGCGGACTATAATATCGCCTGGCTGGTCTCCGTTGAGACTGGCCACCGTGGCCGAAATCGGCTTGGGGTACATTGCTATCCTTAATTGTATAATCATGAACTCTATGCAGTTTTTAATATTTTCTTTCTAATTAGTTTTTAAATTAAACTGGTTTGTAATAATTACATTAAATTTTTCTCAATCGTTAAATAGAAATCAGTGCCAAGGTTTCATTAGAAAACAAAGAACAATGAAGAAATGTACGATAAAGTTACATTTACTCAATTATGAGTGACACAGCATGAAGTTTTTACATAATTATCTAACATACTCCTTGTACAGTGTTGCCAGGTTTAGTGTTTTTTTTTCGGCTCCTACCGTCGTGTGACTACTCTCTCTGATGAGAAACATGAACAAAATTCAAGAGTTGTGGTCACAGTACCCATTGCGAATGCAGACAATGCAGTATGGTGACACACACTATGGTGGCCTAGTGAGATGCTTTCTCACGCCCCGCTTAAAAGCCCCGGCATCATAATGGGAGGGAAACACGTGTGCTTACGTAATTTTCTTTATATTAGCCTAAGTAGTATGTTTTTGACAGTTGTTATATTGTTTTTTGTTATAGCAACCTGCCAAAGTGACTCTATTCTGCCTGATGGAAAGCACGAATACAATCCAAGAGCGGTGGTCGCCGTACTCACTGCGAATGAAGACAGTGCAGTATGTATTATTATTATGTATATATTTCAAATGGGCTGAAGAAGACAATCACATGAGCACTTAAGGATATATGATAAGAGTTAAAAGAAAGTGTGGTGACAGATTAAGAATATAGAGTGTCACCAACTCTATTCATCTCGGCGTCGAAAGAGGCGACTAAGGGAGAAACTACACAGGATAACATCAGTGCAAAGAGAAAGAGAACTTGGAACAAACCCGGCTGACCAAAACCTTTCTATGCAGAGGCTTAAGTCTAGCACTGGAGTATTAAAGTATCTTGATGTGATGTGAAAACGAAAGAAAATATCTAAGGCCAGGTAAGAAATAGTACTTTAATGGATGAATTACTGTCATAGCTTGAGCAGGCAGTCTGGAGAACGTTGTATACCAGGCCTAAACCTCCTTTTTATGGATCGGCCTATGTCCAGCTTGACGATGTTGATGATGTAGAGCAGCTCTGGGTTGAATACCTCTTTTAATGGTGCTAAAGAACTGGCTCGTTAGTCTAGTGGTTAGCGCATGCGACTGCCGATCAAAGGTCTCGGGTTCCATTCCAGAATGGAGTCAAAAAGTGTTTTTGAGTTTTTCTTTCAAGGAAATTCTTAATATCACAGCCTGGAGTATGGAAGTTAGCTGCATTTCATGCCGTGCCTACGAGAGCACGTTAAGCCTTCGGTCTTGGTTGTCATGAAAATCTGTGGCAATCGTTATTGGGAAGTTAGTACCCTCAAATGTACTGACAACTAGTTTAACCTTCGAATGTAGTTCCAATGCCAGGTACTACAAGGAAAAAACTGACATTCAGGTAAAACCGGTTGAACTAGTAGCAGATCCCATATAATCTTGAGACTAATAAAGGTTAAGAAGAAAATTGAGAAAAAAGTAAGTAGATGAGTCAACTTGGATCAAGTGGATACCCAAAGACTTTACCTACAGTATCTCGACACAAGTGCATCTTTTGACATTCCATCGTTCTTAAACAGTGTCACGTAACTCGAACTCGGTGTTACCATACTTCACATCACATCAATAGTCTTTAATAGCCCACTGCTGGATAGAGGCCACTCCTTAGAAACAAGGTTTTGGTGTACTATACCACGCTGGCCACCTAAACCGCGGCTGGGCGCTACCGGACTTATTACATTTATTTTTACGTAAAATTAGCTTATTGTGGTAAATAGTAGCCAACATATTATTCTGATAATCAATCTATATTACTGCAAAGTTTCATCAAAATCAGTTCAGTAGTTTTTGCATGAAAGAGTAACAAACATCCATGCACACTCACAAATTTTCGTATTTATTATGTTAGTAAGAATGTTCGATAAGAATATAGCCATATTCATTAACAACCTTTCACAGTCCACTGCTGGGAATAGACATCTCTTTAGAAAGAAAATTTTGGTGTACTATACCACAGGTGCGTTGGTATAGGGTTTGCTTCAAGTTTTCCCTCTCTTTGTAGTGATATTTGCCTGAATAGTTTGTTTTCTTACGATACCCACAGGACGAAAGGGGGTGGTGACACTACATATTCTTAATCCGTCACCACACGGACAGATTAGATATACATATTAAAGATTATCAGCAGTTTAAGAGTACACTTTATAAACAACACTGTATATACACAGTTGTGTACACAACAGCCATAGTCACTTAATGAATTTTATATTATTACCATTCTAGTGTTAAACTGTATTAAAATTTCTATCAATAGCCTTTTACAGTCCACTGCTGGACATAGGCCTCTCCCTAGCAAGGAGGTTTTGGCCTACTATTCCACGCTGGCCAGACGGGTTGGAATAGGGTTTGTTTCAAGTTTTCCTTCTCTTTGTAATGATGTTGTCTTTTACGACACCCACGGGATGAATAAGGGTGGTAACACTATGTATTTTTAATCCCTTACCACATGGATAAATTTTCTATAATATAATACTTCTGACATCTGATAATGCCATCTAGTCTTAAACTAAGCAGAGCTTGTACTAAGGGTACTAGTTAACTTATACAAATATATATAATATATATATTTTTTTGTAAGTTCATACATATTATACATAGAAAACATCTAAACTCGGAGACAAATATTGGTCGGTCACCATACTGTATTGTCCACAATGAGTATGGTCACCACAACTCTTCACTTTGGCAGGCTATTAATATAGAAAAAAAAAACTACTATTTGCAATATAATGTAATAAAATAAATGAAAGCAAAATATGTGTAACACCTTACCTTTTTAAATAAAGTTATTGCACAGGTATGTGAATCGCAAAATAATTCAAAATGCACAGCTCACACTTCACTCACTATTTTAAAAATATAAAAAAAAGGTAAATTATTTCTTCAATGTTTTTTTTTTAATTTCATACAACCCAATACACTGGCATACATGACTACATGAGCCTTCCAACTAGAGCACAAAAAAAATATTCGTTATTTTTTTAATATTAATTTAAATCAAATTTTAGCTCAAATTATTGTGCCGTGATGATAAACAAGTCGGAAATTAATAGAGCGTGTCACCCAGTTGCATTTACCTACCAGATTTCGGTTGCTCTTGCAAAATAACATTCACAACGAAATTACATCACAAATACATTAATAAAACACAACACAAGACATAAAACACGAAACGCTAATCCACTAGCGTAACTAATTATGCAATTTTCAAAACTCACTACTTCCTACTCAGATGCATTACAATCCTTTCACTGGTTTTGGAAAATTGTATTTTCCTACGTAAATAGTACACTTAGGATACGTTTTGAAAGCGTGTATACCTGCAGCGAAGTGTAGAGGAGTCGATTTTCGTCCGGCTGTGTCCCTGGCATTCACTGTTTGGGCTGTAATTAACTTTTTTACACGGATTGCATCGCCCGTTTTGCACGCCTCAAATAATTCACGCAGTGGGTCCGTAGGCGGTGGTAGTGCGTCAAGCGCCGATCCGAGAATCGAACGACGGCTCGACATGGTGATTTCGCGTTTCACATTTAGTTTTCGTGTATTAAACACGCATTATCGTGATATTGTTAAATAAAAACACGTATTGCACAGCTGCTTGCTAGCCTTTATTGACAATTTCATTTCAGGGTTACCGCTTCATTATTTATAACTTACACCAAAGATAATGGTGGAGGCTGACTATAGTAGTTCGAGTAGTTCATTGAAATGTTAGAGTGAGAAGAGTATATAAAATTTGTCTAGCGAAATGAAATGAAAGAGAAGGCTACCATTTTTTTTATCGTTTACCATTATAGTGATTATTTAATAATTATATTTCTTTTATTACCAAATGGATTGTTATATATAAGGACTTTTTTCATTTCAACAAAAAGTTTTTATATGCTGTGTACGGAGCCTTTTCTGTTTAATTTATATTTTTAGCATGTAGAATTTCTTTTTTCTAAACAAATGTGTATATGTGATATAACAAATCACAACTTAATTTTAGAAAAGAATATGTACAAAAAAAACGTAGACATATTCAAAGAAGTTAAAATTATATATTTTTACAACATCCGATAAGAATGTATTTTCTGATTTAAATTGATGTATCTTGTTACTTATAAAATTTAAAATTGACAATAAAAATTATTATTTCAAGTCAAAATCACTTAACATGCTTTCGCTTTAATTTCTTTGTTGTTTATTGTCAGAGTATGTGTTCAGATATATTCTAACACTTCTGTCAGACCCGTCAGTGTTATAAAATGAATAATAATGACAGTTCGGTTTTGTTTTTATAAAGTTATAATTTTATTTTTACCCAAATAGTACATTTTAATTTATAAATCATTAGCTGTACTCTGCTAGCTTCGACCTGGTACATTATAGTAGCAAAAAATAAATAAAACCATCTTTAAAGTTTATTGTAGATCAATCGATGTTTGAAGGGTTTACAAACTTAAAAATTTTGAATATATATATATATATATATATATATATATATATATATGTATATATATATATATATATATATATAAATTTTAAAAACCGCTTTTAAAAGTTTCCCGTCCTCCCAGAACCAAGGGGAGAGAGAGTTTAGGCTTCGGAAGGAAACTTCACTCGGTTACTACACTGTGCGATACGTGTATTTGTCTGTATGTGTGTCACCCTCCAAAGTACCAATAACGAGTGCATGTTACATAAACAAATGTGATCAGATCTAATCAACATAAAATATGTAAATAATAATTTCAAACATGGATTACTGTAAGATTAGAGTAAACAACAAACGTTCATTGTTAATTTACTCTTATCAAGTTTCCTTTTAAAATATATATTAAAATGTAGATATTAATATTACCATCGACACGGTATAGAATTATTTAATCCAAAATTATGTTTTATTTTTGAATATTAAGTAAGAAAATGTGGTGTAACATATGTAGATATATTATATAATGTGTATTAGGAGATTATGTATTTAGCTATCATTTTTATTTATAACATTGTATCATGCTAAATTTATTACTATTGTACTAAATAATTGATACAATAGAAGATATTAAGTAGTAGTGCATGGTGTCCTGCTTAACGATGAAATAAATACATAAATATTTCGGACATTTGACACACAACGTCATCTAGTTTCAAACTAAGTAGAGCTTGTGCACTAAGCAAACGATGGACCGACGTCTTGAGGAACGACATAAAGAAACTGCGCGATAGCCGGGCCGTATTGATTAACGCTGTTTAGATAAAATCTTTATGTATTTATCCTATTATCATCATCTAGCTTGACGACAACAATAAGCTGAATTTCAAGGTACTAAAAAACAAATTGAAAATGTGTTTTAACTTATTACATGAGTGTATGTAATCGACGTGTGACGACTGTGGTGGAGATTGTCGTCGAAACAACGTGACAACGAACTGAAAACGATGGCAACATGTGGTAGCAAATATAACTGAAGATGCAGTGTTTCCTTATCAGGACTTTTCTGTATCTTTGTAAAAAAAGTCAATACAACAATCCTGTGTCGATTTCTCCCGTTTCTTTTCGAACAGATTATAGTCCTGCGTTAACTACAAGTGTTTTGGCTTTAAAAAGATATTCAGGAAAAATGTAAAAATTGCATTGATTCAAAGCTCTCTGTGACATTTGCATATGTAAAAGAGCAAGCTCTTAATTTACCAGTGTATTTACTGATATAAAAAATTAATGACTATTTCTTTTTTGAAAAAAGGTTTTCGTCACACTTTCTTTTCACACCAGAAAAATTTTTTACCTATTTTTGGTATAAACTTTTAGGGATTGAGTATTTTTGACAATGAAATACATAGTTTTATGATTGTTTCAAAACACCACTTTAGTATGGTATTACTACGAACCATAGCCAATTATGGTATAGTCTTGTACTTTTTAAAAAGTTTGAAATACAGATTGTCCCACAATAGTTTTACATATATTTATGACTATCAACGAATCTGAATAAAACAATCTGTCAGTTCTATTTTGATGAATTTTTTTACCTTTGCCGCTATATATGAGTACATGAATGTACTACATTTTTTGCGTTTAATATGTGCACGTCCTCGCAGAAGGAAATAATCATAATAAAATATCTGTTGCAAGTGTGTCGGCAGTGAAAGATCCTTTTCGGCGGTCTTTGAGGACACGACACTTGGACGCTCAAACAAAGCAAACCACCAATGTGTGCTGAGTTGTATTCTCAGTGTAGCAACAATAGTGAAAGGCTTCCACGAAAACGACCATTCTGTCTAATCGATGATGACCAAATGACGATTGTATCTGTTAAAGCTCATATTAAGCATTGGTACTTGCATTATATTTTATAACTGTGAAAAGAAGACTAGAATGGGCTAGTTTATGCGAGGAATACACAGTTATAGAGTTTATGTTTTACTGTAGGCAGCATAGAGCTGGTTGCAGTGGAGACCCTTGGGAGACGTCTATATCCAGCAGTGGACGTCCTTCGGCTGATATAATGAATAATTAGAAATTAATTAAATTATTTCTATATTCAATTTATATATGGCAAACGTTCCAAAAAGGGTATTCGCTTTTAACGATACTTGAATGGTTGCTTCATAAATGATTAACGTATTTAGTAAAAATAAAACGTGAAAGTCTATTTTGTCTATAGACGTTAGTTGACGAAATCAAAATGGCGTCTTTTACGGGCTAGTGCTTATCCGCCGCATACTGAATACTGTTTTCGTTAATCGTGGGTGCAACTATTTATTAGTGATCATAACAATTAGTGAAAGATTATTCAGTGTTTTTGTGTTATTTTTATCAAAACGGACTTCAAGGAATTTGTTTTGATACATCGATACGACTTCCTTCAAAGGTATGTCTCCTTTCACCTATTGAAATTATAATGTTAATAATTGTCATTTTATTGGAAAACTTCAGTGAGGTGGTACGCTATTTATATGTACAGTAGTGTCGCTCGTGTGTGTATGTTGAATTATCGCGAACGGAAGCTTCGTTCTATAGTTTAGTAGGTGAAGGAACAGGTTTTTTCTTGCCGAGGACGCAAGATTCGCTCGCGAGATTGGATCAAATCTTCACTTTTCTCGGTTCCTCATTCTTGTCGCGCGGCGCACTAGGCACGGGGTTGCCCAAGCTTCTACATGGACAAATATTTATTATTGCGTTGAACGTTTAACTCAATTAGTGGACAGGCGCGGCTTGTTTGCGGTTTCACTTGTTTCAACCGTCGTTTAGTGTAGTGTTTCTGATTATATATCTTTGGATTGCAGTGTAGTGAGTGTCTGCACATGTATTGAAAGTTTCCCATCTATATAACAAGGTAAATCTAGTTTGTATATACGACTTCTAAAGAGTTATAAGCTATTAAGAACCCGAGTCTCCATTACTAAACCGATTAAAGACAATTAGGACTAAGTAGTGGCACTAATTAAAATTTAAACGTGTTACGAATTATTCTTGCTATTTGACTTTGAGATATTTGTATGAAAAAACCAATATAATACATGGCAATTATGACAATAATAACTTGACGAAAGTTGCACACAGTTGTCTGATGTCTGAAGAATTATTATTACACAATTATTCTTTAGATGGGTGCTTAACCAATGACCTCTATATATTAAGAACCTGCCCAAGTAACTACTCTGCCTGATGGCAAGTATGAATACAATCTAAGAGGTTACCATACGCATTGCAAATGCAGACAATGCAAAATGGTGACCCACACTATGACGACCTAGTGAGATGCTATTTCACACCCTGCTCTGGGACATAAAAGACAGTCATTGTGGTAGCATAAGGCTCACACAGCTACCACGAAGACTGTCACCCCTGCATTAAACTGCGGTCTCGCACTCACCAACAAAATACGAAAGCACTTATGCTGTGGCTTTAGGGCCTCTGGCTTCACAGTCACAATCACTAGCCATTACACCAATGGGCCTGTCTAAAATTGTGTTATTTAAGTCTAATGGTACACTATCATATCACACATAACATTAAATAGTCCACTGTTAGAGATAGGCGTCTCCTTTGAAGATGATTTTGTTCAACAGTACCAATTGATTAGATGGTGTAGAGTTTGTTTGAATTTTTCTATCTCTTTGCAGTGATGTTATCTGCAACGTTTGTTCCCTTAGTGACCTTTTATGACAAATAGGGTTGGCATCACACCATTTTTATTCATCACCACACAAGTTTCTTCAGTACTTTGTCAAAGTGACCAATTATACTTCAAATGAATCATTAACAGGATGTGATAAAAAATGTGAAGTACCATACTAAGTTATTAGTTATTAATAAGTTTCAATTTGTCCTTACATTTGTCTCTAAATGTTAATAAATATCATATGATTGTAATATTTGTGCGTGTGGTAACTGATTAAGAATACATAGTGTTAAAACCCCTATTCATCCCGTGGGTGTCGTAAGAGGCAACTAAGGGAACAAACTATTCAGGAAAATATCATTACAAAGGGAAGGATAACTTGAAACAAACTGTATTCCAACCCGTCTGGCTAGTGTGGTATAGTAGGCCAAAACCTCCTTGCTAAGGAGAGGCCTATGTCCAGCAGTGGCCTGATGATGATAATTATTTGTGCAAACATATAAAAAATAAGTATTAGAGATTTATCTGTCTCATGTTTTGATATAAATTAATTTATTCACTTTTAACATATTTTAAAAATAATGTGTGCTAGCTGTAATCGCCTACAATTGGACAAGCGTACAATATATATTTTGTATTAATATACTATATGTGTATCATTTCTGATCCAAAATAATTAAAAGGAGGTTATTAAATAGGCTGTTTTTTGCATTTTTTATCTCAGAACTCTATTGAATTACCAAATAGATTTTTTTTTTATTTCATAGGTTTAACTTTAATTTATTGAAGAACAACAATGTCTATGATAAAGGATTCAAGCAGTGAGTGCATTACCATTGCATAATTTTGAAATAATTCAAAATAATTTAATTATTTTAAAATTTTACTTTTAACTTTCTGCTTATTTGTGCTTAACAATTTATAAATTACTAAATGAAACTAGATAAACTCAATACATATTTTTTTTTCTTGAATTTATACTTATCTATACATAAAGACAAGAAGCTGTTAGATGCAGATAGTCAATTCTTGTGTTCATTCCCACACAGTTTACCACAAATAGACCGTTGCCTATATCCAGTAATGGATGTATTTTTAATGAGATAATGACCATGATGGGAGACATAATAACTCACACACAGGCATACACCATATTACGGATATATATAACTTCCAAAGATGGCTGTAATGCCAAAAGTAATCTCTTTTCGGCAACATTAGGACGGCTCGAAACGTAAGACAGTTGTTGACGGTTCAATTCAGTGCATCTGAATTTCAGAGGCTTTTCCAAAGAGATGTGTATGCCTATAGATAAGGGAAAAAAGATTGGCAGCTGTCTTGCAGTAATTGTGTTGAAGTGGGCAAATATATTACGAAATTTGCCAACTCGGAACATTCTTTACTGTCCTTATCAATACTAAGTTAGTGATAAAACTATTGTAGTAACATAAGTAAAGCAACTTTTTAATGATGTCAAATACAGAAACACTCATTGCGGTAGTTTTCTACGGGGTAAAATGAATTATTTAATAGGTTACTGTATCTTTATTAGTCACCCAATACTTTGTTGGTGTAAAGTTTATTTGTTTGGTTAGTAATAATAAAATATGGTTTATTTCTTTTTAAAAAGTTCAATAATATTGTTATATTTATAGAAACAATGTAACCCTTGTAAATGTAAATGTAAACCTTGTCAGCTGGAGTCTGAGCTAGATTCGAAACCGTCACAGAGTTATCTTAATAGCTACAATTACCAACAGCCTTTTACAGTCCACTGCTGGACATAGGTAGCGAGGAAGTTTTGGCCTACTATAGCACGCTAGCGAGACAGGTTGGAATAGGGTTTGTTTCAAGTTTTTCTTCTCTTTGTAATGACATTTTGTTGAATAGTTTGTTACCTTAGTCGCCTCTTACGACACCCACGGGATGAATAGGGGTGGTAACACTATGTATTCTTAATCAATAAAAGAATTCAAATAAAAGAACAAACTAGGAAAGACTAACAAAATAAGATGATGCTAAAATTGACCTTATTAATATTATTATATAGTCAATCACAGGAAGTGAGTGTTAAGCAATTTTCTCATTGCTTTTCCTTGAGTGAGTATTTCACTGGAACTCAAACTCTCTGACCTAATTTCTTGGTAAGAAGGAATCGTAGCCGGTAGTGTACTTGCGGCTTTTAAGGTGGAAGTGTCCATGACACATATCACCATAAGGAAAAAAGATGAATTCTGTTTATAGTTTTTCGACTGGTTCGAGATAAAATGTTATATCGCTCGTGGTCACAGGAAGACTGGTGTGAGGTTAGCAACGTGTTCGTGATGTGCGAGGTGTAACTACCCGCACTTGGCCGTGTTTATCGTTTGTGCTGTCGGTATAAACTGTTCGAAACGTCGGGAAATGGAAGATATGAAAACCATTTAGACGAATTTAAGGCGAATAAATCCCGTTGTACAACAAAAACTATGTAGTACTAGCTTTTGCCCGCGGCTTCGCTCACGTGGAATTTGATCTGCCATATTAAGTTTCGTTACAGATCATTTTAAATAAATATATATATATATATATATATATAAATATTTAAATAAATATATATAATTTAAATAAAAAGTATCCTATGTTACTTCTAATACCTCCAAGAACATGTGTACAAAATTTCATGAAGATCAGTTGAGTAGTTTTCGCCTGAAACTGTAACAAACAAACTTACATTCGAATTTATAATATTAGTAGAGATGTAGAATGTGTGTAGACGACACCTCATCTTATAATGCTACCAGTAACATCGAATACATAAGATGTTTTAACAATATAAAGAAAATAGACTTGACTTATCTCGTACCTATATTTCGGCACATATCATCCTTATCACCAAAGAGGCTGTGTTATCTAAAACACAATCCGTTATCTATACTTTCGATGACTAGATAACGCTCTAGATATATGGAAATGTACTACGATTAGTCAGAAACATATTATAGCCCTTAAAATCTTAAAGCCCCCTTTAAAGGACTCCCGGGATCATAGTGGGAGGGTAACGCGTGAGTGAGTTCCAGGTTTTGACTGATATGCACAAGAATATAGAGCCGAACTGTTTATCTACCATTTTAAAATAGTGACTTCCAAGACCAGCGCGTGTTGTTCTGTAGAGGAAGGAAGAAGGTGGGACCATTTGACCATGACTGCATAGTTGACATAGTGGTTTAAGCAGTCGCCACGCCGCTCTCTACTGCGCTGAGTGTTGTGGGTTCAAACCCTACGTGGGACAATACTTTCTGTGATCCACAAATTGTTGTTCTAAGTCTGGGTGTGCTTTGTGTCCGTTTCTTGTATATTTGTAAAGTCAATTGCGGCAGGATTCATTCCTAGTGGGGGCGTTGTCTTTAAAAAAAAAAACATTGAAAAAACTTCTTGACAGAAAGACAGAAAACGTTGATCAGATTGTGATGAAAATTTGGTAGCGTGCTTTTGGAACACCCACGAGGATTCGTCACCCAAAAATCCCTATTTTTTTTATTATTTCGTTATTAAACTGCCTCGGTGGCGCAGCGGTAGTGAATGCGACTGCTGTGTTTGAGGTCTCGGGTTCGATTCCCAGATCTGACTAAGTGTTTGTATGATGTGCAAATATTTGTTTCGAAGTTTGGATGTTTTCTAGGCATAATATGTATGTATTTACAAAGAAAAAAGTTTATAAGTATTCTATCAGTCAGTCTAGTTATCATAGTACAAGCTCTGCTTAGTTTGAAACTAGATCACGTTGTGTGTCAAATGTCCGAAATATTTATTTATTTATTTATACTTTACGTGACATAGCACTTACGCTATACAGCCTGATATACCATAACAACCTACGCAACTTCGTCTTAAAAGGAATCTATTTTCCCCATTTTTACGACACTTCTCATCAACACTCGGCTCCTATTGGTCGTATCGTGACATTATATAGTTTATAACCTTCTTTAATGACTGGACTATGTAATACTGACAGAATTTTCTAAATAAGACCAGCACTTTCTAGAACAGTTATAGAATGTCACGCGACACACATGCTTTATCGTTTTATAAAAAAAAAACTATTTTTAACCTCTGCTTTGTCAAGGGGATGTCTATTTATGATACTTTGCCGCTCTCTATACAGTGTTTTTAATGCTCCTTTTTCCTATTATACATATTTCCTGTCATAGGAATATAAGAGGATAAATCTTAAAAGAAATAAGGTTTCTCGACCAAGGAGGTCCTTTGATGTTTAAGAATTCACGGTCGTCACTTAACCTTGTGAATGTTATTATTGTTTTATCAACTACTAGTTTTTACCCGCGTCTACGTCTGTTATAACGATAAATAGTAGCTTATTTATTATCCTGATTTCTAAGCTATACTACTGTAAAGTTTCATCTAAATCCGTTCAGTAGTTTTTGTGAAAACGAGCACCAAACATCCATACATCCTCAAACTTTCGCATTTATGATATTAGTTGTTTGTATTTAAAATCCAAATTTACGTTATTTATTGAACTCTGATAACACACACACTACACAAAGTCTATATCAACACTTATCAATCATATCTATATAGAATAACCTAGCTAAAATGGACATCCGTTCACACTACTTGCGTGGTTCAAGCCACCACGCCGCTGTCTTCTGATCCGGGTGTCGTAATCCAAAAAAAGTTGTTCTAGGTCTGCTGCTCTTTATGTCCCTTTCTTGTATGTGAGTAATGTCCCCGTGACACAGGATATATTATAAACGCGGGCGTTGTCTTTTTAAAAAATTAAAAACGAATCAAGGAGATACCTGACTTCGTACATATGAGTCATTCTTCGCACAAATGGATCGACTCGACAAGAGTGTTAGCATAACCTCGCGGTATATGGGTTAGGATTTCTTTCGTTGCTTTTGATTGAATGAGTGTAGTAATTGACATGACTGCACGGCTGGCCTAGTGGTTTAAGCGATCGCCACGCCACTCTCTACTGCGCTGAGTGTTGTGGGTTCAAACCTCACATAGGACATTTGTGTGATCAACAAACCGTTGTTCCGAGTCTAGGTGTTCTTTGTGTCCGTTTCTTATATGTTTGTAAAGTCCCCCGCGACACAGGATTTATTCCTAGCGGAAGCGTTGTCTTCTTAAAAAAAAATTGGGAGTCACAATCTTCGTCCCTTCCATCCTACAAGCGGAGGGGGTCTCAAAAGGAACCTCAGTTGTGACTTTTGGCGACAGACTGTACTATCGCAGTACGAAATCCTATTAAAAAGATATTTTTTCAACCTTATTTTAACAATCAATAATTATTTTCTTACATTTAATAACCCTACAACATCAATAATTTTTTGTATTGTCTAAAACTCATTTGTTGACTTTTACCTGCCAGCTTATTTCCCGATAAGATTATCACGCAAATGTTCTTGTAATCTACATTTCTCGTGAAAACCAGGTCCAGTTATGTTCACCGTTATAATCATAAGCCGAGGTGATAAAACCAATCACTGCCGCGACTACTCGTATCAGTTTATCATCACCATGACTTGAGACTTATCGTTGGTTATTGAGACATTATAATACACTTATTACGTCACAAGTTTTTCTCCGAATACAATTCAATCTATTTTAATGAGAAGTTAATATCTGTGTGGTGATGGGTGATATGAAGTGTTTTGTTAACTATTGGAAGGAATTACGCAGAGTAATAGCATGTAAAGAGAAGATAATTTGTAACAAATCTGAAACCTTATCATCAACAGGGTTTAACAGTCCACTGCTGGACATAGGCCTCTCTTTAAAATAGGAGGTTTTGGCCTACTATACCACGCTGGCCAGACGGATTGCGGGTTTGTATCAAGTTATTCTTCTCTTTGCAGTGATGTTGTCCTGCATGATTTGCTCTCTTAGTCGCCTCTTACTCTCTCTGAAAAAAAAAATCAGACCAGTACCTTCTTAGATTAACGCGTTTAACCAAACAAACAAACACTTTAGATTTACAATGTTAGTATAGATATATACAACCAAGGGAATTAGAAATAGGTTCTATTAATTAATTTTAATTTGAATGGTCTGTTATTCCACTTAAGAGACGTACGTACATCTAAGAGAAAAAGAGACGGATATACAAGTTACATGAAACTCACAAAAGCCATACAAATGTTCGTCAAGAGATTACCTTCTATGCTCATGACAAAAGTCGTATGGTTTCTCACCACATTGAAGAAGATACATAATACAATGGAGAATCGTACTGACCTTAAACACTTATAACCTTCATATTCTACCCTATTTACGAACCAACCCCTTCCAATATAATAGTACATTAATAACGTCCCTCATCTCACATACTGCTGTCTGTTCCTGAACTAGATATATCGACTGCACGGTTGGCCTAGTGGTTTAAGCGGTCACAACATCGCTCAGTACTGCGCTGGGTGTTGTGAGTTCAAACCACAAATGAGACAACACTGTGTGATCCACAAATTGTTGTTATGAGTATGGGTGTTCTTTGTGTCCGTTTCTTGTATGTTTGTAAAGTTTTTTTTTTTTTTTTATACCACGACGGTGGCAAACAAGCATACGGCCCGCCTGATGGTAAGCGGTTACCGCAGCCTATGAACGCCTGCGGCACCAGGGGCATCACGTGCGCGTTGCCGACCCTTTAAAAACCTATTTACCCCCTTCTTGAAGAGCCCCATACTGTAGTTTCCAGGGAAAACCTCGGCAGGGAGCTCATTCCATAACGGGATTGTACGCGGGAGAAAATTTCTCTGAAACCGCACTGTGCGCGACCATTTAGGTTCCAATGTATGTGGATGAGCTCCCTGACGACATAGGATTCATTACTAATGTTGTCGTGTACTGCGGTAACCCAAGTAACATAATCGTTAACTTGCCATCTTGCCATGCGCTGTTATTATTTTATTGCGATTATCAAAGAATTTGGAATGTACTAAATAATATAGTGTATCTTTTAGTCACTAGCAAAAGCTTGTCTTGTAATAATTTTTAAAATTATCAACGTCTAAACGCATGTGACTGCACTAAGTTTGAGTCTGCTTCAAATTTGATCCAGAGAGCTCGTATACTCCTTTTTAAACAGAAAAAAACATCCAAGTCCCAATTCCGAGGCAAACTGAAGAAACGTATAACTGAATTAGAGAGAAACTCGTGTTTTTTAAAGTCGATTACGATGATTACTTCAACACCGGGGGTTTTCGCATTCTGGAATTTTCGAAACCAAAGATTTTTCTAGTCAGGGCGCGAAAGTTGAGATCGTAGCATTTCGTGGTCATTGCCACCACAACCGGTGAATGACAAGAGCTATGTCACTGACTTTATTACTTCTGCGAATGTCTACGCGGCTAATTTTCGTGGGTTGCCAGTTATGATTATTTATGTCGGCAACAGGAAGCGTGTGTTGTAAACTCAAAAGCGACAAACTTGACCTATTAAACTACTGACACAGTCAACATCAAGGTCATGCATAATCAACTCCTGCGCACTGCACCGTCACTAGACGTATACTCCGGCTGCATGTTTATAGTATGAATAATGATGTATTATATATATTATTTTGGTAATTAGAGGTTTTTAATTTTTTGTAAGACTTTGCTGACGTCCGGTAGGTATCGATGACAATATTTAAAGTTAAAATTCCCTCAGTCGACTAGGCTTTATATACTATATTGTTTTCTGTATGTATATTGTTTAAATATTTACTAGTGTTTTTCACCTATAATTAATTGTAATTTTTTTTTTATATATTAATTCATTGCTTCTATTAAAGACACCTAAAGGACCGTCTAAAGGTTGACTGGTAGAAAATACCATATGACATTATGTCCATATTAAAAATAAGAAATGAAAAAATAAAAATATATTACAAAAAGGTATTCAAAATCATCTTTTATGTAGACTATAAAGTCATTGATCCATACGCACCATAGCAACAAATTGTTTTGTAAATTATTTAGCTGAATATCCACGACTGTCCGTTTCCAAGACGTTGTCTTGTAAGAAGTAAGGTAACATTACTAATTGATAACGACTTCTAAATTTACGCTATTAAGCTTTTGCTGATCGTCTGCATAGATGGTTGGAGACATCGCTCGCCGCTTTCTAATACCCTTTTGATGACCTCCATCTACAGTGAAAATAAAGACATATTACAGCGCCATCTACCAAATACCCACCGAACTACGGAGTAACTACTAATCCTGTATTGCGGTATTGAAATTCTCGCGCTGATTAGCTAATACACAACTTTCCAATTTTCAATTGATCACCTTGTGTGGTGGGAGAATCCTACCTTTGTGTTGGAGGGACATGACTCCAGTTTCTCTGTAGTGGATTCGATCCTCACACCGGATAACACTCGTGTGATCTACAAATTGTTATTCGGACTCTTAGTGTTCTTTGTGTCCGTTTCATGTATGATTGTAAAGTCCTACGAGTCTATGGGGGAGTTGACGTTTTTAAAGATAGATAGGTAAAAAAAAACATAGAAGTGTTGGCTTCACTCACCACATCGTAGTATTAGAAGAGATTTAATTCTCTTAGCACGATATTACAGCAACGGTTAAACATTAAAAGACACGCTACTCGTATCAGAAAAATGAATAAAAATCATTTTCACTGTTTGTTATGTGAAGGCCAGGCCGAGGTGGTGTTTCGGCCTCGGTGGTTGAAGATTGATGTCCAAAATTTGCATAAAACAGCCGTTTTTTTAAAGAATGATTTTGTGGTTGTACGAATAAAGTATATTTATTATTATTTTTTGTTGAAGACTGTAAGAGTATCGTAATTACTAGAGCTTTTGACCTGCGATGAAGTGGTTGAGGGTTCCAACTGCAAACATACACTGCACTGCCGGGGAGTGAATTTCTTTTTGCGTGTGGTAACCCTGACTAAAACCACGCGGTGTACCACTCTGATTTTGAAATATCTGGGATACCGGGAACATTTTTTCCTAGCTAAACAGCACAGCTTTGCTTGTGTTTTGGTACAAATTCGAATCTTCTAGCGTCTGTCTGCTTAAAGCGAGGCCACCACTTGGTATGAATTGTCACTTAGGCTACTTCTAGGCACACGTAAACGCCTCCTCTTCGCCCCTGTGACAGGATGAGGGGAAAATACCTTCCCACACAGGAGCCAAATGAAAAAGGAATTGAGGCTGCGGGTATGCTAAATGCGTCACATTGCTGTCACAGTCGGCGGGGTGGTGGGAGGGGACCAGTGATTGGATAGTGACGTCAGCTGTCCAATATCTCAGTGACTCCTAAAAAAATGTTATCAGAGTTGTTAATCTGTAGCCAATAAATTTTATTTTGTAACAATACTTTTACTTTTAACACGCACGCTCTCGATATTGTCACGCTATCTCTGTTCAATGTTACACAGTTTCCTCAATTATATTGTTTTATAGCTTTTTTGAAGGGAATCTGCGGGCCGTTTATTAGGCAATGTGATAGAAACTCTCGGCCAAAAGAATTTAGATCATGTACACTCACGTCTTTATCCTTAAAAGTGTCGACAGACGTGTATACAACCCTCACATGTTGATTAATGTTTAGGAATCGTACAAGTCGATTTGTTATGTACACGTGTCAAACTTGCTCTCTTAGCCAAGATGCAAGTGCTTCGCTTCATAGTGCATATTGACTGCACGCTTGGCCTAGTGGTTTAAGCTGTCACCACGCCGCGAGCCGTCACTTTAGCGGGCTCTTAATATAGAAAAAAGAACATAGACGCCTTTAAAAAACCTCTTAAAAGTACCTTTTTAAATATAGGACGTTTGACCTGGTTTAGCGCAGTTTTACGAATATAATTTTAGGTGTTAATCATCGAACTTTTCCACTTTAGGGTTGCCAGGTTTCTTTTACGAAGTTTTATATTGATTTTTGTATGAATATAAAAATGAAGCGATCTGTGTAGTATTTTTATTCTGTCTTTTAATGGGATCCCTATAACTGCGAATTTAATAAGTATATGAGCAAGTACGATATTTGCTTCTTTCATAAATAAAATATCTACTCAAACTCAGCGATATAAGAATAAAAGGAACCTTGTACGTTCAGAAATTATATTTAAAAAATAAAAATTGGTTGCATTGACTTGTTTTGACTGACTCGGTGGTGCAGCGGTAACGAAGGCGATTGTTTGAGGTCACGGATTCGATGCCCGGGTCGAACCAAATATGATCTGCAAATATTCGTTTCGGCGTTTGAGTGTTTTCTATGTAAAAATGTGCGTATTAAAAAAAAAATAAGTATATATAGCGACAGCATCCGTGCTGTCGTGTTTTGTTGGCGAGCGAGAGCTAGAGGTCAATTGATGCACGGGTGACAGTTGTCGTGGTAAGTGTGTGCAATACAAAGCTACGATGACTGTCAGTTCCTTTACATCCCCAAGTGAGGCGTAAAAAAGCATCTTAATAGGCTGCCATAGCGTGAGTCACAATACTACATTGTCAGCATTCGCAATGAGTATGGTGACTACAACTTTTGGATTTTATTCATGCTATCCATCATGCAGAGTAGAGTCACTATCAGGCTCTTAAAATAATAAAAAAGATCTTTAACCATTATCATTCAATGGTTTTTGGCAACCTTGTTTTCGGCACTTTTTATCGTCACTAAATGTCGTCCCTGGCACATGTCACCGTATTTCGAAGTATATAGTAACATTGATTGCGTTAACTATCGTGTAAATGACGTAAACAAACAACTAGCTCCATAAAATTGTGCACAATGTGAGGAATGCTATCGAAAGCGTGTCAACCCGTATGTGTGTCGCTACAAACGAAACTGCGCGCCTGATATCTGTGCAAGTGAATAACTTAGAACTATGTTTTAAATGTTGTCTTAACATTTTGACGACATCCCTTGCAGTTTTTATAAAATACTTAATTCGTGTATCTGACTTTAAAAATGACGAACTGCCACACCCCAATTAGAATGTTTGAAAATTTTACCCTTAAGGGGGTAAATCTAGAGGGTAACACTTAGACTTTTCATCTTCTTCGATGCTCACAACATAGAAGAATATCAGCTGCTAATGTTTCAAATTGAACCAATTAATTCCCGAGAATCGACGTCCCAAATGTTTATAAGCTCTTTTCCTAAGTCCAATTATGTTATTTCTTGGCTACAACGCGTTGTGGCAAGGGGTTTGTAACTCTATCTTTGATTAGTTTAGTAAATAATTCAGCAGAAGCTACAATTCAATTTGTCAGTAAAACATTGAACCCTTTTAAATTAATGAAGTTTCCAATCACTCCGAATTACACAGTAATTGAATTGTTAATACGTAATAAGGCAAGACGAAACCATAAGTGTATAGGAACCCTCACGGCAGGAAGACGTCTTGCTAACATTGAAGTAGACAAAAATGAAAACGATCATATTTGGCATATTAGTGAAAATAATTACAGCTCACTGTCTCTCCTGTGATGAAGTACTTGAAATGCCAGCAGAAGAAAAGGTTTCCCTATCAGTATTACAAACGATGTCCCCGAATGATATAGTCCAGTGCTTAGCACATCTTGGAAAGGAAGAGCTACCGAGCCTTGAAGCAGATTTTATCTGGAAATCCATAATAACATTTTATGATGGCATTGAATACATTCCTGAATCAGTGCTTATGATACTTCACTGGGTTACAGTTGCCATAACACCCGAAGATTACTCCAACATGTCTTTAAGCAATATTGATGTCGTGCAGAATTTTGGCCTAGACTACAAGTTAAACGAAGCCCAAATAGCTGCAATTGCCAACAGAGTTCGCGAAGATTTTGCTCAAAAAGAACCCGAGGATTACACCAGCTATGACTTAACTGCTCTTCGTCAAATACTGTGTGCTTTTAACAAAACTGAGATTGAGAGGATACATCCAGCAGCTTATAAAGAAACAGCCATGTTGATTGGGAAACTGGAGAGATGTAGTAGTGATACCATGTCGGGGTTCGCTACTCTTGCAGTGGAGAAACGCGCATTTGGACCGAGTAGTAACTGGACCGATACTGTGATAAAAATGGTTGGAAAAGTGGCAGATTTTGTGCCAAAGGGATCGACAAAGAAAATAAGAAATCTTGTTTAAATATTGCGTTGACATCACACATGTACCATTTCTCTTTAAGATAAGTTAAATACTAGGCAGATATTGTTACTATAACCACGTAAATATCTTATCTTATATCTTTATTAAAAATACTAATACCACATCCTTGTTGAATTTTTTTTCTGGATGTGTGTGTAACCGTGTTTCCTGTATTTTCTGGACAGACATACAACAAATGATCATGCACATCACAAACTTGTCCTGAATCCAATCGAACCCACAACCTGCGGCTTAGCAGTCAGGGTCACTAACTTCTCGACCAACAGGCCGTGATGCTTACCGATTGCTTATTACTCTCCACTATGACTCAACGGTTCTATGTTACCTTGGTCACTTAACAGGGCTTTACATATGCATATATAACTAAGACACTTAATTAGATACTAAAGCCTTGATACTCAATCTGGTACTTCGGAATACAAATGGCAGTACGTATTTACTAGACTGGTTCATAGAAAGTAAATAATATTCTATTCTGTTCTTCAGATTTTTTTATGTTTACTTTCGTATATACATAAAGTCACGCCCATTTCGAAGAAGGGTAGGCATAGACAATTGATATCTACCTACTATGGTCTATGGTCTTGACACATCCTTTTTACTTTGCCCAAGTTCACCAGTTGCCGCATGCATACATCGGTTAGAGTTTCGCTGAGGACGACCTCTTCCGACACTCCCATACACATTCGCTCTATAAAATCCTTTCGTGAGTCTTCTATCATGCTCTCTACGTGGCTTCTCTCCATTTTTATATTTATGTGGGTAAAATATTGGAACTCCCGTTTCGCCCTATTAAAGTTTGAACTGTCATTGTTGAGGATGGAAAATAAGGAGAAATAAAATAGCTACATACAATTCGTCGCGCAATGAATCCGGTAAAGTTCGGTAATAATGTCAAATTCTCCTGTTGAGATAAATCGTAACCAAAATTTGTTATAGTTCAGACCACAAAAATTAAACGTAGTGTAGGGAACCCTGCGACACGATAAAATGAAGACTTGAAGAGAGCGGATTGATTGCCCAAGACCGGTATAGTCGACGCTTCTTGGGGGAGACATTCGTTCAACAGTGGACGGTGATAGGTTCATTTGAAATCGTATTATCACTATAAAAAACCTTTAACAGTCCACTGCTGGACATAGGCTTCTAGACTATAATCTATCTTTAATGGAAATTCATCCGGGTCTGTTCAGCTGTTCTAGTGAGACCGATTAACAAACATAATAAGTTCTAGTCTGTCGTAATCTACCTATAAAATTTACATGTTAAGTTGGTTTGTATATGCTTTGAAAACTCAAAAAGTTCTGAACCAATTGAGTTCAAATTTTGACACAATATACAACTTGCTTCTAAGATAGTTTCTATCTATTGTTTGTGCCAGTTTTGTTCATCATTTCTCATTAATACAAAAGTGAAGCTTGACAGTACACTTTGTTGCTAACAATCATTTGACCTGTTGCGTCCTTAAACAATTGAGTTCTACTAAGTTTCCTGTAAAGAAATGAATCGCCAACTAAATCATCAACAATCTTTTACAGTCCACTGCTGGACATAAGCCTCTCCTTAGCAAGGAGGTTTTGGCCTACTATTCCACGCTGCCCAGACTGATTGGAATAGGCTTTATTTCAAGTTTTCCTTCTCTTTGTAATGATGTTGTCTTGTATACTTGGTCCCTTAGTCGCCTTTTACGACAACCACGGGATGGATAGGGGTGGTAACACTATGTATTTTTAATCCATCACCACACGGACAACTGCGAACTAAAAAAAATAAAAACCAAACCAAAGAATTGGAGTCTTCACAATCGAAATGAAACAACACCAAAATTATGCGACCAATTCGGCAGCCATTCATAATTCTAATTCAAATATTTCATCTTAAAAACACAAGATGACCTTGTCGTTTCCTTATCTCTTTCACATATATGGTAAACAACAGAGATAGCAACACCCAAGGACGGTACTTGTCATTTGAAAGATTAATATTATGTTAATGCGAGATGGGTAAAACTACGCTCGGTGTAATTTAAGTTTTGTCAAGTAATTTGACAGTAGAGACGGCTCGAAGGACCAAAAGTTTTTAAAACAATTTTTTTTCTGCGTGCAGTCGTTTTAAAATATACTTTCTCGTTTAGAATAGCAGCAAAAAGAGAAAAGTTAGCCATCAACATTGAATAGTTGTTCTCCATAGAGCACAGGTTTAATTTTTTTTATACAACAGAACCAGTCGAACGAGTCAGACATTTAAATATTAGCATTTTTGTGTTTATCCAGTGCGTATTAGAAATCTGTGGGGCCGCTGTGACCGGAGTGGGCCAATGATGAGAAACTGGGACGAGTATCGAGTTATCTATTCACAGTCCACTGATGGCCGTGGGCTTGTGTACATATGTATAAAATTACTTGCCCCGGTTGATTGAAAAGATTTTGGGATGTATGATTGCCTCGGTGTCGCAGTGGTCGTCGTATGCGTTTGCTATGTTTAGTTTTCGGGTTCGATTCCCGGATCTGATCAAATGTTTATATGTTCTGTAAATATTTGCTTTGGAGATAGATATTTTCCTTATATAATATGTATAAGTATTCAATCAGTCAGTCTAGTGGCCATAGCATAAGCTCTGCTTAGTTTGAGGCTAAATAACGTTGTATGTCAGTTGTCCAAAAAAATCTTTATTTATTTATAATTTCACCCCTTAGAAGGGCAAAGAGGGTGTCAATGTTTGTGTGGAATTTCGTTATTTTTGAAGTTATAAACACGAAGCCATAATGTCGTATGACAACTTCTGTAGGTACTGTTGATAGTGCTGACACTTTTACTTCAAAGACGATCAAATTCTGCCAGAAATCTGGCGTCACCACACCACCTACAAAACCTAACGGTGACTCTTACTAATTAGGCATCTATGGTAGTTAAACTGGTCGGTAGGCGAGACTTGTCTCGTTTATACAACGATAAGCCGGTGACTAATACCTAAGTGTAACGATTTACTTCCGTGACTATTAAAAAAAAAAGATGTCTCTTCAATCTGCGCAGGTGTAAGATGACGTCATTCTACAGATATTTCGTACATGTAGGTTAACCTGTTCTCTGTGATGTGAAGAAGTCGGTGAAACTGCTAGAAGAATGTCGTTAGAATAGGTTGCGGGTTCGAATCAAGTTGAATTAGTTATGGGCATAAAATTGTAAAATTTCTTCACACTAATATTTAAAGACGAAGTTTTGTAAGTATGTATTTGTGTGTTTGTGATTTCTTCAAACTTAAACGAATGGACTAATTTTGATAAAATTTTGGTAAGAAGGTAGCTGAAACCCTGACGCTAGTCGCTTACCTTCCTACCTGCTCATACCATAATTAGATTTTCAATAATTCAAGATGAAAAACATACGGCATTTGATTAAAAAAGCATACGGTATTTCATTTACTGAATAAGGCAACCCGAGGATGATGCTAAAAGGAGGGTGGGGGGATCATAAAGTCAGTAACGTGTAGTTTCAGGTGTCCACAGCAATAATCACTTAAATCAGGTCACACGTCTGCTTATTTGCTTCAAAAAACTTCGAAATAATACACACTAAGTCTATCGCTCTTTCAAACGATAAATGTTTGGCCACGAATCTAGGTTAATTGAGCTGAAGTCATTATTTATAATTTTCACCAAAACTAGCCCACACATGTCGTTTACGATCATACGATTTATAATCAATTCCTACACCACTCCATTAGACAGACCTGTTGGTTTAGCGGCTTGAGATTCTGGCTGCTAAATCAGAGATCGTGTTTCAAATTTATACTTACTACAGAAAACTGTGTGATGAACGATGGTGATCATAACGTACGTGTCTTATTGATGATAAAAAGCAGCCGGTTGAAGACTCTTGTTATGCAGTCGGATCGCGAGTTCCATTACGCGATTCTTTTGTTGCTTTTCACCGAGTTAGTGTGGTTACCGAAGCTCTTCTTCAACAGTCTTTTACGGGCCACTGCTGGACATAGGCCCCTCCTTAGCAAGGAGGTTTTGGCTTACTATACGACTACAAAAAAATACAATACAAATATTCCCTTCAGGAATGAAACTAATGGGTGTGTAATACACACTGTGTATAGATAGTAGAGCCACACTGATTTCAGCACGAGCGGGCCGGCTCGACCGGGGCAGTACTACCCTCCAACAGAAGACCAACCTAAAGCGCCAGCATCCGTGTTGTTGTTTCGTTGGTGAGTGTAAGACCCGAGGCCCATTGATGCAGGGATGACAGTTATCGTGGTAACTATGTAAGCCTTACACTGTCACGATGACTGTCATGCCTTTTACGTCCCCAAACGGCGTGTGAAAAAGCATCTCGCAAGGCCGCCGTAGTGTGGGTCACTATACTGCATTGTCTGCATTTGCAATGAGTATGCTGACCACAATCCTAGGATTCTATTCATGCCTTCCATCAGGCAGAATAGAGTCACTTTGGCAGGTTTTTAATTTAGAAAAGAAAATATTACCATGTACAGCCTACATGATGGTAGTATGACCACTTAATAGCAAAATTGTTGTCCAAAAAAACAGAGGTGGATTAATACGCTTCTGGCAACCCCTTCTTGTATATAGGCGTAAATGTGTACACTTGTATAATTACTCATTTGAATGAATACATAATGAATTAAAAATTACAATAATCTCACATATTTTCCTGGTTCCACGTCAAAGCACAGTATTGTCGCGAGATGACCTAATGTTTGCGTACAGTCAACATCTGACGTCATTGAGTGAATCAATTATTTAACAGATTTATTTCTGAGATCGTGAATAATTATTTTTATATGTGGTTTCACTTGACGTAATAGCTCATTAATGGATCGGAAACAATGTCTCAGACATTAAGTCTGGATAACTTTGGTGATTGGATCAAGGGTGTAAAACTTCGCAAGGCAACACTACTGTAAAGATTGAATTGAATTTAAAGATTGAAGGAAGACAAACTTGATATAACGCCACTCCACCGAGGTTTAAGGCGGGGTGGTGTGTCGGAATCGGACCGGCTAAAACCACACGGTGTACCAATCCTGAGATAAGAGGGATCTGGGAACAGCTGTTATTACGACATCCAGATCCCTCATAGCGCCTGCCCGCTACCACGGTCACCATCTGCTGGTAAACTCTCTATTTTAGGCGACGTACGGTACACGCGGACGTCGCCTCCGCGCGGCTGGCCACTGTAGCGGACGGAGGGGAAAATCTGTTCCGTCTACCCGCAGCCACACTTTAGGTGGCATGAGGCTCTGGTACGCGCGCCTCCGCCGCCCGGTTCGTCGGCGGCGAAATGGGTCCGAGTGGAGATTGTCCTCCCAGGCCTTCTCCGCCGCCTCAACTTGATACAAACTCTGCATCAACTGACGACGTAATATAGACCAAACCTTTCTAATGAGAGATCTATCGGACTATTAGAGGCTGGGTTCATGATTTGTATTTATGCTGTTGCACGCTGCTGAGCGTGCTGTGTGCAATATTTGGCACCAACACAAAAAATAAATAAACATCCTTAATTTTTTTTTTAAATTTATATTCTTAAGAAGCCCGCCAAAGTGATTCTACTCGGCTTGATGGAAAACTTGAATAGAGTTCAAAATTTGTGGTCACTATACTCATTGCGAATGAAGACGATGCAATCTTGTGAAGATAGTAGGCTGCCATAGTGTTGGGCCTGCTTTTTCCCGCCCCGTTTGGGGACGTAAAAGACGTGACAGTTATCGTGGCAGTGTAAGGCTCACACATTTATCACGATAAGTGTCTCTGCATCAATGGGACTCCGATCTCACACTCATCAATGAAACACGACAGCACAGATGCTGTTGCTTTAGGTTGATCTTCTGTGGGAAGGTGGTACTGCCCCGGTCGAGCCGACCCGTTTGTGCTGAAATCAACATGGCTCTACTACTTCTGTACATGTTATAGTATATGTAAACATGTATATATTATGCATAAATTAGACACAAAGTGAAGATCGCCTGGAGGACGAACTTCAAATGTTTTTAATGTCTTGTTTTGTTTGATTGACTATCATAACTTGAGTTGTTATTGTATAGACTGGTTATATGGAAGGTCTATAAATATACCGGACGCTTTTAATTTTTTGTGTTGATTTTTACTTAATTTTTGACTTTAAGACAGCATTATTTGTACGTCAGACAATGCGGTTGTGATTCCTGAGTAAAAGGCGCTCATAGGCGGCGGTAGTCACTTTCTATCGGGGAATTCGTTTGCCCATCTCATCACTGTCTTATATGCATATTAAGTACACATACAAAAAATCACACTTGTTTTCCCGGAGGGGTAGGCAGAGACAAATTAAACGGTCACTTTACGCCAAAGTTAGTCCCACGTTGTTGTTTTATGTTGGAATGTTTTATTCCGTCCGTCCGTCAGTCTGTCGCTCAGCAGGTGCACTACTTGTACGTAAGTTTGACTTGGAGCCCTAAGTTCTTGGTGGGAACCGTATGAAACCGCATTTTGACACGACATACAAATCGCTTCCAAGATGAGTTTTTTAAATCTCTTTTTAGTGTCATTTTTGTTCCTCCTTTCTCAATGTAATCACAACGTCGTAAAACTTGAATTGCTTAGAAATAATGATATTTCTGACATCTTGACACACAACGCCATCTAGTCCCAAACTAAGCAGAACTTGTATTATAGGTACTAAACAATTGATTTTTTTTTATAAATTCATACGTATTGTACATAAAAAACACTCAAACTCGGAAACAAATATTTGCAGATTATAAAAACATTTCGTCCGACCTGGCAATCGAACCTAAGACTGCACAAAGTCGCACACATTACCACTGCACCATCGAGGCAGTTAAATAGTTACCACTGTACACTTTTATATGTAAACTTTAAATATTTTGTGCGCCATATTTGCTCAATAAATGGGTTAGAAAGAATTATTTTCATATGTTAATATATAGATATATTTCGGTGACAATTATTCTCTTAAATTGCCGACATACTTGAGACCAATAATGACACAATTGGATATCTTAACGCCGGCTCAATAACGGAGTGGACATAAATACGAGTGACGTAGCACAAAAGCCGTGGGGTGATGTCATGTTGGCGGATGGGGTTTGACCTCAGTGTTAAGCTATAGCGGATTGAGTTTTCGTACCGTGTTTTAAATATATTCAGCCTTATTGCCGTCCACTGTTGAACAAAAGCTAGAATTTTATAATAGAGTAATAAATAAATTAAATATAATATAATAAAATACCCTCACATATTGACTGCCTCGATGGCGTAGTGGTAGCGAAAGTGACAGCTGAGCTTGAGGTCTCGGGTTTGGTTGCCGGGTCGGACCAAATGTTTGTGTGATCTACAAATATTTGTTTCGGAGTTTAGATGTTTTCTATGTATAATATGTATGTATTTACAAAAAAAAAGTATATAAGTATTCTATCAGTCAGTCTACTTATCATAGTACAAGCTTTGCTTAGTTTGAAACTAGATGGCGTTGTGTTAAATGGCTGCAATACTTATTATTATTTATATCTTATGATCTGATTCCAAACTTAGCAGAGCCTGTACAATAGTAACTATACTGCTGAAAAATAATAATTCTAAATATCTATGCGGTGATGGGTTCAAAATACTAAATGTCACTAACCCTAGGCCTATGTCCAGCAGTGGGCAGGCTGTTGATGTGTGATGATGTGATTTTTAAATATAATACATATGTATATATTTTTTTTATATCAACCCGTCTAGCCAGCGTGGTATAGTAGGCCAAAACCTCCTTTCTAATGAGAGGCCTATGTCCAGCAGTGGACTAAAAAAACTGTTAAGTGATGATGTGATTTTCATGTTTTTTCTTTGTCACGTATTTCCCGTGATTTCGTTAAAATCGTAACTTCTTAGTATTTTTGGCATAAATATTAAATTAAGACAACGCTTGCATTAGGAATATATCTTGTGTCGCGGGGGACATTACAAACATACAAGAAACGAACACAAAGAACACTCAGACTCAGAACAACAATTTGTGGATTACACAAAATTGTCCCATGTGGGGTTTTGAACCCACAACACAGCGCGGTAGTGAACGCGTGGCAGTCATTCATATTGATTTTTTCATAGTATTCTAGTACTGATTCTGACTGCTTAGCATATCGCATACCCAGGACCGATAATCCAGTTATTAAAACATTATTTTGTAAATTTTAAATCCCACCATAATTTTAGCTCAATAAAAACTCTTCAAAGTCGGACAATATCGAATACTTTTTTATTTTTTTTAATTTCTGTGAGTAGTGTATCGTTTATCGTGTAAGTCTACAAATATTTTAGATAGCGATAGCGATAAATAATCTTATCACTCAAGTCACACTTAACTCAACAGACGCTCGGCAGTCGTCTCACGTTAGCACTCGCCAATGTCTCTGGCGTTCATAGAATCCTTTAATCTAGTAGGTACTTTGAACCTCTCTCTATACTCTAAACTAGGCCCCATATTTTTTTTAAAAGACAACGCCCGCTCTTGTAATAAATTCTGTGTCGCGGGGGACTTTACAAACACACAAGAAACGGACACAGAACACTGAGACTCAGAATAACAATTTATGGATCACACAAAGTGTTGTCTTATGTAGGGTTTGAATCCACAACACTCAGCGCAGTAGAAAGCGGCGTGGCGACCGCTCAAAGCGCTAGGCCAACCGTGCAGTCAACTACTCGTATTTTGATACGAAAAGACGACTCCCTGAATATTCCTGTGTCGCGCAAAGTGTAGTCTCATGTAGGGTATCACAACATTCAGCGCGGTAGAAAACGGCGAGGTGACCGCTGTAACCACTATGCCATCCGTTCAGTGTTTTAGTACCGATTTTGACTGTTGAATGACACTATATACTACTAGTTGATAAGTGCAACTTCGTCTGGGTTTCTAAAAGGAAGAAATTTTCATATTTCTCGACTCCTATTGGTTGTACCGCGACGTTATACAGGTTGTAGCCTTCGTCGTACTGTGTACTGTTGTACTTCTAGACGCATTTGATCACGGCGGCCAGTCTCAGCGGAGACCAGCCAGGAGATATTATGGTGCACACGTGTGTACACTCACTCACTGTCCGATAGGACGGCTATCCGATACGACCGAGGAGAGATTAGGCACAGGAACGAGACTACCAGACTACTTAAAACCCCTATTTCGAAACTCGAAAAACTCAATAACACTTTTTGACCTGACCCGGGCATCGAACTCGAGACCTCTAGATCGGCAGTCGCTAACCGTTAGACCAACTAGACAGAACTTTATGGCCCATTGGCCATCTTTTCTGCGTGTAACGTGCCCCGCCCACTGCCACTTAAGTTTAGCAAGGTTTTCATTTACAGAAATTTAATTAAAATGACTCAAAACCCATAAATTATCGCCATTACAAACTATTTAATAATGACGAGCTGCATATCGCTGCCCACGCTCTTCCGCCGCTGCGATAGCTGTTGATAACAGCAATTAAAAACGTATTTATGTGGCTTGTTGGTGAATATATATGTTATATTAGCTCCATTATTTTTTTAAACTTGAACTGGTATTCAAATTGTTCTACTCTGGTTCTTGAATTATTTTATTTTTAGTATAAACCTCTCCTTAGTAAGAAGGAATCCGTACAAAGGATGTGTAAGACATCGTGGCAAGCAATAAGACCGAATTTAAAGAAATTGTAACTCATTTTTCTTTTGTGCCTATTGATATGTGACACTGAAGATAAATAAATAAGATTTTGGCCTACTATACGTATATATGAGTATGTATATAACAAATAACTATGTGTTAGTATTTTTATGTATGTGTTAAATGTATATTTACACTTCTATCCAATTTAGGTTGACAGTTTTCTTTAGAGTGCCTATAATCTTTCAACATTTCAATGAAACTCTGTGAATGCCGGCTGCCGTATTTCCACATATGAGCCGGCGCGATCACAGTGTACGGCAATTCTATATTTTTCTATTTGATCGAGTGGAAACTATACCCAAGTTTTGGATGGCAATGTACACTTGAAAGATGGTCATTTACCATCAGGTGCTCTATCTTGTCTGTTGGTGACGGATTAAAAATACGACATTGACCTCTATTGATTCCATAAGTGTCGTAAGACGCGACTAAAGGAGCAAAATACGCAAAACAACATCGAAGAGAAGGAGAACTTGGAACAAAGGCAGTACCAACCCATCTGGCCAGCGTGGTATACTAAGCGAGAACCCCCTTTCTAACGAGAGGTGGATGTCCAGCAGTGGACTGTTAAAAATTGTTGATGTAATGCAATAGTGTATATTAATGTGTTGTTATTTTGCCCACAGATATGGTGATAGCAACAGTGGGGGTTTGACACCATGTGTAAGGACGGTTGAGGCGCGAACGCGCGTCGTGACGCGCACCACACAATATGTCTTTTTTTAATAATCTTAAGAAGGTGAGCCTCTAATATTTATTTTAATTTGCTATCAATACCATAAAAAATGTTTAAAACAAGTTTTTAGTTTAATATTACTTTATTATCAGACTCTGGTTATCATGTAACACCATAGTACATGCACCAAAAACCAAACAAATGAGCCCAAGCTCGATAGATTTACGTATGTTGTTTAATTAAGAAGTTTTCATGGCTGTCTTCTAGCTCTATCATCAGAACAGTTCTGTGGTACCATATTATTGCATTGTCACTAAAGATGCATAATTGTAACAAATTTGAGTGCAAATGGACATCGGGAAGTGGTTCTAATTCAGCTGTCAAGATACGTGCTGAACACACGTTCATACCAACACTGCAAGTTAAATCAAAACTTGTAAAAGTAATGGCCGCGACATAACCATAGTACCATAACTATGGGTCAGGTTCGACCAGAGATTAAATCCGTTCATCCGTGCTGTCTGTCGTGTTTCATTGGTGAGTGTGAGACCGAAGACTTATTGGTGCAGCGGTGACAGTTTTGGTAAATTTGTGAGCTTTACACTGTCACGATGACTGTCATGGCTTTTACGTCCCCAATCGGGTCGTGAAGAAGTATCTCGCTAGGCCACCATAGTGTGGGTCACCATGCTGCATTGTCTGCATTCGTGATGAATACAGTGACCACAACTCTTGGACTCTATTCAGACAGAATAGTTACTTTGGAAGGCTCTCAAGTACAATAAAAAAAGAAAAAATACCACGAAGCTACCTCACTGGAGGAGTTGATGATATGCAATTCTTTGTTACGTTTCATCAAGTACTAGGGTTTACCTGAACCGAAACCCCTCCCTTCACCTGATTCGTCTATAGTCGTCTACATTTCGAGAAAAGACCGTACGAAAAAGAACATTTGGAGAAAAGTACGTTATGTACTGAGATGTCCTGAATCTAAGGGAAGACTCAAAGAGTAGCAGCAACTAAAGCGACAGCATGCGGTCTGTTATGTTTCGTTGGTGAGTGCGACACCGGTGGCCCATTGATGCAGGGGTGACAGTTATCCTGGTAAGTGGGTGTACTTTACACTGCCAAGATGACTGTGGTACGTTTTACGCCCCCAAGCGCCAGAAAGCATTTTACGAGGTCGCCAACCTAAAGCGACAGCATCCATTGATGCAGGGGTCACAGCTATCGTGGTAAATGTGTGAGCATTGCACTGCCACAATAACTGTCATGCCTTTTACGTCCCCAAACGTGGTGTGAAAAAGGATCTCACTAGGCCGCCATAGTGTGGGTCACCATACTGCATAGTCTGCATTCGCAATGAGTATAGTAACCACAAATTTTGGATTCTATTCATGCTTTGCAACAGACAGTGTGGAGTCACTTTGACAGGCTCTTAAATAAAAAAAATGCTTGTGACGATGGGTGGCGGCAGTAGTCACCACTACCAGAATAAAGAAAGATAATTTAATTTAAATTACAAGTCACAAAAGGTAACCCGTTCACTCGTTTGCGTCCTCATACCATAACAAAAGCACGTGCCCACTGCTATACTCTTGTTTGACTCTTCAGTGTTATAAATAGTTCATTTAATAATGTTTCATATTATCGTGTAATATTACATTTGCTGGCATTGCTTCAATTGTCAAGGAAACAAATGTTCATTAAAAAAAAAACGCATTCCATTTCATAATAAAAAACAAAAATAGCCTTCATATATAAAGAATTCATTCGAAATGTAAACACAATTACTGTCTCTTTTCATTATGTGTGTATGTTTGTGTTCTACATCCCTAAACTATTGATCTAATTGTGATGAATTTAGATCTTAAGATACAGTACTTGGAAACCGAGCTTTGCTTGGTATTATTGTGTGATAGTCGATTCGCAATTTACTAACTTCTTTTGTTCTCATCACTAATTTTATTTCTGTTGTTTGTATGTTTGTAAGTCCCTTGTGGCGACTTCCACATTACAGCACAAAAATAAATATACAACAACGCCATCTAGCGAAGATACATCGAACTACGAAGTATGAACGAAACGTATGAATGTAATAATTCTGTATCGCGAAATAGAGATTCGCGTGGCAATAAGCATGTATACTTAGTCTGGCCATAAATACTGTTACACTTAATTATAAAAAAATATTACATTTGAATTTCGAATCTGTCATTTTTATACGATTGTTCATTGTGTTTTCTCATTTTGGCGCCAATACATTGTAAAATATTTTGCGATATTAAAATGGTGTGGGGTGATAAAGAGAACCGAATCGCTGTGATAGCATTACACAAAGTAGGTATGGAGCCAAATGCAATTTTTAAAACTCTCCATACACTTGGTATTAGTAAAATGTTTGTGTACCGGGCTATTAATAGGTACAATGAGACCTCCTCTGTTTGTGACAGAAAAAGATCTGGCCGTCCACGTAGTGTTCGTACGAAAAAGGTGGTCAAAGCAGTAAGGGAAAGAATTCGAAGAAATCCTGTCCGAAAGCAAAAGATTTTATCTCGGGAAATGAAGATAGCACCTAGAACCATGTCGCGTATTTTAAAAGATGACTTAGGACTTGCAGCCTATAAGAGACGCACTGGCCATTTCTTAACTGATAATTTAAAGAAGAATAGGGTGGTAAAATCGAAACAACTACTGAAGCGGTACGCAAAGGGAGGTCACAGAAAAATTTTGTTTACGGATGAGAAAATTTTTACAATTGAGCAACATTTTAACAAACAAAATGACCGTATTTATGCTCAAAGCTCTAAGGAAGCTTCCCAATTAGTCGACAGAGTGCAACGTGGACATTATCCGACTTCAGTGATGGTTTGGTGGGGTGTTAGCTATGAAGGAGTGACTGAGCCATATTTTTGTGAAAAAGGTATCAAAACATCGGCACAAGTGTATCAAGATACCATTCTTGAGAAGGTAGTTAAGCCCCTTAACATCACCATGTTCAATAACCAAGTATGGTCCTTCCAGCAAGACTCGGCGCCGGGTCATAAAGCTCGGTCCACGCAGTCTTGGTTGGAATCGAACGTTTCGGACTTCATCAGAGCTGAAGACTGGCCGTCGTCTAGTCCCGATCTTAATCCGCTGGATTATGATTTGTGGTCAGTTTTAGAGAGTACAGCTTGCTCTAAACGCCATGATAATTTGGAGTCCCTAAAACAATCTATACGATTGGCAGTGAAGAATTTTCCCATGGAAAGAGTGCGTGCTTCTATTGATAACTGGCCTCATCGTTTAAAGGACTGTATTGCAGCCAATGGAGACCACTTCGAATAAGCTTTTTATATTTTTAATTGTTTTATATTTATGTATTAAACTGACACACTGTAAAAGTAATAAATGTTATTTGCAGTTAACAATTTTCTTTTTTCTTTATTACAATATTTATGGCAAGACTAGGTATACAACATCCCAATGTCAACCGCTGGACCGTGATCCGCCAGGCACCTCACCTCGCCTGGTCGGAGGATCCTCCTTTTGTCTTTGAGGGACATGACACTCATTTCTTCCACATCTCTCGTGACAGGAAATATTCCTAATGATGAAGCAGTCTTCTGTCCGACTAGTCTTTGTTATCACAATTCACATATATCGGAATAGGTAGCAGGTTAATAGATATATATTATATAGGTATATTTTTAAGATCCGTTACAACAGAAACGTTACTAAATATGTAATATGTGTATTCCAGGTGCTGCACCTAGGCAGTGGCAACGATGCGAAGAAAAAGAAAGTGTTCAACAACATCAGGGACAACTGTGATCCCTCGGAGAACTGGGACATGGTTGGCGAGCTCGGCGATGGCGCGTTCGGCAAGGTATGACATTATTGTGTTCTATTAACGTCACTGTCAACTATGTGTTAAACCTAAACTCGTAGATTTTCCATCTGTTTAGGTGATTCTGCTATACATATAATAAGAATCAAATATACATCATTTAGGACCCTTAAACTCTACATTGTCCGGGTCTCCTCCAAAAGTAGGGTGCCAGAGGCCGGCCGTCGGGGCGGTTCTTGGTGGGAACACCACATACTTCTGACTCCTGCTCCCCAAGGAGTAGGAGATCCGAAGGGATTTGCCGCCTCGTCAACAAAAAAAAGGACCCTTAATCTCTACTAATATTATTAATGCGAATGTAAGTTTGTTTGTTACGGTTTCACGCGAAAACTACTCAACCGATAATCATGAAATTTTGTACACATGTTCTGCAGGTATTAGAAGTAACAGAATAGTTTGTATTTAAAAAAAATGTATATATTTATTTAAAATGATCTGTTTCGAAACTTAACTATAGACATATATTTGTCCACAACAATTGTTATGTACAAAGGGTGGCCTTTGTGCTTATAGAAATTTATTCCAGGCAACCTTTGGACTGGTTTCTTTTTATGCTGATACCAAGTATATAAGAGTAAAACTTTAACTAATGGTTCTAATTTTCATGTCTTTGGTGCCTTCCCTATTTTTTTACGTTATTTTGGCAGTGGGCTTATTATAATTTAACTCTTGCTGGGTCTTACAAGTGTCAGAGTTCGGTGTCTTCGTGATTTATTGCTGTTAATCCAGGACCTACAGTAGGGCGCTGGGATCAGATTAGTCACATAAAAAAAGAAATAAGTAATTAGTGTGTTTATTTAGAGTATATTTTTGTTATACAATATATTAGTATGTTTGTCAGCTATTCGATTACTGTAGTACAGTCTTGCTTACTCAAACAGCCATCTTTGAGTTGCCTAAAGTTAATATTAAATATTTCTAAATTAAAACTTAAAAGGTTAAGGAAAACATGAATAGAATCCAAGAGTTGTGGTCACCATACTCATTGCAAATGCAGACAATACAGTATGGTGACCCACACTATACAGCATTGTGAGATGATTTTTCACACCTCGCTTGGGGACGTAAAAGGCATGCCAGTCATCGTGACAGTGTAAGGCTTACACAGTTACCACGATAACTGTTACTCGAAACAACACACGTGTATACTAACACGCTTATTGTCTTAATGTTATCTATATAATAACATAATATAATTAATGATTGTAATCCCTTAACAAGCTATTGTGCTAATAAAATAATGCGATTATCCAGACCAAAGTCATAAAAGCAGACGGGAATTGGTTTCAGTACCTATTAATCATTATAATATCGTTCTAATATATTAATAATAACTTCACATCTCTCATACATGGCAGTCTGAATCCAAAGTAGGTAGAGCCAGTGCTATGGGAACCCAACTGCTGATAAATACACCTTAATTTTACTTTAACGGCCTACCAAAGTGACCCTACTCTGCCTGATGGAAAGCATGAATAGAATACGAGAGTTGCACGTCACCATACTCATTGCGAAAGCAAACAATGCAGTATGGTGACCCACACTATCGCGGCCTTTTGTTTTTGTCGGGGTGGAAAATCCCTTCGGATCGCCGACTCCTCAGGGACGCAGGAGTCAGGAGTATGTGGTGTTTCCACTAAAAACCACCCCGGTGGCCGGTCTCAGGCGTCCTTCTCTGAAGAGGAACCGGACCATATTATTTCTGGTTCCCTCCTGAATCAACACCGCGCTTAGTCAGACCCTATGCTGGGGAGGCCCACCTATCAGTCCGGTACACTATCGCGGCCTAGTAAAATGTTTTTTCACACCTCGTTTGAAGACGTAAAAGGCATGACAGTCATCGTGGCATTGTATTGCACACTTATCAATGCAACTGTCACCTCTGCATCAATGAGCCTCCGATTTCACGCTCACCAACAAAACACGACAGCACGGATGCGGTCGCTTTAGGTTGATCTTCTGTGGAAGGGTACTACTGCTTCGGTCGAGCCAGCCTGTTCATGCTGATATCAGCGTGGCTCTACTACCTATTTATCACATATGGTAGTCTGAACCCAAATTAGGCAGAGCCTGTGCCTTGAGAACCCAACTGCTGATAAATACACTTATTTCTTATTTACACTTTATATACTTTGTACATCGGCAGACTTAATGGCCAAGGCTTTCTCTTCTAGTCAACCATTCGGTGGTGTAAAAATATTGTAAGGGAGATGCACAGAAGTTACATTAACAATGAAAATATACCCTACGTGAGGTAGGGTATATTTTCATTTTATCAAAATAAACATGTGTATATGTTCATAAATACACATATATTAACATAAACACACATATTTAGATTGTGGCTATAACACAATCTTTAAAAATGATCTTAACGGCATCCCTGGTAGCTGTTCGACACTTACAAGTGTGGTCACGAGGTGGACATACGTGTTGTGGACCTACGATGGACCCGTCAAGAGTAGTCGCTCCGTGGAAAAACTGATGTCCTGTATATATATGAATCCATATCAACATATGTACAAATTTTCATGATGATCGGTTGAGTAGTTTTCGCGTGAGACCGTAACAAACAAACTTACATTCGCATTTATAATATTAGGATTATAATCCTGAGTGGAAAACAACACATGACCTTCAGCTTAGCAGACAAGGCCACTAGATCAGTAGAATAATATGACATTTTCCTAAACAGGTATACAAGGCCCAACACAAGGTCACGGGTCAGCTCGCCGCCGCGAAGATGTGCGTGCTCGACAACGAAGACGACCTGGCTGACTTCACGGTGGAGATAGACATCCTGAGCGAGGTCCGGCATCCCAACGTGGTGGAACTACATGAGGCATACTTCATAGACAACAAGCTATGGGTGAGTGGATTTATTAGGAAGATCCTCATGGATACCCTTCGAATTGTGGGGTTTGTCTGTCTATAAAAACACTGCTCTCCTCTTCGGACATCAAATTCCGACTTTGAAACGAATTCCGAATTTTGACTGCCTCGGTGGCGCAGTGGTAGTGTATGCGACTGCTGTGCTTGAGGTCTCGGGTTCGATTCCCGGGTGGGACCATATGTTTGCATGACCTGCTAATATTTTTTCGGAGTTTGCGTGTTTTCTATGTAAACCCCTAACACAAGCTGTGCTTAGTTTGGTACTAGGGGGCGTTGTGTCAAATGTTCAAAATATTCATGGGTGAATTTAATTTTAGAGCAGTATTGCCGACCTAAGGGTACAATCAGTGTTACCACCCTAACTTGCGGTTGAAAAATATTATTTTACACTTAATTCATCAGTTCCTTCTAACTTGCCTCCAGTTTCGCCATACTTTCAACTTGATCCACCGTGTGAGCCATCAGCTCCACTGGGCTTACCTGGCTTGCTTCCAGTTCCACCGTCTTCTACTTAGAGTCTTCTACTTACATTTTTTTTTACTTTCTGTCCTTTTTTCTATTCCATTGAGGTTGACACAACATTCCAAAATTCGTTGCCTGTTTGTTTATGACTCACGTACTCTCTCAACTCGATCAACTCACTCAACATTTAAGACTATGAGAAGGCTAATTGAACCCTCACACTCCTCCCATCCACCTAATTGTAGGCCACTGGACGGATAAATACGCTCTTATAACACTTAAGTAAGACATGTGTTACGTCTAAGTGTTATAAGGGTCACTTGTGTAACCCTTATAACAATTCAACCCATCACCGTCCACTGCTGAACGAAAGTCTCCCCCAAGGAACGCCAACGATCGCGGTCTTGGGCAATTCGCATCCATCTGCTACCAGTCACCTTCTTCAAGTCGTCGGTCTATCGCGCCGCAGGGCCTCCTACACTACATTTGCCCAATCGCGGTATCCACACTTCGGCTCCAGCGACCATCGGTTCGTCTGGAGACATGGCCGGCTCACTTCCACTTCAGTATACTGTTTCTCCGTGCGATGTCAGTTACTCTAGTTCTCTGTCGAATAACCTCGTTACGAATTTTATCAGCCAGAGAAACATAATACTTTAAATTTAATACCATACCAAAAAAATACATAAGAATGTTTCTAATTGTGGTTTTCAGATGCTACTTGAATACTGCGACGGTGGTGCCCTCGACTCCGTCATGGCGGAGTTGGAGAAGGGTCTAAACGAAGTTCAAATAGCGTACGTGTGTCGAGAGATGTGCCGAGGTCTACAGTTTTTACACTCCAGGAAGGTGATACATAGGGATCTAAAGGCAGGCAATGTCCTCGCCACCATGACGGGCGGAGTAAAGCTAGGTAAGGGGTTTAGTGTTCATTATAATAACAAAAGGTCGAGTGTGAGTTTATTTCAGACCTGTTCGATCATCACGCTGTTCGTACGTTCTGCACAACTTGCAACTTCAAACGCCTTTTGTTGTCGAGGGACTTATGTGAAATAAAGTCACACTAGGCTCTTTGGATTCGAAATAAATAATAGACCGAATTAAGGAATAGACAATTATTTTGGTTTGGTTAAAAAACAAAATATCGTGAAAAGTCGTAGGATTTGAGTTGTTGTAAAAATAATATTTGCAGAAATTGATAGAATTAAAATTATTTTATGATAAAATATCTTACAAACCACTCCAAAAGTAATCAAACAAAATAAAAAAAAAAATTACGCGACTCTTAATATGGGATCAGATGGATCCGAAATTATGCAGACCCAGTACTATCTTAATCAGACTTCTGATCAGATCTTCTATCATCATAAATATAACTGCCTCGTTGATATACCGGTTAGCTTATACGACTGCCGCTCAAAAGGTCTCTGCTTCATTTTCTGGGTCGTGCAAAAAACTGTTCTTGAGTTTTTCTGGTTATATAAACACTTGATAACAGTTCGGAGTTTGGAAGTTGGGGTCTTAACCCCCGTGCCTCGGAGAGCACGTAGAGGCGTCGGTCCTGCAGCTGATCTCTTCCTGGTACTTGTATAATAACCGTCACTTCGGTTTGTGAGAGTGAAGGAACAGAGAGTGCACCTGTGTTTGCGTACCACTTGTGCACTACGACATCTGCGTAGTTAGCCGGTCTCCGTTGAGACTTTGTACCGTGGCTGGGGGTACATTATCAATTTTTATTTTTATTTCTACTAATGAAATGCAAACTCCTGTTTTCAGCGGATTTTGGCGTGTCAGCAAAAAACAAATCGACTCTGCAGAAGCACGACACATTTATAGGCACCCCCTACTGGATGGCGCCCGAGGTCGTGCTCTGCGAGACCTTCAGAGATAACCCATACGATTTTAAGGTATGTTGTCATTATCATCAATAGCGTTTAAACTACTGCTGGACATTAACGGTCTCGGTGGCGCAGCGGTAGTGAATGTGACTGCTGTGCTTGAGGTCTCGGGTTCGATCCTCGGGTTGGACCAAATATTTGTATGATCTACAAACATTTGTTTCGAAGTTTGAGTGTTTTCTATGTACAATATATATGTATTTACTAAAAACAAGTATATAAGTATTCTATCAGTCAGTCTAGTTATCATAGCACAAGCTCTGCTTAGTTTGAAACTAGATGACGTTGTCTTTCAAATGTCCGAAATATTTATTTTTTATTATAATTTATTATAGACTTCTCCTTGGGAAAAAAACTTTTGGCCAACTCTATCACGCTGGTCAAACTTGTTGGTATAGGGTTTGTGTCAAGTTCATGCCTTGTTATCTAACTCATCTCTTACGATATCCATGGGATGAATAGCGGTGGTGACACTCCTATGTTCTTAATCCATCAACTGGAACGGTTGGAATGAGGAGAGAAGAAAACGATCTGACTGCTGGATAACGACTGAAATTTTTTTCAATCACTGTCAACAACGACCTTTACCAGTCCACTGCTGGACATAGGTCTCTCCTTAATAAGATTGAATTGATTACCAGTGCACGTGTTTCCCTCCCACTACGATCCTGGGTCCTTTAAGCGGGGCGTGAAAAAGCATCTCACTAGGCCGCCATAGCGTGGGTCGCCATGCTGCACTGTCTTTATTCGCATTGAGTACGGCGACTACCGCTTTTGGACTCTATTCATGCTTACTATCAGGCATTCTGCCTGTGAGTCACTTTGACCACCACGCTGACCTGATGGGTTGGTATAGGATTTGTTTCAAATTTTCCTTCTCTTTGCAGACATGTTGTCTCGCATATTTCGTTCATTAGGGAAAAATAAGAGTGGTGATACTCTGTGTTCTTAATCCATCACCATACGGAGAATGATTCAATAGAGACATGCTTACGCATAGCGATAGGTATACACACATACACATCATCGTATCATAATCTTTAACATTCCAATGATATTGATATGTTCGCGTATTACAGGTAGACATCTGGTCACTCGGCATAACCCTGATCGAGTTCGCTCAGATGGAGCCGCCCAATCACGAGATGACTCCGATGAGAGTGTTGCTCAAGATACAAAAGAGTGAGCCCCCCACTCTGGACCAACCGTCGCGGTGGAGCAAGTCCTTCAACGACTTCATAGCGAGGGCGCTTGTCAAGGTATGTATTGCTCTGAATTTGAGACGTAATTTGTAAAATGTACGGAACCCAATTACTTCATCATCACCATCTCAGCCAAAAGATGTCCACTGCGGGACATAAGCCTCCTCCAAGGTACTCCACAATAGCCCATCCCATGCCACCCGCAACCTTCACCAGGTCGTCGGGCCACTCTGTGCGGGGCCTACCAACTCTGCGTTTTCCAGTACTCACTCCAGAAGTTTATGACACTAGCACAAAAACTAGGCAGAACCTGTACTATGAAAACCAGTTTCCTTATAGACATACAAATATATTTCTAAATGCATATATATTATACATAAAATACACCCAGACAAAGAACAAATGATCGTGCACATCACACAATATTTGTTCTAGGTGGGCATCGAACTCATGACGTCACGTTACATGTTTAGTATAAAGATTGTGATTACTAGTTAACATACATTCATACATTCTGTAAATTGTTCGTAATATCACCTCTTACGGAAAGATCAACCCAAAGCGACAGTATCCGTGTTGTCGTGTTTCGTTGGTGAATGCGAGACCCGAGGCCTGCTGATGCAGGGGCGCTACCACGATGGTTGTCATGCCTTTTGGGTCCCCAAGCGGAGCGTCTCAAAACAGCATCTCACTAGACCACCAAAACATATTGTCTATTCACAACGAGCGTGGTGACCACAGCTCTTGGGTTCTATCCATACTTTCTATCAGGCAGAGTAGTCACTTGGCAGACTCTTAAAATAAAAAAAAAATAACATTACATCTAATTTCTAGGACCCAGAAAAGAGGCCAACGGCGGTGGAACTCCTGAAACATGAGTTCGTCAACGGTGACCTGGACTCCAAACGTCTGAGGGATCTCCTTCTCGAGTACAGGGCTGAAGTCGTCGAGGAGGAAGTACTCGACGATGACTCGGAGGTCAGTTACTTAAATTTGATCTCACTTTCGCTTTCTCCATGCCTTTTTATTCAGAGTAAGATCGCCCTTAATTCTACTACGATACGGTTTAATTTCGATTAACTCTAGGGAAAAATTATGAGAGGAAAATTTATGATTCGCGCGCACGCCGTCACGAAAAACCGACACCATGAAATTAGCTTGCCAGCATTTTAGTTTTGGAGTTATAACTTCTTTTGGCGTGTAATTTATTTAATTTGCGTTATAATAAAACTTTCTTTCAATGTATTAAATACCTTTTTTTTGTATTATTAGTGTCGTTTTCTCTACGAATATAGGATACGCGAAGGGTAGCATTTTCAGAAAGATTTTTATCTTGTTACGCCAAAGACAACTTTTCTTTCGTAGAGCGATCAGACCCTCAAACCCAAGTACTATACGGTGTCTGGGTCCACGACGTTCGCTAAATATTTCGATTTTGCTGATAACTTTTTATCGAGGGTTTATTGGTATAATAAGCATTAGACCACGACAATTACGTCGTCACGCGTTAGCTCGACGTGACGTTACAAGAGCTTTTCCCTCCTCTAGATCTGTATGGAGGGAAGTGGTCAAAGGATGGTAACATACTTTGTGGTTCTTAAGTCCTAGAGCCCGTGTGTGATGGTAGTCACTTACCATCAAGTGCCTTTAGAATAAATAAGTATAGATTATATGTACTGTACTAACTAACACGATTTGCTTCTCGCACGCTTACTAACAACGGATGCTGGCCCTTTATCGATGATGTTTCACGAAATGTATAGTCAAAGTCGAAAAAGGGCAAGCAGAAACCTAACAAGGAACAGTATCAGAGAATTGGTTAGTATATAAGTTATATTTTTCTATTTTAGGCACACACTTCTAACAATATAATGCAATAATGTATTTAATTATGATTTCCTTTCAATTCTGTATCATTTTACTACTGGTAATTGCCTTAAACATCTTCTATATATAAGACAAACACATGATACAATGATTTAAAAATTAAAATATATATTTTCAGACAATATTTAACAAATTCTGTGTAACCAATAGTTATCTAGAAATAGAATAAACGAAAAATAACGCCTCAGGGTGGTTTGTTAAGTTGAAAATAAATTATTTTAACCTGTGACTGAAAAGAGCGCGTTTCATTACAGTAAAGATTAACGAAACGCGAAAAATGTATTGAATAATTCCAACACATACACATATTACTTGCTTTATTCAAGTAGCAAAAGCAATCGACAGCTTTTAACTTGAAGTTTTTTGTCCACTGCTGGACATACAACAACACAACAACTCCTCTTTTGGAGAGGAAGAGACTTTGGCGTCTATACCACAGTCAGACAGCTTGATATAGTTCGTTTCAAGTTTTCCTTCTCTTTGTAATGATATTTACCTGAATAGTTTATTTTCTTAGTCGCCTCTTACGACACCCATGGGATGAATAGGGGTGGTAACACGCTGTATTTTTAGTCTGTCACCACATACACTAGATTAAAAAAATAAATTAAATTAATAGTTTTTCAATCAATTATTTAGTTGGTTCTGTACGCTTCACAAACACAAGTTCGTTTGAACTCAAGTTTAGACACAACCCGGTTCATTATTTTTTTAATTTCTCATCAATCCAACCACAATATGCCACAATAAAGCGTGGCATAACACAGCTAGTGTACAATAAGTGTCTCGTTTCATATATTTTGCTAACATACGTTAATGTGTTTGTGTGAATGGTTTACATTGCAAACGAATCGGTCTGCCAGCCGCCAGAGCGTCCGCCTGCGTCGAAGGTACATGTCGAACTGAATCCTAGTGTGAGTTTGTTTCACATCAACGTTAGGTGACCTGCAGTGATTGGTCCGCACTGGAATTTATTTATCTTTATCGTATACATGCCTGTCGCTGCCGCGTTGGTCTAGTAGTTAGCTTATACGACTGTTGATCAAAAGGTTTCGGGTTCGATTTTGGCTGGGTTGAAAAGTTTTCTTTTCGTTTTTCTGGTTACATGAATACTTAATACCAACTTGAAGCTTGAAAGTTGGGGTCTTAATCCCCGTACCTCGGATAATGCGTCAAGTTAGCTTTTTAAATTTAGCTGCATTGTGCATATTTAAAAATATCAATAAACCTACCTACATATGTACATAATAATACACATATATATATACAAATACCAATGGTAAGGTAGTACGCGACCGCCGTCAAGAGCGAATAGATCTGAAACAGACTCACACTAGGCTCTCTGAATTGTATACTAGCATGTATCACCATTCTTGAGTACAAATATCATTTATAAACCAATTTCACATCAATCTAAGACTTTGATATAATATGTTTTAAATCGAATTGATCGTATTCAAGATTGGTCCCATTTGAAATCTGACAATAATTTGAAAGGTGGATAATTTAGTAGTAAGAACTCATTGATGCAGGGGTGACAGTTATAGTGGTAATAGTGCGAGCCTTACACTGTCACGATGACTGTCATGCCTTTTATGTCCCCATCGCGTGAAAAGCATCACACAAGGCCGCCATAGTGTGGGCCATCATACTGCATTGTCTGCATTCGCAATGAGTATGGTGACCACAACTCTTGAATTCTATTCACGCTTTCCATCAGGAAGAGCAGAGTCCCTTTAGTAGGGACTTAATTTTTTTTTTTTATGTATTTTTGTTTTACATGAACAAAAATAATTAGATACGATATATTGTACTTATAACACTGATTCTGATTAACTCGTATGTAAAACGCACATGCCCTAACAGTAAAAGACTTTAGGGTACGAGAGTGAGATGATGGGGGTGACCTCACCTTGCATTTCAATATCACTTGGGTATCACTAGCCGGGGTGTCCATTTTGTTTTTATTCTTAAACTACCACTACCCCGGCTAATGGAAAGCATGAATACAATCCAAGAGTGGTGGTCGCCATATTCATTGCGAATACAAGTAATTCAGTATGGCAACCCACACTATGGCTGCTTGCCATATAATAAAAATATTGTACAATATATATTTGTGAGCTTGTCCCAAAAGTTTTTGACAATAATACGAGTGATATGCGCTTATTAATCACATCGCATTACTAACGCTTATATGAATTATATTTTAGATATTTATACAGGGTGTTACGAATAATGTCGACTGTATATCATGTCGAATTAGTGGTTTAAGCGGTCTTCACGCTACTTTCCACTGCACTGAGTGTTGTGGGTTCAAACCCCACATGGGAAAACATTATGTGTGTTCCATAAGTTGTTGCTCTGAGTGTTCTGTGTCCGTTTCTTGTATGTTTGTAAAGACACAGGATTTATTCACAGTGCGACGTCTTTTTTTTTTTTTTTTTAATATGTTCTTTTCACACTACACTCTGTATAATGCACTTATATTATACGATACTATAAGAAATACTGACTGCCTCGGTGGTCTCGGTTTCGATGTTCGGGTCGAATCACATGTTTGTATAATCCACATACGAGTATATTTGTTTCTTAGTTTGGCTGTTTTCTAGGTATAATATGTATTTATATCGGTTGTCTAGTATCAAATACAAGCTCTGTTTAGTTTGGGACTAGATGGCGTTGTCAGATGTTCGAAATATTTTTATATCGTATTGTAACCCACCTTGACCTACCCTCGCTTGCCTTAATTATTCTTTGCGTGTGTGTTAGGGGAGGGAGGGAATTTCTGACAAGGATGTTTTTCTTTCTTTCTTATTGACTGTTTATTCAAAAATTGTGTTTCAAGATAAATATATGTTTATGCTTGTTGTTTATAGGAGCCGCGCAGCTCTCATATGCCTATGGAGGAAGATGACTCGACGTCCGTCCGTTCCGGCGAGACACCCGATGTCAAGAGTAAGTGCCATTTAATTATTTTATTGGTTTTGTATAAGAAAAGGGTAATTGCGACGTTGTTCCGAATGTTTAAATGAAAATAAATCGTGTAAACAGTATATAAAGTCGATATTACTAATGATTTTTAAAAGAAAAGCAAGAATCTTGAGATTTATTGAGAGATTACACCATAGACTACAAAGAGTACAGTAGTGATGTGTATCACGTTGTATAGTGTTGTGCCAATCGGTAAAGAAGGGTTAAATTTTAATATTACAAAGTCCGCCGTGACACAGGATTCATACCTAGTGTAGGAGTTGCCTTTTAAAAAAATAAATCTGTGTACGAATGAAACGTACTCTCTTTTCGAAAAGTGGCCTATTCAACTAAATTAAACTTGTGCTAAACAAGGTCAAAAGACCTATGTTTGAAGAGGTAGATTTAAGAGGGTATTGAAGGACCTGTATTTAAAGCAAATTGTTTTTTTCGCGTACAACAAAAGTAGAAAAGCCACGCAATAAGCTTGGCTATATGTTGGAGTGTCGATAAAATTTAACGCGAATATATTAAAACCGTCTCCATGTGGTAATGGATTAAGAATACAAAGTGTCACCACTCTTGTTCTTTCAATGGACGTCGTAAGAGGCGACTATGAGAACAGCAATATCGCAGCGAAGAAAAACTCGAAACAAATTTTATGTTACCAACCCGTCTGGCCAGCGTGGTACAGTAGGCCAAAACCTCTCTAAGGAGAGCTACAGCTCTGCCATGGAGAAGCCTATGTCCAGCGGTGGACTGTTTAAAGGCTGTCGATGATTGATGCTGATAATTTAACTTGTCGGAAGACTCGGCAGCGTGTTTTGACGTACGTTCTTTTTGTGATGCAGTGTCGGAGGAGCCCCTGGCGGGCAGCACGCCCGTCAGCACGCTGGCGCGCGGCCCGCCCTCGCCCCCGCCCGCCGCGCCCGCGCCCGCGCCCGCTCCCGCTCCCGCCCCCGCTACGCCCGCTGGTCCCACCAAGCGCCCGCACGACGACGAGCACCCGCCCGCCGATAGGAAGCCGCACGTGAGTTGTTACTCTTCATACCTTGGGCCAGTTTCACAGCCTCCTAAAAAAATTTCAAATACACACCAGGCTTTGATTGCCCCTCTATCGACAGTGATAGCGTATGAAAGTGCTGTGCTTGAAGTCTCGGGTGGTTCTACTTTCTCTATAACAAAAGTCCTTACTTGCGTACGTACAGGTTATTTCGCCTGAATAATTAATTTAATACTTTAAAAATAAAATTGCCCTCGGTTTAGAGAATGAGAGCTTGCGACAAAGAGGTACAGTGGCAGGCATAATGTCCACAGTGTGCTCTTATTAGTACAGTGATAAGGTTGCAATTTGTCTGGATAATACCTCACGACACCTGGTGGTATACACAACACCCAAAACACTCACATAAATACATTTGTGTCTACATTTATTCAAACACCACATTTCTCTGCAGGCACCAAAAAAAGAAAAAGGCCCAGCACCACCACCGCCGCCTTCCATCACTCCACCGCCGCCAGCGAGCCCCGCGACCCCAGCGACCCTCGCAACCCCAGCGACCCTCGCAACCCCAGCGGCACCTCCGGCTGCAACCCCTACGCAAACCCCCGCCCGCAAACAGCCCGCCCCGCGACCTCCCACCGCCCCTGTTACTCCTGTCACAACACCTTCCACGACCCCATCGACTCCCACCACGACCACCCCGGTCCCCGCTCTCCCTCCACCCGCCTCTCCCGTCAGAGAAACTTCACCCTCGCACACCGGAAGGCTAATTGTCGACCAGGTATTGTCACATTCACGTATTTTTAACTCTAAACTGGCTTTTACCCATGGCTCCACCTGCGTGTATGTCTATTAACGTAATAAAAAATATCTAATAACCTTTCTTAAGTATCATAGTATCTTCATGCCAAATTTCATCAAAGTCGGTTCAGCGATTTAGCCGTAAAAGCGTTACAGACAGACAGCTATTTGAGGATTTATAATATTAGTACTGTTTAATTTTGTTAATGACAGGTCGTATGCCACCGTAAACTAACAAACATGGCCTTAAAAAATTACCTTTTAAAGTGAATACTCAATTAAGTATAATAAACTCAATTTTTTATCATTAGGTTTGCCGGGACGCTGAAAAGGCAGTTGAAAACAAACAGACAGAAAATCTAATAAAACAAGATTCAAAAGAGAAACCAAAGCAAGAACCACAACACACAGAAGTCAACAAAATCAAAGAAAAAGAAAAGAAGGAGAAGAATTATTCCAGAAGTAACTCCTCAGAAGAAAGGAGAAGTAAGAGTAGACCTAACTCCGTACACGACGAAAACAACAAACCCTTAATAGAAGTGAATAGAGTAAGTGCAGAAGTCAGTAGATTAGAAAAGAGTTATTCAAGGCAAAGTTCTGTGGATGATAATAGGGTAGAAGAGAAGAGGAAAGAAGAGAAGAGGAAAGAAGAGAAGAGACTAGAGAGGAGATCGCAGCAGAATGCTGTAGAAATTAGGCCTGTTACGGTGAGTGTTTTAAAACAAATACAATGTAAAAGACTGAGCCAAATACCTTTAAACAAGCAACTCTTGTATATATATAATCCTAATCTCGGAAACGGCTTGAACGATTATCGTGAAATTTCGTATACAGAGGGTTTTGGGAGCGATAAATCGATCTAGCTAGGTTTCATTTTTAGAAAATGTTGTTTTATCCGTGTTTTCAAGCAATGAAAAACTGCTGCAATATCATTACAATACGAAAATAAATGCAGGTTTACTCAAAAGGTGTCTAATAGACCCATTTTGACACTTGTCTATGGGACAAGATTATGATGGGATGGGAACAAGAGAAGTTTGTAAATTGTGAATTGACTATCACACAATAAAATCGAGCAAAGCTCAGTTTCCATTCCAGTTTCCATTAAAACCAGCAGAATAATTGATTACACAGGGGTTTAAGCGGTTATCCTATCGCTTCCTGTCGCACTGAATGTTTTGGGTTCGATTCCCATATGGAACAACACTCAATATAATCCAAAAATGACTGACGTTATAAGAAATTGTATGTGTGCGTATATTGTATTACAGCCGCCCCAACCCAAAGAACCAGACCCGAAGACCAGCGCCAGTAAAGAACCGTCTCCGAAACCGCGCGCCCCATCCCCACCGACGCAGACAGTGGTAGTCGCACCGATAGTGGTGGCGGTCAACGAGAGCGTTGTGATGGTGGAGCCGAACAGCCTCGCCGCCACCCCGGCCGGCCACGTCACCGTCACCACCACGCACCCGCCCGTGCTTAGTACTGCTGCACCGGTAAGTTGGTTCAATGCTCACTACTCCTGTTCATCTTTTTTTTTTATAAAACTTACCAAAGTGACTCTACTCTGCCTGATGGAAAGCATAAATAGAACCCAAGAGTGGTGGTCGCCATATTCATTGCGAATGCTGACAATGCAGTATGGTGACATACTACGATAGCCGAGATGAGAGTTCGTTCGCTGGTAGTGAGTTCCAGGTTGTAACTGAGTTGCACAGGAAGGAAGAACCGAATCGTTTAGTTCGGGAGCGTTTGTCAACCCTTTCTTTTCTATATCTTAAGAGCCTGCCAAAGTGACTCTACTCCGCCTGATGGAAAGCATGAATAGAATCCAAGAGCTGTGGTCACCATACTCGTTGCAAATACTGACAACGCAGTATGGTGACCCACACTATGGTGCCCTTGTGAGATGCTATTTCACACCCCGCTTGGGGACGTAAAAGGCTTGACAGTCATTGTGACAGTGTAAGGCTTACACAGTTACCACGATAACTGTCACCTAACTGTCACTGTAACCTTACTAAAACGGTGACTTATCATGGATCCCGCGGCAGTTGTAAGAACCGACTAAGGCAGCAAACGGTGCAGGACAACAGTACTGCAAGAGAAGTGAAACTTGAAACAAACCCAATACCAACTTGTCTATCCAGTGTGGTATAGTAGGCTGAACTCTCTTGCTAAAGAGACGTTAAGGCTCCAGTGAACTAATTCACCCTGTGAAAAACACGAAAGCACTGCCAAAAACTGGAAAACGAGTTCTTGAGATCTGTATTGTCTGCATTCGCAATTAGTATGGTGACCACAACTCTTGGATTCTGTTCATGCTTTGCATCAGACAGAGTAGGGTCACTGGTAGGCTTAGAGTATAAAAAAACCTGTCCTGAGTGGGAATCGGACCCACAACCTCTCGATTAACAGTCAAAATTACTAATCGGTGGACCAAAAGCCTATTTGGATGTCTCCACAAAACCCTTCTGTAACAAATAGTGATAATGCGTGTTATCCCGCCAGCTCCCTCCGAACGCCGTGACGATATCGACGACCCCTCCGATAGCTGACGAGGTGGTGATCGTTGGCGCAGGGTCTTCCTCGGACGACGACTGCTTCGCTCCGTCTTCCTTGGACTCCCTCGACTGTACCAGCTCTTACACCGGTATGTATATCTTGATTTTTTTCGCTCGTCGTCAAAGTGACTATTCTGCCTGATGGAAAGCATGAATAGAATCCAAGAGCGGTGGTCGCCCTACTCACTGCGAATGAAGACATTGCAGTATGGCGACCCACGCTATGGCGGCCTAGTGAGATGCTTTTTCACGCCCCGCTTAAAAGCCCCGGCATCATATTGGGAGGGAAACACGTGCGCTGGTAATGAATTCCAATTTCTATTGTAATAATATTACTGCACAGCTGCTCTCTACTGTGTCAAGTGTTGTGGGTTTAAACCCCACACGGACTACACTTTCTCAACAGATTGGTAATGCAATTACTCTTAGGATGGTCACAAAAATAAATTGAACTTAGCAACTAATTTAAAGTTTCTTGGAGTACTAAATTTCGACACAAATGGATCAGGTTCGACCAGAGATATACGACCACATAGAAAACGTGATAAACAATTTGGTTGATTCTTACCATCACTAGTGAAGCTACTGGACACTCGACCTCCCTCCCTTTTTTATTTTGTGATGTCATATGAAAAAAAAAGCTAGTGGAAATAAGAACCTCTCCTTTTTGTAGTCGGTATAATCATGTATATTTTCAGAGAAAACGCGTGGGCGTCGTTTGGACAGCAGTGAAGTGTTAATACTGAGTCCCACGGCCGCCGGAACCGACTCGGGAGTCTTCGACGACAGCGCCACTAATGGACTTAATCTGGTAAGTTTACAGTTTACCCTACTAATATTAAAAATGCGAAAGTTTGTGAGTATGTTTGTTACTCTTTAACGAAAAAACTACTGGACGGATTTGGATGAAACTGTACAGTAATATAGGTCATACATCGGAATAACATATAGGCTACAATTTGTAATTTTATGTAATTTTGGTCGCAATATAACGATACATGTCAATTAAGTCGGAAAAAAACCTGGTCTTTGAGGGTTATCTTGGCGTACGCCGCCTAAACCATTGCAGTTACACAAAGATGATGTACCGTAGGATTGTTTGTATGTTAAAAAAATATATATTTATTTAAGATGATCTGTTACGATACTTAATGTGGCACGCCAAATTCCACTTTTTTCCGTCATACATCCCATTTTTTTTCTCTGTGCGGTAATTCCCCTTTATACTATCTATTGATGGTTGTGTCGGACTCGAATCGACCAAAAACCGGGGAATCAGGTGCACTCTGGAAACAAAATCCCTGGATCTAAAATATTATTTGCCCCTAGGACTTGTGGGGATACGGTTGGTTTAGTTCATGATCTGGAAGTCGTAATAGCAGCTGTTCCCGGATCCCTCCTATGTCAGGCGCAGAGTGGCACACCGTGTGGTTTTAGTCGGTCCGATTCCGACACACCACCCCGCCGTAAATCCCGGTGGGGTGACGGCCCGAGGCGGTTTACACACGAAAAAAAAAAAATTGTGTGTGTCAGCTCCGACTCACGACTGGAGTTCACTCCTCAAAACAGACGCAGAAAAAGCTTATTGAACTGAAATTAACTAAAAAAAGATTGATACCGTATGAAAGGGTAAATTAACAAATTAATGAAAATAACATATAGATATAGTCGCTTTGCAGCATACTCTATACACGTCTTAATACACTCACAACCAGTGCAGCCGCACCAAAACCAGTGCAGCCGCACCAAAACCAGTGCAGCCGCACCAAAAACGTAACGAGGTCATTCGTTCAGTAGATTTTACTCCTCACATTTTTCTCATACCGGGCGCCTTATATCAAAAAACCGATTCTTAAGGAGTAAACTCCAAAAAAAAAGGTTAAGTTCATACATGGTTCACATGGTCAGATGTGTGTCTAGTACTTGAATATGTATGTATAGTAGTTACGAATAACCTTTCTTAACCCATTACTTCCCATTGTCATATTTTTAGGACACCAAATTACCATTTTTTTTCTGGCTGGCTGAAACTGGCTTTAATTTTTTAAGCTTTTTTTGTAAATGGCAAACATTTTTAACTATTTTTTCGTTAAAAAAAATATTTTGATAAAATAATACAGTGATATTATTTAGATATATAATTTCAAAGTTTATATATTTCGTAGCCGTTAAGAGTGTATTGTTGTTTGTTTTATATAGCTAATTATAGCTAAATAAATAAAAGTAATTATGTATTTCAAATTACCTAAAATTGTTGGGAAACCTTTACTAAACGTGTAATAGCCAATAAAGTCGTAATAATATATTTTTTTCTTAACATATGATCCCAATGTCATACATATAGGACAGGCTGATTCAGACCCTAGAATAAATAATTTTTTGCTTCACATTATTTTTTCTTACTGTATTAACAAATATATTTTGTGATTTGAACAGAAAATTCTAAATTTTTTGATAGTTGGGTTAAAACAATATTCATTGTATGTCTCTGTTTCTAGGATACATCACACGTGTCAGTAGTGACGGTTGGTAACGAAGAGATACGGGTTCGAGACTCGGCCGCGACGCACATAGCACTCGGTTCTGTCAGTACGAGATTAAGTCCCGATAGCTTCGAAAGGTAAGTTGACACGTCTTTGATTGGATGTCGTGCCTATTGGTCTAGTGGTTATCGACCGCGACTGCTGAAATGAGGTCGTGGACTCCATTCCCACCCAGGACAAATAACCTAGATGAAACCTTAGTCAAATTAGTTACTTTTTATCATCTGTCAAAACGACAATTATGTATGAAAATCATAAATAAATAATAAATATTTCGGACATCTGACACATAACGTCATCTAGTTTCAAACTAAGTAGAGCTTGTGCTATGATAACTAGACTGACTGATAGAATACTTATATGCCTTTTTTTTGTAAATACATATATATTGTACATAGAAAACACCCAAACTTCGAAGCAAATATTTGCAAATCATACAAACATTTGGTCCGACCCGGGAATAGAAACCGAGACCTAAAGCACAGCGGTCGCATTCACTACCGTTGCGCCACCGAGGCAGTTAAAAATGTACTAAATACAAAATTGTGACGTCACTGTTTTAGACTACTCAATTGAACAATATATTTCACTGTATATTTGATTGAAATTCGTAATAATAATAAAAAGCTATGTTAATTGTATTTGCCGAGATGTTTCACGATATTAGTTTTAATGAAGTGGACATTGGTATTTATTTACGATAGTCATATCTACACAATTGTGTGTGGAGTATGTCTATTTTGTTCTGTCTGGATGCGCAATGGTAACGTAAGCGGCTGCTGTGTACAAGGTCTCAGGTTCGATTCCCGGGTCGGATCAAATGTTTGCATGATCTGGAAATATTTGAGTGTTTTCTATATGTAATATGTATGTATTTACAAAAAAATATATGTATATTTTTATATCAGCTGTCTAGTACCCGTAGTACAAGCTCTGCTTAGTTTGAGACTAGATGGCGTTGTCAGATGTCTAGAAGTATTTATTATTATGTATTTAGAAATATATAATATTGTCCGTGTAGTGACAGATTAAGAATACATAGTGTTACCACTCCTATTCATCTCGTGGGTGTCGTAAAAGGCGACTAAGGGACCAAGTATACAAGATAACATCATTACAAAGAGAAGGAAAACATGAAACAAACCCTATTCCAACCCGTCTGGCCAGCGTGGTATAGTAGGCCAAAACCTCCTTCCTAAGGAGAGGCCTATGTCCAGCAGTGGACTGTAAAAGTCTGTTGATGATGATTTAGAAATATATAAGTATGTTTATCAACAGTCTAGGTACCATAGTACAGCCGCTGCCTAGTTTGGGACCAGAGGGCTATGCCGTAAACTTAACTCATTTGCAACAAGTGGTGGTGTTTCACAGAAGGTCGCAGTCAGACAGCGGGTCGGTAGCGTCGTCGTCTTCCCGCGTGGCGCAGGACGCAGACTCCCTCGCCACCAGCGCCACCACGGCCACCACCAACTCGCACGACGACCAGCTGCACCTCGCGCACCTCAACGTCAACGGCGGCACCAGGTAACCACACTATGATACTGGATTCGGCAGACACCAATTAAGTTTGTATGGTGGGTTGTTTATATCTCAAAGAAAGCCCATGAGAAGAATGGTGTCAAAGTAGCGGTTGAATTTAAAACTGTCGATAACCGATACCTTGATTGACTGCCTTCGTGGCGCAATGGTTGCATATGCGAGTGCTGTGCTTGAGGTCTCAGGTTTCATAAATCAATTTTTAGTGTTTTTGTCTGTCAGTTTAGATTAGTTTAATAAACGGCTTATTCGACTTTGACGGTATTCTCACTGGCAGATAGGTGATGTTAAAAGGAGTAACTTAGGCTATGTGTAAACAAAGTTGATGAGGAATTTTGCCGCAGCTAGTCGGATATAGTAATGTATTAAAGTGGAAGTCGCCTTGTAGATGTGTCTCTGTTAGATGACACTGAAGGATGTTATGTTTGCTTGTAAAGGTTCAGCCATAAATGATGATAATCTACTCCTAGCCGGCCAAGCGATTGTCTCAACGGAAACCAGGCAATTACGCACGAGATATAGAGCACAAAAATGTGCGCTACCACAAGTGCACACTCTGTTCCCTCGCTCTGACAATCTGATAGTACGACTATCCGACACGATCGAGGAGAGATCAGGCGCACAATAGACGGCTTTACGTGCTCTCCGAGGCACGGGGTCTAAAACACCAACTTCCAAACTCTGTCTATAATCAGAAAAACTTAATGAAACTTTTCGAATCCGACGAGAATCGAATCCGAGACCTCTTGATTGGCAGTCTCATACGCTAACCGCTAGATCAACGATACAGTTTTATCTGATAAATGTTTATACCACCAAAACTTTAAGCCATAACATAAATAAATAAATATATATATAACTACCTCTGGCCTGCTTAGATTGCTTCGCTCGCTTAGAAGTTGGTCTGACACATTAAGTTTCGTTACAGATCATTTTAAATAAATATATATATATATAAATAAAAAGTATCCTATGTTACTTCTAATACCTCCAAGAGCATGTGTACAAAATTTCACGATGATCGGTTGAGTAGTTTTCGCGTGAAACCGTGACAAACAAACTCACATTCGCTTTTATAATATTAGTAAGAATTCTTACTATTTAACCATATTACATAGTTTAATTTTAATCTTTCAGAGTCAACACAGACAGTCAGAACTTAGACAATGGTGAACAAGTTGTGCTCAGAAGAAAGAACCAGGACGGACAGCCTGTCAACAGGATACAGAGGTATGAGCATTGTCATAATATCAACTAACAGTTTGTGGTGATGGGTTAAGAGTATGGAGTGTCACCAACCCTAAAAGTAGAGTGAACAGGTTTCTTCTGGATGGGGGTGTACTACCTTCGTCTTCATCTACATTTCCCATCAGGTGAGATGGAGATCCCGTGGGTGCCGTAAGAGGCAACTAAGAAAGCTTGACACAAGTCCTATACTAACCCCTGGATGTCGTAATAACAGCTGTTCCCGGATCCCTCCTATGTCAGGCGCAGAGTGGCACACCGTGTGGTTTTAGTCGGTCCGATTCCGACACACCACCCCGCCGTAAACCCCGGTGGGGTGACGGCCCGAGGGGGTTTCCACACGTTAATAAAAAAAAAAAGGTCTATACTAACCCACCTGGGGAACGTGGTATAGTAAACCAAAACTTTCTTTCTAAAGAGAGGCTTTTGTCCAGCAGTGGACTGTTAGAGGCTGTTGAACCAGTTGCCCAGTTAACACTTAATGATTCAGAAATAGTTTTATAAAAGCATATGAATGATATTAATCATTTCCTTCTGCCCTTTCCTTTCCCTACTGCCGCAGTGACACAGTATTAGCTTATGGGACTGCTGTACTTTAGGTTTCGGGTTCGATTCCCAGATTGGATCCAATGTTGGTATGATCTGCAAATATTTGTTTCGGAATTGGGCTGTTTTTATGTATAATATGCAAGAAAAAACTTAGTTGTCAAGTACCCATAGTATAAGCTCTTCTTGGGCTGAGACCAGATCACGTTTTGTGTCATATGTCCAGAAACAGTATTCTCTGTTTTTTTTAAAATGAAAACGCCCGCAAGTTAGCTTGTGAGCGAGGGCGAGAGGGTTTTTAATAAGACAAGTGTTCGGCTTGAAGAGCGGATTGAGACTGACTTTATTTATAAAACTATTTCTTAAAGTTATTACAATATTCTTATTGATATGTGTTGGAGACAAAGAGCTATTTGTTCTAATGTTTAGTCTGCGGCTTATCATCTAAATGGTGGTTCATGACGGATGCCAAGATTAAGTTTATTTATAAAAGAATGAATACAGTATTCTTATTATGCGTTGGAGACAAGGAGCTAGTTGTTCTATTGTTTCCAGGGCGTCTGCGGCTTATTAGCTAAATGGTCGTTCATGACTGATGCCATTGTGGGCCGTCACGTCTATGACGACATAACTCGCATTGGGAATAAGTCCTGTGTCGCGGAGGACTTTACAAACATACAATAAATGGACACAAAGAACACCCAGACTCAGAACAACAATTTGTGCATCATACAAAGTGTTGTCCCATGTAGGATTTGAACCCACAACACTCAGCGAAGTGGAGAGCGGCGTGGCGAACGCTTAAACCACTAGGCCAATAGCCAGTATTATTATATTATTGAATTTTGGTTACCAGGTCGAAGGAAGACATCCACATGGCTAATCTTAAGAAGAAGACTCGCAAACGTACGAGAAAGTTCGAGATAGATGGCGTTGTTGTAACCACCACCACTTCTAAAGTGAGTTGGAAAATAATTTACATATTTACTAATTAATTTCATTAGGGTGCATAGGGTTCTTCGTATGGTGACAGATTAAGAATACATAGTGGATCACCATCCTTATTCTTATGGATGTCGTAAAAGGCGACTAAGGGAACAAAGTATGCAAGACAACATCATTACAAAGAGAAGGAAAACTTGAAACAAACCCTATCGCGACCCGTCTAGTCAGCGTTGCTGAGGAGAGGTCTAAGTTCAGCAGTGGACTGGTACGGGATGTTAATGATAAATGAGGGTGCATAGGGTTCCTACCAAGAACTCAGGACCCCAAGCTAACTTCACCTGCAAGTGGTGCACTTACTGAACGACGGACGAGGCTCTGCCAAACAAAACATCCCAATTAGCGGTTGTAGGTTCGCTCCCTATTACATGGGATCAAAACACTGGCGGAAAGTGAACGTTTAATATGCCTTTGCCTACCCCTTCAGGAAAACAGGCGTATTAATATATATGTTTTTCTTTTATTTTGTTGTATAACTGTAAAAAATGACAGTTCTCGTAATGGTCAAAATTTCACCAGTACTTGTGTAGCTAAGATTATCTTCGGTTCGAAGGATCAATTCGGTACCAAGTTTATTCTTAAAGGATGCGTATAATATCGTAACTATTGAACATAAAACACATTATTATTAGGTTATATGGGGAGATGAAGAGAGTGGACGTACGTGGGACGATCACGCTCTCCGGAAACAAGAGCTCCGGGAGATCAAGATGCTGCAAAAACAAGAACAGAAGCAGTTCCAAGATCTAAACGCCAAAGAAGCGCAGTTAAGAGAACAGCAGGATAAGAGGTATAGTGTTTAGTTTTTATGCGAGTGTACCTTTTTTGAAGTGAAACTTCTTTATCGGGGTTGGAAAAAAATTTAGTGTAACATTTTTTCGTTACGCGTCACATTTTTCCGTTACGCGCCATCTTTTTCTTATTCCTACCACGCGTGATTCGAAGTATACTTTCTCCAGCGGAGTAGGGATTGGTAAATGTCTCCAATGTATTTTGCGGCCCGTTTTGAGTAGTTACATTTTTGAAATCCAGGTGGCGATTGCATCGACTTCGGACGGGTATAAATTATTTTTTTGAAAAATAACGTCATAAAGAAGTTTCACTTCTTACGAGTGTACGCTAGTACAACACGCACACATTTTTTTTATGTTATGAAGTTTGGTATGAGTTTAATTTATTTTGTTGAAACAAGAGTCTAAAAAAGGGTTATTATAAGGTTACCGGGGTTTACTGAATGTCGTAATAGCAGCTGTTCCCTGATTCCTCCTATGTCAGGCGCAGAGTGACATACCGTATGGTTTTAGTCGGTCCAATTCCGACACACTACCCCGCCGTAAACCTCGGCGGGGTGGCGGCCCGAGAGGGTTTCCATACGTTTGGTTTAAAGCGTGATGCAAGATGTTTAGGAAGGAGTTTGCTAAACGAAAGTCGTGCTATCGCGGCCGGCAGGTTCGAGGCCGAGCTGGTGTCGCTGGGGCGCGCGCACGAGGCGGACCTGGAGGCGCTGGCGCGCGCGCAGCGCGGGGCGGCCGAGCGCGCCGAGCAGCAGCTGGAGCTGGAGCTGCGCCACGCCGCCAAGCGCCTGCGCGCAGACCACGAGCGCGACCTCAAGCACTTCCGCGACACGCTCAAGCAGGAGCTGCGCCTGCTCAAGCAGGTACGCGCCCCGCGCGCCGCGCGCCGCACGCCCGCACGCCCGCACACCCGCACACCCGCACACCCGCACACCCGCACACCCGCACACCCGCACACCCGCACACCCGCACACCGACACCGACACCGACACCGACACCGACACCGACACCGCATACACGCACACACGCACACCCGCACACCCGCACACACGCACACACGCACACACGCACACACGCACACACGCACACCCGCACACACGCACACACGCACACTCGCACACACGCACACACGCACACACGCACACACGCACACACGCACACACGCACACACACACACACACACACACACACACACACACACACACACACACACACACACACACACACACACACACACACACACACACACACACACACACCCACACCCGCACACACGCACACCCGCACACCGACACCGACACCGACACCGCACACCCGCACACCCGCACACTCACACACTCACACACTCACACACTCACACACTCACACACTCACACCCGCACACCCACACACCCACGCACCTACACACTCGCACATTCACACACTCACACACCCGCACACCCGCACACCCGCACACCCTCACACCCGCACACCCGCACACCCACGCACCCGCACACCCCCACGCCCCCACGCCCCCACACACCCCCACGCCCCCACGCCCCCACACCAGCACACCCGCACACGCTCACACTTACACACCCGCACACCCGCACACCCGCACACCCTCACACTTAGACACCCGCCCACCCGCACACGCACACACTCACACATCCACATACGGTGGGTGTGTGGGGGTGCTCGCATCACATGTCACATCGCCACAATAGTGATAAATAATGTTTTTTTTTAATTATGTTTCTTTTGACGTGTTAGAGAAAAATGATGAGAGTAAATTTTTACGATGCGCACACGCATTCCGTAACGAAAAATCAATACCGTGAGATTAGTAGTTAATCAACGTTTTATTTTAATTATTTACAAATAACTATTTTATCAAAATTAAATAATATTAAATGATATTTCATAAAATATTTAAAAAGAAATTATAGGTAAAATTTAGTAGAGATTTTTACATGTCGGAAGCTTAGTCTTAGTTTACTGGCTTAGCTGTGGGTATAAGTAAGCTTAGAAAGGAGGTTTCACCACTACCTGCTTCTCTAGAATGTTGGTATAGACTTTGTGCCAAATTTTCCTTCTTTAGATAACTAGTATTTTTATTATTATAAGAATTAGGAAATAGGTACATTAATGCAGTATTTACTAGTTTTGGACTTATGTATGTTCGTGAAATGGCACAGATTTTGTTAGTATTCGCTGGTATTGAAATTGGAATGAATGAATTGTTAAAATGGAGGTTTATTTAATCAATGTTCATAAACTTAAAAAAGGAAAAAGACACCTGTGATTCATTTTAGTATTTCGTTCCAAAGCGAATCTTAGAAAATGCCGGAACTTATAATCTGTAAAATATTGGAGTTATCATTATCGTTCATTTGCAAGAAGTACGATTGGAAGCCAGTTAGAGCTATAAAGGAAGCGTTTCCGCAGGAGGTGGAGCTGGTGGCGAAGGAGCGGCGTAAGGACGCCTACCGCGTGCGGCGCGCGCGCCTGGACGCCGAGCACGCGGAGCGCGAGCGCGCCTTCGTGGCGGCGCTGGCCGACGCGGGCGACGCCGTGCTGCGCCGCATCCACGACGCGCACCGCGACCGCCAGGCGCTCGCCGACCGCCAGTACCTGCAGCAGCGCCACCAGGTAACCGCCGGACCCGCCTCGCGAGAGGATCGCTGCTTCGAGCCGGCCGCTGTTATGTGCATGCATACGTTCGACATCGACAGTCTTTACGGTCCACTGCTAGACGTAGGCCTCTCCTTAGCGAGGAGGTTTTGGCCTACTATACCGCGCTGGCCAGACGAGTTGGAATGGGGTTTGTTCTAAGTTTTCCTGCGGCGCCCGCACTAGGAATAAATCCTGAGTCGCAGGAGACTTTACAAACATGCAAGAAACGGACACAAAGAACACCCAGACTTAGAACAACAATTTGTGGATTACTCAAAGTGTTGTCCCAAGCGGGATTTGAACCCACAATACTCAGCGGAGTAGAGAGCAACGTGGCAACCTAACCTAACCTAAAGTCCTATTCTGTACACAATAACTTTTTGCTCACGTACACTCACGTAAGTTGTAAAACAGACCAGAACGACTGCTCCGTTAATAATATCATGTGAAGAGACGAGATATCACGTCCCTCCAACACAAAGGGAGGATCCTCCGACCTGGCGAGCTGATCATGTCTGGCGGGCCGAGGTGCAGCGGTTGAGATTAGGATGTCGTGTATACGCTAATAGTCACGAAAATCTTAATTTCGCGATTCAGGAATGGTAGTTACTCCGTAGTTCGATATGTCTTCACTAGATGGCGCTGTAGTATGTTTTTGTTTTGCGCTGTGTGTGAAAGTCGCCACAGTTAAATATACAAAGTTAAGAAACCAGTGTTGCAACTTTCCGTTTATTGTCTATTAAATCCTTCTTCAGATAATGCGAACACGAGAAGCAGCATTGTGGGAGTTAGAAGAGAAACAGATTCACGAGCGACACCAACTAGCCAAGCGACTGCTCAAAGATGAGTTCCTACTAAGAAGACATCAGATGCTCGTCCGACATGATAAGGAATTAGAGCAGATTAAGAGGTACTGTACCCTTTTCTTGTAACGAGGTGTAAAATCTATCAGATCTCTAGTTCCTTGAGGATACAGAAGTCAAGGATACGTGTTGTTTCCACTAAAAATTACCTCGACATGCGACTTTAGACGTCATATTCCGGGGAGAACTAGGATCCTGAGATTTCAGGTCCTGCTCATACCGACGCCACACCTTACTAGGCCTTATCCCTAGGGAAAGGTACTACACCCTAGAATATAATATGTCTACCTTAAGATAATATATAGGGAAATACATATCATCCTACGACTAACTTGAGTTCTTCACATAAGAATATAGCGCATGTTTCTTCAGTTACCTGTTACGTATTTTCGTCCCTTTTCACAAAATCACTCACACAGATAGTGCTTTATCTGCATTGGCAGTGAGTATGGTGACCACAACTCTTGGATTCTGTTCATGCTTTCCATCAGGCAGAGTAGAGTCATTATGGTAGGTTCTTATTGTAGAAAAAAAACACACGAATTAGTATTTGGCCTTTATAATATAAGTGTGATATTCTATCGGTAGGAAGAACACGCGCAAAGAAGAAGAGCTGGCGAAGTGTCAAGCGCTAGAGAAGAGATCGCTGCCCAAGCGCATCCGTGCCGAGCAGAAGGCGCGTGAGATGATGTTCCGCGAGTCACTGCGGATCTCTGCGCCTGCATCCAGCCACGCAGAGGACGAACGCGACCGACTTAAGAAGGTACCCTCCCCACCTCATTTTTATCTTTATAAGTCTACCCCCTTGGGGGACGCGTGTCGGCACCCTGTCGGATCAAAAGCTACGACCACTCTGTGTTTTGTCAGCTGCACAGACTGCACTGATGATGTGTTGGTTAAAGCGGTCTTCTCATACGTTGTGGGCATCAATTTGATTTTGGACTTAATTAGGCCAAAATCAAATTGGTTAACGATAGAAGATTCGAATCCCCTAACAAAGTATCTATTGTTAATATGTTATCCATACACAAATAAGATGTCTGTTTGTTTGTCACAGAATGGGGTGGAAGGCTTTCAAGTCGATCTTTTTATTTAACGTCAAAACGATAGACGCGGTACATTTTTATATGAAACTAGTGGTCGCCTACTAAAACCACCAAACTAAAACACAACTTACAGTACATAAATTTGTATAAGCGAGCGGTATTTCACGTGTTATTTTTTTTAATAAATCGGGCAAATAAAACTTTTCTATTCGACATTCAGTAAGACCACAGTAAACATATAAAACAGTAATCTATGTCTATGCCAGTACTCAACGTCTATAGTATGTGTATAGACAAAATGATAAACAAAAGAAACGATTTGACCACAGAGTACGTATGCGTGTAACAAATACTTGTTTGTGTGTGTCAAATGCATAGTAGTGTGTGTAATGTTTTATTTATTGATTTAATTTACTTTATGAGCATTATTATTGTAAAATATTAGCGTTCTGCACTTCTCCTACGTATAAACTATAAGTGTGCTAAATTTCATACTCCTCCGTCCGCGCAATTTTCGTATAAAGGGGTCCAAAGTTTTTGCTTCACGTATTAATATATAGATACTGTGGCGTGACTTCATATTTAGATTTCCAATCCTTCATATTTAATGATAAAATGATAACAAAAAATAAATAAAAACTATGAAGTTGTTAATGGACGATAATTCGATTATTTGAAACTGCCTCGATTAGTTTAGCGGCCAGTGCATTCGAATGCCGATCAAGAGGTCTCGGGTTCGATTCCCGGATCGAGTCAAAAGTGTTATCGAGTTTTTCTTCTCTGAGTAATAACAGGCCGAAGTTTGGAAGTTTGGGGTCTTAACCTCCGAGCCTCGGAGAGCACGTAAAGCCGTCCGTCCTGCACGTAATCTCTCATCGGTCGTGTCGAATAACCGTTCCATCGTATTATGAGAGTGAGGGAACAGAGAGTGCACCTGTGGTTGCGCACATACATGTGCACTATGTTATCGCCTGCGTAGTTAGCTAGTTTCCGTTAGAACTAACTACCGCGGCAGACTACGGCTATGTTTAAAGGTTCATACTAAATAAGGTATAATTAAAATAGAAATTTCCCCTTTTCAGTCCACGGATGACTGTATTCACGACATACCTTAAACAATATGTCCTCAAATAATATTATGATTGTTTGAACAGTTCCAAGAGAATGAGAAGCGCAGATACAGGGCGGAGCAGCAGAGGCTGGCCACCAAACACGCCAAAGCCAGGGAGGAGCTCAAAGCTGCGGGCGAGGTAAGTCAAGATCTCATTTTTAACAGTCGACCTGAAGACATGTCTGAAAGGACTAGAGGTCGTGACCTTACAGACAAGACAAGACTGTCTGATGAAACTTCAGGAGTCGACGGCGAATTCGTGAAGAGTTCAGTGACTCTACTAGGAGTTGTTTCTCATCAACTTACTCTCGACAGGGAGCGCGCTTGGTGATGTGATTGGTGAAGATTTCAGTGAGGGCCAATTGTAAGACCAAATGCGGTTGCGTTTGAGTGGATTGATTGAACTCACACTAGGCCCTCTGGATATGTTAATATTAGTTACAAGTTTGAGTATTTTTGAATGTAAAACCATATCAAATAAATTTTAAAATACTGTGGACATATTAGCTTTACGAAAATTTACGAGAGAGAACGACTGCACGGATGGCGTAGTGGTTTATTGCACCGAGTATTGTGGGTTCAAATCCCATACGGGACTACACTTTGTGTGATGCACAAATTGTTGTTCTGAGTCTGAGTGTTCTTTGTGTCCGTTTCTTGTATGTTTGTAAAGTCCCTCGCGACACAGGATTTATTCCTAGTGCGGGCGTTCTTTTTTAAAAGAAAAAAAAAAGAAATCGCCTCCCTGTACTATCAGTCCGTCTTGTAAGTCTTTCAATCCAACTAATGTTCACCATTCGCCTCCAACACCACATTGGCAAAGATATGTTTTTGGTACTAAAAAATAGATTCTAAATCATATATCCCCAACCAGGCCCTACTCCGTGAACTGGAGCAATACCAGAACGAGAAACGGAAGGCTCTATTGAACCACGAGGGCAACAAGATGAAGACCGTCGAGGAGCGGTACAGCTGTGAGCTCAAGGAGTGGAGGGCCACCCTCGGAGACAGGAAACTGGTGAGTCTTATACCATCTTATATTTGAATAGGGCAACTTGTCATGCGGTTCTCATATTATTTGTTGGAGAAACAATGTTCCAGAGCACCATACTCCTATTACGAGTGTTTATATGAATTGAAACGATATTTTGAGAGTTCTGCTTCTGTACGTGAAAAAAAAAATGTATGTGCGTTCAAACCTTCAAAAGATTGGTGTACTTCCTTCTCAAAGGCTGGTAACGCACTTGTAAGTCCTGGTTTGCAGGTGTTCATGGGCTTCGGTGGTCACTTTTCATCAAATGACATGTTTCATTTGCACGATATTTCATAATATTAGGGCACCATCCTTTGAGAAGGGTATGTGCCAACTCGACCGCAGTTATAACTCCGGGTTTAGTGTTCACCGAGGGTTACTGGAGCCCTAACCATTCCTCCTTGTCTTTCCATGACCTCATAAATTAATAGACCATTAAATATTTAACCAGCCTAAAGCGACAGCATCCGTGCTGTCGTGTTTCGTTGGTGAGTCCGATACCGGCTATTGATGCAGGGGTCACAGTTATCGTGGTAACTGTGTAAGCCTTACACTGCCACGATGACTGTCATGCCTTTTACGTTCCCAAGCGGGCGTGGGAAAGCATTTTACTAGGCCGCCATAGTGTGGGTCACCATACTGCATTGTCTGCATTCTCAATGCGAGACACGACTCTTGAATTCTATTCATGCTTTCCATCAGGCCGAGTAGAGTCACTTTGGCAGGTTCCTAAAGAAATATTCGTATAAAATACATTGATTTCGGAGAAAACTGATCTTCAGGACAATCAGTTAAGTATATAGTATATTTAATATAACATTAGTTCTAATAATAAACTATCGGTAACTGTAGAACTCTCCAAGAAATGAATTCGTTTCAATAAATTATTAACTCGTTCTAGGAGTATTAATATCACCATTGTCAAGCTTTATTTGACACTTTTGGGGTCAAATAAAATTTGGGGAACACATGTTACGCGGAAGGTATGTGATTATGATGGAAAGGCAGGCAAGGAAACGTAAAAGAACTAGGTTATTTTAGAAAATCAGCAAGAAAAGGAAATAGCATTTTTATTGGTGCTTTTTGCTTACCATCACGCGTTTGCTTACATCTGAATAAAAACAAAACAAGAATGTATCTTTATTGTAGATAAGTTTCTAATAGGCCACTGCTGGACATAGACCTCTTAGAAAGGAGGTTATGGCCTATTATACCACGCTGGCCAAACTGGTCGGTCGGTTTGTATCAAGGTTTCAGTCTCTTTGCAGTAACGTTACGAATTAAGATGGTCGCCACGCGTATTATTATAAATGAAATCCAAACTCAGAAGTAATAATTCCTGCTTATTACGTAACTGTGCCTTAGCAGTCAAGATGTCCAACACTCATTTGTGTATTAGAAAATTGATTAAATCAGAGTAAACTTAACACTCTATTTCAGAAGGGTTTATTGCAATACCTTGCCTGCCTTATAAACGTCTTATAATTATAAATATCTTGAGTTAATTAAGAAACTATATAGACAAAAAAATATGAAACTACTTAATCCATAAACAAAAAAAAAAAACATTAATATTTTGTGGCTCTAAAATGTTTCTCTTAGATCTTGAATTTTTGACTTATCGTTTCTTAATTTTCTCTTCACAAAGTTTCATTTTTACACAGAATTTAGCACTTATATAATACTTTCATTGAATGTTCATATCCAGGAAATATTTTCTAACCATTTTCATCCAAAATGGCTGCAGGTTATTCGTGTTAAGAACATAGTGACGACAATATTAACCATGTAACTTGATCAATCAGGTTCCAAGCTTTCGTACGAAACGATCTTGAAATCTGATTGATCAGCTTGCAGGTCTTGTTAGCTTAATACGAATGGTCTACAGAGAGAAGCAGATATGAAGGCTTTGTGTAACCAATTGTGTTAAAATGACTTATTTTGGTCTCTATACACATTTCGTTAGTTGATGTCTCAATTAACTCTGCAATCCCAGGATACCTCACCTACTTTGAGCTATATTAGTCCCAGACTTTCCTCGTCAGAACGTCCTGTCAATCCCATCCACCCAAGAGGGTGCAAACCAGCCTGAACTCTTTTTGCAATGTTTTAAATTGAGCCGATAACTATACCGTTGGAGAGCCACAAATAGCCAAGCTAAACGAAGTGATTTAAGGAAAAGTTTCTTTGCTTTTGACTGAATAAAGTTGTTACTTCAGCCGTCCATTGCTGAACGAAGGCTTCCTCCAAAAACACCAACCATTCGGGTCTTGGGCAACCCACAATCAACGATTACTGTCGGTCCATACGTTTGCCTTACCACGGTCTCCACTCTAATACATATCGACTCCCACGATCATCAGTCCGCCTAGAGACATGACCCACTTCAGTGTGGTGATTCCCCGTGCGATATCGATTACTTCAATTCTCTGTCAAATTGTTTAGTTACGAATTCTATCGACTAGAGAAACACCATCAGAGTCAAAAATTCATTGAGCCAGACAGACTCGAAGGTCGCAAACACCCTTGTATCTCTTGAGTTTCAGGTGTCTATAGACGTTGACACATATAGCCACATTTACTATAACATGATCCGTCAGTCAGTTTGCCGACTATACCTTTAAAAAAAAACAATAAAATTGGGCACAGAACAAAGTTCTTCCAACTGGTTCCACCTTCTCCCTTCACCTTGGAAGTCACCGTTTTAGAATGGTAGACAGACACTCGAACTAAATGGTTCGACTCTTCCTTCCTTAAATTAACATCTGGAACTCACTATCAGCTTATGTGTTTCGCTCCCACTATGATCCCAGATCATTTAAGCGGGGCGTGAAAAAGCATGAATGACTATGGTGACCAGCGCTCTCGGTTTCTATTCATTCTTTCCATCAGGCAGAGTAGAGACACTTTGGCGGGTTGTAGAAAAAAAAATGACCTCGATCTCAATAAGGTCTTTAGCAGAGCGAGGTTGTCCTATTAGATCCTTATTCACAGTATCTCCTTACGTATCTCTCCTTAATAAATATGAATACTTTTTCATTTTAATTCGATGTCGTTTTAACACAGTTGGTAACACAATTACTTTGATCACAAACGAAGCATGTGATGAGCTTTGCTGAGGTTGAGGTTTGCATGTTGATTATAAACTTTTGTAGGTGAAGGAATATGTGAAATGGTTTAAGCATTTTGAACTGTATGCTGTTGTATTCACTGTCTAAAGTCAATTGTGAGTGCAAATAGTCGTTAAAGTACGTTGTACGCTTGCTAAAGTGACTTCAAATCTCGGAGTTTACAAACTACTATTAGTAGAACCTCAGTGGAAAGAAAATTAAAAGTGAATTGTGTACAAAATCTGTTAATCTAGTATCACGTTAAAATGGCATATAGATTTCCATTATTGCCAATTGAAATAGCAATTGTTGTAACGAGGATCTAAGTTATAGTAGACAGGCCTTCACTTCTAAAATTTCAACAATTGGTACTAATAATTGTTTGCGTTAGAAAATAGTGACGTATTGATCAAGCCCCGCTCTCATATTAATAAAATCCATTTATTTTATCGTTTTGTAACAAAGCTTGAATCTTGATTGATCAAAACTCTGCTTGATCCATGATCACTATTAACAGCGAATGTTTTAAAGAAAATGCGCTGTTTAAATAGGTAAAGTTTCATCAAGTTAATTACGTTACCATCTTAATTACAAACGTTCCAATTTTTATAGTCCTAACCTTTCACTAGTGACGTCATAGAGTGATTTCACTTTCTAAAGTGGATTTGACAAAATACATTATTGCATTACTTTAAAGTCGCTACTTGTAGAACTTTAAAGATGGATAATTATTTAATAGACAGAACAGCATATAGTTTATTGCTCGAATTGCACAGTTCACGTGACACACATACAGTGCTTAGTAAAAATAACATATTCCCTCATCTATAAAGGGGTAAGCATGTATGTAGCTATCACTAATGTCTGGTGGAGGATGTTTGAAAATTTATTTGTTTTTAAGTCTTTGTAGTTCTAAAATGCGTTTTTATTATCTATTCTGGTTGCTAGAGGGTACTATTTAATTGTATACCTATTACTAACTCGTTTAAATATATTATTAACCCAAGTAAAAGAAAGTCGAGACAACGAGTTTTCGATTAAAGATCCCATTCGAAAATTTACAAAGGTTTTGAAGTATAGAAAAATGTCAATACGCATTCTAGAACAGTAAAACAGAAAAATAAAGTAGGTGTGTCTGTCCAGTGACGTCCAATTCCATAATAGAAGTAGGTATGACCGTTCGAAGAGTGAAGTTACTAAAAAGTCCCTCCTTCCCACGACAGAACCTCGTTAAAACGTTCGAGAAGCAACTCGACGATCACGAGAAAAAGTACAACATACCAATCCCAGACAGAAGCGTCTACCTAAACGCCCCGTGGCCACAGAACGTCCTACAGCACGTCCTCACCGCGTACTACCAACGTAACTCCTTCATCGGATCCCTATCACGATCCAGGACCTCCTTGAACTTCCTCTCAGCAGCCAACACTCCAAACATGGATAGAAGGAGATCCATTAGTCCCAGTAAAGCATCAAAATCTGCAGCGACCAGCGCTTCCAACACGACAAAGCGAGGTAAATTATCCAAAGGACAGCGCTACGCTTCAACATCCAATCTAAAACTGGTGTCTGAGAAAATATCCGGGTTCTCCGTCTTCAACTCTAACGATGAGTGGAGAAGAGAACCCATTATGGCGTACGGAGACAGTAGGAAAATATCGGAGGAGAAAACAGACAGGGTCAAAGACAAGAAATTGAATAGACAGAGCATGTCGGAACAGATGTTTAAGCAAGATTCAGTCCAAGTGATGAAAAGATCCATATCTCAACAGAGTTTGAAACAAGACCGGGCGTTAGAAGCCGTGATGATAGACCTACCTTCTCTAGAACCTTCTTACGACACCCTCAGAAGCGGACGGAGCGATCGAAGCGATAGCACATACACAATAGATTCTACAGAAGATTTACAAACACACTTCAGTAGATGGGGGCCCGTGCGTGGTTCTAACAGTTATTCGAACACTGAGGTCCCTGTAAGTCAGTTGTCTACCCTCAATTTGAAAAAATCAATCTTAAATGAACGCACTGAAGAATCCAGAGATTCGATGGCTTGATTCAGTTGAAACTTCGTCTTGATCAATTTAAGAATTTGAAGAATTTGCGTGCGAATATGCATCGATTAGCACTGCTATAATATTGCTAATTAGTATGTCTTACATTTGTTTTAAAATAATATGAATACGACTGCAAAACTGAGTGTGGGTAGTTGAAAGATGTAAATTATTTCAACCGCAAAACATACCGACTCTATAAACGCTACTTAAGCATAAAACGAATACTTACGAAACGATATTTTTCTAAATCATTCCCACAGTCCTATGCTATAAGTTGTGAAGTTTAAAACAAAAAAAAAAGGAAATTCTTGAAGAGATCTCACAATGTGATCAAAACTTTGAACTAACTACTGCTTGCCCTGTACATAGCTTTTTCTATGATTAATTTGAAGGGCCAGCAATGTACTTACTCAAATAACAAACTTCTGGGGATATTTGGAATATATAAATTGTGTTAATTGTGTACAAAATGTTCTATGTAAAGATATTTTTAGTTTACCCTTAGAGCATATACAAGCAAGTAATTACGTTGTCTCTTATATAAATGTTATAAAAAAAGTTCGATGCACAGCCTCTACACGTCAAGATTGGCTTATCCTAGGTTTGACCAAAGCCATGAGGCAGTTGTCAAGCGTCCCTTGACTGAAGTGTTTTTAGGAGAACCTTACCGAACTAAATTTATCTCTTCCAAGTTTGACGAAAATTCTTCAGTCGAAGGTCGAAAAAGTAATTTATTTGAGCTTTGACCAACTCACTAAATTAGACCTGAGGATTGATCAGTCCAACCCAGGAGCGCCTGAGCTTCGGAGTTTGCTTATAACAATACTAAAAATTTAGCCTGTGGTCATAGCATGCAGTCTATTATTATGAGACTTATTACGCATGTATTAGAGCTTAATTTGCTATGATTGTATCGAGAATTTTTTGAGCTAAGATTGCTCAATATCTTTTTTTTATGCTCTAAGGGTATAACTATTAATATTATTATAAATTAGCATGTATTTTGATGCTAAGCATGTTGTTATTTTATAACAATTTTGACATATTTCTGTGTTCAGACATTTGGAAATGTGCATGATTCAAATTGTCAAGTTATTCAGAAAGTTTTAGCGGAGTTATAATTTATAAAAATATTTCTAATTATTCGTAGAATATTTTAAAGTGTACTCTTTTAAATTTGTAAGTTTATATTTATACAATATACATATTGCTTGCCAAACTAATATGCTTCCATAATGTTATCTTTTTAATTTTATTTTTATGTATTATATTATATCTCTTAATAATATGACAGCCCAGGTGTGTTTAAAGTCTTGTTAGTTGATTTTCTGAGCTTTTATTCATGAAAATTTTAAAAGCTAGATTTAGCTTTATCAGTGTTTTTAAAAGAATTCATGATTTTCCAACTTTTCCATACCTACTTAGTTAACATAATGAAAGATACTATTTATAATAATGTTGTACTGAGAGTCTTTTTACCCATTTCCAACTTCTCTTAATAAAACCTTATTATTGAAAAATGTTATACTCATGCTGATATACATAACCAAACGTAGATTAACACAATTAAAAAAACTAGTATCAACTGACAAACAGCCTCTGCCTACCACTAAAGAAAAAAGAGATGAGTATATGTACATATGTATATAATGAGAAACTATTAATTATATTTTCACTTCAACTAGATATTCCAAAGAAAGAATTAGCCAAATTAATTTCTTCCTCGATACTAATTAATAGGCTAGTCTTTTTCAATATTCCTTAGGCTAGATTTATTCGTGATTGCTGATTAGCTTTTGTATATCATTGGTAACACAGCATGTACAAAGAGATCCTGTAGTCAGCTCAAAAGTGGTGCCAACAAATCGTGATATTGATGTCTTCTGGATTCGTCATCATCTTCAAAAGCTTTAACAGTCCATTGCTGGACATAGGCCTCTTAGAAAGAAGATTTTGGCCTACTATACCACGCTGGCCAGTCGGGTTGGTATATTTGTGTCAAGTTTTCCTTTTTACAGTGCTATTGTACACGGGATGAATAGGGGTGGTGGCACTTGTATGAGGAAATGGCTCGTGACGTCACACGTTGCTATAATCGTTTAAAAGTATTTCCCCAATAACCTAAAACAGTCTACTGCTGGACATAGATAGCTCCTTAGAAGGTTTTGGTCCACTATACCACATTGGCCAGACGGGTTCGTATATTTTCGTGAGGGGCGTCTAATAAAAATAATTTAAAAATAGTTATTGGTAGTGTGCATTATTTTGTTAAATTAGTGTTTAATTACATGTGCCTGATCCCGAAGTTTTATATTAGTTTTAATACATACATATTTATTAAAAAAAAAAGATATTTTAAACTTGAACACGAGTTTTCATGATACTACCAACTGCCTCGTTGGCCTCGCGACTACCGTATGTGACTGCCGATCAAGAGGTATCGGGTTCGATTCCCGGGTCGAGTCAAAAAGTGTTATAGAGTTTTTCTGGTTTAAGAAATACTTAATAAAAACCCGGATTAACTTAACCAGGATAACACTAAAAGCCGTCAGTTCTGCGTCTGATCTCTCCCCTGATCGTGTGGAGACTGTGAGAGTAAGGGAACAGAGAGTGCACCTGTGTTTGCGATAAACTTATGCACTGTAATATCTCCTGCGTAGACAGGCCGCCGTGGCTCATTATCGGCTAGGAATAACTCGTCACTGATACAGTAGTTAACAGTTTAAATAAAATCTATAAATATCGGTCCTTATTTTAAAGTTAAATTACAACGAATTTAATTAAGAACTAATCGCTCCTCATTTTCTTAAAAACCCAATATCCGCAAGTTTATATCCGGTTATTAACAATTTGAATGTTTTTTGTCAAAAAGGCACACACTAGGAATAAATCCTATGACGCGGGTACTTTACAAACATACAAGAAACGGACACAAAGAGCACCCAAACTTAGAACAACTATTCATCACACAAACTGTTGTCCCATATGAATCGAACCCACAACACTTAGGTGCAGTAGGAAGCGCCAAAGCGACCGTTTAAACCACCACCTGAATGATGTCCACGATAGGAACTGTTCAGACAGACATCAGATATGGTCGCAGACTGTCTGTAAATATGATGCAAGCTTGTAAGATTATCTTATAATATGAGAGAAGTATTAGCCATCATTACACACCAGCTTTAATTAGCTCATTGGATAAGCCTCTCATTCGACAGGATGTCTTGGCCACCATACCACGCTGGCCCAGATATGAAGTGTTCTTCATATTGGTTGTATACGATGTACCCTTACGGTTATATTTACGTGCATATTTTGGAAGTCTCGACTATGATGCCCCACGAAGTCGCCCTAACACTTAACCCTTCTTTGCATAATGATGGAAATTTCCATCATAACATTTCATCATGAAAAATATTTTTAAATTTATTTTGGGACATATTGTGACAACGCATGATGATGTAAATTGCCGTCATATTGTTTTTTACATAATTCATATTTTCTTTATAGTATTTTTTTTTTATTATTTATTTAAAACTTATTTTATTTAAAAAAATACAAAAAATCATGCTAAAAATTAATTTTAAATTAAGGGTTAATTTATTTATAAGCTTTACGCACTACGTTTATACATTGGCGGACTCACTCACGGCATTCTCTCCCAGTCAACCTTCGAGTGGTGTAGAAATTTGAAGAGGTAGTAGCACAGAGATTGTATATATTATGTATACTCATAAATACACATACATACTCAAAATAGAACACATTATATATACAAATAAAAAACATAATAAAGGATTATATATATATACTTCTTAAACAAGTTACATTCAGTATACAGTAGCACTCTTACAATTAACACGAATCTAACGATACCTCAAACACCAGAATCCGTCAAGCCGTTTAGACTACAGAGCCTATTAAAGACACAAACATACATACATAAAACACTCTCCTATTTTACCACCGTTCCTAAGTTACAAAAAACTGCACGGCGCAGTGGCTTAAGTGGTCGCCACACCGCTCTCTACTGCACCAAGTGTTGTGTTCAAACCCACACACACGGGACTACGCTCTGTGTGATCCACAAATTGTTGTTTCGAGTCTGGGTGTTCTTTCTGTTCGTTTCTTGTATGTTTGTAATGTCCCCAAAGACGTAATATATTCCTAAAGCAGGCGTCGACTTTTGAAAAAAAAAAAAATACGATACAATTGTTGTGTTCAAATAATTTTTTTTTAAATTGTAAATTTCTTTTTGAAGATATTATATATATTATTTATTTAATTACATAGGAAGATACTGAAAAGATATATTTTTACTACTTTATCATATATTAATACTCAATAAAATCACCCTTTACCCTTCCTCCACCGCTCTAAATATTTCTCTTAACTAGCGTGGCAAATGGAATATATGATTTCCATTATCTGTAATAGCTATCTACTTATTTAATATCTTATGACAGGTAGAAAATAGACAACGTTTCTCAATCTCTTCTTTTTCTCCCCACTTCTATCTCTTTTTAAATAGCTTTATAAATTAAGATACGAAACATACAACGATAAAATTGAAGGCTTCCGATAAAATTTACAAAAACATAAATTTTCTGAACGTTGTAACTTGATTGGTTTTAAGTTTTTTAAGAGATTAATTACATCTCAAATTAGTTACAAGATAGTTGCACTTATGTGCAGTGTAGTAGATTGCTTGGTATTTTCAAAAATAGCCTATTACTAATGGCCAAATGTTTAATAATTATAAAAGATCGTAGTTCAGTTATAAAATAAATGACATCACAGAATTGATTTCGGCAAAATAAGGGGTCATAGTGACCCCTTATTGAATATAATAATTTCGATAAAAAATCTAAAGGTCAATTTAACCCGTAATTGTTGTAATGTGTTCCTTAGTGTTATAATGTTCCTTGTGTGTTATAATGTAAGCATCGAAAGCAAACAGAGCCATTAATTAATTACGGGTCAAAGTGACCCCAGAATGGTTATTTTTAATGTCGCATATTTTATTAATAATTTATAAAGGGGCATCTTTTTTCTTTTTATACTTAAGTTAGGTATTATTTTTTAATTTTATTAAACAATAATACTATTGAATTGTCCTTTTCGTGAAGCGAAAAGGTCATCCTGTACTATATATGTGTGTACAGGATAATGATAAGGTATGTTCGTATAACTCGTAGTGCTGTACTATTAGTTATATATCATTGAAGATTGATATCATTTATATTATGCAAATTATCATGTAAATAAAAGTGTTATGTTTTTATATTTATTTTTATTGTTTTTCCTGTAAACTGGTGACGGCAGCTGAATCGCTATCTCCTTGATTTTCTCCTGTTTTTGCTTAGATTTTTAAATGATCTAATTTATATCGAGTGAAATATTTCGTCACCGTAAATGCCTTGTGGAAAAATATATTTAAAAAAAATTACATGGCTCAATTGTAATTTCTTTTAAATTAAGATACATATATTAGAATACTACTTTTTAATCATTATTAAAGGTTTCCAGTTGTACTAAAATGGTGGAGTTTTCTAAGATAAACGTTTTACGATAATCCCGCTTCATTGTACATCTGTAAATCTTCACGAACTTTGATAGTAGCAAGGTAATTGAAGCTTGCTTTCAAAAAGGTGAAGGCTTGCTACAGTGACTACTAATCCATCTAAAAACGACGAGACTGGACTATTTCATATAATATGAAGACGAAACACGACATCTAAGGACCTACTTTAAACGAAACATTACGTATAGCAGTTTAACTACAGCAGTGACTGGTGGTAACATTACAACGACTGAACATCACACGCATGATACTGCATGAGCTTCAAAGTACGTATTGTTTCAGAGTTATCACAAAAATCTTTTATAGCAACTCTAGTGAACAGGAACGAGTCTTTGCAATTAGACATGTAGAGTAAACAAACTCCAACAAAAAATTTATGAATAAAGATTGGGAAAACAACATTATTCATTTAGTTTCCTGTAGCTGTTACCGTGTAGAGATCACTATTTAAGAACAATTGTTAGTATAAAAGGTTTTCGTTAAGACTCTGTAACGATACGTTGGATAATTAACGCCTGCGAAACTGGTTAACAAGGAGAGGATCTGCGCCCGAGCATGGTATGTGGTGAATGCACACATTATTTAGTAACTATTAACATGCTTGTCTGGTAACATGCTTCTTTAAATAAAATACTTAAGTGACTAACATTTTGCAGTTGAGTCCGTTTGTCCCTGACGAAATTTTTGGTAGGAGTCTGATTAGAAATTAAAGTATGCTGTGATTAAAAATTAAATCATTTTACAAGAAGAGTGATTACCATTACCAGCGTGTTATTTTAGTATTTTGTACATTTTTTTTAAGTTAAGATTTTTATACTAGCGTATAGAAAATTTGTTTCAGTGAGCACGAAATTTGCATGGTTTGCGTTCTAATAATATTTTAGTAAAATATTTTTCTATTATTTGCGTAGATATAAATGTTTTTATATTATTATAAATATTACGCTGTAATAAAATTCTTTTGAAATCTGATTCACGATGTTAATCCATACAGGTCTTACCGAGGAGTTTTACGGACTTTCCAACAAAGAGGTCTAAATCATTTATACATATAAATTAACAAAGTACCCGCTAAAAGTTCATATTAATATTATTAAATTTCGAGTATTTGGAAGGAACTTTGCACCCTTCGTTTATTAGTGTTTTTATTATATTATGACTAGCCGAGTCGCAACTTCATTAATACCAAAGAAATATATATTCTCGTATCGTAGCGTTATGTCAAATTCTAAAATGATTCTTCAATTTAAACCAGTAATTTCTGAGCTTAGCTCTTTAAACAAATAAACGCTTGAGGTTTGTGACATTAGTACAGACAATATTATAATATATTTTTTTATTCTTCAGATCCTAAATAATATGAAATGAGGTCGTTCTATCTGATGATCTCTTTACTTTTTGTTGTTAAGTGTTGATACACAATTTGAGCTTAAACAGCGAACATCAAACTTAAACTGTTCTAAGCTATCGTCTCAATGAGGTTTCATATTAAATCTCCTTTTGGTATAAGACCACGCGATAGAATGAGAATTTTCATTTGGGTTCTTTCAAGTTTTGCAAGTTGGGATGACTTGCATTTATTGAGCTTTTAAACTTAATGTGCACTGATGCTCCTCATTGATATTATAAACTTTTGACTATAGCAGGTGCTTTGAAAGAAAACTGACTAGTATTATATTTGGATAACGCCATTTAATATAATGTTTAATAGTATTTGTAACACTAGCTATTAGTAAATACTTAAGGATGATTTTCTGTGTTCAGCTACAATCACGTGTCACTGTCGGTACCCGTGTTTAAGCGGCTTGGTAATATAGAGTCTAAATACTGTTTACATGACTTTCCAATGCGAGCTGTCCGATGGAAATCTTCCTTTAAAGTGTAGCTAGCGGGGGATTTCATTGTATTTAAAAGCTTATTCGTGTTTTCTAGGCACTCGATGAAGAGTTCACTGTCCAATTAGAAGAACAAGAGAGACAGGCAGCAAATGCCAGACTACCCCCACCTTCTTCCACCATGCCTCAGCACAGTTCGACTCTCCATTCGTCAAGAACGAGTTTAGCATCCAGCCACTACGATTAGTTCTAATTTCTTCTATTATAGGTAGAAGATAAAACTCGGAAACAACAATAATTTTTAGCTTCTAAGCTAAAGTCTTAAGACTACATCTTATTTAAGAAGAAAGATTTTGTAACGTAAGTTCGAAGGTTTCGTCACTAGATGGCGCTGTGCTTAATTGAGTAGCGACGGTAACGTTTAAGATTTTAGATCTTTACGAGTTGTATGTGCAAAAGTCTGTTTAATCGAAGTTAGGATGCTTAGAGTTTGATTACGGAGTACTCTAGAAATATATCAACACTAACTAGCAAACTAGAAATTCTTAAGTATGGAATTCCCATCTCGAATTGTGGTTTATAATTGGCTTCCAGTGGTGCCAAACATTTGTATTTCCTCTAACAACAGTCGAATTTTGAAATTTTTCACATTTTATACAGGTTATAAAAAAGTGTAGTATAACAGACTTAATAGGTTCTGTACGTGATAAACGTTAACTACAGAATTTCAGATTAAAAATAAATTATGTTCTTGGGGGCTTTTACAATACCCACTTCCCATATCGAATATTCTTTTAACCCTGTCAATAATTTGCGTCTTTGACCCCTGGTAATTTTTATTACTTTCATCTGAACTTCGTTTGATTTATGTCACGGTCCCGCAACCCAATATATTTAAAAAGCGGTCCCGCCTAAAGGACCATTGTCCACTTTTTAAAATGTGTCGGGGTCATATTAAGCTGTATTAAAAATAATTTCATTATAAACACGAAGGAATTGAAGTTGGAGGGTGCTTGATGTAAGTTGATAAACTTAGAAATAGTTATAGGGTAAAAATTTGAAAGAGGAAATCATTTTTTACTATGGATCTAGGAGTACAAGGAGATACAGCATTGAAATAGTGTTTTAGGGACTAACAGGAAACAAAAGAAGAATCCATTATTCAGCGATTCTCAACATGAGGGGGGCTTTTTGTTTGGTAGTGCTGTAATTACCAGAGAGAGTTGGAAAGACTAAAAGACTAAAACTGTTGGTTGAACATTAATAAACTTAATATTTACATTCGAAATAAATTATAACTTTATTTTCGAGTGAGATAACGGTTAGAGAAAAATGCATGAGATACTTCAATTTCTAATTTCCTGCAGTAATAATTTGGAAACAAAGGGCACGTGTTGACTTACAGTACAAGGGGCCATTAGATACTTAGGAAAGTGTACTTATATTTGGAGTATAAAGACTTATCCCACCGCCCTACCAGTAACTTGTGACTCTTGAATTAAAGGTGTAATGTGAGGCGGTAGTTACTTTCAATCAGGTGAGCCGCGTGGCACGTTTGACTCTTTACATAAAACATCCATAATTTCGTTGCTATAATTTCTCTGCGACAGAATAAGAGTTAGTGACTGGAGAAGAAAAAAATAGTCCTAGAAAAGTTAATTTGTCCTGAATAGCAAACAATTTAACCAGAAAGAAGTATACAATTATATACCTATAGTTAGAAAAAGAGTATTATAAATCCAATTCTTAATAAATTGAGATAAAAAAAGAAATAGTAAAGAAGAGAGGGCAGTATTATGTTGTGTCATTTGTAAATCGCGAATCGAGAATAATTTATTATTTGATTATTCAGAATATAATAGGAATTGTTATGAAATACGCTGTTATGGTCGTAAAAACTGAAGTTGATTTGATATGGGGGTCACTGGGTGCTATCGACAACTGGTTCTCAAAATGTCTTAGCACTACTTTCCACAGTTAAAGTGTTCACGGAGACTATGTAGCCTTCCATTCGTGTAGAAAGTATACCATGAAGTAAATCTTCTTGGATTTAGAATACAATTGGGGCCTTGGGGGGCTTAGCTTTCGCATTCTAAGTCAAATTAACCTCGAAATTATTAAAAATAAATTTTAAATTAGGTTAGATGTTCTAGGGTTGTGTGAAACTAATTTGTTCGGCCTAAAGTGTTCCTGCGGACATAGATTTGACGTGTGTAATGGTGAATGTATTTTTTAACGCGAGACTGACGTTTACTTTGAAAGGGGGACGGCATAAAGAATTGGGGTAAATTTTATGAAATAAATTGCATAATGATTTTAAGAGGAATCATTCATTCTTGTCTCCGTAGAACTGATTGCAATGGCGATTAAGAGGCAACGAATTTCAAAAGTACTCTTCATTTCGTTTAGTAAATATGTACTATATTCTGCTGTGAAGTTTGTTTGCTCTTTTCAAGTCTGTCAGCAATTTGCTCACACAGCTTAACGCTTTTAATATATTCCATAATTTTAGGATTTAGAATTGTCAATCCCCCTAGCCTATATATAAACCCTAACAACAGCAGAAATTGATTTTCTAATTGATCTAAGATACCATGTTTTTTACTGCTGTATTGTTCCTTCTTTGAATGTAAAATCTATATTGCGATTTAAGTCTTTTTTTGCTAGCGAATTAATTTCTGCTGTAATAGTCCGTAGTGAGTTTATGTAAATTTTGTACATAACTTGAGGTGCACTCGATATTGTGAAATTTATCCAGCGAGAGATGGTCCCAATATGCAATATTAGATGAAAACCCCCTTTCATAGACAATGATACTAGATAAAAGCCCCCTTATAGGGCCTAATTCCTTATATGCAATCTACTTAAACTTGGGTTCCTGTGTTGAAGATGAAAAAAACTAATTATTATCGATAATAACTTTTATAAAGTAAAAAACAGCACCAATTTTAAAAGCCTTTGAGTATACATTCGATACTTCTTGGTGGTCAGTTGGCGTTGACCCCCATACGACTAAAACTTACACCCCTTTGAACTAAGAATAATTTACATCTCAGCTCTCGTTGGAAAAATTATAGTCAACATAAAATTTGACTGATGTGTAGATAGTGCGTCGGAGAAATTGATATTTTTTCATGTACAGTAAAAATAAGAATGTGCCTATTAATTCATAGATTAGAGAAAAAAATGTCTACTTATACAAATCCAGATTCCGCTACTAAATGTGTAAAATAATCAAATATTTCTTTAAAAACATTTCTAACTTAATTGTACAACTATAAGGATAATTTTATCACTCCTTTTGACGTGTAGTCTAGATGTACGCATCATATATTGTCTATGCCCAGAGCGTATGCGTTGTCAGCCTAAAATTAAAAAAAAAAAACAATTCGCATAGACTTCTCAATATATAAAAAAAAACATTTACCATAACTAATATTTCTTCCCGAGTTCATAAATAGTGTACCTTCGGCAATGTGTTGCCTTATTTTTAGAAATTTATCAAAATTAAACACTGACTATTGGCTAGTCCTATTTTATGCACTTTGCATTAGAAATTAATATTGTTTTTGGAGCGAAATCGACGTTGTCATGAAAGAAAATAAAACTCTTTGTTTTAAGGCTAATGGGGTCAATGCTAGGCCATAGTGCGATTAGAATTATACGGTACAAAGTCATACTCACACTTCAAAAATGAAAGGAGAAAAAGAAACCTCAATATGCCTTAATTTAAAGATGTAAACCCAGTTAAAAAAATGTAAAAAATGAATCTAGCAACATTGTCATCACAAAATGACATACTTAGATATTTACGCGCCAAAAAAGTAACATCGCTACTTTTATTATACGGCAAAGTTAAATTGTAGTCTTTATCAATCGGTTGTTAGCGTGCGATAAACATTGGAGATGTCGGGAACTTCTACGCTATTTCTTCGTATTGTATCTGCCATAACAATAAATGATTTCTATTGTTTCTGTAAAAACCAAAGATATCTTCCATTCTGTTTTAAAAGCGTGCTCAAATCGTGCGGGTTATATTGATAAAATAAAAGTGTGTTTACAAAGTAAGGATGAAAAATTTGTGTTACAAATAAATAGAATTACCTTTAATGTGTAACAATACGTCTTGTTACGCGATGAATTCATATAAAACAAAATAAAATAGAGTATCACAAATCTTTGAACTATATCTTTTCAATAAATTGATGTGTAGTTGCTCAAAGCTGTCTTTAAATTCGTTCAGAAACACGAGTTTAAACGATGAAATGAGTAAGTCAAAGTAACTTGCATTTATACTAATTGGCCAATCAAAAAAATAAAATAAATTAAAAAAAATGCCTGTTGTTTTTGATCACGCTTTTGAGCACTAGTCCTTCCGGCTTATCATTAAAAGACCTAGGATTATCACCGTATTATTAAGTGTAAACAACGATTATAACAGTTTCAATAAATAATTATATTTTTTTTATTAAATTTAGAATTTGAGTTTTTTAAACTTAGTGAGTTGATATGTGATTCGGCAGCCATTTTGTTTTGGAAATTCATATTTTAAGTGTTTTGATGTATGCAGTTACAATAACTGTTTAATGTTATGCGTTAATTGTATTTTTTCTGTAAGTATTTCCAATTCATTCTTAAGTTCACTTCTTTTTTAATCTATATGTATTTTTATAAATAAAAAATGGCTACCATCTCCCACAGACACTCACGATGTTCAAGTGTAAACTACTTAATATACTTTTGTTTTTATAAGAAATTGAGTCTATGGTAAAGAAGAAATTAGTGTTGCCAGTAATTTTGTAAGAATTACTAAAGTTTGAAGAAACTACTTACATTTTTAGTATATTTTATTTAAATTATAAATGTTTTGTTGAAGATGTATTTTCTTGGTTTACTTTCTTACATTTTCACGGACTGGCATACCTAATTTTTATTTCTTCTAGTAACATATCTTAGAGAAAATGTAAAATATATAATTTTACAAGGAAGTGAGTGCGACTGCGTAATAAAGAATATTATTAAAAATAAATTTCATAAGAAAGTTATTAATTTGTAAATATTGAACATAATTTACTACTTAAAGCATTTTTTAATCTGTAAACATTATTTTGCGAGATTACCACAGTATTGTGTAATATTTTATTATTATTTTTAGATAACAAATAGCCATAACCTTCTTTTTAATGTTAATTTTTTTGTCAATTAAAAGTGACTAAATTATTGTTACATTTTTTTTGAAATATAAAGGTACACTTTGTATTTGTTTTATTTATTTTGTTAATCTATGTATAATATGTATGAATTTACAAAAGAAAGTACATAAGTATTCTATCAGTCAGTCATAGCACAAGCTCTGCTTAGTTTGAAACTAGATGACGTTTTGTGTCAAATGTCAGAAATATAATACGTATTATTATTTAAACCAAGTTATGTGGGAATGAATCGGGCATGCCGTTGAACTGCCAAAACTATCAAACAATGCAAATGTTTTGTCATCAACCAGGGTACTTAGCGAAGATCTGTCATCTCCATATTAAGTCACAATTAGTCGATATGACAGCCTCGCTAGTTCAATACGCAGCACTTTAGCCTTAATTCCGATCAAGAAAGGCGTGGAACACGTCTCACGTCCAAGTCGTACCCTGTGACGGCAGGCTTACCGTTACCTGAGGCCGGTACTCATGAATTCCAGAGAAAATTCTGTGCTCTCCACTACATGGTACCGCTTCTTCGGTTTAGTAAAAGAGTAATTCTAGAACTGCACATAATAGGCACTGCAGTCAATGGCAGTTTGATGATGAAACAACTAATTTAGTAAAGATGAAATATAAAAAAAATATATAATTAAAAAATAATCCATAACTACACCTAGGCCATCACTCGACATTACAAAACACATATGCCGAGTTACATAAAAAATTTATTTATGAAGATTGCAGCCGTTTAGTTGCAAACGCTCATACAGTCGCTTCTTCTTGTCAATTAAGGCCATACAATGGTCTCTATCCAGGGTACGTAAGGCCTGACCCGTGTGTAGACTCCAGGCCCCGGCTTTACACCGCACTTTCGCCCATAGGACGTAACTCCTAGAACTGTGTAGACACACATTTCATGTCGCCTTGAATGGAGAGGCCCACCGCTGTCACCCTTAAAAATAAAATGCAATCACGCATTGGATTTTTTTAGTTGATACATTTTTTATTTTTAAAGCTTGTTCTGATTTTAATAAATCATAAAATGTACAGTGAATGGACTGATTTTACAATAATAGAAAATAGTTAAATATACTACATATAGTTTAGTATTGTTCAGTATAGTGTACTGTAGGGAAATACAGGTATATTATATTATGTCACTGTCTAAGAGAACCAACCTAAAGTGATAGCATCTGTGCTGTCGTTTTTCGTTGGTGAATGCAAGACCGGAGGCCCATTGATGCAGGGACAACAGTTGTCGTGGTAAGTGAGCCTTATAATACCACGATGACTGTCTGCCTTTTATGTTCCACGAAGAAACATCTCAGTAGGACGCCATAGCGTGTGTCGCCATATTGCATTGTCTGCATTCGCAATAAGTATGGTGACCACAACTCTTGCATTCTATTCATGCTTTCCGAACTGAATCTAACTGAATTGTAATCTAGCTGTGCAATTGTAATATTTGGAGATTGAAAACGAGTAAATTTACTTAATTTAATATAGTTAAATTTATTTAATATACTTAAAAACAAATTACAAGTTAAATTCAACGACGATTTCCGCACTAAACTCGTGGTTTGTGTCGCGGCAACCAATATGAGATTTTACAATATTTGAATATTTAATAAAGTTTAGTTGAAATAGAATATAAAATAAAATTAAAACAAGGTTCAAAACAAACAAAAACAAAACAGAAAAAATAGTATAAATGTTAGTCTGTAGCTGAGAGTACGTCTTTTGTGAGTATGTGTACGTGTCTGTATGTGTACGTGTGTGTATGTGTATATGTGTGTACGTGTACGTGTGTATTATCCTTTGCTTCTATTACCCGTGGTATGAAAGAATCAATTAAGTTTCATCGTATGAAAGATTCAAAATCCATTTATTTATCAGTCGCTTTACTTCTTTGGTAGTTAACTTAATAATACCTGTATGTATTTGACAAATTTTGTTGTACACTTTAGGGCGGAGATAGATGGTCTGTCTTTTTATGAAGGTGGTATTTATGGTGGGAAGTGGGATTCGGAATACACGACGCTGGTTCAGACAAATCATTGAAGTTGTATTTAAAATTTCCTTGTGCATTAATGTTGTTATTCTTAGTATAAAAATTTGACGTACTCTTAGTACCTTACACTCTTTGTAGAGGTCGTTTGTTGGAAATCTGAATGGTTTTTGCAGCATCACTTTTAAAACTGCCCGTTGGGCTCTTTCGACTTGCATCATTTTCGAAATTGTTGAATATGCTTTTAGCAGTTCAAGAAAAACTTAGACGTATTAAAACGTATGAGAAGAAGAAGTGGTTCTCACCTCACAAGTATCTTTAGGCACTTCATGGTCACCGTAGCACATCTGCGTTATATGATTGATTCCGTCCACCAGGTTTCTGTGCGGAGGGTACGCCTCTGAACATTGCTCTTCACTAAATCTCGTAAGATCTACCTGGGAATTTAGTTTTTTTTTTGTTATGGTACGCAGGGTAAACCACTAGATGGACCGCTTGACAAAGTCACTATCACCAGCAACTAAAGAGTTGTTGACTGATAGTGACGTGAGACTGAAGGTTGCGTTGCTGCCCAGCAAGAGCAATTCCTTCCTGGGAAGAGGAGAGGAATGGACAAAAAGAAGACAACGATAAATATTTAAAAGCTAGCTAGCTCTGGTAGGTCAACCTACTCAATTAATACCTCACAGGAAACAAAAGTCAAACAATTTTTTTGTTACTTTCACCGTCAATTTACAAGAACTCTTGATTGCGGGGAGGGAGGAGTCATAACTCTTGACTATTGAGCTGTAGGTGTCCATGGTTGGAGGTAATCACCTACCATCAAGTGATTTGTCTGCTCGTTTACTCCGTATGCCACAACAAAGGATACTGTACTTTTACTTTAAAACTGTTTAAAATGTGAGATCTCACCGATTGAAGTACTTCAGCCAAGTCTTGCCCGTATCCAAGAGCACCCCAGCCTGTGGCATCAGCTACTTCATCGTAGTCGTCATCTACGTGAAGACATGCTGGATTTACGCGTGAACTGAACAAGATTCTGGAAAAATGTTAGACGAGCGTTTTTATGGTGTCCCAGATAGGTGTGGTTGAACATCATCATTAGCCTATTACTAGTGCTTACTATCCTGGTCTTAGGTAGCCTCCATCCATCTACTGCCAGCCACTTTCCAGATTGCGGCACGATACAGTGACGTGTTAAGGGTAGTGTGCATCAGGTGTATTATAACTTCTTGTCGATGCTCCGTTCAAATTCCATCATTATATCTAGATTATGTCTAAACATAATTGATTCAAGACGTAGGGACAAAATAAATTATTTTCTTAAAATCAAGACCATTTAATAAAAAAAACAGAGTGTGTGTACTCATGTACGCACGTATGAAGTTATACTTCTTTTTCATAACAATTCAAAAATAATAAAAATGTTAGCAACTAACTTCAGACTGTTGCTTTTTTCTGTCGAAGTGCGCGCGCATCGTAAACATTCACTCTCATCATTTTTCCCAATCGCGCTGAAAGAAATGTAACTTCAAAAACTAGGGAGGTTAGGAATAATGGGAGAGACATTTTTCAGTACAAATGTACCGACGTAAATTTACAGGATGTAGATGATTTGCAATTCTTTTGTTGCATTTCATAGGGTAAGTATGAGTCACATGGAGGATGTATTTAATCGTATTAAGCTCTTTTTATCCAACTTCCTAACCTGATAAGCTTTTGAAGGTATTGGTCGGAGGCTCCTAGCAGCTAATACGTAACGCTGAAAATTTTGACTGTTAATAACCGTAACTATCCTGATGGTCTTGTGGTTAGTGATCTTTACTAAGCTAGATTTCATGGATTCTATTCTCACTCAGGTGAAACGATTGTGTGATGAAGATTTATCATCAACAGTTTTATAATAGTCCAGTCTAGTCCAGTCCACTATAGGTAGTAGAGCCAAGCTGATTTCAGCACGAACGGGCCGGCTCGACCGCAGCAGTACTACTCTCCACAGAAGACCAACCTAAAGTGACAGAATCCGTGCTGTCGTGTTTTGTTGGTGAGTGTGAGACCGGAGGCCCATTGGTGCAGGGGTGACAGTTGTCGTGGTAAGTGTGCGAGCATTACAATGCTACGATGACTGTCATGCCTTTTATGTCTCACCAGGGCACCATAGTGTGTGTCGCCACACTGCGTTGTCTGCATTCGCAGTGAGTGTGGTGACCACAACTTTTAGATTCTATTCATGCTTTCCATCAGGCAGAGTAGAGTCACTTTGGCCGGCTCTTAAAATAATAATAATAATAAAGTTTAATCCTACTCTACAACACTGGCTAGGCAGGTTCTTATAGGGTTTGTTTTAAATTTTACTTCACTTGACAGTGCTGTTGTCTTGCGTAATTTGCTCCTTTAGTCTGCTCTTATGACACACAGTGAATAAGGGTGGTGACCCTCCGAATTCTAACATGTAGGTATTCACTAATACATATGTTTATACGTCTGATTAACTAGGTCTGCCTGGTGTGATAATAGACAGCCAAAGGTGTGTAAAATTCAAAAGAATTGCTCACTCTTACTCGGTTTCCAGTAATGCTATATCATTGTATTTAGAGGGCGACTTGTACTCCGGATGACTGAATATCCTCTTCACGATGTACCTCTCCCATAGATCAGGAGGATCCGTGCGTGCCAGGATGCCCAGCGCCACGTATTTCACAGGACCTCTGTGACAGAAACGACTCTTGTAGCCATTATGCTGAAATTCAATCAGATCAAAAGTTCAGAACACCTTGGCATACGCGTATGAAATTTGTACATCATTCAAAGTTACGACTATGTATGACTGCATGTGAAGTTATTGTGTAGTTTATATAGGGAGGGCCAGGAACATTTGAATTTATCATCCCGCGCAAACATGTTACGGGAGTTCTTGGGACCGTTGCTACTGGAATTTGCTGGTTACAATCGTAACACATGGTTTCAACAAGATGGAGCCACTTGTTACCCAACCAATGAATGTTGAAAGGCATGTTGCCGAGAAAAACTGATTTTCAGACGAGGCGACATTCCATGGCCACCCAGAAGTCCAGATCTATCCCTAGTAGACTTCTTTTTATGCGATTATTTGAAGAATCGTGTCTACATCAATAAATCAAACATAGGCGATCTTGGCGATCTCTCTCTTGCCAGTCTCTTTGCCAATGAGTATTCCAAAAATTTCAGTGCTCGCTTAGAAGAGTGCAAACGTCGCAACGGTGATCAATTATACGATGTAATTTTTAAAAATTAATTTCTACTAGTTAGCTTTCTTGTAAATAAACAATTTTCATGATATATCAAATGGTTTTTTTATATGATTTTTTCAAATGTTAACTAAGTTGTGGCCCACCTTATAATAAGCTACTTTTAACATTCAGCACGGGCACATCGTAGCTGTATTGCTGAGAAATGAAGGAACAAGTGACGCGGACCATAAATAAAAATACTCGAAGGGGGTTAGATATCATGTCATCATTTGAGGTCAATTAGTGAAGAAATTTTCCGTTTTTGAAGCGTACTCAAACCACCTTAACATACGCCTACGACTTCAATGCTTTCATTATGATGAATTATTGGAATTGTATTCTCAATTCTATAATTTTCACCCTTAATTATACTACCAAGTATACCAATAATACCAAGGATCTCAAACTTGCATTTTAAAATTTCCAATGAGGATCGAAAGTAGTGCTGTGCGACCAAAATGACACTTTATTGTAACGTTGTGAGAGTTATTAATTATTTAATTGTTTTTGCAATGATGTCTGTTGTGTTGGTACTTACAAAGATAATGTGGAGACACAGTGAGCTGCCGTGAGAATGAACCTTTCGCTAATCACGGTCCCCCCACAGAGCCAGCTAGCAGTATCTATGGTATGACCATACCCCAGTAACGCCTGTAAGATCGAATATTAAAGCGCTTTAATAAGTATTAAAGAAGTATAAAGCTGCATAAAGGACTGGTCAAAGTACCACAACCATGATAGGGGGCCCTATAAGCCTACCACGAGACGGCCGAACTTCAATTTCTTACGTGAGGGCAACTACCATCAGACCTACACAACCCGAATACAAGGTGATGGCAGCCTTCTAGAAAGACAGATTTTAAGCTTTGAGGGCTGCAATACCCAGGGGTGGTATGACAACCGAGACCGTTGGCTCAAATGGTCACCCATTGATAGACGGACCCGGCTAGGATTGCTTGACCTTCTAATGTATTAGCTTACTCGGTTACTACTTAGTCACGAACCCCTCTGGGTCTGTTCGAAGTATCAAAACATATTGATTGATGAAGCTACATAGACAAGTCGCTTTGACCGGAGGGATTCTGCGACTTCACAGAAAAATAATTCTAATGTATTCTTTCACAAGAGATATTTTTATACAAATACTCACCTTTCGGTGACCATTCGATATATATATATTAGTAAATGACATTACAGTCAACATTGGATGTAAAAATGTTACTGACACTTAAATTTAAAAGATACAATGAAACGTGTTACCATGTGTGGAAATTCCTCTCTGAAGGCACTTCTACCAAATGATGAAGGTTGCGATCTTTGTTCAAGGGTGTGAACGCCGGTACAATTCTTGTCTGTATTAATGAACCTATACAAATAAGTAGTTATGGATTCCTTGCATGAAAAATTTATTTTATGAATGTACTCCACGCATTCTGGAAAATAAAGACTTTAAATAATCCTGGTTCCAGTCGCTTACTTTCATATCATCTAGGTATCAAATGTTAAAAGGCGAATTGAGTTCGGTAAACACTTTGTGAATAGCCAAGCTATGAACAAGTGGTCCCAATGGGCCCGTTTGCTGAGCTCCTACTTGAGAAATAATAACCTTATTATGCTGTCGAAAAATAAATTATACAGGCAACTGAAAATTGGTGAAGAAATGAAAAGAGAGAGGGAATATTCTCCTTAGCTTTTATCAACAGAACATTCCTCCCTAAAGTGTCTACGCGTTGCGAAAATTGCTTTAGGAAAAATGCTATTGAACATCGAAAATCAGACAATACCCTTCAAGTCTCCCTCGAAAACCCTGGCCACAATTATCTTTCTAATAGAACGTGATCTGCTCGCCTTCGACCTGCCATTAGTTTGTAATTTAAACATTATTAAAACAGTTCTGTTATTTTTGTCACCTCTTCCTACCCAAAATTATGTGTTATTCGTGTACATTGACCTAGCCTCTAGCTGTTTAATGTTACAGAAATTGTTGATCGAAACTTGATCAAATTTATTTTTGTTGATAGAAAGCTACCGTAAGGACTGTACTCTGCCTGGTGGAAATAACAGAGACCGGTCAATAATGTAGGAGATACTAAAGTGTAAATAGGTATGTTTGTTAGCACTCTGGTTGCTATAGTGCAGACTCTGCCTTTGGGATCAGACGCCTGTGTGTGAGACGTGACGAGATATAATTATTGAAGTCATACTTCTTTTGGCGCGATTAGCAAAAATGATGAGAGTGATTTTTACGATTCGCGGGCACACTGACAGAAAAAAACAACAGTCTGAAGTTAGTCGCTAACGTGTGTCGTATCGGTACAAATAATCAGTGTAAATAAATAAAAATATATTATCGTTTGTATTAATTCAATCGTATTTATGACAGAGATAGATATTTTTATTTGTTATTATTGGATTGTTACGCCAAAGAAAGTATAGCTTATTACGTGCGTACATGAGTACACACATTCCGTTTTAAAAATAATATTACTTACTGTCTTTAGCTTTGCTGAGTCCTGTTTTGTTTAGGATGCCCAATGACTTATCGATCAGCATAAGCCTGAGAAAACGAGAAGCTAAATATATTTCTTTTGAGAATATCTGCTCCAATTGTGTCCAAATAGAAGAAAATGGTACACAATAAAAAATAAATAACGTTTTAGATGTTGCCGGATCCCTCCTATCTCAGGCGCAGAGTGGCACACCGTGTGGTTTTAGTCGGTCCGATTCCGACACACCGCCGAGCCGTAAACCCCGATGGGGTGACGGCCCGAGTCAACGAGTTAACTAGCTGTACTCTGATACGCTTCGTTGTTACATGTTGTGTATGTGTGTAGTATTTATAAAAAAATGAGCAAAACTGGTAAAACTGATAAAAAATAATCTTCGAAGCGGTTTGTATATCGTGTTAAAATGTGCACTCAATCGGAGCAGAATATTTTGTGACCTTGAAGCAAACAAACCAATTTAACATTACACATATTTATATATGTACTTAGATATTTACCTTGTATCTTTAACGAGGTCGCAGTCAGTACAACATATTATAGGTATTTGCCCATTAAAAGAACAAATCTGGAACAGTAGACACGGTTTTTGAATTATAACTAGTTTAAAATAAATTGCGTGTCGGGAAACGCTTAATATACGTATTTTACACCCATAGCCTAGGCCTAGTGGTTTAAGCGGTCACCACGCGGCTCTACTGCGCTAAGTGTTGTGTTTTCAAACACCATACGGGACAACAGTTTATGTGACCCACAAATGGTTGTTCTGTGTCTGAGTGTTCTTTGTGTTCGTTTCTTATATGTTTCTAAAGTCTCCCGCGACACACGATTTATGTGCCGGCATTGTCTTTTTAAAAAGAAAAAAAACAAATAAGAACTTGTCTAGATAGTGGACTCGAAGTTTCTGGTAAGGCAGTTCGAATTTTGTTTAGTTTAGTCAACTCAATCTACTGAAAACGAGAAAAAATAAAATTACTTAATACCGGAGTTCCTTGTGAGATCGTAGTGACGGCTCATTCGTGCCGAAAAACGGTTCTTTCACGGTTGATATTAGTCCGAGGTAGTAGCATTGGTGGTGGGCTCAGAGTTTCATACTTAGGTTTGAGAACGGAGAACTCAGCTCCTTCCAGAAGTACAAAAGCCTCGCATAGTAATCACAGTCTTCCAGGATCATTTTTGTATGAATTGTTTTAGTTTTGTTGAGGTGGTTAGTTTGAGTCGAAGGCTCTCTTCGAACTGATTGAGCCGTCTCCATTCCTTTATCGGACTACTAAGCGCAGGCAAAAATTTCATCCACACGTTGTTGACATACCCAAAAGTCGAACTAAACGGTTTGACAGCCATTGCCAGGGGAGGGACCAGGGTATTGAATTGATACCCAAATTTATTTATTTGTCTGTATGCTAATAGCAGACTGCACACCCTTGAGCATCGTCGTCGTGTTGCTAGCTTGTCGGTTTTTTATAGGATATACTTTGGAGAGTGCTCGAAGGCTCTCTTCGAACTGATTGAGCCGTCTCCATTCCTTTATCGGACTACTAGGCGCAGGCAAAAATTTCATCCACACGTTGTTGACATACCCAAAAGTCGAACTAAACGGTTTGACAGCTCTTTTTTGGTGAGAGTCGCCAAGACTTGGAACGACCTGCCTGGGTCTATTTTTCCTGATGACATGAACTCTTAAAGGCTGGAGCCTGGAGTAGAGTGAACAGGTATTTTTGGATGGGCGTGTACCACCTTCGTCTTCATCTGCACTTTCCATCAGGTGAGTTAGAGGACAAACGCCTCTTCCATTACAGACGTAAAAAAAAAAAAACAATGAAAAAAAAAGAGTGTAGTAATAATATACTTACTGGTGGATAAGTTTTGGTTTGGAGGTCATCCATAGTGGTAAAACAATGGTATATTTTCGTACATTGGCCATTCAGCCCATTCCACGAACACGGAGCACCTGTAAAAAGCCATCATCATCAAAAGTCTTTGACAGTTTACTGAAGGATATAGATCCTTATTTAGAAAGAGGCTCTGAGCACGTTGACCAGTTGGTCTGGCATAGTCTGTTTCGATTTTTTCTAATGTCCAGCGTAGAATGTTCCCTTAGTAGGGTCTTACAATATCCACGGTGTGAATATGGGTGGTACCACCCGTACTATTCTCTATACAAATCAACCTATCGGCGTCCACTGCTGAACGAAGGTCTCCCCAAGGAGCACCAACCATCCCTTTCTTGGACAATTCGCATTCATTCGCTGCCAACCACCTTCTTCAAATCGTCGGTCCATCGCGCTGTAAGACACCCTGCACTACGTTTGCCCAGTCGTGGTCTACACTTTAGCACACTTCGGCTCCAGCGACCATCGGTTCGTCTGAAGACATGACTGGCCTACTTCCACCTTTATTTACATCTAAATAATGGTAATAATAACTTGACACACTTCACACACGACAGCCTGCACTCAAAAGAACAGAGTCTATGGTCTCATGGTAGTTAGACTGCTGATAAACATACATAAATATTTCTAAATACGTACATAGTTGAGACTCTGCCAAGTGTGTATTATTTTTAATTATTATAATTTATATATATGGCTATTATTTATTACTAATGTTAGTTTAGAAAGTTCAGTATATCAGTGGAGTGCCAGAGTTGATTCAATTTGTTGATCAAAGTGTCGATGACACCCAGAAACCTCAGATGGTCAGTGGTTCAACTAGTATTTGAGTTTAATCAAACGCAATATAAGTAACAAATTATCTTTGAATAAACATGAATTGCCGTAAAATAGGTGTGTTAGCACATCACTCTATATAGATTGTACGTGGTTTTATAGAATTTGTTTCCTTGTATATTTTTTCTCATGTTTAGAATGAGCAATTTGAAAAATATTAACTTGTAAAGTTTAAATCACAAAATTTTGTTATAAGGAAAAAAAAATTTTTTTATCCAATTCCATTGCGCACCACTACGGTAAACATGTTGTACAGACAGCGATAGAGATGTATATTTGGTATTACAAATGTATCGATATTTATTCCAAAGAATAACAAATCAAATATTATTTACCCTCATACTTTTTTAATTAATATTAAAGGTTAAACAGGATTCTATTGGACGGTGGATGTTCATGTCGTGCGGTGTTCCACAGGGGTCTGTCCTCGATCACTCCCGTGTAACATGGGATACGATTGGGCCCTTCGAGGTCGTCTTAATCACAGGCTGGTCGTAATTTGTTACGTCGATGACACACTGGTCACAACCCGGGGGATAAACTTTCAAGAGACGGCGCGCCTGGCTACCACGGGAATCTCTCTGGTGGTCGGGCATGTTGAGGTGCTGGCTTTGCGGGTGGCCCTGGATAAGAAGGGATTGCCTTTTGTTCCATGGGTTCCGTCGTGGCCTTCCTACTGGTGCCTTCATCGTAGGCAATTCGGTCGTCGTACCGGTTCAGACCTAGGTGAAGTATCTGGGCCTGATCCTCGACGGCAGGTAGCTTTTCGACGAGCACTTCCAAGAATTTGATCCAAAGCTGGTCGACACTGCGCCTGCCCATGGACGACTTTTGCCCAATTTGCCCAACTAGCGTAACGACGAGACGGCTGTACGAGTACATAGGGTTTGTCCGGTCAATGGCATACTATGGGGGCACCAATATGGGCGGTGGCTCTGACCGGCCAGAATAGGCCTCGCCTTTGTTCCCCTCAGAGGTTATTGGTGGTTAGAGCCATGCGCGGTTACGCACCGTGTCGTCGGCCTGGAGACGTGTCACATAGTTCATAAGTGTCTCCACGAACCCCACAGCAGCAACAGCTGAAGAGGACTCTTTAAAGACACTGACGAAGTAACCCTTAGATTTGGTCGACTTGGTGGGTCCCTTGTGGATGATAACCACCGCCACTTGAGCTCTCTCCTGCATGGACCATGTTGTTTAGAGGACAGAACAATCTAGCATCAGCTCATTAATTTTTGGCAGAAGATGGTTTCAATTTTCGGTTATAATAACATATGACCACATAACCGTTTACATTGAATATATAATACCTTACTACGAAGACATATTTTATGGTAGTTACGAAAATGAAAATTGATTGGACCTCAATTTTGACTAATTATAACTGACCTTCAGATTAAGCTTAGTAAAAATTTGTTAGACATGTCAGTACCAAAAATCATTGATTGCCGAGTGCTAGCACTTTTTGTCCATCATTCTTTACATAAAGACGTACCAAAGAACGGATCTTCCAAACCAATGGCACACTTTTTAGGATTCCGTAGCCAAAAGACAAAAAACGGAACCCTTATAGATTCGTCACTTCTGTCTGTCTATCTTTCCGTCCGTACGCCACAGCTACCTTTGTCCGAAATTGTGAACCGCATTAAGATTTTACAAAAGAGGGAAAAAAAATATTGGGGTTTACCCATATTTAGAACTGAAACTGTTTTCTTTTTTATCAAACTCATACGTGTCAAATATCTTAGGATAGGTCTTCAAAAACGATATTTAAGTTTCTAATATCAATTTTTTCTAAACTGAATAGTTTGCGCGAAAAACACTTTCAAAGTGGTAAAATGTGTTACAGTGGGCGCCCTGTAACTTCTAAAATAAGAGAATGATAAAGCTTCTGCTGAAAATTTGTTTGAACGAGATCTATTAAGTAGTCTTTGCTGCTACGGAACCTTTCAAGGAGTCCGAATCGCACTTGGCCACTTTTTTAATTTTTGATTCAGAAAACCATTTAATAATCAAATCAATGATTTATATACTGAGGTATATTGTTATGTTTAAAAAATCAGGTGATAAAAACGAATAATAATATATATATATATACATACCTTTCGATTTGTGCGTTCTGTTGGGTTTATACTCGTACGTAAAAAATAAAAATAAAAATAAAAAAAAAAACAAAAAAAAAACAAAAAAAAAACAACAAATATACAAAAACAACACAAAAATAATTTGACGGCACATAGTTTTTCAGTCGGCCTTTTGATCTCTAGACGACTACCAACTGTTTCAAAATATTCAACGATTAAGAAACATACATCATGTCTTTATCATTGCGCTCAATTTAAAAAAAATATATTGAAAACTGTTTTTCATTCAGCCTTTTAAAAATCAAAACAACTTACCTTCTTCCATTTGACATTTTGCACTTAATACACATAAAAACACACAAAAACTGACACTAAAAATGTTTTTAGACATGGTTTTGGTACTTTATACGTTACATCATACATCTGCGCAGATCCTCTTGTGTTACGATACTAAATCCAATAATAACTACAATAATAACCGGTTTTTCGGTTTACGCGCAACTAATAACAATTTTCCACCCATATAGTTTCTATAGAAGTATTTAGACATTAAGACAAAAGTGTATGTCAAAAGATTGATTACATATTGATGCCACAATGTGCACGGGGATCACCAAACATATTCCCTCAACCAGAGTTCGAGTATTAAGGACGGACTCAAGGAGCAAGGTCGTAGAGGAGCATGGCGGCCTCTGTGAGCCTCTGTTTACTAAACAGAGGGTCTACAAACACGTGCTTACAGCAGCAGGTGAATAGAAAAAAATAGCAAAGAACTTAACCAGAAGAAAGTATATAATGTATCTATAGTTAGGATTGTTAGAAAAAAGGTGTTCTAAATCCAGTTCGCAATAAAGTGAGATAAAATAAGAAATAGCGCAAAAGAGAGGGCAATACTATTTTGTCAATTGTATGCCACCGAATTGTTTTAATTCTTAAACATTCAAAATATAATAGACTCGTTATAGAATACACTGTTATGGTCATTCAAAACTGAAGTTGATTTAATTATCGGTAAGTTTGATACGAGAGTTACTGGGTGCTATCGGAAACTGTTTCTCAAGTGTATTAAATGTGTCGTAACACTGTTTGCCACTGATACAGTGTCCGCAGAAACTGTGTAGCCTACCATTCACGAGGAAAGCGTACCATGGACTAAAACTTCTTGGATTCACAATACAATTAGGGCCTTGGAACTTAGCTTTTACGTTCTAAGTGACAATTTAAATCATTAAATATATTATACCAATTTGTTCAGCCTCGTGTTCCTGACATACGAGTAGATCTGACATATGTAATCGTGCACCGTGTAATTGAATGTATTTTTAACACGAGACTGAACGATTTTAAAAAGGGGACGAAATAAAGAACGGGGTTGAAATTTGTGGAAATAAATCAAGAAAAGATTTTTATAGGAATCGAGTATTCTTGGCCTCGAGGAACTGACCGCAACGTTACGAAAATGGACTCCAGAAGAGAGTCAATGAGCTTCAAAAGTACCCTTCTTTTCAGTAAAAATAAATAAATAAATATTTCAGACATTTGACATACAACACCATCTAATCATAAACCAAACATAGCTTGTACTTTACCCATAGATGGTGCCCGCATTAGCAGGCAGGCGCTAGGAGGGATCTGGATGTCGTAATAGCAGCGGTTCCCGGATCCCTCCTATGTCAGGCGCAGAGTGGCACACCGTGTGGTTTTAGTTGGTCCGATTCCGACACACCACCCCGCCGTAAACCCCGGTGGGGTGACGGCCCGAGGGGGTTTCCACACTTTAAAAAAAAATGGGCACTAGACAACTGACATGAATACATATATATATTTTCTTTCATATATTATAGCACATAGAAACAAATATTTGCAGATAATGTTTATGTTTTGTCGGGAATCGAACGCTTGACCTTAAGCCCATCAGTCGCGAACGTTACCACTGCGCTGCCGAAGCACAAAAATGTTTTTATTGAAGATATATTTTCTTGATTGATTGTCTTGTATTCCCACGGACTGGTATGCCTAATTTTATATGACTCCTAGTAAAATACCTTCAGAGAAAATGTCAAAAACACAATTATACAGGAAAGCGAGTGCGACTCCGTATTAAAGATTATTTTTATAAAATGGATTTCTTAAGAAAGTTATTAATTTGTAAATATTGAACATAAGTTACTAATTAAATCATTTTTTTATCTGTAAACATTATTTTGCAAGATTAAAACAGTTTTGTGTAATATTTCACTATTATTATCATCATTTTTAGACAACAACGTAGCCATAACTGTATTTTGAATGTTATGTTTTTGCCAATGAAAAGCGTCTAAATTATTTTACTAGGTAGTAGAAACATGCTGATTTCAACGGGCTGGCCCAACCGGGGCAGAACTATCCTCTCACAGAAGCCGAACCTAAAGCGACAGCAAACGTGCTGTCGTGTTTCGTTGGTGAGTGCGACACTGAAGGCTCGTTGATGCAGGGGTAAAGGTTATCTTGGTAAGTATGTCAGACTCACACCGTGTAGTAAACAACAGTAGAAAAACATAATACATACAATTTAGTAAAGTTCAGTACAGTGTAGCGTAGGGCAGTACAAGTTTACTATAGTAAATTAAGTTATTGTCTAAAAGAATACTTAGAGTAGAAAAAAATATACTAATTGCCATCATAATCATCATTATCATCAACATAACTTAAAGTGGATAGACGTCTTTTTAGACAGGAGGTTTCGGCCTTACGTCGGGGTTCCAGGGATTTCATTATTAGGATGCACCTGGTACCACCACCACTGGTACCTGAGACGGTGTGCGGTTATCACCTTTCGGTGGTATCCGTGGGGATTGCCGCACAAAAAAAAATCCTACTATACCACAATAGCCAGAGGAGTTGATATTGGATCTGTCAAGTTTTCCTTTTCCTTGCAGTGATGCTGTCTTGTGTAGTTATAGTTTGTATTGTTAATTTATTTATTTGTATGCTAATTATAGAGCACGATATAAGAACAAAAAATGTATAGACAATGAGATCTCAAGTGTACAACTGTAATTAGAGATAGACAATAACCTGAATAACCTGATGAATATGCTTTTAGGATTTCAAAATAAAGATATCCGTGTAGTGATGACTTAAGAATACATAGTGTTACCACCCCTGTGTTGTTCATCCTGTGGGTGTTGTAAAAGGCGACTAAGTGAACAAAATGTGCAAGACAAAGGCAAGAAAAAGGCATGTTTTGATACAAATTTACCGGCTTGACTTTACAGAAAACTGAAAACTGTTGGTTCGTAATTGTTTTGTGGTATTTTACCGGGTAAGTAAGATTACCAAAGTTTGCTTTAATGGAGGAAATACTCAATCGAAAGTAAGCGAAAAAGGCTACCTTATTTATTAGGCTCTTTTTTATTCAGCTACCGAACCTGATAAACTTTTGAAGGTATTGGTCGAAGTCTCTAACAATTAATTGTTAATAACCGTAACTGGTCTGATAGGCCTTCTGGTTAGTGATCCACAGCCAGAATGCTAGATTTTGTGATTCGATTGACATTCAAAGCAAATGGTTGTGTGATTACGATTGCTTATATTGTGTGTGGACAGTTTTTAACAGACCAGTCAAGTGCTGGACACATTTCATTGGCTAAAAAGATCAGCATAGGGTTTGTTTCAAATTTGCCTTCGCTTTGCAATACTGTTGCCCTGTGTATTTTGCTCTTCAGTCGGCTCTTAGGACACTTGCGCCACGTGGTGAATAAGGTGAATAGGGTGAATTATGTGTGTATTCAGTTATATATAAATATATACTCGTACTCGTACTCTGGTTATCTGGGTCTGCCTGGTATGATAACAGACGACCAAAGGTGTGTAAAATTTAAAAGAATCACTCACTTTTTCTCAGTTTCCAGTAATGCTATATCATTATATTTAGAGGGCGGCTTGTACTTCGGATGCCTGAATGTCTTCTTCATGTTGTACCTCTCCCATAGATCATTCATTATTATTAAATTCATTCATTCGTCATTATTAAATTTAGGTTGTGTACCGATACCGGTTTCTCGGTTTCCACTAATGACGAATCTAAAATCATTCAAAATATTGCAAGCATTCGAGGCTAGCTGCATCCTGCGATGTTACCCGCTTTTGTTTTTTTTTTAAAGAAAACATTGCACTATGAATATTCTTTTGTCGTGGGGGACTTCACAAATATACATAAAACGGACACAAAGAACACCCAGACTAAGAATAACAATTTGTGGATCACACAAAATGTTGTTCTATGGTGAGTTTAAAGCTTTGAACCTAAGATAAAATGTAGCCTAGGCGCTCTACTATAATCTATTGTGGAGGGAACGGGTATCATGTCACAAAGGGAGGATCCTCCAACCAGGCGAGGCGACCATGCGTGGCGGGTCACGGCCTAACGGTTGATGTTGGGATGGTGTATATACGCTAACTGCCACGCGAATCTCTATATCACGATACAGGATTAGTAGTTGCATTATATTTCATTCATTCAACGTTTCGTTCATACTTCATGGTTCGATGTATCTTCGCTAGATGGCACTGTTGTATGTTTTTGTTTGTGCTGTCATGTGGGAATCGCCACATCACTCCCCTTTAAGACCGGCGGTCGATGTACTGATGAGTCAGCTGTCTATGCTCTGTTGTGGAGCGTACCAGTGCCAGGAATTGTTGTTTCAAGTTTTCTTTCTCTTTGTAATGATGTTGTTTTGTATACTTGATCCCTTAGTCGCCTTTTACGACACCCACAGGATGAACAGGGGTGGTAACACTATGTATTCTTAATCCGTCACCACACGGACACAAAATAGTTGTAATATTATTTTAATTATATAAAAATATTAATTTTTGTCTATTGTAAGTGACTAAATTGTTGTCACCTTTTGAAATATAAATCAATACTTTGTACTTATTTTATTTATTTAAGCATTACTTGGCAGCCTCACTAGTTTAATATAGAGGTCCTTCGTCCTGTTTTCGAAAAAGTGGCGCGCGGCACACGTCGCTCCTTCATCCAAACCCCCATTCATTATTAGGGTAACACCAGCTTTACCATCACTCCAAGATCAGTTGCCATGGAAACCAGAGATGATCTTGTGCTCTCTCCCATTTGGTACCACTTCTTTGGGACAGTAAAATGTTAGCTCTAGAACTGCCCAAAATAGCAGGTGCCACCAATGGCTTAAAGTTAATGTGTGAAAAAAAAAAACAATATAATTTTGTAAAAACACATTTTAATGATTAAAAAAAAAATTAATATTTACGCGTATACACAAAACTCATCGAGTTATATACAAAAAAATATAAATTCACTTCAGATCCGTTCAGCCTCTCAAACAACTGCTTCTTTCTTGGCCATTAAGGCCAAACAATGGCCTCAATCCAAGGCACGTAAGGCCTGACCCGTGTGTAAACTCCACACCCCCCCTTTACACCACACTTTCGCCCATAGGATGTAACTCCAAGAACAGTGTAGACACAACGTTCGTGTAGTAATGATTGGAGAGGCCCACCGCTGTCACCCTTAAAGATTAAGTGCAATCATACGTTACATTTCTTGTAGTTGATACAATTTTTTGGCCTTGTTTTTATTTTAATAAATTATAAAATATCCAATGAATGGACTATTGTTCCAATCATAGAATATAGTAAAATATAATACGTTTAGTTTAGTACAGTTCAGTATATTGTAGTGGAGGATAATGTAGATACAGCATATTATGTTACTGCTTAAGAGAATACAAAATATAAATATTATTATCAGTATCATCAACAGCCATTACCAGGGGAGGGACCAGGGTATTGGATTTGTGCCCAAATTTATTTATTTGTCTGTATGCTAATAACAGACTGCACACCCTTGAGCATCGTCGTCGTGTTGCCAGCTTGTCGGTTTTTATAGGATACACTTTGGAGAGTGCTCGTAGGCTCTCTTCGAACTGATTGAGCCGTCTCCATTCCTTTATCGGACTACTAGGCGCAGGGAAAATTTTCATCCACACGTCGTTGACATACCCAAAAGTCGAACTAAACGGTTTGACAGCTCTTTTTTGAAAGACCTGCCTGGGTCTATTTTTCCTGATGACATGAACTCTGGAGCCTTTAAGAGTAGAGTGAACAGGTATCTTTTGGATGGGCGTGTACCACCTTCGTCTTCATCTGCACTTTCCATCAGGTGAGATAGAGGACAAACGCCTATTCCATTACAGACGTAAAAAAAAAAAAAAAATTCTAGAACACAATATAAGAACAAAACATTGTACATACAATAAGATCTTATTTGAACAAGTGTGTTTGGAGGTTCGAAATTAATAAATTGATGAACATGCTTTTAGAAGTTGAAGAAAAACTTATGTGATTACGAAAAGGAGAAGTGATTCTTACCTCACAAGTATCTTTAGGTTCTGTATAGTCACCGTAGCACACCTGCGTTATGTGATTTATTCCGTCCATCAGATGTCTATGCGTAGGGTACGCCTCTGAGCATTGCTCTCCACTAAATCTCATAAGATTTACCTGGAATTTAAGTTTCTTTGGTAAGTCTTTGGTAAGTCACTACCACTAGCACCTAAAGAGTTGTAGACTGAAAGTGACGTGAGACTAAAGGTTGCGTTGTCGCCCAGAGTGGTCAATCTCTCTCTGGGTTGAGGAGAGGAATGGGCATTTTAAGTTAATTATATATTTTTAGAAGCTAGAGAGCTCTGGTGGCTCAATCTACCACAGATAATAGTATCATACCTTTGCAGGAAATCAGAGCTAACTTGTTTTTTGTTACTTTTTCACATGATTGAGGTTACCGGAACGCCGGATTTTGGGGTGGAACAATTCAAATGACAGTGCACTTATGGTTCATGTCTCTAGAGCTGTAAGCGTCTCAGGCTGGAAGTAACCACTTACCATCAAGTGATTTGTCTACTCGTTTACCTACATTTTTACTTTAAAATTGATATCTTACCGCTTGAAGAACATCAGCCAAATCTTGGCCGTGTCCAAGAGCACCCCAGCCAGTGGCATAAGCAATTTCGTCGTAGTTATCATCTATGTGAAGACATGCTGGATTTATGCGTGAACTGAACAAGATGCTGGAACAATTTGGAGGTGGAAATTTTTGTGATATTACAGGTTGGTATGGTTGAGCATAATCATCAGCTTATCACCGTTCACTTCTAAATTTCATTTACTTTCCCCAGAAGCATTAGCTGTCCCGTTCTTGGGCAGTCTGCATCGAGTCTGCGCTACGACAGAGCGATGGTTTAAGAACGATGTGTATCAGGAGTATTCTAACTTCTAATGTAAGACCACAATCGGTTCAATTTGGACGAATTGACAAAACAAACTGTTTTGTTCAAATTAAGACCGTTTATAAAAAAAAAAAGAAATATTTGGAATAGTGGGACCTGACTTTACAGAAATTCAATGGTAAGTAATTCTTTCGTTGTATTTTACCAGACACGCTAGATTACCATAGGTCCAACTAGAGTGAATCGGATCGCAAGGGAGCGTAAAAGACTATCTTTTACATCTGGATCTATCTAATCTCATCATCATCATCTCAGCCAAAAGACATCTACTGCTGGACATAGGACTTCCACAAGATTCTCTACAACAGCTGGTCCTGTGCTGACCACATCCGACAATTTCCTACGACTTTTAATAGATATCAGACCACTTCGTGAGGGGCCTACAAACACTGTTTTTTCCGGTACGCAGCTACCACTCAAGACCTTTAGTGCCCCATAGGCTATCGTTTCTGCGAGCAATTTACCCCAGCCACTGCCGCTTAAGTTTAGAAATTTTTTGAGCAATGCCGGAAAATTTCGTTCGTCTACATGTCTCCTCGTTCTTGATTGGATCACGCAGGGAAACTTTGAGTATTGCCCTCTTCATACTTCTCTAGATGACTTTGAACCTTCTGATGAGTATGATGAGTAACCACGTCTCTGTATCGTGAGTCATCAGTGGCAACAAACACTGGTCAAAGATTTTTGTTTTGAGACACTAATATTTGTGAGAAGAAAACGTTACGTAGCTTCTTGAACGCTATCCTTTTTCTTTTTTTTAACTTATGGAAACTCCCTCGAGCCTTCACCTCACCGAGGTTTACAGCGGGGTGGTGTGTCGCAATCGGACCGACTAAAACGGTGTGCTACTCTGCGCCTGAGATAGGAGAAATCTGGGAACTGCTGTTATTACGACATCCAGATCTCTTATAGCGCCTGCCCGCTGCCACGGGCACCGTCTGCGGGTAAACTCTCTGTTTAGGCAACGTGCGGCACACGTGGACGTCGCATTCTCGCGGCTGGCCACTGTAGCGGATGGATGGGCAAATCCGTCCCGTCAACCCGCGGCCACATTCAAGGCGGCATGAAGTGCTGGTAGGTGCACCTCTGCCGTCCAGTTCGCCGGCGGGAAATCGAGTCCGAGTAGAGATCATCCTCCAGGGAAGGAGGCGGTGGAGAAGGCTCCGCCGCCTCCTTCCACGAAATTACGTCTTTCTGATGTCCAACGACACCGCCACTGCTTACCGCCTCTTCGGTCACGGCCCTTAGGCGCAACACGGTATCGACGTCCGTATGGGACGTCTGACAGATCGGGGCTTCTTGAACACTGTCCACCCCAATCTTGTTGAATCCGACGATCGACTTCTTTTTCGAAATTAGATCTATTTACGTAGATAATTTGTCCTAGGTACACGTAGTCCTCAACAAATTCGAGCGTAGAGTTTCCAATTTTCAAATAATTTCTATCTTATCCATGTTCATTTTAAGACCCACTCGTTTAGAGAACTTACTGAGATCATCGAGTATTATGCAAAAATTTACCACGGTTTTAGTAATGACCAACACAATATAATAGCATCAGCAAGTCCAAGGTGGGTGATGGATATACTCACCGTTAATATTAACGCCAAGTATCTTCCAGTCTAAAAGATTAAAGGGTTTATGTCAAGTTTTCCTTTCATCACATCTTTACAGTACTGTTATGCTTTTTTTTTGTCTCGTGGAATGCTTTTCGTACCATACCCTCCGGAGGGACGAAGAGCGTGTGTGGGACTCCTGGAGAACCGGCTTACCTACTAAACTCCGCGGCGGCCTACCTCAGCAGTCGGGAAGAGCTCCAGGAACGCATTACCAGTACATTCCTTCTTACAGTGCTGTTATCCTGCAGAGTTTGCTTCTTTAGTTGACTCTTACGACATACACGGTGGTGACACTCTCTTGCCAAAAACACAGGGGTTGGCCAATATTTATCGGTATAGTCACCTGGGCCTGCCTAGTATAGTAATAGATGTGTAAAAGAAAAAAAAAATCACTCACTCTCTATCTGTTTCCAGTAGTGCTATATCATTGTACTTAGAGGGCGGCTTGTACTCCGGATGCTTGAATATCCTCTTCACGTTGTATCTCTCCCATACATCAGGGGGATCTGTCCGTTTCAGGATTCCTAGCGCCACGTATTTCACAGGACCTCTGTGACAAAAAAAGAGTTCAGCACATCTTGGCATCAACGTAAAAAAATGTATGCCATTCAAGGCCACGCCTATGCACATGTAGCTATAGCAAACTATTCTTTAATGTTTAGTTATGGCTTATCGTGGCTGTGTTGGTGAGAAATGAGGCACAAAAAAGCGCAAAACATAAATAAAAACAATCTTTGAAGGGGGTTGGATAACATGCCAACAATTGCGCTGCGTCAGTGAAAAAATTTTTCAGTTTATGTAGCGTACAAAAAGGATCACCGACTTCAACGTACTTACATTATGATGAATTATTTTAAATTGTTTTCTCTACTCCATAAATTTCACCTGTAGGTGCTTTTGGAATCGTTTTGTGTAGTTCAATAAATAATACTAATGACCTCAAACTCACATTTTCAAAACTTTCAAAGTGGTTCTAAATTAGTTCTGTATAACCAAAATGATATTTTATAGTACTATGTTAATTATTTTTGCGTTAATTGTGTAACTTACAAAGAAACTGTGGAGATACAATGTGCTGCCGTGAGAATGAACCTTTCGCTAATCACAGTCCCTCCACAGAGCCAGCTAGCCGTCTCCAGAGTATCGCCGTACCCCAGTAACGCCTATAAGAGTAAAATTTTAACACGCTGAAAAAATTATAAAAAGTATAAAAGTAAATAAGGAATTGTTTGAAGTCCCTTCGAGCCTTTTCTAAAACTAATTTGGGGTCGACTTAAATCTATTATAATAAGGTTAAATTTCCAGTGTCATCAGACCTCCAAAAGCCAAGTAGTCGGCAATATTAAAGTTCCGTAGAAAAACAGGTCTAGAACAACATGGACAGAGCGCTAGGAGGGATCTAAATGTCGTAATAGCAGCTGTTCCCGGATCCCTCCTATGTCAGGAGCAAAGTGGCACATCGTGTGGTTTTATTCAGTCCGATTCCGACACACCACCCCGCCGTAAACCCCGGTAGGGTGACAGCCCGAGGGGTTTTCCAACCGTTACAAAAAAGAAAAAGGGGGACAGAGGGTGTGTGAGACTCTCGGAGAACCGGTCTACATACGGCGGTCTATCTCAGTAGTCGGTATGAGCTTTAGGCATTAGCATAGCATTATGCGTCGATGGCACTTGCAGGTGGCACAGCGTATAAAAAATCATTTGATACATTATGAAATTGTTTATTTACAAGAAAGTGGTTATTTAATTTTTTAAAAATTACATTGTCTTTGTGACCACCGTTTCGACGTTTGCACTCTTCTAAACGTGCACTGAAATTTTCGAATACCCGCGGCAAAGAGACCGCAAGATCGTCGATATCCCTTCGTTGCTTTTTTCCTTTAGTTGACGTAGTGTATTTGATTTATTGATGTAAACACGATTCTACAAATAACCCCATAAAAAGAAGTCTGCTGGGGGTAGATCTGGACTTCTGGGTGGCCATGGAATGTCGCCTCGTCTAGAAATCAACTTTTCCGGAAACACGTCTTTGACCACCAGTAGAAACTCATTGGATGTGTGACAAGTGGCTCCATCTTATTGTAACCATGTGTTACGATTGCAGCCTGTAAATTACAGTAACATCAGTCCCAAGAATCCCCGTAACATGTTTTGCGTGGGATGTGAGATTCAAATGTAAACGAATTCTTGGCCCACCCTATAATGATACCATCAACAAAATTTTACTATCACTTAAGTTTAAAAAATACAATAGTTAAAGTATTTTACCATGTGTGGAAATTCCTCTCTGAAAGCATTTCTACCGCCAGCAGTAGCGTATTCGTATCTTATGACCTGGCTTGAAATTTCAGTACAATTTTTTTCTGCATTAATGACCTTCTCTAAATAAGTTAGCATGTTATTCTTGCATCTGTAGTCAATATTATGAATGTAGTCCAAGCATCCTGGAAAATAAAGAGTCTAAATAATCCTCGTTCCAGTCTTGCAGATATTTTTATGGGATTGTCTTAAGTCCTCGTTCTGTTCGTCATAATTGGTCCGATTATAATCCTCATCATTTCTAAAAGTAAATGGGTATGACCGGGCGATGATTCAGAGGGCAAAAATATGGCCAACAAACTAGGTAAATGTACATTGCCTAGTTAATTTCGTTTCCTTCGTGACACCTGCTGCTGCTGCGAGCTGCTAGAAGAAATACTCTTCTAAGTACTTGGTTGCCTGAGACACTAACTCACAGCAATTATACTCCCCATAATTATCATGTCCGAAAGAAATCAAAGATGCCCGTTTTAATCGGCAGTATTCATGTGTTTACATCTAATGTCGTTTGGTGATAAATTTGTTAGTGACATTTCACTAAATAATCTTTTTTTAAAATCGAGATCCGGTAACTCAATAAAAGATATGGCCAAACTAAAATTCAATAAAACAACTTCAAAACCCAAGAACTTGAAAAGAAAAATCAACACAAGAACACAATTTTTTTTCTAAACTTATGTGGCAGTGGTCTGGGCACATTACACGCAGAAACGATGGCCGATGGGGCCATAATGTTCTGGAATGGCGACCGCGTACTGGGAAACGCAGCGTTGGTAGGCCCCCCACAAGGTGGTCTGACAACCTGGTAAAGGTTACGGGAAGCTGCTGGATGCGGGCGGCACGTTACCAGCTGTTTTGGAGAACCTTGGGGGAGGCCTATGTCCAGCAGTGGACGTCTTTTGGCTGCGATAATGATTCTTACTTTTTTGGAAAGGGCTGCATGAGATGTCATAAAATATTATTATTAAAATAAGATAACTTACTGTCTTTAGCTTTGCTGATACCTGATTTGTTTAGAATTCCCAATGAAGTATCGATCAGCATAAGCCTGAGAAAATGAGAAACAAAATATCATTTTATGTAAATTTCTAGTCAAATTGAGCCCGGATGAAAGAAAATAATATATTACAAACAAAATTGTGGCGGTTTCTACATAAGCGCAAACAGAAAAACACACAACAGCGCCATCTAGCGAAGATACATCGAACTACGAAGTATAATAATGAACTACGAAGCAACTACTAATCCTGTATCGCGAAATAGAGATTCGCGTGGCAATTAGCATATATATACAGCATCCCAACATCCACCGTTGGGTCGTAGTCCACCCGGCATGATTACCTCGCCTGGTCGGAGAACAAAATGAAGGATAATTCCGTGTGATAACAGATTACGAATACCAAGTGTCATTTAACTCCCTGTGAGGATTAAGGAAGCAAATTGCACAGAACAGTAGCATTAAAAACAGAAGGAAAATTTGACACAAACGTTGTACCACTCGGGCCAGATGGCTTGTATAGTCAGAGTTTTATGGTAAGCCAAGACCTTATCTCTAATGAGAGACTCTTGTCCACCAGTAGACTTTTAATAACTAAATAAATAAATATATTGGACATTTGACACACAACATCATCTAGTTTCAAACTAAGCAGAGCTTGTGCTATGATAACTAGACTGACTGATAGAATACTTATATGATTTTTTTTGTATATACATACATGTTATATATAGAAAACACCCAACCTTCGAAACAAATATTTGTCGATCGTACTAACATTAGCTAATATACTAATTCGGCTAGCAAGTTATGGATGTTTCAATAGAATGGAAATCTTTGCATAGAAAATTATTTGGTTATCCTTTGTCCCTCCCATAACTCCGATTTCGTAAACTAATTTTGTTCAAGTAGTACTACACTGGAATTCGTTCCTGTTTGAAATATGGATGTCTGAAACCATTTTACCTCCAAAAGTAGACACATGATCTCCTTAATAAAATGGCAGTCATTTCTAGTCAATAGTTGGTAGACCGTATACTGAGTGATCAGAGTGTACCAACACGATGCAAATGTGTATAGTCTATGTGTTTATGTATGTATGTATAAGTTTATGTGCTTATTTGTGTACTGACTTGCAATGTTTCTATGAGTACACCATAATAAGGTTGACGGGTAGAAAATGCCCTGGGCATTAAGTCTCCTAATGTACGAAAGTGCATTAATTTTAACTGGACCCTGTCACGCTTCACTATAGCATATTGTGCTTGCAATGATGGGACATGAGGAACAAAACTGGTAAAACTGATAAAAATAATCTTTGAAGTGTCTTGAATTTGCGGTGTGTTTGAAATTTTTGTGTTTGTGAATTATAAGTACACATATCAAATTATTGTACAGAGATTTGAACACTTCGATATACCTATAGTCAATTTGGCATCGCTGCAGGGATTCAAGGTAGGCCTCCCACTAGATGGACCGATGACATAGTCTGAGTCGCGGGGTTGTATACAGAGTTGGATACAATTGGCGTCCAGCCGTACGGAGTGGCATTCCAAATTAAAAACTTAATAAAAATTATAATTACATTTGTAAAAATTTACCTTGTATCTTGAACGAGATCGCAGTCAGTACAGCATATTATAGGTTCTTGGCCATGAAAAGAACATATCTGAAACAATGCATAAGATTTTCGAATTTAAATCAAAGTTAACTTAAGACGTAAGAGATTGCCGAGTTTTATAAGCTAATTTAACCAACTCAATCCATCCAGAATCCTTCTTACAGTTCCAGTTTAATACTTTACAGGAAACCCACGTTAAGCAATTTTTCCATGTTTTATGATTCTAGGGGGAGAGGACTTAAAGATACTTGAAAAGTTGTAATTCCTAAGTAGCGGTGTCTACGTTCAGCAGTACTTACCATCAGTTGGTCTGTCTGCTCTTTTGTCGTTTTAAACCAGTAAAATCACAATTCTTGGAGCAAAATCGATGTCGATGTCACATAATTTTTGCGTGTTATACCGGAGACTGTGTGTTATTTTAGATACAGTCCGGCCCGACACAATCATTAGTAGACGGTATCCAGTGACTTTTTGAGCTGATAAAAAAAAGGAAGAGTAAATTTGACTCCGATATTCGGAATCATTCGGCGAAAAGTAAATAAAGAATTGCTGAGTACCGGTTCTCTGTGAGATCGTTGTGTCACTGTGTTGTGGAGACAGCCCATGTTTGCTGAAGTTTGGGTATTTCACGATTAGTATTAGCATTGTATTAGTAGTTTTTGTAGTAGTATGGGTGGTGGGCTCAGATTTCTGTATTTAGACACAATAACAACGACGTGAACCCACCTCTTTTCAGAAACACAATAACTCCTTGGGGTAATCGCAGATTTTTACAATCATTTTTATATCAATTCTTTCAGTTTTATTGAGGTTATTAGTTTGAGTGTAGTAACAATAAACTTACTGGTGGTTGGATTTTGTTTTTGATGTCATCGATAGTGGTAAAACAATGGTGTGCCTTCGTACATCGGCCACTTAGCCCTTTCCAAGAACATGGAGTACCTGTGAAAAATCCCTTTTTCCATCAGCAGTCTTTGATAGTCCTATATTGGATTTGGGCTTTAGAAAGGTGGCTTTGACCACGCTGACCAGTTCCGGATTTTCCTTCCCTTTGCTATGCTGATGCCTTAGTGGGATTCTACGACACCTCATATTCTTAATCCATCACCCTACGTCACATTTATTTAAATCTAAATAATAGAAATAATATCTCTACACGTCTTCCAGATGACAGTCTCAACTCAAAGTCAGAGCCCATGATATTATGGTAGCCAGACTACTGATAAACCTACATACGTGTTCTTAAATACGTACATATTTGAGACTCCTCCAAATGTGTATTATAACTTAAGTTTCGAGAGTTTAGTGTAACACACTTCGCTAGGTAGTAGAGACACGCTGATTTCAGCACGAGCGGGCTGTCTCGACCGGGGCAGTACTACCCTTCCATAGAAGACCAATCTAAAGCGCCAGCATCCGTGTTGTCGTGTTTCGTTGGTGAGTGTGCGACCGGAGGCCCATGGAAGCAGGGGTGACAGTTATCGTAGTAATTGTGTAAGACTTAAACTGTCACGATGACTGTCATACCTTTTATGTCGCCAAGTGGGGTACGAAAAAGCATCTCACAAGGCTGTCATCGTGTCACCATACTGCATTGTCTGCATTTGCAATGAGTATGGTGACCACAGCTCTTGGATTCTATTCATGCTGTCCATCAGGCAGAGTATAGTCACTTTGGCAGGCTCTTAATATAGAAAAAGAAAAAAACAATGTGGTGCTATAAACTATAATTTGTTGACCAAAAGGATGATATAACCAGTAGCCTCATATGGTTAGTGAGTGGCCTTGGAAAGTAGATAAAGTTCATTTGAATCGTGCACAGCTAGCACACTATAAATAATTTTCTATTTATATGCGTAAATTATAATAGCTTAATTATAAGCTATTATATCCTCATATCAATCTTGACATTTAACTTAATCCTTGAAACCGGCGCGTAACACGTACATACACACACTTCACATAAAATATTACAGGATCATAATAAAAGCACTTTATTGTAATTTTTGTTTCTATTAAATTTTTGGCTTTTATCTGTTTTTGAAGTGAAAACTTCTTTACGCGCGTTGAGCGTTTTGGTAGAGGGTAAAATCCTCGGTTCGCGTCACCGACATGCTAATGATAATAGTATATCTATAGCTATGGAGAATATGATATTATATATTATATATGCAATTTATTATTATTATATATTATATATGATATTATATATGATATTATATATTATATATAGCTATATATGAAACATAAAAAAATTCATATAATTTTTGCATATAGTTTTAATTACTCTCAACTTAATAGTTCCGTTTTCACTTCTATCGGCAGTCCCACGACTGCTATTTTTTTTTTTTATAGACCCTACTACGATTCGTTGTGGCATATTGGTAAGAAGTGACGAGCAAATTGACATGAAAGTTATAAACAATCTTTGAAGTTAGTTTTATATCATGCAAAAATTTAAACACAATTTTAATTTTTTGAGTTCGAATTGAAAACCATCCCACAATAGCCACGCATAGAATGTTTATTACAAAGCCCATCATTCCGAATTTTACGCTCACAGTTCAAAAAGAAAATTTATCTTCATATTTATGTAACAAATTTTAAATGAAAAATGTCTTTATTTAAAAAAAAAACACTATGAAATTGTGTTTTATGTAGACTTTAAAACCTTAGATCAACACACACATAATAACAATATTTGTACTGTCAAAAATCTAGGTAAATGAAGTCAATCCACTATATATTGTGCCGGCCCACAACCACTCGTATTGAATATCATCCACGAAATTACATACCTTCAGGCCCAGTGTGGCCCATCACATAAGGTAAACACAACACAATTACCATATATAGAAACATGGTGATCGCTGGCCAGCCCAGCTCCAACTGGCTATAGAATCTTATGTCATTTACTCTAACGAGATATTGTAGTTCGTCTCACAAAAAAAGTCCCCCAGACGCGGCGCTGTAGTCATGCGACGGAATGTAGCCAGCCTTTACTATTGGATTCTGCAAATATTTCTAACTAGCACATGGATTCTTGCTAAAATGTAAAATGAAATGATTAATTCTTGATGATGTTTGGTACTCTTTCACGAAAAAACTACTTAACAGATTTGGAGTAATGTAGGTTATAAAACGAAATAAGATATAGGCTACAATTTGTAATGATTTTATGTAATTTTGATCGTAATATAACAATTAAGTCAAAAAAAATCTGGCCTCTGAGAGTTATCTTGGCGCACGCTGCCTAAACCATTGAAGTTGATGTTAAAAAAAATATTTATTATAAAATGATCTGTTATGAAACTTAATATAGTAGACCAAATTCGACGCGAGCAAAGCCGCTGGCAAAAGCTGGTGTTTTTATAAAAAGGTCGAACAAATTGTAAGTCTTCAAACAAAACAAAATTTTTAATTCCTTATATTTTAATAACGTAATTGTGGTCACCGATTGGGTTAACGCCAGATTATTTCTGTAACGTTTTATATTTTTACACTGAATAAACCAATGTTTTGGAATAACGCTTGAACAAGTTTTTTACAACAACACTGCGATCATGGTGGCTATGTCATTTCAGCTTTCAAACACACTAGGCAGTTTAGGATTTTCTTTGTTAAACGTCTAAATTTTAAACATTAATAAAATACTGTTATCTTGATAGGTACAGAAGAAAAAGGTTTTAAAATGATAAAAATGACATTACTGAGAGCTAAATTACGTGGCTGTCAATTACCTGTCATAGCGTTTACTCTCCAACGAACATTATTTATTGGTATCAAAACGCTCGAATTCTACTGTTCTGCTTCACAAAACTCCTTCACCTTCAATACTATTTCTCGTGCAGCACAGCTTTAGGCGTTGTAATGATTGAAAACGCATTAGCAATGAACATAACAACAACATTTGCAACGAACATGTCCGACCTGTCACATTAGTTCCATTTATAACCACGGTACTTTTTTTGTGATACGGAGTATAGTTTCGTTATTATATTAATTTTATTTATATAACAGAGATTGTAAACAAACGAATAAAGGTATCTGATATGGGTATACAATATATAAATAAATAACCTCACACATCTCACACACGGCTGTCTGATTCCATACGAGAGAGAGAGTGGCACACCGTGTGGTTTTAGTCGGTCCCATTCCGACACACCACCCCGCCGTAAACCCCGGTGGGTGACGGCTCGACAGGGTTTACACACGTTAAAAAAAAAAAACAGTAGCAGTCGTGGGACTGCCGATAGAAGTGAAAACGGAACTATTAAGTTGAGAGTAATTAAAACTATATGCAAAAATTATATGAAATTTTTTATGTTTCATATATAGCTATATATAATATATAATATCATATATAATATATAATAATAATAAATTTCATATATAATATATAATATCATATTCTCCATAGCTATAGATATACTATTATCATTAGCATGTCGGTGACGCGAACCGAGGATTTTACCCTCTACCAAAACGCTCAACGCGCCTAAAGAAGTTTTCACTTCAAAAAACAGTAGCAGTCGTGGGACTGCCGATAGAAGTGAAAACGGAACTATTAAGTTGAGAGTAATTAAAACTATATGCAAAAATTATATGAAATTTTTTATGTTTCATATATAGCTATATATAATATATAATATCATATATAATATATAATAATAATAAATTTCATATATAATATATAATATCATATTCTCCATAGCTATAGATATACTATTATCATTAGCATGTCGGTGACGCGAACCGAGGATTTTACCCTCTACCAAAACGCTCAACGCGCCTAAAGAAGTTTTCACTTCAAAAAGGGACTACTTATTAACATATCGCTCCTTGAATACAAAAGAGACACAAATCGAAATCCATAAATTTTACAGGACGGCCAAAACAAATTTTTGAAACTGTTTTTTTATAATATTTCATATATTTATTAAATAAATATAAGATGTTAATATATCTTTAGATGCGTATTTTTTAGCTCTATCTATCTACAATATAAACTTTGTAATAGTTGTTACCTATTAGAAAAAAAAAGCATAAAAGTCCCTTTTGCATTCAAAATTTGAACCAATATTATAAAAAATATCTCAAAAATTAAACACAGTTTTACAAATAAAAATGGTTTATTGTACTTTTTTGGTAAAAAAACCGTATCAAAAAGTTTAATCTTATTAGTATTTAGAAACATAAGTGAATGGACACCAGGAAAACATTTATAAAATCTAAACTAATAAATCTTAACTTTATTATTAAGTAATATAATTGAGATCAACTTTGTACGTAACTATTATTCAGTAAAATTAAACATCTCTCTAAAACAATTATATTTTTAAGAATAATAGAAAAAACAAGAGATAAAACTGTAATAATCATTATCTATACTGATCCGGCACATAAATGGGAGAAGATTTTAAAGCATTTGAAATGTTGTGTTGAATTAAAGAGTGAGCAGCATCTCCTTCATTATGAGTGTGCCCTTTTATTAAAAAATTATGAGTAACACTCCTCAACTTCGATAACTCATTTATGACGTATTGGTACGTTGCTAACATAAATTTATTTTTATGTTGGCCACAACAGTTGTCGCTGTAAAATACTACATCAAAATAGTCAGAAGCTTTCTCATTCAAATTTTTCAAGTACGCGAGTACACACGACCCTATTTCGTTAGCACCACGAGCTCCTGCACCTTCATGCCAAACATAGCAGTTCGTATTATTTGAACCCAGTTCAGTAACAGTAAAATTCAGCATATTCAATTTTGAAATATAGTAAAAACTAAAGACCTTACCTTGCGGACAAGGCATCACAGCCTGTAAATTGTACACACATACTATAAAATTATCGCTAATATTTTTTTTATCATTTTCCTTTTGAGCTCTGGCTAAATTTTTTTCTTTCAAATGCAGATCATATTGTACTTGTAAAAGCGTTTTATCTTCAACATTTGCGAAAGCTGTGCAGTCTTCACACTGGTCTTTTTTGGGTTTCCAAAAAGAAATATTAAAGTCATTAACGAAGATATTATATCACAGTTTATAAGAAAGATAGCCTTTACCTTCAGCTTTACATTTATCGACATAATCACGATGCAAAGTAGCAATAGATCGGCTTCCTTCAATATACTCACGCTTAGAGCGAGCGCGACAATAGTGGTTCTCAATCCTGGGGATGAAATTAATGTGTTCTTTTGCCATATTCTTCAAAGCAGCATCCAATTTAAATTGGTTGCCATGTTTTCCTCGGTTATCTTGCATTTGAATTCCAGTAATTGATCCAGAATTTTTCTTTACAACAGTCCGTATGCTTTTATCTGATATAGCAAGTGTATTCATAAAGAATAACTTGCATACTCGAATGCGTTGATCGTGAAGTTATATGCGTGGTTTAAGTTTTGGCGGGTACTACCCACACGTATGTACCGATACTTTGGCTCAATGTTTGTCATATGGTTGTATATAAATTGCCTCTGAACGTTTAAATCACCAGTGTCCCAATAGGCATTAAATATGGCTAATCGTTCCTCAAATGAAAATACGTTTTGACATTTAAATTTACACTTATCTGAACAAACTGGTCCCATATTTTTGACAGTAATCATTTTTTTCGATTTAGACATAGTTGTGTGTGCCTTCCCGCTGTTAATCAGAGTCTTGGTTTTGTTTCTTTTCCATGATTCCGGATTAGCTTTTCTTTTACGACTAAGACGCTGAGGATCCACGCTCGCTGGTTCACTGCCAATGCTGGGTGACTGAATATTCACGCTGGGTGACTGATTATGACTGATGGATGGCTGTGTTTCTATATTAGGCGATTGAGTATCCAAATTGACTGGCAGATTATCACTGATGAGTAAGTGAGGTTCCACATGAGAAGGGCCCGGTTGGGATGAAATACAAAATGGTTTGGCAATTACTTTTGACTGTATATCTCCTTCGGAATCAGAAGAACTTTCATGACTAGGTAGAAAGTTGGGATCTTCAACACTGTGATCTGAAGAAAAATCTGCAATTGATGAGCTACTGGATGTTGATGATCGGCTGGAATTGGTCTCAGAGTCGCTTGAACTGCTACTCGAGTCACTCCGTTCAACAACTATTTTTGGCCTATTTGTGTCTTTGGTATTCGTTACACAGCTTACACAGCTCACTGTCTTCATCCTCCAATATTGATAGGTTAAGGTCAGGTTGACTGTCTGCTATTGAATTTGTATCTGAAGAATCAATGGGTAACGTAACAGGTAGACTGAGTGCAGCTGGAGTATTAAAGAAAGTTTTATATTGCACATTATTATTGTGGCCAGGTAATGCTTGAACTTTTTTCCGATTCTTGAACGGAGGTTGCCATATTCAACATTTTTCGTGCTCTATTCATTTTGTCAATCTGTAAAAAAAAACATCTTTAACGTTTTATAGCTAAAAAACATAAAATACCCACAATACTATACATAATATATTATATTTCAATACTAATTTGCCAGGCATAACAGTTTAATTATATTTAACAAATTGAAGCTACCACCTCATATTTAACATTCAAATTCACAGTCAAATTCACAGAAAATATGTGGCAATGCATCTTGATCACATATTTTTCAACATTTACGAATATCTACCCATATTATTATAGGTCCCTATAGACACTCACTGATATTATGTAAAAAACTTTAAATTAGTGACGAAAGCTACAGGGACAGAGCCTCAATTTAGTTTAAATTATTAATTTACACACAAATAAATAGATAAAATTTGTATGATTTTTAACTTACAAAAAAACATCAAAACGATGATTTTTTTTATTAAAATTGTAACGAGAACTAAAATTATTATCATGCAAAACGGCCATATTTCTGACCTTCCCATTCTAGCACGCTAAAAAAAATTATTTATGCCACTATAATTTAATGCAAAAGGGACATATTACAAAATATGCTACTGTTGTATTATAAAATATAATAATACTTAACTAATATTGGATTACAAAAAGGACGCATTTCAAATATGGCAATTTTGTATTATAAAATATAATAACAAATACTAATGTTAGAATGCAAAACTGACGTTTTCCAAAATATGGCACTTTTGTATTATATATTATGGCTACAAATACTAATATTCGAATGCAAAACGGACGTTTGCCAAAATATGGCACTTTTGTATTATATATTATGGTTACAAATACTAATGTTAGAATGCAAAACGGATGTTTTTCAAAATATGGCATTTTTATATTGTAAAATATAATCACACTTACCTGAAATTTTGAATCCAACACAGTCGTATTTTGGATTGTGGCACTATTTCACGCAACCGACGTGCGTTTGCGTTAAATCTCCGGGCGCAACTAACAAAATGGCGGTTTTGCACTGACATTACCTGTCAAAGTGAGCTAATGCAAAAATGGCGGTAAGTCAGTGCAGCCATAATATAAGTAAAAATGATGGGAGTTTTTTTTTCACTATAAAATATAGTCGGTTCAGGTGTCATTTTTGCAATAAAACGATTTTCATTTTTTTTTTAATTGTGGCCCTTTTGTATTCAAGGAGCGATATGTTTATGTTACTTATGGTATTGATTGTATATGTTGTTATATTATTTATTGAAGTGAAAATTTGTTTGGGTGCGTTGAATACTTTTGGGTGAACAAAAATCACAAGGCGTATATTAAACAAATCAAGTTGTACTTGTCGTCTCCGTATGAATGGTTAGCCGAGACGCGTGTGCCTGCAAAGTAATATATGTGATGTGGGACGTTACGGCTTCGGAAGGGTAAAAAAACTTTGTGACACGCGAGGTAACGATTGTGCATACAAATACAGTTTTAAATTTTCACTTCTGTCGGCAGTCATTATATGTCACCGAACCATAACGTAACTTATGGAATAAATAACAGCGGTACAAGAAGGCAGTACACAGGAAGGAAGCTCGCGAATAAACGGATAAAATGAAACTGCCTCCGACTTTTTTTTATTGTACTGTGTAGTGTCGATGAACGTGTTGCCAATGCGAGGATAAAGTGTAGCATTTAGCTGAGATGGTGACCCGCTCTGGCTTACATTGTGTAGGGTGGGCCAAGAATTCGTTAACATTTCAATTTAAGATCCGGCGCAAATATGTTACGGGAGTTTTTGGGACCGATGTTGCTGGAATTTACTGACTATAATCGTAACTCATGATGAAGCAACTTGACACACATTCAATGAGGCGATATTCCATGGCAACCCAGAAGTCCAGATCTTTTCTCAGCATGCTTCTTTTTATAGGGTTATTTAAAGAATCGTGTCTATACCAATAAACTAAATGCACTACGTCAACTAAAAGACAAATCAACGAAGAGATGTCGACGATCTCGCAGTCTCTTTGCCGACGAGCATTCGAAAATTTCGGTGCTCGCTTAGAAGGGTGCAAAAGCAAAACGGTGGTTATTTAGACAATGTATTTTTTTTAAAAATACTAATTAGCTTTTTTTGAAATAAACAAAATTTATAATTTATCAAATGGTTTTTTTTATACGATTTTTCTAATGTTACTTATTCGTGGTCCACCTGTAGGTATATATCTTTATATGTCGTTGTCTTTAAAAATATACACCCAGCAAACTATTGTGGTCATCATACAGATCAATTCAGCAGATGCAGGCAATGATAATAAATTGATATGAAATATTTAAAAAAATTAAAATCATAATTAAATTATTTATTGTACTTAACAAAGTCACACAAAATGTCACTTATCGAGGGATGTAAGCATTGTACACCATGCCATGAGGGCATTGTTTTTTTCTCCGGACACGTTTTGACAGTATGTCATGCCCGGGGTATAGCCCTGACACTTTTGTTGTGATGGAGAGTCTGAAAATAAAAAGAAATAAGGTCTCAAGAGTTTGATGCAGTAGGAGATTCTAGTTAACATGACGCATATAGTGTGGAGGTTTCTATCCTTTGAGTCCTAAGCCTCGGTGTTTTGGTCCTATATTTGCCCATTTTCTACGTTAAAAAATTTAAAAAGAATAATAAAATTAATCGAAAGGTATTGCCATTCATTTTATCCATAGTTTTCTTTTGTTTTGCAAACATTTTCCAAAGTGACTCTAATCCACCTGCTGGTAAGTATGAATAGGATCCAGGAGTTGAGGTCATCATACTCATTGTGAATGCAGACAATGCAGTATGGAGACCTACACTGTAGTGGCCTAGTGAGATGCTTTTTCACACCCCGCTTATGGACGAAAAAGGCATGACAGTCATTATGGCAGTGTGAGAGTCACTCACCACGATAAGACCATCAAAGCATAAATTTATTAGGTTTACCAGAATTCCATTAAGTAATTTTAATAGAAACACCATATTAAATAAAAGTAGTGTGGAGGGAGTGTGTCATATCCCTTTGACACAAATGGAGGACCCTCCGGCCAGGCGAGGTGGTCATGGCTGGCTGGCAACGGCCTAACAGTTGATGTTGGGATGTTATATACATGTCAATTGCCACGCGAATCTCTATTTCGCGATACAGGATTAGTAGTTGTTTCGTAGTTCATTACATTCATCCGTTTCGTTCATACTTCGTAGTTTGATGTATCTTCGCTAGATGGCGCTGTTGTATACTTTTATTTGTGCTGTAATGTGGAAGTCGCCGCAGTAGAATTATTAGAAAATTGATGTAGTTAGCTGACAAGGTTACCACATAATGTACACACCTCATGCTGTATTTACTTGGTTCAGGCTCATTAGCTAAGGAAGTACAGCCAGATAGCCACAAAAATTAAAAGCCTAAATAATAATAAAATTTATGAAGAAGAATCGGGCAGACAGAGAAAAAGAGAATATTAATATTTACCTGCTTAATTTAGACTCAATGTCTGTCCCAGGGGATTCTGTTCCACATTTAATCTTCGCTGGTGAACTGGAGATTGAGGTAACGAGTGAAGAATTGTCCGTACGATGTGACCGCGACACAGATTCGCTTCGAATCGTCTTAGATTTTCCATAAATATCTATAAAGGTAATAATATGCTAATTTCTTGTCTTTACGGATTAAGAAAACGAAGCGTCACTACCAATAGTTGTGTATTTATCTGAGTGTATTTTTTTATCAGTAATAATGAATGAAATTAAAAATTTACAAGTATATTTATCAGCAGCTTAGCTCTTCGTGTCGTGACAGATTATGGATACAGAGTTTTTTTTTAAGAGCCTGCCAAAGTGACTCTACTCTGCCTGATGGATAGCATGAATAGAATCCAACAGTTGTGGTCACCATACCCATTGCAAATGATGCAATCAGACAATGCAGTATAGTGATCCACACTATGACGGCCTAGTGAGATGCTTCTTCATACCCCGCTTTGGGATGTTAAAGGAATGACAGTCATCATAGCAGTGTAAGACTCACACAGTTATCACGATAACTTTCACCCCTGCATCAATGGGCCTCCGGCCTCACACTCACCAACGAAACACGACAACACAGATGCTGACGCTTTAGGCTGGTCTTCTGTGGAAGGGTAGTACTGCCCCGGTCGAGCCGACCCGCTTGTGCTGAAATAAGAGTCTCAGCAATCCAATTATTCCCATGTATATTGTAAGCGGCGAGTAAGTGAACTCAGTATACAAGACAACATAACTACAAAGAGAACGAAAACTTGAAACAAACCCTGTACCAAATCGTCCGGCCAGGGTGGTATAGTAGGCCAAAATTTCTTGATAAAGAGAGGCCTATGTCCAGTTAAAGATGATAATGACGTCAACAGTTGAGTTCCAATAATTGGAACTGCCTAGTTTAGGATCAAACAGCTGATTGTACGATGTAGAAATATATACTATTATTCACCTATATGCTGGATAATATTCAGAAGCCTACAACGTTTGTATTTATCTTCTGTAGTTCGATAAGCCTCTTGGATTAGGGTTCTATCTTCTTTTTCATACGCCATTGTGCTGTAAAAACAGTTTGTCGTTTTATATTTCGAGGCTTTTAAACCTTATATTGTTATTATTTTAAAATCTGACTAAAATTTTTTCATTGTCATGTACTTTTTAAAATGGCGATTTTGTTTTTGTTTTTACGCGGTTTGGTAGCAGGGCAAAGAACGCAAGTTGTAATTCGGCCTAATTATTATAATTTAAGTACAGGCAGAGACAATGCTACTTTTTTATTGTTTCCTAGTAGTAGGATTAATTCATATTTCGTGAAATGCTGCCGTAAAGCCATTCTAGAGCAGGAATGGACAGACTTTATATAAGTCTCGACCCCTCAGAAAACGAGTGTCAACCATTTCTTTGAGTGCCAAAAGTAAAATGGAGGAAAGCCGAAATGAGGAGTGGTTATTGATCTTGATTACTAAGCTACACGTCATGGGTTCAATTCCCATCTAATGTGTATATAGTAGGCAGTGCAGTACATAGTACAGCCATACTGATTTCAGTACGAATAGGCCGGCTCGACTAAAAGCGACAGTATCCGTGCTGTCGTCTTTCATTGGTGAGTGCGAGAGTGGAAGCCCATTGGTGCAAAGGTACAAACCTTACAATGCCACGATGACTGTCATGCCTTTTACGTCCCCTATCGGGCCGTGAAAAAGCATCTCACTAGGCCGCCATAGTGTTGATCACCATGCTGCATTGTTTGCATTTGCAATGAGTATGGTGATCATAACTCTTGGATTCTATTCACGCTTTCTATCAGGCAGAGTAGAGTCACTTTGGCATGTTCTTTAAATAAAAAAAAAAGTTATGTGATGAGCACGATCAAGAATCGTTTTTATTCTTATATTCTTCTCTTTTCCTAGCAATCAGTCTTTTTAGATTACTCTACTCTATCTTATCCTTTTTTCACGTCAGCATCCGTACCCAACTGATTCATTCTTTGATTAGTTTTATTTGCTTAAAGGTATTGGTTATGGAACAACAATTACAATTTCATTTCTGTTACCGAACAATGTCGATATTTTTGACCAATTATTAAATTTAAATTTCTCTTCTTTTAATAATATTTAGGGGCCTAATATGTATTAGATTCCATTTTTTCTCTTTTAAAAGACAATGCCCGCATCCAGGAGTAAATCCTGTACTTTACAAACATGCAAGAAACGAAAAATACCCAGATTCAGAACAACAATTTGTGGATCACATAAACAGTTGTCCCGTGTGGGGTTCGAAACCACAACACTCAGCGTAGACGAGAGCGGCGTGGCGACAGCTTAAACCTCCAGGCCAACCGTACAGTGACTGAACTATTTGATTGATTGATTTGAACTATTAGCGCAAAATATTTAAGGGCATACAATTATAATACTGATTAAGGACTGTGAGGCCTTTTTTTATATTAAGAGCCTGCTAAAGTGGCTTTGCCTTGCCTGTTAGAAAACATAAATAGAATCTAAGTGTTATGGTCACCATACTCATTGCGAATGCAGACAATACACTATAGTGACCCACACTATGGCAGTCTAGTGAGATACTTTTTCACGCCCCACTTAAAAGAAGACCTATTAAATTGACTGCACGGTTGGCCTATTTTAAGCAGTCGTCACTTCGCTCTCTACTACGCTGAGTGTTGTGGGTTTAACTCCCACATGGGACAATACTTTGTGTGATCCGCAAATTGTTGTTTTGAGTCTGGGTGTTCTTTGGCTCTGTTTCGTGTATGATTGTGAAGTCCCCCCGCAATACAGAATTTATTCCTAATGCGAGCGTTGTCTTTTTTTTAAGAAATTTTAATAAGAACATTTTGTGTTGTCATGGATCATTGTGAGGATAATTAACTTTGCGTGGAAGTCAAAGTTGTCAAAAGAATATACGTACGCTAGCTGCAAGACCAATAAACAAGAAACGAGTGGGTTATTTAAAATACTGTAGATTTTAATAATAAATATACCCCATTAAGTATTTTTACTTAACTTTTATTCTAGAGTAACTTTGGACGGCTCCGAATAAGAAAATAAACCTGATTTTTTATGTTCGTTTATCAATCAGTAATGCATGCCACGAAAACGATAACAGGCACACAATCTATGAATTGGATCGATCACCAATCTTTTATAGCCACTTAAATATTAAATAGTAACTAAATATTTCGGACATTTGACACACAACGTCATCTAGTTTCAAACTAAGTAGAGCTTGTGCTATGATAACTAGATTGACTGATAGAATACTTACATACTTTTGTCTTGTAAATACATATATAATATACATAGAAAACACCCAAACTTCGAAACAAATATTTGCAGATCATACAAACATTTGGTCGGACTCGAGAATCGAACACGAGACCTCAAGCACAGCAGTCGCATTCACTACCGCTACGCCACCGAGGCAGTTAAAATATTGTTTTTAAGTTTTGATTATATATTGCTTAAGTTATATATAAGTGGGTGTATAAGGTTCTCATCAAGATCTCTGGGCCACTTTTTTTTTAACGTGTGGCCCCTCTGGCCGTCACCCCACCGGGGCGGAGTGGTGTGTCGGAATTGGACCGACTGAAACCATACGGTGTGCCTCTCTGCGCCTGAGATAGAAGGGATCCGGGAACAGCTGCTATTGCGACATCCAGAAGATCTCAGGGCCCCAAGTCAAACTCACCGGCAAGTGGTATAAATACTGATCGACGGACGAGGTTCTGGCAAACAAAACACCCCGGTTAGGGGCAATAGACTTGCCACTTATTACGTGGGCTTAAATGGCTTAAATCTCTTAGCTATTTACCCGACTGCCACTGAAGAGCTATGTTTTTGCATCTTGTAGGTATGTCTGTGGTATTCTTTGTCACCTCATATTTCCGTAACCGTTGCACGGATTTATTTAATTAGCATATCGATAGATTCGTTTTGGTAATTCAAGTGCTCTGAGACATATAATGTGGAATAAAAACCTAGACAGCAACAGTGAAACACGTAGCTTAAAGTAAGAAAAAAAAATGTTTTTGGATACTGCAATGTGGATTTTAAAATGGTATGTCATGACCATATTTTGCTTTAATAATAAATAAATAAATATTTCGGACATTTAACACACAACACCGCCTAGTTTCAAACTAAGCAGAGTTTGTGCTATGATAACTAGACTGACTGATAGAATACTTATATACTTATAATAAATACATGTTATACATAAAAAACACCCAAACTCCGAAACAAATATTTGCAGATCATACTATCAATTGATCCGACCCGGGAATCAAACCTGAGACGTCAAGCACAGCATTCGCTTTCGCTACCACTACGCCATCGAGGCAGTTAACTTTAACAAATTAGTCTGATCTCAGGGTTTGCTACCAGTTCTCTTGACTCTAAAAATAACTAAATCTCCCACCCGAAAAGAAACTCCTTTAATGGTAAGAATAGCAGAATTTGTACCAAACGTAATAATAAAATATGAAATTCGCTATCTTATTACAACCATGACCCATTAAATTATGTAGACTAAAGTCATTCTATCCAAAATGGATACCAACACGGCCACCGCAGCCAATAAGATAACAGATTAAGGATAGAGAGTGTCACGACTCTTATTCATCCCGTGGGTGTCGTGAGAGGCAATTAAGCATAACTACACAAGACAACATCACTGTAAGGAGAACAAAAAATTGATACAAATCCTAAACCAATCCGTCTGGCCTACTATAAGCCAAAATCTTCTTACTAAGAAGAGGCTTTTGTCCAGCTGTGGACTATTAAAGGCTATTGATGTAATGAAGATGAGGTGTTTTGATAATGAAATAATTTTGATATTGTAGTGGTTAAATTGCTTTCTACACTTTTATTTATATATATTTTATTTCTTCTATTTATTAAATACTAGCTTTTGCCCGCGGCTTCGCTCGCATGGAGTTTAGTCTGCCATATTATGTTTTGTAACAGATCATTTTAAATAAATATAAATTTTTAACTTACAAATAATCCTACGGTACATCATCTACGGTAACTTCAATGGTTTAGGCAGCGTACGCCAAGGTAACTCTCAGAGGTCAGATTTCTTTTCGACTTAATTGACATGTATTGTTATATTACGGCCAAAATTATATAAAACATTATAAATTGCAGCTTTTTTGCTATGCCGACGTATAACCTATGTTACTGTAAAGTTTAATCCAAATTTGTCCAGTAGTTTTTTCGTGAAAGAGTAGCAAACATCCTCACAAACTTACGCATTTAAAATATTTGCAGGATTTCAAATATGATGCACTTCTGTGCGCCATATTGGCTTATTAATAGGTGCAAATATTTTTTAAGTATTAACGTATGAATAAAAACGCTAAAAAAGCAATGAACTCCGGTTATTAGTATCATATGAAGGACTATTTTCATTAGCATCGCATCGGATCGGAAAAGATCCAATTAACGGCCTTAATCTTGAATTCAATTCAGATTTCAATCTAATACCAATCCAATTTCAATATTAATTTCAATTTTACAATATCGATACCCTTGAAAACAATTCCGTCATGTTAATAAAATCTATTATGTAAGTATGCTTTAACACTTCTATGTATGATCCATTTGCTAATTGTAAAAGATTATAATGTCATTGTTTTTTTGGGAATGAACTGATTCCCGACAAACTTTGGTTCAATAAAGAGTTATATTGGATTGAAATTAGAATTGGCCGGCGATTGCATCAGTACACCTGAAGCCAGCGTCGTCACCGGCCGCATTGGTGTTGTTCAATACATTTGTTCAGCGCGTTCAGTCATTTGACTGCACGGAAAGCTTAGTGGTGTAAGGATAACAGTAACGAAGTATAGTCCATCCTGGTTGTAATTTCTACTAGTGATTCAAATTTATCTAAAGGCATAACTACATTGTGATCTAAATTATTATTTACTTAACAAGAATTTAAAAAAAAAATTAGTATTTACATCAAAACGTGCAAAAATATGTTCTATTAAAAATCTCTTCTCGTGTCTTCTATTATTCCAGTTTTAATTTTTCACTTTTTTTTTCTATATGAAGAGCCTGCCAAAGTGACTCTATTCTGCCTGATGGAAAACATGAATAGAATCCAAAGAGTTGTGGCCACTATACTCATTGCAAATGCAAACAATGCAGTGTGGTGACCCATACTATGGCGGCCTAGTGAGATGCTTTTTCACGTCACGCTTGGGGACGTAAAAGGCATGACAGTCATCGTGGCAGTGTAAGCCTCACATAGTTATCACGATAACTGTCACCCCTGCATCAATGGGCCTTCAGTCTCGCACTCACCAACGAAACAAGACAGCACGGATGCTGGCGCTTTCGGTTGGTCTTTTAGGGAGGGTAGTACTTCCCCGGTCGAGCCGGCCCGTTCGTGCTGTAATCAGCGTATCTCTACTACCTTTTGACCTGAACCTGAAACAAAATATTGTTTAATTACTACACTACAATATGTCTTTATTGTTAACACTCAACACATCACAAAAGATGAGTTACAAAATATAAAATTACTAAAATATTTCATCATCTCATCAGCCAATAGACGTTCACTGCTAGACATATTATAGATAGTAGAGCCACGCTGATTTCAGCAAAAACGGGCCGGCTCGAACGGGGTACTACCCTCTCACAGAAGATCAACCTACAGCGACAGCATCCGTGCTGTCGTGTTTCGTTGGTGAGTGTGAGACCAGAGGCCCATTGATGCAGGGGTGACAGTTGTGTGTAGTATTGCCCCAGTCGAGCCGGCCCGCTCGTGCTGAAATCAGCGTGGCTCTACTACCTAGTAAAATGATGATTTCCAAACAGTTATTTGTATTTGTTATACACCCAGCAACTACATAATCTTCTATTGTACATAATTGACAATATGGTAATAGATTAAGAACATGAAATCTCATAAGATAGAATGTTATTACCTATATTCACTCTGAGGGTGTCATAGGAATCAATTATAGGAGTAATCAACATCCTCAACAGCCTTTTACAGTCCACTACTGGACATAGGCCTCTCCTTAGCAAGGAGGTTTTGACCCCACGCTGGCCAGACGGGTTGGAATAGGGTTTATTTCAAGTTTTCCTTCTCTTTGTAACAATGTTGTCTTGCATACTTTCCTTTAGTGGCCTTTTACGACACCCACGGGATGAACAGGGGTGGTAACACTATGTATTCTTAATCCACCACCACACGGACAAAGGAGAGTGACTTTGTCCGTGTGAATGACTGCATGGTTGGCCTAGTGGTTTACGCGGTCGCCACGCCTCTCTCTACTGACCTGAGTGTTGTGGGTTCAAATCCCACATGGGACAACACTTTGTGTGATCCACAAATTGTTGTTCTGAGTCTGGGTGTTCTTTGTGTCCGTTTCTTGTATGTTTGTAAAGTCCCCCGCGACACAGGATTTATTCCTAGTGCGGGCGTTGTCTTTTTTAAATAGAATAGAAATAGAATAGAGTAAGACAAGACAAGGGAGTAAACTACACAGAAATAAGAGTGATACAATGAAAAGTAAAACTTGATGCAAATTTATGTACAATAGTCGATGTTCAAAGGCTGCATATGATATGATGTGAAGTTACTAAGCAGCTGTTTCTAGAATTCCATTTCTACAATTTGACAAGTAAATAAAGACAATTGAATAAAAAGTATTTTGGAAAAACCATGTAAGGGCAATGTAAAATATAATTTCTCACCATTTCGGGATACATCTAGCAATTTTCAAAATTCTGTATATCTGCTGGTAGTTTGTGAATTTCATTATCGCTGAGACCCTGGTATGGTCATGTCTCCAGACGAACCGATGGTCGCTGGAACCGATATGTGCTAGAGTGGAGACTTCAATTAGGCAAATATATGGTAACACTCTGCGGCACGATGAACTGATGACTGGCATCGGATGGATGCAGACGGTCCAAGACCGGGGTAGACGAGCTTGTTAGCAGTGGATGGCGATAGGTTGATTCAAATAATTGTTTATTATTTCTTTTCGGGTGATCCTGCATACGTTTGAAAAAGAGGAGTGCGCAATACATTATCCTCCTCACAGATGTCTGGTGGCTGGCTTCGATAACTATCAACAAATATGTTACGGAGATAGAATTGACAAACCCATACTATCAGACATGTTAGGTAAGTAATTTATATATATAAATAAAATTGGAGTGCCTGTTTGTAATATTGAAATAACCGCTTTTTACTACATACGATACATACACCAAAATAACATAAAATTTCAGTCTGTCTGTTTGTTCTGGTTAATCTCTGAAATGGCTGGATCGATTTTGACGGGACTTTTATTAGTGGGTAGCTGATGTAATAAGGAGTAACTTAGGCTACTTTTATACTTAAAAAACTGAATAAACTGATTAACTTTTCTTTAAATTCCACGCGGGTGAAGTTGCAGATACAGCTGGTTTATAATAAAGTTTCAAAAACGCATCACCGTTCTCAATATGATGAATTATAGTAACTTGCGTTTTTTATCGATTGTCGCGGTTACCACGTTAGGCGTTGTAATTGACCCACAGTGAATTATTCGCCAATCGCTTTGGCGATTGCGAGGGCAGCCGAGCACAAGTTGATTTAAAACCAGCTCATACTAAGCAAATTTTTATTCAAATATTTATTTTCATCAGGGAGACAGCGGTAGTCCTCTTCAGTCGCTTGATTACGAAGACTGTGTATTCACAGTCCTGAGGGTGTATTCATACGGAAGACAATGTGTACTCGTGTTCGGTCTTATGTGTCCTGGATTGAAGACATCGTTTAGACTTAATTTTTTTATTATTTATTTAAATAATAAACTTTAGAAAAAAATAAGTAAATTCATAATATAAAATATTTTTCTAAGAGAAAAAAGTTAAGAAGAATAAATATAATAATAAAAATATAAAAAATGTTGTATTTTAATTTCTTATCACAATTTGTTTAATTGCTACAGTTATATTGTTAATTCTTTTATATATATGTAAAATATTTCAAACATGATACGCTTCGGTGCACCATATTCGTTTAAAAACGGGTGCGTAGATTTTTTTACATTTTAATTATTATGATTAAAAAAAACAACACAATGAATTGAAGTTATTAACATCGCATAAAAGATTGTCTTATGAGAGGCTAGCATCGGATCGGATCGGAAAGAATCCAATCGGATACGATAACAGTCTTTTTAAATCGATCGCGCGTCACAGCACATTTTCACACATCGCAGAAGGTACACACACAAACACTTTTTTTAAAGAATACGGAGGACTTTACAAACATTCAAGACTTGGACACAAAGAACACCCAGATATCAGAGATCACGCAAAGGGTTTTCCCAGATCGGACCCACAACACTTCGGTGCAGCAGGAAGCACTATGTCAACCGTGCATTCAGACTTCAATTACTGTGTATACGATTTAATATCGTTTTAAGATTGTAAAATCTGTTTCGATACGATGCGATGCGTGTCGTTAGGTATAAATCATCCTTAAGAGTTTTTTTTTCTACATCATTATAATATAATAATCATAATTTTTAATGATTCAAGTATTTAGTTATAGTTAAGATTTTCCTCAAGACGGTTGTGTCGAAATATATATTAAAATGTTAAGTTACTTAGTATTTTTATTGAGTGTGTGGTTTGTGTCATGTCAATATTTAAATTTGGACGAAGGTAAGCAAGTTTTATATGCTTTTTGTTTCAACGTACTTATCTCGTAAACTAACAAAGCGATTTTGGAAATTCTTTTTTAAATACTTAGCTTGGTTATTACGAAAGCTCAATTCGTTAGTCAAATTATCATACTCGTTTTATTTTTACATAATTCATATAATTCAACATTTTTTTTTAACTGACACCCTCTTGATATTTGCGTAGACATCGACGTACATGTACCTGTACATGTCAACAGCCTTTAACAGTCACTATTAGACGTACCCTAACAGGTTTTTTTTTAAAAAAGACAACGCCATCACTAGGAATAAATCCCGTGTCGCGGACTTTACAAACATGTAAGAAACGGACACAAAGAACACCCAGACTCAGAACAATAATTTATAGATCACACAAAGTGTTGTCCCATGTGGGGTTTGAACCCGTAATACTCAGCGCAGTAGACAGTTATCGTGGTAACTGTGTAAGCTTTACACTGTTACGATGACTGTCATGTCTATTACGTCCCCAAGCGGGGTGTGAAATAGCATCTCACAAGGCCACTATAGTGTGGGTCACCATACAGCGTTGTCTGCATTTGCAACGAGTATGGTGACTAAAACTTTTGGATTCTATTCATGCTTTCCATCAGGCAGAGTAGAGTCACTTTGGTAAGCTCTTAATATATACAGAAAAAAAAGATGACTCCAGCACTATGAATAAATCCTGTGTCGCGGGTGACTTTACAAACATACAAGAAACGGACACAAAGAACACCCAGATCCAGAACAACAATTTATAGATCGCACAAAGTGTTGTCCCATGTGGGGTTTGAACACACTCAGCGTAGTAGAAAGCGGTGTGGTGACCACTTAAGCCACTAGACCAACCGTGCAGTTAGTGCAGGGTTTGACCTAAAGTACCATACTGGCTTTGGCCAGGGGGTGGTTAAATGATTTATGTCAATTTTCTCTACTCTGTGCATCACCGTTGTCCTGCGTAATTTGTTTCCTTAATCGACCCTAATCCCCCATGAGATGAACAAAGTGATAACCCGTATTCTTGATCTATCACCACATGAATTATTATTATTATCACTTATAAACGTTTTGATAATGTTAATAGGTTCTCGGTGCTCTTGGAATGGGGTCCAGGGTATTTGTGTGAAGGCGCACAGATGCCTCAGTGCTGTCAAAGATATTGAGAATAAAATATACCCACCTGTAAGTATTATATATAACATATTATCTCTTGTCCGTAGCTCTGACTGTGTGTATACCATTTGTAGTGGTAAAAAATAGCGTATGTCTATCCTGAGGAATCTCCATGCCAAATTTTTTTTAAAATAGATTTAGTGATTTAGCGTTTGACAGACGGAAAACTTAATGGTAAAATTGACAACCTCTCATAGACGCCTGGTATCCCAATGACACCAGTATGTTGCCTTTCGTCCATCTCTTCCCTTCTGCCAAAGTTAAGGGGGAAAATTAGAGCTTCTGCAATTCCTGTAACTTCTGTTTATTTTTTTCCTTTTTCTATGCCATAATTTGTTTCGGGTATATTTTCATTGGATTTATCCTGAAAATCTGTAAAAATTACAGCCTTATTTGTGCGTTTTTATTTCAGATTTGTACATTTGAAGGGAATATCGCTATCATTTGTTGCACTGACTGCAAGCTGATCCCCGATACGAGGTAAATTTAAACTTTCTCTGTAGTATATACTAAGCTTAATTAATTGAAATCTCACACGATCAGATTTTTTGTATTATTTACATTTTTTTCTGATTCCAACTGCATTTTGATGCTTTGTAGCCAGAGCATTGTTATTTGATAAGGTATTTTATTTAGATCTTGCGATGGTACATTACGTTTCATAGTCAAAAGTTTAGATATATTTTGAAACGTGTTAGTATGTATGTACTATACAGTAAGTATATTTGGGGTGACATCCGCATACAGCGCAAGCAAAAATACATACCACAGCGTAAGACACATCGAACTACGAAGTAATGAACTACGAAGCAACTACTAATCCTGAATCGCGATATAGAAATTCTCACAGCGATTAGTATATAGGCAACATCCCAATATAATTGTTAGGTCGCGGCCGGCCAGGCATGATCACCCCGCCTGGTCGGAAGACCCTCAGTTTGTGTCGGAGGGATATGACACCCGTCCTTTAAAAACATATATCATCAACAGTTGTTTCTATTCTTTTGCTGGACTTCTTTTCTACGTTCTAAGTTTACTATTCCGTGTGGTGACGGATTGAGAATACAGAGTTTCGCTACGTCAACACAAAGAGAAGGAAAACATGACTCAACCTCTATACTGTATACACAAAATTTTAAGCGAGTTACTCTACTAGACAACTCGTGCTGGCCTTGGATGTCACCGTTTTACGACAAAAAAGACATACGCTCCCGAACTTAACGGTTCGGTTTTTTCTTCCTGTGCCAATCAGTGAAAACCTGGAACTCTATCAGCGCATGTATTTCCTATTTCTATCCCACTATTATCCCGAATCCTTTAATCAGAATGTGAGAAACCATTTTACTCGAGAGAGAGTCACTGAGAAGTCACTTTGGTTATCTTTTATAAAAAAAGACTGAAAAAAGAAGGAGGTTCTTAATTCAATTGTCTTTTTTATGTTACTGACTAATTTCTGTTGACTAATTTTGAAGGAAAAAATCACCCTTAAGGAGAGAAAATTAAATAATAACGAATTCAGTTTTTACAATTGATCATGCAGTAGACACATTCAAATTGCTGTTGAGTTTGATACTTTTTTTAAAGTTAAATATAATACATTCTCCTTTGTGAAGTTAATAACAATAATAATGATGACTTAAAAAACCAGACACACAACGCCATCTAGTCCCAAACTAAGCAGAGCTTGTACTATGGGCACTAGACAACTGATATATGTAAATACATACATACTTTTTTTTTGGTAAATACATACATGTTGTACATAGAAAACACCTAAACTTCGAAACAAATGTTTGTAAATCATACAATTTGGTCCGACCCGGGAATCGAATCCGAGACCTTAAGCACAGCAGTCGCATTCACTACCACTGCGTAACCGAGGCATCCATGTTGAGAATGAGAATTCCTGTGAGTCTTTACAAACATTTTTTTTTAAAAAAAAGACAATTCATGCACTTGGAATCTTGGAATATAATTGTGCTGCGCTAGACTTTACAAGCATACAAATAACGCATGTAAAAACACCTTGTCTAAAAAATCACACAAAGTATTGTCCAATGTGGGATAAACCCCACAACACTTAGTCCAGTAGCGACGTGGTGACCGCTTAAACTGTTATGTCATCTGTGTGATTAAAGTGAAGTTTGTAAAATGTTAATAAAAAATTAATATAAAACCCACATTAAATATACGAAGGTCATTTGCCTCGAGTAAAACTTGTTATAAATTATAGATTTTTTATCATACTACAAAAACAGTGGCGAAATAATTGTTGATAAAAATATTGTCAACAATTTTTTTTCTTTTAAAAGACAATGCCCGCACTAGGAATAAATCCTGTGTCGCGGCGGACTTTACAAACATACAAGAAACGGACACAAAGAACACTCAGACTCAGAACAACAATTGTAGATCACACAAAGTGTTGTTTCATGTGGGGTTTAAACCCACAACACTCAGCGTAGTAGAGAGCGGCGTGGCGACCGCTTAATCCACTACGACACCCATGTCTACATACTAATGTTTTTATTTAAAACCTAAACATTTTGTAAGTTTTTTGCAATTGTGTCCTAGACCTGAGTGAGTCTAAAAACAAGATAAATTATAAAAGAAACTGTTTTTATTTAATTGATATTGTACTTCTTATTTTTTTTGTCTGTTCGGAATTCCCCGGATATCATCCGCTAATTATGTCGGAGTCGAATCGACCAAAAACAAAACTGTCTCTTGTACTTGTAGTCGGGGAACCAAGAGAATTACCACGTACCTCGGGCCACCTACAGCAGATGACCCACTCCTGTAAATGCCATCTGTCATCTGTGATCTTCGGCACCTGAGTAGCCAGAGTTACCTTGCCCGCTGTCAGGCCTAGCGGGCTGGGAGAGTTCGAAACCTCTACTGGTCTCGCTCTGATATCTCTTTCGTAAGTATAACTTGCTTACGAAAAGACACGGCGGAGTTAAACACGCTCTCACGCTCCGTGTCATGACTACAATCATGTTACCGATTTTGTACTCCCAACATCAATCCAAACGGTGTTGCCACGTAACTTGAAGCTGAAAATACAGTTTCTTCATATTTATTTATTTTGTAATTATATTTTTTTTTTATATCAAGAACCTGCTAAAATGACTCCACTCCGCCTGATCGAAAGCATGAATAAAATCCGAGAGTTATGGCCACCATAATGTATGGTGAGTATGGTGACCAACACTACGGCGGTCTAGTGAGATGCTTTTCCACACCCCGCTTGGGGACGTAAAAGGCATGACAGTCATCGTGGCAGTGTAAGGTTTTAACAGTTACTACCATAACTATAACCCCTGCATCAATAGGCCTCCGGTCTCGCACTCACCAACGAAACACGACGGCATGGATGATATATTTTTATATATTTGGTCAAAAAGTATGGCAAAAAATGTGCCTCATTGGTTTAACGGTAAGCAACTGCTGAACAAGAGGTCTTGATTTCGATTCCGGGATCAGAGTATGAAAAAAAAAACTATAGTTTATAACAAGTTTTACTTGGGGCAAATGACCTTCGTATAATTAAAGTGTTTTTATGTTATTTTTTGTTATAGTTTAAGCGATCACCACGGGTGTCAATTGTAAAAACTGAATTCTGCATTATATAGAGTGGGCTATGACTTAGTTAACATATGAAAAACATATATAAAAGTCATTTGATATATTATAAAAATTGTTTATTGACAAGAAAGCTAATTAGTTGGACTTGATTTTTTTACAAATTACTTTGTCGAAATTTTAAAATACTCGTCAGCAAAGAGACCGTGGGATCGTCGACATCTCTTCGCTGATTTTTTCTTTTAGCTGACATAGTGTATTTAGTTTATTGATGTAGACACAATTCTTCAAATAACCCTATAAAAAGAAGTCTGTTGGGGTTAGATCTGGACTTCTGGGTGACCATAGAATGTCGCCTAGCACGGAAAACAGCTTTTTCGAAAACACGTCTTTGACCACCGGCAGGGGCTCATTGAATATGTGACAAGTGGCTCCGTCTTGCTGAAACCATGTGTTACGATTGTAGTCAGCAAATTCTAGGAGCATCGGTCCCAAGAACTGCCGTAACATGTTTGTGCGGGATCTTCAATTCAAACGTTAATGAATTCTTGACCCTATATAATTTTCTACCCTTATATATCCGTGATATTTTCCTTCAATATTAGGCAACAGAAACGTTACCTTCTTCTCATTCCTCTCCTTTTTTCAAAGTTTCAAAGATAAAGAACGTTTTACGGGGTTCATCACCATCATAATCAACAGCTTTTAACAGTCCACTGCTGGACATAAACTTCCTTCGAAAGGAGGTTTTGACCTCACTTTTATGGGGCTGTTATGTACATATAAATATATGATGATGATGCTTCTGTTTGTTTCTGTTTCCTCCTTCTCACAATTAACGGGACAGTTCTTCGACATGACCAGGGGGTGGTCAGGCTAAAGATCGACGGCTATGCGTGATCTCCAAGGCACGGAGGTTAACATCCGAGCTCTCGAACTCCGGGCTTTCATTAAATATTTCTATGATCTGGAAAAATCAATAACCCTTTTTTTCGCCGACCTGATAAATTTTACTATTCTTTACATTACTGTTGTAATGCGTTTACTCTGACGATATTCACGGGATGACTAGAGGTGATGACACTATGTATTCTTCATCAGTCGCCTTACACAATTTATCTCAGCGGCTTTTCACTTTGAGCCATTTATACCAAATAACGTTTGAATGGAATGGATTTATAGTAAGCAAGTGATAAGTATGTATAAGTACGAGCAATAAATAAGAAGAAATATTTATCTTTCCTTACAATAAAATTCTAAGAAAACGGTATGCGGGGAGGAAATTAGCAAAAGTTAGTCATACTTAAATTTTACTATTACATATATACATTAAAATCCCGGAGCCCAAATTCCCGCTTCCCCTGACTCTAAGCGAAGACTCCTAAGATCCTAACGTGCTTGTGACTCTGGACTTGCAGGTGTCCATGAGCGACGGTAATCACTTGCCATCAGGTACTCCATCTGCTCGTTTGTCCTTCTATACTATATTAAATAAAATAAAATACTATAGATATGTATACACGTATAGTATTCTTTAAACTTAGGTTTAGTTAAATTTAATTAGTTAGTAGTTAGTTAGTTAAGTAGCAACTTAGTTAATTTTAAATTTAATTAAACTAATTTTTTTTCAGGCTGTTGTTGTTCAATGATAAGTTAGGTATTCTAACCAAAAGTGGCACTAGTAAAGCAAAAGACCGTAAGTTAAAATTTGATTTCTTTCTTCCAGTGCACATGGTATGATCAAAAAATAAAACAATTTATATTAATCCTTAGTTACGTCGTTCCCTTCAAAATAGTGACACCTTCCCTGTCTGACACAATGTACTTATGCTATGCTGTGAAGTTTTTTCAATCGTCAAAATACTTCTGGAATGGACTTTTGGATATTGCCATGAACTCCTTTAGCGATGCAGCCTTAATCTCCTCAATCGTCATAAATCTTGGTCCTTTCATTGACCTTTTCAGTTTTAAGAAGACAAAGTTCCAGGGGAACAAGTCTGAAAAATAGTCTGACGATAGTATTATTTTTGACATGGTGCAAAAGTCATGAATTTGCTTTTCGCATTTCTGATCTTTTTTTTCTTATTGATTCATTCAAACACCGCATTACCTCACGGCCATACTCTTTGTTTACCGTGTGACCTTGTGGTATGAATTCTTGCACAATGACAGTAATAAAAAAAACATCGTAATTCAAATTTCAACTGAAATAACAAAAAAATATGTATCTTTATTTTTTTTTGTCAACATTATTATTAATTAAAAATTACATAGAAATAGAAAAATAGAAAAAAGAGGTAGAAATAGTACGAATGTTAAGTACGTGATAGATAGTATGAAACGTAGCACACATGACGCGCTTTCGCGCCTGCGCACGTCTCATTTAACGGTTTTATTCCACGCACTTTTTCCACGAATTTTTTCTTACGGTTTTACTATCACATTTTTTTCAGTTCGGTCCCGCAGCAAAATCCCTATCCCCTCCAAGCCTGCCGTAAGGAACTTCGTTCCAAAAAATTGAGGACAAAACTTTCACATTCGAACGAACTTGATGTGCCTTTGTCGCTCTTGGTACCACATCATGGCCATATTCATGATTAACCACCCTTTTGAGCTGATCAGGTTCTTCACTGACGCCGTTGACATGAGCTGGTTGAAATTTGTGCGATACTAAATAATTTTGTAACGAGTTTAGTTGACACACGTGCCATATCCAAAACGTACGTTATAATTGATGCCGTGCGTCAAACGATATGTTAATATCAACAGCTACTTCCCTAGCCCTTTTTCGATGATTGTACATCACAATTTCTGACCCTTTCTTGTATCTCTGTATGTTCAACGATTTTTGATGTGTTAGGGTATCCGGTGCGAGGTACATCGTTATCATTTTCTTGGACCTCTTAGAATAATTTATGCTACCTGTAAACTATCAATGCAAAAAAAATCATCAAATGTACAAAGTGCACAAAATTTTAAAAGACACTTTGCTTTTTGATCACACCTACACTAAGGTCATACTGATTGTATGGATAACGTAGTAGTTAAGCTATCACCTTGACATTTTCTACTGTGCTGAGTGTTGTAGGTTTAAACCCCACATGAGACAACACTGTGTAAACCAGAAATTGTTGTTCTGAGTCTGGTTGTTCTTTTTGTCCGTATTATATATGATAAAGTCGCTTGCTATACAGGAACATTCTTAATGTGTGTGTTGTATACAAAAAAATAGTAAAATATGTAAATAATGATACTTTAACAAAGACAAGGTGGCCGGACAACTCGTCTGCTCAGTTTACCATAGTTGATCTTTGAATATAATTTTCTAAAATACTATTATGTGTGTATTTATTTGATTATATAAAAACAACATGTTTTTGGTATACAAAATAAAAATAAATTATACGTTTACATAATAAAAACTTTAGTATACTCGTATGTATTATACATAACATGTTTCATCGGGAATTATAAGAATCAGAGTTGAAAATATTTAAAAAGGTATTAATTTTTAAATGAATAGTTTTTTTAAATTCTTTTTATTGATCATGTACAACCTTTAACCATCCACAGCTATAGGAATCTTTTTAGCAAGAAAGTTTTGGCGTGTTGGTTTTGGATGAAAACTGAACCAAAAATCTCTAGTATAGCAGTTAATGTCAACCACTATCTCAGTCTAAGTCAATCACTATATGTCTATGGGTAGCGGTGGTCACTTATCATTAAGTGTCTCATTTAGCCCCAATGTCTTAAAAACCTCGCTGGCCAGACAGACAGGTATAGGGTTACGTATCAAGATTTCCTCCTATTCTCTTGTTGATCTGTTTGTCATGGTATGGTTATTAAGTTAATTGAACAAGTCACATGACAAGCTGTTACACTAGAATGATATTATTATTCCAGAATGCTTGGAATTTATCCACCACCTGGATTATCCCTGCAAGAAATATCGCCCGCCAAAAGAGTATGTTAAAAATCTGGACCCAGTGAAAGGATGTACTACTTTGGAGGAAGTAGAGCCAAAGTATGCCTATGGAGGTGGTGCATCTGGTGGCGTGGACGCTAAGAGAGGACAATACCCTCACATGGTAACTATTTTCCCTGTTTTTTTTCAAAGTTTCGTCACGTTCACTTTAGCTTTTATCCAAGAGCCTCAGATTAGAGTGTTTTTTCCTAATATACTAAATGTTTAAGGGCTTAATACTCAACCTTTCCGTTACTTTTTACTGACTGGATAAACCATCTGAATACTGGAGGCTCAAAGGGTAGTGATGCTTTTGTTACTCTTGACTTCCAGGTGTCCATGAGTGACGGTAATCACTTACCATCAAATATGATCCATATGCTTGTCGTTCGCTGCTACTATAACATTCTAGGAACATTCAGAGTTTTGTTCAGCCTCATTGAGACTTGTTTTCAATATGCGAAGAACTCACATTTATAAGATTTCTTACCTAAAAATTAAACTATTGCAGGCCTTGCTGGGCTATGGAGACTCCTTTAAAACAGCAGATTGGGTCTGTGGAGGGAGTGTAATCAGTGAAAGATTTATCCTTACTGCAGGACACTGCTTATATAGTACTAGACTGTAAGTATAATATAACTCATCATCATCTGTACCTTTTTGTGTCTTCTTTACCAGATCCAGAATGACTTCTGCGTGGAGTACTGTTTTTAGTTTTGCGATGGATCCATGTAGTATTTGCTTTTTTTTCTATCTTGAGAGCCTGCCAAAGTGACTCTGCTCTGCCTGATGGAAAGCATGAATAGAATCCAAGAGTTGTGGTCACGATACTCATTGCAAATCTAGACAATGCAGTATGGTGACCCATACAATGGCGGCCTTGTGAAATGCTTTTCCACACCCCGTTTGGGGACGTAAAAGGCATTACAGTCATCGTAACAGTGTAAGGCTTACACAGTTACCACGATAACCGTCACCACTGCAACAATGGGCCTCCGGTCTCGCACTCATCAACGAAACACGACAGCACGGATGCTAGCCGGTCGAGCCGGCCTGTTCGTGCTAAAAGCAGTGTGGCTCTACTTCCTATGAAACTTGCTGTATTGCTACAATGAATGGAAGTATTTACATTTTATCATAATCTCAGCTTAAAAATGTCCACTATTGGATATAGGCTTCCATAAAGGCTCTTCCGTACATTGGGTGATGTGTTGCCGACATAGAACAGCTTCCTGTGACCGTTCTCAAGTCTTCGGGTCATTTTGTCACCATTTTTTGTCTTTACCTGTTTAGAAATATATCAGAGATCAGTCAAACAAACTATGAACTGTTCGATTACCAGATAGTTTTGTCCCATGTAACTTAATAAACTACCCTCAACTAGTTTCGAATTTACAAATTTTTAAACTAGTTTTTATGCTTCTGGTTTTAAAATTCATTTTGCCACCGAGTCCCAAGATCAAGAGCATTCCAATGTAACGTTAACCATATTGGTAAACGCCCACAGAGTTTTCTAAACTCAACTTCTTATAAGGCGCTTTTATTTTAAGGGTTTTGTTTTCGTATTTTGTCTGAATGAATTTTGATACTAAAGATATTGTTATTGTCTGTCACAAAAACCAAACTGTCCTCGCATAGTTATTTTGAAAGAAAAATCAAAATGGCGGATTTTTGGCATATAAATTAAATAAATCATATTAAGTCTAGTAGAAAGAGCCTGTACTCGTCGACAAACATATTAATTTGCTTACTACATATATGTTATTGGAAAAGTACACCTAGATACAGAACAAAAGGACATGTTTATCATACAATTGTTCGTCTTTGTGGCGACTTTCACATTTAGCACAAACAAAAATATACAACAGCGCCATCTAGTGAAGACACATCGAACTATGAAGTATAATAATGAACTACGAAGCAACTACTAATCCTGTATCGTGAAATACTTGTAGAGATTCGCAGATTGCAATTAGCATATATACAACATCCCAACGTCAACCGTTGGGGAGTGGCCCGCCAGGCATGATCACCTTGCCTGGTCGGAGGATCCTCCCTTTGTGTCAGGGGGACACGACAACCTTTCCCTCCACAATATAATATATGTAGTACGATTTCATCCGCATGCAATTTCTTTTATAATTTCAAAATTCTAAAATGTAAGTAAGATTTTTCCTGTAACATCAGCTATCTGTCAGTAAAAGTCCCGTCGCAATCGGTCCAGCCGTTCCAGAGATAGACAGACAGACAGACAAAAATTGTAAAAAATATTACTTTGGTGTATGTTTTGTATATATATTCATATCATCATCGTCATTATCATCAACAGCCTTTTACAGTGCACTGCTGGACGTGGGCCTCTCCTTAGAAAGGAGGTTTTGCTCTACTATACTACACTGGACAGACGGGTTGGAATAGGGTTTGTTTCAAGTTTTCCTTCCCTTTGTAATGAAGTTTTCCTGAATAGTTTCTTCCCTTAGTCACCTCTTACGACACCCACAGGATGAATAGGGGTGGTAACACTATATATTCGTAATCCATCGCATGTAGTAAAAAGCGATAACCTAGATGGGTTATATATTACATAGCTAAAGCTAGTCACACTACTAGGAGATATATATATCTCCATATAACCCATTTGGCTTAAAGTTCAGGATCACTAACCACTAGACCAATAGACCCGTCATGATGCATCAAATAATTCTGGATAACTTTTCTATCTTCCTCAGAGGTCCAGTGAAATACATAGCCTTGGGTCTTCTGAAGCGTTCAGATCCTGAGGAATACTGGCAGGTGTATAATGTTCAAAGAATATTCCGCCATCCACAATACAATCCACCGTCTAAGTACCACGACATCGCATTACTGGAAACTGATAGAATGTAAGTCATGTCATGTCAAGTCATGTTTGTGTAAGTCATAACCGTACTTTAAGAGAGTACTCTAAGAAAGAGATACGTGAGACTGGAGCTATGACCTCGGCTCCACTGGAAATTGCTATTAATAATCTCATAAATACACGAGTGGTGTAGATATTTATGCAGCTACCTCGCTCGCTACTACACTGAGTATTGTTGGTAGATCCCACTGGGGATAACACTTTACGTAATCCACAAATAACGTTTCTGTATTTTGATCTTGTATTCGTTTCATGTGTGTTTGTGAAGTTTCTCGCGACATTGGATATATTCCTAGGGTGGAAGCTGTCTTTTCGTTAAAAAAGTTTTTTCTGCTTTTTATCTCAGGAATGTAAACTTATCTCAGGAATATAGGGAGAAAACAAACAGACAGGTAGCCTGATGAGAAAGGATAATCTGCCTCAGTGGCTCAGCGTATGCGACTACTGTGCTTGAGGTCTCGGGTTCGATTCCCGACTCAGACCAAATGTTTGTATGATTTGTAAATATTTGTTTGGGAGATTGGGTGTGTTCTGTGTATAATATGTATGTATTTACAGAAAAAAAGTATATATGTATTTATATCCGTTATCTAGAACCCATACTATAAGCTCTGCTTAGTTTGGGACTAGATGGCGCTGTTTATTATCGCCAATATTTTAGTCTTAATAAGCACATGACCTTCTTTTCTATGACCTCCATATCTAGAGACAATTGGCGGAAAAATCATGATTTTTCTACTATGAAGACCAAATTGGGGAAGCCAAACAAACTTCTTAAACTTTGTCAATGTCGAGTAAAGGAACCAACCAAATTATGTAACTCATACTATGCTTTCCAGAATTGCCTTTAACTCCGAAGTCCGTCCAGCATGTCTCCATGTCGATGATAAGCCAGACACCTACGCGTTTGCAACTGGATGGGGAGCTCTTGGACATAAAAAAGAGTTGGCAGATGTCTTGCAAACAGTTAGTATCATTACATCTGCTAGTTTTATCATCATCATCTTGTACACTACCCTCTTATTCTGTTATGTTCAGGGGCTGGATTAATTTTGGAGAAGTGTTGACGTCGGCCTTAACGCTCCTTCAAAATGAATTAAAAGTATTCCGATAGTAAAAAGTATTTTTCTATACACACTGTTTGTCTTGGATGAGAACTAACTGAACCAAAGATCTTTGGCTTAGCAACTAAAGTCAACCAGTACATCAACAGATCAATAAAGAAGACCAAATCCAAAGGCATTGTATCAAACAGTTTCACAGTAAATCGGTGTAAAGTAACCCGTTTGTTATTTATAATGAGTGAATAAGTTTACCAAACCGCAGTTACTTTCCTCATCCTAAATCTGGGGCATAGATCTTGAATTGTAAGTGTCTAGGGGTAGCGGTGATCAATTACCATCAGGTAGCTTATTCAGTCTTAATTCCTTAAAAATACTTTGCAGTAATTATCTAAGTAATGAATAATCTGCTTCTCCTGTGTCCTTTCTAGAACTTGAACTTCGCCAACGCTTCGTTCTTTGTGTAAACAGTTCTGCTCTGGAATGCACTCCCACTAGAAGTTAGGATGTCCACTAACCATTACTCGTTTGAAAGCCTTCTTGAGATACTAGAGTTACCTATATTACTAATAGTTTATAAAGCCTAGGTATCTATGTCTGAGTATTTGTAATTGTTACTTTATGTCAATTGTTAATGTTTCTAGACAATTATAACCTCGACGTACGTTTTTCTTTGTTGACGGTTTGGAAAATCCCTTCGGATCTCCGGCTCCTCAGGAACGCAGAAGCTAGGATTATGCGGTGTTTCCACTAAAAAAACACCCCGACAGCCAATTTCAGACGTCCTACTCTGAAGTGGACCCGAACCATATTAACCTCGATGTACCTGATTATCCCTTTACTCTCCAAAAGTTGCCTGGTAGAGAATGCTCAGAGAATTAAGTTTGCCGATGTACATAATTGCGTAAAATTGTAAATAAATAAGTTATTTTTATTATCTCTTTCCTAGGTGATGCTGCATAGATTTGATGCAGAGGAGTGCTCACTGCAGTATCCCCCGCACAGACATTTGCTGGATGGCTTCAATAACAATACACAAATGTGTTACGGAGATAGAATGGACACACTCATTCCAACAGATACCTGCGGAGTAAGTAGTTTAGAATAAACATTTAAAACTGTATTATCGATCTTAATATGATGATAATCATTGTATGTTTTATCCCTTAATTTTCTACCACAGAAGTGATTTTTTTTTTCTCCGAATTTGAATGGCATCAATTGGAAAGTAGATTTCGTATGATTTCATTCAAAATGTGGAAAAAAAATACAGTCTGCGACTGTGATACATTTTTATTGAGACTGTTTTTATTTCTACTCCCAGTAGACGTACTAAAGGGTTTGGTAAGATTAATTCACACTGATTCGATCGTCATGGTGACATGTTCCGCGTTGCAATTTGCACGCATTGAAGTCTTCGTTCGTTGTCGTTGTGATTGAGAGCAAGTTCATTCATTCATTTATTCTTTTAAAAGACAACACCCTCTCTAGGAATAAATCCTGTGTCGTGGGGGACTTTACAAACATACAAGAAACGGACACAAAGAACACCCAGATTCAGAACAACAATTTATGGATCACACAAAGTGTTGTCTCATGTGGGATTTGAACCCACAACACTCAGCGCAGTAGAGGGCGGCATGGCGACCGCGTAAACCACTAGGCCAACCGTGCAGTGCAGTATTTGAAATAAGCTCACACTAGGCTCTCTGGTCAATTTTAGTTAAAATATTAATTTTCATCAGGGAGATAGCGGTGGTCCTCTTCAATCGTATCAACACGAAGAGTGTGTGTTCACAATCCTGGGGGTGACATCATACGGGAGACAATGTGGGCTGAGTGGCGGAACTGGCATGTACACTCGTGTCAGTGCTTATCTGGCCTGGATTGAATATATCGTTTGGCCTTAGTTTAACAAATAATAAAGTTTAGAAAAATGTGCAAATTTATATTGTAATATAGTTTACTTGGTGAAAAACTTCAGATGAAGAGGTACAATAAATAAAAAGAATATTTTTATGTAATGCTTCTACTTTACCATCTCCCCTTCTCCCCTTCTCCTGTCTTATCTTCTTGTAATTTCTGCAGTTGTTTCACCAGATTTTTTTTTGAAGATACACTCTTTCTTGTCAGTTTTTCACTGTCCACTGCTGAACAAAGGTCTTCCCCAAGATGTACCAACTATCGTGGTTTTGGGCAATCCACATTCCTCCGCCATCCTTCTGCCAGTCGTCGGTCCATTGTACTGAAGGACACCCTACACTACGTTTAAGCCAATCGCGACTATCGGTTCGTCTGGAGACATGACCGGGTCACTTCCAGTTCAGCGTACTGATTCTCCGTGTGATGTCAGTTGTTCCAGCTCCTGCATTACAACTTAACTAATTTAATATATACGAAGAAGAATTTATGTGAATACGAATTAGATACAAACTAACTGATTATCATATCTAAGGCTAATAAGTAATAATTATCTTATATCTTTTCGTGATGCTGGTTTTGTCATATTTTTTATCTGTAATAAAACATGCTTTGTCTGTGGTTAAGTAATTGTTACATTACGATTGGGCAAACGCCGTGTAGGGCGCCCTGTGGCGCTATGGACCGACGACTCAAAGAAGGTGGCTGGCAGCGGATGGATGCGAATTGCCCAAGGCCGGGATGGTTGGCGTTCCTTGGGGGAGACCTTCGTTCGGGGTGCTGGGCTAGAAAACCTCCACGTGGTGCACCCTGGTAACGTTGGCGATGGTGTTCATCACTGCCAACGGCTAATATTCTAGCACGAAGAGGAAACCATTTTCTTCGGAAATTCGACCGAGACTTGGTCCAACAGAGCGGGCGTGTTCGTCGGATCCTCTGTTGGTTCTTCGCTCTTCGGAGCATTGAGGAGGAAAACCTCGGTAAAAAATCACGATGGTGGGACCCTTTCAAGGGTCGAAGTTCCTCCGTTCAGCGGTGGAAAAGTAAGACGGGCTCGGTGTGCACTTACACTGCCACCGAGCAGGCATCAGGAGACGTAGTCTCCCTGCCGCCGTCGACATATCGTAGTCCCGAGTTGGAGTCTCGCGACTCCAATCGAGAGCGAGGGTCTTGGCTTAGCTGCCTGGACTGCGAGGAAGAAAACCTCTATAAAAATTACCCCGAATCCCGTGTTCTGGTGCGTGACCAGGGGATGCATGGCTGATGGGTAGTTCAGTCGTAAGCGCACTCCCAGCCGAGGCACCTGCGGACCCCTCGGTTGGGCATAAATTTACGCTTGCCCGGGTATTGGGGATCTCTGCCCGGGTCGACCTTTGTTCTCCCCATCTCGTGGGTTCAAATATGGAATCATTATTAATTAAAAACAAAAATAATACAGACGAAAAGAAGGAGAAGAAAAACAGAGGGGGAAAGGGTGCAAGAGCGGACGACTTCTCTTCCAACGAAGAGGAAACATTGGCTAGCACACCTATCTCAGTGGGGCTCCCAGAAGTCATTATGACTGCTGGGAGCCGAAGAACATCGGAGCGACTACGTTCCAAGTCTACCGCGGGTGGAAGCTCTAGTGTGAGGACGGACGTGCTGGACTTCATGGAGACGGAGCTGTGTGACAGCCGAAAACGCGGACGCTCCAGGGATGAGGAGAGCGATACATCCCAGGAGATGCTACCTCCTAAGGTAGCAAGCAGCCGCAGAGGGAGGTCACGAACCCCGATCTCGGCTCCGTCAGGCTCCGTCTTCTGCAAGGCGGAAGCCTATAGACGGCTCAGGGCAGACGGCGAAATCTTGGCGGAGGAGGAGATTGCGGATCTCCTGCTAAAAATAAAGGAGCCGATGGTGGGGGATTCAGTTCCTCAAACACCATCGTCCATGCAGGAGAGAGCGAATGCGGCGGTGGCCATCATACACAAAGTGGCCACCAAGTCGAGTAACCTTAAGGGCTCCTTTGTGAAAGCCCTTAAGGACTCCTCTTCCGCTATTGCGGGGGTCGTGGATACCCTCATCGGGGACGTGGCTCGGCTCCAGGCGGCCAACGATCGCCTGACGGGGCAAGTGGCTGAGCTCAGCGCTCAGTTCGCCCAATTCCGGGCGCATCGCCCGACAGAGGACCCGGTCACGTCCCCGTCTCAGTCTGCCCCCTCTTCCAGCCTCGGTGGCATTCCTGATGCCCATCTGCGCCAAATAACCGATGCAGTATAGCGCATGATGGACGGGCGTCTGGCTGGCCTGGAGGCAAGGCTGCCACCAGCTCCTGTTGTCCGGCCGCCGCTTGCGGGCCATAAAGCGGGGGTTGCATCGGGGTCAGCATCGCTTCCCGTTGCGACCGGTCGCGTGTCCTACGCGGCGGCGGCAGCAGTTTCTGCTGCTCCTGCAACTGCTCCGAGGGCACGGCAGGCGGCCAAGGCAGCAGCCCGGACGCCCGCACCGAGGTCAGGGCCCAAAACAGCGGCAAAGACTGGGGCGGAGTTCCCTCCGCTCCCCACTCCAACCGCTGTATCTGGCACCTCAACAAGTGCTCCCTCCACATCTGCCCCTTCCACGGATGGTTGGCAGGTAGTCGGGGGGGCTAAGAAGTCCCGAAAGCGGTGTAAGAAGGCTGCACAAATAGCAGCCTCTACCCCGCAGGCGCCATCGGCTGCAGTGGCTGCCACAAAGACGCCGCGCAAACCACAGGCGCCTAAAAGCGCGGCCGTGGTAGTCACCGTGTCACCGGAGGCAGCTAGCAGCGGGCTGTCCTACGCGGCAATTTTCAAAAGGGCCCGGGACAGTCTCGCTCACGATTTCGGGACAGTAGGTGTCAGAATGCGCCTCGCCCAAACGGGAGCTCGAGTCCTCGAGTTCCCTGGGGCTGAAGGTGCTAAGACGGCGGACACAATTGCCGAGAAGCTGCGAGGTATGTTTACGGCTACGGATGGTGTCAAGATCGCCAGGCCCACCAAGTGCGCAGAATTGCGCATTTCGGGCCTGGACGACTCCATAACGACCGAGGATGTCCGCGTTGCAGTAAGAGAGAAGACGGGTTGCAACGCGGACAACATTAGGGTCGGCACCATCCGCCCCGGTCCAGGAGGACTTGGCGCAGTGTGGGTCAGCTGTCCCGTAGCGTCGGCCAAAATGTTGGGCGACGCTGGCAGGTTGCTCATCGGTTTCGTGAGCGCTAGGATCACAGTCCTGGCGGCGAGACCGATGAGGTGTTACAAGTGCCTGGCATCGGGACACACACGCGCCAAGTGCGTTAGTTGTTTCGACTGCAGCGGGTTATGTTTCCGCTGCGGTCGACCGGGGCACAAGGCAGCTGAATGCTCTGCCGCCCCTCACTGCCCGGCGTGTGCGGCGGGTGACAAGCCCGCCAATCACCAAATTGGGCAGGGAGGCTGTAAACCTCCCTACAATTCTCGGCAAGCGTCGGGGGCTAGCCAATCGACCCAGGCTGTCTCTGATGTCGTCCGCATGTCGGCATCGTTGCCCATGGAGGAGGTTGTAGAGACGGTCGAGTAATGGCCCAAGTCTCCAACCTCCTGGTCCAGACGAACCTGAACCACTGTGCCGCGGCGCAGGACCTTTTCCTGCAAACCATGGCACAGTGGTCGATCGGTGTTGCCGTAGCCGCGGAACCCTATTATGTTCCTCCCCGTCCAAACTGGTTGGGTGACCGGGACGGTTCCGTGGCAGTCGTCGGCTCCACGGCGGCTCATTCTCCGCCCTTGTCGCTAAGAGACAAGGGCACTGGATATGTTGCTGCCGAGTGGGGGGGGATCACTGTATATGGTGTATACTTCTCCCCCAACCGGAGTTTGAACGACTTCGAGGTTTTCCTTAACAACCTGGAAACCTCGATGCGGCGTCTAACGTCTGGGCACGTCTTAGTGCTGGGGGACTTCAACGCAAAGTCCATTGCGTGGGGTTCCCCCAGGACGGACGCTAGGGGCGAGGCCGTAGAGGAGTGGGCGGCCTCGGTGGGCCTCTGTTTACTAAACAGGGGCTCCACCAACACGTGTGTGCGACAGCAGGGAGGGTCGATAGTGGACCTTTCGTTCGCTACCCCTGCCCTCGCCGCACGAGTAAGGAACTGGCGTGTCCTGGAAGAGGTTGAGACGCTCTCGGACCATCTTTATATCCGATTTGAGCTCTCCCGGTCCCAGGACGCCAGTAGGGGTCACGCGGCGCGGCGTTCTTCTCGCTTTCCGCGGTGGGCTGTAGCCAAATTAAATAGGGACCTACTAGAGGAGGCGGCCATTATTCACTCTTGGCTGTCTCCGCAAGCCCCGACCGAGGAGGTCGACATGGGGGCTGGTCGCTTCTGCGATGCCATTGCGCAGATATGTGATGCGGCCATGCCCCGCATCCGAGGTTGCCGGCCTCCACGGAAGGAGGTTTACTGGTGGTCCCAGGAGTTGGCGGACCTCCGTGCGGCCTGTACTCGTGCCCGGAGGTCCTACACCCGTAGTCGGCGGCGACACCGCGAAGAAGGCGGGGAGGACCAGCTTCATGAGGAGTACCGAGAGGCGCGGAAAACTCTGAAGCTGGCCATAAGCCGCGCCAAAGAAATTAAGAGAAAGGAGATGCTGGAGGGTCTCGATCGTGACCCCTGGGGTCGCCCATATCGTGCGGCGCGACAAAAGCTCCGCACCTCGGGCCCCCCCCTTACAGAGACACTCCAGCCCAGCTTCCTGCAGGAAGTGGTCGAGGGCCTTTTCCCGCAGCGGGTGGAGCACACACCCCCGTCGATGACCTTCGTGGTCGGAGACGACGGGGGGAACGAGGACGATGTTCCGCCCGTCAGGGAATCGGAGGTAGGGGCGGTTGTTCTACGGATCCGCTCTAAGAACACCGCCCCCGGGCCGGACGGGATACCTGCCCGAGTGCTAGCCCGAGCCCTCGAACACATGTCGGACCGCCTCAGGGAGGTCCTGGATGCTAGTTTGGCGTCCGCACGCTTCCCTGAGTGCTGGAAAAGCGGAAAGCTGGTCCTATTGAGGAAGCCGGGACGGCCAACCGAATCGGTAACGGCCTATAGGCCCATCGTGTTGCTGGACGAGGCGGGTAAACTGTTTGAGAGGATACTCTCTGCCCGCATCGTCCGGCACCTCCGCGAGGTGGGCCCCGATCTGTCGGACGCCCAATTTGGTTTTCGGGCGGGGCGTTCGACGGTCGATGCCGTGCTGCGCCTGAGGGCCGTTACCGAAGAGGCGGTGAGCTGTGGCGGCGTGCTGTTGGCGGTGTCGTTAGACATCGCCAACGCATTTAATAGTCTGCCATTTAGCTGCATCAGGGAAGCACTCCACTACCACGGGGTGCCAAAGTACCTGAGGCGGCTTGTGGCAGACTATCTTGAGGAGCGTACCGTCATGTACGAGGATCGAGACGGTGTTCTAAGGCGGCGGCTCATGTCGTGCGGTGTTCCACAGGGGTCTGTCCTCGGACCACTCCTGTGGAACATGGGATACGACTGGGCCCTTCGAGGTCGTCTTCCCCCCGGGCTGGGCGTACTTTGTTACGCAGATGACACATTGATCACGGCCCGGGGGATGAACTTTCAAGAGGCGTCGCGCCTGGCCACCACGGGTGTCTCTCTGGTGGTTGAGCGAATTGAGGCGCTGGGTTTGCGGGTGGCCCTGGACAAGACGGTGGCCCTTTTGTTCCATGGGCCCCGTCGTGGTCCACCCTCCGGCGCCTCCATCGTGGTCAATTCGGTCCTCGTACCGGTTCAGGCCCAGATGAAGTATCTGGGCCTGATCCTCGACGGCAGGTGGCTCTTCGACGAGCACTTCCGACAGCTTTCTCCAAAGCTGGTCGGTGCTGCTTCTGCCCTTGGGCGACTTTTGCCCAATCTGGGTGGAGCTAGCGTCGCGACAAGACGGCTATACACGGGGGTTGTCCGGTCAATGGCGCTGTATGGTGCACCGGTGTGGGCGGCGGCTCTGACCGCCCAGAATAGGGCTCGCCTCTGGCGCCCTCAGAGGATATTGGCGGTTAGAGCCATACGCGGTTACCGCACCGTATCGACGGAGGCGGCGTGCGCCTTGGCCGGAACTCCTCCGTGGGATTTGGAGGCGGAAGTGCTCGCCGAAGTTTATCGGCGGACGGCTGACTTCCGGGCGGGTAGCGGCATACAGCCCCCGCCCGAAGAGATACGCGAGTGGCGAGAGGCCGCTCGTCGAGCCACGATGGCTCGTTGGTCGTCCCGGCTGGAGGCTCCACGTGCTGGTTTTGCCGCCGTGGAGGCTCTCCAGCCGGTCATCGCCGAGTGGGCGGGGCGGCAGCACGGGACCCTTTCCTTCCGACTAACGCAGGTCCTTTCTGGGCACGGTTGCTTCGGGAAGTACCTGCACTCGGTCGCCAGGAGGGAATTGAGTCCCGCCTGTCACCACTGCGATTGCAGTGAGGACTCGGCTCAGCACACGCTAGCGGTTTGTTCCGCCTGGGCGGCGCAGCGTGGGGTCCTCACTGCAGTTATTGGAGGAGATCTCTCGCTACCGGCCGTCATAAGCTCCATGGCCGGTAGCGACAGTTGTTTTACCGCGGTCGCAACCTTCTGCGAAGACGTAATTTCGCGGAAGGAGGCGGCGGAGAAGGCCCGGGAGGACGATATCCACTCGGACCCAATTCGCCGTCGGCGAGCCGGGCGGCGGAGGCGCGCATACCAGCGCCTCATGCCGCCTTGAGTGTGGCCGCGGGTGGACGGGATGGGTTTTCCCCTCCATCCGCTATAATGGCCAGCTGCGAGGAGGCGACGTCCGCGTGTGCCGTACGTCGCCTAAAATAGAGAGTTTATCAGCAGATGGTGCCCGAGGTACCGGGCAGGCGCTAGGAGGGATCTGGATGTCGTAATAGCAGCGGTTCCCGGATCCCTCCTATCTCAAGCGCAGAGTGGCACACCGTGTGGTTTTAGTCGGTCCGATTCCGACACACCACCCCGCCGTAAACCCCGGTGGGGTGACGGCTCGAGGGGGTTTCCACACGTTAAAAAAAAAAAAAAAAAGACCTTCGTTCAGCAGTGGATGGCGATAGGTTGATTGATCCATAATTAGTATTATTATATTAAATATATATGTATTCTATCAGTCAGTCTAGTTATCATAGCACAAGCTCTGCTTAGTTTGAAACTAGACGATGTTGGTTTTAAATGTCCGAAATTTTATTTATGATTTAAATATTAAACAAAAATATATTATTTATTTTTTATGCACATAAAAACTGAAAAAGATGAACTTAATGCTGTAGGTATTTTTGCCAGTCGACCTTAGGCCGATGCAGAGCCTAAACAAGGTACGAGTATATGCATAGAAACTAAAATACGATTTTTTATACTAAACCTGTATTCATATACACACACATACACGTACATATAATATCTAATATGTACACAATATAGATCCTAGAAAGAGATAGTGTAAAATTAAGCTGGATTTGGTAGGGTGTTTTGGAAAAATTTTCACAATTGAATATGTAATGTTATCAATGTGAAAATGTAAACAACGGTAGACGTGCCGTTATAAATGTATTATGGAGGGAACGAGTGTCATACCCCTCCGACACAAAAGAGGATTCTTCGACCAGACGAGGTGATCATGCCTGGCGGGCCACGGCTCAACGGTTGATGTTGGGATGTTGTATATATGCTAATTGCTACGCGAATCTCTATTTCGCGATACAGGTTTAGTAGTTGCTTAGTAGTTCATCATATTACGTAGTTCAATGTATCTTCGCTAGATGGCGCTGTTACATATTCTTGTTTGTGCTATAATGTGGAATCGCCACAATATGAATAAATACAAATATATCATGTGTATAAAAGGTAACACATGATAATGTCTAGGGGATTTTACATTATTATACTTACATGGAATTGACACAAAGAACACCCAGACTCAGAACAACAATTAGCGATGTGAATCCACAACACTGCGGATAAGGTAACGGCGCAGTGACCGCACAGTTTAAAACACTAAGCCATTTTTGCAGGCAGTCGGTCAATTATATTCCTACTGCATTATGAGGGTCGTAATCTTGATCAAAGACCTGACCCTAATTATTGATTCCAAGATCAAATGCTAAATCTAGGTCCCAAGCATCAGACAGAAAGTCACAAGTATGATAATAATATTAACTTTATTGATTCTTAAGGGGTGCATAGGGTTCCCATCATCAATTCAGGGCTCCAAATCCATCTCACCTGCAAGTGGTGCATTTGCTGATCGACAAACAAAACATCCTGATTAGCGGCAATAGGTTCACAACTCATTACGTGGGACCAAAACATTGTCGAAAATTGGGCGTTTAATATACCTCTGCCTACCCCTTCGGAGAATGAGACGTGATTTTAGGTAAGTATGTATGTTATATACTCTTTATAATTTGTATTACGAATAGGAGGTCTCCTTATAAATATTTAATGCATGTCAAATGAGACTCAATCTTTAATAATGACAAGAATACAAAAGTTAATAAAAATGCTTAATATAGAAACGCAGTAAAACACCACAAGAACATATTAACAACTGCCTGGAATTAAAAGTTGAGGTCTTAACCCTCGTGCCGGAGAGCACGTAAAACCTCGATCCTGGTGGTGTTGGATAATGTTCCCATCGGATTGTGAGAAGGAAGGAATAGAGAGTGCACCTCTGTTGCACACACTTAAGGACTATAATATCTCTTGCAACTACGCAATCAACTATGATTGATCTCTATTGAGACTAGCCACGGAGGTCGAAATCGGCTGGTCGAAATCGTACATTATCAACACGTTCATCAGCTTCAGAACTTTTAAAAACAGGATTAATAATTACTTTGTAGTTCGACGAGTCTTCAGTAGATGGCGTAGTAGTATGTTTTTGTTGCGCTGTATGCGGAAGTGGTTGCGTTACTGTAACATGTGTTTTTGCTACGCCTCATTTTCGTACATAATCCACTGTTCATTTCTAATCTAATCTACCACTTTAACCAATATGCAAGTGTTTCACGTTGAATCTCTTTCAACAATCGCTAACGTCTGTATTCTCTTGTATTGTCGGCTGATATAGGTAGGCCAAGAATTCGTAATCATTTGATTATAAAAGCCCACGCGAACATGTTACTTGAGTTCTTGGGATCGGTGCTACTGGAGTTTGCTGGCTACAATTGTGACATATTCAACAACTTATCACACATATCACCACTTATCACACATCCAATGAGTCCCTGCCAGTGGTCTAAGATTAAGATATGTTTCCGGAAAAGCTGATTGCCAGACGAGGTGACATTCCATGACCACCCAGAAGTCCAGATCTATCCCCAGCAGACTTCTTTTTATGGGGTTATTTGAAGAATCGTGTCTACATAAATAAACCAAATACACTACGTCAACTAAAAGAAAAAATTAGCGAAGAGATGTCGGCCATCTCGCGCTCTCTACGCCGACGAGTATTTGAAAATATCAGTGCTCGCTTAGAAGAGTGCAAACGTTGAAACGGTGGTCATTTAGACAACATAATTTTTAAAAAATAATTTCAACTTACTAGCTTTCTTTCTTTCTAACAGTTTTTGTAATATATAAAATGGTTTTATTATACGATTTTTTCAAATGTTAACTAATTCGTGACCCACCCTATATTTTAGTTTAACCACGGCACTTAGTGTTGAAATGACGTCAAGCCATTCGTCAATTTTCTACTAACTTTTATGTTTGTAGAATATCAACTTGCCTAGGGGGCCTTCTCTTGAACGTCCTCCCTTTGGTAATCAAGATGGCGTATAACTGCCTGGCGTTTAAGAATTACATGAATAGCCATGTATTAAGTAAAATCCCACCGAGCCCAATAGCAGCCAAGTACCAATATTACCTTTTTCAAAAACAGGAAAATGTTTGCCTTCAGAGAAACTTAGATGAAGTAGCGCTTGTCGGTTAACTGATGTTAAAAGTTTAATATTTATGCATGTATGTTTAAGAGCTTTAAAAGAGACAACGACCAATTGTAGCCATGATCTCTTTTGCGAAGAATGCGGCAAATACGATTTTATGTGATTGCCACCGCCGATGGATACCTACAACTTAAAATTCTAATGTTAAGTGTTGCCGTCCTTTAAGTACTTTCTATAATCAGAAATGTTTTCTTTTTTTTTATTTATAACCTACCAAAGTGACTCTATTCTGCCTGATGGAAAGCGTGAATAGAATCCAAGAGCGGTGGTCGCCATACTCTCTGCGAATGATGTCAGTGTAATCTGGCGACCTGCGCTATGGCGTCCTAATGAGATGCTTTTTCACGCCCCGTTTAAAGGACCCGGGATCGTAGTGGAAGGGAAACACGTGCGCTGGTAATGAATTCCTTGGTTTGGGCTGTTGTTCCCTCAAAATATAGCTTGATATCTGTGACAGATGGTCACGAAGCCGACGAAGTGATCAAGCGATTATATTTTGAATCACCTATATTTTCATTCTTTACATGCCAGTTTTATCACAAATGAAGTGCAGTACAAGATTAATGTAAAAATTCACATCTAAAACATATTTCGTACATTCTAAAGTGATCAAATGACAACTATCACAGAGATTTAAGCTATTTGAAGAGGTATATAGTAGAAAGACATAAGAGTCACTTAATTAATAATCATCATCATCACCATCAGCCGGAAGACGTCTACTGCTGAACATAGGCCTGCTCCCTAGAATGCCACGCCGTATGACTGGACGCCAACTGCATTCATCGGTTCCCCGCGACTCGGACTATGTCGTTGGTCCATCTAGTGGAGGGCCTACCTACGCTTCGTCTTCCAGTATGCGGTCGTCACTCGACACCCTTTCTTCGCCAACGGCTGTCGGTCCTACGAGCGATGTGGCCTGCCAATTGCCACTTCAACTTGCTTATTCGAAGAGTTATGTCGGTAACCTTAGTTTAATTAATGATTGCTTCACACATTCCACACATGGCAAACGACCCCACGACCCAAATTTGGTAGAATACATATGTATGCTTAAATATTTCTTAATACATACACATTATAGATGATTATATTTCTTGGATTTTATTCATTCTTTCCATCAGGCAGAGTAGAGTCACTATGAAGGGCATTTAAAAAGAAATACCGACCCGAAGTCACTAAATTCCTTGAGTCACTGCAGTTGCAAAGAGATGTCGCCTCTATGGCTGTCCTCTATCGCCTTTATCATGGAGAGTATTCTGACGAACTATTCCAACTGATCCCATCCTCTCCGTTCCTCTACAGGACAACTCGTGCTGGCCTTGAAAGTTACCGTTTCAGAATGGTAGACATATGCTCCCGAACTAAACAGTTCGGCTCTTCCTTCCTGTGCAAATCAGTTAAAGTCTGGAATTCATTACCAGCGCACGTGTTTTCCTCCCACTAGGCCGCCATAGCGTGGGTCACCGTACTACACTGTCTTCATTCGTACTCACTGGAGTACGGCGACCACCGCTCTTGGATACTATTCATCCTGTTCATCAGGCAGCATAGAGTCACGTTGGTAGATTAACTTATAAAAAAAAAGTACATCCTGCTATATGTCCTGACAGGGTACCGAACCCACGACGGACTTAGTAATTACGGTCCAATTACTAGTCGAATAGGCTCGTCACTATTTTTTTTTTGTAAAAACCTGCCAAAATGACTCTACTCTGCTTGATTGAAAGCATGAATAGAATTCAAAAACTGTAGTCAAAATACTCACTGTCAATGCTGACAATGCAGTATGGTGACCCACACTATGTTGGCCTATTAAAATGTTTTTGTTTTCAAGTCTCTTGGGGACGTTAAAGGTAGACAGTCATCGTAGCATTGTATTGCATACACTTACCACGACAACTGTTATCCCTACAACAATGGGCCTCTGGTCTCACACTTATCAACGAAACACGTCAGCACGGATGCTGTCGCTTTAGGTTGATCTTCTGTGGGAGGGTAGTACTGCTCCGGTCGAACCGGTCAGTTCATGCTGTAATCAGCTCCACTACCTGGTAATTTATACCTTACGAGTCAGGTCTGTTATCATTAAAGAAACTTGTAACCAAAGGTATCAAATATATATAAAATACACGCTTAAGATGATAATTTAGTAAATATTTACAAAAAAATATAACTAACATTTGACCTTGTAATGTCTTGAATGACTAAAGTCGAGTTTTAAAGTTATCTCAAAAGCTTAGTATCAAAATAAAAAACAAATCTAGTCACTACTATTTCATTTAATGATGTACGCCTAGGTGATTTCGGCCACGACGGCCAGTCTCAACGTGGACCTGATAGCTACAATATTATAGCGCACTAGTGTATGCTCAAACACAGGCTCATCTTAAGTTTCCTCACTCTTATAATCTGATGGGCAGGTTATCCCACAAGATGTGACCGCAGCGACCCTTAAGCGGCGATTAGGGAGCTAACGACCTCTGCCGCGTCCCCTTCGTCGCCTCCTTCGAGCGGGATCGGCCCTTTCCCAATCAGTCAGGTGACACTCTGGTGCGGCCGGGGAGTGTCGGCTGGGGCGGGGCGCTGTTCTGCCTCTTACTGCGCAAGGCGATGGGAGGTGCGATAGCGTCTTGCCCCTGGGGCATGAGGTGCCCCAGATGTACCTGACTTGTGAGGTACGGCAGGGAGGACTCTAGAAGCCGCTCTATCCCACAAGAGCGGGGAGAGATCAGGCAGAAGACAAACAGCTGTACGTGCTCTCCGAGGTAAGACTTCAACTCTAAGGCTCCGTGCTGTTAGTAAGTATTTTTGTAACCGGAAAAATCTCTATAAACACTTTTCGACACGACACGGGAATCGAACACGAGATCTCTTGATCGGGGCTCTCCTACGCTAAAGAACAGACAACGAGTTATTTTGTTTAATATACTCGTATATAGCATGACCGCCTCGGTGGTGTAGTGGTAGCGACTGCTGTGCTTGAGGTCTCACGTTCGATCCCCAGGTCGGGTTAAATGTTTGTATGTTCTACCAATATTAGTTTCGGAGTTGAGTGTTTTCTATGTCAAATGTAAATATTCATAATACAAAAAATAATATACATATATTAAATATTCTGTATAGAGAATGTAGACCATACTCGTAATGAATTTAGACAGTACAGTATTGTGATCCACACTCTAACGGCCTAGTGTGATGTTTTTTCACACCCCGCTTGAAGGTCCCAGGATCATAGTGGGTGGTTTTTAATTTCTAGATTAAAAGCCTGCCAAAGAGACTCTACTCTGCCTGATGGAAAGCATGAATAGAATCCAAAAGTTGTGGTCACTATACTCATTGCAGATGCAGACAATGTAGTATGGTGACCCACACTATGACGGCCTAGTGAGATGCTGTTCCGCGCCCTGCTTCTGTAAAAGCGTGACAGTCATCGTCACAGTCTAAGGTTCACACAGTTACCACGATAACTGTCACCCCTGCATCAATGGGCCTCATGGCCATCAATGGCCATCAATGCATGGCGACAACACGGATGTTGTCGCTTTATGTTGGTCTTCTGTGACAGGGTAGTATTATTCCGATCGCTGAAGCCAGCGTGGCTCTACTGCCTAGGAAGGTAAACACTTGCACTGGTAGCGCGTTCCAGGTTTTGACTGATTGGAAGAAAGAGCCAAACGTCTGAGTTTGAGAGCTTACTACCTTGCTAAAACGGTGTCTAAAGTTCTTACAGGAGCCATTTACAAAAACAAAAGTCCATACATAAGTGGACATCTCCTTTGATACGTTTCAAAAGTTTAAAATTAAAATCACGTTTTATTTCAAAATTTTTGACCGCTTTTTGACCGACAGGGACAGGTACTCTTGGATTCTATTTATACTTTCCATCAGGTAGAATAGAGTCACTTGGGCAGGCTCTTAAAATAAGATCCGGGTGTCGTAATAACAGTTGTTTTAGGATCCCTCGTGTTTCAGACGCAGAGTGGCACACCGTGTGATTTTAGACGGTCCGATTCCGACACATCACCCGGCCGTATAGCCTGGTGGGATGACGGCCCTAGGAGGTTTACACACGATAAAAAAAGGCTCTTGAAATAAAAAAAAGTACGACAATGAAAGTGTCTGTATATGGATCGATTGAGAAGCGTAAACATCATCACTAAAAGGTCAAGAACACATTCCTTGAACCGTCTAATGTTAAGTGCAAGCCGTCTTAGAAAAATAAAAACTGACAGAACGATAAATTTTTAGATTTACACACTCAAACACACATATACACATACACAACTACCAATAAAGTATTAGTAAACTTAATCAATTGAGTAAACATAGAAATTAGTTGGTAATTTCTAGGACGGATGGTTTAATGAATTAAGTGGTCGTCACACCGCTCTCTGTTGCCTCGAGTGTTGTGAGTTCAAACCCCCTCATACGAGACTACACTTCGTGTGTTGCACAAATTCTTACTCTGAGCTTGGATCTACTTTGTGTCTGTTTCTTGTATGTTTGCAAAGTGCCTCGCGATACAGGATATACTCATAATGTGGGCCTTGTCTTTAAAAAACAAAAAAAGTTTGTGGTCTCTTTCTAATATTTTATAATTGATTTGTTTTATTCAATATATTAAAATTACTACTGTCCTACTGTATAATCGCTATCGTATTGATAGCCTTGATACAGATTAAACTTAGTGTAATTAGACGCCATATTTGTTTCAAAGTGAAAGAATAATATCTATAAATTTCACGTAATAAAATGAATTTTGAACTGATTAACACCGAAGATGTTGAATTAATAATAATTTAATAATTTATTTGGTAGAGGTGCCACGCTGATTTCAGCAGGACGGGTCGCCTCGACCGGGGTAGTACTACCCTCGTATAAAAGACCTACCTAAAGCGACAGCATCCGTGCTGTCGTGTTTCGTTGGTGAGTGCGAGATCGGAGGTCATTGATGTAAGGTGACAGTTGTCGTGATACCTGTGTAAAACTTACACTGCCACGATGACTGTCATGCCTGTTATGTCCCCAAGCGTGGCGTGAAAAAGCATCTTACTAGGCCGCGATAGTGTGGGTCACCACACTGCATTGTCTACTGAGAGTGGTGACTACAACTCTTTTAATTTTATTTATGCTTTCCCTTAGGCAGAGTAGAGTCACTTTGGCAGGCTCTTTATGTAGAAAAAAAAAAGAATTAATATCTACGCTTACTTACTTTAGCTTAGCAACGTAAAATGTGTCTTGACCTCCAATATTACAATGTATCATATACTATTCTGTACAAGTTCAGACCAATTACGTAATTTGATCTCTTATATCTAGGCAACCTCATCTTTCCAGCGGTGTCTGGCTCGTTACATCGATTACCGCCCAATGAGTTGCGAAACATGCTCTTTTGACGGTTCAATCTTCTATTTTCTAGTGTTTCAAACGGATTGTCTAAATAATGATATCGTGAAAAAGTTTCACTGTTCAACAAAACTACGTGTAAAAGTCGCGAAAGTCTAAAAACAGTAATTCTCTATTCACTGTTACCGTTAGTCCCAGTGTCTTTTATGATATCTTACCTTCAGTGAATAAGAGTTCCTCTTCGTCCTTGATAGTTAGTGTCCATGTTTCGAGTCTGTACATGTGTAAGCCTTACACTGTCACGACGACTGTCATGCCTTTTACGTCCCCAAGCGGGGTGTGAAAAAGCATCTAACAAGGCCGCCATAGTGTGGGTCACCATACTGCATTGTCTACATTTACAATGAGTGTAGTGACCACAACTTTTGGATTCTATTTATGCTTTCCATCAGGCAAAGCAGAGTCACTTTGGCAGGCTCTTAATATAGAAAAAAAATGCCGAACCACAAGCTACGTTAATACATGTATAAAAAGTGTATATAATTGTTAACATTGAAACTAGAAAATATAATTTTCCGTCATATTTTTGTTATTGTGTCTCTTTTTTTAATTATGCCCAGCAGTGGACTGTTAATGATGTCTTCGTAGTTTTTTAAAGTAATAATTTAGTTCTTACTAATTATGCGTACATTTTTCCTTGTTCATATATTCACTCACGACTACATCCGCTAAGAGGCAAACAGAGACATATTAGACGCCCACATTATACTGCCTATAATTTAGTTATGTTATATAGGTAATACAGGGTGGGCTATGAATTGAAACATTTGAAAAAATCGTATAAAGAAACTGTTTGATATACTATAAAAAATGTTTATTTACAAGAAAGCTATATAGTTGAAATTTATTTTTTAAAAATTACATCGTCTAAATGGCCACCGTTTCGACCTCTGCACTTGTTTAAGTGAGAATCGAAATTTTCGAATACTCGTCGGCAAAGAGACCGTGAGATCGCCAACATCTCTTTACAGATTTTTTCTTTTAGTTGACGTAGTGTATTTGATTTGTTGATGTAGACACGATTCCTCAAATAACTTCATAAAAATAAGTCTGCTGGGGACAGATCTCAACTTCTGGGCGGCCAAAGAAATCGCCTCGTCTGGAAATCAGTTTTTCCAGAAACATGTCTCTGCACCGACAGGGATTTAAGTAGCATCGGTTCCAAGAACTCCCGTAATATATTTGCGAGGGATGTTACATTCAAATGTTAACGAATTCTTGACCCACCCTATACTATAGATTTATCTGCATGTAGGTTTGTGTTCAGTTTTCCTTTATTTGTAGTGCTATTAGTTGTTCTGCGTAATTTACTCCTTGAGTGGGCTGCTACAAAACTCACAGAATAAAGGTGAAGGTAATCCGTCATCATGTGGTCAACAGTAGTGGTGAGTTAAGAATACTACAATTTTCACCAGGTAGTAGAGCCACGCTGATTTCAGCATGAACGGGTCGGCTCGTCCGGGGTAGTACAGAAGACAGACCTAAAGCGACAGCATCCGTGTTGTCGTGTTTCGTTGATACAGGGGTGACAGTTGTCGTGTAAATGTGTGTAATACAATGCCACGATGACTCACATGTCTTTTAGGTCCCCAAAAGAGGCGTAAAAAATCGTAATAGGCCGCCATAGTGTGGGTCACCATACTGCATTGTCAGCATTCACAATGAGTATGGTGACTATGGTGTTTCCGGCCACGGCGGTCAGTCTTAACGGAGACCAGTTGCGTCGTGATCTCCCAAACCTGAGCATCCTCTGGAGAGTTTCCATTGCGGAGAACTGCGTAGACGGTTAGTTTTGCGAAAATATTGAATAAAAGAATAATTCCCCGATAAAATTTTTAATATAAATCCAGGACAACATATGTCTATCTGTAACGGTTGCCTCGCTACAACCTTTTTGAAGGTAAATAATTTTTTTCACGCAGTATAATATTAAGCTACGGGCGATAGGGGAGGGGATACAGACAATGTTACGTGGGTCAATTAAATACAATATATGGTATGAGTTTTCTTTCCTAAACCCAATTGCGATCCGGTCCATCGCAATGTTACTTATCTTTCTCCTTTTTTTCTTAAAAATAGCTCTTACACTTTTAAGATATTCTATGTAGCGTAAAACACAAACACTCAGACTCAGAACAACAGTTCGTGGATCACACACATTGTTGTCTCATGATGGAATGGACCCCACAACATTCAGAGCAGTAGCGAATGGTAAGATGACATCTCAAACCACTAAGGGGTCGTCCTTACAGTCAATATGTAGTATTGCAAAGACTGCGGCTGAATTTCTGCCTCATGACAACCTCCAATGGGAATGAAATCATGGTCAGACGTGACAAGGAAATATAAGTGGGACATACATGATGTTAAGTTGCCAGTTAACTCATCATATTACTAATATGCATATCTTATATTAGAATTCATCTAAATTATACCTTTTAAGAATTTATGAGTCATTTTACCTGTAAAACTGGTTTTTCTTCTGCGTAAATCTTGAGAAATATTACATTTATTGTTAACGTGCTTATTTACTACTTATGGTCTGCGATTTAACTCTCGTGATGATTTCTAACCTTTAAGACGATGAACTTCCACACAAACTTTAGTGGAAGTCGCCATATCACTCAACCAGTCATGTCAGGATCTCATGTCCCTCCAACACAAAGGGAAGATCCTCCGATCAGGCGAGGTGATCATGCCTGGCGGGTCACGGCCCAACGGTTGATGTTGGGATGTTGTATATATGCTAATTGCCACGCGAATTTCTATTTCGCGATACAGGATAAGTAGTTGCTTCGTAGTTCATTACATTCATACGTTTCGTTCATACTTAGTTGTTCGATGTAGCTAGATGGTGCTAGATCATTTTTGAGTAACTTCAACGGTTTAGACAGCCAGCCGACAGTATGCCAAGACAACTCTCAGAGGCCAGATTTTTTTCGACTTCATTGACATGTATCGTTATATTACGACCAAAATTACATAAAATCGTTACAAATTCTAAGCTATGTGTTATTCCGAAGTATAACCTATGTTACTGTAAAGTTTCATCCAAATCCGTCGAGTAGTTTTTTCGTGAAAGAGTAACAAACATCCATACAAACTTTCGTGTTTATAATATTAGTAGGATGACTCACAGTAGATAACAAAGTTAGAAATCAAATTCAATATAATAACAACAGAACTTTTCCTTAAAAGTAATTAATAATACTAATCAAACTTTGGTAATAAAAAATGTAATTTATGAATATGACACCTAATTGGTATATTTGTGCACTGGACATTTCAGAATAGCCTACATCGATCACATATGTCGCCATCTACACATTCTGGATCATCTGCACATGCTTCATAAGTGTCTCAATTTCGCAGTGGTAGCGTATTCGACTGCAGTGCTTGAGGTCTCGGGTTCAAATCCCGTGTTGAACTAAATGTTTGCATGATCTGCAAATATTTGTTTCGGAGTTTGGGTGTTTTCTATATATAATATGTATATATTTATAAGAAAAAAAGTATATGTATATGTATTTATATCAGTTGTCTAGTACCCATGTTATAAGCTCTGCTTAGTTTGGGACTAGATGAAGCTGTCTCAAATTTCTGACATATTTATTTATTTATGCGCCCGCCCACGACAGGATGAACACCAGATTCAGTCTTCATCAATGTCTTCTAAGTAAACTACGCAAGTTGTTGTTTGTGTTAGATATTTCAACTGGTTCTACTTTGTTTCCATTTTTCTCTTTAGACTGCACGTTTTTCCCTTGTTTTTCCTTATTGTTCTTTCTTTTACCTCTGATTGTTACTCTAAACTTAATTACTAACTTGGTGGTATTCTTTTTATCTTTCTTGTTTTTTTCATTTTCTTTTTCGTTATCTGCTTTCTTATAGATAGCCGAAAATCATTTATATTCGATTTTTATGTGACGTTGTAATTTCTCACCAAAAACAGTAAACAGCGCTCTCGACATGGCCTGGCGCCTCACTGACGAGCCGCGGTGCGTGATCCTGTAACTGCTCCTCGCACCGCTTTCACTTGTACTTTGATTCGAGAAGATTTATATTTGCTTAAATAGTACGAGCGTCCAGCGGTAGATGCCGTCCATCGTTACGGGACTTCTCCCTAACACCTCTTTAAATAAATCTTGGCATTCATTTTTACAATAATTATGGCCTAGAAATAAATTATAAGCGTTTATGAACAAGTAAAAAGAATACAGAATGTCACCAACCCTATTTATCTTATGGGTATCAAAAGCAGAGTAATGGATATACAGAACAACACAGCAATGCAATGAGGACGAAAACTTGACACAAATTCTACATCAATCCATCTGGCCAGAGTGATATAGTAGACCAATACCTGTTTTCTAAGGAAAAGTCTGTATCCAGCAGTGATATAGCAAATCTGTTGACGATAATGAAGTTCTGAACGTAAATGTATGTAGTTTGGATAGCGATACCGAGAGCCATATTGCTGAGTAAATTGTCTGGCTCGGTCGATGTGATTCTAAGGCCCTACAAAACCCTGGTGTTAAACCATTCTTCCGATGTTCTTATTGAGTGATTGATCTTATCCAGGATATTTTGAACTCCAGTTATTTCGCCAGAGATCGAAATTTGTCTAAGTTAGTCCGGTAAATTGACTGGATGTCGTAATAACAACTATTCCCGGATCCCTCCTATGTCAGGCGCAGAGTGACACACTGTGTGGTTTTAGTCGGTCCGATTCCGACACACCACCCCGCTGTAAACCCCGGTGGGGTGACGGCCCGTGGGGGTTTCCACACGTTAAAAAAAAGTCTGGTAAATCGAGTCGTTGTTGTAGTTTAAAACTAGCTTGTACTGTTTGTTTAGCTGTTACTGTTTTGCTTGTACAAGTGACGCTAATTATCACTATCACAGACTCTTGCCACTCATACGTTGCCACCAATAAAAGTCATCGTCATTTGACCAGTTGCTACTTTGTTACAAATACAATTACAAGCTCTTTTTGTTATTGGATACCACAATTGTCGTGGACACTAGAAGTAAGCAAACAGTTTGCCACATACTATTTACCACATATTACCTGCCACGAATTTTCTGCAACGTATTCTCTGTTAAGTGTGAATTAAGAGCTAGTGTTTTTAATATTTATACGTATATATTGTAACTTACAATTCTAGTTGACGATCTGGCGTTAGAGCGCTTGGTCGTTTATCATTCTTAGCATTTATATATTTTTTTAAATAAAGTTAAAATGTTAAAATATTTTATATTTTCGCTGTGTTTGTCTGTCTGTGTGATCTCTGTGACAGGTGAAGAAGGTATGTAATGTATACATATATATCATCATCATCATCATCTCAGCCAAAAGATATCCACTGCTGGACATAGGCCACCCTCAAGGTTCTCCACAACAGCCGGTTCCGTACCGCTCGCATCCAGCGCCTTCCTACGACCTTCGCCAGGTCGTCGGACCACCCTGTGGGAGACCTACCAACGCTGCATTGCCCAGTACATATATATATAAAAAAAAATGGGCCGTGTGGTCTAGTAGACTTGGTGATCCGAAACGCTAAGCTGAAGGTCGCGAGTTCGATTGCCAATCCCATAAAATAATTGTGTGAAAGACTCGGTCATGTCTATGTCTGAATGTGATTTTCCTATGACATGTGTGTATTATAAAAACATAAGTATATTTAGCAGTTATCTGGTTAAATCAGCACAGGCTCTGCCTAGTTTTAAAAGTTAAAATAAACAATCTGATAATCTAGTTTTCTGTTTTCCCTTCTTATCCGGAAGAGCTATCTTCAATTCTGCTAGTTCAGCACGAATATTTTTATCGTCTAGTATTTTATTGAATAGCCTGTGTGGTGACGGATTAAGAATACATAGTGTTACCACCCCTACTCATCCCGTGGGTGTCGTAAAAGGCGACTAAGGGAACCAAATATGCAAGACAACATCATTACAAAGAGAAGGAAAACTTGAAACAAACCCTATTCCAACCCGTCTGGCCAGCGAGGTATATTAGGCCAAAACCTCCTTGCTTAGGAGAGGCCTATGTCAAGCAGTGGACTGTAAAAGGCTGTTAATGATTTTATTGACTAAATTGGTTAAAAGTGTTATCAATAAATGTTCACCTGTTTTAATTGCCTCATTTAGTATATCATCAGGTCCATTTTTTCTGTCATTCTTCAAAGATTTTAGTTTTGTATAAATTTCTTGGTATTTACATCTTTGCTGGTATTCTCTTTTTGAAGTTGAGTCTCTATACGATGGTGTTTTGGTTGAGTACATATCTTTCTAAAATTCATTTGCTGTTTTAATTACTTCTGACCTTGTACAGTTTTTTTTTCTGTTCTGCTGTAAATGGGTGTATATTTTTAGTTGTTCTTAATTTTTTTTATCATTTTTTGTGCTTTTATCAGGAAATTAATCATCAGGAATGTATCAACATTGAAATATCTTTCAATAGTTAATTTCCTAAATTCTTTTTTGTTTTTCCTGAATGATATATAATGTGGGCCAAGAATTCGTTAACATTTGAATCTTACATCCCGCTCAAACATGTTACGGGAGTTCTTAGGACCAATGCTGCTGAAATTTGTTGACTATAATCGTAACACATGATTTCAACAAGACGGAGCCGCTTGTCACACACCCAATGAGTCCCAGCTAGTGGCCAAAAACATCTTTCCGAAAAAGTTGATTGCCAAACGAGGCGACATTCCATAGCCACCACGACCACAGAAGTCTAGATCTATACCCAGCAGACTTCTTTTCATAGGATTATTTGAGGAATCGTGTCTACATCAATAAACTGAAAACACTACTCGTATGTCAATTAAAAGAAAAACTCAGCGAAGTCTTGTGGTCTCTTTGCCGAAAATTTCGGTGCTCGCTTAGAAGAGTGCAAACGTCGAGACAATGGTCATTAAAGCAATGTAATTTCTTAAAAAATAAATTCAAACGAAGTAGTTTTCCTGTGAATAAACAATTTTGTGTAAATGGCTTTTTTATACGATTTTTCAAAGTTAACTATATATAATTTTAATTTGAATTCAATAAATAGATTTTTTCTGTTTTCTCTGTAATTACTATGTAGTTGTTTTTTTTTCTGTTAATTCATATTTCGTTTATAAGCAACTTTATCTTTTATAAGATAACAAGGTTTGTTTTCTACTTCTAATGATTCTTGAAAGTCAATTTTAAACTTTTTTTTTTTTTTTTTTTTTTTTACGTCTTTAGTGGAATAGGCGTTTGTCCTCTATCTCACCTGATGGAAAGTGCAGATGAAGACGAAGGTGGTACACGCCCATCCAAAAGATACCTGTTCACTCTACTCTTAAAGGCTCCAGAGTTCATGTCATCAGGAAACATAGACCCAGGCAGGTCGTTCCAAGTCTTGGCGACTCTCACCAAAAAAGAGCTGTCAAACCGTTTAGTTCGACTTTTGGGTATGTCAACAACGTGTGGATGAAATTTTTGCCTGCGCCTAGTAGTCCGATAAAGGAACGGAGATGGCTCAATCAGTTCGAAGAGAGCCTTCGAGCACTCTCCAAAGTGTATCCTATAAAAAACCGACAAGCTAGCAACACGACGACGATGCTCAAGGGTGTGCAGTCTGCTATTTGAGAGCTTTTCGTTATTAATTAGCCTACGGGCTCTTCGGTCAACTGAGTCCAAAGCTTCCAGGTGATATTTGGCTGCACCATCCAAGAGGTGGCTACAGTACTCCATGCAGGATCGAACTTGGGCTGTGTAAAGATTAAGCAGCTGTTCAGAGCTGAAGTACCGCCGAACCCTTGAAAGAATTGACAATTTCTTTGACGCCGCTTGTACCATAGACTCAATTTGTTGACCAAAGTTGAGGTTAGAGGTGATGGTAATACCTAGAAGCCTTAGATGGTTAGTAATCGGTAAGAATACACTTTCGAAAGTGGGTGTTAGATCGAAGGTACTCTTTTTCGCGGAGAAAAGACACGCCTGTGTTTTGGAAGGGTTGAACTGGACGAGATTGGCGTCACCCCAATCGGACACCCACTGTAATGTCACGTTCACCCGTTCAATCATGGACTCTCTCAAGGACCGTATTTCCTCTGGACTAGCTCGCGGGTTGGACATGTACCTCTCAATTACGGTGCTGTCATCGGCGTAGCTAATAATACCGGGTGTTAAAAGATCGTTTATGTGCAGCAGAAACAAGGTTGCAGAGAGAACAGATCCCTGAGGTACACCAGCATTGATTGCCATTAGATCGGAAGAGCAGCCATCCAAGACAACTCGAATCGACCGTTCCCTCAGGAAGTCACGTAACCAGTCGCAGAGCTCAGTAGGTATGCCGTATGCTGGCAGCTTACTAAGTAGTGCCTCGTGCCAGACCCGGTCAAAGGCCTTTGAGATGTCTAATGAAATGGCTATTGCTTCACCGTGACCCTCCAAGGCCTCGCTCCAAAGGTGGGTGGCATATATTAGCATATCTCCGGTCGAGCGTCCCTTGCGAAAACCATATTGGTTATCGCTGAGGAGCTCGTTTGCTTCAAGATATGTCAGGAGACGATTATTTAAGATACGCTCCATAACCTTACAGATTATAGAGGTGATCGCGATAGGTCTGTAATTGGCTGGGTCTGCACGGCTTCCTTTTTTCGGTATAGGCTGAACATTAGCAAGCTTCCAGGATCTCGGCACTTTGCCAGTTTCCAAAGAGAGTTGGAACAGACGAGTCAGAACCGGAGACAACTCGGGTGCACAACACTTCAGTACCACTGCTGGAATGTTATCGGGACCGCTGGCCTTATTAACGTCCAGGTTCAGCAAACATTTGAGTACCTCTTTTTGGTGGATTTTAACGGCGCTCATTTTGGGGCCAAACGGAGGTAACTGAGGTGGACACCTGCCGTTGCTGTCTAGACGAGAATACTCTGCGAAGAGATTGGCAAATAAATTTGCCTTCTCCTCAGCGCTGTGGGCCAGGGATCCGTCAGGTTTGTGCAGAGGGGGCAGTGAAGAGCGACAGAAGTTTTTCTCGACAGATTTGGCGAGGCTCCAGAAAGCTTTGCTTCCTGAGGGAAAGGAAGCTAACTTATCACCTATACGGCCAATGTGATCAAAACGAGCTTTTCTTATCGCTTTTTTACAGTTTTTAGCAGCTGCGTTGTATATTTTCTTCTTAGCCTGGAGATCCAAGGTCCCGCTTTTACGAGCGTCAACCCAAGATAAGTAGGCTTCACGCTTACGCTTTTCAGCTAGGAGGCATTCAGCATTAAACCACGGGCGGGCTTTGGTCTCAAGGGATACTTCAGCAAAAGGAATTGCTTTGAATACTTTTCGCGATTGCTTTTTTTAATTTTTCACAACACAACTATACGTCACTTATATCTTCAGTTACGTAGTAAGCAGGAAAAGTATTTCCGCTAGTCAACTGCTATCAGAGCGTAGTATTTGTTTTTGATATTTGAATATAGGTTTTTATTTTTGTTAGTGTAATCTCACAAGTCTATGATCGCTTGGGAAGGTAAACAAACATTTATACAAGATATTAATAATTTGAGATTAAATAATATTTAATTTAAGATAATAATATCATCAAGGTCAAGTTTATGTCAATAAGATGGAAAAATTCGTGTTGCTGAGCCAGGTGACACCTTGACATTATCATATCATCTGTTGTCCAAACTTCGAAACAATAATATTATTGACTTGGTGACATTTGTAACTTCGTCTGTCTCTATCAATTTCTTGTTTCTTCCTTCGAGTTTTTATCTCGAATTAAGTTGGTCGGTTTCAAGTCAATACGATACGGCTGAACTTCGATTTCTTATCCTGTTTGACATCACACCTTCGCAACTTCAATACACGGCGATTAATTAGATACGTAGAAAGACTTGTCAGAAGTTTTAGGACTTCAATTACCCGTAACCATCTTTAAAAATGTTCGTCTGCGTCACCAAAAGGAATGAATTTGCCCATTTTTTGCGCAATATTTTTCTTTGTTTCTCAATTCTTATTGTTCAAAGCGTGATGTTATAAAGCCCTCTTTGATAAATAGTAATGGTATGTTGGATAAATCCAACACTAAAAACATTTTTAAATTATAACCAGTACTTTTTGAGATTAGCACCAAAAATCAACCAAATTAACTTATCCACTCTTGTGTAGTATTACTTTACTAGACTGAAATATTCTAGCTAGGTAGTAGAGCCACGCTTATTTCAGCACGAGCGGGGCGGCTGCAGGCCGGGGCAGTAATCGCCAGCATCCGTGTTGTCGTGTTTCGTTAGTGAGTGTGAGACCGGAGGCCCATTGATCCAGGGGTGACGGTTATCGTGGTAACTGTGTAAGCCTTACACTGTGACGATGACTGTCATGCCTTTTACGTCCCCAAACGGGGTGTGAAAGGGCATCTCACATGGTCGCCATAGTGTGAGTCACTATGCTGCGTTGTCAGTATTTGCAATGAGTATGGTGACTGCAACTTTTGCATTCTATTCATGCTTTCCATCAGGCAGAGTAGAGTCACTTTGGCAGGTTCTTAATAAAAAAAATCTGGCTTCTGGAATACGTCACCAGTTTAAACTACCCTTGCCTTGAGTAGTGAGCAAGCAGGTGGAGTATTATACTAACAAATGGTTCGTCTATGAGTAAGGTTTCGTTAGTACCGCAGTTGGGAGTAAAAAGTAAAGAATTTTATCAAATGGTAAAAGGTCGAGGTCGAACAACCGAACAACGTTTGTAATGTTCGTACAGATATAATAATAGTGTTATGAATATTGAATAGTACACAAATAATCTCAATTTGTGGTAACAGCGGTTTGTGGACAAGATTTCAGTAGTTTTAAAGGTAACTTTAGTCCAGTATAAGTTGAACTATCATTGTTACAGACTTTTATACCATGAACATTCAACATGCATATTAGCTCATGTAGTTTTATGTAATCATTTTATTTAATTTTCAATTTTTATCTTCCCGCACTTCCATTCCTTTCCAACGACATCTAGTTACAAACTAAGCAGAGCTTGTGCTATGATAACTAGACTGACTGATAGAATATTCAAAATATTTTTCTTTTTTGTAAATACATGCATATTATACATAGAAAACACCCAAACTCCAAAACAAATATTTGTAGATCATACAAACATCGAACTCGAGACCTCAAGCACAGCACAGTTTAAGCATTCTTGAAATGCTTCCGTGCACAAACGGACATTAATAGAAAATAGCACTGAGAGGGCCATCACGGCATCCACAATCCTTCTTCTTAGAAAAGAGATTTTGGCCTACTCTACCATGCTGACCAGATTGGTTGTAATAAGGTTTGTTTCATATCTACCTTCTTTTTGTAATTTGCAGCAATTTGCAGCTTTGAACACCTCTTACGAAACCTATAGGATGAATAAGGATGGTGACACTCTGGTTTCTTAATCCATCACCACACAAAAGACAAAATTAAGCAATTGTTTCGTTGTTTTCACCATTAAACTTCTCAAATTCTATTACTCTTGAGTTGTTATCATATGCGTCATCTACCTCCTCACGCTCCGACGAAAAACGCCTGGGTGGTTATAACTTTTATATCAAACAGTTATATCCTCCGTTTCGATGTGGCATATTGTGGTTGCATTGATGATAAATGGAGAACAAAAGTGACGTGAGAAATAGAAAGAAATAAACTTTGAATTGTGTTGTATGCCGTGTCTTGTGAACTCAATAGATGCCAAAGATTTTGGAATTCTGATACATGTACAAATCAACTTAACAATTATATTTAGGTGATTGCTTAGTGGATTAATGATGGTGTAGCCACGCTAACTTCTACAATACTGAGTATTGTCGATTCAAATTCCACATGGGATAACACTTTGTGTGTTCAACAGATTGTTGTTCTGAGTCTGGGGTTTCTTTGTGTTGATTTCATGTATGTTTGAAAATCATTAGTGGTACCGAAATATTCCTAGTGTGGATGTTGTCTTTTTAACACATTGATTGCCGAAGTGCCGAGTGGTCGGCATGCAGCACGGCCGGTGCGTTACTTGCCAAAACAAAATAATTTATACAATAATGTGATTATTTTACAGAATGTGAATGGCTGGGACTCAAAGGCAAGTGCGTACCACCACGAAAGTGTCTGACCTCTCTTGATAAACGTGGAGACACACCACCAGTGAGTGACTTTTTTATCATTATCATCATCACATACAAATTATCATTTTACCATATCATCATTACAAGTAATAAATACTATATACCAAACCTTTCTTATACTGAAGTGCGCCTAACTCTTCTTTTCTATCATTAACAGCCTTTTACAGTTCACCGCTGGACATAGGCCTCTCCTTAGCAAGGAGGTTTTGGCCTACTATACCACACTGGCCAGACGGGTTGGAATAGGGTTTGTTTCAAGTTTTCCTTCTCTTTGTAATGATGTTGTCTTCTACACTTGGTCCCTTAGTCGTCTTTTACGACACCCACGGGATTAATAGAAGTGGTAACACTAAGTATTTTTAATCTGTCACCACACGCACAATATTTAGCATACGAGTATAATTGTAGTTATACACAATCTTTTACGTACCTGTGCCAATCTAAAATCGCTCGTTTCCAAGGAGTCTTATGAGGAATAAGTATAATTAAAAAAAATATAAAGAACACACAAAAGCAGGTTACAAACAATCGGCCAAACATACAAGTGAAACTACTAAAATCTTACTTAAAGACAAATTAACTAGTTACCCGATAAACATGTAAGTTCATTGGGCTTATTGCCGACGGTCATCACTTTAAACGGTCACTACTGGTGGTCGTTGGGACAAATTACATCTGTCATCTTCCATCTTACGCCCCACATTATATATAACTTTCATCACGCTACTCGTTCACTTCTGCTAGGCTGCGTGTGGCCCTTTTGCGAGCGAGGCGCTGCGTGGTTAACCTGCTAGCCACCTCCAAAGACTGCCACCGGCCACCACTGCTGCCACATCAATTAAAAAAATGTAAAAAAAATTCTCAACCAGTGGTGGGGAATGAACAGAATGGGGACTTTAACCTCACTCCATTAGCCGTGTGGAGGTAGATTAAGAATACAGAGTATATTACTCTTATTTATACTATAGATGTCATAAGAGGCGACTAAGAGAACAAACTATGTAGCACAGCTGAACAGCTTGGTATAGTAGGTGGCAAAAACATTTTTTCCAAGGAGAGGCCTCTTCATTCCTGGATATAAACATTAAACGCTATGGATATGATGATGCTGAAATTGTATGAAGATCTTAACTTAGACCTTACGTATTTTCAGGCCTGTCCTAGTAAAGGTGCAGAGGCCACTATTTGTTGCACTGACTGCGAGCTTGTCAATGATACCAAGTAAGATTTAGAATACATTACATGTAATAGTAATGATGACCGCCTAAGTTTCACACACGACAGTCTGTGCTGAAACTAGGTAGAATTTGCTCTACGGTATGCAGACTGCTGATAAATGTACTTATATATTTGTAAATACATATATATTTAAATAAATTACGTTCAGATATAGAACCACGTCCTCTGGCTTTTTTTTTATTTGAAAAACCTGCCAAAGTGACTACTCTGCCTGATGGAAGGCGTGAATAGAATCCGAGAATTATGGTCACCATATTATAGTATGGTGATCCACACTATGGCGGCCTAGTCAAATGCTTTATCACGCACCGCTTGGGACCGTAAAAGGCATGACAGTCATCGTGGCAGTGAAAGTTTTATACAGTTAGCATGATAACTGTCACAACTACATCAATGGGTTTCCGGTCTGGCACTTACCAACGAAACATGATGCTGTTGCTTTAGGTTGTTCTTCTGTGGGAGGCTAGTACTGCCTCGGACTATCAGCGTGGTTCTACTAACTACCAGTAGGTTGGTAGTAACCAAAATAGTGCTTACTTTTCCTTGTATCCATATTAAAGCAAACATGATCCACAAAAGCATCTCTTGGAACTCATGGAACCTTTATTGTTGTTATTATATGTGCTATTAAATTAAAAATTATGATAAATGTAAAAATGGCTTCAAAAGGATATAAGATCATATATATATACGTATTTTGTTTATCACAGTACAAGTCGTTAATTAAATACCCCACAAATTTATAACTAAAATTCATCACTAGATAGCGGTGCTTAGAAATTAAAACTACGCTAACAATTTTTCTTGAGTAACATTAAGTTAAATATCATCATCATCATCAACAGCCCTTTTCAGTCCACTGCTGGACATAGGCTTCTCCGTAGCAAGGAGGTTTTGGCCTACTGTACCACGCTGGCCAGATGAGTTCGAATAGGGTTTGTTTCAAGTTCTCCTTCTCTTTGTAATGATGTTGTCTTGTATACTTTGTTCCCTTAGTCGCCTTTTTCGATACCCACGGGATGAATAGAGGTGGTAACACTATGTATTTTTAAGCTGTTACCACACGGACAAAGACAGTACATACAATGTCAAATATATAGTGTATAAAGGATGGCGTTATTGCCAAGGGTAATCTCTTCTAGGTAACCTTACGACGTGTTAAAATGTTTTTAAGGGACAATAGTAGTTGACGGTGTAATGAGTTTTGATAAAGTATTTGCTAATATATAAACACATATTTACCGCAGTGTCCCTGAAAAATATCTTATCTATCTTTAATATTTGTTTCAGTAATTTCATAATGAGTCCCTCTTCGGGGGTATTTTGGAAAGATGGCCGAAAAGCGAGAGATGGTTTGTATTTTTTTTCAAATTATTCTTTAATAATACATGCGATATTCTTAATTCAGATAAAATCTGTGCAGAATTGTAATTTAATACTTTGTAAAGCAATGGTTGAGATTGACAGTAGTCATATTGACAACGTGTAGCATCTGACATCTCATATACCCACTGGCGGACAACCCTAGTACATAACACTGTACACACGAGTATTATAGATAACACACTCTCAACAAGATTAATAAGTCTCAATTCAACCACTGCTGAATGAAGATCTTCTCCAAGGATCGCTAACCGTCCCGGTCTTGAGCAAGCCGCATCCATCCGCTGCCAGCTACTTTCTTCAAGTCGTCAGTCCATGGACGCCCTACACTGCGTTTGCTTAATCATGAGCCGAAGTGCGCTAGGGAGATCTAGCACACTTCGGCTCCAGCGATCACCTATTCGTCTGAAGATATCATAAGCTCTTTTAGATTAACGAGCCTATCACTTATTAATCCAAAAAAGAAATAACAATAGTGATGGATATTATACATCACTTTTTAGATGTAAGCTCTTTATCAGCGGAATACTCCTATCCTATTTATTTCCTGCGAGTTTCTTGACCTATTGATATCCCACTTTCTTCATCACTTATTAATCTAGACCTTCTTCGTTTTCTCTTGCCTTCTATTTTTCCTTTCAGTAATATTCTGAAGAAGTTCTCGTGTCTTATCAAGTGGCAAATCATTTTATAACAGTAGCCAGTTTAGTGATTAAACCTAATCAGGAGTTTAACAGTCACATTAAGCTTCTAATTTTTCCAGCATGCCTCCAGTACTTAAAAGATCTTCCCAACAAGTGTGCCCAAGAAGGTTACTACACTGGACTTTCCAGATATCTGAATGAAGAGATGAAGTGTCATATTTTCAGTCTCTGGGGTATAGGAGGCGCACCACCAGAAGGAGTTGTACCTTCTGAAAATCCTTATGAGGTATTGATTATATTTCCACTACAATCAATCCAACTTTTGATTAATGGACGTAACCGGGCTAATAATACGGAGGTACAGCAGCACCATAAAATTAAAAAAATTGAACACAAATTTTACTCAACCTTAAATATCTCTTTCCCAAAGGGATGCCCACACCCAGCACTGGACATTTAAAAGCTATTGATGATGATGATGTTGACGACGTAGCTGCAATTTCACCAGTGTCGTGCAGACGCCACAGTCTATGGGTTTTCTAAAGAAATTTTCATGAATCATCTTTCCTAAGCCCTTCTATTATTATAAATGTAATGTGGCATCCGCGTCTTAGCTGATGACACTCAAATATTCTGATTTACTGATAATTTAACATAGATACCTGATACACCTCTTTCTACTTATTTGAAGACAAAATTTGATCACTTTTACCATGGAAATATGTCCATAGCTGGGTCCGTAGCTCTCATGGCAGTCCATAGCTGGGACTTCTGTGAATTAGAGAGAGAATTATTGAGTTTCTTTTCAGGCTTTGTTGGGATTCGGAAATGATCTGGAAACAGCAGATTGGTTGGCAGCCGGTGCTATTGTTAGTGAGACATTTATTCTGACTTCTGCACATGGAAATGCCAAGTTAGTATGGGATATTATTATATTACTACAAAGATGTGACATTATGCTGTAGACTTTCATGAGGGGTTATATAAATGATAATGATATGTAATCCATGTTACCAATATTATTTTATCTTAAATAAATAAATACTTGGGATATTCGGCACACTACGTCATCTAGTGTCAAACTAAGCAGAGCTCGTGCTGTGATAACTAGACTGACTGATAGAATACTTATATACTGGTTTTTTGTAAATACATACATATTTTACATAGAAAACACCCAAATTTCGAATCAAATATTTGCAGATCATACAAACATTTGGTCCAACCCGGGAATTGAACACCGCTGCGCCACTACCGCTGCGCCACCGAGGCAGCTATTTATTTTACATTATTATTATTATACATTCATTAAGAAAACAAAGATGAGTTACACATTTATAGACGTAACAATCGGTGATCTTATCGCTCACGGTAATCTCTTACAGTGAAGCTTTAGAGTGATAATAGTCGTTTGACAATATATGTTAAAAAAAAAACACATCTCGAACTTTTTCTATAGTATAGGAGGCAAGCGAACAGTGCTTACCGCCGCTCAAACACATCTGCTACTTAACAGTTACTTTTTTTTTATAGCAACCTACCAAAGTGACTCTATTCTGCCTGATGGAAAGCATGAATAGTATCCAAGAGCGGTGGTTGTCGTACTCACTGCGAATGAAGACAGTGCAGTATGGCGACACACGCTATGGCGGCCTAGTGAGGCTTTTTCACGTCCCGCTTAAAGGACCCGGGATCGTAGTGGTAATGAATTCCAGGCTTTAACTGATTCGCACAGGAATGAAGAGCCGAACCGTTTAGTTCGGGAGCGTATGTCTACCATTCTGAAACGGTGACTTTCAAGACCAGCATGATTTGTCCTGTAGAGGAACGGAGAGGATGGGATCACTTGGCAGAGTTCGTCAGAACACTCTCCATGATAAAGGCGATAGAAGACAGCCATAGTGGCGACATCTCTTCGCAACTGCAGAGACAAATTATACATTCTCGTCCTTAGAATCCCCACTTATCAAGAATCAGGGTAAAGAGTAAGACGGGATATTGAATTATAGTAACCATACTCATTTAGTTAAAACTAAGGAAAAGAATATCAAACAACTTTCTTTAAAGACGTGCTGTCACTCTAGTCAAGTTGATTCATGTACTGAAGCATGAGTCTCTGACTTTCCTTTGGCTACCCCTCCGGGAATATATGAGTAATTGTATGTAAGTTTCAAATGTTAACCTGCAGGGTACCAGGTGGTCTCCCGTTGAAGTTTGCTGCTTTGGGAGTGAAAAATCGCAAGGGTGACAAGAAGGATTGGCAAATTCATACAGTGAAGAAGATCTATAAACATCCTCAGTTCAACAATAGATACAACGACATTGCTTTAATAGAACTTCAAGAACCGTAAGTTTTCAGAAATACGTTTACTTTTAAGAAACTGTCCAAAACAGGAAACATATTGAAATTTCGTCATGATTTTGCCGCTGCCATTTTTCTGTCCAAAAGAACGAACGTCATATGAAATAAAACTACTTCTTCGAGATGAAAAAATGCCAGTACCTTGGACACACTATGTACAGAAACCCTTTATAATTAGCCTAGCCTTTAAAATTATGCGCATTCTGCATTAATTTTTTTTTAATGGTATTTAGTTCTTCAATAGTCGTTTGGTGACAAACTAAGAATGCAGAGCAACCGTCTAGGGAGCGAAGAGCACAGGACAATCATACTGCAAAGAGATGGAAAACTTGACATAAACACCTGAACCTACTTCCTAAGGAAAGTCCTACGACAGAGAGCGACAATAGTTGATAATGATGATGATTTCTTATTAGGTCATTGACAAATCTGCAGTATAATGTTAAAAGGTGATATCGGTTTGCAAAAGAACTTTGATTTTTAAAAACCCTGAAGTAAATTTGAAGGTTGTTTTTTACAGGATTACATTTAACAAGAATATCCTGCCAGCCTGTCTTCCAGAACCCGCTGAAGAGTTTGAAATTGAAAACGCAAAATTCAGCTCATGGAAAGATAAAACCACAAATGCTAACAGTTTCTTAGATACATCAAATATTGTAAGTGTCCTCAATCTTGTCCTGTCCTGGAGTATGCAGAAACGTTAAACCACTAGGTTCCCACTACTCTGACTCTATAGTTTTGTCAGCTATTGTAGTATTACTCCATTTCCTTACAGAGATCTGCAGTTTTCATTGCCCTAACTCTCTAATTCTGTTTTTTCCTTTATCCCAATTTGGTTTCCTTCTCTGTCTACCTGAAAACGATAACATTACAAAACATGAGTTAAAATCAGGCTAGCAGCTGGTCATAAAGACAATCAAGACAAAACCTTTTGTTACACATTGTGCCGACTTTAACTAAAGTTAGGAAAACCGGAGTAGCGAAAAGGATGATATGTAGTTTCTTTCCTCTGACTTTTGTTAACGCACGATTTCTGATTCACTGTCGCTGCTTCACTTGTAGAGATACCACTGAACCGATTACAGTAAACAAAACTATATGTTTTTAGGCAACAAAATACCTCATTTAATTAATTAACATTTTTACACTGCCACTACTGTAAGTCCTGTATAGCAGAATCAACGGTAGTGACGCACGAGCACATCAAGCTGTAACATTCAAGAAGTTCCAGAAGCAGCTAAACTGTTTTGAACCCGCAACTAAATTTTCCAGAAGTAAATTTGAGAAGTTGGATACGTAATAAAAATATGTAAAATAAATCAACATTTGTTGTTTAATTGTTTTTGTTGTAGGTGAATGTTCCAGAACTGACCGCAACTGAGTGTGATGCAAAAATTACGAAGTCGGCAGCGCCTATCCGTGCATCTTATGAAGAATTGTTACCAGAAAAAGTCAAGGCGGAATCACAACTTTGCTATGGGAACAAGGATGCTTGCTTGGTAAATTTATTATTAGTAAAGGACTGCCTAATTAGTCTAGCGGTTAGTGTATGTGACTGCGGATCAAAAGGTCTCGGGTTCGATTCCCAGATTCCCAGATTAATGGCACTGCTATCAGTCGCGAGTGAATACATTTTTTCATTGCTGTTTACCCGACTACGGTGAAGTGCTGACTGCATGGTTGGTCCAGTGGTTTAAGCGGTTGCAACGCCGCTCTCTACTGCACTGAGTGTTGTTCAAACCCCACATGGGACAACACTTTGTGTAATCCATAAATTGTTATTCCGAGTCTGGTTGTTCTTTGTGTCCGTTTCTTGTATGTTTTTAAAGTCCCCCGCGACACAGGATTTATTTCTAGTGCGGGCGTTGTATTCAAAAAAAAGAAAAGAAAAATAAGAAGTTAGAAGGAAGGGTAATAGTTTTAGCAGTCTATGTATGTTTGTGTGTTCCATCACAACGTCTAATCTACTTTCAATAAATAAGGCGTTGCATCAACCCGTCTATATAATAGGTCGAAACTTCCATTCGAAGGAGAGGTGTATGTCCAGCAGTGGACTATTAAAAGCTGAAGATGCTGATGATGATGCTGAAACTATGAAAATTTTATACTTTTTCTTGTTCTAATTGTAGAATATCATCGGTGGTCCTCTAGCAGTGACGACTCAGTACACTCGTTGTATGAACACTGTGATCGGTGTCCAAGCTTTTGGAGACAGTTGTGGCCCTGCTGTCTTTACAAAGGTTAAGCACTTCACCCCTTGGATTGAAAGCATCGTTTGGCCTTAAAACGCTGTGTTATTTTGTTAATAAATATATTTCGCTTTTTCATTAAATTGTCTTTTATTTACTATAGATTCTGATTTTAATTTATGATTTAGTAACAATTCAGATTTTTATGACGCTACCAGCTGTAAGATGCCTTGTTCCGCTGCGGCACATTGTGGTAGTATTGATGAGACATGAGGGAGAAAATGAAAAATTACAATCTTTGCAGTGAATTTTCTTTATTTTATTGCAACCTGCCAAATTGACTCTATTCTATCTGATGGAAAGTATGAATAGAATCGAAGAGCGGTGGTCACCGTACTCACTGCAAATGAAGACAGTGCAGTATGACGACCCACGCTATGGCGGCCTACTGAGATGTTTTTTCACGCCCCGTTTAAAGGGTTTGGGATCGTAGTGGAAGGGAAACGTAGTATATATTGTTCCAAAATTTCAGTTAATTCACTGTATTTGTAAATGTCAATAAGAGACCAGGCAAATAAGACCAGGTACTCCAAAACGTTTAGGACAAATTCAGACAGACATTTTTTTTACAAAAATATTTATGCTTGCAACGCTTGTATTGGATAAAGAAATAAATGTTAACTGGTTAGGTTTACAATATTTTCATCGATATTTTTGTTACATTTATACATTTTTTGCCCTTTTCTTATCTTTTGAGTGCCTCGATGGCGTAGCGGTAGCGAAAGTCACTGCTATGCTTGAGGTCTCGTGTGCGATTCGGTCGGACCAAGTGTTTATATGACTTGCAAATATTTGTTTCGGAATTTGGGTGTTTTCTATGTATTTACAACAAAAAAAGTATATAAGTATTCTATCAGTCAGTCTAGTTATCATAGTACAAGCTTTGCTTAGTTAATAGTTTCACTAGATGGCGTTGTGTGTTAATATCTGAAATATTTATTTTATTTATTTGTCTAATTGTCAGTTTAATTGACAGACTATTAAATGCGTTGGCGATGTCCAACGACACCGCCAACAGCACGCTGCCACAGCTCACCGCCTCTTCGGTAATGGCCCTCAGGCGCAGCACGACATCGACCGTCAAACGCCCCGCCCGAAAACCAAATTGGGCGTCCGACAGATCTGGGCCCACCTCGCAGAGGTGCCGGACGATACGGGCAGAGAGTATCCTTTCAAACAGTTTACCCGCCTCGTCCAGCAGCACGATGGGCCTATAGGCCGCTACTGAATCGGCTGGCCGTCCCGGTTTCCTTAATAGGACCAGCTTCCCGCTTTTCCAGCACTCAGGGAAGCGTCCGGACGCTAAGCTAGCGTCCAGGACCTCCCTGAGACGGTCCGACATGTGTTCGAGGGCGGTGACAACTGTCACCCCTGCATCAATGGACCTCCGGTCTCGCGCCACCATATTAATATTATTACGTAGTCTTGTCGTACATTTTAAATTTTTAATATAAAATATATTTGTAGGTTTTTGTAACCAACGGACCATTGGACTACAACATACAGTTGGAAAGACCAAGTAATTAATACTCGTAATATAAAAATATTTTTAGACATCTGACACACAACGCCATCTAGTTTCAAACTATGTAGAGTATTGATATGAAAGCTAGATTGTCTGATAGAATGCCTATTTATGTACTAATCCCCATTAGTAGTACTAGGGGTAATGGATATTAAGAGACTTCAAAAGTGAAGGAAAACGAGACATGCTGTATAACAACCTATCTCGTTAGCGTGATATAGTGAGCTAAAATCTTCTATGTTTAGCTATGGTTAGCTGTGCAGTACTAATAATAATTATTAATATCTAGATATCAATAAAACCAAACCCATTTTTAAATGTAAATTTATTAGAATAACGGATGTCATGGCCAAACAATGCTCTCAATCCATGGTACGTAGTACTGTACTTTAGTAAAAACTGTGATATCACAATATAATCCATAAGTGTTTAAGCCAATCACTGTGTTCATGCAGCTAGAGTAAGGAGAGTCCACCACAAGAGCTCCTCCGAAGACGTTCTGTAATCAAAAGATAAGGATTATAAGATGTCCAGAGTTTTATCAACTTTAAAGCAGCTCAAAAGACCAAGATGTTCCATGTGGTGGTGCAGCGGCATTGTACGCAAATGCCGACTAAATATTTAATGTTTTGTATGTTTTGTACGATCTGTAAAATTTCTTTTGGAGTTTAGGTGTTTTTTATGTGTTGTTCGTAGGTATGTCTGTTCCCAAAGAGTACATGAATAGGTATTCTATCAGTCAATCTGGCTTACATATTATAGGTTCTACATAGTTTGAAACTAGATGGCGTTGTGTGTCAGATGTCTAAAAATATTTTTATATTATTAATTACTTGGTCCTTCGAACTGTACGTTGTAGTCCAATGATTCGTTGGTTACAAAAATCTACAAATATATTTTATATTAAAATATGTACTGACAAGACTACGTAATAATAATATGGTGAGTGCGAGACTGGAGGCCCATTGATGCAGGGGTGACAGTTCTCGTGGTAAGTGTGTGCAATATAATGCCATGATGACTGTCATGCCTTTTATGTCCCCAAGCGAGGCGTGAAAAAGCACCTTAATAGGCCGCCATAGTGTGGGTGACCATACCGCACTGTCTGCATTCGCAATGAGTATGGTGATTACAACTCTTGGATTCTGTTATTCATGTTTTCAATCAGGCAAATTAGAGTCACTTTGGTAGGTTCTTAAAATAATGTATATATATATTTATATATATATATATATATAAGTTAACGTAAGTTGTACATAGAACCAAAACGTTGATTGAGACTGAAACAGCGGCAACGTAATTATAACTCGCTTGCTATTTTAAGTTGCTGAAGCCCAAGACTACATGGCGTTAGCCACTTATGATCAGGCAGTTTTCTCGTTTACCACCTTTTACTATAAAAAAACAGTGACCTAGGAATGATACCTAGTGGAAGCAGTTGGACACAGTTTTCTCTATTTATTTTTTTCGTTTCTATATGAAAAGCCTGCCAAAGTGACTCCACTCAGCCTGATGGAAAGCATGAATGGAATTCAAAGAGTTGCGGTCACCATATTGCAAATCCTGACAATGCAGTGTGGTGACCCACATTATGGTGGCTTAGTAAGATGCTTTTTCACGCCACGTTTGGGACGTAAAAGGCATGATATCGTGGCAGTGTAAGGCTTGTGAGCCTTGACAGTTATCATGATAACTGTCACCCCTACATCATCAGTGCTTTTATAGCGTTTAAAAAGCATAGTAAACCATGCTTTTCACTAAAATCCAGTATTATTAAACTTACCGCACATTTTCCCTTCTCCCCGTAGCAGAGTTGAGACTTGGCGTCAACTTTTCTTGGCAGAAATAACTTGTAGTACATTTTTATTTGTGGCTCTGTCTCCATCAGTCTGTCATAGCAATCCTTATTCGGTATCTCTTGCAGTTCCATCTGCGTAATAATTAATAATTAGAGTTTGATGATGGGTTTGATATTTATTTATTTATTATGGATGGATAGCTTTATATCAGTTAGTACGATTAAGACTTAATGCCTTGTGCTTCCTCAGTTATGGGAGACCACAACATGCCTATTACAAAAAGAATTAAATATGTGTATACAAACAGTGGCTACAAACGGCCCATTTAGGTGAAGGGAAAAGTAAACTTAATACTAAAATAAGTAAAGTAAAGTAAAATAAGTAAAGTAAATACTAAAATACTAAAAACAAAAAAAAAACAACAATTAATTGAACAATCGTAGGCCAGTGGCAATCACACACACATACATATACAACGACACACATTCAAATACATGCATACTCCCACAGCCACATATACAAGCACACGCAGACACACATATATGTATATTTCTTTATATTTAAATGGTAGGTAGGTGTGCGAATAATTAAAGATTTAAACTTGCTTCAGTATACAAACTCGAACATTGTTACTGAATTCTGCCAGACTATTAGAAAAGATGTCTATGTCCCGGAAAGAACTGATATGGTGTTGTACTCGTGAGTCATCCTGGCAACATGTCACATTACCAGCATTTAACAATCCATTGTATCAGAAAAACTTCAACTCATAGCACAGTAAATACTTTTATTACACTTTTAAAACTTTTATCGGCCATCTAGCATAGTTTCCACTAGACAACTTACCACCACGATGGTTATCGAACGACTAACTCAGCTCCTGACTCAATAATCAAAACGCTATTTCAACCCCACTACTCTCAGTCCTTTCCCCGGTAGTTGTCACAAAAGAGCGACGGAGTCGAGTAGTGTTGCCATTTAAGAAAAATAAAACTACCTTTTATAAAATTATTACAATTGCTGGACGTAAGGCTCTTCATGGCATGGCCATGCTGGCCAGAGGTGTTGTATAGTGTTGGTGTCAATTTTTCCTTCTCTTCACAATGCTGTTGCTTTGCGCAGTTTTCTTCAGCGACTTTTACGACACCCACGGGATGAATAGAGGTGGTGACACTTCGTATTCTTAATCTGTCACAACACTACACTTACCAAAAAAAAAGAAATTAAAATGAACTAACCATTTGTGTTGAATTGTCCAGCCAGTTATGGAATCTAGCTTTTGTAATATTCAGTTCATCGGTTGGCTCAGGCAAACAGGCCGGTAGAATATTGTCGTTAAAGATCAGACTGTTAAAACATACAATAAGCTTCATTTTACTATGAAATAGTAAATAGAATATATAAGTGATGAAACAGTTATCTAAACACATAAAAATGCAGGAGGCACATTGATGCAGGGGTGATAGCTATCCGCTAGGAGGGATCTGGATGTCGTAATAGCAGCTGTTCCCGGATCCCTCCTGTGTCAGGCACACCGTGTGGTTTTAGTCTGTGCGATACCTATACACCACCCCGCCGTAAACCCAGATGGGTCTCCAGACGTAAAAAAAAAATCTGTGTCGTTATAGCTGTGTGAGCATACATTGAAACGATGACTGTCATGTCTTTTCCGTTTCCAAGCGGGGTGTGAAAAAGCATCTCACTAGGCCGCCATAGTGTGAGTCACCATACTTCATTGTCTGTATTTGAAATAAATTTGGTGGCCACAACTCTTTGATTCTATACATGCTTTCCATCAGGCAGAATAGACTCACTTTGGCAAGCTCTTAATAACGTAAAACAAAATTAATTAGTTTGTGTAAGATTCGAAAACTCAAGTATCACTGCACCGGTTGACTTCAAATTTTGAAAAATAGTTTCATCTAATTTTCACATCAGTTTTTTTCCTTATCAATACAACTACAATATACCACAGCGTGGCAGGATACAGCTAGTATAATAATCATTATTTTACCGTGGTTTCCCTGGAAGAACCATAATTCGTTAAAAAGGTCAGTATCACTCCGTTTAAAGCAGCAGGCTAAGATGATATTTATAAAATAAGTCTATAAAATAATAATTCTGAAACATACGGGGACTCAAGTTCGACCAATGCTATGTCATGGTACATAGAACCGCTTTTAAACAGCGGATGTCTGTATACCTTCTTCACAGCTTGAACTTGATAATTTTTCTGATTGATCTCTTTCTTCAAACCCGCAGCCACAAACTTTAAATTTTGCCTGGAAATCAAAAATAAATTTCAGAATTTGCCAATATTTTAGTGTATTAAGTAGCCCACTGGTTGGACATAAGTATCTCTAATAAATATCTTCTTTATCAAAAATTAGTAAAAATTGTTCTACCTCAGCAGCCAGGTCCCAAACTAGGCAGAGACCTACAGTCCAGTATAGTAACCACACCGTTAGTAAATATACTTTAATATTTCTAAAAACTAGTATATTTTATAATACATAAAATAGAAGAAATGTTCGCACTCTAGCTTTTAATCACTATCCTTAATTACTAAGCCAACAGACCCGTTAAAAAAACAACGAAATATTTGCCATTAGAGCCGAAATTGCTGGCAAAGTGAAATGTCAAATTTGAACCGACTAAAACACCGTGCTGATACCTTAAGAAAAAACTCTATAAGAAGGCCTACTGACTGCCTTAATTGCAGAACCATCGACTTTACATATAGACATCCCAAATATTTTTTCTGTCAGTTAAACTATGACGTGACAAACCTCTACTCCTTACAAATGTCTTACGAAACATGGACGCTAATTGTAAATTACACTTACGTATCATTAATTCCCACTGAGGCTGCTAGAATAAAGTTTTTGGTGATAATTGTCCCGACAGTAGTCCAACGCACTGAGGAAATGTTTTCTCCGTACCCCATCAAAGCCTAAAAATGGATGACAGTGATAATTTTATTAAAAGTGTAAATAAAAATTACAGATCGAATCAAAACGTGCGTTTCTGCAAATTGATGGGGTTTCTTCCCACGTAAAGTTCTAGAAACCCCTCAATCGTAATTCGAGATTGTACTTGTGTCATTGAAGCTGCTGTGTCTATGGGCAGCGGCAGTTGGTTACCATCGTCTGCTTGATAGCCCCCTATCACATGAAAAGTCTTTAGTATATAATGTTTACAGTTTCTTTGATATCACCTCTCTCTTTGACTTGAAATTTTCAATTTCTAAAGAATATTGTCACTCATGTTTTTCTAAACTTGTCTTGCGTTTTATGTGACTAAAATATAAACGCAAGTTTCTACAATCTTCTTTACGATATTTCAAAGCGTGATGCACGATGAATAGTCACAATGTAGTTCGTCTAGATTTCGCTAGATGGCGTGGTACTACGTTTTCAATAAGTGAGACAATGTAGACCTGATATGGATGCTGTGATGCACGTGTCTGGGCTGGTGTCTTTGGTGGTATACTGAAAGGAACAGTCAAATGACATTTATTTTCCTTATTAAGTTGTCTGACAACGCCACTTGTGTAACCCTCCTGGTGACATCTATGAGGAAGCTCTTTTAGATATTGGAGACAGACTGCAAACAAAGAAAAGATTTTTTTTGCACCATTGTTCAATCGTTCTTGAGTTTTGAGCATGATAAGGAGTTTGGTTCTTAATTTTTCATTTCTGTAGATAAATTTCTTCTAAATTACAATAACATGTATTTCAAATCAACCTATCACCGTTCACTGCTGAACGAAGGTCTCCCAAATGAGCACCAACCATCCCGGTCTTAGGCAATTCGCATCCATCCGCTGCCAGCCATCTTCAAGTTGTCGGTTCGTCGCGCCGTAAGGCGCCCTACACTACGTTTGTCCAATCGTGGTCTGCATTCTAGCACACTTCGGCTCCAGCGACTATCAGTTCGTCTAGAGACATGACAGGTCCGCTTCCACTTCCACGAGTGATGTCAGTTACTCCCGTTCTTTATCGAATAACCTCGTCACGAATTTTATCAGTCAGAGAATCAAATGTATTTAAAAAAATATATCAATAAATATACCAGTGTTTCAAAAGCTTTTGCAGTAAGCAAGTGATGCATGTTCTAGGTGGCCGACTATCGACCATGGTGGTCAATCTGAATGGAGACCAATCAACTACACAGGAGATATTATTGTACAAAAGTGTATGTACAAACAAGGGTGCAATATCTGTTCCCTCACTGTCCTATCCGATGGGTCGACTAACCCCCGGAGCTCAAGAGTTAAGACCCAACGTCTAAACTCCGGGTTATTATTAAATATTTCTGTAACCAGGAAATCTCAATAATATTCTTTGATCCAACCCAGGCATCGAACCTGAGATCTCTTGATCGGCAGTAGCATATCCTGGCTGCTTGAACAACGAGACAGTTATAGTAAACAAGTATCATCTTACTGAATGCTTATCAAGACACTGTATTAATTAAATGATGAGAGAATACTAACCATCCCTAGATTTACGTCCATCTTTCCATAACACTCCAGCGTTAGGAGTTGTTACAAAATAACTGGAACAAAGATAATAATAAGTATTTCAGACATTTGACACACAGCGCCCTCTAGTTTCAAACTGAGCAGAGCTTGTATTATGATAACTAGACAGACTGATAGAATACCTGTATATTTTTTTTTTGTAAATACATATTATACATAGAAAATACATAAACTCCGAAACAAATATTTGCAGATCATACAAAAATTTGGTTCGTCCCGGGAATCGAACCCGAGACCTCAAGAACAGCAGCCGCTTTCGCTACCGCTACACCATCGAGGCATTCAAGTCAAAGATACTAACATTGACTAAGTATAATGCTTATATATTTGTTTACTCTTTCCGCATTTATATCTCCATTCTCGGATTAAGAGTGCAGAGTGTCGCCACCCATGGATGTTATAAATAGGCGATTAAGGGTACAAAACATCACTACAAAGAGAAAGAAAACTTGACACAAAATCTTATACCAACCCATCTGGCCAGCATGGTAAGTCAAAATCTCCTTGCTAAGGAAAAGCCTATGTCCAGCAGTGGACTGTTCAATGCCGTTCATGATGTTGACGATGATTGATTAACAAAGAAAGAGTATATTGGGTATTTTATCAGTCAATCTAGTTTTTATAACACAAGCTTTGCTTAGTTTGACACTAGATGGCGTTGTGTGTCAGATGTCTGTCACATTAATATATTATTTTTTTTATATTGTTTTTCATATCACAATGATATAGAAACAATTTAATCATATTTACTATCTTCTTTTCAATTTAAAAAATATGGTTTATATTAAAATGTTGGCTTTTGACGAACACATCGACTTTTCAATTCCTTTACTTGGATGATCAGTTACTGAGCTACTGTTCACAGAGGGTCCATTCCTTTCTATTAAAAGTCGAGGTTCCAGTTATTCCCACATTGCTATCCACCCCGCCACAAGCCCCAGTGGGGTGACGGCCCGAGGAGGTTTCCACACGTTTAAAAAAAAGGAAAAAAAGGAAAGGCCTTTATCAAATTGTGACGCCAGGTTATGCAAAAAAATTGACTCCCAGTTGTGACTTTAAAATTGAATATCATTTACAATAGAGTATAGTGACGGTAGAACACCCATGTAGTTCCCATAATATAGCTTGATCCATGTGACAGATGACTACGAAACTGATAACTGTTTTTAAGTGCCATTTTTATATGAAATGAAGTGCAATACAATATAAATAGTAAAATCGTACCTAAAATGTACATCTCAATTTTTTTACAAAGCTAGTGGCAAATGACACTAGTGACAAATGACACTAGTGACAAATGACACTAGTGACAAATGACACTAGTGACAAATGACACTAATGACAAATGACACTAGTGACAACTATCACCGAGATCAAGCTACGTTTTTCAGACTATAGGTCTCCTAGTGCGATCATGATAGTGACGTGACCTTGTCAATCGAATAAGACATATTGTAATAGTCATTTAAAAGTCAAGTTGTAAAAGTGTTGAAGCATTCTTTAAGGGAATGGTTTAAATTAAATTCAGTTGACAAAAACAATAACGATTAAGTATATATTACCTTGTATCATTGACAAGTCCACAGTCTGTACAACATATGGACACCTCTTCACCGTTCTGGGCACACACCTGAATAAGAAATTTTATTGAAAAGACAACGCCCGCACTAATAAATCCTGTGTCGCGGGGGACTTTACATACATACAAGAAACGGACACAGAGAATACCTAGACTCAGAACAATAATTTACGGATCACACATGGGACGTGTGGAGTTTGAACCCACAACACTCAGCGCAGTAGAGAACGGCCTGGCGACCGCATAAACTACTAGGCCAACTGTGCAGTTAAATATAATGACTGAATAATATAATAATAACAATAAATATTAACGGCTAAAATTTCACTAAATCTTAACTCGTCGATTATCACTGAAAAATGTTTCTAAAGGTATATTTTTAAAGCATGACTGTGACTCGGGTTCGATGCCCGGGTCGGACCAAATCTTAGTATGCTCTGCAAAACTTGTTTCAGAGCTTGGGTGTTTTCTATGTATAATATCTATGTATTTGCGAAAAAAAGTATATATGTATTTATATGAGTTATTCCCATATTACAAGCTCTGCTTAGTTTGGGACTAGATGGCGTTGTGTGTCAGTTGACCGAATTATTTAATTATTAATTGATTTATTTATATATATGTATATATATATTAGGGTGTCCCTTATATGACAAAAAAAATTTTTTTTTCGAATTTCGAAATGCATACCCTCTATAATTTTTACTAATGCTATAAGATACTTAAATATAAAATTTTATCAATCTAGCATAATTGCAACCAGTGCCGACCGAGCTTCAAAGTTTAGTAAAAAATGTGTTTTGTCCTAAAATTTCAGTCTGCTATAATTTCACTATAAATGCAATGAATTAAGTGAATAAAATTAAATAATAAATTAGATGAACATTAATCTTTAATTAAAAACATAAAGAAATAAGAATCATTCAGGGTAACTTCTTTTTAGAGGAGTTTTTTTACAGTCTGGATACAATTTTAGATGTTCCTGGACACAGCGCAGCAAGAACTGTTTTTGTTCTTCTTCAGCCGTGATAAGTCCGTTAAAATCTTGCATTAATTTAACAGCCCTTTCAGCAGTATCATTTACAACTCTCAAATAACTTATTCTTCTTTTAGCCTCCAGAAAAGCAGCATTGTTATTCCAAGAAGATACATCTTCCTTTAGAAAACTGTCGTCGATCTGCAGTCGTGATAAAAATTGTTTTCTCTTTTCCGATACGAAATCATCCAGTGCTTTGTCTAAAAAAAAAGAAAAATAAGTTAAATAACAAATAAAAATCAACAACAATTTTGAAAATAAATAAATAAGTATTGGACATTGAAATTGAAATCCAACAAAAAGTCAATTTAACTTACCAAACAACTTTTGAGTCAGTTCTTCCTTCGACGGGTCATAGCGTTTGCTAAAATCCGAGATTTTGTCCCTGTTGAAGTTGGCAGTCATCTTCTTCTTAGTTTGGTTGTCAACTTCATCATCAAATAGTGATAGAATGACTGTCTCTTCACATAAATACCACAAGTGATGGCTGAACTTGCTTATAGAAGCTTTAGAAATTGTTGCGTCAACTTTTTCATACTCTTTTAACATCTTCAAGAAGCACAAATCTTGATTAGGTGCTTTGGTCGCCACTATACATTCGAGCCAAGGTTTAACATACAATATTACGAGAAATAAGCAAACATCTTGTAGAGCCTTTTTGTCCTTCGCAGTTACTCTGCATTGTGACTGAAGTAAACATATTTTTAAAGAATAGATCGCTCTCGCCATCCAGCGTGCCTGATGTATAGCTCCGGGGGGCCTTAGTTTTAATTTTTCCTCTGTGTCTCCTCCTAAAAATATTATTATTACGCACAGTTCGACCAATTCGCGGTAATCATCTCTTACAAAACCTTTAGCTAATTCTGCCTTATAAAATAGTAACAACGCTTGAATGTCTGTCTCGGCAACCCGTGCTTTTACGAAATTAAGAGATGGTTCAATTTTAGTACAATCAATGTTTTTCCAATTTTCTTGGAACTTTTTGAACATCGAATATCTGGGCTACTAGTAATTTGCTTAATCTTGGTTTCAAAGACAGCTTTTAGGACCAATTCATAAACATGATGACGACAGGCGAAAAGCAACAATTCTCTTCCTAAAGTTTGCTCCAAAATAGCACAAGCTCCATTGAAACGGCCCATATTGGAAGCTGTTGTGTCGCAGCACATTATTTGCACTTTATCATAAAGGTTCCAGCCAAAGAGAGCTGCTGATACAGCCTTCGCTTGATGTTTTCCAGAAGAACTTTCTAGTTTCGGCACTGCAAGAAGCTGCTCTCTATCGTCAAATGAAGCTATAACTGGCAAGCGTTCTTCTTTTGAACTCCGTACATCCAACCCCGGTAATAGTTTTCCATCCCAATGGACCGTGACTATGTCGGGTACATTGTTTTGGAAGTTAGATTTTATTGCTTCTGCCCTTGATTTTCTAGTTTCAGTACGAATTCGCTGAATCGAGGATTTGTTAATACAGAAATTATCGCTGCTCAGACCAAGCGCTTCTACCACCGCATTAAGAATGTAAACGGTATCTCTAATGCTTAACTGGCATCGATCTAAAGCTGCAACTAGTTTAGGTGTTATAAGATTCTTTCTACCTCTTTTTGAACTTTGTTCATGGCAGGGAACGTCCGGCAAGCTGAGTTCAGAAGTCAAGATCTGTTCTTCGTCTGAATCTTCTACACTGTCTAAGTTATTTGTGGTGGAAGTAGATGCAACAGCTAGTGATTGTCTTTGTCTTACAATCCTTTCCTCTTCTTCCAATCACGACGATTGTCTAGATCTTTGTTCTTTTTCCGCCAATTTTTTATCTACACCACCTAAGCATCCCGGTCGACCTGGCTCTCTCTGTTTCATTAAAAATAATTTATCTTCCTCTATTTTCATTCTCTCAAAAGCATCAGCATGTGCAATATCAAACAAATTATCAAGATTAATTATAAAATTGTTCTCACGACTCTTAAACGTAATCTGAGTTTTCTTACAATTTTTTTGCAACTCTCTCCAAACATGATATAAATCAATAAGTTTCTTCACGCAGTTAGGAAATGCTCTTGTTGGAATTCTTGCTTTTTCCCAATATATGATGCACTCCCTAATCACAAGATTTGCACTTTCACTAACAGTCAATTTAACCTCACGAATATTGTAAAATAGGACTGAGAGAACTTGTCGATTAGATGGTAATTTTGCACCATTTATTTGGTAGCTAGTCAATCCGATAAGAAAAATATTTTGTTTATCACTCCGTAATTCCACCGACATGTTTACGCACTTAACAATGAAGCACTAATAGTCTCAAAAATCACGTACGAAATGGCAAATAAAACATGTCGTAACAGGTCACTGGGCAGTACTTAAGCAACTTGTATCGACAAGTTTAAAAAGCAAGTCGGCACGGGTTATCGTTTATATATCGAACTAATATTTTTTTCTAGACAATATAGGGTTATTACGAAACTTTTAAAAAGGTATGCGTAAAAAAATATCGAACTTGAAATTTAAGGGACACCCTAATATATATATATATGAGAGACTAGTCACCGGTCTCCATCATTCGCTCTTTCTCTTACAGTTTCTCTTCATAACGTTCTGTAGACATCTGATAGCTATTTCTTTTTTTTTTAAAAAAAAAAGAGCTACACCCTTTCAACTAATATTAAATTAGTATACAGTTTTGAGTTCAACTCAACTTCCTATTTCCTTTTCTGTACAATAAATATGATCAATTAAAATAAATACTGATTATTAGGCATTAAGGCGTTTCAAACAATCAAAGCCAAAGAACCTTATACTCGTATCTTACTTGCTGCTTTGACAGATTTTCATCCAGGGTACTCAAACACAGTCGTGATGGAACACACCTCCCCTTGAGTCCTTCCCATTCGCAAGCAACTGGAGCAAGAAAGTGATACTCAATTCTCTTTTTTTTTATTTCTACTGTGTCGTGGGGGACTTTACAAACATACAAGAAACGGACACAAGGAATACCCAGACTCAGAACAACAATTAATGGATCACACGAAGTGTAGTCTCATGTGGTGTTTGAACCCACAACGCTTACCGCAGTAGCGAGCAGCGTAGCGACCGCCTTAGCCACTAGGTCATCCGTGCAGTCAATTACTCAAATTAATTTCTTCCTTTGAAGTTTACGTAGAATTATTCATTTACATCCCTGATAGTGGCAGTCGAAAGTTTATCGACAAGTAGGTCATCAATATAAAATAGTCTAGTATATTTAAATCATTATAATTTTTTATTTGGTAAATATATATTTATTTCACAGTTTTCAAATACATTAAAATTACTTACGAACACATTTAGGCATCTCTTGTAACCAATCTCCTTCGACGCAATACACTTCAGCACTTATTTGGTGTGCACCATCTTTCTTATCCATTACCACGTATCTTGTTGAACAAATGACTGTCAGAACGAAGGAGTCAAAAGATTGGCCTGGAACAGCATTCGGAGCGTTCGATACTACATACGTCGCCTTGTCAGGGTACGGTGGGAGAACACAGGCACCTGGACTCATAGGTCTGAAATCAGTTTTATGTGTGTGTTATGTTATTTGCTACAACGTCAACGCTTCATGCATATTGAAATAAGTCATTTCTTAAGTTGCGAAAAAAACTGCGTTACTTAGCTTACTTTTTCTATTTCGAAATATCAGTTTCATGATAAAACTACAGATAGTAGAGCCATGCTGATTTCAGCACGAACGGGCCGTCTCGACCGGGACAGTACTGCCCCAAGAAGGATAATTTTGGGTCCAGCAGTTACTTAATTGAAAAAAAAATTGTTATAGTTTCTTGTCATGAAATATAACACCATGTTCTTCTATGAAACAAGTTAAAATAAATTATGTAATCAACTGGTCCTAGTAACTCTATTGTCAGAATAATCTTGGATGATGAGATGATTTTATCAGTTATTCGCTGATGTGTATCTCAACTTGTCATCAACGTCAACAGCCTTTTACAATCCACTGCTGGACATAGGTCTCTCCTTGGCAAGGAAGTTTTGGCCTACTATACCACGCTGGCCAGACGGGTTGGAATAGGGTTTGTTTCAAGTTTTCCTTCTCTTTATAATGATATAGTCTTGTGTACTTTGTTCCCTTAGTCGCCTTTTACGACACCCACGGGACACTGGTAACATTATGTGTTCTTAATCCGTCACCACACGGACAATGTAACATGTATGAGTACGTATTTAGAAAGATAGGTTTGGGACTAAACAACCGTGCTAGATGTGCAAGATCATAATTTATAAATTTCAAATTATGTATGTAACTATGTATTCTTAATCCGTCACCACACGGACTCTCGGTTTATAAGGACCTTTTAAATTGGATTTTTAGGTTGGGTTGGCTTCTGCTGCAAAGTAGATGTGACCATGCTACAATGTAAATTCATCTGAATTTATTGCTCTCAAGTGTAAAAGACGTTAACGCTTCTTATATTTGAAAATTAGACTAACACTACGAACAGGAAAGCGGGCCAAAGAATATTTATTGAATTATAGTAATTTACACATTTAAATTTGTCCGTGTGGTGACTCGCATTCACCAACAAACCACGACAGCACGGATGTTGTCGCTTTAGGTTGATCTTCTGTGGGAGGGTAGTACTGAGCGGGTCGAGCCGGCCCATTTGTGGTGAAATCAGTGTGGCTCCACTACAAAATACTTGAAGAAAGAATTGTTAGAGGACCGAAGTTTTCTATCGTGATTGCTACATGAGAGCTACAGTTTTAAGTTTATTGGCGAAGATGGGTTATTAAGTATAACGACGGTGACCAACGGTAAGCACGCTAGATATTTATTTACTTTGAGTGAGCGATATTTGTTAAGAACTTACATTATGTTGGTATTGACTCCAAGACTGCATAATTCCGCAGCCTCATCAGAACCGTCTTTACAATCTCGTTTCTGTTGAACAATAATATTAATATTATATCACCTTTGCACAACACCATGTCGTACACCTTAGACTACGAGTGCTATACAACTGACACAAATAAACATTTTTTTATATAAATACGTACAAATTGGAAATTCTAAAACTCCGAAACAATTACTTGCAGATCATAAAAACGTTTGATTTTTCCCGGGTGTCAAGCCCGAGACCTCAAGCACTACAGACACACATACATAACATACGCTACCACTATCTCAACGAGACAGTCAGTTGACCAATAAGTCAAATCAATAAGAGATGTCTTAGAAATTGAGATTATAAAACAAAGTTATTGTCTTTGACCGAAGAGTTGGGTTACTGGAGTCCAAAGTTCCCCCTAATTTGTAATGACAATGGCAAAAATAGCAAAAATCGACAATATACTTATGAATCTTCAGATCATAGGTGGTGGTAGTCGATTACAATTCCAGTGACTAGTCAACTTAAACATATAACATTAAATCCTATGTCTTGAAACACCTCTTTTCAGTACAATACAATCTATAACTTACCCCATCGCAGTCTGCTCCTTGGTCTACACAATATCCATCATTACATTGGAATGTGTATAAAGGACATGATCTTCTAGTAAACGCAGCAAGAGTTCTGAACACAAAAACAAATCAGCTAAAAATTTTTTTTTTCAAATTATGGATAGTGTTATAGTCTATATTCATTCAAGTATTGATCCCTAGCAGCCTATAATAGACCACTGATAGATATAAATCACTCCTTTGTAAGCAAGTTTTAGCCTACTATACTAGGTTTGGCACAGCTGGACCTAGAATTTTTATTTAATTTTTCTTCTTTTCGCAGTGATTTTTGTGCATAATTGTCCTCAGTCGGCTAATATGACGCCCGTAGATTGAAGAGCATAAGCAATACGAGTACTTCCGAAGTCAGTAGCAAGGAATACCGAAACCACTATGAAATACGTACGATTTGATAAATGCCTGATGTTTCATAATTTTAGTGAACGCTGTATATGTGTCTTTATTACACGTGTTATCGTTATTTCTGGGAGCTGTAGAGACAATGCCTCTAAGATAGTAACGTTCTATGGCCAATTCTTTATCAGCGAATGCTAGTCCACCTCCACTGTCTCCTCGGCAAAGGGCGGTACCTGCAAAATATTTAGTACTTTATTTATTGCCAGCTTTTACAAACAGTTTTGCTCGTGTTAAGTTATACTTTTGCTTTTAATATGTTAAGAGTAAAATGGAAATGTAAAATTTCTAAATAATCTATATTTCAAGTCAAGACATTGACACCTATAACTCAATAATCAAGTAATTGGCTGCTGTTCTCTGAGCCCGAGAAATGGCCGAAGGAGGATTTTGGGTTTTGGTAACTTCATCCACGCAATAACAAATAACCAAAGAATAGCATGATACCGTTTTTTGTGAGAACAATGTATCATTTTATTCGATAATATATCATATAGTCTAGTGCACATGTCTCCTAGCATGGTGCTCGTACAGCTACAAACGTATGAATACATATATAGCTTAAAAGCTTCACCTGCCAGCAAATTGGCAGGAAAAAACGATACGACCAGATATTGTGTTTCATGATTATCCCTGTCGTATAAGACGATTTAACCAGGGTTAACTGTGAAACCAGACCTTACTCTAAGAGTCCAAACTTCTGGCAATCGTTTTAAACCACCAATTCCGATGCAGTGAACTTATTCCTCTGATGTGGCCCACCGAAACGAGAGAAGAGACAAATTGGATATCGCTTGCTTCTAACGAAGAAATAGAAGTGTACCAACCGACTGTGTTGTACTGACTGTACTCCCAAAATGGAGCCATCTGCTATTACCGAAGGTACAACGCTAAGCCCACGCACTATCAGCAAAAATAATGGCAGTGTACTGCTCAACTAAATGTACCGACCGCGAAGTCATGATGTCAAATGCGGCTCACGCGCTCCACTCTCCTTTGATATTTATTGTCGAACAACACATATCCGTGCTCTCTTTTAGATATGTACCTTTTTTACGGTTTAGTTAAAGTTAACGTACCATTTGTGTATCCAGCGCAAAACTTATCTCCAGTGATATATTCTCTGAAGGTATGAGGAAGATCTTTGATACATGTTTCTTCATTAATAAATGGCATTTCAATGACCAGTAGAATGGGGGACGATAGACCTATGGCTGTGGTCAGACCCCAACCAGCTGTCTGGAAGTTATAAAAAAATATTTTAACCCGGATGAATTTATGCCATTATTTACCGAACATTACTAGTATGGCATGAAACAGGGCTACGCTATATTGTAATATTTTAAATTATTGTTTTTTTTTTAAATAAAAATAGATGGATGTTTCTGCCTACCGGCAATAGGTGAGAAATTATGTATGTACGCATGTTAAATAATATGAACGAAGCTTACAGTAGTCACGGTGTGTGATATCTGACTCAATATCTGATGGTTAATTCTGGTACTTCGTGTTCTAAATTAATTTTAATGTGTCTGTTGAACTTGGCTCTACTCTTTCTTTTTAATTTTTATTTAATGTGTGTCTATCTAACAAATGTGCTTTCTTTTTTCCAAATAGTTCACATTTTCGCGGGTTTGTATTTTCAATGAATAGCATATAATTATAAAAATATCTTAAAATATACCTTTCCTAATTTTTCGTGTTGCAGCTGCCATTTTTCAAAGTTAGCATCAAAGTTTAAACAAACTGGTCTCACGAATATATTGTACACAAACGGAGTTTCTAATATCAATATTGCTATGTCTTCTTGAAAGTTTGCAGCAGAACCTTCGAATAATCTTGGTATTTTGATTTCTTGTATCTGTTAAACAAGAATGATAACAATTACTTGACTTAAATTACACATTAGACTGCACGATTGGTGGTTTAAGCTATGGCCACGCCGCTCTCCACTTTGCTAAGTGTTGTGGCTTCAAATCCTACATGGGACAACATTTTGTGTGATCCATAAATTGTTATTCTGAGTGTGAGTGTTCTTTGTGCCCGTTTCTTGTATGTTTGTAAAGTCTCCCGCGACACAGGATTTATTCCTAATGCAGGCGTTATCTTTTTATAATTTTATAATAACACATGGCCCTCTTCTAACTTAGACGAGGGAAATGAAAATATCATTATGAAAATAAAAATTTGAGTACGTGTATTTGTATGTTTATAACGTTTTTATATTGAAACAGCTCAGCCAATTTAGATGAAATTCGAGATGGAGATAACTGTCACTTATTTAAAAAAAACAGTGATGGGATGAGTAAGTAATTTAGTTCAATAAAGTTTGTTCTAGTGTATCTGATATACTGTGTAAATTTCAAGGGAAATTTGAATTCGTCAGTTTTAGAAGATAATAGCTTCTATAAAGAACAAGTTGTACACTATCAGATTTCGCTGTAGCACATAGTGGCTATATTAATGAGCACTGAAGAACATAAAAAAAAGTAAAAATAGATAAAATAAAAACAGGCTTTGGAGCAATTCAAATGTTGTGTTTAAAAATGTGTCAAAGTTTGTGATCAATCGATGCAAAATCTTTTGAATTTTTCAAGCATGTACAAACTAACTTAAAATTTAATATGTATAAATTAAGCATCTGATAGTCTTACGTTAGACTTCTGCGCCCCAATATCTCCATCGCTATCCCAGGGCCGATGAATCTTGCCGATCGCGACGGCATAGTCTGATGCCGGGAGTAATTTCTTCACGTCACTCCAGAAACAGTGTGCAGCTGAAATTTTTATATTTTTAACTCTGAACAGCTCGTTATGTAGTTCATCACCAAAATCATCATCAATCTTTAATAGTCCACTGCTGGACATAGATGTATTACTATTACCTTAATTAACCATAATACCTTTTTATCATTAGGCTACATATGAAATATTTTAGGGTAAAAAATATCCTACCTTACAAGTTCATACTGAAATGTAACTTTACCTGAAATTACAGCATTGTTAGAAACCATGGATCCTCCACAGATTTGCGTATAAGAATTTGATGTCTTCCTGTAAATGCCCACATGCCATGGGAGTTCTCCACGCTTGGCTTTTTTACCACCAATAATCAGACTAAAACCTTCAGGTGCCATTCGACCACATTCTGGACATAAAACTTAGAGTAAGAAACTTAGCTATTATTGACTGATCTATGAGGTAGATGCTAATTGAATGTACAGATGTCACAGTGGCGTGAAAAAGCATCTCACTGGGGCACCATAGTGTAGATCACCATACTGTATTGTCTGCATTTGTAATGAGTATGGTGACCACAAATCTTGAATTCTATACATACTTTCCATCAGGTAGAGTAGAGTCTCTTTGGCAGGTTCTTAATATAGAAAAAAAATGTTAATTTAGCACGAATTTCCCTAGTAAGAAGCCTTCTTGTCCAATCCCTCTGGATATTTTTGAAGACATTCTAATAAACTTGTCGGAGACCCTTACAGATTCTGGTAGTTGTACTTTTAAAAATAAAGACAAACAAATAAGACTGCTAATTATATTATATTAAAGAAATTACACCACAGCTGGGTTTGCTAAATTTATTTAAAAGTCGTAGATGATATGGCACACGCTTTCGCTAGGCTAACTTGTAACTCCTGGCCCAGAATCAGTATTTCTTTGAGGATTAACTCTAAGCTAAATTACTGACGGCTTTAGATATTTTATCAGTGTTGTTGTACTGATTAAGTTCTGGCAAAGACTGAGGTCCATTGCAGAATTAATCAAAGAGTTTGTTAACAGAAATCGGTGGATTTATATCTCTTAAAAATTTACATTTCCTGAAAGTTATTTTTTAAACTCATATTTATGAAATTATTGACCATACCTGCTTTGCATTGAGCTAAGTAATCCCAGAATCCAGCTTCACATTTCATGTATGGGAAAGTTTCAGTGGAATAGTACATAGGACTTTTACATATAGGGTTCGCCAAAGTTCCTGGTGCCACATATTTACTGCAGGCTTTAAACCCCTCTCCTGGTACGTGGCACATGTAGTAGATACTAGCATCCGAATCAAGTTGGCAAAAACCTGTAAGTAATAAACTACAACTAATTTCATTTTAACCACGGATTGCACCTAAATCAGTTAGCTCACCATGTACTCGACTGTGTATGTACTATGTGATGCTGTATAAACTGTACACAATATAGGGTGGACCAAGAATTCGTTAACATTTGAATCTAACATCCCGCGTAAACATGTTACGGGAGTTCTTGGGACAATTAGACTTGGGAAATTTGCTGGCTACAATCATAATACATGATTTTAAGAAGATGGAGCTACTTGTCACACGCTCAATGAGTCCATGTCGGTGGTTAAAGTCATGTTACCGGAAAAACTGATTTCCAGATGAGGCGACATTTCATGGCCACCCAGAAGTCCAAATGTATGTCCAGCAGACTTCTTTTCATGGGGTTATTTGAAGAATCATGCCTATATCAATAAACCAAATACACTACTACAACTAAAAAAAAATTAGCGAAGAGATATCGTCGATCTCGCGGTCACTTTGGCGACGAACATTCTAAAATTTCGGTGCTCGGTTAGAAGAGTGAAAACGTCGAAACGGTGGTCATTTAGACGATGTAATTGTTAAAAAATAAATTCCAACTAGTTAACATTTTTGTTAACAAACAACTTTTGTAATATATCAAATGGTGTTTTTTATACGATTTTTTAAATGTTACCTAATTCGTGGCCCACTCTATAGAATAAGGTTAGGATTTTATTCAAAATACTTACGAATGCATTTAGGCATTGGCTGTAACCATTTTCCATTGACACAGTACACCGTAGTACTGTTTCCTTCGGTACCATCTGAGTTTATCACTCCAAACCCTCTTCGACATCTCAATTTCAATGCGAAAGAATCACGGGACTGACCAGGCCGAGCAAGCTTGTCGTTTAGACTCTCATATGTACCGTGTTCAGGGTATGGAGGTAAAATACATGGAGATGATCTAAAATATGTTAAATTGAAATATAGGTCTACTTTTGAATTATAGCCTGGAACTAAAGTTGCTGGTGTTTAATTAATTTATCGATTATGGATGTAAAATATTAAAATAAGACGTAATCTTCGGCAAGACGAGGTTATACTGATTGACAGACCGTGACTGGTTTGAAAGTATATATATAATTCTGGCGGCACGAGAACTTCATTGTGCAGTTAAGCTTTAATAGTTACTATGTAGTTTAATGTGTTGTCAAAAGATGGCGCTGAAGTATGTTTTCATTGCATGTGAAAATCAGAACATCTTATTTATAATAGTAAAATACCAAACCATTTTACCTTCCAACCAACCTACCTTCTCCTGCGATTAGAATTGAGGCAATAAGCCTCGTCACTTGCATCTGCACAATGTTGGATTTTGTCACACACTTGTTCCCATCCAATACAACTAGTACCGTTCTGACACCTAAACTGCTCAGAACTATTGGCTGAACTGAAAGTGCAAAAGAAATATCAGAAGTAATGAGTAGCCTGTTGATCTAGAGATTAATGACTTCGATTGCTATGCTAGAGATCAATTTTGATTCTCATCAATTATAAATGTGTGGTAAGCACGCTCGTTTGTTTTTTGTTTCATTTCAATTTATCTATCATATATACAAGTTTTCCCTCGATTCTGCTCTCGTGTACGTCAGTTATCGCAGCGAAAAGCAGTTCACATCCTTCAAGAGTTTAAGTATTTTCATTACAACTTTCAAATCGGTGCAGCGGTTTAGCCGGAAAGCTTAACAAACAGACAAACAGACATACATAATATGAAAGACGTCAGTCAAAAACCATTTGTTTGTGATGAGGGACCCTTTCTACGTGTGATAACGGATTAAGAATATAGAGTGGTGAGTGTCCTAAGAAGTGACTAAGGGAGTATGAGTTATTGTCAAATCTATAATCGTCTCGGGAAACTGTTGGATACAGGCGGCACAGAACCTGCTGTTGTGGAGAACCTTGGGAGAGGCATATGTGCAGCAGCGGACGTCTTTTGGCCAAGATGATGCTGATGGACTCGTCAGCGGCCTTATTACAAACATATTGCTATTTTAAAATACATTAGTGAAAGTAACTAGTAGGACCGCGCAACCTCGTCTGCTTCTCCTATTGCCTAGTCAATTTATACAGCCTGAACTAATTTGTTTACCACAAAAAGTCATAGTGAGCCAAGCTGAAAAGATAGATATGTCATATGTGACATAGACAAGTCAATTTTGAAGTGCCATACTGCAGGTATGTGTCCGACCCGGTTCTCGAGAACGGTCGTTCTACGTTATATTATTGCCAATAAGCCTGATATTGTGATGATAGATCGATTAGAGCGACGCGTAATGATTATCGATATCGCTTTCCTCAAGACGAGGATCTCGTGAAAGTTGAAAAAGAAAAACAATTAAAGTATTTGGATCTGTCTCACGAAATTGCCGATATGTGGAATGTGGATTCGGTGATCATTGTTCCGATAATCATATCTGTTCATGGATTGATAACCAAGAGCCTCGACCAACACCTTAAGTGGCTCACGTTAGAAGGTTGGATTAAGGATCTGATGCAGACTGGATGTCGTAATAGCAGCGGTTCCCGGATCCCTCCTATCTCAGGCGCAGAGTAGCATACCGTGTGGTTTTAGTCGGTCCGATTCCGACACACCACCTCGCCGTAAACCCCGTTGGGGCGACGGCCCGAGGAGATTTCCACACGTTAAAAAAAAAAGACTGATGCAGAAGGCAGTCCTCCTTGACATGGCTCGTATAGTGAGAAGGTTCCTGTCTTTGGAGCCCTAACCACCGGTGTCTTGTCCCCTTTACACGATGTCGGTGTTCTACTATTTTTTTTTTTTAAATATGTATTTTTGTTTTTGTTTTTGTATATTTAATAACCATGTTTTTTTTAATTTTTATTGTTTTTAATTAATATGTTTATAATTGTATTAAAGAGAAAAATAAATAATAAATATTTCGGACATCTGACACGCAACGTTATCTAGTTTCAAACTAAGCAGAGCTTGTGCTGTGATAACTAGACTGACTGATAGAATACCTTCATACTTTTTTTTTGTAAATACATACATATTATACATGGAAAACACCCAAACTTCGAAACAAATATTTGTAAATCATACAAACATTTGGTCCGACCCGGGAATCGAACCCGAGACCTCAAGCACAGCAGTCGTTTATTACCACTGCGCCACCGAGGCAGTATGTAGTATAATATATTTTTCATACTACACTCCATATTATGCACACACTATATAATCTGCGAGCAATAACGAAACTCAATGTGGAGGAACGAGTGTCATGTCCCTCCGACGTAAAGGGAGGATCCTCCGAACCGGTGAGGTTATCATGTCTAGCGGGCCGCGGCCCAACGGTTGATGTTGGGATGTTGTACACACGCTAATAGCCGCGAGAATCTCTGTTTCGCGATACAGGCTTAGTAGTTGCTTCATAGTTCATTATAGTCCGTAGTTCGATGTATCTTCGCTAGATGGCGCTGTTGTATATTTTTGTTGGTGCTGTATGTGGAAGTTGCCACAATCAAAATGCTTAGTTCTGGGAAGAGGGTGTAGAGGGCGGCAACACACTTATCAAGTTAAAAGTATCCATTACGATAATCACACACATCTCACAGTCTTATACTCACACAATTAACATACGGCTGTCTAGTCCCAAACTAGGCAGAGTCTGTACTATGGTAACCAAACTACTAATAGCTATACTTATATATTTCTAAATATACACATATCATAGATAAAGTACACCCAGACATAGAAGAAATGATCGTATTCATCACACAAAGGTTGGGAATCGAACCCACGACCTTTGGCATAGCAATCAGGATCACTAACCACTAGGCCAACAGGCCCGTCAACGTCGCCAACTCACCACCCAATGATACATGCCGTTAGTCCCCCATGTCGTAGAAGAGTCATATTTCGACATATAGACCAAATCATTTAATATCACGACCTCAAGGACAGCTGGTGTTTAGCAAATCTTCCATCACTTATCACCGAGTGTGTGAGATTTCGAAGCCAAACTCACTCTCCCCTTGACTAAAGGAGGAGGGATGTAAAAAGCAACAATTTAATCGTTACATCATATCATTATACATCAAAGGCCTTTAATAATTCATTGCTGGATAAAGGTCTTTCCCTAGAAAGGAGGTTTTGGCCTACTATACGACGTTGGCCGGACAGGTTGGTATCTTCTCTTTACGTATCTATCGTGATGTTGTCCTGTGTAGTTTGGTTCTTTAGTTGTATCTTACGACACCCACTTCAGGAACAGGGGTGGTGGACCTGGAATTCATCACCAGCGCACGTGTTTCCCTTCCAATACGATCCCGGATCCTTTAAGGGTCGTGAAAAAGCATCTCACTAGACCATCATTGCGTAGGTCACCATACTGCACTGTCTTCATTCGCAGTGAGTACGGCGACCACCGCTCTTAGATTCTATTCATGCTTTCCATCAGGCAGAATAGAGCTACTTGGTTGCTATAAAATAAAAACTTCATGTCCTGAGTCCCCACACGGATATTAAATAGCTTAAAATATTTTAGTTTTAAAATTACCTGCAACGAGTTTCAGTCCAGGTCACTTTGATTGTAGACACTGAAATTTGAAACACATCTAATAATGATCTATTACCTCATAATTATCGATGTACATTCGTATATATAAATGTAAAGTTGATTTATGTCCACTTCAATAACTCAAAAACTTCTGAACCAATTATGCTTAAATTGTGATACGATATAAAACACGCTACAAGACTTGTTTTTGTCTATTTTTCTCATCTTATCATTATTTCACGCAATGTGACAAGGTACAATTAATTAGCAACAATAATTAAAGCATAAAATATTATACTACAACTTTCAAGCACAAAATGGATCAAAATATAGTGAATTTCAGCATGAAATGTTGTCCACACTAACCCAGAGTCCCAGATTCTATTTTTACACTTGACTTCTTTGTTAACCACATAAGTATAAGCCTAACTAAGTCATAGTTTATTGAACAAACAGGAAAAAGCCAGTCTTGATATATTTTCATTGCCTAGATTCATAGGCGTCACAAAATTTCATATTATACTCGTATATCTGCGTCCTTTTCATCAATACTCTTTTAGGTTTATCATGCATTAGAAACTGTCACTAATATTTTATAAATTAATTTCGCACATTGATGGGGTCGAAAAATAAAACACTAGACCGCCATACTGCATTGTCTGCATTTGCAACTCTTAGATTCTATTCATGCTTTCCGTTACGCTGAGTAGAGTCAGTTTGTAGGGTTATTAATAAAAAACTAACAATATTTCATAATCAATTTGTTATTTATAAGTAAATTAAACAATAAATTAACGATAACTCACCAATAACGAGGAAAATAAATATCCACATCGAAATTATATACATTTTAAACCAATTATGAACACATAAATATTTACTGCAATCATTTGATGAGAAAATACAATTTTAGGTTATGAATAAAGTTATTCATTTCATGTTATTATCACTCACAAACACATCACATTCACACTGTTTATTTAACGCCATTAACATCGAATCCAAAAACTTCTTTGCTGACAATGATATTGTTTTATTTGTTTATTTGATGATGACACTCAAATACAGCATGAAGCACGTCCGTTTTAAAATCAAACGAAGAAGGAAAAACCAGTTCTCTGAAATATAACTATAACTGGTTATATAAATGAGGAAATGGTGACGCGTCTTGGAATTCCAAGGCGAAAAAAAGTATTATTCTGCACTACCTACTGTAAGTGTAATTATACTACACTACCAGTAAAGAAGAAGTCTTATCAATATGTGTATATTTTCAGAATTTATTATAATTTTTAGATTAATAGTCAAGATGCCACATTAAGTCAAATGTTTCACTCTATGATGGACCTATTTATGTTATAAGCAAACTCCAGAGCTCTGGCACTCCTAGGTTAGGACTAATCTTTATTCGAAGATTAGGACTTAATGACCTAATCAAAGTTCAAATAAATCATATTTTCGGCCTGTGTCTGAGAAATTTTCGTCAAACCTAGAAGAGATAAATTTGGTTAGGTTTGACTTAGTTTAAAATGGGTCCGGATATTGCAAATAATAGCTGTTTTCAGATCCCTCCTGTCTCAGGCGCAGAGTTGCACGCCGTGTGGTTTTAGTCGGTCTGATTCCGATACACTACCTCACCGTGAATCAAAGTGGGGTGACGGTCCGAGTGGGTTGCCACAAGTTAAAAAAAAGAAAAGGTTTGGTTTAAAATACTTCAGTCAAAGGACGGATTTCAAATATATTCCTGGGATCGCCTGAAGGCTTTAGCCAAATCTAGGATAAACCAGTCCTTCCGAGAAGAGACTGCACATAGAACTTTGACTATAACATAAACAAATAAATAAATATTTCGTACATTTGACACACAACGCCATTTAGTTTCAAACTAAGCAGAGCTTGTGCTATGATAACTAGACTGACTGATAGAATACTTTTTTAAAGATAAGACTAATTTTGTTGTATAATAAAAGACAATGACAATTGGGTAGATGACTGTATCGTAAATAAATACCAATGTCCACTTCATTACAAACAAGAAACATCTCGGAAAATACAATTAACATAGCTTTTTATTATTATTACGAATGTCAATCAAATATACAGTGAAATATATTGTTCAGTTGAGTAGTCTAAAACAGTGACGTCACAATTTTGTCTTTAGTACATTTTTCATACAAAATTGTCGTTTTGACAGATGATAAAAGTAACTAATTTGACTAAGGTGTTTTTTTTTTTTTTTTTTTTTTTTTTTTTTAACGTGTGGAAACCCCCTCGGGCCGTCACCCCACCGGGGTTTACGGCGGGGTGGTGTGTCGGAATCGGACCGACTAAAACCACACGGTGTGCCACTCTGCGCCTGAGATAGGAGGGATCCGGGAACCGCTGCTATTACGACATCCAGATCCCTCCTAGCGCCTGCCCGCTACCTCGGGCACCATCTGCGGATAAACTCTCTATTTTAGGCGACGTACGGCACACACGGACGTCGCCTCCTCGCGGTTGACCATTGTAGCGGATGGAGGGGAAAACCCGTCCCGTCCACCCGCGGCCACACTCAAGGCGGCATGAGGCGTTGGTATGCGCGCCTCCGCCGCCCGGCTCGCCGGCGGCGAATTGGGTCCGAGTGGATATTGTCCTCCCGGGCCTTCTCCGCCGCCTCCTTCCGCGAAATTACGTCTTCGCAGAAGGTTGCGACCGCGGTAAAACAACTGTCGCTACCGACCATGGAGCGTATTACGGCCGGTAGCGAGAGATCTCCTCCAATAACTGCAGTGAGGATCCCACGCTGCGCCGCCCAGGCGGAACAAACCGCCAGCGTGTGCTGAGCCGAGTCCTCACTGCAGTCGCAGTGGTGACAGGCGGGACTCAATTCCCTCCTGGCGACCGAGTGCAGATACTTCCCGAAGCAACCGTGCCCAGAAAGAATCTGCGTCATTCGGAAGGAAAGGGTCCCGTGCTGCCGCCCTGTCCACTCGGCGATGACCGGCTGGAGAGCCTCCACGGCGGCAAAGCCAGCACGTGGAGCCTCCAGCCGGGACGACCAACGAGCCATTGTGGCTCGACGAGCGGCCTCTCGCCACTCGCGTATCTCTTCGGGCGGGGGCCGAATGCCGCTACCCACCCGAAAGTCTGCCGTTCGCCGATAAACTTCAGCGAGCACTTCCGCCTCCAAATCCCACGGGGGAGTTCCGGCCAACGCGCACGCTGCCTCCGTCGATATGGTGCGGTAACCGCGTATGGCTCTAACCGCCAATATCCTCTGAGGGCGCCAGAGGCGAGCCCTGTTCTGGGCGGTCAGGGCCGCCGCCCACACCGGTGCACCATACAGTGCCATTGACCGAACAACCCCCGTGTATAGTGACTAAGGTGTACTTTAGCCTATTGTTGTATAATAACTTTAATTATACTGACGCTGTACTGTAATTTATAAAATATTATAATGAATAGGTCTGGTTTTTGTTTTTTGCTTTTGTTTGGATTTATTTTGACATGCCTTGTTTTATATTCACTCACTTTTTGAATTATGCTAATTATTAATTAGTTATTAGTTGTTCTTAAATATTATTTACCCAAATAGCAGGACATATCTGACCTTAATAGTTTATAACCACCTTATATACCTATGATCCACAATAAAACCACCAGGTAGTAGAGCCACGCTGGTTTCAGCATCAACCCTCCCACAGACGACCAACCTAAAACGATAGCATCTGTGCTGTCGTGTTTCGTTGGTGAGTGCAAGACCGGACGCCCATTGATACAGGCGTGACAGTTATCGTGGTAACTGTGTAAGCCTTACACTGTCACGATGACTGTCATGCCTTTTACGTCCCCAAGTGAGGTGTAACAAATCGTAATAGGCCGTCATAGTGTGAGTCATCATACTGCATTGTCAGCATTCGCAGTGAGTATGGTGACTACAATTTTTGGATTCTATTCATGCTTTCCATCAAGCAGAATAGAGTCACATTAGCAGGCAAGTAAAATAAAAAAAAAATGAATTTGATTTTTTTTTTGTAAATACATATATACTATACATAGAAAACCACCAAACTTCGAAACAAACATTTATAGATCATACAAACATTTGGTCCAACTCGGGACCGAATCCAGAAATAATGAATAATCGAACATAAAAATTAAATCAAAATCTTGGCAAAATCTATAAGATATTAAGTTATAGTTTTAAAATTCTACTATTTTGCCTAATTGTGACATGGTTCTATAGCTAAATACAAACTTACACGTAGTACTGATTAAAAAGATATTTTCAAAAAAAAACTAGCTGTTGCCTGCCACATTAAGTTTCGTAACAATAAAATTATATATTTCAAATAATTTTTTTTTTTAATAAAAAGTATCCTATGTTACCTTTGACACCTCCAAGAACATGTGTACAAAATTTCATGACGATCGGTTGAGTAGTTTTCGCGTGTAACCGTAACAAACAAACTTACATTCGCATTTACAATATTAGTAGGGATTGTCATATTTGTTTTATTCTAACTTCAGTTGCAATAATAATATATTTCTGAACATAGAAATATTTGATGAAAACCCCACGATTGTATAAATTCATTAAACGTGTATCTTACGAATAAATGGTCACAAAATTACTAACATTATTTATAATGTTAACAAATCATATTTTTTCTGTTAGCAACCAACAACAACATAATTTAACATTAATTGTCAACTAATGTGACGACGCAAGCAAAATCCTAAATTAAACTGAAATAAAAAAGAAGACCACCGATCATAATTCATTTATTGACAAGTCTTAACAAGACGCAACAGAATTCTTCAAGGCCACACGATGCTCTCGATCCAAGAAACGAAATGCTGCACCTTCGTAAACACAATTGGAGCACAATTATGTCGGCCGTATGCACTCATTCCTATCACTGTGTTCATACACCGAGAGTATTGAGTCGTCACTGCAATGGGAACTCCAACGATATACTGTAATGACATAAATTTATTTTTAATTCATCATCAGCGTCAATAGCCCACTGGCAAGGAGGTTTTGACTTACACCACGCTGACCAGACGACAGTTTAATAGGGCGCCATAGCGAGGTACAATTTTTTTTGAAAGTTATGTGCTCATTATTTTTCTTTTTTACTATTGTTGTAACGTTGATCGTGTCGTACGTCTTAACGTGTCTCATAATTTCAGAATATAATAATAGCAGAAAGAATCAAATTTGTACAAAGTTATGCCCTCCTCAATGCTACTCGTGAAGTTGGACGAAGTTCCTTGGCTAAGTATTCCAGAAAATCACCCGAGGCAAGGTAAACATTAACAAGGTAATCTGAAATGCCTCTCTACAATATTGTGTATTCGTCTAACATCGTCCAACTTCACGAGTAAGTTGATTTATTAACGCTTCAAAAATTTATGGAGTTCTGTAACCCTTTAAGTGGTATTTGTGTCTATTTTTCACGTTAATTTTGCTCCTTATTTCTCATCAATGCAAACACAAAGTGCCTCAGCGAAACGTGGCATGGTACGACTAGTTTGTAAAACCTTTGTAAAACTAATGTGAGACTCAAATATAGCAATGAGAGAGCAAAATTTTGTAATCAAAGTATCCCACCATGCATTTATCCGTCCCGTAGCAAACTTGAGAGTCCTCATTGACTTTTTCCGGCAAATATAATTTGTAATGATATGGCAGAAGTGGTTTCACGTTTTCCATTTTCGCATTACACTCCTCAGCGGTAACTGCCTGCAGCTCCACCTTTAGAAAAAAACATGATTAAAAATACTTAATCGATTTACTTGACTTTATAATCGATCATTTTATAAAATGTTTCATGATGTGGTGAGCTTGGAAATCGATTCCAAGATTCGAGACACAGTTGTCAAGATTATTTTTCATTTCAGTACCATCTAACGAAAACACACGGAGTTACTGATAATTCTGTATCGCGACCTAACATAAACCTCCATTGGACTGAAATTTGGCATGATCATCTTGTCTGGTCGAAGGATCTCCTCTGTATTGGAGCGATACGACTTCCGTTTCTCTACAGGTCATTAGAATAATCGATATCATTTACTGATCATTGAGACCGTCATCATCAACAGCCTTTAATAGCCTACTGCTGGACGTAGGTACCATACTAGAGAGGTGTATGTCCAGCAGTGGACTGTCAAAGGCTGTTGATGATGATACCATGCTAGCCAAGATAGGTATTTTTGGATTTGCTTAAGTTATCTTGCTTTTGAAGTTCTATTCTTCTTCATACTTTTGCTTCCTTAGTCTCACAGTATTAACAAGGCTGGTAACACTCGGTATTCATGATACATCACCACACAGATCACCTGCATCTGTAACACTAATATAATATTGGAAAAATAAACTTACAATGTGTGGTGAGTCATAGGGCCCTGTTAGGGTTGGGTCTGAATCATTCCTGTGCCATGAAGTGAATTTTGCTATTGAAGTATCGAATTCTTCAGTTGGATCAGGGAGGCATGCTGGGAGAATATCACGATTGAATGATATCCTGTACAATAATAAAATTCGATAGAAGATAGATCTTACACACGGCATAAAGCCTTTACCCTAGCCTTACAGTAACTAGACAGCTGATAAGCATACAAAAAAATAAATATTTTACAAAATTCTTACATACTGCAGTAAAATTATACCCAAAGACAAAACAAATAGTTCTGTTCGTCACACAAATATTTTTCCTGAGTGAGAATGGAACTCATGACTCAAAGTAGGATCACAAACTTGTATTCGTGGGTCACTGCTGATGATACTAGTGTACAGAATTTACACAAATTATGAGAAGTATTGATGCTATCAAAAACAATACATACGGCGTTTCAAGTTCCAGTATTGCAATGTCGTTGTATCTACTTAGATCAACTTCATAATCTGGATGCACATGAACCTTGGATACCTTGTGAATCTGCCAGGTACTTGTATCCATGTTCCTTACACCTAATGCGACGTATATTGATGATGATCTGTCAAGAAAAGATATTAACAAAATTACCCACGAAACAACATAGAAATTATACACGTCAACACATCAATTCAAACTAAAACTCAAAAATATTACTATTCTGAAAAAATGTTATGAAAATTGAAAGAAAGAAAGGAAATACATTTATTCTGACATTCACAGGACAATACTTGGTGTCAACATAATATATTGATATTAAAATGAGGTAATAATATAAGAGAGTAAACAATGAGTAATTACAATGTCTTGTGCAAAGCGACTGCAGCTCTAGTATTACAGTGTCATCAGTTAGTTCGTCTGCATGTGCCGAATTTATATAAATATAATCATGTCATCATCCTCATCAACAACACTCAACAGTCCACTGCTGGACTTAAGCCTCTGCTTATCAAGGAGGTTTTGGCCTATTATGCCACGTTGGTCAGATGGGTTGGTATAGAATTTTTTCCGAGTTTTTCTTCTCTTTTCAGCATTTGTTTCTATTGTATTCTGTTGCTTTAGTCGCCTCTTACGACACCCACGGGAAAAATAGGGGGTGGTGATACACTTTATTTTTAATCTGCCACCACACGGAAGTTATATATAGTACAATTATTATTGTTAGAAATAAACACAAAAACAGTAATCAGCTTTGATGTGAATATATAGGTAATGTTATCGACCCATTAAATTGGATTGTCCAATTATCTATTTCCAAAGCGTTAGACCTTATGAGAAGAAATGGCAAAAAATCTCACGTCTACTTTTTTTTAGTAGACAAAGATAAATTGATGAAGTGTCACAAGGACTACCCCGACTCAGAATAATAATTTGTGCCATGGCAATTAATGAAACACGTTGGTGACAGCTCTTGATCCTGGTTTACAGAACGTGTGCGAGAGCTGCAGAATAATGCAATTTTTTTGAATGTAAAAATATAAAAACTTACCTGTTCAGCGGGTGAGCTGCAGTAAGAATAAATTTTTCTTGGATAATTGATCCAGCTGATATCCAAATTATCGTATCGCTGCTCTGCCCGAATCCCACGACAGCCTGAGAAAAATAATACAATAATATTTTCAGAAGTAACACGCAAGAACATCTATTGCCAAACTAATCAGATTTGTCAGTATGACTGATGGCGTACTTCTGTACATATTTAAAACAGGAAACACTCAAACCCTGAAACAAATATTTGCAGATTATACAAATATTTGGTCCATCCCAGCAATTTAAGACCTGAGTACTGCAGTTGACGATATCACTGCGCGAAAAGGACACTTAAAAAAATCGTCCATTTAACATCCATTAGGCATTCAGATGCAACTTCACTAGTCCACTATTACTGGAGGCTATCAATTATACACATTCCACCTGTCACCGCTGGTGGCAACTGGGAAAAAAAGAATTGTGCACAATCGCTGCCACTGGTCGCAATCAGATCATTTTTAGAAAGAAAACCCATTTGTCACCAGTGACACCGTTCGAGAATTTTTTTTCCTTATACATACGATAATACAGAAGTCTTTGCGCACAAATCGGAAATATTTCGGACGCTTAACACACAACGCCATCTAGTTTCAAACTAAGCAGAGCTTGTACTATGATAGAATACTTATATTTTTTTTTGTAAACCAATACAACAAACATTAGGTCCCACCTGGGAATCGAACCCGAGACCTCAAGCACAGCAGGTCGCCTACACTACCGCTACGCCATCGAAACAGTCAATGTCTTACCTCGTAAGGGTTTTCCGAAGGAACTCTCGCACCAGGTCCAGGGGCTCCTCCCACAGCCCAGCGAGAGTAAATATGACACTTTTTCTCTTCATCAAGTTGTCGGGAGAGTCCAGCGTAAAAGCCTTCTTGATAACATTTGTGAGGCAGGTCTTTGAGATACTGGAGACAGGCTGTAACGTAGTATATCATCATTATCATCACCCTTAATAGTCCACTGCTGGATACAGGTCTCTCCTTAGGAAGGAGGTTCTGGCCTACTATAACGGACGAGTTGATATAGAAATTGTTTCAGGTTTTTCTTCCCTTTACAGTGATATTGTATGCTGCAAGTGATGCTGTACTCTAATCTGTCATCATGTAGACAGGATACCACGCTACAGTCGACCAAACAGGTGCTGTGTCTGCCCGCTTGCCCTCATATGCCATAAAAAATAGGTAGGTTTCTAATTATTCTCTCTAAGTTAACTTAAGATCGAAAAGAAAGAAAGCAAGAATACAAAACATCACCTGGTAGTTAAGTTACAATCATTGTTAATGTCTTCTATCATTTCAAAGTCCAGTGTACCTAACTTGAACTGTCAATATAACTAGACCCTTATAATAAGATGTAACCATTTAAAAACCTTAAACTTTGTCTGCAAATCTCTCTTAAATGTTATATTTATTACTCTGGAATTATGCACCGTTTCTCAGACTAAGCTGAATTCGGGCGAGAATCGAACTCACAATCGGCGAAATGAAAGTATTTTGTGGTCGGAATAATTACCGTCTCTCGATTTTCGGCCATCTTTCCAAAGCAAACCCGAAGACACACTTATAATGACATTGCTAGAACAAACATTAGAGATGTCATTTATTCTACACATTAAATACTTTATTAATTGTGTGAATCTTTTATTGCTATCTGCCGTATTCTGTTTATTATCGTTAGAATAAATTTATGCACGTTAGCTGTGATTTTGTATGAAGTCCTAAATGAAAGTACTTATTAGTGTTCGTGACATAAAAATATAAATATGTGCTAATGTATTTTTATCTTATAGTTTAAGCACGCATTACTATACTGCTGCCTAGTAATATTATAAATGCGAATGTAAGTTTGCTTGTTAGGGTTGCACGCGAAAACTACTCAACCGATCATCATGACATTTTATTTACATGTTATTGGAGGTATTAGGAGTAACATAAGATATTTTTGATAAATATGTATTTATGTATATACAGTGGACCCTTGGTAATCCGGCCCCTGTCTAATCCGGACCCCCCGTAATCCGACATCAATCAAACAATTTTCGCTAATGTAGATCGTGCATGACTGAACAGGTTACAACTTGTGCTCGACCCGAAGGTATTGTTTCAATTCCGATTGCTTAGTTTGAATTTGACTACGTGTGATAGTGGTGCAGCTTAGCGTTTATACATTGTACATTACGTATACATACCTAGTAATGTCGTCACAAGCCCAGAAGACAACAACATATACAATCTTATCATTTGTCTGTAATTTATCGGATTACAAGATACTCTTTTGTAAAAAAAACCGGGCTATATGGGATCTTAGGCAATACTCTATAATCCGATAAATTCGATAGTCCGACACTGCCCTGCAAAACGTTTGTCGAATTACCGGGGGTCGACTATATATATATAAAATATATATAAAATATTCTCATGAAGTGAAAGTTGTTGTAAATTTCTTTTAAGACGTAACTTTCATCATATTATTTATTTACTGTTAACAGCACAACTATACTATTAAGGGGTTAGGGGTAGTCAGGATTTTCAAAAAATCGATTTCTTTTTTTTTGCATTTTCTTAAAGTATAATATTTTTAAAATATTGTGTGAAAATTTGAAGTGAATCCGACAAATCCTTTTCGAGTTATTTAACAATGACCTTTCGGGTGCTACGTGGCATTCGAGAGCAGGTAGCTAGAAACAGCTGCAAGCAACCGACCTTTCAGGTTTCATTGTCATGAATATCTCCCCATTTTAATGTATGTATAATTATATATATATATATAAATCATCATCATCATCATCCAGGAATAGATGACTCAGTGTAAGATATTACATAATTCTTATAATTCGACATAAATCCATAGCAAAACTTTAAATGCGTTTTTCTCAAAACTATGTTTTTTGAACTGGTGACAACTGTAACTTGAAAACCGCTCAGTAGATTTTAATGAAATTTTTACAGCTTTTACAATACATAATAAACTCGGGCCTGATCGAAGGATTTTTTTTTTTTTCAAAAATTTCGATTTTTTAAGACCAATTAACTGTTGACTTTTTCCCAAAAAATTAAAAAAAAATTTTCTGAGTCCGCCATTTTTTTAATTTTTGAAAAAAAAAAAAAAGCTTCGATCAGGCCCAGGATTATCTCTTTATAAAACTATTTTTTCTTATCCGATTGATTTTAGATGAATCTCCAAGGACTTATCATTGTCACCGCAAGGACCTTTTTTTTGGACTGGGTCAACAGAAACAGCTATAACTTTGGAAATTATAAATTTTTTTTTTTCAAATTTTCGTGACTTCAAGTCAAAACATTGTATAATAAGGCCATATTATTACTTTTGTAAAATAAAATGATTTAATAGCGAAAAAAAATTACTGAAAATTATCATTTTTTCGTGTCTCTGACTACCCCTAACCCCTTAAAAATAAATGACGTGACATCATTACGGATGACAAAGAGTGTTGAAACTCCATATCTTTAATCTGACACCACAGGGGTACTTGAACGAAAACTTGAAATCAAAAAACTGTTAAGTAAATTAGAAAGAGAACACATTACATGAGTGTAGACGCTACCTGGTATCATTGACTAGCTCGCAATCAGTACAACAAATGATAGTCTCTTCGCCTTTGTGAGAGCATACCTGAAAAGATCGATAAATGTCATTATAGGACAAACTCTTTCTATTGTACAAAGATTGACGCTATGTAGAGTAAGTCACAATGGAACAAAAGTAAAAAAGAAATTAAAAATATCGTTAAGTATTGGCTCGTTATATTTTCTATCAATTTTATTGTGGTTCGAAGAGTTATACTTCTCTACTGTGAAGGAATGGATGTCATATCCCTCTGATACAAAAGGAGGATCCTTCGACCAGGCGAGCTGATTATATCTGGCGGGCTGCAGCCCAACGGTTTATGATGGGATGTTGTATATATGCCTATTGAGAATTTCAATATCGCGATTCAGGATTAGTAGTTACTCCGTAGTTCGATATGTCTTTGCTAGATGGCGCTGTAATATTTAGTTTTTGTTTACGCTGCAAGTGGAAGTCGTCACATCTATCTGCAAGGATTCTGGGATACTTTCTTATTGAAGTAGGTCAAGACCCCTGCGATAGAATCACATGTTTTGACTGCACGATTGGCCTAGTCGTATAAGCGGTCGTCACGCCGCTCTCCACTACGCTGAGTGTTGTGGGTTTAAATCCTACATGGGACAACACTTTGTGTGATCCACAAATTGTTGTTCTGAGTCTGGGTGTTCTTTGTGTCCGTTTCTTGTATGTTTGTAAAGTCCCCGACACAGGATTTATTCCTAATGCGGGCGTTGTCTTTTTAAGATAAAAAAAAAAAAAATGTGATAGAACTTATAGGATAGGCTTTAGTTGTTTCAAGTCAGAGCTTCGACTCTGGTGCAACGAGGACCCTTAGGAACTACACGAAAAGAGAAAATGGTTGTCTACTTACTGGAGGTTGAGCTCCACGTTTATCAAGAGTCGTGAGACATACGTTTTGAGGCACGCACTTGCCCTTAATTCCCTCCCACTCACAGTCTTCTCCTGAAAACAAAACACATTATACGACGGGTTTACTTGTCTAGTAGTTAGTGCCACTACTAATTACTAGCCCGAAATTTGTAGTTTTACATTCCACCCAAGAATTTTTTTTTATTATTTTGAGAGCCTGCCCAAGTGACTCTACTCTGCCTGAAGGCAAGCATGAATAGAATCTAAGAGTTTTCGTCACCATACTCATTGTGAATGTAGACAATGCAGTATGTTGACCCACACTATAGTGGCCTAGTAAGATGCTTATTTACTCCTCTCTTGGGGACGACATAAAAGACATGACAGTCATCGTGGCATCGCATTGCACACTTACTCCGAATACTGTCACCCTGCATCAATGGGCTTGCACTCACCAAGGAAACATGATAGCACGGATGCTGTCGCTTTAGGTTGCTCTTCTGTGGGAGAGTAATACTGCCATGGTCGAGCCCACCCGTTTGTGCTGAAATCAGCGTGGCACGTACTACCTACTACTAGAGGCATGTACTACCTCTTTAAACTACAACAAATTATCCATGTACACCCAGACACAGAATTTTCATTCTGTCTGTGTCTGTCCATTTATCGTGGTTACCATATAGGGGGGGAGGTCATCTACAAGCCGTAAATAGCCCAGGGTCTCTCGGACCAGAGACAGATATCTGGTCGGTTTTTAGTTCGATGGTATTTCCACACAGAAAAATTAAGGGTACAGCTAGCTATTACATATTGATTAAAATTTAGTTTTCTTATTTTGTTTATCGCCAATACTGTTGAAAAGGTCATACGTGTCACGTGTCACGAGAGCTATTTTGAGCTTAATCTTTACTAAAATAAAAACAAATGTCAACATTCATTCGTGTTACAGCGCTATCTAGACTAGTGGTGTTCTGAATCATCAAATATCAATACAGATACGGATATTAACCGATGAAGAGCAATATTTCGCTGCAAATAGATTGACTTGACCGAAGTAATTTCATTGTTTTTTATTTTTTTTTTTCATTTTTTTTTACACATTCTTTTATATGCCGTGTAAACAAAAAGTAAATTGCTTTTTAAATTTCACGAGCTTTGTACATTCCAATTAAAAAAAAAATGCCTTTGTAAACTCATCGTAATTACATAACCACAGTTTAGACTGTAGCTTCTGTATTGCAGACTCGTGTTTGCGTGTTTGAGGATTTGTTTCACAAATTTTTTTGTAAAAAATTGTATCAAGTGCTCAAAAACTCTTGAAATATATACAGTATAGCATGGTGAGTCACCTCTGAGTAAAAAAATTGAACAAGTGGTATAAATTGTTCTAGGAGAGCCAAAAAACGTTGAACCACACTCTGGATACCTCAGTACGTCAATAAGCGATAAAAATGGTTAGAGAGTGAAAGAAATTGTTAACAAAAACTGACGAATCGCAGTTAAAAAAGGAGCCGAAAAACTAACTAACTAAATAACTTACTTAACATATCATTTGGGTTATGCCAATCGATTTTACTGGACTGGAGACCAATAAGAACCAATGACGCTGGCAGTATAGAATGAAAATTAATGGATTTTGCACCATGATAATGCACCTGCGCACGCGTCGTTACTAGTCAGTACTTTTTTAGGCGAAAACTATATTAAAATCATGTCTTAACCACCATATTTATGAGACTCTGCTAACTGCGACTTTTCTTTCTTCTCAAAAATAAAAAGGCAAAAAGAACGAAGATTTGTGATGATCGATTAAGCTTACATCGCCAGAGGAGCTCCAGGGAATACCCAAAAGCGCGTTTCAGAAGTGTTTTGACAACTGGAAAAAGCGCTGGCACAAGTGCATGGTCTCGGAGAGTTTTTTGAATGTATAGATGATTGTTTATCTTTTATGCGAAAATGGCTGAACGGATCTTGATGAAGTTTAACACAGAGATAGAATATAAACTGGAATACTACATAAGTTAATTTTTATCCCTCTAATTTTTATATATATTTCCATGGGATGAACGATGCCTGATTTGGAATGATGATTTACTTGCAAGAATGTAATACAGAAGAGGTGATAATAGTTTCTAAAATTTCGAGCAAATTCTACCTAAAAATGGTATTTTTTTTGGTATAAACGTTCGGTTTAACGTCACCAAGAGTGTTATGTATTTCTTGTTCCTAATCGTGGGCAACATAGCGTGGTGCAGCTAGTTATAGATGCCATCATGTAGTATTTATCCTGAGTGAGAATAGAACTCTCGACTTCTGGTTTAACAATCAAGGTGTTACTTGCAAAATAGTACAATATAACAACAATTCCATGTATGTAATAAACTATAATAAAGTAATATGATGACTACTCGGATAATGTAGTTGTTAAAGTAGTCGCCACGCTGCTCTCTACTGCGCTAAGGGTTGTGGGTGTAAACGCCACGGGACAACATTTTGTGTGATCCACAAATTATTGTTCAGAATTTAAGTGTTCTTTGTGTCCGTCTTTGTATATTTGTAAATTCTCCCGCGACACAGGACATATTCTTAATACAAACGTTGTCTTTTTACAATCCATAACAAAAGATTCATTTATGAGCAGCATAAAAGGAACGAGTACAGAAGCCGATCCTGTTTCTTCCTAGACCTAAATTAAGAATAGATTATACTGAGGGTATTATATTAGAAATATATGCTGACACGTCTTATATTTTATTTATTTTTACAAAACAGATGCGGGCACGTGACCCCAGCCTCTTCGAGCTACTACAATTTCAGTCACTTCACTTAACCCTGGGTACCTCAATCTACACTTTTTCTCTACCCCAATTTATTTTCTCCTGAAATAATTGCAGGATTGGCATTTGGCAGACGATCAGACATTATAAAATCTATGCAATTTTATATAATATTGCGCCAATCCGTAGATAAAATTGACAAAATCACATTCACACTTCAGCAAAATATCCGGATATTCTCCGGAGATTTCACCAATCATAACATTATTTTACTTAGCAAGACTCAAACATATTTATACCTATATTTTTATATATGTAACTGTTTTTGCTCAGTGGGAATACCGGGACCTCTGACTCTAGCGGCAACATTACACGTCATTACAAAGATAAGGGACAAGGACACGAGTTATTCCAATTTATCAACACTTAATTGTCTTGACTACACAGAGAGCGTCAAAGTCAAAGTCAAAGTCAAAGTCAAAGTCAAATTCATTTATTCATTTAGGTCACAAAAGACACTTATGAACGTCATAAAAAAAACAATGAAAGATGAAAGATGAACAATCTGTCGATTAAAATTACAGCTAGCTGGGTTCGCAGATTGTTCATGGTAGAGTGGTGAGAAAAGAACCCAGGAAAGAAACTCACCACCACTCTTTTAACTCAAAATCTTTTAAATATTAAACTAGCAGTTACATTCACAATCATAGGTCTTAAAAAAAGAGCAATTCATTTCCAAACATCTAAATCTGTGACATAGTCTGAAACTGAGTAATAAGCCTTTTTGGACAACCTCAGCTTAACAAATTTCTTAAATTTACTAATAGATAATAATACTATGTTGTTTGGTAATTTGTTATAAAATTGTATACATTGGTAGTAGTGTAGTGGTTTTATCAGCCATCTCGACCCTTCCTACTGTGAAACTTCGATTGCCGTATGGTACAACACTGGTCTAGAAATTGTTGTTTTGTATCTGAGTGTTCTTTGTATGCATTTCAATTGCTGGGGTTGTCTTTTAAATAAGGAAATCATTGAAATAAGGGATCTGTGAAGTAGTTAGCGAACCTGACCGCTCAACCAGAGGTCCATTTGGTGCCTACCTAAGATAAATTATTGTGTAATGACCACATTAATTTGTTATATATATGTAAATATGTTTTTCTAGTTACCATAGGCTCTACCTAGTTTGGGATAAGAGGGCCACGTGTGAGATGTGTGATGTTATTACTACATCAAACACTTATAATTTATGAAAAACAATACTTAAAAAGAGATCTTATTTTATACATACCTTCTGCTTTATCCAAATCACATGTTACTAATGTTAGACAAAAAGAAAAACAGACACTTAATATTAAAATTTTATGCATCTTTTAGCATAATTTATTTTTTAGTGGCAGGCGACCGGATGCTAAGCGAGTTGGTCGTCATCTAATATTATATTTGGTGATGCTAAACTTTGATGCTTTAGGCTTTGATGCTGTGATGTCTAGATCTTTTAATAATAATTATAGGCATTGATCTTTTCCTGTTTATTCCGTGTGTACAACTAGTATACTCGTAGAATATAGTCTTCTTTCTATATATGTCCAGCAGTAGATTATTTTAGGCTGTGGATATGATGATTGATATTTTGGAGATACCAAATTTTGATGCCCTACGACCTTGGTGATATAATATTAAGTTTTTTAATAAGGAATTATTTACTTTTTGATAAGGAATTATTGAAGTTATATTTCTTTTAGTGTGTTTTGGCAAATGATGAGAGTAAATTTTTACGACGTGCGCCCACCGTCACGAAAAACTGACACCATGACATTAGTTAGTCAACATTTTAGATTTTTTATTAATAATGTACAAATTATTTATAAATGTACAAAATAAAAAAAAAATTAACTTTCTTTCATAATATAAAAATACATAAAAATACGTTGAAAACTTTACCAGCTAGCTTAGCAGTAAGGATTACTAACCGTTGGCCTAACAGATATACATACATTATTTTCATATAACTACTGTATGTAGCTTTCGACATGTATATATCTATGTATATGTATTTAAGAACCTGCCAAAGGGACTACTCTACCTGATGGAAAGCGTGTATAAAACCCAAGAGTGATGGTCAATGCAGACACCGTACTATGGTAACCCACACTATGGTGGTCCCGTGAAATGTCTTTTTACACCCCGCTTGGAGATATAAAAATATGACAGCCATCATAGCATTGTAAGGCTCGCACACTTGACTTGATAACTGCCACCCTTGTATCAATGAGACTCAACATCATAGCAGCACGGATGCTGTCGTTTTAGGATATTCTTGTGTGAGAGGGCAGTACTGCCCCGGTTGAACTGGACCGTTCGTGCTGAAATCAGCATGGTTCTACCTCCTGGCATCATAACTACATATATAAATACACCAATACATACATACATTCTTACTAAGAATCGGATTATTTTATTTGTTTGAATCTGATTTTTTCATTTATGGATGCAATCCTATACAGATTCTTTATTTTAAAAAGGTCCGCATTAGGAATAAATGCTGTGTCGCGGGGGATTTTACAAACATACAAGAAACGGACTCAAAGAACACCCAGACTCAGAACAATAATTTATAGACAACAGAAAGTTTTATCCCATAAGTTTGAACCCATAACACTCAGCGCTGTAGAGAGCGGCGTGGCGACTGCCTTAACCACTTCTTTTTTTTTTACCGTGTGGAAACTCCCTTGGGCCGTCACCCCACCGGGGCTTACGGCGGGATGGTGTGTCGGAATCGGACCGACTAAAACCACACGGTGTGCCACTCTACGCCTGAGATAGGAGAAATCCGGGCACCGCTGCTATTACGACATCCAGACCGCTTAAACCACCAGGCCAACCGTGCAGTCATTAGAGTCAAGATACTGTTAATGTATAAAAAATCTTAGAAACTCAATAATTTATTAACTAGCTTTTGCCTGCGGCTCCGGCACGGTATGAATAGGTGTGGTGACCCTTTGTATTCTTTACCCGTTATCACACGGACAATGTGAAGTGGTGTGAGATTATCAGAACCTAAATTCCCCTTCTCCGACTCTAGAACGAGCTACCAGGACGGTAATATACTTTTGACAGAGTTGAAGATGTCTATGGGCCACGGTGATTACTTAGCAAGTGGCTTGTATGCTCGTTGGCCCCTTTATATAATAAAGGAAAAAAAAATATAACATTTGGGAGCGTTAGCTAGAGTGTAACAGTGTATGTAAGTCTGCTGGGTCTTCTAGGGTTTTCTTTTTAATAGACTAATATATGATAGAACATCATTTGTTTTGGTCATTTCGATTTAGACATACTACTTTATTGTGGATGCCGGTAATGTGATAACCCGGGGGAGTTTCCAATTGAAGTAATATCTTCATAAACAAGAGTGTAATCAGAATGATTTATTAATAAACTATTTTCATTTGAATTTTTGTTAAGGCGAAGTTTTTCGAACTGACATTAAAGAAACTACTGACTTTTTTACACTCTATTAAGAAAGAAAAGAAAATGTGTTTATTTCGTTTAAATATGTCTTAATCGATGTTTGTACACAGATGTCTCGCCGGATATTTTGAAAAATGCACTTGTGCACCCTATCCATAAGAGTTGTGATTGACACAGTGTTGGGAACTATAGACCTATATCAACACACAAAATTTCTAGAAAAAAAAATGTAACAGTATGTAAGCAATTCGCATTTACAGAGGACAAATCTATAGAAACTACTACTTCGTTATTCACAGAAATTTTCGGTAAACATCTTGACAAAAGAGAAAGAGCTGTAGGTGTTTTATTAGATCTTTCTAAGGCCTTTGATACTGTCTCTATCTCTCTGCTCTCTAAGATGGAGACGATTGGTGTTCGCCTTGTTGTATTGGAATTATTTCTTTCTTACCTTTCAAATAGAACCCTATGCGTTAGGCAAATTTACAAGTGAGCAACAATTGCTTTCCTTTGGTCTACCGCAGGGTAGTGTGCTTGGAGCTACTTTATTGTTACTGTTCATAAACAGTTTGTATACTAAGTCGCTGCTTAGCTGTGATATCATCACTTATACTGATGACACTACATCAATCGTGACGCTAGGGACTAGACTAAGATACAACAGCATACAGAACATGAACTTTAAATGTAGAAGAAACAATATTGCATTGACACCCGTATTCAGCCGTCACCTGATTTTGAAATTATGGCACATACCTGTAACCTACTGGATGGATGTGGATTGCCCTCAACTAACCTGGATTAAAAGTATGAAATATCTGGGTCTCAAAATAGATTGCTCATTAAATAGGTTGCCTCATATAAAACTGTTAACAGCCCATGCGAGGTGACTAGTTTTAATTTTTAGAAACTTCTGCCGCATCTGCCGATATTGAAACACTTCTGTGTTTATTACGCTCTTGCTAAGTGCGTACTAAAATACTGTGTTAGGGTATGGGGTGGTATCAGCAAGACCGCATTACTTCCTCTGGAACATGTATAAAGGGCGATATTGAAGATGATACTGGGCAAACATGGTACAGCATCAATCTTCTATAAAACGTATGTCCTGCACTAACTGTCAAAAATCTTTTAATGTTATCAACTGTACTCTGAAATTACGTAATTACAAAACGAAATAAAACAGTAATTTGCTTGGATACTCCTCATCGTAGAACTCCAGCCAAAAATCAATTTTATGTCATAGGTAACAAATTATATATTGCAGTAAATTATGCAAATACAATTTATGCGTTACCCAACAATAAATACAAAAATAGTCTACGTAAATGGTTATTAGGCTTCAACTATAGTCAAAGAGAGGGTGTAGTACATTCTTATTATTAAAGAATATATTGGTAACATATTCACTAACTTCTCGTCACAGGTGTGTGTGTAACACACACACACACACATACACCACACAAACACACACACACCACACACGCACACACACACAAACACACACGCATACACACACATACACATACATATGTACATACATAACCGTGCACACGTACGCACGTACGCCGCAAATACATATACTCAAACGCATAAGCACACACGTATACATACATAGACACATCAACCATATATACATTCGTACTTCACACTCACTCGCATGGAAAATTATTTCTACTTACCTATTATATAATGTACTAGCGAAGTCAAAACATTTTTTTTATATTTTAACTGTTCGTCTATTATTGGTGAATCTAAGCAAGGAAAATTTTTCATATTTCCCTTAGAGTTGGAGGCGCTGCGGATTGTAGCACAATTTACGCTAGTTCGGTCGCATTGTCGTCGGTCGTGGTAATATGTGAGCATTATACTGCCGCGATGGTTGTTATGCTTATACGTCCCAAGCGGGGCAAGAAGAAGCATCTCACTAGGCCACCATAGTGTGGGTCACCATACTCCATTGTCTACATTCACAATGAGTATAGTGACCACAACGCTTAGAATCTATTCATGCTTTCCATCAGGCAGAGTAGTCACTTTGGCAGGCTCTCAAACATGTTTTTATTCCTTTTTGCGTCAGTTATGTTTCTCATCAAAAGAAATAGCTTGTATATAATTATTATTATGTTCAATTTATACTTTGTCAACAAGCTGGACATATTTGCACGTTGTTATTTTGGCTGAATTTGATAAACCTATACCTACCCTCTCTTTTAAAGAGAGGCTTATGTCCAGCAGTGGACTTTTAAAGGCCGTTGATGAGATTTGCGTTTACCACATCTGTCATTCTCAGTAAAGAGTTCAGAGGGCCTAGTGTAATTTTATTTCCTGGTGGTGTTTTATATATTGATACGAATTTCAATGCAGGGTCATCACAATCGAGTTGACTTGAAATAAATTTACACTAGATGCTTAAATGAGTGCAGTGATCAGCAATTCTGCACGTCCTAGTGATGCGCCTTAAGAATATCTCGAATATATAACTCTATAAAGTAGTAACTATAGTTTGTATATCGCAGTTAACATAGAGGGCCTCCTTAAGAAAGTTGTGTGTTTTATAGAAATGTTTCGGTATATTGTGATTTTGTTTTTAATTTCTAATGTTTCATGTGATGATTTGGCGTTGCCTCAAGGTGAGTTAGTTTAATTAATAGACTATATGATACCTTGGTCAAATTGGTTACTTTTTATCATCTATCAAAACGACAATTTTGTATGAAAAATGTACTAAATACAAAATTGTGACGTCAGTATTTTAGACTACTCAAATGAACAATGTATTTCACTGTAAATTTGATTGAAATTCGTAATGATAATCAAAAGCTATGTTAATTTTGTTTTCCGAGATGTTTCGCGATATTACTTTTAATGAAGTGGACATTGATAGTTATTTACGATACAGTCATCTACCGAATTATATATATATTCGATGGGTATTGCTTAATCTGACTAATGCAGTGAAATATATAGATAACATCACTACAAAGAGAAAAAAAACTTGACACAATCTTTTTACCAATCCGATTGACCAGCGTGGTATAGTAGACCAAAATCTCCTTTCTAAGGAGAGGTCTCTGTACAGTAGTCAACATTTGCAGTTCACGATTGATGATCTCCAGCCGAACTTTTTATGCGGAAGCATTTCTTGATCATAAAAGTCCCACATCGAACGGTTTTTTAACTATTTGTTAACGAGAATCGACGTTTTCTAGATAGCAATTGAACTACAAAATGTAAAGACCTATTTTTAGCTGGTATGCTGTCCGGATTCACATTTCATCACTTCAACAGCATTTAAGAAGTACTGCTGACGTAGGACTCTCTTTAAAAGGGAGGAATTGCTTACTATATCACTCTGGCAAGACGGATTTGTGTATTGTTCGTATCTCGTTTTCCTTTTCTGTAGTGTTTTCTTACTGCGTAATTTGCTTTAGTCGGTTCTTATGACATAGCGGTGGTGACTACACTCCAGATACACCATACGGATATTTTAGAGTTGAAAAGTTTTTTATTTGTTTGTACGTTTAGGCTACAATCCTTTTTTTTTTTAAAAGACAACGCCCTCATTATGAATAAATCCTATGTCGCGAGGAACTTTACAAACATACAGGAAACGGACACAAAGAGCACCCAGACTCAGAACAGCAATTTATGGATCACACAAAGTGTTGTCCCATGTGAGGTTTAAACCCACAACATTCAGCTAAGTGGAGAGCGGCGTGGCGACCGCTTGAACCACTAGGCCAACCGTGCAGTCATCGTTTTAATTGGAAAGATTCTTGTGCTATTGAATAGAGTCGTTTAAATTTTTTTTAAAATCAGGTCAGTAATACCAGAGATTAACGCGTTCAACCAAACAAATAAACAAACTCTTCATCTGTATGATATTAGTATAAGTGCATAAATTTATAAAAAAAAATATCAGCTGCCTGGTATCCATCGTACAAGCTATGCGCAGTTTAGGATAAGACGTCGTTGTATAAAATGGACGGATAATGCCTCCAGGCGGACTGATGGCTACTGGAGTGGAGACTACAATAAATTAAACGTAGTGCAGGGTGCTCTATGGTACAATGGATTGACATCTTGCGTAAAATGGCTGGCAACGGATAGATGCGGACTTTCCAAGATCATAATGATGGACGCTCTTCAAAGGAGTCTTCGTTCGGCAGTGGACAATAGGCTGAAGTGAGTGTGATTAAGATCTCTTTGTACTGTTTCAGGTTCGCCATGTGTGTGGAATGGAATACCTGGAAAGTGTGTGAGTTTATACCAGTGTCTTACTGCCAGTAAAGACATAGCCAATAAAACGTTTCCACCTGTGAGTATTAATAACTTCGCTCATCTCACGTACATCTACCATCACGTACATCTGACCACAAACTAAGCATTCCTTTTTTTGTTTCATATTAAGAGCCTGCCAAAGTGACGCTACTCTGCCTGATGGAAAGCATGAATAGAATCCAAGAGTTGTGGTCACCATACTCATTGCTAATGCAGACAATGCAGTATGGTGACCCACACTATTGCGGCCTTGTGAGATGCTTTTCCACACCCCGCTTGGGGACGTAACAGGCATGACAGTCATCGGGACAGTGTAAGACTTACACAGTTACCACGATAACTCTCACCCCTGTATCAATTGGCTGCCGGTCTTATACTCACCAACGAAACACGACTACACGGATGCTGGCTGGCTTTGGGAAGTCTGTACTATGTTAACCAGGTTGCTGATAAACATATATACACTCATATACATCTGTCAACACGGATTAGAAATATGGAATTTCACTACCCCTACTTGTACGGTGCGTGTCGTAAGAATTGACTACGGGAACTAACAATATAGAACCACAACAGTGAAAAATTTAAAACAAACTTTGTACCAACCTGTTTGGCCAACGTTGTATAGATGACCAAAATTTACTGTCTAAGGAGAAGCAATTATTTAACTTGTGGACCACTAAAAGCTGTTGATGATGACACACACTCACGCTTTGATTCTCTCTACTAAAAAGTCCTCGTTTCTTCCTCTTTCCATTGTTCTGAATATTCAACTGCCACTAAATAATATGCTTGGTATCCTGGTTATAGATATTTGCCAAGTTGAAATAACCTGTGTGAAATGATAGCATTAAGAGCGTTATTAAGGTGGCCTTGCAGAATCTAGGTGTACTGCACAAAGTGAGATGGTTCTTTTCGCCCCAGCATCGGTGTCTTCTATATACGATACAAGTTCACTCCTCAGTCTACCGAGGAATATTCTAATATTGTTCTCTTCTTTGCAACGAATCCACACAGTATGTACTAGACGATTTTGATCGGTTGCAGCGGCGAGCAGTCCGCATCAGTCCCGAGTCTCTTGGTCTGTTGTCTACCTCTGTGGCAGTCCTCTATCGCCTTTATCATGGAGAGTGTCTTGATGAGCTGTTTCAACTGGTCCCACCTTCTCTTTTCCTCTATACGGCACGTACTGGCCTTACAGGTTACTATTTTAGAGTGGTAGACATACGATGTCAAACTAAACGGCTCGGATTTTCCTTCATGTGCCAATCAATTAAAACTTGAAATTCTCTACCAGTACAATTGTTTCTCTCTCACAAACTTCCCAGGTCCTATAAATGGAAGGTTAGAACCGCATTCACAATGAAGAGGTGACCTCCACTCTTGTTTTTTTTCCTCTAGTATTTGTGTTCGTATTTAGTTCTCTCGTTTGAATACTGTTTTATCAGGCATCAAAATATTATATTCTCTCGATTTTATCCTATATCTTTGCCAGTTTTCCTTAGCGCAGTTCCTAAGGATATAACTGTCAGGACACATCGTCCCCTTACTACTCACGAATGTCTCAAGGATCTGTCCGTTCATGTGTCAGTTGTCCTACTGAGTACATATGCGCTTCTTCCTCCTGAAAACTAATTACCTGCTAAGAACCACTTCTACTTTGCTTTGGCCCGAGAAAGTTTTGCCATTTGACAAAGACCTGAAATCGGTTGTTGACTCTGTCCTTAACACTTTGCATAGATGAGAAGCAATGGAGTTGAGTAAACTTCTCCATCTGTCGGCTTTTCTAGCGTCTATGCATGGTATTGCAAAAGTTGTCATTGTATTATTAGTATACCATGGTGGTAAGGTGAGCACATCTTCTTTGATAGATGTTACATCAGCTTGGTTGCCCTTCAACTCGTGCAGAGCGTTCTCCGTCACAACGTACATTCAAAGAGCGTGGGATGATGTTGAGAAGAAGAGGGTCCAAAGGTCCTTATTGGAGAGCTCTTCGGGAGTACATATGGCTTGACTGCGGGCTGTGTCACAGACTAAGTCTAGTGTAGGATTGCATGCGTTGCCCTCAAATGACTTAAATACTTTGCTGGATGACTGTTCAAATCATAAAAAAGCTGTTTATGCAAATATTATTCTTAATTCATTGCATCAAGACTTAATTCACAAAATTACAGTAAAGCGGAGTGGTCGAACTCAAAATGTGGTTTACGTACAAACTTTTGTTAACATGGAATTGAGTTATAATTTTCAGTGTCATAACATGGGCGCAGTTTCATTACTACTACCGTGGTGCTCCTAACACTGCTGCTGCCGTGTGCAACATAACCTGACCATTTGCTAACTAATTTCAACAATAATTTTTGTTTCAGATCTGTTCATTTGAAGGAAACACTCCTATTATATGCTGCACCGATTGTGTTTTGATTAAAGATATCAGGTAAGAAACATCCTTGACAGTTTAAAAGACTAAAAGTAGCTCTTAAATTCAAAAGTCATAAAAAGTCTGACAAGTGTCTTTTTACAGAACATAATATAGCCTGAACTGAACTAGACTGAACTGAAGTTCAGTCCCAGTCTAATAGTCTTAAAGCTGATCCCAAACTAGTTTCAGAAAAGTTTTTGGAGAAAATTATCTTAATAATAGCTTTACCACTAAAAAATGAGAATGTGTGTTTGATGTTTGTTTGTATGTTAGTCTGCTTTTCACGTCACAATGGAGGAATTTAACGATATGATTTTTATGTCTGGACATGATTAGGAAATTGGAGAGTGATATAGGCTACTTTCAACAGCGGTAAAAAAACTTATTCTCATGAGAGGATCCATTATAATGTGCATTTAAATCACTCAAAATTTTATAGACTCCGGTAGATGACACTATTAAGTTTTTTCTCGATTACATACGGCACAAAATCAGTCATTAGAGCCGGACAGGCATGGTCTGCTGCGAGGCCTCCTCTCCATAATAATTTCTACCTAAAGTCACCCCGAGACCCCTGTCCGAAGGGGTCTACGAGAAGAACCATAAGAAGTCATTAGATTTTAAAAAGACATATACGGCTTCTGATAAATGGTTTGTTGAATAACGGATGCCTATCAACATATGGAGGGTGGTATATAGCCTCACAGCCGTATTCGGCTACGTCTGCTTCGTGACGCTGGACAGAGTTAGGAGCTATGTTGTTGAAATCACTGTTGTATTCACCAGTGACTGGTGTATCCGATTTTATAAGGAAACGTGCATCCATATGGAGGGTGGTAGTACTTTCAGATAATCCGTCTGCTCTTTTGCCAGCTATACCGTACAAAATATATGTATACAGATGTATACATTGGTCCTTTGATGCTATTGTCACCATACGTGACATTTTTTTAACATTATTATAGTTTGAGTTTTAACTTGACCCACTTTAACTTTGATATTTAAATGGTTGGTTAATGCATTTAATATCTTTTTTTATGCCAATTTCTCACTCAATTTTGAAAAAAGTCGATGCCGGCAGAATAGAGAGATTACTTGTTTAACCTTGAATGGGGACACAGAAGGCAAAGTAAATCGAACTTTATCCCGATGTTTTCAAAGTAGCTATTTGCCTACAACGTCGCTTATCCATCTTTTTTACGAAAATAAAAATAAAAAAGTTGAATTTTATTAATTCTTTTTAAGTAATATGTATCTGTTTATATTGCAGGTTAGTGGTAAGGAACAGAGTTTTGGGAATATTGTATAAAACAGGCACGGTGAAGGCTAAGGACAGTGAGTAACTGATTTATTTATTTAATTTCGTTCCAGGACTTCTTCATTAAATGTGTGGAGGGAACGGGTATCATGTCCCTCCTACACAAAGGTAGCAAGCAAGCTAACACTGCCAGGTGGACTGCGACCCGAGAGTTGATGTTAAGATGTTGTCTAAATGTTAATCACCGCGAGAATCTCTATTTCACAATTCAGGATTAGTAGTTGCTCTGAAGTATATTAAACTCCGTAGTTCGATGTGTCTTTACTAGATGGCTGTGATGACTGTAGTATGTATTTTTGTTTACGCTGCATGTGGAAGTCGCCACAAATAAAAAAAGAACTATCTTGTTTAAATACCATTAATACTCTTAATGTCACTAGATGGTACTGCATTAGTAGCGGTATAAATAAAATTTCCTGTAGGCAAATGATCTAGGCAGTTTTTATTTCTTACATTGATTTAGTAAGTAGTGTTTTGATAAAAAGACAGTTCAAAATTTTCCTATCAGGTTTTATACAAAACATCATCAGCAGGGTTAACACAACAGTATTTAACACCTTTTTTTTAACTCTCGGTGGTATGTCAGAATCAGACCGACTAAAACCATACTGTGTTTCATTTCGTGCTTGAAATAGAAAGGATCCCGAAACTGCTGTTATTAACGTGGCCGGGCGTTGGGAGCCAGCTGGCTTGCCCACACTCCCGTGGATACCATCTACGGGTAAATTCTCTATTTAGGTGTGGCATACGTGAACGTTACCTCCTCACGGGTAACCACTGTAGCGGATGGAAAAGAAAACCTGTCTCATCCTCCCGCGACCATACTCAGAGCGGTATGAGACGCTGCTAAGCGCACCACGGAGGTCCGGTTCGTCTGCAGTGAATTGGGTCCGAGTAGATATTGTCGTCCTAGGCCTTCTCCGCCACCTTCTTCTGCGAAATGACGTCTTCGGAGAAGGTTGTGACCGCGTTTAAATAGCTGTCGTAATCTTGAAGAGTTTGATGACCCCACGGCTTACGCCTCGACTTATATGACATTGTTTAGTCTCTCCAAACGGGTTACTATAGGATTTGTTTCAAGTTCTGGATGTCGTAATAGTAGCTGTTCCCGGATCCCTCCTATGTCAGGTGCAGAGTGGCACACCGTGTGGTTTTAGTCGGTCCGATTCCGATACACTACCCCGCCGTATACCCCGGTGGGGTAACGGCCTGAGGGAGTTTCCACACGTTAAAAAAAAAGAAAAGGGTTTGTTTCAAGTTGTTTGTTACCTTTACATTTGCGTAATTTACTCCTTAATTTTGCTTTTACCATACCACGTAGGGGAGATGGCACTCCATATTTATTATCTAGATATATATTAAAAACTCACCATATATTCCAGAATGTGTGGACTTTATACATACACTAAATTATAGTTGCAAAAGTGGATTATTGCCTATGCCACCCACCGAGAAGAAACTTGATCCTGCGGCGAACTGTACATTCGAAGGGACCGATTTCGTACAGGGCGTTACTGCTGCAGCAGGAGGTCTGAATGCTGTAAGGGGAGAATTCACCCACATGGTAATATTATAATTTAGTTTAATCATTCGTCATCATAGCAGTCTACTGCTAGTCGTAGATCTCTCCATATATAGAAGGTATTGGTCTACTGTAGAATGTTAACCAGACGAGTGGTATAAACTTTGTTTCGAGTTTTGTTCCTTTTTGTATTGATGTATTTCGTGTAGTTAGCTATTTTAGTCAACGCTCTACATCCACGGGCAGAATGGTGGTGGGGACACTGTGTCCTTAATCTGTCACCACAAGGACTTTAATCATTACGGTAGTTTTTCTCTGTAGGTTCACATATGTTTTTGAACATGACACAGCTCTCCAGGATTATAGCAACGTTAAACAGTGTGTAACCTCAAAAATATGAAACACAATAAAATACTATATAGCTATGAAATATAAAAATGGTAAAAAAACTTCACAGCTTAGCACCGACTTTAATCTGAGACATATTGAAGTCCGTTTATGAAGGTAAAAATCCTAAAAATAATATAATATGAACTTAAGATTGAAATTAAGTTCTAGAAGAGAGAATATTAGCGTTGTGTATTGTATTCAATCCATAACTATAATAAAACAGTTTCATTATAAGGATCTGATGTAAAGTGTGTCAAATGACCATCATTTCTGACAACCTCAAACGAGACCGAACCGGAATGTCTCTGTCTCTACAATTGATTTCTAAAGAAATAGCACCGACTTCACATTTTTTTTTGTCTGTTACATATTTTTTGCAGGCGCTACTTGGCTTCGGTGATACTATTGACACAGCTGACTGGTTCTGTGGAGGATCAGTGATCAGCGAAAGGTTCATCCTCACTGCGGCTCATTGCGTGTTCAATCGAAGACTGTAAGTAAACAAGAATTACCCTTTCTATAAATCAATAACCTGGGACGTTTCACACACGGTCGTCCGACTCCAAACCAGGTAGAGCTTGTACTGTGGCAACTAGACTGCTAATATTTACTTACTTAGGTATTTACTTAGGAAAATGACCGATGCTTGATAAATAACGGGTTTATTATTATAGATTTAATACCAAACCAAAAACAAATTAATACACTATGTAATTCACTCATATTTGGACTCGAAAGTTCATCTTAATTTCAGAATACACATTGAAATGAAACAAAAATATTTACTTTTTCTAAAACTCTTTTCGGACGGCTCACAGATAGAAACATATGACGGAAAGCAGCATGGCAACACGTCAGTGTTGCCAAACGTCAAAAATACTATAAGGGTGTGTTCTAATTAGGAATTCCTTGTATTCAGTTCATGAGTTACCGATAGTGTCCTTAGGTAAAGCCGTCCAAAGGTACAGCCCTTGACTCTACATTAATCTGAATTCATATGTGCATATTACACCCAGACACTGAAAAAATGATCACATTGACACAACTTTTTGGTCTGGATGAGGGTCAAAACCACGATCTCTAGCTTAGAAGACAGAATTATTAACCACAATGCCAACATGCAGATCAATTTTGTACCCATAATTACCATATTTTTCAGAGGTTATGTGAAGTTTGTTGCACTGGGTATATTGAAACGATCGGATCCTCCAAGCCTTTGGCAAACGTACAACGTGCAGAGAGCTATTACTCACCCAGACTTCAAACCTCCTTCCAAGTATCATGATATTGCTTTACTGGAAACTGACAGAGAGTAAGTGCCATAAAAAACTTAAAAATTCTTAATAATAATAATTTTATACATCCCCCTCAGGGCCGTCTCAAATTCCTCAAATTAGAGCCTGTGCAATGGTGACCAGACTGTTTATTTATTAAACTATTGCATAGCTTCTATCGCGGACTTCGAGCGCTGATAAAAGTACTATGTAGTAGCTTTACTGTGGCAGTCCCGAGTGCCGATGTATTTTTGTATTTTCGTCGATAAATTAGAAAGTTAGGAAAGATTGGAGTTAAGAACGTGGACATAATTCTACTTTTTTATTTTTTACTTTCTATTTCTATTACCTTTAAACTGTTTTAGTAATATATTTTTTTTTATTCCCCAGAATCACGTTCAACGATCTAGTTCTTCCAGCATGTCTCCATGTAGATGATAATATGGATTTAATTGCGTCTGCCACTGGCTGGGGAGCCCTTGGATACAAGAAGAGTGTAGCTGATGTCCTGCAAACTGTGAGTTACTAAACTAAGAAAAATAATATGAAGAAAGTATCTGCGTTTAGGACTGTCTTACGTCGCGGAGGCTTTACACGAAACGAACATAAATAACACACAAACTCAGAAAAGCATTTGATGGCTCATATTAAGTGTTTTCCCATGTAGGGATTAAACTATCTGCGGGGGAGAAAGTGATCAGGTGACCGCTTAAATTACTAAACCATCCTTGCAGTTCTGGGTGTATGGAAGCATGAATACTTAAATCACGGGAGATACTTACTTCTATACATGTGACCCAACTAGATTGGCTGAAAACTATGAAATTCTTCAGTGCATCTGACCAACTGTGTGGGGTAACTGAATGTAAAACTTTCTTCTCCTGTTTAAAACTCTTAAAACACGACTCCAAGACAATTTCTCTTTTATTTATTTATTTATTTACACTTTATGCACTTTGTACATCGGCGAACTTAATGCCTAAGGCGTTCTCTTCCAGTCAACTTTAAGGTAGTGTAGAAATATTGTGAGGGAGGTGCACAGAGGTGACATTGACAATGAAAATATACCATACAGGAGTACATATACACACATGAACACGTACAATATATACGTCATAAATTCATTTTCTTTTATTAACTATATTTTCTAAGGAACTACTGATCTTCATAGTTTTTATTATTCGAAAGATTATTTGCGCTCAGCTACTTGTTCAACCGGTTTTATTTGAATATTAGTTTTCTATGGAGCGACTGGGATCTGACCTCCGCAAGTATAAGGGTGAACTGAATTCGAAGATTGACCTAGTTATCAGTATATTTGAAGGCACTTATTTAATAATGCTATATAAATAATAATAAATATTTCAGACATTTGACACACATCATCTAGATTCAAACTAAGCCGAGTTTGTACTACGATATCTAGATTGACTGATAGAATACTTATGTACCTTTTTTGTACATATCATACATAGAAAACACTTGATGTGACCCAGGAATCGAACCTGAGACCTCAAGCACAGCAGTCGCATACACTACCGCTGCGCCACCGAGGCAGATAACTGACTTCCCAACAATTGCCATTGTTCATGAGAACCAGGACCTATGGCTCAACTTGCTCTCCAAGGCACGAGCGTAAAACACTACAAATTTTCGTGCTGTTATTAAGATATTTTTTACAGGAAAAATCAACAACACTTTTGACCCAACCTAGGAATCAAACCCGAAACCTCTTGTGGTGACTTTTACATACAGCACAAATAAAAAACATACTACAGTGCCATCTAGCGAAGACGCATCGAACTATAGAGCAACGACTAATATTATCAACTGGTCTGCCCAGCAAATGTGTCACACAAAATTTAGTGCCAGTTAAACAAGTTACTAAAATAATACAAAGAAAACGTACTTAAATCTATTTAATACCTTTAGACGAGCAATTCTTGCATATATACGCGTATACGAGTATATCTATCTATATATATAAAAATGAAACCTGTTTTTCTTGGTCACGGCATCACGCGTGAATGGCTGGACTGATTTCACCAATTCTTTTTTTGTTGTATTTGTTATTATTAGTAGAAGTTTCTTTCGGAGAAAAATATATTTATAATCATCATCAATCATTTTTATAATCGTGCATCATTGCTGCGCTAAGGCGGTACGAAGTTCGCCGGGTCAGCTAGTAATCAATAATAATCAGCATCTCGAAACAGCTCTAACAATTTTCATGAAATTTAACATGCGGGGGTTTCAAGGGTAATAAATCGATCTAGCTAGGTTTCGTTTTTAGAAAACGTTGTTTTATTTGTGTTTTCAAGCAATGAAATGTTTGTCTACTAGGTCCGTTTTGACACTTATCTATGGTACAAAATTAGGGATGGTAACAAAAGAAATTGGTAAATTGTGAATCGACTATCACACAATACTACTGAATAAAGCTCGGTATCCAGGTACTGAAAACTTAACAAACAATTTACCTCTTGACAGTTCTTTTTAATGTCACTTATAAGTGAGTACCAGCTAGTCTGCACAGCAAATATGTCACATAAAACGTAGTGCCAGTTTAATGAGTTACTGAAAGTAAAAAAAAATACGTGTAGCACTCGGGGATTGCCGCGGTAAACAGCGGTTGCACAGCATTTCTTATCAATTTATGCAATTATAATATTTCGGGCAACTCGTCTCGATCCGTGCGAGCTTCGTACAGTCTACACGCAAACGTCTAGTCGCACGCGCACACCGAGCCGAAGTCTTATCAACAGCCTTTTACAGTCCACTGCTGGACATAGGCCTCTCCTTAGCAAGGAGGTTTTGGCCTAGTATACCACGCTGGCCAGACAGGTTGGAATAGGGTTTGTTTCAACCCGTCGTGGTCCACCCCCCGGTGCCTCTATCGTAGTCAATTCGGTCCTCGTACCGATTAAGGCCCAGATGAAGTATCTGGGCCTGATCCTCGACGGCAGGTGGCTCTTCGACGAGCACTTCCGACAGCTTACTCCAAAGCTGGTCGGCGCTGCTTCTGCTCTTGGGCGACTTTTGCCCAATTTGGGTGGAGCCAGCGTCGCGACGAGACGGCTATACACGGGGGTTGTTCGGTCAATGGCACTGTATGGTGCACCGGTGTGGGCGGCGGCTCTGACCGCCCAGAATAGGGTTCGCCTCTGGCGCCCTCAGAGGATATTGGCGGTTAGAGCCATACGCGGTTACCGCACCGTATCGACGGAGGCGGCGTGCGCGTTGGCCGGAACTCCCCCGTGGGATTTGGAGGCGGAGGTGCTCGCTGAAGTTTATCGGCGAACGGCAGACTTTCGGGTGGGTAGTGGCATTCGGCCCCCGCCCGAAGAGATACGCGAGTGGCGAGAGGCCGCTCGTCGAGCCACGATGGCTCGTTGGTCGTCCCGGCTGGAGGCTCCACGTGCTGGCTTTGCCGCCGTGGAGGCTCTCCAGCCGGTCATCGCCGAGTGGGCAGGGCGGCAGCACGGGACCCTTTCCTTCCGACTGACGCAGATTCTTTCCGGGCACGGTTGCTTCGGGAAGTATCTGCACTCGGTCGCCAGGAGGGAATTGAGTCCCGCCTGTCACCACTGCGACTGCAGTGAGGACTCGGCTCAGCACACGCTGGCGGTTTGTTCCGCCTGGGCGGCGCAGCGTGGGGTCCTCACTGCAGTTATTGGAGGAGATCTCTCGCTACCGGCCGTAATACGCTCCATGGTCGGTAGCGACAGTTGTTTTACCGCGGTCGCAACCTTCTGCGAAGACGTAATTTCGCGGAAGGAGGCGGCGGAGAAGGCCCGGGAGGACAATATCCACTCGGACCCAATTCGCCGCCGGCGAGCCGGGCGGCGGAGGCGCGCATACCAGCGCCTCATGCCGCCTTGAGTGTGGCCGCAGGTGGACGGGACGGGTTTTCCCCTCCATCCGCTACAATGGCCAGCCGCGAGGAGGCGACGTCCGCGTGTGCCGTACGTCGCCTAAAATAGAGAGTTTACCCATAGATGGTGCCTGCATTAGCGGGCAGGCGCTGGGAGGGATCTGGATGTCGTAATAACAGCTGTTCCCGGTCCCTCCTATGTCAGGCGCAGAGTGGCACACCGTGTGGTTTTAGTCGGTCCGATTCCGACACACCGCCCCGCCGTAAACCCCGGTGGGGTGACGGCCCGAGGGGGTTTCCACACGTTAAAAAAAAAAAAAAAAAAAGGGTTTGTTTCAAGTTTTCTTTCTCTTTGTAATGATTTTGTCTTGCATATTTGGTTCCCTTAGTCGCCTTTTACGACACCTACGGGATGAATAGGGGTGGTAGCACTATGTATTCTTAATCCGTCACTACACGGACTGCCGAAGTCTGCTGAACTAAAACGACGTTAGAGGATGCACGGGTTTCAACGCCACACCACTGCGCCGGTCAGACTAGGGTGTTAGAGTGTTTATGGGCAATGCTTAGTAGACGAGAGTGGGGACACTCCGAAGCATCACACAAAGTAAAGACCGACAATATAAAGTACTGTGTAATGTATTCTATCTCATTCTCTCGTCCACTTAATCCTACACACTTATGTGTTTGTTTCTTTATTGTGACGCATTTTGGTTTCATCGAGTTTCAAATCACAAAAATATTATAAGAAATTTCCACATCAAAATCAAGTAAGGCACATTAAGATATATACGTGCTATTAAAAATAGCAAATTGAAAAGATATAAGTTGCCACCAAACTTAACTATCCACTATTAATTGTAAAAGTGAATTTCTAAAACTAAATCTCTAAATGAAGAGCTTGCCAAAGTGACTACTCTGCTTGATGGAAGGCGTAAATAAAATCCAAAGAGTTGTGGTCACAATACTCATTGCAAATGCAGACTATACAGTGTGGTGACCCACACTACAGCGGCCTAGTGAAATACTTTTTCACGCCACGTTTGGGGACGTAAAAGGTATAACAACAGTCATCGTGGCAGTGTAATGCTCACACAGTTATCACGATAACTGTCACTAGGTCAATAGGCCTCCGATCTCGCATTCAAATTAGGTAACAATTACTTATTTTTGAATTGCCCACCAGGCATGATCACCGCGCCTGGTCGGAGGATTCTTCCTTTGTATTGTTCCACACTCTCGATTCGCAGTCGTATACTTTATCTCTTAGAACAGCAAGGCAGTGTATTTGTATCATGTGTATTTGTGTATCTATATCAGTTGTCTAGTACCCATAGTACAAGCTCTGTTTTGTTTGAGACTAGATGGCGTTCTGTGTCTGTGTTAGAATATAATTATTAATTTTTAACTAAACTTACCGAACAAAAAAAACATCTAATGTATTTCCAGGTACAAGTACAACCTGCTCAACCCATAGTACAAGCTCTGCTTTGTTTGAGACTAGATGGCGTTCTGTGTCTGTGTTAGAATATAATTATTAATTTTTAACTAAACTTACCGAATAAAAAAACATTAAATGTATTTCCAGGTACGTCTGCGCAAGTATACTGATGAAGAATGTTCAGAACAATATCCAGAACATAGAAACCTGGCCAGAGGCATTGATACATCCATACAATTGTGCTACGGGGACATACAAAATCAATCAGTCCCTTCAGATACCTGTGAGGTAATATTTGGGTCTACATTTTTATATATTTTTTTTATTCAAAGAGCCTGCCAAAGTATCCCCTCTGCCTTGTGGAAAGCATGAATAGAATCCAAGAGTTGTGGTCATCACACTCATTGCGAATGCTGACAATATACTGTCCGTGCTCGAGGACGGAAAGAACCTGCGTCAGTCGGAAGGAAGGGGCCCCGTGGTGCCTCTCTGCCTACTTGGCAATGACCGACTGGAGAGCCTCTACGGCAGCAAAGCCAGCGCATGGAGCCTCAAGGCGGGATGACCAACGAGCCCTCTGGGCTCGACAGGAGGCCTCACGCTACTCGCGTATCTCTTCCGCCGGGGCCGTACGCCGCTACCTGCCCGAAAGTCAGCCGGTCGTCTGACTTAGGTGATCTTCTGATAAAAAACATCAAAAGCGGAAAGCAATATCGGCTGTTGATACATTACATATAATAACCTACTGGACATATGCCTCTTCTCGAAATCTGCTACACCACGCTGGCCAGACAGGTTGTGATAGGCTTTGTCTCAAGTGTTCTTCTAATTGCAGTGTTGCTGTCCTGTGTAATGTGCTCCCTTAATCTGCTCTTACGAGACACTAAATAGGGGCGGTAATACTCCGTATTCTTAATCCACCACCTCAGGGATAGTGTTATGTATTATTCAGTAATACTTTCGCATTCCTCAGGGAGACAGCGGTGGACCATTGCATTCTAACAAACATGAGAGATGTGTGTTCACGATTCTGGGGGTAATTTCGAATGGAAAACCATGTGGAAATGCAGGTGGAGCAGGTATATACACCCGCGTCAAGTACTATGTACCATGGATTGAGGAAATTGTTTGGCCTTGATTTATAAGAACTTTTAAGACTGTATTTGTGTAATTTTTAAAGAAAATAAAGAACTTACTTATGAAGGTAGTTTCTGTGTTCCAACACCGCTCAATGATAAGAAAATACCAAAATGTTAGCTTTGGTTTACCTTCTGATTAAGGACAAACTAACCGATTAATTGCTTGATCAAAAGTGACCCCCGTCGCCGCCTTTGGGACAGATGTACGTTCTTTTCTTGACTTCAATGACTATTAACTCCTTTGAGGACTCGGATAGAGATCCTCGATTACCCTATCTGGACGATTCTAATATATGTCTAACTAAATAACTCGTTGAGGCTTACCTCAGCTGGAGGTAATATTTCGACTGAGCAATCCATAAAGCGTACAAGAAATTCGGGCTAAATTTACAAAATCATTTTTCCTGTTAAGATAACTAAGACAAGGCTTTCGGAGTCATTAAATAAAAATCAGACTGTCCATATGAAATTCAATGCCTTATGAAACTGCAATGGACAGCAGAGAAAAGGTCAGACAGCCAGTGCTTTCTTGATTTCTGAAGAACGATGAACTAACATGAGAAGTTTCGGAACTTTGCAAATTTTATGAGAAGATGACGGTTGCCCCTTGGAATCTTATTGTAATCATCTATCGGAGCACTAGGTGTAAATAGTAGCCTAGATTTCAGTGACCTCCCCTATTTCCCCCTAGTGAAATTACCATTAAAATCGATTTAATGATTCTAAAGAATAGCCCGGAAAAACAATAATAAAAATAAAATACATTGAGTAGCAATTGAGAAAGCAGTTTTTTTAAGCACAGCTATATACTTGAATTTTATTTACCTGTATTGATGCTGGTAAGGTGATGAAGGAGTTACCAATTGATGCGATGTCTTCATGACCAAGAGTGTAATCAGAATAATATATTATTTAATTATCTACGCTTAAATTCTTGTTGCGGCAATTTTTTCGAACTGAAGTCACAGAAACTACTGACTTTGACTCACGGCATATAGAAAGAATTAAAGCAAAATGTATTTATTTTATTCTTTGTTATGTTGTTTAAGTTAACAAACCTTAATTTATGTATAAATATATGTAATGAAATGCTATTTCATTAATTCAAATTTGCCGCGCTCCACACGTTTTTAGATTGTCTGTGGTGCAGAGAGATTGACGCGTGAGTTTTAATGGTGCACGATATTTAGATTATTTCGTAAAAATTGGTTGTTATAGAAACTTATAAAGTGATAAACGAAAGGATATAGTTAAGGAATCGATATTAGTAAACTTTAAATGTCGTTTCTTTGTATTTTAAGAGAAACAATTTGTGGTTTATTTTGATAATCCTCGATAACTTACCTTATATATATATATGTATATTCCAGAGGGAAGGTGGAGTTCGTGGCTTTAGGAATTCATAAACGCTCGGTATATTTCTCAGAGTGGCATCTATACAAATTCAAGAAAGTCATTTCCCATACAAAGTACAAAGAACTTTCAAAGTACCGTGACATAACGCTAATTGAGACTGATAGAGAGTAAATGAACATTATAGTTGAAATCTATGGCATAAGGGTGCAAACGAGTAAATAGGTCACCTAATAGTAAGTGACTACTGCTGTTCATGAACACTTTAACGTCAAGAGCTAAGTGTCCAACCAAAACCACCAAAAACCAGTCCATTTTCCAATACGTCACCATCGACGCTGGAGAACGTCTACAATCATAATACCAGCGACACCACCAATAGTAGATGTGTTATGTAGATAAAGAAAAACCTAAGGATATATGTGATGTCAGTCTATTTAAAAAAGTAAAACTTGAAGTAAATCCTATGGCAACCCGTCTGGTCAGTGCGGTAGGCTTAAACCTCCTTGCTAAGGAGAGGCCTTTATTTTTCATTTTTTTTCAGATTTTGACTTTCTATTCCATACTGTGGCCAGACCGATTGGCATACGGTTTGTTTTAAGTTGTACTTGTCTTTGGAGGTCTATTGACAAATATTATGTAGATTTACGTACTTTTACGACCTATTATATTTCCATCTTGCTTTAATCACTTTTCATCAGGTGATGAATCTGATAGTTTGCCCATTATACATTAAAAAAAACTCATCCAGCCAGATCATCGAAGACGTCAGAATGATACTGATACGATAATTTTGATACTTTCTAATCATTGCACGGTATTGGAACACAGAAACTACCTTCAGAAATAAGTTCTTTATTTTATGTTTACTTAAAAATTACACAAATACAGTCTTAAAGCTCTCATGAATCAGGGCCAAACAATATTTTCAATCCATGGCACGTAGTACCTGACGCGTGTGTATATGCCTGCTCCACCTGCATCTCCACATGGTCTGCCATACGAAGTTACCCCCAGAATCGTGTACACACATTTCTCATGCTCTTCAGAATGCAATGGACCACCGCTGTCTCCCTGAGGAATTCGAATAAACTTCTGAATATTACTTAACACTTTCTATATTCACTTTCTACTACCCTACTCATCCCGTGTCTCGAAAGAACCAACTAAGCAAACTGCGCAAACTACATAGCACACCAGCACTGCAATAAGAAAAACCTTTGAGAGAAACCCAATATCAACCTGTATTGCCAGTCAGCGTTGGTACAGTCATTTTATGAGAGGGGTGCTGGGCTAGAAAACCTCCACGTGGTGCACCCTGGAAACGTTGGCGATGGTGTTGTTCATCACTGCCAGCGGCTAATATTCTAGCACGAAGAGGAAGCCATTTTCTTCGGCAATTCGGCCGAGAGATGGTCCAACAGAGCGGGCGTGTCTGTCGGATCCTCTGTTGGTTCTTCGCTCTTCGGAGCATTGAGGAGAAAAACCTCGGTAAAAAATCACGATGGTGGGACCCTTGCTAGGGTCGGAGTTCCTCCGCTCAGCGGTGGAAAAGGTAGGACGGGCTCGGTGTGCACTCACACTGCCACCGAGTAGGCATCAGGAGACGTAGTCTCCCTGCCGCCGTCGACATATCGTAGTCCCGAGTTGGAGTCTTGCGACTCCAAGCGGGGGCGAGGGTCTTGGCTTAGCCGCCCGGACTGCGAGGAAGAAAACCTCTATAAAAAATTACCCCGAATCCCGTGTTCTGGTGCGTGACCAGGGGATGCATGGCTGATGGGTTGTTCAGTCGTAAGCGCACCCCCAGCCGGGGCACCTGCGGACCCCTCGGTTGAGCATAAATGTACGCTTGCCCGGGTATTGGGGGATCTCTGCCCGGGTCGACCTGTAGTTCTCCCCCACTCGTGGGTCTAACATGGAATCTCAAAATAAAAACATAAAAATAAATATAGAAGGAGAGAAGGAGAAAAAGGAGAAGAAGGAAAAAAGCGTAAGATTGGACGACTTCTCGTCCAATTTAAAGGACGCATCGGTTGAGACGCCTATGTCGATGAGGCTCCCAGAAGTCATTATGACTGCTGGGAGCCGCAGAACATCGGAACGATTGCGTTCCAGATCGACATGTTCGTCGGATGGCACGGGAGGTAACCCGATGGAAGCGGAGCTGTGCGACTCCCGAAAACGCGGGCGCTCCAGGGACGAGGAGAGCGATACGTCCCAGGAGATGTTGCCTCCTAAAGTCGCCAGCAGCCGTAGGGGAAGGTCGCGAACTTCGGTCTCGATCCCGTCAGGCTCCGTCTTCTGTAAGGCGGAAGCCTATAGGCGGGTTAGGGCGGACGGCGAAGCACTTGCAGAGGAGGAGATCGCAGATCTCTTGCTTAAGATAAGGGAGCCGATGGCAGGGGATTCTGTTCCCCAAACGCCATCGTCCATGCAAGAGAGAGCGAAAGCAGCGGTGGCTATCATCCACAAGGTTGCCACCAAGTTGAGTAACCTTAAGGGTGCTTTTGTAAAGGCCCTTAAGGACTCCTCTTCTGCAGTTGTGGGGGTCGTTGAGACCCTTATTGGGGATGTGGCTCGTCTCCAAGCGGCCAACGACCATCTCACACGGGAGGTGGCTGAGCTGAGCGCGCAGTTTGCCCAATTTCGGGCGGATCGCCCTGAGCGAGAAAGCCCGTCTCAGTCGCTTGCCCTTGTCAATCCCGGTACCATCGCTGATGCCCACCTGCGCCAAATCACAGACGCAGTGTGGCGCATGATGGACGGACGTCTCGCTGGCTTGGAGGCGAGACTACCTCCAGCCCCTGTCGTCCGACCGCCGCTCTCGGCACATAGACCAAAGGCCACATCGGCGCTTCCCGTTGTAGGCGGTCGTGTGTCCTATGCGGCGACGGCGTCGGTGTCTGCTGTTCCTGCGGCGTCGGTATCTGCTGTTCCTGCGGCCGCGCCGAGGACACTACAGGCGGCTAAAGTAGTAGCTAAGACGGGTGCACAGAGGTCAGGGCCCAAAACGGCGGCCAAGTCTAGAGCGGAATTTCCTCCGCTCCCCACTCCAGCCGCTGTACCTGGCACCTCCACGTCTGCTCCCTCCATATCTGCCCCTTCCACGGATGGTTGGCAGGTAGTCGGGGGGACAAAGAAGTCCCGAAAGCGGGGTAAAAAGGCTGCTCAAAAGGCAGCCTCTGCCCCGCAGTCGCCATCGGTGGTAGTCACCGCCACGAAGAAGCCGCGCAAGCTTCAAGTACCCAAAACTGCGGCGGTGGTGGTCACCGTTTCACCGGAGGCGGCTAAAGGCGGACTGTCCTACGCTGCCATTTTTCAGAGGGCCCGGGCAGGTCTCGCCAATGACATCGGGACGGTAGGTGTCAGGCTGCGCCTAGCTCAGACGGGAGCTCGAGTTCTCGAGTTCCCTGGAGCCGAAGGTGCCAAGACAGCAGACACGTTTGCCGAGAAATTGCGGGGCATGTTTGCGGTCACGGATGGTGTTCTGATCGCCAGGCCTACTAAGTGCGCAGAGTTGCGCATTTCGGGCCTGGACGACTCCATAACGACCGAGGATGTCCGCGTTGCAGTAAGAGAGAAGACGGGTTGCAACGCGGACAACATTAGGGTCGGCACCATCCGCCCCGGTCCAGGAGGGCTTGGCGCAGTGTGGGTCAGCTGTCCCGTAGCGTCGGCCAAAATGTTAGGTGACGCCGGCAGGCTGCTCATCGGTTTCGTGAGCGCTAGGATCACAGTCCTAGCGGCGAGACCGATGAGGTGTTACAAATGCCTAGCATCGGGGCATACACGCGCCAAGTGCGTCAGTTGTTTCGACTGCAGCGGGTTATGTTTCCGCTGCGGTCGACCGGGGCATAAGGCGGCAGAGTGCTCTGCCGCCCCTCACTGCCCGGTGTGTGCGGCGGACAACAAGCCTGCCAATCACCAGATTGGGCAAGGAGGCTGTAAACCTTCCCGCAATTCTCGGCAGGCGTCAGAGGCTAGCCAGTCGGCCCAGGCTGCTTCTGACGTCGTTTGTGCGTCGATATCGTCGCCCATGGAGGAGGTTGTAGAGACGGTCGAGTAATGGCCCAAGTCTCCAACCTCCTAGTCCAGACGAACCTGAACCACTGTGCCGCGGTGCAGGACCTTTTCCTGCAAACCATGACACAGTGGTCGATCGGTGTTGCCGAAGCCGCGGAACCCTATTATGTTCCTCCCCGTCCAAACTGGTTGGGTGACCGGGACGGTTCCGTGGCAGTCGTTGGCTCCACGGCGGCTCATTCCCCGCCCTTGTCGCTAAGAGACAAGGGCACTGGATATGTTGCTGCCGAGTGGGGGGGGATCACTGTATATGGTGTATACTTCTCCCCCAACCGGAGTTTGAACGACTTCGAGGTTTTCCTTAACAACTTGGAAACCTCGATGCGGCGTCTAACGTCTGGGCACGTCTTAGTGCTGGGGGACTTCAACGCAAAGTCCATTGCGTGGGGCTCCCCCAGGACAGACGCTAGGGGCGAGGCCGTAGAGGAGAGGGCGGCCTCGGTGGGCCTCTGTTTACTAAACAGGGGCTCCACCAACACGTGCGTGCGACAGCAGGGAGGGTCGATAGTGGACCTTTCGTTCGCTACCCCTGCCCTCGCCGCACGAGTAAGGAACTGGCGTGTCCTGGAAGAGGTTGAGACGCTCTCGGACCATCTCTATGTCCGATTTGAGCTCTCCCGATCCCAGGACGCCAGTAGGGGTCACACGGCGCGGCGTTCTTCTCGTTTTCCGCGGTGGGATGTAGCCAAATTAAATAGGGACTTACTAGAGGAGGCGGCCATTATTCACTCTTGGCTGTCTCCGCAGGCCCCGACCGAGGAAGTCGACATGGGGGCTGGTCGCTTCTGCGAAGCGATTGCCCAAATCTGTGATGCGGCCATGCCCCGCATCCGAGGTTGCCGGCCTCCACGGAAGGAGGTTTACTGGTGGTCCCAGGAGTTGGTGGACCTCCGTGCGGCCTGTACTCGTGCCCGGAGGTCCTACACCCGTAGTCGGCGGCGACACCGCGAAGAAGCCGAGGAGGACCAGCTTCATGAGGAGTACCGAGAGGCGCGGAAAACTCTGAAGCTGGCCATAAGCCGCGCCAAAGAAATTAAGAGAAAGGAAATGCTGGAGGGTCTCGATCGTGACCCCTGGGGCCGCCCTTATCGTGCGGCGCGACAAAAGCTCCGCACGTCGGGCCCCCCCCTTACAGAGACACTCCAGCCCAGCTTCCTGCGGGAAGTGGTCGAGGGCCTTTTCCCGCGGCAGGTGGAACACACACCCCCGTCGATGGCCTTCATGGTCGGAGATGACGGGGGGCACGAGGACGATGTTCCGCCCGTCAGGGAATCGGAGGTAGGGGTGGTTGTTCTACGGATCCACTCTAAGAACACCGCCCCCGGGCCAGACGGGATACCTGCCCGAGTGCTGGCCCGAGCCCTTGAGCACATGTCGGACCGCCTCAGGAAGGTCCTGGACGGTAGCTTGGCGTCCGGACGCTTCCCTGAGTGCTGGAAAAGCGGGAAGCTGGTCCTATTGAGGAAGCCGGGACGGCCAGCCGAATCGGTAGCGGCCTATAGGCCCATCGTGTTGCTGGACGAGGCGGGTAAACTGTTTGAGAGGATACTCTCTGCCCGCATCGTCCGGCACCTCCGCGAGGTGGGCCCCGATCTGTCGGACGCCCAATTTGGTTTTCGGGCGGGGCGTTCGACGGTCGATGCCGTGCTGCGCCTGAGGGTCGTTACCGAAGAGGCGGTGAGCTGTGGCGGCGTGCTGTTGCGCCAACGCATTTAATAGTCTGCCATTTAGCTGCATCAGGGAAGCACTCCACTACCACGGGGTGCCAAAGTACCTGAGGCGGCTTGTGGCAGACTATCTTGAGGAGCGTACCGTCATGTACGAGGACCGAGACGGTGTTCTAAGGCGGCGGCTCATGTCGTGCGGTGTTCCACAGGGGTCTGTCCTCGGACCACTCCTGTGGAACATGGGATACGACTGGGCCCTTCGAGGTCGTCTTCCCCCCGGGCTGGGCGTACTTTGTTACGCAGATGACACATTGATCACGGCCCGGGGGATGAACTTTCAAGAGGCGGCGCGCCTGGCCACAACGGGTGTCTCTCTGGTGGTCGGGCGAATTGAGGCGCTGGGTTTGCGGGTGGCCCTGGACAAGACGGAGGCCCTTTTGTTCCATGGGCCCCGTCGTTGTCCACCCTCCGGCGCCTCCATCGTGGTCAATTCGGTCCTCGTACCGGTTCAGGCCCAGATGAAGTATCTGGGCCTGATCCTCGACGGCAGGTGGCTCTTCGACGAGCACTTCCGACAGCTTTCTCCAAAGCTGGTCGGCGCTGCTTCTGCCCTTGGGCGACTTTTGCCCAATCTGGGTGGAGCTAGCGTCGCGACGAGACGGCTATACACGGGGGTTGTCCGGTCAATGGCGCTGTATGGTGCACCGGTGTGGGCGGCGGCTCTGACCGCCCAGAATAGGGCTCGCCTCTGGCGCCCTCAGAGGATATTGGCGGTTAGAGCCATACGCGGTTACCGCACCGTATCGACGGAGGCGGCGTGCGCCTTGGCCGGAACTCCCCCGTGGGATTTGGAGGCGGAAGTGCTCGCCGAAGTTTATCGGCGGACGGCTGACTTCCGGGCGCGTAGCGGCATACGGCCCCCGCCCGAAGAGATACGCGAGGGGCGAGAGGCCGCTCGTCGAGCCACAATGGCTCGTTGGTCGTCCCGGCTGGAGGCTCCACGTGCTGGTTTTGCCGCCGTGGAGGCTCTCCAGCCGGTCATCGCCGAGTGGGCAGGGTGGCAGCACGGGACCCTTTCCTTCCGACTGACGCAGGTCCTTTCCGGGCACGGTTGCTTCGGGAAGTATCTGCACTCGGTCGCCAGGAGGGAATTGAGTCCCGCCTGTCACCACTGCGACTGCAGTGAGGACTCGGCTCAGCACACGCTAGCGGTTTGTTCCGCTTGGGCGGCGCAGCGTGGGGTCCTCACTGCAGTTATTGGAGGAGATCTCTCGCTACCGGCCGTCATACGCTCCATGGCCGGTAGCGACAGTTGTTTTACCGCGGTCGCAACCTTCTGCGAAGACGTAATTTCGCGGAAGGAGGCGGCGGAGAAGGCCCGGGAGGACGATATCCACTCGGACCCAATTCGCCGTCGGCGAGCCGGGCGGCGGAGGCGCGCATACCAGCGCCTCATGCCGCCTTGAGTGTGGCCGCGGATGGACGGGACAGGTTTTCCCCTTCATCCGCTATAGTGGCCAGCCGCGAGGAGGTGACGTGTGCGTGTGCCGGACGTCGCCTAAATGGAGAGTTTATCCGCAGATGGCGCCCGCGAAAGCGGGCAGGCGCTAGGAGGGATTAGGATGTCGTAATAACAGCTGTTCCCGGATCCCTCCTCTCTCAGGCGCAGAGTGGTACACCGTGTGGTTTTAGTCGGTCCGATTCCGACACACCGCCTCGCCGTAAACCCCGGTGGGGTGACGGCCCGTGGGGGTTTCCACACGTTAAAAAAAAAAAAAAAAAAAAGTCATTTTATGAGAAGCGGTATATGCATGTCCAGTCAAATAATATTAGAGATGATGGTGACTATCATATAGCAAGCCGGCGTATGCCATGTGATGCGTCGCCACGCCCACAGGTGATATGATTTTTCGTTTTGAATGTTTTACATTAAAAATGTAGATCCAAATATTACCTCACAGGTATCTGTAGGGGCTGGTTGATTTTCCGTGTCCCCGTAGCACACTTGTGTAGTTGTATCAAGGCCTCTGGCCAGGAGTCTATGTTCTGGATAAAGTTCTGAACATTCTTCGTCAGTATACCTGCGCAGAATTACCTGAAAATGCACTTTATAAATTTATTTTATTATTTATAATATTCTGCTTGGTAAGTTCATAATTATGATATTCTACTACAGTCACATGTCGTCATCTAGTGTCAAACGCAGCAGAGCTTGCACTATGGGTACTAGATAACTGATATAAATATATATAGATGTATATTTTTTTGTAAATACATATTATACTGAGCACCCAGAGCAAATTAAACATTAAACGTTCATATACACAAATATTTTATTTCAGCAGGAATTGTCATCCTTTCGGCATAGCAGTTAGTTGCACAATCACTATATCATCCGGCCGCAATACAGTCGTGCCGTATGGTGAGCCTCAAGGTGCAAAGAAAAATGTAATTATTAAAATAAAATTTCATTAAATTCCCAATCCACGTTAAAAGTAGCCAGTACAGCCAGAATTTTAGAAGTTTGGTGGCGTTTTAGGGTCGTACCTCGGAGACCAAGTTAAACTGCTGGTTCCGGCTATCATGAACATCTATCACAATCGTTATTGATAAGTCAGTGTCTTCAAATATACTGACAATTAATTCAAGCTGCGGATTCGGGTTCGCCCTGTGTTACGGAAGTCTGATGCCAGTCGCTTCATATAAAAACTGATATTCAGCTAAAATCGTTCAGCTAAAACTAGTAACCGACACTAAACAACTTTGGGAATAATAAAAGCTAAGAAAAACAGTAGTTACTTAGATAAAACAATCAAAAAAAGAGGAATCGTATGGTCGTAGTGTCTTAAGAGTTTTGAATAGAATAAAAAGCTTTACATTCGGTTACCCCACAGGTTCGTTAAAGTACAGCTGATAAATTATTATCACCGTATTTCTGCCCGCCACTTGTACTTCCTAAGCTTGAAGTTTCCTTTGTAATTAATCTGGTGTACAATAAAGAGATATATTATTATTATTATTCTGTAAGGTACCGGTATAACTCCGATCTAACTGGTCCACATCTACTGAAGTATCTTCCACGGTTAAAACACTCATACATCCGTACACCCTCAAGAGAAAGGATGATTTAGAGACTTGCGATCACCTGGCAGCTTTCTCCTCCTCTGAGTGTTGTAAGTTCGATCCCCACGTGGGAAAATACTTTGTATTATCCACAAATTGTTTTTCTGAGTCTGGGTGTTCTTTTGTCCGTTTCATATGAAGTCCCGAGTTCATAAAATATTCTCCCATGGTGTGCTTTTTCTTTAAGCAAATACAACGGGTTGCACTCCGAGAGTGCCGGCAGAAGTGAAAATTTGAATATGTACATTTGTTATATTTTGGAATGGTCAGCTAAACTTTTGCACGAATTGCTTCAATTATCAGTATCAAAGTACTATCATTTATGTACTAAAATACAATATTTGTTTATGGCGCTATCGTACAAAATATGATAATTTATAAAAGGTTAAAAATTGAACACTTCAGAACTATTACAATACTTAAATTAAATTCATGCAAGCACCATGCGCCGCCTAAACGAAACAGCAGGTACAAGTTTACAATTTCACCACGTGGTAGAAAGAGAGGCGGATACTTCCTCCTTCCTTCCTCCTACTCCGTTTCGTCATTGTTCTTTCCCTCTATCTTATGAATTTTCGATTAGGTCACGTGTCCTGACGCGTGTTTAACATTTTTTAATCATCACAAAAAGTGTACAACGTTGCTAAAGAAGTTTTCAATCCAAGAAAGTGTAATGTATCTCAGTAATGATACTCACAGATTGTAAGACGTCAGAAACATTCAAATGGTGTCCAAGGGCTCCCCAGCCAGCGGCGGATGCAACAGCATCCATATTGTCATCCACGTGAAGACATGCTGGAAGAACTTGTTTGCTGAACGCGATTCTGTGGAAAAAGTAAAAATATATTACTAAAATAGTTGCGTTAAAACATACAATAGAAAATAGAAAGTAAGAATAAAAAAGAATTGAACTATGTTCATACTTTGAACTCTGAGCTTTCCTGACTTTCCAATCTATCAATGGTAAGATTGTGCAAAATTAATAGTCTGGTCACCATGGTACAGGTTTTGACTGGTGTGGAATTGAATGTGCGAGGTTATTATTATTAAGAATATCTAGGGTTTTTATCACACTTACTCTCTGTCAGTCTCCAGTAAAGCAATATCATGATACTTGGAAGGAGGTTTGAAGTCAGGGTGAGTTATAGCTCTCCGCACGTTGTACGTTTGCCAAACGCTCGGAGGATCTGATCGCTTCAGTATACCCAGTGCGATAAATTTCACCGAACCTCTAAAAAACAAAATAGTATTATTAAAAAAATAACATACATTTTTCTGAACTATAAACAAATGATGATGATGATGATGTGATGAGTGTGTGATCATTTGGATTTGATGTAATTTGTTAATAATATATATGTATTTAGATTTATGTAAGCATATTTGTGAGCGAGCCAGTTGTCACAGAACAAGCTCTGCCTGGTTCGGGGTCGGACGACCGTGTATGAGATGTGTCAGGGTATTATTAATTTATACAAAAGGTAATTATTTCCTGCTTACACTCTTCGGTTGAACACGCAATGAGCTGCAGTGAGGATGAACCTTTCGCTGATCACGGATCCTCCACAGAACCAGTCTGCTGTCTCAATAGTATCACCGAACCCAAGTAATGCCTGCAAAAAAAAATTTACAGATAAAAGACAAAGAAAAGTGTAGTCGGTGCTATATGTTTGCTAGGCTAGAAGTCAATTTTAGAGTCAAGTATCCCTTAAATATACATACACTCCATTCTCGTTTTCGTAGGTAGAAATGACGGTCATTTGACACACTTTACATCAGGTCCTTTTAATGAGACTTCTTTGGAATACTACTGATCAAGGCAGCATATACCTTACAGGGTCTAACCTTCTAAACTATTTAAATGATGTAATACACAAAACTAATAATCTGCTCTTGAGAACTTTATTTTAGTTTAGAGTTAATATTATATTATTTTCAGGACTTATATGTTCGTAAACTGACTTTAATGTTTCCCAGATTGAGGTCGGTGCTACGTCAACAGTTATCTATTGGATACACGGAAGTTTTGAAGTTGATAGTGTTGTCTTTTTAGATTTCATAGTCACATTGTATTTTGTAGTGTTTTATAGTACTGACTTCTGTGTTACTATAATCCCGAAGAGCAAAGTATTGATTTAAATCAATTGTGTGAACCTGCAGAGAAAAATTGCCCCAATCATTGAAGTGACAGATTAAGAACACGAAGTTTCGCCACCCTTATTTTTCCCATGGGCGTAAAACGTCGACTAAGAAAGCAAACTACGCGAACTATAGCAGTACCAAGAAGAGAAAAACAAACTATTGAAATTATGAAAACAAAGTATTAAAGGTTATTGATTATGATGATAATGAATGATAAAAGTAAATTACAGTATTACCATGTGGGGTAATTCTTCCCTTAGGGCATTTCGACCTCCTACCGTGTAGGTACCGCCCTGTACGAAGTCACTCCCTTCGTATGAACAGTTTGCGTCAGTATTAAGTTTCTTCCTGGTTTCTGGTACAGGAAATAATCCCGCTTTGCATCTGTAGCCCAGGGTATGTATAAAATCCACACATTCTGGAATATATGGTGAGTTTTTAATGTGTACCTATATAAGAAATACAGAGTCCCAATTCCCCTATGCAATATTGTGAAAGGTACTTAGGAGCATATAAGGCAGGATGATATCATTGCTAAGATAACGAAAACTTTAAACAAATACGTTTATGAATACGAGTACAGTACGCCCTACATGTTTTGCGGCGGGTTGGTATGTCAGAATCTAACCTACTAAAAGCACATAGTATGCCACTCTACACCTGCAATAGGAGGGATCCTCGCGGCTGGCCACTGCAGACACAGTGGTGACAGGTGGGATTCAATTCCTTCCTGGCGACCGAGTGTAAACAGGTCTCGTCCACCCGCGGCCACACTTGAGGCGGTATGAGGAGGAGGTACGCGCACCTCCACCGTCTGGTACGCCGGCGGTGAAGTCGTCGCGACGCTGGCTCCACCCAAATTGGGCAAGAGTCGCCCAAGGGCAGAAGCAGCAACTTGAAAGAAATCCTATACCAACTCGTATGAAGACATGGCAAAGAAATTCATGTACTATGTCTAGATGTTAACCTATGTGTTAAAGACATTGTATTAAAGGCACTTTATGATGCTTCGTAAAAAACCTGATAGAACAATTCTGTCCTGTGATTTATGAAAACACCTACCTCTTTAGAAATCAATGTAGCAAATAAAAACTACCTAGATCATTCACCTGTGGCGAATTTAATCTTTATCACTACTAATACAGCGCTATCTAATGATATTGAAGGTACAACATTTATGTGGACAAGGTTATTGAAGTGAAAACTTCTTTAGGCGCGTTGAGCGTTTTGGTAGAGGATAAAATCCTCGGTTCGCGTCACCGACATGCTAATGATAATAGTATATCTATAGCTATGGAGAATATGATATTATATATTATATATGAAATTTATTATTATTATATATTATATATGATATTATATATTATGTATAGCTATATATGAAACATAAAAATTTCATATAATTTTTGCATATAGTTTTAATTACTCTCAACTTAATAGTTCCCTTTTCACTTCTATCGGCAGTCCCACGACTGCTACTGTTTTTTTTTTATTTAACGCAAGTATTCTGTATGAAAACGAAATTAAATAAATAAATCAGTTACTCACTGTCCTTAGCCTTCACCGTGCCTGTTTTATACAATATTCCTAAAATTCTGTTCCGTAGCAGTAGCCTTTAATAGAAAAAAAATACATATTACCCAAAAAGAAATATTATATAGTGTAAAAATTTCAAAAAAAAGTTAAAGTACAGGCAAATAGCTGCTTTTAAAATTACTAGATAAAGACATTATATATAAACACATATTAATTAACTTTTTATATACATGAAAAAGGAAAACAAAAATACATATTGAGAAATATAAAAAATAATAGACCACCGACATCGCATACAGGGACTAAGACACCGGTTAGGGCTGTAAAAACAGGCACCTTCTCACTGTACGGGCCGTGTCAAGGAGGACTGCTTTCTACATCAGGTCCTTGATCCGACCTTCTCACATGAGCCTCTTAAGGTTAACTACCAATATGTGAACACATATGATTATTGGAACAATGATCACCGAATCCACATTCCACATATCGGCAATCTCTCTTAGAAGGTCATATAGTAAGCTTAGTCATTTGATAGTAAGGTCTTTATGTTTGAAACCAATGAATCTACTTTGATAACGCTCTAATCTAATCTAATCTAATCTAAATCTAAGATACATTAGGTACAGAAATTCTTTCGAATCGTCAGTGGTCATACCACTGCAGTTTGCGGTGAGGTAGTATGTCGGAATCAAACCAATCGACCAGGCAAAGCTGTTATTAAGACAATTTTTCTGCGAGCAGTATTTCCAAACCAGGTGGTGGTGGAGCGACTACCATCAGGCCTTCACAACCTAAGTGATAGGTGATATGGAATTTCTGGACAAACCTGTTGTCAAGTTTTTTAAGGCTCTGCAATTAAAAACTAATTTAAGGTTATAAAGCTATCATAAATGTTTCTTACCTAGTATCTTTAACCAGAACACAGTCGGTGCAGCATATAATAGGAGTTTTTCCTTCAAATGAACAGACCTGAAATTAATTAACAAATAGTCGTACCAAAAGTCAGGTGAATCGTGAACTTAATGTCTGAAGTCAGTTATAAAAATGACGATATGAGTACTAAAATAAAAGAATTTACTTAAAAACTTCAAAAATATGTTTTGGTGTATAATTTTTTCTACTATGTTTTGTTTTATTTGCCGACCTTTTTCCTCATGCAGCCTTTCATTTCGTTGTTAAATGGTTTTAGATTTTTCTTTTATGGTAAGCCGACTGCTTGACGCAAATTCTTCTTGAGAATGTAAGTGTTTTTTGCACCTAATTTGACATATATACATCAAGTTGGACTTTTGATTTGTTGTAAGTGTATAAGATTCTGGTAGCCGGGGTTCTACTGTTTCTACCCCAGGAAAATGAATGCGTAAGTGCATGTCATCATCAACAGCCTCTTTTAGTCCACTAACTAAACAGTGACCAGAGAGGTCATCAGAAAGTAAATTTTGACCTTCTTTATCACGCTGACCAGACAGGTTGGCGTAGAATTCGTTTTAAGTTTTTCCTTGTAAGCGCAGTTTGCTCTCGTAGATAAACATTAGAAGCGTGATCAATGGTAAATCCCAAGAGGTTCTTTATAGCCTAGACACACACACGATCAATAATATTATACACACATAATGAAGGCTATGATAATTCATCCGAAGAATTCAAATCCTAAGCATCACTTACCATAGTACTAAATATAAACTTATATCATTTAAATAAGGCAGCAAACATTTCGAGATATGTCCGCAGTAAATACAATTCATTGTCTGGTCTCGTGATAATGTACTTAGTACTCAAATTTAATTCGTAATGTATGCTTATTTTTATAGATTAGTTCAAAACTGTTCAAGTGTAACCGTTTTCAAAGATGTACAGAAGTACTGGAATTATGAGCGATCGCGCTTATGGCACGTCAAAATTTCTGGCCGCCGACGTTGCGTTTCTAATTTTTTTTCTGTTCTGTAAGTGTAAGTATGTACATGTAAGTGTGTTTACCAACAATCTGGTTATCACAGTACAGGTGGTGCGCTTAGTTTTTGGTCAAAAGTAAGTGAGATAAGTCAAGTTATTAATACTTACAGGTGGATACGTTTTGTTAGCTATGTCTTTACCAGCAGTAAGACATTGGTAAATACTCACACACCTTCCAGGTATTCCATCAAATATACAGGGTGAGCCTGAAACAGTACATAGAATTCCTAGTTTTTTCCACATAACATCTGACTTCAGTCAATAGTCTACTGGTGTACAAAGGCCTCCCTCAAAGATCGTCAATGATTCTGGTCTTGGGTAGCCCGTAACCATTAACTCTCAGTTATTTTGCTCAAGTTATCGGTCCATCGTGCAATAGGATGCCTTATACTACGTTTGCTTAATTGTCAGCTACAGTGACCATTAGTCCGTTTCGAAACATTACTCGTCTATATCACAAAACATCGTCTAGTCCTAAACTAAGCAGAGTTATTCCTTTGGCTACTGACGACTGATAAAGCTAGTAGAGCCACGCTGATTTCAGCAAGAACAGGCCAGTTCGACCGAGGCAGTTCTACCCTCCCACAGAAGATCAACATACTCGTAAAACGACAAAATACGTGCTGTCGTGTTTTGTGAGTGAGTTCGAGACTGAAGGTCTATTGATGCAGGGATAACAGTTATCGTAGTAAATGTATGAACATTACACTGCCACGATGACTGCCATGTCTCTCACGTCTCCAAGTGGGGCGTGAAGAAACATCTCATTAGGCCGCCATAGTGTGGGTTATCATACTTTGTTGTCTGCATTTGCAATGAGTATGGTAACTACAATTCTCGCATTTCATTTTTGCTTTCCATCAGACAGAGTAGAGTCACTTTGGCAGACTCTTAAAATAGAAAAAAAAAGTCTATAGATATAATAACATCATAAAGCTGAAGAAAGTGAGCAAAAACGTTTTCTTTGTCATTGCTTGTGTAGACAGATTCGGTCTTATGATAAAAGACTGGAAAAATTGTTGGACGCAATGTTTGCAATTATAATTTTAAAACAAAAATTACACTTTTTACGTACTCTCGCCTATTTAACTTTCATGCCCCTGGCAGAATATCAAGAAATGTCCTCTGTCACTTTGTCCACCACTAAGAAGCACACCACCAAATAGGAACGGACTCATCTTACGCAAAATTATGTAAAATAATCAATAGCTGCAGGGATACATAAATTGCAAGACATCATAATTAACAATGTCTCAGAATATAGAAATAATATTCACAAAATTCATACACACGCTCATATAGATACAAACAAACACGGTACAGGCATAGGTATTCACACACACACATATACAGTTGCTTCGAACATTCTGCGAGTCTGTGGGCAATTATAAATCACATTAAATTCTATTAATTATAGCTCTTACTGTAGGTATTGTCTGCCACTTAAGTGTTTCTTTAACTTTTCCTTGTTTTTTGTATGTAAAGATATATATAAAATAAGATAGCTAATACGTGATTTGCATGCTGTGTTTATCCATTAGTGGTCGTTACACATTTAATGCACGGTGTATTAAATTTAGTGTGAACAAATGTTGATCAACCTAATAGAAAAATAAAAAATTAAAAGAGTTTATTAGCTTGTTTGGTTAAAGCGCTAATCTCAGGAATAACTGGTCCGATCTGCATAATTCTTTCAACGTTAGATAGCCTATTTGTCATGGAACGCTAGGCTGTATATCATCACGCTACGACCACTAGGAGCAAAGTTATGGATTTCGAAGTGTTTTAAGTGATCACCTCGCCCCTTTCTACTGCGCTGAGTGTTATTAAACAAAATCGCACATGGCTCTACACTTAGTGTCTTCTAGAAATTATTGATCTAAGTCTGGGTTTTCTTGGTCTTCTAGCTCTAAAGTTATACAAAAATATCCTACTGCATGAGTTAGTTAAAAAAATACGTAATAAGACCAAATCAAACATTAGTTAAATATTTTTGCACACAAATGTTTGGCAAAAACGAGAATCGAATTCACTTATTATTATTTTAAGTAAATTCACCCTTAAGTGGGTAAAATAAGAGATGAATCATCATCACCATCATCAACAGCCTTTTACAGTCCATTGTTGGACATAGACCCCTCCTTAGCAAGTAGGTTTTCGCCAACTATACCACGCTGGCCAGACGGGTTGGCATAGGGTTTGTTTCAAATTATTCTTCTCTTTGTAATGATATTTTCCTGAATAGTTTCTACCCTTAGTCGCGTGTAAGGATACCCACGGGATAAATAGGGATGGTAACTTTATGTATTCTTAATTCGTCACCACACGGACAGAGATGAATGTTTGTATGGAAATTTATCCTTTCCAAAGTTCGAAATAAGAATTGATTTCTAGATACGTAAGATAAAGTAAATAACTTGTTATATCCTGTGTCATGGGGGACTTTACAAATATATATAAAACATACACAAATAATATCCACAGAAAGAATTATAATGAGCTTCAATTAAATCCGCAGTCACTGATATTACAGTTGAATTGTCGACGGTCCGGTTATAAAACAACTATTTGTAACTTGACCTTGAACTGGCCGCACGATTCTGCCAACGTCAAGTGCGATGGGGAAATACTTGAGTTTTATATACAAAAACAAAACCTTTTTTATTTGGTAATCGTCCACGATTTTCCAAAATTAACAAAGATTTGAATGTGGGGCTTTTTATAATGCAATTGACAGACAAGTACAAATTAACATCGCAGCGTTAATAAGTTCACAAGACAAATGTTGTTTTTGCAATGAATAATTTATGATACAAGTTTGAAGGAGGTTAGGGGATGAAAGGCTAGAAGAGATACAAAGCTAATATGATGGTAATTTTGACGCGGTGAGAGTCATGGCTTTAACTTGTTCTAAAGGTAAAGATGACATCATACCCTGTCTGTTCGTCTATCGTAAAATTCCACTCAATTCAAGTCAACTTAAGAGTTCAAGTTGATATTTTTGAAGGCCGTTTAAATCTGGTGGTTAATGACCTTATGAGTTCGATGACTTAAGACTGATAACTATGTGATAAAAACGTTCAATTGTACAGTGACTAAGTGTAGTTAATTAGTCAATGATTAATGGATTCATTGATATTTGTTGAGATAGCTTTAGGTGAATAAGACAGCCTTTATCTGCGTAGATATGTTAATTGTATCCTGATGTACATCTGTAAAATACACTATACGAGTATACTGTAGATATTGTGTTTTTTTTTATTTTTAAGCCTACCAAAGTGACTCTACTCTGCTTAATGGAAAGTATGAATAGAATCCAAAAGTAGTAGTCACCACACTCATAGCGAATGCTGACAATGCAGTATGGTGACCCACACTACAGCGGTCTATTACGATGCTTTACGCATGAGGCGCTGTTAAGCACGCCTCTACCACACAGTTCGTCGGCTGTAAATTAGATTCGAGTGGTAATCATCCTCTCGGGTCTTCTCCACCGCCCCCTTTCACGAAATGAGGTCTTTGTAGTTGGTTGCGACCCGCGGTAAAACAACTTTTGCTACCGGTGATGGAGCGTATGACGGCCAGTAGCGAGAGATCTCCTGTGCCTATAGTGAGGGCCCCACGCTGAGCCACCCAGACGGAACACACTGCCAGCGTGCGCTTAGGCGAATCCTCACTGCAATCGCAGTGGTGAAATTCGGGTCTTATTTTTCTCCTAGCCACCAAGTACAAGTGCATCCTTAAACAACCATGCTCTGAAAGAACCTACGTCAGCTGGAAGGAGGGGACCCCTACTACGTGGTACAACGTGGAGTAATATGCCAAAACCTCCTTTCTAAGGAGAGGTTTATGTCCAGCAGTGGACTATTAAAGACGGTTAGTACTAGCTGTACCCAACCACGCTTCTCTGTGGAACATTTTAGTCTCAATTATCAATTTAAAGGATAAAATCTATGTCTAAAATGTATTTTATATCTTGTCAAGAGCTTAATCGATACACAACATAACATCGTACACCAACCAACTTAACATATTTTTTATTATATCAATCACGAAAATATTATTCTAAAACACAATGTTGAGTACAACAAGGTCAAAATGAAATATTTAAATAACAACACATATATATATATACAGTTAACCAAACCGGCTCACCTTCAGGCAACATCAAATTATCGCAGGAAACATTAAAAATTAAAAACAGAATCACACTATATCGAAACATTTGTATAAAAACACACAACTTACTTGAGGAAATTCACAACGTTAACTGGAAGATACAAAATATATATGCTTTTTTTGTTGAGCTTTTATATTCTTAAGGCGCATAACATACTTCTATAGTTGGTCACAGCACACATTGAAGGACACAGTGTGAATTTATTTCATTTTAGCACAAGGCAGTACTGAGCTCTTTACTGTTACACGATAAGAGATATTCTAAAAGGACATCTCATCAACGGTCTTTAACAGTCCACTGCTGGATGAAAATCTCTCCTTAGAAAGGAGGCTTAACATAATAAATTACTGATGAAAAGAGTACATAGATCTGTCACATTTTACAATAATAATGATGCGTAAATATGTCCTTCTTATGTAATCATCATTTCAACCAAAGACGTCCACAGCTTGACATAGGCCTCCTCTAAGGTGGGGTGCTGGGCTAGAAAACCTCCACGTGGTGCACCCTGGTAACGTTGGCGCTGGCACTGTTTCTTCCTGTGCCATTTGGAAGAGGACATCACGCCAACGGCTAATATTCTAGCACGAAGAAGAGGAGGCCATTTTCTTCGGCCATTCGGCTGAGGCATGGTCCAACAGAGCGGGCATTTATGTCGATTCCTCCGTTGGCTCTTCGCTCTTTGGAGCAATGAGGAGGAAAACCTCGATAAAAAATCATTAGGGTGGGACCCTTTCATGGGTCGGCATTTCTCCACTGTCAATGGTGGAGAAAGGAGAATGGGCTCGGTGTGTACTCACACTACCGCCGAGCAGGCATTGGAAGATTTAATCTTCCTGCCACCGTTGTCACATCGTAATCCCGAAAGGAGAGTGGTGGTTATGTCTCGCGACACCAATCGGGGGCGAGGGTCTTGGCTTAGCCGCCCGGACTGCGAGGAAGAAAACCTCTTTAAAAAATTACCCCGAATCCCGTTCTGGTGCGTGACCAGGGGATGCATGGCTGATGGGCAGTTCAGTCGTAAGCGCACTCCCAGCCGAGGCACCTGCAGACCCCTCGGTGGGGCATAAATTTACGCTTGCCCGGGTATTGGGGATCTCTGCCCGGGTCGACCTCTATTCTCCCCATCTCGTGGGTTCAAATATGGAATCAATTATAAATAAAAATAAAAATACAGACGAAAAGAAGGAGAAAAAAACAGAGGGGAAAGGAGTGCAAGAACGGACGACTTCTCTTCCAACAAAGAGGAGACATTGGTTAGCACGCCTATCTCGGTGGGGCTCCCAGAAGTCATTATGGCTGCTGGGAGCCGTAGAATATCGGAACGATTGCGTTCAAAATCTGTCGCGGGTGGTAGCTCCAGTGCGAAGGAGGACACACGGGAGCTTATGGAAACGGAGCTCTGTGCAAGTCGGAAACGCGGACGCTCCAGGGATGACGGCAGCGATACGTCTCAGGAGATGTTACCTCCCAAGGTTGCAAGCAGCCGTAGAGGGAGGTCACGAACTCCGGCCTCGGTCCCGTCAGGCTCCGTTTTCTGCAAGGCAGGAGCCTACAGAAGAGTCAGGGCGGACGGCGAAGCATTAGCGGAAGAGGAGGTCGCAGATCTCCTGCTTAAAATCAAGGAGCAGATGGTAGGGAGTTCTGTTCTCCAAACACCATCGTCCATGCAGGAGAGAGCAAACGCGGCGGTGGCCATCATCCACAAAGTGGCCACCAAGTCTAGTAACCTTAAGGGCTGTTTTGTGAAGGCCCTTAAGGACTCCTCTGCCGCTATTGCGGGGGTCGTGGAGAGCCTTATCGGAGACATGGCTCGTCTCCAGGCAGCCAACGAGCGTCTGACGGGGCAGGTGACTGAGCTCAGTGCTCAGTTTGCTCAATTCCGGGCAGATCGCCCCGAAAGAGAAGGCTCGCCTCCGTCACTACTTACCCCTCTTCCAACCTCGGGGGTATTCCTGATGCCCACCTGCGCCAAATCACGGACGCAGTTTGGCGCATGATGGACGGGCGTCTCGCTGGCCTGGAGGCGAGGCTGCCTCCGGCCCCAGCTGTCCGACCGCCGCTCGCGGCAAATAGACCTAAGACCGTATCGGTGCCATCAACGCCTCCCGTTGCGGGCGGTCGTGTATCCTATGCGGCGGTGGCGTCTGTGTCTGCTGCTCCTGCGGTTGCTCCGAGGGCACGACAGGCGGCTAAAGCAACAGCCAAGACAGGTGCACCGAGGTCAGGGCCCAAAACGGCGGCCAAGTCTAGAGCGGAATTCCCTCCGCTCTCCACTCCAGCCGCTGTACCTGGCACCTCCACGTCTGCTCCCCCCATATCTGCCCCTTCCACGGATGGTTGGCAGGTAGTCGGGGGGACTAAGAAGTCCCGAAAGCGGGGTAAAAAGGCTGCTCAAAAAGCAGCCTTTACCCCGCAGTCGCTATCGGTGGTAGTGGCCACTACGAAGAGGCCGCGCAAGCTGCAGGTGCCCAAGACCGCGGCGGTGGTGGTCACCGTGTCACCGGAAGCGGCTAACGGCGGATTGTCTTACGCGGCCATCTTCCAGAGGGCCCGGGCTAGTCTCGCCAACGACATCGGGACGGAAGGAATCAGGTTGCGCCTCGCTCAGACGGGAGCTCGTGTCCTAGAGTTCCCTGGAGCCGAAGGCGCAAAGACGGCTGATACGTTTGCCGAAAAGTTGCGGGGCATGTTTGCGGCCACGGATGGTGTTAAGATCGCCAGGCCCACCAAGTGTGCAGAGTTGCGCATCTCAGGCCTGGACGACTCCATAACGGCCGAGGATGTCCGTATTGCAGTAAGAGAGAAGACAGGGTGCAACGCGGACAACATTAGGGTCGGCACCATCCGTCCCGGTCCAGGAGGGCTTGGCGCAATGTGGGTCAGCTGTCCCGTAGCATCGGCCAAAATCTTGGGCGATGCCGGTAGGCTGCTCATCGGTTTCGTGAGCGCTAGGATCACAGTCCTAGCAGCGAGACCGATGAGATGTTTTAAATGTCTGGCATCGGGACACACACGTGCCAAGTGCGCCAGCTGTTTTGACTGCAGCGGATTATGTTTCCGCTGCGGTCGACCGGGACACAAGGCGGCTGAATGCTCTGCCGCCCCTCACTGCCCGGTGTGTGCGGCGGGTAACAAGCCCGCCAATCACCAAATTGGGCAGGGAGGCTGCAAACCTCCCTATAATTCTCGGCAAGCGTCGGGGGCTAGCCAATCGACCCAGGCTGCCTCTGATGGCGTTCGCATGTCGGCATCGTTGCCCATGGAGGAGGTTGTAGAGACGGTCGAGTAATGGCCCAAGTCTCCAACCTCCTGGTCCAGACGAACCTGAACCACTGTGCCGCGGCGCAGGACCTTTTCCTGCAAACCATGACACAGTGGTCGATCGGTGTTGCCGTAGCCGCGGAACCCTATTATGTTCCTCCCCGTCCAAACTGGTTGGGTGACCGGGACGGTTCCGTGGCAGTCGTTGGCTCCACGGCGGCTCATTCCCCGCCCTTGTCGCTAAGAGACAAGGGCACTGGATATGTTGCTGCCGAGTGGGGGGGGATCACTGTGTATGGTGTATACTTCTCCCCCCAACCGGAGTTTGAACGACTTCGAGGTTTTCCTTAACAACTTGGAAACTTCGATGCGGCGTCTAACGTCTGGGCACGTCTTAGTGCTGGGGGACTTCAACGCAAAGTCCATTGCGTGGGGTTCCCCCAGGACGGACGCTAGGGGCGAGGCCGTAGAGGAGTGGGCGGCCTCGGTGGGCCTCTGTTTACTAAACAGGGGCTCCACCAACACGTGCGTGCGACAGCAGGGAGGGTCGATAGTGGACCTTTCGTTCGCTACCCCTGCCCTCGCCGCACGAGTAAGGAACTGGCGTGTCCTGGAAGAGGTTGAGACGCTCTCGGACCATCTCTATATCCGATTTGAGCTCTCCCGGTCCCAGGACGCCAGTAGGGGTCACGCGGCGCGGCGTTCTTCTCGCTTTCCGCGGTGGGCTGTAGCCAAATTAAATAGGGACCTACTAGAGGAGGCGGCCATTATTCACTCTTGGCCGTCTCCGCAGGCCCCGACCGAGGAGGTCGACATGAGGGCTGGTCGCTTCTGCGAAGCGATTGCACAAATTTGTGATGCGGCCATGCCCCGCATCCGAGGTTGCCGGCCTCCACGGAAGGAGGTTTACTGGTGGTCCCAGGAGTTGGCGGACCTCCGTGCGGCCTGTACTCGTGCCCGGAGGTCCTACACCCGTAGTCGGCGGCGACACCGCGAAGAAGGCGGGGAGGACCAGCTTCATGAGGAGTACCGAGAGGCGCGGAAAACTCTGAAGCTGGCCATCAGCCGCACCAAAGAAATTAAGAGAAAGGAAATGCTGGAGGGTCTCGATCGTGACCCCTGGGGTCGCCCCTATCGTGCGGCGCGGCAAAAGCTCCGCACGTCGGGCCCCCCCCTTACAGAGACACTCCAGCCCAGCTTCCTGCGGGAAGTGGTCGAGGGCCTTTTCCCGCAGCGGGCGGAGCACACGCCCCCGTCGATGGCCTTCATGGTCGAAGACGACGGGGTGAACGAAGACAATGTTCCGCCCGTCAGGGAATCGGAGGTAGGGGCGGTTGTTCTACGGATCCGCTCTAAGAACACCGCCCCTGGGCCGGATGGGATACCTGCCCGAGTGCTAGCCCGAGCCCTCGAACACATGTCGGACCGCCTCAGGGAGGTCCTGGACGCTAGCTTGGCATCCGGACGCTTTCCTGAGTGCTGGAAAAGCGGGAAGCTGGTCCTATTGAGGAAGCCGGGACGGCCAGCCGAATCGGTAGCGGCCTATAGGCCCATCGTGTTGCTGGACGAGGCGGGTAAACTGTTTGAGAGGATACTCTCTGCCCGCATCGTCCGGCACCTCTGCGAGGTGGGCCCCGATCTGTCGGACGCCCAATTTGGTTTTCGGGCGGGGCGTTCGACGGTCGATGCTGTGCTGCGCCTGAGGGCCGTTACCGAAGAGGCGTTGAGCTGTGGCGGCGTGCTGTTGGCGGTGTCGTTAGACATCGCGAATCAGAATAGGGCTCGCCTCTGGCGCCCTCAGAGGATATTGGCGGTTAGAGCCATACGCGGTTACCGCACCGTATCGACGGAGGCGGCGTGCGCCTTGGCCGGAACTCCCCAGTGGGATTTGGAGGCGGAAGTGCTAGCCGAAGTTTATCGGCGGACGGCTGACTTCCGGGCGGGTAGCGGCATACGGCCCCCGCCCGAGGAGATACGCGAGTGGCGTGAGGCCGCTCGTCGAGCCACGATGGCTCGTTGGTCATTCCGGTTGGAGACTCCACGTGCTGGCTTTGCCCTCGTGGAGGCGCTCCAGCCGGTCATCACCGAGTGGGCAGGGCGGCAGCACGGGACCCTTTCCTTCCGACTGACGCAGGTCCTTTCCGGGCATGGTTGCTTCGGGAGGTATCTGCACTCGGTCGCCAGGAGTTACCGCCTGTTACCACTGCGACTGCAGTGAGGACTCGGCTCAGCACACGCTAGCGGTTTGTTCCGCCTGGGCGGCGCAGCGTGGGGTCCTCACTGCAGTTATTGGAGGAGATCTCTCGCTACCGGCCGTCATACGCTCCATGGCCGGTAGCGACAGTTGTTTTACCGCGGTCGCAACCTTCTGCGAAGACATAATTTCGCGGAAGGAGGCGGCGGAGAAGGCCCGGGAGGACGATATCCACTCGGACCCAATTCGCCGCCGGCGAGCCGGGCGGCGGAGGCGCGAATACCAGCGCCTCATGCCGCCTTGAGTGTGGCCGCGGGTGGACGGGACGGGTTTTCCCCTCCACCCGCTATAATGGCCAGCCGCGAGGAGGCGACGTCCGCGTGTGCCGTACGTCGCCTATGTAGAGAGTTTATCCGCAGATGGTGCTCGCTTTGGCGGGCAGGCGCTAGGAGGGATCTGGATGTCGTAATAGCAGCGGTTCCCGGATCCCTCCTATCTCAGGCGCAGAGTGGCACACCGTGTGGTTTTAGTCGGTCCGACTCCGACACACCACCCCGCCGTAAACCCCGGTGGGGTGACGGCCCGAGGGGGTTTCCACACGTTAAAAAAAAAAAAAAAAAAAAAGGCCTCCTCTAAGGTTCTCCACAACAGTCGTACCCGAGGCGTCCGCATCCAGTGACTTCCCGCGACCTTCGCCAGGTCGTCGGATCACCTTGTGGGGGGCTGACCAACGCTGTGTTTCTCAGTACACGTTCACCACTTCAGAACTTTATGGCCCCATTGGTCATCGTTTCTGCGTGTAATGTGCCCCGCCTACTACCACTTAAGTTTAGCAATTTTACTTTCAATATCGGTGGCCTTTGTTCGTCTGCGGATGACCTTATTCCTGATTCGATCACGCAAATAAATTCCTTCTTATGTACTTTTGTACAAAAATATAAAGTGAACGTAATAACTATTACACAAACTGTACCCAACCATCCTTTGCACACTGTTATTGCATTGATGAGAAGCAAACTTGACGTGTTTTTTAAATGTTCGCAAACCAACTTAGTATAATATATTTATACATAAATTAAACCGGTTGATCTTGGGTTTCTCTCAAAGGTTTTTCTTATTGCAGTGCTGGTGTGCTATGTAGTTTGCGCAGTTTGCTTAGTTGGTTCTTACAAGACACGGGATGAGTAGGGTAGTAGAAGGTGAATATAGAAAGTGTTAAGTAATATTCAGAAGTTTATTCGAATTCCTCAGGGAGACAGCGGTGGACCCTTGCATTCTAACAAACACGAGAAATGTGTATTCACGATTCTGTGGGTAACTTCGAATGGAAAACCATGTGGAGATGCAGGTGGAACAGGTATATACACCCGCGTCAGGTACTACGTACTATGGATTGAGGAAATCGTTTGGCCTTGATTTACAAGAACTTTTAAGACTGTATTTGTGTAATTTTTAAAGAAAATAAAGAACTTACTTATGAAGGTAGCTTCTGTGTTCCAACACCGCTCAATGATTAGAAAATATCAAAATGTAAGCTTTGGATTACCTTCTGATAAAGGACAAACTAACCGGTTAATTGCTTCATCAAAAGTGACTATCGTCGCTGCCTTTAGGACAGATGTACGTTCTTTTCTTGACTTCGATGACTATTAACTGCTTTGAGTACTCGGATAGAGATCCTCGATTACCCTATCCGGACGATTCTAATATGTGTCTAACTAAATAACTCGTTGAGACTTACCCCAGCTGAAGGTAATATTTCGGCTGAGCAATCCATAAAGCGTACAAGAGATTCGAGCTAAATTTACAAAATCATTTTTCCTGTTGAGATGACTAAGACAAGGCTTTCGGAGTCATTAAATAAAAACCAGACTGTCCATATGAAATTCAATGCCTTATGAAACTGCAATGGACAGCAGAGAAAAGGTCAGACAGCCAGTGCTTTCTTGATTTCTGAAGAACGATGAACTAACATGAGAAGTTTCGGAACTTTGCAAATTTTATGAGAAGATGACGGTTGCCCCTTGGAATCTTATTGTAATCATCTATCGGAGCACTAGGTGTAAATAGTAGCCTAGATTTCAGTGACCTCCCCTATTTCCCCCTAGTGAAATTACCATTAAAATCGATTTAATGGTCCCAAAGAATAGCCCGGCAAAACAATAATAAAAATGAAAGATATTGAGTAGCACTTGAGAAAACAGTTTTTTAAGCACAGATATACACTTAAATTTTATTTACATGTATTGATGCTGGTAAGGTGACGAGGGAGTTACCAATTGATACGATGTTTTCATGACCAAGAGTGTAATCAGAATAATATATTATTTAACTGTCTACCCTTAAATTTTTGTAACGGCAATTTTTTGGAATTGAAGTCAAAGAAACTACTGACTTTGACTCACGGCATATAGAAAGAATTAAAGCAAAATGTATTTATTTTATTCTTTGTTATGTTGTTTAAGTTAACAAACCTTAATTTATGTATAAATATATGTAATGAAATGCTATTTCATTAATTCAAATTTACCGCGCTCCACACGTTTTTAGATTGTCTGTGGTGCAGAGAGATTGACGCGTGAGTTTTAATGGTGCACGATATTTAGATTATTTCGTGAAAATTGGTTGTTATAGAAACTTATAAAGTGATAAACGAAAGGATATAGTTAAGGAATCGATATTAGTAAACTTTAAATCTCGTTTCTTTGTATTTTCAGAGAAACAATTTGTGGTTTATTTTGATAATCCTCGATAACTTACCTTATATATATATATGTATATTCCAGAGGGAAGGTGGAGTTCGTGGCTTTAGGAATTCATAAACGCTCGGTATATTTCTCAGAGTGGCATCTATACAAATTCAAGAAAGTCATTTCCCATACAAAGTACAAAGAACTTTCAAAGTACCATGACATAACGCTGATTGAGACTGACAGAGAGTAAATGAACATTATAGTTGAAATCTATGGCATAAGGGTGCAAACGAGTAAATAGGTCACCTAATGCTAAGTGACTACTGCCGTTCATGAACACTTTAACGTCAAGAGCTAAGTGTCCAACCAAAACCACCAAAAACCAGTCCATTTTCCAATACGTCACCATCGACGCTGGAGAACGTCTACAATCATTATACCAGCGACACCACCAATAGCAGATGTGTTATGGAGATAAAGAAAAACCTGAGGATGTATGTAGTGTCAGTATATTTAAAAAAGTAAAACTTGAAGTAAATCCTACGACAACCCGTCTGGTCAGTGCTGTAGGCCTAAACCTCCTTGCTAAGGAGAGGCCTTTATTTTTCATTTTTTTTCAGATTTTGACTTTCTATTCCATACTGTGGCCAGACCGGTTGGCATACGGTTTGTTTCAAGTTGTACTTGTCTTTGGAGGTCTATTGACAAATATTATGTAGATTTACGTACTTTTGCGACCTTTTATATTTCCATCTTGCTTTAATCACTTTTCATCAGGTGATGAATCTGATAGTTTGCCCATTATACATTAAAAAAACTCATCCAGCCAGATCATCGAAGACGTCAGAATGATACTGATACGATAATTTTGATACTTTCTTATCATTGCACGGTATTGGAATACAGAAACTACCTTCAGAAATAAGTTCTTTATTTTATGTTTACTTAAAAATTACACAAATACAGTCGTAAAGCTCTCATGAATCAGGGCCAAACAATATTTTCAATCCATGGCACGTAGTATCTGACGCGTGTGTATATGCCTGCTCCACCTGCATCTCCACATGGTCTGCCATACGAAGTTACCCCCAGAATAGTGTACACACATTGCTCATGCTTTTTAGAATGCAAGGGTCCACCGCTGTCTCCCTGAGGAATTCGAATAAACTTCTGAATATTACTTAACACTTTCTATATTCACTTTCTACTACCCTACTCATCCCGTGTCTTGTAAGAACCAACTAAGCAAACTGCGCAAACTACAGAGCACACCAGCACTGCAATAAGAAAAACCTTTGAGAGAAACCATCAACCTGTATTGCCAGTCAGCGTTGGTACAGTCATTTTATGAGAAGCGGTATATGCATGTCCAGTCAAATAATATTAGAGATGATGGTGACTATCATATAGCAAGCCGACGTATGCCATGTGATGCGTCGCCACGCCCACAGCCAATATAATTTTTCGTTTTGAATGTTTTACATTAAAAATGTAGATCCAAATATTACCTCACAGGTATCTGTAGGGACTGGTTGATTTTCCGTGTCCCCGTAGCACACTTGTGTAGTTGTATCAAGGCCTCTGGCCAGGAGTCTATGTTCTGGATAAAGTTCTGAACATTCTTCGTCAGTATACCTGCGCAGAAGTACCTGAAAATGCATTTTATAAATTTATTTTATTATTTATTACATTCTGCTTGGTAAGTTCATAATTATGATATTCTACTACAGTCACATGTCGTCATCTGGTGTCAAACGCAGCAGAGCTTGCACTATGGGTACTAGACAACTGATATAAATATATATAGATATATATTTTTTTGTAAATACATATTATACTGAGCACCCAGAGCAAATTAAACATTGAACGTTCATATACACAAATGTTTTATTTCAGCAGGAATTGTCATCCTTTTGGCATAGCAGTTAGTTGCACAATCACTATATCATCCGGCCGCAATACAGTCTTGCCGTATGGTGAGCCTCAAGGTGCAAAGAAAAATGTAATTATTAAAATAAAATTTCATTAAATACCCAATTCACTTTAAAAGTAGCCAGTACAGCCAGAATTTTAGAAGTTTGGTGGTGTTTTACGGTCGTACCTCGGAGACCAAGTTAAACTGCTGGTTCCGGCTGTCATGAACATCTATCACAATCGTTATTGATATGTCAGTATCTTCAAATATACTGACAATTAATTCAAGCTTCGGATTTAGGATCGCCGTGTGTTATGAAAGTCTGATGCCAGTCGCTTCGTATAAAAACTGATATTCAGCTAAAATCGTTCAACTAAAACTAGTAACCGACACCAAACAACTTTGGGAATAATAAAAGCTAAGGAAAACATTAGTTACTTAGATAAAACAATAAAAAAAGAGGAATCGTATGTTCGTAGTGTCTTAAGCGTTTTGAACAGAATAAAAAGCTTTACATTCGGTTACCCCACAGGCTCGTTAAAGTACAGCTGATAAATTATTATCACCGTATTTCTGCCCGCCACTTGTACTTCCTAAGCTTGAAGTTACCTTTGTAATTAATCTGGTGTACAATAAAGAGATATATTATTATTATTATCCTGTAGGTAGCGGTATAACTCCGATCTAACTGGTCCACATTTACTGAAGTATCTTCCACGGTTAAAACACTCATACATCCGTACACCCTCAAGAAAAAGGATGATTTAGAGACTTGCGATCACCTGGCCGCTTTCTTCTCCTCCGAGTGTTGTAAGTTCGATCCCCACGTGGGAAAATACTTTGTATAATCCACAAATTGTTGTTCTGAGTCTGGGTGTTCTTTTGTCCGTTTCATATAAAGTCCCCACTTTATAAAATATTCTCCCATGGTGTGCTTTTTCTTTAAGCAAATATAACGGGTTGCACTCCGAGAGTGCCGGCAGAAGTGAAAATTTGAATATGTACATTTTTTATATTTTGGAATGGTCAGCTAAAATTTTGCACGAATTGCTTTAATTATCAGTATAAAAGTATTATCATTTATGTACTAAAATACAATATTTGTTTATGGCGCTATCGTACAAAATATGATAATTTATAAAAGATTAAAAATTGAACACTTCAGAACTATTACAATACTTAAATTAAATTCGTGCAAGCGCACTGCGCCGCCTAAACGAAACCGCAGGCACAAGTTTACATTTTCAGCACGCGGTAGAAAGAGAGGCGGATACTTCCTCTCCTCCTCCGCTTCGGCATTCTACTTTCCCTCTATCCTATGAATTTTGGATTAGGTCACGTGTCCTGACGCGTGTTTAACATTTTTTAATCATCACAAAAGGTGTACAACGTTACTAAAGAAGTTTTCAATTTAAGAAAGTGTTATATATCTCAGTGATGATACTCACAGATTGTAAGACGTCAGAAACATTCAAATTGTATCCAAGGGCTCCCCAGCCAGCGGCAGATGCAACAGCATCCATATTGTCATCCACGTGGAGACATGCTGGAAGAACTTCGTTGCTGAACGCGATTCTGTGAAAAAAGGAAAAATATATTACTAAAATATTTGCGTTAAAACATACACCAGAAAACAGGAAGTAAGAATAAAGAAAAATTGAACTATGTTCGTACTTTTAACTCTGATCTTTCCTGACTTTCCAATCTATGAGTGGTAAGATTGGGCAAAATTAATAGTCTGGTCATCATGGTACAGGTTTTGACTGGTGTGGAATTGAATGTGCGACTTTATTCTTATTAAGAATACCTAGGGTTTTTATCACACTTACTCTCTATCAGTCTCCAGTAAAGCAATATCATGATACTTGGATGGAGATTTGAAGTCTGGGTGGGTAATAGCTCTCCGCACGTTGTACGTTTGCCAAACGCTCGGAGGATCTGATCGCTTCAGTATACCCAGTGCGATAAACTTCACCGAACCTCTAAAAAACAAAATAGTATTATTAAATAAATAACATACATTTTTCTGAACTATAAGCAAATGATGATGATGATGTGATGAGTGTGATCATTTTAATGTAATCATTTGTTAATAATTTAACAGCCAAATTAGCGGACGTTGAGGAAAAGCGACAAAAGCTTGTAACTGAGCTCGACGGGGTCCTAGGCCGCATTTCTCAATGGGGTCATGAGAATCTGGTCGATTTCAATGCCAAGAAAACACAGGCGTACGCGCGCCCTTTACCAAAAAGTCGCCACTCCTTCCCCTCCTCACTTTTCAGAACACTCAACTGCTACTCTCAGTATCCTGCTTATGAATGTTGGCCGGGACATCAATCCGCGAGAATATATTGAAAGCGTTACTAAGGCGGCCTCGCAGAAGCTGGCTATACTGAACAGAGTGAAACGGTTCTTTGCGTCTGAAAATCTGTATCTTCTTTATAAGACCCAGGTACGCTCCTGCGTGGAGTACTGTTTTCATCTTTACGATGGATCCGCACAGTATTTGCTGGACGCTCTAGATCGGTTACAGAGGCGAACAGTCCGAATCAATAACCCAAAATCACTGAATCCCTTGAGCCTCTACAGTTGCGAAGAGACGTCGCCTCTATGGCAGTCCTCTATCGTATTTATCATGGAGAGTGTTCTGATGAGCTCTTCTAACTGATCCCATTCTTTCCGTTCCTCTATAGGATAACTCATGCTGGCCTTGGAAGTCACCGTTTCAGAATGGTAGACATACGCTCCCGAACTAAACGGTTCGGCTCTTCCTTCCTGTACAGATCGGCTAAAGCCTGGAACTTATTACCACCGCACGTGTTTCCATCCCACTGCGATCCCGGGTCCCTTAAGCGGGGTGTGAAAAAGCATCTCATTAGGCCATCGACATTTTACACTGTCGTCATTCGCAGTCTGTATGGCGACCACCGCTCTTGGATTCTGTTCATGCTTTCCATCAGGCAGAGTAGAGTCACTTTGGTAGGTTAAATATAAATATATATGTCGAAGAACCATTACGGGCCCCGCCCACGTCTTCGGGCCGGTTAGCCATTTATAATGTGGAGGCAAAAAAACAAATATTTAGCACACCCACACGCAAGTAAACTCGATCACAAACAATACTTATCACACACACAGAATAACCACCACAATGTCACCAAATGCGACACACTGAATCAATACCACAACAATTAGCAACCATATTATAATGAATTGCCAGTACAACAATATCACCAAACAGGCGAGCTTACACGACACAATTAAACACACGATACAGACACCGCGATACACTCAGACCCGAGAATGAATCCACGGCCACCAGGACAACGTCTTGTCACTTCAAGATCCAAGTTATAACTAACCAATAGCTCATACACTTTTTACCTCAGTACCGAAAAATATCTGGGTACCCTCCAATTGGGAAAATCTCAAACACATTTTTAACAAATGTTCAGTTTCTTATAAAATACCTTACATTCATCAAGAAATATTTTATTCTTATAACCACTCCCACCTAATACAACACTCGATCTCCGACACGGCCATTCTGACGATCACACGTCCTCGGGTGTATCTAAAACACCTACATTAAAATTTTTTTTTTTTTTTTTTTTTTTTACTATAGCGGCAGAAATCATCGATGGTCAAATTCTAATTTGTAAATTAATTTTATTGACAATATTTTATCTAACGATTCCGTTCATTATTCCCAACAGTTACCGTCACTTAGGACGAATAAGGGCGTCCATTCGTCCACCAGGTATAGATCCTCGTCACTCTCAATGGTCTGCCACTGTATGCCACATACAGCTAAACTGTGTACCTCCGTAGTAATCCAACTACGTACACTTTCTCGCAAGCCCCCGCCACATTGCCAACTATCAGTTCGACCCATGTAGTGCGACTTGGAGTTCAATACCAGGCCCCCGCCACTTCACCAGTTGCCCATCGCGCTCTGAACAAACTTCTCTCTGTTTGCAGTTACGACTACAACCTGGTGCAAGTAGTGCGACCTCAACTACCATTAGTGCCCGATCTCTCCCCTGGTGACTTCGGACTCTGCCCCAGAGTCCCTCTCAACCGACTCCACTCCATCGGCAACCCCCTCTCCATCCCCCGAAACGTCTAACTCGTTGGGAACATGACTTTCCGGCATCTTTCTCAAATTGTCATGACTATATTTATACACTCTATTATTACTTAAGGATTTTAGCGTATACCTATTACCATCGAGAACTTCTGTCACCATAAACGGACCTCTAAACTTAGGGTCGAGCTTCGTTTGATTCCTTTCCTCATTTTTTTTTTTTTTTAATACAAAGTCACCAACTTTAAATGGGACTACTTTCGCTTTCTTACTATCGAATCTAGATTTATCGTACTTAGCATTAATCTCAATATTATTAATCGCATCTTGCCTCACATTAGAGATATCAATTTCCGCACTGTCATCATCAGCCACCAAACCAAAAGGTCTGGCTACCCTACCAATTAATAATTCTAGTGGACTAGATTTTGTGACTCGATTGGTTGTACAGTTCATAGCCAATTGTATTCCATTTACAGCAATAATAAGCTTTTGCATCAGAATAACACACAGGATACAATCTATAAAGACCTTTGCAATTTGACCACAATATGAATAAACAACACCATCACGATTCCGCCCGCACGTATATCGACAATCGGTATGTCTTTTCTCAAGAATCAAACTTCCAAATTTTGTCAATGGCAAGTTACACTACTAGTGAGCAACATAAACATGATGTCGGCCTCGGACAAAGGCTAGTTTTAAACATACTTATTTCTGTCTACAAGAATACGTCAACTTGCAAGAAAATTCACAACAATGTCATTTTCAATTAATGTTACCTATATTACAGTCACTCCAGGATGCATAGCTTTATAAATCTCTATAGAAGTTCAAAGAGGAATACTTTCACAAGGACTAGCTCGCTCGAGTTAGACATTTAGACTTAAGTTTTACATATTTTATGTCTAGTAGTCAACACGTTTAGCCAGCGTGGTATGGCAGACCAAGACTCCCTGCCAAGGAGAGGCCCATGTCCAGCGACGAACCGCTAAAGGCTGTTGAAAAGATGTCCAACAGCTCCATGCATACAATCATATTGTTTCAATTTATAGAAGCAACAATTTCGAGTGACGAAACGACAAGCATTCACTTATTATTCATATTCATAAAAAAAGAGTAATCCATACGTGCACTCACTGTTGGCATGCTGCACCTACATGTGCAGCCAGTCTGCATCAACCTCAATTTCTCACCATGAAAGAATTTAAATACAACTCACTTGAGTAGATGTAGTCACAACCAAACCCATCGGGAGGCGGTGAGCAAGAGTCATGAGAATCACTGCCCACAACACAATGCAAAGAGGACCACAACATCAGATCACCATCACTCACCTGCGGACCAGGACTTCGATGGTCCAGTTCACAATTCAACAAACACTGGTCCAAGCCACAACCAACAAGATAATTTAGATCAATGTCACTGACGCTGCTTCGGAAGTCATCCATAATGAACTAACACAAACCACAATCACTTCTTCGTTAAAACACTTTTAAAAGAACGCTTGAACTACTATTTTGGTTTTGACAAGTTATAATCAAGGTCAGGTATTTAGAGATACCCTCAACTTCTTATTTAAACAAACACACATTTAGTGTAGAAACAGAATTTCATCAAAAAAACAAAATCTTAACAATCTATTTTGAACCACCAATCACATATTTGAATATTATTTACTGTCATTATAGAGTATACTGTGTAATAATATTACTTAAAAAATGTTTTTCAGAACTTTATTACAAATTTGTGTAACACCTAACCGTGCAATCCGATCCGCAATTAAAGGCAATGGGAACCTATCGGATATAGTACCGTCATTTAACGCACGGCAATCCACGCATAGTCGGTCAGAAATGTCCCTCCTTCCAACGAGTAACATTGGGCTCGCAAAAGGAGAACAACTAGGACGGACAACACTTGCATTTAATAATTCGTCTATACGGTCCCCTACCACCTGCCTCTCTTCCGTACTAAGACGGTACGGTCGTCTTTGTACAGTTACGTTTGGGTCAACTAAACGAATTTCGAGTTCGCCCGTATTAACTCGGGTGCATGGAAACCCTTGTATAAAAGAATCAGAAAATTCTTTTAAGATAGAAATAAGCTTAATTTTATTATCACCGACCACGTCGGTATCAACATTATTCAAATCGATCTTATCATGATCTAACTTCTTACCCTCATTAACTATTTTACTTTTAAAGATATTAAAGCTATCTGCGGTCATATTTATGTCGAAACCCTGACCAAGAACTTCACGACCAATCATTATGTCGTATTGTAAATAATTATCCTGAACAACGTGAAAAGAACCTCCAATGTATGACTGTCAATCACCACGTTACATAAAATCTGAATAATGCTATCAATCTGATCGCTTCCGACACCCCTCAAAACCATTACATCACTTTCCCTTTCTCCCGAAAATCGAGCTGCTACACTTTCCCCAACAAGTGAGCATTCCGCTCCGGAATCAAAACAAAATGGAAACGACTCACCACGGTGCCTTAGTGATCCTGCCGGAAATGCCACGGAACATACATCCACTCGCCTTTCGTTGGGATGACCAGGTCCGCTTGTTGCCCGTCGACGTACACTTGGAGGCGATGTGTCCAATCCCACTTCTGATGTCGAAGAACCATTACGGGCCCCGCCCACGTCTTCGGGCCGGTTAGCCATTTATAATGTGGAGGCAAAAAAACAAATATTTAGCACACCCACACGCAAGTAAACTCGATCACAAACAATACTTATCACACACACAGAATAACCACCACAATGTCACCAAATGCGACACACTGAATCAATACCACAACAATTAGCAACCATATTATAATGAATTGCCAGTACAACAATATCACCAAACAGGCGAGCTTACACGACACAATTAAACACACGATACAGACACCGCGATACACTCAGACCCGAGAATGAATCCACGGCCACCAGGACAACGTCTTGTCACTTCAAGATCCAAGTTATAACTAACCAATAGCTCATACACTTTTTACCTCAGTACCGAAAAATATCTGGGTACCCTCCAATTGGGAAAATCTCAAACACATTTTTAACAAATGTTCAGTTTCTTATAAAATACCTTACATTCATCAAGAAATATTTTATTCTTATAACCACTCCCACCTAATACAACACTCGATCTCCGACATATATATGTATTATTAACTTAAAGAAAAGGTAATTAATTCCTACTTACACTTTTCGATTGAACACGCAATGAGCTGCAGTGAGGATGAACCTTTCGCTGATCACGGATCCTCCACAGACCCATTTTGCTGTATCAATAGTATCACCGAACCCAAGTAATGCCTGCAAAAAATATTTTACAGATAAAAGAAAAAGAAATGTGTAGTCGGTGCTATATGTTTGCTATGCTAGAAGTCAATTTCAGAGTCAAGTATCACTGAAATACACATATGTACATTATTCTCCATTATTGTTTCAGTAGGTAGAACTGACGGTCATTTTACACACTTTCCATTAGGTCCTTTTAATGAGACTTCTTTGGAATACTACTGATCAAGGCAGCATATACCTTACAGGGTCTAACCTTCTAAACTATTTAAATGATGTAATACACAAAACTAATAATCGGCTGTTGAGAACTTTATTTTAGTTTAATGTTAATATTATATTATTTTCAGGACTTTTTTGTTCGTAAACTGACTTCAATATTGCCCAGATTGAGGTCGGTGCTACGTTAAAAGTTAACTATTGGACACACGGAAGTTTTGAAGTTTATAGTTTTGTCTTTTTAGTTTTCATAGTCACATTGTATTTAATAGTGTTTTATAGTACTGACTTCTGTGTTACTATAATCCCGAAGAGTAAAGTAATGATCTAAATCAATTTTGTGAACCTGCAGAGAAAAATTGCCCCAATTGTTGAAGTCTCCGAGGTGACAGATTAAGAACACGAAGTTTCCACACCCTTATTCTGCCCATGGGCGTAAAGTGTCGACTAAGAAAGCAAAGTACGCGAACTACAGCAGTACTTACAAGAGAAAAACAAACTATTGAAATTATAGAAACAAACTATTAAAGGTTATTGATTACGATGATAATGAATGATAAAAGTAAATCACAATATTACCAAGTGGGGGAATTGTGCCCTTAGAGCATTCCAACCTCCTGACGCGGCAGGAGTGCCCTGAAAGAAGTCACTGCCTTCATATGAACAATTCGCGAAAGTATCAAGTTTCTTCCTGGTTTCTAGTACAGGTAATAATCCCCATTTGCATTTGTAGTCCAGGGTATGTATAAAATCCACACATTCTGGAATATAATAAATTTTTAGTGCAGTATTGTAAAAGCTAACTTAAGAGCATATAAGGCAGGATGGCATCATTGCTAAGATAACAAAAACTTTAAACAAATACGTTTATGAATACGAGCACACTACGCCGTACCTGCTTTGCGGCGGGTTGGTATGTCAGAATCTAACCTACTAAAACCACACAGTATGCCACCCTACACCTGCAGTAGGAGACGGCGGCGAGTACGAGGCGGTATCAGAAGGAGGTACGCGCGACTCCGCCGTCTGGTTCGCCGACGGTGAAAGGAAAGGGTCCCGTGCTGTCGCCCTGCCCACTCAGCGATGACCAGCTGGAGAGCCTCCACGGCAGCAAAGCCAACACGTGGAGCCTCCATTCGGGCTGACCAACGAGTACTTCCGCCTCCGAATTCCACGGAGGAGTTTTGGCCAAGTCGCACGGCGCCACCGTCGATACGGTACGGTAAACGCGTATGTCTCTAATCGCCAATATCCTCTGAGGGCGCCAGAGGTGAGCCCTATTCTGGTCTGTCAGAGCCGTCGTCCACACTGGTGCACCATACAGCGCCATTGACCGGACAACCCCCGTGTTAGGCTGTCTTCGAGACGCTAGTTCCACCCAAATTGGGCAAGAGTCGCCCAAGGGCAGAAGCAGCAACGTGAAAGAAACCCTATACCAACTCGTTTTAAGAAATGGCAAAGAAATTCATATACTATGTCTAGATATTAACCTATATGTTAAAGACATTGTATTAAAGGCAGTTTATGATGCTTCGTAAAAAACCTGATAGAACAATTCTGTCCTGTGGTTTATGAAAACACCTACCTCTTTATAAATCAATGTAGCAAATAAAAACTACCTAGATCATTTGCCTGTGGCGAATTAAATCTTTATCACTACTAATACAGCGCCATCTAATGATATTAAAGGTACAACATTTATGTGAACAGGGTTTTTTTGTTTTATTTAACGAAAGTATTCTGTATGAAAACGAAATTAAATAAATAAATCAGTTACTCACTGTCCTTAGCCTTCACCGTGCCTGTTTTATACAATATTCCCAAGACTCTGTTCCTTAGCAGTAACCTGTAATATAAAAAAAATACATATTACGCAAAAAGACATATAGTGTAAAAATCAAATACATATTAATTAATTTTTTAAATACATGACAAGGGAAAACAAAAATAAATATTAAGAATTAGAAAAAATACTAGCCCACCGACATCACGTACAGGGACCAAGACACCGGTAGTTAGGGCTCCAAAGACTCGGCTCCATACGGGCTGTGTCAAGGAGGACTGCTTTCTGCATCAGACCTTTTTTTTTTTGTTTAACGTGTGGAAACCCCCTCGGGCCGTCACCCTACCGGGGTTTACGGCGGGGTGGTGTGTCGGAATCGGACCGACTAAAGCCACACGGTGTGCCACTCTGCGATTGATATAGGAGGGACTCGGGAACAGCTGCTATTACGATATCCAGATCCCTCCTAGCGCCTGCACTCTATCGCGCGCACCATCGCCGGGTAAACTCTCTATTTTAGGCGACGTACGGCACACGCGGACGTCGCCTCCTCGCGGCTGGCCATTGAAGCGGATGGAGGGGAAAACCACCCCTCGCGGTCACACTCAAAGCGGCACGAGGCGCTGGTACGCGCGCCTCCGCCACCCGGTTCGCAGGCGGCGAATTGGGTCCGAGTGGAGATTGTCCTCCCGGGCCTTATCCACCGCCTCCTTCTGCGAAATTAAATCTTCGCAAAAGGTTGCGACCGTGCTGCAACAACTGTGGCTACCGACTATAGAGCGTATGACGGCCGGTAGCTAGAGATCTCCTCCAATGACTGCAGCGAGGACCCCACGCTGCGCCGCCCAGGCGGAGCAAACCGCCAACGTGAGCTGAGTCGAGTCCTCACTGCAGTCGAAGTGGTGACAGGCGGGAATCAATTCCCTCCTGTCGACCGAGTACAGATACTTCCCGAAGCAACCATGCCCGACAAGGATATGCGTCTGTCGGAAGGAAAGGATCCCGTGCTGTCGCCCTGCCCACTCAGCGATGACCGGCTGAAAAGCCTCTACAGTGGCAAAGCCAACACGTGGAGCCTCTAGCCGGGACGACCAACGAGCCATCGTGGCTGGACGAGCGGCCTCTCGCCACTTGTGTATATCTTCGAGTGGGGGCCGTATGCCCCTACCCGCCCAGAAGTCAGCCGTTCGCCGATAAACTTCGGCGAGCACTTCTGCCTCCAAATCCTACGGGAGAGTTCCGGCCAAGGCGCACGCCGCCTCCATCGATACGGTGCGGTAACTGCGTATAGCTCTATCCCTTGATCCAACCTTCTAACCTGAGCCTCTTAAGGTGTTGGTCGAGGCTCTTGACTATCACGCCAAAGAAATTAAGAGAAAGGAGATGCTGGAGGGTCTCGATCGTGACCCCTGGGGTCGCCCATATCGTGCGGCGCGACAAAAGCTCCGCACGTCGGGCCCCCCCCTTACAGAGACACTCCAGCCCAGCTTCCTGCGGGAAGTGGTCGAGGGCCTTTTCCCGCAGCGGGTGGAACACACACCCCCGTCGATGACCTTCGTGGTCGGAGACGACGTGGGGAACGAGGACGATGTTCCGCCCATCAGGGAATCGGAGGTAGGGGCGGTTGTTCTACGGATTCGCTCTAAGAACACCGCCCCCGGGCCGGACGGGATACCTGCCCGAGTGCTGGCCCGAGCCCGGTGTCGGACCGCCTCAGGGAGGTCCTGGATGCTAGTTTGGCGTCCGGACGCTTCCCTGAGTGCTGGAAAAGCGGGAAGCTGGTCCTATTGAGGAAGCCAGGACGGCCAACCGAATCGGTAGCGGCCTATAGGCCCATCGTGTTGCTGGACGAGGCGGGTAAACTGTTTGAGAGGATACTCTCTGCCCGCATCGTCCGGCACCTCCGCGAGGTGGGCCCCGATCTGTCGGACGCCCAATTTGGTTTTGGGGCGGGGCGTTTGACGGTCGATGCCGTGCTGCGCCTGAGGGCCGTTACCGAAGAGGCGGTGAGCTATGGCGGCGTGCTGTTGGCGGTGTCGTTGGACATCGCCAACGCATTTAATAGTCTGCCATTTAGCTGCATCAGGGAAGCACTCCACTACCACGGGGTGCCAAAGTACCTGAGGCGGCTTGTGGCAGACTATCTTGAGGAACGTACCGTCATGTACGAGGATCGAGACGGTGTTCTAAGGCGGCGACTCATGTCGTGCGGTGTTCCGCAGGGGTCTGTCCTCGGACCACTCCTGTGGAACATGGGATACGACTGGGCCCTTTGAGGTCGTCTTCCCCCCGGGTTGGGCGTACTTTGTTACGCAGATGACACATTGGTCACGGCCCGGGGATGAACTTTCAAGAGGCGGCCCGCCTGGCCACCACGGGTGTCTCTCTGGTGGTCGGGCGAATTGAGGCACTGGGTTTGCGGGTGGCCCTGGACAAGACGGAGGCCCTTTCGTTCTATGGGCCCCGTCGTGGTCCACCCTCCGGCGCCTCCATCGTGGTCAATTCAGTCCTCGTACCGGTTCAGGCCCAGATGAAGTATCTGGGCCTGATCCTCGACGGCAGGTGGCTCTTCGACGAGCACTTCCGACAGCTTTCTCCAAAGCTGGTCGGCGCTGCTTCTGCCCTTGGGCGACTTTTGCCCAATCTGGGTGGAGCTAGCGTCGCGACGAGACGGCTATACACGGGGGTGGTTCGGTCAATGGCGCTGTATGGTGCACCGGTGTGGGCGGCGGCTCTGACCGCCCAGAATAGGGCTCGCCTCTGGCGCCCTCAGAGGATATTGGCGGTTAGAGCCATACGCGGTTACCGCACCGTATCGACGAAGGCGGCGTGCGCCTTGGCCGGAACTCCTCCGTGGGATTTGGAGGCGGAAGTGCTCGCCGAAGTTTATCGGCGTACGGCTGACTTCCGGGCGGGTAGCGGCATACGGCCCCCGCCTGAAGAGATACGCGAGTGGCGAGAGGCCGCTCGTGGAGCCACGATGGCTCGTTGGTCGTCTCGGCTGGAGGCTCCACGTGCTGGTTTTGCCGCCGTGGAGTCTCTCCAGCCGGTCATCGCCGAGTGGGCGGGGCGGCAGCACGGGACCCTTTCCTTCCGACTAACGCAGGTCCTTTCCGGGCACGGTTGCTTCGGGAAGTACCTGCACTCGGTCGCCAGGAGGGAATTGAGTCCCGCCTGTCACCACTGCGACTGCAGTGAGGACTCGGCTCAGCACACGCTAACGGTTTGTTCCGCCTGGGCGGCGCAGCGTGAGGTCCTCACTGCAGTTATTGGAGGAGATCTCTCGCTACCGGCCGTCATACGCTCCATGGCCGGTAGCGACAGTTGTTTTACCGCGGTCGCAACCTTCTGCGAAGACGTAATTTCGTGGAAGGAGGCGGCGGAGAAGGCCCGGGAGGACGATATCCACTCGGACCCAATTCGCCGCCGGCGAGCTGGGCGGCGGAGGCGCGCATACCAGCGCCTCATGCCGCCTTGAGTGTGGCCGCGGGTGGACGGGACGGGTTTTCCCCTCCATCCGCTACAATGGCCAGCCGCGAGGAGGCGACGTCCGCGTGTGCCGTACGTCAACTAAAATAGAGAATTAATCCGCAAATGGTGCCCGAGGTAGCGGGCAGGCGCCAGGAGGGATCTGGATGTCGTAATAGCAGCGGTTCCCGGATCCCTCCTATTTCAGGCGCAGAGTGGCACACCGTGTGGTTTTAGTCGGTCCGATTCCGACACACCACCCCGCCGTAAACCCCGGTGGGGTGACGGCCCGAGGGGGTTTCCACACGCTAAAAAAAAAAAAAAAAAAGGCTCTTGACTATCAATCCGTGGACAGATAGAATTATCGAAACAATGATCACCGAATCCACATGCCACATATCGGCAATCTCGTGAGACAGATCTAAAACTTCTTCTACTTTTATTATTATGTTTTTTTGAAACATAATTCTAATAAATAAAGCCAAACGTGATAAACTTACTAGGCTTAGAAGGTCATATAGTAAGTTTAGTCGATTGATAGTAAGGTCTTTATGTTTGAAAGTAATGAATCTACTTTGATAACGCTCTACTAGTAGATACATTAGGTGCAGAAATTCTATCGAATCGTCAGTAGTCATACCACTGCAGTTTGCGGCGAGGTAGTATGTCGGAATCAAACCAATCGACCAGGCAAAGCTGTTATTAAGACAATTTTTCTACGAGGAATTTCTGGACAAAAACTGTTGTCAAGCTTTTTAAGGCTCTGCAATTAAAAACTAATTTAAGGTTATAAAGTTATCATAAATGTTTCTTACCTGGTATCTTTCACCAGAACACAGTCGGTGCAGCATATAATAGGAGTTTTTCCTTCAAATGAACAGACCTGAAATTAATTAGCAAATAGTCGTACCAAAAGTCAGGTAAATCGTGAACTTAATGTTTGAAGTCAGTTATAAAAATGATGATATGAGTACTAAAATAAAATAATTTTACTTAAAAACTTCAAAAATATGTTTTGGTGCATAATTTGTTCTACTATGTTTTTTTTTATTTTCCGACATTTTTCCTCAGGCAGCCTTTCATTTCATTGTTAAATGGTTTTAGATTTTTCTTTTATGGCAAGCCGACTGCTTGGCGCAAATTTTTCTTGAGAATGTAAGTGTTTTTCGCACCTAATTTGCCATATATACATCAAGTTGGACTTTTGATTTGTTGTAAGTGTATAAGATTCTGGTAGCCGAGGTTCTACTATTTCTACCCCAGGAAAATGAATGCGTAAGTGCATGTCATCATCAACAGCCTCTTTTAGCCCACTAACTAAACAGTGACCAGAGAGGTCATCAGAAAGTAAATTTTGACCTTCTATATCACGCTGACCAGACAGGTTGGCGTAGAATTCGTTTTAAGTTTTTCCTTGTAAGCGCAGTTTGCTCTCGTAGATAAACATTAGAAGCGTGATCAATGGTAAATCCCAAGAGGTTCTTTATAGCCTAGACACACACACGATCAATAATATTATACACACATAATGAAGGCTATGCTAATTCATCCGAAGAATTCAAATCCTATGCATCACTTACCATATTACCAAATATAAACTTATATCATTTAAATAAGGCAGCAAACATTTCGAGGCATGTCCGCAGTAAATACAATTCATTGTCTGGTCTCGTGATAATGTAGTTAGTACTCAAATTTAATTCGTAATGTATGCTTATTTTTATAGATTAGTTCAAAACTGTGCAAGTGTAACCGTTTTCAAAGATATGGGTCATTGTCATAACCGCCTAAAATTGTGTTACAAGCAGAAAAAAAGACTTAAACGTAAATAAAATACAATGTTTATTTTTTATAGTAAAGATAACCATTAAATAATTCAAAATGTATATTCGTTATTTTAAATAAAACTAAAATTAAAGTAGTTACTAAACAATTTCGAAAGAAAAGTCTGCTTCGGTGGGCTGTTACCGCTCTCCCTATTCATGCAAATTCGATCATATAATGAAAACTGTTATGTAAAGTGAACTTTTGAATATGTTTTCTCAAAATAGATATTCTAATTACTTTAATAACTGAGAACTTAAAATAACCATTAATAATAAAAACACTTTTTGTACGTTGCAATATTGTTACTAAAATTTACATCTTTTTGGTGGACTTACTTCATTTATAAAAATTATTATGAAAATAATAAAATTCTGTGAATGGAACGTTATTCAAGAACGCGTCCGATACTCAGCTGATCACGCGCAGCGCCATTTTGACGCAGCTCGCATACGAACGAAGTTATTGCTCCTTGTTTAAAAATATCTAGTGGTGTCAAAGTTAAGTGTATCTTTTCGGTTCCTTGTGTATTTTGGTAAGTAAAACCTTAATAATTCATAACTTTACGTTATGTGTTAGATTTCTAAAATATTTATCTAAAAAGACTTGTGATTTCAACCTAACCTCAAAATAATGCTTGGAATTAAATAATTTCTCAAAAAAATCCATTTGGTGGACATCTTTTCGGTGGAATTTGTGTGCACCAAAAAGATGATTGTCCACCAAGTGGATGAAATATTTTATTTTTGTTTTGTGCACTCTGGTTTTGCATGTGGTTGTTAACGCGAAAAAGATATTTAACTGCATAATAGAAATATTGCATTCGGGAGGCGGTTTTTGCGAATAATATTATTATTACGTATACTGTTTTTGGCGTTTTACGTTGAATGTGCCATGTTTGCTGTTTATTTATTTATTATTAAAGCAGAATATCAATTTAGACTGCATTATTTTAAATAAAAAAACTTATAATCCTGACATACTTAAAAATAACATTCTCGGTGAACTTAACAATAGGTATAATAGCTGGCACATTATATATACGGATGGTTCAAAAAGTGCAAGTGGATTAGGATCTGCGTTTCTTGATCCTTGTAATGTATTCAGTGGTAGTTTTAAAATATGCAATAAAAATTTATGTATTATGACGGTGGAGCTAGCTGCGATTTTAGAGGCGTTACGATATGTTAAAAGTACTTCTTATGAAAAGGTGGCCATATTTACTGACAGTAAAAGTGCCCTGCAGCATTTGGCTCGATGCGCTTCTGGCTCCAGAGGTGCATCGATAGCCTATGATATTTTGAATATGTTGTATTGGTTTGAAAATAATAACGTATCTCTGAAGTTGCAGTGGGTGCCATCGCATATCGGGTTAAAGGGAAATGAGCTGGTTGACACTTTAGCAAAAAATGCAGCTGTTTATGGTACCATTATTGATATAAAATCTTGTTATTTTGAAGTCCTTCCTAAATTTAATGCTAATTGTTACGCAATTTGGAAGGAATATTTTGATAAACTATCACGAGAAAAGGGAATATGGTACAAAACAATGCAGTGTGAACCTTCTCATATTCCATGGTTTTCAAATACCATTATCAGTAAAAGACATGTTGTTACTGCACATAGGTTGAGATCTGGACATATTCCGCTCAACAAGTTTGGTTTCTTAATGAAGAAAATCAGTAGTCCTAACTGTGAACAATGTGGAATTGTTGAAGATGTCCATCACTTGTTAGTGGAATGTGTTCGATACAGAAAAGAAAGGGAAACATTATTGTCTAGCTTGAAAATCAATGTCTTAAATGTAGGTACTTTCCAGTCCATCTTGTCCAAGCCGTGCAGTAAGAATGCAATCAGAATTTACGAGTTTATTAATAATTTAAAGAAGATGTGATTGTCTACCCAAATTATGAATCTTGATGTGAATCTTTGCTGTTATTGTTATAAGTATTTATGCTATTATGTAAACATAATTTTAGAAATTGCCTGTATGATGTGGTTGGTTATTGTGGGATATAATGAGGCTGGCATAATCATGTTTGATTAAAAGCCTCTACATTATTTATGTAAACAATAAAGATTAAAAAAAAAAAAAAAAAAAAAAAGCAGAATAAAATCAAATAATACACGAATAAAGTCAGCTATTTGACCGATATGTTTCCATCGCATTCAAAAATCATCTTCAGGGTGAAGTCAGATTATCTCTAGACAATGACTTAACATGTCGGCTTGAAGTTGACTTATACGTGAAACATATGTATTCCACTTTAATAATAAATAGTTTTGTTTGTGATTTGTGCCTTGCTTAGGCTCCCTCTTTTCTTTACCCACAGACAATGCCTAGAACTAGAAATAAATTGACTGAAGATGAGAAGAAGAAAAGAAAACGCGAACAGAAGAAGTTAAGTATGAGGAGAGCAAGAGAAAAATTAAAGAAAGATCCAGTAGCATTAGAAGAAAAGCGGAAGAAGGATAGAGAGTACTATCATAGGAAAAAATCACAAGGAGAAATTAAGACAATAAATGATTTATCAGATAGACAGCAGAGACAACTACGAAACAAATGGAGGAAGGACGCAAAATCACGTAGAGATAGGCTAAAGAAACAAAACGAAACTGCGAGATTTACAGATGTTATCCCTCCAACAAGCCCATCCACTTCATTTTCATCAAAATCTACCTCCAGGGCTGAATCTGGCAGAGCTGTAGCGGCAAAAAACAAACGGCGGCTTAAATTAGAAAATCTGTTGCTCAAATCGAAACTGAAGATTGTAGAAAATAAGCTTTCTAAGTACAAAATGCGCTTAAATAGAATACAGAAGAAGAAAAATAAAGAAAAAAATAATAAAACGATGATAATTAAAAAAGATTTAAAAGATGTAGTTCATCGATTTTTACTCAGTGACGAATCCAGTCGTTCCACCGCAGGAAAAAAAGAAACTATTACCAGATTTAAACAAAAGAAACAGATACGATGCCTCAACGATTCTCTTATAAATCTGCACAAAAAATTTGTGATTCAGATGAACTTGAAGATATCGTATAAATCTTTTTGTCGATATAGGCCTTTTTGGGTATTGAATCCGAAAGTTCTGAAACTTCTTCAAAAGAAACTCCCAAACAAGTCGTGAGACTTGTTTGTGTGCAACACATACCAGCATGGAGCTGCTGATAAAGTCACTGAAAAATTCCCGTATGATAAATGAAAATTCTGCAATGGAAGTGTGCTGATCTATTTGCTGTGAAGGCATGAAAGAAAATTGTCTTGAACGAAAATGTTTGATATGTAGACACAAAGATATCGCATTTAATAAATTCACACCAAATGATACGATAAAATATGAACGATGGGTCACAAAAAAGGTTATGCAAACAATCAAAGGGCGCGAAAAGCTCTGCCAGAAAACTATTAAGGAAACAGTGAATACATCAAAAAGACAACTCAAGGACCTCCTGTTGAATAACATAGAACGATTCATGAAGCATACTTGCAATATGTTACACCAGTTTCGTGTTGTTAAAAATATTAAAACAAATATGTCCGTAGGCGAAGGCTTATTGCATATAGATTTCTCAGAGAATTACAATTGCAAGTATTCTTCAGAAATACAATCAGCCCATTTTGGTGGATCTAAAGATCAGCTTTCTTTACATACTGGAGTATTTTACTACATTGACGAAAATACAGAGGAGAAACGTATTATTACTAAGTCATTTTGTACGGTTAGTGAATATTTGAATCATAGCCCCATATACATTTGTGCCCACTTGCAACCAATTATCAAAATGATAAAGACACTATTGCCAACTCTCAAAGTTTTGCATGTTTTAAGCGACGGTCCCTCCACACAGTACAAAAATAAGACCATGTTTTATTTAATTGGGGCTTACTTGGGCAAAGAAACACAGGCAGATAATATAATGTGGCACTTTAGCGAGAGTGGCCATGGTAAAGGGGCGCCTGATGGTATAGGAGGTTGTCTCAAACGAACGGCTGATAAGTATGTAGCAAAAGGAAATGATGTAAGTAACATTGATGGGTTCATAGAATGTGTGAATGAGAACTGTAAAGGAATCAAAGTAATTAAGATTGACGATATTGTTGCAAAAGACATTGAAATTAAAATTCAAAACTGCGATATACGCCCCTTTCGTGGTACTATGCAGGTGCATCAAGTTACATGGGACAAACTCGAACCAAGAACCCTGCACTTCCGAAGATTAAGCTGCATAACTTGCCATCCGAGTGCTAAATGTCATCACTATGACTTAGGTTGTATAAGTCTTGGCTTACCACTACCCACTTTGCACGCTGAAATACCTGCTCCCACCCCAGTTCAGTCTTCTATTCCCAGCCCCTTACCAAGTCTACCAAGCCCATTAATGAGTCTTAACTGGACTCCAATAGTCCAACAGTTGCTCAACTCGATAGAAAGGAAAAAGTTGAACCCAACAGTTACTGAGATGCAAACCAATGATTTAGAAAAACCAATATGCTCCAAGATCCTGCATGGCCTTAAAAGTCGAAAACGCCTTAAGTTTTCTGATGTTTACTCTGACAGTTCATGTTCACCACCTACTTCAAGACCCGGAACTCTGCTGAAACTACACAAGAGGCATCATCAACACTTTTGGTCGTCATCCGAGGATGAAGATATTATGTCCACCAAGAAGACATAGTATTTTTGGTGGACAAAGGGATTTATTTTATTTTAATTTACTTTTCAATGATACTGCGTTGGCTTTTTTTTTATCGTTTCTTGTGAGACGATTTGATTAATGTTATAGAAAAAAGAATATATTTTCATGTGTAGATTGTTGCTAAATTACACTTTTAGTACATTCGGTAGACATCGGTGTCTTTTCGGTGGACCTATAAAAACGTTTTTTTTAAATAACTATTCTAATTGTTAAGTTTGATCTCAGACAATAATTTATTATTGTTACAATTGATCTCTTTCATTAAATAAGGGAAGAATTCCTTAAAAATAATTGATTTTGTTTTATTTTTTTATCTAAACCCTGTTTTGACAATGACCCATATACAGAAGTACTGGAATTATGAGCGATCGCGCTTATGGCACGTCAAAATTTCTGGCCTCCGACGTTGCGTTTCTAATTTTTTTTCTGTTCTGTAAGTGTAAGTATGTACATGTAAGTGTGTTTACCAACAATCTGGTTATCACAGTACAGGTGGTGTGCTTAGTTTTTGGTCATAAGTAAGTGAGATAAGTCAAGTTATTAATACTTACAGGTGGATACGTTTTGTTGGCTATGTCTTTACCAGCAGTAAGACATTGGTAAATACTCACACACCTTCCAGGTATTCCATCAAATATACAGGGTGAGCCTGAAACAGTACATAGAAATCCTAGTTTTTTTCACATAACATCTAACTTCAGTCAATAGTCTACTGGTGTACGAAGGCCTCCCTCAAAGATAGTCGATGATTCCGGTCTTGGATAGCCCGTTTCCATTAACTCTCAGCTAATTTGCTCAAGTTATCAGTTCATCGTGCCATAGGGCGCCTTATACTACATTTGCTTAATTGTGGCCTCCACTCTGGCACATGTCAGCTACAGTGACCATTAGTCCGTTTCGAAACATTGCTCGTCTATATCACAAAACATCATCTAGTCCTAAACTAAGCAGAGCTATTCCTATGGCTATAGACAACTGATAAAGCTAGTAGAGCCAAGCTGATTTCATCAAGAACAGGCCAGTTCGACCGAGGCAGTTCTACCCTCCCACAGAAGATCAACATAAAACGACAAAATACGTGCTGTCGTGTTTCGTGAGCGAGTTCGAGACTGAAGGTCTATTGATGCACTGATGATTACACTGCCACGATGACTGCCATGTCTCTCACGTGCGGGGTGTGAAGAAACATCTCATTAGGCCGCCATAGTGTGGGTTTTCATACTTTATTGTCTGCATTTGCAATGATTATGGTGACCACAACTCTTGCACTTTATTCTTGCTTTCCATCAGACAGAGTAGAGACTCTTTGACTGACAGAAGCTGTAGAAAGTGTGTAAAAACGTTTTTTTTGGCATTTCTTGTGTAGACAGATTCGGTTTTATGATAAAAGACTGGAAAAATTGTTTGCAAAACGCAATGTTTGCAATTAAAATTTTAAAACATAAACTTGACTTTTCACGTACTCTCGGTTATTTAACTTTCATGCCCCTGGCAGAATATCAAGAAATGTCATTACTCTACTTTGTCTAGCACCAAGTAAAACACCACCAAGTAGGAACGGACTCATCTTATGCAAAATTATGTAAAATAATCAATAGCTGCAGGGATACATAAATTTGCAAGACATCATTATTAACCCGGCGTTATGGGGGTGGAAATGAGTTACATGAACATCGGTGTGGGTCTCACAGACCCATTAATTAGATATCAGTTAATTCAATACTTTTTATCTAAAAGTGATAATATTTATTTGTATTTAGTTTTTTTAGGTATTCATATAAATAAATAAAAGAAAAATTATATATATATAATGTTTTAATCATATTTATTATAGCATTTAAAAACAACCGACAAATATTAATAAAAAAATTATCTGCTACTTAAATGTAATTCTACTATTAATAAACAATCAGTCTTAACATTTTAATTGCATTTTCTTGTAGGTTACTAAATTATCTTTGGAAAAAAACAAAAATTGGTTACTCTGAATCATTGTCATTGGTACAGTCAGCACAGAAAGTTACAACATGTTCTAAGCAAATATTTTTGTTGGAACTCTTACAGATATAATTTGTTTTCCGGTCTTTCTTTGCTGGACACACTTGGCACCTTTTTCGGACATTAGGCTTTTTTGCCGGAGGTTGTCCTGAAGATAAGCCAACAAATTTTTCTATTTTTTGTCGCAACTCACGTGGAAGGACTGATATATTTTGGCGAAGTTTTAGATGTTCCTTGACGAGACCAATGCATTCTATCCTGGCTGGTAGTAATAGCATCAAAGGTTGAGCAGCAGCAACAGGTCGAAGAATTTTGAATAAAGTGAAATCTGTGTAATGACATTACAACCCTAAAAATATCCACGCCCATGCCATCAGTTGCCCATAAATCACTTAAATTTTGTCTGCCTGAACGGTAAAGACCAGCAAGATAAAGAAGGCCTATAAAAGCTTTCAATTCCACCATAGTGCATTCTTTTATATGGGTGTACTTAGATAAATTAGTACATGTAGCTATTTTAGGTCTAATGCGTGCATTAGTATGCATAAGTATGCTTTGCAGCATATCCTCTGTAATAAAAAGCTTCCAACATTCCACTTCAAACATCGCCGATTTTGCTGCTGGCTCTACACCTGGCAATTGATGGATTATATTTTCAGATCTGGTTCTGACATTTTTTCTAGAAGGCTTCTTATACCAAATCGTACCATTTTTACCACTATAAAATCTCGAAGAATACTCTCGGTTTGCATTTGAAGAACTAGTAGATCCAGATGCAGAATGCTCCTCCGACTGTGGCGAACGATTTCTATCCGACAGCGTAGATAGCGGAATATTATCGTCGTCAGACTCTGAGATTTCTTGCTCTGTGTCACTGGGATGACTACGCGCTCTCAAATTATCATCTTCCACCCATACTCCTGGTCTGAGAACATAGAATCTGAGTCAGATTCTTCTACAATAAAATCGATAGTATTCGCTGTCTTCCTTTCTCTTCCCGGTCCATTTTTCTTAAGTACCTACAAAATACACAAAGAAAATAGATTTAACTGTATTATAGCAACTTACATTATAAACAACATAAAGAAACTCAAATAAAAGCATAAACACATTGGAAACATTAAAAATAATATATATACAAAATGGCGCGAAATTGTTACATCAACTGCGGGGATGGATCTCACATACCTTTTTTAACTTCGTGCATGTGTAGTTCCCACTGTGACCGTGGCACGACTAATGTGTTACCTGCGACGCATATAAAGCCCCCAGTACACAATGGCCTGTGATGGGCCACGCTTTGCAATGCACAATTGTAGGCCACGATCACTTGGTGTTCACACAATGGCGTATGGCTCATTGCTGCCTGGCAAACCACTTGCGATGGACGTCGAAGTAATTACGGCTGCGGCTATTTATTTGTATACTGTTTACAAGTATTACAGAAGTGTGTACCGTCACAAAGTTGTTAAAAGGAAATGGCAAAAAAGGCGATGGTGGATGCTGACCATTCATCGAAACAGGACAAGGTACGTAGATTTTTTAATGTGGTACTTAGGATATAATATTAATATTTAGAATGTTAACGTAAACAACATGACTACTTAAGATTGTTTTTACCGTTTTCAGGCAATTCATGGACAATCTGTTAAGCGACCTTGTTGCAGAACCATCAGGGGAATTCGATAACTTTGTTCGTATATCATTTAGTGATTTCGAGTATATATTGCAAAAAATATCACCAATTATTGCAAAAAAGGATACATATTGGCGAGAAGCAATACCTCCAAAAATAAGATTGGCATTGACATTGCGATTTCTTGCGACTGGAGACAGTTATAGGAGCCTGCACTACCATTTTAAAATATCAAGTACACTCATATCCAGAATTATTCCTGAAGTATGTTTGGCTCTGAACCAAGTGCTAAAGGACATGATTAAGGTGAGTTAGTAAAACATTTATATATACTTCAAATTTTTTAATCAATAATTATTGCCCCATTACATTTTTTTAACAATCATTTTAACAATCGTCATTCAAAGCTTTTGCATAAGCATCAGGCAAAATATTTTGGGACTGACTCTGTGTCTGAGAATATAATTCGTTAGAAATTATTTGCATGGATCCTTCAGGTATCTGGATTGTAGGGACAGGTGTATGGATTCTGTTGGGGGATTGATAAACTACTTCTTGTGTGTATGAGGCATTAGGGATTTCAGTAGGTGGAAGAGGGGATGGAGTTTGCGCAGGTGGAATAGGTGATGGGCTTTGTATAGGAGAAGTAATTATATAATGATTTGAAGACGATGATGAGAGGCGATTGATCCAAGATGACGACGGTGATGGACAAGAATAGCTGGTGGCTGAAGAATACGGACGTTTACTTATAATGATTTGAGAAGGTGAAGACACGTATTGAGGACTACAATTGCGACGCCGTTTTAATAGTAACCCATCAATTTCGTACATTATTTCTTGTCTCTCATTATCTGAGTATTTTCTGAGTTTGTTAGCAAGAAGCCTCCCATACAAGTCACAGTCGTCCTCTGTTTTATTTTGTTGGTCTTTATTGAGAATAGCCTGGTTTAACGCATTAAAAGCCTTTGACATTTCCTTATCTGCTTTTTCTAACTCAGGTGGCTTAACTGAACGTCTCCTCTGTACAGGTATCTTTATATTTATGTCCTTTGGTTCTGTGTTGCTTCTGGCATCACTTGTAGTTTCTGTTTCTTCTCCTGTCTGTTCTCCAATAACTGCCTGAAAAAATAATATTTATTTTTTCAGATTCCCACAAGTGCTGAAGAATGGCTGACCAAAACGGAAGGATTCAGCTTTCCCCATTGTCTTGGCGCGATAGATGGGAAGCATATTACCATATTAGCACCAGCTCATACCGGATCTGAATACTTTAATTACAAAGGAAGTTTCAGCATCGTTTTATTAGCCCTAGTAGATAGTGATTACTGTTTTTTGTTTGCTGACATAGGAAGCCAAGGGAGAATTAGTGATGGAGGTGTTTTAAATCAAAGCAATTTGTGGAAAAAAATATGTGATGGGACCCTTAATTTACCACCTTGTTGCCCACTTCCTGGAAGTAATACTAATATGCCTTATGTTTTTCTGGGTGATGGCGCTTTTGCTCTTAGTTCTCATATTATGAAGCCCTTTCCTGGACATCATCAGTTAGGTACCCCAGAAAGAATGTTCAATCAACAACTATCACGTTCTCGTGCGGTCGTAGAGAATACTTTCGGGATATTATCATCAGTTTTTAGAGTATTTAAAAGACCTATTCCATTAGATGTCGTTAAAACTTCTATTATAACCCACAGCTGTTTATTACTACACAATTTTTTAAGAAAGAGCAAATCATCTCGCAATATTTATACTCCACCAGGCAGTACTGACAGCTATGATAGGAATGGTGAATTAATCCATGTAGGTATGAGAGTAAACCATGAAGAAAATCTATTACCATTACAATCTGTACCTCGTCGGACTCCTATTAATGCTAGGCAAATAAGATCAAATTTTATGAATTACATCCATCAAAGAAGACTATGCAGTGGTAGGGCCTATGATGCATAATTTATTTAGTTTATAATTTGTAGTAATCAAGATGAGTAAATACTTAGTTACTTATCAATAAAAATATTGGAAAATAATTAATTGTTTTACTTACCCTTTGCTCATCTGTCGAAATTATACTTTTTACTGTGTATTTGCCTTTTAAAAATGCCTCCATAGCATCATAAAAAATCCAAATTGGCTTATAAATTTCTTCTTCTCCCATACCAGATCGTATCGAATCTTGTTTTTTCTTAAAATGCATCCGAAATGCTGACATCAATGTCTCTTTTTTCTTTTTAAGTTCCGAAACAGGAATTTGCATGGTGTCTGCAATGCGATTCCATGCATCATTCACCTGAAAACATCGTACTCACATTACAACATTTATTATTTTCAGACGAGGCTCTTTTATCGCCTATTTTCATCAAGGATAATGTAATTCTAATGCTACAAGAATTTTTCAAATTGGTACATTAGTTTCGGAGCTTATTCAATTCCCACAAACAATAAGTCCTTCCTAATATTAGTATAAAAGTATAGATAGACTAGCTCTTCGCCCGCGGCTTCGCCCGCGCATAAATTTTCATACAAATTTTAACCCCCCACTTTAACCATTTACGGCCACACGCATAGACACCAATTAAGGCTTAATTCCTATTTAAGTGTTTGTTCCTAAGCTCCATACAAATAAAGGCTATTATTGTATGACAAAAGCTGTCTTTACTGTAATTGACGTCTGTGCGTATGGCCGTTAGAGGTTGATTTTTGAAAAACAAAGTAGCCTATGTCACTCTACAGCCCTTCAAGTATCCCTACACAAAAAATGACGCCAATCCGATGAACGAACAAATTAATAAACAACCAAAACAAAGACACTTTCACATTTATAATATTAGTAAGTAAGTAGTTAAGTATGGATATACATAATTTCTATCAAAATAAAAATAGTATAAACATACCTTGTTCTTATCCTTGTGCAGTGCATTATTTGTGTCCCAAATTGCGGGCTCAGATTGATATAAATCAATAAACTTGAAAGTTTCTTCATTGCTCCACGCCATTGACATTTTGGACGATCGCACGCCACGGCAATATCACGCAACACAACTATCCCGGTCAGCGGCCGGTGACGAACTAAACAATGGCCGATTGTGTAAACACCACAGGCCACGTTACGCCACGATTCCTTTGAAGTGTGCCCAAAAAACCGACAACTCTCCGATTGTGCGCCACGATGGACAACTGTCCGCCATCATATACCATTACCCCCTGTACACAATGGCGATGGCCTGTAGTGGGCACGCATGGGCCATTGTGTACTGGGGGCTTAACAAACCAATGACTCCAGCTACTGAGAAGAGCGGCAGCGCCGCACGCATAGTAACTGAACTATAGGCTAAATAAAATGTGACGGGTCTCACAGACCCAACCCCCATGACGCCGGGTTAACATGTCTCAGAATATAGAAAAAATCTACACAAAATTCATACACACGCTTATATAGATACAAACAAACACGGTACAGGCATAAGTTTTTACACACACACATATACAGTTGCTTCGAACATTCTGCGAGTGTGTGGGCAATTATAAATCACATTAAATTCTATTAATTATAGCTCTTACTGTAGGTATTGTCTGCCACTTAAGTGTTTCTTTAACTTTTTCCTTGTTCTTTGTAAGTAAAAAAATATATAATATAAGATAGCTAACATGTAATTAACATGCTGTGTTTATCCATCAGTGTTTGTTACACATTTAATGCACTGTGTTTTATTTTTAGTGTGAACAAACGTTGATGAACATACTAGAAAAATTTGCTTGTTTGGTTAGCGCGCTAATCTCAGAAACTATTGTTCCGATCTGCATAATTCTTTCAGCGTTAGATAGCCTATTTTTCATGGAACGCTAGACTGTATATCATCACGCTACGACCACTTGGAGCAAAGTTACGGATGTCGAAGTGTTTTAAGCGACTACTTCGCCTCTTTCTATTGCGCTGAGTGTTATTAAACCAAGTCGAACATGGCTCTACACTTAGTGTCTTCTAGAAATTATTGATCTAAGTCTGAGTTTTCTTGGTCTTCTAGCTCTAAAGTTATACCAAAATATCCTACTGCAGGAGTTAGTTAAAAAAATACATAATAAGACCAAATAAAACATTAATTTTATATTTTTGCACACAAATGTTTGGCTAAAACGAGAATCAAATTCACTTATTATTATTTTAAGTAAATTCACCACTGGGTGTAAAATAAGAGATTAGTCATCATCATCATTATCAACAGCCTTTTACAGTCCACTGCTGGACATAGGCCTCTCCTTAGAAAGGAGGTTTTGGCCTACTATACCACGCTGGTCAGACGGGTTGGCATAGGGTTTATTTCAAGTTGGGGTGCTGGGCTAGAAAACCTCCACGTGGTGCACCCTGGTAACGTTGGCGATGGTGTTCATCACTGCCAACGGCTAATATTCTAGCACGAAGAGGAAGCCACTTTCTTCGGCAATTCGGCCGAGACTTGGTGCAACAGAGCGGGCGTGTCTGTCGGATCCTCTGTTGGTTCTTCGCTCTTCGGAGCATTGAGGAGGAAAACCTCGGTAAAAAATCACGATGGTGGGACCCTTTCTAGGGTCGGAGTTCCTCCGCTCAGCGATGGAAAAGGTAGGACGGGCTCGGTGTGCACTTACACTGCCACCGAGCAGGCATCAGGAGACATAATCTCTCTGCCGCCGTCGACATATCGTAGTCCCGAGTTGGAGTCTCGCGACTCCAATCGGGGACGAGGGTCTTGGCTTAGCCGCCCGGACTGCGAGGAAGAAAACCTCTCTAAAAAATTACCCCGAATCCCGTGTTCTGGTGCGTGACCAGGGGATGCATGGCTGATGGGTAGTTCAGTCGTAAGCGCACTCCCAGCCGAGGCACCTGCGGACCCCTCGGTTGGGCATAAATTTACGCTTGCCCGGGTATTGGGGGATCTCTGCCCGGGTCGACCATTAATTCTCCCCCAATCGTGGGATTAAATATGGAACACAATTTTTCAAATCAAAATAAAACTGACGAAAGAACGAAGGAGAGGAAGGGTAGGAAGGAGAATAGAGCGGACGATTACTCGTCCCACGAAGAGGACGTATTGGTGGGAACGCCTATCTCGGAGCGGCTCCCAGAAGTCATCTTGGCTGCTGGGAGCCGAAGAACATCGGAGCGATTACGCTCCAGATCTACCGCGGGCGGAAGCTCCAGTGTGAGGACGGATGAACTGGACTTCATGGAAACGGAGCTGGGTGACAGCCGGAAACGCGGACGCTCCAGGGACGAGGAGAGTGACACATCCCAGGAGATGTTGCCTCCTAAGGTTCCAAGTAGTCGCAGAGGGAGGCCACGAACCCCGGTCTCAACCCCGTCAGGCTCGGTCTTCTGCAAGGCCGAAGCCTATAGACGGATCAGGGCAGACGGCGAAACGCTGGCGGAGGAGGAGATTGCAGATCTCCTGCGGAAAATTAAGGAGCCGATGGTGGGGGATTCAGTTCCTCAAACACCATCGTCCATGCAGGAGAGAGCGAACGCGGCGGTGGCCATTATTCACAAAGTGGCCACCAAGTCGAGTAACCTTAAGGGCTCTTTTGTGAGAGCCCTTAAGGACTCCTCTTCCGCTATTGCGGGGGTCGTGGATACCCTTATCGGTGACGTGGCTCGGCTCCAGGCGGCCAACGATCGCCTGACGGGGCAAGTTGCTGAGCTCAGCGCTCAGTTCGCCCAATTCCGGGCGCATCGCCCGGCAGAGGATCCAGTCACGTCCCCGTCTCAGCCTGCCCCCTCTTCCAATCTCGGTGGCATTCCTGATGCCCAACTGCGCCAAATAACTGATGCAGTATGGCGCATGATGGACGGGCATCTGGCTGGCCTGGAGGCAAGGCTACCACCAGCCCCTGTTGTCCGGCCGCCGCTCGCGGCGCATAAAGCGAAGGTTGCATCGGTGTCAGCATCGCTTCCCGTTGCGACCGGTCGTGTGTCCTATGCGGCGGCGGCAACGGTCTCTGCTGCTCCTGCAACTGCTCCGAGGGCACGGCAAGCGGCCAAGGCAACAGCCCGGACGCCTGCACTGAGGTCAGGGCCCAAAACAGCGGCAAAGGCTGGAGCGGAGTTCCCTCCTCTCCCCACTCCAACCGCTGTATCTGGCACCTCCACAAGTGCTCCCTCCACATCTGCCCCTTCCACGGATGGTTGGCAGGTAGTCGGGGGGGCTAAGAAGTCCCGAAAGCGGGGTAAGAAGGCTGCACAAAAAGCAGCCTCTACCCCGCAGGCGCCATCGGCTGCAGTGGCTGCCACAAAGACGCCGCGCAAACTAAAGGCGCCTAAAAGCGCGGCCGTGGTAGTCACCGTGTCACCGGAGGCAGCTAGCGGCGGGCTGTCCTACGCGGCAATTTTTAAAAGGGCCCGGGACAGTCTCGCACACGATTTCGGGACAGTAGGTGTCAGAATGCGCCTCGCCCAAACGGGAGCTCGAGTCCTCGAGTTCCCTGGGGCTGAAGGTGCTAAGACGGCGGACACATTTGCCGAGAAGTTGCGGGAAATGTTTACGGCCACAGATGGTGTCAAGATCGCCAGGCCCACCAAGTGCGCAGAATTGTGCATTTCGGGCCTGGACGACTCCATAACGACCGAGGACGTCCGCGTTGCGGTAAGAGAGAAGACGGGTTGCAACGCGGACAACATTAGGGTCGGCACCATCCGCCCCGGTCCAGGAGGGCTTGGCGCAGTGTGGGTCAGCTGTCCCGTAGCCTCGGCTAAAATGTTGGGCGACGACGGCAGGCTGCTCATCGGTTTCGTGAGCGCTAGGATCACAGTCCTGGTGGCGAGACCGATGAGGTGTTACAAATGCCTGGCATCGGGGCACTTACGCGCCAAGTGCGTCAGTTGTTTCGACTGCAGCGGATTATGTTTCCGCTGCGGTCGACCGGGGCACAAGGCGGCAGAGTGCTCTGCCGCCCCTCACTGCCCGGTGTGTGCGGCGGACAACAAGCCTGCTAATCACCAGATTGGGCTGTAAACCTTCCCGCAACTCTCGGCAGGCGTCAGGGGCTAGCCAGTCGGCCCAGGCTACTTCTGACGTCGTTCGTGCGTCGATATCGTCGCCCATGGAGGAGGTTGTAGAGACGGTCGAGTAATGGCCCAAGTCTCCAACCTCCTAGTCCAGACGAACCTGAACCACTGTGCCGCGGCGCAGGACCTTTTCCTGCAAACTATGGCACAGTGGTCGATCGGTGTTGCCGTAGCCGCGGAACCCTATTATGTTCCTCCCCGTCCAAACTGGTTGGGTGACCGGGACGGTTCCGTGGCAGTCGTCGGCTCCACGGCGGCTCATTCCCCGCCCTTGTCGTTAAGAGACAAGGGCACTGGATATGTTGCTGCCGAGTGGGGGGGGATCACCGTATATGGTGTATACTTCTCCCCCAACCGGAGTTTGAACGACTTCGAGGTTTTCCTTAACAACTTGGAAACCTCGATGCGGCGTCTAACGTCTGGGCACGTCTTAGTGCTGGGGGACTTCAACGCAAAGTCCATTGCGTGGGGTTCCCCCAGGACGGACGCTAGGGGCGAGGCCGTAGAGGAGTGGGCGGCCTCGGTGGGCCTCTGTTTATTAAACAGGGGCTCCACCAACACGTGCGTGCGACAGCAGGGAGGGTCGATAGTGGACCTGTCGTTCGCTACCCCTGCCCTCGCCGCACGAGTAAGGAACTGGCATGTCCTGGAAGAGGTTGAGACGCTCTCGGACCATCTCTATATCCGATTTGAGCTCTCCCGGTCCCAGGACGCCAGTAGGGGTCACGAGGCGCGGCGTTCTTCTCGCTTTCCGCGGTGGGCTGTAGCCAAATTAAATAGGGACCTACTAGAGGAGGCGGCCATTATTCACTCTTGGCTGTCTCCGCAGGCCCCGACCGAGGAGGTCGACATGGGGGCTGGTCGCTTCTGCGATGCCGTTGCGCAGATCTGTGATGCGGCCATGCCCCGCATCCGAGGCTGCCGGCCTCCACGGAAGGAGGTTTTCTGGTGGTCCCAGGAGTTGGCGGACCTCCGTGCGGCCTGTACTCGTGCCCGGAGGTCCTACACCCGTAGTCGGCGGCGACACCGCGAAGAAGGCGAGGAGGACCAGCTTCATGAGGAGTACCGAGAGGCGCGGAAAACTCTGAAGCTGGCCATCAGCCGCGCCAAAGAAATTAAGAGAAAGGAAATGCTGGAGGGTCTCGATCGTGACCCCTGGGGTCGCCCTTATCGTGCGGCGCGGCAAAAGCTCCGCACGTCGGGCCCCCCCCTTACAGAGACACTCCAGCCCAGCTTCCTGCGGGAAGTGGTCGAGGGCCTTTTCCCGCAGCGGGTAGAGCACACACCCCCGTCGATGGCCTTCATGGTCGGAGACGACGGGGGGAACGAGGATGATGTTCCGCCCGTCAGGGAATCGGAGGTAGGGGCGGTTGTTCTACGGATCCGCTCTAAGAACACCGCCCCCGGGCCGGACGGGATACCTGCCCGAGTGCTGGCCCGAGCCCTCGAACACATGTCGGACCGCCTCAGGGAGGTCCTGGACGCTAGCTTGGCGTCCGGACGCTTCCCTGAGTGCTGGAAAAGCGGGAAGCTGGTCCTATTGAGGAAGCCGGGACGGCCAGCCGAATCGGTAGCGGCCTATAGGCCCATCGTGTTGCTGGACGAGGCGGGTAAACTCTTTGAGAGGATACTCTCTGCCCGCATCGTCCGGCACCTCTGCGAGGTGGGCCCCGATCTGTCGGACGCCCAATTTGGTTTTCGGGCGGGGCGTTCGACGGTCGATGCCGTGTTGCGCCTGAGGGCCGTTACCGAAGAGGCGGTGAGCTGTGGCGGCGTGTTGTTGGCGGTGTCGTTGGACATCGCCAACGCATTTAATAGTCTGCCATTTAGCTGCATCAGGGAAGCACTCCACTACCATGGGGTGCCAAAGTACCTGAGGCGGCTTGTGGCAGACTATCTTGAGGAGCGTACCGTCATGTACGAGGACCGAGACGGTGTTGTAAGGCGGCGGCTCATGTCGTGCGGTGTTCCACAGGGGTCTGTCCTCGGACCACTCCTGTGGAACATGGGATACGACTGGGCCCTTCGAGGTCGTCTTTCCCCCGGGCTGGGCGTAATTTGTTACGCAGATGACACATTGGTCACGGCCCGGGGAGCAAACTTTCAAGAGGCGGCGCGCCTGGCCGCCACGGGTGTCTCTCTGGTGGTCGGGCGAATTGAGGCGCTGGGTTTGCGGGTGGCCCTGGACAAGACGGAGGCCCTTTTGTTCCATGGGCCCCGTCGTGGTCCACCCTCCGGCGCCTCCATTGTGGTCAATTCGGTCCTCGTACCGGTTCAGGCCCAAATAAAGTATCTGGGCCTGATCCTCGACGGCAGGTGGCTCTTCGACGAGCACTTCCGACAGCTTTCTCCAAAGCTGGTCGGCGCTGCTTCTGCCCTTGGGCGACTTTTGCCCAATCTGGGTGGAGCTAGCGTCGCGACGAGACGGCTATACACGGGGGTTGTCCGGTCAATGGCACTGTATGGTGCACCGGCGTGGGCGGCGGCTCTGACCGGCCAGAATAGGGCTCGCCTCTGGCGCCCTCAGAGGATATTGGCGGTTAGAGCCATACGCGGTTACCGCACCGTATCGACGGAGGCGGCGTGCGCCTTGGCCGGAACTCCCCCGTGGGATTTGGAGGCGGAAGTGCTCGCCGAAGTTTATCGGCGGACGGTTGACTTCCGGGTGGGTAGCGGCATTCGGCCCCCGCCCGAAGAGATACGCGAGTGGCGAGAGGCCGCTCGTCGAGCCACGATGGCTCGTTGGTCGTCCCGGCTGGAGGCTCCACGTGCTGCCTTTGCCGCCGTGGAGGCTCTCCAGCCGGTCATCGCCGAGTGGGCAGGGCGGCAGCATGGGACCCTTTCCTTCCGACTCACGCAGGTTCTTTCCGGGCACGGTTGCTTCGGGAAGTATCTGCACTCGGTCGCCAGGAGGGAATTGAGTCCCGCCTGTCACCACTGCGACTGCAGTGAGGACTCGGCTCAGCACACGCTAGCGGTTTGTTCCGCCTGGGCGGCGCAGCGTGGGGTCCTCACTGCAGTTATTGGAGGAGATCTCTCGCTACCGGCCGTAATACGCTCCATGGTCGGTAGCGACAGTTGTTTTACCGCGGTCGCAACCTTCTGCGAAGACGTAATTTCGCGGAAGGAGGCGGCGGAGAAGGCCCGGGAGGACGATATCCACTCGGACCCAATTCGCCGCCGGCGAGCCGGGCGGCGGAGGCGCGCATACCAGCGCCTCATGCCGCCTTGAGTGTGGCCACGGGTGGACGGGACGGGTTTTCCCCTCCATCCGTTACAATGGCCAGCCGCGAGGAGGCGACGTCCGCGTGTGCCGTACGTCGCCTAAAATAGAGAGTTTACCCATAGATGGTGCCCGCATTAGCGGGCAGGCGCTGGGAGGGATCTGGATGTCGTAATAGCAGCGGTTCCCGGATCCCTCCTATCTCAGGCGCAGAGTGGCACACCGTGTGGTTTTAGTCGGTCCGATTCCGACACACCACCCCGCCGTAAACCCCGGTGGGGTGACGGCTCGAGGGGGTTTCCACACGTTAAAAAAAAAAAAAGTTTTCCTTCTGTTTGTAATGATATTTGCCTGAATAGTTTCTTCCCTTAGTCACCTCTTATGACACCCACGGGATAAATAAGGATGGTGCCACTGTGTATTCTTAATTCGTCACCACACGGACAGAGATAAATGGTTGTATGGAAATCTATCCTTTCCAAAGTACGAAATCAGAAATAATTTCTTGATAACTAAGATAAAGTAAATAACTTGTTATATCCTGTGTCATGGGGGACTTTACAAACATATATAAGACAAACACAAATAATATCCACAGAAAGAATTATAATGAGCTTCAATTAAATCCGCAGTCTCTGATAATACAGATGAATTGTCGACGGTCCGGTTATAAAACAACTATTTGTAACTTGACCTTGAACTGGTCGCAAGATCTCAACTTTATTTTTTGTAAATAGTAATCTGTGTCAAACAAAATCTTTTTATTTGGTAATCGTCCACGATCTTCCAAAATTATCAAAGATTTGAATGTTGGGCTTTTTATAGTGCAATTGACAGACTAGTACAAACTAACATCGCAGCATTAATAAGTCCACAAGCCAAATGATGGTGTTGCAATGAACAATTTATGATAAAGGCTTGAAGGTGGTTAGGGGTTGAAAGGCTAGAAGAGATATAAAGTTAATAGGAATCGTAATTTTGAAGCGGTGAGAGTCATGGCTTTAACTTGTTCTAAAGGTAAAGATGACATCATACTCTGTCTGGTCGTTTATCATAAAATTTTAATTAATTCAACTCAACTTAAGAGTTAAAGTAGATATTTTTGAAGGCCGTTTAAATCTGGTGGTTAATGACCTTATGAGTTCGATGACTTAAGACTGATAACTATGTGATAAGAACGTACAATTGTACAGTAACTAAGTGTAGTTAATTAGTCAATGATTAATCGATGTATTGATATTTGTTGAGATAGCTTTGGGTAAATAAGGCTACCTTTATCCGTGTAGATATACTAATTTTTTTGTTCTATATTAAGAGCCTGCTAAAGTGAATCTACTCTGCTTGATGGAAAGTATAAATAGAATCCAAAAGTTGTAGTCACCATACTCATTGCGAATGCTGACAAGGCAGTATGGTGACCCACACTATGGCGGCTTATTACGATGCTTTTTTACGCCTCACTTAGATTGGTCTTCTGTGGGAGAGTAGTACTGTCTGTCTGAAATTAACGTGGCTCTACTATGGGTAAATGTATGTTAATATGACAAGGGTAAAACAGACAGTGAAGTTGACTGCACGGTTGGCCTAGTCGTTTAAGCGGTTGCTACGCCACTCTCCACTTCTTTGAGTGTTGTGGGTTCAAATCCCACATGAGGCACCACTTTGTGTGATCCACAAATTACTGTTCTGAGTTTCCAAAGTGTCCCGCGACACAGGATTTATTCCGTTGTTGTTGTCGTTGTCGTTTAAAAAAAAGAAAAAAGTGAGAGAAGTGAAGGCACAGAAAATACATCAATGTCCACCTTGTCAGCCAAAACTTACCCCTCACGCCGTCACCTAGTTTGCGGCGAGGTAATGTGTCTGAACCGGACCGACTAAAATCACACGATGTGCCACTTTGCACCTGATTTAGGAGGGATCTGAAAACACCTGTTATTATAACATCCAGACCCCTCCTAGTGCCTGCCCGCTTGTAAAATAAACCCATCCCGTTTACCGGCCGTCACACTCAGAGCGGCATGAGGCGCTGGTAAGCACGACTGCAACACACAGTTAGCCGGCTGTAAATTAGGTTCGAGTGGTAATCGTCCTTTCGGGTCTTGTCCACCGCCCCCTTTCCCGAAATATTAATTCCCGAATTGATTGCGACCCGCGGTAAAACAGCTTTCGCTAGCGGTGATGGAGCATATGACGGCCGGTAGCGAGAGATCTCCTGTGCCTATAGTGACAGCAGTGGACTATTAAAGACGCTTAGTACCACCTGTACCAAACCATACTTCTCTGTGGAATATTTTAGTCTCAATTATCAATTTAATGGATAAAAAACATGTCTGAAGTGTATTTTATATCTTGTCAAGAACTCAGTCGATGCACAACATAGCATCGTACACCAACCAACTTAACATGTTTTTTATTATAATATATTAATCACAAAAATATTATTCTAAAACACAATATTGAGTACAGCAAGGCCAAAATCAGATATTTAAATGACAACACTTATATATTCAGTTAACCAAACCGGCTCACCTTCAGGCAACATCAAATTATCGCAGGCAACATTAAAAATTAAAAACAGAATCACACTATATCGAAACATTTGTATAAAAACACACAACTTACTTGAGGAAATTCACAACGTTAACTGGAAGATGCAAAATATATTTGCTTTTTTTGTTGAGTTTTTATATTCTTAAGGCGCATAACATACTTCTATAGTTGGTCACAGCACACATTAAAGGACACAGTGTGAATTTATTTCATATGAGCACAAGGCGGTACTGAGCTCTTTACTGTTGCACGATAAGAGATATTCTGAATGGACATCTCATCAACGGCCTTTAACAGTCCACTGCTGGACAAAAATCTCTTCTTAGAAAGGAGGCTTAACATAATAAATTATTGATAAAAAGAGTACATAGATCTATCACATTTTTCCATAATAACGATGCATAAATATGTCCTTCTTATGTAATCATCATTCATCATCATCATTTCAGCCAAAAGACGTCCACTGCTGGACATAGGCCTCCCCTAAGGTTCTCCACAACAGTCGATCCCGAGGCGTTCGCATCCAGTGCCATCCCGCGACCTTCACCAGGTCGTCAGACCACCTTGTGAGGGGCTGACCAACGCTGTGTTTCTCAGTACACGCTCACCACTTCAGAACTTTATGGCCCCATTGGCCATCGTTTCTGCGTGTAATGTGCCCCACCCACTGCCACTTAAGTTTAGCAATTTTACTTTCAATATCGGTGACATTTGTTCGTCTGCAGATGACCTCATTCCTGATTCGATCACGCAAAGAAATTCCTTCTTATATACTTTTGTACAAAAATATTAAGTGAACGTAATAACTATTACACAAACTGTACCCAACCATCCTTTTCACACTGTTATTGCATTGATGAGAAGCAAACTTAACGTGAAAAGAAATCAATACAATTTTAGAAGCTGTTCTATATTCCCTCAAAATTTGAGCTCAAATTTTTCGTTTCGGCCCCGATTTTCTGAGTTTTTAAATGTTTGCAAACCAACTTAGTGTTATATATTTATACATAAATTAAGATAACAAAGAATAAAATAAATATATTTTGCTTTAATTCATTCTGTATGCCGTGAGTAGAAGTCAGTAGATTCTTTGACTTCAGTTCGAAAAATTTGCCGTGACAAAAATATAAGCGTAGATAGTTAAATATTATATTATTCTGATTACACTCATGGTCATGAAGACATCGCTTCAATTGGTAACTCCCTCGTCACCCTACCGGCATCAATAAATATGAATAAAATTCAAGTGTATATCTGTGCTTAAAAAAACTGTTTTCTCAAGTGCTTATAGCTCTTAATACAATACTAAAACATAAAATGCCTTTATTATTGTTAGTCCGGGCTATTCTTTAGAACAATTAAATCGATTTTAATGATAATTTTACTAGGAGATAGGGGAGGTTACTGATACCTAGGCTACTATTTGCACCTGTCGCTCCGATGGACGATTACAAAAAGAATCCAAGGGGCAACTGCTTTCATCTTCTCGTAAAATTTGCAAAGTTCTGATATATTTATATACTTCTCATGTTAATTCATCGTTCTTCAGAAATCAAGAAAACCCTGGCTGTCTGACGTTTTCTCTGCTGTCCATTGCACTTTCATAAGGTATTGAATTTCATACGGACAGTCTGGTTTTTATTTAATGACTCCGAAATCCTTGTCTTAGTTACCTCAACAGGAAAAATGATTTTGTAAACTTAGCCCGAATTTCTTTTACGCCTTAAGGATTGCTCAGCCGAAATATTACCTTCAGCTGGGGTAAGTCTCAACGAGTTATTTAGTTAGACACATATTAGAATCGTCCAGATAGGGTAATCGAGGATCTCTATCCGAGTCCTCAAAGGAGTTAATAGTCGACGACGTGAAGAAAAGAACGTACATCTGTCCCAAAAGCAGCGACGGTAGTCACTTCTGATCAGCTAATTAATCTGATAGTTTGTCCTTTATCAAAAGGTAAACCAAAGCTTACATTTTGATATTTTCTAATCATTAAACGATGTTGGAATACAGAAACAAACAGAAATTCCCAGGTTGTGTCAAAACAGTGTTCTTGATTTTTCCTGCAAAAATATCTTAATAACAGCATGAAAATTTTGTAGTGTTTTAAGTTCGTGCCTTGGAGAGCAAGTGAAGCCACAGGTCCCGGTTTTCATGAAAAATGGCAATCGTTGGAAAGTTAACTATCCGCCTCGGTGGCGCAGCGGTATTGGATGCGACTGCTGGGGTTGAGATCTCGGGTTTGATTACTGGGTGAGCTCAATTATTTTCTATGTATGATAGGAATAAAAAAAAAAGTACATAAGTATTATATCAGTCAATCTAAATATCGTAGTACAAACTCGGCTTAGTTTGAATCTATATGATGCGTGTCAAAAATGTCTGAAATTTTGATTTATATGATGATGAATGATGATGATTTTGGTTTGAATCTATATGATGATGAAAATTTTATTATTATTTATTGTATTATTAAATAAGTGCCTTCAAATATACTGATAACTAGGTTGATCTTCCAATTCAGTTCGCTCTTATTGTTGCGAAGGTCAGATGCCAGTCACTTTGTCGAAAACTGATATTCAAATAAAACCGGTTGAACAAGTAGCTGTGCGCAAATAATCTTGCGAATAATAAAAGCTATGAGGATCAGTTGTTCCTTAGAAAAGATAGTTAATAAAAGAGAAATTGTCTTGCGGTCGTGTTTTAAGCGTTTTCAACGGAAGAAGAAAGTTTCACAATCAGTACCCCACACAGTTGGTCAGATGCAGTGAAGAATTTCATAGTTTTCAGCCAATCTAGTTGGTTCACATGTATAGAAGTAAGTATCTTCCATGATTAAAATGTTCATGCTTCTATACACCCAGAACTACAAGGATGGTTGAATTAGAGAATAGACTACACAGAACAACAGTACTGAAAGAAGTGAGAAAACCTCTAACAAACTCTATATAAATATATCGATCTGTCTGGCCGGAAATCAGCGTGGCTCTACTTCCTTTATAAGTTGTCAGTACCCAAAGGAATAACTCTGCTTAGTTTAGGACTAGATGACGTTTTGTGATATAGACGAGCAATGTTTCGAAACGGACTAATGGTCACTGAAGCCGACATGTGCCAGAATGGAAACCATAATTAGGTAAACGTAGTGCAAGGCGCCCTATGGCACGATGCACTTGAGCAAAATAGCTGACAGTTAATAGTTACGGGCTATCCAAGATCGGAATCATTGACGATCTTTGAGGGAGGCCTTCATACACCAGTAGACCATTGACTGAAGTCAGACGTTCTGGAAAAAAATTGAATTTCTTTGTACTGTTTCAGGTTCACCCTGTATATTTGATAGAATACCTGGAAGATGTGTGAGTATTTACCAATGTCTTACTGCTGGTAAAGACCAACAAAACGTATCCACCTGCAAGTATTACTAACTTCACTCATCTCACTTACTTCTGACCGAAAACTAAGCACACCGCCTGTACTGTGATAACCAGATTGTTGGTAAACACACTTACATGCACATACGTACACTTACAGAACAGAAAAAAAATTAGAAATGCAACGTAGGTGTCGTGTCAAGTGCCATAAACACGATCGCTAATAAATTCAATACTTCCGTACATCTTTGAAAACGGTCGCACTTGAACCGTTTCAGAACTAATCTATAAAATAATCATACATTACGAATTAAATTGGAGTACTAACTACATTATCATTAGACCACGCAATGAATTGTATTTACTGCGGGAATATCTCGAAATGTTTGCTACCTTATTTAAATGATATAAGTTTATATTTAGTAATATGGTAAGTGATGCTTAGGATTTGAATTCTTCGGATGAATTAGCATAGCCTTCATTATGTGTATATAATATTATTGATCGTGTATATGTGTGTCTAGCAATTAAGAATCTCTTGGGATTTACCATTCATCACACTCCTAATGTTTACTTCTTTGTTCTGTGCATATACTTATATATGTCCGTCACCATGAGCTCAGAATTTTAAGTCCCACAAACTCTATTTATCGCGTGCATGTCGTAAAAGCCGACTACGAGGGCAAACTGTGCCTACAAGGAAAAACTTAAAACAAATTCTACGCCAACCTGTCTGGCCAGCGTGATATAGCAGGCCAAAATTTACTTTACCTCTCTGGTCACTGTTTAGTTAGTGGACTAAAAGAAGCTGTTGAAGACGACATACACTTACGCATTCATTTTCCTGGGGTAACAACAGTAGAACCCCGGCTACCAGAATCTTATAAACTTACAACAAATTAAAAGTTCAACTTCATGTATATATGTCCAATTAAGCGCGAGAAACACTTACATTCTCAGGAAGAATTTGCATCAAGCAGCCGGCTTACCATAAAAGAAAAAATCTAAAGCCAATTAACTATGAAATTAAAGGCTGCATGAAAAATATTGTCGAATTATAAAAAAAACATTGAAAAAAATAACGCACTAACTACAAACAATTTCTCGATAATGGTAAAAAAATATTTTTGAAGTTTTTAAGCAAAATTATATTATTTTAGTACTCATATCGTCATTTTTATAACTGACTTCAAACATTAAGTTCACGATTCACCTAACTTTTGCTATGAATATTTGCTAATTAATTTCAGGTCTGTTCATTTGAAGGAAAAACGCCTATTATATGCTGCACCGACTGTGTTCTGGTTAAAGATACGAGGTAAGAAGCACTTATGATAACTTTATAACCTTAAATTAGTTTTTAATTGCAGAGCCTTAAAAAGCTTGACAACAGTTTTTGTCCAGAAATTCCATATCACCTAGCACTTAGGTTGTCAAGGCCTGATGGCAGTCGCTCCACTACCATCTGCTTTGGAAATACTGCTCGGAGAAAAATTGTCTTAATAACAGCTTTGCCTGGTCGATCGGTTTGATTCCGACATACTACCTCGCAGCAAACTGCAGTGATATGACCACTGACGATTCGATAGAATTTCTGCACCTAATGTATCTAATAGTAGAGCGTTATCAAAGTAGATTTAGCAATGATATTGGTAAACTTTAAGACTTTACTATCAAATGACTAAACTTACTATATATGACCTACTAAGAGAGATTGCCGATATGTGGAATGTGGATTCGGTAATCATTATTGACATAATCATATCTGTTCACATATTGATAGCTAACCTTAAGAGGCTCACGTGAGAAGGTTGGATCAAGGATCTGCATGATCTGATGCAGAAAGCAGTCCTCCTTGACACAGCCCATATAGTGAGGAGGTGCCTGTCTTTGGTGCCCTAACCACCGGAGTCTTGGTCCCCGTATGCGATGTCGGTGGTCTACTATTTTTTATATTTCTAAATATGTATTTTTGTTTTCTTTTTTCATGTATTTAAAAATTTAATTATTATGTATTTATATTCAATATCTTTATCTGGTAATTTTAAAAGTAGCTATTTGCCTGCACTTTCACTTTTTTTTGGAATTCTTACGCTATATAATATTTCTTTTTAGGAAATATGTATCTTTTATATTACAGGTTACTGCTAAGGAATAGAGTTTTGGGAATATTGTATAAAACAGGCACGGTGAAGGCTAAGGACAGTGAGTAACTGATTTATTTGTTTAATTTCGTCTTCATACAGAATCCCTTCGTTAAATAAAAAAAAACCTTGTCTACATAAGTGTTGTACCTTTAATATCATTAGATGGCGCTGTATTAGTAGTGACAGAAATTAAATTCGCCACAGGTGAATGATCTAGGTGGTTTTTATTTGCTACATTGATTTATAAAAAAGGTAGATGTTTTCATAAAACACAGGACAGAATTATTCTATCAGGTTTTTTTCAAAGCATCATAAACTGCCTTTAATACAATTTCTTTAACACATAGGTTAACATCTAGACATAATGATCAGACTGACCGCCTAGAATAGGGCTCACCTCTGGCGCCCTCAGAGGATACTGGCGGTTAGAGCCATATGCGGTTACCGCACCGTGTCGACAGAGGCGGTGTGCCCCTTGACCGGAAGGCCCCCGTGGGATTTGGAGGCGGACGTGCTCGCCGAAGTTTATCGGCAGGTGGCTCACTTGCCTGAAGAGGTGCGCAAGTGACGTGTGACCGTTCGTCGGTCGTCCTGACTGGAGGCTCCACGTACCAGCTTTGCCAACGTGGAGGTTTCCCAACCGGTCATCTTCGAGTGGGTAGGGTAGCAGCACGGGACCCTTTCCTCCTGACTGATACAGGTCCTTTCCGAGCACAGTTGCTTCGGGAAGTATCTGCACTCGGTCGCTACGAGGGAATCGAGACCCGTCTGTCACCACTGTATCTGCAGTGGCCAACCGCGAGGATGCCTCCTACTGCAGGTGTAGAGTGGCATACTGTGTGCTTTTGTGGCGTACTATATCCGTATTCATAAACGTATTTGTTTAATGCTTTTGTTATCTTAGCAATGATGTCATCCTGCCTCATATGCTCTTAAGTTAGCTTTTACAATACTGCATAGGGGAATTGGCACTCTGTATTTCTAATCTAGATACACATTAAAAACTCACCATGTATTCCAGAGTGTCTGGATTTTATACATACGCTGGACTACAAATGCAAAGCGGAAGTACTTTTTATACTAAAATCCAGGAAAAAATTTGATACTGACGCAAACTGTTCATATGAAGCGAATGACGTCCCATACTCCTTTCCTCAAGCGACAGGAGGTTGAAATGCTCTAAGGGCAGAATTTCCCCATATGGTAATACTGTGATTTTGTTTTATCATTCATTATCATTATAATCAATAACCTTTAATAGTTTGTTTTCATAATTTCAATAGTTTAATTTTCTCTTCTTGGTACTGCTATAGTTTGCATAGTTTGCTTTCTTAGTCGCTATGAAATCTAAAAAGACAAAACTGTAAACTTCAAAACTTCCGTGGGTCCAATGGTTAGCTTTTGATGTAGCACCGACCTCAATCCGGGACACATCGAAGTCAGTTTACGAACATAAAAGTCCTTAAAATAATATAATATTAACTTTAAACTAAAATAAAGTTTTCAAGAGGAGATTATCGGTTTTGTGTATTACATCATTTAAATGGTTTAGAAGGTAGAACTTGTAAGGTATATGCTGCCTTGATCAGTAGTATTCCAAAAGAGGTCTCATTAAAAGGACCTGATGTAAAGTGTGTCAAATGACCGTCATGTCTACCTGCTGAAACGAGAATGGAGAATAATGTACATATGTATATTAAACTAATACTTGACTCTAAAATTCACTTCGAGCATAGCAAACATATAGCACCGACTACACATTTCTTTTTCTTTTGTCTGTAAAATATTTTTTGCAGGCATTACTTGGGTTCGGTGATACTATTGACACAGCAGACTGGTTCTGTGGCGGATCTGTGATCAGCGAAAGGTTCATCCTCACTGCAGCTCATTGCGTGTTCAATCGAAGAGTATAAGTAGGAAATAATTACCTTTTGTATAAATTAATAATACCCTGACATATCTCATACAAAGTCGTCCAACCCCGAAACGGGTAGAGCTTGTACTGTGATAACTGGCCTGCTCACAAATATACTTACATAAATCTGAATATATATATATTATCGACAAATTACATCACATCAAAATGATCACACACTCATCACATCATCATCATCATATTTTAGTTTATAGTTCAGAAAAATGTATGTTATTTATTTAATAATACTAATTTGTTTTTTAGAGGTTCGGTGAAATTTATCGCACTGGGTATACTGAAGCGATCAGATCCTCCGAGCGTTTGGCAAACGTACAACGTGCGGAGAGCTATAACTCACCCAGACTATAAACCTCCTTCCAAGTATCATGATATTGCTTTTCTGGAGACTGACACAGAGTAAGTGTGATAAAAACTCAAGATATAATAATAATAATAACCTAAATGATATTCTTAATAATAATAACTTCGCACATTCAATTCCACACCAGTCAAAGCCTGTACCACGGTGACCAAACTATTAATTTTGCCCAATGTTACCATTGATAGATTGGAAAGTCAGGAAAGTTCAGAGTTAAAATTATAAATTTAGTTCTATTCTTTTTTATTCTTACTTTCTATTTTCTATTGTATGTTTTAATGTAACTATTTTAGTAATATATTTTACCTTTTTCCACAGGATCGCGTTCAGCAAACAAGTTCTTCCAGCATGTCTCCACGTGGATGACACAATGGATGATATTACATCCGCCGCTGGCTGGGGAGCCCTTGGATACCATTTGAATATTTCTGACGTCTTATAATCTGTGAGTATCATCACTGAGATACATACCACTTTTTTGAAGTGAAAACTTCTTTAGCGATGTTGTACACTTTTTGTGATGACTGACGACAATGTCTGCTGAAATAAAACATTTGTGTACATGAATGTTTAATGTTTAATTTGCTCTGGGTGCTCAGTATAATATGTATTTACAAAATATATATATCTGTATGTATTTATATCAGTTGTCTAATACCCATAGTGTAAGCTCTGCTACGTTTGACACCAGATGACGTCATGTGACAGTGATAGAATATCATAATTATGAACTTACCAAACAGAAATAAAGTTATATAATGCATTTTCAGGTACTTCTGCGGAGGTATACTGACGAAGAATGTTCAGAACTTTATCCAGAACATAGACTCCTGGCCAGAGGCCTTGATACAACTACACAAGTGTGCTACGGGGACACGGAAAATCAACCAGCCCCTACAGATACCTGTGAGGTAATATTTGGATCTACATTTTTAATGTAAAACATTTGAAACGAAAAATCATATCGGTTGAAGGCGTGGCGACGCATCACACGGGATACGTCGGCTTGCTGTATGATACTCACCATCATCTCTAATCATATTCGGCTGAATATACATATACCGCTTGTCATAAAACTACTGTTCCAACGCTGACTGGCAATACAGGTTGATATTGGGTTTCTCTCAAAGGATATTGGCGGTTAGAGCCATACGCGGTTACCGCACTGTATCGACGGAGGCGGCGTGCGCCTTGGCCAGAACTCCGCCGTGGGATTTGGAGGCGGAAGTGCTCGCCGAAGTTTATCGGCAGACGGCTGACTTTCGGGCGGATAGTGGCATACGGCCCCCGCCCGAAAAGATACGCGAGTGGCGAGAGGCCGCTCGTCGAGCCACGATGGCTCGTTGGTCGTTCCGGTTGGAGACTCCTCGCGCTGGCTTTGCCCTCGTGGAGGCACTCCAGCCGGTCATCGCCGAGTGGGCAGGGCGGCAGCACGGGACTCTTTCCTTCCGACTGACGCAGATCCTTTCCGGGCACGGTTGCTTCGAGAAGTATACGCGGCCGTCATACGCTCCATGGCCGGTAGCGACAGTTGTTTTACCGCAGTCGCAACCTTCTGCGAAGACGTAATTTCGCGGAAGGAGGCGGTGGAGAAGGCCCGGGAGGACGATATCCACTCGGACCTGATTCGTCGCCAGCGAGCCGGACGGCGGAGGCGCGCATACCAGCGCCTCATGCCGCCTTGAGTGTGGCTGCGGGTAGACGGGACGAGTTTTCCCCTCCGTCCACTACAATGGCCAGCCGCGAGGAGGCGACGTCCGCGTGTGCCGTACGTCGCCTAAAATAAAGAGTTTATCCGCAGATGGTGCCCGAGGTAGCGGGCAGGCGCTAGGAGGGATCTGGATGTCGTAATAGCAGCGGTTCCCGGATCCCTCCTATCTCAGGCGCAGAGTGGCACACCGTGTGGTTTTAGTCGGTCCGATTCCGACACAGCACCCCGCCGTAAGCCCCAGTGGGGTGACGGCCCAAGGGGGTTTCCACACGCTAAAAAAAAAAATAGGTTTCTCTCAAAGGTTTTTCTTATTGCAGTGCTGGTGTGTTATGTAGTTTGCTCTCTTAGTTGGCTCTTAGGAGACACGGGATGAATAGAGTAGTAGAAAATGAATGTAGAAAGTGTTGAGTAATATTCAGAAAATTATTCGTATTCTTTAGGGAGACAGCGGTGGTCCATTGCATTCGAAACGGCATGAAAAATGTGTGTATACGATTCTGGGGGTAACTTCGTATGGCAGACCATGTGGAGATGCAGGCGGAGCAGGCATATACACACGCGTCAGGTACTACGTGCCATGGATTGAAAATATTGTTTGGCCTGATTCATGAGAGCTTTAAGATATTGTATTTGTATAGTTTTGAAGTAAATATAAAATAAAGAACTTATATCTGAAGGTAGTTTCTGTGTTCCAATACCGTGCAATGATTAGAAAATATCAAAATGTAAGCTGTGGTTTACCTTCTGACGTCCTCAATGATCTGGCTGGATGAGTTTTTTTTAATGTATAATGGGCAAACTATCAAATTCATCACCTGATGAAAAGTGATTAAAGCAAGATGGAAATAAAAAAGGTCACAAAAGTACGTAAATCTACATAATATTTGTCAATAGACCTGCAAAGAGAAGTAAAATTTGAAACAAACCCTATGCCAACCGATCTGGCTACAATGTGGGATAGAAAGTCAGAACCTGAAAAAAAATGAAAAATAAAGGCTTCGCCTTAGCTAGGAGGTTTTGGCCTGTCGCGCTGACTAGACGAGTTGCCAAAGGATTTACTTCAAGTTTTACTTTTTTAAATATACTGACACCACATACATCCTCAGGTTTTTCTTTATCTCCATAACACATCTGCTATTGGTGGTGTCGCTGGTTTTATGATTGTAAACGTTCTCCAGCGTCGATGGTGACGTATTGGAAAATGGACTAGTTTTTGGTGGTTTTGGTTGGACACTTAGCTCTTGACGTTAAAGTGTTCATGAACGGCAGTAGTCACTTAGCATTAGGTGACCTATTTACTCGTTTGCACCCTCATGCCATAGATTTCAACTATAATGTCCATTTACTCTCTGTCAGTCTCAATCAGCGTTATGTCACGGTACTTTGAAAATTCTTTGTACTTTGTATGAGAAATAACTTTCTTGAATTTGTATAGATGCCTCTCTGAGAAATATACCGAGCGTTTATGAATTCCTAAACCTGCGAACTCCATCTTCCCTCTGGAATATACATATATATAAGGTAGGTGTTCGAGGATTATCAAAATAAACCACAAATTGTTTTTCTGAAAATACAAAGAAACGACATTTAAAGTTTACTAACATCGATTAATTAACTATATCCTTTCGTTTATCACTTTATAAGTTTCTATAACAACCAATTCTCACAAAATAATCTAAATATTATCTACTATTAAAAATCACGCGTCAATCTCCCTATGCGCCACAGACAATCTAAAAACGCGCTCAGCGCGGGTTTGTCTCAAGTGTTTTTCTAATTGCAGTGTTGCTGTCCTATGTAATTTACTTCCTTAATCGGCTCTTACGAGACACTGAATAGGGGCGGTGATACTCCGTGTTCTTAATCCACCACCTCAGAGATAGTGTTATGTAATATTCAGAAATACTTTCGTATTTCTCAGGGAGACAGCGGTGGACCATTGCATTCTAATAAACATGAGAGATATGTGTTCACAATTCTGGGGGTAACGTCAAATGGAAAACCATGTGGAGATGCAGGTGAAACAGGTATACACCCGCGTCAGGTACTACGTACCATGGATTGAGGAAATCGTTTGGCCTTGATTTATAAGAACTTGTAAGATTGTATTTGTGTAATTTTTAAAGTAAATAAAGAACTTACTTATGAAGGTAGCTTCTGTGTTCCAACACCGCTCAATGATTAGAAAATATCAAAATGGCTTAATCAGAAGGTAAGCTTTGGTTTACCTTCTGATTAAGGACAAACTATCAGATTAATTACCCGATCAAAAGTGACTACTGTCGCTGCCTTTGGGACAGATGTACGTTCTTTTCTTCACGTCGTCGACTATTAACTTCTTTGAGGACTCGGATAGAGATCCTCGATTACCCTATCCGGACGATTCTAATATGTGTCTAACTAAATAACTCGTTGAGACTTACCCCAGCTGGAGGTAATATTTCGCCTGAGCAATCCTTAAAGCGTCCAAGAGATTCGGGTTAAGTTTACAAAATCATTTTTCCTGTTGAGGTAACTAAAGCAAGGCTTTCGGAGTCATTAAATAAAAACGAGACTGTCCGTATGAAATTCAATACCTTATGAAAGTGCAATGGACAGCAGAGAGAAGGTCAGACCGCCAGTGCTTTCTTGATTTCTGAAGAACGATGAATTAACATGAGAAGTATATAAATATATCAGAACTTTGTAAATTTTGTGAGAAGATGAAAGCACTTGCCTCTTGGATTCTTTTTGTAATCGTCCATCGGAGCGACAGGTGCAAATAGTAGCCTAGGTATCAGTAACCTCCCCTATCTCCTAGTAAAATTATCAATAAAATCGATTTAATGGTTCTAAAAAATAGCCCGGACTAACAATAATAAAGGCATTTTATGTTTTAGTATTGTATTAAGAGCTATAAGCACTTGAGTAAACAGTTTTTTTAAGCACAGATATTTGAATGATACTTGATACTTGAATTTAATTTATATGTATTGATGCCGGTAGGGTGACGAGGGAGTTACCTATTAAAGCGATGTCTTCATGACCAAGAGTGTAATCAGAATAGCATAATATTTAACTATCTACGCTTATATTTTTTGTTACGGCAAATTTTTCGAACTGAAGTCAAAGGAACTACTGACTTCTACTCACGGCATACAGAAAGAATTAAAGCAAAATGTATTTATTTTATTCTTTGTTATCTTAATTTATATATAAATATATAATACTAAGTTGGTTTGTTAACATTTAAAAAACTCAGAAGTTCGGGACCGAAATGAAAAATTTGAGCTCAAATTTTGAGAGAATATAAAACAGTTTCTAAAATTGTATTGGTTTCTTTTCACGTCAAGTTTGCTTCTCATCAATGCAATAACAGTGTGCAAAGGATGGTTGGGTACAGCTTGTGTAATAGTTATTACGTTCACTTAATATTTTTGTACAAAAGTAGATAAGAAGGAATTTCTTTGCGTGATCGAATCAGGAATGAGGTCATCTGCAGACGAACAAATGTCACCGATATTGAAAGTAAAATTGCTAAACTTAAGTGATAGTAGGCGGGGCACATTACACACAGAAACGATGACCAATGGGGTCATATAGTTCTGAAGTGGTGAGCGTGTACTGAGAAACACAACGTTGGTCAGCCCCCCACAAGGTGGTCTGACGACCTGGCGAAGGTCGCGGGATGGCACTGGATGCGAACGCCTCGGGATCGACTGTTGTGGAGAACCTTAGGGGAGGCCTATGTCCAGCAGTGGACGTCTTTTGGCTGAAATGATGATGATGAATGATGATTACATAAGAAGGACATATTTATGCATCGTTATCATAGAAAAATGTGACAGATCTATGTACTCTTTTTATCAATAATTTATTATGTTAAGCCTCCTTTCTAAGAAGAGATTTTTGTCCAGCAGTGGACTGTTAAAGGTCGTTGATGAGATGTCCATTTAGAATATCTCTTATCGTGTAACAGTAAAGAGCTCAGTACCGCCTTGTGTTAATATGAAATAAATTCACACTGTGTCCTTTAATGTGTGCTGTGACCGATTATAGAAGTGTGTTATGCGCCTTAAGAATATAAAACTACAAAAAAAGCATATATATTTTGCATCTTCCAGTTAACGTTGTGAATTTCCTCAAGTAAGTTGTGTGTTTTTATACAAATGTTTCGATATAGTGTGATTCTGTTTTTAATTTTTAATGTTGCCTGCGATAATTTGATGTTGCCTGAAGGTGAGCCGGTTTGTTTAAGTGTATATATATGTGTTGTTATTTAAATATTTGATTTTGGCCTTGCTGTGCTCAATATTGTGTTTTAGAATAATATTTTTGTGATTGATATAATAAAAAATATGTTAAGTTGGTTGGTGTACGATGTTATGTTGTGCATCGACTGAGCTCTAGACAAGATATAAAATACACTTCAGACATAGTTTTTATCCTTTAAAGTGATAATTGAGACTAAAATGTTCCACAAAGTAGCGTGGTTGGGTACAGCTAGTACTAACCATCTTTAATGGTCCACTGCTGGACATAAGCTTGTTTTACCGCGGGTCGCAACCAACTACAAAAACCTCATTTCGTGAAAGGGGGCGGTGGAGTAGACCCGAGAGGACGGTTACCACTCGAATCTAATTTACAGCGGACGAACTTATCAGCACCGGTGTGGTGGAGGCGTGCTTACCAGCACCTCATGCGTAAAGCATCATAATAGGCCGCCATAGTGTGGGTCACCATACTCCATTGTCAGCATTCGCTATGAGTATATTCATACTTTCATACTTTCCATTAAGCAGAGTAGAGTCACTTTAACAGGCTTAAAAATAAAAAAAAAACACAATATCTACAGTATACTCGTATAGTGTATTTTACAGATGTACATCAAGATACAATTAACATATCTACGCAGATAAAGGCTGTCTTATTCACCTAAAGCTATCTCAACAAATATCAATGAATCGATTAATCATTGACTAATTAACTACACTTAGTTACTGTACAATTGAACGTTCTTATCACATAGTTATCAGTCTTAAGTCATCGAACTCATAAGGTCACTAACCACCAGATTTAAACGGCCTTCAAAAATATCAACTTGAACTCTTAAGTTGAGTTGAATTGAGTAAAACTTTATGATAAACGAACAGACAGGATATGATGTCATCTTTACCTTTAGAACAAGTTGAAACCATGACTCTCACCGCGTCAAAATTACCATCATATTAGCTTTGTATCTCTTCTAGCCTTTCATCCCCTAACCTCCTTCAAACTTGTATCATAAATTATTCATTGCAATAACAACATTTGTCTTGTGAACTTATTAACGCTGCGATGTTAATTTGTACTTGTCTGTCAATTGCACTATAAAAAGCCCCACATTCAAATCTTTGTTAATTTTGGAAAATCGTGGACGATTATCAAATAAAAAAAGGTTTTGTTTTTGTATATAAAACTCAAGTATTTCCCCATCGTACTTGACATTGGCAGAATCGTGTGACCAGTTCAAGGTCAAGTTACAAATAGTTGTTTTATAACCGTCCGTTTATAACCGACCGTCGACAATGCATCTGTAATCTCAGAGACTGCGGATTTAATTGAAGCTCATTGTAATTCTTTCTGTGGATATTATTTGTGTTTGTTTTATATATGTTTGTAAAGTCCCCCATGACACTTACTTATCTAGAAATCATTTCTCATTTCATACTTTGAAAAGGAAAATATCCATACAACCATTTATCTCTGCCCGTGTGGTGACGAATTAAGAATACATAGTGTTACCATCCCTATTTATCCCGTGGATGTCGTAAGAGGCGACTAAGGGAAGAAACCACTCAGAAAAATTTCATTACAAAAAAAAGAAAAACTTGAAACAAATCCTATTCCACCCCGTCTGGCCAGCGTGGTATAGTAGGTCAAAACCTCCTTGCTAAGGAAAGGCCTATGTCCAGCAGTGTAAAAGGCTGTTGATAATGATGATGATGACTCATCCTTTATTTTACCCACTTAGGGGTGAATTTACTTAAAAATAATAATAAGTTAATTCGATTCCCGTTTTAGTCAAATATTTGTGTGCAAGAATTAATGTTTGATTTGGTCTTATTATGTATTTTTAACTAACTTCTGCAGTAGGATAGTTTTGTATAGCTATAGAGCTAGAAGACCAAAACAACCCAGAATTAGATCTGTAGCGTTCATGTGGCAACACTGTTGTGGACGACGCCACTTTTTATACACAGAGTTGGGTACACAAAAATGTTAAGTGGATACTCGGATTAACAAACTTGTAATTCAAGCTCTTGGAGATAAATGCTGTGAATATTGGTACCTCCTGAACAGTGAATCCATATTGAATATATACTGTGTGTAATTTGACCATTCAAGTGGTAGATGCATCAAATAAAAATATATTGTGGAGTAACACAAATATAGTAACTCCATAGATCAATAATTTCTAGAATACACTAAGTGTAGTTCCATGTGTGATTTGATTTAACAACACACTTCGACATTCATAAAACTGCTCCTAGTGTTCATAGCGTGATGATATACAGCCGAATCTCCCTCACAAATAGGTTATCCAACGCTGAAAGAATTATGCAGATCGAACCAGTATTTTCTGAAATTAGTGCGTTAACCAAATAAGTAAATGAACTTTGTTTTATTTTTCTAATAGGCTTATCAATATTTGTGCACACAAAAATTAATACACAGTGCATTAAATGTGTAACAAACACTGATGGATAAACACAGCATGCTAATTACATGTCAGCTATCTTATTTTATATATATTGTTACATACAAAAAACAAGGAAAAAGTTAAAGAAACACTTAAGTGGCAGACAATACCTACAGTAGGAGCTATAATTAATAGAATTTAATGTGATTTATAATTGCCCACAGACTCGCAGAATGTTCGAAGCAACTGTATATGTATGTGTGTGTGAATACCTATGCCTGTACCGTGTTTGTTTGTATCGATATGAGCGTGTGTATGAATTTTGTGAATATTATTTCTATATTCTGAGACATTGTTAATTATGATGTCTTGCAATTTATGTATCCCTGCAGCTATTGATTATTTTACATAATTTTGCGTAAAATGAGTCCGTTCTTATTTGGTGATGTGCTTCTTAGTGGTGGACAAAGTGACAGAGGACATTTCTTGATATTCTGCCAGGGGCATGAAAGTTAAATAGGCGAGAGTAGGTAAAAAGTGAAATTTATGTTTTAAAATTATAATTGCAAACATTGCATCCAACAATTTTTCCAGTCTTTTATCATAAGACCGAATCTGTCTACACAAGAAATGACTAAGAAAACGTTTTTGCTCACTTTCTTGAGCTTTATGAAGTTATTATATCTATAGACTTTTTTTTCTATTTTAAGAGTCTGCCAAAGTGACTCTACTCCGTCTGATGGAAAGCAAGAATAAAATGGGAGAAGTGTGGTCACCAAACTCATTGCAAATGCAGACAACAAAGTATGATAACCCACACTATGGCGGCCTAATGAGATGTTTCTTCACGCCCCGCTTGGAGACGTGAGAGACATGGCAGTCATCGTGGCAGTGTAATGTTCATACATTTACTACGATAACTGTTATCCCTGCATCAATAGACCTTCAGTCTCGAACTCAGTCACGAAACACGACAGCACGTATTTTGTCTTTTATGTTGATCTTCTGTGGGAGGGTAGAACTGCCTCGGTCGAACTGGCCTGTTCTTGCTGAAATCAGCGTGGCTCTACTAGCTTTATCAGTTGTCAGTAACCAAAAGAATAAATCTGCTTAGTTTAGGACTAGATGATGTTTTGTGATATAGACGAGCAATGTTTCGAAACAGACTAATGGTCACTGTAGCTGACATGTGCCAGAATGGAGACCACAATTAAGCAAACGTAGTATAAGGCGTCCTATGGCACGATGAACCGATAACTTGAGCAAAATAACTGAGAGTTAATGGTTACGGGCTATCGAAGACCAGAATCATTGACGATCTTTGAGGGAGGCCTTCGTACACCAGTAGACCATTGACTGAAGTCAGACGTTATGTGGCAAAAAAAAAAGAATTTCTTTGTACTGTTTCAGGCTCACCCTGTATATTTGATGGAATACCTGGAAGGTGTGTGAGTATTTACCAATGTCTTACTGCTGGTAAAGACATAGCCAACAAAACGTATCCACCTGTAAGTATTAATAACTTGACTTATCTCACTTACTTCTGACCAAAAACTAAGCACACCACCTGTATTGTGATAACCAGATTGTTGGTAAACACACTTACATGTACATACTTACACTTACAGAACAGAAAAAAAATTAGAAACGCAACGTAGGTGTCGTGTCAGATGCCTTAAACGCGATCGCTAATAATTCCAGTACTTCCAGTATATCTTTGAAAACGGTCACACTTGAACCGTTTTGAACTAATTTATAAAAATAATCATACAATACGAATTAAATTTGAGTACTAACTACATTATCATTAGACCACGCAATGAATTGTATTTACTGCGGGAATATCTCGAAATGTTTGCTGCCTTATTTAAATGATATAAGTTTGTGTTTAGTAATATGGTAAGTGACATTTAGGATTTGAATTCTTCGAATGAATTAGCATAGCCTTCATTATGTGTGTATAATATTATTGATCTGTATGTGTCTAGGCTATAAAGAATCTCTTGGGATTTACCAATCACAATTCAAATGTTTATTTCCTTGTTCTGTGCATATACTCATGTATATCCGTCACCATGAGTTAAGAATTTGATGTCTCACAACCCCTATTTATCGCGTGCATGTCGTAAAAGCCGACTACGAGGGCAAACTGCGCTTACAAGAAAAACGTAAAACAAATTCTACGCCAACCTGTCTGGCCAGCTGATACAGAAGGCCAAAATTTACTTTTACCTCTCTGGTCACTGTTTAGTTAGTGAGCTAAAAGAGGCTGTTGATGACGACATACACTTACGCATTCTTTTTCCTGGCGTAGATACAGCAGAACCCCGGCTGTCAGAATCTTATACACTTACAACAAATCAAAAGTTCAACTATCAAGTGTTTTGCGAAAAACACTTACAATCTCAAGAAGAATTTACCTCTAGCAGTCGGTTTACTATAAAAGAAAAAATCTAAAACCATTAACAATGAAATGAAAGGCTGCATGAGAAAAAATGTCGAATAATAAAAAAAAACATAGTAGAAAAAAATTATGCACCAAAACATATTTTTGAAGTTTTGAAGTGAAAACTTCTTTAGGCGCGTTGAGCGTTTTGGTAGAGGGTAAAATCCTCGGTTCGCGTCACCGACATGCTAATGATAATAGTATATCTATTGCTATGGAGAATATGATATTATATATTATATATGAAATTTATTATTATTATATATTATACTAGCTGACCCGGCCACGCGTTGCTGTGGCTAAAGTTTTTGTTATATTACATTATAGTAAACAATCTAAGAAGAACAATAAGAGAACATCAGTCACGGAGTCCACTATGCTTTTTCACACAGATGGTATTTGTAAAAAAATATGGTGATCTCCTTATTTGACTTTCTACTGTTATAACCCTTTAGTACAATGAAATTATTTACGAACAAAGACGAAAATGTTGATGTTGGTATACAAATTCACTGGATTGAGATTTGAAGGGGAAGTACGTTGAACACAATTAATTAAAATGTTCTTACACTTGATTTTAAGCAGAAATCAATAGGTGCAAAATAAAAATTTATCAGATTTATTATTTCCATTTAATTTTATAACAAATATAAGTATATTACAGTATAATACAGTAAATAACATGTGACGCTTAAACTCATGAATGAGGTAGGCAAGGCAGACAGTCTTAAACTTTTAAACATTAATATCTATTTTTTTGAATTATAAATACTTTCAATTTCAATTTAATTTAACACCAATCGGTGCACAATGTTTTTGGTTAACCTGTCTTTAGCTAACACAAATAGATTCGACGGTTTCCCAACACGTGAACACGCAACATATAGTTGCCCATGAGAAAAACATGGATTTTCCAAATCTAAACCACAAATGGACATTGTTTGACCTTGAGATTTATTTATAGACATGGCGAAAGCTAAACGAATTGGAAACTGTAGCCTTTTGAAGGGTATGGTAGAATCTGATGGTATTATCGGAATACGTGGCAGCAGGACACCTTTTCCTTTAAACTTCCCAGCCAAAATGGTTGCTTCAAGAATGTTTCCGGTGATCTTTTTGATGACCAAACGCGTACCGTTATATAATTGAGGTGGATTCAAATTACGGAGGAGAATAATAGGGGAACCAATCTTTAATCGAAGATTATGTGGTGGCATTCCAGGGATATCTAATGAATTTAAAAATTCAATCGGCAAATTTACACTTTCTATAAATCTCGTGGTTATAAATCTCGTGTCACAATGTTTGTCCTCAATGGACTCCTAAACCACTTAACCGATTATAATAAAATTCGCACACCATGTGCAGTTCGATCCAACTTGAGAGATAGGATAGTTTAAATCTCAAATTATAGTCGCAATTTTAATTTATTGCTAATTATTTGTCTGTTATTATTTGACAGTCACAATTATCTGTTAACTCCAAATGATTCTAACATATGTCGATACCTTTCGACTGGGTTGAGTAAGTAATCAATAGATGGCGCTGCTATGGTAAATCTACGAACGTGACATATAAGCTACATTTTAACAGCATAATTACCACGTGTTGTTGACGCTATAAAATTAATTAAATTTATTTTGTAGTGAACGAAATACCGTATAATTCAGCTAATTATTTGTCTGTTATTATTAATTGATCGAGAATTATTTGATATTGTCACCAAACACATGATCCATGGGCCATGCGGTGCTTTCAACATGACGTCACCGTGCATGGAAAATGGAAAATGTAAAAAAAACTTCCCAAAGCCGCATACGAATGACACGATCACGGATATTGATGGTTACCCAATGTATAGCCGCAGAAGTACTGAGAATGGTGGCCACACATTTACAATGCGACTGCCGAACTTTCCAAATCAAGTTGAGTTTGATAATCAGTGGGTGGTACCATACTCACCACTACTTTCAAAAACTTACAAAGCTCATATCAATGTTGAGCTTTGCAGTTCTGTTAAATCAATTAAGTATATTTGTAAATATGTAAACAAAGGCAGTGATTTGGCCATATTCGAAGTACAAAACATAAATAAAAATGACGAAATAGTACGATACAAAATGGGCAGATACATTAGCAGCAATGAAACTATTTGGCATATTCTCAGCTTTCCCATCCACGAAAGAGATCCTGCTGTCCAACATCTGGCAATACATCTTGAAAACGGTCAACGTGTATACTTCACTGAAGAAAATGTTCTCCAAAGAGCGTTCGAAGCTCCGAAAACAACTCTAACTGAATTTTTTACATTGTGTAAAAAACCTGATGTTTTTGGCCAATTCGCGATGACATTGGTGTATGGTGATGTTCCACGTTATTTCACATGGGACAAATCCAGTAAAAAATGGGAGCTACGGAAACAAGGAAAACCACATCCTTCCATTACAGGCATATTCAAAGCTAAGACATTGGGGAGACTTTACACGGTACATCCAAAGCAACGTGAGTGCTTCTATTTACGTTTGTTATTGGTGAATGTTCCCGGATCAACGTCTTTTGAATTTTTACGAACAGTTATTGGTCGAGTATTCAATACATACCAGGATGCATGTCGTGAACTGCAATTGCTAGAAGACGATAACCATTGGGACTTAACGCTTGCTGATGCTGCGTTGACATCAACACCGAATAACATTCGTCAGTTGTTTGCAATTATTTTGACGACATGTTATCCCTCGCAAGCACAAACTTTGTGGGAAAAATATAAAAATTGTATGACAGAAGACATCTTGCACCGAATTAGACAAACAAATCAATGCCAAAACATAGATTATACACCAGAGATGTACAATGAAGCATTGGTCTTGATCGAGGATTTATGTGTTCTTATTTCAAATTTACCACTTAATCATTATGGTATGCCATCACCTAATCGTCCAGCCACCGACTTAGTCAATACCGATTTACAACGAGAAAATCAATATGACCATGGAAGTTTAGCAACAATTATCATGAACAGTGAACCATTACTGACAGCAGAACAAAAAATTATTTATGATCGGATATTGGAAACGGCAAAATAGAACTGCAACAAAATATGCAATGCATTAAACTACCAGACAATTTTTGCACTGTTGTTCAGGATAAAAATGAATTGATTCAGAGTATTTTCCACGATATACAGAATAATTATTTGAATCATGAATGGCTTAGTCAACGGGCGATTTTGGCAGCCAAAAACGTTGATGTTGACGAAATTAACTTCCAGATACAACAGTTGTTACCAGGCGATTTGATGTCTTTTAAATCAATCGATACTGTTGTTGATGAAAATGAAAGTGTAAATTTGCCGATTGAATTTTTAAATTCATTAGATATCCCTGGAATGCCACCACATAATCTTCGATTAAAGATTGGTTCCCCTATTATTCTCCTCCGTAATTTGAATCCACCTCAATTATATAACGGTACGCGTTTGGTCATCAAAAAGATCACCGGAAACATTCTTGAAGCAACCATTTTGGCTGGGAAGTTTAAAGGAAAAGGTGTCCTGCTGCCACGTATTCCGATAATACCATCAGATTCTACCATACCCTTCAAAAGGCTACAGTTTCCAATTCGTTTAGCTTTCGCCATGTCTATAAATAAATCTCAAGGTCAAACAATGTCCATTTGTGGTTTAGATTTGGAAAATCCATGTTTTTCTCATGGGCAACTATATGTTGCGTGTTCACGTGTTGGGAAACCGTCGAATCTATTTGTGTTAGCTAAAGACAGGTTAACCAAAAACATTGTGCACCGATTGGTGTTAAATTAAATTGAAATTGAAAGTATTTATAATTCAAAAAAATAGATATTAATGTTTAAAAGTTTAAGACTGTCTGCCTTGCCTACCTCATTCATGAGTTTAAGCGTCACATGTTATTTACTGTATTATACTGTAATATACTTATATTTGTTATAAAATTAAATGGAAATAATAAATCTGATAAATTTTTATTTTGCACCTATTGATTTCTGCTTAAAATCAAGTGTAAGAACATTTTAATTAATTGTGTTCAACGTACTTCCCCTTCAAATCTCAATCCAGTGAATTTGTATACCAACATCAACATTTTCGTCTTTATTCGTAAATAATTTCATTGTACTAAAGGGTTATAGCAGTAGAAAGTCAAATAAGGAGATCACCATATTTTTTTACAAATACCATCTGTGTGAAAAAGCATAGTGGACTCCGTGACTGATGTTCTCTTATTGTTCTTCTTAGATTGTTTACTATAATGTAATATAACAAAAACTTTAGCCACAGCAACGCGTGGCCGGGTCAGCTAGTATATTATATATAGCTATATATGAAACATAAAAAATTTCATATAATTTTTGCATATAGTTTTAATTACTCTCAACTTAATAGTTCCGTTTTCACTTCTATCGGCAGTCCCACGACTGCTACTGTTTTTTTAAGTAAAATTCTTTTATTTTAGTACTCATATCGTCATTTTTATAACTGACTTCAGACATTAAGTTCACGATTCACCTGACTTTTGGTACGACTATTTGCTAATTAATTTCAGATTTGTTCATTTGAAGGAAAAACTCCTATTATATGCTGCACCGACTGTGTTCTGGTTAAAGATACCAGGTAAGAAACATTTATGACAGCTTTATAACATTAAATTAGTTTTTGATTGCAGAGCCCTTAATAACTTGACAACAGGTTCATCCAGAAATTCCATATCACATAGCACTTAGATTATGAAGGCCTGATGGCGGTTGTTCCAGCACCACCTGGTTTGGAAATACTGCTCGAAGAAAAATTGTCTTAATAACAGCTTTGCCTGGTCGATTGGTTTGATTCCGACATACTACCTCGCCGCAAACTGCAGTGGTATGACCACTGACGATTCGATAGAATTTCTGCACCTAATGTATCTACTAGTAGAGCGTTATCAAAGTAGATTCATTACTTTCAAACATAAAGACCAACTTACTATATGACCTTCTAAGCCTGGTAAGTTTATCATGTTTGGCTTTATTCATTGGCGGTTTGCTCCGCCTGGGCGGCGCAGCGTGGGGTGTCATACGCTCTATAGTCGGTAGCGACAGTTGTTGTACCACGGTCGCAACCTTTTGCGAAGACTTAATTTCGCAGAAGGAGGCGCGGATAAGACCCGGGAGGACGATCTCCACTCAGACCCAATTCGCTGCCTGCGAACTGGGTGACAAAGGCGCGCGTACCAGCGCCTCGTGCCGCTTTGAGTGTGACCGCGAGGGGTGGTTTTCTCCTCCATCCGCTACAATGGCCAGCCGCGAGGAGGCGACGTCCGCGTGTGCCGTACGTCGCCTAAAATAGTGAGTTTATCCGGCGATGGTGCCCGCGGTAGCGTGCAGGCGCTAGGAGGTATCTGGATATCGTAAGAGCAGCTGTTCCCGGATCCCTCCGATATCAGGCGCAGAGTGGCACACCGTGTGATTTTAATCGGTCCGATTCCGACACACCACCCCGCCGTAAATCGTGGTGGGGTGACAGCCCGAGGGGGTTGCCACACATTAAACAAAAAAAAAAGAAAGGGTCTGATGCAGTAAGCAGTCCTCCTTGACACGGCCCGTATAGTCAGGAGGTGCCTGTCTTTGGAGCCCTAACTACCGGTGTCTTGGTCCCTGTACGCGATGTCGGTGGTCTACTATTTTTTATATTTCTTAATATTTATTTTTGTTTTCCTTTGTCATGTATTTTAAATTTAATTAATACGTATTTATATATCTTTATCTAGTAATTTTAAAAGTAGCTATTTGCCTGTACTTTCACTTTTTTTGTAATTTTTACGCTATATATTATAATATTTATTTTTGGGTAATATATATTTTTTTTTATATTACAGGTTACTGCTAAGGAACACAGTTTTGGGAATATTGTATAAAACAGGCACGGTGAAGGCTAAGGACAGTGAGTAACTGATTTATTTATTTAATTTCGTTTTCATACAGAATACTTTCGTTAAATAAAAAAATAACCTTGTCTACATAAATGTTGTACTTTCAATATCATTAGATGGCGCTGTATTAGTAGTGATAAAGATTAAATTCGCCACAGGTGAATAATCTAGGTAGTTTTAATTTGCTACATTGATTTATAAAGAGGTATGTGTATTCATATAACACATGACAGAATTAAACTATCAGGTTTTTTACGAAGCGTCATAAACTGCCTTTAATGCAAAGTCTTTAACACATAGGTTAACATCTAGACATAGTATATGAATTTCTTTGCCATTTCTTCAAACGAGTTGGTATAGGATTTCTTTCACGTTGCTGCTTCTGCCCTTGGGCAACTCTTGCCCAATTTGGGTGGAGCCAGCGTCTCGACGACAGCCTAACGCGGGAGTTATCCGGTCAACGGCGCTGTATGGTGTACCGGTGTGGGCGACGGCTCTGACAGACCAGAATAGTTCTCACCTCTGGCGCCGTCACAGGATATTGGCGGTTAGAGACATAGGCGTTTACCGTACCGTATCGACGCTGTCTATCTATTTGCTGCCGTGGAGGCTCTCCAGCTGGTCAACGCTGAGTGGGCAGGGCGACAGCACGGGACCCTTTGCTTCCGACTGACATAGGTCCTTTTCGGGCACGGTTGCTTCGGGAAGTAGGTATCTGCACTCGGTCGCTTGGAGGGAATTGAGTCCCGCCTGTCACCACTGCGACTGTAATGAGGACTCGGCTCAGCAAACGCTAGTAGTTTGTTCCGCCTGGGTGGCGCAGCGTGGGGTCCTCACTGCAGTTATTGGAGGAGAACTCACGCCATCGACCATCATACGCTCCTTGACCGGTAACGACAGTTGTTTTACCACAGTCACAACCTTCTGTGGAAACGTAATTTCGCGGAAAGAGGCGGTGGAGACGGTCCAGGAGAAAGATTTCCACTTGGACCGCCGCTGAATTCCTCGCCAGTCGGCGAACCAGACGGGGGAGGCGCGCGGACCTCCTTCTGATATCGCCTCGAGTGTGGCCGTGGGTGGACGGGACGGGTTTACACTCGGTCGCTACGAGGGAATTGAGACCCGTCTATCACCACTGTATCTGCAGTGGCCAACCGCGAGGATGCCTGACAGCGTACTGTACCCGTATTCATAAACGTATTTGTTTAAAGTTTTTGTTATGTTAGCAATGATGTCATCCTGCCTTATATGCTATTAAGTTAGCTTTTACAATACTGCATTAAAAATTTATTATATTCCAGAATGTGTGGATTTTATACATACCCTGGGCTACAAATGCAAATCGGGATTATTACCTGTACCAGAAACCAGGAAGAAACTTGATACTTTCGCGAACTGTTCATATGAAGGTAGTGACTTCATACAGGGTGCTACTTTCGCAGCAGGAGGTCGGAATGCTCTAAGGGAAGAATTCCCCCACATGGTAATATTGTGATTTACTTTTATCATTCATTATCATCATAATCAATAACCTTTAATAGTTTGTTTCTGTAATTTCAATAATTTCTTTTTCTCTTCTTAGTACTGCTGTAGTTCGCGTAGTTTGCTTTCTTAGTCGACGCTTTACGCCCATGAGAAGAATAAGGGCGGCGAAACTTCGTGTTCTCAATCTGTCACCACGGGGACTTCAATCATTGGGGCAGTTTTTCTCTACAAATTCACACAATTGTTTTTGATCATTACTTTGCTCCTCAGGATTATAGTAACACAGAAGTCAGTAGTATAAAACACTACCAAATACAATGTGACTATGAAATCTAATAAGACAAAACTATAGACTTCAAAACTTCCGTGTATCCAATAGTTAACTTGTGATGTAGCACTAGAGAATACAATCGCGGATCCCGAATCTCGATATCTCGGGACTCCGGCCGCTTTCTAGCCCCGAAGATCCCGGGACTGTACTTGGCTAATCTCGGGATTTTTGGGATTGCCACAAACAGGTCTAGTTTGCATTCCGTAGTCCATTGCGCCTTGACAATAACCTTGCCTAGGTTATATTAAAAACTTTTGTGATACGTACTACACAGGTACAGCCCTAATAATATGTTTGTCGTTGAACTTAGAAGGGACCTCCCCGCTTGGAATACTTCAATGCAATACTCTTAAGGTAATTCCCCAAGGGGCCGACAGGGGAATCACCCGAGTACCTCGTATCATAATATTGTTGCGGGGTATTTCCCGTCGGGGATTCCCTATACGAAAGTATAAATACGGCAATCAGGTTTTATTTATTTATTATTCTGCCAGTGGCAAGGTTACGTAGGTTAATGATTTGAGAAAACTGCTCTTAGCAAAATACACGGATTTACCAAAGTCAGCCGTCACCATTCGAAATCGTGTTATGAATTACAATGAAAATATCAAAAAGCAAGTAACTGCAGAATCGAAACATTTGAAAAGTGCAGGTGAAAGATTTAGTCTTTCTATCGACGAGTGGACTTCAACGTCCAATAAACGATACATGGCTGTCAACGTGCATTCATATAAAAAATTTTGGAACTTAGGACTTATTCGTATTTATGGAAGTATGACAGCTGAAAATTGTCTTCGTATATTGAAAGGGTGTCTAAGTAAATTTGATATTTCGCTGGAAACTGACATTGTGGCTATTGTAACCGATGGATGGAATGTTATGATAAAGGTGGGGTGGCTTGTTTGCACTGAACAACAACTGTATCCCGCATATGGTGTAAATTTGGCCATCTGTGCTGTGCTTTATGAAAACATAATCATTTGCAAGATAGCCTTACTGCAAATGAGCCAGCTGTGGCTGTTGATTATATGGACGACAGCAATGATGACCATTTAGAAGACTTAGACTGTCAAGAATCAGGTTTAATCTTAATGTCATACATACCATACAAAACATTAAAGAGCTGATAAAGAAAACCCGCAAAGTTGTAGTGTATTTCAAAAGATCAGCATTGAAAAATGAAACAGTACTTCAAAAATATGTGAATATTGAATATGAAAAACAGCTGTCACTTCTTTTGGACTGTAAAATCAGGTGGAATAGTCTTTTAACAATGCTGGACCTATTTTATCTTTTAAAAACCTGCATTGAAAAAGATCTCATTTATATGTATACTTAGTCTGGCCATAAATACTGTTACACTTAATTATAAAAAAATATTACATTTGAATTTCGAATCTGTCATTTTTATACGATTGTTCATTGTGTTTTCTCATTTTGGCGCCAATACATTGTAAAATATTTTGCGATATTAAAATGGTGTGGGGTGATAAAGAGAACCGAATCGCTGTGATAGCATTACACAAAGTAGGTATGGAGCCAAATGCAATTTTTAAAACTCTCCATACACTTGGTATTAGTAAAATGTTTGTGTACCGGGCTATTAATAGGTACAATGAGACCTCCTCTGTTTGTGACAGAAAAAGATCTGGCCGTCCACGTAGTGTTCGTACGAAAAAGGTGGTCAAAGCAGTAAGGGAAAGAATTCGAAGAAATCCTGTCCGAAAGCAAAAGATTTTATCTCGGGAAATGAAGATAGCACCTAGAACCATGTCGCGTATTTTAAAAGATGACTTAGGACTTGCAGCCTATAAGAGACGCACTGGCCATTTCTTAACTGATAATTTAAAGAAGAATAGGGTGGTAAAATCGAAACAACTACTGAAGCGGTACGCAAAGGGAGGTCACAGAAAAATTTTGTTTACGGATGAGAAAATTTTTACAATTGAGCAACATTTTAACAAACAAAATGACCGTATTTATGCTCAAAGCTCTAAGGAAGCTTCCCAATTAGTCGACAGAGTGCAACGTGGACATTATCCGACTTCAGTGATGGTTTGGTGGGGTGTTAGCTATGAAGGAGTGACTGAGCCATATTTTTGTGAAAAAGGTATCAAAACATCGGCACAAGTGTATCAAGATACCATTCTTGAGAAGGTAGTTAAGCCCCTTAACATCACCATGTTCAATAACCAAGTATGGTCCTTCCAGCAAGACTCGGCGCCGGGTCATAAAGCTCGGTCCACGCAGTCTTGGTTGGAATCGAACGTTTCGGACTTCATCAGAGCTGAAGACTGGCCGTCGTCTAGTCCCGATCTTAATCCGCTGGATTATGATTTGTGGTCAGTTTTAGAGAGTACAGCTTGCTCTAAACGCCATGATAATTTGGAGTCCCTAAAACAATCTATACGATTGGCAGTGAAGAATTTTCCCATGGAAAGAGTGCGTGCTTCTATTGATAACTGGCCTCATCGTTTAAAGGACTGTATTGCAGCCAATGGAGACCACTTCGAATAAGCTTTTTATATTTTTAATTGTTTTATATTTATGTATTAAACTGACACACTGTAAAAGTAATAAATGTTATTTGCAGTTAACAATTTTCTTTTTTCTTTATTACAATATTTATGGCAAGACTAGGTATATATATATATATATATAATATCGTCATCGTCAAAATCGTCATCTTTTAAACGAATTGGATTCGTTTAAAAGATGACGATTTTGAATTGATAAATAATATTGTTGATGTGCTGACCCCAATTAAAATGACAATAGTAGCAATCTGTCGGCGAGATGCTGATTTATGCACAGCTGATGCCGCTTTGAATTTTCTTACAAAACAATTGTCTAGCAAAAAGTCAGCACTTGCCAAAAAAATGAAAACATCCTTAGTGGAACGTATAAAGCAACGACGAAGTGATGATTTAATTGGTGTGTTGAATTATTTACAAAATCCACAAAAAAAAGATGAAAATCAGTTACTATCGGATTTGGAATGCCGAGACTTATTTCCAGTTCCTACACAGGCTTTAGTGAGGAAGCAAATAAAGAGTATTCATAAAAGACTTTATAGTCGAGATGACACGGAAGAAGAAGATTTCTTCTCTGACATTTGTCAGGATCACAAGTAGATGATGAGCTAAGGCAAGAAATCCCCCAACTCCAATTTACATTAAAGGAAAAGTTACAGCTGGAAATTGGTAAGAGTATGAAATCCACAGATCCTAAAGTACAAATACAAAATGAATCTTGGTTGGCAAATAGTATTAGACATGAAATGAGCCTGTTCGAAAATGGAGGAGTTCATGGATATCACTTAGAAACAGCCAATAAGCATTTAATGTCTATTCCTCCAACCAGCGTAGAAGCTGAGCGAGCATTTTCAGCTGCTGCTTATGTTGGCAATAAACTACGAGGAAGGCTTGGAAGTCAAACATTGAATGCTTTGATATTTCTACGATTGTATTTTCGAAATCCTAAATAATTTTGTTGTGTTGTCTGTTAAATTTCTTGCAAAAGTACTTTTTTTTTGTTTTGTCAATTTTCTTTTCTTACTGCATTGTAATTTGTATTGTGCAACGATATTAAAAACATTTTTTAAGAAATAATTCAAGTTTTTTTTCATTTGAGCCTAATTAGAAACCACAAAGTGTAATCCCGGGATAGCCCCGAGATCCTGGGATTACGCATCGAAAATCCCGTAGCCCCGAGGTTGAAAAACATGCTCGGGATTGTATTCTCTATATAGCATCGACCTCGATCCGGGACACGTTGAAATCAGTTTACGAACATAAAAGTCCTGAAAATAATATAATATTAAATTTAAACTAAAGTAAAGTTCTGAAGAACAGATTATTAGTTTTGTATATTACATCATTTAAATAGCTTAGAAGGTTAGATCCTGTAAGGTATATGCTGCCTTGATCAGTAGTATACCAAAAAAGTCTCATTAAAAGGACCTGATGGAAAGTGTGTCAAATGACCGTCATATCTACCTACGAAAACGAGAATGGAGAATAATATACATATGTATGTATATTTAAGTGATACTTGACTCTAAAATTGACTTCTAGCATAGCAAACATATATCACCGACTACACTTTTCTTTTTCTTTTGTCCGTAAAATATTTTTTGCAGGCATTACTTGGGTTTGGTGATACTATTGAAACAGCAGACTGGTTCTGTGGAGGATCCGTGATCAGCGAAAGGTTTATCCTCACTGCAGCTCATTGCGTGTTCAATCGAAGAGTGTTAGTAGGAAATAATTACCTTTTGTATAAATTAATAATACCCTGACACATCTCATACACGGTCGTCCGACCCTGAACCAGGCAGAGCTTGTTCTGTGACAACTGGCTCGCACACAAATATACTTACACAAATCTAAATACATATATATTATTGACAAATTACATCACATCCAAATGATCACACACTCATCACATCATCATCATCATCATTTGTTTATAGTTCAGAAAAATGTATGTTATTTATTTAATAATACCATTTTGTTTTTTAGAGGTTCGGTGAAGTTTATCGCACTGGGTATACTGAAGCGATCAGATCCTCCGAGCGTTTGGCAAACGTACAACGTGCGGAGAGCTATAACTCACCCAGATTTCAAACCGCCTTCCAAGTATCATGATATTGCTTTACTGGAGACTGACAGAGAGTAAGTGTGATAAAAACCCTAGACATTCTTAATAATAATAACCTCGCACATTCAATTCCACACCAGTCAAAACCTGTACCATGGTGACCAGACTATTCTTTTTGCCCCATCTTACCATTGATAGATTGGAAAGTCAGGAAAGATCAGATTTAAAAGTACGAACATAGTTCAATTCTTCTTCATTCTTACTTTCTATTTTCTGGTGTATGTTTTAACGCAAATATTTTAGTAATATATTTTTCCTTTTTCCACAGAATCGCGTTCAGCAGACGAGTTCTTCCAGCATGTCTCCACGTGGATGACAATATGGATGCTGTTGCATCCGCCGCTGGCTGGGGAGCCCTTGGATACAATTTGAATGTTTCTGACGTCTTACAATCTGTGAGTATCATCACTGAGATACATAATACTTTCTTAGATTGAAAACTTCTTTAGCAACGTTGTACACTTTTTGTGATGATTAAAAAATGTTAAACACGCGTCAGGACACGTGACCTAATCGAAAATTCATAAGATAGAGGGAAAGAAGAATGCCGAAGCGGAGTAGGAGAGGAAGTATCCGCCTCTCTTTCTACCCTGTGCAGCTGTGGTGAAAATGTAAACTTATGCTTGCGGTTACGGATGCATGAGTGTTTTAACCGTGGAAGATACTTCAGTAAATGTGGACCAGTTAGATCGGAGTTATACTGCTACCTTACAGGATAATAATAATAATATATCTCTTTATTGTACACCAGATTAATTACAAAGGAAACTTCAAGCTTAGGAAGTACAAGTGGCGGGCAGAAATACGGTGATAACAATTTATCAGCTGTGCTTTAACGAACCTGTGGGGTAATCGAATGTAAAACTTTTTATTCTGTTCAAAACGCTTAAAACACTACGACCATACGATTCCTCTTTCTTTGATTGTTTTATCTAAGTAACTAATGTTCTTCTTAGCTTTTATTATTCCTAAAGTTGTTTGGTGTCGGTTACTAGTTTTCGCTGGACGATTTTAGCTGAATATCAGTTTTTATACGAAGCAACTGGCATCAGACTTCCGTAACACAGGGCGATTCCGAATCCGAAGCTTGAATTAATTGTCAGTATATTTGAAGATACTGACTTATCGATAACGATTGTGATAGATGTTCATGATAGCCGGAACCAGCAGTTTAACTTGCCCTCCGGGGTACGACCGTAAAACGCCACCAAACTTCTAAAATTCTGGCTGTACTGGCTACTTTTAACGTGAATTGGGAATTTAATGAAATTTTATTTTAATAATTACATTTTTCTTTGCACCTTGAGGCTCACCATACGGCACGACTGTATTGCGGCCGGATGATATAGTGATTGTGCAACTAACTGCTATGCCGAAAGGATGACAATTCCTGCTGAAATAAAACATTTGTGTATATGAACGTTTAATGTTTAATTTGCTCTGGGTGCTCACTCATAATATGTATTTACAAAAAAATATATATCTATATATATTTATATCAGTTATCTAGTACCCATAGTGCAAGCTCTGCTGCGTTTGACACCAGATGACGACATGTGACTGTAGTAGAATATCATAATTATGAACTTACCAAACAGAATAAAATAAATAATAAAATAAAGTTATAAAATGAATTTTCAGGTACTTCTGCGCAGGTATACTGATGAAGAATGTTCAGAACTTTATCCAGAACATAGACTCCTGGCCAGAGGCCTTGATACAACTACACAAGTGTGCTACGGGGACACGGAAAATCAACCAGCCCCTACAGATACCTGTGAGGTAATATTTGGATCTACATTTTTAATGTAAAACATTCAAAACGAAAAATCATATCACCTGTAGGCGTGGCGACGCATCACATGGCATACGTCGGCTTGCTATATGATAGTCACCATCATCTTTAATAATATTTGACTTGACATGCATATACCGCTTCTCATAAAACTACTGTACCAACGCTGACTGGCAATACAGGTTGATGGTTTCTCTCAAAGGTTTTTCTTATTGCAGTGCTGGTGTGCTCTGTAGTTTGCGCAGTTTGCTTAGTTGGTTCTTACGGGACACGGGATGAGTAGGGTAGTAGAAAGTGAATATAGAAAGTGTTAAGTAATATTCAGAAGTTTATTCAAATTCCTCAGGGAGACAGCGGTGGTCCATTGCATTCTGAAGAGCATGAGAAATGTGTGTACACGATTCTGGGGGTAACTTCGTATGGCAGACCATGTGGAGATGCAGGTGGAGCAGGCATATACACACGCGTCAGGTACTACGTGCCATGGATTGAAAATATTGTTTGGCCCTGATTCATGAGAGTTTTAAGACTGTATTTGTGTAATTTTTAAGTAAACATAAAATAAAGAACTTATTTCTGAAGGTAGTTTCTGTTTTCCAATACCGTGTAATGATTAAAAAGTATCAAAATCTGAGCTTTGATTTACCTTCTGACGTCTTCGATGATCTGGCTGGATGAGTTTTTTTTTAATGTATAATGGGCAAACTATCAGATTCATCACCTGATGAAAAGTGATTAAAGCAAGATGGAAATATAAAAGGTCGCAAGAGTACGTAAATCTACATAATATTTGTCAATAGACCTCCAAAGACAAGTACAACTTGAAACAAACCGTATGCCAACCGGTCTGGCCACAGTATGAAATATAAAGTCAAAATCTGAAAAAAATGAAAAATAATGGCCTCTCCTTAGCAAGGAGGTTGAGGCCAACCGCACTGACCAGACGGGTTACCATAGGATTTACTTCAAGTTTTACTTTTTTAAATAGACTGACATCACATATATCCTTAGGTTTTTCTTTATCTCCATAACACATCTGCTATTGGTGGTGTCGCTGGTATTATGATTGTAAACGTTCTCCAGCGTCGATGGTGACGTATTGGAAAATGGACTAGTTTTTAGTGGTTTTGGTTGGACACTTAGCTCTTGACGTTAAAGTGTTCATGAACGGCAGTAGTCACTTAGCATTAGGTGACCTATTTACTCGTTTGCACCCTCATGCCATAGATTTCAACTATAATGTCCCGTTACTCTCTGTCAGTCTCAATCGGCGCTATGTCACGGTACTTTGAGAGTTCTTTGTACTCTGTATGAGAAATGACCTTCCTGAATTTGTATAGCTGCCACTTCGAGAAATATACCGAGCGCTTATGAATTCCTAGAGCTACGAACTCCACCTTCCCTCTGAAATGTATATATACATACTAGCTGACCCGGCCACGCGTTGCTGTGGCTAAAGTTTTTGTTATATTACATTATAGTAAACAATCTAAGAAGAACAATAAGAGAACATCAGTCACGGAGTCCACTATGCTTTTTCACACAGATGGTATTTGTAAAAAAATATGGTGATCTCCTTATTTGACTTTCTACTGCTTTAACCCTTTAGTACAATGAAATTATTTACGAACAAAGACGAAAATGTTGATGTTGGTATACAAATTCACTGGATTGAGATTTGAAGGGGAAGTACGTTGAACACAATTAATTAAAATGTTCTTACACTTGATTTTAAGCAGAAATCAATAGGTACAAAATAAAAATTTATCAGATTTATTATTTCCATTTAATTTTATAACAAATATAGGTATATTACAGTATAATACAGTAAATAACATGTGACGCTTAAACTCATGAATGAGGTAGGCAACTTAAACTTTTAAACATTAATATCTATTTTTTTGAATTATAAATACTTTCAATTTCAATTTAATTTAACACCAATCGGTGCACAATGTTTTTGGTTAACCTGTCTTTAGCTAACACAAATAGATTCGACGGTTTCCCAACACGTGAACACGCAACATATAGTTGCCCATGAGAAAAACATGGATTTTCCAAATCTAAACCACAAATGGACATTGTTTGACCTTGAGATTTATTTATAGACATGGCGAAAGCTAAACGAATTGGAAACTGTAGCCTTTTGAAGGGTATGGTAGAATCTGATGGTATTATCGGAATACGTGGCAGCAGGACACCTTTTCCTTTAAACTTCCCAGCCAAAATGGTTGCTTCAAGAATGTTTCCGGTGATCTTTTTGATGACCAAACGCGTACCGTTATATAATTGAGGTGGATTCAAATTACGGAGGAGAATAATAGGGGAACCAATCTTTAATCGAAGATTATGTGGTGGCATTCCAGGGATATCTAATGAATTTAAAAATTCAATCGGCAAATTTACACTTTCATTTTCATCAACAACAGTATCGATTGATTTAAAAGACATCAAATCGCCTGGTAACAACTGTTGTATCTGGAAGTTAATTTCGTCAACATCAACGTTTTTGGCTGCCAAAATCGCGATTCATTCATGCCAAATCATGATTCAAATAATTATTCTGTATATCGTGGAAAATACTCTGAATCAATTCATTTTTATCCTGAACAACAGTGCAAAAATTGTCTGGTAGTTTAATGCATTGCATATTTTGTTGCAGTTCTATTTTACCGTTCCCAATATCCGATCATAAATAATTTTTTGTTCTGCTGTCAGTAATGGTTCACTGTTCATGATAATTGTTGCTAAACTTCCATGGTCATATTGATTTTCTCGTTGTAAATCGGTATTGACTAAGTCGGTGGCTGGACGATTAGGTGATGGCATACCATAATGATTAAGTGGTAAATTTGAAATAAGAACACATAAATCCTCGATCAAGACCAATGCTTCATTGTACATCTCTGGTGTATAATCTATGTTTTGGCTTTGATTTGTTTGTCTAATTCGGTGCAAGATGTCTTCTGTCATACAATTTTATATTTTTCCCACAAAGTTTGTGCTTGCGAGGGATAACATGTCGTCAAAATAATTGCAAACAACTGACGAATGTTATTCGATGTTGATGTCAACGCAGCATCAGCAAGCGTTAAGTCCCAATGGTTATCGTCTTCTAGCAATTGCAGTTCACGACATGCATCCTGGTATGTATTGAATACTCGACCAATAACTGTTCGTAAAAATTCAAAAGACGTTGATCCGGGAACATTCACCAATAACAAACGTAAATAGAAGCACTCACGTTGCTTTGGATGTACCGTGTAAAGTCTCCCCAATGTCTTAGCTTTGAATATGCCTGTAATGGAAGGATGTGGTTTTCCTTGTTTCCGTAGCTCCCATTTTTTACTGGATTTGTCCCATGTGAAATAACGTGGAACATCACCATACACCAATGTCATCGCGAATTGGCCAAAAACATCAGGTTTTTGACACAATGTAAAAAATTCAGTTAGAGTCGTTTTCGGAGCTTCGAACGCTCTTTGGAGAACATTTTCTTCAGTGAAGTATACACGTTGACCGTTTTCAAGATGTATTGCCAGATGTTGGACAGCAGGATCTCTTTCGTGGATGGGAAAGCTGAGAATATGCCAAATAGTTTCATTGCTGCTAATGTATCTGCCCATTTTGTATCGTACTATTTCGTCATTTTTATTTATGTTTTGTACTTCGAATATGGCCAAATCACTGCCTTTGTTTACATATTTACAAATATACTTAATTGATTTAACAGAACTGCAAAGCTCAACATTGATATGAGCTTTGTAAGTTTTTGAAAGTAGTGGTGAGTATGGTACCACCCACTGATTATCAAACTCAACTTGATTTGGAAAGTTCGGCAGTCGCATTGTAAATGTGTGGCCACCATTCTCAGTACTTCTGCGGCTATACATTGGGTAACCATCAATATCCGTGATCGTGTCATTCGTATGCGGCTTTGGGAAGTTTTTTTTACATTTTCCATTTTCCATGCACGGTGACGTCATGTTGAAAGCACCGCATGGCCCATGGATCATGTGTTTGGTGACAATATCAAATAATTCTCGATCAATTAATAATAACAGACAAATAATTAGCTGAATTATACGGTATTTCGTTCACTACAAAATAAATTTAATTAATTTTATAGCGTCAACAACACGTGGTAATTATGCTGTTAAAATGTAGCTTATATGTCACGTTCGTAGATTTACCATAGCAGCGCCATCTATTGATTACTTACTCAACCCAGTCGAAAGGTATCGACATATGTTAGAATCATTTGGAGTTAACAGATAATTGTGACTGTCAAATAATAACAGACAAATAATTAGCAATAAATTAAAATTGCGACTATAATTTGAGATTTAAACTATCCTATCTCTCAAGTTGGATCGAACTGCACATGGTGTGCGAATTTTATTATAATCGGTTAAGTGGTTTAGGAGTCCATTGAGGACAAACATTGTGACACGAGATTTATATATATTAAGATATATATATATATATTTTAAGAGCCTACCAAAGTGATTCTACTCTGCCTGATGGAAAGCATGAATAAAATCCATGATTTGTGCTCATCATACTCATTGCGAATGCAGACAATGCAGTATAGCGACCCACACTATGGTGGCCTAGTAAGATGCTTTTTCACGCCTCGTTTGGTTCCGTTATAGGTATGACAGTTGTCGTGGCATTGTGTTGCACATACTTACTACGATAACTGTCACCCCTGCATCAATGGGCCACCAGTGTCATACTCACCAACGAAGCACGACAGCACGGATGCTGTCGCTTTAGGTTGATCTTCTGTGATAGCGTAGTACTGCCCCGGTCGAGTCAGCCCGTTCATGCTCAAATCAGCGTGGCTCTACTACCTATAGAATATGAAGAAATTACTCATTTATTTGTTGATTTAGTCGTTGGTGATAGTGACTATTAAATTTGAAGTCGTAGATTCTTTTTCAATTGGCAAATGATTTTATGATAATCATGTTCTGTGTTTATGTGAATAATGTGAATAAATCTTCTGTTCATACCATTTATAGTTTCTTCATTAAAAGAAATATTGTAATTGTAGTTCATAGTCTTCCTGCAAGGATACTTCCAGGTTTCCAAGAAGTTTGAGCATTCTGAAAGATAGAGAATAGACAATAGATATGGTAAATTGCACTGGTTGTAATTTTTTTTGTGATTGTTATGTCAGAACTTCGTCATAGATTAACAGATTTTTGTTTTTTTTTTTATTTTTGAGTATATACTTCTGGTTTGGTTCAGTCTCTTCTAAAAACCATGCCTAAAAATGAACATTAAAGAATAAGGAATACGATTTATTACAATTTACCATTGTGTTGAAATTGGGCAGGCTCAGGCGCATTGAAATTGATAATATGTACTTATGTACAAAATAAATTACAAATATTTTCTATTCGATCACCTAATTTCTCTGATCGAGATGACACTCGAGAGAGAGCCGTGAACCTCTTCCTTTTAAATTGATTAAATGTTACAATTGAATTAAGTTGGATTTGAGCTAACACTCAAATCATTTATATTACTTATGTGTAAGCTCTTCAACAATTCACTTAGAAAAAATCACAACTGAAAATTATCAAAAAAATGAATATATTATACATAACGAAAATGAAATGCAAAATTTAAGAAAAGTTGTATTTCCTAATAAAAATATAACTCGTTAAAGTTTATACACATCCACCATCTTTAAGACTAAGATCTGATGAAAAGACATGATTTGAATAATTAAATAATAACAACTCTAGAAAAAATATATACAATTACAAACCGCACCCTTTAATATTTTGATTGACTAGGTTTATGACTATGGGGATGAATGTTTATGATGTTTTAAATAAAATAAATAAATATATCTAGGTCTCATGTGTACTAAATTTTTAAATTGATTCGTGTAACATAAAAAAGGTTTTTTTTTTCTTACGAAAACAGTATGATTTTTTTTGGTACTGTTAGTAGATTAAAATAATTTATAAAACGACAACACTGGAATTGACGCTCTGTGTCAGTATGTGCAATTAAGAGCAATCCCTGCCATTTTGTTTTTATTATTGAAAATTAATGAAAAAGTACTTATTCATAGATAAACGCGAGTGCTGATCTAATAATATATCATTTGTTAATTAATAAGATAGTTAAATAATCCTCGTATTGATCAGTTTTAGCTATAAAAAGAGTGTTATACTAAACTAACCTAACATACATATCAAATTAGTTTTGTGAAAATGGTGCGTGGTGCTGGTCGTGGAGGCCGTGGAATGCCCGGCAGAGGTGGAATGGGACGGCCACCATTCAATAGACCCCGAGTAATGTTGCGACCGCCATTTGACTTGATATTGGCTGAACCGGCGTTCCCCCGATGCAAACCTGCCCCCGACGATTCTGCTTTGACACAGGTACATAAACTTTGTGAAACGGTGACGAGTGGTGGATTGAAAATATGTAGTCACCACCCCTTTTTCTGTCATGGAGGTAAGCTAAGCAGGACAACAGCACTGCAAAAAGAATACAATATTGACAAACATACTAAACTGTGGTATAGGAGATCCAAACCTCCTTCCTAAAGAGAGGCTTGTGTAAAGCAGTCTACTATCAGAGACTTGATGGTGAAACTCCAAAACAAATATTTCAAATGTTATCCCAAATGATATGTATTTCAGCTCAGTAAAATTCAGTATAACTACTTACAGGCTCTTCTAAAACGACATGCAGAATTATGCCCAACTCCAGCAGAACAGTCTGCTGTGCTCAGCTTGGTCACAAAACTACAGACTGTCTTGGATAACCTAGTAGTCGCTCCTGGAGACTTTGCGGCTTGTGTGAGTGTATTTGATAGTAATTTGTTTTAGGGTTAGTATAGTAGGCCAAAATCTTTCTACAGAGGGACGTCAGTCCAACAGTGGACTATTTAAGGCTGATGTTAAAGTTGATGTGATGTAATGTGAACACTTCGCTACTACTTTTGGTATCTATGTGGGGGTTGTGAATTCTTAGTATAGATTATGAATACAAGAAATATATATTTGCTATAATATGGAATATAGAATATGGAAAATTATAGGGGGCATAGGTTTCCCACTAAGACCTTAGGGCCTCTAGCCAGGCTCTGGCAAACAAAACATCCCAATTATCAGCAATAAGCTCGCTACCTATTATGTAAGAACAAAACACTGCCAAAAAGTGAGTGTTTAATATGCGTCTGAATACCTTTCCGGCGAAACGGGCATGATTTTATCTATGAATGTAAAAATTATATTAACCCAGTACTTCCCACTGTCATATTTTTAGGACACCAGATTACCAATTTTTGCCTAAACTGGCTTTAATTTTTTAAGCCTTTTTTGTGTAAATAGCAAATACTTTTAACTATTGTTCGTTAAAAAAAAATGTTTTGTTAAAAAAATACAGTGACGTTATTTACATATATAATTTCAAAGTTGATATATTTCATATTCGTTAAGAGTGCATTGATGTTTGTTTTATGTAGCTAAGTATAGCTAAATAAGTAAAAGTAATTATATATTTCAAATTACCTAAACTTGTTGGGAAATCTTTACTAAACGTGAAATAGCCAGTAAAGTCACATTAATATATTTTTTTCTTAACATATGATCCCAATGTCATACACATAGGATAGGCTGATACAGACCCTGCAATAAATAAATTTTTGTTGTTTGCTTCACATTATTTTTTCTTACTGTATTAACAAATATATTTTGTGATTTGAATAGAAAATTCTAAATTTTTCGATGGTTGTAAAGTAATCAGTTAAGGTACATACCACTGGGTTGGACGTTGTGAAACTCCATATCATGCTTCTTAGTCCTACTTGACGTCCAGAACAAAAAAGACGTATAATGAGTATGATCTTTGTTTTGAATCTTAAGTACGTCAGCACTCTATTTACAATAAAACAGCTTCTAGTGGGGATCTGATGATCGTATGAAAGTTAGGTAGATTATTGAAGAAGGGTATCGGACTGCTGCCAACAGATCGTGTTAGCCTATGTGGATCACTTGTCAACGAGTTAGTGCAAACTGTACGATTACGTACTAGATTGAATTGATGATTACGTATGATTACATATTAGAAGTCCAATCAATTTACTAGAATAAGAACATTTTTGGTCGATTGTTACAGTTTATCGCTTAATGTAATTGTTTATAATTTTTTTATTGTGGGTCTACCAAAGTGACTCTACTCTACCTGATATAAAGGCATGAATAGGATCGAAGAGTAGTGGTCGACATACTCATTGCGAGTGGAGACAATTCAGTATGACAACCCACTATGGTGGTATAGTGAGATGCTTTTACACTCCTGGCTTAGTGGACCTAGGGTCGTAGTGGGAGGGAAACATGTGTGCTGGTAGTGAGTTCCAGGTTACTTGTCAAAGCTACATATAATGTCCGTTAATACATATTTAAATCAATTTTATTCTTCATTGTTTGTGTATAATACTGCTTGTTCTAGCACAACCCAGCAAGAAAACTTCTGAACCATAGACAGAAGACCACTTCATAAACTTTACCCATCTTTAGTGTTACCAACTAATAAATTAAACTTATTTTCTTACTCTTATTTGTACAATTAATTTTAAGTTATTTAATTTTTACCAAATTATTTTCTCATTATTGTACAATATTTTTTTTATGTCGTTTCATTTTCCACATTTTGTTTTTTTTTTCTTTTATATTAAACTTAACATTTTGGAATTCTCAGCAGTTAGAAGAAGTGCGTCAGGTTGGTTCATATAAGAAAGGTACTATGATGGCCGGGAAGAATGTGGCTGATATTGTAGTTATTATGAAGACACTGCCTACCAAGGAGGCTGTTGAAGGGCTGTCTAACAAGGTATGAACTGATACGGATATATGTAAAACAAAAAAGTCCATCAATCTAGTTTTCATAGCACAAGCTCTGCTCATTTTAAAACTAGAAGACGCTGTATGTGAGATGTCCACAATATTAACTGCCTCGGTGGCGCAGCGGTAGTGAATGCGACTGCTGTGCTTGAGATCTCGGGTTCGAATCCTGGGTCGGACCAAATATTTGTTTCGAAGTTTGGGTGTTTTCTATGTGTAATATGTATGTATTTACAAAAAAAAAGTATATAAGTATTTTATCAGTCAGTCTAGTTATCATAGCAAAAGCTCTGCTTAGTTTGAAACTAGATGACATTGTGTGTCAAATGTCCGAAATATTTATTTATTTGGGAAATTTATATTTTCTCAGCTTTCACTGGTAATATTCTAGTGACACAGACTTGGTTAAGTAAATACCAGTTTTATTTTTGTGATAAATCAATTAAGGCTGTACTTCTATTGCATTGTGTGAGTGTTCACCTATTTGCAGAAACTTTCGGACGATTCTGCAGGTTCAGTATAGCAGTTTTTTGAAAGAGTATGTAGGTATTGGGTTTCAGATCAAGGAGTTTTAAGCTGTGGTGTATGTGTTTCGGAATTACATCAGTGGTGGACAATACTATTGGGACAATGTAAACCTTTTGTTTATTATTATTTATTATTAGTATAACTTTTTTTTCGGACATCTAACAACACTATCTAGTCCCAAACTAAGCAGAGCTACTGTAGGTACTAGACAACTAGATATTTCATTTATTTATTTACATGTTACACGGTGTTTACAACTTGTGGAGCAGTTTATTACGCATACTAAATAGTTAAAACAATGTTTTTGTTCAGCTGGTACTTAAAATAGAAAGTCCTGTGCTATAAGTACCAGACATAAATACATACATATACTTTTTTTTTGTAAATACATGTTATACATAGAAAATATCCAAAATAAATAAATTCCACTTATTTTTAAAGTTTAGAATCCAGGTAAAGTGTGTTAACAAAAAATTTAAAAAAAAGTACTGCACTGATGGTCTAGCCGTTAATATGCGTCTGCTGATTATGAAGTCTCGGGTTCGATCTCGGGTCAGGCCTGAAAAGTGTTATTGAGTTGGTAATAGAACTGCTTAATAACAGCCTGTAGTTCGGGAGTTGGGGCTTTAACCCCTGTGCCTCGGAGAGCACGTAAAGTCGGGCTTATACTCTCCCCGGTCGTGTCGCATAACCACCCCACTGTCATGTCCACTGCCCACACGTCCAGATAACTACACACTATGATATCCCCTAAGCAGTTGTTTGGTTTAGTTCGTCTGTGTATGTTAAAAAAGTCTAAATAATTCTGAACTCATTGAGGTAACATTTTGACACAATATACAACCCGCTTGACAGATTTCATTGTCTATTTCTGACGTCAATTTTATTCCACATTTCTCAACCACAGTGTGCCACAGCGTGGCAGGTTACAGCTAATGAATTAAATATCACTTTATAGGTCAACGAGGAACTAAACAAACTGATGCGGGCTGATGGTGGTGGTACCGTGGTGGCTGCATGCCACGAGCGAGGGTTCACTGTAACAGCATCCTCCGCAGCCGTCAGGGTGTTGGTCACCACTTTACATCAGAACTTGAGGAAGCTAGAGCCTGAGGTATGAATCACAAGAAGCTAGGGATACATGCTTAATAATTAGATTGCTAACAAGCTTTTTTCATAGTCTTTCATCAAACGAGTGAGGTCAACTGACTAACCCCCTCTCTTCCACCTATTCTGTGCGGAGTATCAACGACCAACTCGTTTAGCCATCTTTATTATTAGTTGACATGTCTACTCCTTGCACCACATGCAATAAAGAAACCCTTTTTTCATCATAAACTGGGTAAAGTTTAAAAACTAAGATATAATATATACGTAGTTCTTTTATACAGAGGCACTTATTCGCTATGAAATTATTTAAAAAGGTTACGATACTTTCGATTGCCCAACGTTTCGAACGAGTTACACCGCTCGCGGTCACTGGTAGGCGAATGTGAGTTTAGCGGCACCTTCGGAATACGCGAGGTGTAACTACCCGCACTTGTTGCGTTGTTTGTTTGTTGTTATATAATTTAATGTATTCTTGTTGGTTTAACAGGTTCATTTGGACTACAAAGTCATCAGTAGCCACTTAGCAGCTATCCGTCACAGTCGCTGGTTCGAGGAGAACGCACATCATTCGTCTATTAAGGTATACAATAATCTTAATGTGTATATTTTATAAAAAAACTAGCTGACCCGAGTTAGGCTGTGAACGAGGGCGACAGGGTTTTTAATAAGACAAGTGTTCGGCTTGAAGAGCGGACTGAGACTAACTTTATTTATAAAACTATTTCTTAAAGTTATTACAATATTCTTATTAATATGTGTTGGAGACAAAGAGCTATTTGTTCTAATGCTTAGTCTGCGGCTTATCATCTAAATGGTGGTTCATGACGGATGCCAAGATTAACTTTATTTGTAAAACAATGAATGCAGTATTCTTATTATGCGTTGGAGACAAGGAGCTAGTTGTTCTATTGTTTCCAGGGCGTCTGCGGCTCTTCAGCTAAATGGTCGTTCATGACTGATGCCATTGTAGGGCGCCACGTCTATGACGACATAACTCCCGGCAAACGTTGTTTTGCCATATAAATTATTTCTAGGTAATTTGAGCGGAATGAAATATGATTAAATTACTAAAATGGCTATTAAAAAATAGTGGTTGGTGATAAAAGGGTAAAACTTTAAGGTTGTATGTATTTTTTAATGCCACATTATAGAAAAATAAAAACAAAGAAAATTTGTCCAGAAATTAAAAAAAAAAATGTTAAGCCTGAACAACCCTTATCACTTAGGGGTATGAAAAATAGATAGTAGCCGATTCTCAGACCTACTGAATATGCATATTAAATTTGGTAGAAATCGGTAAAGCCGAAGCCACCATGTTAGTTACTCCTCCGTTTCGGAGGAGTAAGGTAACTAACATGGTGACATCAGAATTTTATATATAAGATAATAACCAATTGAGACTTTTCAAAAGGCCAACCTGAACATTTTTTTTTTTTTTTTAATAATTAATAAGCATAATTTCATTTTATATTTAACATTGTTTATGGACTAAATAAAAGACACCTCTCTGGTTTGTTTTGTCATTTCCTCCTAGAGGGAGTCTTAGGAAATGTCGGCGCCTTCTAGCTGTAAAGTTCGGTTTGAAAAAAACTAAAGACTTACAAAATAAATTCATTATTTCATTAAACTCAAACTTTGTCATAAAATGCAATCCACTTCAAACATAGTTTTAATTTAATTTTTGCGTCACCATTATTCGTCATTTCTTATCAATAAAGCCATAATGTGCCACAGCGTGGCATGACAGGTGTACAATGAAATATAATTGTTACATTATTGATTAGCTAGTTGATCAAGTGGTTAGTGATTTTGATTCTTGAGTCACAAGATCCATCACCCATGACCCAAATAAAGCCATCACCAACTTACCACACAATTATTTGTGTGATCTGTTGGTGAAGGTCAGCAACTGGTTAGTACCTGCTTGCCATTTAACAGAACCACTAAATTCACGTTTAAAAACTATTGGGGTGGGAGTAGTAGAGTCAAAAATACATTACGATCAATTCTTAAACTTACTGTTCGGTAATTTATGGAAGGTGCTTCGTGTAATGGGGCTATTGACTCGTCACGTTTGACATCGCGTCCAGGCGGTCGCCAGTACAGTATATACAGTCGGTTGGCACACTGCTTTATCTCGTCAGTAGCAAGCGATATTTAATTTGTCTCTTCTCGCGTTTCGGTGGCCCGTATCAGACTAACAAAGCCATTACATCGTAATTGGTGGTTGTGTATGGAGTGGATACGAGTAGTTCACTTTGGAATGCTCGAGTGAGGTAGGTTTCTGGTAATTCACCAGGGCCCAACCGTCGTGTACTCGCCTTTCCACACACTTACATTCAGATAGCACCAACACTTTACAATCGTCGGTCTTTAACGAGAATGATCAGGTGATATATTATAACCTAATACACTATATATACCGAGTGAAACACAACGTCGGGTACCAACGTTTACCTACCAATTTTCTGGTTAACCCCACACTGTTTTAGATATAGTAATAGGGAAATTGCATGATTTTTTTAATTTTTAAAGCGTTCCTACTAGGTATTATATTATAATACCAAAAATAAATACAACACATCCAAAGTATAAGCCAACAAACTAAAAAAAATTAAATCACTATAGTTTTCGGACGATTTTAACGCGGCCATTTTGGCGCGGTTATTCCGTGACGGCGGACTACACTCATGTCAACAACGAAGTATTTGGTTCACAAATACACCGAATTGTTTTCTCTAATCAACTCATTATCATGGAAAAGTAAACACATATAATTCAAATTAAATAATATAATAGTTGTGAAGATCATTTTAACATAAGTAAGGATATTAAAAAAGTGATAAAATACATACAATAATATTTTTTATTAGGTTAACTGCACATACTGTTTTGTTTACAAAATTCGAAGGAATTATAACCTCCTTTACGAAAAGTTTCGAGGGTAAATTGAGGTCAAAGTTTGTTCCACCAATAGCGTTGCGTTTTAGAAATTTACGAGGGAATTATAAAAAATACACTATTTGATTATTACCTAAAGTTCACTAATAAATAGTAATGAATTTCAAAAATAATTACATAGATATGTTTTTGAAGTGAAACTTCTTTATCGGGGTTGGAAAAAAATTTAGTGTAACATTTTTTCGTTACGCGTCACATTTTTTCGTTACGCGCCATCTTTTTCTTATCCCTACCACGCGTGATTCGAAGTATACTTTCTCCAGCGGAGTAGGGATTGGTAAATGTCTCCAATGTATTTTGCGGCCCGTTTTGATTAGTTACATTTTTGAAATCCAGGTGGCGATTGCATCGACTTCGGCCGGGTTTAAATTATTTTTTTGAAAAATAACGTCATAAAGAAGTTTCACTTCTTACGAGTGTACGCTAGTACACGCACACATTTTTTTAGTAGGAAAGTTTACAAATAAAAATATTTTGCCCATTTTGAAGTTTCGTGCCTAATTATCTGTGGTTATAATATTCACCAGGTATTGATCCGTCTGCTGCGTGACATGTGTTCGCGTCACTCGGGACTCGAACCGCTGACACCTTGGATGATTGATCTACTAGCACACCATTGCATCATGAACAACCCAGCACGTCAGGCGCTCCCAATTAACGTTGCTTTTAGGTGAGTTACTTTCTTGGGTTAGGAGATTTAGGTGGGTTTTGGATTGCAGTATTTGGTATGCAAGAGTGAAAGTTTTCGTGGTAAGTGTGTCTTACACTGCCACGATGACGTCATTCTTTTACGTCCCAAGCGGGTCGTAAAAAGCATCTCATTAGGTCGCCATAGTGTGGGTCATCATACTGCATTGTCACAATGAGTATGGTGACCTCAACTCTTGAATTCTAATCATGCTTTCCATAAGGCAGGGAAAAGCCACTTTGACAGTCTCTTAAAATGAATTCCGCACTCCAAAAAAGGAGAATCTTCAAACTGTGATTTTTTTTTCTGCACAGACGCGCCTTATCGTTGCTGGCGGGTGGGTTGTTCTTGCCCGGCTGTGCGGGGCTGGCAGATCCTTGCGAGGCGGCTCACGCGCGAGCACACACAGCTCTGGACCTGGCTGTACTGGACTTGGCTGCAGCTACTGCACAGACGTAAGTTAATTTTAAACTGGCTTAGAGATTCTGGCTGCTGATACAAGTCGTGGGTTCAATTCCTACACAGGGCAATCAATTGACTGTATAAATATAGTTGTGTCGCGGTCATATTACTGCTTCCAACGAAACACGATAGCACAGATGCTATCGCTTTAGGTTGATATTCTGTGAGAGGGGAGCACTGTCCCGGTCGAGCCGACCCGTTCGTGCTGAAATCAATATGGCTCTACTACCTATTAACAACTTATGCATTTTTCTTCAACAGTCTGCTCCGTGTGGTGGCTCGCGGCGGTCACCGCTACGTGCTAGGGCTGCAGGCCTTCGAAGGAGGCAAGGACATCTCCACGGAGATCACCGTATGGGATGGAGTGGTCGTGTCTCCACTCGCACCAGCCTACACTGAAACCCCAGAGCCTATGGACACTGACGACAAAGGTTCGTTGGTACACGCTCAGACTTTATGGAGATCATCCATATCACATCAAAATACGTCCACTGCTGAACATAGGACAAAAATTTTGTTGATGCCCATGTCACACCCACTCCAATGAAAATTGAAGAATCTACCCTCGAAGTAGTTGACGACTACGTGTACCTAGGGCTCACTTTACGGAGATATGAGGTTCGAATTACAGTTCAACCTGGTTTGTGTCATCATCAATCATGAACAACCTTTTACAATCCACTGCTGGACATAGGCCTCTCCTTAGCATGGAGGTTTTGGCCTACTATACCACGCTGGTCAGACTGGTTGGAATGGGGTTTGTTCCAAGTTTTTCTTCTCTTTGTAATGATGTTGTCTTGTATACTTTGTTCCTTTAGTCACCTTTTACGACACCCACAGGGCAGGGCAGGGTAGAAAGGGCGGACGACTGCATGGATGGCATAATGGTTAAAAAGGTTGTGGGTTCAAACCCCACACGGGACTGAACGGTCCACAAAATGTTCTAAGTCTAAGTGTTCTTTGTGTCCGTTTCATGTATGTTTGTAAAGTCCCCTGCCTGATACAGTATGTTATCAAATCGACCATATTAAAAAAAAAACGCAAGAAAACACCTTTGCAACTCTGGTCTTACAGGAGTTCATAGGCGGCGGTGGTAGCTTGCCTTCAGATTATCCATCTGGTCGTTTATACTCATAATTTCATTTGTTTTCTGTAACTAACTTATGGTTTGGTTCTTTCAGAAGACGATGTCCAAGATGGCGTTGCTGCTTAATATAAGAATTTAATATAATAAAGACCAAATAATATAAAAATCTGTTTTCTTTCCGCAACTCCCCATTCTCCCCCACTTACCTTGATTCCGACCTTTGTTTCTTGTCCCCAAATCACTAGTAGTGACGTCAGAATTTGACGTATTGTAAAATTTTTGAAGTCAATTTCTATAGGTAAGTCATCATATTCACGTGATGTGTTAACGCTTGAACCAGCTGTGAATGTATATACGAGTATATATATATATATATACACGGGTGCGCACAGACAGTACACATAACACAAGTCCACAAATTTAAGTTGAGATCAAGCAATTTGAATGTGGGCCAAGAATTCGTTAACATTTGAATCTAACGTCCCGCGCAAACATGTTATGAGAGTTCTTGGGACCGATGCTACTGGAATTTGCTGGCTATAATCGTAACACATGATTTCTACAAGATGGAGCCACTTGTCACATATCCAATGCGTCCTTGCCGGTGGTTAAGGACATATTGCCGGAAAAGCTGATTTCCACACGAGGCGACATTCCTTTGCCACTCAGAAGTCCAGATCTATCCCCAGTAGACTTCTTTTATGGGGTTATTTGAAGAATCGTGTCTACATCAAATGATATACGTCAACTAATAGAAAAAACCAACAAATTAATGTTCTTGTAAATAAACAGTTTCTGTAATATATCTAATTGTTTTTTTATATGACTCAAATTTTAGCTAATTCGTGGCCCACCTTATAGTTTTAAGTCTTCGCTTCTGTTGGCAGTCTTCATAACAGCTTGGTGTTTTCTTTTACTTTTTCATCCCATGGCCTACATTTCCCAATTCTCCACCTCCACAAAGTAAATACAAAGCGCAGGCGCATTGAAGTCATACTATGACATAACGCAAACGAGCTGTAAAAACTAACGCCATCTAGTAAAGTTAAGCCGAACTATATCCACAAAAGAACACATTTACGAACATTTATCAACTGTGATCTTCATAGCTTAGTCTAAGTACTTTGTGAAATCAGAATATGTCTTATTTTGTATGCTAAAAATACTTCTAACGTCATCTAGGCAAAACTTGCAAATAACAAAAAAAAAACTGAAAACACAATTTATTGTATGATTTTAAAAGTTTATTAAACTAATCAGGGCCATACAATACTCTCTATCCAGGGCACATAGTATTCCACTTTGGTGTACATTCCTGTGTTACCGACGAATCCGCATGGTCTGCCGTAGGAAGTCACTCCTATTATATTATAAATACAAGACCCATATTTGGAAGTAATTTGTAAGGGACCGCCGCTGTCACCCTGTAAAAAAAAGTAAAATTAAGCTCAGAACTATCCAATGTAGTATACCAAATCTTTTCCAAGGATAAGCTTATGTCCTGCAGTAGACTACCAAAGACAATTAAACACAAGTCTATCAGTGTTACCACTTAAAAAAATTGTTCCATTCGAATTCCACATACAGTACAAAGAAAAATATACAACAGTGCCATCTAGGAAAGGAACGACTGTCGTGTCCCTCCAACACAAAGGGACGATCCTCCGATCAGGATAGAGGTGATCATGACTGGTGGGCCACGGTCCAACAGTTGATGTTGGGATGTTGTACATATGCTAATTACAATGAGAATCTCTATTTCGTGATACAGGATTAGTAGTTGCTTCGCAGTTCATTATACTCCGTAGTTCGATGTATCTTCGCTAGATGGCACTGTACTTATTTTTGTTGGTGCTGCATGTGCCCCAAATCATCGTGGTAGTAAAATACTGGTTACCTCACAAGTGTCAATGACTTTATTGTTCTTGTTTCCGTAGCAGGATTGAGAAGCATGGTTGTATCCGTTCACTAGGTGTCTATGAGGTGGATACGCCGCAGAACACTCTTCAACTGAGAACTGTTCTAAGTCTACCTGAAAATTATGATATAAAAGATGTTAGGAATATCAATTAATAGGCGGAGCATTATTTTTGAATAGCCGTATCGATCGAGTTGATTGTTGATTGTTGTTGATTGTAGTAACACAAAAAAAAACGATTTTAAGCAATTTTTGATTGCTTTTCCATTCCGTCTCTGTAACAGGAAAACACTTAGCTCCTGAGTCACAGGAACACCCAGCTTGGGAGTAAGGGTTACTCTATTTGTTACTTTTACCTCAAACCTTGTATATTTTTAATTCTAGGGAAACTGCTAAAGGTTATATATAACAATAAGGATTATTATTTTCCCTGAATGAGGTTACCACACCTCAAATCTTTCTTGCCCCTAATTTAATGGGAACTGTCCCAAAGGAAGCAAAAGAGCCACGCTGATTTCAGCATGAACGGGCCAGCTCGACAGTGGCAGTACTATCCTCTCACAGAAGACCAATCTAAAACGACAGCATAAGTGCTGTCGTGTTTTGTTAGTGAGTACGATACCGGTGGCCTCTTGGTACAGGAGTGATAGTTATCGTGGTAATTGTATAAACCTTACACTGCCACGATGACTGTCATGCCTTTTACGTCCCCAAACGGGGCGTGAAAAAGCATCTTACTAACTCTCATATGTCCTGTATCCTGCATTGTCTGCATTCACTGTGAGTATGGTGACCATAACTCTTGAATTCTGTTCATATTTCCATTAGGCAGAGTAGAGTCACTTTGGTAAGTTTTGACTGATTGACACAAGAAGAAAGAGCCTAACCGTTTCGTACGAGTGCGAATGTCTACCACTCTAAAACATTGGTTTCCAAGGCCAGCATGTTTTTTCCTGTAGAGAAAGCGAGAAAGTGGGACCAGTTGAAGGTGCTCGTCAGAACACTCCATGATAAAGGCGATAGAGGACTGCCAAAGAGGTGACATCTCTTTCACAGTAAGTAAGTATTTAATATTCTATACATACCACTTGTAAGGTGTCCGCGAGAGACTGCCGATGTCCCAAGGTCCCCCATCCTGTAGCGGTGGCAAGTATTTCATTACCACCGCCCGTATTCAGACAAGCTGGTAAAACATCTTTATTGAATTGGATCCTGAAAAATCTTATTTATTACAAATGACTGCCTCGGTAGCAAAGCGGTAGTGAATGCGACTGTTGTGCTTGAGATCTCGGGTTCGATTCTCGGGTCGGACCAAATGTGATCTGCAAGTATTTGTTTCGAAGTTTGGGTGTTTTCTATGTCTAATATGTATGTATTTACAAAAAAAAGGTATATAAGTATTCTATCAGTCCGTCTAGTTATCATAGCACAAGGTCTGCTTAGTTTGAAACTAGACGACGTTGTGTGACAAATGTCCGAAATATTTGTTATTTATTATTATTATGTATAGTGTCATTAATTAACCCATCATCAAAACCATTGTTGGTAGAAATCTCGTCGTGTTATATATAGAAAACTTCCAAAGCTCCGAGACACTTTTCCTGTCACCTATTCTATTTTTAGTAGCATCGATATTGTAGTCTGGTGACGGATTATGTATACGAAGTATTACCATTTCTACTCACTGACAGTTCTATGTCTGGGTGTAGTTCATCTTCAATAGGTACCTGGAAATCGAGCTTTACTCAGTATTATTGTGTAATACTCGATTGGCAATTTATTGACTTATTTTGTTCCCATCCCTAATCTTGTCATAGAGATAAGTGTCAAAAACGAAAACGGGCCTGTTATACAAGCATTTCATTGCTTGAAAACATGAATAAAACAACGTTTTCTAAAAATGAAAGGTAGCTAGCTAGATAAATTTAATTAAAATCGTTGCAGCCGTTTTCGAGATTCAGAGTGTACATATACAAGAATTGCTCGTTGAAAAGTCTTATAGATAGATGAATTTAAAAACAGATACGAGTATAAGTGTGTCTATTAGCAGTCTAGTGAATTTGTGACCAGACTACCGTACAAATTGTGTAAAATTATCATTATTTAACACTAGCTGCACCCACGACTTCATCCACGTGGATTTTCTTTATAATTCTAAAATTCTAAAATGTAAGTAGCCTAAGTTTTTTCTTAAAACATCAGCTATCTGCCAGTGAAAGTTCTGTCGAAATCGTTCCAGCCGTTCCAGAGATTAGCCGAAACAGACAGACAGACATACAGACAAAAATTGTAATAAATGTTATTTTGTTGTATATATCGTATGTATATTCATATACATGTTGTAGTAAGCGGTTATTTCATTATTACAAACAGACACTCCAATTTTATTTATATATATATATATATATATAGATATAGTTACGTTCTATCAACTTCCAACAATGCGATGTCATTGTACTTGCTCGGAGGTTTATACTCCGGATGTCCGATGGCTCTCTTTACATTATATCTCTGCCACGTATCGAGAGGGTCTGAGCGCTTCAAGATACCCAACGCCGCATATTTTACTGAACCTCTGTGAAATAAAAGCAGTGTACTGAATAAATCATGGAAGAATTACAATTTCTGCACATATGAGAGGGCTCGAACAGAGTTATAGAGTCGTATAATAGCTATTACTGGAGATGTAAACTCTATTCCTCAACTCAAATTCTAGAGGTGCACAACCTGCACAAACGTGGCTCTTGAGTTGAGTGTGTCCATAAGTGGCTAGTTAGTTTTGTGGAGGGACGGGTAACGTATGTCCCTCCGACACAAAGGAAGGATCCTCCGACCAGGCGAGGTGATCATGCCTGGTAAGCCAGGGCCCAACGATTGACGTTGGGATGTTGTATATATGCTAATTGCCACGCGAATCTCTATATCGCGATACGCGATCGGATTAGTAGTTGCATTGTAGTTCATTAAATTCATACGTTTCGGTCATACTTCATAGTTCAATGTATCTCCGCTAGATGGCGCTGTTGTATATTTTTCTTTGTGCTATAATGTGAAAGACGTCACAGTTTTTTTTTTTCTTTAAAAGACAACGCCCGCGCTAAGAATAAATCCTGTATCGGGACTTTACAAACATACAAGATACGCACGCAAAGAACACCCAGACTCAGAACAACAATTTGTGATTCACACAAAGTGTTGACAAAGTGTTGTCCTATGTGAAATTTGAACCCACAATACTCAGCGTAGTAGAGAGCGGCTTGGCGACCGCTTAAACCAGGCAAATCTGTTAGCTATCATCTGTTAAATCACCAGTGACTTGAACACAAACTAATCAAGAGATTTCAGGCAAGTCATGCTGTGGCTGTTATCTTTGTCTTTCATAGAACACAGTTTCAAATCTGATTAGTAATCTGATTATGTTTATAATTAGATATTAGATTCGAAGGCTATAAATAGACTAAAGCGTCCACAAATCTTGTTGTAACTGTGGACAGCGGTAATTTGTACCGGGTAGTGGTCAGCATACTCATCGCGAATGCAGACAATGCAATATGGTGACTCACACAATAGCAACTTAGTGAGATGCTTTGCCCCGCTTAAAGGTCCTGAGATCATAGTGGGAGGGAAACACGTGATTTCTGTTATCAAGAAAGAAAGAAGATCACGCTGGTTTCAGCATGAACGGGCCGGTTCAACTGGTAGTACTGACCTTTCACAGAAGACTAACCTAAAGCGGCAACATCCGTGCTGTCGTGTTTCGTTAGTGAGTGCGAGACCGGAGGCGCATTGATGCACGGTTGACAGTTATCGACCACGGTGTCACGGCCACGAGGGCTGTCATGTTTTTTACGTCCTCAAGCGGGGTGTGCAAAAGCATCTCACTATTCATCACATAGTGTAGATCACCATGCTATATTGTCTGCATTTGCAATGAGTATGGTGACATCAAGATTCTATTCATATTTGCCATCAGGTGGAGAACTTTAGAAGGCTCCTAATATAAAAAACACTGTGGACAGCGGTAATTTGACTCGTACCGAGTGGTGGTAACCATACTCATCACGAATGCAGACAATGCAGTATGGTGACCCACACAAAGGTAGTCTGGTGAGATGCTTTGCCTCGACTTAAGGTCCCGGGATCATAGTGGGAGGGAAAGACGTTATTTCTATTATCAAAAAAATTGTTTTTCTCACAAATAACTTAATAAATAATTAAGTTACAGAATGAGTTATTTAAGCAGTAATTTATTCATAAGTAGTTGTAATATCCTTACACTGATTTGCTGAATAGGCAGTGGGCAGCGGTCAGAATAAATTTATCACTGATGACGGAACCACCGCACAGCCACTGCGCTGTTGCCATACTATCTCCAAACCCTAATAAGGCCTGAAAAAGTTTTTAATATTTTAAAAGTTAAAATTAATATTTGTGCCGCGTCTGCGTGTAATTTAATAGTAAATGACATCGTGCTGATATATGAAGATTGCTGATGTTGTACATGCAGCAATACTTATTAAGTACACCAAATTGCTGATGCATCAATGACGATCAATCAATTTTTATTATCTATTAGTAAATTTAAGAAATTTATTAAACTGAGGTTGTCCAAAAAGGCTTATTACTCAGTTACAGACTATGTCACAGATTTAGATGTTTGGAAATGAATTGCTATTTTTTTAAGACCTATGATTGTTAATATAACTGCTGTTTTTTTTTTTTTTTTTTTTTTTTATACCACGACGGTGGCAAACAAGCATACGGCCCGCCTGATGGTAAGCGGTTACCGCAGCCTATGAACGCCTGCGGCACCAGGGGCATCACGTGCGCGTTGCCGACCCTTCAAAAACCTATTTACCCCCTTCTTGAAGAGCCCCATACTGTAGTTTCCAGGGAAAACCTCGGCAGGGAGCTCATTCCATAACGGGATTGTTCGCGGGAGAAAATTTCTCTGAAACCGCACTGTGCGCGACCATTTAGGTTCCAATGTATGTGGATGAGCTCCCTGACGATGGCGAGCGGTGCGATGGTAGAAAGTGGCTGTGGGCATCATATCAAACAATTCTTCAGAACACAGCCCATTGTAGAGACGATAGAGCACACACAAGGAGGCAAAGTTTCTCCTAAGACTTAGTGGCTCGATACCGTCTGTGAGATCAGGATCGTCGACTATTCTCACAGCACGTCTCTGAACTGAATCGAAAGGCTCAAGCTGGTACTTCGGTGCTCCCGCCCAGAGATGACAGCAATACTCCATGTGAGGTCGAACTTGTGTTTTGTAAAGTAGTAGCCTTTGTGCCGGTGTGAAGTATCGCTTCGCTCTATTCAGAACACCAAGTTTTTTTGATGCCAGCTTGACCTTCTCTTCCAAGTGAGCTCGAAATTGGACGTCACTGGAGATGTCGACACCGAGGATTCCAATACTCTGTGAGATGGTAAGGGGTGTATTCTGGAATTGTGGAACCACAGTGAACGGGGTTTTCTTAGCGGTAAACGCACAGACTTGTGTCTTAGAGGGGTTAAATTGGACCAGGTTATCCCGACCCCAATCGGAGACTCTGTGTAAGGTGCTCTCGATTTGAGACACAAGTCGTTCCCGACTTTCTACTACAACGGTACGAGGGATGTTAGCTCGGCCCGTGTAATACACATCTCCAGTACTGTCGTCCGCATAACAATGGATACCATCCGTGGACAGCATATCATTGATATGCAGCAAGAACAGCGTTGGAGATAGCACGGAGCCTTGCGGGACACCAGCGTTTATGTCCATGCTTTCGGAACAGCTACCATCGACGACGGCTTTTATGCGTCTGCCGGACAAAAAGCTAGCCACCCACTTGCACAAACCCTCGGGCAGGCCGTAGGATGGTAACTTCGATAGAAGACCCCTGTGCCAGACCCGATCGAACGCCTTTGCTATATCCAGGCTAACTGCCAAAGCCTCACCCTGACTCTCAATGGCTGAAGCCCACCGGTGAGTGAGATACACTAGAAGATCACCAGTCGAGCGACCGTGGCGGAAACCATACTGGCGGTCGCTGATCAAATCGTGCTCCTCTAGGTAACTGAGGAGCCGTGTGTTGATTACACGCTCCATCACCTTAGAGAGAAGGGAAGTTATAGCTATAGGCCTGTAATTCGATGGGTCCGATCTATCACCCTTTTTTGGCACTGGATGCACATGGGCAGTCTTCCACGAAGATGGCACTTGCCTTTTGCGGTAGGAAAGCGCGAAAAGTCGCGTTAGTACAGGGCACAACTCAGGAGCACACTGCTTGAGCACCACTGCAGGTATGCCGTCTGGCCCACTCGACTTATGAACGTCTAGACAGTTTAGTTCCCGCCGCACTTCTCTTTGCGAAATGTGTATTTCCGGCAAAGAGTGTTGGCACGGCGGGTTAGTAGGCGGTACCGCACTTCCATCCTCGTTCATGGTCGAGTTTGAGGCAAAGAGTTGCCCAAGTAGGTCGGCTTTCTCTTTGGCACTGTGGGCCAAGTTACCATCGGCATTTCGCAATAGTGGTAAAACGACTGGCAAAAGTTTCCCTCGGCCGCCTTAGCAAGAGACCAAAAGGCACGACTCCCAGAGGGGTAGCCCGTAAGTCGCTCACCAATCCTGCCGATGAAATCGAATTTGGCTCTGGCAATTGTCTTTTGGCAGGATCTCGAGGCAGCATTTAGTTTGCGTCTCACATCAGAGATGTTTGGATCCTTATTAGCACGGGCCGTGGTCCAAGCCCTGTAGGCAGTCTGTTTGACTAGTCTGGCTTCCTTGCAGAGCCGGTTAAACCACGGTCGCTTTTGTTTTCCCGCAGCTACTGATGAGTTAGGGATAAAATACTCCATACCCACCAGGATCGTCTCAGTGACAGCGGCTGCGCAGGGGTCGGGGTCTTCTGACGCGAAACAAAGCTGCCTCCACGGGTACGATGCGTAGAATTCACGCAATCCATCCCAGTCTGCTGATTTATATTGCCACATGCGGCGCAAATCGGCTGGGCGAGGTGGAATATGCTGCGCGCATGGGACTACGGTCCAGACGAGGCAGTGGTCGGATGAGCCGAGAGGTGCGTCCACTGTGATAGTGTAGTCGTCCGGACGCGTCGTCAGCAGAAGGTCCAGCAAAGAGTGCGCATGGCTCTCAATATCAGGTATTCTTGTTGGGGCATGTACCAGTTGTGAGAGGCCATGGGCCAGAGCAAATTCATGAATAGACCTTCCCGCAAAGTCGGTGGATCGAGAGTTTAGCCACTCATAGTGGTGGGCATTAAAGTCTCCTAAAATCACCAACTCAGCACGGGGGTACTGCTCAAGAACTTTGTCAGTCGTCACTTGCAGGTGCTCAAAGAGTGCTCTAGTCTCCCTGTCGCCGCTATGAGACCTGTATAGGCACGCATAGATTCGAGTCTGACCTCCGTAGTCTACGCGCACCCACATTACTGACAGGTCCCTGTCTTCATAAAAATGAAGACGGCGACAGCAGATATCCTCCCGGACGTACATGCATACACCGGCACGTCTCAGGAATTTGTGTTCGAGTTTGTAGCCGGGGTAGTGTAGGTATGATGTATCGGCCGGGCAGGATATCTGTGTCTCCGTAAGAAATAAGAGGGTCGGCTGCGCAATCTCCAGATGAAGGTGGACTGCGTTCAGGTTGGAGTGAAGTCCTCTGATATTGCAGAAGTCCATATACGTGGAAGAGGATGCCGCTGTAGATACTCTTTTTCTACTTTTCTTTGTCATTTTTTTTTGGGGGGGTTCAATTGGTTTGTGAGGATTTACTGTGTTGACAGCTAAGGGGGCAATGGGGCGGTGCCAATCCGCACATGGCTGATGCGGGTAGTGCGATTTGTCGGCGCGGCGTACGAAAGGGCCCCCGCTCCCCTCCTGCAGCAGCAACCGGGTTCCACTCCGGTCTCCTCCTCCGGCACGACTACTACTGCAGGGATTTTTCGCAGGCTGGCGGTTCGGCCTCCCAGGGTGGAGGTTGTAGTGATCCCTGGGTTCGGGAACCCATCTATCCTGCGGGCGGCCAGCGGACAACCGTTTCAGCGGGTCTTCCTGACCGCCGCGCCCACATCCCGCGCCCACACGAGCCAGTAGCAGTATTATAAGCACCACTGGTCCCCCGTTGTCAAAACAGCGAATCCTCTAGAGCTCTGGATACCTTACTCACCACAGGAACACAGCACTGCCGAAAAACGCTGTGCTATTTGGCTGTGGTCTTCTGTAAGGCGGAGGTCCTTCCCCACTCGGGCTGCTCTAATGTTTGAGCTTTTGGCTATGCCCTACCTCTCATCGCTATGCCCTACCTCTCATATTGTTTCGCATACCTCTCGCTGTTTTAATATTTAAAAGATTTTGAGTTAAAAGAGTGGTGGTGAGTTTCTTTCCTGGGTTTTTTTCTCACCACTCTACCATGAACAATCTGCGAACCCAGCTAGCTGTAATTTTAATCGACAGATTGTTCATCTTTAATTGTTTTTTTTTATGACGTTCATAAGTGTCTTTTTGTGACCTAAATGAATAAACGAATTTGACTTTGACTTTGACGTCAATCGATGTCGCGAATAATATTTATTGCAACATTCTGTAAGAGCGATTATTCTATATTCCTACTTAGAAGTAGAATCATCGCGCATTAGGTTTAGTTTTGTAATATAATTTTAATTAATTAAATAGATTTAAAATCATTTCGGTTTTTTTCGAGCCTTCGATTGCAGCTAACGTAATTTGTAATATTAATATATTTAGAAGTAAATAAACGTGTTTCATTATAAATAAACGTATCCGATTCACGGCAGCCTTCATGATAATTCATAGATGATTTTTAAACTCCCATCGGAACGGATTTTACAACCTTTGAACCATAGCAAATGTTGGTGGACCACGGGTTTCTTGGGTGACCACGGGTTTCACGCGAGGGTGGCTAAACTTGCTAATAGACTTTAAACGCCATGTACACGATGCAATGGTTGTTTATTTATGGTATACCAACAGCATACATACGACACACTCTTAAACAAAATTTAAATAAAAAGTAATATCTGGTATGCATACCTATTACAGGTACTCACAATGTTAAACGACAACACTTAACAGTACAATATTACAAGTAAAATAGTAAGAACAAAACAAAAAAATTGTGTGTGTCAGCTCCGACACACGACTGGAGTTTACTCCTAAGTACGACTGTCAAAACAGACGCAAAAAAAGCTTATTTAACATAAATTAACTGAAAAAAGATTGATACCGTATGAAAGGGTAAATTAACAAATTAATGAAAATAACATATAGATATAGTCGCTTTGCCGCATACTCTATACACGTCTTAGTACATTCACAACCAGTGCAGCCGCACCAAAACCAGTGCAGCCGCACCACAAAACGTAACGAGGTCATTCGTTCAGTAGATTTTACTCCTCACATTTTCGTCATACCGGGCGCCTTATATCAAAACACCGATTCTTAAGGCATAAACTCCAAAAAAACGAATGAAACTAAATATTACTTAAGTCTAGATTACATTCAGTATTATAGGTTAGGCCAAGAGTTCGTTGCCCCGTCGTGGTCCACCCTCCGGCGCCTTCATCGTGGTCAATTCGGTCCTCGTACCGGTTCAGGCCCAGATGAAGTATCTGGGCCTGATCCTCGACGGGAGGTGGCTCTTCGACGAGCACTTCCGACAGCTTTCTCCAAAGCTGGTCGGCGCTGCTTCTGCCCTTGGGCGACTTTTGCCCAATCTGGGTGGAACTAGCGTGGCGACGAGACGGCTATACACGGGGGTTGTTCGGTCAATGGCGCTGTATGGAGCACCGGCGTGGGAGGCGGCTCTGACCGCCCAGAATAGGGCTCGCCTCTGGCGCCCTCAGAGGATATTGGCGGTTAGAGCCATACGCGGTTACCGCACCGTATCGACGGAAGCGGCGTGCGCCTTGGCCGGAACTCCACCGTGGGATTTGGAGGCGGAAATGCTCGCCGAAGTTTATCGGCGGACGGCTGACTTCCGGGCGGGTAGCGGCATACGGCCCCCGCCCGAAGAGATACGCGAGTGGCGAGAGGCCGCTCGTCGAGCCACGATGGCTCGTTAGTCGTCCCGGCTGGAGGCTCCACGTGCTGGCTTTGCCGCCGTGGAGGCTCTCCAGCCGGTCATCGCCGAGTGGGCAGGGCGGCAGCACGGGACCCTTTCCTTCCGACTGACGCAGGTCCTTTCCGGGCACGGTTGCTTCGGGAAGTATCTGCACTCGGTCGCCAGGAGGGAATTGAGTCCCGCCTGTCACCACTGCGACTGCAGTGAGGACTCGGCTCAACACACGCTAGCGGTTTGTTCCGCCTGGGCGGCGCAGCGTGGGGTCCTCACTGCAGTTATTGGAGGAGACCTCTCGCTACCGGCCGTCATACGCTCCATGGCCGGTAGCGACAGTTGTTTTACCGCGGTCGCAACCTTCTGCGAAGACGTAATTTCGCGGAAGGAGGCGGCGGAGAAGGCCTGGGAGGACGATATCTACTCGGACCCAATTCGCCGCCGGCGAGCCGGGCGGCGGAGGCGCGCATACCAGCGTCTCATGCCGCCTTGAGTGTGGCCGCGGGTGGACCGGATGGGTTTTCCCCTCCATCCGCTACAATGGCCAGCCACGAGGAGGCGACGTCCGCGTGTGCCGTACGTCGCCTAAAATAGAGAGTTTATCCGCAGATGGTGCCCGAGGTAGCGGGCAGGCGCTAGGAGGGATCTGGATGTCGTAATAGCAGCGGTTTCTGGATCCCTCCTATCTCAGGCGCATAGTGGCACACCGTGTGGTTTTAGTCGGTCCGATTCCGACACACCACCCCGCCGTAAACCCCGGTGGGGTGACGGCTCGAAGGGGTTTCCACACGTTAAAAAAAAAAAAAAAAGAGTTCGTTAACATTTGAATCTCACATCCCGCGCAAAGATGTTACGGGAGTTCTTGGGACCGATGCTACTGGAATTAGATTTCTTGTAAATAAACAATTTTTATAATCTATCGAATTGTCTTTCAAATGTTAACTAATTAGTGGCCCACCCTATATAAACTCTGCTTAGTTTGAGACTAGATGGCGTTGTGAGTCAGATGTCAGAAATATTTTTTATTATTATTATTATACCTTCGAAAATACCCTTTAAGACTTTTGTGAGATCGAAAGTAGATACACACTGAATTATTTCAGTTTTTCACTTTTCTTTCGAATTTGTACGTCATCTATATTTTTTATCATTAATTTCATCATGACATCTTGAAGACTAAAAGATTTCTGAATTAAAGACTAAATATTTGACATTGACAAAAATAATTGACATTTTTCGGTAGGCTGCCATCTTATCAAAAGAAAGAAAAAGAAATATTTCAGAAACTTTTATTAACGAGAGTTTTATCTTCTAACTATTCTTTAAGCTACTTTAAGTTAAGCTAAGCTAAGCTAGAGATATATAAGGTACATTAATAACTTATTCGAAGGACATATTGTCAAAGGACTCACATTACCTAAGTCCCTCTTTCAAGAGATATTGATAGTCCAAATTCACTGTGTACTGAGTATACACTGAAAAAACGAACATATAATCATTTCATAATAAAAGACGTTTATCGCTGGACATAGATCTTAAAATTGATCTGACTGATCCTGTGCTGCCCACATTCGAAAGGAAACACTAATGTGTGTTTTTTGTTTACTCTCGATAGATGGTGTCGTGTGTGAATCTCATTATAGAGATAAAAAAAAAATTCAGAAAGTTTTTGAAAGTCGAACTACTCGTTAATTAAAGTAGTTTGAAAAAACTTCTTACCATTTGAGGAAATTCTCCTCTTTTTGCATCTTGGCCTCCCACTGCGCCAGCAACGAAAAGTTGTTCGTATACGAAACATTTTTTTTCAAAGTACTCCAACTTCCGGTGCAACCCCCCTCGCTTCAAGCAGGGGTAGTTTAAGCTAATGATGTATTCAAGACATTCTGAAAATTGTTGTTAGGCTATGGTATTTCATTTAGATCCATGGTGTTACCACCCCTATTCATCCCATTGGCAAGAGGTGACTACGAAAGCAAATTACACAGGGTAACATCTCTAAAAGAAGAGAAAGAAAACTTCAAACAAATTCTGTACCAACTCATTTGAACTGCGTAGTACAGTGAGCCCAAACCTTTCTAAGGAGAGGCCTATGTCCAGCAGTGGGCTATTAAAGGTTGCTGATGGTGTTCATTAATTAGATATTACCGTGGGGCTCGTGGTTAAGAGGTAACCAAGTAGGTCATCACTGCAAAGTAACGCAATCCTAGCCAGGTCAGACTACAGTTGACTGACTTTCAGTTTGTAATTTTTTTGTGCCTCTGACAACTGACGTTGAAGAAGAAGCATTAAAATCCGAGAAGTACCTAGACATAGTAACAAATAAAAGTAGAAAATCTCTCCAACTAAGCTATTATGTACTAAGAAGGGGTTTATTTCATAATAGAGTGGAGTTTAAACCTATAACCACTTTCGCAAAACTTGAAACCTAACTACCACTAAACAAGACACTGATGCCTAGTTATTTAAAGTCGGTACTATTTTGAATGATGAAAAAGGTCGTTAGTGACCGATAAATTATTGGGCATCTCTAGCATAACGAAGCAATAATATTATCATGCAAGATCTAATAAACTTTCCTGATCTTGCTAAAGATATGCAGATTTGCAGAAATTGTCTTCTGAATGCGCCAATTTCACTCACCGCAGCTTGAGGCATTAATAACGTATTCGAAACATGTATCTTCAATGGACTCAAGTTAGCTAAATCCCTCTTTCAAGAGACATGAATAGTCGAAATTCACTTTGTGCACAAGGCACTGAAAAACGAGCATAGAATCATTTCATTCTAAACATCAAATAAAAGACGTTTATCGCTGGACATAGATCCTAAAACTCACCACAACTGATCCTGTGCTGCCCACCTTCGAAAGGAAATATGTACATATTTTTTGTCTGCTCTCGATAGATGGCGTTTTGCGTGAATTCCGATACGGAGATTTAAAAAAAAATTTGATCTTCATTGGCTTGAGAATTTGAGATTCGTAAAATGCCATTTTCTGTTTAGAGGAGTACTTGGGTAAAGAAGTCACACACTATTATATGAGATTGTCTAATTACAGTGCGCAAAGTGTAGACTTCTGATTCGTCCCTGTCGATTTTTCAGAGATGTAGGCGTGATTAGGCCGGACTAAGATCGTGGCCGCACACAAGTAATTCCTTCGTTTGTTTTTAACTGAGTGAATGAGGTACCCGGGACCTCAAACTGTAACTCAAGCAAGAGTCTTAAGTACATAGCTGCTTTTTTAATCCTGCCCTTAACACTGCAATCATAATCGTCATCATTATCACGAACAACATTTAATAGACCACTGCTAGGTATAGACCTCTCCTTAGAAATGGGATTTTCACCTCACATACCCCATTGGCCAGACGAGTACGGTACTGTGTTGACACTACGTATTCTAAATCCATCACCATATGGTGACAATAATCATGATAAATATTGAATTAGAATTGATATTCTTAATAAATGATATTACTGTAAAATGAACTTACTATCTTCAGCCTTACGTCCGCTTTTCAAAAAATACTCTCCATCTGCATTTACCAGATAGTTTCTGAAATAAAACAACGTAAATTATGAATATGACGTTACACGGGCCTATTCGTCAAATGATCCTGACAGCTTAAAAAAGAAGTCATGGCTTGGTTCAAGTTCACTCAGTTGTATGATGAACACGGACGCATGTATAATTGACGAGATTTCCGACCTCCATTTGGGTAAGATCAAAATGACGTTAGAACAACTTAGTAACACCAAAGCTTCGGGTAAAGATAAAATAACAATAGAACTCCTAAAATCCATAGAAATCTTTATGTCAGTAAAACTCTCAAAGCTGTTTGATTCCGTACTAAATACTGACACCGACACACACAAACAGAAGAAAATTCCTACTGAAAAACTACCACCCCATGTCACTCCTGTGTCATGTATATTTCGAAATGTTTTCGAGGGTTTTTACACATCGTCCAGTTGGGTTTCGAAAAGGTTTCAACACTATCGTCCTATACACACATCAAAGTAAATTATTGAGAAAACAGAGGAATATAATCAACTCAAATACACAAACACTAAGCAGTGAGTGTTTAGCGTGTGTCCTACAAGAAAGCCTTTGACACTATCGAGACTTGGGCTGGTCTAGAATCTATGCAGCTATCGAAATATATAGAGACTGAAGATATATCCAAGTGGTGTGATGTCTGTACGAAGCTTCAACGATGACAGTCCAAACACAAGAACAGAGCACAATTCCTGTTCATTTGCGTCGTGGGGTTTAACGAGGAGAGGTTATTTCTCCGAAATTGTTTATCTATACACTGGAAGACGTCTTCAACACGCTCGATCGGGCCGGATTGGGGTTCCATATCAATGGTCAATCTCATACTCATGATTTGTAGACGATATCCATGCTGGCGGAATCTCTACATGACTTGGAAGAAATGCTTAACAGTCTGGATGATGTTTTAAGACGAGTGGGATTTGGAATGAACAGTGGTAAGACCAAGGTTATGTATAACAACATGTATCCCCAAATCCCGTGGTCGTTAATGGTGTTTCTATCGGGGTTGTACGAGAAAACGTCTATGTTGGACGATCTATTCAACACGGCCGGCGCAATTTCGATCGAGAGGCAGATAGAAGAATTCTTCTGGGCTGGACAGCATCTGGGAAATTTCATTGTATATTCGAATTGTCGACACAATAATCAATAAAAGCCAAGGTTTGTGATTAGTGCATCCTATCCGTAATAACATACGGAGCTGAGACGTGGACACTGATCGTTGGACTGTTTTCCAAGTTTAAAGTCTGAAATGGAAGTGGGCCGATCATTTCTCCAGGCGGTCTAATGGCCACTGGAGACAAGTGTTAAAATGAACTAAACAAACGTAGTATAGGATGCTCTGCAACATGATGGACCGATGATTTAAGAGAAATAACTAGACTCAGATGGACGCGGATTGCCCAAGACCAGGATGGTTAGCGAGAGGCCTTTATTTAACAATGGAAGGCAATGGACTGAAGCAAAGCAAACTAGTTACAATTCATCTATGACATGTATGTACTTGGAAAAATACAAGTATGTTTACCAGTAGCCATGTTGCAGGTTGTGTCTCATTTGGTATCAGACAGCGGTGTGTGTACATCATAGCATAAGTATTATTCGTCAATTATGTATGTATGTAAATGTACATATATGAAATCTTTACCTCGTATCATTGACTAGCTTACAGTCGGTGCAGCATATTATTGGATCCCGTCCGCTAAACGAACAAAGCTGAAAAAGAGAATTAGAAATTAAACAAGTGACTTTCCCGTTGACGGTTAATTAACAGTCTGACCTCTTTATTATACATACTACATACTTTATTTTTTCATACTTTTATAGTGTTGTATGTATTATAACTTTTTTTTGTTACTCATACTGTGATAGCTATTAGTTTCTGTAATTATTTATAACATTTAAAAACATTAATAGTAGAAGGTAGTAGAGCCACATTGATTTCAGCACGAACGGGCCGGCTCAACCGGGGCAGTAATACCCTCCCACAGAAGGTCAACCTAAAACTACAGCATCCGTGCTGTCGTGTTTCGTTGGTGAGTGCGTTTAACTGCCTCGATGGCACAGCGGTAGTGAATGCGACTGCTGTGCTTGAGGTCTTGGGTTCGATTCCCGGGTCGGACCTAATGTTTGTGTGATCTGCAAATATTTGTTTCGAAGTTTGGATGTTTTCTATGTATAATATGTATGTTTTTACAAAAAAAAAGTATATAAGTATTCTCAGTTCATCAGTCAGTCTAGTTATCATAGCACAAGCTCTGCTTAGTTTGAAACTAGATGACGTTGTGTGTCAAATGTCCGAAATATTTATTATTATTTATTATTATTATTATCAGAGGCCTGTTGACGCAGGGGTGACAGTTGTCGTGGTAAGTGTGTGCATTACAATGCCACGATGACTGTCATACCTTTGACGTCTCCAAGTGAGGTGTGAAAAGGTATCTTACTAGGCCGCCATAGTGTGGGTCACCATACTGCATTGTCTGCATTCGCAATGAGTATGGTGACCACAACTCTTAGATATGCATGCTTTTCATCAGGCAGAGTACAGTCACTTTGACAGGCTTTGAAAATAATAAAAAAATACAATGTTAACATTGTTTTTTCATTAAATAAGTAAAATATAATAATAGGTCAGGAAAATAGTTCAAAGTTTTCGATACAAGTTATTTGTCTGGCTGTTTGATTAAATGGTTGAATATCTTTGAGGCTGACAGTTAGCTGGCACCGTTAAGTAAAGAGGTTAGGTTGTTAATTGAACTGCTAATTAAGATAATTGTACGACATATACATGTTTCTATTTATAATTCAAGTATCGATAAATGTACCCTAAAAGAGTTTATTTATATATCAGAAGGTTCAACTCAAAAATCGCATGTACGAAGCTGACTTTTCAGTAGATACCTCCCCTATGGAGTAAGGTAAATAAATAAATATTTCGGACATTTGACACAACGTTATCCAGTTTCAAACTAAGCAGACCTGATGCTATGATAACTAGACTGATTGATAGAATACTTTTATGCTTTTTTTTTGTAAATACATACTTATTATACATAGAAAATACCCAAACTTCGAAACAAATATTTGCCAATCATACAAACATTTAATCCGACCCGGGAATCGAACCCGAGACCTCAAGTACAGCAGTCGTATTCACTTCCGCTACGGGTAGGAAGCTAAGCTAATCCGCGCTAAGGTGGAAGTGCGGTATGGTTGCTCATTTAGTAAGAAGCAACGAAGAAAACTGCTTAAGATATTGTGGCATCACTTTGCCGAAACCCGACTCATGGTAAAAAGTTGTTGAATTAAATACCTGTGGATGTTTTTTGGTTCTAATATCATTGAGGACAGACCGGCAACGTCTCACGTTGACACATGTACCCGTTACTTTGTCTTCTTTCGAAAAACAGACGGCACCTGAAAGGAACACACAAATCTTGGTTAGTTTAGGTATAATAAACGCAAACATTGTGTCAAATAGATATTTGTAATGATAGATGATAATAACAGTATAGTCGATCCTTGTCGTAAGATCTGTCAGTTTTAAAAAAAAACATAAAATATTAAACTAGTCGCTACCCCTAGTTTCACTTGCGTTTATAGTTACGCTGTGCTCTTTACACCTTTGAGAAAAATTCTTCATATTTTGTTTCGGAATTTTTTTTAAATATCTTTATAATATTTTTTTATTTACAACCTATCAAAGTGACTCTATTCTGCCTGATGGAAAGCATGAATAGAATCCAAGAGCGGTGGTCGCCATACTCACTGCGAATGACGACAGTGTTATATGGCGACCTACGTTATGGCGGCCTAATGAGATGCTTTTTACGCCCCGCTTAAAGGACCCGGGATCGTAGTGAGAGGGAAACACGTGCGCTGGTAATCAATTCCAGAAATTTCCAGAGATACTGTTATTTATAGCTAGTAACAATAATTCATAACTTCAAAAATCTCACATACGACCGTCTGATTCTAAACTAACTCGACTCTGTACTATAGTAATCATATCGCTGTTAAAACATACATATTTCTAAATGCATTATTAGAACATTGGACTATTCAAAAGTTTACAAAATCCCCGTGAGGTCAAAGACGACACGTCATTGCGGGGCTTCCTCATTTCCCTACGTAAATTACCAACCATTGAGGTCGAAGTTTATGATTTTATTTCAACACAGGCTAGTGATAACATTTAATCGTTTTAATAAGATGTTGTTAATATTTAGACCTAATTGGTGTGAACCTGACTGTTGAGCTGACAGGCGTAGGTTCGATTCCTATCCGGTACGAGTAATTATGTGATGAGCACGACGATTATTTTGTTCTGTATCTGGGCATAATTTATCTAAACCATTGTTTTAACTAACTAGTAGTATGTAGTAACAATTAAATAGACCATAAAATATAAAAAATACAGCAATGGCTGTGTGTGACTACTCTGCCTGATAGAAAGCATGAATAGAATTCGAGAGTGGTCACCATACTCATGGTAAATGCAGACAATGCAGTATCAGGTCTAGTGATATGACTCTTCACGCCTCGCTTGGTAATGTAAACGGCATAACAGTTATCGTGGTAGTGTAAAAGTACTATATATACCGACACCCCAGAAAAACTAAATCTTTTAGATATGAAAAACAAAAGAGAAACTTTTAAGAAGAAAAAAACAGCTACAAAGAACAGCATAGAAAAAAGAAAAGGAAAGGGCGAAGGAAAAGGAAAGGGCAAAGTAAAAGGAAAGGGCAAAGAAAAAGGAACGGATAAAGTTAATGAGATTACTGATGACACCGTCGATGAAAATAACGGTAATGCTGTAGACTCAAATGACGAGAGTACGTTTTGTTTAGAGTGCACTGAATCCTACGTCGATAGTGTTCCAGGCGAACAATGGATTCAGTGCATAACTTGTAAGTTATGGGCTCATGCCAAATGTGTAAGAGGTAATCTAATGTTTTTTGAATGCAAACATTGCACTTCTGATTGAAGACTGATAACTTGTATGTTTTTTTAAGAATACAAAGACTAATATGAGACTGATTAAGAGTTTACTTTGAGCAAAATTATTTATACTTTTGATGATGAAACAAATTTATAAATATAAAGTTTAAATACTAAATATAGATATAATAACTTTATACTATAATTTCAACACATCATTAAAAATGTGCATTTAATTTCTAGCGTAAGAAAAGTTTATTTAAAACTATTTAATTAACAAAGCTAATAAATGTTTAAGTAAAAACGAGGCGTTGATAGTTTTGTGAAAGACCTATTGTAAGATAATGATTGTACCTGATTAAAATTGTTTTTGAATAAAAAGTTTTGTTAAATTATAAAAAAGGTTTTAATACTTGACTCTTCTCATAATTTATCACTTATTGATATGTTAGTCTACTTACCCCGGGCATATAGTCAATTTACCCCGGACCCGGGGTAAATTGACTAAAAGTTGGTGTTCTGTAAAATACGCTAAATTGTGATCATTATATTGAATAACAGACTAGTTTTTATATTTTTCTAGTAGTTTAATAGTTCTTCTTTCCATTGTTTCAGTTTTATTGTCTGTATGTATAAAAACACAAAAAATATGTATGATTTTGTAAAAAATTAGTCAACTATCCCCGGTCTCCCCTACTCTTAATCCATCACCACACAGAGTTTTCTATTGGGTCGCTAAAAATAATATTTTTATTTTAATAATCAATTGTCAATGTCTATTTAAGGCGCCCATTCAAAGTAATTGACGTCTTATATACGCAATGTATTATTTTATAGATTAGATAACAACAATTCGGTTATGATGCTTGTCAGAAAAGTACAGAAGTGCCGGCTACTATGAGCGATTGTGCTTGAATTTCTGACGCGCTTGCCACGCCTACATTGCGTTTCTACCTTTATCCTCCGTTCTGCGATCGTAGCCCGACCGCTAATAAACATACTTATATATTACTACACTAATTTCAGCTCGAGCGGACCGGTTCGACCGGGGCAGTACTAACCTCCCAGAGAAGACGAACCTAAAGCGCCAGCATCTGTGTTGTCGTGTTTCGTTGGTGAGTGTGAGACCGGTGGCCTATTGATGCAGATGTGACAGTTATCGTGGTAAGTGTGTAAGCCTTACACTGTCACGATGGCTGTCATACCTTTTACGTCCCCCAGCGGGGTGTGAAAGAGCATCTCACAAGGCCGCCATAGTGTAGGTCACCATTCTGCATTGTCTACAATGAGTATGGTGACCACAAGTTTTGGATTCTATTCATGCGTCAGGCAGACTAGAGTCACTTTGGTAGGTTCGTAATATAGAAAAAAACACAATGGGAAAGATTTCTTTATATTTTGTTTCGGTATTTTTTTTAAATATCTTAGTAATTATTCTGTTATTCGTGGTGAAGATATATTCAAACATGGAAAAGTATAAAAAGCTATAACCTGAGTACTTAAAAACTTATAATAAAATTGTATAATTCATGTCACCCGGGTTATTATTACGAATCTATTGACACCTCCTTCATTAAAATTGACCCAGTACTTTTGGCGTTACGGTGGAACATACAAATATACATATTTTATATAGAAAACAGCCAAACTCCAAGACAAATATTTGCAGATCATTCAAACATTTGGACTGACATGGGAATCGTACCCGAGACTTGAAGCATATTAGTCGCATACGCTACCGCTTCGCCAACGAGGTAGTCGAATATATGTCAGCTTTGTTGGTCTAGTGATTAGTGTATGTGACTATGGGTTCAATTCCCGGGTCGAGCCAAAAAATATTGTTGAATTTTTTGAACAAAAATACTTAATAGTAGCCCAGAGTCTGGAAGTTGGGGTTCTTAACCCTCGTACCTCGGAGAGCACGTAAAACCGTCGGTCATGCACCTGATCTGTTCCCGGTCGTTTCGGATAGCGGTCCTATCGAATTATGGGAGTGAGGGAACACGGAGTATCTGTGTTTGCGTACACAGTTGTGCACTATGTATAGTGGCCTATATCGGCTATAAGTACATCATCATCACATATGTAAACTTGATTTCTGATTTTTTAAAAGACAATACCCGCACTAGTAATAAATCCTGTGTCGCAGGGGACTTTATAGAGAACACCCAGACTCAGAACAACAATTTATGGATCACACAGTGTTGTCCTATGTTACAACACTCAGGGCAGTAAAGAGCGGCGTGGCGACCGCTTAAAAACCAACGCTAAGGCAACTGTACAGTTGTATGCATAATTAAATTGTAATTTATTTTATTAATAAATATACTATTGCAGGCACGTGCGTTTTTAGTGTACTGAGGCATACAGAATACATAAAAATCCCAGGTCAAGGATAAAGCTATCAGCCCGAGATCTATACCTAAGAAATAGCTTGCCGTTACCTTTTTTTCTTTTTTTTTTTGTTGTCGGGGTGGAAAATCCCTTCGGATCTCCGACTCCTCGGGGACGCAGGAGCCAGGAGTATGTGGTGTTTCCACTAAAAACCACCCCGGCGGCCGGTCTCAGGCGTCCTTTTCTGAAGGGGACCCGGACCATGTTATTTCAGGTCTCCTCCAGAATCAATGCCGCGCCTAGTCAGACCCTATCCTGGGGACGCCACAAAGGCAACCCCACCTATCAGTCCGGTTGTTATAATTTGTTGCGTACTTGCCGTTACCTAGTGATTCATTAACAGACCCAACATTTTGATAGCTGATGTCAAAATAAAATATAAACTCGCTAAATGAATATAGAAGTTTGTCACTTTCAATATTTGAAAAACGATACAGAAATAATCACACGAGCGTAAACGCTGGCACTACCAAATTTATTATAAACGGCGAAATACAAATGAAGAAACTTCGCAATGATCACACTCTCTCCGTTCTTCTACAGGACAACTGGCCTTGGAAGTCACCGTTTCAGAATGGTAGACATACGCTCCCAAACTAAACGATTCGGCTCTTCCTTCCTGTGCAAATCAGTTACAGCCTGGAATTCATTACCAGCGCACATGTTTCCCTCCCACTACGATCCCGGGTCCTTTAAGCGGGGCGTGAAAAAGCATCTCACTAGGCCGGCATAGCGTGGGTCGCCATAATGCACTGTCTTCATTCGCAGTGAGTACGGCGACCACCGCTCTTGGATTCTATTCATGCTTTCCATCAGGTAGAATAGAGTTACTTTGGTAGGTTGTAAATAAAGAAAAAAAAAATGTTTAATATAAAGTTACCTTAATACAGAATCTGTTTAATTTTGGACTATGCGGTTGGTCTTGTAGTTTAAGCGTTCGCCACGCCGCTCTCTACTATGCTGAGTGTTGTGGGTTCAAACCTCACAGGAGACAACACTTTGTGTGATCCACAAATTGTCGTTCCGAGTCTGGATGTTCTTTGTGCCGGTTTCATGTATGTTTTTTTTAAAGCCCGCCAAAGTGACTCAACTCTGCTTGATGGAAAGCATTGAATATAATCCAAAAGTTGTAGTCACCATGCTCGTTGCGAATACTGACAATGCAGTATGACCCACACTATGGCGGCCTATTACGATTTTTACACCTCGCTTGGGGACGTAAAACACATGACAGTCATCGTAGCATTGTATTGCACACATTTACCACGATAACTGTCACCTCTGCATCAATGTGCCTCGAGTCTTGCAATCAAAAACGAAAAAAAAACCCTGGAGGTAGCCGTGTTCATTACTGCAGTATAATGAACCAAGAAATTCCAATTTGGACGCTATTACAGACATGGTTTATTCAAAATTAAGTATGTAATATTAGACTACACGCGTGTAACGTATAATTACTATTTAAACAATCTTCATGGTCAATCCTTAACGCACTACCAATGGCCGTATCGAAAAGTAACTTTGTATGCCTGAGTAATTTGATATATAATAACAAGAAATAACAAATATTTATACAAGGCCATCTAGTCCCAAACTAAGTACAGCTTGTACTATGGGTACTAGACAACTCTGGATGTCGTAACAACAGCTGGTCCCGGATCCCTCCTCTGTCAGGCGCAGAGTGGCACACTGTGTTGTTTTAGTCGGTCCGATGCCGATACACCACCGTAAACCCCGGTAGGGTGACGGCCGGAGGAGGTTTACACAAGTAAAAAAAAAATGTGTGTTAGACAACTGATATAAGTACATCCATATATTTTTTTTTGTAAATACATCAAACTCCGAAACAAATATGCAGATCATGCAAATATTTAGTTCGACCCGGGAATCGAACCCGAGACCTCAAGCACTGCAGTCGCATACTCTACCACTGCGCCACCGAGGCAGACGAGTTACAAAGATATGTATACGATATATTACAGACAGACATTTATAACCAGGTCTGTCCGATGGGTGACCAACTAACCACGTTGAAACCCCCCCGTCCCATAGGAGGGATCACGTTAAGCCATTGATCTCTCTATAAATAAAAAAACCCCTGAACAAACCACAGAGGTGCCTTTTTCACACACATACACACACTATACATATAGCTAAAATACACTAGTCTGTTTCTACACCAGTGATCTGGCAATGGCATCTGTGGCAATCTTACGGGTAGTTGAATTCTTAAAAATTTCTATAAGAGGGTTTCTAAAGACTTCTATATCGCCTAGTGCTTGCTTAGGTCTGATGGCAGTCGCTCCACGTAAAAAAATTAAGTTCAACCGCATTATAGTAGACTTCAAAACGACTCTGACCTGGTCTTTCCAAAAGTATTTCTCAATTACACAGTACTACAATAGCTGTTTCGTTGGTCTAGCGGTTAGCGTTTGTAATTACCAATTAATAGATCTCGGGTTTGATTCCGGGTCGAGCCTAAGTGTTGACGGATTTTTCTTACAAGAAACAATTTTCTTAACAATAACCCGGAGTATGGAAGTTTAGCGGTGTTTCACGCCTGTTTCTGGAAGAGCATGGATTACCACCGGTCCCGGTTTTTAAGTCTCCATGGAATTTAAGAGAAAAAAGTGCGTGATTGGGTGGTGATAACCTCACTTTTTGTGAGGCCGTGGCACCAATCCTATCAAACCGAAGACGCGTCTTTCCCAGCAGTAGAACACATTTTGATTTTTATTTCGAAACTCGTAATTTATGTTCTAAAGTAGGTATATTGATAGAATTAAAAAAAATACCAGGCAATAAAACATCTATGGCAATCGTTATTGGGAAGTTAGTGCCCTCAAATATACTGACAACTAGATAAACTTTTGAATTCAGTTCGCCCTCCGGGTTGCGGAGGTTCGATGTCAGCCGCTTCGTGGAAAAATTAATATTCAGATAAAACCAGTTGAACTGGTAGCCAACTGCAAATAATCTTGATATTCACAATGGTTAGGAATAAGAAGACCAGGCGATAAAAACGACACACATCGCTATGTTTATGTATTCGTCCGGGTTTTTACGTATAATATACACGAATACCTATACTTACAATAACAAAATAACAATATTTTAAATACACGCAGTCTTATTTTGACCTCTCGGGAACTACTAACCTTTGCAAAACACTAAATAAATTAAAAAAAAAAACATTAGTCGCTCTATTATTATTGCGTTAAAAAACTTAATTGTCTATGCTCTACACGTTATAAAATAATTCATAAATGACAAACCTTCTTCCATTTGACATTTTACACATATTAAACATAAAAATACACAAAAACTAACACTAAACACACTTTGATACATGTTTTTTGACACTTTCACACACAATGCGTCTGCGCAGCTCCACCAATGTTGTGATACTGAATGTATTAAGTGTACATTGTATACTTAATACCAGTTTCTCGGTCCCCCGGCACTAATGACGTACTTGACACTCATTTAATTTCTATAGAATTATTAACTCGTAGACCCACCGTCACTAACAGAACTTTAATGATAAAATTTGATTGTTGAAATTGAAATTTGTTTGTTGTGACCCACAGCTGTTGTTGTATCTAATTCATTAACAGATCACTCACTAATAGATTACGCATACAAGGCCACAAACGTGCGCTACACATATGTGATGAATTTTTTTTTATAGAAGCCTATCGAAGTGACTCTATTCTGCTTGATGGAAAGCATGAATAGAATCCAAGAGCGTTGGTCGCCGTACTCACAGCGAATGAAGACAGTGCAGTATGGCGACTCACGCTATGGCGGCCTAGTGAGATGCTTTTTCAAAAGCCGCTTAAAGGACCCGGGATCGTAGTGGGAGCGAAACACGTGCGCTGGTAATGAATTCCAGGCTTTAACTGATTTGTACAGGAGGGAAATAGCTACTAATTGAAGTTCTGCAGACCAAGGTTTGACTCATAGGCACGTCGTAATCTGGACAATTTAAAAATAGTTCTGTATTCAAAATAATTTCTGTGAAGTAAAATTGTACAACGATTCAGCTAAGATGTTCAGTTATCAAAAAGGTTGCATAGCATTTCATTTCAACAGGTACATATTTTTTTTGTCTAATATCTTTAAACGATCAATTCTTAAGCATTTTTTTTTTCTTTTTATACTACGACGGTGGCAAACAAGCATACGGCCCGCCTGATGGTAAGCGGCTACCGCAGCCTATGGACGCCTGCGACACCAGGGGCATCACGTGCGCGTTGCCGACCCTTCAAAAACCTATTTATCCCCTTCTTGAAGAACCCCATGCTGTAGTCAATTCAATATTATCATCCAATGATTTTCATGAAATTTAGTGTGCAAGGGTTTCGGGAGCGATAAATCGATCTGCCTGGTTTCATTTTTAGAAAATTTTGTTTTATCCGTGTTTTCGAACAATGTAATGTGTGTCTAATACGTCTGTTTTGACACATCTACGTAACAAAATTAGGGATGGGAATAAAAAAAGTTGGTAAATTGCGAATCGACTATCACACAACAATTCTGAACAATCGGTTTCCAGGTACTTACGTTAACTTTTTTAAATACACTAGAGTTCACCTTACACTGGTGACTTAATGATGCAAATTAATATCGATTAAACAGCCATCGATGTGTTTTTGAAATGTCCCTTTCACTCATCACGTAAATTACAATAGTTGTCTTTGTTTAACGTGTATCGATAGTGTCATGATTTACAAGTCGAATTTGATTCGCATTGTTCGGTCATCTTAAGATTTCTTTTTAAAAAAAATTGTGAATGACATACACTTGTAATGTTCCGCGAAATAATTAACTTTATCGTAAATTATTGGTTTCGCAATTTTAAAATCAACTCACCGGCTCGACTGAGTGCATATAAGTATAAAGAATAGTGTGTGTGTGTGTTTTACACGAACTCTAAAGGCTCCACACCGCCCAGGTTATCGCCGGGATTCGCAACTAATCAACATCAAGATTTTTGCATTCTCAGATCCTAATTTTTTAATCCGTAAGTGAGCGCTAATAATTCTACGAAAACTTCAAATCTTAATACAATCTACACGTCCTAGCTGCCATTTTTTTACGGCCTTATATATACATGCTACTCTGCCTGATGGAAAGAATTAATAGAATCATTTTGAATGCCGACAATGCAGTATGGCGACCCACGCTATGGCGGCTGTGTAAGTATAGAGTGGGCTAAGAATTCTAAGGAGTTTTTAGGACCGATGCTACTGAAATTTGCTGGCTACAATCGTAACAGATAATGTCAACTAGATGGAGCCACTTGTAACACATTCAATGAGTCCCTGCTGGTCGTCAAAGACATGTTTCCGGAAAAACTGATTATCAGAAGAGGCGACACTTTATGGCCACCCAGAAGTCCAGATTTATCCCCAGCAGATTTCTTTTCAAGGGGTTATTTGAAGAATCATGTCTACATCAATAAACCAAATACACTACGTCAATTAAAAGAAAAAATCAGAGAAGAGATGATCTCGCGGTGGCTTTACCGACGAGTATTCGAAAATTTCGGTGCTCACTTAGAAGAGTGCAAACGTCGAAACGGTGGTCAATTGGACGATGTAATTTTTAAAAAATAAATTCCAACTAATTAGTTATCTTGTAAATTCTTGTAAATAAACATTTTTTATACTATACCAAATGGTTTTTTATATGATTTTTTTAAATGTTAACTAATTAGTGGCCCACCCTATATAATATACGAATAACCGTAAAAGGCTATTGGACGGCGATATATCTACTAGCCAGTTTTGGTACGGATTTCTATATGTTTATTGAATATTAGGTGGTTGAAGGACACACAATATTCTAACATTTAAGCGTCTACTTTTCTCTCTTCAGTACCTCAGAACAAGTCCAATTTGTTACTAAATCATATATGTATCACCCCGGTGGGGTGACGGCCCGAGGGGGTCTACACACGTAAAAAAAAATGTGTGCTAGACAACTGATATAAATACATTCACATATTTCTTTTTTGTAAATACTTCAAATGCCGAAACAAATATGCAGATCATGCAAACATTTAGTTCGACCCGGGAATCAAACCCGATACCTCAAGCACAGCAGTCGCTTTCACTACCGCTGCACCACCAAGGCAGTTACAATAATATAATAATACAACTGGATATTTATATCTACGGAAGTCGAACAGACAAGAACAACGCGAATATTACACTTTAAAACTATTTTTGATGGATGTATAAATCATAACAAATATAAACGTTATGGAGGTGGTTTAATTTCAATGATTGGTAAGTAATTGCTATTTAATTATTACTTTAGTGTATTTATTTACAAATATTAAAAAAACAGCCAGTCTCGTACCACCCGCATTCAGCAGCTACCCGCCATAATTGTAGGTTTTGCCATAATCGCCACGCTTGGCATGCAGGTTGGTGATTGCAGTGAGACGGTGGTATACTCAGTAGGACGCTGTTGCCCATCTTCTGGTGTATTATCTCTAAGTCGACTTTTACGACTCCCGCGGGAGGAGATGCTATTCTTAACCGGCACCACACGGGCAGGCGGCACGAGACCAGCTGTAGTGGAGAACCTTGGGGGAACGTCCAGCAGTGGACATCTTTTGGCTGAGAAGAAAAAGAAGAAGAAGAATATTAAAAAAACAAAAATACATTATCCAGACCATAAAACTATATTTATCCATAAACATTCTAACCTTGTCCCATCATTATGGTTAGATACAATCTAAGACCGACCGCGAAATATTCAGTCACAGCGCATATGACACATCCCGCGTATACCTCTGAATTTTGTGAAGCCGAATCCGAATAAATTTTTATTAATGAGCTATTTTTAGGGGGAAATCTGTGAGCTCATTAAGACCAGAGGTCCATTGATGCAGGGGTGACAGTTATCATGGTGATTGTGTGAACCTTACACTGCCACACCGACTGTCATGCCTTTTACGTCCCCAAGCGGGACGTGAAAAAGCGTCTCCCTAGGCCACCATAGTGTGAGTCACCATACCGCATTGTCTGCATTTGCAGTGAGTAAGGTGACCACAACTCTATAGATTCTATTCATGCTTTCCATCAGGCAGAGTAGTCACTTTGGCAGGCTCTTAATATATAAAAAGAGCTCATCACATAGAAACACTACATATTTTCGAGATAGATGTAGCCTATGTGCTCGACTATAATCTATCTCTGTAGCGAAATTCATCCAGGACTGTTAAGCCGTTTTTGGGTGAAGGAATGACAAACATTCATACCCAAGTTAAATGCGGCATTTTCCTGTTCTCTTAATTAACAACACGAATGTCTAAAGTGATCCTAATAGACTACTACGCTCAGTGTTGTGGGTTAAAATCTCGCATGACACAGGACACAGAAACATTTCTACTGCAGCAGGGCCATACAATACTCTCTATCCAGTGCACAAAGTATTCCATTTTGGTGTACATTCCTGTATTACCGACGAATCCGCATGGTCTGCGGTAGGAAGTCACTCCTAATATATTAAAAACACAAGATCCATATTTGGAAGCAATCTGTAAAGCATCACCACTGTCACCCTGTAAAAAAAACAAAGTCAGAGAACCTACGAACTCTCCAATTAGTATACGAGAAGGTATATAAAAAAATTAATTTCACGTGGTCACTACCACTATTCATCTCGTAGTTGTCGTCAGAGCCGATTAGGGGAACAAACTGCGCAAGACAACAGCATGGTAAAGAGAATGAAAACTTGAAACAAACTCCATAGCATCCCATCCGGCCAGCGTGATATAGTAGGTCAAAACCATCTTTCCAGAAGTCAACTATTAAAGAACATATCATTTATTCATTCAGCAATTCGTTCATTCATTGAATGATATTAATGAAAACCAGTTATCAAAAGGCCTTGTGCTTGAGTTATTGATAAATAACAAATAAATGCCTTTAACTCGAATGCGTACAAGGAGAATTAGGTTGTCAAGTATATGAATATATACGTTTCATGTAGATCAAGAATGCGGAGTGTCACCACATCCACTCCTCGCGAGGGTCTCGTGAGAGACGGCTAAGGGACCAAATTACGCAAGACATAGAACCGCAAAGAGAAGGAAAATTCGAAACAAATCTTACACCAACCCGCAAAGAGTCGATTTCATTGTTTGTGTGGATGTAGATGCATCCCCCTGAAAATAATTCTAGTGCATTCATGACTCTTGAGTTACAGATCCATCGATAGTGGTGTTCATATACCGTCAGGTTATCGTTATGTTCATTTGACCCCCATACTGGAAACAGACAGCTAAATGATCTTGCAATATTATGATTTACGCTGATTCCAAGTCATTGGAGATAATAACTGGAAATTTGTGTTGATAATCTAATTTATCTTACAAATATTATAAGGTGAAAGTTTATCGGAGGATGTTTGTTACTCTTTCACGCAAAAAGGGCTGAAAGGATTTGGATGAAATTTGGTACAAAGATAGATTATAGTCGAACACATAGGTTGTATTTGTTCAAAATAAAAATGGTGTTTCTATAGGATGAGCAAGGTACAAGCACATCTGAGTACGACTGTACGTTTAGGGTTTTGGGTACAGCGGTCACCTCACTCCTTTCTATTTCGTTGAGTGTTGCGAGTTCAAAGTCTGAAATCCTACATGAGATAGCACTTTGTTGTTTTGAGTCTGGATGTTCTTAGTACCCGTTTTATGTATGTTTGTAAGTACCACGCGATACAGATACATTCATGCGGGAGTTATCTTACAAAAAAGAAATGCGGGCAACATCGCGAGGCGCAGCTAGAGTATCTTATATAGAGTATTTTTTTGTGAGTGTTGATGCTTTTTTATGAATAATTCTATAGAAACTAAGTAAGTATTGTTGGTCATTAGTTGACGCGAAAACCGAGAAACCGGTATTGGTGTACAATGTATATATTTAATACATATATCAATTCAGTATTACAACACAAGAGGACTTGCGCAGACGCATTGCTTTTGAAAATACTCAAAACATGTATATTTTTAGTATTAGTTTTTACGTGTTTTTATGTATATTAAGTGCAAAATGTCAGTTGGAAGAAGGTAAGTCAGTTTTTTTTAATAAGGTCTGTTATGACTGTTTCTAATTATTTAATGTTTTCAAATGGTCGATAGTCGCCCAGATAATTGTGTGCTATATAATTTTTGAATATGATATAAATATATATATACATAGTAAATACATTATTATTCATTTAATCGCCTAGTTTTTTGAACCGTATCACACTATGCCTCAGATAAATTATTGAAGACAGTTGATACATTGACCGGATGCCCATTGATGCAGGGGTGACAGTTGTCGTAGCAAGTGTGTGCAACATAATGCTACGATGACTGTCATGTTTTTTACATCCCCAAGTGAGGCGTAAAAAAGCATCTTAATAGGCCGACTATGGGGACTACAACTTTTGGATTCTATTCATGCTTTCCATCAGGCAGAGTAGAGTCACTTTGGCAGGCTCTCAAATAAGAAAAAAAAAACTACAGTTGGTTAACTCTCGTTCTTTCGGCGTGGCACGTTCATATAGTGCTCTAACGGCTAATCCAGTAGCCTTGTTGACTTTTGACTATATTTTGGTTTTGATTAGTGTGGTAGAGGCGTTGGCAGCTATTGGAATGATATCACTGTCCCAGCTGCTCTTTTTAATTGAAGCCCACCAAAGTGATTACCTGATGGAAAGCATGAATAGAATCCAAGAGTGGTGGTCGCCATGAGCAAACCACGTAGGATAAAATTGCTGGAAAAAAAGTGAAACTTGAAACAAAACCTATGCCAACCGGTCTGGCTAGTGTGGTACAGAAGACCAAAACCTCCTTTCTAAGGAAAGCCTTATGTCCAGCAGTGGGGTATTAAAGATGGTAATGAGAGATGAGAGCGATAGTCACTAATACTCGTAGATCACTGTCAAAAATGGATTTTATCCGTCAAGAAACACTTACAATAATCTCTCATGCTACTAGCCGAAGAGATTAGTGACATGTGTATGTGGTTTTGGCAAAAACTTTCTTAGTTGTCGTAATAGTCTACAGAATATATCGTATGCTTAGTGGGCATGGAGAGGCTCACCTTGGGTGGTCAGGTCGAGGAACTTGATAAAATCACGGTTTTCCTTAACTGTTCGTCTTGTCGTTAGTAACCCTGACTGCTAAACCAGAGATCGTGGGTTTGAATTTGGAATTTTGGTAGCTAATTCTTTTTTTTTTGTTAGCTAAACAGGGAGTTTTGAAAGTTCACCTGCAATGGGTTCCGAGGGGATTAACGGTTGTATAGAAGTTCGTCATTTTGAAAGTTAGAAACACGAGGTAGAGAGACAGCGAGCGTAGTTACTGGCGTTGGTTAGTTACATACAAAAGGTCGAGAAAGAAGGAAGGTCTTTGTTTTTCTTTTTTGTAAAACAACGCCCACACTAGGATTAAATCTTGTGTCGCGAGGGACTTTACAAACTCTCAAGCAACGGACACAAAAAACACTCAGACTCAGAACAACAATTTGTGGATCACACAAAGTGTTGTCCCATGTGGAATTTAAAGCCACAATACTCAGTCGCCGCTTAAACCGTAGGACAACCGTGTAGTTCATTCTCTCATTTGTTGTGTACGAAACACTCAAACACAAAAGAATATTGTAATCCTAACAAAAACATTAGTGACACATGAATATCTGACCTTTGTCTGTTAGCTTAATATTTAGGGTCACTAGCCACTAAGTAGGTATTAATTAATGAAATGTATAAATGAAATAAAAAATTTAGGTTGGTAATTCACGTATGGAAAGGGGAAACCCCGCGATAACTTGTGTCTTTGACCTCGCGTAGTGTTTGTAAACTTTTGAGGGTCCAATGTTGTAATACTGTATTTAGAATGTACATTTATCAGTAAACTGGTTACTTTAGTACGAGCTGTCTAATTTGGGATACAACATTTGCGCTTACATGTTTTTTAAAGCCGACGGTCTCGTTAGGAATACATCCTGTGACGTAGACTTTTCAAATATTCGTAAACCGGACATAGAAAACATCCAGACTTGGAACAAGTTATGGATCGTACCAACTGGTGTCCCGTGTGAAATTTTTATTTGAACCCAAAACACAGAAAGTGTCATGGCGGCCGCTTAAGCCACTAAACTGCCCGTGGATTATTCTACGGGACTCCACTTCAAATTCCACATGGGATACCAGTTTGTAATTGTACATGTATTTACTTTTTTTATTAAAACCTACCAAAGTGATTCTACTTTTCTTGATGGAAAGTATGAATAGAATCCAAGAGTGGTGGTCACCACACTTATAACGTATGTAGACAATACAATATTGCGACCCACGCCAAGGCGGTCAAGTACTTATTTGTACCAGACATGGCGACCACTCCTATCCCTTGAGTGGTGCGGCCGCAAGTAAGATAGTATAATTAATTATTATTACACATTTATCCATATAATTTTCACATTTATAACACAATATTAATAAGATTTATGTTTCTATTTCCAGATGCCGCATGTGTTTCAAAAGTAGGCAACACGACAGGTACATGTGTCGACTTGCGACGTTGCCGGTCTGCCCTCAATGATATTAGAATCAAAAAATATCCGCAGGTGTGTTACCCATCGACATCTATTAAATAACATAGGTATTCGCATTCCGTTTCTTTCGTGAGAGAGATATATTTTAGCATATTTCAGTTGACTCAATCTACTTATAATTTTGGTATCGATAACCATACCCTTAAAAGATTTCTTAGTACAGAAGGACAGTTTAATAACCTTACAATCCGAATGTGAAACTAAACGAATATTCTAAGCAATTAAATTAACGTTTTCAATTCAAGGTTTTTGCTTAGCTTCTATTAAAAAGACTTGGTTATTAATTAAACGTCTAATAAAACTAATTGACTACGATTTATACATATGAGTCAATACCTATTAGGGGAAGTCACTTGTTTAACTTATAATTTTATTTTCTAGCTTTGTTCATTCAGCGCACGAGATCCAATAATATGTTGTACCGATCGTGAGCTAGTCAACGATACGAGGTAAGGATTACATGTGTATAATTGATGAATAATATTTGTATCACGATCTACACACACGGCTGTCTGCTCGCCAACGAGACAGAGCCTGTACTACGGTAACCAGACGGCTGATAAACATTCTTTTTCTTTTCTGTGTGGAAATCCCCACGGATACCACCTACTGGTGGTTATGTGGACTCGAACCGATCAAAAACTGCAGGCCATCTCAGGTACCAGTAGCCGGGGAACCAGGTGTACCCTAGAAAGGAAATCTCTGGAACCCCAACTTACCTCGGGCCATCTACCTACGGCTTGCAGATGACCTCCTGTCTCAAAAGAGCGTGTGCTCCGTAGCACGTCCCGTTGCCATCCTAACCTGCTTCTGCTAGGGTGACGGTTGGCTTCACCTGTCACCTGTGACTTGCGCTTATGGAGGACGGAGATCGTTCTGCGATCTCTGGCGCCCGAGCCCTCTGTGATACCGGACCCGTTCCCGAGCCTGGCGGACCGGGAGAGCTCTAAACCCCTCCCGGTCCCGCTCCGACATCTTCTTTGCAAGTATAACTTGGTCGCAAAAGGAGACGGCAGAGTTCCACACGTTCTCGCTCCGCAACATGGCCGCGATCATGCTACCGAGCGAGATAGTTTCCACTCCGATGGCCACCATAAGGTCACGCCTCAGCTCCGCTCACGCTGGGCATTCTGCCAGCGTGGGCGAACTACCACAACAACTATCAGCCATGTCTACGGTCCGGCCATCGCAGTGGTGGCACTCAGGCGTTGGCTTCTTTCAGATCAGACACAGGTGATCTCCGAAGCATCGTTTCCCAGTGATCACCTACGTCAGCCTATATGAGAGGATCCCGTGATTCTTCAGACAATTCTCCATAACGGGTCTTACCGCCGCAATGACGGCGTGCCCGAGGCAGTACTACCCTCTTAGAGCAGATCAACCTAAAGCGACCGCATTTGTGGTATCGTATTTCGTTGGTGAGTATCATGTCTTTTACGCCCCCAAGCGGAGTGTGAAAAAGTATCTCAGTAGGCTATGGGTCACTATACTGCATTGTCTACATTCACAACAAGAACGGTGACTTGGAACTTATTCATTTCTTCAGGCAGAACAGAGTCACTTTGATAGGCTCCTAAAACAAAAAAAAATAAATAAAAAAACTATACGCAATTCTTAATTAGATTTGGTCCCATGACCTCTGGTTTATTAGTCAGAATCAGAAGACCAACAGCTTCGTGTAATATCGTACTTCTAAACTATGGTCTTTTATTTCAGCAAATATCGGGTCGGCGGAGATGGAGTAAAAAGTGGACGTAAAGCTGAAGACAGTAAGTTTTATACAAATCTCTATAGCGCGATCTACGCACAACGTCATCTATCGTCCTTAAAATATAAATTGATCTCTGTGACAGCTGTCACAAGTGTCATTTTAGATCTTATGAGGCATATTTTAGATGAGAATTTTTAAATTTGTAGTATAATGCACTTCACTTGTAACTGAAATGGTACGTAAATAACGAAAATAGACGTGACATAAAATGAAATCACTTGTTAAAAGTTACTTCATCGATTTTGTAGCCACCGTCGCAGAGATAAAGCTATGCTTGAAGGACTGTAGTGTTATATGTGGACAGCACAGGACTAGTTGTTATCGTAAACCTTAGAAACGATCCGCGTCCAGCAGCTATGATGTTGATGATAACGATGAAATGATTCTATGCTCGCTTTTTCAGAGTGTCTTGAATTCAAAAAGAACTTGGAATTTCTATGATTCTTCCAAGAGCGATCCAGAAAAAGTGAATTCATTAGCAATAAGTATTTATCTGACGTTAGTTATATACCTGCTGCGGTGGGTGGAATTGACGCCTTCAGAAGACAATTTCCCCATATGGTAATACCTTTGACAAGGCCAGGGCAGTTTATTAGATCTTGCACGAGAATTTTAATGCTTTACTTTGCTGCATCTTCTAATCATTTCTCAATCGCTATCGTCTTTTTCTTCATTCAGAATAGTTTCATTTGCAAAGAATTAGGTATCGATGTCTAGTTCGGTGGTGGTTAGGTGTAAAGGTTTGCGGGAGTGGTTGTGGGTTTAAACCCCATACAATTGCGAAGTAAATCCCTTTCTCACACAAATGTTGACTTAGTTGAAATGCTTTACGTGTTTTTGTGCTTCTTGTCGCTCTTTCCAGTCACAAGTAGAAAAAGAAATGAATTTTTATAGTGAGAAGTCTGAAGTATGTAGGGAATTATTTCATTTAGGTCACCCACCCTGTCCTAGGTTTTATCTGAATATCAATTATTGTACAGAACCACTGGCATCAGACTACCACAACACTCTTATATTCCGATATGATACTTATGTAATGCTTTTAAAGGCTAAGAAGAGTGTAAAACGTCGAAACAGTGCTCATTTAGACGATGTAATTTTTTTAAAAATTAATAATAACCAATTAACATTCTTGTAAATTAACAAATTTTATAATTTATCAAAGGATTTTTTTTATACGATTTTTTCAAATGTTACTTTATTAGTTTATTCGAAGAATTATGTTTACATGAACAAACCAAATACACTACGTCAACTAAAAGAAAAATCAGTGAAGAGCTGTCGGCGATCTCGTGGTCTCTTTGCCGACAAATATTCGAAAATTTCGTTGCCCGTTTAGAAGAATGCAAGCGAAGAAACAGACGATGTAATCTTTATAAATTAGTAGCGACCCGCCGCGGCTCCGCACGGGTGCAATGCTGATACTAAATACACTACAGAAAAACTGTGAACGTTGTATATAAAAACATAGCGGCCCACTCTGGCTTCGTACGAGTATAATATATAACCTATGTCAAAACATTTTAGATCTCTGGTTCCATGTGTAACTTGGAACTCTGTCATATGTCACTGTTTCCGCGAAATCATCTTGAGCACATAACTTGAAGAATGCTGTCGATGGTGTATCCCGCGGGTCATTTACAACTTCTTGTATATTTTTCTCAGTGAAATATACTCTTTGTCCATTTTCTAAATGAACTGCAAGGTAGACAATTATGGGAGTCCGGTCGTGCACTTCGAATGATAAAATCCTCCATACAGCTTCAGAGCTGCAGATATAACGTCCAGACTGATATTTTTCCACTTCATCTGGTGATTGTATGCTAAAAGTGGCTTGATCACTGCCTTTACTAATGTACTATTGGATTGACTTTATTGAATTGCACAACTCTACGTTTATGTGGGCATTAAAAATATTCAAAAGGATCGGATTATAGGGAACGATCCATCGGTTATCAATATCATGGTTTCATATGGTAGCATTTTGCCCAACCTGTTCTGGCGATCGTCGACGATATTTGGAATATCCGGCAACGCTAGTACTTGTTTGAGTTTGGAACGACTTCGGAAATTTTTAGCTGCATTTAGAATCTCGCATACATGGAGAATTCGGGTTTAAATGGTACACGGCCCTTGCAGGACACAAGGGCCGTGTACCATATGTTTCGTTACGATTTCGTACGGGATAGGATCTTCATCTTTATCCGGTAATTCAGCTGAAATAATTCTGTCAATTTGGTTTGGTTTAATTTTATCCACTAACCACAAGGATCGTAATTCATGTCAGAATTTTCTTTATTTACCCATGAATTAGTAACTCGTGCTGATGATTCTCTGGCTCTCTGTATTCGATGTCTATCCCTATCTTGGCTGCAACGAACCTCACGCTCTATTGAAGATTCTCTGTTTCTCTCAGCTCTATATCTATCCCGAAGCTGACAGAGTCGAGCCTCACGCTCTATTGATGATTCTCTGTCCCTCTGACCGCATACCTATCTCGATCCCGGCTGCGGCGAACCTCACACTCTACTAAAGATTCTCTCTCTCCCAGCTCTATATCTATCTCGAGCCTGAGTGAGGCAAACCACACGTTCCGTTGATGATTCTTCATCTCTTGCTGAACGTACTTTTCTGGCATTCGCTGTACTACGACCTATGTTCGAACGACGACATCTTCCAGACATGACTTTATAATTTCTCTACTAAATTTACTAAGTTCTATATGTATGATTACCTATGCACAAATTGCCATATTATTGCTGGGGAGCTAGCGCTGAGGGCTCTCAACCGGTCATTTATTAAGTAACATCGCCCAAGGGCACCCCCTGCGGGGTACGGACCTCGGCTTGGGGCGTTACTGCTAAGTTCGGGCGACCTACTCCCATGTTTAGGTGGTTTACGCGGTGCGTATTTCGTCCCCAGCGGCGGGGGCGAAAACGCGGACGGTTAGTGATGGCTTCCCTAGCTGCGTTCGCTGTACGTTGAGCGAGCGTAATGTCATCGTCTTCTTCCCCTAACGCGACTGCCTAAAGAGTTCCTTGAAGTTCGTTTAATGTTGACTGCCTATTATTAATACCTGATATTTTGTTAAGTTGGTTTATCCAATTTAGTTGGATAGAATTGGTGTGGTTTATTAATATTTCAAGTTAATTATTGAAGTGAAACTTCTTTATCGGTGTTGGAAAAAAATTTAGTGTAACATTTTTTCGTTACGCGTCACATTTTTTCGTTACGCGCCATCTTTTTCTTATCCCTACCACGCGTGATTCGAAGTATACTTTCTCCAGCGGAGTAGGGATTGGTAAATGTCTCCAATGTATTTTGCGGCCCGTTTTGAGTAGTTACATTTTTGAAATCCAGGTGGCGATTGCATCGACTTCGGACGGGCTTAAATTATTTTTTTGAAAAATAATGTCATAAAGAAGTTTCACTTCTCACGCGTGTATGCTAGTACACGCACACATTTTTTTTTTCCTAAGCTTTTAAACATAAGCCAGTTTTGGTCATTTCATCATCACATGACAAAAAAAATAGTACTTGCATAAGCACTTTCATTTATATTTGCTTTAATTGCTTTGATTTTACTTTATTATTATATTATTTTTTAATAGACTAGAGTAATAGTATTTTATATTATAAATCTTAGTTGAGTAAACAAATGTACATACATTTGATTTTAAAATATTTCCAAAGACATAGAGGGGTATTTAAATGTATTTACAATCTTTAAACGATATTGAATCGTGTACACAGATTTTAAAGTCTATATTACCAAGTTCAGCTACAATCACGTGTCGTAGAAGGCGCCCGCACTTAAGCAGTTATGCGTGGCATGGCAATCTAGATTTTAAGTACTAGTACTCAGTACTTAAAATATTGTTTATCGATATAATATCGTTTACAGATTGTAAAATCCGCTTCAATATGTAACGTTCATTTTAGAGGTTATAAATTTAGCTCCAGTTACGTTAGCGTATTGCCTCAAATTTGACACTTACTTTTCTAAATAAACGTACCTATACATTTCTCAACACATGCATATTACAGATAAACTATGTCTTTTTTCTTCTTCTCTTCTTTTTTGAAAATCCTTTCGGATTTCCAGCTCCTCAAGGAAGCAGGAGCCAGGAGTATGAGGTGTTTCCACTAAAAACCACCCAGGCGGACAGTCTCAGACGTCCTACTCGGAAGGGGACCCATATTATTTCAAGTCCCCTCCAGAATCAACGCCGCGCCTAATTAGGCCCTATCCTGGGGGGCCACGGAGGCTTCCCTGCAGATAAACTATACCCAGAAAAGGAAAAAATATTACTTTTAACTTTATCTTATTAAGATGCAATTATTTTTTCAGGCTTTATTAGGTTACGGAGATAGTTTAGACACAGCGCAGTGGCTGTGTGGTGGTTCCGTCATCAGCGATAGATTTATTCTGACCGCTGCACATTGTCTATTTAGCAATAAAGTGTAAGGGTATATTACAACTACTTATAAATATATTATCGTTTACTTGATAACAAAAATCATGTGTATCCCACTGTTTGATACCAAGCGTGGTATCGTTGAACTGGGTGTGTGACACTAGTAGGGATTCAAATAAAACCACTGTGCACTGTACTATGGGTTCGTAGGACTCCACGGTTTAATTGGCTGTCGCCTTGTACTAAACAACACGTTTTGTTCTCCTACAATTTTGTTCTCGTCATACAAAATGTTTGTAGGCCTTATAAACTAACACGTGTAAAACAACGATAGAGCGATCTAAGTTTGTAACAGCTCCCTCTAGGGAACGTAACGTAAACTAATATTTTGGTTTCGACTTTGATCGCACTATGCTGTTATTGGTCTCGAACATACCGCCCACCAAGGACGTTACTGACGGAATGTCCTTCTAAAAATGAACTGAGCATTACAATAAAGTTGCAAAAAAAAAAAAAAATATAAAAGAATTGAACTGTAAACCATAAATACACTATATAAAAATAAGTTGAACTGTATACAAGAAAACCAATTTGATCTAAAACATTAACAAATAAAATACGTATTGTGTCGTGTTGTAAACAACAATACAAACTTAATGACTAAAACTTACTCTAGCATATACGTATATAAACATGATTTCATGGATCGCATACCGACATCAATTTAACTTAACATGTGTAAATAATAATAAAATAATTACTTATCCCTTTTGTTGTACAATTCGATAAGTCTATCATCCAATAGTGAATAAAAGAATACAGTAAAACAAGTTCTATGTAGCAACTGGTAATATGCAAACCTTAGATGTTGGCCTTTTAAATGTTGAAGACTGAGTGCGCACAGTGACTACACGGGTGATACCATCATCACCAGGGTGTTTCTCTAATATGCGACCCATCAACCAACGAGTCGGTGGCAAATCATCTTCCTTTATCAACACAACATCCCCAATTTTAGGTTCGGGAACTTGACAAGACCACTTATAACGATTCATCAAATTACCTAGGTATTCTTAGGACCAACGTTTCCAGAACGACTGTACCATTTTTTGAACTAATTGCCAGCGTGACAAATGACCCATACTTGCATTATCGTATTGTTTATCTGGTACACTTACCAACGGCTCTCCAATTAGGAAATGTCCAGGTGTTAAGGGTAACGGTTCGCCAGGGTCTGTGACGCAAATAACACTCATCGGTCTAGAATTTAGACAAGCTTCAACTTGGTTGAGGAGCGTGGAGATCTCCTCATATGTAAGCGTAGCATCACCAATAATCCTTCTCAAATGAAACTTCGTTGACTTTACGCCTGCTTCCCACAGTCCGCCAAAGTTGGGACTATGGGGAGGTATGAAGTGCCATTTTGTTCCACTAGTTGCCAGATGTTCGGCTATTGAAGTCTGAACTGTCTCTAATTGCACGAGCTCTCTACTGGCACCCACAAATGTGGTACCGTTGTCACTATACAAATTGGCGCAGTGCCCTCGCCTAGATGTAAACCTTCTAAAGGCTGCCAAGAAGGCTTGAGAGCTTATATCACTGACCACTTCAAGATGCAAAGCGCGAGTGGCCATGCACACAAAGAGGCAAATATAGCCTTTGTAGGAACGGTGCCCACGACCCTTACTTGTCCTTACATTAATGGGACCGGCATAATCTACTCCGCTGTTCAAAAACGGTCTTGCAGGAGTACAACGAACAGCTGGAAGTGAACCCATCATCTGATTTTTGATACTCGCTCTGTGCCTGATACATGTCACGCACTTGTGAACATGCTGTTTGACCAGACTTCGAACACCTATGATCCAGTAAGCTGTCCTCAAATAGTTCATCATAATCTGAGGACCTCCGTGTAATGTTTTACAATGTGCATCAGCTATGATAAGGCGAGTTAGGTAACTCGAGTGGGGTAGTATAATAGGATGTTTCCAGCTTTCGTCTAACTGTGCATTTTCCAGTCTACCTCTGACCCTTATAATGCCCTTGTCATCAAAATAGGGACAAAGTGATTTTAATAAGCTGGATTTCTTCTGTATATAGCCATTCTCTTGTAATTGTTTGCACTCCACTGTAAATATGTCCATCTGTGTCAATCGTATACAACACTCAAGGGCGGCATCTAACTCTGCCTTTTGTAAATAAGTTACATGAAATCGTTTGTTTTCTTTTAAGAATCTTCGACAGTATGCCACAACCCTTACAAGTTTGGATAACGTAGAATACCTTTCAAAGAATGAATGATCTGGAACAACTGAAACATGTGCCTTTACAGACTGTTCTAAATTTACTCCAATATTACTTAATTTTTTGTATATAACAATTTTTTCACTCAAAAATGAAGGTCCCTGAAACCACAAATTATGACCAAGAAATAAGTTTGGCAGCATTCCCCTAGAAGCACAATCTGCTGGGTTGTTCTTGGTCGTAACATGAAACCATTGTGAAGCTTTCATGGTGGTCAAAATTTCGGAGGTTCGATTGGCCACAAATGTTTTCCATCTACTAGGGTGACTATTAATCCAAGCCAATACTACAGTAGAGTCGGTCCATGCTCTGACTTTGTCATTAGAGATATGCAAAACTGCAGCCGTCTCGGCTAGAAGATGTGACAAAAGTACCGCTCCACACAATTCTAATCGCGGAATACTAATTTGTTTTACGGGTGCTACTCTGGTTTTCGCAACTAGTAAGGACACTTGTACTCTTCCTTCTCTATCAGCTATCCGTAAATAAATCACGGCCGAGTAAGCGGTTTTAGAAGCGTCACAAAATCCGTGCAGTTCCAAATCGTCGTTTGAATTTGTACCCAGCCATCGAGATATCCGTACACCACTAAGTAACGACAATTCCTCACGGTAAGTACTCCATTCCATTTTCAATTCGTCATTTAGTTCCTCGTCCCATCCGAAACCTGCCAGCCATAACTTTTGAATGAATACCTTAGCTAAGACCACACTAGGAGCCAACCAACCTAATGGATCAAATAATCGGGCTATGGCTGAAATAACTGACCTCTTGGTTATAGATGTTGTCGAAGGTGGGAGATTCACCAAATACTGAAAAGTGTCTGTGTTGCGGCACCAGGTAAGGCCTAATATTTTAATTGTACTATCTATTTTTATTTCTAATGCTTTTTTGTCCCTGTATTCTATTTGATTGTCCTTGATGTATTCCTTTGTGTCCTTTTTGTCCTGATTGGTATTTACCTTTGTTCTTGTTTGATCTCGTTGTCCTTTAGTAATATGTTCTATTGATCTTATTTTATCTACTATTTCCTGACTGTTGCTATTCCACTTTTGTAGTTGAAATCCACCTTTACTTAACAAGCCTGTCATTTGTTTGTATATTTCGAGTCCTGCTTCTACGCTATGACAACCGGTCATTAAATCGTTCATGTAGAAGCTGCTGAAAACTCTGTCCTTAGCTAACGGGAAGTTCTCACCTTCATCATAAGCGATCTGATGCAGGGTTCTAACTGCCTGATATGGTGCTGATGCGGTACCAAAGGTAACGGTCATGAGCTCATAATCAGTAATGTCTTTCTCAGGACTGTCTCGCCAGAGTATGCGCTGAAATATTGCGTCTTCTTCGGCTATCCTGACCTGGCGGTACATTTTGATTATGTCTGCTACAAGGGCTATAGGATGAACTCTCCATCTTAAAACAGTGTGTCTTAAGTCCGACTGTAGTGTAGGTCCTATCATCAGCGTGTCATTGAGTGAGACTCCGTTATTGTTCTTTTCAGATGCATCGAAGACAACGTGAACCTTTGTGGTACTTTTGTCTTCCCGCACAACCGCATGATGAGGTAAGTAGACAGCTACCTCTTTATTTTTGTCCTGCCCTTTTACTGGTCTCATATGTCCTAAACTTAAGTACTCATTCAAAACTTCGGTATAATTATTTTTTAATTGTATGTTGTTACTTAGTCTTTTCTCTAATGCCTCGAACCTTTTTTTAGCTATAGTACGTGAATGTCCTGCTTTACAAGGAGGATCTGCATCTCTAAACGGTAATCTGACTAAATATCTTCCATTGCTATCTCTCTTAGTTGTGGTACTATAGAGCTCTTCGCATTTCTTCTCTTCAGGTGTAAGTAATTTCTTTGAACTAATGACCTCTTCAATTTCCCAAAACTTTCTCAAAAGTTCGTCTTCTCGTATCTGAGCATGCATGACATTTATCCTATTTGACGTGTCGTTTTTTTCAGAGTTCACTGTTCCAGATAGGATCCAGCCCAAGGCAGTGTTTTGTGCTATAACATTATTGGAAGGACTTTTTAGCATACCCGACCTAATAATGCAACAGTAAACGTCAGCCCCTAAAAGAACGTCAATTTTATTAGGAGTGTTGAAGCCTGGATCTGCTAACTGAAAGTTTGTAACACCTATCCAATCCAAGTTTGTGTGAATGCTACGTTCAGATAACATTCCGGTGATTTTGCTTAGTATATAAGCATTTACACAAATTTTAAACTCTGGCTGAATGCGAGATTGGATGTTGACCTGTACAATGTTCCTAATCATGGTTGAACTTTGACCACCCAGACCTGAAACGAAACCTCGAATAGGTATCTTTTTCAGTCTGAGGGCTTGAACTGTGGCTTCTGTGATGAAGCACGCTTGTGAACCTTGATCCAATAAGGCACGAACTGTGTGATACTCACCTAACCCCGTCTCGGCCTTTATTAGCGCTGTAGCTAATAACACCTGTCTAGGTTTGAGTACCTTACCTGTAGACAAACATGAAACTATCGGATTAGACTCCGTTGTTGCACTAGCACTATTGATAGTTTGGTTTGCTGTGGTTTGTCTATTCTTCTGTGGATCTTGGCTTAGATGCAGGAGAGAGTGATGACGCTTCTGGCAAAGTTTACAAACTGTTGATTTTTTACAATCACGTACGATGTGATTGCCACCTAAACAGTTGAAACAAATATTGTTTTGCGACACAAACTTGCGCCTAATCTCTATAGGTTCTTTAACGAATCGTTTGCAGAAACAAAGTTTGTGATTCTCTGTGCAAAATTCGCATCTTACCTTCATTGTACTAGTTGCCACCATTGTCTTTGTACTATGAGCGTTCAAACTTACACCACCGACCCGATGAACCGTACCCCTGTTTGAACTTGGCTCTAGACATTCTAGAGCGCTAAAACGATTTTCGATAAAAACTTGAAATTGATTGAAACTCGGCAAGTCGTTATTGGAATCGTTGCAAACACTGAGCTCCCATTGTTTTCGTGTTTCATCATCTAACTTGGAAGTGATTATATGTATGATAATAACATCCCATGTAGTCACATTGATACCTAAATTGGTGAGCGCATTTAAACAATCGCTTGTGGTGTCAAGCAGCTCTTTTTTCCATTATTTTTTCCACATGCATACGTTTTTGACCAAACAATCTTTTTAAAATACAGTTTGTTAAGTATTTCTTGTTGCTATAACGTTTTTCTAATTGAGTCCAACACTGCATATAATTAGAATCGGTTATTGGCGTATGACGGATCAATTGCTCTGCTTCACCACAAAGATGACTCTTCAAATAATGAAGTTTTTGCACATTGTCCAAAGATTCATTTTTATGAACCAACGACATAAAAAGATCGTGGAAGGTTGTCCACTCTCCATATTTACCCGAAAAAGTCGGTATAGCTATTTTAGGCAACTGTACGAACGTATTAGCAGATTTACAAGTACTAGGATTCTGATCAGTTTGTAGGACTGAACCTTTAACAACAAGTGTTTTATTGAGTGTTGTTTTCAATAAACTTTTGTAAATTATATATATATCCTCTACTTTATCATAAATATCACTTGCCTCAGAGTTTTCTATGTCTTCTAGTTTAAAGTTTTCAAATAATTTAGAATTAGTATTTTTAAACATAGCCCAATCTTTTTCTAATAATTCTTGTTTTGTTTCAATATACTCTGAGGTTAATCTATCCTTACCGCTTTTCTTAAAATTAATCAATCCCTTATTTATGACATTATATAAACTTTTCATAAGATTAATTGACCCTTCCATTTTGGAGGTATGTTTAAAAAAAGTAAAATTTAACTTGAAATTAAATTTTTAAACTTAACTTAAGCGGTTCTGAAAAAAAACTACAAGTATCTCAAAATCTTCTAAGTCTCAATTATTGGTTAAAATTTTACAAGTGTTTTAAAATTCTAAAAGTCGGGTAGTAATCGGGCATAGGTTCCCCGTTCCCCCGTTTTTCTTAAATTATTCTAAGTTCTAAATCTACCATGCACACGAGAAATTTTACAAGTCCAAAATATTAACAACAAATTTTTACAAGTCCCAAATTTCTTGCGATTCTTCAAAGTAAATTATTTCATAGAAATAAAGTCTATAATAGTTTAACTTGATTGTTTGAATTTAATTACTGCTCAGGAACTAAATAAAATAAAAATTGTACTCACAAATTCACATTTAACACAAACACTTTGTTGACATCAAAGTAGCGACCTCTGGTGGACACTGGTTGATCTGCAAGCGGCTTCCGGTGAAAGGGTCTGCTAACTTGCTCGTGATGTGTTGCGCTTCGCCTGTGTAGCACTGGATATTGCACGTCCTCTGTGGCGGCAATGTTGAACTAACATGCAGCGGCTGATCTCGCCAACAACGACGACAGACGTAGCTGCCGCTGCTGCGGTGAGCGTGTACTCTAGTGCAGCGATCCACTGCGAGTTACACGAGGGAGGCGACGCCAACGGTGACGCCGTAAAGTAGTCCTTAACCCGGCGCGTAGGACCAATGTTTGATACCAAGCGTGGTATCGTTGAACTGGGTGTGTGACACTAGTAGGGATTCAAATAAAACCACTGTGCACTGTACTATGGGTTCGTAGGACTCCACGGTTTAATTGGCTGTCGCCTTGTACTAAACAACACGTTTTGTTCTCCTACAATTTTGTTCTCCTACAATTTTGTTCTCGTCATACAAAATGTTTGTAGGCCTTATAAACTAACACGTGTAAAACAACGATAGCGCGATCTAAGTTTGTAACAGCTCCCTCTAGGGAACGTAACGTAAACTAATATTTTGGTTTCGACTTTGATCGCACTATGCTGTTATTGGTCTCGAACACCCACCCACTATGATCCGGGGTCCTTAAAGCTAAGCGTGAAAAAGTATCTGACTAGGCTGTTACACTCGTAGTGTGTGTCACCATACTGCATTGTCTACATTAGCGGTGAGTATGATGACCACTACTCTTGGATGCTCTACTCATGCTTTCCATCAGGCAGAGTAGAGTCACTTTGGCATGCTCTAAATAAACAAAAGCAAAAAAATGCTTGTTAAATTAAACTGTGTTCTATATAACACAAAGACAACGACGACATTATGACTTTACTGAAAGCCTCCCGATTAATTTAGCTTAAATGTTCAAGCCATTGGTAATTTAACAGCTAGCTACCCACACATGGACGCCTGTAACTCTAAGATTCAAAGATGTTTCTATTCTCACCCCATCTCCAGAATTATGATGCTCGACGAAGGTCTAAGTCCTGGCTAACCTCACTCAGTGAAATGGAACAGTTCTCTGTGAGGGTATCACCATAAGTATGGACGACCTTTGAAACGGCGATTATACCAAGCGGGCAACGGGCAAGCGGCTGATGTTAGAAAGTTATATACGAGTATACGCAAATCGGCGCCATAATTTAAATATCGCGATACAGGATTAGCCATTACTTCGTATTTCGCTATTTCTTCGCTATTTATCACCTATACATATATAAATATATCTATGTAAGTCAGCACAGAAGCATGACTCACAATTTATTTATTCCAATTTGTTGATATTACTTTTTTGCAGTGGTACAGTTAAATATGTTGCCCTGGGTATCCTGAAGCGTACAGATCCTCCTGAAACATGGCAGTGGTATAATGTGAGTAGGGCCATCCGACACCCAAAGTACAAACCTCCGAGCAAGTACAACGACATCGCGTTATTGGAAGTTGATAAAACGTAACTATAAATTAAATCTAATAGATAAAATTCTCGTGTCACAGTTTTCATTGCCATACTCCTCCGAAACGGCATGACCGATTTTGATGAAATTTTTTGTGCTTATCCGGTATCTATGAGAATCGGCCAACATCTATTTTTCATCCGCCTAAATGTTAGGGGTAATACAGCCCTAAATTTTATTTTTTACTTTTTAGACAAAAATTTTAAGTTCTATTTTTTTATGATACAACATACAAAAATACATACAATCCTCAATTTTCACCCTTCTGCAATCAACCCTTATTTTTTAATAGCCATTTTAGTAATTTAATCATTTTTCATCCCGCTCAAATTACTTAGAAATAATTTATATGGCAAAGCAACGTTTGCCGGGTCAGCTAGTATGACTATAAACATCTCACACACGGTCGTATGATCCCAAACATATTCTCCCATAATTATTTGTTGTTAATCAACTTATTCCAATCCCATAATTATTTGTTCTGGATGGAAATTTAACCTATTATTAACATCTTGTAGAGTTCGCTTCTAGGCGTAGGTCTCGCTTTATAAAGTTTGTGGTCTACTAATTATACCACGTGGGTCAGATGGATTAATGTACGGTTGCGTCAAGTTTTACTTCTCCTTGCAGTGTTGTTATCTTGCATACTTTATTCTCTTAGTCATATCTTACGACACCCACGGCATGAATAGAAGTGGTAAGAAGGTAAGACTCCTTATTCCTAATCCGTTACTATGTTGCATTATACCTCTGTGCGTAATTACTTTTAAGGATCCTATTCAATTACGATGTTTTACCAGCGTGTCTGAATACAGGCGGTAGTGACGAGAAATTTGCCATTGCTACCGGATGGGGGACCCTGGGACATCGACAGTCTCTCGCGGATACCTTACAAGAGGTATGTGTAGAATATTAATTTTAGATAGTAAAGACTTTGCTCTGTGCTGCTGGTTTTATCAAACTCGAATCTACTAGAAATTGCAAACGATATTGGGTAGCAATAACCGGGGAACGAGGTGTACCCTAGTATGGCAATTCCTAATACTTATTCCCCACCCCTAACATCTATTGTTTCAAAATTTTCAGATACAATTAGAAGAGTTTTCAATTGAGGAGTGTTCAGAAGAATACCCACGTCACAGACATTTACTTAACGGATACAATCATGCTTCTCAATCCTGCTACGGAAACAAGGACGACCATATCATTGACACTTGTGAGGTGACAGATATTTTCCTACTATGGTAGAATTAAGTGTTTTTTAGTGGCAACACTGATAGATGCGTTTCGTTATAATCTCAACATTATCGACAACCTTTAATAGTTCAAGCTTGGAAAGATGATTTTAACCTACTATATCACGCTAGCGTGATGGGATGTTATGGAGTTTTTTAAAATTTTTTTTTCTCATTACAGTGCTGTTGTCTTGTGCAGTTTATTCCCCTGGTCGGCTCTGACGACAACCACGGGATGAATTATGGTGGTGACATTCTGTATTATCACTCCATCACTATGTGGTACTTAAGTTTCCGAATATCTCCGCTTCATTTGACTTTGTTTTTTTTTTACAGGGTGACAGCGGCGGTCCTTTACAAATTCCTTCCAAATATGAGTCTTGTATGTACAACATAATAGGAGTGACTTGTTACGGCAGGCCATGTGGATACGTTGGTAACACAGGAATGTACACCAAAGTGGAATACTTTGTGCCCTGGATAGAGAGTGTCGTATGGCCCTGGTTATTTTAATAAATTTAGAAAATTATGGACTACTTTTGTTAAAGAGAAACTTGAGCACTAGGAATATTCCTGTGTCCTGTATCGTGTGAGATTTGAATCCACAATTCGTGTAGTCAATTAAGAGAACAGTGAAATTCATTTCATTTTGTTAATAGTAGAGAGAATAAAGCTATATGGATGTTTGTTACTCTTTCCCGAAAACACGGCTAAACAGATCTGGATGCAATTCGGCACAGAGATAGATTATAGGCGAGCACAAGGGCTGCTTTATTTTTAGGGTTTTTAACATTTGTAAATAAATAAACTAGCAATTAAATAATGAACCTTTCATTGTAATTAAACAACTAATTTTATAACTTTTACATGTTTTATTATAAATATCCATTAAAAATAGTTTTAACGTGTAACGTTGGCATTGTTCATGTCTATTCGATTCCTGCAGATGCAATATATACAGTTGGATGTAATATTATCAAAAGATAGCGTTGACCGCGACTTAGATCGCGCGCTTTGGTTTACTTACACCTTAGGATTTGTGATTTATTTATTAATAAATTGAATTTTTGTACCAAATAAAGTGTTTTTGTGTGCAATATCATTATACTGTTTTACTCCAACGAAATCTGCAGCAGCAATCATGAATTCTGTGTGCTTCAGCACACAGAATTCATGTTGAAACATACAGTAACAATATTATGTCGAGTACAACACGCAGGGACTGGTTTAGACGCTTTAAATATAATAGCTTTAACCTTAAAGATAAAGAACATTCTGGAGCAACGACAAAATTTGAAGACGAAGAATTAGAGGTATTGCTTGATCAAGATCCGTGTCAGACGCTTATAGATAAATGATTTGCAAGTAGATGGTTCAATAGTTTCAAAACGTTTAAAAGTGTTAGAAATTATCCAAAGGCAAGGTCATTGGGGACCGTATGAGTTGAAGACAAAAGAGATTTGCTGCTTCAACAGTAGACAAAAAAAGGGTTTTCTGCATCATATTATCACAGGAAATGAAAAGTGAATTCACTACGACAATCAAAAACTTAAAAAAGTGGAGTATGTCTGGTCACGCATCAACATCGTCCCCAAAACCATTTATCCATTTCAAAGTTTCTACTCTGTATTCGGTGTGATCCGCAGAGTCTAAACTATAATAAGCTGACTTAAACAAATTAAAATTATTACAGGACCTCGCTATCGACTTCAATTGATGTGTATGAATCGAGTCCTGAAAGAAAAGCATCCCTAATACAGGCAAAGACACACTATACGACAAAACGATTTTCTTACATGAAACTGCTTCGCCACATGTGGAAAATCCAATCAAAACCTACCTGGAAACGCTTCAATAGGAAGTTCCACCCCACTCGCCGTATTCACCGGACATAGCCCCCTGCGATTATGATTTATTTCGGTCGATAGCGCATGATTTCAGTAGGCGCTTCCATTTTTTCGAAGAAACCGCAAAATGGGTTGATTCATGGATTGCTTCAAAAGATGAATCGTTTTTTTTTTAACGGGTGATTCGATTACTGTCAGAAAGATGGTCTCTAATAATGGACAATACTTTGAGTCAAATGATTGTAAACCTTGCATATAGAATACTTTTTTTTAAGCAAAAAAACAGGGGAAATTTATTCCAGGTCCTATTTAACTTTACCTGTGGTGTTATTCCCTTCTTAAGATCGTGAGCAGTTGATAAACATCGATATATTGGTACGCAAGTACCATTCAAACTGTCGATTGCCGAATAACAAGGATCACTTGTAAACTAGAAATAAGTACCACATGATATGGGATATAAATCACATCACATAAACAGACCACACTGGCCAGACCGGTTGATTTCAAGTTTTTTTCTCTTCATAGTACTGTTGTTCTGCACAGTTTCCTCTCTTAGTCGCCTCTTACGATACTTACAAGATGAACAGTGGTGGTCACGCTTCATATTCTTCATCCGTCACCACATCGAATAATTAATAATTACTTCACAATTCTCACACACGGTCGTCAGAACCTAAACTAGGCAAAACCTGATTAGTTTGATCAGATCAGATCAGACGGCCGTGTGTGAGGTGTGTGAAGTTATTTTAATTGTAATAGTTGTTATATTATAATATTTGATATTAACGTTTTGCTTCATTAAACATACTTTCTTATAGCTCGGATTTAACACCAAAAACGCACAAAAAGACACAAAACCACACACCTGTAATGTTAAAGAACTGTAGGTGATATCATTTATTCGTTCAGTCAAATTGTTCATTTGTTGATTTTTTTTTTTTTTTTTTATCTTTTTTGTTTAATTGTTCATTTGTTGAATGTTATTGTTAAAAATCAGTTCTCCAAAGATCTTGTGCTTGAGTTAGCGATACCTACCTTTAATCCGAATACGCGTAAGGGACATTAAGCTGCCCAGTATACGAATTTATATGTTCCATGTAGATCAAAAATACGGAGTGTCACCGCCTCCACTCCACGCGAGGGTGTCGTGAGAAACGGCTAAGGGACCAAATTACGCACGACATAGAACTGTTAAAAGAAGTAATATTCGAAACAAACCTTATACCACCCTGCCCGTAAAAAGTCGATTTCATTATTTGTGTGGATGTAGATGCTCCCCATGAAAATAATTCTAGCGACATCCATGACTCTGGAGTTGCAGGTGTCCATGGGTGGTAGTGTTCATATACCGTCAGGTTATCGTTCTGTTCATTTGACTCCCATACCATAAATAGACAGCTGATCACACACATTTACACTGATCCCAAGTAATTTGAGATAATAGCTGGAAAATTTTATTGATAATCTAATTTATCTTACTAATACTATAAGGTGAAAGTTTATCGGCGGATGTTTGTTACTCTTTCACGCAAAAACGGCTGAGAAGATATGGACGAAATTTGTTACAAAAATAGATTATAGTCGAGCAAAAGGGTTGTATTTATGCAAAATAAAGGTAGTGTTTCTATAGGATGAGTAAGGTACAAGCACATCTTAGTACGGCTGTACGCTTAGGGTTTTGGGTACAGCGGTCACCTCACCACTTTCAACTTTGTTGAGTGTTGTGGGTTCAAAGTTTCAAACTCCACAAAAGATAACACTTTGTGTGGTCCATAAATTGTTGTTTTGAGCCTGGATGTTCTTTGTGTCCGTTTTATGTATGTTTGTAAGTCCCCCACGACACAGGAACATTAATGCAGGAGTTTTCTGAAAAAAAGGGAACGCGTGCAACGTCGTGGAGAACAGCTAGTATCGATATATTTACAATCATAATTTTTTTGTTAATGTTGAGGCATTTTTTGAGTAAATAATTCAATAAAAAGTAAATGAGTGTTATATTCGTCATTAGTTGACGCGAAAACCGAGAAACCGGTATTGCTATATAACGTATATTGAATACATATATTGATTCAGTATTACAACACAAGAGGACCTGCGCAGACGCATTGTTTTTGAAAGTACTCAAAACATGTATATTTTTAGTACAAGTTTTTACGTGTTTTTATGTATATTAAGTGCAAAATGTCAGTTGGAAGAAGGTAAGTCACTTTTTTTAATAAAGCAATAGAACAATGCAATTGGCTAAATGAAAAAATATATTTATATTTTTTTGTAACTGAGCGCAGTAATATGTTCGTGATGACTGTTTTTTTAATCGTTTAATATTTTGAAATGGTTAGTAGTCGCCTGGAGGTCAAAAGGTCGGCTAGACGACGACGGAGTTCTATAAAATTTTTGGTAATTATACATATATATGTATATATATATATATATATATATACGATTATTTGTTATATATTATTCACATGAAAAATATATTATTGTGTAAGACAACGGTATAATTTTGTTGTTTAGAGTTTAATCAAATATACACATAAAAGTCTCAACTTACACTATTATAGAAGTAAGAACATACAGAAGCAATGAAAGAAGAAAGTTAAGCAGTAAACACGTAATGCGGGGAGCCAAGTGTATTTGGAGTGCGGTGACATACGAGTATATCGCGTCGTGAGCTTACAGACGGACTGTCTCATACCGCGCCACGCTAAAGTGCGGCGCCTGCCTCCCACATGCTACTCAACACGACATTGTGTTCGTTTGTCTCTTACACCAAATATACTGAACTAGTAGCAGTGCACATTATGCAACGACGCTACCCAGCCCCGTCCAGGGATCTTGTTGAGGGCGATAATAGTCGGGCAATTTAACCTTAAGTGGTTAAATGGATGGATAAGTGGAGGAGTGGAGAGGCTTCGGCAAAGTGTCTACTCTTTCTGATGGAAAGCATGAATAGAATCCAAAAGTGGTGGTACTTATTGCTAATGTAGGCAAAGCAGCATGGCGACCCATGTTATGGCAGCCTATTGTTCCGAATACAGAGTGCTACCACCCCTATCCATCTCGTGGGTGTCGTAACAGCCGACTGAGGGAGTAAATAACGTGGGACAATATTGCTGCAAAGAAAGGAAAAACTTGAAACAAAGCCTATACCAACCCATCTGCCAGCGTGGTATAGGAGACCAAAGCCTCCTTTCAAACGAAAAGCCTATGTCCAACAGTGGGCTACTAAAGATGATAATGAAAGATGAGAGTAGTCACTAATAGATCACTGTCAAAAATTGACTTTGTCCATCAAGAGACACTTACAATAATCTCTTACGTTATCAGTGGAAGAGTTTATCGATGTATGTGTGTGGTTTTGGCAAAAAAAGTTTTAATTGCCGTAATAGCATACAGATTTAATCGAATGCTTATTGAGGACGGAGAGGCTCACCTTGGGTGGTCAGGTCGAGGGATTTGATAAAATCGCAGTTTTCCTTAACTGTTCGTCTTGTGGTTAATAACCCTGACTGCTAAACCGGAGATTGTGGGTTCGAAATTACAATTTTGGTAGTCAATTCTTTTTATTTTGTAAGCTAAACAGGGAGTTTTGAAAGTTCACCTCCAAGGGGGTATAAAAAGGATTAACGGTTGTATGAAAGTTAGAAACACGAAGTAGAGCGATAGCGAGAGTAGTTACTGGCGTTGGTTACTTACATACTGTGGAGGGAACGAGTGTCATGTCCCTCCGACACAAAGGGAGGATCCTCCGACCAGGCGAGGTGATCAGGTCTGGCGGGCCACGGCCCGCTGGCTGAGACTTGATTACCGCTCATTGTTGTGGGAGTGACGCTGTTGCTATTGATTTGAAGGCTGCCGTTGGTTGTGTCGTTCCCTCCACAATACAAAATATCGAAGATGATTCTTTGATTTTATTTTTATAAAATAACACCCGCACTAGGAATAAATCCTGGGCACAAAAAACACCCAGACTCAGAACAACAATTTGTGGATCACACAAAGTGTTGTCCCGTGTGAGATTTGAACTCACAACACTCAGGCCAGTAGAGAGCGGTGTGACGCCTGTCTAAACCACTAGGACAACCGTGCAGTCATTTCTCTCATACGTTGTGTATGAAGAGCACAGCTGTGTGTGTGTTACAAAGTTTATCGTAATAAGTGTGGCTAAAACACAGGTAAAACTGTTAGCTGATATTAATTAAATATAATATGTTCTTTTAAGAATTGTGAAGGCTCTACCGACGTGGATCGACAGCAGAGAGCAATTTTGTTTTATCAATAACTATCAACTATTTCAAAAACTCATCACTTTTAAGTTTTGGTGCATCAATTTGTCAATATGTTATAAATTGGTGATCATTGCTTACGGATTGATAGCCGAGAGCCTCGACAAACATCTTAAGAGGCTCACTTTAGAAGCCTGAGTCAAGGGTCTGATGCAGAAGGCAGTCTTCCTTGACGCGGCTTATATAGTGAGGAGATTGTTGTCTTTGGAGTCCTAACCACCCGTGTGTTAGTCTTTGCACCTGTAGTCAATGGTCTACTTTCTCTCTTGTTTTTGTTTTGTTTTGTTTATTTTGTTAATTTAAATATAGAACATGCCATATTAACTCTACTCTGCCTGTTGGAAAGCATAAATAGAATCCAAGAGTGGTGTATTTTCGTTTTCTTTTTTTATGTGCTTGAAAATTTAAATAATATGTAATAAAGAGAATAATAATAATATCTACACAAATATCACACGTTGCCGTCTGATTTTAAATTCGCCTTGTCTTAAATATGTATATGCGAGAGACGAGGGGTGTAATGCGACGACTTCCACATACAGCGCCAACAAAAATACATACTACAACGCTATCTAGCGAAGACACATCGAATTACAAGGTAATAAACTACAGAGCAACTATCAATCCTAAATCACGATTTAGAAATTCTCTCGCCGAATAGCATATACACAACATCCCAACGTCAACAGTTGGACCTCGGTCTGCCAGACATTATCACCTCGTCGGGTCGGAGGATCATGACACCTGTTCCTTCACCATATTCATTAAATTTATAAATATTGTAGATAAATTACATTCAAACATAAACAAATATTGTACTTCTGACACAAATATTATTGATACATGGGTTTCTGATCTATGTCTATTAGCTTAATATATAGGTCACTAACCACTAAGTAGGTATTTATTAAAAAATGTTGTAATGACGTTTAAATACCGTCGCTGTATAAATGAAATAAAAAGCTTAGATGTCTGTGGTTGGTAATTCGTATACGGAAAGGGGAAACCCCTCAGTGACTTGTGTCTTTGACCTCGCGTAGTGTTTGTAAAGTTTTGAGGGTCCAATATTGTAATACTGTTTTCAGAACTATGTAAATATATTTATCAGGACACCGGTTACCTCAGTATAAGCCTTATCTAGTTTGAAATCAGATACTTGTGTTTCCATGTTCTTTTTAAAGACGACGGTCTCGTTAGGAGTAAATCCTGTGACGCGGACTTTAAAAACATTCGTAAAACGGACATAGAAAACATCCAGATTTGAAACAATTTATGAATCGCACCATCTGGTGACCCGTGTGGAACTTTTATTTGAACCCAAAACACAGAGAGTGGCATGGCGACCGCTTAAACTACTACGCTACCCGTTAATGATTTATGTACTTCAAATTCCGCATGGGACACAAGTATGTAATTGTAGATGTATATACTTTTTGTTATAAAAGCCTACCAAAGTGACTACTCTGCCTGATGGAAAGTATGAATAGAATCCGAGAATGGTATTCATTACACTTATAATAAATGTAGTCAATACAATATGGCGACCCACGCCAAGGCGACCAAGAACTTATTTGTGCCAGACGTGACGACCACTCCTATCCCTTGAGCGGTGCGGCCGTAAGAAAGATATGTGTAATTAGTTATTATTACACATCTATCCACATTATATTCACGGTTATAATACAATGTTAATAAGATTTATGTTTCTGTTTACAGGTCCCGCATGTGTTTCAAAAGTAGACAACACGACAGGTACATGTGTCGACTTGCGACGTTGCCGATCTGCTCTCAATGATATTAGAATCAAAAAATATCCGCAGGTATGTTTCCCATCGACATCTATTAAATAACATAGGTATTCGCATTTCGTTTCTTTCGTGAGAGAGTCAATCTACTTATAATTTTGGTATCGATAATCGTACCCTTAAAAGATTTCTTAGTACAAAAGGACCCTGCAGTTTAATAACCTTACAATCCGAAGGTGAAACTAAACGAATATTCTAAGCAATTAAATTAACGTTTTCAATTCAAGGTTTTTGCCTAGCTTCTATTAAAAAGGCTTGGTTAGTAATTAAACGTCTAATAAAACTAATTGACTACGATTTATACATATGAGTCAATACCTATTAGGGGAAGTCACTTGTTTAACTTATAATTTTATTTTTCAGCTTTGTTCATTCAGCGGACGAGATCCAGTAATATGTTGCACTGATCGTGAGCTACTTAACGATACGAGGTAAGGATTACATGTGTATAATTGATGAATAATATTTATATTACGATGTACACACACGGCTGTCGGGTCGCCAACGAGACAGAGCCTGTTCTACGGCAACCAGACTGTTGATAAACATAGTTATATTTTTCTATGTACATACGTGATTTAGTGGTAGAGCCGCGCTGCTTGCAGCACGTCAGTAGGCAGTACTGCCTTCTCACAGCAGATCAATCTAAAGCGATCGAATTTCGTTGGTGAGTGTCATGTCTTTTACGCTCCCAAGCGGGGCGTGAAAAAGCATCTCAGTAGGTCATGGATAACCATGCTGCATTGTCTGCATTCACAACAAGAACTGTGACTTGGAATTTATTTATACTTTCCATCAGGCAGAGTGGAGTTACTTTGACAGGCTCTTAAAATAAAAAGAATCACAAATACAAGGAACGGTCGTGCTCATCACGCAATTCTTAGTTGGATTTGGTCCCATGACCTCCGGTTTAGTAGTCAGAATCGGTAGCTATTGGTCTACCGATTCTGACTGTAATATCATTCTTCTAATCTATGGTCTTCTATTTCAGCAACTATCGGGTCGGCGGAGACGGAGTAAAAAGCGGACGTAAAGCTGAAGACAGTAAGTTTTATACAAAATCTCTATAGCGCGATCCACGAATAACGCCATCTATCATCCTTAAAATATAACTTGGTCTCTGTAAGAGTTGTCACAAGTGTTGTTTTGGAACTTGCGAGGCATATTTTAGGCGTGAACTTTTAAATTTGTGATATAGTGCCCTTCATGTCTTCAAACGACACGTGAACAATAAAAATATAGGTGACATGAAATGGTTTGTAGCCATCTGTCATAGGGATAAAGTTATACTCGAAGGACAGTAGTGTTACATGCGAACAGCATAGGACTAGTTGTTGTGGCGAACCTCAGAGAAGGTCTATGTGCAGCAGTGGACGCCTTTCGGCTATGATGTTGATAATGATGATAATGATGAAATGATCTTATACTCGCTTTTTCAGAGTGTCTCGAATACACAATGAATCTGGACTATCCATGTCTCTTCAAAGTACGACTCAGGAAACGCGAATCCATTGGTAATAAGTCTTTGTCAGACTTTATTAATAGACCTTATGCTGCAGTGGGTGGAATTGACGCCTTCAGAAGACAATTTCCCCATATGGTAATATCTTTGGCAAGGCCAGGGTAGTTTATTAGATCTTGCATGAGAATTTTTATGCTTTGTATTGCTAGACATGCTACATGTTCCAATCATTTATCAATCGTTATCGTATACCTTCATTCAGACTAGTTACATCTTCAAATACTTAGGCATCATAGTTTAAAAGTTTGCGAGAGTGATTGTGGGTTTAAACCATATGCCATTGTTAAATAAACACCTTTCTCGCACAATATTAGATTAATTGAAGGGGTTTTTGTACTTTAACTTGTTACTAAGTTGAGTACTTTACGTGTTTTTATGTTTCTTGTCGCTGTTTCTCAGTCGCAAACACAAAAAAAGATTTTTAATAGTCAGAAGTCTGAAGTATGTAGGGAATTATTTTTGTTACGTCACCTACCGTCGTCGCAGGTGAATGAACCGTCCGTCGTCCGTGGTATAATTGATATGGAATGGTACCGTGGTATGGAATGGTAATGGTTCGTAGAACGACTGGTACCAGACCTCTAGAACACTGTTATATTCCGATATGATGCTGGTATTTTGTGACGCTTTTAAAGGTTAAGAAGAGTGCAAACGTCGAAACAGTGCTCATTTAGACGATGTAATTTCGTTGTAATTAAACAAATCTAACAATATATCAAACGATTTTTTTCATATGTTTTTATCAATTGTTAACGAATTCGTGGCCCACCTTTTAAATATATTCAGAGACTAGGTAGGGTCGGCTGTAGGTGTCCGGATGGCTTAATAACAGCAGTACCCGGATTCATCCCATTTCAGGTGGCATACCATATGGTTTCAATCGGTCCGATTCTTATTCACCAGGCCGCCGCAAATCCAGGTGGGGTGACGGCCTATGGGGGTTTCCACGGTTAAAAAAAACTTTTTAGTATTCCAACTAAGTTACGTTGGTCATAGAGGTTCGTATGACAACCAGGTCCGACGGCTGAACGTACCGCGGCACGAAGAGGTCTCAATGTGTTAAAAATGATCATCAATTCCTAGACTGACCTGGCTTGAATTGCTTTACTTTGTAATATATTAAATTATACGATTGCCACTTAGCCATGTGCCCCCACGGTAAGATCACCTAACTTATCATCATAGTCATCAACAGTCCAGTCGTCAATTATCCATCGGGTGAATAGGGGCGGTGACACTGGTGCACATTAACAGTCCGTGAACCACATCTGAGTGAAATCCCGTACCGCAATAACAATTTTCAGAATGTCTGGAATATGTCACGAGTTTAAACTACCCCTGCCCTAAGCGAGAGGGGTTGAACCGGCAGTTGGAGTTCAAGTTAAATAAAAAACGCTTTGCAAATGATCAAGTTTCCGTTGCCAACGCAGTGGGGGGTAAAGATGCCAGAAGAGGAAAATTTCCTCAAATGGTAAGAGGTTTTTTCTAACTACTAAAAGTTAAATGAACTCTTGATCACTTAAATAAAAATCTGAAGAACAATCTCGTTCCAAATTTTGTTCTGATACATTTTCCTCTAGCTTTTTTGACAAATGTCATAAAAGCTATTAAGACAAATGTCATGAAAGCTATTCTCGTAGTAAAGTTTTATATCGCCTTAGGGGACGCCAGAGCCATCATCACTCCAACTCGAGTAGAGATTGTCAATGTGAACGGACTGTTGGTGTCCCTGAAGGTAAGATGAAAACAATTCCAGCACTTCAAGCAAGATCTTTGGATGACAAATGAAAAAAATCTTTGTACTAGCCGTTTGAGGCACATTACTTAAAATGATTTTGCTACCTCAAATGGCAAAATTAGTACATTTGTACTTGTATTCTTTTTAGTGATATTTCGTAAGTCTTATTAAGTGCAACACGTATTATCCAAAGACACTGGAATATTTTGTTTTCTCTGTCCTTAGTCATGACACAAAAATTAATATAAATTTATCTAATTAGCACTACATATACTCGTACTAACATGAAACCAAGTTAAACACTATAATATTATCATTTAACTGCGCCAAATAATTAAATGAAGTAGCTTGTGAAAATAAGCAAATGCGAGTGTGCGTGTAGCGTACTTGATCACACTCACGGTACGGCCGAGTACGGCCATCTTCTACCATCCAATATTATGCTAATGTATGTGTGGCAGCACGTTCGTATACGGTGCCTGCCGCGTACGTACACCGCCAGCGACAATTTGTATTCTAAGAGTATTGTGGTATTGTGACACAAAATTGAATGGGTGTTCTGTTAGTCGTAGTAATAATTTAATTTACCAGACTTCTTTTTATACCTTTTGTGAGATTGACAGTAGATCGGTACTAAATTTTGTACGAATTTTTGATAAATTGACCTTTTGGTAATAATTATCGTGTTTTTATTGTTATAGCAGCAAAGAATAGCGTAGCCACTACGTAATATCCAAGATTGGTCACTAAGTTGTTTTATTTAATTTAGTTGGATAGAATTGGTGTGGTTTATTAACATTCCAAGTTTATTGTTTTCCTAAGCCATTAAAAATAATGTATGTGGTGCTAAATAATCCAGTTTTGGTCATCTCATCATCACATGACAAAAAGATAGCTCTTGCATAAGCACTGTCACTTATATTTGCTTCAATTGCTTTTATTTTACTTTTTTATTATTTGGTATTAAACTAGAATGATAGCATTTTATATTGTAAATCCTAGTTGAGTAAACATATATACATTTGATACTAAATATTCCCAAAGATGTAGAGGGGTATTTAGGAGTATTCCCACCAAACGGCTCACATCGATAGGGATTTTACAATGTTTGAACGATGTTGAATCGTGTATACGGTACTTAAACTCGATATTACCAAGTTCAGCTACAATCACATGTCGTAGAAGGCGCCCGCAGGCAAGCAGTTATGCTCGGCGTGGTAATCTAGATATTGAGTACTGGGTACACGATATAATGTCGTTTACAGATTGTAGAATCCGTGCCAATATGTACCGTTCATTTAAGAGGTTATAAATTTAGTTCCAGTTACGTAAGGGTATTGCCGTGAATTGGACATTTAGTTTTCTAAATAAATATACCCATATATTGCTAAATACATGCATATTACAAATAAACTATACCTAGACAAAGAAATAATATTACTTTTGACTTTATCTTATTAAGATGCAATTGTTTTTTCAGGCCTTATTAGGTTACGGAGATAGTTTAGATACAGCGCAGTGGCTGTGTGGTGGTTCCGTCATCAGCGATAGATTTATTCTGACCGCTGCACATTGTCTATTCAGCAACACAGTGTAAGAGCATATTACAACTACTTATAAATAAATTACTCTAAATAATGTATCCAGTAACTAAATTAACTTATTTTTGAGAAAATATCATTTTCTTGAAAACAGAAACCATGTAAATATTTCCCTCCACTATGATCTGTGGTCTTTAAAGCGGAGCGTGAAAAAGTGTCTCACCAAACCGCCATAGTATGGGTCACCATAGTATATTGTCTGCATTTGCTGTGGGTATGGTGACCAAAAAATATGTACAAACTACCACTGACCCAAGTTATAACAAGCTTTGCCAATGCTTTAGTCCATTTAAAGACCTCAGATTCAATCTTTATAATCAGATGCACAATGCTTGCGATATGAAACTGTGTTCTGTATAAGGCAAAGAAAACAGTCAACACATGAAAACGACGATCTTTCGACTTTACTGAAAACATCCTAATAAGTTTATCATAAATGTTCAAGCCATTGGTGATTTAGCAGCTAGCTAGCCACCCATGGACGCTTGCAACTCTAAGATGCAGAGCTGTTTCTACCCTTTATTCACCTCCTTCTCCAGAATTATGATGTAGAACGAGGGTTTGAGCCCCTGGTTATCTCACTAAGTGAAATGTAACGGTTTTCTGTGAGGGTATCACCATAAGCACAGAGGAACTTTGACAAGGCGATTATACTTAGCGGGCAACGGGCAAGCGGCTGATGTTAGAAAGTTGTATATTTGCTAATCCGTGTCATAGTTTCATTCCTTCGTAGTGCGCAATATCTTCGCTAGTTGGCACCATAGTATATCTAAGTCACCACAGAAGCATGACTCTCACATGATTTATTCAGTTCAACCTGTTGATGTTGTTTTTTTGCAGTGGTACAGTAAAATACGTTGCTCTGGGTATCCTGAAGCGTACAGACCCTCCTGAAACATGGCAGAGATATAATGTGAGTAGGGCCATCCGACACCCAGAGTACAAACCTCCGAGCAAGTACAACGACATCGCGTTATTGGAAGTTGATAAAACGTAACTATAAATTAAATATAACAACACATCTCATACTCGGTCGTATGATCCCAAACTAGTAGTACTTGTGATATGATAACCAGACTGCCATCCCACACCATCACCATCATCTCAGTCAAAAAATGTCCATTGTTCTGCAAAACACATGTAATCATGCTCCTCACAGAATGATTTATTCTGGGTTCAAATCAAACCCATCTCCATCATCTTTTAGAGTTCGCTTCTAGACATATTCCTCCCGTTATAAAGTTTGTGGTCTACTAGGTATACCATACTGGCGAGACGGGTATATATAAGGTTGTATTAAGTTTTCCTTCTCCTTCGTCATCATCATCATCATCAACAGCCTTTAAAAGTCCATTGCTGCACTTAGGCCTCTCCTGAGCAAGGAGGTTTTGTCCTACTATACCACGCTGGCCAGACAGGTTGGAATAGGTTTTGTTTCAAGCTTTCCTGCTCCTTGCAGTGTTGTTATCTTCCATACTTTACTCTCTTAGTCAGTTCTTACGACACTCACGGGATGAATAGGGGTGGTAACACTCTTTATTTCTAATTCGTCACTATCTAGAGTTGTACGGATGTGCGTACTTACATTTCAGGATCATATTCAATAACGATGTTTTACCAGCGTGTCTGAATACGGGCGGTGGTAACGAGAAATTTGCCATTGCTACTGGATGGGGGACCTTGGGACATCGACAATCTCTAGCGGATACCTTACAAGAGGTATGTATAAAATAATAATTTTAGATTTGCTCAGTGCAGACATCATCTGGGGTATCAAAGATCGTCGGTTATGTCAGACTTAAATGTATAAAAACCGCGCGCGGTATTGAGTAGCAATAGCCGGGACACACATTTATTGTTTCATAATTTTCAGATACAATTAGAAGAGTTTTCAATTGAAGAGTGTTCAGAAGCATACCCACCTCACAGACATTTACTTCACGGATACAATCATGCTTCTCAATCCTGCTACGGAAACAAGAACAACCAAATCATTGACACTTGTGAGGTAACAGATATTTGCCTACTATAGTAGAATTAGGGTTTTTAATGGCAACACTGACAGATGCGTTCCGTTATTACTTCATCATTATTGACAGCTCTTAATAGTTCACTGCTGAAAATATGGTTTTGACCTACTATATCACGCTGGCCAGATTGGATGCTATGGAGTTTGTTTCAAGTTTTCTTTCTCCTTACAGTGCTGTTGTCTTGTTCAGTTTGTTCCCCTAGTCGGGTCTGACGACGACCATGGAATGAATGATAGTGGTGACATTTCGTATTATCACTTCGTCACTCCATGGGATTTAATTTTTCGTATACCTTCTCGTATACCAATTGGAAAGTTTTCAGTCCTCTAATTTTTTTTACAGGGTGACAGCGGCGGTCCCCTACAGATTACTTCCAAATATGGGTTTTGTATTTATAATATAATAGGAGTAACTTCCTACGGCAGACCATGCGGATTCGTCGGTAATACAGGAATGTACACCAAAGTGGAATACTTTGTGTCCTGGATAGAGAGTATTGTATGGCCCTGATTAATTTAATAAAATTAGAAAATCATAGACTACTTTTTTTCAAGAATATCTTGCACACTAGAAATATTCCTGTGTTCTGTATCGTGTGGGATTTGAACATACAACACTCAGCGCAGTATCACTTCAGACATTTGTGTATTTCATTAAGAGAACAGAGAAATAGTGCTAACGATCTAATTCATTTTATTAATATTAGAAAGAGTAAAGTTTATATGGATGTTTGTTACTCTTTCACACAAAAATGACTTAACAGATCTGGATGAAATTTGGCACAGAGATAGATTATAGTCGAGCACAAGGGCTGCTTTATTTTTACATTTTTTTAACATTTTTAAATAAATACACTAAAATAAGTTTCAGTGCTCGCTTAGAAGAATGCAAACGTAGAAACAGTGGTCATTTAGACGAAGATTTTTTTAAAAAAATAAATTCTAACTAATTAACTTTCTTGTAAATAAACAAATTTTGTAATAAATTAAATGTTTTTTTTATACGATTATTTCAAATGTTAACAAATTTGTGGCCCATTCTGTATAATATAACTGCGCCACTGAGGCAGTCGAAATTCAAAGCAACTTTACTCTTGGAAGGTAGATCACACCCATTGGTTACTTACGTAAATGTACGTAGGAAATAAAAAAATTGAGTAATAATACAAAAAATAATTTATTTATGTTTATTTGACAAAGAGAGGACTGACACACGCAGTACAGCAACAGCCTTTGACAATCCATTGCTGAACATAGATCTCTCCTTACAAAGTAGGTTTTAACCTACTATATCAGAACCTTTTCTTTCATGACTCGATTTGAAAAATCTTTATTTATTAGATAAATAAATAAGACATATGTGTCAGTAACGCATACTGTATGTTTCGTCCTATTCAAATTTGAAGATAAAATACTTTCCCCAAAGTAATAGAAATTATCTATTTATTTATTCCCTAAGAACACAATTCTCCATGACTAATAAGTTTGCTAAAAATTTGTGTAAGGTTTTTTTTGTTTTTATATACATAACATCTTCTACACTTCTGCAATTATCATTTTTGTGCATACATATTTACATTGAGCAGATAACTTCTAATATCTTCAAGATCAAGGTCAAATATGGTGAATTAAATTTCTCGATCTCTTTCGACAAACGGAAATACATAAGTTATAAGATATATTGAAAGAAGCTGAGATCAGACCTCTTGAATCAACTCCATACGTCATTTTCAATCCACGATAGGTTATCTTTTATGCGCACGTACATGCCAAGACCCCCCTTCGGTCCACATGAGCTTACTTGCAACAGCACCCCGACTACTGTATACACACACTGTTCATGATTTTGGGATACTAGAGGACTTCCAGAGCCGACCTGAAAATTACCAATACATAAATTAATAATATCGTTTGGGTAATATTATATTTTTTTTTTATTTTTGCAAGGTTCAATGGACAAACGCGTGACAAGATCACCTGATGGTGAGTGGTCTCCGCTGTCGAGTGACATCACCGCAAGAGATGGCACAGTGTTGTTACCTATTGTGAACTCTCCCTCCCCTGAACTACAAAGGAGGTTGTAGAGGAGTAGTGGGACCTCCGGTAACTTCAATCACCCGTTGAAATCTACGAAAGAATTATTTAACACGGTCGTCTACAAGGCCGTGGTATTACAACGATCAAGTCTGCTCCTATGTTCCGAAGTGTGCCACGTCTTCCAAAGTAAACACTGTAATCTAAGCTCTAGGAAATAACATAAGAGTTCTTACCTGACAGGCACTCCGAGTACCATTTGCTTGGACATAACACATCAGATTAAGTTTCTTAGTGGAATCATTCACACTTTGAGGGCCTGGTGTAAACTCATTTTCACATTCTTCGTTTGTTAGTCTGGTCGTAAAAGTCTAAAAGTATGAGGAATGTCATTAATATTATTGCAACAGAAATGACCTGTGCGAAAGAATACAACATTCGCATGGGATTGTATCCGAACCCAACTAACTACAAAAATATAAATGTATCATAATTCTGCCCATAAATAAGAGAAAATACCCGAATGAATAGGTTACGGTGACCAAATTTCTCAAATACTTCAGTTAGTACCGTCAAGAAGTAAAGAAACTGTATAGGACACGCCCTGGTATATGTACATTGATACTTAAGGAGGATATCAAAAAGATAGGATTATGGCATTAATTTTAAAGTGATACGTCGCCATTTGAGGTCAAAGTTGCTGTCCACGTGGTGACGGATTAAAATATACGGAGTGGTACTATTCCTGTGCATCGCGAAGGTATCGTAAGAGGCGTCTGAGGCCCTAAACGACTCAGGTAAACAGCTCTGAAAAGAGAAGAAAAACTTGAAACAAAGCCTATACATATGTCCAGTAGTGGACTACTGAAGGTTGTTGATGATGAGGTTGCTATTCACACACTAGTAGAACACAAATTGTACCATGAGTTTCAAACACCCAGGTCAGTTTACGTAGTCCATATTCACATTTAAACTGCCTCGGTGGCTCAGCGGCGGTGAAACTGACTGCTGTGCTTGAGGTTTCAGATTCGATTCCCAAGTTGGACTAATGTTTGGTACATCAGCAAATTTTTGTTTCAAAGTTTGAGTGTTTTCTATGCATAATATAAATTTATATATATTAAAACGGTATATGTATAAGTATTCTGTCAGTTGGTCTAGTTATCATAGCACAAGCTCTGCTTAGTTTGAAACTAGATGATGTTATGTGTTAAATATCCGAAATATTTATTTATTTATTTATTATTTAAACCGAGGACGGAACTTGAAAATTGCAGCAGCACCTTCTACTGTCGGATCAGATACATCACCAGTCTTTTATTCATATCAATGATACTCACTGAATACAGGATATCAGCCTGGCCTTCATATGGACTATAAGCATCCCACCCTGTGACATAAGCCTCTCTGTCTACTTCACCATCTACGTGAAGACATGCTGGCATGATTGTAGAGCTAAATATGATTCTGAAACAGAAAATTCGTTTTTAATCACCAGTTTTTGGTATAGGTTATGTGGCGACATCCACATTACAATACAAACAAAAATATACAACTGCGCCATCTAGCGAAGATACATTGAACTACGAAGTATGAACGAAACGTATGAATGTAATGAAATACGAAGCAACTACTAATTCTGTATCGCGAAATACAGATTCGCGTGACAATTAGCATATGTACAACATCCCAACATCAATCGTTGGGCCTTGGCCCGCCGGGCATGATCGCCTGGTCGGAGGACCCTCCCTTTGTGTCGGATAAACATGCCACCCGTTTTCTCTACAGGTTGCGAATGAGCACACGTGTCTCCTGATGGTAATGGTAAGTAATTACCAACGTCTAGTGCCACTTGTAAGTAAGAAACACAAGTGCATTGTCACCTTTTAAATGCCCTTATAATTCGAGAGGTGGTCTATTTGAGCTTACGAGACTCAACTAAGTGAAAATCAAGCCATTCCGTTTATGTCTGAGAAATTCTCATCTTTTTCACATCTATCCAAGAATCTCTTCACGATAAGAGTCTTATGTCGATAAAGGAACATTTTGTTTCTATATAATGTAAGGAACTTACTCCCGTTCAGTTCTCAGAAAACCTAAGCCGTTATTGTTCCATCCTCCTTTTATGTCATACCGCTGCCAGTCCTCGATTGGATCTGAACGCTTCAATATACCTAGAGCGGCGTACCTGTACAAACAAGTGATTAGACTTAAAAGCACTATCTAAATAAATAAATATTTGGGACATTTGACACACAACGCCACATAGTTTCAAACTAAGCAGAGCGTGTACTATGATAACTAGACTGAAAGATAGAATACTTATATACCTTTTTTTTTGTAAATATATACATAGAAAACACCCAAACTCCGACACAAATGCAGATGATACTAACATTTGGTCCGACCCGGGAATCAAACCCGAGAACTCAAGCAAAGCTATCGCTTTCGCTACCACTACGCTATCGAGGCAGTTAAAATATAAATCCAAATAAAGATGTAAGTACTGTTTTGTGGCCTTTTTGGACATATTTTGACCAATCCAAAAACTGCATCAAAATTTTCATCGGGATATATTTATATTATACATGTGTAATGTATGTATGTGTGTAATAGTTTTATGGAGGGTAGTTTTATTTTTCTTAAATGGCAACTCTACTCGACCCCGTCACTCTTTTGTGACAACTTCCGGGGAAAGGATTGAGAGTGGTGGGGTAAAAACAGCGTTTTGATTATTGAGTCAGGAGCTGAGTTAGTCGTTCGATAACTATCAAGGCGGTAAGTTGTCTAGTGGAAACTATGCTAGTTGACCGATGAAAGTGTTAAAAGTGGAATAAAAGTAAGAACTAAGCTGTGAATTGGAGTCCTTTTGATATGTGAATGTATGAATATGTATTCATGATTACATATATGTGTATATGTGTGTGTGTGATGTGTAATTATGCGATGTAATATTAGTTCTTACAGATAAATTGTGAATGCGCACCACGAACTACAAGTTAATACACAATTTATCTAAAGGTTGTTTGGAACAGATCCTAGACTACGATAAGGCAGCTCATTGTATCATTGTATTTTTTGTTTAGTTAAGATGTGCAATAAAGGGTACCCATCTATCTGTCCCACGTCGAGATGGAACCGACCGACAGTAGGCAGTAGCGAGGTGGTCATTTAAACAACAATGACATTCGTGAAGTCAGATTGCACACCCGGTGCAAGGAAATACTGCATCCCGCCTTTCACAAAAGGAAATACATAGAAAAATATACATTTTTAACTTGTTTAATAAAGACCTAGTATGATTTTATACTTTATATTGTAGTAGCTGTACCCGCGACTTCGTCCACGTGCAATTTAAAAATGAAGTCGTTGAGACACAACCGACAGCAATAGCCCAAACGTGCGTTCTAAACTCACGCGATAGGCAGCTTTTGTGATATAGTGGTGGGAGGCGCTCGACGTGACGGTGGCATGCGCGTGAGCTGCGCGTGGTACTGGACAGTACTTGGACATTGCAACATTACTTTATTTTTCTAAAATAAAAGTAGCCTAAGTTACTTCTTATTACATCAGCTACCTACCAATAAAGGTCCCGTCGAAATCGGTGCAGTGATACTCAATACTCAATACTTTATTGCTTTACCATAATGTCTCACAGGTAGTCAACATCAAATAGTACAGTATCAATTATGGACCCTGTCGGGCACAGCATATATTTATTTTGTGTCGGTGGGAGAGAGGAAGATGCCTACGTTTACACTTATATACCTATTTAATTACTCATTTTTATATTTATTTTTACAGGATTTTTATACTTACTGTCAACAATTTCAGAGATTAGCCAGAATAAACAGACAGACAGACAGACAAAAAATATTTTAGGGTATGTATCGTATGTATATTCATATATATGTAGTAATAAGCGATTATTTCAAACATACAGACACTCCAATTTTATTTATATGTATGGATGTAAGTAATTTTGGCGACGCCCCTGGTAAGTAGATATCAATTTTCTTACTTCGTAGGGTCGTTGTTGCAGGAGACTGAAGTAAGAATCACCCTATCACTGATCACAGTCCCAGTACACTTGAATAACAGTAGCTTTGTGAACCGATCAATACTGGCCAGTAGTGCCTGCAAAGATTTGAAACATAATTTTATATGACATCTAGAACGTATTAGTCAACGATAACGTCCAGTCAATGTTCAACAATATTTATTTCATACGCTCATATACCCGTACGTGCTTCTCGAAACCGAACAGTTTTTAGACGTAGGTTTATAAGGAGCACACTACAGCATTTATATTCTTAGATTAAAGGCCAAACTGTTGACTAACATAATGTTTACATTTCTATATATTAGTTTGGGTTCGATTTCTGGGTCCGATCAAAAAATGTTATAGAATTTTTTTGATTACAGAAATATTTAATAACAACCTGGAGTTTGGAAGTTGAGGTCTTAATTCCCTTCCTCGGTGGGCACGTAAAGCCGTCGGTTCTGTACGGTCATGTCCAATAACCGTCGCATCGCATTGTGAGAGTAGGGGAGTAGAGAGCGTAACTGTGTTTGCACATATGCTTGTGCTCTACAATGCCTTCCGCGTTGTGGCCTGATCTCTTAAGAGAATGACCGCCATCATATTATACTATATATGTAATGTAATGTCACCACTATTGTTCATCTCGTGGGTGTCATAAGAGGCGACTAAATGAAACCAACTATTCAAGAAAATATCACTACAAAGAGAAGGAAAACTTGAAACAAACCCTATTGCAACCGGTCTGGCCAGTGGGGTATAGTAGGCCAAAACCTCCTTGCTAAGGAGAGGCCTATGTCCAGCAGTGGATTGTTAAAGGCTGTTGATGATACTAGCTTTGTGTGCATCTCCATTCGTGTTCATGTCGGTTATCGCGGTAGAAAATAACCTAGTTACAGCATTTATAATGTTAATTAGGATACAGTAAAGGTTTTAGTTAAATTATATCCAGAAAAACAGAACAAATGATCTAGCTTATCACGCAATTATAAAGTAAAAATACTTGAATTACGTGTATAACAGAAGAACCCGACCAAGACGTTATTATCACCAACAACATGCCAATTACAATTTCATATTAAACAAAAGGGGCAAATTTATTATCGATGTGGTGTGAACGGGTGTTATGTCCCTTCGAGACAAAAGGAGGATCCTCCGATCAGGTGAGATGGTTATGCCTGGCGGGCCACAGTCCAACGGCTGATATTGGGATGTTGTATATATTCTAATTGCTACGCGAATCTCTATTTCACGATACAGGATTGCTCCGTTGTTCATTATAGTTCGACGTGTCTTCGCTAGATGGCGCTATACTATGTTTTTCTATTTACGCTGTATGTGGAAATCGCTACATCATCATTAATGGGTACCATCAGAGGTGACTAAGAGAACATAATATGCAAGAAACACAAGCAAAGAGAACGAAAACTTGAAACAAAATCCTATACCGACACATCTGGACAGTGTGGCCATAGTAGGCTAAAATCTCCGTCCTAAGGAGAGGACTATGTCCAGCAGTGGACAGTGGCTGTTGATAAAGACGATGATGATGATGAAACGAGAAAATTGTAAGTACATTCATAGGAAAAAGCAGAAAAACAGAAGGCAATCCAAGATATTAAGGAATATAAAATAATAGCTGTTGGTCTAGCAGTTACTGAGTCTGACTGTTAAGTCGGAGCTCCTGGAATTGATCTTAACCACGACAAATATTGTATCATATACACGATCACTTGTTCTGTGTCTGAGCGTAATTTGTCAAATACATAATTTGGAAATATATAGTTAGGTACTAGTTACCGTAGGGCAGGCTTTATTTATTTTGGGATCAGATGGCCGTATGTGAAATATCTGAGAATATTATTATTATAGTCAGAGCTAGGACAGATGCTGGGACGGATAACAAATATGGTAAAATGGTGGAAGGACTTACCAGATATGGAAACTCTCCTCTTAAAGCAGCTCTTCTGAGAGTATTACTCTCTTTTTTTTCTCCTCTTTGCTGAATATTGGCTTTCTTAATACATTTTTTGATTGGCTCTAACTGGATTGTACCATTCTGGACAGATCCATCTTTCTTGCAAGGGTAGGCCAGTGTATTGATGTACTCTAAGCATTCTAGAAAAAAATTTTGAGCGTTTATTTGATTAAATTATCCGTTTGGTGACGGATAAAGAATACGGAGCGTCGCCATTATCATTCATCCCTTGGGTGTCGTAAGAGCTAACAAAGGAAGTAAGCAAGGCAGGACAACAGCATTTCAAAGATCAGGAAAACTTGAAACCAACCCTTTGGTCTGGTCACGTTGGTGTACAGGATCAAAACATCTTTTCTTAGAACAGGGCTGCGTCCAGCAGTGGATTATTAAAAACTGTTGATGATGATGTCATATTAAAGACTAGCAATTAAATGTGACGTGAGTCTTGGAAATCGTAGATTTTCTGTTGTCTTCATGTATATGGAAGAAAATGACCTGGGCATCACGTCCGTCGACGTACAAATGTTGTCAATAAATAAATAAATAAATATTTATATGGATACTGGAACTGGATAGTTAAACTTAATATATTTGCGATTGTATCTGTGATTATAACCTTCGTCAAAATTCAGTAGTATTCAAAACAGTATCATTATATAAAAGAGTATCATAATAGAAACGGTAGCCTTAACTATAACTACGAACATCCATTTTTATTACGTTTGAAAATACGTCTAACATTATTTGAATCCATATTTGTATCTGTATCTATATATCTTTATTATTTGTATTTTTAATTTTTTAATAGTAGATACTAGTTGCTTTTTTTATGAAATTAGTAATCGAATATATACAACAGGTACTCACTGTCCTTTGCTTTACTCGTGCCTGTCTTTGTCAGAACTCCCAACACCGGATTGAATAACGAAAGTCTGAAAAAATATGATTATGAAGATTGATAACAGAAAGTTCTAAAAATACCAAGAGGTTTGTGGTTGGACTCTGCCACAGCTTAACCTATTAGAATGTTTTTTTTTTATTTGTATATTTAATTAGGCATGAGAATAGATCGTAAAAACTTTTTACTTCCTTACCCCTGCTCCTATTTTTAGTCGCGTCTCGCAGATTTCAGCACTAACGGGACGGTTCGACCGGGGTAGTACTACACTCCCTCAGAATACCTACCTAAAGCGACAGCAACTGTGCTGTCGTGTTTCGTTGGTGAGTGTGAAACCGCATTTGAGGGAAGAGTGACAGTTATCGTGGTAAGTGTTGGAGCATGACACGGCCACGATGACTGTTATGACTTTTACGTCCCCAAGTGGGGCGTGATGAAGCATATCACTAGACTGCCATAGTGAAGATCATTGTACTGAATGCAGTACGATGACATACGACAATGGTCTGCATTCTCAATGAGTATGATGACTACATCTCTTGGATTCTAATTAGACTTTCCATCAGGCAGAGTAGTCACTTTGGCAGGTTCTAAAAATTAGTAAAAAAAAAAACAAGTTTTTCACCCTCAACCCTCCGTCGATTGACACTAAGCGTTCATATGTTACTAGCTGTAATTCTAGTGAAATTTACACAATTCTTGGATGATATTATTACAAGCGTATCACTATATAGATAAATTGTACTCAGACACAGAATATTAACAATTAATGATCGTTTTCATCATGCAAATGTGTGCCTTGAATGCAAAATCGAACCTATAAGTTCCGCTTTAAGTCAGGGCCACAAACCACAAGACCAACAGGCCTATTAAGTAATAATATACCTAATATCTCATATTACTATTATATTGCTTTAACTCAAAATAAAGTGGGTAATTACGTACTTTTTATCGTCAACCAATTCACAGTCTGTACAATATATCAAAGATGTGTCGTTAGGCAAACTCGTGCAAAGCTGAAACAGAAAATTTAACAATATACATACATTGCAACTACTACAAGTACAAAAACAGGAATACTAATCGAAGATTAAACTGCGATCATCAATATCAATCAACAACTACAGAGCTAGTCAGTTTACCAACGATCAATGATCAGTGTTCACCGATCAAGATTATCACTGATCAGACTTTAGAATTAATGAGATCAAAATTATCTGTTTTCCGGGGAATAAGGTTTATGGGTATTTTCTTACATAAATTATGATTACATAATGCCATTTTGATTATAAATTTCATTAATAATCAACAGATTTAACAACAACCGCAGGTACACTCTGTCACTGAACAGGGCATAAAACAAAGGAGAAAAACGACTTACCGGTGCGTTCGGTCTGCTTTGACTGTCTTCCGATCCAGAGAAACATGCACGTGAAGAAATACATCGACCCTTAATGCTTTTCCATTCATAGCTAGGTGCTGTTAAGTAAAAAAAGATTTGGTTTATGATATGCGCTCTTATAGATGTAGCGTATGCTGTCAAATCTCTATTTGTCAGTGGTAAAGAGGAATTAGCCAACTTTAAGAATTATTATTATTATTTTAAAAGACAACGTCCGCACTAGGAATGAATCCTGTGTCGTGGAGGACTTTACCTACATTATAAGAAAGGACACAAAGAACACCCAGACTCAGAACAACAATTTATGAATCAGTCAAAGTGTTGTCCCGTGTGGGGTTTGAAACCACAACACTCAGCGTAGTAAAGAGCGGCGTGGCGACAGCTTGAACCACTAGGCCAATCGTGCAGTGAATAATGATCCTAAATTACCTCTACATTTATTTAAATACGATTGAACATGTCATTATTTATATCTTTTAAAGTTTAACATACGTTTTGACAGCTGATTCGGCCACGGTAGCCTGTCTGAACGTTGACTAGCTAACTACGCAAGAGATGTTATAGTACACAAGTGTGCATGCAAACACAGGTGCACTTTCTGTACCCTCGCTCCCACAATACGATGTCTATTCGATGCGACCAAAGAGGGTTCAAGCACAGGACCGTACTAAATACAGGGGTTGAGACCCCAATTTCAAAATTCTGAACTGTTATTAAACATTTTTAATTCGAAAAACTCGATAACATTTTTATCTCGACCCGGGCATCGAACCCTAAACTTCTTGATCGGTAGTCGTATACACTAACTGCTTTATCAACGAGGCAGTTAATAGCAACGTAGGCACCACACACTGCAATGGTAATATCACACTTGTCTCTGTCATCTGTCCATGCTCTTCGGATGACCTGTTGACTTCTGCGCCAGCTAAACCCTAAAGAATTTATCTTTCATATCGAAAAGTGTACTTTTAATTATTCTCTAGCAAATATTATACAATTGTGAGCCAAGTTCAGACAAACCTTGGTTGATAATATCAGTTAAAATTACTCACAAACACATTGTGGTATCTTCTGAAGCCATATTCCATTATTGCAAAACACTTCAGTGTTGTTTTTTGTCTCTGTATTTGCGTCTATTATCTGATAACCATCAGAACAAGTGACTGTCAGAGCGAAAGTGTCTAACACTAGTCCTGGTTGTGCATTCGGGTGATTTGTGACTACATACGTCCCATGGTCTGGATATGGTGGAAGAACACAGCCAGCAGATGTTAGTGATCTGAAAACAATATTTTATTCAAATTACAAGTTACTCAAAGACGCCGAAGTGTGATCTGGACTAATATTACAAATACGAATGAGAGTTTGTTTTTTATGCTTTCACACCTAAACTACTGAACATATTTTAAACATTCTTTGATAGGATTCAGAAACCTAGTATTACATAAAGTCAAAATATTTAAAATACCAGATGAGGCTATACTGACTGGTTCTGTATCGCACAATAAAGATTCTCACACTGATTAATTAAAAAATGAGGTCAAAATGTCAAACATTGGATAACGGTGCACTCGGCACGCCACCCTGTCCTGGCCGAAATATTCATTGTACTGGTAAGATATAAAAAGGATTGATTCGCAGTAGCAATAGTTTTGACTTAAAAAGTACAAAAAAATGTTTTCGTTACCAATCACCTTGTAAAGAATAAACGAACTCAGAACTGTGGGTAATAATAAATTGATCTTCGAACGTAACCGACAATACTCAGTCGAACGCTAGAAAGATTTGTACACCTACCTACACTGCACTTCTAATAAATAATATATATATAAACATTATGCAATAAATTTATACATTCGCGGAATTAATACCCAGGGCATTCTCTTCCAGTCAACCTTCCGGTGGTGTAGAAATTTTATACAGCTAGTCGATGCACAGAAGTCATGTCATGGCGTGCATGTGAATAAATTAAACGAAACAGAGAAGAATGAGGAATGTTCTTTTGTACCCAAGATAAACTAACAGGGGTTTTATGGGTGTTTCACGTTTTTATTGTAAACCGTTTGTTTATTCAAATAAAAAAGAAACAGCAATACGAAAAATCTGCTAGAAATAAAATAAGATTTCGTTTGAAGAAATAGGCCAGAACACTTAGATTGCAGCAAAACTTTGATTAAAGGTTTAGGATCTCACATATTATAATTGTCTATTGTAGGTCCACACAGATCTTCAGATTCGTCTGATCCATCTAAGCAATCCTGCTTCTGTTAACAAAGAACGTTACAATAAACACACAGAATTTTATGAATACAATATTCACATTGTGAGACATATTATTATAAAATATTGCAGCAAAGAGTGATTGTAATTTAAGGGTACTTGATGCGTGAACCGTGGGATAAGAGTAATATCAGTTATCATGATTTATACTATAAAAAAGTTTATATCTGAATATAGAGAAATCTAATAAGTAGAGAAACGTAAAATGAAATTTTTACCCCATTACAATCAGCACCTTGAACCAGACAGGTCCCATTATCACATTGAAATGAATAATATGGACAAATTTTATCGAGGCTCTCAGCAAGGGCCCTGGAAAAAGAATTTATTTGTTTAATGCACAAAACAAGTTACAATTCCTAAAGTATTAAACAAACTTATAGTTAGTATAGATTTAAATTGCAACTGAAAACGTGTGCGTATGTCACGTGATAAATATTGATGTTAAACGTGAAGGTCCGTTACATTTTTAAAGAAAAACAAAAGAGTTTAAGAAAAACAATAAAAAAAAATTGTTTTAAGTACAACTACTTGTGAAAGGATTATGATTTGGAATGGAGAATAAATATCTTTGTCAAGCTACATGTAATGACATTGTAGTGTAGTATCTACTGCAAGTTACTTGTCACCAGTTCATTGTATTGACGGGCCATCCTTACTACTTGGATAATATACAAGAATAATTGAAGAGATCTTAAAACACATCACCATCTGCTTCTAACTGTCTATCTATATATCTAGGCTTGGTATTATACCACGATTAGCACATCATTATGTGCACTAGGCTGTAAACCATCATTTTGCGATCCATAGAAGTCGAACATCACGAAGTAATGTAACAAAAACATGGAAAACTGATTTCCTTCAAGATAGGAGATTACATAAAAGTTTTTACTCATTGATCAGCTCTTGATGTTTTGTGATCCTGGTGAAGGTAGTGTAAACATAGTTATTGCATTTCTTATCATTACTTCGAGGTGCGGCAGACACGATCCCTCTTAGGTAAAATCTGTCAATACCTAGTTCTTTATCGGGAAATGCCAATCCTCCACCACTGTCGCCTTTACATAAAGCAGTGCCTAAAACAGGTAATCTTTTAAAATGTACATCCTATTGCATCTGTTGCAATAAATAAACATTTCAATAGTAAAAAGTCATGTTTTCATGCGCATTAGAACCAACTTAAAATAAGTTACCACCTCTAAGATAACCAGGATAAAGCATTAATTTCTTTGCATATTTAGAGATCCAATCCCCACTTCAATTCTCCTATGAATGTCTGGAATTCTTATATTTCTTTACTTTGGGAAACTTGAGTAAACTAATATGGGAAAATTAGGGGTCTCTTGATAGGAAAAGAGAAAAATAGGCAACGAATTAGAAATAGGCAATCATTTTCGTCAAGTAGTCTTACCATTGGTATAACCTGCACAAAACTTATCTCCAGTAATGTACTCTCGAAAAGTTAGTGGCAGATCATTGATGCACGTGACTATATTGATGAAGGGCATACTAACTACCTTCAGGATTGGAGACTCAACACCATTAGCTGACGTAAGACCCCATCCAGCAACCTGTAAAAATACCGCAATGTAATAAATCAATCAATCAACCTATAACAGTCCATTGTTGACATCTTTTCAATTCTGGTTACATTAGTCAGAGTCCATCTGATTAGACTGAAAGTCAGGCATCTATATATATGAATATTACTTACATTGACTGATGATTCATTAACCCAAAGCCTTAACGACAGCAACTACAAAAATTTATAAAGTAGTAGAGCCACGCTGACTTCAGCAGGAACGGGCCAGGTCGATCAGCTTATTACTTTCTCACAGAAGATCAACCTAAAGTCACAGTATCCATACTGTCGTGTTTCGCTGGTGAGTGTTAGACCGTAAGCCCATTAAGTTATCTGACTGTGTCAGTGGTAAATGTGTGATCCTTAAACTACCACAATGACTGTTATGCCTTTTACGACCCCAAGCGGGGCGCGAAAAAGCATCTCACTAGGCCACCACAGTGTGAGCCACCATACTGCATTGTCTGTATTCGTAATGAGTATGGTGACCACAACTCTTGGATTCTATTCATTCTTTCCATTCAGCAGAGAAGAGTCATTTTGGCAGACTCTTAAAAAAAAAAAGGGTTTTTTTTACAGATGATAGTTTTAACTTTCATTCTTATAGTGATGGATTAAGAACATAGAGTCTCACCATCCGTATTCATGCCATTAGTGTCGTAAGAGGTGGCTAATGGACAAACTACACAGGAAAAAACCACGTCAAGGAGAAAAAAAACTTGAAAGAAGCCCTATTACAACCCGCCTGGCCATCGTGGTAAGGCCAAAACCAGAGTGGCCTAGCTAGTTGATAAGGAGCGGCCCATGACCAGCTGTAGACTATTAAAGGTATTAATGATACTTTATATGTAGTGAACACCCTCTAACGAAAATTTCACCCTTAAAGAGTACAGTAAGTGATGTGAAAACACACGAGCGAAACCACTGCCTAGGAATAAGTAATAGTAGTTTTGAATCTAACCTTGCCATAATTTCCTGGCTGCATTTGCCATGTTTCAAAATTTGTGTCAAAATTTAGACACACCGGCCTGATGTACGTCTTGTAGAGAAACGAAGTTTTCAGTATCAAGACAGCTATGTCTTCCTGAAAATTTGCCGTTACGCCTGCGAAAAGACCTGAAATTTTTATTTGGTGTACCTGGAAAAAGAAATTAAGGATGAAAAAAGTAGCGATCAACTTTTATTTTTCACAGTGTGAGGGGACAATGGTTAAAAAGTTATACCTATGGTAAGTGATTACCATCACCTGTATACATTTACAATTATTTTATTTTCTTTAAAACAGACAACGCCCGCTCTAAGAATAAATTCTGAGTTGCGAGGGACTTTACAAACGTAGAAGACATTCAGAAAAATCAGCGTGACTCCACTACCTAGTAAATAATATTGGCATTTTATAAAAGTAAACATATTTTAAAAGAAGAGAATTAGTTACATCAGATTTTTGCGCATCAACATCTTCCTCGCTGTTCCATTCACGGTAAAGTTTCCCAATTGCCACGCTGTAGTCGGCTGCAGGAAGAAGCTGCTTGAAGTCACTCCAAAAACAGTGAGCAGCTGCAAAAACGGCTTATATTTATTTATTTATTTAAACTTATTGCACTTGTTGTATAAAGGCGGACTTAATGCCATGTGGCATTCTCTCCCGGTCGACCTTCAGGTGATTTAGAAATAAGATGCGGTAGGTGCAAAGTTATTGAGCTTATAAATGTATTTTAAACATAAATAATATACATAAACTTATTATTACACAAAAATATACGATTAATACATTAACAATAAAGAAATAAATACTACATGCACAATACGTATCAATATACAGATACTTAAATAGAATATTATGTGATACTAGGGTTGTGACTGTTTGCTTTGACAAGGGTATTTTTTTTTTTTTTTTATACCACGACGGTGGCAAACAAGCATACGGCCCGCCTGATGGTAAGCGGCTACCGCAGCCCATGGACGCCAGCGACACCAGGGGCATCACGTGCGCGTTGCCGACCCTTCAAAAACCTATTAACCCCCTTCTTGAAGAACCCCATGCTGTAGTTCCCAGGGAAAACCGTGGCAAGGAGCTCATTCCATAACGGGATTGTTCGCGGGAGAAAATTTCTCTGAAACCGCACTGTGCGCGACCATTTAGGTTCCAATGTATGTGGATGAGCTCCCTGACGATGGCGAGCGGTGCGATGGTGGAATGTGGCTGTGGGCATCATATCAAACAATTCTTCAGAACACAACCCATTGTAGAGACGGTAGAGCACACACAGGGAGGCAAAGTCTCTCCTAAGACTTAGTGGCTCGATACCGTCCGTGAGATCAGGATCGTACCTGCAGGTGCTCAAAGAGTGCTTTAGTCTCCCTGTCACCGCTATGAGACCTGTATAGGCACGCATAGATTCGAGTCTCACCTCCGTAGTCTACGCGCACCCACATTACTGACAGGTCCCTGTCTTCATAAAAATGGAGACGGCGACAGCAGATATCCTCCCGGATGTACATGCATACACCGGCACGTCTCAGAAATTTGTGTTCGAGTTTGTTGCCGGGGTAGTGTAGGTATGATGTATCGGCCGGGCAGGATATCTGCGTCTCCGTAAGAAATAAGAGGGTCGGCTGCGCAATCTCCAGATGAAGGTGGACTGCGTTCAGGTTGGAGTGAAGTCCCCTGATGTTGCAGAAGTCCATATATGTGGAAGAGGATGCCGCTGTAGATACTTTTTTCCTATTTTTCTTCGTCATTTTTTTGGGGGGGGGGGTTAATTGGTTTGTGAGGATTCACTGTGTTGACAACTAAGGGGGCAATGGGGCGGTGCTAATCTACCCATGGTCGATGTGGGTAGTGCGATTTGTCGGCGCGGCGTACGAAAGGGCCCTCGCTCCCCCCCTGCAGCAGCAGTCGGGTTCCACTCCGGTCTCCTCCTCCGGCACGACTACTACTGCAGGGATTTTTCGCAGGCTGGCGGTTCAGCCTCCCAAGGTGGAGGTTGTAGTGATCCCTGGGTTCGGGAGCCCATCTATCCTGCGGGCGGCCAGCGGACAACCGTTTCAGCGGGTCTTCCTGACCGCCGCGCCCACATCCCGCGCCCACACGAGCCAGTAGCAGTATTATAAGCACCACTAGTCCCTCGTTGTCAAAACAGCGAATTCTCTAGAGCTCTGGATACCTTACCCACCACAGGAACACAGCACTGCCGAAAATACAGTGCTATTTGGCTGTGGTCTTCTGTAAGGCGGAGGTCCTTCCCCAGTCGGGCTGCTCTAAGTTTTGAGCGGAAAATATCACGCTATGCCCTACCTCTTCAGTATACTCGGTATACTCGTATCTAATGAATATCTAGCTAAAGATAACTTAAGAAGTTAGCAGTTATTGATCCTATATCGTGTAACGAGTGTTCGTCATCATCAACAGCCTCCTGCTAAACCCTCCTTTCTAATCAGAGAATTAGAAAGAAAGTTTCGGCCTACCACACCACGTCGGCCAAACCTGATACAGGGTTCCTTTGCAGTGGATCTTGATGTCGTAATAACAGCTGTTCTCGGATCCCTCCTATGTCAGGCGTAGAGAAGCACACCGTATAGTTTTAGTCGGTGCGATTCCTATACACTACCCTGCCGTAAACCACGGTGGAGTGACGGCCCGAGGGGGTTTCCACACGTTAAAAAAAAAGGGGGTTCCTTTGCAGTATTGACTTATGTAGTTTGCTCTCTTTCTCACTTTTTGCGGCACCCACAAGATTAATAGAAATGGTGACTCTTTGTATGAAGATGAGTAAAAAGAAAACCAATATAAATGAAGCTCTTATTTTTGTACCTGATACAACCACTTTATTGGAGACGAGGGATCCTCCACAGATCTGCTCGAAATGGTTATTTTTTTCCTTACGATATATAGCGACGTGCCAAGGAAGTTCTCCACGTTTTGCCTCTTTCCCATCAATTATAAGTTGAAAGGCTTCTGGAGTCACTCGACCACATTCTGGAAAGGAAAAAAATTTCACGACATTTTCGTCATTAAAAATATACATCGCATTAAATTGTATTTTATAATGCCTACTGTAAGTATTATCTGTCACTAGCTTTTGCCCGCGGCGTCGCTCGCGTGGAATTTAGTCTGCCACATTAAGTTTCGTAACAGATCATTTTAAATAAATATATTTTTTTTTACATACAAACAATCCTACGGGACATCATCGTTGTGTAACTTTAATGGTTTAGCAATGTACGCCAAGATAATTCTCAGGGGCCTTATTTTTTTCGATTTAATTGCCATGTATGTATAAATCATTACAAATTGTAGCTTATATGCTATTCCGATGTACAATCTATATAACTATAAAGTTTCAACCAAATCCATCCAGTAGTTTTTTCGTGAAAGAGTAACAAACATCTCAATATAATATTAGTAGTATTTCAGTGTTTCTTTACCTTTTCCCTAGTTTTATGAATACAAAAAAATAGATAAAGTAGTTAACATATAATTAGCTTGATGTTTTTAACTATAACGAGTCCTCTATACTACTCACGAAGTTGGACGATGTTAGACGAATACAATAAGTGTAGAGAGGCACTTTGGTTTACCTCGTCAAACTGTACCTCGCTTCGGGCGACTTCCTAGAGCACTTCGCCGAGAAGCTTCGCAAGCAGTGTAGAGGCGATATAAGCGTTTATTACACATTAATGTGATTTTTACGAATACACTTTATGTTTGTTTTAGTGTAAACAAATGTTGGTGAACATAATGAATAAATAAATTGAAAATTTCCTCAACTGCTTAAGAAAGTGGTTGATGATTGGTGGTCTAGTTTAAACTGTGTTGGGGATTTTTTCTCTAATTTTATGGACAGTTTTATTTTGTAAGTGTATTTAAATATTTATATTAAAAATACATAATTAATAATACAATTCAAAACGAAATAAAATTATTTTAAGTTCGGTTGTATTGTTTATGGCCGTTACTTTATGAACCGATTTGGGAGATTCTTTTGTTGTACTCGGGAAGGTATATGCAGTCTGTTTTATTTAACTCAAATTAGAAGATAAAGTACACTAAATTAAGAAATTAACAACATAGTTTATTACAACTCATGGCAGTGTAAGTGCATTGAAGTTGGTTCTACTATTTTAAAAGTAAATTACTATTTCATACAACGTATTCTCTTGACCATACCTACTTTGCATTTTGCAACGTAGTTCCAAAATCCAGATCCACATTTCATGTTTGAGAAGCTTTCAGTGGAGTAGTAGATAGGAGTGTTACAGACAGGGCTGACCAACGTGCCGGGAGCCACGTAGGTGCCACAGACCTTGAGCCCGACTCCTGGTATATGACACATGTAACGAACACTGGGGTCGGGATCCAGTTTGCAAAATCCTGCAAATCGGTGAAAACGAAAATATAACTCAGCCAGTTCATTAAATTTCTAAGACGTAGACGATTAGAGAGTTTTTTCTTTATGGTAATAAGGATTGAACAAGCAGGCATTGCTCGTGATCGTAAGCCAATGGCGCCATGCTCACTCCTCAAGAGATATAAGTGCAATGTTGCTCTTTGAGTAAAGATTTTAAAACGATGGGGTTTTCGTAACATCAAACTTGCGTAAAATACTATGAGAAAATTGATTAACAAACAAACAAACGTAAACCGTTTATTCAGTATACAAAATAATAGCAAAACAATTATTATATGCGCTCATATTGCAACACAAGTTTCTGTACCAAATATAACAGGGATGGTTAACAAGGTAACACAGTCAGTGTTATGATTACAAACTTTCTTTGTAGTTTATAGACTTAGACTGAAAGCTTATTAAATTTTCAAATACTCACGGACACATCGAGGTAGAGTTTGTTCCCAAATACCATCAATACATAACGCCTTATTGTTCTTGTCAGACCCGTCAGTGTCAGCCACTCCAAACCCACGCCGACAGGATACTGTCAACCTCGCACTGTTCAAAGATTGACCAGGACGGGCATACCGGTTGTTTGAAACCTCATATCTACCATTTTTGGGGTAAGCAGGCAGAATGCAGAGACCGGCTCTTCTCGATCTGAAATAAAATTGAAAAGAATTGAGATTGAGTTAAAATTCGGAGTGTCACTACCCCTAACCGATTAGGGAAGCAAATTACATTGGAGGACAGTAGTACAAAGAGAAGGAAAATTTGACACAAATCCAACATCAGCCCGTCTGACCAAGGTGATATTATAGGTCAAGACCTCCTTTCTGACGACAGGCCTTTCCAACAGTAAATTGTGAAAGGCTATTGATAATTAAATAAATAAATATTTCCGACATTTGACACAGAACTTCATATAGTTTTAAACTAAGCAGAGCTTGTGCTATGATAACTAGACTGACTGATAGAATATTTATACACTTTTTTTTGTAAATACATACATGTTATACATAGAAAACACCCAAACTTCGGAACTGACAGATCATAAAAACATTTGCTCCAACCCGGCAATCGAACCCAAGACCTCAAGCACAGCAATCGCATTCACTACCGCTGCGCCGGTCTATACGTCGATAGTAGAGTGGATAAAAAAATTCTACTCTATCTACTAATTTGATGTTTTTTTTAAGTAACAATTTCTTTAAGCGCGTTGAACACTTTTTGAGTGAAAAATCATGGAACTCACGTTATCGTTCCTGAACGCTTTCCATGACCTATAGTCGTATGTACAGTGTGTATTTTAAACCTCTCTTTGCGGACACTTGGCCGAGGCGCGTGCGCCTGTGGGGTAATGTATACGACTTAGGATGTAACGATCTCAAAGGGATCATGGCTTTATGCGAAATAGCTATTGTTGTGCATGCTGGATACGAAAGTAATATTATCAAGTTTATGTAAATATTGGACTGCATTGGACTGGACACCATTGGATTGGTCCATAAGTTTAAAATAGCTAGCGTGCAATCGAGCGTGCGATAATGGGTGTTTCTCTAGCTGATAAAATTCGTAACGAGGTTATTCGACAGAGAACTAGAGTAACTGACATCGCACGGAGAATCAGTAGCTGTAGCAGCAGTAGCTGAAGTGAAAGTAGACCGGCCATGTCTCCAGACGAACCGATGGTCGCTGGAGCCGAAATGTACTAGAGTGGATACCACGATTGGGTAAATGTAGTGTAGAGGGCCCTGCGGCGCGATGGACCGACGACTTGAAGAAAGTGGCTGGCAGCGGATGGATGCGAATTGCCCAAGACCGGGATGGTTGGCGTTTCTTGGGGGAGACCTTCGTTCAGCAGTGGACAGCGACAGTTTGATTGAATGAAATGTAAATATGCTTCGTAAAGTTACTAGTTTGGAGTATTTTTCAATCGATTTCAGTAAAAGGGGGAAGTTTAATTTCTTTTGTGTTTTTTCACACAGAACAAAGAAAAACAGGGGTGAAAAATTGCTCTATATATACCTTGTTTTGGATTTTGGGCAGAGAGTCTCGTCACTCGAGTCCGGACAATGCTGGTTTCCATCGCATACCTTATCTATGTCTACACAACCAGTCCCGTTCTGACATCTGAAGTTATTGCGGCTACTTGCACAATCGGAGCTGCAAATGTATTTAAAACTTTTAAATCTATACTAATATTATTTAATAGAAATTGAAAATTTTGACTGGTTGGACGTACTCAGGAATATAAGAAAACTTACCACCGTCTGCTCGTTTGCGCTCCTATATCATAAAAAAGGCGATTATATTTAGAAAGTTGTTATTTGTTATTACACTACTGCTTCTTAAAAAGTCTTGGGTTCGATTCCCGGGTCGGGCCAAAAAGTCTTATTAATGTTTTTCTGATTGCAGTAATACTTAATAACAGCTCACGGTTTGAAAGTTGGTGTCCAAACCCCGCGCCTCAACGAGCACGTCAAACCGACAGCCATGCACATCATCCCTCCCTGATCGTGTCCCATAGCCGGCCTATCTGATGGTGAGAGTGAGGGAACAGAGAGCGCACTTGTGCTTGAGCACACACTTGTGTCGCCATTCAAACTGGCCGTGTGTTACCGAAATTGGCTATGAGTTCATCACCATCATTATCATCATTTATCATTATTTTTCAATTATGTTTTTTTTTTATTACCTGTGTGAGAAGATTTTACTCGCCGGTAGTGTAGCTACTGTAGTAACTGAAATCAACATTTTTTAGTTATACACATTTCCATCAAAAGTTAACAGTCCACTGCTGGACATAGGCCTCTCCTTAGCAAGGTAGTTTTGACCTGCTATGATTCTATTGTAGTTATATTTTCTTAGATATTTTGCCTTAGTCGCCTCTTCCGACACCCACGGGATGAATAGGGGTGGAGACACTACGTACACTTAGTCCGTCACACATATTTTAATATTAAGGTGTCATTTTGGAGGACTACTCTCGTACTAGGAATATTCCAGTGTCGGGGGGTACTTTACAAACATAAAAAGGGCATAAAGAACATCTAGACTCAGAACAACAATTTGTGGATGTGGCGACTTGCACATTAACAGAGCAAACAAAAATATACAACGGTGCCATCTAGCGAAGATACACCGAACCACGAAGTATGAACGAAATATATGAATTAATGAACTACGAAGCAACTATTAATCCTGTATCGCGGAATAGAGATTCGCGTGGCAATTAGCATAAATACAACATCCCAACATAAAACCGTTCGGCCGTGGCCCACCAGGCATAATCACCTCGCCTGTTCGGAGGATCCTCCCTTTGTGTCAGAGGGACAAGAGACCCGTTCCCTCCACAGTGGATTACACGTAGTGTTGTCCCATATCGTTTGAACTATAGCTCTCAGTGTAGTAGAAAACGAGGTGATCGCTCAAACCATAACACCATACCTGCAGTATTTGTGCTTATTCTAAACCAGCGGTCGCCAATTTGTTTCGATCACGGTCCGTTTTGATAAATGACATGACCATCGCGGTCTGCACAAAATTTTATAGAACAATATTTATTAAATAAATGTAATACCAGGTAAATAGTTGTTTTTTGTATTATTGAATGTGAAAAATGACATTTTTTATTGTGAACTATCTGCCTGAAATTTGGAGTAAAATTCGTGTAAGCTATTGACATTCAATCCTGAAGATGTTCCCACCCCGCGCACTTATCGGCCACGACAATCAACGCTGTCGCAGTCCGCGAACTCTTTCTCTCGTTACTTTGCGCGGCAGTTTTTGAATTGATGTCGACAAAGACAACTAGGATACATTTAAATATTTATCAAATTATATACTCTGTAGTGCAAGTTGCTGTGATCTCGCGCTCCGCGCAGAATTTGTCGGCGGTCCGGATGCGGACCGCGGTCCGACATTTGGTGACCCCTGTTCTAAACGTTGTGGATACCTTTACGGAGAAAGGAACAGTGTGGACTTCCAAACGTCAATAACATTTTATATTAATAAGGAAATTCACTTCTTAATTAAGAAATAACAATATTTTTCCTCATGTGAGATACTCAGAGTCATCATTAACTTTGGTTAACCTAATAAAACTTGAGGTCGTGGGTACGATTCAAGCCCAGGACTACGTTGTATGCTAAGATTTCGAACCACCTTTATTCGTCCCGCAAGTATCGTAAGAGACATCTGCGTAGGACTATGACACACGCCTAGTGAGATGCTTCTTCACGTCTCACTTGGGGACGTAAAGACATGACAGTTATCGTGGCAGTGTAACGCTTACACACTTACTACGATAATTGTCACCCCTGCATCAATGGGCCGCCGGTCTCGCACTCACCAACGAAACATGACAGCACGGATGCTCTCACTTTCAGTGAGTTTTCTGTGAGAGGGTAGTACTGCCCCGGTCGAGCCACTCCGTTCGTGCTGAAATCAACGTCGGCTCTACTATCTAAAATAGTATTGTTGTAGGCCAAAACCTCCTTTCTTGTGTGTGGATTACTGAAGGCTGTTGAAAATTGATGATAAGCACATACATTTATTCTGTTTAAACTTTGAATATGTTTAAACATAAACAATATAAATAAATAAACATTTTAGATATTTGACACACAATGCCATCTAGTTTCAAACTAAGCAGAGCTTGTGCTATGATAACTAGACTGACTGATAGAATGTACATAGAAGACACCTAAACTTCGAAAAGAATATTTGCAGATCATACAAATTTTTATTTAAACCCGGGCATCGAACCCAAGACCTCAAGCACAGCAGTCACATTCACTACCGCTGCGCCACCAAGGTAATTAAATAAATAAATAAAACTTGTTTACAATGTGTGTCTCAAACTATTATTGAACGAGGTCATAAGGTCACTTTGTCAGATTAAAGTTTTCATAAATACTAAATAGTGTAGTGTCTAGTTGAGGTCACTTTGCTCGGTCAAAGTTCTCATAAATGTAAGATAGTGTCTAGTCACATAAATCAAGCTACTGCAGTGGAAGTTGAACTGTGATTTTGTCCTGTAGAAATGAAGGAAAATGGAAACAAATCCTATACCGACGACTGTATATATATACGACTGACCAGCGTGGTATAGTACGTCAAAATTTCCTTTCTGAGGAGATGCTTCTGTTCAGCAGTGGATTTTTAGAGGTTATTGATGTGATGTGATGTAGTTCTGCGCAGTTTGGTCCCTTAGTTGGTTGTTACAACACCCATTAGGTGAATAGAGCTCTTGGCACTCTGTGTTGTTAATCCGTCACCACACAAAAACTTCTGTTATTTGTTTTTTGCATTTATATATTTTTTTTATAGATTGCCAAAGTGACTCTACTCTGCCTGATGAAAAGCATGAATAGAATCCAAAGAGTTTGTGTTCACCATACTCATTGCAAATGCAGACAATGCAGTGTCGTGATCCACACTATGGTGACCTAGTGAGATGCTTTTTCACGTCATGCTTGGGGACGTAAAAGGCATGACAGTCATCGTGGCAGTGTAAGGCTCACGTAGCTATCACAATAACTGTCACCCCTGCATCAATGGGGCTCCGGTCTCACACTCACTAACGAAACACGACAGCACGGATGCTGGTGCTTTAGGTTGGTCTTTTGTGGGAGGGTAGTACTGCCCCGGTCGAGCCGGCCTGTTCCTACCGAAATCAGCGTGGCTATGTTACCAAATATACATATTAAGTTATTAGCAGTAACGTTCACATATTTTAAAGATTTCAGTAAAAGAGTTTTTATATCGGTGGTATTTGTTTTATGTTAGTTACCTCGTCAATAGTCCACTGCTGGACATCAACCAATTTGAAATTATTATCACTATGTTGGATAGTAAGCTTCCCGTTTGCTCCCGGTGGATCCGAATACGATATTGAAAAAAATATAACTGTTAAAATGTAAAAGTAAGGCATGAAAAATGTAGTTGATAACAATTTGTTGTGACGTAGGCGCGTAGAAGTTTGCATAAAAATTTAATTATGAGACAAATTATCCTCTTGAGGAAACCTGTTTCCAAATTCATTTGGGAAATATACTGTTAGTCCACGTGTCTGCGTATAAACAGTAAGCGTAAGTACACATATATTCGCCATTCCTATTCATCTAATGTGTGTCTTAAGAGGTGATCAAAGAAGCAAAATATGCAGGACAACTTCACTGCAAAAATAAGGCAAACTAAAACCCAACCTTATGTCAATTCGTTTTACTAGCGTGATATAATAGGTTAAAGTCTCCTTTCCACGGCCTATGTCCAAACGCTGTTGACGACACGTATATTACCGCTAAGTGCATTTACATGCGTAACAAGAATTTTCCTCAATTATAAATACACTGCGACAACGAACTCACCAATGACTATATAAATAAACAGACAATTCCTCATATTTCCCTGTTATAAATAACACACACATATTATTTCATATTAATAACACTTTTGATCATCAAAATATAAATTAACACACAACACAGCAAATACAGGTTGAAAACAAGAAACGCGTCTGTTTCCTCGCGAATCATCAACTAAAGATCGAATGAAGAGTGCTTAAATGACCTTCAGCTTTTATGCAAAATTGGTTTAAAAGGAAACACAATTGCGAGTGTCGGGTGTGCCACGAATTAGTTCACATTTGAAAAAATCGTATAAAAATCATTTGATAAATTAAAAAAATATATTTATTTACAAGAAAGCTAATTGGTTGACTTCGGTAGATGGCGTTATAATATGTTTTTTGCGTTGTATGTGGAAGTCGCCACAAAGTGTTTAATAATTTTCTACACCTATTTTTCTCAGATAGTCTAGGTGCCAAGAGTCACCACCCCTATTCATCCTACGGGTATTTTTTATTTTAATGGCCTACCAAAGTAACCCTACTCTGCCTGATGGAAACTTGTGGTCACCATACTCATTGTGAACGAAGACAATGCAGTATGGCGACCCACACTATGGCGGCCTAGTAAGATGCTTTTTAACACCTTGCTTGTGGACATAAAAGGCATGACAGTCATCTTAGCATTGTATTGCACACAATTATCACGACAACTGTCCCCTCTGCGTCAATGGGCCTCCAGTCTCGCACTTACCATATTAATATTATTACGTAGTATTGTCAGTACATTTTAAATTTTTAATATAAAATATATTTGTAGGTTTTTGTAACCAACGAATCATCGGACTACAACGTACAGTTCGAAGGACCACATTTTTAGACATCTGACACACAACGCCATCTAGTTTCAAACTATGTAGAGCCTATAATATGAAAGCTATACTGACTGACAGAATACCTATTTATGTACTAATCCCCATTAGTAGTACTAGGGTAATGGGTACTAAGAGACTGCAAAAGTGAAGAAAAACGAGACATGCTGTATAACAACCTATCTTGTTAGCGTGATATAGTAAGCTAAAATCTTCTATGTTTAGCTATGGTTAGCTGTGCAGTACTAATGATAATTATTAATATTTAGATATCAATAAGACCAAACCCTTTTTTAAATGTAAATTTATAATATTAGAATACTCAAGGGATGTCATGGCCAAACAATGCTCTCAATCCATGGTACGTAGTACTGTAACGCCATAATGACTGTCATGCCTTTTATGTCCCCAAGCAAAGTGTGAAAAACATCTTAATGGCTGATGGGCCTTAAAGTTCTGGAGTGGTGACCGCGTACTGGGAAACGTAGCGTTGGTAAGCCCTCCACAAGGTGGCCCGACGACCTGGTGAAGGTCGCCGGTAGCTGCTGGATGCGGGCGGCACGAGACTGGCTGTTGTGGAGAACCTTGGGAGAGGCCTATGTCCAGCAGTGGACGTCTTTTGGCTGAGAAGAAGAAGAAGAAGAAGAAATATATATTTACTTCACAGTTTTTAAATACATAAAAAATACTTACGAACACATTTAGACATCTTTTGTAACCAATCTCCTTCGACGCCGCACCATCTGCCGAATCCATTACCACGTATCTTGTTGAACAAATATCTGTCAGAACGAAGGAGTCAAAAGATCGGCCTGTAACAGCATTTGGCGCGTTCGATACTACATACGTCGCCTTGTCAGGGTACGGTGGGAGAACACAGGCACCTGGACTCATAGGTCTGAAATCAGTTTTATGTGTGTGTTATGTTATGTGCTACAACGTCAATGCTTTACTCAATAGTAAATCCCTGCTAATATTATAAATGTCACTGTAAGTTTGTTTGTTACGGTTTCACGCGAAAACTACTCAACCGATCATCATGAAATTTTGTACACATCTTCTTGGAGGTAGATAATTGAATTGGATAATATTGCAACATTCTTTAGCTATAACGAACAACATGATAACCTGACGGTATATGAACGCCAACACCCATGGATATCTGTAACTCTAGAGTCAGGGTCGGATCTATTAGCCAATGTAAAATATAGAATTATACTGGGTCTTTACTTATGAAATTGCCTTTTGTGGCTAGGTTGGTATAAGATTTGTTCAGACCATGTCAGACTGCCTCAGGGAGATTCTGAATGTCAGCTTCGCGTGTGGCGGCTTTCCTGAGTGCTGGAAAAGCGGGCAGCTGGTCCTATAAAAAAAAACCGGGTCAACCTGCTGAGTCAGTCGTGGCCTATGGGGCTATCGTATTGTTGGACAAGGCGGGTGTTTTGAAAGCATACTCTCTGCACGCATCGTTAGGTACTTCTGCGAGGCGGGCCCTGATCTGTCGGACGCAAAAGTCGGTTTTCGAGATGTCTCTCCAACCGGTCATCATCGAGTGGGAGGATCCTTTCTTCTTAAGTGACGCCGCTAACTCCAGTGGGTGACGGTTCGAGGGGGTTTCGACACGTTAAAGAAAAACAAACGGTTTCTCTCGAACTTTCCTTCTCTTTGCAGTTCTATGTTTTGCGTAGTTTGATCCCTTAATCGACTCTTACGATACCCCAGAGAGGAGTGGAGGTGGTGACACTCTGCATTCTTGATCTACATGAAACATATATTCATATACTTAGAAACTTAATCCTCCTTACGCGAGTGCGGGTTAAAGACATTATTTGTTATTTATCGCTAACTCAAGTACAAGGTCTTTCTATAACTGGTTTTCAATAATAACATTCAATAAATGAACAATTTGACCGAATGAATAAATGATACGACCTACAGTTCTTTAATATGGATAACGTTACAAGTGTGTGGTTCTGTGTTTTTTTGTGTGTTTTTGGTGTTAAATCTGAGCTATACGATGGTATGTTAGATTAAGTAAAACATTAATATCAAATATTATAATATAACAACCATTGCAATTAAAATAACTTCACACAATTCACACACGTCCGCCTGATCTGATCTGATCAAACTAATCAGGTTTAGCCTAGTTTTTTTTCTATATTAAGAGCCTGCCAAAGTGATGTTAAATCTGGTGTGTGTTAAGTGGTGTTAAATCTGAGCTATACGATGGTATGTTAGATTAAGTAAAACATTAATATCAAATATTATAATATAACAACCATTGCAATTAAAATAACTTCACACAATTCACACACGTCCGCCTGATCTGATCTGATCAAACTAATCAGGTTTAGCCTAGTTCTTTTTTCTATATTAAGAGCCTGCCAAAGTGACTCTAGTTTTTAAATACATAAAAAATACTTACGAACACATTTAGACATCTTTTGTAACCAATCTCCTTCGACGCCGCACCTTCTGCCGAATCCATTACCACGTATCTTGTTGAACAAATATCTGTCAGAACGAAGGAGTCAAAAGATCGGCCTGTAACAGCATTTGGCGCGTTCGATACTACATACGTCGCCTTGTCAGGGTACGGTGGGAGAACACAGGCACCTGGACTCATAGGTCTGAAATCAGTTTTATGTGTGTGTTATGTTATGTGCTACAACGTCAATGCTTTACTCAATAGTAAATCCCTGCTAATATTATAAATGTCACTGTAAGTTTGTTTGTTACGGTTTCACGCGAAAACTACTCAACCGATCATCATGAAATTTTGTACACATCTTCTTGGAGGTAGATAATTGAATTGGATAATATTGCAACATTCTTTAGCTATAACGAACAACATGATAACCTGACGGTATATGAACGCCAACACCCATGGATATCTGTAACTCTAGAGTCAGGGTCGGATCTATTAGCCAATGTAAAATATAGAATTATACTGGGTCTTTACTTATGAAATTGCCTTTTGTGGCTAGGTTGGTATAAGATTTGTTCAGACCATGTCAGACTGCCTCAGGGAGATTCTGAATGTCAGCTTCACGTGTGGCCGCTTTCCTGAGTGTCTGCTGTCTTACCACGTCTGCCTGATAGAAAGCATGAATAGAATCCAAGAGTTGTGATCACCATACTCATTGCAAATGCAGACAATGCAGTATGATGACCCACACTATGGCGGCCTTGTGAGATGCTTTTTCACACCCCGCTTGGTGACTGTGCAAAACAACAACACTATGAAGAAGACAAAAACTTGAAATCAACCAGTCTGGCCAGCGTGGGCTGTTTATGTGATGTGAGTTATATCCCATGTCATGTGGTAATTATTTCTGGTTTACAGGTGATCCTTGTTATTCGGAAATCGACGGTTTGAATGGTACTTGCGTATCAATATATCGATGTTTATCAACAATTGACAATCTTAAAAAGAGAAAAACACCACAGGTAAAATTATATGTATATGCAAATAATAGGAACTGGAATAAGCTCTCGCTGTATTTTTTAACTTAAAAGAAAATCAAAATATAAGGCTTACAATTCCAAGGCTAGTTCATAACCGGGCATAGGAATTGTCAAACTGGATCCATTACTTACACCACCACAGCCACTGAAACCATTGTTGGATGGAAGTAATCCTGATTCCAACCATTTTCTTCAACGCATCCTGGAATACAATAACTGCTTTTGCATGACTTCCTTCGGAACTATTATCATTCGAGAAGGCGGCTTCTTGCCGATTTGCAAGGTGAAAGACACAACACACACAACCAATCACTCACACCAATCAATCACACCAACACAATCAATTGCAACACATAACAACTACACATACACCACACACTACACCATCACACGATCAGAAGTCACACCGAATTATTTATTAATTTATTATCACTTTCATTCAACAAACGATTGTTTGCAATTACAGATACAAGGACAAATATATCATTTGCATGGTTCAATGGTGCCAACACCAGATGAACCACATCAATTTCTGCAAATATATTTCATTTCGTCGATGGTGGATCAGCTGAATAAAACGTTGCGTGTTCACGAGTTGGGAAACCATCTGCTTTGTTTGTATTGACGTCCGACCAAAACATAAAAAATGTGGTTTACCAAAGAGCACTTCAATGAAATGGATAATTTGCGGACACGTATAACGCTTCGATTCAGTATTCACTTTGGATTCACTTTCATTTTTTACTTGGAGAAGTTCAACTAAATTACACTTCATTTTTTTAATCAAAATGAATTCATTACTGTTGTAAAATGAAATAAAAATTTTCCTTTTTAAATATAAAACAAAAAAATAAAATTTTTCTTCATCATTTAATCCCCAAACGAAATGTTACAAAAAATGAAGCCATCTGCTGGCGAAACGGAGTTCGCCGGGTTTGCTAGTAAATAAATAAATATTTCAGCCATCTGACACACAACGTCATCTAGTTTCAAACTAAGCAGAGCTTGTGCTATGATAACTAGACTGATTGATATAATACTTATATACGTTTTTATTGTAAATACATACATATTATATATAGAAAACATCCAAACTTCGAAACAAATATTTACAGATCATATAAACATTTGCTCCGGGAACCGAACCAGAGATCTCAAGTACAGCAGTAGCATTTAATACCGGTGCGCCACCGAGGCAGTTGCAGCTCCCTGGTCGATATACACACTGACTCACTTACCAAATTTCGCAATACCATTCTAAAAATTAAATAAAAAAGACTTAACTTCTTATTTGTCTTCACCAAACCCTGTATTGTATACATATAAGTATACACTAATTTTTGTTTATAGTGCACGTGGTGCTTTATCATCTTCATCAACAGCCTTTTACAGTCCAGTGCTGGACATAGGCCTCTCCTTAGCACGGAAGTTTTGGCCTACTATACCACGCTGGCCAGATGGGTTGGAATAGGATTTGTTTCAAGTTTTCCTTCTCTTTGTAATGATGTTGTCTTGCATACTTTGTTCCTTTAGTCGCCTTTTACATGATGCTTACCTATAAGTAATTGTAATACTATGACATTTCATCTCTCTTGTAAAATATTTGTCCTGGGTGGGAGTCGATCCACGGCCTCTGAATTAGCAGATAGACTGACTAATGACTAGACCAACAAGTCAACAGGCTTTGATTACGTTGGTAAGTTATATGGCAACATTTGCCCAATTAGCTAGTAAATACATAAAAACGTCTTTTTTTTCAGGTTTGTTCATTTGATAGCCAGACGCCAATCGTATGTTGTACAGATTGCAACTTTATCAGGAATACAAGGTAGGAATACAAGCTATTTTATAATCAAATTGAGTTATTAAAAAGGCGGCAAAATGAAGTCGGCCATTTTGCGATGTCAATATTGAGTACATTAAACAGACCAAAAGCTACAGAAACTATTTTTCTCGGCAGTTTGTTGCTTACTCAATTACTTTCGTTGCATTTCTCTGACCGAGTTAAACGAAGACTCATCCTCTTTCATTATTAAATCCTAGGGCCACACGAATAGAAGAAAAGAATTTGAGGCTACAGTAACTCGAAGAGGTCTGGATCACTTATTACTATGTCCGATTCATCGTGTAATCTTTCAAGCCTTTAGGACAGATGAACTGATACATTAGAAAAGATGACATTTCAGTACGTTTCCTTATTGTTTCAGCTTAGCATGGATACAAGACGGTGTTTATTTCTTCAAAACTGGATCTAAAGCTCAAGACAGTAAGGCTTATTTTTTGTTTTAAGAACCTGCCTAAGTGACTATACACTGCATGATGGAAAGCGTGAATAGAATCCAAATGTTGTGGCTATGATACACGTTGCGAATGCAGACAATACAGTATGGTGACCCACACTATTTAAACGGCTCGCTTGGGGACATAAAAGGTATAACAGTCATAGTAGCAGTCTAACGCCCAGATATTTACCGTCACAACTATCACCTTTGCAACAATGGGACTCCGGTCTCGCATTTACCACTGAAACAAAACTTCACAGATGCTGTCGATTTAGGTAAGTCTTCTGTGAGAGGGAATATTGCCCCGATTGAGCCAGAGTGTCAGCAGCCCTATTCCTCCCGTGCAGGAAAGCATTGTATTAAATATACAAAGTCACTCTACGGAAAGCATGAATCCGAGATCCAGTTGAATCCCACATAACGTAGACAATGTAGCATGGTGACCCATACCATGGTGGCCTGCTGAGACGCTTTTTCCAGTTTCAATTAAAGGACCTGAGCTCATAGTGGTATAGGGCAAAACATCTTTTATTAGAAGAGGCCTATGTCTATTTGTGGACTATTAGCCGGAATTAGGAACAAAGCTGAAACGGTAAATTGATCAAAGCAAACTTTGAAGCGGGCCGTGTGTCGTGTCAAAATTTGAGCTATATCGGTATAGAACTTTTTGTATTTTTAAAGCGTACACAAACTAATTTAAGTTTTTAGACTTCACACATACGACATACATAAAATCATACCTCTTTTCCCAGTGGGGTAAGAGGTATAATGATGAGGCATATTAAACGCCCAAATGTCGTCAGTGTTTTGGTTCCACGTAATAAGTGGCGAGTCTGTTACCGCTAACCAAGATGTCTTGTATCGCGATTGATATCGATCAGTAGATGCACCTAATAGGTGCTGGTGGGATTAACTTCGGGTAATAAGTTCTTGGCCCTTTACCCAAATTTATCTCTACTAATATTATAAATGCAAATGTAAGTTTGTTTGTTACGATTTCACGTAAAAACTACCTAACTGATCTTCATGAAATTTTGTACACATGTTCTTTGATGTATAAGAGCTGACATAGGATACTTTTTATTAAAAAAAAGTTATTATTTGAAATGATCTGTTATGAAACTTAATGTGGCAGACCAAATTCCAAGTGTTCAAAGGCCAGTATGATATAAACGATTGTTTTATTTTCCAGAATGTATAGAACACCTTGCGAAATTGAGGTATCCTTGTTATATATCGACTCGATTCAAAAGAACTTTGCATCGGTCTAGAAGAGATTGTTATCAATATTTACCTGCGTTTGAAGCAACTACTGTAGGGGGAGAGAACGCAGAAAGAGGGGCATTTCCTCACATGGTAAGTAGAAATAGGTACTTAACATTCTACCACATTCACACAACGCCATCTACAGGCCTTAAAATATATCTTATTCTCAGTTACAGTTTTCACACGTGTCATTTAAGAACTTACGACACGAAAATTTTCGGTGTGAATTTTTATGTATATAATATGTTGTACGGCATTCTCAACGGAGACGGCAGATTATAGTACACAAATGTGTGCGAACATATGTGTACTTTCTGTTCTCTCACTCTCATAGTCCGATGTGACGGTTATCCAACACGATCGGGCAGAGATCAGGCACAGGACGGACGAATTTAAGTACTCTCCGAAGCACGGGAATTAAGATCCCAAGTTTCATACTCCAGGTTGCTGTTAAACATTTCTTTAATCAGAAAAATTCAATAACAGTTTTTGGTCCGAACTGAGACCTTTTGATAGGTAGTCGCATACGCTAACCGGTAGCCCAACGAGGCCGAGCCCGTTATCCAACCAAGAATAAAAATATAGGTGATAAAAAATAAAGTCGCTTGTTCAAAGTCATTTCTGTCATAGGTGTAACCATCTGTCACAGAGGTCAAGCTACAAGACATAATTTTTATTATACATTGCACTGTATAGTGTCTATGTATAGAAGCATCCAGATCAAATAAAATATTTAATGTTTACGCATATAAATGTTTAACTTGAACTGCAATCGAAACTTAGTGTTATGGGTTCGATCCTCACATGGGACAAGACTTTGTATGATCCACAAACTGTTGTACTGAGTCTAGGTGTTCTCTGTATCCGTTCCATAAGTGTATACACTAGCGTGCTAGATGTGTTTAAAAAAATTCTTGAAAACTCTGTTCTGTGGTCTTCTGTTCAACAGATAGCAAAGTCGCAAGGGTTTAAAAGAATCAGACACGCGCAATTCAAGTTAATGATTTTCTGGGAGAACTGATTTGCCCACGGCAAGCGAATGTTTAAGTAATGTTGATGTGTTTTTCCAGGCCTTATTAGGTTATGGAGACAGCATTGAGACAGCCGAATGGGTGTGCGGAGGGTCTGTCATCAGCGACCATTTCATTTTGACAGCGGGCCATTGTATATCAATTTACAAGCTGTAAGTTTGGTTTTGCTAAATGTCCAGTAGGTCCAGAGAAATAAAAGTTGTCGTCGTGGCACGTATAGCAGGTTAAAATCACTCTTACTCATGGAGACGTGTTGCCACTCCTCAAAACGTCATGTTGCATTTACTATCACATAACGTCGCGATGCATGCCACGCCGATTCGTCTTCACAACAGTCGGCCTGAATGCACAGATTATCATTTCAGATTCTGTTCACAGGGGTCCAGTCAAATACATAGGTCTAGGTATCCTAAAGAGATCAGACCCTCGAAAAACCTGGCAGTTGTATAATGTGAGTAGGATTATACCACATCCACAGTTCAAACCTCCAAGCAAATACAATGACATCGCTTTGTTGGAAACTGAGACGCAGTAAGTGGCGAATGTTAATATCTTTTTGTCACAGTAAATAGCATTTAGTAATATAATCCACTGCTAGATATAGGTTTCTCCTAAGAAGTGTTTCCTACTACACCAAAGACGAGTTGATGTAGGATTTTTGTCAATTTATCTTCTCTTTTCATTGCTGTTGTTCTTTGTGGTTTGCTGCCTTAGTCGATTTTTACACCCACGGGATGAATAAAATACCAATTCGGGTGTGGATTTTAAGAGACATCCAGAAACAAATTCCCGGGACCAGGCGTCGTATTATCGGGCTTAGCAGAATTTATCTAGGTGTATGGCAGTAAAAAAAAGCATAAAAGGGACTCCAGCTAAAGCTGAAGAAGCTCATGATGTCTTTATTCTTAATTACAGAATAGCTTTCAACATGTATGTGTTACCAGCGTGTCTCAACACACGTTTGGACGATGACAGTACAGCATCGGCCACAGGTTGGGGTGCGCTAGGCTACCGTAAAGATTTGGCTGATAATCTTCAAGTGGTAAGTGTAACCTGCTTCGAGTCATCAGCTTTAATTGTCTACTAATTGTCATAGGCCCCTCCTTAGGAAGGAGGTTTTGGCTTACTATACCACACTGACCAGACGTACGGATGTAAGGTTTGTGGTTGCTGCCTTAGTTTGCTGTGTAGTCTGCTCTCTCAGTTGGTTCTTACGATACTAGAGGTAGTAACACTTAATCTGTCACTACATGTACACCATGATTTCAGATCGACCTGCAGCAGTTTTCAGAAGAAGAGTGCTCGAAAGAATACCCTGCAAACCGTAATTTGAAAAGAGGTTACGATCACAGAACACAGTCCTGCTATGGTGACAAATCCCATGTCATTAACACATGTCAGGTACTGTATTTTTTTGATTTAGTATTGTTCAGAATAATCCTTAGCAAACCAAATGGATATCCTCTAATGCGAACTGGACGATGGCTTGAGCACAAATGCCTTTTCGTCTTTTTTGTATGATATATGATTGCTGGCCTCAGATGGCTTTTAAACCTTAGCTGTGCTTTCCGTGAGCGCTGTGGGCTCTCAATCGGTCATTCATTAAGTAACATCGCTCAAGGGCAGCCCCTGTGGGGTGTGAACCTCGGCTTGGAGCGTTACTATCAAACTAAGATGACCAAGACCTACATTGTAAAGTTACAACGAGGCGCGTATACCGACCCCAACGACGGGATCGAAATCTCAGATTCTTTTTGGTAGCTTTGTGACCTGTGTTCGCTTTACGTTGGGCGAGTTTAATACTGTCAGCTAACTGGTAGCGCGTACTTGAGATTGAACTGGAGATGTAGTTGATAGCTGCAACCACTAGAGGATTGGATAAGTTGGAACAGAGTTAAAGTAGCTAGAGGAGTACTGTTTTATGTACGACCTGTTTGTCGATGGTCGGTCGATGAGGTGGTCGCATGAAGCTTTGATATAGAGTTTGTAGCCTATGGATCCTATGGAGCATGCAAAGATTACGTAATCCTACGTCATGATCAGTTTACAACATGCCCTATATAATGTAACTTTGTTTTTTAGCTACAATTTAGAACGAGCGTTACTGTGGAGTCTAGCCAACACTAGGCTTGCTAAACATTTTCATATGTGAAGTTGCCTTTGCATCGACAGTGCAGCCGTATGTATAGGGATCAACACGCGTGCAGCAACACGTGCTCACAAGATTTTATGTATTGATATAATAATATGAGAAATAATAACATGCTATATAAAGTAAACAAACTCTAAGTAATTAATTGGTGATTTATGAACCAGCTTTGCTACATGTGATAACATTTGACACAGATGAAACAGAGCCAGGGAGTCTGGCTTCGGTATAAATGTTGACCCTCGAACTCGAATTTAGGATGAAGTGGTTTTTTCGATGCTATTTACCGAGTGAGAGAGTCCACACTTAGGAGGGGCATGGCTTCTAGGGAGGAATCTCAAAAAGCGACAGCGCGCAGTTGTGTCTATGGTCGGCACTAGTGACTCGCCATCAGGCAAAGAAATACATGAAATACCATAAAAGAACTTATTATCTGTTGGCTGCAGGTTATAATAACATATAACAGAGCTGCCTCGTTGGTCTAGCGATTGGCATATGCGACTGCCGATCCAGAGGTCTCGGGTTCGATTCCCAAGTCGGGTCAAAAAAGTGTTATTGAATTTTAGTGGTTACAGAAATACTTGATAACAGCTCAGTGGTTGGAAGTTGGGATTAAGACCCCTGTGCCTCAGAAAGCTCGTAAAGCAGTCGGTCCTGCTCCTGACTTCCTTGGTAGTGTCGGATAACCGTCCCTTCGGATTGTGAGAATGAGGGAACAGAGAGTGCACCTGTGTTTGCTCACATAATATCTCCTGCATAGTTGACTGGTCTCGGTTAAGACTCTTAGCGTCTTAACGAGTCCCTACGAGTCCGAGTACATTTGCAGCTTTCTGTTTATGTTAACGTTTGTTTGTTTGAAACCCGGCTTTAGTAACTTGTTATTTTTTTAAACTATATTTTATTTCTAAAACAGGGTGATAGCGGTGGTCCACTTCATACAAGATCACAATACGGACTGTGTGTCTTCAGTTTAATCGGCGTTACTTCGTTTGGAGTGGCGTGCAGTGCTTTTGGCAGCCCTGGAGTGTACACCAGAGTGGCACACTATGTGTCTTGGATAGAAGACAACGTGTGGCCTTGACGATTAGTGTTTAATCTAAATGTAATAAATAGCAACAAATATACGTTTAAGCGGCAATAGATTAAATGTACATTAACAATAGTTTTAATGTCTTCAATTCATTTTTAGGGTTCCGTAACCAAATGGCAAAAAACGGAACCCTTATAGATTCGTCATGCCTGACTGTCTGTCTGTCGGTCCGTGTGCCATAGCCACTTTTTCCGAAACTATAAGAACTATACTGTTGAAACTTGGTAAGTAAATGTATTCTGTGAACCGCCTTAAGGGGTTAGGTGGGTTTCAGAGGTTGAAAAAAAGAAGATTTTCACTATTTTTTTTTTAGTATATAAAATCATATATTTTATTTAAACAATACACTATATCTAAGATACATATATAAACAGTATTTTGTGAAATTTTTGTTTAAAAATTTCGAAAACTCAGCCGTTGGTACCTGATCTTCCTTGACGTTTAAAAAAAAATGCTCTTGCCGTGGACAGCATAACTCATTATTGGTTCATCCAAAATCAAAAAACCAAACGGATTACGTTAGTACATGGATAAATCTCGTTGTTGAACGAAGGAAAAAAAAAAAAATCAAAATTTGAATTTTTTACAGTCTTTGAACCAAAAAACACATTTTTTAGTGAAATTTTCGACATACATTGGCTCAAAAAAAATAGTTGTAATTAAAAAAAAAAAACATCCTTCGTTCAATAACTAGATAATGTTATCTCAAAGATTTGTACAAAATTTGAACTAAATCGCTTCATAACTTTTCGAGATATCGTGTCCACCGACTTAAAAAATGGAGTTTTGAGATAAACGCATTTAAAGTTTTAAATTAAAATAACATGCAAAAAAAATTTTTTTTTTCAACTCACGTAGAATCATCGATTCCAGCACCATAAAGCAAAGTACCTGCTGCTGCGGCAATATCGAGGGCATCCTTTTGCTCTTGCCTGAGACGAATTCTTGCTTCACGAGTCGTAGAGCTAGCTTTCTTTTCAGCAATAAGTATGCGGTTCTCATCTTCTTTTAGGACATACTCGTGGCAGAATTTTTTACATCCGGCTAATCCTAAGCCTAATATTCGCATCACAAATATAAACCTACGATTTATTTCATATGATTTGCCAATTTTTTGACAAGACAAAATGTATCGAGGCTGACATTTTTCACACTCTACAACAATTTTAAAACCAAGGCCAAATTTCACACACTGTTTAAAATTTACTTTACCATTACTTATTTTTTCGTCTCCATTCTCATTTACTACATTAAAACATTTTACAAAAGTAGATAGTGTTGAAAAAACTAAAAAAAATCGATATTTGCATACTGCAGAATACCGTCCTCTGGCACGTGGTTTTCATTTTGGTTTTTGAATTTTTTCGCCGATGTGCTGGTAAAAGATTCCTCATCTATCTCAGCAGTTTTTGGATTGAATGATTGTTTCCTCTTCTTAGGTCTATCTTTTCTTTGACCACTAGTTGCTCGATCAGATCTTGTAACTTTACTCATTTTTTATAAATAAAAATTTATAAACACTTATAGTAAAAATTCACGAACACTTATAACCTCAAATCAACCTATTAACTCAAGAAGCAAGCATAAACTAAAATATTAAAAACTAGTTTGAGTTGCCCTTGAACTGTAAAAGAAAGTGGGGAAAGTTATCCAACAATAGATATGCAGCTGCTTCCGTATACTTGCGAAGCGCTCAATTGACATGGCTTAATGGGCGGCACTTCTGAAGAGTCTATCTCTTAGAATTTTACTCGGATCGACTTAAAATTTTAGGAGAGTATTTTAAACATACTGTACTATTTAGTGAGACAAAAAAAAAATAATCGATTTTTTGAAATTTTCAAACCCACCTAACCCCTTAAGATTTTCATAAAAATAGAAAAAAAAATACTTGGGGGTCTTCCATACTTATAACTGAAACAGATATTTTTTCCTCGAACCCAGATGTTTTTTTTTCTATATGAAGAGCTTGCCAAAGCCACTCTACTCTTGCTGATGGAAAGTATTAACAGAATCCAAAGAGTTGTGGTCACCACAATCATTGTAAATACAGACAATGCAGTGTAGTGTCCCACACTATGGTGGTCTAGTGAGAAGCTTTTTCACGCCGGGATGTTTACGAAGGCATGACAGTCATCACGGAAGCATAAAGCTCACATAGTTATCACGATAACTGTCACTCCTGCATCAACCGGTCTCGCACTCACTAACAAAACACGACTGCACGCATGCTGGTGCTTTAGGTTGGTCTTCTGTGGGAGGGTAGTACTGACCCGGTTGAGCCGGCCCGTTCGTGCTGAAATCAGCGTGGCTCTACTACCTAAATACTTGATAACAGTTCAGAGTTTGGAAGTGCGTAATATATGTGTGGGTAGGTCTTCAAAATAACATTGAGGTCTAATATCTTTTTTTTCAAAACTAAATAGTTTGCGCGAGAGTCACTAAGACACTTCGTAAGTGGTAAAATGCGTGTAACTTCTAATATAAGAGAATGATAAAACAAAAAAAAATATGATGTACATTACAATGTAAACTTCAACCGAAAATTGGTTTAAACGAGATCTAGTAAGTAATTTTTTTTCAGTACGACTCGCACTTGACCACTTTTTTAAGTTAAGTACAAATAGTAGTATAAAAAATTATCATAATAAGAGATTAAGTTTAGTTTTAGTTACAGTTATGGTATTCGATTATGTCACAATCAATTAATTTTCTATTTACAAACTATACAACGGGTTTATTTCCAAATCCCAATTTTTTTATATTCTGTTCTCTATTTTGAGACGATTTGCAGAATTTGGACGAAAAATATACAGTAGTTAAGAAACTAAACTTTCCTTCTGTTTTCGTAATTTCCGACATCGTTTGTAAGCATTGATCTTAGACATGTGGCGATTAGCTGTATACATAGCGCGGTAACATTACGCGTTGGCCGCTTTTACTTACGAACTTGGCTTACTAACTCGAATTGAACGGAATACGTTAATTGTTACGTCGTCAGGATCAAAAACACTCAGTCAGTCGGCCCTTAAACAACACGATTCCCTGTTATGTTTTGCGATGCTCTGTGTAACTGATGCGCTCATGGGTGGGTTAATTTGCACACCATTACACCGTATTTTGAAATTACATCCATATAAAATCCAGATAGTGCAGGATACCTAATGATTTAAATTTGCGCAAGTCGTATGCTGAAATAATGTTACAACGATACAGTAATTTTGAGAACATTTTATTTTCTGACAAATCCCATTTTCACTTCAACGGTCATGTAAACAAACAAAATTGCACATATTGGAGAAGCGAAAATCCCAAAGGTAAATATGAGAGGCCACTTCCTTCTCCCAAGGTAACTGTGTGGGCTGCAATTTCAGCAAAATGAATCATTGGACCCTACTTGTACGTTTTCGAAGATTCTCGCGGCCGTTTAGTTATTGTTAATTCTGCTAAGGATATGAAAATGTAACGGGCATTCTTGGGACCGACGGTACTGCAATTTGCTGGCTGCAATCGTACCATATGGCTTCAATAGGATGGAGCCACTTGTCACAGATCCATTGAATTCCTGCTGGTGGTCAAAGACATGTTTCCGGAAAAGCTGATTTCCAGATGAGACGACATTCCATGGTCACCCAGAAGTCCAGATCTATCCCTAGCAGCCTTATTTTATGAGGTTATTTGAAGAATCGTGTCAATATCAATAAATCAAATAAATTACGTCAACTAAAAGCGAAATCAGCGAAAAGATGTCGTTCCAAAATTTCGTTGCTCGCGTAGAAGAGTGCAAACGTCGAAATTATGGTCAAAAATAAATTCCAACTAATTAGCTTTCTTGTAAATAAACATTTTTATGATATATCAAATGGTTTTTATATGATTTGTTCAAATGTTAACTTATTCGTGGCTCACCCTGTATTTGCAATCGTTAAGCGTTAACTTTTTGTGAGTGTTGAGGCATTTTTTGAGTAAACTATTCTATAGAAACTAAGTAAGTGTCATGTTCGTCATTAGTTGCCATGAAAACCGAGAAACCGGTATTGGTATACAATGTATATTTAATACAAATATCGATTCAGTATTACAACACAAGAGGACCTGCGCAGACGCATTATTTTTGAAAGTACTCAAAACATGTATATTTTTAGTTTTAGTTTTTATGTGTTTTTATGTATATTAAGTGCAAAATGTCAGTTGGAAGAAGGTTAGTCATTTTTTTTTAATAGAATAAGGCAATAGGCTGAACGAAAACAAAAATTTTTTAACTGAGCTCAATAATAGAGACATGATAACTGTTATTTTAATCATTTAATATTTTAAAATGGTTAGTAGTCGCCTATATATATATAAATACACTAGCTGACCCGGCCACGCGTTGCTGTGGCTAAAGTTTTTGTTATATTACATTATAGGAAACAATCTAAGAGGAACAATAAAAGAACATCAGTCACGGAGTCCACTATGCTTTTTCGCACAGATGGTATTTGTAAAAAAATATGGTGATCTCCTTATTTGACTTTCTACTACTATAACCCTTTAGTACAATGAAATTATTTACGAACAAAGACGAAAATGTTGATGTTGGTATACAAATTCACTGGATTGAGATTTGAAGGGGAAGTACGTTGAACACAATTAATTAAAATGTACACTTGATATTAAGCAGAAATCAATAGGTACAAAATAAAAATTTATCAGATTTATTATTTCCATTTAATTTTATAACAAATATAAGTATATTACAGTATAATACAGTAAATAACATGTGACGCTTAAACTCATGAATGAGGTAGGCAAGGCAGACAGTCTTAAACTTTTAAACATTAATATCTATTTTTTTGAATTATAAATACTATCAATTTCAATTTAATTTAACACCAATCGGTGCACAATGTTTTTGGTTAACCTGTCTTTAGCTAACACAAATAGATTCGACGGTTTCCCAACACGTGAACACGCAACATATAGTTGCCCATGAGAAAAACATGGATTTTCCAAATCTAAACCACAAATGGACATTGTTTGACCTTGAGATTTATTTATAGACATGGCGAAAGCTAAAAGAATTGAAAACTGTAGCCTTTTGAAGGGTATGGTAGAATCTGATGGTATCATCGGAATACGTGGCAGCAGGACCACTTTTCCTTTAAACTTCCCAGCCAAAGTGGTTGCTTCAAGAATGTTTCCGGTGATCTTTTTGATGACCAAACGCGTACCGTTACATAATTGAGGTGGATTCAAATTACGGAGGAGAATAATAGGGGAACCAATCTTTAATCGAAGATTATGTGGTGGCATTCCAGGGATATCTAATGAATTTAAAAATTCTATCGGAAAATTTACACTTTCATTTTCATCAACAACAGTATCGATTGATTTAAAAGACATTAGATCGCCTGGTAACAACTGTTGTATCTGGAAGTTAATTTCGTCAACATCAACGTTTTTGGCTGCCAAAATCGCCCGTTGACTAAGCCATTCATGATTCAAATAATTATTCTGTATATCGTGGAAAATATTCTGAATCCTGAACAACAGTGCAAAAATTGTCTGGTAGTTTAATGCATTGCGTATTTTGTTGCAGTTCTATTTTACCCTTCCCAATATCTATTAGTTTTTCGAAAAATATTTGTGCTGATGGATCATTTTGCAATTGTACTCGCATATTTATGGTCAATCGAAGTGTTTCAACACTTCGCCATAAGAATGATTGTTTCAAACATGCATTAATCTCATCCGTGAAAGTAGAGCGAGGTATAACCGGTAAGGTCTGCCGGAAGTCACCAGACAAAAGTAAGATAGCACCACCGAAAAGTTTATTATTGCTGTTTAAATCTTGCATAGTTCTGTTTAATGCTTCAAGTGAATATTTGTTTGCCATTGTGCACTCATCCCAAATTATTATAGAACTCTTCCGCAACACTGCAGTTATTCCACTATTCTTTTTGATGTTACACATTGAATTTGGTTTATTATGAACGTCCAATGGCAGCTTGAATGTTGAATGTGCTGTTCGCCCACCATCCAGTAAAGTAGCCGCAATGCCTGACGATGCTACTGCTAATGCGATTTTTTGTTGCGACCGTATTTTGGCAAGAATCAACGATATTAAAAATGTCGTACCGGTTCCACCGGGTGCATCCAAGAAAAAAAAACCGCCTTGTTCAGCAGCAACAGCCAGCATAATCCGATCATAAATAATTTTTTGTTCTGCTGTCAGTAATGGTTCACTGTTAATGATAATTGTTGCTAAACGTCCATGGTCATATTGATTTTCTCGTTGTAAATCGGTATTGACTAAGTCGGTGGCTGGACGATTAGGTGATGGCATACCATAATGATTAAGTGGTAAATTTGAAATAAGAACACATAAATCCTCGATCAAGACCAATGCTTCATTGTACATCTCTGGTGTATAATCTATGTTTTGGCATTGATTTGTTTGTCTAATTCGGTGCAAGATGTCTTCTGTCATACAATTTTTATATTTTTCCCACAAAGTTTGTGCTTGCGAGGGATAACATGTCGTCAAAATAATTGCAAACAACTGACGAATGTTATTCGGTGTTGATGTCAAGCAGCATCAGCAAGCGTTAAGTCCCAATGGTTATCGTCTTCTAGCAATTGCAGTTCACGACATGCATCCTGGTATGTATTGAATACTCGACCATTAACTGTTCGTAAAAATTCAAAAGACGTTGGTCCGGGAATATTCACCAATAACAAACGTAAATAGAAGCACTCACATTGCTTTGGATGTACCGTGTAAAGTCTCCCCAATGTCTTAGCTTTGAATATGCCTGTAATGGAAGGATGTGGTTTTCCTTGTTTCCGTGGCTCCCATTTTTTACTGGATTTGTCCCATATGAAATAACGTGGAACATCACCATACACCATAACACATAAAATTACGTTTCGATGTGACAATTCAAATTTGCGTTAAGGATTGACCTCGAGGATCGTTTGAATACTAATTAGCAAGTACAGCTAATTGGCTAACAGAACATATTGAAACGCGTTAAAAATCATATAATTTAGATTTCAAATTTGAATATCTTGACTTATCACACCTGTGTGGTACTTTATTTATTCTTATCTGATTATCTTCATCGTCGTTGTAAAGTGTTAGTGCTATTCGAATGTATATAAGTGTTTGGTAGAGTACACGAAGGCAGAGCCGGTGTCAACTACCCGGAACCCTGACTTTCTCGTACAGTCCGTATGGTCATTAGTTTCGTAACTAATCATCACTCTCTCAGCCATGTCTGAGTCAGCTCGCTCTAAACCCCACCAGAATTAAGATGGTAGGAGTTGGTGAAAAACAGCGCAAGAATTGCTTACCAGTGGTTTCCTTTGACGCTGTGGTATCATTTTATCCGCCCTCGTTTGTGTCGGTCACCGTAGTGAATCTTTAAACTCATATAACTTTATTTGTGAAGCAATTGAAGTTAAAACCCTGAATGTTAAGTTTGACTGCACGGTTGGCATAGTGGTTTAAGCGGTCACCACGCCGCTCACTACTGAGCTGAGTGTTGTAGGTTCAAATCCCACGTGGAAAAACACTTTGTGTAATCCATAAATTGCTGTTCTGTGTCTGGGTGTTCTCTGTGTCCGTTTCTTGTATGTTTGTAAAGTCCCCCGCGATACAGGGCTTATTCCTAGTGTGGGCATTGTCTTTTCAAAAAGAAAAGAAAGAAAATTTACCACAAATTAGTTAAGCTACTTCTGAGATTAGCGTACACAAACAGACAAATATTCTAAGACTTGTTATTTTGCATATTGTTACTTTGAAAAAATTCAGGCAGAAAGTTTTTTTTTTACTTACGTACATTAAGTGCCGAAATATCTTAAATCAACAATTCTATTTAAAGTCACTATACTTAGAAACTCTTGTCATTATCAAAATACAACACTGAAATAATCTGTCAATATCGTTAAGAGTTAACAAATAATATTAATGATGACACATATTTCACACGCGGAAGTCTGATCTCAAACTACACAAAACATTCTTAAAACCAGAGATCTGATAAGCATACATTTATATTTCTAAACACATACATCTCATAGACAATAACATCCAGGCACAAAACAATGCATGATCAATTCCTGGTGACTTCCACATACAGCACAAAACAAAAATACATGCTACAGCGCCGTATAGCGGTGACACATCGAACTACGGAGCAACCACTAATCCTGAATCGCGATATAGAAATTCTCAAATGCGATTAGCATATAAACAACATCCCAACTGTTGGGTCGCGATCCACCAGACATGATTACCTCGCCTGTTCGGAGGAACCTCCCTTTATGTTGGAGGGACTTGACACTTGTTCCTCCGCAATATTATTAAATACATAAATATTGTAGACAAATTACACTCGTACACAAAAATATATTGTATTCCTTACACAAATATTAGCACTAGATGGGTTTCTGACCTATGTCTGTTAGCTTAACATTCAGGGTCACTGATCCCAAGTGGGTATTTATTAAAAACATACTGTTATGACGCTTAAAGTATCGCTGTAGAAATGAAACAAAATACTTAGATGTCTGTGGTTGGTAATTCGCTCATGGAAAGGGGAAACCCCGCAATGACTTGTGTCTTTGACATCGCGTAGTGTTTGTAAAGTTTTGAGGGTCCAAGGTTGTAATACTGTATTTCAAACGGAAGTATATTTATCAGTAAACTGGTTAGCTCAGTATAAGCTGTCTAGTTTGGGATCAGACATTTATGTTTACATATTATTTTTAAAGACGATGGTCTCGTTAGGAGTTTTGTATCGCGGACTTTACAAACATTCGTAAAACAGACATTAAAACACTTAAACACTTAAACTCGGAATAACACACCACACCAAATGGTGTCCCGTGTGAAATTTGTATTAGAACCCACAACACAGAGAGTGGTGTGACGACCGCTTAACCCACTACGCTATCCGTGGATCTCTCTACGGGACTCCACTTTAAATGCCCCGCTGGACACCAGTTTGTACTTGTACATGTAGGAACCCATTTTATAAAAGCCTACCAAAGTGACCCTACTCTGCCTGATGGAAAGCATGAATAGAATCTAAGAGAGGTAGTCACCACACTCATTGTGAATGTAGATAACGTAGCATGGCTACCCACCCTTTGGCGGCATAATACTTGTATGTATCAGACGCAGCGATCGCTAAAAACACTCCACTATCGCTGAAGTATCCGTGTGGCGACAGATTAAGAATACATAATGTTATCACCTCTATTCATCCCGTGGGTGTGGTAAGAGGCGACTAAGGGAAGAAACTATTTAAGAAAATATCATTACAAAGAGAAGGAAAATTTGAAACAAACCCTATTCCAATGCGTCTGACTAGCGTAATATATTGTAGGCCAAAACCTTCTTGCTAAAGGAGGCCTGTGTCCAGCAGTGGACTATAAAACGCTGTTGATGATGATGATGATCCCTGTAGTGGTGTGATCGTGTGTAAAATGTGCGTAATTAATTGTTATTTTACATTTATTCACATAATTTTGACGTTTACAATACAACTTTAGTAAGATTAATGCTTCTATTTCCAGGTGCTGCATGTTTTTCAAAAGTAGACAACATGACAGGTACATGTGTCAACTTGCGACGTTGCTGGTCTGCCCTCAATGATATTAGAATCAAAAAATATCCGCAAGTATGTTGCCCGCCGACTTCTTTTTAATAACATATGTATTTGTAGTCTTTTTCTTTTGGGAGAGAGTCATATTTTAGCATATTTCGGTTGACTCAATCTACTTATAATTCTGGTATTTACATTTTTTTTACTTTGGGACTACCAAAGTGGCTCTACTCTGCCTGATGGAAAGCATGAATAGAATCCAAGAGTGTGGCAAATAAGGCGACCCACACTATGGCGACCTAGAATTATACCCTAAAAAGATTTTTTAGTACAGAAGGCACCTGCAGCTCAAGAATGTTACAATCAGAAAGCGAAACTAAATGAGTAGGATGGGCAAGTAGTTAAATATTTTCAATCCAAGTCACTTGCCTAGCTGCTTGATTAATTCGCTGAATATCAGCTAGTTGAATGGCACCGTATAACAAAAATTTTAAAAATTAATGAAATTTCTAATTAAACTAGTTGACTACGACATACACACATAAATCAATAACTCTTAAGGGAAATCACTTGTTTAACTTATAATTTTATTTTTCAGCTTTGTTCGTTTAGTGGACGAGATCCCATAATATGCTGTACCGATTGTGAACTAATCAATGATGCGAGGTAAGGATTACGTATACATCATTGACGAATAATACTTATACTAAAGTGTACACACATGGCTGTCTGGTCTTCAATGAGACAGAGCCTGTTATATGGAAACCAGACTGCTGATAAACATACTTATATTTTTCTAAGCATATACGTGAATATATGCATATTAGAGCATATGAGCATATTAGAGCCACGCTGATTGCAGCAAGTCCAGGTGGGCCTACCGGGGCAGCACAACCCTCTCACAGCAGATTAACCTAAAGCGACCGCATCCGTGGGTGTCGTGTTTCACTGAAGAGTACGAGACCAGGGGCCCATTGATGCAGGGGTGACAGTTATGGTGGTTAGTGTGGAAGCCTTACACTGCCATGCTGAGTGTCATGTCTTTTACGCCCCCAAGTGGGTATGAAAAAGCATCTTACTAGGCCGTGGGTCACCATACTGCATTGCCTGCATTCAAAATAAGAATGGTGACCACAGCTCTTGGAATTCATTCACGCTTTCCATCAGGCAGAGAAAAGTCACTTTGACAGGCTCTTAAATAAAAAAAACACAAGAAATGGTCGTGATCGTAAAGTAATTCTAAGTTGGATTTGGTCCCATGACCTCTGGTTTAGCAGTCATTCTGATCTATGCCCTTTAATTTCAGCAATTATCGGGAGGGCGAACACGAAGCCTATCATTTGAAAAGTGGACGTAAGGCTGAAGACAGTAAGTTTTATACAAATGTCTATAACACGATCCACGCACAACGCCATCTATTGTCCTAAAAATATAACTTGATCTCTGTGACAGTTGTCACAAGTGTCATTTCAGAACTTACGAGTCATGTTGTGGGTGTGAACTTTTAAATTTGTAATATAATGCACTTTATTTATAACTAAAATGGTACGTAAATAATGAAACTGTAAGTGACATGAAATGAAATCACTTGTTAAAAGCTACTTCATCGATTTTGTAGCCATCTGTCGCAGAGATAAAGCTATGCTTGAAGGACTGTAGTGTTGCATGCGGGCAGCATAGGACTAGTTGTAGTGGCGAGTCTCAGAGAAGACCTATATCCAGCAGTGGACGTCTTTCAGTTGTGATGTTGATGACGACGATGAAATGATTCTATGCTCGCTTTTTCAGAGTGTCTTGAATACACAATGAACTTCGAATATCCATGTTTATTCAAAGTACGACTCAGGAAACGCGAATCCATGGGTAATGAGTCTCTTCCAGAGGTTTTTGCTATAACTCCTCCTGTGGTGGGTGGAATTGACGCCTCCAGAAGACGATATCCCCACATGGTAATATTTTTGGCAAGGCCAGGGTAGTTTATTAGATTGTGCTTGAGAATTTTATGCTTTGCTTTGCTAGAAATGCTGAATATTCTAATCATTTATCAATTTCTATCGCCTTTATCTTCATGCAGTGACATCTTCAAATACTTAGGTATCGATATCTTGGTCGGTGGTAGTTAGGTTTAAAGCTTTGCGTGAATGGTTGTGGGCTTAAACCCGATGCAATTGCGAAGTAAACCCCTTTCGCGCACAAGTGTTGGCTTAGTTGAAGGGGTTTTTGTACTTTAATTTGTTACTAAGTTGAGATGCTTTACGTGGTTTTGTGGTTCTTGTCGCTCTTTCCCAGTCGCAAGTACAAAAAGAACGAATTTTAATAGTCAGAAGTCTGAAGTATGTAGGAAATTATTTTATTTAGGTGACCTATCGTCGTCCTAGGATTTACCTGAATATCAATTATTCTACGGACGAGTGGCACCGGACCTCCAGAACACTGTGCCAATGTGATACGGGTATTTTGTAATGCTTTTAAAGGCGAAGGAAGAATTTACATATGTATGTTACTGAAATCCGAAATCCGAGCCGTATGTGATAAAGAATTTTCGGATAATTTCTGATATAGACCGAACGATGTACTGTAATGTTGCTACTATTTTTACATTTCTTTTTGTGACTTTATTATATGAAAGACTGAAAACAAAAGTAAACCATAACGTACCTACCTTCTTCAATTATAATAATTATTCCTTTACAAAGAAAACTCTCTCACTAAAACTGAGACAAAGAAAACTCAGAACTCAAAATTTTTGAATCTCACAGATTGTTGTCCCATGTTAGGATCGAACACATAACACTCAGCGCAGTACGAAGCGGCGGAGTAACCGTTTAAACCACAAAAACTTCGCCTGTTTGCCTTTAAAAATATTACAAAATACCTTTATCATATCGATATTTAACAGTTATGCGTATACTGACATTTTTTTAAAAATCAGTTTCTCTATATTATCGGTTTTAACGGTTTACCGTTATGGTTGCCATTACAATAATATGTTATTTATGTATATATATTTATATATATATATATCCAAGAATTCGTTAACATTTGAATCTAACATCCTGCGCATGTTACGGGAGTTCTTAGGACTGATGCTACTGGAATTTACTGGCTACAATCGTAACACATAGTTTTAACAAGATGAAGCCACTTGTCCCACATCCAATGAGTCCCTACCGGTGGCCAAAGAAGTATTTCCGGAAAAGCTTTTTAAGCGAGGCGACATTCCATGGCCATCCAGAAGTCCAGATCTATTCCAGCAGACTTCTTTTTATGGGGTTATTTGAAGAATTATGTTAACATTAATAAACCAAATACAATATGTCAAGTGAAAGAAAAAATCAGCAAGATGTCGGCGAACTAGTTAACATTCTATAATATATCAAATATTTTTATTACGGTTTTTTCAAATCTCAACTAATTCCTGAACCACCTTATAAATAATTTTTTTTTGCGCCTTTTTCAAAGACTTTTTTTTTTCTTTAACGTGTGGAAACCTGCTCGGGCCGTCACCCCACCGGGGTTTACGGCGGGGTGGTGTGTCGGAATCGGACCGACTAAAACCACACGGTGTGCCACTCTGCGCCTGAGATAGAAGGGATTCGGGAACCGCTGCTATTACGACATCCAGATCCCTCCTAGTGCCTGCCCGCTAACGCGGGCACCATCTGCGGATAAACTCTCCATTTAAGCAACGTACGGCACACGCGGACGTCGCCTCCTCGCGGCTGGCCACTATAGCGGATGGAGGGGAGAACCCGTCCCATCCACCCGCGGCCACACTCAAGGTGGCATGAGGCGCTGGTACGTGCGCCTCCGCCGCCCAGTTCGCCGGCGGCGAATTGGGTCCGAGTGGAGGTCGTCCTCCTGGGTCTTCTCCGCCGCCTCCTTCCGCGAAATAACGTCTTTGCAGAAGGTTGCGACCGCGGTAAAACAACTGTCGCTACCGACCATGGAGCGTATGACGGCCGGTAGCGAAAGATCTCCTCCAGTAACTGCAGTGAGGACCCCACGCTGCGCCGCCCAGGCGGCTCAAACCGCTAGCGTGTGCTGAGCAGAGTCCTCACTGCAGTCGCAGTGGTGACAGGCGGGACTCAATGCCCTCCTGGCGACCGAGTGCAAATACCTCCCGAAGCAACCGTACCCGGAAAGGATTTGTGTCAGTCGGAAGGAAACGGTTCCGTGCTGTCGCCCTGCCCACTCAGCGATGACCGGCTGGAGAGCCTCCATGGCGGCAAAGCCAGCACGTAGAGCCTCCAGCCGGGACGACCAACGAGCCCTCGTGGCTCGACGAGCGGCCTCTCGCACCTCGCGTATCTCTTCGGGCGGGGGCCGTACGCCGCTACCCGCCCAGGAGTCAGCCGTTCGCCGATAAACTTCGGCGAGCACTGCCGCCTCCAAATCCCACGGAGGAGTTCCAGCAAAGGCGCACGCCGCCTCCGTCGATACGGTGCGGTAACCGCGTATGGCTCTAACCGCCAATATCCTCTGAGGGCGCCAGAGGCGAGCCCTATTCTGGGCGGTCAGAGCCGCCGCCCATACCGGTGCACCATACAGCGCCATTGACCGGACAACCCCCGTGTATAGCCGTCTAGTCGCGACGCTGGCTCCACCCAGATTGGGCAAAAGTCGCCCAAGGGCAGAAGCAGCGCCGACTAGCTTTTTAGAAAGCTGTCGAAAGTGCTCGTCGAAGAGCCACCTGCCTTCGAGGATCAGGCCCAGATACTTCACCTGTCCTAGACGTTAGTCGCCGCATCGAGGTCTCCAAGCTGTTCAAGAAAACCTCGAAGTCGCCGAAACTCCGATTGGGGGAGAAGTATACACCGTATACGGTTATTCCCCCCACTCAGCATCAACATATCCAGTGCCCTTGTCTCTTAGCGACAAGGGCGGGGAATGAGCCGCCGTGGAACCGACGACTGCCACGGAACCATCCCAATCACTCAACCAGTTTGGACGGGAAGGGTTGTAATAGGGCTCCGCGGCTACGGCCACACCGATCGACCACTGTGCCATGGTTTGCAGGAAGAGGTCCTGCGCAGGCACAGTGGTTCAAGTTCGTCTGGACAAGGAGGCTGGAGACTTGATCCATTACCGGACCGTCTCTACAACCTCCTCCATGGGCGATGATGTCGACGGACGAACAACATCGGAGTCAGCCTGGGCCGATTGGCTAGTCCCCGATGCTTGCCGAGAATCGCGGGGAGTCTTGCAACCCATCTGCCCGATCTGGTGATTGACGGGCTTATTATCCGCAGCACACGCTGGGCAGTAAGGGGCAGCAGAACACTCTACCGCCTTGTGCCCCGGTCGACCGCAGTGGAAACATAGTCCGCTGCAGTCAAAACAACTAACACACTGGGCGCGTGTGTGACCCGACGCGAGACATTTATAACACCTCATCGGTCTCGGCGACAGGACTGTGATACTAGCGTTCACGAAACCGATGAGCAACTTTCCGGGGTCGCCCAGGACTTGCCCGACACTACTGGACATTTGACCCACACAGCGCCAAGCCCACCTAGACCGAGGTGGATGGTGCCGACCCGGATGCTATCCGCGCTGCATCCCGTCACCTTTTTCAAAGATTAGGTTAGGGTCGGCTGTAGCTGTCCAAATGGTTTAACGATAGCAATTCTCAGATATAACCAATTCTAGGTGCAGAGTGGAACACCATGTGGTTTAAATCGGTCTGATTCCGATACACCACCCCGTCGCAAATCCTGGTGGGATGACAGCCTGTGCGGGTTTTCACACGTTAAAAAATACTTTTAAGGATTTCAACTAAGCGCAACGTTTGTCATAGAGGTTCGTATGACAAGCGGGACCGACGGCTTAACGTACCGCGGCACGAAGAGGTCTCATTGTGTTAAAAGTGGTCATCAAATCCTAGACTGACCTGGCTTGAATTGCTTAACTTTATAATGTATTAAACTATACGGTTACCATTTAGCCATGAGCCCCCACGGTAAGATTACCTAACTAATCATCATCATCATCATCAACAGCCCTTGAAAGTCCACTGCTGGAGTTGTTAGAAAGAAGATTTTTACCCACTATACCACGCTGTTCAGATGGGTTTGTATAGGGTTTGTTTCAAGTTTTTCTTCTCTAAACAGTGATATTATCTTGCGTAGTTTACTCTCGTAGTCGCCAATAATCCATCGGATGAATAGAGTGATGTGTGACACTCTGTATTAATAATCTGTAAAATACATCTGAGTGAAATCCCATACCGCAATAACAATTTTCAGAATGTCTGGAATATGTCAAGAGTTTAGACTACCTCTGCCTTAAGCTGGTGGGGTTGAACCGGCAGTTGGGGTTCAAGTTAAGTAAAAAACGCTTTGTATATAATCAAATTTCCGGTCCCAGCGCAGTGGGGGGTAAAGATGCCAGAAGAGGAAAATTTCCTCAAATGGTAAGAGGTTTTCTAACTACTAAAAATTAAATTCTATGGTCACTTAAAGAAAAATCTGAAAAACAACCTCGTTCCAAATTCTAATAGCTATTAAGACAAATGTCATGAAAGTTATTCTCGTAGTATGGTTTTATATCGCCTTGAGGGACGCCAGAGACATCATCACTCCAACTCGAGTAGAGATCGTCAATGCGAAGGGACTGTTGGTGACCCTGAAGGTAAAATGAAAACCATTCTAGCGCTTGAAGTGGGAACTTTTGATGGGAGATGAAATAATTCTTTGTGTTAGCCGTTTGTGGCCTATATGATTTTGACCTACATGTTTTTGGTACCTAAAATGATAAAATAAGAACATTTGTGTGTTCTCTCATTTCATTCTCTCACGGTACGGCCGAGTGACCGGCCGTCTTCACTATCCAATATTATGCTAATATATGTGTGGCAGCATGTTTGTACAAGGCGCTTAGCGCGCATCTAGACACTCAAACCGCCAGCGATAATTTTTGTTCTTAGAGTATTGTGGTATTGTGACCCATAATTGAATGGATTGAATTCTTTTGATACCTTTTGTGAGATCGAAAGTAGATCGGAATTGAATTTTGAACGAATTTTTGAAGAATTCACCTTTTGGTAGTAATTATTGTGTTTTTATTGTTATAGCAGCAAAAAATAACATAGCCACTATGTGATATCGAAGATTGGTCACTAAGTTGTTTTATTTAATATAGTTGAATAGAATTGGTGTGGTTTATTAACATTCCGAGCTCATTGTTTTCCTAAGCCATTAAACATAATGTACGTGGTGCTAAATAATCCAGTTTTGATCATCTCATCATCACATGACAACACAATAGCCCTTGCATAAGCACTGTCACTTATATTTGCTTCAATTGCTTTGATTTTACTTTATTATTATTTGGTATTAAACTAGAATGATAGCATTTTATATTGTAAATCCTAGTTGAGTAAACATACATACATTTGATACTAAAATATTCCCAAAGATGTAGAGGAGTATTTAGGAGTATTCCCACCAAACGACTCACATCGACACGGCTTTTGCAATGTTTAAACGATATTGAATGAGGTACACATTACTTAAAGTCTATATTACCAAGTTCAGCTATAATCACATGTCGTAGAAGGCGCCCGCAGTCAAGCAGTTGTGCTCGGCGTGGTAATCTAGACTTCAAATACTAGCTACACGATATAATATCGTTTACAGATTGTAGAATCAGCGCCAATATGTACCATTTATTTTGGTGGTTATAAACTTAGCTCCAGTTACGTAAGAGTATTGCCGTGAATCGGACATTTAGTTTTCTAAATAAACGTACATACATACCCTTATATTGCCAAATACATACATATTGCAGATAAGCTATACCCAGACAAAGAAATAATATTACTCTTAACTTTATCTTACTAAGATGCAATTGTTTTTTCAGGCCTTATTAGGTTACGGAGATAGTTTAGATACAGCGCAGTGGCTGTGTGGTGGTTCCGTCATCAGCGATAGATTTATTCTGACCGCTGCACATTGTCTATTCAGCACCTCAGCGTAAGGGTATACTACAACTACTTATAAATATAATATCATTTTCTTGAAAACAGATCACGTGTTTCCCTCAACTATGATCCGTGGTCTTTAAAGCAGAGCGTGAAAAAGCGTCTCACCAAGCCGCCATACTGTGAGTCACCATAGTATATTGTTTGCATTAGCGGTGAGCATGGTGACCAAAAAAATATGTACAAATTACCACTGACCAAAGTTATAACAAGCTTTGCCAACGCTTTAATCCATTTAAAGACCTCAGATTCAATATTTATAATCAGATGCACAATGCTTGCGATAAGAAACTGTGTTCTGTATAAGGTAAAGAAAACAATTAACGCATGAAAACGACGATCTCTCGATTTTACTGAAAGCATCCTGATTAGTTTATCATAAATGTTCAAGTCATTGGTGATTTAACAGCTAGCTAGCCCCACGCTAGCAACTCTTCGATGCTGGGGGGTTTCTTCCCTTTATTTACCTCCTTCTACAGAATTATGATGCAGGACGAAGGTTTGAACCCCTGGTAATCTCACTCAGTGAAATGTAACGGTTTTCTGTGAGGGTATCACCATAAGCACAGAGGGACTTTGACAAGGCGATTATGCTTAGCGGGCAACGGACAAGCGGCTGATGTTAGAAAGTTGTATATTTGCTAATCCGTGTCATTGTTTCATTACTTCGTAGTGCGCAATATCTTCGCTAGTTGGCACCATAGTATATCTAAATCACCACAGAAGCATGACTCTCACATGATTTATTCAGTTCAACCTGTTGATGTTGTTTTTTTTACAGTGGTACAGTAAAATACGTGGCTCTGGGTATCCTGAAGCGTACAGACCCTCCTGAAACATGGCAGAGGTATAATGTGAGTAAGGCCATCCGACATCCAGAGTACAAACCACCGAGCAAGTACAACGACATCGCGTTATTGGAAGTTGATAAAACGTAACTATAAATTAAATATGACTATACACATCTCATACTCGGTCGTATGATCCCAAACTAGATAGTACCTATGCTATGGTAACAACCAGACTGTTGATAACCGTACTTATACGTCTGAACACTCATCCCATCACCGTCATCTTAGTCAAAAGATGTCAACTGCTCGTCAATATATACATGTTTTAGATAAATTACATCTAGACACAAAACCAATAAATATGCTCGTCTCATAATTATTTGTTCTGGTTGCAAATCAAACCCATCATCAACATCTTTTAAAGTTCGCTTCTAGACATAGGTCTCGCTTTATAACATTTGTGGTCTGTGAAAACCCTTCTGCCTCTTGGGTTGATGTGCGGTTGTATCAAGTTTTCCTTTTCCTTGCAGTGTTATTATCTTGCATACTTTATTCTCTTACTCAGTTCTTACGACAGCCACGGGACGGATTAGGGTGGTTGCACTCCTTATTCCTAATCCGTCACCACATAGAATTGTACCTATGTGTGTAATTACTTTTCAGGATCATATTCAATAACGATGTTTTACCAGCATGTCTGAATACGGGCGGTGGTAACGAGAAATTTGCCATTGCTACTGGATGGGGAGCCTTGGGACATCGACAATCTCTAGCGGATACCTTACAAGAGGTATGTATAAAATAATAATTTTAGATTTGCTCAGTGCAGACATCATCTGGGGTATCAAAGATCGTCGGTTATGTCAGACTTAACTGTATAAAAGCCGCGCGCGGTATTGAGTAGCAATAGCCGGGACACACATTTATTGTTTCATAATTTTCAGATACAATTAGAAGAGTTTTCAATTGAAGAGTGTTCAGAAGCATACCCACCTCACAGACATTTACTTCACGGATACAATCATGCTTCTCAATCCTGCTACGGAAACAAGAACAACCAAATCATTGACACTTGTGAGGTAACAGATATTTGCCTACTATAGTAGAATTAGGGTTTTAATGGCAACACTGATAGATGCGTTCCATTATTACTTCATCATTATTGACAGCTCTTAATAGTTCACTGCTGAAAATATGGTTTTGACCTACTATATCACGCTGGCCAGATTGGATGCTATGGAGTTTGTTTCAAGTTTTCTTTCTCTTTATAGTGCTGTTGTCTTGTTCAGTTTGCTCCCCTAGTCGGGTCTGACGACGACCATGGAATGAATGATAGTGGTGACATTTCGTATTATCACTTCGTCACTCCATGGGATTTAATTTTTCGTATACCTTCTCGTATACCAATTGGAAAGTTTTCAGTCCTCTAATTTTTTTTACAGGGTGACAGCGGCGGTCCCCTACAGATTACTTCCAAATATGGGTTTTGTATTTATAATATAATAGGAGTAACTTCCTACGGCAGACCATGCGGATTCGTCGGTAATACAGGAATGTACACCAAAGTGGAATACTTTGTATCCTGGATAGAGAGTATTGTATGGCCCTGATTAATTTAATAAAATTAGAAAATCATAGACTACTTTTTTTCAAGAATATCTTGCACACTAGAAATATTCCTGTGTTCTGTATCGTGTGGGATTTGAACCCACAACACTCAGCGCAGTATCACTTCAGACATTTGTGTATTTCATTAAGAGAACAGGGAAATAGTGCTAACGATCTAATTCATTTTATTAATATTAGAGAGAGTAAAGTTTATATGGATGTTTGTTACTCTTTCACACAAAAATGACTTAACAGATCTGGATGAAATTTGGCACAGAGATAGATTATAGTCGAGCACAAGGGCTGCTTTATTTTTACATTTTTTTAACATTTTTAAATAAATACACTAAAATAAGTTTCAGTGCTCGCTTAGAAGAATGCAAACGTAGAAACAGTGGTCATTTAGACGAAGATTTTTTTAAAAAAATAAATTCTAACTAATTAACTTTCTTGTAAATAAACAAATTTTGTAATAAATTAAATGTTTTTTTTATACGATTATTTCAAATGTTAACAAATTTGTGGCCCATTCTGTATAATATAACTGCGCCACTGAGGCAGTCGAAATTCAAAGCAACTTTACTCTTGGAAGGTAGATCACACCCATTGGTTACTTACGTAAATGTACGTAGGAAATAAAAAAATTGAGTAATAATACAAAAAATAATTTATTTATGTTTATTTGACAAAGAGAGGACTGACACACGCAGTACAGCAACAGCCTTTGACAATCCATTGCTGAACATAGATCTCTCCTTACAAAGTAGGTTTTAACCTACTATATCAGAACCTTTTCTTTCATGACTCGATTTGAAAAATCTTTATTTATTAGATAAATAAATAAGACATATGTGTCAGTAACGCATACTGTATGTTTCGTCCTATTCAAATTTGAAGATAAAATACTTTCCCCAAAGTAATAGAAATTATCTATTTATTTATTCCCTAAGAACACAATTCTCCATGACTAATAAGTTTGCTAAAAATTTGTGTAAGGTTTTTTTTGTTTTTATATACATAACATCTTCTACACTTCTGCAATTATCATTTTTGTGCATACATATTTACATTTAGCAGATAACTTCTAATATCTTCAAGATCAAGGTCAAATATGGTGAATTAAATTTCTCGATCTCTTTCGACAAACGGAAATACATAAGTTATAAGATATATTGAAAGAAGCTGAGATCAGACCTCTTGAATCAACTCCATACGTCATTTTCAATCCACGATAGGTTATCTTTTATGCGCACGTACATGCCAAGACCCCCCTTCGGTCCACATGAGCTTACTTGCAACAGCACCCCGACTACTGTATACACACACTGTTCATGATTTTGGGATACTAGAGGACTTCCAGAGCCGACCTGAAAATTACCAATACATAAATTAATAATATCGTTTGGGTAATATTCTATTTTTTTTTTATTTTTGCAAGGTTCAATGGACAAACGCGTGACAATATCACCTGATGGTGAGTGGTCTCCGCTGTCGAGTGACATCACCGCAAGAGATGCCACAGTGTTGTTACCTATTGTGAACTCTCCCTCCCCTGAACTACAAAGGAGGTTGTAGAGGAGTAGTGGGACCTCCGGTAACTTCAATCACTCGTTGAAATCTACGAAAGAATTATTTAACACGGTCGTCTACAACGCCGTGGTATTACAACGATCAAGTCTGCTCCTATGTTCCGAAGTGTGCCACGTCTTCCAAAGTAAACACTGTAATCTAAGCTCTAGGAAATAACATAAGAGTTCTTACCTGACAGGCACTCCGAGTACCATTTGCTTGGACATAACACATCAGATTAAGTTTCTTAGTGGAATCATTCACACTTTGAGGGCCTGGTGTAAACTCATTTTCACATTCTTCGTTTGTTAGTCTGGTCGTAAAAGTCTAAAAGTATGAGGAATGTCATTAATATTATTGCAACAGAAATGACCTGTGCGAAAGAATACAACATTCGCATGGGATTGTATCCGAACCCAACTAACTACAAAAATATAAATGTATCATAATTCTGCCCATAAATAAGAGAAAATACCCGAATGAATAGGTTACGGTGACCAAATTTCTCAAATACTTCAGTTAGTACCGTCAAGAAGTAAAGAAACTGTATAGGACACGCCCTGGTATATGTACATTGATACTTAAGGAGGATATCAAAAAGATAGGATTATGGCATTAATTTTAAAGTGATACGTCGCCATTTGAGGTCAAAGTTGCTGTCCACGTGGTGACGGATTAAAATATACGGAGTGGTACTATTCCTGTGCATCGCGAAGGTATCGTAAGAGGCGTCTGAGGCCGTAAACGACTCAGGTCAACAGCTCTGAAAAGAGAAGAAAAACTTGAAACAAAGCTTATACATATGTCCAGTAGTGGACTACTGAAGGTTGTTGATGATGAGGTTGCTATTCACACACTAGTAGAACACAAATTGTACCATGAGTTTCAAACACCCAGGTCAGTTTACGTAGTCCATATTCACATTTAAACTGCCTCGGTGGCTCAGCGGCGGTGAAACTGACGGCTGTGCTTGAGGTTTCAGATTCGATTCCCAAGTTGGACTAAATGTTTGGTACATCAGCAAATTTTTGTTTCAAAGTTTGAGTGTTTTCTATGCATAATATAAATTTATATATATTAAAACGGTATATGTATAAGTATTCTGTCAGTTGGTCTAGTTATCATAGCACAAGCTCTGCTTAGTTTGAAACTAGATGATGTTATGTGTTAAATATCCGAAATATTTATTTATTTATTTATTATTTAAACCGAGGACGGAACTTGAAAATTGCAGCAGCACCTTCTACTGTCGGATCAGATACATCACCAGTCTTTTATTCATATCAATGATACTCACTGAATACAGGATATCAGCCTGGCCTTCATATGGACTATAAGCATCCCACCCTGTGACATAAGCCTCTTTGTCTACTTCACCATCTACGTGAAGACATGCTGGCATGATTGTAGAGCTAAATATGATTCTGAAACAGAAAATTCGTTTTTAATCACCAGTTTTTGGTATAGGTTATGTGGCGACATCCACATTACAATACAAACAAAAATATACAACTGCGCCATCTAGCGAAGATACATCGAACTACGAAGTATGAACGAAACGTATGAATGTAATGAAATACGAAGCAACTACTAATTCTGTATCGCGAAATACAGATTCGCGTGGCAATTAGCATATGTACAACATCCCAACATCAATCGTTGGGCCTTGGCCCGCCGGGCATGATCGCCTGGTCGGAGGACCCTCCCTTTGTGTCGGAGAGACATGCCACCCGTTTCCTCTACAGGTTGCGAATGAGCACACGTGTCTCCTGATGGTGATGGTAAGTAATTACCAACGTCTAGTGCCACTTGTAAGTAAGAAACACAAGTGCATTGTCACCTTTTAAATGCCCTTATAATTCGAGAGGTGGTCTATTTGAGCTTACGAGACTCAACTAAGTGAAAATCAAGCCATTCCGTTTATGTCTGAGAAATTCTCATCTTTTTCACATCTATCCAAGAATCTCTTCACGAAAAGAGTCTTATGTCGATAAAGGAACATTTTGTTTCTATATAATGTAAGGAACTTACTCCCGTTCAGTTCTCAGAAAACCTAAGCCGTTATTGTTCCATCCTCCTTTTATGTCATACCGCTGCCAGTCCTCGATTGGATCTGAACGCTTCAATATACCTAGAGCGGCGTACCTGTACAAACAAGTGATTAGACTTAAAAGCGCTATCTAAATAAATAAATATTTGGGACATTTGACACACAACGCCACATAGTTTCAAACTAAGCAGAGCGTGTACTATGATAACTAGACTGAAAGATAGAATACTTATATACTTTTTTTTGTAAATATATACATAGAAAACATCCAAACTCCGACACAAATGCAGATGATACTAACATTTGGTCCGACCCGGGAATCAAACCCGAGAACTCAAGCAAAGCTATCGCTTTCGCTACCACTACGCCATCGAGGCAGTTAAAATATAAATCCAAATAAAGATGTAAGTACTGTTTTGTGGCCTTTTTGGACATATTTTGACCAATCCAAAAACTGTATCAAAATTTTTATCGGGATATATTTATATTATACATGTGTAATGTATGTATGTGTGTAATGGTTTTATGGAGGGTAGTTTTATTTTTCTTAAATGGCAACTCTACTCGACCCCGTCACTCTTTTGTGACAACTTCCGGGGAAAGGATTGAGAGTGGTGGGGTAAAAACAGCGTTTTGATTATTGAGTCAGGAGCTGAGTTAGTCGTTCGATAACTATCAAGGCGGTAAGTTGTCTAGTGGAAACTATGCTAGTTGACCGATGAAAGTGTTAAAAGTGGAATAAAAGTAAGAACTAAGCTGTGAATTGGAGTCCTTCTGATATGTGAATGTATGAATATGTATTCATGATTACATATATGTGTATATGTGTGTGTGTGATGTGTAATTATGCGATGTAATATTAGTTCTTACAGATAAATTGTGAATGCGCACCACGAACTACAAGTTAATACACAATTTATCTAAAGATTGTTTGGAACAGATCCTAGACTACGATAAGGCAGCTCATTGTATCATTGTATTTTTTGTTTAGTTAAGATGTGCAATAAAGGGTACCCATCTATCTGTCCCACGTCGAGACTGAACCGACCGACAGTAGGCAGTAGCGAGGTGGTCATTTAAACAACAATGACATTCGTGAAGTCAGATTGCACACCCGGTGCAAGGAAATACTGCATCCCGCCTTTCACAAAAGGAAATACATAGAAAAATATACATTTTTAACTTGTTTAATAAAGACCTAGTATGATTTTATACTTTATATTGTAGTAGCTGTACCCGCGACTTCGTCCACGTGCAATTTAAAAATGAAGTCGTTGAGACACAACCGACAGCAATAGCCCAAACGTGCGTTCTAAACTCACGCGATAGGCAGCTTTTGTGATATAGTGGTGGGAGGCGCTCGACGTGACGGTGGCATGCGCGTGAGCTGCGAGCGGTACTGGACAGTACTTGGACATTGCAACATTACTTTATTTTTCTAAAATAAAAGTAGCCTAAGTTACTTCTTATTACATCAGCTACCTACCAATAAAGGTCCCGTCGAAATCGGTGCAGTGATACTCAATACTCAATACTTTATTGCTTTACCATAATGTCTCACAGGTAGTCAACATCAAATAGTACAGTATCAATTATGGACCCTGTCGGGCACAGCATATATTTATTTTGTGTCGGTGGGAGAGAGGAAGATGCCTACGTTTACACTTATATACCTATTTAATTACTCATTTTTATATTTATTTTTACAGGATTTTTATACTTACTGTCAACAATTTCAGAGATTAGCCAGAATAAACAGACAGACAGACAGACAGACAAAAAATATTTTAGGGTTTGTATCGTATGTATATTCACATATATGTAGTAATAAGCGATTATTTCAAACAAACAGACACTCCAATTTTATTTATATGTATGGATGTAAGTAATTTTGGCGACGCCCCTGGTAAGTAGATATCAATTTTCTTACTTCGTAGGGTCGTTGTTGCAGGAGACTGAAGTAAGAATCACCCTATCACTGATCACAGTCCCAGTACACTTGAATAACAGTAGCTTTGTGAACCGATCAATACTGGCCAGTAGTGCCTGCAAAGATTTGAAACATAATTTTATATGACATCTAGAACGTATTAGTCAACGATAACGTCCAGTCAATGTTCAACAATATTTATTTCATACGCTCATATACCCGTACGTGCTTCTCGAAACCGAACAGTTTTTAGACGTAGGTTTATAAGGAGCACACTACAGCATTTATATTCTTAGATTAAAGGCCAAACTGTTGACTAACATAATGTTTACATTTCTATATATTAGTTTGGGTTCGATTTCTGGGTCCGATCAAAAAATGTTATAGAATTTTTTTGATTACAGAAATATTTAATAACAACCTGGAGTTTGGAAGTTCAGGTCTTAATTCCCTTCCTCGGTGGGCACGTAAAGCCGTCGGTTCTGTACGGTCATGTCCAATAACCGTCGCATCGCATTGTAAGAGTAGGGGAGTAGAGAGCGTAACTGTGTTTGCACATATGCTTGTGCTCTACAATGCCTTCCGCGTTGTGGCCTGATCTCTTAAGAGAATGACCGCCATCATATTATACTATATATGTAATGTAATGTCACCACTATTGTTCATCTCGTGGGTGTCATAAGAGGCGACTAAATGAAACCAACTATTCAAGAAAATATCACTACAAAGAGAAGGAAAACTTGAAACAAACCCTATTGCAACCGGTCTGGCCAGCGTGGTATAGTAGGCCAAAACCTCCTTGCTAAGGAGAGGCCTATGTCCAGCAGTGGATTGTTAAAGGCTGTTGATGATACTAGCTTTGTGTGCATCTCCATTCGTGTTCATGTCGGTTATCGCGGTAGAAAATAACCTAGTTACAGCATTTATAATGTTAATTAGGATACAGGTAAAGGTTTTAGTTAAATTATATCCAGAAAAACAGAACAAATGATCTAGCTTATCACGCAATTATAAAGTAAAAATACTTGAATTATGTGTATAACAGAAGAACCCGACCAAGACGTTATTATCACCAACAACATGCCAATTACAATTTCATATTAAACAAAAGGGGCAAATTTATTATCGATGTGGTGTGAACGGGTGTTATGTCCCTTCGAGACAAAAGGAGGATCCTCCGATCAGGTGAGATGGTTATGCCTGGCGGGCCACAGTCCAACGGCTGATATTGGGATGTTGTATATATTCTAATTGCTACGCGAATCTCTATTTCACGATACAGGATTGCTCCGTTGTTCATTATAGTTCGACGTGTCTTCGCTAGATGGCGCTATACTATGTTTTTCTATTTACGCTGTATGTGGAAATCGCCACATCATCATTAATGGGTACCATCAGAGGTGACTAAGAGAACATAATATGCAAGACACACAAGCAAAGAGAACGAAAACTTGAAACAAAATCCTATACCGACACATCTGGACAGTGTGGCCATAGTAGGCTAAAATCTCCGTCCTAAGGAGAGGACTATGTCCAGCAGTGGACAGTGGCTGTTGATAAAGACGATGATGATGATGAAACGAGAAAATTGTAAGTACATTCATAGGAAAAAGCAGAAAAACAGAAGGCAATCCAAGATATTAAGGAATATAAAATAATAGCTGTTGGTCTAGCAGTTACTGAGTCTGACTGTTAAGTCCTGGAATCGATCTTAACCACGACAAATATTGTATCATATACACGATCACTTGTTCTGTGTCTGAGCGTAATTTGTCAAATACATAATTTGGAAATATATAGTTAGGTACTAGTTACCGTAGGGCAGGCTTTATTTATTTTGGGATCAGATGGCCGTATGTGAAATATCTGAGAATATTATTATTATAGTCAGAGCTAGGACAGATGCTGGGACGGATAACAAATATGGTAAAATGGTGGAAGGACTTACCAGATATGGAAACTCTCCTCTTAAAGCAGCTCTTCTGAGAGTATTACTCTCTTTTTTTTCTCCTCTTTGCTGAATATTGGCTTTCTTAATACAATTTTTGATTGGCTCTAACTGGATTGTACCATTGTGGACAGATCCATCTTTCTTGCAAGGGTAGGCCAGTGTATTGATGTACTCTAAGCATTCTAGAAAAAAATTTTGAGCGTTTATTTTATTAAATTATCCGTTTGGTGACGGATAAAGAATACGGAGCGTCGCCGTTATCATTCATCCCTTGGGTGTCGTAAGAGCTAACAAAGGAAGTAAGCAAGGCAGGACAACAGCATTTCAAAGATCAGGAAAACTTGAAACCAACCCTTTGGTCTGGTCACGTTGGTGTACAGGACCAAAACATCTTTTCTTAGAACAGGGCTGCGTCCAGCAGTGGATTATTAAAAACTGTTGATGATGATGTCATATTAAAGACTAGCAATTAAATGTGACGTGAGTCTTGGAAATCGTAGATTTTCTGTTGTGTCTTCATGTATATGGAAGAAAATGACCTGGGCATCACGTCCGTCGACGTACAAATGTTGTCAATAAATAAATAAATAAATATTTATATGGATACTGGAACTGGATAGTTAAACTTAATATATTTGCGATTGTATCTGTGATTATAACCTTCGTCAAAATTCAGTAGTATTTAAAACAGTATCATTATATAAAAGAGTTATCATAATAGAAACGGTAGCCTTAACTATAAGTACAAACATCCATTTTTATTACGTTTGAAAATACGTCTAATATTATTTGTATCCGTATTTGTATCTGTATCTATGTATCTTTATTTTTTGTATTTTTAATTTTTGACTAGTAGATACTAGTTGCTTTTTTCATGAAATTAGTAATCGAATATTTACAACATTTACTCACTGTCCTTTGCTTTGCTCGTGCCTGTCTTTGTCAGAACTCCCAACACCGGATTGAATAACAAAAGTCTGAAAAAATATGATTATGAAGATTGATAACAGAAAGTTCCAAAAATACCAAGAGGTTTGTGGTTGGACTCTGCCACAGCTTAACCTATTAGAATATTTTTTTTTATTTGTATATTTAATTAGGCATGAGAATAGATCGTAAAAACTTTTTACTTCCTTACCCCTGCTCCTATTTTTAGTCGCGTCTCGCAGATTTCAGCACTAACGGGACGGTTCGACCGGGGTAGTACTACACTCCCTCAGAATACCTACCTAAAGCGACAGCAACTGTGCTGTCGTGTTTCGTTGGTGAGTGTGAAACCGCATTTGAGGGAAGAGTGACAGTTATCGTGGTAAGTGTTGGAGCATGACAGGGCCACGATGACTGTTATGATTTTTACGTCCCCAAGTGGGGCGTGATGAAGCATATCACTAGACTGCCATAGTGAAGACTACTACAATGGTCGCACCCTGGCTACGACAATGGTCTGCATTCTCAATGAGTATGATGACTACATCTCTTGGATTCTAATTTCTTTCTTTTAATGACTTTCCATCAGGCAGAGTAGTCACTTTGGCAGGTTCTAAAAATTAGTAAAAAAAAAACAAGTTTTTCACCCTCAACCCTCCGTCGATTGACACTAAGCGTTCATATGTTACTAGCTGTAATTCTAGTGAAATTTACACAATTTTTGGATGATATTATTACAAGCGTATCACTATATAGATAAATTGTACTCAGACACAGAATATTAACAATTAATGATCGTTTTCATCATGCAAATGTGTGCCTTGAATGCAAAATCGAACCTATAAGTTCCGCTATAAGTCAGGGCCACAAACCACAAGACCAACAGGCCTATTAAGTAATAATATACCTAATATCTCATATTACTATTATATTGCTTTAACTCAAAATAAAGTGGGTAATTACGTACTTTTTATCGTCAACCAATTCACAGTCTGTACAATATATCAAAGATGTGTCGTTAGGCAAACTCGTGCAAAGCTGAAACAGAAAATTTAACAATATACATACATTGCAACTACTACAAGTACAAAAACAGGAATACTAATCGAAGGTTAAACCGTGATCATCAATATCAATCAACAACTACAGAGCTAGTCAGTTTACCAACGATCAATGATCAGTGTTCACCGATCAAGATTATCACTGATCAGACATTAGAATTAATGAGATCACAATTATCTGTTTTCCGGGGAATAAGGTTTTTGGGTATTTTCTTACATAAATTATGATTACATAATGCCATTTTGATTATAAATTTCATTAATAATCAACAGATTTAACAACAACCGCAGGTACGCTCTGTCACTGAACAGGGCATAAAACAAAGGAGGACAACGACTTACCGGTGCGTTCGGTCTGCTTTGACTGTCTGCCGATCCAGAGAAACATGCACGTGAAGAAATACATCGACCCTTAATGCTTTTCCATTCATAGCTAGGTGCTGTTAAGTAAAAAAAGATTTGGTTTATGATATGCGCTCTTATAGATGTAGCGTATGCTGTCAAATCTCTATTTGTCAGTGGTAAAGAGGAATTAGCCAACTTTAAGAATTATTATTATTATTTTAAAAGACAACGTCCGCACTAGGAATAAATCCTGTATAACCTTACCTACATATAAGAAACGGACACAAAGAACACCCAGACCCAGAGCAACAATTTATGGATCGGTCAAAGTGTTGTTCCATGTGGGGTTTAAACCCACAATACTCAGCGCAGTAGAGAGCGGCGTGGCGACCGCTTTAACCACTAGGCCAACCGTGCAGTGAATAATGCCCTAAATTACCTCTACATTTATTTAAATACGATTGAACATGTGATTATTTATGTCTTTTAAAGTTCAACATACAATGTTTTGACAGCTGATTCGGCCACGGTAGCCTGTCTGAACGTTGACTAGCTTACTACGCAAGAGATGTTATAGCACACAAGTGTGCATGCAAACACAGGTGCACTTTCTGTACCCTCGCTCTCACAATACGATGTCTATTCGATGCGACCAAAGAGGGTTCAAGCACAGGACCGTACTAAATACGGGGGTTGAGACCCCAATTTCAAAATTCTGAACTGTTATTAAACATTTTTAATTAGAAAAACTCAATAACATTTTTATCTCGACCCGGGCATCGAACCCTAAACTTCTTGATCGGTAGTCGTATACACTAACTGCTTTATCAACGAGGCAGTTAATAGCAACGTAGGCGCCACACACATTGCAAAGGCAACATCACACTTACTTCCAGAATTGCAACTGTCCATGCCCTTCGTATGACCTGTTGACTTCTGCGCCAGCTAAACCCTAAAAACTTTATCTTTCATATCGAAAAGTGTACTTTTAATTATTCTCTAGCAAATATTATACAATTGTGAGCCAAGTGCAGACAAAACTTGGTTGATAATATCAGTTAAAATTACTCACGAACACATTGTGGTATCTTCTGAAGCCATATTCCATTATTGCAAAACACTTCAGTGTTGTTTTTTGCCTCAGTATTTGCGTCTATTATCTGATAACCATCAGAACAAGTGACTGTCAGAGCGAAAGTGTCTAACACTAGTCCTGGTTGTGCATTCGGGTGATTTGTGACTACATACGTCCCATGGTCTGGATATGGTGGAAGAACACAGCCAGCAGATGCTAGTGATCTGAAAACAATATTTTATTCAAATTACAAGTTACTCAAAGACGCCGAAGTGTGATCTGGACTAATATTACAAATACGAATGAGAGTTTGTTTTTTATACTTTCACACCTAAACTACTGAACAAATTTTAAACATTCTTTGATAGGATTCAGAAACCTAGTATTACATAAAGTCAAAATAATTCAAATGACAGATAAGGCTATACTGACTGATTCTGTATCGCACAATAAGGATTCTCACACTGATTAATTAAAAAATGAGTTCAAAATGTCAAACATTGGATAACGGTGCACTCGGCACGATACCCTGTCCTGGCCGAAATATTCATTGTACTGGTAAGATATAAAAAGGATTGATTCGCAGTAGCAATAGTTTTGACTTAAAAAGTACAAAAAAATGTTCTCGTTACCAATCACGTTGTAAAGAATAAACGAACTCAGAACTGTGGGTAATAATAAATTGGTCTTCGAACTTACGTTCGAACTTACGACACTACTCGAACGTACTTTCGACAATACTCAGTCGAAAGCTAGAAAGATTTGTACACCTACCTACACTGCACTTCTAATAAATAATATATATATAAACTTTATGCAATAAATTTATACATCGGCGGACTTAATACTCAGGGCATTCTCTTCCAGTCAACCTTCCGGTGGTGTAGCAATTTTATAGAGCTAGTCGATGCACAGAAGTCATGTCATGGCGTGCATGTGAACAAATTAAACGAAACAGAGAAGAATGAGGAATGTTCTTTTGTACCCAAGATAAACCAACAGGGGTTTAATGGGTGTTTCACGTTTTTATTGTAAACCGTTTGTTTATTCAAATAAAAAAGAAACAGCAATACGAAAAATCTGCTAGAAATAAAATAAGATTTCGTTTGAACAAATAGGCCAGAACACTTAGATTGCAGCAAAACTTTGATTAAAGGTTTAAGATCTCACGTATTATAATTGTCTATTGTAGGTCCACACAGATCTTCATATTCGTCTGATCCATCTAAACAATCCTGCTTCTGTTAACAAAGAACATTACAATAAACACACAGAATTTTATGAACACAATATTCACATTGTGAGACACATTATTATAAAATATTGCAGCAAAGAGTAATTGTATTTTAAGAGTACTTGATGCGTGAACCGTGGGATAGGAGTAATGTCAGTTATCATCATTTATGGTATAAAAAAGTTTATATCTCAATATAGAGTAATCCAATAAATAGAGAAACGTAAAGCGAAATTTTTACCCCATTACAATCAGCACCTTGAACCAGACAGGTCCCATTATCACATTGAAATGAATAATATGGACAAACTTTGTCGAGGCTCTCAGCAAGGGCCCTGGAAAAGAATTTATTTGTTTAATGCACAAAACAAGTTACAATTCCTAAAGTATTAAACAAACTTATAGTAAGTATAGATTTAAATTGCAACTGAAAACGTGTGCGTATATCACGTGATAAATATTGATGTTAAACGTGAAGGTCCGTTAACATACATTTTTAAAGAAAAACAAAAGAGTTTAAGAAAAACAATAAAAAAAGAATTGTTTTAAGTACTACTACTTGTGAAAGGATTATGATTTGGAATGGAGAATAAATATCTTTGTCAAGCTACATATAATGACATTGTAGTGTAGTATCTACTGCAAGTTACTTGTCACCAGTTCATTGTATTGACGGGCCATCCTTACTACTTGGATAATAATACAAAAATAATTGAAGAAATCTTAAAACACATCACCATCTGCTTTTAACTGTCTATCTATATATCTAGGCTTGGTATTATACCACGATAAGCACATCATTATGTGCGCTAGGCTATAAACCATCATTTTGCGATCCATAGAAGTCGAACATCACTAAGTAATGTAACAAAAACATGGAAAATTGATTTCCTTCAAGATAAGAGATTACATAAAAGTTTTTACTCATTGATCAGCTGTTGATGTTTTGTGATCCTGGTGAAGGTAGTGTAAACATAGTTATTGCATTTCTTATCATTACTTCGAGGTGCGGTAGACACGATCCCTCTTAGGTAAAATCTATCAATGCCTAGTTCTCTATCGGAAAATGCCAATCCTCCGCCACTGTCGCCTTTACATAAAGCAGTGCCTAAAATAGGTAATATTTTAAAATGTACATCATATTGCATCTGTTTCAATAATTAAACATTTCAACCGTAAAAAAGTCATGTTTTCATGCGCATTAGAACCAGCTTCAAATAAGTCACCACCTCTAAGAAAACCATGATAAAGCATTGATTTCTTTGCATATTTAGAGATGAAATCCCCACTTCAAGTCTCCTATGAATGTCTGGAATTCTTATATTTCTTCACTTTGGGCAACTTGAGTAAACTAATATGGGAAAATTAGGTGTCTCTTGATAGGAAAAGAGAAAAATAGGCAACGAATTAGAAATAGGCAATCATTTTTGTCAAGTAGTCTTACCATTGGTATAACCTGCACAAAACTTATCTCCAGTAATGTACTCTCGAAAAGCTAGCGGCAGATCATTGATGCACGTGACTATATTGATGAAGGGCATACTAACAACCTTCAGGATTGGCGACTCAACACCATTCGCTGACGTAAGACCCCATCCAGCAACCTGTTGAAATACCACAATGTAATAAATCAATCAACCAACCTATAACAGTCCACTGTTGGCATCTTTTCAATTCTGGTTACATTAGTAAGATTCCTAGTCCATCTGATTAGACCAAAAGTCAGTCATCTATACGTATCAAAATTACTTACATTGACTGATGATTCATTAATCCAAAGCCTTAACGACTGCAACTACAAACATTTATAAGGTAGTAGAGCCACGCTGACTTCAGCAGGAACGGGCCAGGTCGACCAGCTTATTACTTTCTCACAGAAGTTCAACCTAAAGTCACAGTATCCGTACTGTCGTGTGTCGCTGGTAAGTGTGAGACCGCAGGCCCATTGAGTAATCGTGGTAACTGAGTGATCCTTATACTACTATTATGGCGAAAAAGCATCTCACTAGGCCACCACAGTGTGAGCCACCATACTGCATTGTCTGTATTCGTAATGAGTATGGTGACCACAACTCTTGGATTCTATTCATTCTTTCCATTCAGCAGAGAAGAGTCATTTTGGCAGACTCTTAAAAAAAAAAGGGTTTTTTTTACAGATGATAGTTTTAACTTTCATTCTTATAGTGATGGATTAAGAATATAGAGTCTCACCATCCGTATTCATCCCATTCGTGTCGTAAGAGGTGGCTAATGGACAAACTACACAGGAAAAAAAACCACGTCAAGGAGAAGAAAAACTTGAAAGAAGCCCTATTACAACCCGCCTGGCCATCGTGGTAAGGCCAAAACCGGAGTGGCCTAGCTAGTTGATAAGGAGCGGCCCATGACCAGCTGTAGACTATTAAAGGTACTTAGGTACTTAAGTAGTAAAGATACTTTATATGTAGTGAACACCCTCTAACGAAAATTTCAACCTTAAAGAGTACAGTAAGTGATGTGAAAACACGCGAGCGAAACCACTGCCTAGGAATAAATAATAGTAGTTTTGAATCTAACCTTGCCATAATTTCCTGGCTGCATTTGCCATGTTTCAAAATTTGTGTCAAAATTTAGACACACCGGCCTGATGTACGTCTTGTAGAGAAACGGAGTTTTCAGTATCAAGACAGCTATGTCTTCCTGAAAATTTGCCGTTACGCCTGCGAAAAGACCTGAAATTTTTATTTGGTGTACCTGGAAAAAGAAATTAAGGATGAAAAAAGTAGCGATCAACTTTTATTTTTCACAGTGTGAGGGGACAGTGGTCAAAAAGTTATATTTATGGTAAGTGATTACCATCACCTATATACATTTACAATTTTTTAATTTCTTTAAAACAGACAACGCCCGCTCTAAGAATAAATTCTGAGTTGCGAGGGACTTTACAAACGTAGAAGACATTCAAAAAATCAGCGTGACTCCACTACCTAGTAAATAATATTGGCATTTTATAAAAGTAAACAAACTTCAAAAGAAGAGAATTAGTTACATCAGATTTTTGCGCATCAACATCTTCCTCGCTGTTCCATTCACGGTAAAGTTTCCCAATTGCCACGCTGTAGTTGGCTGCAGAAAGAAGCTGCTTGAAGTCACTCCAAAAACAGTGAGCAGCTGCAAAAACGGCTTATATTTATTTATTTATTTAAACTTATTGCACTTGTTGTATAAAGGCGGACTTAATGCCATGTGGCATTCTCTCCCGGTCGACCTTCAGGTGATTTAGAAATAAGATGCGGTAGGTGCAAAGTTATTGAGCTTATAAATGTACTTTAAACATTAATAATATATATAAACTTATTATTACACAAAAATATACGATTAATACATTAACAATAAAGAAATAAATACTACATGCACAATACGTATCAATATACAGATACTTAAATAGAATATTATGTGATACTAGGGTTGTGACTGTTTGCTTTGACAAGGGTATACTCGTATCTAATGAATATCTAGCTAAAGATAACTTAAGCAGTTAGCAGTTCCTGTGTTAGCAGATCCTGTATCGTGTAACGAGTGTTCGTCATCATCATCAACAGCCTCCTGCTAAATCCTCCTTTCTAATCAGAGAATTAGAAAGAAAATTTCAGCCTACCACACCACGTCGGCCAAGCCTGGTACAGGGTTCCTTTGCAGTGGATCTGGATGTCGTAATAACAGCTGTTCCCGATCCCTCCTATGTCAGGCGTAGAGAGGCACACCGTGTAGTTTTAGTCGGTGCGATTCCTATACACCACCCCGCCGTAAACCACGGTGGGGTGACGGCCCGAGGGAGTTACCACACGTTAAAAAAAAAGAAAAAAAGGGTTTCTTTGTAGTATTATTGATTTATGTAGTGTGCTCTCTTTCTCACTTTTTGCGGCACCCTCAAGATAATTAGAAATGGTGACTCTTTGTGTGAAGATGAGTAAAAAGAAAACCAATATAAATGAAGCTCTTATTTTTGTACCTGATACAACCACTTTATTGGAGACGAGGGATCCTCCACATATCTGCTCGAAATGGTTATTTTTTTCCTTACGATATATAGCAACGTGCCAAGGAAGTTCTCCACGTTTTGCCTCTTTCCCATCAATTATAAGTTGAAAGGCTTCTGGAGTCACTCGACCACATTCTGGAAAGGAAAAAAATTTCACGACATTTTCGTCATTAAAAATATACATCGCATTAAATTGTATTTTATAATGCCTACTGTAAGTATTATCTGTCACTAACTTTTGCCCGCGGCGTCGCTCGCGTGGAATTTAATCTGCCACATTAAGTTTCATAACAGATCATTTTAAATAAATATATATTTTTTAACATACAAATAATCCTATGGTACATCATGTTTGTGTAACTTCAATGGTTTAGGCAACGTACGCCAAGATAACTCTCAGAGGCCAGATTTTTTTGGTTTAATTGACATGAGTGACATTTATAAATCATAACAAATTGTAGCCCATATATTATATCGATGTATAATCTATGTTACTGTAAAGTTTCATCCAAATCGGTCCAGTAGTTTTTTCGTGAAAGAGTAACAAAACAAACATCCAAACAAACTTTCCAATTTATAATATTAGTAATATTTAAGTGTTTTTTTAACTTTTCCCTTGTTTTATGAATACAAAAAAATAGATAAAGTAGTTAACATATAATTAGCTTGATGTGTTTAACTATAACGAGTCCTCTACACTACTCACAAAGTTGGACGATGTTAGACGAATACAATAAGTGTAGACAGGCACTTTGGTTTACCTCGTCAAACTTTACCTCGCCTCGGGCGACTTCCTAGAGCACTTCACCGAGAAACTTCGCGAGTAGTGTAGACGCGGCATAAGCGTTTGTTACACAATAATGTGATTTTTGCGAATACACTTTATGTTTGTTTTAGTGTAAGCAAATGTTGGTGAACATAATGAATAAATAAATTGAAAATTTCCTCAACTGCTTAAGAAAGAGTGGTTGATGATTGGTGGTCTCTAGTTTAAACTGTGTTGGGGATTTTTTCTCTAATTTTATGGACAGTTTTATTTTGTAAGTGTATTTAAATATTTATATTAAAAATACATAATTAATAATACAATTCAAAACGAAATAAAATTATTTTAAGTTCGGTTGTATTTTTTATAGCCGTTACTTTATGAACCGATTTGGGAGATTCTTTTGTTTTACTCGGGAAGGTATATGCAGTCTGTTTTATTTAACTCAAATTAGAAGATAAAGTACACTAAATTAAGGAATTAACAACATAGTTTATTACAACTCATGGCAGTGTAAGTGCATTGAAGTTGGTTCTACTATTTTAAAAGTAAATTACCATTTCATACAACGTATTCTCTTGACCGACCATACCTACTTTGCATTTTGCAACGTAGTTCCAAAATCCAGATTTACATTTCATGTTTGAGAAGCTTTCAGAGGAGTAGTAGATAGGAGTGTTACAGACAGGGCTGACCAACGTGCCGGGAGCCACGTAGGTGCCACAGACCTTGAGCCCGACTCCTGGTATATGACACATGTAGCGAACACTGGGGTCGGGATCCAGTTTGCAAAATCCTGCAAATCGGTGAAAACCAAAATATAACTCAGCCGATTCATAAAATTTTTAAGACGTAGACGATTAGACAGTTTTTTTCTTTATGGTAATAAGGATTGAACGAGCAGGCATTGCTCGTGATTGTACGCGAATGGAGCCATGCTCACTCCTCAAGAGATATAAGTGCAATGTTGCTCTTTGAGTAAAGATTTTAAAACGATGGGATTTGTTTATTTAGTATACAAAATAATAGCAAAAATAATTATTATATGCGCTCATATTGCAACACAGGTTTCTGTACCAAATATAACATGGATGGTTAACAAGGTAACATAGTCAGTGTTATGACTTTCTTTGTAGTTTATAGACTTAGACCGAAAGCTTATTAAATTTTCAAATACTCACGGACACATTGAGGTAGATTTTGTTCCCAAATACCATCAATACATAACGCCTTATTGTTCTTGTCAGACCCGTCAGTGACAGCCACTCCAAACCCTCGCCGACAGGATACTGTCAACCTCGCACTGTTCAAAGATTGACCAGGACGGGCATACCGGTTGTTTGAAACCTCATATCTACCATTTTTGGGGTAAGCAGGCAGAATGCAGAGACCGGCTCTTTTTGATCTGAAATAAAATTGAAAAGAATTGAGATTGAGTTAAAATTCGGAGTGTCACTACTCCTAACCGATTAGGGAAGCAAATTACATTGGAGGACAGTAGTACAAAGAGAAGGAAAATTTGACACAAATCCAACATCAGCCCGTCTGACCAAGGTGATATTATAGGTCAAGACCTCCTTTCTGACGACAGGCCTTTCCAACAGTAAATTGTGAAAGGCTATTGATAATTAAATAAATAAATATTTCCGACATTGGACACAGAACTTCATATAGTTTCAAACTAAGCAGAGCTTGTGCTATGATAACTAGACTGACTGATAGAATATTTATACACTTTTTTTTGTAAATACATACATGTTATACATAGAAAACACCCAAACTTCGGAACTGACAGATCATAAAAACATTTGGTCCAACCCGGCAATCGAACCCAAGACCTCAAGCACAGCAATCGCATTCACTACCGCTGCGCCGGTCTATACGTCGATAGTAGAGTGGATAAAAAAATTCTACTCTATCTACTAATTTGATGTTTTTTTTAAGTAACAATTTCTTTAAGCGCGTTGAACATTTTTTGAGTGAAAAATCATGGAACTCACGTAATCGTTCCTGAACGCTTTCCATGAGCTATAGTCGTATGTACGAGTACAGTGTGTATTTTAAACCTCTCTGTGCGGACACTTGGCCGAGGCGCGTGCGCCTGTGGGGTAATGTATACGACTTAGGATGTAACGATCTCAAAGGGATCATGGCTTTATGCGAAATAGCTATTGTTGTGCATGCTGGATACGAAAGTAATATTATCAAGTTTATGTAAATATTGGACTGCATTGGACTGGACACCATTGGATTGGTCCATAAGTTTAAAATAGCTAGCGTGCAATCGAGCGTGCGATAATGGGTGTTTCTCTAGCTGATAAAATTCGTAACGAGGTTATTCGACAGAGAACTAGAGTAACTGACATCACACGGAGAATCAGTATGCTGAAGTGAATGTGGACCGGCCATGTCTCCAGACGAACCGATGGTCGCTGGAGCCGAAATGTACTAGAGTGGATACCACGATTGGGTAAATGTAGTGTAGAGGGCCCTGCGGCGCGATGGACCGACGACTTGAAGAAGGTGGCTGGCAGCGGATGGATGCGAATTGCCCAAGACCGGGATGGTTGGCGTTCCTTAGGGGAGACCTTCGTTCAGCAGTGGACAGCGATAGTTTGATTGAATGAAATGTAAATATGCTTCGTAAAGTTACTAGTTTGGAGTATTTTTCAATCGATTTCAGTAAAAGGGGGAAGTTTAATTTCTTTTGTGTTTTTTCACACAGAACAAAGAAAAACAGGGGTGAAAAATTGCTCTATATATACCTTGTTTTGGATTTTGGGCAGAGAGTCTCGTCACTCGAGTCCGGACAATGCTGGTTTCCATCGCATACCTTATCTATGTCTACACAACCAGTCCCGTTCTGACATCTGAAGTTATTGCGGCTACTTGCACAATCGGAGCTGCAAATGTATTTAAAACTTTTAAATCTATACTAATATTATTTAATAGAAATTGAAAATTTTGACTGGTTGGATGTACTCAGGAATATAAGAAAACTTACCACCGTCTGCTCGTTTGCGCTCCTATATCATAAAAAAGGCGACTATATTTAAAAAGTTGTTATTTGTTATTACACTACTGCTTCTTAAAAAGTCTTGGGTTCGATTCCCGGGTCGGGCCAAAAAGTCTTATTATGTTTTTCTGATTGCAGTAATACTTAATAACAGCTCAGAATCTGAAAGTTGGTGTCCAAACCCCGCGCCTCACAGAGCACGTCAAACCGACGCCATGCACATCATCCCTCCCTGATCGTGTCCCATAGCCGGCCTATCTGATGGTGAGAGTGAGGGAACAGAGAGCGCACTTGTGTTTGAGCACACACTTGTGTCGCCATTCAAACTGGCCGCGTGTTACCGAAATTGGCTATGAGTTCATCACCATCATTATCATCATTTATCATTATTTTTCAATTATGTTTTTTTTTATTACCTGTGTGAGAAGATTTTACTCGCCGGTAGTGTAGCTACTGTAGTAACTGAAATCAACATTTTTTAGTTATACACATTTCCATCAAAAGTTAACAGTCCACTGCTGGACATAGGCCTCTCCTTAGCAAGGTAGTTTTGACCTGCTATGATTCTATTGTAGTTATATTTTCTTAGATATTTTGCCTTAGTCGCCTCTTCCGACACCCACGGGATGAATAGGGGTGGAGACACTACGTACACTTAGTCCGTCACACATATTTTAATATTAAGGTGTCATTTTAGAGGACTACTCTCGTACTAGGAATATTCCAGTGTCGGGGGGTACTTTACAAACATAAAAAGGGCATAAAGAACATCTAGACTCAGAACAACAATTTGTGGATGTGGCGACTTGCACATAACAGAGCAAACAAAAATATACAACGGTGCCATCTAGCGAAGATACACCGAACCACGAAGTATGAACGAAATATATGAATTAATGAACTACGAAGCAACTATTAATCCTGTATCGCGGAATAGAGATTCGCGTGGCAATTAGCATAAATACAACATCCCAACATAAAACCGTTCGGCCGTGGCCCACCAGGCATAATCACCTCGCCTGTTCGGAGGATCCTCTCTTTGTGTCAGAGGGACAAGAGACCCGTTCCCTCCACAGTGGATTACACGTAGTGTTGTCCCATATCGTTTGAACTATAGCTCTCAGTGTAGGAGAAAACGAGGTGATCGCTCAAACCATAACACCATACCTGCAGTATGTGCTTATTCTAAACCAGGGGTCGCCAATTTGTTTCGATCACGGTCCGTTTTGATAAATGACATGACCATCGCGGTCCGCACAAAATTTTATAGAACAATATTTATTAAATAAATGAAATACCAGGAAAATAGTTGTTTTTTGTATTATTGAATGTGAAAAATGACATTTTTTATTGTGAACTATCTGCCTGAAATTTGGAGTAAAATTCGTGTAAGCTATTGACATTCAATCCTGAAGATGTTCCCACCCCGTGCACTTATCGGCCACGAACTCTTTCTCGCGTTACTTCACGCGGCAGTTTTTGAATTGATGTCGACAAAGACAACTAGGATACATTTAAATATTTATCAAATTATACACTCTGTAGTGCAAGTTGCTGCGATCTCGCGCTCCGCACAGAATTTGTCGGCGGTCCGGATGCAGACCGCGGTCCGACATTTGGTGACCCCTGTTCTAAACGTTGTGGATACCTTTACGGAGAAAGGAACAGTGTGAACTTCCAAACGTCAATAACATTTTATATTAATAAGGAAATTCACTTCTTAATTAAGAAATAACAATATTTTTCCTCATGTGAGATACTCAGAGTCATCATTATCTTTGGTTAATCTAATAAAACTTGAGGTCGTGGGTACGATTCAAGCCCAGGACTACATTGTATGCTAAGATTCCGAACCAACTTTATTCGTCCCGCAAGTATCGTAAGAGACATCTACGTAGGACAATGGCACACGCCTTGTGAGATGCTTTTCACGTGTCACTTGGGGACGTAAAGACATGACAGTTATCGTGGCAGTGTAACGCTTACACACTTACTGCGATAATTGTAACCCCTGCATCAATGGGCAGCCGGTCTCGCACTCACCAACGAAACACGACAGCACGGATGCTGTCGCTTTAAGTCGGTTTTCTGTGAGAGGGTAGTACTGCCCCGGTCGAGCCACTCCGTTCGTGCTGAAATCAACGTGGCTCTACTATCTAAAATAGTATTAGGATTATAGTAGGCCAAACCTCCTTTCTTAGGAGAGATCTGTGGATTACTGAAGGCTGTTGAAAATTGATGATAAGCACATACGCTTATTCTCTTTAAACTTTGAATATGTTTAAACATAAACAATATAAATAAATAAACATTTTAGATATTTGACACACAATGCCATCTAGTTTCAAACTAAGCAGAGCTTGTGCTATGATAACTAGACTGACGGATAGAATATACATACAAGACACCCAAACTTCGAAACAAATATTTGCAGATCATATAAAGTTTTATTTAGACACGGGAATCGAACCCGAGACATCAAGGACAGCAGTCACATTCACTACCGCTGCGCCACCGAGGTAATTAAATAAATAAATAAAATTTGTTTACGATGTGTGTCTCAAACTGTTATTGAACGAGGTCATAAGGTCACTTTGTCAGATTAAAGTTCTCACAAATACTAAATAGTGTAGTGTCTAGTTGAGGTCACTTTGCTCGGACAAAGTTCTCATAAATGTAAGATAGTGTCTAGTCACATAAATCAAGCTACTGCAGTGGAAGTTGAACTGTGATTTTGTCCTGTAGAAATGAAGGAAAATGGAAACAAATCCTATACTAACCCGACTGACCAGCGTGGTATAGTACGTCAAAATTTCCTTTCTGAGGAGATGCTTCTGTTCAGCAGTGGATTTTTAGAGGTTATTGATGTGATGTGATGTAGTTCTGCTTAGTTTGGTCCCTTAGTTGGTTGTTACAACACCCATAAGATGAATAGAGTTCATGACACTCTGTATTGTTAACCCCTCACCACACAAAAACTTCTGTTATTTGTTTTTTGCATTTATATATTTTTTTTATAGATTGCCAAAGTGACTCTACTCTGCCTGATGAAAAGCATGAATAGAATCCAAAGAGTTTGTGTTCACCATACTCATTGCAAATGCAGACAATGCAGTGTCGTGACCCACACTATGGCGACCTAGTGAGATGCTTTTTCACGTCATGCTTGGGGACGTAAAAGGCATGACAGTCATCGTGGCAGTGTAAGGCTCACATAGCTATCACGATAACTGTCACCCCTGCATCAATGGGCCTCCGGTCTCACACTGACTAACGAAACACGACAGCACGGATGCTGGTGCTTTAGGTTGGTCTTCTGTAGGAGGCTAATACTGCCCCGGTCGAGCCGGCCTGTTCCTACCGAAATCAGCGTGGCTATGTTATCAAATATACATATTAAGTTATTAGCAGTAACGTTTACATATTTTAAAGATTTCAGTAAAAGAGTTTTTATATCGGTGCTATTTGTTTTATGTTAGTTACCTCGTCAATAGTCCACTGCTGGAGATCAGCCAATTTGAAATTATTATCACTATATTGGATCGTATACTTCCCGTTTGCTCCCGGTGGATCCGAATACGATATTGAAAAAAATATAACTGTTAAAATGTAAAAGTAAGGCATGAAAAATGTAGTTGATAACAATTTGTTGTGACGTAGGCGCGTAGAAGTTTGCATAAAAATTTAATTATGAGACAAATTATCCTCTTGAGGAAACCTGTTTCCAAATTCATTTGGGAAATATACTGTTAGTCCACGTGTCTGCGTATAAACAGTAAGCGTAAGTACACATATATTCGCCATCCCTATTCATCTAATGTGTGTCTTAAGAGATGACCAAAGCAGCAAAATATGCAGGACAACTTCACTGCAAAAATAAGAAAAACTAAAAACCAACCTTATGTCAATTCGTTTTACTAGCGTGATATAATAGGTTAAAGCCTCCTTTCCACGGCCTATGTCCAACAGTGGACTGTTAAACGCTGTTGACGACACGTATATTACCGCTAAGTGCATTTACATGCGTAACAAGAATTTTCCTCAATTATAAATACACTGCGACAACGAACTCACCAATGACTATATAAATAAACAGACAATTCCTCATATTTCCCTGTTATAAGAAACACACACATACTATTTCATATTAATAACACTTTTGATCATCAAAATATAAATTAACACACAACACAGCAAATACCGGTTGAAAACAAGAAACGCGTCTGTTTCCTCGCGAATCATTTTCAAACTAAAGAGCGAATGAAGAGTGCTTAAATGACCTTCAGCTTTTATTCAAAACTGGTTTAAAAAGATACACAAATGCAAGTGTGGGTGTGCCACGAATTAGTTAACATTTGAGAAAATCATATAAAAAATCATTAGATAAATTAAAAACATATATTTATTTACAAGAAAGCTAATTGGTTGCCTTCGGTAGATGGCGTTATAATATGTTTTTTTTTGCGTTGTATGTGGAAGTCGCCACAAAGTGTTTAATAATTTTCTACACCTATTTTTCTCAGCAGTGTATTTATAGTCTAGGTGCCAAGAGTCACCACCGCTATTCATCCTACGGGTATTTTTTATTTTAATGGCCTACCAAAGTAACCCTACTCTGCCTGATGGAAACTTGTGGTCACCATACTCATTGTGAACGAAGACAATGCAGTATGGTGACCCACACTATGGCGGCCTAGTAATAGTACGGGAGGCCACGATGCTAATACGGGATTTACTCGAGCGTCATAGAGACCTATTCGGTTGTGAAGCTTAGATGATGAAAAGAAAAATGACATATAAAACACACTATTTCATCAGTGGGGGGAGCGGCTATAGATTTTCAAAAGTGTAAAAAAAAAACAGTTCCATGGACATACTCGAGAGTGTCAGATATTGATATTATAAATGTCCTACGTATTTTTAAAAATTTAAATGTGTTAATCTGACTGTTTCAGTGATGGGGGTGGTCGTACGTAGGGGTGAGAAATGCAAAAAAAACTTTATCGAGCGCGTCAGACTTTCGAAGGGGATGTTAAGTGAACCTAAAAAAATGCTCTAATATAATAATCTGACGATTTGGATGTGACGCAAAGTCATGGCCGTTATTAGAATGTGCAAAAAAACAGTAGCAGTCGTGGGACTGCCGATAGAAGTGAAAATGGAACTATTAAGTTGAGAGTAATTAAAACTATATTCAAAAATTATATGAAATTTTTTATGTTTCATATATAGCTATATATAATATATAATATCATATATAATATATAATAATAATAAATTTCATATATAATATATAATATCATATTTTCCATAGCTATAGATATACTATTATCATTAGCATGTCGGTGACGCGAACCGAGGATTTTACCGTCTACCAAAACGCTCAACGCGCCTAAAGAAGTTTTCACTTCAAAAAATTGGTCATATTGAAATACTCAAGCGGCTCAGATATATATGGTTCATCTTGATGCACTAGACGTGCTGTCTCATAATCTGACAATTATCTAGAGGGATTTCGATAATCTGATAATTGAAAATTGTTTTTGTATTTTTTTCAACTATTGAACTTAATTAATTGAAAAGCTTAGGAAATAGCATCAAATGAGAAAGTACATGTTTTTTTAAAGTAGAATATTTGTATTTATAAGAAAATAATAAAAAAAAATTGTGAAGAGAGGAATTGAAGCGCGGTGAGGGGAATATAGGCATCACGTAGCTGCACGCATTAAACTTTATCGATGAATTTTGTTGTTTCGGCTTGCGGAAATTGTCAGATTGTATATTTTTCGTGATCCTTGAATTATTCCGTTCAAAATAAAAAAAAATTTAGCCACGCTCGAGAATGTCCAAGTGACGTTTTTTTTGACGTCCACAACTTTGTAGCCCTCCCCCTTCTTTACGTCTGACTCAAATTGTCAGATTAGTGAAATCTACACGTTTTAGCACGTAACTAACTCGTCTTATCTTAATCTGACGCGCTCGAAAATGTTTGATGATCAATTTTTTTGTACTAATCTGATCCTTTATCCTTGACGGGCGATCATATATAAAAGTCTCATATTTGGTGTAAGTACTTAATAGACTACAAGGTATCCCCCTGTATATTAATCTGCCGCGCTCGAGTAAATCCCGGAATCCCTTCTACGGCTCCTCTACTATAAGTCCTCAAGCAAGTATCCTTTATGTCCCCAAGTAAGGTGTAAAAAACATCTGAATAGGTCGCCATAGTGTGGGTCATTATTCCGCATTGTCAACATTTGCAATGAGTATGGTGACCACAACTCTTGGATTCTATTATTCATACTTTCCATCAGGCAGATTAGAGTCACTTTGGCAGGTTCTTAAAATAAAAAATAATCATATATATAAATATTTTAAAGTAAACGCAAGTTATTCGTAGAACCAAAATGTTGATGGAGATTGAAACAGCGACAATGCAATTGTGACTCGCTTGCTATTTTAAGTTGCTAAGGCCCAAGACTACATGGCGGTAGCTACTTACGATCAGGCAGTTTTCTCGTTTACAATATAAATAGAAAAAATCATACCTAAAATGACACTAATGACAAATGACACTAATGACAAACGACACTAGTGACAACTGTTACCGAGATCAAGCGATGTTTTGCAGACTGTAGGTCTCCTAGTATAACCATAGTGCGATCATGATAGTGACGTGACACTGTCAATCGACTTAGACATATTATAATAGTCATTTTAAAAGTCAAGCTGTAAAAGCGTTTGGAGCATCCTTTTAAGGTAATGGTTTAAATTAAATTCAGTTTGCAAAAACAATAATGATTAAGTACATATTACCTCGTGTCATTGACAAGTCCACAGTCTGTACAACATATGGACACCTCTTCACGGTTCTGGGCACACACCTGAATAAGAAATTTTATTGAAAAGACAACGCCCGCACTAGGAATAAATCCTGTGTCTCGGGGGACTTTACATACATACAAGAAATGGACACAAACCCAGACTCAGAACAACAATTAGTGGATCACACAAAGTATTGTCTCATGTGAGGTTTGAATCCACAACACTCAGCGCAGTAGAGAGCGGTGTGGCGACCGCTTAAACCACCAGGCCATCTGTGCAGTCAATTTTCTAAAATTAATTTCTCCCTTTGAAGTTTATGTAGAAATATTTATTTACATCCCAAACATTTGCAGTAGAGAGTTTATCCACAAGTAGGCCATCAATATAAAATAGTCCGGTATTGTCAAATTTATTTAAGTCATTACTGCTTTTTATTTTGTAAATTTACAGTTACTGTAGCGTGGTCGCTCACTATGGGCTTAATAAGAAGGCTCAAAGTCACCCAAAGAGCAATGAAGAGGGCAATGCTCGGAGTTTCTCTGCGTGATCGAATCAGGAATGAGGAGATCCGCAGACAAACCATGCCCACCGCTATTACCCGTTAAATTGCTAAATTTAATTGGCAGTGGGCGGAGACATTACACGCAGAAATGATGGCTGATGGGCCTTAAAGTTCTGGAGTGGCGACCGCGTACTGGGAAACGTAGCGTTGGTAAGCCCCCCACAAGGTGGCCCGACGACCTGGTGAAGGTCGCGGGTAGCTGCTGGATGCGGGCGGCACGAGACTGGCTGTTGTGGAGAACCTTGGGAGAGGCCTATGTCCAGCAGTGGACGTCTTTTGGCTGAGAAGAAGAAGAAGAAATATATATTTACTTCACAGTTTTTAAATACATAAAAAATACTTACGAACACATTTAGACATCTTTTGTAACCAATCTCCTTCGACGCCGCACCATCTGCCGAATCCATTACCACGTATCTTGTTGAACAAATGTCTGTCAGAACGAAGGAGTCAAAAGATCGGCCTGTAACAGCATTCGGCGCGTTCGATACTACATACGTCGCCTTGTCAGGGTAAGGTGGGAGAACACAGGCACCTGGACTCATAGGTCTGAAATCAGTTTTATGTGTGTGTTATGTTATGTGCTACAACGTCAATGCTTTACTCAATAGTAAATCCCTGCTAATATTATAAATGTCACTGTAAGTTTGTTTGTTACGGTTTCACGCGAAAACTACTCAACCGATCATCATGAAATTTTGTACACATCTTCTTGGAGGTAGATAATTGAATTGGATAATATTGCAACATTCTTTAGCTATAACGAACAACATGATAACCTGACGGTAAATGAACACCAACACCCATGGATATCTGTAACTCTAGAGTCAGGGTCGGATCTATTAGCCAATGTAAAATATAGAATTATACTGGGTCTTTACTTATGAAATTGCCTTTTGTGGCTAGGTTGGTATAAGATTTGTTTAGACCATGTCAGACTGCCTCAGGGAGATTCTGAATGTCAGCTTCGCGTGTGGCCGCTTTCCTGAGTGCTGGAAAAGCGGGAAGCTGGTCCTATAAAAAAAAAACCGGGTCAACCTGCTGAGTCAGTCGTGGCCCATGGGGCTATCGTATTGTTGGACAAGGCGGGTAAACTGTTTTGAAAGCATACTCTCTGCACGCATCGTTAGGTACCTCTGCGAGGCGGGCCCTGATCTGTCGGACGCAAAAGTCGGTTTTCGAGATGTCTCTCCAACCGGTCATCATCGAGTGGGAGGATCCTTTCTTCTTAAGTGACGCCGCTAACTCCAGTGGGTGATGGTTCGAGGGGGTTTCGACACGTTAAAGATAAACAAACGGTTTCTTTCGAATTTTCCTTCTCTTTGCAGTTCTATGTTTTGCGTAGTTTGATCTCTTAATCGACTCTTACGATACCCCAGCGAGGAGTGGAGGTGGTGACACTCTGCATTCTTGATCTACATGAAACATATATTCATATACTTAGAAACTTAATCCTCCTTACGCGAGTGCGGGTTAAAGGCATTATTTGTTATTTATCGCTAACTGAAGTACAAGGTCTTTCGATAACTGGTTTTCAATAATAACATTCAATAAATGAACAATTTGACCGAATGAATAAATGATACGACCTACAGTTCTTTAATATGGATAACGTTACAAGTGTGTGGTTCTGTGTTTTTTTGTGTGTTTTTGGTGTTAAATCTGAGCTATACGATGGTATGTTAGATTAAGTAAAACATTAATATCAAATATTATAATATAACAACCATTGCAATTAAAATAACTTCACACAATTCACACACGTCCGCCTGATCTGATCTGATCAAACTAATCAGGTTTAGTTTTTTTTCTATATTAAGAGCCTGCCAAAGTGACTCTACTCAGCCTGATAGAAAGCATGAATAGAATCCAAGAGTTGTGATCACCATACTCATTGCAAATGCAGACAATGCAGTATGATGACCCACACTATGGCGGCCTTGTGAGATGCTTTTTCACACCCCGCTTGGTGACTGTGCAAAACAACAACACTATGAAGAAGACAAAAACTTGTAATCAACCAGTCTGGCCAGCGTGGGCTGTTTATGTGATGTTAGTTATATCCCATGTCATGTGGTAATTATTTCTGGTTTACAGGTGATCCTTGTTATTCGGAAATCGACGGTTTGAATGGTACTTGCGTATCATTATATCGATGTTTATCAACTATTGACAATCTTAAAAAGAGAAAAACACCACAGGTAAAATTATATGTATATGCAAATAATAGGAACTGGAATAAGCTCTCGCTGTATTTTTTAACTTAAAAGAAAATCAAAATATAAGGCTTACAATTCCAAGGCTGGTTCATAACCGGGCATAGGAATTGTCAAACTGGATCCATTACTTACACCACCACAGCCACTGAAACCATTGTTCGATGGAAGTAATCCTGATTCCAACCATTTTCTTCAACGCATCCTGGAATACAATAACTGCTTTTGCATGACTTCCTTCGGAGCTATTATCATTCGAGAAGGCGGCTTCTTGCCGACTTGAAAGGTGAAAGATACAACACACACAACCAATCACTCACACCAATCAATCACACCAACACAATCAATTGCAACACATAACAACTACACATACACCACACACTACACCATCACACGATCAGAAGTCACACCGAATTATTTATTAATTTATTATCACTTTCATTCAACAAACGATTGTTTGCAATTACAGATACAAGGACAAATATATCATTTGCATGGTTCAATGGTGCCAACACCAGATGAACCACATCAATTTCTGCAAATATATTTCATTTCGTCGATGGTGGATCAGCTGAATAAAACGTTGCGTGTTCATGAGTTGGGAAACCATCTGCTTTGTTTGTATTGACGTCCGACCAAAACATAAAAAATGTGGTTTACCAAAGAGCACTTCAATGAAATGGATAATTTGCGGACACGTATAACGTTTCGATTCAGTATTCACTTTGGATTCACTTTCATTTTTTACTTGGAGAAGTTCAACTAAATTACACTTCATTTTTGTAATCAAAATGAATTCATTACTGTTGTAAAATGAAATAAAAATTTTCCTTTTTAAATATAAAACAAAAAAATATAATTTTTCTTCATCATTTAATCCCCAAACGAAATGTTACAAAAAATGAAGCCATCTGCTGGCGAAACGGAGTTCGCCGGGTTTGCTAGTAAATAAATAAATATTTCAGCCATCTGACACACAACGTCATCTAGTTTCAAACTAAGCAGAGCTTGTGCTATGATAACTAGACTGATTGATATAATACTTATATACGTTTTTATTGTAAATACATACATATTATATATAGAAAACATCCAAACTTCGAAACAAATATTTACAGATCATATAAACATTTGCTCCGGGAACCGAACCAGAGATTTCAAGTACAGCAGTCGCATTCAATACCGGTGCGCCACCGAGGCAGTTGCAGCTCCCTGGTCGATATACACACTGACTCACTTACCAAATTTCGCAATACCATTCTAAAAATTAAATAAAAAAGACTTAACTTCTTATTTGTCTTCACCAAACCCTGTATTGTATACATATAAGTATACACTAATTTCTGTTTATAGTGCACGTGGTGCTTTATCATCTTCATCAACAGCCTTTTACAGTCCAGTGCTGGACATAGGCCTCTCCTTAGCACGGAAGTTTTGGCCTACTATACCACGCTGGCCAGATGGGTTGGAATAGGATTTGTTTCAAGTTTTCCTTCTCTTTGTAATGATGTTGTCTTGCATACTTTGTTCCTTTAGTCGCCTTTTACATGAAGCTTACCTATAAGTAATTGTAATACTATGACATTTCATCTCTCTTGTAAAATATTTGTCCTGGGTGGGAGTCGATCCACGGCCTCTGAATTAGCAGATAGACTGACTAATGACTAGACCAACAAGTCAACAGGCTTTGATTACGTTGGTAAGTTATATGGCAACATTTGCCCAATTAGCTAGTAAATACATAAAAACGTCTTTTTTTTCAGGTTTGTTCATTTGATAGCCAGACGCCAATCGTATGTTGTACAGATTGCAACTTTATCAGGAATACAAGGTAGGAATACAAGCTATTTTATAATCAAATTGAGTTATTAAAAAGGCGGCAAAATGAAGTCGGCCATTTTGCGATGTCAATATTGAGTACATTAAACAGACCAAAAGCTACAGAAACTATTTTTCTCGGCAGTTTGTTGCTTACTCAATTACTTTCGATGCATTTCTCTGACCGAGTTAAACGAAGACTCATCCTCTTTCATTATTAAATCCTAGGGCCACACGAATAGAAGAAAAGAATTTCAGGCTACAGTAACTCGAAGAGGTCTGGATCACTTATTACTATGTCCGATTCATCGTGTAATCCATCAAGCCTTTAGGACAGATGAACTGATACATTAGAAAAGATGACATTTCAGTACGTTTCCTTATTGTTTCAGCTTAGCATGGGTACAAGACGGTGTTTATTTCTTCAAAACTGGATCTAAAGCTCAAGACAGTAAGGCTTATTTTTTGTTTTAAGAACCTGCCTAAGTGACTATACACTGCATGATGGAAAGCGTGAATAGAATCCAAATGTTGTGGCTATGATACACGTTGCGAATGCAGACAATACAGTATGGTGACCCACACTATTTAAACGGCTCGCTTGGGGACATAAAAGGTATAACAGTCATAGTGGCAGTCTAACGCCCAGATATTTACCGTCACAACTATCACCTTTGCAACAATGGGACTCCGGTCTCGCATTTACCACTGAAACAAAACTTCACAGATGCTGTCGATTTGGGTAAGTCTTCTGTGAGAGGGAATATTGCCCCGATTGAGCCAGAATGTCAGCAGCCCTATTCCTCCCGTGCAGGAAAGCATTGTATTAAATATACAAAGTCACTCTACGGAAAGCATGAACAGAATCCGAGATCCAGTTGAATCCCACATAACGTAGACAATGTAGCATGGTGACCCATACCATGGTGGCCTGCTGAGACGCTTTTTCCAGTTTCAATTAAAGGACCTGAGATCATAGTGGTATAGGGCAAAACATCTTTTCTTAGAAGAGGCCTATGTCTATTTGTGGACTATTAGCCGGAATTAGGAACAAAGCTGAAACGGTAAATTGATCAAAGCAAACTTTGAAGCGGGCCGTGTGTCGTGTCAAAATTTGAGCTATATCGGTATAGAACTTTTTGTATTTTTAAAGCGTACACAAACTAATTTAAGTTTTTAGACTTCACACATACGACATACATAAAATCATACCTCTTTTTCCAGTGGGGTAAGAGGTATAATGATGAGGCATATTAAACGCCCAAATGTCGTCAGTGTTTTGGTTCCACGTAATAAGTGGCGAGTCTGTTACCGCTAACCAAGATGTCTTGTATCGCGATTGATATCGATCAGTAGATGCACCTAATAGGTGCTGGTGGGGTTAACTTCGGGTAATAAGTTCTTGGCCCTTTACCCAAATTTATCTCTACTAATATTATAAATGCAAATGTAAGTTTGTTTGTTACGATTTCACGTAAAAACTACCTAACTGATCTTCATGAAATTTTGTACACATGTTCTTTGAGGTATAAGAGCTGACATAGGATACTTTTTATTAAAAAAAAGTTATTATTTGAAATGATCTGTTATGAAACTTAATGTGGCAGACCAAATTCCAAGTGTTCAAAGGCCAGTATGATATAAACGATTGTTTTATTTTCCAGAATGTATAGAACACCTTGCGAAATGGAGGTATCCTTGTTATATATCGACTCGATTCAAAAGAACTTTGCATCGGTCTAGAAGAGATTGTTATCAATATTTACCTGAGTTTGAAGCAACTACTGTAAGGGGAGAGAACGCAGAAAGAGGGGCATTCCCTCACATGGTAAGTAGAAATAGTTACTTAACATTCTACCACATTCACACAACGCCATCTACAGGCCTTAAAATATATCTTATTCTCAGTTACAGTTTTCACACGTGTCATTTAAGAACTTACGACACGAAAATTTTCGGTGTGAATTTTTATGTATATAATATGTTGTACGGCAGCCATTCTCAACGGAGACGGCAGATTATAGTACACAAATGTGTGCGAACATATGTGCACTTTCTGTTCTCTCACTCTCATAGTCCGATGTGACGGTTATCCAACACGATCGGGCAGAGATCAGGCACAGGACGGACGAATTTAAGTACTCTCCGAGGCACGGGAATTAAGATCCCAAGTTTCATACTCCAGGTTTCTATTAAGCATTTCTTTAAGCAGAAAAATTCAAGAACAGTTTTTGGTCCGAACTGAGACCTTTTGATAGGTAGTCGCATACGCTAACCGGTAGCCCAACGAGGCCGTTATCCAACCAAGAATAAAAATATAGGTGATAAAAAATAAAGTCGCTTGTTCAAAGTCATTTCTGTCATAGGTGTAACCATCTGTCACAGAGGTCAAGCTACAAGACATAATTTTTATTATACATTGCACTGTATAGTGTCTATGTATAGAAGCATCCAGATCAAATAAAATATTTAATGTTTACGCATATAAATGTTTAACTTGAACTGCAATCGAAACTTAGTGTTATGGGTTCGATCCTCACATGGGACAAGACTTTGTATGATCCACAAACTGTTGTACTGAGTCTAGGTGTTCTCTGTATCCGTTCCATAAGTGTATACACTAGCGTGCTAGATGTGTTTAAAAAAATACTTGAAAACTCTGTTCTGTGGTCTTCTGTTCAACAGATAGCAAAGTCGCAAGGGTTTAAAAGAATCAGACACGCGCAATTCAAGTTAATGATTTTCTGGGAGAACTGATTTGCCCACGGCAAGCGAATGTTTAAGTAATGTTGATGTGTTTTTCCAGGCCTTATTAGGTTATGGAGACAGCATTGAGACAGCCGAATGGGTGTGCGGAGGGTCTGTCATCAGCGACCATTTCATTTTGACAGCGGGCCATTGTATATCAATTTACAAGCTGTAAGTTTGGTTTTGCTAAATGTCCAGTAGGTCCAGAGAAATAAAAGTTGTCGTCGTGGCACGTATAGCAGGTTAAAATCATCCTTACTCATGGAGACGTGTTGCCACTCCTCAAAACGTTATGTTGCATTTACTATCACATAACGTCGCGATGCATGCCACGCCGATTCGTCTTCACAACAGTCGGCCTGAATGCACAGATTATCATTTCAGATTCTGTTTACAGGGGTCCAGTCAAATACATAGGTCTAGGTATCCTAAAGAGATCAGACCCTCTAAAGACCTGGCAGTTGTATAATGTGAGTAGGATTATACCACATCCACAGTACAAACCTCCAAGCAAATACAATGACATCGCTTTGTTGGAAACTGAGATGCAGTAAGTGGCGAATGTTAATATTTTTTTGTCACAGTAAATAGCATTTAGTAATATAATCCACTGCTAGATATAGGTTTCTCCTAAAAAGTGTTTCCTACTACACCAAACACGAGTTGATGTAGGATTTTTGTCAATTTATCTTCTCTTTTCATTGCTGTTGTTCTGTGTGGTTTACCTCCTTAGTCAATTTTTACACCCACGGGATGAATAAAAATATCAATTTGGGTACGGATTTAAGAGACATCCAGAAACAAATTCCCGGGACCAGGCGTCGTATTATCGGGTTAAGCAGAATTCATCTGGGTGTATAGCAGCAAAAAAAAACATAAAAAGGACTCCAGCTAAAGCTGAAGAAGCTCATGATGTCTTTATTCTTAATTACAGAATAGCTTTCAACATGTATGTGTTACCAGCGTGTCTCAACACACGTTATGACGATGACAGTACAGCATCAGCCACAGGTTGGGGTGCGCTAGGCTACCGTAAAGATTTAGCTGATAATCTTCAAGTGGTAAGTGTAACCTGCTTCGAGTCATCAGCTTTAATTGTCTACTAATTGTCATAGGCCCCTCCTTAGGAAGGAGGTTTTGGCTTACTATACCACACTGACCAGACGTACGGATGTAAGGTTTGTGGTTGCTGCCTTAGTTTGCTGTGTAGTCTGCTCTCTCAGTTGGTTCTTACGATACTAGAGGTAGTGACACTTAATCTGTCACTACATGTACACCATGATTTCAGATCGACCTGCAGCAGTTTTCAGAAGAAGAGTGCTCGAAAGAATACCCTGCAAACCGTAATTTGAAAAGAGGTTACGATCACAGAACACAGTCCTGCTATGGTGACAAATCCCATGTCATTAACACATGTCAGGTACTGTATTTTTTTGATTTAGTATTGTTCCGAATAATCCTTAGCAAACCAAATGGATATCCTCTAATGCGAACTGGACGATGGCTTGAGCACAAATGCCTTTTCGTCTTTTTTGTATGATATATGATTGCTGGCCTCAGATGGCTTTTAAACCTTAGCTGTGCTTTCCGTGAGCGCTGTGGGCTCTCAATCGGTCATTCATTAACCCTTAATCACTCGTGCTAAAAAACTTGCATTGATACTCGCATGGGGTCACAGAGACCCCAAACACAAATGGGCAGAAAATTCAAGAAAACAACTATTTTATGAAAATCATCTTTTATTAAACTTTAGGTAGGAATAATAGTAATGAGATCAAGATAATATACTTTGCTAAATAGCTTTTCTGAAACAAAAAAAAGTCTTCCAAAAATATACTTAAAAATCCTAACAATTATCACAATTTTTTTTGAGTGTTTGCTGCAAATGTGTTTATTGCATTTCATGCACACATTCGATGTTTTTCGATCCTTAGACCTTGGGCAAATTTCACAACGCAAGCGTTTTTTGGAAACGTTGAAAACTCCACTTGGAACAAGCGTTGCAGAATCTGAATTTTTTTGTAGGCACCTTTTTAGAACTCTTGGTAGTGACGGTATTTGCGTTCTTGTTTGGTGAAAGGGTTTGGTCAAAAACACCGCCAATAGCTTCAAATAGTCACGGCGAATCATTTTCGACTATGTGTTGTGCTTATAAACTATCAAAGAATTTATAGCTGTCACATTGAACAAGTGATAAAATATAACCAGAGGCCAGCGCTTTGTCCTGCGACCAACATTGTAAGTGGAACACATCTGATCATTGGTATCGACGCCACCTTTGGTTTTATTGTAGAATAAAATAATTTCTGGCTTATTCTTAGCCGATTCTACTACGGCATTATCGTCGTGTATAGTTGACAGTATAAGAACAGCCTTTGATTTTTTGGTCACATATGAACAGAGAGTCATATTTTCTTTGAAGCCAAATAGTGCACTTTGTCTACATCTTCATCGGAGCAGCTACAATTACCAGAGTTATTACTTTCCTCGTCTTTCAATAATTGAAGAATCTCATTATCTTGGAGCTGACTCATTGTCTGTAAGTAAAAGTGAACATAAATGTAATAATATCGAACTGGTAATAATGCAAAACAAATGTTTTATTGCACACGAATTGAAGAATAACAGTATACAAGACTAATAGGTGATAGTAATACATAGACATTTAAATAAAACTAAAAAAAATGTGTTTTGAAATAATAAATCGTTTCAAAAAACTTACGTTTACGCTCGCATGGGGTCAGGTCGACCCCAGCACTATCACAGAGACGCGTCCACTCTCCGAAGCTGCTTGCCGGCAACTGACGTTAAAGGTTACCACAAGTTAGGAAGCTACCTGGACTGTTTTGTTTATAACTTAAAAACTCTAATAGTTATACGCTTTTAAATGCGCTCTGGGGTCAGACTGACCCCGCGCGAGTGATTAAGGGTTAAGTAACATCGCTCAAGGGCAGCCCCTGTGGGGTGTAAACCTCGGCTTGGAGCGTTACTATCAAACTAAGATGACCAAGACCTACATTGTAAAGTTACAACGAGGCGCGTATACCGACCCAAACGACGGGATCGAAATCTCAGATTCTTTTTGGTAGCTTTGTGACCTGTGTTCGCTTTACGTTGGGCGAGTTTAATACTGTCAGCTAACTGGTAGCGCGTACTTAAGATTGAACTGGAGATGTAGTTGATAGCTGCAACCACTAGAGGATTGGATAAGTTGGAACAGAATTAAAGAAGCTAGAGGAGTACTGGTTTATGTACGATCTGATTGTCGATGGTCGGTCGATGAGGTGGTCGCATGAAGCTTTGATATAGAGTTTGTAGCCTATGGATCCTATGTTACCTAAAGCATGCGAAGATTACGTTATCCTACGTCATGAGCAGTTTACAACATGCCCTATATAATGTAACTTTGTTTTTTAGCTACAATTTAGAACGAGCGTTACTGTGGAGTCTAGCCAACACTAGGCTTGCCAAACATTTTCATATGTGAAGTTGCCTTTGCATCGACAGTGCAGCCGTATGTATAGGGATCAACACGCGTGCAGCAACACGTGCTCACAAGATTTTATGTATTGATATAATAATATGAGAAATAATAACATGCTATATAAAGTAAACAAACTCTAAGTAATTAATCGGTGATTTATGAACCAACTTTGCTACATGTGATAACATTTGACACAGATGAAACAGAGCCAGGGAGTCTGGCTTCGGTATAAATGTTGACCCTCGACCTTGAATTTAGGATGAAGTGGTTTTTTCAATGCTATTTACCGAGTGAGAGAGTCCACACCTAGGAGGGGCTTGGCTTCTAGGGAGGAATCTCAAAAAGCGACAACGCGCAGTTGTGTCTATGGTCGGCACTAGTGACTCGCCATCAGGCAAAGAAATACATGAAATACCATAAAAGAACTTATTATCTGTTGGCTGCAGGTTATAATAACATATAACAGAGCTGCCTCGTTGGTCCAGCGATTGGCATATGCGACTATCGATCAAGAGGTCACGGGTTCGATGCCCGAATCGGGTCAAAAAAGTATTATTGAATTTTTCTGATTACAGAAATACTTGATAATAACTCAGAGTCTGGCAGTTGGGATGAAGACCCCTCTGCCTTGGAAAGCTCGTAAAGCAGTCGGTCCTGCGCCTGACTTCCTTGGTCATGTCGGATAACCGTCCCATCAGATTGTGAGAATGAGGGAACAGAGAGTGCACCTGTGTTTGCTCACATAATATCTCCTGCATAGTTGACTGGTCTCGGTTAAGACTCTTAGCGTCTTAACGAGTCCTTACGAGTCCGAGTACATTTGCAGCTTTCTGTTTATGTTAGCGTTTGTCTGTTTGAAACCCGGTTTTAGTAACTTGTTTTTTTTTAAACTATATTTTATTTCTAAAACAGGGTGATAGCGGTGGTCCACTTCATACAAGATCGCAATACGGACTGTGTGTCTTCAGCTTAATCGGCGTTACTTCGTTTGGAGTTGCGTGCAGTGCTTTTGGCAGCCCTGGAGTGTACACCAGAGTGGCACACTACGTGTCTTGGATAGAAGACAACGTGTGGCCTTGACGATTAATATTTTAATATAAATATAACAAACAGCAAACAGATATATGTATGTTTAAACTGCGATAGATTAAATTTACATTAACAATAATTTTAATGGTACCAAGTCTTTTTTTAATAAAGTCCATGTAGTACTTAGTATAAAAAATTATCATCGTCACTGAGATTAAATAGTATTTTTGTAGGTTATTTTAGTTACAGTTATGGTATTCAATTACGACACAAAGACTGAACGAGTGGCCTAGTGGTTTAAGCGGTCGCCAAGCCTGGACCCGCATGGGACAGCACTTTGTGTGATCATAAATTGTTGTTCTGAGTCTGGGTGTTCTTTGTGTCCGTTTCTTGTACGTTTGTAAAGTCCCCCGCTACACAGGATTTATTCTTAGTGCGGGCGTTGTCTTCTTTTAAAAAAGAAAACATTTGTCTTATTGCAAACCATACAACGGGTTTATTTATAAATTTCATTTCTTTATACCCTGTTCACTATTTTGAGACGATTTTCAAAATTTGAACGAAACATAAACAGTAGTTTAGAAACTAAACCTCTTTTTTGCTTTCGTAATTTCTAACGTCATTTGTAAGCATTAACTTTAGACCGGTAACAATCAGCTGCATACATAGCGTGGTAACATCACGCGTTGGCCGCTTTTACTAACTACCTTGAATTGCACGGAATACGTTGATTATTACGTCGTCATTATTAAAAACACTCAGTCAGTCGGCCCATAGACACCGCGATTCGGGAATTGATGCGCTCATGGGTGGGTTATCCCGCACATCATTACACCGTACTTTGAAATTACGTTTGCAATTGCATCCATATAAGATCCAGATAGTGCAGGAACTCAAACCTAATGACTTAAATTTGCGCAAGTCGTTTGGCGAAACAATGCTACAACGATTCAGTAATTTTGAGAACATTTTATTTTCTGACGAAGCCCATTTTCACGTCTATGGACATGTAAACAAACTGAATTGCAGGTATTGGAGCAGCAAAAATCACGAAGCTAAACACGAGAGGCCACTTCCTTCTCCCAAGGTAACTGTATGGGCTGCAATTTCAGCAAAAGGAATCATTGGACCCTACTTTTTCGAAGATTATCGCGGCCGTTCAGTTATTGTTAACTCTATTAAGGATGTGAAAATGTAACGGGCATTCTTGGGACCGATGCTACTGCAATTTGCTGGTTGTAATCATACCATATGGTTTCAAAAAGATAACCTAAACTACTTGTCACACATCCATTGTATTCCTGCCGTTGGTCAAAGACATGTTTCCGGAAAATCTAATTTCCAGATGAGACGACATTCCATGGTCACCCAGAAGTCGAGATCTATCCCTAGCAGCCTTATTTTATGGGGTTATTTGAAGAATCGTGTCTATATCAATAAATCAAATACATTACTTCAACTAAAAGCAAAATCAGCGAAACGATGTCGTTCCAAAATTTCGTTGCTCGCGTGGAAGAGTGCAAACGTCGAAACGGTGGTCATTTAGACGATGTAATTTTTAAAAAATAAATTCCAACTAATTAGGTTTCTTGTAAATAAATATTTTTATCATATATCAAATGGTTTTTATATGACTTGTTCAAATGTTAACTAAGTCGTGGCTCACCCTGTATTTGCAATCGTTAAGCGTTAACTTTTTGTGAGTGTTGAGGCATTTTTTGAGTAAATAATTCTATAGAAACTAAATAAGTGTTATGTTCGTCATTAGTTGCCATGAAAACCGAGAAACCGGTATCGGTATACAATGTATATTTAATACAAATATCGATTCAGTTTTACAACACAAGAGGACCTGCGCAGACGCATTGTTTTTGAAAGTACTCAAAACATGTATATTTTCGGTATTAGTTTTTACGTGTTTTTTGTATATTAAGTGCAAAATGTCAGTTGGAAGAAGGTAAGTCATTTTTTTTTAATAGAATAAGGCAATAGGCTGAATGAAAAAAAAAAATTTATTAACTGAGCTCAATAATAGAGACATGATAACTGTTATTTTAATCATTTAATATTTTTAAATGGTTAGTAGTCGCTTATATATATATATATATATATACAGGCTGACTGGTGAGATACCTTCAATATTTGAGGACGTGATAGTATGCGAACATATATCATGAAATAAAATAACATAAAAACGAAATATTAAATAACTTCTTAGTAAACTTCGTACACAGTACACCGAGAGTCCAGTATTTAACTGCGGAATACTTGGACACCGCGCGGCCGCACGTGTCTATCAACACAGAATACATAGGTACCTACACTGTACAGCTGTTGCCTATGTAGCGGGATGGAGGGCGGGGGTGGGTGTCGCCGCGCCGCTCGCGACTAGATCAACGTAAACAGTGCGGCGAGCTTAGGGAGTATAATATCCAAATTTCACTTATTTTTAGAGACATTTCGATAAAAAATAAGCACCTATTTTTTTTTATATCAAGTTAACGAGAATCGAGTACCGAGTACTCTCCATAAGTATTGAAGGTATCTCACCAGTCAGCCTGTATATATATATTTATAATTACATAAAATATTTTTTATTCCTTTACAACGTGTGGAAAACCTCTCGAGTTGTCACCCAGGGTTTGTGGCAAAGTGATATGTCGGAATCAGACCGACTACAACCACATGGTGTGCTGCTCTGGGCCTAAGATGAGAGGAATCCGTGAACAGTTATTACGATATCCAGACACCTCCTAGCGCCTGCCCGCTAGCGGGAGCATCACCTTTATGAGAATGCTCTATTAAAACCACGTACGGCACACGCGGCCGTTGCTTGCTCGACGGACTGGAGTCAAGTGAACACCCACCGGTCTTATTACTTACGGCGATTTCTTCCAGACAACCTTAACCTGGACATCAGGTGTTCAAAAATCTGTATCGATTTATGTAGGCATTTAAAAAAGAGTGCTTAGTTTGAGACCACCCCGCGTTGTGTGAAAATGGTAGAATATTGTATTAAATAAATAAAATACGATGTCAATTTGTAACATTGTGATCTAAACCACAAATATCAACATATAAAATTACGTTTCGATGTGACAATTCAAATTTGCTTTAAGGATTGACCTCAAGGATCGTTTGAATACTAATTAGCAAGTACAGCTAATTGGTTAACAGAACATACTGAAACGCGTTAAAAATCATATAATTTAGATTTCAAATTTGAATATCTTGACTTATCACACCTGTGTGGTATTTTATTCTTACCTGATTATCCTCATCGTCGTATGTAAAGTGTTGGTGCTATTTGAATGTATATAAGTGTTTGGAAGAGTACATGAAGGTAGAGCCGGTGTCAACTACCCAGGACCCTGACTTTATCGTACAGTCCATGTAGTCATTAGTTTCGTAACTATTCGTCACCCTCTCAGCCATGCCCGAGTCAGCTCGCTCTAAACCCCACCAGAATTAAGATGGTAGGAGTTGGTGAAAAACAACGCAAGAATTGCTTACCAGCGGTTTCCTTTGACGCTGTGGTATCATTTTATCCGTCCTCGTTTGTGTCGGTCATCGTAGTGATTCTTTAAACTCATATAACTTTATTTGTGAAGCAATTGAAGTTAAAACACTAAATGTTAAGTTTGACTGCACGGTTGGCCTAGTGGTTTAAGCGGTCACCATGCTGCTCACTACTGCACTGAGTGTTGTGGGTTCAAATCCCACGTGGAAAAACACTTTGTGTGATCCATAAATTGCTGTTCTGTGCCTGGGTGTTCTCTGTGTCCGTTTCTTGTATGTTTGTAAAGTCCCCCGCGATACAGGGTTTATTCCTAGTGCGAGCATTGTCTTTTCAAAAAGAAAAGAAAGAAAGTTTACCATAAATTAGTTAAGCTTCTTCTGAGATTAGCGTACACAAACAAACAAAAATTCTAAGACTTATTAGTTTGCATTCTGTTATTTTGAAAAAATTCAGACAGAAAGGTTTTTTTTTACATTCGTACATTAAGTGCTGAAGCATCTTAAATCAACAATTCTATTTAAAGTCACTATACTTAGAAACTCTTGTCATTAACAAAATACAACACTGTTATAATCTGTTAATATCGTTAAGAGTTAATAAACAATATTAATGATCTCACACATTTCACACGCGGACGTCTGATCCCAAACTACACAAAAGATTCTTACATACATATATATTTCTGAACACATACATCTCATAGACAAATAACATCCAGGCACAAAACAAAGCATGATCGATTCGTGGTGACTTCCACTGACAGCGCAAAACAAAAATACATGCTACAGCGCCATATAGCGGTGACACATTGAACTATGGAGTAATAAACTACGGAGCAAATACTTATCCTGAATCGCGATATAGAAATTCTCAAATGCCATTAGCATATATACACAACATCCCAACATCAACTGTTGGGTCACGATCCGCCAGACATCGCCGCGCCTGGTCGGCGGTTCCTCCCTTTGTGTTGGAGGGACATGACATTTGTTCCTCCACAATATTAGTAATATTATTAATACATAAATATTGTAGACAAATTACAAACATACACAAAAAAATATGGTATTCCATACACAAATAATAGCACTAGGTGGGTTTCTGACCTATGTCTGTTAGTTTAACATTCAGGGTCACTAATCACAAGTGGGTATTTATTAAAAACATATTATTATGACGCTTAAAGTATCGCTGTAGAAATGAAACAAAAAACTTAGATGTCTGTGGTTGGTAATTCATACATGGAAAGGGGAAACCCCGCAATGACTTGTGTCTTTGACCTCGCGTAGTGTTTGTAAAGTTTTGAGGGTCCAAGGTTGTAATACTGTATTGCGAACGGAAGTATATTTATCAGTAAACTGATTAGCTCAGTACAAGCTGTCTAGTTTGGGATCAGACACTTATGTTTGCATGCTATTTTTAAAGACTATGGTCTCGTTAAGAGTATGTCTTGTAGCGCGGGCTTTACAAACATTCGTAAAACGGGTATAAAAACACTTAAACTCGGAACAACAATTATGGATCACACCTACTGGTGTCCCGTGTGGCATTTTTATTTGAACCCACAATACAGAGAGTGGTGTGACGACCGCTTCAACCACTATCCGTGGATTTCTCTACGGGACTCCACTTTAAATTCCACGCGGGACACCAGTTTGTGCTTGTACATGTATGTACTTTTTTCATAAAAGCCTACCAAAGTGACTCTACTCTGCCTGATGGAAAGCATGAATAGAATCCAAGAGAGGTAGTTACCACACTCATTCCGAATGTAGGCAATGTAGCATGGCAATCTAGCCTTTGGTGGCATAGTAATCGTTTGTACCAGACGTAGAGACCGCTAAAAACACTCCACTATCCCCGAAGTGTCCATGTGGTGACGCATTAAGAATACATAATGTTACCACCTCTATTCATCCCGTGGGTATGGTAAGAGGCGACTAAGGGAAGAAACTATTCAGGAAAATATCATTACAAACAGAAGGAAAACTTGAAACAAACCCTATTCCAACCCGTCTGGTCAGCGTAATATGTTGTAGGCCAACACCTCCTTGCTAAGGGAGGCCTGTGTCCAGCAGTGGACTGTAAAACGCTGTTGATGATGATGATCCCTGAAGTGGTGTGATCGTGTGTAAAATGTGTGTAATTAATTGTTATTACACATTTATTCACATTGATTTCACGTTTGCAATACAGCGTTAGTAAGATCTATGTTTCTATTTCCAGGTGCCGCGTGTTTTTCAAAAGTAGATTACATGACAGGTACATGTGTCAACTTGCGACGTTGCCGGTCTGCCCTCAATGATATTAGAATTAAAAAATATCCGCAGGTATGTTTCCTGTCGACTTCTTTTTAATAACATAAGAATTCATAGTCCTTTTTTTTGGGAGAGAGTCATATTTTAGCATATTTCGGTTGTTTCATTCTACTTACGATTCTGATATTTACATTTTTTTTACTTTGGGACTACCAAAGTGACTCAGCCTGATGGAAAGCATGAATAGAATCCAAGAGTGTGGCAAGTATGGCGATCCACACTACGGCGGCCTAGAATTATACCCTAAAAAGATTTTTTAGTACAGAAGGCACCTGCAGCTCAAGAATGTTACAATCAGAAAGTGAAACTAAATGAGTAGGATGGGCAAGTAGTTAAATATTTTCAATCCAAGTCATTTGTGTAGCTGCTTGATTAATTCGCTGAATATCAGTTAGTTGAATGGTACCGTATAACAAAAATTTTAAAAATTAATTAAATGTCTAATTAAACTAGTTGACTACGACATACACACATAAATCAATACCTATTAGGGGAAATCACTTGTTTAACTTATAATTTTATTTTTCAGCTTTGTTCGTTTAGTGGACGAGATCCCATAATATGCTGTACCGATTGTGAACTAATCAATGATGCGAGGTAAGGATTACGTATACATCATTGACGAATAATACCTGTACTAAAGTGTACACACATGGCTGTCTGGTCTTCAATGAGATAGAGCCTGTTAAATGGTTACCAGACTGCTGATAAAGTACATACGTGAACTACAATAGAGCCACGCTGATTGCAACACGTCTAAGCAGGCCGACTGGGGCAGTACTACCCTCTCACAGCAGATCAACCTTAAGCAACCGCATACATGGGTGTCGTATTTCGCTGGTGAGTACGAGACCGGAGGCCCATTGATGCAGGGGTGATAGTTTTGATGGTTAGTGTGGAAGCCTTACACTGCCATGCTGATTGTCATGGCCTTTACTCCACTAGGTGGGTGTGTTTTAGCATCTCACTCTACCAAGGTTCACATACTGCATTCACAATGAGAATGGTGACCACAACTCTTGAATTTTATTCATGTTTTCCGTCCCGAGTCCCTTTGGCAGGTTTTTTTTTAAAAAAAACAGACACAAGAAATGGTCGTGCTCATCACGCAATTTTTAGTTGGATTTGGTCCCATGACTTCTGGTTTAGCAGTCATGATCGGTAGACCAACAGGTTGATGTAATATCACACATCTAATCTTCTAACCTTTAATTTCAGCAATTATCGGGAGGGCGACCACGGAGCCTATCATTTGAAAAGTGGACGTAAGGCTGAAGACAGTAAGTTTTATACAAATGTCTATAACACGATCCACGCACAACGCCATCTATCGTCCTTAAAATATAACATGATCTCTGTGACAGTTGTCACAAGTGTCATTTCGGCACTTACGAGTCACGTTGTGGGTGTGAACTTTTAAATTTGTAATATAATGCACTTTATTTATAACTAAAATGGTACGTAAATAATAAAACTGTAAGTGACATGAAATGAAATCACTTGTTAAAAGCTACTTCATCGATTTTGTAGCCATCTGTCGCAGAGATAAAGCTATGCTTGAAGGACTGTAGTGTTGCATGCGGGCAGCACAGGACTAGTTATTGTGGCGAGTCTCAGAGAAGAACTATATCCAGCAGTCTTTTGGCTGTGATGTTAATGACGACGATGAAATGATTCTTTGCTCGCTTTTTCAGAGTGTCTTGAATACACAATGAACTTCGAATATCCATGTTTATTCAAAGTACGACTCAGGAAACGTGAATCCATGGGCATTGAGTCTCTTCCAGAGGTTTTTGCTATACCTCCTCCTGTGGTGGGTGGAATTGACGCCTCCAGAAGACAATTTCCCCACATGGTAATATCTTTGGCAAGGCTTGGGTAGTTTATTAGATCTTGCTTGAGAATTTTATGCTTTGCTTTGCTAGAAATGCTGTATAATCTAATCATTTATCAATTGCTATCGCCTTTATCGTCATACAGAATAGTTCCATCTTCAAATACGTAGGCATCGATGTCTTGTTCGGTGGTAGTTAGGTTTGAAGGTTTGGGTGAATGGTTGTGGGTTTAAACCCCATGCAAATTATAAATAAACCTTTTTTTCCCTCAAGTGTCCTTAATTTGTTACTAAGTTGAGATACTTTACTTGGTTTTGTGTTCCAAGTATAAAAACAAAATCAATTTAACTAATCAGAAGCCTGAAGTAAGTAGGGAATTATTTAGGTCACTTACCATCGTCCTAGGTGTTACCTGAATATCAATTATTCCACGGAACGAGTGGCACCGGGCCTCCACAACACTATGCCAATATGATACGGGTATTTTCTAATGCTTTTTAATATTTATTATTTCCATAAATTAATTAGCTTTTTTGTAAATAAATAAATTTTATAACATACCAAATGATTTAAATATGATTTTCCAAAATGTTAACTAATTCGTGGCCTACTTATAAATATATTTTTCTGCCTAACCTTTTTAAAGACTAGGTTAGGGACGGCTATAGGTGTCCGGATGGCTTAATAACAGTAATTTCCGGATCCATCCTATTCCAAGCGTACCATCATCCTGGCATACCGTGGCATACCATCATCATCATCATCATCATCTCAGCCAAAATACGTCTACTGCTGGATATAGGCCACCCTCAAGGTTTTCCACAATAGCCGGTCCCATGCCGCCGGCATCCAGCAGCTTCCCGCGACCTTCACCAGGTGGAGAGTGACACACTGGTGGGGTGACGGCCTGTGGGAGGTATTCCCACGTTAAAAAAAGGCTTTTTGGGTTTCCAACTAATCACAACGTTTATCATAGAGGTTCGTATGACCGGGACTGACGGCTTAACGTACCGTGCCACGAAGAGGTCTCATTGTGTTAAAAGTGGTCATCAATTCCTAGACTGATCTGGCTTGAATTCCTTAACTTTGTACTATATTAAACTATACGATTACCACTTAGCCATGTGCCCCCACGGTAAGATCACCTAACTAATCATCATTGTCATCAACTCTCTTTAAAAGTTCACTGCTGGACTGATTAGACAGAAGAATTTGGCCCACTGTACCATGCTGTTCAGACGGGTTAATATAGTGGTTGTTTCAAGTTTTCCTTCTCTAAACAGGCCTGTGACACTCTGTATTATTAATCCGTGAAACAATTCTGAGTGAAATCCCATACCGCAATAATAATTTTCAGAATGTCTGGAATATGTCAAGAGTTTAGACTACCCCTGCCTTAAGCTGGTGGGGTTGAACCGGCAGTTGGAGTTCAAGTTAAATAAAAAACGCTTTGTATATAATCAAATTTCTGGTCCCAGCGTAGTGGGGGGTAAAGATGCCAGAAGAGGAAAATTTCCTCAAATGGTAAGAGGTTTTTCCAACTACTAAAAATTAAACTCTACATTAAACTTGAAGAAAAATCTAAAAACCAATCTCGTTCCTAATTCTGTTAGGAAACACTCTCCACTAGCTTTTATGACAAATATCATGAAAGCTATTCTCGTAGTAAAGTTTTATATCGCCTTGAGGGACGCCAGAGCCATCATCACTCCAACTCGAGTAGAGATCATCAATGTGAACGGACTGTTGGTCTCCCTGAAGGTAAGATGAAAACCATTCCAGCGCTTCAAGCGAGATCTTCTGATGGAAGATGAAATAATTCTTTGTGCTAGCCGTTGGTGGCCTATATGATTTTGACCTACATGTCTTTGGTACCTAAAATCATATAATCAGTACATTTGTGTGTTTTTCATTTCATTCACTCACGGTACGGCCGAGTGACCGGCCATCTTCCACTATCCAATATTATACTAATATATGTGTGGCAGCATGTTTGTACAAGGCGCTTAGCGCGCCTCTAGACACTCAAACCGCCAGCGATAATTTTTGTTCTTAGAATATTGTAGTATTGTGACCCATAATTGAATGGATTGAATTATTTTGATACCTTTTGTGAGGTCGAAAGTAGATCGGAATTGAATTTTGAACGAATTTTTGAAGAATTCACCTTTTGGTAGTAATTATTGTGTTTTTATTGTTATAGCAGCAAAAAATAACGTAGCCACTAAGTGATATCGAAGATTGGTCACTAAGTTGTTTTATTTAATATAGTTGAATAGAATTGGTGTGGTTTATTAACATTCCGAGCTCATTGTTTTCCTAAGCCATTAAACATAATGTACGTGGTGCTAAATAATCCAGTTTTGGTCATCTCATCATCACATGACAACACAATAGCCCTTGCATAAGCAATGTCACTTATATTTGCTTAAATTGCTTTGATTTTACTTTATTATTATTTGGTATGAAACTAGAACGATAGCATTTTATATTGTAAATCCTAGTTGAGTAAACATATGACATTTGATACTAAAATATTCCCAAAGATGTAGAGGAGTATTTAGGAGTATTCCCACCAAACGGCTCACATCGAAACGGCTTTTGCAATGTTTAAACGATATTGAATCGTGTATACATTACTTAAAGTCTATATTACCAAGTTCAGCTATAATCACATGTCGTAGAAGGCGCCCGCAGTCAAGCAGTTGTGCTCGGCGTGGTAATCTAGACTTCAAATACTAGCAACACGATATAATATCGTTTACAGATTGTAGAATCAGCGCCAATATGTACCTTTTATTTTGGTGGTTATAAACTTAGCTCCAGTTACGTAAGGGTATTGCCGTGAATCGGACATTTAGTTTTCTAAATAAACGTACATACCCTTATATTGCCAAATACTTACATATTGCAGATAAGCTATACCCAGACAAAGAAATAATATGACTTTTAACTTTATCTTATTAAGATGCAATTGTTTTTTCAGGCCTTATTAGGTTACGGAGATAGTTTAGATACAGCGCAGTGGCTGTGTGGTGGTTCCGTCATCAGCGATAGATTTATTCTGACCGCTGCACATTGTCTATTCAGCACCTCAGTGTAAGGGAATATTACAACTACTTATAAATAAATTAGTTTAAATAATGTATCCAGTAACTAAATTAGCTTATTGAGAAAATATCATTTTCTTAAAAACAGAAATCACGTGTTTCCCTCCACTATGATCCGTGGTCTTTAAAGCGGAGCGTGAAAAAGCGTCTCACCAAGCCACCATAGTGTGGGTCATCATACTATATTGTCTGCATTAGCGGTGAGTATGGTGACTAAAAAAATATGTACAAATTACCACTGACCAAAGTTATAACAAGCTTTGCCAACGCTTTAGTCCATTTAAAGACCTCAGATTCAATATTTATAATCAGATGCACAATGCTTGCGATATGAAACTGTGTTCTGTATAAGGCAAAGAAAACAGTCAACGCATGAAAACTACGATCTCTCGACTTTAGTGAAAGCATCCTAACAAGTTTATTATAAATGTTCAAGTCATTGGTGATTTAACAGCTAGCTAGCCCCACGCTAGCAACTCTAAGATACAGGGGTGTTTCTTCCCTTTATTCACCTGCTTCTCCAGAATTATGATGCAGGACGAGGGTTTGAGCCCCTGGCAATCTCGCTCAGTGAAATGTAACGGTTTTCTGTGAGGGTATCACCATAAGCACAGAGGGACTTTGACAAGGCGATTATGCTTAGCGGGCAACGGACAAGCGCCTGATGTTAGAAAGTTGTATATTTGCTAATCCGTGTCATTATTTCATTACTTCGTAGTGCGCAATATCTTCGCTAGGTGGCACCATAGTATATCTAAGTCACCACAGAAGCATGACTCTCACATGATTTATTCAGTTCAACCTGTTGATGTTGTTTTTTTTACAGTGGTACAGTAAAATACGTGGCTCTGGGTATCCTGAAGCGTACAGACCCTCCTGAAACATGGCAGAGGTATAATGTGAGTAAGGCCATCCGACATCCAGAGTACAAACCACCGAGCAAGTACAACGACATCGCATTATTGGAAGTTGATAAAACGTAACTATAAATTAAATATGACTATACACATCTCACACACGGTCGTATGATCCCAAGCTAGATAGTACCTATGCTATGGTAACAACCAGACTGTTGATAAGCGTACTTATACGTGTGAACACACATCCCATCACCGTCATCTTAGTCAAAAGATGTCAACTGCTCGTCAATATATACATGTTTTAGATAAATTACATCTAGACACAAAAACAATAAATGTGCTCGTCTCATAATTATTTGTTCTGGTTGCAAATCGAACGCATCATCAACATGTTTTAGAGTTCGCTTCAAGACGTAGGTCACGTTTAGAAAGTTTGTACTCTGTGGAAACCCTTCTTGCCTCTTGGGTTGATGTGCGGTTGTATCAAGTTTTCCTTTTCCTTGCAGTGTTGTTATCTTGCATACTTTATTCTCTTACTCAGTTCTTACGACAGCCACGGGATGGATTGGGGTGGTTGCACTCCTTATTCCTAATCTGTCACCACATAGATTTGTACATATGTGTGTCATTACTTTTCAGTATCATTTTCAATAGCGATGTTTTACCAGCGTGTCTGAATACGGGCGGTAGTGACGAGAAATTTGCCATTGCTACAGGATGGGGGACCCTGGGACATCGACAGTCTCTCGCGGATATCTTACAAGAGGTGTGTATAAAATAATAATTTTAGATTTGTTCAGTGCAGAAATCCCCTCGGATATCAAAGACGGTCGGTTATGCCTTGAATGTATAAAAACCGCATTGGGTAACAATAACCGGGACACACATTTATTGTTTCATAATTTTCAGATACAATTAGAAGAGTTTTCAATTGAGGAGTGTTTAGAAGCATACCCACCTCACAGACATTTACTTAACGGATACAACCATGCTTCTCAATCCTGCTACGGAAACAAGAACAACCAAATCATTGACACTTGTGAGGTAACAGATATTTGCCTACTGTAGTAGAATTAGGGTTTTTAATGGCAACACTGACAGATGCGTTCCGTTATTACTTCATCATTATTGACAGCTCTTAATAGTTCACTGCTGAAAATATGGTTTTGACCTACTATATCACGCTGGCCAGATTGGATGCTATGGAGTTTGTTTCAAGTTTTCTTTCTCCTTACAGTGCTGTTGTCTTGTTCAGTTTGTTCCCCTAGTCGGGTCTGACGACGACCATGGAATGAATGATAGTGGTGACATTTCGTATTATCACTTCGTCACTCCATGGGATTTAATTTTTCGTATACCTTCTCGTATACCAATTGGAAAGTTTTCAGTCCTCTAATTTTTTTTACAGGGTGACAGCGGCGGTCCCCTACAGATTACTTCCAAATATGGGTTTTGTATTTATAATATAATAGGAGTAACTTCCTACGGCAGACCATGCGGATTCGTCGGTAATACAGGAATGTACACCAAAGTGGAATACTTTGTGTCCTGGATAGAGAGTATTGTATGGCCCTGATTAATTTAATAAAATTAGAAAATCATAGACTACTTTTTTTCAAGAATATCTTGCACACTAGAAATATTCCTGTGTTCTGTATCGTGTGGGATTTGAACCCACAACACTCAGCGCAGTATCACTTCAGACATTTGTGTATTTCATTAAGAGAACAGGGAAATAGTGCTAACGATCTAATTCATTTTATTAATATTAGAGAGAGTAAAGTTTATATGGATGTTTGTTACTCTTTCACACAAAAATGACTTAACAGATCTGGATGAAATTTGGCACAGAGATAGATTATAGTCGAGCACAAGCGCTGCTTTATTTTTACATTTTTTTAACATTTTTAAATAAATACACTAAAATAAGTTTCAGTGCTCGCTTAGAAGAATGCAAACGTAGAAACAGTGGTCATTTAGACGAAGATTTTTTTAAAAAAATAAATTCTAACTAATTAACTTTCTTGTAAATAAACAAATTTTGTAATAAATTAAATGTTTTTTTTATACGATTATTTCAAATGTTAACAAATTTGTGGCCCATTCTGTATAATATAACTGCGCCACTGAGGCAGTCGAAATTCAAAGCAACTTTACTCTTGGAAGGTAGATCACACCCATTGGTTACTTACGTAAATGTACGTAGGAAATAAAAAAATTGAGTAATAATACAAAAAATAATTTATTTATGTTTATTTGACAAAGAGAGGACTGACACACGCAGTACAGCAACAGCCTTTGACAATCCATTGCTGAACATAGATCTCTCCTTACAAAGTAGGTTTTAACCTACTATATCAGAACCTTTTCTTTCATGACTCGATTTGAAAAATCTTTATTTATTAGATAAATAAATAAGACATATGTGTAAGTAACGCATACTGTATGTTTCGTCCTATTCAAATTTGAAGATAAAATACTTTTCCCAAAGTAATAGAAATTATCTATTTATTTAGTCCTTAAGAACACAATACTCCATGACTAATAAGTTTGCTAAAAATTTGTGTAAGGTTTTTTATTTTTATATACATAACATCTTCTACACTTCTGCAATTATCATTTTTGTGCATACATATTTACATTGAGCAGATAACTTCTAATATCTTCAAGATCAAGGTCAAATATGGTGAATTAAATTTCTCGATCTCTTTCGACAAACGGAAATACATAAGTTATAAGATATATTGAAAGAAGCTGAGATCAGACCTCTTGAATCAACTCCATACGTCATTTTCAATCCACGATAGGTTATCTTTTATGCGCACGTACATGCCAAGACCCCCCTTCGGTCCACATGAGCTTACTTGCAACAGCACCCCGACTACTGTATACACACACTGTTCATGATTTTGGGATACTAGAGGACTTCCAGAGCCGACCTGAAAATTACCAATACATAAATTAATAATATCGTTTGGGTAATATTCTATTTCTTTTTTATTTTTGCAAGGTTCAATGGACAAACGCGTGACAAGATCACCTGATGGTGAGTGGTCTCCGCTGTCGAGTGACATCACCGCAAAAAATGCCACAGTGTTGTTACCTATTGTGAACTCTCCCTCCCCTGAACTACAAAAGAGGTTGTAGAGGAGTAGTGGGACCTCCGGTAACTTCAATCACTCGTTGAAATCTACGAAAGAATTATTTAACACGGTCGTCTACAAGGCCGTGGTATTACAACGATCAAGTCTGCTCCTATGTTCCGAAGTGTGCCACGTCTTCCAAAGTAAACACTGTAATCTAAGCTCTAGGAAATAACATAAGAGTTCTTACCTGACAGGCACTCCGAGTACCATTTGCTTGGACATAACACATCAGATTAAGTTTCTTAGTGGAATCATTCACACTTTGAGGGCCTGGTGTAAACTCATTTTCACATTCTTCGTTTGTTAGTCTGGTCGTAAAAGTCTAAAAGTATGAGGAATGTCATTAATATTATTGCAACAGAAATGACCTGTGCGAAAGAATACAACATTCGCATGGGATTGTATCCGAACCCAACTAACTACAAAAATATAAATGTATCATAATTCTGCCCATAAATAAGAGAAAATACCCGAATGAATAGGTTACGGTGACCAAATTTCTCAAATACTTCAGTTAGTACCGTCAAGAAGTAAAGAAACTGTATAGGACACGCCCTGGTATATGTACATTGATACTTAAGGAGGATATCAAAAAGATAGGATTATGGCATTAATTTTAAAGTGATACGTCGCCATTTGAGGTCAAAGTTGCTGTCCACGTGGTGACGGATTAAAATATTCGGAGTGGTACTATTCCTGTGCATCGCGAAGGTATCGTAAGAGGCGTCTGAGGCCGTAAACGACTCAGGTAAACAGCTCTGAAAAGAGAAGAAAAACTTGAAACAAAGCCTATACATATGTCCAGTAGTGGACTACTGAAGGTTGTTGATGATGAGGTTGCTATTCACACACTAGTAGAACACAAATTGTACCATGAGTTTCAAACACCCAGGTCAGTTTACGTAGTCCATATTCACATTTAAACTGCCTCGGTGGCTCAGCGGCGGTGAAACTGACTGCTGTGCTTGAGGTTTCAGATTCGATTCCCAAGTTGGACTAAATGTTTGGTACATCAGCAAATTTTTGTTTCAAAGTTTGAGTGTTTTCTATGCATAATATAAATTTATATATATTAAAACGGTATATGTATAAGTATTCTGTCAGTTGGTCTAGTTATCATAGCACAAGCTCTGCTTAGTTTGAAACTAGATGATGTTATGTGTTAAATATCCGAAATATTTATTTATTTATTTATTATTTAAACCGAGGACGGAACTTGAAAATTACAGCAGCACCTTCTACTGTCGGATCAGATACATCACCAGTCTTTTATTCATATCAATGATACTCACTGAATACAGGATATCAGCCTGGCCTTCATATGGACTATAAGCATCCCACCCTGTGACATAAGCCTCTTTGTCTACTTCACCATCTACGTGAAGACATGCTGGCATGATTGTAGAGCTAAATATGATTCTGAAACAGAAAATTCGTTTTTAATCACCAGTTTTTGGTATAGGTTATGTGGCGACATCCACATTACAATACAAACAAAAATATACAACTGCGCCATCTAGCGAAGATACATTGAACTACGAAGTATGAACGAAACGTATGAATGTAATGAAATACGAAGCAACTACTAATTCTGTATCGCGAAATACAGATTCGCGTGACAATTAGCATATGTACAACATCCCAACATCAATCGTTGGGCCTTGGCCCGCCGGGCATGATCGCCTGGTCGGAGGACCCTCCCTTTGTGTCGGAGAAACATGCCACCCGTTTTCTCTACAGGTTGCGAATGAGCACACGTGTCTCCTGATGGTAATGGTAAGTAATTACCAACGTCTAGTGCCACTTGTAAGTAAGAAACACAAGTGCATTGTCACCTTTTAAATGCCCTTATAATTCGAGAGGTGGTCTATTTGAGCTTACGAGACTCAACTAAGTGAAAATCAAGCCATTCCGTTTATGTCTGAGAAATTCTCATCTTTTTCACATCTATCCAAGAATCTCTTCACGATAAGAGTCTTATGTCGATAAAGGAACATTTTGTTTCTATATAATGTAAGGAACTTACTCCCGTTCAGTTCTCAGAAAACCTAAGCCGTTATTGTTCCATCCTCCTTTTATGTCATACCGCTGCCAGTCCTCGATTGGATCTGAACGCTTCAATATACCTAGAGCGGCGTACCTGTACAAACAAGTGATTAGACTTAAAAGCACTATCTAAATAAATAAATATTTGGGACATTTGACACACAACGCCACATAGTTTCAAACTAAGCAGAGCGTGTACTATGATAACTAGACTGAAAGATAGAATACTTATATACCTTTTTTTTTGTAAATATATGCATAGAAAACACCCAAACTCCGACACAAATGCAGATGATACTAACATTTGGTCCGACCCGGGAATCAAACCCGAGAACTCAAGCAAAGCTATCGCTTTCGCTACCACTACGCTATCGAGGCAGTTAAAATATAAATCCAAATAAAGATGTAAGTACTGTTTTGTGGCCTTTTTGGACATATTTTGACCAATCCAAAAACTGCATCAAAATTTTCATCGGGATATATTTATATTATACATGTGTAATGTATGTATGTGTGTAATAGTTTTATGGAGGGTAGTTTTATTTTTCTTAAATGGCAACTCTACTCGACCCCGTCACTCTTTTGTGACAACTTCCGGGGAAAGGATTGAGAGTGGTGGGGTAAAAACAGCGTTTTGATTATTGAGTCAGGAGCTGAGTTAGTCGTTCGATAACTATCAAGGCGGTAAGTTGTCTAGTGGAAACTATGCTAGTTGACCGATGAAAGTGTTAAAAGTGGAATAAAAGTAAGAACTAAGCTGTGAATTGGAGTCCTTCTGATATGTGAATGTATGAATATGTATTCATGATTACATATATGTGTATATGTGTGTGTGTGATGTGTAATTATGCGATGTAATATTAGTTCTTACAGATAAATTGTGAATGCGCACCACGAACTACAAGTTAATACACAATTTATCTAAAGGTTGTTTGGAACAGATCCTAGACTACGATAAGGCAGCTCATTGTATCATTGTATTTTTTGTTTAGTTAAGATGTGCAATAAAGGGTACCCATCTATCTGTCCCACGTCGAGATGGAACCGACCGACAGTAGGCAGTAGCGAGGTGGTCATTTAAACAACAATGACATTCGTGAAGTCAGATTGCACACCCGGTGCAAGGAAATACTACATCCCGCCTTTCACAAAAGGAAATACATAGAAAAATATACATTTTTAACTTGTTTAATAAAGACCTAGTATGATTTTATACTTTATATTGTAGTAGCTGTACCCGCGACTTCGTCCACGTGCAATTTAAAAATGAAGTCGTTGAGACACAACCGACAGCAATAGCCCAAACGTGCGTTCTAAACTCACGCGTTTTTTTTTTTTTTTTTTTTTTTTTGAATGATTTTTAGCTGTTGGCCTCAGATGGCCTCTACAACTTTACCCGGTTTAGTTACGGTGAGCGCTGAGGGCTCTCAACCGGCCATTTGTTAAGCAACATTGCCCAAGGGCACCCCCTGCGGGGTACGAACCTCGGCTTGGGGTGTTGCTGAAACACTGGGGCGGCCTACTCCCATGTTTTGTTGACGGTTTACGCGGCGCGTGTTCCGCCCCCGCCGACGGGGACGAAAACGCGGACGGTTCGTACTTAGTGTGTTCGCTCTGCGTTGAGCGCGTGTAATGTCGTCGTCTAGCTCCCCTAACGCGTGTTTGGGTCGACGTATTTTTGAAATTTTACTTGGTGTGTAGTTTACGGCCGCAACCACTAGAGGGTTGGGGTGAGTTGGAGCAGAGTCAAAGTAGCTAAGGGAGCACTGTTTTATGAATTACTTGATGGTCGGCAATCTGAGGTCGATGTGAAGATCGACGTTGCGTACATACCACGGTGCTCCCGTAGCTTTGCGCATGAAATTATTTTGTAGTGTTTGTAGCCTATGGATCCTGTGTGGCCTAACGTGTGCGAATACTACGCTACCGTACGTCATTATAGGACGTATGCATGCCGTGTATAATCGAACTTTGTTTTTTAAATTTAACTTCAAACGTGAGTTAATTAGACAGTATAGACGTCCTAGCACGAAGGCAGCCCGGCTGCGGACTGCCTTGATGTGGGGGCCGAAGGATAGACGGTCGTCAAGGGTTATGCCTAGGTATTTGGCCTGCCTAGCCCAAGGGATAGACTTGCCGAACATCCTAATCTGAGGGGTCTTCTCCAAAGGATACAAACTTAGCTGTCTTCTGTGAAACAGCACCGCCTGGCTTTTCTCGGGGTTGACCTCTATCCTCCATTTCCGGAACCAAACGCCCAGTGCGTTGGCTGCGGTCTGGAATTTTTTGGGTACTGTCGAGGGGTTCATTCCTGAGCAGTAGATAGCCGTGTCGTCTGCGAATAGTGCCGTCTGCACATACCGATGCTTCGGAATGTCGCTAGTATACAGCGTGAAGAGTAGGGGGGAGAGCACGGACCCTTGTGCGACACCGGCTCGAATGGGGTGAGTGGAGGACAGTGACCCTTCTACTCGGTAGCGGAAGCTTCGATTCGACAAGTAGTCTCGTATGATGAGCACGAGTCCGTGTGGCACTCCCATGGTGGACAGCTTAAATAATAAGCCGTTGTGCCACACTTTGTCGAAAGCTTTCGCTACGTCAAAGAAGAGGATTCCTGTGAACAGGTTGCGTTGAAGCCGATCGCTGGTGTATTCAACGATGCGGTGGACTTGGTGGACGCACGAGTGTTCGGTTCGGAAACCGAATTGCTCGTGGGGGACGAGAAGATTAGCATCGGCATACGCTTTCAGCCTATTGTAGATTAGACGCTCGTATAGCTTGCCTAATCCTTTAAGCAGACTGATCGGTCTATAACTGGTCGGTTCGGACTTTGGTTTGCCAGGTTTGGGTATCCCAATAACAACGGCTTCTTTCCATTGTTGTGGAAAGATGTTGTTTTTGAGCGCTGCGTTGAAAATGAACGTCAGCAGGACCAGTAGCCTCTCCGGAAAGAGTTTTATTACCCTGTTTGTGATACCGTCCGAACCGGGCGCCTTGCGAGCGTGTAGGCCCTTGACAATCGTTTCGACTTCTTCGGGGGTGACCGTGTCTAGGTCTTGTTCGTCTGTCGTCCCCGTCGGCGTTGATGTAGGAAGTGAGGTTATTATGCGCTCTACTTCCGAATCAACTTCGGCTATTTGGTCCGAGTCGCAGTGTATTACGCTGGGCGTGCACTGATTCTCTAGACTCTCGGCCAGGCACTCTGCCTTTTCGATATCGTCGAAGGCCGGTGGAAGGTTAGGTCTGCTTAGAGGAGGCATACAGGTGATGGTGTCTCTCTTAAGCGAGCGGGATAGTTGCCAGAAGGCAAGGTGGGTAGGTTCGAGGTCTTGTAGTGTCCTATCCCACCTGTGTCTTGGCGCATTTGATCGATGCGGGACTTGACCGCTCTTTCTAAGCGTCGTAACCTGATCCCGTTGGCTTCGCATGGATATCTGTCATAGGCTCGTACGGCGGCGTTCTTCCGCCTCAGCAGCTCACGTACGTCATCGGGTAGGTTCCAGCGGCGATCGTTCATCGCTGGTGCCTCCCGAGTGCATTCGTTAATTAACGATTGCACGTGTGCTGTGAGGGAGTCGATCGCCATCGTGGTGTCCTCTTGGCTAGTTATGTGGTCGGGTATCCTATCTAGATGCACGGACGAGGTTGCCTCGAGTTTTGTCCCGAGGCGCCTCCAGTCCGTGATTCGTCTAGTGGGGGTACGATGACCTGTGTCGATGGGACCCAGTCTGGGTGCGAACTCCATGACCACAGGTCTGTGGTCAGAAGTTAACTCGTGTAGCACCTCTACTGAACACAAACGTAGGTTTATGTTCTTTAGGAGTGCCACGTCCAGAATGTCGGGTCGGTGAGACACGTTGTGCGGATAGTGGGTCGGTTCGAGCGGGGCGATTATGTCGAACGCTAGTCTATTCGAGAGAACTCACGCGATAGGCAGCTTTTGTGATATAGTGGTGGGAGGCGCTCGACGTGACGGTGGCATGCGCGTGAGCTGCGCGCGGTACTGGACAGTACTTGGACATTGCAACATTACTTTATTTTTCTAAAATAAAAGTAGCCTAAGTTCCTTCTTATTACATCAGCTACCTACCAATAAAGGTCCCGTCGAAATCGGTGCAGTGATACTCAATACTCAATACTTTATTGCTTTACCATAATGTCTCACAGGTAGTCAACATCAAATAGTACAGTATCAATTATGGACCCTGTCGGGCACAGCATATATTTATTTTGTGTTGGTGGGAGAGAGGAAGATGCCTACATTTACACTTATATACCTATTTCATTACTCATTTTTATATTTATTTGTACAGGATTTTTATACTTACTGTCAACAATTTCAGAGATTAGCCAGAATAAACAGACAGACAGACAGACAAAAAATATTTTAGGGTATGTATCGCATGTATATTCATATATATGTAGTAATAAGCGATTATTTCAAACAAACAGACACTCCAATTTTATGTATATGTATGGATGTAAGTAATTTTGGCGACGCCCCTGGTAAGTAGATATCAATTTTCTTACTTCGTAGGGTCGTTGTTGCAGGAGACTGAAGTAAGAATCACCCTATCACTGATCACAGTCCCAGTACACTTGAATAACAGTAGCTTTGTGAACCGATCAATACTGGCCAGTAGTGCCTGCAAAGATTTGAAACATAATTTTATATGACATCTAGAACGTATTAGTCAACGATAACGTCCAGTCAATGTTCAACAATATTTATTTCATACGCTCATATGCCCGTACGTGCTTCTCGAAACCGAACAGTTTTTAGACGTAGGTTTATAAGGAGCACACTACAGCATTTATATTCCCAGAGTAAAGCCCAAACTGTTGACTAACATAATGTTTACATTTCTATATATTAGTTTGGGTTCGATTTCTGGGTCCGATCAAAAAATGTTATAGAATTTTTTTGATTACAGAAATATTTAATAACAAGCTGGAGTTTGGAAGTTGAGGTCTTAATTCCCTTCCTCGGTGGGCACGTAAAGCCGTCGGTTCTGTACGGTCATGTCCAATAACCGTCGCATCGCATTGTGAGAGTAGGGGAGTAGAGAGCGTAACTGTGTTTGCACATATGCTTGTGCTCTACAATGCCTTCCGCGTTGTGGCATGATCTCTTAAGAGAATGACCGCCATCATATTATACTATATATGTAATGTAATGTCACCACTATTGTTCATCTCGTGGGTGTCATAAGAGGCGACTAAATGAAACCAACTATTCAAGAAAATATCACTACAAAGAGAAGGAAAACTTGAAACAAACCCTATTGCAACCGGTCTGGCCAGCGTGGTATAGTAGGCCAAAACCTCCTTGCTAAGGAGAGGCCTATGTCCAGCAGTGGATTGTTAAAGGCTGTTGATGATACTAGCTTTGTGTGCATCTCCATTCGTGTTCATGTCGGTTATCGCGGTAGAAAATAACCTAGTTACAGCATTTATAATGTTAATTAGGATACAGGTAAAGGTTTTAGTTAAATTATATTCAGAAAAACAGAACAAATGATCTAGCTTATCACGCAATTATAAAGTAAAAATACTTGAATTATGTGTATAACAGAAGAACCCGACCAAGACGTTATTATCACCAACAACATGCCAATTACAATTTCATATTAAACAAAAGGGGCAAATTTATTATCGATGTGGTGTGAACGGGTGTTATGTCCCTCCGAGACAAAAGGAGGATCCTCCGATCAGGTGAGGTGGTTATGCCTGGCGGGCCACAGTCCAACGGCTGATATTGGGATGTTGTATATATTCTAATTGCTACGCGAATCTCTATTTCACGATACAGGATTGCTCCGTTGTTCATTATAGTTCGACGTGTCTTCGCTAGATGGCGCTATACTATGTTTTTCTATTTACGCTGTATGTGGAAATCGCTACATCATCATTAATGGGTACCATCAGAGGTGACTAAGAGAACATAATATGCAAGAAACACAAGCAAAGAGAACGAAAACTTGAAACAAAATCCTATACCGACACATCTGGACAGTGTGGCCATAGTAGGCTAAAATCTCCGTCCTAAGGAGAGGACTATGTCCAGCAGTGGACAGTGGCTGTTGATAAAGACGATGATGATGATGAAACGAGAAAATTGTAAGTACATTCAGAGGAAAAAGCAGAAAAACAGAAGGCAATCCAAGATATTAAGGAATATAAAATAATAGCTGTTGGTCTAGCAGTTACTGAGTCTGACTGTTAAGTCGGAGCTCCTGGAATTGATCTTAACCACGACAAATATTGTATCATATACACGATCACTTGTTCTGTGTCTGAGCGTAATTTGTCAAATACATAATTTGGAAATATATAGTTAGGTACTAGTTACCGTAGGGCAGGCTTTATTTATTTTGGGATCAGATGGCCGTATGTGAAATATCTGAGAATATTATTATTATAGTCAGAGCTAGGACAGATGCTGGGACGGATAACAAATATGGTAAAATGGTGGAAGGACTTACCAGATATGGAAACTCTCCTCTTAAAGCAGCTCTTCTGAGAGTATTACTCTCTTTTTTTTCTCCTCTTTGCTGAATATTGGCTTTCTTAATACATTTTATGATTGGCTCTAACTGGATTGTACCATTCTGGACAGATCCATCTTTCTTGCAAGGGTAGGCCAGTGTATTGATGTACTCTAAGCATTCTAGAAAAAAATTTTGAGCGTTTATTTGATTAAATTATCCGTTTGGTGACGGATAAAGAATACGGAGCGTCGCCATTATCATTCATCCCTTGGGTGTCGTAAGAGCTAACAAAGGAAGTAAGCAAGGCAGGACAACAGCATTTCAAAGATCAGGAAAACTTGAAACCAACCCTTTAGTCTGGTCACGTTGGTGTACAGGATCAAAACATCTTTTCTTAGAACAGGGCTGCGTCCAGCAGTGGATTATTAAAAACTGTTGATGATGATGTCATATTAAAGACTAGCAATTAAATGTGACGCGAGTCTTGGAAATCGTAGATTTTCTGTTGTGTCTTCATGTATATGGAAGAAAATGACCTGGGCATCACGTCCGTCGACGTACAAATGTTGTCAATAAATAAATAAATAAATATTTATATGGATACTGGAACTGGATAGTTAAACTTAATATATTTGCGATTGTATCTGTGATTATAACCTTCGTCAAAATTCAGTAGTATTCAAAACAGTATCATTATATAAAAGAGTATCATAATAGAAACGGTAGCCTTAACTATAACTACGAACATCCATTTTTATTACGTTTGAAAATACGTCTAACATTATTTGAATCCATATTTGTATCTGTATCTATATATCTTTATTATTTGTATTTTTAATTTTTTAATAGTAGATACTAGTTGCTTTTTTTATGAAATTAGTAATCGAATATATACAACAGGTACTCACTGTCCTTTGCTTTACTCGTGCCTGTCTTTGTCAGAACTCCCAACACCGGATTGAATAACGAAAGTCTGAAAAAATATGATTATGAAGATTGATAACAGAAAGTTCTAAAAATACCAAGAGGTTTGTGGTTGGACTCTGCCACAGCTTAACCTATTAGAATGTTTTTTTTTTATTTGTATATTTAATTAGGCATGAGAATAGATCGTAAAAACTTTTTACTTTCTTACCCCTGCTCCTATTTTTAGTCGCGTCTCGCAGATTTCAGCACTAACGGGACGGTTCGACCGGGGTAGTACTACACTCCCTCAGAATACCTACCTAAAGCGACAGCAACTGTGCTGTCGTGTTTCGTTGGTGAGTGTGAAACCGCATTTGAGGGAAGAGTGACAGTTATCGTGGTAATAGTCCGTGAGCCAGTGACAGATTTTCACGACCAAGTTCCTCTCAGTCGATAACTCGTAAAATGCCTCAGAAAGTTGCATTATGAAGCGTTGTAAACGTCAGCTGCGGCTCCGAGGGTGGGTTGAGCAGGGGTCGCCGCCCACGCCCGTAATAAAAAAAAATATTTTCAATCATTTATTCCCGATTAAAAAATTGATCAAATTAAAGTTAAACTAATACTGTGAGGAAATAAAATTGTCAGCTAATTATAAAGTTGTGGATTATACGTCAGCTGGTCACATAAATATGAAAAAAATATATATGTGTTCAGTGATTTCCTCCCAAAAGAAAATTTATCAGATGATAGATTATGTATTGTTTTTAATAAATAAATAAGTCAGCTGGCTATATGTAGGTGGAATGTTTGTCAGCTGATGCCCTAAAGGTATAACGTAGGAGCTAGTCGGAAACATTTATAGCTTAAGTAAATGTATCAGCTGACGAGTTTTCCCCCAACTTACTGCCAGCTGATTTGTTTTATTACTTACGGGATCATGCTATAATCAGCACAAAATTTTTTTTTCGAGAGAAAATGACTTACTTAAAGTTATTCAACATTACATTTAATGTGCAAACTGAAAAATATAATTTTAAGGCAATTTTTCGATTAAATCAATTTTTTTATGTGAACTTTTTAAACTATACCTAGCCTTGGGTAAGAATGATTGAAAATAATTTTTTTTATTACGTGCGTGGGCGGCTACCCCTGCTCAACCCACCCTCGGAGACGCAGCTGACGTTTACAACGCTTCATAATGCAACTTTCTGAAGCATTTTACGAGTTATCGACTGAGAAGAAATAATTGATGAAAATTAGCGCCTGGCTTACGGACTATAAGTGTTGGAGCATGACACGGCCACGATGACTGTTATGACTTTTACGTCCCCAAGTGGGGCGTGATGAAGCATATCACTAGACTGCCATAGTGAAGATCATTGTACTGAATGCAGTACGATGACATACGACAATGGTCTGCATTCTCAATGAGTATGATGACTACATCTCTTGGATTCTAATTAGACTTTCCATCAGGCAGAGTAGTCACTTTGGCAGGTTCTAAAAATTAGTAAAAAAAAAAACAAGTTTTTCACCCTCAACCCTCCGTCGATTGACACTAAGCGTTCATATGTTACTAGCTGTAATTCTAGCGAAATTTACACAATTCGGCTGATATTATTACAAGCGTATCACCATATAGATAAATTGTACTCGGACACAGAATATTAACAATTAATGATCGTTTTCATCATGCAAATGTGTGCCTTGAATGCAAAATCGAACCTATAATTTCCGCTTTAAGTCAGGACCACAAACCACAAGACCAACAGGCCTATTAAGTAATAATATACCTAATATCTCATATTACTATTATATTGCTATAACTCAAAATAAAATGGGTAATTACGTACTTTTTATCGTCAACCAATTCACAGTCTGTACAATATATCAAAGATGTGTCGTTAGGCATACTCGTGCAAAGCTGAAACAGAAAATATAACAATATATGTACATACATTGCAACTACTACAAGTACAAAAACAGGAATACTAATCGAAGATTAAACTGCGATCATCAATATCAATCAACAACTACAGAGCTAGTCAGTTTACCAACGATCAATGATCAGTCTTCACCGATCAAGATTATCACTGATCAGACTTTAGAATTATTGAGATCAAAATTATCTGTTTTCCGGGGAATAAGGTTTATGGGTATTTTCTTACATAAATTATGATTACATAATGCCATTTTGATTATAAATTTCATTAATAATCAACAGATTTAACAACAACCGCAGGTACACTCTGTCACTGAACAGGGCATAAAACAAAGGAGAAAAACGACTTACCGGTGCGTTCGGTCTGCTTTGACTGTCTTCCGATCCAGAGAAACATACACGTGAAGAAATACATCGACCCTTAATGCTTTTCCATTCATAGCTAGGTGCTGTTAAGTAAAAAAAGATTTGGTTTATGATATGCGCTCTTACAGATGTAGCGTATGCTGTCAAATCTCTATTTGTCAGTGGTAAAGAGGAATTAGCCAACTTTAAGAATTATTATTATTATTTTAAAAGACAACGTCCGCACTAGGAATGAATCCTGTGTCGTGGAGGACTTTACCTACATTATAAGAAAGGACACAAAGAACACCCAGACTCAGAACAACAATTTATGAATCAGTCAAAGTGTTGTCCCGTGTGGGGTTTGAAACCACAACACTCAGCGTAGTAAAGAGCGGCGTGGCGACCGCTTGAACCACTAGGCCAATCGTGCAGTGAATAATGATCCTAAATTACCTCTACATTTATTTAAATACGATTGAACATGTCATTATTTATATCTTTTAAAGTTTAACATACGTTTTGACAGCTGATTCGGCCACGGTAGCCTGTCTGAACGTTGACTAGCTAACTACGCAAGAGATGTTATAGTACACAAGGGTTGCATGCAAACACAGGTGCACTTTCTGTACCCTCGCTCCCACAATACGATGTCTATTCGATGCGACCAAAGAGGGTTCAAGCACAGGACCGTACTAAATACAGGGGTTGAGACCCCAATTTCAAAATTCTGAACTGTTATTAAACATTTTTAATTCGAAAAACTCGATAACATTTTTATCTCGACCCGGGCATCGAACCCTAAACTTCTTGATCGGTAGTCGTATACACTAACTGCTTTATCAACGAGGCAGTTAATAGCAACGTAGGCACCACACACTGCAATGGTAATATCACACTTGTCTCTGTCATCTGTCCATGCTCTTCGGATGACCTGTTGACTTCTGCGCCAGCTAAACCCTAAAGAATTTATCTTTCATATCGAAAAGTGTACTTTTAATTATTCTCTAGCAAATATTATACAATTGTGAGCCAAGTTCAGACAAACCTTGGTTGATAATATCAGTTAAAATTACTCACAAACACATTGTGGTATCTTCTGAAGCCATATTCCATTATTGCAAAACACTTCAGTGTTGTTTTTTGTCTCTGTATTTGCGTCTATTATCTGATAACCATCAGAACAAGTGACTGTCAGAGCGAAAGTGTCTAACACTAGTCCTGGTTGTGCATTCGGGTGATTTGTGACTACATACGTCCCATGGTCTGGATATGGTGGAAGAACACAGCCAGCAGATGTTAGTGATCTGAAAACAATATTTTATTCAAATTACAAGTTACTCAAAGACGCCGAAGTGTGATCTGGACTAACATTACAAATACGAATGAGAGTTTGTTTTTTATACTTTCACACCTAAACTACTGAACAGATTTTAAACATTCTTTGATAGGATTCAGAAACCTAGTATTACATAAAGTCAAAATATTTAAAATACCAGATGAGGCTATACTGACTGGTTCTGTATCGCACAATAAAGATTCTCACACTGATTAATTAAAAAATGAGGTCAAAATGTCAAACATTGGATAACGGTGCACTCGGCACGCCACCCTGTCCTGGCCGAAATATTCATTGTACTGGTAAGATATAAAAAGGATTGATTCGCAGTAGCAATAGTTTTGACTTAAAAAGTACAAAAAAATGTTCTCGTTACCAATCACCTTGTAAAGAATAAACGAACTCAGAACTGTGGGTAATAATAAATTGGTCTTCGAACGTAACCGACAATACTCAGTCGAACGCTAGAAAGATTTGTACACCTACCTACACTGCACTTCTAATAAATAATATATATATAAACATTATGCAATAAATTTATACATTCGCGGACTTAATACCCAGGGCATTCTCTTCCAGTCAACCTTCCGGTGGTGTAGAAATTTTATACAGCTAGTCGATGCACAGAAGTCATGTCATGGCGTGCATGTGAATAAATTAAACGAAACAGAGAAGAATGAGGAATGTTCTTTTGTACCCAAGATAAACTAACCGGCGTTTTATGGGTGTTTCACGTTTTTATTGTAAACCGTTTGTTTATTCAAATAAAAAAGAAACAGCAATACGAAAAATCTGCTAGAAATAAAATAAGATTTCGTTTGAAGAAATAGGCCAGAACACTTAGATTGCAGCAAAACTTTGATTAAAGGTTTAGGATCTCACGTATTATAATTGTCTATTGTAGGTCCACACAGATCTTCAGATTCGTCTGATCCATCTAAACAATCCTGCTTCTGTTAACAAAGAACGTTACAATAAACACACAGAATTTTATGAATACAATATTCACATTGTGAGACATATTATTATAAAATATTGCAGCAAAGAGTGATTGTAATTTAAGGGTACTTGATGCGTGAACCGTGGGATAAGAGTAATATCAGTTATCATGAGTTATGCTATAAAAAAGTTTATATCTGAATATAGAGAAATCTAATAAGTAGAGAAACGTAAAATGAAATTTTTACCCCATTACAATCAGCACCTTGAACCAGACAGGTCCCATTATCACATTGAAATGAATAATATGGACAAACTTTATCGAGGCTCTCAGCAAGGGCCCTGGAAAAAGAATTTATTTGTTTAATGCACAAAACAAGTTACAATTCCTAAAGTATTAAACAAACTTATAGTTAGTATAGATTTAAATTGCAACTGAAAACGTGTGCGTATATCACGTGATAAATATTGATGTTAAACGTGAAGGTCCGTTAACATACATTTTTAAAGAAAAACAAAAGAGTTTAAGAAAAACAATAAAAAAAGAATTGTTTTAAGTACTACTACTTGTGAAAGGATTATGATTTGGAATGGAGAATAAATATCTTTGTCAAGCTACATATAATGACATTGTAGTGTAGTATCTACTGCAAGTTACTTGTCACCAGTTCATTGTATTGACGGGCCATCCTTACTACTTGGATAATAATACAAAAATAATTGAAGAAATCTTAAAACACATCACCATCTGCTTTTAACTGTCTATCTATATATCTAGGCTTGGTATTATACCACGATAAGCACATCATTATGTGCGCTAGGCTATAAACCATCATTTTGCGATCCATAGAAGTCGAACATCACTAAGTAATGTAACAAAAACATGGAAAATTGATTTCCTTCAAGATAAGAGATTACATAAAAGTTTTTACTCATTGATCAGCTGTTGATGTTTTGTGATCCTGGTGAAGGTAGTGTAAACATAGTTATTGCATTTCTTATCATTACTTCGAGGTGCGGTAGACACGATCCCTCTTAGGTAAAATCTATCAATGCCTAGTTCTCTATCGGAAAATGCCAATCCTCCGCCACTGTCGCCTTTACATAAAGCAGTGCCTAAAATAGGTAATATTTTAAAATGTACATCATATTGCATCTGTTTCAATAATTAAACATTTCAACCGTAAAAAAGTCATGTTTTCATGCGCATTAGAACCAGCTTCAAATAAGTCACCACCTCTAAGAAAACCATGATAAAGCATTGATTTCTTTGCATATTTAGAGATGAAATCCCCACTTCAAGTCTCCTATGAATGTCTGGAATTCTTATATTTCTTCACTTTGGGCAACTTGAGTAAACTAATATGGGAAAATTAGGTGTCTCTTGATAGGAAAAGAGAAAAATAGGCAACGAATTAGAAATAGGCAATCATTTTTGTCAAGTAGTCTTACCATTGGTATAACCTGCACAAAACTTATCTCCAGTAATGTACTCTCGAAAAGCTAGCGGCAGATCATTGATGCACGTGACTATATTGATGAAGGGCATACTAACAACCTTCAGGATTGGAGACTCAACACCATTCGCTGACGTAAGACCCCATCCAGCAACCTGTTGAAATACCACAATGTAATAAATCAATCAACCAACCTATAACAGTCCACTGTTGGCATCTTTTCAATTCTGGTTACATTAGTAAGATTCCTAGTCCATCTGATTAGACCAAAAGTCAGTCATCTATACATATCAAAATTACTTACATTGACTGATGATTCATTAATCCAAAGCCTTAACGACTGCAACTACAAACATTTATAAGGTAGTAGAGCCACGCTGACTTCAGCAGGAACGGGCCAGGTCGACCAGCTTATTACTTTCTCACAGAAGTTCAACCTAAAGTCACAGTATCCGTACTGTCGTGTGTCGCTGGTAAGTGTGAGACCGCAGGCCCATTGAGTAATCGTGGTAACTGAGTGATCCTTATACTACTATTATGGCGAAAAAGCATCTCACTAGGCCACCACAGTGTGAGCCACCATACTGCATTGTCTGTATTCGTAATGAGTATGGTGACCACAACTCTTGGATTCTATTCATTCTTTCCATTCAGCAGAGAAGAGTCATTTTGGCAGACTCTTAAAAAAAAAAAGGGTTTTTTTTACAGATGATAGTTTTAACTTTCATTCTTATAGTGATGGATTAAGAACATAGAGTCTCACCATCCGTATTCATGCCATTAGTGTCGTAAGAGGTGGCTAATGGACAAACTACACAGGAAAAAACCACGTCAAGGAGAAAAAAAACTTGAAAGAAGCCCTATTACAACCCGCCTGGCCATCGTGGTAAGGCCAAAACCAGAGTGGCCTAGCTAGTTGATAAGGAGCGGCCCATGACCAGCTGTAGACTATTAAAGGTATTAATGATACTTTATATGTAGTGAACACCCTCTAACGAAAATTTCACCCTTAAAGAGTACAGTAAGTGATGTGAAAACACGCGAGCGAAACCACTGCCTAGGAATAAGTAATAGTAGTTTTGAATCTAACCTTGCCATAATTTCCTGGCTGCATTTGCCATGTTTCAAAATTTGTGTCAAAATTTAGACACACCGGCCTGATGTACGTCTTGTAGAGAAACGAAGTTTTCAGTATCAAGACAGCTATGTCTTCCTGAAAATTTGCCGTTACGCCTGCGAAAAGACCTGAAATTTTTATTTGGTGTACCTGGAAAAAGAAATTAAGGATGAAAAAAGTAGCGATCAACTTTTATTTTTCACAGTGTGAGGGGACAATGGTTAAAAAGTTATACCTATGGTAAGTGATTACCATCACCTGTATACATTTACAATTATTTTATTTTCTTTAAAACAGACAACGCCCGCTCTAAGAATAAATTCTGAGTTGCGAGGGACTTTACAAACGTAGAAGACATTCAGAAAAATCAGCGTGACTCCACTACCTAGTAAATAATATTGGCATTTTATAAAAGTAAACATATTTTAAAAGAAGAGAATTAGTTACATCAGATTTTTGCGCATCAACATCTTCCTCGCTGTTCCATTCACGGTAAAGTTTCCCAATTGCCACGCTGTAGTCGGCTGCAGGAAGAAGCTGCTTGAAGTCACTCCAAAAACAGTGAGCAGCTGCAAAAACGGCTTATATTTATTTATTTATTTAAACTTATTGCACTTGTTGTATAAAGGCGGACTTAATGCCATGTGGCATTCTCTCCCGGTCGACCTTCAGGTGATTTAGAAATAAGATGCGGTAGGTGCAAAGTTATTGAGCTTATAAATGTATTTTAAACATAAATAATATACATAAACTTATTATTACACAAAAATATACGATTAATACATTAACAATAAAGAAATAAATACTACATGCACAATACGTATCAATATACAGATACTTAAATAGAATATTATGTGATACTAGGGTTGTGACTGTTTGCTTTGACAAGGGTATTTTTTTTTTTTTTTTATACCACGACGGTGGCAAACAAGCATACGGCCCGCCTGATGGTAAGCGGCTACCGCTGCCCATGGACGCCAGCGACACCAGGGGCATCACGTGCGCGTTGCCGACCCTTCAAAAACCTATTAACCCCCTTCTTGAAGAACCCCATGCTGTAGTTCCCAGGGAAAACCGTGGCAGGGAGCTCATTCCATAACGGGATTGTTCGCGGGAGAAAATTTCTCTGAAACCGCACTGTGCGCGACCATTTAGGTTCCAATGTATGTGGATGAGCTCCCTGACGATGGCGAGCGGTGCGATGGTGGAATGTGGCTGTGGGCATCATATCAAACAATTCTTCAGAACACAACCCATTGTAGAGACGGTAGAGCACACACAGGGAGGCAAAGTCTCTCCTAAGACTTAGTGGCTCGATACCGTCCGTGAGATCAGGATCGTACCTGCAGGTGCTCAAAGAGTGCTTTAGTCTCCCTGTCACCGCTATGAGACCTGTATAGGCACGCATAGATTCGAGTCTCACCTCCGTAGTCTACGCGCACCCACATTACTGACAGGTCCCTGTCTTCATAAAAATGGAGACGGCGACAGCAGATATCCTCCCGGATGTACATGCATACACCGGCACGTCTCAGAAATTTGTGTTCGAGTTTGTTGCCGGGGTAGTGTAGGTATGATGTATCGGCCGGGCAGGATATCTGCGTCTCCGTAAGAAATAAGAGGGTCGGCTGCGCAATATCCAGATGAAGGTGGACTGCGTTCAGGTTGGAGTGAAGTCCCCTGATGTTGCAGAAGTCCATATATGTGGAAGAGGATGCCGCTGTAGATACTTTTTTCCTATTTTTCTTCGTCATTTTTTTTGGGGGGGGGGGGTTAATTGGTTTGTGAGGATTCACTGTGTTGACAACTAAGGGGGCAATGGGGCGGTGCTAATCTACCCATGGTCGATGTGGGTAGTGCGATTTGTCGGCGCGGCGTACGAAAGGGCCCCCGCTCCCCCCCTGCAGCAGCAGTCGGGTTCCACTCCGGTCTCCTCCTCCGGCACGACTACTACTGCAGGGATTTTTCGCAGGCTGGCGGTTCAGCCTCCCAAGGTGGAGGTTGTAGTGATCCCTGGGTTCGGGAGCCCATCTATCCTGCGGGCGGCCAGCGGACAACCGTTTCAGCGGGTCTTCCTGACCGCCGCGCCCACATCCCGCGCCCACACGAGCCAGTAGCAGTATTATAAGCACCACTAGTCCCTCGTTGTCAAAACAGCGAATTCTCTAGAGCTCTGGATACCTTACTCACCACAGGAACACAGCACTGCCGAAAATACAGTGCTATTTGGCTGTGGTCTTCTGTAAGGCGGAGGTCCTTCCCCAGTCGGGCTGCTCTAAGTTTTGAGCGGAAAATATCACGCTATGCCCTACCTCTTCAGTATACTCGGTATACTCGTATCTAATGAATATCTAGCTAAAGATAACTTAAGAAGTTAGCAGTTATTGATCCTATATCGTGTAACGAGTGTTCGTCATCATCAACAGCCTCCTGCTAAATCCTCCTTTCTAATCAGAGAATTAGAAAGAAAGTTTCGGCCTACCACACCACGTCGGCCAAACCTGATACAGGGTTCCTTTGCAGTGGATCTTGATGTCGTAATAACAGCTGTTCTCGGATCCCTCCTATGTCAGGCGTAGAGAAGCACACCGTATAGTTTTAGTCGGTGCGATTCCTATACACTACCCTGCCGTAAACCACGGTGGAGTGACGGCCCGAGGGGGTTTCCACACGTTAAAAAAAAAGGGGGTTCCTTTGCAGTATTGACTTATGTAGTTTGCTCTCTTTCTCACTTTTTGCGGCACCCACAAGATTAATAGAAATGGTGACTCTTTGTATGAAGATGAGTAAAAAGAAAACCAATATAAATGAAGCTCTTATTTTTGTACCTGATACAACCACTTTATTGGAGACGAGGGATCCTCCACAGATCTGCTCGAAATGGTTATTTTTTTCCTTACGATATATAGCGACGTGCCAAGGAAGTTCTCCACGTTTTGCCTCTTTCCCATCAATTATAAGTTGAAAGGCTTCTGGAGTCACTCGACCACATTCTGGAAAGGAAAAAAATTTCACGACATTTTCGTCATTAACAATATACATCGCATTAAATTGTATTTTATAATGCCTACTGTAAGTATTATCTGTCACTAACTTTTGCCCGCGGCGTCGCTCGCGTGGAATTTAGTCTGCCACATTAAGTTTCATAACAGATCATTTTAAATAAATATATATTTTTTAACATACAAATAATCCTATGGTACATCATGTTTGTGTAACTTCAATGGTTTAGGCAACGTACGCCAAGATAACTCTCAGAGGCCAGATTTTTTTGGTTTAATTGACATGAGTGACATTAATAAATCATAACAAATTGTAGCCCATATATTATATCGATGTATAATCTATGTTACTGTAAAGTTTCATCCAAATCGGTCCAGTAGTTTTTTCGTGAAAGAGCAACAAACATCCAAACAAACTTTCCAATTTATAATATTAGTAATATTTAAGTGTTTTTTTAACTTTTCCCTTGTTTTATGAATACAAAAAAATAGATAAAGTAGTTAACATATAATTAGCTTGATGTGTTTAACTATAACGAGTCCTCTACACTACTCACGAAGTTGGACGATGTTAGACGAATACAATAAGTGTAGAGAGGCACTTTGGTTTACCTCGTCAAACTTTACCTCGCCTCGGGCGACTTCCTAGAGCACTTCACCGAGAAACTTCGCGAGTAGTGTAGACGCGGCATAAGCGTTTGTTACACAATAATGTGATTTTTGCGAATACACTTTATGTTTGTTTTAGTGTAAACAAATGTTGGTGAACATAATGAATAAATAAATTGAAAATTTCCTCAACTGCTTAAGAAAGAGTGGTTGATGATTGGTGGTCTAGTTTAAACTGTGTTGGGGATTTTTTCTCTAATTTTATGGACAGTTTTATTTTGTAAGTGTATTTAAATATTTATATTAAAAATACATAATTAATAATACAATTCAAAACGAAATAAAATTATTTTAAGTTCGGTTGTATTTTTTATGGCCGTAACTTTATGAACCGATTTGGGAGATTCTTTTGTTGTACTCGGGAAGGTATATGCAGTCTGTTTTATTTAACTCAAATTAGAAGATAAAGTACACTAAATTAAGAAATTAACAACATAGTTTATTATAACTCATGGCAGTGTAAGTGCATTGAAGTTGGTTCTACTATTTTAAAAGTAAATTACCATTTCATACAACGTATTCTCTTGACCATACCTACTTTGCATTTTGCAACGTAGTTCCAATATCCAGATCTACATTTCATGTTTGAGAAGCTTTCAGTGGAGTAGTAGATAGGAGTGTTACAGACAGGGCTGACCAACGTGCCGGGAGCCACGTAGGTGCCACAGACCTTGAGCCCGACTCCTGGTATATGGCACATGTAGCGAACACTGGGGTCGGGATCCAGTTTACAAAATCCTGCAAATCGGTGAAAACGAAAATATAACTCAGCCAGTTCATTAAATTTCTAAGACGTAGACGATTAGAGAGTTTTTCGTTATGGTAATAAGGGTTGAACGAGCAGACATTGCTCGTGATTGTAAGCGAATGGCGCCATGCTCACTCCTCAAGAGATATAAGTGCAATGTTGCTCTTTGAGTAAAGATTTTAAAACGATGGGATTTTCGTAACATCACACTTGCGTAAAATACTATGAAAAAATTGATTAACAAACAAACAAACGGAAACCGTTTATTCAGTACACAAAATAATAGCAAAAATAATTATTATATGCGCTCATATTGCAACACAGGTTTCTGTACCAAATATAACATGGATGGTTAACAAGGTAACACTGTCAGTGTTATGACTGCAAACTTTCTTTATAGTTTATAGACTTAGACTGAAAGCTTATTAAATTTTCAAATACTCACGGACACATTGAGGTAGAGTTTGTTCCCAAATACCATCAATACATAACGCCTTATTGTTCTTGTCAGACCCGTCAGTGACAGCCACTCCAAACCCTCGCCGACAGGATACTGTCAACCTCGCACTGTTCAAAGATTGACCAGGACGGGCATACCGGTTGTTTGAAACCTCATATCTACCATTTTTGGGGTAAGCAGGCAGAATGCAGAGACCAGCTCTTTTTGATCTGAAAAAAAATTTAAAAGAATTGAGATTGAGTTCAAATTCGGAGTGTCACTACCCCTAACCAATTAGGGAAGCAAATGATATTGGACGGCAGTAGTACAAAGAGAAAGAAAATTTGACGCAAATCCAACATCAGCCCGTCTGCCCAAGGTGATATTATAGGTCAAGACCTCCTTTCTGACGATAGGCCTTTCCAACAGTAAATTGTGAAAGGCTATTGATAATAAAATAAATAAATATTTTGGACATTTGACACTAAACTATAAACCCAGAGCGAATATTAAGGGTCTTTAAAAAATTAACTTGTGATTCTAAATATCGTTGTGTGCCAGCCACCCAGAAGTTCAGATCTATCCCCAGCACACTTCTTTTTATAGGGTTATTTGAAGAATCGTGTCTACATCAATAAACCAAATACGATACGACAACTTAAAAGAAAATGATCGAGGAGATGTCGTCGATCTCGCGGTCTCTTAGCTGACGAGTATTTTAAAATTTCGGTACGCGCTCAGACGAGTGCAAATGTCAAAACGGTTGTCATTTAGACGATGTCATTTTTAAAAAATAAATTCCAATAAATTAGGTTTCTTGTAATACAATATATTACAATAAAGTTAATTATATCTATAAACATTTTTTATAATATATCAAATGGTTTCCTTTATACGATTTTTCAAAAATTAACTAATTCGTGGTCATAACTAATATATAAATCAACTTAATGACCACGTACAAATGCTAATCGCTAAAAAGCAATTTCTCTTTATCTACGATTCTTTTATGTTTTTTCCACTTTTTGAGTAAAAAGTCATGGAACTCAAGTTATCGTTCCCGAACGCTTTCCATGAGCTGTACTCGTATGTATAGTGTGTATTTTAAACCTCTCTGTGCGGACACTTGGCCGAGGCGCGTGCGCCTGTGGGGTAATGTATACGACTTAGGATGTAACGATCTCAAAGGGATCATGGCTTCATGGCGTGCGAAATAGCTATTGTTGTGCATGCTGGATACGAAAGTAAAATTATCAAGTTTATGTAAATATTGGACTGCATTGGACTGGACACCATTGGATTGGTCCATAAGTTTAAAGTAGCTCAGCGTGCAATGGAACCTGCAATGCTGGGTGTTTCTCTAGCTGATAAAATTCGTAACGAGGTTATTCGACAGAGAACTAGAGTAACTGACATCGCACGGAGAATCAGTATACTGAAACGGAAGTGGGCCAGCCATGTCTCCAGACGAACCGATGGTCGCTGGAGCCGAAATGTACTAGAGTGGATACCACGATTGGGTAAATGTAGTGTAGAGGGCCCTGCGGCGCGATGGACCGACAACTTGAAGAAGGTGGCTGGCAGCGGATGGATGCGAATTGCCCAAGAACGGGATGGTTGGCGTTCCTTGGGGGAGACCTTCGTTCAGCAGTGGACAGCGATAGTTTGATTGAATGAAATGTAAATATGCTTCGTAAAGTTACTAGTTTGGAGTATTTTTCAATCGATTTCAGTAAAAGGGGGAAGTTTAATTTCTTTTGTGTTTTTTCACACAGAACAAAGAAAAACAGGGGTGAAAAATTGCTCTATATATACCTTGTTTTGGATTTTGGGCAGAGAGTCTCGTCACTCGAGTCCGGACAATGCTGGATTCCATCGCATACCTTATCTATGTCTACACAACCAGTCCGGTTCTGACATCTGAAGTTATTGCGGCTACTTGCACAATCGGAGCTGCAAATGTATTTAAAACTTTTAAATCTATACTAATATTATTTAATAGAAATTGAAAATTTTGACTGGTTGGACGTACTCAGGAATATAAGAAAACTTACCACCGTCTGCTCGTTTGCGCTCCTATATCATAAAAAAGGCGACTATATTTAAAAAGTTGTTATTTGTTATTACACTACTGCTTCTTAAAAAGTCTTGGGTTCGATTCCCGGGTCGGGCCAAAAAGTCTTATTATGTTTTTCTGATTGCAGTAATACTTAATAACAGCTTAGAATCTGAAAGTTGGTGTCCAAACCCCGCGCCTCACAGAGCACGTCAAACCGACGCCATGCAAATCATCCCTCCCTGATCGTGTCCCATAGCCGGCCTATCTGATGGTGAGAGTGAGGGAACAGAGAGCGCACTTGTGTTTGAGCACACACTTGTGTCGCCATTCAAACTGGCCGCGTGTTACCGAAATTGGCTATGAGTTCATCACCATCATAATCATCATTTATCATTTTTCAATTATGATTTTTTTTTATTACCTGTGTGAGAAAATTTTACTTTCCGGTAGTGTAGCTGCCGTTGTAACTGAAATCAACATTTTTAGTTATACACATTTTCATCAATAGCCTTTAACAGTCCACTGCTGGACATAGGCCCCTCCTTAGCAAGGAAGTTTTGACCTACTATGAGACTATTGTAGTGATATTTTCTTAAATACTTTATTGCCTTAGTCGCCTCTTATGACACCACGGGATGAATAGGGGTGGAGACACTACGTATACTTAGTCCGTCACACACATTTTAATATTAAGGTATCATTTTAGAGGACTACTCTCGTACTAGGAATATTGCAGTGTCGCGGGGTACTCTACAAACATAAAAAGGGCATAAAGAACATCTAGACTCAGAACAACAATTTGTGGATGTGGCGACTTGCACATAACAGAACAAACAAAAATATACAACGGTGCCATCTAGCGAAGATACACCGAACTACGAAGTATGAACTAAACATATGAATGCAACGAACTACGAAGCAACTACTAATCCTGTATCGCGGAATAGAGATTCGCGTGGCAATTAGCATAAATACAACATCCCAACATAAAACCGTTCGGCCGTGGCCCACCAGGCATAATCACCTCCCCTGTTCGGAGGATCCTCCCTTTGTGACAGAGGGACAAGAGACCCGTTCCCTCCACAGTGGATTACACGTAGTGTTGTCCCATATCGTTTGAACTATAACTATAGCTCTCAGTGTAGTAGAAAACGAGGTGATCGCTCAAACCATAACCATACCTGCAGTATTTGTGCTTATTCTAAACCAGGGGTCGCCAATTTGTTTCGATCACGGTCCGTTTTGATAAATGACATGACCATCGCGGTCCGCACAAAATTTTATAGAACAATATTTATTAAATAAATGTAATACCAGAAAAATAGTTGTTTTTTGTATTATTCAATGTGAAAAATGTCATTTTTTATTGTGAACTATCTGCCTGAAATTTGGAGTAAAATTCGTGTAAGCTATTGACATTCAATCCTGAAGATCCCTTCAATCCACGACAATCAACGTTGTCGCAGTCCGCGAACTCTTTCTCTCGTTACTTCACGCGGCAGTTTTTGAATTGATGTCGACAAAGACAACTAGGATACATTTAAATATTTATCAAATTATATACTCTGTAGTGCAAGTTGCTGCGATCTCGCGCTCCGCACAGAATTTGTCGGCGGTCCGGATGCGGACCGCGGTCCGCCATTTGGTGACCCCTGTTCTAAACGTTGTGGATACCTTTACGGAGAAAGGAACAGTGTGGACTTCCAAACGTCAGTAACATTTTATATTAATAAGGAAATTCACTTCTTAATTAAGAAATAACAATATTTTTTCTCGTTTGAGATACTCAGAATCATCATTAACTTTGGTTAATCTTATAAAACTTGAGGTCGTGGGTACGATTCATTATATGCTAAGATTTCGAACCACCTTTATTCGTTCCGTATCGTAAGAGACATCTACGTAGGACAATGACACACGCCTAGTGAGATGCTTTTCACGTCTCACTTGGGGACGTAAAGACATGACAGTTATCGTGGCAGTGTAACGCTTACACACTTACTACGTTAATTGTCACCCATGCATCAATGGGCCGCCGGTCTCGCACTCACCAACGAAACACGACAGCACGGATGCTCTCGCTTTAAGTCGGTCTTCTGTGAGAGGGTAGTACTGCCCCGGTCGAGCCACTCCGTTTGTGCTGAAATCAACGTGGCTCTACTATCTAAAATAGTATTGTTGTAGGCCAAAACCTCCTTTCTTAGGAGAGACCTGTGGATTACTGAAGGCTGTTGAAAATTGATGATAAGCACATACGCTTATTCTCTTTAAACTTTGAATATGTTTAAACATAAACAAAATAAATAAATAAATAAATATTTCAGATATTTGACACACATCGCCATCTAGTGTCAAACTAAACCGACCTTGTGCTATGATTACTAGACTGACGGATAGAATATACATACAAGACACCCAAACTTGGAAACAAATATTTGCAGATCATATAAAGTTTTATTTAGACACTGGAATCGAACCCGAGACCTCAAGCGCAGCAGTCACATTCACTACCGCTGCGCCACCGAGGTAAATAAATAAATAAATAAAACTTGTTTACAATGTGTGTCTCAAACTATTATTGAACGAGGTCATAAGGTCACTTTGTCAGATTAAAGATTTCATAAATACTAAATAGTGTAGTGTCTAGTTGAGGTCACTTTGCTCGGTCAAAGTTCTCATAAATACTAGATAGTGTCTAGTCGCATAAATCAAGCTACGCCAGTGGAAGTTGAACTGTGATTTTGTCCTGTAGAAATGAAGGAAAATGGAAACAAATCCTATACCGACGACTGTATATATATACGACTGACCAGCGTGGTATAGTACGTCAAAATTTCCTTTCTGAGGAGATGCTTCTGTTCAGCAGTGGATTTTTAGAGGTTATTGATGTGATGTGATGTAGTTCTGCTTAGTTTGGTCCCTTAGTTGGTTGTTACAACACCCATTAGGTGAATAGAGCTCTTGGCACTCTGTGTTGTTAATCCGTCACCACACAAAAACTTCTGTTATTTGTTTTTTGCATTTATATATTTTTTTTATAGATTGCCAAAGTGACTCTACTCTGCCTGATGAAAAGCATGAATAGAATCCAAAGAGTTTGTGTTCACCATACTCATTGCAAATGCAGACAATGCAGTGTCGTGACCCACACTATGGCGACCTAGTGAGATGCTTTTTCACGTCATGCTTGGGGACGTAAAAGGCATGACAGTCATCGTGGCAGTGTAAGGCTCACATAGCTATCACAATAACTGTCACCCCTGCATCAATGGGCCTCCGGTCTCACACTCACTAACAAAACACGACAGCACGGATGCTGGTGCTTTAGGTTGGTCTTTTGTGGGAGGGTAGTACTGCCCCGGTCGAGCCGGCCTGTTCGTACCGAAATCAGCGTGGCTCTACTACCTTATATACATATTAACTTATTAGTAGTAACTTTCACATATTTTAGAGATTTCAGTAAAAGAGTTTTTATATCGGTGGTATTTGTTTTATGTTAGTTACCTCGTCAATAGTCCACTGCTGGACATCAGCCAATTTGAAATTATTATCACTATATTGGATCGTATACTTCCCGTTTGCTCCCGGTGGATCCGAATACGATATTGAAAAAAATATAACTGTTAAAATGTAAAAGTAAGGCATGAAAAATGTAGTTGATAACAATTTGTTGTGACGTAGGCGCGTAGAAGTTTGCATAAAAATTTAATTATGAGACAAATTATCCTCTTGAGGAAACCTGTTTCCAAATTCATTTGGGAAATATACTGTTAGTCCACGTGTCTGCGTATAAACAGTAAGCGTAAGTACACATATATTCGCCATCCCTATTCATCTAATGTGTGTCTTAAGAGATCCAGAGAGACCAAAGCAGCAAAATATGCAGGACAACTTCACTGCAAAAATAAGGCAAATTAAAAACCAACCTTATGTCAATTCGTTTTACTAGCGTGATATAATAGGTTAAAGCCTCCTTTCCACGGCCTTTGTCCAACAGTGGACTGTTAAACGCTGTTGACGACACGTATATTACCGCTAAGTGCATTTACATGCGTAACAAGAATTTTCCTCAATTATAAATACACTGCGACAACGAACTCACCAATGATTATATAAATAAACACACAATTCCTCATATTTCCCTGTTATAAGAAACACACACATATTATTTCATATTAATAACACTTTTGATCATCAAAATATAAATTAACACACAACACAGAAAATACAGGTTGAAAACAAGAAACGCGTCTGTTTCCTCGCGAATCATCAACTAAAGATCGAATGAAGAGTGCTTAAATGACCTTCAGCTTTTATGCAAAATTGGTTTAAAAGGAAACACAATTGCGAGTGTCGGGTGTGCCACGAATTAGTTCACATTTGAAAAAATCGTATAAAAATCATTTGATAAATTAAAAAAATATATTTATTTACAAGAAAGCTAATTGGTTGCCTTCGGTAGATGGCGTTATAATATGTTTTTTTTTTGCGTTGTATGTGGAAGTCGCCACAAAGTGTTTAATAATTTTCTACACCTATTTTTCTCAGCAGTGTATTTATAGTCTAGGTGCCAAGAGTCACCACCCCTATTCATCCTAAGGGTATTTTTTATTTTAATGGCCTACCAAAGTGACTCTTCTCTGCTTGATGGAAAGCATGAATAGAATTCAATAGTTGTGATCACCATACTCATTGTGAACGAAGACAATGCAGTATGGCGACCCACACTATGGCGGCCTAGTAAGATGCTTTTTAACGCCTTGCTTGTGGACATAAAAGGCATGACAGTCATCTTAGCATTGTATTGCACACAATTATCACGACAACTGTCCCAACAACACAAAAATATAATTTTTCTTCATCATTTAATCCCCAAACGAAATGTTACAAAAAATGAAGCCATCTGCTGGCGAAACGGAGTTCGCCGGGTTTGCTAGTAAATAAATAAATATTTCAGCCATCTGACACACAACGTCATCTAGTTTCAAACTAAGCAGAGCTTGTGCTATGATAACTAGACTGATTGATATAATACTTATATACGTTTTTATTGTAAATACATACATATTATATATAGAAAACATCCAAACTTCGAAACAAATATTTACAGATCATATAAACATTTGCTCCGGGAACCGAACCAGAGATTTCAAGTACAGCAGTCGTATTCAATACCGGTGCGCCACCGAGGCAGTTGCAGCTCCCTGGTCGATATACACACTGACTCACTTACCAAATTTCGCAATACCATTCTAAAAATTAAATAAAAAAGACTTAACTTCTTATTTGTCTTCACCAAACCCTGTATTGTATACATATAAGTATACACTAATTTCTGTTTATAGTGCACGTGGTGCTTTATCATCTTCATCAACAGCCTTTTACAGTCCAGTGCTGGACATAGGCCTCTCCTTAGCACGGAAGTTTTGGCCTACTATACCACGCTGGCCAGATGGGTTGGAATAGGATTTGTTTCAAGTTTTCCTTCTCTTTGTAATGATGTTGTCTTGCATACTTTGTTCCTTTAGTCGCCTTTTACATGATGCTTACCTATAAGTAATTGTAATACTATGACATTTCATCTCTCTTGTAAAATATTTGTCCTGGGTGGGAGTCGATCCACGGCCTCTGAATTAGCAGATAGACTGACTAATGACTAGACCAACAAGTCAACAGGCTTTGATTACGTTGGTAAGTTATATGGCAACATTTGCCCAATTAGCTAGTAAATACATAAAAACGTCTTTTTTTTCAGGTTTGTTCATTTGATAGCCAGACGCCAATCGTATGTTGTACAGATTGCAACTTTATCAGGAATACAAGGTAGGAATACAAGCTATTTTATAATCAAATTGAGTTATTAAAAAGGCGGCAAAATGAAGTCGGCCATTTTGCGATGTCAATATTGAGTACATTAAACAGACCAAAAGCTACAGAAACTACGCATTTTTCTCGGCAGTTTGTTGCTTACTCAATTACTTTCGTTGCATTTCTCTGACCGAGTTAAACGAAGACTCATCCTCTTTCATTATTAAATCCTAGGGCCACACGAATAGAAGAAAAGAATTTGAGGCTACAGTAACTCGAAGAGGTCTGGATCACTTATTACTATGTCCGATTCATCGTGTAATCCATCAAGCCTTTAGGACAGATGAACTGATACATTAGAAAAGATGACATTTCAGTACGTTTCCTTATTGTTTCAGCTTAGCATGGGTACAAGACGGTGTTTATTTCTTCAAAACTGGATCTAAAGCTCAAGACAGTAAGGCTTATTTTTTGTTTTAAGAACCTGCCTAAGTGACTATACACTGCATGATGGAAAGCGTGAATAGAATCCAAATGTTGTGGCTATGATACACGTTGCGAATGCAGACAATACAGTATGGTGACCCACACTATTTAAACGGCTCGCTTGGGGACATAAAAGGTATAACAGTCATAGTGGCAGTCTAACGCCCAGATATTTACCGTCACAACTATCACCTTTGCAACAATGGGACTCCGGTCTCGCATTTACCACTGAAACAAAACTTCACAGATGCTGTCGATTTAGGTAAGTCTTCTGTGAGAGGGAATATTGCCCCGATTGAGCCAGAATGTCAGCAGCCCTATTCCTCCCGTGCAAGAAAGCATTGTATTAAATATACAAAGTCACTCTACGGAAAGCATGAACAGAATCCGAGATCCAGTTGAATCCCACATAACGTAGACAATGTAGCATGGTGACCCATACCATGGTGGCCTGCTGAGACGCTTTTTCCAGTTTCAATTAAAGGACCTGAGCTCATAGTGGTATAGGGCAAAACATCTTTTATTAGAAGAGGCCTATGTCTATTTGTGGACTATTAGCCGGAATTAGGAACAAAGCTGAAACGGTAAATTGATCAAAGCAAACTTTGAAGCGGGCCGTGTGTCGTGTCAAAATTTGAGCTATATCGGTATAGAACTTTTTGTATTTTTAAAGCGTACACAAACTAATTTAAGTTTTTAGACTTCACACATACGACATACATAAAATCATACCTCTTTTCCCAGTGGGGTAAGAGGTATAATGATGAGGCATATTAAACGCCCAAATGTCGTCAGTGTTTTGGTTCCACGTAATAAGTGGCGAGTCTGTTACCGCTAACCAAGATGTCTTGTATCGCGATTGATATCGATCAGTAGATGCACCTAATAGGTGCTGGTGGGGTTAACTTCGGGTAATAAGTTCTTGGCCCTTTACCCAAATTTATCTCTACTAATATTATAAATGCAAATGTAAGTTTGTTTGTTACGATTTCACGTAAAAACTACCTAACTGATCTTCATGAAATTTTGTACACATGTTCTTTGAGGTATAAGAGCTGACATAGGATACTTTTTATTAAAAAAAAGTTATTATTTGAAATGATCTGTTATGAAACTTAATGTGGCAGACCAAATTCCAAGTGTTCAAAGGCCAGTATGATATAAACGATTGTTTTATTTTCCAGAATGTATAGAACACCTTGCGAAATTGAGGTATCCTTGTTATATATCGACTCGATTCAAAAGAACTTTGCATCGGTCTAGAAGAGATTGTTATCAATATTTACCTGCGTTTGAAGCAACTACTGTAGGGGGAGAGAACGCAGAAAGAGGGGCATTCCCTCACATGGTAAGTAGAAATAGTTACTTAACATTCTACGAGGGGGCGTTTTTAAGTTCGCGGAATGGAGGGTATTGAGTAATAATAAAAACACAAAATTATTTTTCTTTTTCTATATATTCCCCTGCAACACGAATACATTTTTCAGATCTTTCAATTAGTTTTTTTATTCCCTCGTAAAAAAAAGTTTTATCTTTGTCTGAAAAATACGCCGAAACCGCCTCCTTAACCTCCTCATCAGTTGAAAATTTCTTACCACGTAATTCTTTTTTCATTTTTGGAAAGAGATAATAATCACTCGGAGCCAAATCTGGACTGTAGGGTGGGTGATTCAAAATATCGAAGCCCACCTTATGCAGGGCAGCCAGTGCGACTCGGCTCTTGTGAACGGGAGCATTGTCATGCAATAGCAGGACACCTTTCGTTAATTTTCCCCGTCTTTTTTCTTTGATGGCTTCTTTTAACTGTTCTAAGATTGAAGCGTAGTATTCCCCCGTTATAGAAATGCCTTTATCTTTATAATCTATCAATAATATTCCTTCTGAGTCCCAAAAAATCGTTGCCATGAGTTTCCCAGCCGACTGTGAAACCTTAAATTTCTTGGGTGGTGCTGTGCCCTTTTTGTGCCACTGCATGGAGTCTTGTTTGGACTCGGGTTCATAATGATGAACCCAAGTTTCATCCCCAGTAACAATTTGATTCAATACGCCATCCTTGTCTTCATTGCAGAGGTCCAAAAACGCACGTGAACATTCCACGCGCTGTTGTTTTTGCAATGGCGTGAGCATTCTCGGCACCCACCGTGCGCTAACCTTAGTCATGCCAAGATGATCGTGTAAAATTTTAAAAATTGTTGTATCCGATACTCCAACCATTTCTGCGAGTTGTTTCTTTTTTAGTCGAGCATCTTCCAATACAATTTTTTCTACTTTTGCAATAACTTCTGGCGTAGTCACCTCAACGGAGCGCCCCGGCCTCGGGTCGTCTTCAAGTGATTCCCTGCCTTGTTTAAATAAACTATGCCACTTGTAGACCATTGTTTTTCCTGGGCAAGAATCCCCGTAAACCGATGACATCTCATTGAGTATGGTTTGAACAGACTTTCCTTGCTTAGTAAGGAACTTTATCACCGCACGGAATTCAATTTTCTCCATTTTTTTCACTTCGTTCCCGATTATAATACTTGGTCAACGATAGTTTAATAACTAATGATCCAATCACAACAAATTTTACTATGCAGACTAATTATGAGTCACTGAATACGGTAGGCATCAAAAGAGCGCGTTTACCCGCCTTTTTCACTGTCATTCCGCGAACTTAAAAACTTACCCTCGTACCACATTCACACAACGCCATCTACAGGCCTTAAAATATATCTTATTCTCAGTTACAGTTTTCACACGTGTCATTTAAGAACTTACGACACGAAAATTTTCGGTGTGAATTTTTATGTATATAATATGTTGTACGGCAGCCATTCTCAACGGAGACGGCAGATTATAGTACACAAATGTGTGCGAACATATGTGTACTTTCTGTTCTCTCACTCTCATAGTCCGATGTGACGGTTATCCAACACGATCGGGCAGAGATCAGGCACAGGACGGACGAATTTAAGTACTCTCCGAAGCACGGGAATTAAGATCCCAAGTTTCATACTCCAGGTTGCTGTTAAACATTTCTTTAATCAGAAAAATTCAATAACAGTTTTTGGTCCGAACTGAGACCTTTTGATAGGTAGTCGCATACGCTAACCGGTAGCCCAACGAGGCCGTTATCCAACCAAGAATAAAAATATAGGTGATAAAAAATAAAGTCGCTTGTTCAAAGTCATTTCTGTCATAGGTGTAACCATCTGTCACAGAGGTCAAGCTACAAGACATAATTTTTATTATACATTGCACTGTATAGTGTCTATGTATAGAAGCATCCAGATCAAATAAAATATTTAATGTTTACGCATATAAATGTTTAACTTGAACTGCAATCGAAACTTAGTGTTATGGGTTCGATCCTCACATGGGACAAGACTTTGTATGATCCACAAACTGTTGTACTGAGTCTAGGTGTTCTCTGTATCCGTTCCATAAGTGTATACACTAGCGTGCTAGATGTGTTTAAAAAAATTCTTGAAAACTCTGTTCTGTGGTCTTCTGTTCAACAGATAGCAAAGTCGCAAGGGTTTAAAGGAATCAGACACGCGCAATTCAAGTTAATGATTTTCTGGGAGAACTGATTTGCCCACGGCAAGCGAATGTTTAAGTAATGTTGATGTGTTTTTCCAGGCCTTATTAGGTTATGGAGACAGCATTGAGACAGCCGAATGGGTGTGCGGAGGGTCTGTCATCAGCGACCATTTCATTTTGACAGCGGGCCATTGTATATCAATTTACAAGCTGTAAGTTTGGTTTTGCTAAATGTCCAGTAGGTCCAGAGAAATAAAAGTTGTCGTCGTGGCACGTATAGCAGGTTAAAATCACCCTTACTCATGGAGACGTGTTGCCACTCCTCAAAACGTCATGTTGCATTTACTATCACATAACGTCGCGATGCATGCCACGCCGATTCGTCTTCACAACAGTCGGCCTGAATGCACAGATTATCATTTCAGATTCTGTTCACAGGGGTCCAGTCAAATACATAGGTCTAGGTATCCTAAAGAGATCAGACCCTCTAAAAACCTGGCAGTTGTATAATGTGAGTAGGATTATACCACATCCACAGTACAAACCTCCAAGCAAATACAATGACATCGCTTTGTTGGAAACTGAGACGCAGTAAGTGGCGAATGTTAATATCTTTTTGTCACAGTAAATAGCATTTAGTAATATAATCCACTGCTAGATATAGGTTTCTCCTAAGAAGTGTTTCCTACTACACCAAAGACGAGTTGATGTAGGATTTTTGTCAATTTATCTTCTCTTTTCATTGCTGTTGTTCTTTGTGGTTTGCTGCCTTAGTCGATTTTTACACCCACGGGATGAATAAAATACCAATTCGGGTGTGGATTTTAAGAGACATCCAGAAACAAATTCCCGGGACCAGACGTCGTATTATCGGGCTTAGCAGAATTTATCTAGGTGTATAGCAGTAAAAAAAAGCATAAAAGGGACTCCAGCTAAAGCTGAAGAAGCTCATGATGTCTTTATTCTTAATTACAGAATAGCTTTCAACATGTATGTGTTACCAGCGTGTCTCAACACACGTTTGGACGATGACAGTACAGCATCGGCCACAGGTTGGGGTGCGCTAGGCTACCGTAAAGATTTGGCTGATAATCTTCAAGTGGTAAGTGTAACCTGCTTCGAGTCATCAGCTTTAATTGTCTACTAATTGTCATAGGCCCCTCCTTAGGAAGGAGGTTTTGGCTTACTATACCACACTGACCAGACGTACGGATGTAAGGTTTGTGGTTGCTGCCTTAGTTTGCTGTGTAGTCTGCTCTCTCAGTTGGTTCTTACGATACTAGAGGTAGTAACACTTAATCTGTCACTACATGTACACCATGATTTCAGATCGACCTGCAGCAGTTTTCAGAAGAAGAGTGCTCGAAAGAATACCCTGCAAACCGTAATTTGAAAAGAGGTTACGATCACAGAACACAGTCCTGCTATGGTGACAAATCCCATGTCATTAACACATGTCAGGTACTGTATTTTTTTGATTTAGTATTGTTCAGAATAATCCTTAGCAAACCAAATGGATATCCTCTAATGCGAATTGGACGATGGCTTGAGCACAAATGCCTTTTCGTCTTTTTTGTATGATATATGATTGCTGGCCTCAGATGGCTTTTAAACCTTAGCTGTGCTTTCCGTGAGCGCTGTGGGCTCTCAATCGGTCATTCATTAAGTAACATCGCTCAAGGGCAGCCCCTGAGGGGTGTGAACCTCGGCTTGGAGCATTACTACCAAACTAAGATGACCAAGACCTACATTGTAAAGTTACAACGTGGCGCGTATACCGACCCCAACGACGGGATCGAAATCTCAGATTCTTTTTGGTAGCTTTGTGACCTGTGTTCGCTTTACGTTGGGCGAGTTTAATACTGTCAGCTAACTGGTAGCGCGTACTTGAGATTGAACTGGAGATGTAGTTGATAGCTGCAACCACTAGAGGATTGGATAAGTTGGAACAGAGTTAAAGTAGCTAGAGGAGTACTGTTTTATGTACGACCTGTTTGTCGATGGTCGCTCGATGAGGTGGTCGCATGAAGCTTTGATATAGAGTTTGTAGCCTATGGATCCTATGTTACCTAAAGCGTGCGAAGATTACGTTATCATACGTCATGATCAGTTTACAACATGCCCTATATAATGTAACTTTGTTTTTTAGCTACAATTTAGAACGAGCGTTACTGTGGAGTCTAGCCAACACTAGGCTTGCTAAACATTTTCATATGTGAAGTTGCCTTTGCATCGACAGTGCAGCCGTATGTATAGGGATCAACACGTGTGCACCAACACGTGCTCACAAGATTTTATGTATTGATATAATAATATGAGAAATAATAACATGCTATATAAAGTAAACAAACTCTAAGTAATTAATTGGTGATTTATGAACCAGCTTTGCTACATGTGATAACATTTGACACAGATGAAACAGAGCCAGGGAGTCTGGCTTCGGTATAAATGTTGACCCTCGAACTCGAATTTAGGATGAAGTGGTTTTTTCGATGCTATTTACCGAGTGAGAGAGTCCACACCTAGGAGGGGCATGGCTTCTAGGGAGGAATCTCAAAAAGCGACAACGCGCAGTTGTGTCTATGGTCGGCACTAGTGACTCGCCATCAGGCAAAGAAATACATGAAATACCATAAAAGAACTTATTATCTGTTGGCTGCAGGTTATAATAACATATAACAGAGCTGCCTCGTTGGTCTAGCGATTGGCATATGCGACTGCCGATCCAGAGGTCTCGGGTTCGATTCCCAAGTCGGGTCAAAAAAGTGTTATTGAATTTTAGTGGTTACAGAAATACTTGATAACAGCTCAGTGGTTGGAAGTTGGGATTAAGACCCCTGTGCCTCAGAAAGCTCGTAAAGCAGTCGGTCCTGCTCCTGACTTCCTTGGTAGTGTCGGATAACCGTCCCTTCGGATTGTGAGAATGAGGGAACAGAGAGTGCACCTGTGTTTGCTCACATAATATCTCCTGCATAGTTGACTGGTCTCGGTTAAGACTCTTAGCGTCTTAACGAGTCCTTACGAGTCCGAGTACATTTGCAGCTTTCTGTTTATGTTAGCGTTTGTTTGTTTGGAACCCGGCTTCAGTAAACTTGTTATTTTTTTAAACTATATTTTATTTCTAAAACAGGGTGATAGCGGTGGTCCACTTCATACAAGATCGCAATACGGACTGTGTGTCTTCAGTTTAATCGGCGTTACTTCGTTTGGAGTTGCTTGCAGTGCTTTTGGCAGCCCTGGAGTGTACACCAGAGTGGCACACTACGTGTCTTGGATAGAAGACAACGTGTGGCCTTGACGATTAATATTTTAATATAAATATAACAAACAGCAAACAGATATATGTATGTTTAAACTGCGATAGATTAAATTTACATTAACAATAATTTTAATGGTTTCAAATCTTTTTTTAATAAAGTCCATGTAGTACTTAGTTAAAAAAATTATCATCGTCACTGAGATTAAATAGTATTTTTGTAGGTTATTTTAGTTACAGTTATGGTATTCAATTACGACACAAAGACTGAACGATTGGCCTAGTGGTTTAAGCGGTCGCCACGCCTGGACCCGCATGGGACAGCACTTTGTGTGATCATAAATTGTTGTTCTGAGTCTGGGTGTTCTTTGTGTCCGTTTCTTGTACGTTTGTAAAGTCCCCCGCTACACAGGATTTATTCCTATGGGGCGGTCTCTTCTCTTAAAAAAAAATAAATTTTCTTATTGCAAACGATACAACGGGTTTATTTTTAAATCTCATTTCTTTAAATTCTGTTTTCTATTGTTCTTTTTTTTTGAGACGATTTGCAAAATTTGAACGAAAAATATACAGTTGTTTAGAAACTGAACCTCTTTTTTGTTTTCGTAATTTCTAACATCATTAGTAAGCATTAACTTTAGACTGGTAACAATCAGCTGCATACATAGCGTGGTAACATCACGCGATGGCCGCTTTTACTTACGAACTTTACTTACGTACTTTTACTTACTACCTTGAATTGCACGGAATACGTTGATTATTACGTCGTCATTATTAAAAACACTCAGTCAGTCGGCCCTTAGACACCGCGATTCGGGAATTGCGCTCATGGGTGGGTTATCCCGCACACCATTACACCGAATTTTGAAATTACTTTTGAAATTACATCTATCTAAGATCCAGATAGTGCAGGAACTAAAACCTAATGACTTAAATTTGCGCAAGTCGTGTGGCGAAACAATGTTACAACGATTTAGTAATTTTGAGAACATTTTATTTTCTGACGAAGCCCATTTTCACGTCTATGGACATGTAAACAAACTGAATTACAGGTATTGGAGCAGCGAAAATCACGAAGCTAAACACGAGAGGCCACTTCCTTCTCCCAAGGTAACTGTATGGGCTGCAATTTCAGCAAAAGGAATCATTGGACCCTACTTTTTCGAAGATTATCGCGGCCATTCAGTTATTGTTAATTCTATTAAGGATGTGAAAATGTAACGGGCATTCTTGGGACCGATGCTACTGCAATTTGCTGGCTGTAATCATACCATATGGTTTCAAAAAGATAACCTAAACTACTTGTCACACATCCATTGAATTCCTGCCGGTGATCAAAGACATGTTTCCGGGAAAGCTGATTTCCAGATGAGACGACATTCCATGGTCACCCAGAAGTCCAGATCTATCCCTAGCAGACTTCTTTTTATGGTGTTATTTGAAGAATTCTGCCTACCTCAATAAATCAAATACATTACTTCAACTAAAAACAAAATCAGCGAAAAGATGTCGTTCCAAAATTTCGTTGCTCGCGTAGAAGAGTGCAAACGTCGAAACGGTGGTCATTTAGACGTTGTAATTTTAAAAAATAAATTACAACTAATTAGCTTTCTTGTAAATAAACATTTTCATGATATATTAAATGGTTTTATATGATTTGTTCAAATGTTAACTAATTCGTGGCTCGCCCTGTATTTGCAATCGTTAAGCGTTAACTGTTTGTGAGTGTTGAGGCATTTTTTGAGTAAATAATTCTATAGAAACTAAATAAGTGTCATGTTCGTCATTAGTTGCCATGAAAACCGAGAAACCGGTATTGGTATACAATGTACATTTAATATATATATCGATTCAGTATTACAACACAAGAGGGCCTGCGCAGACGCATTGTTTTTGAAAGGACTCAAAACATGTATATTTTTAGTTTTAGTTTTTATGTGTTTTTATGTATATTAAGTGCAAAATGTCAGTTGGAAGAAGGTAAGTCATTTTTTTTAATAGAAGAAGGCAATAGGCTGAATGAAAAAATATATTTTTATATTTTTTTTAACTGAGCTAAATAATAGAGAAATGATGCCACATGGTGTGCCACTCTGGGCCTGAGATGAAAGGAATCCGTGAACAGTTATTACGATTTCCAGACACCTCCTAGCGCCTGCCCGCTAGCGGGAGCACCACCTTTATGAGAATGCTCTATTAAAACCACGTACGTATTATATTAAATAAATAAAATACGATGTCAATTTGTAACATTGTGATCTAAACCACAAATATCAACATATAAAATTACGTTTCGATATGACAATTCAAATTTGCTTTAAGGATTGACCTCGAGGATCGTTTGAATACTAATTAGCAAGTACAGCTAATTGGCTAACAGAACATACTGAAACGCGTTAAAAATCATATAATTTAGATTTCAAATTTGAATATCTTGACTTATCACACCTGTGTGGTATTTTATTCTTACCTGATTATCCTCATCGTCGTATGTAAAGTGTTGGTGCTATTTGAATGTATATAAGTGTTTGGAAGAGTACACGAAGGTAGAGCCGGTGTCAACTACCCGGGACCCTGACTTTATCGTACAGTGTATCGTACATGACTACATGGAGTCATTAGTTTTGTAACTATTCGTCACCCTCTCAGCCATGCCCGAGTCAGCTCGCTCTAAACCCCACCAGAATTAAGATGGTAGGAGTTGGTGAAAAACAACGCAAGAATTGCTTACCAGCGGTTTCCTTTGACGCTGTGGTATCATTTTATCCGTCCTCGTTTGTGTCGGTCATCGTAGTGATTCTTTAAATTCATATAACTTTATTTGTGAAGCAATTGAAGTTAAAACACTAAATGTTAAGTTTGACTGCACGGTTGGCCTAGTGGTTTAAGCGGTCACCATGCTGCTCACTACTGCACTGAGTGTTGTGGGTTCAAATCCCACGTGGAAAAACACTTTGTGTGATCCATAAATTGCTGTTCTGTGTCTGGGTGTTCTCTGTGTCCGTTTCTTGTATGTTTGTAAAGTCCCCCGCGATACAGGGTTTATTCCTAGTGCGAGCATTGTCTTTTCAAAAAGAAAAGAAAGAAAGTTTACCATAAATTAGTTAAGCTTCTTCTGAGATTAGCGTACACAAACAAACAAAAATTCTAAGACTTATTAGTTTGCATTCTGTTATTTTGAAAAAATTCAGACAGAAATGTTTTTTTTTACATTCGTACATTAAGTGCTGAAGCATCTTAAATCAACAATCCTATTTAAAGTCACTATACTTAGAAACTCTTGTCATTAACAAAATACAACACTGTTATAATCTGTTAATATCGTTAAGAGTTAATAAACAATATTAATGATCTCACACATTTCACACGCGGACGTCTGATCCCAAACTACACAAAAGATTCTTACATACATATATTTCTGAACACATACATCTCATAGACAAATAACATCCAGGCACAAAACAAAGCATGATCGATTCGTGGTGACTTCCACTGACAGCGCAAAACAAAAATACATGCTACAGCGCCATATAGCGGTGACACATTGAACTATGGAGTAATAAACTACGGAGCAAATACTTATCCTGAATCGCGATATAGAAATTCTCAAATGCCATTAGCATATACACAACATCCCAACATCAACTGTTGGGTCGCGATCCGCCAGACATCGCCGCGCCTGGTCGGCGGTTCCTCCCTTTGTGTTGGAGGGACATGACATTTGTTCCTCCACAATATTAGTAATATTATTAATACATAAATATTGTAGACAAATTACAAACATACACAAAAAAATATGGTATTCCTCACACAAATAATAGCACTAGGTGGGTTTCTGACCTATGTCTGTTTAACATTCAGGGTCACTAATAACAAGTGGGTATTTATTAAAAACATATTATTATGACGCTTAAAGTATCGCTGTAGAAATGAAACAAAAAACTTAGATGTCTGTGGTTGGTAATTCATACATGGAAAGGGGAAACCCCGCAATGACTTGTGTCTTTGACCTCGCGTAGTGTTTGTAAAGTTTTGAGGGTCCAAGGTTGTAATACTGTATTGCGAACGGAAGTATATTTATCAGTAAACTGATTAGCTCAGTACAAGCTGTCTAGTTTGGGATCAGACACTTATGTTTGCATGCTATTTTTAAAGACTATGGTCTCGTTAAGAGTATGTCTTGTAGCGCGGGCTTTACAAACATTCGTAAAACGGGTATAAAAACACTTAAACTCGGAACAACAATTATGGATCACACCTACTGGTGTCCCGTGTGGCATTTTTATTTGAACCCACAATACAGAGAGTGGTGTGACGACCGCTTCAACCACTATCCGTGGATCTCTCTACGGGACTCCACTTTAAATTCCACGCGGGACACCAGTTTGTGCTTGTACATGTATGTACTTTTTTCATAAAAGCCTACCAAAGTGACTCTACTCTGCCTGATGGAAAGCATGAATAGAATCCAAGAGAGGTAGTTACCACACTCATTCCGAATGTAGACAATGTAGCATGGCAATCTAGCCTTTGGTGGCATAGTAATCGTTTGTACCAGACGTAGAGACCGCTAAAAACAATCCACTATTCCCGAAGTGTCCATGTGGTGACGCATTAAGAATACATAATGTTACCACCTCTATTCATCCCGTGGGTATGGTAAGAGGCGACTAAGGGAAGAAACTATTCAGGAAAATATCATTACAAACAGAAGGAAAACTTGAAACAAACCCTATTCCAACCCGTCTGGTCAGCGTAATATGTTGTAGGCCAACACCTCCTTGCTAAGGGAGGCCTGTGTCCAGCAGTGGACTGTAAAACGCTGTTGATGATGATGATCCCTGAAGTGGTGTGATCGTGTGTAAAATGTGTGTAATTAATTGTTATTACACATTTATTCACATTGATTTCACGTTTGCAATACAGCGTTAGTAAGATCTATGTTTCTATTTCCAGGTGCCGCGTGTTTTTCAAAAGTAGATTACATGACAGGTACATGTGTCAACTTGCGACGTTGCCGGTCTGCCCTCAATGATATTAGAATTAAAAAATATCCGCAGGTATGTTTCCTGTCGACTTCTTTTTAATAACATAAGAATTCATAGTCCTTTTTTTGGGAGAGAGTCATATTTTAGCATATTTCGGTTGTCTCATTCTACTTACGATTCTGATATTTACATTTTTTTTACTTTGGGACTACCAAAGTGACTCAGCCTGATGGAAAGCATGAATAGAATCCAAGAGTGTGGCAAGTATGGCGATCCACACTACGGCGGCCTAGAATTATACCCTAAAAAGATTTTTTAGTACAGAAGGCACCTGCAGCTCAAGAATGTTACAATCAGAAAGTGAAACTAAATGAGTAGGATGGGCAAGTAGTTAAATATTTTCAATCCAAGTCATTTGTGTAGCTGCTTGATTAATTCGCTGAATATCAGTTAGTTGAATGGTACCGTATAACAAAAATTTTAAAAATTAATTAAATGTCTAATTAAACTAGTTGACTACGACATACACACATAAATCAATACCTATTAGGGGAAATCACTTGTTTAACTTATAATTTTATTTTTCAGCTTTGTTCGTTTAGTGGACGAGATCCCATAATATGCTGTACCGATTGTGAACTAATCAATGATGCGAGGTAAGGATTACGTATACATCATTGACGAATAATACCTGTACTAAAGTGTACACACATGGCTGTCTGGTCTTCAATGAGATAGAGCCTTTTAAATGGTTACCAGACTGCTGATAAAGTACATACGTGAACTACAATAGAGCCACGCTGATTGCAGCACGTCTAAGCAGGCCGACTGGGGCAGTACTACCCTCTCACAGCAGATCAAGATTAAGCAACCGCATACATGGGTGTCGTATTTCGCTGGTGAGTACGAGACCGGAGGCCCATTGATGCAGGGGTGATAGTTTTGATGGTTAGTGTGGAAGCCTTACACTGCCATGCTGATTGTCATGGCCTTTACTCCCCTAGGTGGGTGTGTTTTAGCATCTCACTCTACCAAGGTTCACATACTGCATTCACAATGAGAATGGTGACCACAACTCTTGAATTTTATTCATGTTTTCCGTCCCGAGTCCCTTTGGCAGGTTTTTTTTTTAAAAAAAACAGACACAAGAAATGGTCGTGCTCATCACGCAATTTTTAGTTGGATTTGGTCCCATGACTTCTGGTTTAGCAGTCATGATCGGTAGATCAACAGGTTGATGTAATATCACACATCTAATCTTCTAACCTTTAATTTCAGCAATTATCGGGAGGGCGACCACGGAGCCTATCATTTGAAAAGTGGACGTAAGGCTGAAGACAGTAAGTTTTATACAAATGTCTATAACACGATCCACGCACAACGCCATCTATCGTCCTTAAAATATAACATGATCTCTGTGACAGTTGTCACAAGTGTCATTTCGGCACTTACGAGTCACGTTGTGGGTGTGAACTTTTAAATTTGTAATATAATGCACTTTATTTATAACTAAAATGGTACGTAAATAATAAAACTGTAAGTGACATGAAATGAAATCACTTGTTAAAAGCTACTTCATCGATTTTGTAGCCATCTGTCGCAGAGATAAAGCTATGCTTGAAGGACTGTAGTGTTGCATGCGGGCAGCACAGGACTAGTTATTGTGGCGAGTCTCAGAGAAGAACCATATCCAGCAGTCTTTTGGCTGTGATGTTAATGACGACGATGAAATGATTCTTTGCTCGCTTTTTCAGAGTGTCTTGAATACACAATGAACTTCGAATATCCATGTTTATTCAAAGTACGACTCAGGAAACGTGAATCCATGGGCATTGAGTCTCTTCCAGAGGTTTTTGCTATACCTCCTCCTGTGGTGGGTGGAATTGACGCCTCCAGAAGACAATTTCCCCACATGGTAATATCTTTGGCAAGGCTTGGGTAGTTTATTAGATCTTGCTTGAGAATTTTATGCTTTGCTTTGCTAGAAATGCTGTATAATCTAATCATTTATCAATTGCTATCGCCTTTATCGTCATACAGAATAGTTCCATCTTCAAATACGTAGGCATCGATGTCTTGTTCGGTGGTAGTTAGGTTTGAAGGTTTGGGTGAATGGTTGTGGGTTTAAACCCCATGCAAATTATAAATAAACCTTTTTTTCCCTCAAGTGTCCTTAATTTGTTACTAAGTTGAGATACTTTACTTGGTTTTGTGTTCCAAGTATAAAAACAAAATCAATTTAACTAATCAGAAGCCTGAAGTAAGTAGGGAATTATTTAGGTCACCTACCATCGTCCTAGGTGTTACCTGAATATCAATTATTCCACGGAACGAGTGGCACCGGGCCTCCACAACACTATGCCAATATGATACGGGTATTTTCTAATGCTTTTTAATATTTATTATTTCCATAAATTAATTAGCTTTTTTGTAAGTAAATAAATTTTATAACATACCAAATGTTTTAAATATGATTTTCCGAAATATTAACTAATTCGTGGCCTACTTATAAATATATTTTTCTGCCTAACCCTTTTAAAGACTAGGTTAGGGACGGCTATAGGTGTCCGGATGGCTTAATAACAGTAATTTCCGGATCCATCCTATTCCAAGCGTAGAGTGGCATACCATCATCATCATCATCATCTCAGCCAAAATACGTCTACTGCTGGATATAGACCACCCTCAAGGTTTTCCACAATAGCCGGTCCCATGCCGCCGGCATCCAGAAGCTTCTCGCGACCTTCACCAGGTGGAGAGTGACACACTGGTGGGGTGACGGCCTGTGGGAGGTATTCCCACGTTAAAAAAAGGCTTTTTGGGTTTCCAACTAAGCACAACGTTTATCATAGAGGTTCGTATGACCGGGACTGACGGCTTAACGTACCGTGCCACGAAGAGGTCTCATTGTGTTAAAAGTGGTCATCAATTCCTAGACTGATCTCGCTTGAATTCCTTAACTTTGTACTATATTAAACTATACGATTACCACTTAGCCATGTGCCCCCACGGTAAGATCACCTAACTAATCATCATTGTCATCAACTCTCTTTAAAAGTTCACTGCTGGACTGATTAGACAGAAGAATTTGGCCCACTGTACCATGCTGTTCAGACGGATTAATATAGTGGTTGTTTCAAGTTTTCCTTTTTTAAACAGGCCTGTGACACTCTGTATTATTAATCCGTGAAACAATTCTGAGTGAAATCCCATACCGCGATAACAATTTTCAGAATGTCTGGAATATGTCAAGAGTTTAGACTACCCCTGCCTTAAGCTGGTGGGGTTGAACCGGCAGTTGGAGTTCAAGTTAAATAAAAAACGCTTTGTATATAATCAAATTTCTGGTCCCAGCGTAGTGGGGGGTAAAGATGCCAGAAGAGGAAAATTTCCTCAAATGGTAAGAGGTTTTTCTAACTACTAAAAATTGAACTCTTGAAGAAAAATCTAAAAAACAATCTCGTTGCTAATTCTGTTAGGAAACACTCTCCACTAGCTTTTATGACAAATATCATGAAAACTATTCTCGTAGTAAAGTTTTATATCGCCTTGAGGGACGCCAGAGCCATCATCACTCCAACTCGAGTAGAGATCATCAATGTGAACGGACTGTTGGTCTCCCTGAAGGTAAGATGAAAACCATTCCAGCGCTTCAAGCGAGATCTTTTGATGGGAGATGAAATAATTCTTTGTGCTAGCCGTTTGTGGCATATTACCTATATGACAAAATTAGTACATTTGTGTATTATTTTTGGTATTAGTTTGAATGTTTGAAAAGTTGACCTTTCGGTAGTAATTATTATGTTTTTACTGTTATGGCAGCCAAAAATAAAGTGGTGTGATATCCAAGATTGGTCACTAAGTTGGTTTATCTAATTTAGTTGAATAGAATTGGTGTGATTTATTAACATTCCGAGCTCATTGTTTTCCTAAGCCATTAAACATAATGTACGTGGTGCTAAATAATCCAGTTTTGGTCATCTCATCATCATATGACAAAACGATAACTTTTGATTAAGCACTGTCATATATTTGCTTAACTTGCTTTGATTTTACTTTAATATTATTTGGTATTAAACTAAAATGATAGCATTTTATATTGTAAATCCTAGTTGAGTAAACATACATACATTTGATACTAAAATATTCCCAAAGATGTAGAGGAGTATTTAGGAGTATCCCCACCAAACGGCTCACATCGAAACGGCTTTTGCAATGTTTAAACGATATTGAATGGTGTACACATTACCTAAAGTCTATATTACCAAGTTCAGCTATAATCACATGTCGTAGAAGGCGCCCGCAGTCAAGCAGTTGTGCTCGGCGTGGTAATCTAGACTTCAAATACTAGCTACACGATATAATATCGTTTACAGATTGTAGAATCAGCGCCAATATGTACCTTTTATTTTGGTGGTTATAAACTTAGCTCCAGTTACGTAAGGGTATTGCCGTGAATCGGACATTTAGTTTTCTAAATAAACGTACCTACCCTTATATTGCTAAATACATGTATATTGCAGATAAACTATACCTAGACAAAGAAATAATATTACTCTTAACTTTATCTTACTAAGATACAATTGTTTTTTCAGGCCTTATTAGGTTACGGAGATAGTTTAGATACAGCGCAGTGGCTGTGTGGTGGTTCCGTCATCAGCGATAGATTTATTCTGACCGCTGCACATTGTCTATTCAGCACCTCAGCGTAAGGGTATACTACAACTACTTATAAATATAATATCATTTTCTTGAAAACAGATCACGTGTTTCCCTCAACTATGATCCGTGGTCTTTAAAGCAGAGCGTGAAAAAGCGTCTCACCAAGCCGCCATACTGTGAGTCACCATAGTATATTGTTTGCATTAGCGGTGAGCATGGTGACCAAAAAAATATGTACAAATTACCACTGACCAAAGTTATAACAAGCTTTGCCAACGCTTTAATCCATTTAAAGACCTCAGATTCAATATTTATAATCAGATGCACAATGCTTGCGATAAGAAACTGTGTTCTGTATAAGGTAAAGAAAACAATTAACGCATGAAAACGACGATCTCTCGATTTTACTGAAAGCATCCTGATTAGTTTATCATAAATGTTCAAGTCATTGGTGATTTAACAGCTAGCTAGCCCCACGCTAGCAACTCTAAGATGCAGGGGGGTTTCTTCCCTTTATTTACCTCCTTCTACAGAATTATGATGCAGGACGAGGGTTTGAACCCCTGGTAATCTCACTCAGTGAAATGTAACGGTTTTCTGTGAGGGTATCACCATAAGCACAGAGGGACTTTGACAAGGCGATTATGCTTAGCGGGCAACGGGCAAGCGGCTGATGTTAGAAAGTTGTATATTTGCTAATCCGTGTCATTGTTTCATTACTTCGTAGTGCGCAATATCTTCGCTAGTTGGCACCATAGTATATCTAAGTCACCACAGAAGCATGACTCTCACATGATTTATTCAGTTCAACCTGTTGATGTTGTTTTTTTTACAGTGGTACAGTAAAATACGTGGCTCTGGGTATCCTGAAGCGTACAGACCCTCCTGAAACATGGCAGAGGTATAATGTGAGTAAGGCCATCCGACATCCAGAGTACAAACCACCGAGCAAGTACAACGACATCGCGTTATTGGAAGTTGATAAAACGTAACTATAAATTAAATATGACTATACACATCTCATACTCGGTCGTATGATCCCAAACTAGATAGTACCTATGCTATGGTAACAACCAGACTGTTGATAACCGTACTTATACGTCTGAACACTCATCCCATCACCGTCATCTTAGTCAAAAGATGTCAACTGCTCGTCAATATATACATGTTTTAGATAAATTACATCTAGACACAAAAACAATAAATGTGCTCGTCTCATAATTATTTGTTCTGGTTGCAAATCGAACGCATCATCAACATGTTTTAGAGTTCGCTTCAAGACGTAGGTCTCGTTTAGAAAGTTTGTACTCTGTGGAAACCCTTCTTGCCTCTTGGGTTGATGTGCGGTTGTATCAAGTTTTCCTTTTCCTTGCAGTGTTGTTATCTTGCATACTTTATTCTCTTATACTTTATACTGATAGCACTCCTTATTCCTAATCTGTCATCACATAGAACTGTACCTACGTGCATAATTTTATTACTTTTCAGGATCATATTCAATAACGATGTTTTACCAGCGTGTCTGAATACGGGCGGTGGTGACGAGAAATTTGCCATTGCTACAGGATGGGGGACCCTGGGACATCGACAGTCTCTCGCTGATACCTTACAAGAGGTATGTGTAAAATATTAATTTTAGATAGTAAAGACTTTTTTAATGTGATCAAAAATTCCCTCCGATATCAAACACCGGTGGTTATGACAGAATAAAATCTACTAAGAATCGTACGAGGTGTGCCTTGGTATGAAAATTCCTAGTACCTATATTCGACCCCTTTTATCATCTATTGTTTCGTAATTTTCAGATACAATTAGAAGAGTTTTCCATTGAGGAGTGTTCAGAAGCATACCCACCTCACAGACATTTGCTTCACGGATACAATCATGCTTCTCAATCCTGCTACGGCAACAAGAACAACCAAATCATTGACACTTGTGAGGTAACAGATATTTTCCTACTATAGTAGAATTAGGGTTTTTAATGGCAACACTGACAGATGCGTTCCGTTATTACTTCATCATTATTGACAGCTCTTAATAGTTCACTGCTGAAAATATGGTTTTGACCTACTATATCACGCTGGCCAGATTGGATGCTATGGAGTTTGTTTCAAGTTTTCTTTCTCTTTATAGTGCTGTTGTCTTGTTCAGTTTGTTCCCCTAGTCGGGTCTGACGACGACCATGGAATGAATGATAGTGGTGACATTTCGTATTATCACTTCGTCACTCCATGGGATTTAATTTTTCGTATACCTTCTCGTATACCAATTGGAAAGTTTTCAGTCCTCTAATTTTTTTTACAGGGTGACAGCGGCGGTCCCCTACAGATTACTTCCAAATATGGGTTTTGTATTTATAATATAATAGGAGTAACTTCCTACGGCAGACCATGCGGATTCGTCGGTAATACAGGAATGTACACCAAAGTGGAATACTTTGTGTCCTGGATAGAGAGTATTGTATGGCCCTGATTAATTTAATAAAATTAGAAAATCATAGACTACTTTTTTTCAAGAATATCTTGCACACTAGAAATATTCCTGTGTTCTGTATCGTGTGGGATTTGAACCCACAACACTCAGCGCAGTATCACTTCAGACATTTATGTATTTCATTAAGAGAACAGAGAAATAGTGCTAACGATCTAATTCATTTTATTAATATTAGAGAGAGTAAAGTTTATATGGATGTTTGTTACTCTTTCACACAAAAATGACTTAACAGATCTGGATGAAATTTGGCACAGAGATAGATTATAGTCGAGCACAAGGGCTGCTTTATTTTTACATTTTTTTAACATTTTTAAATAAATACACTAAAATAAGTTTCAGTGCTCGCTTAGAAGAATGCAAACGTAGAAACAGTGGTCATTTAGACGAAGATTTTTTTAAAAAAATAAATTCTAACTAATTAACTTTCTTGTAAATAAACAAATTTTGTAATAAATTAAATGTTTTTTTTATACGATTATTTCAAATATTAACAAATTTGTGGCCCATTCTGTATAATATAACTGCGCCACTGAGGCAGTCGAAATTCAAAGCAACTTTACTCTTGGAAGGTAGATCACACCCATTGGTTACTTACGTAAATGTACGTAGGAAATAAAAAAATTGAGTAATAATACAAAAAATAATTTATTTATGTTTATTTGACAAAGAGAGGACTGACACACGCAGTACAGCAACAGCCTTTGACAATCCATTGCTGAACATAGATCTCTCCTTACAAAGTAGGTTTTAACCTACTATATCAGAACCTTTTCTTTCATGACTCGATTTGAAAAATCTTTATTTATTAGATAAATAAATAAGACATATGTGTCAGTAACGCATACTGTATGTTTCGTCCTATTCAAATTTGAAGATAAAATACTTTCCCCAAAGTAATAGAAATTATCTATTTATTTATTCCCTAAGAACACAATTCTCCATGACTAATAAGTTTGCTAAAAATTTGTGTAAGGTTTTTTTTGTTTTTATATACATAACATCTTCTACACTTCTGCAATTATCATTTTTGTGCATACATATTTACATTTAGCAGATAACTTCTAATATCTTCAAGATCAAGGTCAAATATGGTGAATTAAATTTCCCGATCTCTTTCGACAAACGGAAATACATAAGTTATAAGATATATTGAAAGAAGCTGAGATCAGACCTCTTGAATCAACTCCATACGTCATTTTCAATCCACGATAGGTTATCTTTTATGCGCACGTACATGCCAAGACCCCCCTTCGGTCCACATGAGCTTACTTGCAACAGCACCCCGACTACTGTATACACACACTGTTCATGATTTTGGGATACTAGAGGACTTCCAGAGCCGACCTGAAAATTATAAATACATAAATTAATAATATCGTTTGGGTAATATTCTATTTTTTTTTTATTTTTGCAAGGTTCAATGGACAAACGCGTGACAAGATCACCTGATGGTGAGTGGTCTCCGCTGTCGAGTGACATCACCGCAAGAGATGCCACAGTGTTGTTACCTATTGTGAACTCTCCCTCCCCTGAACTACAAAGGAGGTTGTAGAGGAGTAGTGGGACCTCCGGTAACTTCAATCACTCGTTGAAATCTACGAAAGAATTATTTAACACGGTCGTCTACAAGGCCGTGGTATTACAACGATCAAGTCTGCTCCTATGTTCCGAAGTGTGCCACGTCTTCCAAAGTAAACACTGTAATCTAAGCTCTAGGAAATAACATAAGAGTTCTTACCTGACAGGCACTCCGAGTACCATTTGCTTGGACATAACACATCAGATTAAGTTTCTTAGTGGAATCATTCACACTTTGAGGGCCTGGTGTAAACTCATTTTCACATTCTTCGTTTGTTAGTCTGGTCGTAAAAGTCTAAAAGTATGAGGAATGTCATTAATATTATTGCAACAGAAATGACCTGTGCGAAAGAATACAACATTCGCATGGGATTGTATCCGAACCCAACTAACTACAAAAATATAAATGTATCATAATTCTGCCCATAAATAAGAGAAAATACCCGAATGAATAGGTTACGGTGACCAAATTTCTCAAATACTTCAGTTAGTACCGTCAAGAAGTAAAGAAACTGTATAGGACACGCCCTGGTATATGTACATTGATACTTAAGGAGGATATCAAAAAGATAGGATTATGGTATTAATTTAAAATATACGGAGTGGTACTATTCCTGTGCATCGCGAAGGTATCGTAAGAGGCGTCTGAGGCCGTAAACGACTCAGGTAAACAGCTCTGAAAAGAGAAGAAAAACTTGAAACAAAGCCTATACATATGTCCAGTAGTGGACTACTGAAGGTTGTTGATGATGAGGTTGCTATTCACACACTAGTAGAACACAAATTGTACCATGAGTTTCAAACACCCAGGTCAGTTTACGTAGTCCATATTCACATTTAAACTGCCTCGGTGGCTCAGCGGCGGTGAAACTGACTGCTGTGCTTGAGGTTTCAGATTCGATTCCCAAGTTGGACTAAATGTTTGGTACATCAGCAAATTTTTGTTTCAAAGTTTGAGTGTTTTCTATGCATAATATAAATTTATATATATTAAAACGGTATATGTATAAGTATTCTGTCAGTTGGTCTAGTTATCATAGCACAAGCTCTGCTTAGTTTGAAACTAGATGATGTTATGTGTTAAATATCCGAAATATTTATTTATTTATTTATTATTTAAACCGAGGACGGAACTTGAAAATTGCAGCAGCACCTTCTACTGTCGGATCAGATACATCACCAGTCTTTTATTCATATCAATGATACTCACTGAATACAGGATATCAGCCTGGCCTTCATATGGACTATAAGCATCCCACCCTGTGACATAAGCCTCTTTGTCTACTTCACCATCTACGTGAAGACATGCTGGCATGATTGTAGAGCTAAATATGATTCTGAAACAGAAAATTCGTTTTTAATCACCAGTTTTTGGTATAGGTTATGTGGCGACATCCACATTACAATACAAACAAAAATATACAACTGCGCCATCTAGCGAAGATACATTGAACTACGAAGTATGAACGAAACGTATGAATGTAATGAAATACGAAGCAACTACTAATTCTGTATCGCGAAATACAGATTCGCGTGACAATTAGCATATGTACAACATCCCAACATCAATCGTTGGGCCTTGGCCCGCCGGGCATGATCGCCTGGTCGGAGGACCCTCCCTTTGTGTCGGAGAAACATGCCACCCGTTTTCTCTACAGGTTGCGAATGAGCACACGTGTCTCCTGATGGTAATGGTAAGTAATTACCAACGTCTAGTGCCACTTGTAAGTAAGAAACACAAGTGCATTGTCACCTTTTAAATGCCCTTATAATTCGAGAGGTGGTCTATTTGAGCTTACGAGACTCAACTAAGTGAAAATCAAGCCATTCCGTTTATGTCTGAGAAATTCTCATCTTTTTTACATCTATCCAAGAATCTCTTCACGATAAGAGTCTTATGTCGATAAAGGAACATTTTGTTTCTATATAATGTAAGGAACTTACTCCCGTTCAGTTCTCAGAAAACCTAAGCCGTTATTGTTCCATCCTCCTTTTATGTCATACCGCTGCCAGTCCTCGATTGGATCTGAACGCTTCAATATACCTAGAGCGGCGTACCTGTACAAACAAGTGATTAGACTTAAAAGCACTATCTAAATAAATAAATATTTGGGACATTTGACACACAACGCCACATAGTTTCAAACTAAGCAGAGCGTGTGCTATGATAACTAGACTGAAAGATAGAATACTTATATACCTTTTTTTTTGTAAATATATACATAGAAAACACCCAAACTCCGACACAAATGCAGATGATACTAACATTTGGTCCGACCCGGGAATCAAACCCGAGAACTCAAGCAAAGCTATCGCTTTCGCTACCACTACGCTATCGAGGCAGTTAAAATATAAATCCAAATAAAGATGTAAGTACTGTTTTGTGGCCTTTTTGGACATATTTTGACCAATCCAAAAACTGCATCAAAATTTTCATCGGGATATATTTATATTATACATGTGTAATGTATGTATGTGTGTAATAGTTTTATGGAGGGTAGTTTTATTTTTCTTAAATGGCAACTCTACTCGACCCCGTCACTCTTTTGTGACAACTTCCGGGGAAAGGATTGAGAGTGGTGGGGTAAAAACAGCGTTTTGATTATTGAGTCAGGAGCTGAGTTAGTCGTTCGATAACTATCAAGGCGGTAAGTTGTCTAGTGGAAACTATGCTAGTTGACCGATGAAAGTGTTAAAAGTGGAATAAAAGTAAGAACTAAGCTGTGAATTGGAGTCCTTCTGATATGTGAATGTATGAATATGTATTCATGATTACATATATGTGTATATGTGTGTGTGTGATGTGTAATTATGCGATGTAATATTAGTTCTTACAGATAAATTGTGAATGCGCACCACGAACTACAAGTTAATACACAATTTATCTAAAGGTTGTTTGGAACAGATCCTAGACTACGATAAGGCAGCTCATTGTATCATTGTATTTTTTGTTTAGTTAAGATGTGCAATAAAGGGTACCCATCTATCTGTCCCACGTCGAGATGGAACCGACCGACAGTAGGCAGTAGCGAGGTGGTCATTTAAACGACAATGACATTCGTGAAGTCAGATTGCACACCCGGTGCAAGGAAATACTGCATCCCGCCTTTCACAAAAGGAAATACATAGAAAAATATACATTTTTAACTTGTTTAATAAAGACCTAGTATGATTTTATACTTTATATTGTAGTAGCTGTACCCGCGACTTCGTCCACGTGCAATTTAAAAATGAAGTCGTTGAGACACAACCGACAGCAATGGCCCAAACGTGCGTTCTAAACTCACGCGATAGGCAGCTTTTGTGATATAGTGGTGGGAGGCGCTCGACGTGACGGTGGCATGCGCGTGAGCTGCGCGCGGTACTGGACAGTACTTGGACATTGCAACATTACTTTATTTTTCTAAAATAAAAGTAGCCTAAGTTACTTCTTATTACATCAGCTACCTACCAATAAAGGTCCCGTCGAAATCTGTGCAGTGATACTCAATACTCAATACTTTATTGCTTTACCATAATGTCTCACAGGTAGTCAACATCAAATAGTACAGTATCAATTATGGACCCTGTCGGGCACAGCATATATTTATTTTGTGTCGGTGGGAGAGAGGAAGATGCCTACGTTTACATTTATATACCTATTTAATTACTCATTTTTATATTTATTTTTACAGGATTTTTATACTTACTGTCAACAATTTCAGAGATTAGCCAGAATAAACAGACAGACAGACAGACAGACAAAAAATATTTTAGGGTTTGTATCGTATGTATATTCACATATATGTAGTAATAAGCGATTATTTCAAACAAACAGACACTCCAATTTTATTTATATGTATGGATGTAAGTAATTTTGGCGACGCCCCTGGTAAGTAGATATCAATTTTCTTACTTCGTAGGGTCGTTGTTGCAGGAGACTGAAGTAAGAATCACCCTATCACTGATCACAGTCCCAGTACACTTGAATAACAGTAGCTTTGTGAACCGATCAATACTGGCCAGTAGTGCCTGCAAAGATTTGAAACATAATTTTATATGACATCTAGAACGTATTAGTCAACGATAACGTCCAGTCAATGTTCAACAATATTTATTTCATACGCTCATATGCCCGTACGTGCTTCTCGAAACCGAACAGTTTTTAGACGTAGGTTTATAAGGAGCACACTACAGCATTTATATTCTTAGATTAAAGGCCAAACTGTTGACTAACATAATGTTTACATTTCTATATATTAGTTTGGGTTCGATTTCTGGGTCCGATCAAAAAATGTTATAGAATTTTTTTGATTACAGAAATATTTAATAACAACCTGGAGTTTGGAAGTTGAGGTCTTAATTCCCTTCCTCGGTGGGCACGTAAAGCCGTCGGTTCTGTACGGTCATGTCCAATAACCGTCGCATCGCATTGTGAGAGTAGGGGAGTAGAGAGCGTAACTGTGTTTGCACATATGCTTGTGCTCTACAATGCCTTCCGCGTTGTGGCCTGATCTCTTAAGAGAATGACCGCCATCATATTATACTATATATGTAATGTAATGTCACCACTATTGTTCATCTCGTGGGTGTCATAAGAGGCGACTAAATGAAACCAACTATTCAAGAAAATATCACTACAAAGAGAAGGAAAACTTGAAACAAACCCTATTGCAACCGGTCTGGCCAGCGTGGTATAGTAGGCCAAAACCTCCTTGCTAAGGAGAGGCCTATGTCCAGCAGTGGATTGTTAAAGGCTGTTGATGATACTAGCTTTGTGTGCATCTCCATTCGTGTTCATGTCGGTTATCGCGGTAGAAAATAACCTAGTTACAGCATTTATAATGTTATTAGTTATTAGGATACAGGTAAAGGTTTTAGTTAAATTATATCCAGAAAAACAGAACAAATGATCTAGCTTATCACGCAATTATAAAGTAAAAATACTTGAATTATGTGTATAACAGAAGAACCCGACCAAGACGTTATTATCACCAACAACATGCCAATTACAATTTCATATTAAACAAAAGGGGCAAATTTATTATCGATGTGGTGTGAACGGGTGTTATGTCCCTTCGAGACAAAAGGAGGATCCTCCGATCAGGTGAGATGGTTATGCCTGGCGGGCCACAGTCCAACGGCTGATATTGGGATGTTGTATATATTCTAATTGCTACGCGAATCTCTATTTCACGATACAGGATTGCTCCGTTGTTCATTATAGTTCGACGTGTCTTCGCTAGATGGCGCTATACTATGTTTTTCTATTTACGCTGTATGTGGAAATCGCTACATCATCATTAATGGGTACCATCAGAGGTGACTAAGAGAACATAATATGCAAGAAACACAAGCAAAGAGAACGAAAACTTGAAACAAAATCCTATACCGACACATCTGGACAGTGTGGCCATAGTAGGCTAAAATCTCCGTCCTAAGGAGAGGACTATGTCCAGCAGTGGACAGTGGCTGTTGATAAAGACGATGATGATGATGAAACGAGAAAATTGTAAGTACATTCATAGGAAAAAGCAGAAAAACAGAAGGCAATCCAAGATATTAAGGAATATAAAATAATAGCTGTTGGTCTAGCAGTTACTGAGTCTGACTGTTAAGTCGGAGCTCCTGGAATTGATCTTAACCACGACAAATATTGTATCATATACACGATCACTTGTTCTGTGTCTGAGCGTAATTTGTCAAATACATAATTTGGAAATATATAGTTAGGTACTAGTTACCGTAGGGCAGGCTTTATTTATTTTGGGATCAGATGGCCGTATGTGAAATATCTGAGAATATTATTATTATAGTCAGAGCTAGGACAGATGCTGGGATGGATAACAAATATGGTAAAATGGTGGAAGGACTTACCAGATATGGAAACTCTCCTCTTAAAGCAGCTCTTCTGAGAGTATTACTCTCTTTTTTTTCTCCTCTTTGCTGAATATTGGCTTTCTTAATACATTTTTTGATTGGCTCTAACTGGATTGTACCATTCTGGACAGATCCATCTTTCTTGCAAGGGTAGGCCAGTGTATTGATGTACTCTAAGCATTCTAGAAAAAAATTTTGAGCGTTTATTTGATTAAATTATCCGTTTGGTGACGGATAAAGAATACGGAGCGTCGCCATTATCATTCATCCCTTGGGTGTCGTAAGAGCTAACAAAGGAAGTAAGCAAGGCAGGACAACAGCATTTCAAAGATCAGGAAAACTTGAAACCAACCCTTTGGTCTGGTCACGTTGGTGTACAGGATCAAAACATCTTTTCTTAGAACAGGGCTGCGTCCAGCAGTGGATTATTAAAAACTGTTGATGATGATGTCATATTAAAGACTAGCAATTAAATGTGACGTGAGTCTTGGAAATCGTAGATTTTCTGTTGTGTCTTCATGTATATGGAAGAAAATGACCTGGGCATCACGTCCGTCGACGTACAAATGTTGTCAATAAATAAATAAATAAATATTTATATGGATACTGGAACTGGATAGTTAAACTTAATATATTTGCGATTGTATCTGTGATTATAACCTTCGTCAAAATTCAGTAGTATTCAAAACAGTATCATTATATAAAAGAGTATCATAATAGAAACGGTAGCCTTAACTATAACTACCAACATCTATTTTTATTACGTTTGAAAATACGTCTAACATTATTTGAATCCATATTTGTATCTGTATCTATATATCTTTATTATTTGTATTTTTAATTTTTTAATAGTAGATACTAGTTGCTTTTTTTATGAAATTAGTAATCGAATATATACAACAGGTACTCACTGTCCTTTGCTTTACTCGTGCCTGTCTTTGTCAGAACTCCCAACACCGGATTGAATAACGAAAGTCTGAAAAAATATGATTATGAAGATTGATAACAGAAAGTTCTAAAAATACCAAGAGGTTTGTGGTTGGACTCTGCCACAGCTTAACCTATTAGAATGTTTTTTTTTTATTTGTATATTTAATTAGGCATGAGAATAGATCGTAAAAACTTTTTACTTCCTTACCCCTGCTCCTATTTTTAGTCGCGTCTCGCAGATTTCAGCACTAACGGGACGGTTCGACCGGGGTAGTACTACACTCCCTCAGAATACCTACCTAAAGCGACAGCAACTGTGCTGTCGTGTTTCGTTGGTGAGTGTGAAACCGCATTTGAGGGAAGAGTGACAGTTATCGTGGTAAGTGTTGGAGCATGACACGGCCACGATGACTGTTATGACTTTTACGTCCCCAAGTGGGGCGTGATGAAGCATATCACTAGACTGCCATAGTGAAGATCATTGTACTGAATGCAGTACGATGACATACGACAATGGTCTGCATTCTCAATGAGTATGATGACTACATCTCTTGGATTCTAATTAGACTTTCCATCAGGCAGAGTAGTCACTTTGGCAGGTTCTAAAAATTAGTAAAAAAAAAAACAAGTTTTTCACCCTCAACCCTCCGTCGATTGACACTAAGCGTTCATATGTTACTAGCTGTAATTCTAGCGAAATTTACACAATTCGGCTGATATTATTACAAGCGTATCACCATATAGATAAATTGTACTCGGACACAGAATATTAACAATTAATGATCGTTTTCATCATGCAAATGTGTGCCTTGAATGCAAAATCGAACCTATAATTTCCGCTTTAAGTCAGGACCACAAACCACAAGACCAACAGGCCTATTAAGTAATAATATACCTAATATCTCATATTACTATTATACTGCTATAACTCAAAATAAAATGGGTAATTACGTACTTTTTATCGTCAACCAATTCACAGTCTGTACAATATATCAAAGATGTGTCGTTAGGCATACTCGTGCAAAGCTGAAACAGAAAATATAACAATATATGTACATACATTGCAACTACTACAAGTACATAAACAGGAATACTAATCGAAGATTAAACTGCGATCATCAATATCAATCAACAACTACAGAGCTAGTCAGTTTACCAACGATCAATGATCAGTGTTCACCGATCAAGATTATCACTGATCAGACTTTAGAATTAATGAGATCAAAATTATCTGTTTTCCGGGGAATAAGGTTTATGGGTATTTTCTTACATAAATTATGATTACATAATGCCATTTTGATTATAAATTTCATTAATAATCAACAGATTTAACAACAACCGCAGGTACACTCTGTCACTGAACAGGGCATAAAACAAAGGAGAAAAACGACTTACCGGTGCGTTCGCTCTGCTTTGACTGTCTTCCGATCCAGAGAAACATGCACGTGAAGAAATACATCGACCCTTACTGCTTTTCCATTCATAGCTAGGTGCTGTTAAGTAAAAAAAGATTTGGTTTATGATATGCGCTCTTATAGATGTAGCGTATGCTGTCAAATCTCTATTTGTCAGTGGTAAAGAGGAATTAGCCAACTTTAAGAATTATTATTATTATTTTAAAAGACAACGTCCGCACTAGGAATGAATCCTGTGTCGTGGAGGACTTTACCTACATTATAAGAAAGGACACAAAGAACACCCAGACTCAGAACAACAATTTATGAATCAGTCAGTGTTGTCCCGTGTGGGGTTTGAAACCACAACACTCAGCGTAGTAAAGAGCGGCGTGGCGACAGCTTGAACCACTAGTCCAATCGTGCAGTGAATAATGATCCTAAATTACCTCTACATTTATTTAAATACGATTGAACATGTCATTATTTATATCTTTTAAAGTTTAACATACGTTTTGACAGCTCATTCGGCCACGGTAGCCTGTCTGAACGTTGACTAGCTAACTACGCAAGAGATGTTATAGTACACAAGGGTTGCATGCAAACACAGGTGCACTTTCTGTACCCTCGCTCCCACAATACGATATCTATTCGATGCGACCAAAGAGGGTTCAAGCACAGGACCGTACTAAATACGGGGGTTGAGACCCCAATTTCAAAATTCTGAACTGTTATTAAACATTTTTAATTCGAAAAACTCGATAACATTTTTATCTCGACCCGGGCATCGAACCCTAAACTTCTTGATCGGTAGTCGTATACACTAACTGCTTTATCAACGAGGCAGTTAATAGCAACGTAGGCACCACACACTGCAATGGTAATATCACACTTGTCTCTGTCATCTGTCCATGCTCTTCGGATGACCTGTTGACTTCTGCGCCAGCTAAACCCTAAAGAATTTATCTTTCATATCGAAAAGTGTACTTTTAATTATTCTCTAGCAAATATTATACAATTGTGAGCCAAGTTCAGACAAACCTTGGTTGATAATATCAGTTAAAATTACTCACAAACACATTGTGGTATCTTCTGAAGCCATATTCCATTATTGCAAAACACTTCAGTGTTGTTTTTTGTCTCTGTATTTGCGTCTATTATCTGATAACCATCAGAACAAGTGACTGTCAGAGCGAAAGTGTCTAACACTAGTCCTGGTTGTGCATTCGGGTGATTTGTGACTACATACGTCCCATGGTCTGGATATGGTGGAAGAACACAGCCAGCAGATGTTAGTGATCTGAAAACAATATTTTATTCAAATTACAAGTTACTCAAAGACGCCGAAGTGTGATCTGGACTAATATTACAAATACGAATGAGAGTTTGTTTTTTATGCTTTCACACCTAAACTACTGAACATATTTTAAACATTCTTTGATAGGATTCAGAAACCTAGTATTACATAAAGTCAAAATATTTAAAATACCAGATGAGGCTATACTGACTGGTTCTGTATCGCACAATAAAGATTCTCACACTGATTAATTAAAAAATGAGGTCAAAATGTCAAACATTGGATAACGGTGCACTCGGCACGCCACCCTGTCCTGGCCGAAATATTCATTGTACTGGTAAGATATAAAAAGGATTGATTCGCAGTAGCAATAGTTTTGACTTAAAAAGTACAAAAAAATGTTCTCGTTACCAATCACCTTGTAAAGAATAAACGAACTCAGAACTGTGGGTAATAATAAATTGGTCTTCGAACGTAACCGACAATACTCAGTCGAACGCTAGAAAGATTTGTACACCTACCTACACTGCACTTCTAATAAATAATATATATATAAACATTATGCAATAAATTTATACATTCGCGGACTTAATACCCAGGGCATTCTCTTCCAGTCAACCTTCCGGTGGTGTAGAAATTTTATACAGCTAGTCGATGCACAGAAGTCATGTCATGGCGTGCATGTGAATAAATTAAACGAAACAGAGAAGAATGAGGAATGTTCTTTTGTACCCAAGATAAACTAACCGGCGTTTTATGGGTGTTTCACGTTTTTATTGTAAACCGTTTGTTTATTCAAATAAAAAAGAAACAGCAATACGAAAAATCTGCTAGAAATAAAATAAGATTTCGTTTGAAGAAATAGGCCAGAACACTTAGATTGCAGCAAAACTTTGATTAAAGGTTTAGGATCTCACGTATTATAATTGTCTATTGTAGGTCCACACAGATCTTCAGATTCGTCTGATCCATCTAAACAATCCTGCTTCTGTTAACAAAGAACGTTACAATAAACACACAGAATTTTATGAATACAATATTCACATTGTGAGACATATTATTATAAAATATTGCAGCAAAGAGTGATTGTAATTTAAGGGTACTTGATGCGTGAACCGTGGGATAAGAGTAATATCAGTTATCATGATTTATGCTATAAAAAAGTTTATATCTGAATATAGAGAAATCTAATAAGTAGAGAAACGTAAAATGAAATTTTTACCCCATTACAATCAGCACCTTGAACCAGACAGGTCCCATTATCACATTGAAATGAATAATATGGACAAACTTTATCGAGGCTCTCAGCAAGGGCCCTGGAAAAAGAATTTATTTGTTTAATGCACAAAACAAGTTACAATTCCTAAAGTATTAAACAAACTTATAGTTAGTATAGATTTAAATTGCAACTGAAAACGTGTGCGTATATCACGTGATAGATATTGATGTTAAACGTGAAGGTCCGTTAACATACATTTTTAAAGAAAAACAAAAGAGTTTAAGAAAAACAATAAAAAAAGAATTGTTTTAAGTACTACTACTTGTGAAAGGATTATGATTTGGAATGGAGAATAAATATCTTTGTCAAGCTACATATAATGACATTGTAGTGTAGTATCTACTGCAAGTTACTTGTCACCAGTTCATTGTATTGACGGGCCATCCTTACTACTTGGATAATAATACAAAAATAATTGAAGAAATCTTAAAACACATCACCATCTGCTTTTAACTGTCTATCTATATATCTAGGCTTGGTATTATACCACGATAAGCACATCATTATGTGCGCTAGGCTATAAACCATCATTTTGCGATCCATAGAAGTCGAACATCACTAAGTAATGTAACAAAAACATGGAAAATTGATTTCCTTCAAGATAAGAGATTACATAAAAGTTTTTACTCATTGATCAGCTGTTGATGTTTTGTGATCCTGGTGAAGGTAGTGTAAACATAGTTATTGCATTTCTTATCATTACTTCGAGGTGCGGTAGACACGATCCCTCTTAGGTAAAATCTATCAATGCCTAGTTCTCTATCGGAAAATGCCAATCCTCCGCCACTGTCGCCTTTACATAAAGCAGTGCCTAAAATAGGTAATATTTTAAAATGTACATCATATTGCATCTGTTTCAATAATTAAACATTTCAACCGTAAAAAAGTCATGTTTTCATGCGCATTAGAACCAGCTTCAAATAAGTCACCACCTCTAAGAAAACCATGATAAAGCATTGATTTCTTTGCATATTTAGAGATGAAATCCCCACTTCAAGTCTCCTATGAATGTCTGGAATTCTTATATTTCTTCACTTTGGGCAACTTGAGTAAACTAATATGGGAAAATTAGGTGTCTCTTGATAGGAAAAGAGAAAAATAGGCAACGAATTAGAAATAGGCAATCATTTTTGTCAAGTAGTCTTACCATTGGTATAACCTGCACAAAACTTATCTCCAGTAATGTACTCTCGAAAAGCTAGCGGCAGATCATTGATGCACGTGACTATATTGATGAAGGGCATACTAACAACCTTCAGGATTGGCGACTCAACACCATTCGCTGACGTAAGACCCCATCCAGCAACCTGTTGAAATACCACAATGTAATAAATCAATCAACCAACCTATAACAGTCCACTGTTGGCATCTTTTCAATTCTGGTTACATTAGTAAGATTCCTAGTCCATCTGATTAGACCAAAAGTCAGTCATCTATACGTATCAAAATTACTTACATTGACTGATGATTCATTAATCCAAAGCCTTAACGACTGCAACTACAAACATTTATAAGGTAGTAGAGCCACGCTGACTTCAGCAGGAACGGGCCAGGTCGACCAGCTTATTACTTTCTCACAGAAGTTCAACCTAAAGTCACAGTATCCGTACTGTCGTGTGTCGCTGGTAAGTGTGAGACCGCAGGCCCATTGAGTAATCGTGGTAACTGAGTGATCCTTATACTACTATTATGGCGAAAAAGCATCTCACTAGGCCACCACAGTGTGAGCCACCATACTGCATTGTCTGTATTCGTAATGAGTATGGTGACCACAACTCTTGGATTCTATTCATTCTTTCCATTCAGCAGAGAAGAGTCATTTTGGCAGACTCTTAAAAAAAAAAGGGTTTTTTTTACAGATGATAGTTTTAACTTTCATTCTTATAGTGATGGATTAAGAACATAGAGTCTCACCATCCGTATTCATGCCATTAGTGTCGTAATAGGTGGCTAATGGACAAACTACACAGGAAAAAACCACGTCAAGGAGAAAAAAAACTTGAAAGAAGCCCTATTACAACCCGCCTGGCCATCGTGGTAAGGCCAAAACCAGAGTGGCCTAGCTAGTTGATAAGGAGCGGCCCATGACCAGCTGTAGACTATTAAAGGTATTAATGATACTTTATATGTAGTGAACACCCTCTAACGAAAATTTCACCCTTAAAGAGTACAGTAAGTGATGTGAAAACACGCGAGCGAAACCACTGCCTAGGAATAAGTAATAGTAGTTTTGAATCTAACCTTGCCATAATTTCCTGGCTGCATTTGCCATGTTTCAAAATTTGTGTCAAAATTTAGACACACCGGCCTGATGTACGTCTTGTAGAGAAACGAAGTTTTCAGTATCAAGACAGCTATGTCTTCCTGAAAATTTGCCGTTACGCCTGCGAAAAGACCTGAAATTTTTATTTGGTGTACCTGGAAAAAGAAATTAAGGATGAAAAAAGTAGCGATCAACTTTTATTTTTCACAGTGTGAGGGGACAATGGTTAAAAAGTTATACCTATGGTAAGTGATTACCATCACCTGTATACATTTACAATTATTTTATTTTCTTTAAAACAGACAACGCCCGCTCTAAGAATAAATTCTGAGTTGCGAGGGACTTTACAAACGTAGAAGACATTCAGAAAAATCAGCGTGACTCCACTACCTAGTAAATAATATTGGCATTTTATAAAAGTAAACATATTTTAAAAGAAGAGAATTAGTTACATCAGATTTTTGCGCATCAACATCTTCCTCGCTGTTCCATTCACGGTAAAGTTTCCCAATTGCCACGCTGTAGTCGGCTGCAGGAAGAAGCTGCTTGAAGTCACTCCAAAAACAGTGAGCAGCTGCAAAAACGGCTTATATTTATTTATTTATTTAAACTTATTGCACTTGTTGTATAAAGGCGGACTTAATGCCATGTGGCATTCGCTCCCGGTCGACCTTCAGGTGATTTAGAAATAAGATGCGGTAGGTGCAAAGTTATTGAGCTTATAAATGTACTTTAAACATTAATAATATATATAAACTTATTATTACACAAAAATATACGATTAATACATTAACAATAAAGAAATAAATACTACATGCACAATACGTGTCAATATACAGATACTTAAATAGAATATTATGTGATACTAGGGTTGTGACTGTTTGCTTTGACAAGGGTATACTCGTATCTAATGAATATCTAGCTAAAGATAACTTAAGCAGTTATTGATCCTGTATCGTGTAACGAGTGTTCGTCATCATCATCAACAGCCTCCTGCTAAATCCTCCTTTCTAATCAGAGAATTAGAAAGAAAATTTCAGCCTACCACACCACGTCGGCCAAGCCTGGTACAGGGTTCCTTTGCAGTGGGGTGCTGGGCTAGAAAACCTCCACGTGGTGCACCCTGGTAACGTTGGCGATGGTGTTCATCACTGCCAACGGCTAATGTTCTAGCACGAAGAGGAAGCCATTTTCTTCGGCAATTTGGCCGAGACTTGGTCCAACAGAGCGGGCATATTTGTCGATTCCTCTGTTGGCTCTTCGCTCTTCGGAGCAATGAGGAGGAAAACCTCGATAAAAAATCATTATGGTGGGACCCTTTCATGGGTCGACGTTTCTCCACTTTCAATGGTGGAGAAAGGAGAACGGGCTCGGTGTGCACTTACACTGCCACCGAGCAGGCATCAGGAGACGTAGTCTCCCTGCCGCCGTCGACATATCGTAGTCCCGAGTTGGAGTCACACGACTCCAATCGGGGGCGAGGGTCTTGGCTTAGCCGCCCGGACTGCGAGGAAGAAAACCTCTATAAAAAATTACCCCGAATCCCGTGTTCTGGTGCGTGGCCAGGGGATGCATGGCTGATGGGTTGTTCAGTCGCAAGCGCACTCCCAGCCGAGGCACCTGCGGACCCCTCGGTTGGGCATAAATTTACGCTTGCCCGGGTATTGGGGGATCTCTGCCCGGGTCGACTTTTTAATTCTCCCCCACTTGTGGGTTTTATTATGGAAACAAATACTCAAATCAACAAAATTAATAATAGGAAAGAACAAAAGAAGGAGGATAGCACAAAACCAAATACCCCAGAAGTCAATGTGACTCCTGGGAGCGTAAGGAGATCGGAACGCTTGCGTTCCAGATCTGTCATACCGTCAGATGGTAATACCGGTCCAACGACTGACACATTAGAGCAAATGTACATGGAGCTCCGCGATAGTCGTAAACGCGGACGCTTCATGGACGAAGATAGCGACGTATCCCAGGAGTGGATTCCTACCAAAGTGACCAGTAGCCGCAGAGGGAGGTCGCGTACTCCAGTCTCTACTCCGTCAGGCTCCGTCTTTTCTAAGGCGGAAGCCTATAGACGGATCAGGGTTGAGGGTGAAAATGTAGTGGAGGAGGAGATCGCCGATCTCCTGCTAAAACTTCAGGAGCCGAACCTGGGAAGTTCTGCCTGCCAAACACCAGTGTCTATGCAGGAGAGGGCGAACGTAGCTGTAGCCATCATAAACAAGGTGGCTACAAAATCTACGAACCTTAAGGGCCAATTCGTAAAAGCCCTTAAGGACTCCTCCTCCACTATTGCTGGAGTAGTTGAGACCCTGATTGGAGATGTAGCTCGCCTCCAAGCTGCCAATGAATGCCTAACAGGACAGGTAGCTGAACTGAGTGCCCAATTCGCCCAGTTTCGGGTGCAGGCGGATGGATCTGAACCTGGCCCGGCTCCGCGGCGGCCTTCGCCCTCTGTCGACTCAAGTGATGCCCACCTTCGCCAAATTCTGGAGGCGGTGGGACGTATGCTGGATGGGCGTCTTGCGGGCCTTGAGGCGAGACTGCCTCCAGCCCCCGTTGTTAGGCCGCCGCTCGCTGCGGATAGATCACGGACCGCATCAGCGCCGACTCTGCCTCCCATTGCGGCTGGTCGCAGATCATATGCAGCGGCGGTATCGGTATCTGCACCTGTGATCACTCGCAAGTCTGGACGAGCGGTCCATACAGCAACATCGAAGGCTGGGCCTACAGCGAAGGAAACCACGCCAAGGGTATATCCTCGCCTCCCCACTCCAAACCCTGGCGTTTCCGCAACAACTCCCTCTGCGACTGCTCCCTCGAATTGTGAGTGGCAGGTAGTCGGGGGAAGTAAAAAATCCCAAAAGCGTGGTAGGAGGGCTGCCAAGAAGGCAGTCTCGATTCCGCAGTCGCCACCGGCAGCAGTGATCGAAAAGACGAAGCCACGGAAACTACAGCCGCCTAAAACTGCGGCTGTAGTAATTACAGTATCGCCGGAGGCGGCAAATAGGGGGCTGTCTTATGCGGCCGTTTTCAAGAGGGCCCGGGACAGTCTCGCCACAAATAACTTTGGGACAGTAGGAGTCAGAATGCGCCTCGCCCAGACGGGAGCTCGAGTCCTCGAGTTCCCTGGGGCTGAAGGCGCAAAGACGGCAGACACGTTTGCCGAGAAACTGCGGGGCATATTCGAGGCCACGGATGGTGTGAAGATCGCCAGGCCTACCAAGTGCGTAGAACTGCGTATTTCAGGCCTGGACGACTCGGTGACGTCCGAGGATGTCCATGCTGCAATTGAAGAGAAGACGGGATGCAGCGCGGATAGCATCCGGGTCGGCACCATCCGCCCCGGTCCAGGTGGGCTTGGCGCTGTGTGGGTCAAATGTCCAGTAGTGTCGGGCAAAGTCCTGGGCGACGCCGGAAAGCTGCTCATCGGTTTCGTGAACGCTAGGATCACAGTCCTGGCGCCGAGACCGATGAGGTGTTATAAATGTCTGGCGTCGGGACACACACGCGCCAAGTGTGTTAGTTGTTTTGACTGCAGTGGACTATGTTTCCGCTGCGGTCGACCGGGGCACAAGGCGGCAGAGTGCTCTGCCGCCCCTCACTGCCCGGCGTGTGCGGCGGATAACAAGCCCGCCAATCACCAGATTGGGCAGGGGGGTTGCAAATCTCCCCGCAGTTCTCGGCAGGCGTCGGGGGCTAGCCAGTCGACCCAGGCTGCCTCTGACGTCGTTTCTGCTTCGACATCGTCGCCCATGGAGGAGGTTGTAGAGACGGTCGAGTAATGGCCCAAGTCTCCAACCTCCTAATCCAGACGAACCTAAACCACTGTGCTGCGGCGCAGGACCTTTTCCTGCAAACCATGGCACAGTGGTCGATCGGTGTTGCCGTAGCCGCGGAACCCTATTACGTTCCTCCCCGTCCAAACTGGTTGGGTGACCGGGACGGTTCCGTGGCAGTCGTCGGCTCCGCGGCGGCTCATTCCCCGCCCTTGTCGCTAAGGGACAAGGGTACTGGATATGTTGCTGCCGAGTGGGGGGGGATCACCGTATATGGTGTTTACTTCTCCTTAACAACTTGGAAACCTCGATGCGGCGTCTAACGTCTGGGCACGTCTTAGTGCTGGGGGACTTCAACGCAAAGTCCATTGCGTGGGGTTCCCCCAGGACGGACGCTAGGGGCGAGGCCGTAGAGGAGTGGGCGGCCTCGGTGGGCCTCTGTTTACTAAACAGGGGCTCCACCAACACGTGTGTGCGACAGCAGGGAGGGTCGATAGTGGACCTTTCGTTCGCTACCCCTGCCCTCGCCGCACGAGTAAGGAACTGGCGCGTCCTGGAAGAGGTTGAGACGCTCTCGGATCACCTCTACATCCGATTTGAGCTCTCCCGGACCCAGGACCCCAGTAGGGGTCACGTGGCGCGGCGTTCTTCACGCTTTCCGCGGTGGGCTTTAGCCAAATTAAATAGGGACCTACTAGAGGAGGCAGCCATCGTTCACTCTTGGCTGTCTCCGCAGGCCCCGACCGAGGAGGTCGACATGGGGGCTGGTCGCTTCCGCGATGCCATTGCGCAGATCTGTGATGCGGCCATGCCCCGCATCCGAGGTTGCCGGCCTCCACGGAAGGAGGTCTACTGGTGGTCCCAGGAGTTGGCGGACCTCCGCGCGGCCTGTACTCGTGCCCGGAGGTCCTACACCCGTAGTCGGCGGCGACACCGCGAAGAAGGCGGGGAGGACCAGCTTCATGAAGAGTACCGAGAGGCGCGGAAAACTCTGAAGCTGGCCATAAGCCGCGCCAAAGAAATTAAGAGAAAGGAGATGCTGGAGGGTCTCGATCGTGACCCCTGGGGTCGCCCTTATCGTGCGGCGCGGCAAAAGCTCCGCACGTCGGGCCCCCCCCTTACAGAGACACTCCAGCCCAGCTTCCTGCGGGAAGTGGTCGAGGGCCTTTTCCCGCAGCGGGTGGAGCACACACCCCCGTCGATGGCCTTCATGGTCGGGGACGACGGGGGGAACGAGGAAGATGTTCCGCCCGTCAGGGAATCGGAGGTAGGGGCGGTTGTTCTACGGATCCGCTCTAAGAACACCGCCCCCGGGCCGGACGGGATACCTGCCCGAGTGCTGGCCCGAGCCCTCGAACACATGTCGGACCGCCTCAGGGAGGTCCTGGACGCTAGCTTGGCGTCCGGACGCTTCTCTGAGTGCTGGAAAAGCGGGAAGCTGGTCCTATTGAGGAAGCCGGGACGGCCCGCCGAATCGGTAGCGGCCTATAGGCTCATCGTGTTGCTGGACGAGGCGGGTAAACTGTTTGAGAGGATACTCTCTGCCCGCATCGTCCGGCACCTCTGCGAGGTGGGCCCCGATCTGTCGGACGCCCAATTTGGTTTTCGGGCGGGGCGTTCGACGGTCGATGCCGTGTTGCGCCTGAGGGCCGTTACCGAAGAGGCGGTGAGCTGTGGCGGCGTGCTGTTGGCGGTGTCGTTGGACATCGCCAATGCATTTAATAGTCTGCCATTTGGCTGCATCAGGGAAGCACTCCACTACCATGGGGTGCCAAAGTACCTGAGGCGGCTTGTGGCAGACTATCTTGAGGAGCGTACCGTCATGTACGAGGACCGAGACGGTGTTCTGAGGCGGCGGTTCATGTCGTGCGGTGTTCCACAGGGGTCTGTCCTCGGACCACTCCTGTGGAACATGGGATACGACTGGGCCCTTCGAGGTCGTCTTCCCCCCGGGCTGGGCGTAATTTGTTACGCAGATGACACATTGGTCACGGCCCGGGGGACGAACTTTCAAGAGGTGGCGCGCCTGGCCACCACGGGTGTCTCTCTGGTGGTCGGGCGAATTGAGGCGCTGGGTTTGCGGGTGGCCCTGGACAAGACGGAGGCCCTTTTGTTCCATGGGCCCCGTCGTGGTCCACCCTCCGGCGCCTCCATCGTGGTCAATTCGGTCCTCGTACCGGTTCAGGCCCAGATGAAGTATCTGGGCCTGATCCTCGACGGCAGGTGGCTCTTCGACGAGCACTTCCGACAGCTTTCTCCAAAGCTGGTCGGCGCTGCTTCTGCCCTTGGGCGACTTTTGCCCAATCTGGGTGGAGCTAGCGTCGCGACAAGACAGCTATACACGGGGGTTGTCCGGTCAATGGCGCTGTATGGTGCACCGGTGTGGGTGGCGGCTCTGACCGCCCAGAATAGGGCTCGCCTCTGGCGCCCTCAGAGGATATTGGCGGTTAGAGCCATACGCGGTTACCGCACCGTATCGACGGAGGCGGCGTGCGCCTTGGCCGGAACTCCCCCGTGGGATTTGGAGGCGGAAGTGCTCGCCGAAGTTTATAGGCGGACGGTTAACTTCCGGGCGGGTAACGGCATACGGCCCCCGCCCGAAGAGATACGCGAGTGGCGAGAGGCCGCTCGTCGAGCCACAATGGCTCGTTGGTCGTCCCGGCTGGGGGCTCCACGTGCTGGCTTTGCCGCCGTGGAGGCTCTCCAGCCGGTCATCGCCGAGTGGGCAGGGCGGCAGCACGGGACCCTTTCCTTCCGACTGACGCAGGTCCTTTCCGGGCACGGTTGCTACGGTAAGTATCTGCACTCGGTCGCCAGGAGGGAATTGAGTCCCGCCTGTCACCACTGCGACTGCAGTGAGGACTCGGCTCAGCACACGCTGGCGGTTTGTTCCGCCTGGGCGGCGCAGCGTGGGGCCCTCACTGCAGTTATTGGAGGAGATCTCTCGCTACCGGCCGTCATACGCTCCATGGCTGGTAGCGACAGTTGTTTTACCGCGGTCGCAACCTTCTGCGAAGACGTAATTTCGCGGAAGGAGGCGGCGGAGAAGGCCCGGGAGGACGATATCCATTCGGACCCAATTCGCCGCCGGCGAGCCGGGCGGCGGAGGCGCGCATACCAGCGCCTCATGCCGCCTTGAGTGTGGCTGCGGGTGGACGGGACGGGTTTTCCCCTCCATCCGCTATAGTGGCCAGCCGCGAGGAGGTGATGTGCGCGTGTGCCGTACGTCGCCTATATAGAGAGTTTATCCGCAGATGGTGCCCGCTTTGGCGGGCAGGCGCTAGGAGGGATCTGGATGTCGTAATAGCAGCGGTTCCCGGATCCCTCCTATCTCAGGCGCAAAGTGGCACACCGTGTGGTTTTAGTCGGTCCGATTCCGACACACCACCCCGCCGTAAACCCCGGTGGGGTGACGGCCCGAGGGGGTTTCCACACGTTAAAAAAAAAAAAAAAAAGGGTTCCTTTGCAGTGGATCTGGATGTCGCAATAACAGCTGTTCCCGGATCCCTCCTATGTCAGGCGTAGAGAGGCACACCGTGTAGTTTTAGTCGGTGCGATTCCTATACACCACCCCGCCGTAAACCACGGTGGGGTGACGGCCCGAGGGGGTTACCACACGTTAAAAAAAAAGAAAAAAAGGGTTTCTTTGTAGTATTACTGATTTATGTAGTGTGCTCTCTTTCTCACTTTTTGCGGCACCCACAAGATTAATAGAAATAGTGACTCTTTGTATGAAGATGAGTAAAAAGAAAACCAATATAAATGAAGCTCTTATTTTTGTACCTGATACAACCACTTTATTGGAGACGAGGGATCCTCCACATATCTGCTCGAAATGGTTATTTTTTTCCTTACGATATATAGCAACGTGCCAAGGAAGTTCTCCACGTTTTGCCTCTTTCCCATCAATTATAAGTTGAAAGGCTTCTGGAGTCACTCGACCACATTCTGGAAAGGAAAAAAATTTCACGACATTTTCGTCATAAAAAATATACATCGCATTAAATTGTATATTATAATGCCTACTGTAAGTATTATCTGTCACTAGCTTTTGCCCGCAGCGTCGCTCGCGTGGAATTTAGTCTGCTACATTAAGTTTCATAACAGATCATTTTAAACAAATATATATTTTTCAACATACAAATAATCCTATGGTACATCATGTTTGTGTAACTTCAATGGTTTAGGCAACGTACGCCAAGATAACTCTCAGAGGCCAGATTTTTTTGGTTTAATTGACATGAGTGACATTTATAAATCATAACAAATTGTAGCCCATATATTATATCGATGTATAATCTATGTTACTGTAAAGTTTCATCCAAATCGGTCCAGTAGTTTTTTCGTGAAAGAGCAACAAACATCCAAACAAACTTTCCAATTTATAATATTAGTAATATTTAAGTGTTTTTTTAACTTTTCCCTTGTTTTATGAATACAAAAAAATAGATAAAGTAGTTAACATATAATTAGCTTGATGTGTTTAACTATAACGAGTCCTCTACACTACTCACGAAGTTGGACGATGTTAGACGAATACAATAGGTGTAGAGAGGCACTTTGGTTTACCTCGTCAAACTTTACCTCGCCTCGGGCGACTTCCTAGAGCACTTCACCGAGAAACTTCGCGAGTAGTGTAGACGCGGCATAAGCGTTTGTTACACAATAATGTGATTTTTGCGAATACACTTTATGTTTGTTTTAGTGTAAACAAATGTTGGTGAACATAATGAATAAATAAATTGAAAATTTCCTCAACTGCTTAAGAAAGAGTGGTTGATGATTGGTGGTCTAGTTTAAACTATGTTGGGGATTTCTTCTCTAGCGAATTTTATGAAAAGTTTTATTTTGCACGTGTATTTAAATATGTATATTAAAAATAGATAATTAATAATACAATTCAAATCGAAATAAAATTATTTTAAGTTCGGTTGTATTCTTTATGGCCGTTATTTTATGAACCGATTTGGGAGATTCTTTTGTTGTACTCGGGAAGGTATATGCAGTCTGTTTTATTTAACTCAAATTAGAAGATAAAGTACACTAAATTAAGAAATTAACAACATAGTTTATTACAACTCATGGCAGTCTAAGTGCATTGAAGTTGGTTCTACTATTTTAAAAGTAAATTACTATTTCATACAACGTATTCTCTTGACCATACCTACTTTGCATTTTGCAACGTAGTTCCAAAATCCAGATCCACATTTCATGTTTGAGAAGCTTTCAGTGGAGTAGTAGATAGGAGTGTTACAGACAGGGCTGACCAACGTGCCGGGAGCCACGTAGGTGCCACAGACCTTGAGCCCGACTCCTGGTATATGGCACATGTAGCGAACACTGGGGTCGGGATCCAGTTTGCAAAATCCTACAAATCGGTGAAAACGAAAATATAACTCAGCCAGTTCATTAAATTTCTAAGACGTAGACGATTAGAGAGTTTTTCGTTATGGTAATAAGGGTTGAACGAGCAGACATTGCTCGTGATTGTAAGCGAATGGCGCCATGTTCACTCCTCAAGAAATATAAGTGCAATGTTGCTCTTTGAGTAAAGATTTTAAAACGATGGGATTTGTTTATTTTGTATACAAAATAATAGCAAAAATAATTATTATATGCGCTCATATTGCAACAAAGGTTTCTGTACCAAATATAACATGGATGGTTAACAAAGTAACATAGTCAGTGTTATGACTACAAACTTTCTTTGTAGTTTATAGACTTAGACTGAAAGCTTATTAAATTTTCAAATACTCACGGACACATCGAGGTAGAGTTTGTTCCCAAATACCATCAATACATAATGCCTTATTGTTCTTGTCAGACCCGTCAGTATCAGCCACTCCAAACCCACGGCGACAGGATACTGTCAACCTCGCACTGTTCAAAGATTGACCAGGACGGGCATACCGGTTGTTTGAAACCTCATATCTACCATTTTTGGGGTAAGCAGGCAGAATGCAGAGACCGGCTCTTTTTGATCTGAAAAAAAATTTAAAAGAATTGAGATTGAGTTCAAATTCGGAGTGTCACTACCCCTAACCGATTAGGGAAGCAAATTTTATTGGAGGACAGTAGTACAAAGAGAAGGAAAATTTGACACAAATCCAACATCAGCCCGTCTGACAAAGGTGATAGGTCAAGACCTCCTTTCTAACGACAGGCCTTTCCAACAGTAAGTTGTGAAAGGCTATTGATAATTAAATAAATAAATATTTCCGACATTTGACACAGAACGTCATATAGTTTCAAACTAAGCAGAGCTTGTGCTATGATAACTAGACTGACTGATAGAATATTTATACACTTTTTTTTGTAAATACATACATGTTATACATAGAAAACACCCAAACTTCGGAACTGACAGATCATGAAAACATTTGCTCCAACCCGGCAATCGAACCCAAGACCTCAAGCACAGCAATCGCATTCACTACCGCTGCGCCGGTCTATACGTCGATAGTAGAGTGGATAAAAAAATTCTACTCTGTTTACTAATTTGATGTTTTTTTTAAGTAACAATTTCTTTAAGCGCGTTGAACATTTTTTGAGTGAAAAATCATAGAACTCACGTAATCGTTCCTGAACGCTTTCCATGACCTATACTCGTATGTACAGTGTGTATTTTAAACCTCTCTGTGCGGACACTTGGCCGAGGCGCGTGCGCCTGTGGGGTAATGTATACGACTTAGGATGTAACGATCTCAAAGGGATCATGGCTTTATGCGAAATAGCTATTGTTGTGCATGCTGGATACGAAAGTAATATTATCAAGTTTATGTAAATATTGGACTGCATTGGACTGGACACCATTGGATTGGTCCATAAGTTTAAAATAGCTAGCGTGCAATCGAGCGTGCGATAATGGGTGTTTCTCTAGCTGATAAAATTCGTAACGTGGTTATTCGACAGAGAACTAGAGTAACTGACATCGCACGGAGAATCAGTATGCTGAAGTGAAAGTGGACCGGCCATGTCTCCAGACGAACCGATGGTCGCTGGAGCCGAAGTGTACTAGAGTGGATACTATGATTGGGCAAATGTTGGTCGGCTGCGGATGGATGCGAATTGTCCAAGACCGGGATGGTTGGCGTTCCTCGGGGGAGACCTTCGTTCAGCAGTGGACAGCGATAGTTTGATTGAATGAAATGTAAATATGCTTCGTAAAGTTACTAGTTTGGAGTATTTTTCAATCGATTTCAGTAAAAGGGGGAAGTTTAATTTCTTTTGTGTTTTTTCACACAGAACAAAGAAAAACAGGGGTGAAAAATTGCTCTATATATACCTTGTTTTGGATTTTGGGCAGAGAGTCTCGTCACTCGAGTCCGGACAATGCTGGTTTCCATCGCATACCTTATCTATGTCTACACAACCAGTCCCGTTCTGACATCTGAAGTTATTGCGGCTACTTGCACAATCGGAGCTGCAAATGTATTTAAAACTTTTAAATCTATACTAATATTATTTAATAGAAATTGAAAATTTTGACTGGTTGGATGTACTCAGGAATATAAGAAAACTTACCACCGTCTGCTCGTTTGCGCTCCTATATCATAAAAAAGGCGACTATATTTAAAAAGTTGTTATTTGTTATTACACTACTGCTTCTTAAAAAGTCTTGGGTTCGATTCCCGGGTCGGGCCAAAAAGTCTTATTATGTTTTTCTGATTGCAGTAATACTTAATAACAGCTTAGAATCTGAAAGTTGGTGTCCAAACCCCGCGCCTCACAGAGCACGTCAAACCGACAGCCATGCACATCATCCCTCCCTGATCGTGTCCCATAGGCGGCCTATCTGATGGTGAGAGTGAGGGAATAGAGAGCGCACTTGTGTTTGAGCACACACTTGTGTCGCCATTCAAACTGGCCGCGTGTTACCGAAATTGGCTATGAGTTCATCACCATCATAATCATCATTTATCATTATTTTTCAATTATGATTTTTTTTTATTACCTGTGTGAGAAGGTTTTACTTTCCGGTAGTGTAGCTGCCGTTGTAACTGAAATCAACATTTTTAGTTATACACATTTTCATCAATAGCCTTTAACAGTCCACTGCTGGACATAGGCCCCTCCTTAGCAAGGAAGTTTTGACCTACTATGAGACTATTGTAGTGATATTTTCTTAAATACTTTATTGCCTTAGTCGCCTCTTATGACACCACGGGATGAATAGGGGTGGAGACACTACGTATACTTAGTCCGTCACACACATTTTAATATTAAGGTATCATTTTAGAGGACTACTCTCGTACTAGGAATATTCCAGTGTCGCGGGGTACTCTACAAACATAAAAAGGGCATAAAGAACATCTAGACTCAGAACAACAATTTGTGGATGTGGCGACTTGCACATAACAGAACAAACAAAAATATACAACGGTGCCATCTAGCGAAGATACACCGAACTACGAAGTATGAACTAAACATATGAATGCAACGAACTACGAAGCAACTACTAATCCTGTATCGCGGAATAGAGATTCGCGTGGCAATTAGCATAAATACAACATCCCAACATAAAACCGTTCGGCCGTGGCCCACCAGGCATAATCACCTCGCCTGTTCGGAGGATCCTCCCTTTGTCACAGAGGGACAAAAGACCCGTTCCCTCCACAGTGGATTACACGTAGTGTTGGCCCATATCGTTTGAACTATAGCTCTCAGTGTAGTAGAAAACGAGGTGATCGCCCAAACCATAACACCATACCTGCAGTATTTGTGCTTATTCTAAACCAGGGGTCGCCAATTTGTTTCGATCACGGTCCGTTTTGATAAATGACATGACCATCGCGGTCCGCACAAAATTTTATAGAACAATATTTATTAAATAAATGTAATACCAGAAAAATAGTTGTTTTTTGTATTATTCAATGTGAAAAATGTCATTTTTTATTGTGAACTATCTGCCTGAAATTTGGAGTAAAATTCGTGTAAGCTATTGACATTCAATCCTGAAGATGTTCCCACCCCGCGCACTTATCGGCCACGACAATCAACGCTGTCGCAGTCCGCGAACTCTTTCTCTCGTTACTTTACGCGGCAGTTTTTGAATTGATGTCGACAAAGACAACTAGGATACATTTAAATATTTATCAAATCATATACTCTGTAGTGCAAGTTGCTGCGATCTCGCGCTCCGCACAGAATTTGTCGGCGGTCCGGATGCGGACCGCGGTCCGACATTTGGTGACCCCTGTTCTAAACGTTGTGGATACCTTTACGGAGAAAGGAACAGTGTGGACTTCCAAACGTCAATAACATTTTATATTAATAAGGAAATTCACTTCTTAATTAAGAAATAACAATATTTTTCCTCATGTGAGATACTCAGAGTCATCATTAACTTTGGTTAACCTAATAAAACTTGAGGTCGTGGGTACGATTCAAGCCCAGGACTACATTGTATGCTAAGATTCCGAACCACCTTTATTCGTCCCGCAAGTATCGTAAGAGACATCTACGTAGTACAATGACACACGCCTAGTGAGATGCTTTTCACGTGTCACTTGGGGACGTAAAGACATGACAGTTATCGTGGCAGTGTAACGCTTACACACTTACTGCGATAATTGTCACCCCTGCATCAATGGGCCTCCGGTCTCACACTCACTAACGAAACACGACAGCACGGATGCTGGTGCTTTAGGTTGGTCTTCTGTAGGAGGCTAATACTGCCCCGGTCGAGCCGGCCTGTTCCTACCGAAATCAGCGTGGCTATGTTACCAAATATACATATTAAGTTATTAGCAGTAACGTTCACATATTTTAAAGATTTCAATAAAAGAGTTTTTATATCGGTGGTATTTGTTTTATATTAGTTACCTCGTCAATAGTCCACTGCTGGACATCAGCCAATTTAAAATTATTATCAGTATATTAGATCGTACACTTCCCGTTTGCTCCCGGTGGATCCGAATACGATATTGAAAAAAATATAACTGTTAAAATGTAAAAGTAAGGCATGAAAAATGTAGTTGATAACAATTTGTTATGACGTAGGCGCGTAGAAGTTTGCATAAAAATTTAATTATGAGACAAATTATCCTCTTGAGGAAACCTGTTTCCAAATTCATTTGGGAAATATACTGTTGGACTAAACGTGTCTGCGTATAAACAGTAAGCGTAAGTACACATATATTCGCCATTTCACATTAGATGAATAGGGATTCATCTAATGTGTGTCTTAAGAGATGACCAAAGCAGCAAAATATGCAGGACAACTTCACTGCAAAAATAAGGAAAACTAAAAACCAGCCTTATGTCAATTCGTTTTACTAGCGTGATATAATAGGTTAAAGCCTCCTTTCCACGGCCTATGTCCAGCAGTGGACTGTTAAACGCTGTTGACGACACATACTCGTATATTACCGCTAAGTGCATTTACATGCGTAACAAGAATTTTCCTCAATTATAAATACACTGCGACAACGAACTCACCAATGACTATATAAATAAACACACAATTCCTCATATTTCCCTGTTGTAAATAACACACACATACTATTTCATATTAATAACACTTTTGATCATCAAAATATAAATTAACACACAACACAGCAAATACAGGTTGAAAACAAGAAACGCGTCTGTTTCCTCGCGAATCATTTTCAAACTAAAGAGTGAATGAAGAGTGCTTAAATGACCTTCAGCTTTTATGCAAAACTGGTTTAAAATGAAACACAATTGCAAGTGTCGGGTGTGCCACGAATTAGTTAACATTTGAAAAAATCGTGTTAAAATCATTTGATAAATTAAAAAAATATATTTATCTACAAGAAAGCTAATTAGTTGCCTTCGGTAGATGGCGTTATAACATATTTTTTTTTTTGCGTTGTATGTGGAAGTCGCCACAAAGTGTTTAATAATTTTCTACACCTATTTTTCTCAGCAGTGTATTTATAGTCTAGGTGCCAAGAGTCACCCCTATTCATCCTACGGGTATTTTTTATTTTAATGGCCTACCAAAGTGACTCTACTCTGCCTGATGGAAAGCATGAATAGAATTCAATAGTTGTGGTCACCATACTCATTGTGAACGAAGACAATGCAGTATGGCGACCCACACTATGGCGGCCTAGTAAGATGCTTTTTAACGCCTTGCTTGTGGACATAAAAGGCATGACAGTCATCTTAGCATTGTATTGCACACAATTATCACGACAACTGTCCCCTCTGCGTCAATGGGCCTCCAGTCTCGCACTTACCATATTAATATTATTACGTAGTATTGTCAGTACATTTTAAATTTTTAATATAAAATATATTTGTAGGTTTTTGTTACCAACGAATCATCGGACTACAACGTACAGTTCGAAGGACCACATTTTTAGACATCTGACACACAACGCCATCTAGTTTCAAACTATGTAGAGCCTATAATATGAAAGCTATACTGACTGACAGAATACCTATTTATGTACTAATCCCCATTAGTAGTACTAGGGTAATGGGTACTAAGAGACTGCAAAAGTGAAGAAAAACGAGACATGCTGTATAACAACCTATCTTGTTAGCGTGATATAGTAAGCTAAAATCTTCTATGTTTAGCTATGGTTAGCTGTGCAGTACTAATGATAATTATTAATATTTAGATATCAATAAAACCAAACCCATTTTTAAATGTAAATTTATAATATTAGAATACTCAAGGGATGTCATGGCCAAACAATGCTCTCAATCCATGGTACGTAGTACTGTAACGCCATAATGACTGTCATGCCTTTTATGTCCCCAAGCAAAGTGTGAAAAACATCTTAATAGGTCGCCATAGTGTGGGTCACCATTCCGCATTGTCAACATTTGCAATGAGTATGGTGACCACAACTCTTGGATTCTATTTTTCATACTTTCCATCAGGCAGATTAGAGTTACTTTGGCAGGCTCTTAAAATAAAAAATAATCATAAATATAAATATTTTAAAGTAAACGCAAGTTATTCGTAGAACCAAAATGTTGATTGAGATTGAAACAGCGACAATGCAATTGTGACTCACTTGCTATTTTAAGTTGCTGAGGCCCAAGACTACATGGCGGTAGCTACTTACGATCAGACAGTTTTTTCGTTAGAATATAAATAGAAAAAATCATACCTAAAATGACACTAATGACAAATGACACTAATGACAAACGACACTAGTGACAACTGTTACCGAGATCAAGCTATGTTTTACAGACTATAGGTCTCCTAGTGTAGCCATAGTGCGATCATGATAGTGACGTGACCCTTTCAATCGACTTAGACATTATATTATAATAGTCATTTTAAAAGTCAAGTTATAAAAGTGTTAGGAGCATCCTTTTAAGGTAATGGTTGAAATTTAATTCAGTTTGCGAAAACAATAATGATTAAGTACATATTACCTCGTGTCATTGACAAGTCCACAGTCTGTACAACATATGGACACCTCTTCACGGTTCTGGGCACACACCTGAATAAGAAATTTTATTGAAAAGACAACGCCCGCACTAGGAATAAATCCTGTGTCTCGGGGGACTTTACATTACATACAAGAAACGGATACAAAGAACACCCAGACTCAGAACAACAATTAGTGGATCACACATAGTATTGTCTCATGTGAGGTTTGAATCCACAACACTCAGCGCAGTAGAGAGCGGTGTGGCGACCGCTTAAAACTAGGCCATCTGTGCAGTCAATTTTCTCAAATTAATTTCTTCCTTTGAAGTTTATGTAGAAATATTTATTTACATCCCAAACATTTGCAGTAGAGAGTTTATCCACAAGTAGGCCATCAATATAAAATAGTCCGGTATTGTCAAATTTATTTAAATCATTACTGCTTTTTATTTTGTAAATATACAGTTACTGTAGCGTGGTCGCTCACTATGGGCTTGATAAGAAGGCTCAAAGTCACCCAAAGAACAATGAAGAGGGCAATGCTCGGAGTTTCTCTGCGTGATCGAATCAGAAGTGAGGAGATCCGCAGACAAACCATGGCCACCGCTATTACCCGTTAAATTGCTAAACTTAAGTGGCAGTGGGCGGGGACATTACACGCAGAAATGATGGCTGATGGGCCTTAAAGTTCTGGAGTGGCGACGGCGTACTGGGAAACGTAGCGTTGGTAAGCCCCCCACAAGGTGGCCCGACGACCTGGTGAAGGTCGCGGGTAGCTGCTGGATGCGGGCGGCACGAGACTGGCTGTTGTGGAGAACCTTGGGAGAAGCCTATGTCCAGCAGTGGACATCTTTTGGCTGAGAAGAAGAAGAAGAAGAAGAAGAAATATATATTTACTTCACAGTTTTTAAATACATAAAAAATACTTACGAACACATTTAGACATCTTTTGTAACCAATCTCCTTCGACGCCGCACCATCTGCCGAATCCATTACCACGTATCTTGTTGAACAAATGACTCTCAGAACGAAGGAGTCAAAAGATTGGCCTGTAACAGCATTCGGCGCGTTCGATACTACATACGTCGCCTTGTCAGGGTACGGTGGGAGAACACAGGCACTTGGACTCATAGGTCTGAAATCAGTTTTATGTGTGTGTTATGTTATGTGCTACAACGTCAATGCTTTACTCAATAGTAAATCCCTACTAATATTATAAATGTCAATGTAAGTTTGTTTGTTACGGTTTCACGCGAAAACTACTCAACCGATCATCATGAAATTTTGTACACATCTTCTTGGAGGTAGATAATTGGATTGGATAATATTGCAACATTCTTTAGCTATAACGAACAACATGATAACCTGACGGTATATGAACACCATCACCCATGGATATCTATAACACTAGAGTCAGGGTCGGATCTTTTAGCCAATGTAAAATATAGAATTATACTGGGTCTTTACTTATGAAATTGCCTTTTGTGGCTAGGTTGGTATAAGATTTGTTCAGACCATGTCAGACTGCCTCAGGGAGATTCTGAATATCAGCTTCGCGTGTGGCCGCTTTCCTGAGTGCTGGAAAAGCGGGAAGCTGGTCCTATAAAAAAAAAACTGGGTCAACCTGCTGAGTCAGTCGTGGCCTATAGGCCTATCGTATTGTTGGACAAGGCGGGTAAACTGTTTTGAGAGCATACTCTCTGCACGCATCGTTAGGTACCTCTGCGAGGTGGGCTCTTATCTGTCGGACGCAAAAGTCGGTTTTCGAGATGTCTCTCCAACCGTTCATCATCGAGTGGGAGGATCCTTTCTTCTTAATTGACGCCGCTAACTCCAGTGTGTGATCGTTTGAGGGGGTTTCCACACGTTAAAAAAAATAAACGGTTTCTTTCGAATTCACCTTCTCTTTGCAGTTCTGTTTTGCGTAGTTTGGTCCCTTACTCGGCTCTCACGACACCCCAGCGAGGAGTGGAGGTGGTGGCACTCCGCTTTCTTGATCTATATTAAACATATATTCATATACTTAGAAACTTAATTCTCCTTACGCGCGTTCAGGTTAAAGGCATATTTGTTATTTATCGCTAACTCAAGCACAAGGTCTTTTGATAACCGGTTTTCAATAATAATATTCAATAAGTGAACAAATTGACCGAAAGAATAAATGATGCGACCTACAGATCTTTAATATGGATAACGTTACAAGTGTGTGGTTTTGTGTTTTTTTGTGTGTTTTTGGTGTTAAATCTGAGCTCTACGATGGTATGTCAAATTTAGTAAAACATTAATATCAAATATTATAATATAACAACCATTGCAATTAAAATAACTTCACACACCTCACACACGGCCGTCTGATCTGATCTGATCAAACTAATCAGGTTTTGCCTAGTTTTTTTTCTATATTAAGAGCCCGCCAAAGTGACTACTCTGCCTGATGGAAACCATGAATAGAATCCAAGAGTTGTGATCACCATACTCATTGCAAATGCAGACAATGCAGTATGATGACCCACACTATGGCGGCCTTGTGAGATGCTTTTTCACACCCCGCTTGGTGACTGTGCAAAACAACAACACTATGAAGAAGACAAAAACTTGAAATCAACCAGTCTGGCCAGCGTGAGCTGTTTATGTGATGTTAGTTATATCCCATATCATGTGGTAATTATTTCTGGTTTACAGGTGATCCTTGTTATTCGGAAATCGACGGTTTGAATGGTACTTGCGTATCAATATATCGATGTTTATCAACAATTGACAATCTTAAAAAGAGAAAAACACCACAGGTAAAATTATATGTATATGCAAATAATAGGAACTGGAATAAGCTCTCGCTGTATTTTTTAACTTAAAAGAAAATCAAAATATAAGGCTTACAATTCCAAGGCTGGTTCATAAGCGGGCATACCCCACGATTTTTTAGACTTTGGATGGTTGTAGTGAATACACTTTTCATCTCCAGTGATAATAGGGTGCAGAAAACCTTTTCTTTTTTGCCTTTGAAGCATCAAGATCATGCAATACCACTAATTCTTCGTCTTTAAGCTTTGTCGTTGCTTCAAAACGTTCTTTATCTTCAAAGTGTCTAAGCCAGAAATGTCCTCGATGCAAACTCCACCATTTTACGACTTTGCTAGCTGTTAATCTATAATATAAAAATAAGTCGGGTTTTCCTTCCTGACGCAATAACTACAAAATGCACGAACTGATTTCCACGTTTTTGCATTGGTTGAAAAGGTCTTGGGCTCCTTGAGGTTTACAACAAACAAAATTCAGGAAAAATTTCAATAGAAACGCAGGAAAATAGGAATAATGCAATTTTTACATATAGCGCCATCTCTGATACATAGCATGTACTACAAACCAATATGGTTTCGGATGGTGGTGGAGCAGATGGCGCCAGTATTTTAAGTGGATGGTGCCGGTGCGTGATACATTGTATGACAGCTACTCATTGTACTTTGCTCAGTTAATTTCATGTGACATTTATTATGCGCACGTTTTTCAAACGCTAACTTAAAACCAGTATTGTGTTTACTGTGAAATTGAGGTTAAAATTATTCGTTTACTAACAGTTCAATTGGAAACCATCAAAACAATCAAGCGTATTGTGCATTTTTTTATTCGATTTCAACAGCAGGCATTTGTCTTTAAGGTGGTAAGTTGAACTGTGTAAATTATGTGGATCGTGCATTTGAGGTTTTAAATTCACCAGTCTGTCCATAGTCCAAAATACCTAGAGGACGACGTGCGAACATCGGCCGCCGCACAAGACATGCAAGCCAGCAACAAGTGTATTCACAGAACTTAAGCGAAGAAAGACAACATATAATAAGAGAAAATGCCCGATTGAGACAACGCGTGAGCACACGACGATCATTGGCATCATACAATCGCTTGGCATTCCAATATGATCCCACTATGAACTACAGTGATGATGACAATTTAGATATTGGACCATGCGTTGAAGTTCAAAAGAGAAACGTCTGGATTGTGCTGCGCAAGTGGAAAAGTCAAACTGGATCCATTACTTACACCACCACAGCCACTGAAACCATTGTTCGATGGAAGTAATCCTGATTCCAACCATTTTCTTCAACGCATCCTGGAATACAATAACTGCTTTTGCATGACTTCCTTCGGAGCTATTATCATTCGAGAAGGCGGCTTCTTGCCGACTTGAAAGGTGAAAGATACAACACACACAACCAATCACTCACACCAATCAATCACACCAACACAATCAATTGCAACACATAACAACTACACATACACCACACACTACACCATCACACGATCAGAAGTCACACCGAATTATTTATTAGTTTATTATCACTTTCATTCAACAAATGACTGTTTGCAATTACAGATACAAGGACAAATATATCATTTGCATGGTTCAATGGTGCCAACACCAGATGAACCACATCAATTTCTGCAAATATATTTCATTTCGTCGATGGTGGATCAGCTGAATTAAACGTTGCGTGTTCACGAGTTGGGAAACCATCTGCTTTGTTTGTATTGACGTCCGACCAAAACATAAAAAATGTGGTTTACCAAAGAGCACTTCAATGAAATGGATAATTTGCGGACACGTATAACGCTTCGATTCAGTATTCACTTTGGATTCACTTTCATTTTTTACTTGGAGAAGTTCAACTAAATTACACTTCATTTTTGTAATCAAAATGAATTCATTACTGTTGTAGAATGAAATAAAAATTTTCCTTTTTAAATATAAAACAAAAAAATATAATTTTTCTTCATCATTTAATCTCCAAACGAAATGTTACAAAAAACGAAGCCATCTGCTGGCGAAACGGAGTTCGCCGGGTTTGCTAGTAAATAAATAAATATTTCAGCCATCTGACACACAACGTCATCTAGTTTCAAACTAAGCAGAGCTTGTGCTATGATAACTAGACTGATTGATATAATACTTATATACGTTTTTATTGTAAATACATACATATTATATATAGAAAACATCCAAACTTCGAAACAAATATTTACAGATCATATAAACATTTGCTCCGGGAACCGAACCAGAGATCTCAAGTACAGCAGTCGCATTCAATACCGATATACCGAATAGTCGATATACACACTGACTCGCTTACCAAATTCCGCAATACCATACTAAAAATTAAATAAAAAAGACTTAACTTCTTATTTGTCTTCACCAAACCCTGTATTGTATACATATAAGTATACACTAATTTCTGTTTATAGTGCGCGTGGTGCTTTATCATCTTCATCAACAGCCTTTTACAGTCCAGTGCTGGACATAGGCCTCTCCTTAGCACGGAAGTTTTGGCCTACTATACCACGCTGGCCAGATGGGTTGGAATAGGGTTTGTTTCAAGTTTTCCTTCTCTTTGTAATGATGTTGTCTTGCATACTTTGTTCCTTTAGTCGCCTTTTACATGATGCTTACCTATAAGTAATTGTAATACTATGACATTTCATCTCTCTTGTAAAATATTTGTCCTGGGTGGGAGTCGATCCACGGCCTCCGAATTAGCAGATAGACTGACTAATGACTAGACCAACAAGTCAACAGGCTTTGATTACGTTGGTAAGTTATATGGCAACATTTGCCCAATTAGCTAGTAAATACATAAAAACGTCTTTTTTTTCAGATTTGTTCATTTGATAGCCAGACGCCAATCGTATGTTGTACAGATTGCAAATTTATCAGGAATACAAGGTAGGAATAGAAGCTATTTTATAATCAAATTTAGTTATTAAAAAGGCGGCAAAATGAAGTCGGCCATTTTGCGATGTCAATATTGAGTACATTAAACAGACCAAAAGCTACAGAAACTACGCATTTTTCTCGGCAGTTTGTTGCTTACTCAATTACTTTCGTTGCATTTCTCTGACCGAGTTAACGAAGACTCATCCTCTTTCATTATTAAATCCTAGGGCCACACGAATAGAAGAAAAGAATTTGAGGCTACAGTAACTCGAAGAGGTCTGGATCACTTATTTCTATGTCCGATTCATCGTGTAATCCATCAAGCCTTTAGGACAGATGAACTGATACATTAGAATAGATGACATTTCAGTACGTTTCCTTATTGTTTCAGCTTAGCATGGGTACAAAACGGCGCTTATTTCTTCAAAACTGGATCTAAAGCTCAAGACAGTAAGGCTTATTTTTTGTTTTAAGAACCTGCCTAAGTGATTATACACTGCATGATGGCAAGCGTGAATAGAATCCAAGTGTTGTGGCTATGATACACGTTGCGAATGCAGACAATACAGTATGGTGACCCACACTATTTAAACGGCTCGCTTGGGGACATAAAAGGTATAACAGTCATAGTGGCAGTCTAACGCCCAGATACTTACCGTAAGAACTATCACCTTTGCAACAATGTGACTCCGGTCTCGCATTCACCAACGAAACTAAACTTCACAGATGCTATCGACTTAGCTTAGTCTTCTGTGAGAGGGTAACACTGCCCCGATCGAGCCAAAATGTCAGCAGCCCCATTCATCCCGTGCAGGAAAGCATTATATTAAATATACAAAGTGACTCTACCTGATGGAAAGCATGAACAGAATTCAAGATTCAATTGAATCCAACGTGATGTAGACAATGTAGTATGGTGACCCACACCATGTGGCCTACTGAGATGCGTTTTCCAGTCTCAATTAAAGGACCTGGGATCATAGTGGTATAGGCCAAAACATCTTTTCTTAGAAGAGGCCTATGTCTATTTGTGGACTATTAGCCGGAATTAGGAACAAAGCTGAAACGGTAAATTGATAAAAACAAACTTTGAAGCGGGTCGTGTGTCGTCTCAAAATTTGAGCTATATCGGTATAGAACTTTTTGTATTTTTAAAGCGTACACAAACTAATTTAAGTTTTTAGACTTCACACATACGAAATACATAAAATCATACCTCTTTTCCCAGTGGGGTAAGAGGTATAATGATGAGGCATATTAAACGCCCAAATGTCGTCAGTGTTTTGGTTCCACGTAATAAGTGGCGAGTCTGTTACCGCTAACCAAGATGTCTTGTATCGCGATTGATATCGATCAGTAGATGCACCTAATAGGTGCATCTACTGATGGGGTTAACTTCGGGTAATAAGTTCTTGGCCCTTTACCTAAATTTATCCCTACTAATATTATAAATGCAAATGTAAGTTTGTTTGTTACGATTTCACGTAAAAACTACCTAACTGATCTTCATGAAATTTTGTACACATGTTCTTTGAGGTATTAGAGCTCAAATAGGATAATTTTTATTAAACAAAAGTTATTATTTGAAATGATCTGTTATGAAACTTAATGTGGCAGACCAAATTCCAAGTGTTCAAAGGCCAGTATGATATAAACGATTGTTTTATTTTCCAGAATGTAAAGAACACCTTGCGAAATGGAGGTATCCTTGTTATATATCAACTCGATTAAAAAGAACTTTGCATCGCTTTAGCAGAGATTGTTATCAATATTTACCTGCGTTTGAAGCAACTACTATAGGGGGAGAGAACGCAGAAAGAGGGGCATTCCCTCACATGGTAAGTAGAAATAGTTACTTAACATTCTACCACATTCACACAACGCCATCTACAGGCCTTAAAATATATCTTATTCTCAGTTACAGTTTTCACACGTGTCATTTAAGAACTTACGACACGAAAATTTTCGGTGTGAATTTTTATGTATATAATATGTTGTGCGGCAGCCATTCTCAACGGAGACGACAGATTATAGTACACAAATGTGTGCGAACATATGTGCACTCTCTGTTCTCTCACTCTCATAGTCAGATTTAACGGTTATCCAACACGACCGGGCAGATCAGGCGCAGGACGGACGGATTTAGGTACTCTCCGAGGCACGGGAATTAAGATCCCAAGTTTCAGACTCCAGGTTACTATTAAGCATTTGTTTAAGCAGAAAAATTCAATAACAGTTTTTGCTCCGACCTGAGACCTCTTGATAGGTAGTCGCATACGCTAACCGCTAGGCCAACGAGGCAGTTATACAACCAAGAATAAAAATATAGGTGATAAAAAATAAAGTCGCTTGTTCAAAGTCATTTCTGTCATAGGTGTAACCATCTGTCACAGAGGTCAAGCTACAATACATAATTTTTATTATACATTGCACTGTATAGTGTCTATGTATAGAAGCATCCAGATCAAATAAAATATTTAATGTTTACGCATATAAATGTTTAACTTGAACTGCAATCGAACCTTAGTGTTGTGGGTTCGATCCTCACATGGGACAACACTTTGTATGATCCACAAACTGTTGTACTGAGTCTAGGTGTTCTCTGTATCCGTTCCATAAGTGTATACACTAGCGTGCTAGATGTGTTTAAAAAAAATACTTGAAAACTCTGTTCTGTGGTCTTCTGTTCAACAGATAGCAAAGTCGCAAGGGTTTAAAAGAATCAGACACGCGCAATTCAAGTTAATGATTTTCTGGGAGAACTGATTTGCTCACGGCAAGCGAATGTTTAAGTAATGTTGATGTGTTTTTCCAGGCCTTATTAGGTTATGGAGACAGCATTGAGACAGCCGAATGGGTGTGCGGAGGGTCTGTCATCAGCGAGCATTTCATTTTGACAGCGGGCCATTGTATATCAATTTACAAGCTGTACGTTTGGTTTTGCTAAATGTCCAGTAGGTCCAGAGAAATAAAAGTTGTCGTCGTGGCACGTATAGCAGGTTAAAATCACCCTTACTCATGGAGACGTGTTGCCACTCCTCAAAACGTCATGTTGCATTTACTATCACATAACGTCGCGATGCATGCCACGCCGATTCGTCTTCACAACAGTCGGCCTGAATGCACAGATTATCATTTCAGATCCTGTTCACAGGGGTCCAGTCAAATACATAGGTCTAGGTATCCTAAAGAGATCAGACCCTCTACGGACCTGGCAGCTGTATAATGTGACCAGGATTATACCACATCCACAGTACAAACCTCCAAGCAAATACAATGACATCGCTTTGTTGCAAACTAAGACGCAGTAAGTGGGGACTATTAATGTCTTTTTGTCACAGTAAATAGAATTTAGTAATATAATCCACTGCTAGATATAGGTTTTTCCTAAGAAGCGTTTCCTACTACGCCAAAGACGAGTAGATGTAGGATTTTTGTCAATTTATCTTCTCTTTTCATTACTGTTGTTCTTTGTGGTTTGCTGTCTTAGTCGATTTTTACACCCACGGGATGAATAAAAATATCAATTTGGGTACGGATTTAAGAGACATCCAGAAACAAATTCCCGGGACCAGGCGTCGTATTATCGGGTTTAGCAGAATTTATCTGGGTGTATAGCAGCAAGAAAAAGCATAAAAGGGACTCCAGCTAAAGCTGAAGAAGCTCATGATGTCTTTATTCTTAATTACAGAATAGCTTTCAACATGTATGTGTTACCAGCGTGTCTCAACACACGTTATGACGATGACAGTACAGCATCAGCCACAGGTTGGGGTGCGCTAGGCCACCGTAAAGATTTGGCTGATAATCTTCAAGTGGTAAGTGTAACCTGCTTCGAGTTATCAGCTTTTAATTGTCTCGCCTTAGTCCTAGTCATAGGCCTCCAAGGAAGTTTTGGTCTGCTATTCCACACTGAACAGACGTATAGATGTAAGGTCTGTAGTTGCTCCCTTAGTTTACTGTGCTATTTTTCTCCGTCAGTCGGCTCTGGTGGTACCAGATATGATGACACTGCGTATTCTTAATTTGTCATCACACGTATGCAATAATTTCAGATCGACCTGCAGCAGTTTACAGAAGAAGAGTGCTCGAAGGAATACCCTGCAAACCGTAATTTAAAAAGAGGTTACGATCACAGAACACAGTCCTGCTATGGTGACAAATCTCACGTCATTAACACATGTCAGGTACTGTATTTTTTTGATTTAGTATTGTTCAGAATAATCCTAAGGAAACCAAATGGATATCCTCTAATGCGTACTGGACGATGGCTCGAGCACGAATGCCTTTTCGTCTTTTTTTGTATGATATATGATTGCTGGCCTCAGATGGCTTTTAAACCTTAGCTGTGCTTTCCGTGAGCGCTGTGGGCTCTCAATCAGTCATTCATTAAGTAACATCGCCGAAGGGCCCCTGTGGGGTATGAACCTCGGCTTGGAGCGTTACTATCAAACTAATATGACCAAGACCTACATTGTAAAGTTACAACGCGGCGCGTATACCGACCCAAACGACGGAATCTCAGACGATTTGTGGTAGCTTTGTGACTAGTGTTCACTTTACGTTGGGCGAGTTTAATACTGTCAGCTAACTGGTAGTACCTGCTTGAGATTAAACTGTATGTAGTTGACAGCTGCAACCACTAGAGGCTTGGATAAGTTGGAACAGAATTAAAGAAGCTAGGAACTGGAATAAATATACAGATGAACACATGAGTCTAAATATTTAATTGCTACTAAAGCACATTATGTATTTTATTGTAATTGACAATTACAAATAGTGAATCATTGATAGTCAGCAACTCAGCATTTGTAACTGATAAGTGTCTATGGTTTGCCCAAATAAATCGACAAATCGGTGATAAAGTTAGTCGTTTTAAATATACCCGTGGAAGAATGGGGGTCATGTCCCTTTAACACCAAAAGAGAATCCTGCGACTACGCGGGGTGATCATTCCTGGTGGGCCACGGCCTAACTCTTAATGTGAGGAAATTATATATATGCTAATCAGCACGAGAATTTCTATATCGCGATACAGAATTAGCATTACTCTGTAGTTCAGTGTGTCTTCGATAGATGGTGCTGTAGTTTACCTTTAGAGTTTATATATTACTAGATTTATAATTAATAAGCTGTTTCACTAAAAACGTCAATTAATTTCATGGTATTGCTAAGTAATAAGTTAGAGCAGGTCAAGTGGAGACAGGAAATAAAAACAAGCATTTTCTTTATGGTTAAGACATGTGAGTTATGTCATTTATAATTTAAGAGCAGATAGACTGATTTCGTATTGATTTTTTTTGCATTTGTCGCCACCTTTTAAAATTTTTCAAAAGGTTAAAAGAAAATTTATTTTATCATAAATTCTGTTTGAAACCTAAACAATGATCTGTGAAACTATGGTAATCGATTAGTATTTATTAATTGTTGAATTAATAAGGTGGGAAAACCAAGAAACAGTAGCTGGAGGGATTCTGTTATCCATTAAATAAAGTGTTGTTCATGTTCGGCCATGTTATGGAGGTTGAGATGCTCTCGGACCATCTCTATATCCGATTTGAGCTCTCCCGGTCCCAGGAAGCCAGTAGGGGTCACGCGGCGCGGCGTTGTTCTTGCTTTCCGCGGTGGGCTGTAGCCAAATTAAATAGGGACCTGCTAGAGGAGGCGGCCATTATTCACTCAGGTCGACATGGGGGCTGGTCGCTTCTGTGATGCTATTGCGTAGATCTGTGATGCGGCCATGCCTCGCATCCGAGGTTTCCGGCCTCCACGGAAGGAGGTTTACTGGTGGTCCCAGGTGGAGTTGGCGGGCCTCTGTGCGGCCTGTACTCATGCCCGGAGGTCCTACACCCGTAGTCGGCAGCGACACCGTGAAGAAGGCGAGGAGGACCAGCTTCATGAGGAGTACCGAGACGCGCGGAAAACTGTGAAGCTGGCCATCAGCCGCGCCAAAGAAATTAAAAGAAAGGAAATGCTGGAGGGTCTCGTTCCTGACCCCTGGGGTCGCTCCTATCGTGCGGCGCGACAAAAGCTCCGCACATAGGGCCCCCCCCTTACAGAGACACTCCAGCCCAGCTTCCTGCGGGAAGTGGTCGAGGGCCTTTTCCGACGTCACAACCCGGGGAGCGAACTTTCAAAAGGCGGCGCGCCTGGCCACCACGGGAGTCTCTTTGGTGGTCAGGTGGCCCTAGATAAGACGGAGGCCCTTTTGTTCCATGGGCTCCGTCGCGGTCCACCACCCGGCGCCTCTATCGTAGTCAATTCGGTCCTCGTACCGGTTCAGGCCCAGGTACTTCACCTGATCCTTGACGGGAGGTGGCTCTTCGACGAGCACTTCCGACAGCTTTCTCCGAAGCTGGTCGGCGCTGCCTCTGCCCTCGGGCGACTTTTGCCGAATTTGGGTGGAGCCAGCGTCGTGACGAGACGGCTATACACGGGGGTTGTCCGGTCAATGGCGATGTATGGTGCGCCGGTATGGGCGGCGGCTCTGACCGCCCAGAATAGGGCTCACCTCTGGCGCCCTCAGAGGATATTGGCGGTTAGAGCCATACGCGGTTACCGCACCGTATCGACGGAGGCGGCGTGCGCCTTGGCCGGGACTCCGCCGTGGGATTTGGAGGCGGAAGTGCTCGCCGAAGTTTATCGGCGGACGGCTGACTTCCGGGCGGATAGCGGCAGACGGCCCCCGCCCGAAGAGATACGCGAGTGGCGTGAGGCCGCTCGTCGCGCCACGATGGCTCGTTGGTCGTTCCGGTTGGAGACTCCTCGTGCTGGCTTTGCCCTCGTGGAGGCTCTCCAGCCGGTCATCGCCGAGTGGGCGAAGCGGCAGCACGGGACCCTTCCGGGCACGGTTCAGGAGGGAATTGAGTCTCGCCTGTCACCACTGCGACTGCAGTGAGAACTCGGCTCAGCACACGCTAGCGGTGTGTTCCACCTGGGCGGCGCAGCGTGGGGTCCTCACTGCAGATATTGGAGGAGATCTCTCGCTACCAGCCTTCATACACTCCATGGCCGGTAGCGACAGTTGTTTTACCGCGGTCGCAACCTTCTGCGAAGACGTAATTTCGCGGAAGGAGGCGGCGAAGAAGGCCCGGGTGGACGATATCCACTCGAACCCAATTCGCCACCGGCGAGCCGGGCGGCGGAGGCGCGCATATCAGCGCCTCATGCCGCCTTGAGTGTGGCCGCGGGTGGACGGGACGGGTTTTCCCCTCCATCCGCTACAATGGCCAGCCGCGAGGAGGTGACGTCCGCGTGTGCCGTACGTCGTCTAAAATAGAGAGTTTATCCGCAAATGGTGCCCGAGGTAGCGGGCAGGCGCTAGGAGGGATCTGGATGTCGTAATAGCAGCGGTTACCGGATCCCTCCTATCTCAGGCGCAGAGTGGCACACCGTGTGGTTTTAGTCGGTCCGATTCCGACACACCACCCCACCGTAAACCCCGGTGGGGTGACGGCCCGAGGGGGTTTCCACACGTAAAAAAAAAAAAGAAAAAAAAAAAACTTAGAGAAGCTAGAGGAGTACTGTTTTATGTACGGCCTAATTGTCGATGGTCAGTCGATGCGATGACATCCAGATCCCTCCCAGCGCCTGCCCGCTAATGCGGGCACCATCTATGGGTAAACTCTCTATTTTAGGCGACGTACGGCACACGCGGAAGTCGCCTCCTCGCGGCTGGCCACTATAGCGGATGGAGGGGATAACCCGTCCCGTCCACCCGCGGCCACACTCAAGGCGGCATGAGGCGCTGGTATGCGCGCCTCCGCCGTCCGGCTCGCCGGCGGCGAATTGGGTCCGAGTGGATATTGTCCTCCCGGGCCTTCTCCGCCGCCTCCTTCCGCGAAATTACGTCTTCGCAGAAGGTTGCGACCGCGGTAAAACAACTGTCGCTACCGACCATGGAGCGTATTACAGCCGGTAGCGAGAGATCTCCTCCAATAACTGCAGTGAGGACCCCACGCTGCGCCGCCCAGGCGGAACAAACCGCTAGCGTGTGCTGAGCCGAGTCCTCACTGCAGTCGCAGTGGTGACAGTCGGGACTCAATTCCCTCCTGGCGACCGAGTGCAGATACTTCCCGAAGCAACCGTGCCCGGAAAGGACCTGCGTCAGTCGGAAGGAAAGGGTCCCGTGCTGCCGCCCCGCCCACTCGGCGATGACCGGCTGGAGAGCCTCCACGAGTGCAACGCCAGCACGTGGAGTCTCCAACCGGGACGACCAACGAGCCATAATGGCTCGACGAGCGGCCTCACGCCACTCGCGTACCTCTTCGGGCGGGGGCCGTATGCCGCTACCCGCCCGGAAGTCAGCCGTCCGCCGATAAACTTCGGCGAGCACTTCCGCCTCCAAATCCCACGGGGCAGTTCCGGCCAAGGCACACGCCGCCTCCGTCGATACGGTGCGGTAACCGCGTATGGCTCTAACCGCCAATATCCTCTGAGGGCGCCAGAGGCGAGCCCTATTCTGGGCGGTCAGAGCCGCCGCCCACACCGGTGCACCATACAGCGCCATTGACCGGACAACCCCCGTGTATAGCCGTCTCGTCGCGACGCTGGCTCCACCCAAATTCGGCAAAAGTCGCCCAAGGGCAGAAGCAGCGCCGACCAGCTTTGGAGAAAGCTGTCGGAAGTGCTCGTCGAAGAGCCACCTGCCGTCGAGGATCAGGCCCAGATATTTCATCTGGGCCTGAACCGGTACGAGGACCGAATTGACTACGATAGAGGCGCCGGGTGGTGGACCACGACGAGGCCCATGGAACAAAAGGGCCTCCGTCTTATCTAGGGCCACTCGTAAACCCAGCGCCTCAATGCGCCCGACCACCAAAGAGACTCCCACGGTGGCCAGGCGCGCCGCCTCTTGAAAGTTCGCCCCCCGGGCCGTGACCAATGTGTCATCGGCGTAACAAATTACGCCCAGCCCGGCGGGAAGACGACCTCGAAGGGCCCAGTCGTATCCCATATTCCACAGGAGTGGTCCGAGGACAGACCCCTGTGGAACACCGCACGACATGGGCCGCCGCCTCAGAATGCCGTCTCGGTCCTCGTACATGACGGTACGCTCCTCAAGATAGTCTGCCACAAGCCGCCTCAGGTACTCTGGCACCCCGTGGTAGTGGAGTGCTTCCCTGATGCAGCTAAATGGCAGACTATTAAATGCGTTGGCGATGTCCAACGACACCGCCAACAGCACGCCGCCACAGCTCACCGCCTCTTCAGTCACGGCCCTCAGGCGCAACACAGCATCGACTGTCGAACGCCCGGCTCGAAACCCGTATTGGGCGTCCGACAGATCGGGGCCCACCTCGCAGAGGTGCCGGACGATGCGGGCAGAGAGTATCCTCTCAAACAATTTACCCGCCTCGTCCAGCAACACGATGGGCCTATAGGCCGCGACCGAATCGGCCGGCCGTCCCGGCTTCCGTAGTAGGACCAGCTTCCCGCTCTTCCAACCCTCAGGAAAGCGCCCAGACGCCAAGCTGGTGTTTAGGACTTCCCCGAGGCGATCCGACATGTGGTCGAGGGTGCGCGCCAACACTCGGGCAGGTACACCATCTGGCCCAGGGGCGGTGTTCTTAGAGCGAATCCGTAGAACAACCGCCCCTATCTCCGATTCCCTGACGGGCGGAACATTATCCTCGTTCCGTACCCCGTCGTCTTCGACCATGAAGGCCATCGACGGGGGTGTGTGCTCCGCCCGCTGCGGGAAAAGACCCTCGACCACTTCCCGCAGGAAGCTGGGCTGGAGTGTCTCTGTAAGGGGGGGGCCCGACGTGCGGAGCTTTTGTCGCACCGCACGATAAGGGCGACCCCAGGGGTCACGATCGAGACCCTCCAGCAATAACTGTCACTCCTGCATCAACCGGTCTCGCACTCACTAACAAAACACGACTGCACGCATGCTGGTGCTTTAGGTTGGTCTTCTGTGGGAGGGTAGTACTGACCCGGTTGAGCCGGCCCGTTCGTGCTGAAATCAGCGTGGCTCTACTACCTAAATACTTGATAACAGTTCAGAGTTTGGAAGTGCGTAATATATGTGTGGGTAGGTCTTCAAAATAACATTGAGGTCTAATATCTTTTTTTTTAAAACTAAATAGTTTGCGCGAGAGTCACTAAGACACTTCGTAAGTGGTAAAATGCGTGTAACTTCTAATATAAGAGAATGATAAAACAAAAAAAAATATGATGTACATTACAATGTAAACTTCAACCGAAAATTGGTTTAAACGAGATCTCGTTTAAGTAATTTTTTTTCAGTACGACTCGCACTTGACCACTTTTTTAAGTTAAGTACAAATAGTAGTATAAAAAATTATCATAATAAGAGATTAAGTTTATTTTTAGTTACAGTTATGGTATTCGATTATGTCACAATCAATTAATTTTCTATTTACAAACTATACAACGGGTTTATTTCCAAATCCCAATGTTTTTTTATTCTGTTCTCTATTTTGAGACGATTTGCAGAATTTGAACGAAAAATATACAGTAGTTAATAAACTAAACTTTTCTTCTGTTTTCGTAATTTCCGACATCGTTTGTAAGCATTGATCTTAGACATGTGGCGATTAGTTGTATACATAGCGCGGTAACATTACGCGTTGGCCGCTTTTACTTACGAACTTGGCTTACTAACTCGAATTGAACGGAATACGTTGATTGTTACGTCGTCAGGATCAAAAACACTCAGTCAGTCGGCCCTTAAACAACACGATTCCCTGTTATGTTTTGCGATGCTCTGTATAACTGATGCGCTCATGGGTGGGTTAATTTGCACACCATTACACCGTATTTTGAAATTACATCCATATAAAATCCAGATAGTGCAGGATACCTAATGATTTAAATTTGCGCAAGTCGTATGCTGAAATAATGTTACAACGATACAGTAATTTTGAGAACATTTTATTTTCTGACAAATCCCATTTTCACTTCAACGGTCATGTAAACAAACAAAATTGCACATATTGGAGAAGCGAAAATCCCAAAGGTAAACATGAGAGGCCACTTCCTTCTCCCAAGGTAACTGTGTGGGCTGCAATTTCAGCAAAAGGAATCATTGGACCCTACTTGTACTTTTTCGAAGATTCTCGCGGCCGTTTAGTTATTGTTAATTCTGCTAAGGATATGAAAATGTAACGGGCATTCTTGGGACCGACGGTACTGCAATTTGCTGGCTGCAATCGTACCATATGGCTTCAATAGGATGGAGCCACTTGTCACAGATCCATTGAATTCCTGCTGGTGGTCAAAGACATGTTTCCGGAAAAGCTGATTTCCAGATGAGACGACATTCCATGGTCACCCAGAAGTCCAGATCTATCCCTAGCAGCCTTATTTTATGGGGTTATTTGAAGAATCGTGTCAATATCAATAAATCAAATAAATTACGTCAACTAAAAGCAAAATCAGCGAAAAGATGTCGTTCCAAAATTTCGTTGCTCGCGTAGAAGAGTGCAAACGTCGAAATTATGGTCAAAAATAAATTCCAACTAATTAGCTTTCTTGTAAATAAACATTTTTATGATATATCAAATGGTTTTTATATGATTTGTTCAAATGTTAACTTATTCGTGGCTCACCCTGTATTTGCAATCGTTAAGCGTTAACTTTTTGTGAGTGTTGAGGCATTTTTTGAGTAAACTATTCTATAGAAACTAAGTAAGTGTTATGTTCGTCATTAGTTGCCATGAAAACCGAGAAACCGGTATTGGTATACAATGTATATTTAATACAAATATCGATTCAGTATTACAACACAAGAGGACCTGTGCAGACGCATTGTTTTTGAAAGTACTCAAAACATGTATATTTTTAGTTTTAGTTTTTATGTGTTCTTATGTATATTAAGTGCAAAATGTCAGCTGGAAGAAGGTAAGTCATTTTTTTTTAATAGAATAAGGCAATAGGCTGAACGAAAACAAAAATTTTTTAACTGAGCTCAATAATAGAGACATGATAACTGTTATTTTAATCATTTAATATTTTAAAATGGTTAGTAGTCGCCTATATATATATAAATACACTAGCTGACCCGGCCACGCGTTGCTGTGGCTAAAGTTTTTGTTATATTACATTATAGTAAACAATCTAAGAGGAACAATAAAAGAACATCAGTCACGGAGTCCACTATGCTTTTTCGCACAGATGGTATTTGTAAAAAAGTATGGTGATCTCCTTATTTGACTTTCTACTACTATAACCCTTTAGTACAATGAAATTATTTACGAACAAAGACGAAAATGTTGATGTTGGTATACAAATTCACTGGATTGAGATTTGAAGGGGAAGTACGTTGAACACAATTAATTAAAATGTTCTTACACTTGATATTAAGCAGAAATCAATAGGTACAAAATAAAAACTTATCAGATTTATTATTTCCATTTAATTTTATAACAAATATAAGTATATTACAGTATAATACAGTAAATAACATGTGACGCTTAAACTCATGAATGAGGTAGGCAAGGCAGACAGTCTTAAACTTTTAAACATTAATATCTATTTTTTTGAATTATAAATACTTTCAATTTCAATTTAATTTAACACCAATCGGTGCACAATGTTTTTGGTTAACCTGTCTTTAGCTAACACAAATAGATTCGACGGTTTCCCAACACGTGAACACGCAACATATAGTTGCCCATGAGAAAAACATGGATTTTCCAAATCTAAACCACAAATGGACATTGTTTGACCTTGAGATTTATTTATAGACATGGCGAAAGCTAAAAGAATTGGAAACTGTAGCCTTTTGAAGGGTATGGTAGAATCTGATGGTATCATCGGAATACGTGGCAGCAGGACCACTTTTCCTTTAAACTTCCCAGCCAAAGTGGTTGCTTCAAGAATGTTTCCGGTGATCTTTTTGATGACCAAACGCGTACCGTTACATAATTGAGGTGGATTCAAATTACGGAGGAGAATAATAGGGGAACCAATCTTTAATCGAAGATTATGTGGTGGCATTCCAGGGATATCTAATGAATTTAAAAATTCAATCGGCAAATTTACACTTTCATTTTCATCAACAACAGTATCGATTGATTTAAAAGACATCAGATCGCCTGGTAACAACTGTTGTATCTGGAAGTTAATTTCGTCAACATCAACGTTTTTGGCTGCCAAAATCGCCCGTTGACTAAGCCATTCATGATTCAAATAATTATTCTGTATATCGTGGAAAATATTCTGAATCCTGAACAACAGTGCAAAAATTGTCTGGTAGTTTAATGCATTGCGTATTTTGTAGCAGTTCTATTTTACCCTTCCCAATATCTATTAGTTTTTCGGAAAATATTTGTGCTGATGGATCATTTTGCAATTGTACTCGCATATTTATGGTCAATCGAAGTGTTTCAACACTTCGCCATAAGAATGATTGTTTCAAACATGCATTAATCTCATCCGTGAAAGTAGAGCGAGGTATAACCGGTAAGGTCTGCCGGAAGTCACCAGACAAAAGTAAGATAGCACCACCGAAAAGTTTATTATTGCTGTTTAAATCTTGCATAGTTCTGTTTAATGCTTCAAGTGAATATTTGTTTGCCATTGTGCACTCATCCCAAATTATTATAGAACTCTTCCGCAACACTGCAGCTATTCCACTATTCTTTTTGATGTTACACATTGAATTTGGTTTATTATGAACGTCCAATGGCAGCTTGAATGTTGAATGTGCTGTTCGCCCACCATCCAGTAAAGTAGCCGCAATGCCTGACGATGCTACTGCTAATGCGATTTTTTGTTGCGACCGTATTTTGGCAAGAATCAACGATATTAAAAATGTCGTACCGGTTCCACCGGGTGCATCCAAGAAAAAAAAACCGCCTTGTTCAGCAGCAACAGCCAGCATAATCCGATCATAAATAATTTTTTGTTCTGCTGTCAGTAATGGTTCACTGTTAATGATAATTGTTGCTAAACGTCCATGGTCATATTGATTTTCTCGTTGTAAATCGGTATTGACTAAGTCGGTGGCTGGACGATTAGGTGATGGCATACCATAATGATTAAGTGGTAAATTTGAAATAAGAACACATAAATCCTCGATCAAGACCAATGCTTCATTGTACATCTCTGGTGTATAATCTATGTTTTGGCATTGATTTGTTTGTCTAATTCGGTGCAAGATGTCTTCTGTCATACAATTTTTATATTTTTCCCACAAAGTTTGTGCTTGCGAGGGATAACATGTCGTCAAAATAATTGCAAACAACTGACGAATGTTATTCGGTGTTGATGTCAAGCAGCATCAGCAAGCGTTAAGTCCCAATGGTTATCGTCTTCTAGCAATTGCAGTTCACGACATGCATCCTGGTATGTATTGAATACTCGACCATTAACTGTTCGTAAAAATTCAAAAGACGTTGGTCCGGGAATATTCACCAATAACAAACGTAAATAGAAGCACTCACGTTGCTTTGGATGTACCGTGTAAAGTCTCCCCAATGTCTTAGCTTTGAATATGCCTGTAATGGAAGGATGTGGTTTTCCTTGTTTCCGTGGCTCCCATTTTTTACTGGATTTGTCCCATATGAAATAACGTGGAACATCACCAAACACCAATATCTTCGCGAATTGGCCAAAAACATCTGGTTTTTGACACAATGTAAAAAATTCAGTTAGAGTCGTTTTTGGAGCTTCGAACGCTCTTTGGAGAACATTTTCTTCAGTGAAGTATACACGTTGACCGTTTTCAAGATGTATTGTAGCAGGATCTCTTTCGTGGATGGGAAAGCTGAGAATATGCCAAATAGCTTCATTGCTGCTAATGTATCTGCCCATTTGGTACCGTGCTATTTCGTCATTTTTATTTATGTTTTGTACTTCAAATATGGCCAAATCGCTGCCTTTGTTTACATATTTACAAATATACTTAATTGATTTAACAGAACTGCAAAGCTCAACATTGATATGAGCTTTGTAAGTTTTTGAAAGTAGTGGTGAGTATGGTACCACCCACTGATTATCAAACTCAACTTGATTTGGAAAGTTCGGCAGTCGCATTGTAAATGTGTGGCCACCATTCTCAGTACTTCTGCGGCGATACATTGAATAACCATCAATATCCGTGATTGTGTCATTCGTATGCGGCTTTGGGAAGTTTTTTTTACATTTTCCATGCACGGTGACGTCATGTTGAAAGCACCGCATGGCCCATGGATCATGTGTTTTGTGACAATATCAAATAATTCTCGATCAATTAATAATAACAGACAAATAATTAGCTGAATTATACGGTATTTCGTTCACTACAAAATAAATTTAATTAATTTTATAGCGTCAACAACACGTGGTAATTATGCTGTTAAAATGTAGCTTATATGTCACGTTCGTAGATTTACCATAGCAGCGCCATCTATTGATTACTTACTCAACCCAGTCGAAAGGTATCGACATATGTCAGAATCATTTGGAGTTAACAGATAATTGTGACAGTCAAATAATAACAGACAAATAATTAGCAATAAATTAAAATTGCGACTATAATTTGAGATTTAAACTATCCTATCTCTCAAGTTGGATCGAACTGCACATGGTGTGCGAATTTTATTATAATCGGTTAAGTGGTTTAGGAGTCCATTGAGGACAAACATTGTGACACGAGATTTATATATATTAAGATATAATATTTTTTATTCCCTTATAACGTGTGGAAAACCTCTCGAGCCGTCACCCAGGGTTTGTGGCAAAGTGATGTGTCGGAATCAGACCGACTAAAACCACATGGTGTGCCAGTCTGGGCCTGAGATAAGAGGAATCTGTGAACAGCTGTTATTACGATATCCAGACACCTCCTAGCGGCTGCCCGCTAGAGTGAGCACCACCTTTAGGAGAATGCTCTATTAAGGCGACGTACGGCACACGCGGCCGTCGCCTCCTCGACGGACTAGAGTCGAGTGAACACCCGCCGGTCTTATCACTCACTGCAATTTCTTCCAGACAATCTTAACAGGGACATCAGGTGTTCAAAACTCGTATGAATTTATGTAGGTATTTAAAAAAAAGTGCTTAGTTTGAGACCACCCCGCGTTGTGTGAAAATGGTAGAATATTATATTAAATAAATAAAATACAATGCCAATTTGTAACATTGTGATCCAAACCACAAATATCAACATATAAAATTACGTTTCGATATGACAATTCAAATTTGCTTTAAGGATTGACCTCGAGGATCGTTTGAATACTAATTAGCAAGTACAGCTAATTGGCTAACAGAACATACTGAAACGCGTTAAAAATCATATAATTTAGATTTCAAATTTGAATATCTTGACTTATCAACACCTGTGTGGTATTTTATTCTTACCTGATTATCCTCATCGTCGTATGTAAAGTGTTGGTGCTATTTGAATGTATATAAGTGTTTGGAAGAGTACACGAAGGTAGAGCCGGTGTCAACTACCCGGGACCCTGACTTTATCGTACAGTGTATCGTACATGACTACATGGAGTCATTAGTTTCGTAACTATTCGTCACCCTCTCAGCCATGCCCGAGTCAGCTCGCTCTAAACCCTACCAGAATTAAGATGGTAGGAGTTGGTGAAAAACAACGCAAGAATTGCTTACCAGCGGTTTCCTTTGACGCTGTGGTATCATTTTATCCGTCCTCGTTTGTGTCGGTCATCGTAGTGATTCTTTAAACTCATATAACTTTATTTGTGAAGCAATTGAAGTTAAAACACTAAATGTTAAGTTTGACTGCACGGTTGGCCTAGTGGTTTAAGCGGTCACCATGCTGCTCACTACTGCACTGAGTGTTGTGGGTTCAAATCCCACGTGGAAAAACACTTTGTGTGATCCATAAATTGCTGTTCTGTGTCTGGGTGTTCTCTGTGTCCGTTTCTTGTATGTTTGTAAAGTCCCCCGCGATACAGGGTTTATTTCTAGTGCGAGCATTGTCTTTTCAAAAAGAAAAGAAAGAAAGTTTACCATAAATTAGTTAAGCTTCTTCTGAGATTAGCGTACACAAACAAACAAAAATTCTACGACTTATTAGTTTGCATTCTGTTATTTTGAAAAAATTCAGACAGAAAGGTTTTTTTTTACATTCGTACATTAAGTGCTGAAGCATCTTAAATCAACAATTCTATTTAAAGTCACTATACTTAGAAACTCTTGTCATTAACAAAATACAACACTGTTATAATCTGTTAATATCGTTAAGAGTTAATAAACAATATTAATGATCTCACACATTTCACACGCGGACGTCTGATCCCAAACTACACAAAAGATTCTTACATACATATATATTTCTGAACACATACATCTCATACACAAATAACATCCAGGCACAAAACAAAGCATGATCGATTCGTGGTGACTTCCACTGACAGCGCAAAACAAAAATACATGCTACAGCGCCATATAGCGGTGACACATTGAACTATGGAGTAATAAACTACGGAGCAAATACTTATCCTGAATCGCGATATAGAAATTCTCAAATGCCATTAGCATATACACAACATCCCAACATCAACTGTTGGGTCGCGATCCGCCAGACATCGCCGCGCCTGGTCGGCGGTTCCTCCCTTTGTGTTGGAGGGACATGACATTTGTTCCGCCACAATATTAGTAATATTATTAATACATAAATATTGTAGACAAATTACAAACATACACAAAAAAATATGGTATTCCTCACACAAATAATAGCACTAGGTGGGTTTCTGACCTATGTCTGTTAGTTTAACATTCAGGGTCACTAATCACAAGTGGGTATTTATTAAAAACATATTATTATGACGCTTAAAGTATCGCTGTAGAAATGAAACAAAAAACTTAGATGTCTGTGGTTGGTAATTCATACATGGAAAGGGGAAACCCCGCAATGACTTGTGTCTTTGACCTCGCGTAGTGTTTGTAAAGTTTTGAGGGTCCAAGGTTGTAATACTGTATTGCGAACGGAAGTATATTTATCAGTAAACTGATTAGCTCAGTACAAGCTGTCTAGTTTGGGATCAGACACTTATGTTTGCATGCTATTTTTAAAGACTATAGTCTCGTTAAGAGTATGTCTTGTAGCGCGGGCTTTACAAACATTCGTAAAACGGGTATAAAAACACTTAAACTCGGAACAACAATTATGGATCACACCTACTGGTGTCCCGTGTGGCATTTTTATTTGAACCCACAATACAGAGAGTGGTGTGACGACCGCTTCAACCACTATCCGTGGATCTCTCTACGGGACTCCACTTTAAATTCCACGCGGGACACCAGTTTGTGCTTGTACATGTATGTACTTTTTTCATAAAAGCCTACCAAAGTGACTCTACTCTGCCTGATGGAAAGCATGAATAGAATCCAAGAGAGGTAGTTACCACACTCATTCCGAATGTAGACAATGTAGCATGGCAATCTAGCCTTTGGTAGCATAGTAATCGTTTGTACCAGACGTAGAGACCGCTAAAAACACTCCACTATCCCCGAAGTGTCCATGTGGTGACGCATTAAGAATACATAATGTTACCACCTCTATTCATCCCGTGGGTATGGTAAGAGGCGACTAAGGGAAGAAACTATTCAGGAAAATATCATTACAAACAGAAGGAAAACTTGAAACAAACCCTATTCCAACCCGTCTGGTCAGCGTAATATGTTGTAGGCCAACACCTCCTTGCTAAGGGAGGCCTGTGTCCAGCAGTGGACTGTAAAACGCTGTTGATGATGATGATCCCTGAAGTGGTGTGATCGTGTGTAAAATGTGTGTAATTAATTGTTATTACACATTTATTCACATTGATTTCACGTTTGCAATACAGCGTTAGTAAGATCTATGTTTCTATTTCCAGGTGCCGCGTGTTTTTCAAAAGTAGATTACATGACAGGTACATGTGTCAACTTGCGACGTTGCCGGTCTGCCCTCAATGATATTAGAATTAAAAAATATCCGCAGGTATGTTTCCTGTCGACTTCTTTTTAATAACATAAGAATTCATAGTCCTTTTTTTTGGGAGAGAGTCATATTTTAGCATATTTCGGTTGTCTCATTCTACTTACGATTCTGATATTTACATTTTTTTTACTTTGGGACTACCAAAGTGACTCAGCCTAATGGAAAGCATGAATAGAATCCAAGAGTGGGGCAAGTATGGCGATCCACACTACGGCGGCCTAGAATTATACCCTAAAAAGATTTTTTAGTACAGAAGGCACCTGCAGCTCAAGAATGTTACAATCAGAAAGTGAAACTAAATGAGTAGGATGGGCAAGTAGTTAAATATTTTCAATCCAAGTCATTTGTGTAGCTGCTTGATTAATTCGCTGAATATCAGTTAGTTGAATGGTACCGTATAACAAAAATTTTAAAAATTAATTAAATGTCTAATTAAACTAGTTGACTACGACATACACACATAAATCAATACCTATTAGGGGAAATCACTTGTTTAACTTATAATTTTATTTTTCAGCTTTGTTCGTTTAGTGGACGAGATCCCATAATATGCTGTACCGATTGTGAACTAATCAATGATGCGAGGTAAGGATTACGTATACATCATTGACGAATAATACCTGTACTAAAGTGTACACACATGGCTGTCTGGTCTTCAATGAGATAGAGCCTGTTAAATGGTTACCAGACTGCTGATAAAGTACATACGTGAACTACAATAGAGCCACGCTGATTGCAGCACGTCTAAGCAGGCCGACTGGGGCAGTACTACCCTCTCACAGCAGATCAACCTTAAGCAACCGCATACATGGGTGTCGTATTTCGCTGGTGAGTACGAGACCGGAGGCCCATTGATGCAGGGGTGATAGTTTTGATGGTTAGTGTGGAAGCCTTACACTGCCATGCTGATTGTCATGGCCTTTACTCCCCTAGGTGGGTGTGTTTTAGCATCTCACTCTACCAAGGTTCACATACTGCATTCACAATGAGAATGGTGACCACAACTCTTGAATTTTATTCATGTTTTCCGTCCCGAGTCCCTTTGGCAGGTTTTTTTTTAAAAAAAACAGACACAAGAAATGGTCGTGCTCATCACGCAATTTTTAGTTGGATTTGGTCCCATGACTTCTGGTTTAGCAGTCATGATCGGTAGACCAACAGGTTGATGTAATATCACACATCTAATCTTCTAACCCTTAATTTCAGCAATTATCGGGAGGGCGACCACGGAGCCTATCATTTGAAAAGTGGACGTAAGGCTGAAGACAGTAAGTTTTATACAAATGTCTATAACACGATCCACGCACAACGCCATCTATCGTCCTTAAAATATAACATGGTCTCTGTGACAGCTGTCACAAGTGTCATTTCGGCACTTACGAGTCACGTTGTGGGTGTGAACTTTTAAATTTGTAATATAATGCACTTTATTTATAACTAAAATGGTACGTAAATAATAAAACTGTAAGTGACATGAAATGAAATCACTTGTTAAAAGCTACTTCATCGATTTTGTAGCCATCTGTCGCAGAGATAAAGCTATGCTTGAAGGACTGTAGTGTTGCATGCGGGCAGCACAGGACTAGTTATTGTGGCGAGTCTCAGAGAAGAACTATATCCAGCAATCTTTTGGCTGTGATGTTAATGACGACGATGAAATGATTCTTTGCTCGCTTTTTCAGAGTGTCTTGAATACACAATGAACTTCGAATATTGTAGTGAATCCATGGGCATTGAGTCTCTTCCAGAGGTTTTTGCTATACCTCCTCCTGTGGTGGGTGGAATTGACGCCTCCAGAAGACAATTTCCCCACATGGTAATATCTTTGGCAAGGCTTGGGTAGTTTATTAGATCTTGCTTGAGAATTTTATGCTTTGCTTTGCTAGAAATGCTGTATAATCTAATCATTTATCAATTGCTATCGCCTTTATCGTCATACAGAATAGTTCCATCTTCAAATACGTAGGCATCGATGTCTTGTTCGGTGGTAGTTAGGTTTGAAGGTTTGGGTGAATGGTTGTGGGTTTAAACCCCATGCAAATTATAAATAAACCTTTTTTTCCCTCAAGTGTCCTTAATTTGTTACTAAGTTGAGATACTTTACTTGGTTTTGTGTTCCAAGTATAAAAACAAAATCAATTTAACTAATCAGAAGCCTGAAGTAAGTAGGGAATTATTTAGGTCACCTACCATCGTCCTAGGTGTTACCTGAATATCAATTATTCCACGGAACGAGTGGCACCGGGCCTCCACAACACTATGCCAATATGATACGGGTATTTTCTAATGCTTTTTAATATTTATTATTTCCATAAATTAATTAGCTTTTTTGTAAGTAAATAAATTTTATAACATACCAAATGTTTTAAATATGATTTTGCGAAATGTTAACTAATTCGTGGCCTACTTATAAATATATTTTTCTGCCTAACCCTTTTAAAGACTAGGTTAGGGACGGCTATAGGTGTCCGGATGGCTTAATAACAGTAATTTCCGGATCCATCCTATTCCAAGCGTAGAGTGGCATACCATCATCATCATCATCATCATCTCAGCCAAAATACGTCTACTGCTGGATATAGACCACCCTCAAGGTTTTCCACAATAGCCGGTCCCTTGCCGCCGGCATCCAGAAGCTTCCCGCGACCTTCACCAGGTGGAGAGTGACACACTGGTGGGGTGACGGCCTGTGGGAGGTATTCCCACGTTAAAAAAAGACTTTTTGGGTTTCCAACTAAGCACAACGTTTATCATAGAGGTTCGTATGACCGGGACTGACGGCTTAACGTACCGTGCCACGAAGAGGTCTCATTGTGTTAAAAGTGGTCATCAATTCCTAGACTGATCTGGCTTGAATTCCTTAACTTTGTACTATATTAAACTATACGATTACCACTTAGCCATGTGCCCCCACGGTAAGATCACCTAACTAATCATCATTGTCATCAACTCTCTTTAAAAGTTCACTGCTGGACTGATTAGACAGTAGAATTTGGCCCACTGTACCATGCTGTTCAGACGGGTTAATATAGTGGTTGTTTCAAGTTTTCCTTCTCTAAACAGGCCTGTGACACTCTGTATTATTAATCCGTGAAACAATTCTGAGTGAAATCCCATACCACGATAACAATTTTCAGAATGTCTGGAATATGTCAAGAGTTTAGACTACCCCTGCCTTAAGCTGGTGGGGTTGAACCGGCAGTTGGAGTTCAAGTTAAATAAAAAACGCTTTGTATATAATCAAATTTCTGGTCCCAGCGTAGTGGGGGGTAAAGATGCCAGAAGAGGAAAATTTCCTCAAATGGTAAGAGGTTTTTCTAACTACTAAAAATTAAACTCTACATTAAACTTGAAGAAAAATCTAAAAACCAATCTCGTTCCTAATTCTGTTAGGAAACACTCTCCACTAGCTTTTATGACAAATATCATGCAAACTATTCTCGTAGTAAAGTTTTATATCGCCTTGAGGGACGCCAGAGCCATCATCACTCCAACTCGAGTAGAGATCATCAATGTGAACGGACTGTTGGTCTCCCTGAAGGTAAGATGAAAACCATTCCAGCGCTTCAAGCGAGATCTTTTGATGGGAGATGAAATAATTCTTTGTGCTAGCCGTTTGTGGCATATTACCTATATGACAAAATTAGTACATTTGTGTATTATTTTTGGTATTAGTTTGAATGTTTGAAAAATTGACCTTTCGGTAGTAATTATTATGTTTTTACTGTTATGGCAGCCAAAAATAAAGTGGTGTGACATCCAAGATTGGTCACTAAGTTGGTTTATTTAATATAGTTGAACAGAATTGGTGTGGTTTATTAACATTCCGAGCTCATTGTTTTCCTAAGCCATTAAACATAATGTACGTGGTGCTAAATAATCCAGTTTTGGTCATCTCATCATCACATGACAAAAAGATAGCTCTTGCATAAGCACTGTCACTTTTATTTGCTTCAATTGCTTTTATTTTACTTTTTTATTATTTGGTATTAAATTAGAATGATAGCATTTTATATTGTAAATCCTAGTTGAGTAAACATACATACATTTGATACTAAAATATTCCCAAAGATGTAGAGGAGTATTTAGGAGTATCCCCACCAAACGGCTCACATCGAAACGGCTTTTGCAATGTTTAAACGATATTGAATGGTGTACACATTACCTAAAGTCTATATTACCTAGTTCAGCTATAATCACATGTCGTAGAAGGCGCCCGCAGTCAAGCAGTTATGCTCGGCGTGGTAATCTAGACTTCAAATACTAGCTACACGATATAATATCGTTTACAGATTGTAGAATCAGCGCCAATATGTACCTTTTATTTTGGTGGTTATAAACTTAGCTCCAGTTACGTAAGGGTATTGCCGTGAATCGGACATTTAGTTTTCTAAATAAACGTACCTACCCTTATATTGCTAAATACATGCATATTGCAGATAAACTATACCTAGACAAAGAAATAATATTACTCTTAACTTTATCTTACTAAGATGCAATTGTTTTTTCAGGCCTTATTAGGTTACGGAGATAGTTTAGATACAGCGCAGTGGCTGTGTGGTGGTTCCGTCATCAGCGATAGATTTATTCTGACCGCTGCACATTGTCTATTCAGCACCTCAGCGTAAGGGTATACTACAACTACTTATAAATATAATATCATTTTCTTGAAAACAGATCACGTGTTTCCCTCAACTATGATCCGTGGTCTTTAAAGCAGAGCGTGAAAAAGCGTCTCACCAAGCCGCCATACTGTGAGTCACCATAGTATATTGTTTGCATTAGCGGTGAGCATGGTGACCAAAAAAATATGTACAAATTACCACTGACCAAAGTTATAACAAGCTTTGCCAACGCTTTAATCCATTTAAAGACCTCAGATTCAATATTTATAATCAGATGCACAATGCTTGCGATAAGAAACTGTGTTCTGTATAAGGTAAAGAAAACAATTAACGCATGAAAACGACGATCTCTCGATTTTACTGAAAGCATCCTGATTAGTTTATCATAAATGTTCAAGTCATTGGTGATTTAACAGCTAGCTAGCCCCACGCTAGCAACTCTAAGATGCAGGGGTGTTTCTTCCCTTTATTTACCTCCTTCTACAGAATTATGATGCAGGACGAGGGTTTGAACCCCTGGTAATCTCACTCAGTGAAATGTAACGGTTTTCTGTGAGGGTATCACCATAAGCACAGAGGGACTTTGACAAGGCGATTATGCTTAGCGGGCAACGGACAAGCGGCTGATGTTAGAAAGTTGTATATTTGCTAATCCGTGTCATTGTTTCATTACTTCGTAGTGCGCAATATCTTCGCTAGTTGGCACCATAGTATATCTAAGTCACCACAGAAGCATGACTCTCACATGATTTATTCAGTTCAACCTGTTGATGTTGTTTTTTTTACAGTGGTACAGTAAAATACGTGGCTCTGGGTATCCTGAAGCGTACAGACCCTCCTGAAACATGGCAGAGGTATAATGTGAGTAAGGCCATCCGACATCCAGAGTATAAACCACCGAGCAAGTACAACGACATCGCGTTATTGGAAGTTGATAAAACGTAACTATAAATTAAATATGACTATACACATCTCATACTCGATCGTATGATCCCAAACTAGATAGTACCTATGCTATGGTAACAACCAGACTGTTGATAACCGTACTTATACGTCTGAACACTCATCCCATCACCGTCATCTTAGTCAAAAGATGTCAACTGCTCGTCAATATATACATGTTTTAGATAAATTACATCTAGACACAAAACCAATAAATATGCTCGTCTCATAATTATTTGTTCTGGTTGCAAATCAAACCCATCATCAACATCTTTTAAAGTTCGCTTCTAGACATAGGTCTCGCTTTATAACATTTGTGGTCCGTGGAAACCCTTCTTGCCTCTTGGGTTGATGTGCGGTTGTATCAAGTTTTCCTTTTCCTTGCAGTGTTGTTATCTTGCATACTTTATTCTCTTACTCAGTTCTTACGACAGCCACGGGATGAGTGGGGGTGATAGCACTCCTTATTCCTAATCCGTCATCACATAGAACTGTACCTACGTGCATAATTTTATTACTTTTCAGGATCATATTCAATAACGATGTTTTACCAGCGTGTCTGAATACGGGCGGTGGTGACGAGAAATTTGCCATTGCTACAGGATGGGGGACCCTGGGACATCGACAGTCTCTCGCTGATACCTTACAAGAGGTATGTGTAAAATATTAATTTTAGATAGTAAAGACTTTTTTAATGTGATCAAAAATTCCCTCCGATATCAAACACCGGTGGTTATGACAGAATAAAATCTACTAAGAATCGTACGAGGTGTGCCTTGGTATGAAAATTCCTAGTACCTATATTCGACCCCTTTTATCATCTATTGTTTCGTAATTTTCAGATACAATTAGAAGAGTTTTCCATTGAGGAGTGTTCAGAAGCATACCCACCTCACAGACATTTACTTAACGGATACAACCATGCTTCTCAATCCTGCTACGGGAACAAGAACAACCAAATCATTGACACTTGTGAGGTAACAGATATTTGCCTACTATAGTAGAATTAGGGTTTTTAATGGCAACACTGATAGATGTGTTCCGTTATTACTTCATCATTATTGACAGCCTTTAATAGTTCACTGCTGAAAAGATAGTTTTGACCTACTATGTGAGTATTACGCTGGCCGGATGGGATGTTATGGAGTTTGTTTCAAATTTTCTTTCCCTTTACAGTGCTGTTGTCTTGCGCAGTTTGTTCCCCTAGTCGGGTCTGACGACAACCACGGGATGAATAGTGGTGGTGACATTTTGTATTATCACTCCGCCACTCCATGAGATTTAATTTTTCGTATACCTTCTCGTATACCAACTGGAAAGTTCTTAGGTCCTCTAATTTTTTTTACAGGGTGACAGCGGTGGTCCATTACAGATTACTTCCAAATATGGGTCTTGTATTTATAATATAATAGGAGTGACTTCCTATGGCAGACCATGCGGATTCGTCGGTAATACAGGAATGTACACCAAAGTGGAATACTTTGTGCCCTGGATAGAGAGTATTGTATGGCCCTGATTAATTTAATAAAATTAGAAAATCATAGACTACTTTTTTTCAAGAATAACTTTGCACACTAGGAATACTCCAGTGTCCTGCATCGTGTGGGATTTGAACCCACAACACTCAGCGCAGTATCACTTCAGACATTTGTGTAGTCCATTAAGAGAACAGGGAAATGGTGCTAACGATCTAATTCATTTTATTAATATTAGAGAGAGTAAAGTTTATATGGATGTTTGTTACTCTTTCACGCAAAAATGGCTTAAGAGATCTGGATGAAATTCGGCACAGAGATAGATTATAGTCGAGCACAAGGGCTGCTTTATTTTTACGTTTTTTATCATATGTAAATAAATACACTAAAATAAGTTTCAGTGCTCGTTTAGAAGAGTGCAAACGTAGAAACAGTGGTCATTTAGACGAAGATTTTTTTTAAAAAATAAATTCTAACCAATTAACTTTCTTGTAAATAAACAAATTTTGTAATAAATTAAATGTTTTTTTTATACGATTATTTCAAATGTTAACAAATTTGTGGCCCATTCTGTATAATATAACTGCGCCACTGAGGCAGTCGAAATTCAAAGCAACTTTACTCTTGGAAGGTAGATCACACCCATTGGTTACTTACGTACATTTAAATGAAGTAGGAAATAAAAAAATTGAGTAATAATACAAAAAATAATTTATTTATGTTTATTTGACAAAGAGAGGACTGACACACGCAGTACAGCAACAGCCTTTGACAATCCACTGCTGAACATAGATCTCTCCTTACAAAGTAGGTTTTAACCTACTATATCAGAACCTTTTCTTTCATGATTCGATTTGAAAAATCTTTATTTATTAGATAAATAAATAAGACATAAATATGTGTCAGTAACGCATACTGTATGTTTCGTCCTATTCAAATTTGAAGATAAAATACTTTCCCCAAAGTAATAGAAATTATCTATTTATTTATTCCCTAAGAACACAATTCTCCATGACTAATAAGTTTGCTAAAAATTTGTGTAAGGTTTTTTTTGTTTTTATATACATAACATCTTCTACACTTCTGCAATTATCATTTTTGTGCATACATATTTACATTGAGCAGATAACTTCTAATATCTTCAAGATCAAGGTCAAATATGGTGAATTAAATTTCTCGATCTCTTTCGACAAACGGAAATACATAAGTTATAAGATATATTGAAAGAAGCTGAGATCAGACCTCTTGAATCAACTCCATACGTCATTTTCAATCCACGATAGGTTATCTTTTATGCGCACGTACATGCCAAGACCCCCCTTCGGTCCACATGAGCTTACTTGCAACAGCACCCCGACTACTGTATACACACACTGTTCATGATTTTGGGATACTAGAGGACTTCCAGAGCCGACCTGAAAATTACCAATACATAAATTAATAATATCGTTTGGGTAATATTCAATTTTTTTTTTATTTTTGCAAGGTTCAATGGACAAACGCGTGACAAGATCACCTGATGGTGAGTGGTCTCCGCTGTCGAGTGACATCACCGCAAGAGATGCCACAGTGTTGTTACCTATTGTGAACTCTCCCTCCCCTGAACTACAAAGGAGGTTGTAGAGGAGTAGTGGGACCTCCGGTAACTTCAATCACTCGTTGAAATCTACGAAAGAATTATTTAACACGGTCGTCTACAAGGCCGTGGTATTACAACGATCAAGTCTGCTCCTATGTTCCGAAGTGTGCCACGTCTTCCAAAGTAAACACTGTAATCTAAGCTCTAGGAAATAACATAAGAGTTCTTACCTGACAGGCACTCCGAGTACCATTTGCTTGGACATAACACATCAGATTAAGTTTCTTAGTGGAATCATTCACACTTTGAGGGCCTGGTGTAAACTCATTTTCACATTCTTCGTTTGTTAGTCTGGTCGTAAAAGTCTAAAAGTATGAGGAATGTCATTAATATTATTGCAACAGAAATGACCTGTGCGAAAGAATACAACATTCGCATGGGATTGTATCCGAACCCAACTAACTACAAAAATATAAATGTATCATAATTCTGCCCATAAATAAGAGAAAATACCCGAATGAATAGGTTACGGTGACCAAATTTCTCAAATACTTCAGTTAGTACCGTCAAGAAGTAAAGAAACTGTATAGGACACGCCCTGGTATATGTACATTGATACTTAAGGAGGATATCAAAAAGATAGGATTATGGCATTAATTTTAAAGTGATACGTCGCCATTTGAGGTCAAAGTTGCTGTCCACGTGGTGACGGATTAAAATATACGGAGTGGTACTATTCCTGTGCATCGCGAAGGTATCGTAAGAGGCGTCTGAGGCCGTAAACGACTCAGGTAAACAGCTCTGAAAAGAGAAGAAAAACTTGAAACAAAGCCTATACATATGTCCAGTAGTGGACTACTGAAGGTTGTTGATGATGAGGTTGCTATTCACACACTAGTAGAACACAAATTGTACCATGAGTTTCAAACACCCAGGTCAGTTTACGTAGTCCATATTCACATTTAAACTGCCTCGGTGGCTCAGCGGCGGTGAAACTGACTGCTGTGCTTGAGGTTTCAGATTCGATTCCCAAGTTGGACTAAATGTTTGGTACATCAGCAAATTTTTGTTTCAAAGTTTGAGTGTTTTCTATGCATAATATAAATTTATATATATTAAAACGGTATATGTATAAGTATTCTGTCAGTTGGTCTAGTTATCATAGCACAAGCTCTGCTTAGTTTGAAACTAGATGACGTTATGTGTTAAATATCCGAAATATTTATTTATTTATTTATTATTTAAACCGAGGACGGAACTTGAAAATTGCAGCAGCCTATCTACTGTCGCATCAGATACATCACCAGTCTTTTATTCATATCAATGATACTCACTGAGTACAGGATATCAGCCTGGTCTTCATATGGACTATAAGCATCCCACCCTGTGACATAAGCCTCTTTGTCTACTTCACCATCTACGTGAAGACATGCTGGCATGATTGTAGAGCTAAATATGATTCTGAAACAGAAAATTCGTTTTTAATCACCAGTTTTTGGTATAGGTTATGTGGCGACATCCACATTACAATACAAACAAAAATATACAACTGCGCCATCTAGCGAAGATACATTGAACTACGAAGTATGAACGAAACGTATGAATGTAATGAAATACGAAGCAACTACTAATTCTGTATCACGAAATACAGATTCGCGTGGCAATTAGCATATGTACAACATCCCAACATCAATCGTTGGGCCTTGGCCCGCCGGGCATGATCGCCTGGTCGGAGGACCCTCCCTTTGTGTCGGAGAGACATGCCACCCGTTTCCTCTACAGGTTGCGAATGAGCACACGTGTCTCCTGATGGTGATGGTAAGTAATTACCAACGTCTAGTGCCACTTGTAAGTAAGAAACACAAGTGCATTGTCACCTTTTAAATGCCCTTATAATTCGAGAGGTGGTCTATTTGAGCTTACGAGACTCAACTAAGTGAAAATCAAGCCATTCCGTTTATGTCTGAGAAATTCTCATCTTTTTCACATCTATCCAAGAATCTCTTCACGAAAAGAGTCTTATGTCGATAAAGGAACATTTTGTTTCTATATAATGTAAGGAACTTACTCCCGTTCAGTTCTCAGAAAACCTAAGCCGTTATTGTTCCATCCTCCTTTTATGTCATACCGCTGCCAGTCCTCGATTGGATCTGAACGCTTCAATATACCTAGAGCGGCGTACCTGTACAAACAAGTGATTAGACTTAAAAGCACTATCTAAATAAATAAATATTTGGGACATTTGACACACAACGCCACATAGTTTCAAACTAAGCAGAGCGTGTACTATGATAACTAGACTGAAAGATAGAATACTTATATACCTTTTTTTTTGTAAATATATGCATAGAAAACACCCAAACTCCGACACAAATGCAGATGATACTAACATTTGGTCCGACCCGGGAATCAAACCCGAGAACTCAAGCAAAGCTATCGCTTTCGCTACCACTACGCTATCGAGGCAGTTAAAATATAAATCCAAATAAAGATGTAAGTACTGTTTTGTGGCCTTTTTGGACATATTTTGACCAATCCAAAAACTGCATCAAAATTTTCATCGGGATATATTTATATTATACATGTGTAATGTATGTATGTGTGTAATAGTTTTATGGAGGGTAGTTTTATTTTTCTTAAATGGCAACTCTACTCGACCCCGTCACTCTTTTGTGACAACTTCCGGGGAAAGGATTGAGAGTGGTGGGGTAAAAACAGCGTTTTGATTATTGAGTCAGGAGCTGAGTTAGTCGTTCGATAACTATCAAGGCGGTAAGTTGTCTAGTGGAAACTATGCTAGTTGACCGATGAAAGTGTTAAAAGTGGAATAAAAGTAAGAACTAAGCTGTGAATTGGAGTCCTTCTGATATGTGAATGTATGAATATGTATTCATGATTACATATATGTGTATATGTGTGTGTGTGATGTGTAATTATGCGATGTAATATTAGTTCTTACAGATAAATTGTGAATGCGCACCACGAACTACAAGTTAATACACAATTTATCTAAAGGTTGTTTGGAACAGATCCTAGACTACGATAAGGCAGCTCATTGTATCATTGTATTTTTTGTTTAGTTAAGATGTGCAATAAAGGGTACCCATCTATCTGTCCCACGTCGAGATGGAACCGACCGACAGTAGGCAGTAGCGAGGTGGTCATTTAAACAACAATGACATTCGTGAAGTCAGATTGCACACCCGGTGCAAGGAAATACTGCATCCCGCCTTTCACAAAAGGAAATACATAAAAAAATATACATTTTTAACTTGTTTAATAAAGACCTAGTATGATTTTATACTTTATATTGTAGTAGCTGTACCCGCGACTTCGTCCACGTGCAATTTAAAAATGAAGTCGTTGAGACACAACCGACAGCAATAGCCCAAACGTGCGTTCTAAACTCACGCGATAGGCAGCTTTTGTGATATAGTGGTGGGAGGCGCTCGACGTGACGGTGGCATGCGCGTGAGCTGCGCGCGGTACTGGACAGTACTTGGACATTGCAACATTACTTTATTTTTCTAAAATAAAAGTAGCCTAAGTTACTTCTTATTACATCAGCTACCTACCAATAAAGGTCCCGTCGAAATCGGTGCAGTGATACTCAATACTCAATACTTTATTGCTTTACCATAATGTCTCACAGGTAGTCAACATCAAATAGTACAGTATCAATTATGGACCCTGTCGGGCACAGCATATATTTATTTTGTGTCGGTGGGAGAGAAGAAGATGCCTACGTTTACACTTATATACCTATTTAATTACTCATTTTTATATTTATTTTTACAGGATTTTTATACTTACTGTCAACAATTTCAGAGATTAGCCAGAATAAACAGACAGACAGACAGACAGACAAAAAATATTTTAGGGTTTGTATCGTATGTATATTCACATATATGTAGTAATAAGCGATTATTTCAAACAAACAGACACTCCAATTTTATTTATATGTATGGATGTAAGTAATTTTGGCGACGCCCCTGGTAAGTAGATATCAATTTTCTTACTTCGTAGGGTCGTTGTTGCAGGAGACTGAAGTAAGAATCACCCTATCACTGATCACAGTCCCAGTACACTTGAATAACAGTAGCTTTGTGAACCGATCAATACTGGCCAGTAGTGCCTGCAAAGATTTGAAACATAATTTTATATGACATCTAGAACGTATTAGTCAACGATAACGTCCAGTCAATGTTCAACAATATTTATTTCATACGCTCATATGCCCGTACGTGCTTCTCGAAACCGAACAGTTTTTAGACGTAGGTTTATAAGGAGCACACTACAGCATTTATATTCTTAGATTAAAGGCCAAACTGTTGACTAACATAATGTTTACATTTCTATATATTAGTTTGGGTTCGATTTCTGGGTCCGATCAAAAAATGTTATAGAATTTTTTTGATTACAGAAATATTTAATAACAACCTGGAGTTTGGAAGTTGAGGTCTTAATTCCCTTCCTCGGTGGGCACGTAAAGCCGTCGGTTCTGTACGGTCATGTCCAATAACCGTTGCATCGCATTGTGAGAGTAGGGGAGTAGAGAGCGTAACTGTGTTTGCACATATGCTTGTGCTCTACAATGCCTTCCGCGTTGTGGCCTGATCTCTTAAGAGAATGACCGCGATCATATTATACTATATATGTAATGTAATGTCACCACTATTGTTCATCTCGTGGGTGTCATAAGAGGCGACTAAATGAAACCAACTATTCAAGAAAATATCACTACAAAGAGAAGGAAAACTTGAAACAAACCCTATTGCAACCCGTCTGGCCAGCGTGGTATAGTAGGCCAAAACCTCCTTGCTAAGGAGAGGCCTATGTCCAGCAGTGGATTGTTAAAGGCTGTTGATGATACTAGCTTTGTGTGCATCTCCATTCGTGTTCATGTCGGTTATCGCGGTAGAAAATAACCGAGTTACAGCATTTATAATGTTAATTAGGATACAGGTAAAGGTTTTAGTTAAATTATATCCAGAAAAACAGAACAAATGATCTAGCTTATCACGCAATTATAAAGTAAAAATACTTGAATTATGTGTATAACAGAAGAACCCGACCAAGACGTTATTATCACCAACAACATGCCAATTACAATTTCATATTAAACAAAAGGGGCAAATTTATTATCAATGTGGTGTGAACGGGTGTTATGTCCCTTCGAGACAAAAGGAGGATCCTCCGATCAGGTGAGATGGTTATGCCTGGCGGGCCACAGTCCAACGGCTGATATTGGGATGTTGTATATATTCTAATTGCTACGCGAATCTCTATTTCACGATACAGGATTGCTCCGTTGTTCATTATAGTTCGACGTGTCTTCGCTAGATGGCGCTATACTATGTTTTTCTATTTACGCTGTATGTGGAAATCGCTACATCATCATTAATGGGTACCATCAGAGGTGACTAAGAGAACATAATATGCAAGAAACACAAGCAAAGAGAACGAAAACTTGAAACAAAATCCTATACCGACACATCTGGACAGTGTGGCCATAGTAGGCTAAAATCTCCGTCCTAAGGAGAGGACTATGTCCAGCAGTGGACAGTGGCTGTTGATAAAGACGATGATGATGATGAAACGAGAAAATTGTAAGTACATTCATAGGAAAAAGCAGAAAAACAGAAGGCAATCCAAGATATTAAGGAATATAAAATAATAGCTGTTGGTCTAGCAGTTACTGAGTCTGACTGTTAAGTCGGAGCTCCTGGAATTGATCTTAACCACGACAAATATTGTATCATATACACGATCACTTGTTCTGTGTCTGAGCGTAATTTGTCAAATACATAATTTGGAAATATATAGTTAGGTACTAGTTACCGTAGGGCAGGCTTTATTTATTTTGGGATCAGATGGCCGTATGTGAAATATCTGAGAATATTATTATTATAGTCAGAGCTAGGACAGATGCTGGGACGGATAACAAATATGGTAAAATGGTGGAAGGACTTACCAGATATGGAAACTCTCCTCTTAAAGCAGCTCTTCTGAGAGTATTACTCTCTTTTTTTTCTCCTCTTTGCTGAATATTGGCTTTCTTAATACATTTTTTGATTGGCTCTAACTGGATTGTACCATTCTGGACAGATCCATCTTTCTTGCAAGGGTAGGCCAGTGTATTGATGTACTCTAAGCATTCTAGAAAAAAATTTTGAGCGTTTATTTGATTAAATTATCCGTTTGGTGACGGATAAAGAATACGGAGCGTCGCCATTATCATTCATCCCTTGGGTGTCGTAAGAGCTAACAAAGGAAGTAAGCAAGGCAGGACAACAGCATTTCAAAGATCAGGAAAACTTGAAACCAACCCTTTGGTCTGGTCACGTTGGTGTACAGGATCAAAACATCTTTTCTTAGAACAGGGCTGCGTCCAGCAGTGGATTATTAAAAACTGTTGATGATGATGTCATATTAAAGACTAGCAATTAAATGTGACGTGAGTCTTGGAAATCGTAGATTTTCTGTTGTGTCTTCATGTATATGGAAGAAAATGACCTGGGCATCACGTCCGTCGACGTACAAATGTTGTCAATAAATAAATAAATAAATATTTATATGGATACTGGAACTGGATAGTTAAACTTAATATATTTGCGATTGTATCTGTGATTATAACCTTCGTCAAAATTCAGTAGTATTCAAAACAGTATCATTATATAAAAGAGTATCATAATAGAAACGGTAGCCTTAACTATAACTACGAACATCCATTTTTATTACGTTTGAAAATACGTCTAACATTATTTGAATCCATATTTGTATCTGTATCTATATATCTTTATTATTTGTATTTTTAATTTTTTAATAGTAGATACTAGTTGCTTTTTTTATGAAATTAGTAATCGAATATATACAACAGGTACTCACTGTCCTTTGCTTTACTCGTGCCTGTCTTTGTCAGAACTCCCAACACCGGATTGAATAACGAAAGTCTGAAAAAATATGATTATGAAGATTGATAACAGAAAGTTCTAAAAATACCAAGAGGTTTGTGGTTGGACTCTGCCACAGCTTAACCTATTAGAATGTTTTTTTTTTATTTGTATATTTAATTAGGCATGAGAATAGATCGTAAAAACTTTTTACTTCCTTACCCCTGCTCCTATTTTTAGTCGCGTCTCGCAGATTTCAGCACTAACGGGACGGTTCGACCGGGGTAGTACTACACTCCCTCAGAATACCTACCTAAAGCGACAGCAACTGTGCTGTCGTGTTTCGTTGGTGAGTGTGAAACCGCATTTGAGGGAAGAGTGACAGTTATCGTGGTAATAGTCCGTGAGCCAGTGACAGATTTTCACGACCAAGTTCCTCTCAGTCGATAACTCGTAAAATGCCTCAGAAAGTTGCATTATGAAGCGTTGTAAACGTCAGCTGCGGCTCCGAGGGTGGGTTGAGCAGGGGTCGCCGCCCACGCACGTAATAAAAAAAAATATTTTCAATCATTTATTCCCGATTAAAAAATTGATCAAATTAAAGTTAAACTAATACTGTGAAGAAATAAAATTGTCAGCTAATTATAAAGTTGTGGATTATACGTCAGCTGGTCACATAAATATGAAAAAAATATATATGTGTTCAGTGATTTCCTCCCAAAAGAAAATTTATCAGATGATAGATTATGTATTGTTTTTAATAAATAAATAAGTCAGCTGGCTATATGTAGGTGGAATGTTTGTCAGCTGATGCCCTAAAGGTATAACGTAGGAGCTAGTCGGAAACATTTATAGCTTAAGTAAATGTATCAGCTGACGAGTTTTCCCCCAACTTACTGCCAGCTGATTTGTTTTATTACTTACGGGATCATGCTATAATCAGCACAAAATTTTTTTTTCGAGAGAAAATGACTTACTTAAAGTTATTCAACATTACATTTAATGTGCAAACTGAAAAATATAATTTTATGGCAATTTTTCGATTAAATCAATTTTTTTATGTGAACTTTTTAAACTATACCTAGCCTTGGGTGAGAATGATTGAAAATAATTTTTTTTATTACGTGCGTGGGCGGCTACCCCTGCTCAACCCACCCTCGGAGACGCAGCTGACGTTTACAACGCTTCATAATGCAACTTTCTGAAGCATTTTACGAGTTATCGACTGAGAAGAAATAATTGATGAAAATTAGCGCCTGGCTTACGGACTATAAGTGTTGGAGCATGACACGGCCACGATGACTGTTATGACTTTTACGTCCCCAAGTGGGGCGTGATGAAGCATATCACTAGACTGCCATAGTGAAGATCATTGTACTGAATGCAGTACGATGACATACGACAATGGTCTGCATTCTCAATGAGTATGATGACTACATCTCTTGGATTCTAATTAGACTTTCCATCAGGCAGAGTAGTCACTTTGGCAGGTTCTAAAAATTAGTAAAAAAAAAACAAGTTTTTCACCCTCAACCCTCCGTCGATTGACACTAAGCGTTCATATGTTACTAGCTGTAATTCTAGCGAAATTTACACAATTCGGCTGATATTATTACAAGCGTATCACCATATAGATAAATTGTACTCGGACACAGAATATTAACAATTAATGATCGTTTTCATCATGCAAATGTGTGCCTTGAATGCAAAATCGAACCTATAATTTCCGCTTTAAGTCAGGACCACAAACCACAAGACCAACAGGCCTATTAAGTAATAATATACCTAATATCTCATATTACTATTATACTGCTATAACTCAAAATAAAATGGGTAATTACGTACTTTTTATCGTCAACCAATTCACAGTCTGTACAATATATCAAAGATGTGTCGTTAGGCATACTCGTGCAAAGCTGAAACAGAAAATATAACAATATATGTACATACATTGCAACTACTACAAGTACAAAAACAGGAATACTAATCGAAGATTAAACTGCGATCATCAATATCAATCAACAACTACAGAGCTAGTCAGTTTACCAACGATCAATGATCAGTGTTCACCGATCAAGATTATCACTGATCAGACTTTAGAATTAATGAGATCAAAATTATCTGTTTTCCGGGGAATAAGGTTTATGGGTATTTTCTTACATAAATTATGATTACATAATGCCATTTTGATTATAAATTTCATTAATAATCAACAGATTTAACAACAACCGCAGGTACACTCTGTCACTGAACAGGGCATAAAACAAAGGAGAAAAACGACTTACCGGTGCGTTCGGTCTGCTTTGACTGTCTTCCGATCCAGAGAAACATGCACGTGAAGAAATACATCGACCCTTAATGCTTTTCCATTCATAGCTGGGTGCTGTTAAGTAAAAAAAGATTTGGTTTATGATATGCGCTCTTATAGATGTAGCGTATGCTGTCAAATCTCTATTTGTCAGTGGTAAAGAGGAATTAGCCAACTTTAAGAATTATTATTATTATTTTAAAAGACAACGTCCGCACTAGGAATGAATCCTGTGTCGTGGAGGACTTTACCTACATTATAAGAAAGGACACAAAGAACACCCAGACTCAGAACAACAATTTATGAATCAGTCAAAGTGTTGTCCCGTGTGGGGTTTGAAACCACAACACTCAGCGTAGGAAAGAGCGGCGTGGCGACAGCTTGAACCACTAGGCCAATCGTGCAGTGAATAATGATCCTAAATTACCTCTACATTTATTTAAATACGATTGAACATGTCATTATTTATATCTTTTAAAGTTTAACATACGTTTTGACAGCTGATTCGGCCACGGTAGCCTGTCTGAACGTTGACTAGCTAACTACGCAAGAGATGTTATAGTACACAAGGGTTGCATGCAAACACAGGTGCACTTTCTGTACCCTCGCTCCCACAATACGATGTCTATTCGATGCGACCAAAGAGGGTTCAAGCACAGGACCGTACTAAATACAGGGGTTGAGACCCCAATTTCAAAATTCTGAACTGTTATTAAACATTTTTAATTCGAAAAACTCGATAACATTTTTATCTCGACCCGGGCATCGAACCCTAAACTTCTTGATCGGTAGTCGTATACACTAACTGCTTTATCAACGAGGCAGTTAATAGCAACGTAGGCACCACACACTGCAATGGTAATATCACACTTGTCTCTGTCATCTGTCCATGCTCTTCGGATGACCTGTTGACTTCTGCGCCAGCTAAACCCTAAAGAATTTATCTTTCATATCGAAAAGTGTACTTTTAATTATTCTCTAGCAAATATTATACAATTGTGAGCCAAGTTCAGACAAACCTTGGTTGATAATATCAGTTAAAATTACTCACAAACACATTGTGGTATCTTCTGAAGCCATATTCCATTATTGCAAAACACTTCAGTGTTGTTTTTTGTCTCTGTATTTGCGTCTATTATCTGATAACCATCAGAACAAGTGACTGTCAGAGCGAAAGTGTCTAACACTAGTCCTGGTTGTGCATTCGGGTGATTTGTGACTACATACGTCCCATGGTCTGGATATGGTGGAAGAACACAGCCAGCAGATGTTAGTGATCTGAAAACAATATTTTATTCAAATTACAAGTTACTCAAAGACGCCGAAGTGTGATCTGGACTAATATTACAAATACGAATGAGAGTTTGTTTTTTATGCTTTCACACCTAAACTACTGAACATATTTTAAACATTCTTTGATAGGATTCAGAAACCTAGTATTACATAAAGTCAAAATATTTAAAATACCAGATGATGCTATACTGACTGGTTCTGTATCGCACAATAAAGATTCTCACACTGATTAATTAAAAAATGAGGTCAAAATGTCAAACATTGGATAACGGTGCACTCGGCACGCCACCCTGTCCTGGCCGAAATATTCATTGTACTGGTAAGATATAAAAAGGATTGATTCGCAGTAGCAATAGTTCTGACTTAAAAAGTACAAAAAAATGTTCTCGTTACCAATCACCTTGTAAAGAATAAACGAACTCAGAACTGTGGGTAATAATAAATTGGTCTTCGAACGTAACCGACAATACTCAGTCGAACGCTAGAAAGATTTGTACACCTACCTACACTGCACTTCTAATAAATAATATATATATAAACATTATGCAATAAATTTATACATTCGCGGACTTAATACCCAGGGCATTCTCTTCCAGTCAACCTTCCGGTGGTGTAGAAATTTTATACAGCTAGTCGATGCACAGAAGTCATGTCATGGCGTGCATGTGAATAAATTAAACGAAACAGAGAAGAATGAGGAATGTTCTTTTGTACCCAAGATAAACTAACCGGCGTTTTATGGGTGTTTCACGTTTTTATTGTAAACCGTTTGTTTATTCAAATAAAAAAGAAACAGCAATACGAAAAATCTGCTAGAAATAAAATAAGATTTCGTTTGAAGAAATAGGCCAGAACACTTAGATTGCAGCAAAACTTTGATTAAAGGTTTAGGATCTCACGTATTATAATTGTCTATTGTAGGTCCACACAGATCTTCAGATTCGTCTGATCCATCTAAACAATCCTGCTTCTGTTAACAAAGAACGTTACAATAAACACACAGAATTTTATGAATACAATATTCACATTGTGAGACATATTATTATAAAATATTGCAGCAAAGAGTGATTGTAATTTAAGGGTACTTGATGCGTGAACCGTGGGATAAGAGTAATATCAGTTATCATGATTTATGCTATAAAAAAGTTTATATCTGAATATAGAGAAATCTAATAAGTAGAGAAACGTAAAATGAAATTTTTACCCCATTACAATCAGCACCTTGAACCAGACAGGTCCCATTATCACATTGAAATGAATAATATGGACAAACTTTATCGAGGCTCTCAGCAAGGGCCCTGGAAAAAGAATTTATTTGTTTAATGCACAAAACAAGTTACAATTCCTAAAGTATTAAACAAACTTATAGTTAGTATAGATTTAAATTGCAACTGAAAACGTGTGCGTATATCACGTGATAAATATTGATGTTAAACGTGAAGGTCCGTTAACATACATTTTTAAAGAAAAACAAAAGAGTTTAAGAAAAACAATAAAAAAAGAATTGTTTTAAGTACTACTACTTGTGAAAGGATTATGATTTGGAATGGAGAATAAATATCTTTGTCAAGCTACATATAATGACATTGTAGTGTAGTATCTACTGCAAGTTACTTGTCACCAGTTCATTGTATTGACGGGCCATCCTTACTACTTGGATAATAATACAAAAATAATTGAAGAAATCTTAAAACACATCACCATCTGCTTTTAACTGTCTATCTATATATCTAGGCTTGGTATTATACCACGATAAGAACATCATTATGTGCGCTAGGCTATAAACCATCATTTTGCGATCCATAGAAGTCGAACATCACTAAGTAATGTAACAAAAACATGGAAAATTGATTTCCTTCAAGATAAGAGATTACATAAAAGTTTTTACTCATTGATCAGCTGTTGATGTTTTGTGATCCTGGTGAAGGTAGTGTAAACATAGTTATTGCATTTCTTATCATTACTTCGAGGTGCGGTAGATACGATCCCTCTTAGGTAAAATCTATCAATGCCTAGTTCTCTATCGGAAAATGCCAATCCTCCGCCACTGTCGCCTTTACATAAAGCAGTGCCTAAAATAGGTAATATTTTAAAATGTACATCATATTGCATCTGTTTCAATAATTAAACATTTCAACCGTAAAAAAGTCATGTTTTCATGCGCATTAGAACCAGCTTCAAATAAGTCACCACCTCTAAGAAAACCATGATAAAGCATTGATTTTTTGCATATTTAGAGATGAAATCCCCACTTCAAGTCTCCTATGAATGTCTGGAATTCTTATATTTCTTCACTTTGGGCAACTTGAGTAAACTAATATGGGAAAATTAGGTGTCTCTTGATAGGAAAAGAGAAAAATAGGCAACGAATTAGAAATAGGCAATCATTTTTGTCAAGTAGTCTTACCATTGGTATAACCTGCACAAAACTTATCTCCAGTAATGTACTCTCGAAAAGCTAGCGGCAGATCATTGATGCACGTGACTATATTGATGAAGGGCATACTAACAACCTTCAGGATTGGAGACTCAACACCATTCGCTGACGTAAGACCCCATCCAGCAACCTGTTGAAATACCACAATGTAATAAATCAATCAACCAACCTATAACAGTCCACTGTTGGCATCTTTTCAATTCTGGTTACATTAGTAAGATTCCTAGTCCATCTGATTAAACCAAAAGTCAGTCATCTATACATATCAAAATTACTTACATTGTCTGATGATTCATTAATCCAAAGCCTTAACGACTGCAACTACAAACATTTATAAGGTAGTAGAGCCACGCTGACTTCAGCAGGAACGGGCCAGGTCGACCAGCTTATTACTTTCTCACAGAAGTTCAACCTAAAGTCACAGTATCCGTACTGTCGTGTGTCGCTGGTAAGTGTGAGACCGCAGGCCCATTGAGTAATCGTGGTAACTGAGTGATCCTTATACTACTATTATGGCGAAAAAGCATCTCACTAGGCCACCACAGTGTGAGCCACCATACTGCATTGTCTGTATTCGTAATGAGTATGGTGACCACAACTCTTGGATTCTATTCATTCTTTCCATTCAGCAGAGAAGAGTCATTTTGGCAGACTCTTAAAAAAAAAAGGGTTTTTTTTACAGATGATAGTTTTAACTTTCATTCTTATAGTGATGGATTAAGAACATAGAGTCTCACCATCCGTATTCATGCCATTAGTGTCGTAAGAGGTGGCTAATGGACAAACTACACAGGAAAAAACCACGTCAAGGAGAAAAAAAACTTGAAAGAAGCCCTATTACAACCCGCCTGGCCATCGTGGTAAGGCCAAAACCAGAGTGGCCTAGCTAGTTGATAAGGAGCGGCCCATGACCAGCTGTAGACTATTAAAGGTATTAATGATACTTTATATGTAGTGAACACTCTCTAACGAAAATTTCACCCTTAAAGAGTACAGTAAGTGATGTGAAAACACGCGAGCGAAACCACTGCCTAGGAATAAGTAATAGTAGTTTTGAATCTAACCTTGCCATAATTTCCTGGCTGCATTTGCCATGTTTCAAAATTTGTGTCAAAATTTAGACACACCGGCCTGATGTACGTCTTGTAGAGAAACGAAGTTTTCAGTATCAAGACAGCTATGTCTTCCTGAAAATTTGCCGTTACGCCTGCGAAAAGACCTGAAATTTTTATTTGGTGTACCTGGAAAAAGAAATTAAGGATGAAAAAAGTAGCGATCAACTTTTATTTTTCACAGTGTGAGGGGACAATGGTTAAAAAGTTATACCTATGGTAAGTGATTACCATCACCTGTATACATTTACAATTATTTTATTTTCTTTAAAACAGACAACGCCCGCTCTAAGAATAAATTCTGAGTTGCGAGGGACTTTACAAACGTAGAAGACATTCAGAAAAATCAGCGTGACTCCACTACCTAGTAAATAATATTGGCATTTTATAAAAGTAAACATATTTTAAAAGAAGAGAATTAGTTACATCAGATTTTTGCGCATCAACATCTTCCTCGCTGTTCCATTCACGGTAAAGTTTCCCAATTGCCACGCTGTAGTCGGCTGCAGGAAGAAGCTGCTTGAAGTCACTCCAAAAACAGTGAGCAGCTGCAAAAACGGCTTATATTTATTTATTTATTTAAACTTATTGCACTTGTTGTATAAAGGCGGACTTAATGCCATGTGGCATTCTCTCCCGGTCGACCTTCAGGTGATTTAGAAATAAGATGCGGTAGGTGCAAAGTTATTGAGCTTATAAATGTATTTTAAACATAAATAATATACATAAACTTATTATTACACAAAAATATACGATTAATACATTAACAATAAAGAAATAAATACTACATGCACAATACGTATCAATATACAGATACTTAAATAGAATATTATGTTACTCAGCATTTATTGCCGTCCTACAAACCACTGTAACGGATCATTTCACCATCCTTCTCTCTATCGCTAAATCTAAGACCAACGATCCTGTAATCAAGACTAAAACGAAAATTGACTACGCAACTGGACTTAGTGTACTACAACAAAAAAATATCTCGAGATTGATGTTTTGTGACGATCCTACCCTTGTCACACAAACTTTAATCGAAACAATTACTGAGTCTCTGAGAGTTAGCACCACAACAAGTAACATCCCTAAAAATAAACGCACTCTGAAGCCCTGGATAACACCCGGTATTTTACGTTGCATTAGGCATAGGAACAATTTGCAGATGAGGTTACGGCGGGACAGATACAATGAACTATTGAAGGTCACGTATAAACGTTACAGAAACTATTGCAATAACCTAATCAAAAAACTTAAAAGAAAATATGAACAAGATCTCCTAGCTAACTCGGTTAAAAATAACAAACTTCTATGGCAAAACATAAAACGTATAACCTATTTTAGTGAACTACATAACGTTAACTCGGAATTGATGAACCTTAGAAACGATCCCACCGAATCCTCTAATTATATTAATGATTACTTTGCGAACATAGGGAAACATCTAGCCTGTAAAATACAAGCGAGTAGTACTACGAGTATTCATCTAAATGACCTAACTCACAAAATGGTGCCTCAGGTTAATTCATTTGTCCTACTAGATACTGATCCCGTTGAAGTCGAACAAATTCTGATGGGTTTAAGATCAAATAGCGCTCCTGGTTGGGACAATATACCTGTTAGTTTTCTAAAATTTGCAAAGAATGAACTAGTCCCAATACTTACGCACCTTTTTAACCGTTGTTTTCGACAAGGTATATTCCCAGCGCTATTAAAGAAAGCAATCATTACTCCAGTGTATAAGAGTGGTGATAGAGATGACGTCGGCAACTATAGACCAATTGCTGTACTCCCGTCTATTTCAAAGATACTTGAGAAACTTCTTAATCACAGACTAACGAGTTATCTGGCGAGATATAAGCTGTTATCCACCTCCCAGTTTGGCTTTAGACAAGGAGTGTCTACTGAAGACGCAATTTTGGCTGTAACTCAATTGGTAACTGAGCAGCTTGATAAGGGACACAAGTGCCTCTCGATATTTATAGACCTCAAAAAAGCGTTTGACACAGTCTCTGTTCCCATTCTTATACACAAGCTGGCAAAGCTTGGGCTAAGAGCTGCTGAATTGTCTCTCTTTAGCAGTTATCTGTCAGACAGAACACAAAGAGTGAGGCTTAACCAGTATACTAGTGGGGACTCCGCTGTATCATATGGTATTCCACAGGGCAGTGTGCTTGGCCCTACGCTGTTTCTTATTTATATTAACGATTTATGTAACTTAAAAATCAACAATGCACACATTTTCTCATATGCTGATGATACGGCGGTAGTCTTCAGTGGTAAAACCTGGGCTGCGGTGAGAGAAAATGCAGAAGCTGGCATGAGAGTTGTTGCAGAATGGTTGAAAAATAATCTTTTAACGCTTAACACATCAAAAACTAACTACATCTGTTACAGTATTCAAAATCATTTGCAACCAGAATTAGAATTCCATCTTCGAATACACTCGTGTGGTGGGTTTACGAACTCAGCTACATGTGACTGCCCCACAATAGAAAAGGTAGAAAAAACAAAATACCTGGGAGTGATAGTTGACCAACGACTGTCCTGGCACTCCCATATTGATCAGCTCACTGCTAGAGTTAGAAAATTAATATGGATTTTTAAGACCTTAAGACATGTAGTACCTTCTAACCATGTAAACACACAAGGCTCACATAGGAATATCTTAAAGGAAATATATACAGCTTTAGCACAGTCCATTATTATTTATTGTATCCCCATATGGGGAGGAGCTGGAAAAGCAAAAATGATGGAAATAGAACGGGCACAACGAGCATTATTAAAGGTAATGTATTTTAAAAAAAGGTGTTTTCCGACTAATAGTCTATACTCAATTAGTAACGTTCTATCAATGCGGAAGTTATACGTACTCTATACAATATTAAAAAAACATAAAATACCATCTTCTATTCCAAGCAGCGTCACAAGGAGAAGACCACAAAATTTTACTCGCACAAAAACAAGAACGGTATTTGCAAGCAGACAGTTCAAAAGCCGGTCGGTACATTTATACACTAAAGTTAATAGAAACTTGGACATTTGCAGAAAAACATTAAGAGACTGTAAAACACAAGTTACTACTTTTCTGGCACCCTTAAGTTACGAAGAAATGGAGTCCTTCTTGCAACATATAATATAAAATATGGAATACCGTTCTAGTACATAGATCCAAGCAAACATAAGCTCACACACACACACACACACACACACACACACACACACACACACACGCACACGCACACGCACACACACACACACGTACACACACACACATATACACACACAACCATACACACACACGCACGTACGCACACATGTGTTAACGTATAAGGTATTAAGATATTGGTTTCGTTTGTCTTATTGTTTTTTTTTTTAATTTTTTATTATTAATTTGATTTTTTTTTTTTCATTTAGTAATGTATTAAAGCTTAGTTTGAATAGACACTTGTAAAGATAACTATGTTTGGTTTGGAAAGGACTGTTCTGGGATTGAAACAGCTACTATGGAAGAGCACAGTGACTTGTCACAGGCATTGTTTGCTTAAAAGGTCACTGTGGTCACTTTTTAAACTGTTAAAACTGGTTAATGAAATAAAAAATTATTATTATTATTATTATATATAAATACACATATTGATTACATTTTTAAATATATAAAAAATAAAAAATACATATTTAAAAATATAAAAAATAGTAGACCACCGACATCGGGTACAGGGACCAAGATACCGGTGGTTAGGGCTCCAGAGACAGGAACCTCCTCACAATACGGGCCGTGTCAAGGAGGACTGCCTTCTGCATCAGACCCTTGATCCAACCTTCTAACGTGAGCCTCTTAAGGTGTTGGTCGAGGCTCCTCGCTATCAATCCATGAACAGATATGATTATCGGAACAATAATCACCGAATCCACATTCCACATGTCGGCAATCTCGTGAGACAGATCCAAATACTTCAATTGTTTTTCTTTTTCAACTTTCACGAGATTCTCGTCATGAGGAACGGCGATATCGACAATCATTGCGCGGCGCTCTAATCGATCTATCACCACAATATCAGGCTTATTGGCAACAATAGTCCTATCTGTGATAATAGATCGATCCCAATATAACGTAGCACGACCGTTTTCGAGAACTGGGTCGGGCACATACCTGTAGTAAGGCACTTCAAAATCGACAAGTTGGTATTTAAGGGCAAGTTGTTGGTGTACAATCCTGGCTACTTGATTGTGCCTGTGCAAATACTCACCATTAGCAAGACGAGAACAACCAGAAATAATATGCCTAATAGATTCTCCAGGACGGTGGCACGCCCGACAAATGTCAACCGTACTATCTTTCAGGATATATTTCCGGTAGTTATTCGTCATGATAACTTCGTCCATAATTGCACAAACAAAACCTTCGGTTTCTCCGAAGAGATCACCATACCGTAGCCAAGACGTCGACGCTTTAAAATCTATATCAGACCCGTGTAGGGCCCGATAAAATCGACCATGAAGTTCTTTACCCTTCCATACTTCCTTGCGATCAGTAGTACTAAGTACTACAGGTTTGCGCCAATTCTCTTTAGCCAGAGCGAGCGGGGTAAAACCAGTATCCACTGCAACTACATTACGATGCACTCCCACATTAGTCTGTAGAAAATATTCTCTGAGATTGTATATCTCGCGATTGTGTAGAGTCTTGATATTTAATAGACCACGACCTCCAAACTTTCGCGGAATATACAATCTCATAACCGATGAACGTGGGTGGTGCATACGGAATGCAGTCAGCAATGTACGGACTCTCCTGTCAAGGGCATCTAATTCGGTCTGAGTCCATCTAAGTACACCAAAGGAATACATCAGAACCGGCATGACCCAACTGTTACAGGCTCGCACCTTGTTACCGCCCGATAAAAGACTTTTAAGTACTTTTTTTAGGCGGCCAAAGAAACGTTCCTGCAACATTTGTTTCACGCCAGATTCTGGTATTCCCAAGGACTGTGAAAAACCTAGATACTTGTAAGTTTCGGTGGCAGACAGAGATCTGAGTTTTGTTGAATCTGAAAGTTCTATTCCTTCAGATTCTACAATCACACCCTTCTTTACATACATGACTGCACACTTGTCTACACCAAATTCCATTTTGATAGAATTACTAAAGTTTTCAGTGACCCTTAATAACGCCATCAATTGTAATTTTGTGGAGGCCAGTAATTTCAAATCATCCATATAAAGAAGGTGAGATATAACTTGATCATCTTTCTGCAACCGATAGCCTAACCCTGAACCCTCTAACAGAGTACTGAGAGGGTTCAAAGCTAGACAAAACCACAAGGGACTCAGACTGTCACCTTGAAATATACCTCGCTCGATCTTTATAAGTACGTCATTTATCGCAGCCTGCCGACATCCTGGATAGCGAAGTGTTGTTCTCCATTGACTCATACACGACTTTAAGAAAGTGCACAGAGTTGCATCAATTTTGTACAACTCTAGCACTTTCAAAAGCCATGTATGTGGAACTGAGTCATAAGCCTTCTTATAATCTATCCAACATGTTGCCAGACTCTTACGACTACGACGTACCTGTTGGCTAATGGTCCTGTCTATAATAAGGAGCTCTTTAGTGCCACGGGCCCCACTTCTACATCCATTTTGAGAAATAGAGATAACCGAATTATTATTTATGTGTGTAGTAATTTTGAGTCTCAAAATAGATGTTAGAAGTTTATATGTAGTTGGTAAACATGTTATAGGTCTAAAATTTTTGGGATCCATGGCACCACCAGATTTATAGAGTAAATGGGTTACACCGGTGGTTAAAAATTGTGGTAATGAACCAGAATCCAAAGCTGCTTGGAATTGTGATGCCAAACACGCATGTGAGCTTCGAAACCACTTAAGCCAAAAGTTGTGCAGTCCGTCTGGACCAGGTGATTTCCAATTCGGTAATGAACGGACTGCACAACTTACATCATCTTTATTAATAACAATGGGTTCCATAGCTATTATAGGCTCACACGAACGTTTGACATCCTCCAACCAATCACCCTCTGTATGAGTGACAGGCACTGACCAGATGTTACGCCAAAATGAATTTGTGGTATTTTCATCTGGAAAATGCCCATCACTCACACATGAATTCGGTTCCTCCCATTTCCGGTAAACCCATTTCTCATTCCTTTGGAACATTCGATTCTGATTATACCGATCGACTCGTTTTATTATTATTATTATTATGTGATACTAGGGTTGTGACTGTTTGCTTTGACAAGGGTATTTTTTTTTTTTTTTATACCACGACGGTGGCAAACAAGCATACGGCCCGCCTGATGGTAAGCGGCTACCGCAGCCCATGGACGCCAGCGACACCAGGGGCATCACGTGCGCGTTGCTGACCCTTCAAAAACCTATTAACCCCCTTCTTGAAGAACCCCATGCTGTAGTTCCCAGGGAAAACCGTGGCAGGGAGCTCATTCCATAACGGGATTGTTCGCGGGAGAAAATTTCTCTGAAACCGCACTGTGCGCGACCATTTAGGTTCCAATGTATGTGGATGAGCTCCCTGACGATGGCGAGCGGTGCGATGGTGGAATGTGGCTGTGGGCATCATATCAAACAATTCTTCAGAACACAACCCATTGTAGAGACGGTAGAGCACACACAGGGAGGCAAAGTCTCTCCTAAGACTTAGTGGCTCGATACCGTCCGTGAGATCAGGATCGTACCTGCAGGTGCTCAAAGAGTGCTTTAGTCTCCCTGTCACCGCTATGAGACCTGTATAGGCACGCATAGATTCGAGTCTCACCTCCGTAGTCTACGCGCACCCACATTACTGACAGGTCCCTGTCTTCATAAAAATGGAGACGGCGACAGCAGATATCCTCCCGGATGTACATGCATACACCGGCACGTCTCAGAAATTTGTGTTCGAGTTTGTTGCCGGGGTAGTGTAGGTATGATGTATCGGCCGGGCAGGATATCTGCGTCTCCGTAAGAAATAAGAGGGTCGGCTGCGCAATCTCCAGATGAAGGTGGACTGCGTTCAGGTTGGAGTGAAGTCCCCTGATGTTGCAGAAGTCCATATATGTGGAAGAGGATGCCGCTGTAGATACTTTTTTCCTATTTTTCTTCGTCATTTTTTGGGGGGGGGGGGTTAATTGGTTTGTGAGGATTCACTGTGTTGACAACTAAGCGGGCGGTGCTAATCTACCCATGGTCGATGTGGGTAGTGCGATTTGTCGGCGCGGCGTACGAAAGGGCCCCCGCTCCCCCCCTGCAGCAGCAGTCGGGTTCCACTCCGGTCTCCTCCTCCGGCACGACTACTACTGCAGGGATTTTTCGCAGGCTGGCGGTTCAGCCTCCCAAGGTGGAGGTTGTAGTGATCCCTGGGTTCGGGAGCCCATCTATCCTGCGGGCGGCCAGCGGACAACCGTTTCAGCGGGTCTTCCTGACCGCCGCGCCCACATCCCGCGCCCACACGAACCAGTAGCAGTATTATAAGCACCACTAGTCCCTCGTTGTCAAAACAGCGAATTCTCTAGAGCTCTGGATACCTTACTCACCACAGGAACACAGCACTGCCGAAAATACAGTGCTATTTGGCTGTGGTCTTCTGTAAGGCGGAGGTCCTTCCCCAGTCGGGCTGCTCTAAGTTTTGAGCGGAAAATATCACGCTATGCCCTACCTCTTCAGTATACTCGGTATACTCGTATCTAATGAATATCTAGCTAAAGATAACTTAAGAAGTTAGCAGTTATTGATCCTATATCGTGTAACGAGTGTTCGTCATCATCAACAGCCTCCTGCTAAATCCTCCTTTCTAATCAGAGAATTAGAAAGAAAGTTTCGGCCTACCACACCACGTCGGCCAAACCTGATACAGGGTTCCTTTGCAGTGGATCTTGATGTCGTAATAACAGCTGTTCTCGGATCCCTCCTATGTCAGGCGTAGAGAAGCACACCGTATAGTTTAGGTCGGTGCGATTCCTATACACTACCCTGCCGTAAACCACGGTGGAGTGACGGCCCGAGGGGGTTTCCACACGTTAAAAAAAAAGGGGGTTCCTTTGCAGTATTGACTTATGTAGTTTGCTCTCTTTCTCACTTTTTGCGGCACCCACAAGATTAATAGAAATGGTGACTCTTTGTATGAAGATGAGTAAAAAGAAAACCAATATAAATGAAGCTCTTATTTTTGTACCTGATACAACCACTTTATTGGAGACGAGGGATCCTCCACAGATCTGCTCGAAATGGTTATTTTTTTCCTTACGATATATAGCGACGTGCCAAGGAAGTTCTCCACGTTTTGCCTCTTTCCCATCAATTATAAGTTGAAAGGCTTCTGGAGTCACTCGACCACATTCTGGAAAGGAAAAAAATTTCACGACATTTTCGTCATTAACAATATACATCGCATTAAATTGTATTTTATAATGCCTACTGTAAGTATTATCTGTCACTAACTTTTGCCCGCGGCGTCGCTCGCGTGGAATTTAGTCTGCCACATTAAGTTTCATAACAGATCATTTTAAATAAATATATATTTTTTAACATACAAATAATCCTATGGTACATCATGTTTGTGTAACTTCAATGGTTTAGGCAACGTACGCCAAGATAACTCTCAGAGGCCAGATTTTTTTGATTTAATTGACATGAGTGACATTAATAAATCATAACAAATTGTAGCCCATATATTATATCGATGTATAATCTATGTTACTGTAAAGTTTCATCCAAATCGGTCCAGTAGTTTTTTCGTGAAAGAGCAACAAACATCCAAACAAACTTTCCAATTTATAATATTAGTAATATTTAAGTGTTTTTTTAACTTTTCCCTTGTTTTATGAATACAAAAAAATAGATAAAGTAGTTAACATATAATTAGCTTGATGTGTTTAACTATAACGAGTCCTCTACACTACTCACGAAGTTGGACGATGTTAGACGAATACAATAAGTGTAGAGAGGCACTTTGGTTTACCTCGTCAAACTTTACCTCGCCTCGGGCGACTTCCTAGAGCACTTCACCGAGAAACTTCGCGAGTAGTGTAGACGCGGCATAAGCGTTTGTTACACAATAATGTGATTTTTGCGAATACACTTTATGTTTGTTTTAGTGTAAACAAATGTTGGTGAACATAATGAATAAATAAATTGAAAATTTCCTCAACTGCTTAAGAAAGAGTGGTTGATGATTGGTGGTCTAGTTTAAACTATGTTGGGGATTTCTTCTCTAGCGAATTTTATGAAAAGTTTTATTTTGCACGTGTATTTAAATATGTATATTAAAAATAGATAATTAATAATACAATTCAAATCGAAATAAAATTATTTTAAGTTCGGTTGTATTCTTTATGGCCGTTATTTTATGAACCGATTTGGGAGATTCTTTTGTTGTACTCGGGAAGGTATATGCAGTCTGTTTTATTTAACTCAAATTAGAAGATAAAGTACACTAAATTAAGAAATTAACAACATAGTTTATTACAACTCATGGCAGTGTAAGTGCATTGAAGTTGGTTCTACTATTTTAAAAGTAAATTACTATTTCATACAACGTATTCTCTTGACCATACCTACTTTGCATTTTGCAACGTAGTTCCAAAATCCAGATCCACATTTCATGTTTGAGAAGCTTTCAGTGGAGTAGTAGATAGGAGTGTTACAGACAGGGCTGACCAACGTGCCGGGAGCCACGTAGGTGCCACAGACCTTGAGCCCGACTCCTGGTATATGACACATGTAACGAACACTGGGGTCGGGATCCAGTTTGCAAAATCCTGCAAATCGGTGAAAACGAAAATATAACTCAGCCAGTTCATTAAATTTCTAAGACGTAGACGATTAGAGAGTTTTTCGATATGGTAATAAGGGTTGAACGAGCAGACATTGCTCGTGATTGTAAGCGAATGGCGCCATGCTCACTCCTCAAGAGATATAAGTGCAATGTTGCTCTTTGAGTAAAGATTTTAAAACGATGGGGTTTTCGTAACATCACACTTGCGTAAAATACTATGAGAAAATTGATTAACAAACAAACAAACGTAAACCGTTTATTCAGTATACAAAATAATAGCAAAAATAAATATTATATGGGTTCATATTGTAACACAGGTTTCTGTACCAAATATAACAGGGATGGTTAACAAGGTAACACAGTCAGTGTTATGACTACAAACTTTCTTTGTAGTTTATAGACTTAGACTGAAAGCTTATTAAATTTTCAAATACTCACGGACACATCGAGGTAGAGTTTGTTCCCAAATACCATCAATACATAATGCCTTATTGTTCTTGTCAGACCCGTCAGTATCAGCCACTCCAAACCCACGCCGACAGGATACTGTCAACCTCGCACTGTTCAAAGATTGACCAGGACGGGCATACCGGTTGTTTGAAACCTCATATCTACCATTTTTGGGGTAAGCAGGCAGAATGCAGAGACCGGCTCTTTTTGATCTGAAATAAAATTGAAAAGAATTGAGATTGAGTTAAAATTCGGAGTGTCACTACACACTTTCACACTTTCCAACAGTAAATTGTGAAAGGCTATTGATAATTAAATAAATAAATATTTCCGACATTTGACACAGAACTTCATATAGTTTCAAACTAAGCAGAGCTTGTGCTATGATAACTAGACTGACTGATAGAATATTTATACACTTTTTCTGTAAATACATACATGTTATACATAGAAAACACCCAAACTTCGGAACTGACAGATCATAAAAACATGGTCCAACCCGGCAATCGAACCCAAGACCTCAAGCACAGCAATTGCATTCACTACCGCTGCGCCGGTCTATACGTCGATAGTAGAGTGGATAAAAAAATTCTACTCTATCTACTAATTTGATGAATTTTTTTAAGTAAAAATTTAAGCGCGTGGAACACTTTTTGAGTAAAAAGTCATGGAACTCAAGTTATCGTTCCCGAACGCTTTCCATGAGCTGTACTCGTATGTATAGTGTGTATTTTAAACCTCTCTGTGCGGACACTTGGCCGAGGCGCGTGCGCCTGTGGGGTAATGTATACGACTTAGGATGTAACGATCTCAAAGGGATCATGGCTTCATGGCGTGCGAAATAGCTATTGTTGTGCATGCTGGATACGAAAGTAAAATTATCAAGTTTATGTAAATATTGGACTGCATTGGACTGGACACCATTGGATTGGTCCAAAAGTTTAAAGTAGCTCAGCGTGCAATGGAACCTGCAATGCTGGGTGTTTCTCTAGCTGATAAAATTCGTAACGAGGTTATTCGACAGAGAACTAGAGTAACTGACATCGTACGGAGAATCAGTATACTGAAACGGAAGTGGGCCAGCCATGTCTCCAGACGAACCGATGGTCGTTGGAGCCGAAATGTACTAGAGTGGATACCACGATTGGGTAAATGTAGTGTAGAGGGCCCTGCGGCGCGATGGACCGACGACTTGAAGAAGGTGGCTGGCAGCGGATGGATGCGAATTGCCCAAGACCGGGATGGTTGGCGTTCCTTGGGGGAGACCTTCGTTCAGCAGTGGACAGCGATAGTTTGATTGAATGAAATGTAAATATGCTTCGTAAAGTTACTAGTTTGGAGTATTTTTCAATCGATTTCAGTAAAAGGAGGAAGTTTAATTTCTTTTGTGTTTTTTCACGCAGAACAAAGGAAAACAGGGGTGAAAAATTGCTCTATATATACCTTGTTTTGGATTTTGGGCAGAGAGTCTTGTCACTCGAGTCCGGACAATGCTGGTTTCCATCGCATACCTTATCTATGTCTACACAACCAGTCCCGTTCTGACATCTGAAGTTATTGCGGCTACTTGCACAATCGGAGCTGCAAATGTATTTAAAACTTTTAAATCTATACTAATATTATTTAATAGAAATTGAAAATTTTGACTGGTTGGATGTACTCAGGAATATAAGAAAACTTACCACCGTCTGCTCGTTTGCGCTCCTATATCATAAAAAAGGCGACTATATTTAAAAAGTTGTTATTTGTTATTACACTACTGCTTCTTAAAAAGTCTTGGGTTCGATTCCCGGGTCGGGCCAAAAAGTCTTATTATGTTTTTCTGATTGCAGTAATACTTAATAATAGCTCAGAATCTGAAAGTTGGTGTCCAAACCCCGCGCCTCACAGAGCACGTCAAACCGACGCCATGCACATCATCCCTCCCTGATCGTGTCCCATAGCCGGCCTATCTGATGGTGAGAGTGAGGGAACAGAGAGCGCACTTGTGTTTGAGCACACACTTGTGTCGCCATTCAAACTGGCCGCGTGTTACCGAAATTGGCTATGAGTTCATCACCATCATTATCATCATTTATCATTATTTTTCAATTATGTTTTTTTTTTATTACCTGTGTGAGAAGATTTTACTCGCCGGTAGTGTAGCTACTGTAGTAACTGAAATCAACATTTTTTAGTTATACACATTTCCATCAAAAGTTAACAGTCCACTGCTGGACATAGGCCTCTCCTTAGCAAGGTAGTTTTGACCTGCTATGATTCTATTGTAGTTATATTTTCTTAGATATTTTGCCTTAGTCGCCTCTTCCGACACCCACGGGATGAATAGGGGTGGAGACACTACGTACACTTAGTCCGTCACACATATTTTAATATTAAGGTGTCATTTTAGAGGACTACTCTCGTACTAGGAATATTCCAGTGTCGGGGGGTACTTTACAAACATAAAAAGGGCATAAAGAACATCTAGACTCAGAACAACAATTTGTGGATGTGGCGACTTGCACATAACAGAACAAACAAAAATATACAACGGTGCCATCTAGCGAAGATACACCGAACTACGAAGTATGAACTAAACATATGAATGCAACGAACTACGAAGCAACTACTAATCCTGTATCGCGGAATAGAGATTCGCGTGGCAATTAGCATAAATACAACATCCCAACATAAAACCGTTCGGCCGTGGCCCACCAGGCATAATCACCTCGCCTGTTCGGAGGATCCTCCCTTTGTGTCAGAGGGACAAAAGACCCGTTCCCTCCACAGTGGATTACACGTAGTGTTGTCCCATATCGTTTGAACTATAGCTCTCTGTGTAGTAGAAAACGAGGTGATCGCTCAAACCATAACACCATACCTGCAGTATTTGTGCTTATTCTAAACCAGGGGTCGCCAATTTGTTTCGATCACGGTCCGTTTTGATAAATGACATGACCATCGCGGTCCGCACAAAATTTTATAGAACAATATTTATTAAATAAATGTAATACCAGAAAAATAGTTGTTTTTTGTATTATTCAATGTGAAAAATGTCATTTTTTATTGTGAACTATCTGCCTGAAATTTGGAGTAAAATTCGTGTAAGCTATTGACATTCAATCCTGAAGATGTTCCCACCCCGCGCACTTATCGGCCACGACAATCAACGCTGTCGCAGTCCGCGAACTCTTTCTCTCGTTACTTTACGCGGCAGTTTTTGAATTGATGTCGACAAAGACAACTAGGATACATTTAAATATTTATCAAATTATATACTCTGTAGTGCAAGTTGCTGCGATCTCGCGCTCCGCACAGAATTTGTCGGCGGTCCGGATGCGGACCGCGGTCCGCTATTTGATGACCCCTATTCTAAACGTTGTGGATACCTTTACGGAGAAAGGAACAGTGTGGACTTCGAAACGTCAATAACATTTTATATTAATTAGGAAATTCACTTCTTAATTAAGAAATAACAATATTTTTCCTCGTGTGAGATACTCAGAGTCATCATTAACTTTGGTTAATCTAATAAAACTTGAGGTCGTGGGTACGATTCAAGCCCAGGACTACATTGTATGCTAAGATTTTGAACCACCTTTATTCGTCCCGCAAGTATCGTAAGAGACATCTACGTAGGACAATGACACCACGCCTAGTGAGATGCTTCTTCACGTCTCACTTGGGGACGTAAAGACATGACAGTTATCGTGGCAGTGTAACGCTTACACACTTACTGCGATAATTGTCACCCCTGCATCAATGGGCCGCCGGTCTCGCACTCACCAACGAAACACGACAGCACGGATGCTGTCGCTTTAAGTCGGTCTTCTGTGAGAGGGTAGTACTGCCCCGGTCGAGCCACTCCGTTCGAGCTGAAATCAACGTGGCTCTACTATATAAAATAGTATTAGGATTATAGTAGGCCAAACCTCCTTTCTTAGGAGAGATCTGTGGATTACTGAAGGCTGTTGAAAATTGATGATAAACACATACGCTTATTCTCTTTAAACTTTGAATATGTTTAAACATAAACAATATAAATAAATAAACATTTTAGATATTTGACACACAATGCCATCTAGTTTCAAACTAAGCAGAGCTTGTGCTATGACAACTAAACTGACTGATAGAATGTACATAGAAGACACCTAAACTTCGAAAAAAATATTTGAGATTATACAAATTTTTATTTAAACCCGGGCATCGAACCCGAGACCTCAAGCGCAGCAGTCACATTCACTACCGCTGCGCCACCGAGGTAAATAAATAAATAAATAAAACTTGTTTACAATGTGTGTCTCAAACTATTATTGAACGAGGTCATAAGGTCACTTTGTCAGATTAAAGATTTCATAAATACTAAATAGTGTAGTGTCTAGTTGAGGTCACTTTGCTCGGACAAAGTTCTCATAAATACTAGATAGTGTCTAGTCGCATAAATCAAGCTACGCCAGTGGAAGTTGAACTGTGATTTTGTCCTGTAGAAATGAAGGAAAATGGAAACAAATCCTATACCGACGACTGTATATATATACGACTGACCAGCGTGGTATAGTACGTCAAAATTTCCTTTCTGAGGAGATGCTTCTGTTCAGCAGTGGATTTTTAGAGGTTATTGATGTGATGTGATGTAGTTCTGCGCAGTTTGGTCCCTTAGTTGGTTGTTACAACACCCATTAGGTGAATAGAGCTCTTGGCACTCTGTGTTGTTAATCCGTCACCACACGAAAACTTCTGTTTTTTTTTTTTTGCATTTATATATTTTTTTTATGGATTGCCAAAGTATCTCTACTCTGCCTGATGAAAAGCATGAATAGAATCCAAAGAGTTTGTGTTCACCATACTCATTGCAAATGCAGACAACGCAGTGTCGTGACCCACACTATGGTGACCTAGTGAGATGCTTTTTCACGTCATGCTTGGGGACGTAAAAGGCATGACAGTCATCGTGGCAGTTTAAGGCTCACATAGCTATCATGATAACTGTCACCCCTGCATCAATGGGCCTCCGGTCTCACACTCACTAACGAAACACGACAGCACGGATGCTGGTGCTTTAGGTTGGTCTTTTGTGGGAGGGTAGTACTGCCCCGGTCGAGCCGGCCTGTTCCTACCGAAATCAGCGTGGCTATGTTATCAAATATACATATTAAGTTATTAGCAGTAACGTTTACATATTTTAAAGATTGCAATAAAAGAGTTTTTATATCGGTGGTATTTGTTTTATATTAGTTACCTCGTCAATAGTCCACTGCTGGACATCAGCCAATTTGAAATTATTATCACTATATTGGATCGTATACTTCCCGTTTGCTCCCGGTGGATCCGAATACGATATTGAAAAAAATATAACTGTTAAAATGTAAAAGTAAGGCATGAAAAATGTAGTTGATAACAATTTGTTATGACGTAGGCGCGTAGAAGTTTGCATAAAAATTTAATTATGAGACAAATTATCCTCTTGAGGAAACCTGTTTCCAAATTCATTTGGGAAATATACTGTTAGTCCACGTGTCTGCGTATAAACAGTAAGCGTAAGTACACATATATTCGCCATTCCTATTCATCTAATGTGTGTCTTAAGAGGTGATCAAAGAAGCAAAATATGCAGGACAACTTCACTGCAAAAATAAGGAAAACTAAAACCCAACCTTATATCAATTCGTTTTACTAGCGTGATATAATAGGTTAAAGCCTCCTTTCCACGGCCTATGTCCAACAGTGGACTGTTAAACGCTGTTGACAATACATATATTACCGCTAAGTGCATTTACATGCGTAACAAGAATTTTCCTCATTTATAAATACACTGCGACAACGAACTCACCAATGATTATATAAATAAACACACAATTCCTCATATTTCCCTGTTATAAGAAACACACACATATTATTTCATATTAATAACACTTTTGATCATCAAAATGTAAATTAACACACAACACAGCAAATACAGGTTGAAAACAAGAAACGCGTCTGTTTCCTCGCGAATCATTTTCAAACTAAAGAGCGAATGAAGAGTGCTTAAATGACCTTCAGCTTTTATTCAAAACTGGTTTAAAAAGATACACAATTGCAAGTTTCGGGTGTGCCACGAATTAGTTAACATTTGAAAAAATGGGTATAAAAAATCATTTGATAAATTAAAAAAATATATTTATTTACAAGAAAGCTAATTGGTTGCCTTCGGTAGATGGCGTCATAATATGTTTTTTTTTGCGTTGTATGTGGATGTCGTCACAAAGTGTTTAATAATTTTCTACACCTATTTTTCTCAGTAGTGTATTTATAGTCTAGGTACCAAGAGTCACCACCGCTATTCATCCTACGGGTATTTTTTATTTTAATGGCTTACCAAAGTGACTCTACTCTGCCTGATGGAAAGCATGAATAGAATTCAACAGTTGTGGTCACCATACTCATTGTGAACGAAGACGATGCAGTATGGTGACCCACACTATGGCGGCCTAGTAATAGTATGGGAGGCCACGATGCTACTACGGAATTTACTCGAGCGTCATAGAGACCTATTCGGTTGTGAAGCTTAGATGATGAAAAGAAAAATGACATATAAAACACACTATTTCATCAGTGGGGGGAGCGGCTATAGATTTTCAAAAGTGTAAAAAAAAACAGTTCCATGGACATACTCGAGCGTGTCAGATATTGATATTATATATGTCCTACGTATTTTTAAAAATGTAAATGTGTTAATCTGACTGTTTCAGTGATGGGAGTGGTCGTACGTAGGGGTGAAAAATGAAAAAAAAAACTTTATCGAGCGCGTCAGACTTTCGAAGGGGATGTTAAGTGAACCTAAAAAAATGCTCTAATATAATAATCTGACGATTTGGATGTGACGCAAAGTCGTGGCCGTTATTAGAATGTGCAAAAAAACAGTAGCAGTCGTGGGACTGCCGATAGAAGTGAAAATGGAACTATTAAGTTGAGAGTAATTAAAACTATATGCAAAAATTATATGAAATTTTTTATGTTTCATATATAGCTATATATAATATCATATATAATATATAATAATAATAAATTTCATATATAATATATAATATCATATTCTCCATAGCTATAGATATACTATTATCATTAGCATGTCGGTGACGCGAACCGAGGATTTTACCCTCTACCAAAACGCTCAACGCGCCTAAAGAAGTTTTCACTTCAAAAAGTTGGTCATATAGAAATACTCAAGCGGCTCAGATATATATGGTTCATCTTGATGCACTAGACGTGCTGTCTCATAATCTGACAATTATCTAGAGGGATTTCGCTGATAATTGAAAATTGTTTTTGTATTTTTTTCAACTATTGAACTTAATTAATTGAAAAGCTTAGGAAATAGCATCAAATGAGAAAATACATGTTTTTTTAAAGTAGAATATTTGTATTTATAAGAAAATAATAAAAAAAAAAAATTGTGACAGAGGAATTGAAGCGCGGTGAGGGGAATATAGGCATCACGTAGCTGCACGCATTAAACTTTATCGATGAATTTTGTTGTTTCGGCTTGCGGAAATTGTCAGATTATATATTTTTCGTGATCCTTGAATTATTTCGTTCAAAATAAAAAATATTTAGCCACGCTCGAGAATGTCCAAGTGACGTTTTTTTGACGTCCACAACTTTGTAGCCCCTTTTGTAGGGGGAGGCCCCTTCTTTACGTCTGACTCAAATTTTCAGATTAGTGAAATCTACACGTTTTAACACGTAACTAACTCGTCTTATCTTAATCTGACGCGCTCGAAAATGTTTGATGATCAATTTTTTTGTACTAATCTGATCCTTTATCCTTGACGGGCGATCATATATAAAAGTCTCATATTTGGTCTAAGTACTTAATAGACTACAAGGTATCCCCCTGTATATTGATCTGCCGCGCTCGAGTAAATCCCGGAATTCCTTCTACGGCTCCTCTACTATAAGTCCTCAAGCAAGTATCCTTTATGTCCCCAAGCAAGGTGTAAAAAACATCTGAATAGGTCGCCATAGTGTGGGTCATTATTCCGCATTGTCAACATTTGGAATGAGTATGGTGACCACAACTCTTGGATTCTATTATTCATACTTTCCATCAGGCAGATTAGAGTAACTTTGGCAGGCTCTTAAAATAAAAAATAATCATACATATAAATATTTTAAAGTAAACGCAATTTATTCGTAGAACCAAAATGTTGATTGAGATTGAAACAGCGACAATGCAATTGTGACTCGCTTGCTATTTTGAGTTGCTAAGGCCCAAGACTACATGGCGGTAGCTACTTACGATCAGGCAGTTTTCTCGTCTACAATATAAATAGAAAAAATCATACCTAAAATGACACTAGTGACAAATGACACTAATGACAAACGACACTAGTGACGACTGTTACCGAGATCAAGCTATGTTTTACAGACTGTAGGTCTCCTAGTATAACCATAGTGCGATCATGATAGTGACGTGACACTGTCAATCGACTTAGACTTATTATAATAGTCATTTTAAAAGTCAAGTTGTAAAAGCGTTTGGAGCATCCTTTTAAGGTAATGGTTTAAATTAAATTCAGTTTGCAAAAACAATAGTGATTAAGTACATATTACCTCGTGTCATTGACAAGTCCACAGTCTGTACAACATATGGACACCTCTTCACGGTTCTGGGCACACACCTGAATAAGAAATTTTATTGAAAAGACAACGCCCGCACTAGGAATAAATCCTGTGTCTCGGAGGACTTTACATACATACAAGAAATGGACACAAACCCAGACTCAGAACAACAATTAGTGGATCACACAAAGTATTGTCTCATGTGAGGTTTGAATCCACAACACTCAGCGCAGTAGAGAGCGGTGTGGCGACCGCTTAAACCACCAGGCCATCTGTGCAGTCAATTTTCTAAAATTAATTTCTTCCTTTGAAGTTTATGTAGAAATATTTATTTACATCCCAAACATTTGCAGTAGAGAGTTTATCCACAAGTAGGCCATCAATATAAAATAGTCCGGTATTGTCAAATTTATTTAAGTCATTACTGCTTTTTATTTTGTAAATTTACAGTTACTGTAGCGTGGTCGCTCACTATGGGCTTAATAAGAAGGCTCAAAGTCACCCAAAGAGCAATGAAGAGGGCAATGCTCGGAGTTTCTCTGCGTGATCGAATCAGGAATGAGGAGATCCGCAGACAAACCATGCCCACCGCTATTACCCGTTAAATTGCTAAATTTAATTGGCAGTGGGCGGAGACATTACACGCAGAAATGATGGCTGATGGGCCTTAAAGTTCTGGAGTGGCGACCGCGTACTGGGAAACGTAGCGTTGGTAAGCCCCCCACAAGGTGGCCCGAAGACCTGGTGAAGGTCGCGGGTAGCTGCTGGATGCGGGCGGCACGAGACTGGCTGTTGTGGAGAACCTTGGGAGAGGCCTATGTCCAGCAGTGGACGTCTTTTGGCTGAGAAGAAGAAGAAGAAGAAGAAATATATATTTACTTCACAGTTTTTAAATACATAAAAAATACTTACGAACACATTTAGACATCTTTTGTAACCAATCTTCTTCGACGCCGCACCATCTGCCGAATCCATTACCACGTGTCTTGTTGAACAAATGTCTGTCAGAACGAAGGAGTCAAAAGATCGGCCTGGAACAGCATTTGGCGCGTTCGATACTACATACGTCGCCTTGTCAGGGTACGGTGGGAGAACACAGGCACCTGGACTCATAGGTCTGAAATCAGTTTTATGTGTGTGTTATGTTATGTGCTACAACGTCAATGCTTTACTCAATAGTAAATCCCCGCTAATATTATAAATGTCACTGTAAGTTTGTTTGTTACGGTTTCACGCGAAAACTACTCAACCGATCATCATGAAATTTTGTACACATCTTCTTGGAGGTAGATAATTGAATTGGATAATATTGCAACATTCTTTAGCTATAACGAACAACATGATAACCTGACGGTATATGAACGCCAACACCCATGGATATCTGTAACTCTAGAGTCAGGGTCGGATCTATTAGCCAATGTAAAATATAGAATTATACTGGGTCTTTACTTATGAAATTGCCTTTTGTGGCTAGGTTGGTATAAGATTTGTTCAGACCATGTCAGACTGCCTCACGGAGATTCTGAATGTCAGCTTCGCGTGTGGCCGCTTTCCTGAGTGCTGGAAAAGCGGGAAGCTGGTCCTATAAAAAAAAACCGGGTCAACCTGCTGAGTCAGTCGTGGCCTATGGGGCTATCGTATTGTTGGACAAGGCGGGTAAACTGTTTTGAAAGCATACTCTCTGCACGCATCGTTAGGTACCTCTGCGAGGCGGGCCCTGATCTGTCGGACGCAAAAGTCGGTTTTCGAGATGTCTCTCCAACCGTTCATCATCGAGTGGGAGGATCCTTTCTTCTTAATTGACGCCGCTAACTCCAGTGGGTGATCGTTTGAGGGGGTTTCCACACGTTAAAAAAAAATAAAACGGTTTCTTTCGAATTCACCTTCTCTTTGCAGTTCTGTTTTGCGTAGTTTGGTCCCTTACTCGGCTCTCACGACACCCCAGCGAGGAGTGGAGGTGGTGGCACTCCGCTTTCTTGATCTATATTAAACATATATTCATATACTTAGAAACTTAATTCTCCTTACGCGCGTTCAGGTTAAAGGCATATTTGTTATTTATCGCTAACTCAAGCACAAGGTCTTTTGATAACCGGTTTTCAATAATAATATTCAATAAGTGAACAAATTGACCGAATGAATAAATGATGCGACCTACAGATCTTTAATATGGATAACGTTACAAGTGTGTGGTTTTGTGTTTTTTTGTGTGTTTTTGGTGTTAAATCTGAGCTCTACGATGGTATGTCAAATTTAGTAAAACATTAATATCAAATATTATAATATAACAACCATTGCAATTAAAATAACTTCACACACCTCACACACGGCCGTCTGATCTGATCTGATCAAACTAATCAGGTTTTGCCTAGTTTTTTTCTATATTAAGAGCCTGCCAAAGTGACTACTCTGCCTGATGGAAACCATGAATAGAATCCAAGAGTTGTGATCACCATACTCATTGCAAATGCAGACAATGCAGTATGATGACCCACACTATGGCGGCCTTGTGAGATGCTTTTTCACACCCCGCTTGGTGACTGTGCAAAACATCAACACTATGAAGAAGACAAAAACTTGAAATCAACAAGTCTGGCCAGCGTGGGCTGTTTATGTGATGTTAGTTATATCCCATATCATGTGGTAATTATTTCTGGATTACAGGTGATCCTTGTTATTCGGAAATCGACGGTTTGAATGGTACTTGCGTATCAATATATCGATGTTTATCAACTATTGACAATCTTAAAAAGAGAAAAACACCACAGGTAAAATTATATGTATATGCAAATAATAGGAACTGGAATAAGCTCTCGCTGTATTTTTTAACTTAAAAGAAAATCAAAATATAAGGCTTACAATTCCAAGGCTGGTTCATAACCGGGCATACCCCACGATTTTTTAGACTTTGGATGGTTGTAGTGAATACACTTTTCATCTCCAGTGATAATAGGATGCAGAAAACCTTTTCTTTTTTGCCTTTGAAGCATCAAGATCATGCAATACCACTAATTCTTCGTCTTTAAGCTTTGTCGTTGCTTCAAAACGTTCTTTATCTTCAAAATGTCTAAGCCAGAAATGTCCTCGATGCAAACTCCACCATTTTACGACTTTGCTAGCTGTTTAATAAATAAATAAATATTTCGGACATTTCACACACAACGTCATCTAGTTTTAAACTAAGCAGAGTTTGTACTATAATATAATAACTAGACTGATTGATATAATACTTATATACTTTATTTTTGTAAATACATACAATAAACTTCGAAATAAATATATGCAGATCATACAAACATTTGGTCCGACCCGGGAACCGAGCCCGAGATCTCAAGTACAGCAGTAGCATTCAATACCGCTGCACCACCAAGGCAGTTGCAGCTCCCTGGTCATTATACAAACTGACTCGCTACTGTACCACGCTGGCCAGACAGGTTGGAATAGGATTTATTTCAAGTTTTCCTTCTCTTCCTAATGATGTTGTCTTGCATAGTTTGTTCCCTCAGTCGCCTTTTACGTGATGCTTACCTATAAGTAATTGTAATACTATGACATTTCATCTCTCTTGTAAAATATCTGTCCTGGGTGGGAGTCGAACCACGGCCTCCGAGTTAGCAGATAGAGTGACTAATGACTAGACCAACAAGCCAACAGGCTTTGATTACGTTGGTAAGTTATATGGCAACATTTGCCCAATTAACTAGTAAATACATAAAAACGTTTTTTTTTCAGATTTGTTCATTTGATAGCCAAACGCCAATCGTATGTTATACAGATTGTGAATTTATCAGGAATACAAGGTAAGACATTAGCTATTTTATAATCAAATTCAGTTACAAAAAAGGCGGCAAAATGAAGTCGGCCATTTTGCATCGTCAATATTTAGTACATTAGATAGACCAGAAGCAACAGAAACTACACATTTTTCTCAGCAGTTTGTTGCTTAACCAATTTCTTTCGTTGCATTTCTCTGACCGAGTTAAATGAAGACCCAACCTCTTTCATTACCAAATCCTAGGGGCACACGAATAGAAGAAAAGAATTTGAGGCTACAGTAACTCGAAGAGGTCTGGATCACTTACTCATACGAGGGGGCGTTTTTAAGTTCGCGGAATGGAGGGTATTGAGTAATAATAAAAACACAAAATTATTTTTCTTTTTCTATATATTCCCCTGCAACACGAATACATTTTTCAGATCTTTCAATTAGTTTTTTTATTCCCTCGTAAAAAAAAGTTTTATCTTTGTCTGAAAAATACGCCGAAACCGCCTCCTTAACCTCCTCATCAGTTGAAAATTTCTTACCACGTAATTCTTTTTTCATTTTTGGAAAGAGATAATAATCACTCGGAGCCAAATCTGGACTGTAGGGTGGGTGATTCAAAATATCGAAGCCCACCTTATGCAGGGCAGCCAGTGCGACTCGGCTCTTGTGAACGGGAGCATTGTCATGCAATAGCAGGACACCTTTCGTTAATTTTCCCCGTCTTTTTTCTTTGATGGCTTCTTTTAACTGTTCTAAGATTGAAGCGTAGTATTCCCCCGTTATAGAAATGCCTTTATCTTTATAATCTATCAATAATATTCCTTCTGAGTCCCAAAAAATCGTTGCCATGAGTTTCCCAGCCGACTGTGAAATCTTAAATTTCTTGGGTGGTGCTGTGCCCTTTTTGTGCCACTGCATGGAGTCTTGTTTGGACTCGGGTTCATAATGATGAACCCAAGTTTCATCCCCAGTAACAATTTGATTCAATACGCCATCCTTGTCTTCATTGCAGAGGTCCAAAAACGCACGTGAACATTCCACGCGCTGTTGTTTTTGCAATGGCGTGAGCATTCTCGGCACCCACCGTTTTTTTTTTTTTTTTTTTTTTTTTTAACGTGTGGAAACCCCCTCGGGCCGTCACCCCACCGGGGTTTACGGCGGGGTAGTGTGTCGGAATCGGACCGACTAAAACCACACGGTGTGCCACTCTGCGCCTGAGACAGGAGGGATCCGGGAACCGCTGCTATTACGACATCCAGATCCCTCCTAGCGCCTGCCCGCCAAAGCGGGCGCCATCTGCGGATAAACTCTCTATATAGGCGACGTACGGCACACGCGGACGTCGCCTCCTCGCGGCTGGCCATTATAGCGGGTGGAGGGGAAAACCCGTCCCGTCCACCCGCGGCCACACTCAAGGCGGCATGAGGCGCTGGTATGCGCGCCTCCGCCGCCCGGCTCGCCGGCGGCGAATTGGGTCCGAGTGGATATCGTCCTCCCGGGCCTTCTCCGCCACCTCCTTCCGCGAAATTACGTCTTCGCAGAAGGTTGCGACCGCGGTAAAACAACTGTCGCTACCGGCCATGGAGCGTATGACGGCCGGTAGCGAGAGATCTCCTCCAATAACTGCAGTGAGGACCCCACGCTGCGCCGCCCAGGCGGAACAAACCGCTAGCGTGTGCTGAGCCGAGTCCTCACTGCAGTCGCAGTGGTAACAGGCGGGACTCAATTCCCTCCTGGCGACCGAGTGCAGATACTTCCCGAAGCAACCATGCCCGGAAAGGACCTGCGTCAGCCGGAAGGAAAGGGTCCCGTGCTGCCGCCCTGCCCACTCGGCGATGACCGGCTGGAGAGCCTCCACGAGGGCAAAGCCAGCACGTGGAGTCTCCAACCGGAACGACCAACGAGCCATCGTGGCTCGACGAGCGGCCTCACGCCACTCGCGTATCTCCTCGGGCGGGGGCCGTATGCCGCTACCCGCCCGGAAGTCAGCCGTCCGCCGATAAACTTCGGCGAGCACTTCCGCCTCCAAATCCCACGGGGGAGTTCCGGCCAGGGCGCACGCCGCCTCCGTCGATACGGTGCGGTAACCGCGTATGGCTCTAACCGCCAATATCCTCTGAGGGCGTCTCGGCACCCACCGTGCGCTAACCTTAGTCATGCCAAGATGATCGTGTAAAATTTTAAAAATTGTTGTATCCGATACTCCAACCATTTCTGCGAGTTGTTTCTTTTTTAGTCGAGCATCTTCCAATACAATTTTTCTACTTTTGCAATAACTTCTGGCGTAGTCACCTCAACGGAGCGCCCCGGCCTCGGGTCGTCTTCAAGTGATTCCCGGCCTTGTTTAAATAAACTATGCCACTTGTAGACCATTGTTTTTCCTGGGCAAGAATCCCCGTAAACCGATGACATCTCATTGAGCATGGTTTGAACAGACTTTCCTTGCTTAGTAAGGAACTTTATCACCGCACGGAATTAAATTTTCTCCATTTTTTTCACTTCGTTCCCGATTAAAATACTTGGTCAACGATAGTTTAATAACTAATGATCCAATCACAACAAATTTTACTATGCAGACTAATTATGAGTCACTGAATACGGTAGGCATCAAAAGAGCGCGTTTACCCGCCTTTTTCACTGTCATTCCGCGAACTTAAAAACTTACCCTCGTATGTACGATTCATCGTGTAATCCATCAAGCTTTTAGGACAGATCAACTGATAATTAATACATTAGAATAGATGACATTTCAGTACGTTTCCTTATTGTTTCAGCTTAGCATGGGTACAAAACGGCGTTTATTTCTTCAAAACTGGATCTAAAGCTCAAGATAGTGAGGCTTATTTTTATTTTAAGAACCTGCCAAAGTGAATTTACTCTGCGTGAGAGAAAGCATGAATAGAATCCAAGTGTTGTGGCTACAGTACTCGTTACGAATGTAGACAATACAGTATGGTGATCCACATAATTTAAACGCCCCGCTTGTGGACGTAAAAGGTATGATAGTGGTGTCAGTCCAAGGCTCACACACTTACCACGATAACTATCACCTTTGCAACAATGGGACTCCGGTCTCGCATTCACCATCGAAACAAAACTTCACAGATGCTGTCGATTTAGGTTAGTCTTCTGTGAGAGGGTAACGCTGCCTAGAGCCAGAATGGCACCAGTCCTATTCATCCCGTGCAGGAAAGCATTGTATTAAGTATACAAAGTGACTCTTCCTGATGGAAAGCATGAACAGAATCCGAGATCCAATTGAATCCAACATGATGCAGACAATGTAGCATGGTGACCCACACCATGTGGCCTACTGAGATACGTTTTCCAGTCTCAATTAAAGGACCTGGGACCATAGAGGTATAGGTCAAAACCTCGTTTCTTAGAAGAGGCCTACGTCTATTTGTGGACTATTAGCCGGAATTAGGAACAAAGCTGAAACGGTAAATTGATCAAAGCAAACTTTGAAGTGGGCCGTGTGTCGTGTCAAAATTTGAGCTATATCGGTATAGAACTTTTTGTATTTTTAAAGCGTACACAAACTAATTTAAGTTTTTAGACTTCACACATACGACATACATAAAATCATATCTCTTTTCCCAGTGGGGTAAGAGGTATAATGATGAGGCATATTAAACGCCCAAATGTCGTCAGTGTTTTGGTTCCACGTAATAAGTGGCGAGTCTGTTACCGCTAACCAAGATGTCTTGTATCGCGATTGATATCGATCAGTAGATGCACCTAATAGGTGCTGGTGGGGTTAACTTCGGGTAATAAGTTCTTGGCCCTTTACCCAAATTTATCTCTACTAATATTATAAATGCAAATGTAAGTTTGTTTGTTACGATTTCACGTAAAAACTACCTAACTGATCTTCATGAAATTTTGTACACATGTTCTTTGAGGTATAAGAGCTGACATAGGATACTTTTTATTAAAAAAAAGTTATTATTTGAAATGATCTGTTATGAAACTTAATGGGGCAGACCAAATTCCAAGTGTTCAAAGGCCAGTATGATATAAACGATTGTTTTATTTTCCAGAATGTATAGAACACCTTGCGAAATTGAGGTATCCTTGTTATATATCGACTCGATTCAAAAGAACTTTGCATCGGTCTAGAAGAGATTGTTATCAATATTTACCTGCGTTTGAAGCAACTACTGTAGGGGGAGAGAACGCAGAAAGAGGGGCATTCCCTCACATGGTAAGTAGAAATAGTTACTTAACATTCTACCACATTCACACAACGCCATCTACAGGCCTTAAAATATATCTTATTCTCAGTTACAGTTTTCACACGTGTCATTTAAGAACTTACGACACGAAAATTTTCGGTGTGAATTTTTATGTATATAATATGTTGTACGGCAGCCATTCTCAACGGAGACGGCAGATTATAGTACACAAATGTGTGCGAACATATGTGCACTTTCTGTTCTCTCACTCTCATAGTCCGATGTGACGGTTATCCAACACGATCGGGCAGAGATCAGGCACAGGACGGACGAATTTAAGTACTCTCCGAGGCACGGGAATTAAGATCCCAAGTTTCATACTCCAGGTTGCTGTTAAACATTTCTTTAATCAGAAAAATTCAATAACAGTTTTTGGTCGGAACTGAGACCTTTTGATAGGTAGTCGCATACGCTAACCGGTAGCCCAACGAGGCCGTTATCCAACCAAGAATAAAAATATAGGTGATAAAAAATAAAGTCGCTTGTTCAAAGTCATTTCTGTCATAGGTGTAACCATCTGTCACAGAGGTCAAGCTACAAGACATAATTTTTATTATACATTGCACTGTATAGTGTCTATGTATAGAAGCATCCAGATCAAATAAAATATTTAATGTTTACGCATATAAATGTTTAACTTGAACTGCAATCGAAACTTAGTGTTATGGGTTCGATCCTCACATGGGACAAGACTTTGTATGATCCACAAACTGTTGTACTGAGTCTAGGTGTTCTCTGTATCCGTTCCATAAGTGTATACACTAGCGTGCTAGATGTGTTTAAAAAAATACTTGAAAACTCTGTTCTGTGGTCTTCTGTTCAACAGATAGCAAAGTCGCAAGGGTTTAAAAGAATCAGACACGCGCAATTCAAGTTAATGATTTTCTGGGAGAACTGATTTGCCTACGGCAAGCGAATGTTTAAGTAATGTTGATGTGTTTTTCCAGGCCTTATTAGGTTATGGAGACAGCATTGAGACAGCCGAATGGGTGTGCGGAGGGTCTGTCATCAGCGAGCATTTCATTTTGACAGCGGGCCATTGTATATCAATTTACAAGCTGTAAGTTTGATTTTGCTAAATGTCCAGTAGGTCCAGAGAAATAAAAGTTGTCGTCGTGGCACGTATAGCAGGTTAAAATCACCCTTACTCATGGAGACGTGTTGCCACTCCTCAAAACGTCATGTTGCATTTACTATCACATAACGTCGCGATGCATGCCACGCCGATTCGTTTTCACAACAGTCGGCCTGAATGCACAGATTATCATTTCAGATTCTGTTCACAGGGGTCCAGTCAAATACATAGGTCTAGGTATCCTAAAGAGATCAGACCCTCTAAAAACCTGGCAGTTGTATAATGTGAGTAGGATTATACCACATCCACAGTACAAACCTCCAAGCAAATACAATGACATCGCTTTGTTGGAAACTGAGACGCAGTAAGTGGCGAATGTTAATATCTTTTTGTCACAGTAAATAGCATTTAGTAATATAATCCACTGCTAGATATAGGTTTCTCCTAAGAAGTGTTTCCTACTACACCAAAGACGAGTTGATGTAGGATTTTTGTCAATTTATCTTCTCTTTTCATTGCTGTTGTTTCTTGTGGTTTGCTGCCTTAGTCGATTTTTACACCCACGGGATGAATAAAATACCAATTCGGGTGTGGATTTTAAGAGACATCCAGAAACAAATTCCCGGGACCAGGCGTCGTATTATCGGGCTTAGCAGAATTTATCTAGGTGTATAGCAGTAAAAAAAAGCATAAAAAGGACTCCAGCTAAAGCTGAAGAAGCTCATGATGTCTTTATTCTTAATTACAGAATAGCTTTCAACATGTATGTGTTACCAGCGGGTCTCAACACACGTTTGGACGATGACAGTACAGCATCAGCCACAGGTTGGGGTGCGCTAGGCTACCGTAAAGATTTGGCTGATAATCTTCAAGTGGTAAGTGTAACCTGCTTCGAGTCATCAGCTTTAATTGTCTACTAATTGTCATAGGCCCCTCCTTAGGAAGGAGGTTTTGGCTTACTATACTACACTGACCAGACGTACGGATGTAAGGTTTGTGGTTGCTGCCTTAGTTTGCTGTGTAGTCTGCTCTCTCAGTTGGTTCTTACGATACTAGAGGTAGTAACACTTAATCTGTCACTACATGTACACCATGATTTCAGATCGACCTGCAGCAGTTTTCAGAAGAAGAGTGCTCGAAAGAATACCCTGCAAACCGTAATTTGAAAAGAGGTTACGATCACAGAACACAGTCCTGCTATGGTGACAAATCCCATGTCATTAACACATGTCAGGTACTGTATTTTTTTGATTTAGTATTGTTCAGAATAATCCTTAGCAAACCAAATGGATATCCTCTAATGCGAACTGGACGATGGCTTGAGCACAAATGCCTTTTCGTCTTTTTTGTATGATATATGATTGCTGGCCTCAGATGGCTTTTAAACCTTAGCTGTGCTTTCCGTGAGCGCTGTGGGCTCTCAATCGGTCATTCATTAAGTAACATCGCTCAAGGGCAGCCCCTGAGGGGTGTGAACCTCGGCTTGGAGCATTACTATCAAACTAAGATGACCAAGACCTACATTGTAAAGTTACAACGAGGCGCGTATACCGACCCCAACGATGGGATCGAAATCTCAGATTCTTTTTGGTAGCTTTGTGACCTGTGTTCGCTTTACGTTGGGCGAGTTTAATACTGTCAGCTAACTGGTAGCGCGTACTTGAGATTGAACTGGAGATGTAGTTGATAGCTGCAACCACTAGAGGATTGGATAAGTTGGAACAGAGTTAAAGTAGCTAGAGGAGTACTGTTTTATGTACGACTTGTTTGTCGATGGTCGATCGATGAGGTGGTCGCATGAAGCTTTGATATAGAGTTTGTAGCCTATGGATCCTATGTTACCTAACGCGTGCGAAGATTACGTTATCATACGTCATGATCAGTCTACAACATGCCCTATGTAATGTAACTTTGTTTTTTAGCTACAATTTAGAACGAGCGTTACTGTGGAGTCTAGCCAACACTAGGCTTGCCAAACATTTTCATATGTGAAGTTGCCTTTGCATCGACAGTGCAGCCGTATGTATAGGGATCAACACGTGTGCACCAACACGTGCTCACAAGATTTTATGTATTGATATAATAATATGAGAAATAATAACATGCTATATAAAGTAAACAAACTCTAAGTAATTAATTGGTGATTTATCAACCAGCTTTGCTACATGTGATAACATTTGACACAGATGAAACAGAGCCAGGGAGTCTGGCTTCGGTATAAATGTTGACCCTCAACCTTGAATTTAGGATGAAGTGGTTTTTTCGATGCTATTTACCGAGTGAGAGAGTCCACACCTAGGAGGGGCTTGGCTTCTAGGGAGGAATCTCAAAAAGCGACAACGCGCAGTTGTGTCTATGGTCGGCACTAGTGACTCGCCATCAGGCAAAGAAATACATGAAATACCATAAAAGAACTTATTATCTGTTGGCTGCAGGTTATAATAACATATAACAGAGCTGCCTCGTTGGTCTAGCGATTGGCATATGCGACTGCCGATCAGGAGGTCTCGGGTTCGATGCCCGATTCGGGTCAAAAAAGTATTATTGAATTTTTCTGATTACAGAAATACTTGATAATAACTCAGAGGTTGGAAGCTGGGATTAAGACCCCTGTGCCTCGGAAAGCTCGTAAAGCAGTCGGTCTTGCGCCTGACTTCCTTGGAGGTGTCGGATAACCGTCCCATCAGATTGTGAGAATGAGGGAACAGAGAGTGCACCTGTGTTTGCTCACATAATATCTCCTGCATAGTTGACTGGTCTCGGTTAAGACTCTTAGCGTCTTAACGAGTCCTTGTACTATTTTGACGATGTACTCGAGTACATCATCAAAATAGTACACTTGCAGCTTTCTGTTTCTGTCAGCGTTTGTTTGTTTGAAACCCGGCTTTAGTAACTTGTTATTTTTTTAAACTATATTTTATTTCTAAAACAGGGTGATAGCGGTGGTCCACTTCATACAAGATCGCAATACGGACTGTGTGTCTTCAGTTTAATCGGCGTTACTTCGTTTGGAGTTGCGTGCAGTGCTTTTGGCAGCCCTGTAGTTAAGAAACTAAACTTTCCTTCTGTTTTCGTAATTTCCGACATCGTTTGTAAGCATTGATCTTAGACATGTGGCGATTAGTTGTATACATAGCGCGGTAACATTACGCGTTGGCCGCTTTTACTTACGAACTTGGCTTACTAACTCGAATTGAACGGAATACGTTGATTGTTACGTCGTCAGGATCAAAAACACTCAGTCAGTCGGCCCTTAAACAACACGATTCCCTGTTATGTTTTGCGATGCTCTGTGTAACTGATGCGCTCATGGGTGGGTTAATTTGCACACCATTACACCGTATTTTGAAATTACATCCATATAAAATCCAGATAGTGCAGGATACCTAATGATTTAAATTTGCGCAAGTCGTATGCTGAAATAATGTTACAACGATACAGTAATTTTGAGAACATTTTATTTTCTGACAAATCCCATTTTCACTTCAACGGTCATGTAAACAAACAAAATTGCACATATTGGAGAAGCGAAAATCCCAAAGGTAAATATGAGAGGCCACTTTCTTCTCCCAAGGTAACTGTGTGGGCTGCAATTTCAGCAAAAGGAATCATTGGACTCTACTTGTACTTTTTCGAAGATTCTCGCGGCCGTTTAGTCCAGTCTAGATCTATCCCTAGCAGCCTTATTTTTATGGGGTTATTTGAAGAATCGTGTCAATATCAATAAATCAAATAAATTACGTCAACTAAAAGCAAAATCAGCAAAGAGATGTTGTTCGAAAATTTCGGTGCTCGTGTAGAAGAGTGCAAACGTCGAAATTATGGTCAGAAATAAATTCCAACTAATTAACTTTCTTGTAAATAAACATTTTTATGATATATCAAATGGTTTTTATATGATTTGTTCAAGTGTTAACTAATTCGTGGCTCACCCTATATTTGCAATCGTTAAGCGTTAACTTTTTGTGAGTGTTGAGGCATTTTTTGAGTAAATAATTCTATAGAAACTAAGTAAGTGTTATGTTCGTTATTAGTTGCCATGAAAATGCCGAGAAACCGGTATTGGTATACAATGTATGTTTAATATAAATATCGATTCAGTATTACAACACAAGAGAACCTGCGCAGACGCATTGTTTTTGAAAGGACTCAAAACATGTATATTTTCGGTATTAGTTTTTACGTGTTTTTATGTATATTAAGTGCAAATTGTCAGTTGGAAGAAGGTAAGTCATTTTTTTTTAATAATGTCGTATAATAAGGCAATAGGCTGAATGAAAAAATATATTTTTACTTTTTTTGTAACTGAGCTAAATAATTTGGCGAAGTGATTTGTCGGAATCAGACCGACTAAAACCACATGAGCCTGAGATAAGAGGAATCCGGGAACAGCTGTTATTATGATATCCAGACACCCCCTAGCGCCTGACCGCTAGCGGTAGCATCACGGCGATATTAAGGCGATGTACGGCACACACAACCGTCGCCTCCTCGACGAACTGGAGTCGAGTGAACACCTACCGGTCTTATTACTTATTGCGATTTCTTCCAAACAACCTTAACACGGACATCAGGTGTTTAAAATGTGTAGATATTAGTGTAGGTTTTTTTCAAAAAAGTCCTTAGATTGAGGCAACACCGCGTTGTGTGAATGTGGTAGAATATTATATTAAATAAATAAAGTACGATGCTAATTTATAACATTGTGATCTAAACCACAAATATCACCATAAATATTATGTTTCGATGCGACAATTCAAATACCGGTGTCAACTACCCGGGACCCTGACTTTGTTGTACAGTCAGTGTGATCATTAGTTTGGTGACTATTCGTCACTCTCTCAGCCAAGCCCGAGTCAGCTCGCTCTAAATCCCATCAGAATTAAGATGGTAGAAGTTGGTGAAAAACAACTCAAGAATTGCTTACCAGCGGTTTCCTTTGACGGTATCATTTTATCTCCTCTCGTTTGTGTCGGTCATCGTGGTGATTCTTTAAATTTATTTAACTTTATTTGTGAAGCAATTGAAGTGAAAACACTGAATGTTAAATGAAATTTACCACAAATTGGTTAAGCTACTACTAAGATTGAAGTGCACAAACAGACAAAAATTCTAAAACTTGTTATTTTGAATTCTGTTGCTTTAATAAAAATTCGTTACTTTTTCTTCAATATCTTCAATGTTCAGACATCGACCTCTTAATTTTTTTACATATATAGGTACATTAAGTGCCAAAACATCTTAAATCAACAATTCTATTAAAAGACACTATACTTAGAAACTCTTGTCATTATCAAAATACAACACTGAAATAGTCTGTCAATATCATTAAGAGTTCATAAATAATATTAATGATGTCACATATTTCACACGCGGAAGTCTGATACCAAACTACACAAAACATTCTTAAAACCAGACATCTGATAAGCATACATATATATTTCTAAACACATACATCTCATAGACAATAACATCTAGGCACAAAACAATGCATGATCAATTCCTGGTGACTTCCACATACAGCGCAAAACAAAAATACATGCTACAGCGCTATATAGCGGTGACACATCGAACTACGGAGCAACTACTAATCCTGAATCGCGATATAGAAATTCTCGAATGCGATTAACATATTGGGTCGCGATCCACCGGACATGATTACCTCGCCTGTTCGGAGGAACCTCCCTTTATGTTGGAGGGAGTTGACACCTGTTCCTCCGCAATATTATTAAATACGTAAATATTGTAGACAAATTACACTCGTACACAAAAAGATATTGTATTCCTCACACAAATATTAGCACTAGATGGGTTTCTGATCTATGTCTGTTAGCTTAACATTCAGGGTCACTAATCACAAGTGGGTATTTATTAAAAACATATTATTATGACTCTTAAAGTATCGCTGTAGAAATGAAACAAAAAACTTAGATGTCTGTGGTTGGTAATTCACACATGGAAAGGGAAACCCCCGCAATGACTTGTGTCTTTGACCTCGCGTAGTGTTTGTAAAGTTTTGAGGGTCCAAGGTTGTAATACTGTATTTCAAACGGAAGTATATTTATCAGTAAACTGATTAGCTCAGTATAAGCTGTCTAGTTTGAGATCAGACACTTTTGTTTACATGTTATTTTTAAAGAAGATGGTCTCGTTAAGAGTAACGCGGACTTTACAAACATTCGTAAAACGGATGTAAAAAACACTTAAACTCGGAACAACAATTATGGATCGCACCAACTGGTGTCCCGTGTGGAATTTGTACTTGAACCCACAACACAGAGAGTGGTGTGACGACCGCTTCAACCACTATCCGTGGATCTCTCTACGGGACTCCACTTTAAATTCCACGCGAGACATCAGTTCGTACTTGTACATGTATGTACCTTTTTTTATAAAAGCCTACCAAAGTGACTCTACTCTGCCTGATGGAAAAAATGAATGGAATCCAAGAGAAGTAGTCACCATACTCATTGCGAATGCAGACAACGTAACATGGCAACTCACCCTTTTGTGGCTTAGTACTTGTTTGTACCAGACGTAGCGACCGCTAAATCACTCCACTATCCCTGAAGTGCCCATGTGGTGACGGATTAAGAATACATAGTGTTAACATTCCTATTCACCACGTGAGTGTCGTAAGAGGCCACTAAGGGAAGAAAATATCATTACAAAGAGAAGGAAACATGTCCAGCAGTGGACTGTAAAACGCTGTTAAGAATGATGATGATGATGATGATGATCCCTGAAGTGGTGTGATCGTGTGTAAAACGTGTGTAATTACACATTTATCCACATAATTTTCACGTTTACAATACAACGTTAGTAAGATTAATGCTTCTATGTTCAGGTGCCGCGTGTTTTTCAAAAGTAGACAACATGACAGGTACATGTGTCAACTTGCGACGTTGCCGGTCTGCCCTCAATGATATTAGAATCAAAAAATATGCGCAGGTATGTTTTCCGTCGACTTCTTTTTAATAACATATGTATTCGTAGTCCTTTTCTTTTGGGGGAGAGTCATATTTTAGCGTATTTCGGTTGACTCAATCTACTTATAATTCTGGTATTTATAACTTTTTTTACTTTGGGACTACCAAAGTCACTCTACTCTGCCTGATGGAAAGCATGAATAGAATCCAAGAGCGTGGTAAGTATGGCGACCCTCACTATAGCGGCCTAGAATTATACCCTAAAAAGATTATTTTAGAACAGAAGGCACCTGCAGCTCAAGAATGTTACCTCAGAAAGTGAAACTAAATGAGTAGGATGGGCAAGTAGTTAAATATTTTCAATCCAAGTCATATGCTTACCTGCTTGATTAATTCGCTGAATATCGGCTAGTTGAATGGCACGGTATAACGAAAATTTTAAAAAATTAATTAAATGTCTAATTAAACTAGTTGACTACGACATACATATATAAGTCAATAACTCTTAGGGGAAATCATTTGTTTAACTTATAATTTTATTTTTCAGCTTTGTTCGTTTAGTGGACGAGATCCCATTATATGCTGTACCGATTGTGAACTAATTAATGATGCGAGGTAAGGACTATATATACGTCATGATGAATAATACCTATACTAAATTGTACACATGGCTGTCGGGTCTTCAATGAGACAGAGCCTGTTACATGGTAACCAGACTGCTGATAAACATACTTATATTTTTAAAGTACATACATGAATTAATAGTAGAGAAACGCTGATTGCAGCAAGTCCAGGTGAGCCGACCGGGGCAGTACTACCCTCTCACAGCAGATCAACCTAAAGCAACCGCATCCATGGGTGTGGTATTTCGCTGGTGAGTACGAGACCGGAGGCCTATTGATGCAGGGGTGACAGTTATGGTGGTTAGTGTGGAAGCCTTACACTGCCATGCTGAGTGTCATGCCCTTTACGCCTCCAGGTGGGGCATGAAATAGCATCTCACTCTACCAAGGTTCACATACTGCATTCACAATGAGAATGGTGACCACAGCTCTTGAATTTCATTGATGTTTTCCATCTAGAGTCACGTTGGCAGGCTTTTTAAAAAAAGACAGACACAAGAATAGGTCGTGCTCATCACGCAATTTTTAGTTGAATTTGGTCCCATGACCTCTGGTTTAGCAGTCATGATCAGTAAACCGACGGGTTGATGTAATATCATACTTCTAATCTATGATCTTTAATTTCAGCAATTATCGGGTCGGTGGACACGGAGCCTATCATTCGAAAAGTGGACGTAAGGCTGAAGACAGTAAGTTTTATACAAATCTCTATAGCGCGATCTACGCACAACGCCATCTATCGTCCTTAAAATATAACTTGATCTCTGTGATAGTTGTCACAAGTGTCATTTCAGAACTTACGAGTCATATTGTGGGTGTGAGCTTTTAGATTTGTAAAATAATGCACTTCATTTGTAACTAAAATGGTACGTATATAATGAAAATAAAAGTGATATAAAATGAAATCACTTGTTAAAAGCTACTTCATCGATTTTGTAGCCATCTGTCGCAGAGATAAAGCTATGCTTGAAGGACTGTAGTGTTACATGCGGACAGCACAGGACTAGTTATTGTGGTGAGTCTTAGAGAAGACCTATATCCAGCAGTGCACGATTTTCGGCTGTGATGTTGATAACGACGATGAAATGATTCAATGCTCGCTTTTTCAGAGTGTCTTGAATACACAATGAACTTCGAATATCCATGTTTATTCAAAGGAATATATACGACTCAGGAAACGTGAATCATTGGGCATTGAGTCTCTTCCGAAGGTTTTTGCTATACCTCCTCCTGTGGTGGGTGGAATTGACGCCTACAGAAGACAATTTCCTCACATGGTAATATCTTTGGCAAGGGCAGGGTAGTTTACTAGATCGTGCTTGAGAATTTTATGCTTTGCTTTGCTAGAAATGCTGCATTTTCTAATCATTTATCAATTGCTATCGCCTTGTTCTTCATGCAGAATAGTTCCATCTTCAAATACTTAGGCATCGATGTCTTGTTCGGTGGTAGTTAGGTTTGAAGGTTTGGGTGAATGGTTGTGGGTTTAAACCCCATGCAGCTTATAAATAAACCTTTTTCTCGTTCAACTGTCTTTAATTTGTTACTAAGTTGAGATACTTTACGTGGTTTTGTGTTTCAAGTATAAAAAAAAAAATCAATTTGGCTAGTCAGAAGTCTGAAGTAAGTAGGGAATTATTTAGGTCACTTAGGATTTTTCGAAATGTTAATTTAATATTTTGAAATGGTTAGTAGTCGCCGAAACGTCGGTTAAATGACTGCGTCCCATAATTTTTTTATTTATTATATATGAGTATGATTATTCGTTGTAGGTACGTGAGTGTACATATAAAAATATTTTTTTTTATTGGACAACGGCATAACTTTGTTATTTAGAGTTTAGTCACAGAAACACTAAAGTCTCAACGTACACTATTATGGAAGTAAGAGCACACAGAAGCAATGAAAGGGGAGCCAAATGTATCGGAAGTGTGGTGACGTATGTCGCGTCGTAAGCTTACGGGCGGACGGTCTCATCATACGGCCCAGGCAGCGCGGCGCCTGCGCTGCCTCCCACTACGTTCGGCTCTTCCCACACGCTAATCAACACAATGTTGTGTTCGTTTATCTGTTACACTAAATATGTTAAACTAGTAGCAGTGCACATTATGCCACTACGCTACACCACCCTCGTCCAGGGACCTTCTTCAGGGCGATAATAGTCGGGAAATTCAACCTTAAGTGGTAGAGGCGTCGGCAAATATAGGAATGATATCACTGCCTCACCTGCCCTTTTTTAATGGAAACCTACCAAAGTGTCTACTCTGTCTGATGGAGAGCATGAATAGAATCCAAAAGTGGTGGTACTTATTGCGAATATAAGCCAATCAGCATGGTGACCCACGTTATGGCGGCCTATTCTTCCGAATACAGAGTGCCATCACCCCTATCCATCTCGTGGGTGTCGTAACAGCCGACTGAGGGAGTACATAACGCGGGACAATATTGCTGCAAAGAAAGGGAAAACTTGAAACAAAGCCTATACCAACCCATCTGCCAGCGTGGTATAGGAGACCACAACCTCCTTCCTATCGAAAGGCCTATGTCCAGCAGTGGGCTAATATGGATGATAATGAAAGATGAGAGCGATAGTCACTCACAGATCACTCTCAGAAATGGATTTTGTCCGTCAAGAAACAATTATAATAATCTCTTACGCTATTAATGGAAGTTTTTATCGACATGTTTGTGATTTTGGCAAAAAAAGTGCCGTAATAATACACAAATAGTATCGAATGCTTAGTGAACATGGAGAGACTCGCGTTGGGTGGTCAGGTCGAGGAACTTGATAGAATCGTAGTTTTTCTTAACTGTTCGGTTTGTAGTGATAACACAGAGATCGTAAGTTCAAATTTAAAATTTTGGTAGCTAATTCTTTTTATTTTGTAACCCAAACAGGGAGTTTTAAAAGTTCACCTCCAAGGGGGTAAGAATAAACGGTTGTATAGAAGTGCGTCATTTTGAAAGTTAGAAACACAAAGCAGAGCGACAGCGAGCGCAGTTACTGGCGTTGGTTAGTTTGATAGAAAAGGATTTTTGCTCCAGAAAGATTTTATTTGTTTTTTATAAAACAACGTCCGCACTAAGAATAAATCCTGTGTCGCGGGAGACTTTACAGACACACAAAAAATGGACATAAAGAACATCCAGACTCAAAACAACGATTTGTGGATCACACTAAGTGTTGTCCCATGTGAGATTTAAACCACACTCAGCGCAGTAGAAAGCGGCGTCGTGACCGCTTAAACTACTAGGTCAACCGTGGGATTATTTCAAGTATTCCTTCTCTTCGTTTTCCTGAATAATTTGTTCCCTTAGTCACCTCTTACGACACACACGGGATGAATGGGGGTGCTATCACTATGTATGTTTAATCCGTCACCACACGGACAAGGATAGATCAAGCAATTTTGTTGTATCATTAACTACCAACTATTTCAACAATTCATCAGTCGTTAAGTTTTGGTGCATACATTTGACAATAATAATAAATCAGCGATGATAGACGAGATCCTCGCAAACTCTTAAGGGGATCGCTTTAGAAGCCTGGATCAAGGGTCTGATGCAGAAGGTAATCCTCATTGACGCGGCCTGTAGAGTGAGGAGGTTCCTGTCTTTGGAGCCATAACCATCGCTGTCTTGGTCGCTGTACTCGAAGTTCTTGGTCTACTATTAGCCTACCAAATTAACTCTACTCTGTTTGATGGGAAGCGTGAATAGAATCCAAGAGCGGTGTCTTTTCGTTTTCTTTTTTAAGTGTTTGAAAATATAATTAATACGTATACAAATGTAATAAAGAAAATCATAATAATTCCTCATACGTATCAAACACGGCTGTCTAATTCGAAACTAGCCATAGTCTAAATGTATATATGAGGGAAGATGAGGGGAGCGATGTGGCTGATTCCACATACAGCGCGATCAAAACTATATACTACAGCGCTATCTAGCGAAGATTCATCGAATTACGGAGTAATGAACTACCGAGCAACTAATCCTGAATCGCGATATAGAAATTCTAGCGGGTATTAGCATATACAAAACATCCCAGCATCAACCGTTGGACCATGGCCCGCCAGACATGATCCCCTCGTCTGGTCGGAGGATTATGACACATAAATATTGTAGATAAATTCCACTCAAACATAAAAAAGTATTGTTCTCCTCACATAAAGAAAAACTTTGTTCCTACATGGGTACCTGACCCATGTCTATTATCGTAATATTCAGGGTCACGAATCGCTAAGTAGATATTCATTAACACTATGTTATTGCGAGGCTAAAAGATTATTGCTGTAGAAATGAAATAAAAAACTTTGATTTCTGTGGTTGGTAATTCACATATGGAAAGGAGAAACCCCGCAATGACTTGTGTCTTCGACCTCGCGTAGTGTTTTTAAGCTGTTGAGGGTCCAATTTTGTACGAATGTATTTAGAACTATGTGAGCATATTTATCAGTAAACTGATTACTTTAGTACAAGCTCTAGTGTGGAATCACACTCTTTTAAGTTTTTAAAGACGATCATCTCGTTTGGAGTATATCTTGTAACATGGACTTTACAAACATTCGTAAAACGGGCATTGAAAACACCCAGATTTGTGTATTAGAATATAAAACACACAGAGTCGTGTGGCAACCGCTCAAATCAGTACACTGGCCGTGGTGTGATCTCTCCACGAAACTCCACTTCAAATTCCACACGGCACACCAGTTTGCACTTATACATGAATGTATTATTTTGTTTCTATATTAAGAGCCTGCCAAAGTGACTCTACTCTGCCTGATGGAAAGCATGAATAGAATCCAAGAGTTGTGGTCACCATACTCATTGCAAATGCAGACAATGCAGTATAGTGACCCACACTATGGCGGCCTTGTGAGATACTTTTTCACACTCTGCTTGGGGACTTAAAAGGCATGACAGTCATCGTGACAGTGTAAGGTTTACACAGTTACCACGATAACTGTCACTCATCCTGGCGCTTTAGGTTGGTCTTCTGCGGGAGGGTAGTACTGCCCCGGTCGAGCCGGCCCGCTCGTGCTTAACTCAGCGTGGCTCTTCTACCTAGGATTATTTGTACCAGACGTCGCAACCGCTTAAAGCACTCCACTATGCCTGGACTGGTGCGGTCGTTTATAAGATACCTGTAATGAATTATTATTACACATGTATCTACACGTTTATAATATAAATAAGACTTGTGCTTTTATTTCAGGTGCCGCATGTTTTTCGAAAGTAGACAACACGACAGGTACATGTGTCAACGTGAGACGTTGCCGGTCTGTCCTCAATGATATTAGAATCAAAAAATATCCGCAGGTGCGTTTCTCACGACATCTTTTCAATAACATATACATTCGTATTCTCTTTCTTTGGTGAGTGAGTCATACTTTGGTATAATTCGGTTGACTCAAACTAGTTATAATTTTGGTATCGATAATCATACTCTTAAAAGAATAGGTAGGAAGGTACAGAAGGACCCTGCAGCTCAATAATCTTACAATCAGAATGTGAAACTAAATGAATATTCTAAGCAATTAAATTAACATTTTCAATTCAAGTCCTTTGCCTAGCTTCTATTAAGAAGGCTTGGCTATTAATTTAACGTCTAACTAAACTAATTGACTACGACACACACATATAAATCAGTACCTATTAGCAGAAATCACTTGCGTAATTTATAATTTTATTTTTCAGCTTTGTTCATTCAGCGGACGAGATCCGATAATATGTTGCGTCGATCGTGAGCGAGTCAACAATACGAAGTAAGGACTATATGTATATAATTATACGATGTTCATACACGGCTGTCTGATCCCAAACGTGACAGAGCCTGTACTATGGTAACTAGACTGCTTATATATTTCTAAGTACATACGTGAACTACAGTACAGCTACGCCGATTGTAGCACGTCCAGGCGGGTCGACTGAGGCAGTAATACACGCTCACAGCAGATCAACCTAAATTGACCGCATCCGTGGTGTCTTATTTCGTTGGTGATTGTGAAACCGGAGGCCCATTGACGCAGGGGTGAGGGTTGTCGTGGTTAGATTGGGAGTTTTACACTGCCATACTGCCTGTCATGTCTTTCACGACCCCAAGCGGGTATGAAAAAGCATCTATTTATTATTATTTTAATAACCTGCCAAAGTGACTTTACTCTGCTTGATGGAAAACATGAATAGAATCCAAAAGTTGTAGTCACCATACTCACTGCGAATGCTGATAGTGCAGTATGGTGACCCAAATTATGGCGGCTTATTACGATTTTTTACGCCTCACTTGGGGACGTAAAAGACATGACAGTCGTCGTAGCATTGTATTGCACACGTTTACCACGACAACTCTCATCCCTGCATCAATGGGCCTCCGGTCTTACACACACCAACGAAACACGACAGCACGGATGCTGGCGCTTTAAGTTGATCTTCTCTGGGAGGGTAGTATTGCCCCGGACGAACCGACCCGTTCATGCTCAAATCAGCGTGGCTCTACTACCTGGTTGTCTATATCTCACATATATCTTACTAGGGCATGGGTCACCATACTGCATTATCTGCATTTACAATAAGTATGGTGACCACAACTCTTGGATTCTATTCATGCTTTCCATCAGGCAGTGTAGAGTCTCTGTGACAGGCTCTTAAAAATAACAAAAAAAAATAAAAAAAACGGACACAAGAAATGGTCGTGCTCATCACGCAATTCATAGTTAGATTTGGTGCCATGACCTTAGGTTTAGCAGTCAGGATCGGTAGACCAACAGATTCGTGTAATATTATACTTCTAATCCATGGTCTTTTATTTCAGTAACGATCGGGTCGGCGGAGACGGAGTAAAAGGTGGACGTAAAGCCGAAGAAAGTAAGTTTTATACCTATCTCTATAGCGCGATCCACGCACAACGCCATCTATTGTCCTTAAATATAGCTTAGTCTCTGTGACAGTTGTCACAAGTGTCATTTCAGAACTTACGAGGCATAGTTCAGGTGTGAACCTTTAAATTTGTAATATAATGCACTTCATTTGTTACTAAAATGGCACGTAAATAATGAAAATGTAAGTATAATAAAATGAAATCACTTGTTAAAAGTTACTTCATTGATTTTGTAGCCATCTGTCGCAGAGATAAAGCAATATTTTAAGGAGTATAGTGTTACATGTGGGCATCACAGGACTAGTTATTGTGGCGAGTCTTAGAGCAGACCTATATCCAGCAGTAGACGTCTTTCAGTTGTGATGTGGATGATGACGATGAAATGACTCTATGTTTGCTTTTTCAGAGTGTCTAGAATTCGCAACAAACTTCAAATATCCATGTTTCTTAAAAGTACAATCCACGAAACACGAATCAATTGGCAATAAGTATTTTATAGACACTATTAATACAATGGCCGCGGTGGGTGGAAGGAACGCCTTCAGAAGTCAATTTTCCCATATGGTAATATCTTTGGCAAGGATAAAGTTTATTGAATTTTGCATGAGAATATTTTTGCTTTGTATTGCTAGAAAGGCTGCATTTTCTAATCATTTATCAATCGTTATAGTCTTTTTCTCCATTCAGAATAGTTCCATCAAATAATTTGGAATCGATATCTTGTTCGGTGGTGGTTAGGTTTAAAGGTTTGCGAGAGTGATTGTGGGTTTAAAATCCATACAATTGCGAATAAACCCCTTTCTTACCCAAGTATTGGCTTAGTTGAAGAGGTTTCTGTACTTTAATTTGTTACTTAGTTTAGATATTTTACGTGTTTTCCTGATTCTTGTCGTATCGAACACATAACACTCAGCGCAGTACGAAGCGGCGACTGTTCGTTCACCTTTATAAGTATTACAAAATACCTATATCATATCGATATATAACAATTATACGAATTATGATATTTTTTAAAAGCCAATTACTCAATATTAACAGTTTTACCGGTTTACCGTTATATTTGTCATTAAAATAATATATATTAATACATATATGGTGGGCCAAGAATTCATTAACATTTGAATCTAACATCTCGTGCAAGCATGTTACGGGAGTTCTTAAGACCAAAGCTACTGGAATTTGCTAGCTACAATCGTAACATATAATTTCGACAAGATGGAGCTTGTCACACATCCAATGAGTCCCTGCCAGTGGTCAAAGACATGTTGCCGCGAAAGCTGATTCCGCCGAGGCGAAATTCTATGGCCACCTAAAAGTCCAGATCTATCCCCAGCAGACTTCGTTAATGGGGTTACTGGAATAGATTGTAATTGAATTTTAGCAAAACAAAAATGGTCTTTGGTATTTAATGTGTTTTTAAAGTTATGGTGCCAAAAATTAACTTAACCACTATGTGATATCCAAGATTGGTCATTAAATTGACTGCACGATTGGCCTAGTGAACTAAGCGGTCGCCACGTCGCTCTCCACTTCACTGAGTGTTGTGGGTTCAAATCCTACATGGAACTACATTTTGTGTGATCCATAAATTCTTGTTCTGAGTCTGGATGTTCTTTGTGTCCGTTTCTTGTTTGTTTGTAAAGTCCACCATAACACGGGATTTAATCCTGATGCGGGTGTTCTTTTATAACAAAAAAAAAAGTGGGTTTAATTAATTTAGTTGGAGAAAATTAGTGTGGTTTATTATTATTCCCAGTTCATTGTTTTTCTAAGCTATTAAGCATATTAGATATGCTGCTAAATAAGTCAGTTTTTGTCATCTCCTCATCACATGACGAAAAAATAGTACTTGTATAAGCACTTTCACTTATATTTGCTACAATTACTTTGATTTTACTTTATTATTATTTAATATTAAACTAGAATCATGAAATTTTGAACAGTGAACCTTAATTTGACAAATATACTTACATACATTTATTTCCAATGTATTACTGAAGGGTATTCATTGGCTCGGATTTTACCCTAATTAAATGATATTGAATCGTGTGCATAGTAACTAAAGTCTATATTACCAAGTTCAGCTACAATCACTTGTCGTAGAAGTCGTCCGCAGTTGAGCAGCTATGTACAACGTGGCAATCTAGACCTTAAACACTGCACACACCACACAATATCGTTTATAGATTATAAAATCCCTGGCAAAATGTGCCGTTCATTTTAGAGGTTATAAACTTAGCTCCAGTTACGTAAGGGTATTGCCGTGAATCAGACACTTAGTTTCCTAAATAAATGTACACATACATTTCTAAATACATGCATATCGTACATAAACTATACCTAGACAAAGAAATAATATTACTTTTAACTTTATCTTATTAAGATGCAATTGTTTTTTCAGGCCTTATTAGGTTACGGAGATAGTTTAGATACAGCGCAGTGGTTGTGTGGTGGTTCCGTCATCAGTGACAGATTTATTCTGACCGCTGCACATTGTCTATTCAGCAACAAAGTGTAAGGGTATATTATAATTACTTACAAATATAATATCGTTTACTTGATAGCAGAAGTTGTGTGTTACCCCCCACTATGATCGGGGGTCCTTAAAGCGGAGCGTGGAAAAGCGTCTCACCAGGCCGTCATAGTGTGGGTCACCATACTGCATTGTCTGCATTAGCAGTGAGTATGGTGACCACCACTCTTGGATGCTCTATTGATACTTTGCATCAGGCAGAGTATAGTGACTTTGGCAGGACCTAAATAAACGAAAAACAAAAAGATATGTTCAGATTACTGCTGACCCAAGTTATAATGAGCTTTGCCAACGCTTTAGTCCGTTTAAAGACCTCAGATTCAATACTTATAATCATACGAACAATGCTTGCGATATGAAATTGTGTCCTGTATAAGGCAAAGACAACAGTCAACGCATAAGGACGACCTCACGACTTTACTGGAAATACCTTGATTAGTTTATCATAAACCATCAAACCATTGATGTCTTAGCCACCAATTGACACTTACAATTCTTGCAAGCGTGTTTCTATCGTTTGTTCAGCTCTACCTCCAGAACTATGGCCGAGGTCCAAGGTTTAAGCTTCTAGTAACCTCACTCGGTAAAATGCAATGGTTTTCTGTGAGGCTGTAGTATCAAACGTTAGCATGGAGCAGGTATCATGCACCTCCGACTTAAGAGGAGGATCCTTTGACTAGGCGATCATACCTGGCGAGTAATGGCCTAACGGCTGATATTGGGAAGTTGTGTATATGCTAATTTGCGCCAAAATTGCTATACTGCGGTATAGGATTAGCCGTTACTTCGTAGTTTGCTATATCTTCGTTAGATGGCGCTATAATATGTCTAAGTCAGCACGGAAGCCTATCTCTCCCACGATTTATCCAAGTATCCTTAGTCCAAATTATTGATATTGTTTTTTTTATAGTGGTACAGTAAAATATGTTGCCCTGGGTATCCTGAAGCGTACAGACCCTCCTGAAACATGGCAGACTTATAATGTGAGTTGGGCCATCCGACGTCCAGAGTACAAACCTCCGAGCAAGTACAACGACATCGCGTTATTGGAAATTGATAAAACGTAACTATAAATTAAATATGACTATACACATCTTACACTCGGCCGTATGATCCCAAACTAGTAGTACTTGTGATATGATAACCAGACTGCTGATAAGTGTATTTATACGTCCAAGAAAACTTGCACCATCACCGTCATCTCAGCCAAAAGATATCCACTGCTCGTCAAAACATACATATTGTAGATGAATTATGTCTTAACACAAAACCAACAAACGTGCTCGTCGCACAATTATTTATTCTGGATGGAAACGAACCCACCATCTACATCGTTTCGAGTTCACTTCTAGAGGTATTCTTCGCGTTGTAAAGTTTTTGGTAGTGTTGTTATCTTACGTACTTTATTCTCTTAGACAATTTTTACGACAGCCACGGGATGAATGGGGGTGATAACACTCCTTATTCCCAATTTGTCACCACATAGAATTGTACTTATGTGTGTAATTACTTTTCAGTATCTCATTCAATCAAGATGTTTTACCAGCTTGTCTGAATACGGGTGGTGGTGATGAGAAATTTGCCACTGCTACAGGATGGGGGACGCTAGGTCATGGACAGTCTCTCGCGGATACCTTACAAGAGGTATGTGTAGAATAGTAATTTTAGGTAGTAAAGAATTCGTGCTGTGTGGAGCCCCTCGGATATCAAAAACCGTTGGTTACGTCAGACTGGAATCAACAAAAACCGCATGCGTTATTGGGTAGCTATAACTGGGAAACTAGATGTACCCTAGTACGGCAATTCCTAGTATTTATTTCCAAACCCAACCACCTATTGTTTAATATTTTTCAGATACAATTAGAAGAGTTTTCAATTGAGGAGTGTTCAGAAGCATACCCACCTCACAGACATTTACTTAACGGATACAATCATGCTTCTCAATCCTGCTACGGAAACAAGAACGACCAAATTGTTGACACTTGTGAGGTAACAGATATTTTCCTACTATGATGGAATTAAGATTGTTAATGGCAACACTGATAGATGCCTTCCGATAATACCTCATCGTTATCGACAGCCTTTAATAATTCACTCCTGGAAAGATGGTTTTGACCTTTTATATTACGCTAGCCGGATGGCATGCTATGGAGTTTGTTTCAAGTTTTCTTTCTCCTAACAGTGTAGTTGTCTTGCGCAGTTTGTTCCCCTAGTCAGCTCTGACGACAACCACGGGATGAATAGTAGTGCTGACCTTTCGTATTATTAATGCGTCACCACGTGGAATTTAATTTTTCTTAGGTCCTCTAACTTTTTTTTTACAGGGTGACAGTGGCGGTCCTTTACAGATTTCTTCCACACATGGGTTTTGTATGTATAACATAATAGGAGTGACTTCCTACGGCAGACCATGCGGATTCGTCGGTAATACAGGAATGTACACCAAAGTGGAATACTTTGTGCCCTGGATAGAGAGTATTGTGTGGCCCTGATTACTTGCGCACTAGGAATACTCCTGTTTCCTGTACCTTGTGGGATTTGAACCCACAACACTTGCCGCAGTATCACTCCAGGTATTTGTGTAGAAATGGTACTAACGGATTAATTTATTTTATTGTTAGTAGAGAGAGCAAAGTTTATATAGATGTTGTTACTCTTTCACTCAAGAACGGCTTAACAGATCTGGATGAATTCGGCACAGAGATAGATTATAGTCGAGCACATAGACTGCTTTATTTTTACGTTTTTTTACATTAGTAAATAAATACACTAAAATAATAATTAAATAAAATTCAACTTTCATTGAAATTAAAGGACTACTTTTATAACTTTTACATGTTTCATTATATATATCCATTAAAAATAGTTTTAACGTGTAACATTCGCGTTGTTCATGTCTATTCGATTCCTGCGATTGCAACATTTATAGTTGAATGTAATATTATCAAAAGATAGCATTGGGAGCGATTTAATTCGCGCAATGGCTTGGTTACACGTTAACATTTGTAAACATATAATATATTTATTAATAAATAGAACTCGCTCTGAGATACTGAAGTTTTTTTAACGGGTATCACTGAGCTATGGTGTAATTTGTGCTGATAAATGTAGACGCTTAAGTTTTAGAATATTATGTATCCTTCAACCAACTTTTATTTAAAAAAACATTTAGGAATCCGTACCAAAACTGTCAAGTAAGTATATCGGCATTCAACAGCCTTCTACGCTTTCTTGAAGCATGATGTAAATGATGGTGAAAACCGCATTTAAATCCGTTGCGTAGTTTAAAAGATCTAAGCGTACAGATAGTGAGGCGACTTATTTTATGCACCGACTTCACAGATTTTATTATTTCCAAGATTATTTGGAGTCGGCTACAAGTTCGACTGGTTTTATTTAAATATCAGTTTTCCCACGAAGCGACTGGCATCGGATCTTCAAAACACAAAGAGTGAACTGAATTCGAAAGTTGAACTAGTTATCAGTATATTCGAGGGCACTGACTTTCCAATGATGATTGCCACAGATGTTCATGCCAATCGGGATCCACGACTTAGCGCGCGCTCCAAGGCACGGGGGGGGTTATATATGTAAAGTGAAGACACTTTGGTTACAACATCTATAACTCAAGAACGTCTGGAATGATTTTAGTAATATTTTAGTTTTTAACCGAGTACGACAAAGGCAAAAGGAAAGATAACAGTTTTGGCAGTCTGTGTGTTTCTACGTTTCATTGTAACGCCGAAACTACTGAATCGATTTAATGAATGAGGTGTCAACAGGTTCATATTTATAGACCGGAGGACACAGGTAGCCAGTATTAAAAAAAAAAAGTTTTATGTAGGTGGGTTACAGTTTTTTATACTTTGTCAGTTTAAATATGTCTCCACACCGAATAACGAAATAATTGTTAAGATAATTTAAAAATATAGAAAATTTTCTCATAGATATATAGAGTCTGAAACCGGATGTAGAGCACAGCTGTGACTTTAAACGCAGGTGAAACTGGGGGAGTTAGTTTAATACATTATGTTCTTATCAGAATTATAAAGGATTGGCCGAATAGGATCGACAGCAAAAAGCAATTCTGTTGCATCATAAACTACAAACTAAACTATTCAATAAACTCATTACTTGTAAAGTTTTACGACGTAAATAAACCTTAATGATAATAAAAAGGAAAAGTCGTTGGTCACTAGTTTTTAATATTTTAAATACGAGTATCGTCTTTTGGTTTTACGTGTTTAAAAATGTGATTAAAATCGCGAGGCGCAGCTAGTATCGATATATTTGCCATCATGGCATTAATTTCAATTGAAAGAAGGTAAGTCACTTTTTTAATAAAGCCATAGAATAAGTCAATAGACTGAATGAAAAAGGTGTGCTTTTTTATATTTAATGCTATTTTGACTTCCTCGGTGGCGTATGTGACTGCTGTGCTTGAGGTCTCGGGTTCGATTCCCGGGTCGAACTAAATGTATGCATAATCTGCAAATATTTGTTTCGGAGTTTGGGCGTTTTCTATGTATAATATTTATGTATTTACAAAAATAAAGTATACATGTATTTATATCAGCTGTCTAGTACCCATGATACAAGGTCTGCTTAGTTTGGCACTAAATAGTGTTGTGTGTCAAGTTTGCGAAATATTTACTACTGTTATTGTTTATTATGGAACTAAATGCAATAATAAAGTCTTGATTATTGTTTTTTTAAACAATTTATATTTTGAAATTGTTAGTTGTCGCCTGGAGGTCAAAAGGTCGCCTAGAAGACTGTGCCATAATTTTTTTGTTAATAATATGTACTCGTATATATATATTATAATTCATTTTAATCACCTAGCTTTCAAACAGTATCTCACTATGCCTCAGATGAATCATTAATTTGATTATTAAATTGTTTTAATGTGTGCCATTAGCTTGAGAGACCCCTTTTTCGACACATATGGGCCGGCTGAGAGGCTGCCTAAAAGTGCTAGCGTGCCGTTATTAATGACTTGGTTGTCATTTTATGCATATCAAATCATTTAGGAATGTATCAAAGCTTAGCCTAAATGGATTATGGTAGCAGGCAGGCGCCAGGAGGGATCTGGATGTCGTAATAGCAGCGTTTCCCGGATCCCTCCTATCTCAGGCGCAGAGTGGCACACCGTGTGGTTTTAGTCGGTCCGATTACGACATACCACCCCGTCGTATACCCCGGTGGGGTGACAGCCCGAGGGGGTTTCCACATTTCTCTCTTTCTTCTATTTAATTCATAGTTACGTTTCATCAACTTCCAATAACGCGATGTCGTTGTACTTGCCAAACGTTAAAAAAAATGAATTATGGTAAGTTAAACTTAAGTTAAGCTCTATGTTAATTTATCATTTTAGTTAAAACAAAACTTGTTCTAAGATTAACATAAGTACTATGGAAGAGCCTGCAAAAAATACGAGAATCGGTGGAAAGGGATTCTGTCTCCCAAACACCGGTGTCTTTGCAGGAGAGAGTAAATATGAGGGTGGTCATAATCCAAAAAACGGCCACCAAATCCAGGAACCTTAAGGGATCTTAAGGACTCCTCCTCTGCCATTGCTGGAGTCGCAGAGGATCTCATGGGGGACATAGCTCGACTTCAGGCGGCTAATGACCGCCTGAAGTCGTTTTCTTTTTCAACTTTCACGAGATTCTCGTCATGAGAAACGGCGATATTGACAATCATTGCAAGGCTCTCTAATCAATCTACCTCCACCAGGCTTATTGGCAACAAAAGTCCTATCTGTGATAATAGATCGATCCCAATATAACGTAGCACGACCGTTCTTGAGAACTGGATCGGGCTACCTGTAGTATGGCACTTCGAAATTGACAAGTTGGTATTTAAAGGCATGTTGTTGGTGCATGATCCCGGCTACTTGGTTGTGCTTGTGCAAATACTCACCATTAGCAAGACGAGAAAAACCAGAAATAATATGCCAAATAGATTCCCCAAGACAGTGGCACACCCAACAGATGTCAACCGTACTATCTTTCAGGACATATTTCCGGTAGTTATTCGTCATGATAACTTCGTCCATAATCGCACAAACAAAACCTTCGGTTTCTCCGAAGAGGTCACCATACCGTAGCCAAGACGTCGACGCTTTAAAGTCTATATCAGACCCGTGTAGGGCCCGATAAAATCGTCCATAAAGTTCTTTACCCTTCCATACTTCCCTGCGATCAGTAGTACTCAGTACTATAAGTTTGCGCCAATTCTCTGTAGCCAGAGCAGAGGTAAAACTAGTATCCACTGCAACCACATTGCAATGCACTCCACAATAGTCTATAGAAAGTATTCTGTGAGATTGTATATCTCGTGATTGTGTAGTCTTGATATTTAATAGACCACGACCCCCAAACTGTTGCGGAATATACAACCTCATAACCAATGAACGTGGGTGGTGCATACGGAATGCAGCCAGCAATATACGGACTCTTCTGTCAGGGGCATCTAATTTGATCTGAGTCCATCTAAGTATACCAATGAAAAACATCAGAACTGGCATGACCCAACTGTTATAGGCTCACATCTTGTTACCGCCTGATAAAAGACTTTTAAGTACTTTTTTTAGGCAACCAAAGAAGCTTTCCTGTAACATTTGTTTCACGCCAGATCCTGGTAATCCCAAGGACTGTGAAAAACTTAGATACTTGTAAGTGTCGGTGGCAGACAGAGATCCAAGTTTGTTCTTTATTATAATTATTATTAAATCATTCATCGTCATTGCCACCACCCCGCTGTATTCCACTGCTAGAAATAGGTTTTTTCATTTCTTTTGAACGTGTGGAAAACCGCTCGAACCTTCACCACACTCGGGTTTGCGGCGAGGTGGTGTGCCAGAATCAGGTCGACTAAAACCACACGGTGTGCCACTCTGGGCCTGAGATAGGAGGAATCTGGGAACAGCTGTTATTACGATATCCAAACTCCTCCTAGCGCCTGCCCGCTAGCGGGAGCACCATCGTTAAGAGAACGTTCTACTAAGGCGATATACGGCACACGTGGACGTCACCTCCTCGATAAATATGAGTCGGATATGAACATTAGGCGGTCTTATCACTCACGCCGATGTCTTCCAGACAACCCGGATATCAGGTGTTTATAAATAAAATACGATATCAATTTATAGCATTATTATCTAAACCATAAATACTATAATTACGTTTCGATACAGCAATTAAAATTTGAGTTAAGGATTGACCTCGAAGATCGTTTGCATATTTATCAGCAAGTACAGCTAATTGGCTAACATTAAACACTTAAACGCGTTAAAAATCATATAATTTAGAGTTAAAATTTGAATGTCTCGACTTATCACAGCTGTTTAATATTTTATGGATTCTCACCTGATTATCGCCATTGTCGTTTGTAAAGTGTTGGTGGTATTAGAATGTATTTAAGTGTTTGGAAGAGTACACGAAGGTAGAGCCGGGGTGAATTACCCGGGACTCATCATCACTGTACTAAGAAACTCTTGTCATTAACAAAATACAACAAGGTTATAATCTGTTAATATCGTTAACAGTAATAAATAATATTAATGATCTCACACATTTCACACGCGGCCACAACCAGACTTTTGATAAGCATACATATATATTTCTAAACACATGTATCTTGTAGATAAATTACATTCTGGCACAAAACAAGCAATTTGTGGTGGTTTCCACATACAGCGCAAAACAAAAATACATGCTATAGCGCCAAAAAGTGAAGACACACCGAACCACGGAGTAACTACTAATCCTGAATCGCGATATAGAAATTCTCGAATGTGCTTAGCATATACACAACATCCCAACTTTAACTGTTGGGTCACGATCAGCTAGACATGATTATCCTGGCCAGAGAATCCTCCTTTGTGGTGGAGGTACATCATACACATTCCTCCGTAATATTATTAAATACATAAATATTGTAGATAATTACACTCAAATATAAAAAGTTATTGTGTTTAGTACTACGAGTAGATTGATATCTGTCCTATGTCTGTTAGTTTAACATTCAGGGTCACTAACCACTAAGTGGGTATTAATTAAAAACAGCTCATAACAGCGCTTAAAGAATATCGTGGTGGAAATGAAACAAATAACTTAGATTTCTGTGGTTGGTAATTCACTTATGAAAAGGGGAAACCCCGCAATGGCTTGGGTCTTTGACCTCACGTAGTGTTTGTAAAGTTTTGAGGGTCCAATGTTGTAAGAATGTATTTAGAACTATGTAAGTATATTTATTGACAAATTGATTACTTCAGTACAACTGTCTAGTTTGGAATTAGACGCTTGTAAGTTTTTAAAGACGATAGTCTCGTTAGGAATATATCCTGTGACGCGTACTTCACGAATATTCGTAAAACGGACATTGAAAACACCCAGACCTATGCGTTTAACATAAAACACACGGAGTCGTGTGGCAACTGCTTAAACCTCTATGCTATGGATCACTCCATTAAATTCCACTTTAAATTCCACACGGGACACGAGATTACACTGATACACGAATGTTGTACCAGGCGTAGCGACCGCTTAAACCACTCCACTATCCCTGGACTGGTGCCATCGTGTATATGTGCAATTAGTTAATACTACACATGTATCTACATAATGTTTACGTTTATAATATAAATAAGACTTGTGTTTTATTTTCAGGTGCCGTGTGTTTTTCAAAAGTAGACAACATGACGGGTACATGTGTTAACGTGCGACGTTGCCGGTCTGCCCTCAATGATATTAGAGCCAAAAAATATCCGCAAGTATATTTCCGTCCACATCTTTTAAATAACATATGTATTCGTATTCCTTTTCTTTGGTAAGACAGTCATATTTTGGCATATTTCAGTTGACTCTATCTACTTAAAATTCTGGTATGACTTCTTTATTTTTTATTTTGGGTCTACCAAAATGACTCTTCTCTGTCGGATTTTATTCATGCTTTTGAAGTTCAAGCAGAATACAGTAACTTTGGTAGGCTATTAAAAAAAAAAAAAAATTCAAATCAATTACCAAGCTGTTTGATTAATTTGCTGAATATCATTCAGGCGGTTAGTTGAACGGCATCGTAGAGCAAAAAGACTAGGCTATTAATTAAACGGCTAATTAAACTAGTTGACTACGACATAAGCAAATAAATCAGTACCCATTAGGAAAAGTCACTTTTTTAATATAAAAAAATATTTTTTAGCGTTGTTCATTCGGCGGACGAGATCCGATAATATGTTGCACCGACTGTCAACTAGTCAACGATACGAGGTAAGTATTACATGTGTAGAATTATACGATGTACAAACATTGTTATCTGATCCCCAACGAGACAGAGCCTGTACTATGGTAACCAGACTTTTGATAAACATATTTATAGCTGACCGAGACAGTACTACCCTCTCACAGCAGATCATTCTAAAGCGATCGCATCCATAGTGTCGTATTTCGTAGGAGATTACAAGACTGGAGACCCATTGATACAGGGGAAACAGTTATGGTGGTTAGTGTGGGAGCATTTAAATGCTATGCTGACTGCCATGCCTTTTACGCCCCCGAAGCGCGGTGTGAAAAAGCATCTCAGTAGGCCATGGGTCACCATACTGCATTGTCTGCATTCATAATAAGAATGGTGATTACAACTCTTGGAATTTATTCGTGCTTTCCATCAGGCAGAGTGGAGTCACTTTGAGAGGCCATTCAAACAAACAAAACAGACACTAAAAATAGTCATGCTCATCACGCAATTCTTAGTTGGATTTGAGTCATGATTGATCTACTGACCAACAGGTTTATGTAATATCATACTGAGTTTTATAAGTAGTAGAGCCACGCTGATTTCAGCACGAATGGGTGACTCGACCAGTGCAGTACTAGCCTCTCACAGAAGACCAACCTAAAGCGACAGCATCCGTGCTGTCGTGTTTCATTGGTGAGTGCGAGACCGGAGGCCCATTGATGCAGGAGTGATAGTTGTTGTGTCGCGGTGACTGCTATGCCTTTTACGTCTCCAAGCGACGCGTGAAAAAATATTTTACTAGGTTCACCATACCGCATTGTCTCCATTCGCAATGAGTATGATGTCCACAACTCTTGGATTCTATTCATGCTTTCCATCAAGCAGAGTAGAGACACTTTGGCAAGCTCTTAAAAGAAAAAAAATACTTCTAATTTACGGTGTTTTATTTCAGCAATTATCGGATCGGTGGAGAAGAAGCCTATTATTTGAAAAATGGACGTAAGGCTGAGGACAGTGAGTTTTTATAAAAATCTTTATAACATGATTCATACACAACGCCATCTATTGTTCTTAAAATATAGCTTGACCTCTGTGACAGTTGTCACAAGTGTCATTTTGGAACTTAGAGGCATATTTAAAATGTGAACTTGTAATTAAAATAGTACGTAAATAATGAAAATATTGGCGACATAAAATGGAATCACTTGTTAAAAATTACTTTATAGGGTTTCCTTTTTTTTTTAAATACCTAAAAACCTACCAAAGTGACAAGAGCGGTGGTCACCGTACTCACTGCGAATGAAGACAGTGCAGTATGGCGACCCACGCTATAGCGGCCTAGTGAAATGCTTTTTTACGCCCCGCTTAAAGGACCTGGGATCGTAGTGGGAGCGAAACACGTGCGCTAGTAATAAATTCCAGGTTTTGTTGCCATCTGTCGCAGAGATAAACGTATATTTTAAGGAGTGTAGTGTTACATGCGGACAGCGCAGGACTAGTTGTTGTGGCGAATCTTAGAGAAGACCTATATCCAGCAGTGGACGTCTTTCGGCTGTGATGTAGATGATGACGACGAAATGATTTTATGCTCGCTAATTCAGAGTGTCTTGAATTCACAATAAACTTGGAATATCCATGTTTCTTCAAAGTAAGTAAAGCGGCATGAATAGGTCTCATTGTGTTAAAAGTGGTCATCAATTTCTAGATTGACCTGGCTTGAGTGCCTTAACTTTGTAATATATTAAACTATACGGTTACCACTTAGCCATGTGCCCCTACGGTAAGATCACCTAACTAATCGTCATCGTCATCAACAGCCCTTAAAAGTCCACTGCTGAAATTTTTACACAGAAGATTTTGGCCCACTATACCACGATGTTCTGACGGGTTTATATAGGGTATGTTTCAAGTTTTTCTTCTCTAAACTGTGATATTATCTTGCATAGTTTACTCTTTTAGTCGTCAATTATCCATCGGATGAATAGAGGACACTCTGTGTTATTAATCTGTGAAACACACCTGAGTGAAATCCCATACCGCAATAACAATTTACAGAATGTCTGGAATATGCCAAGAGTTTAGACTACCCCTGCCCTAAGCGAGAGGGGTTGAACCGGCAGTTGCAGTTAATGTTAAATAAAAAACGTTTTGTACATGATCAAGTTTCCGTTGCCAACGCAGTGGGGGGTAAAGATGCCAGAAGAGGAAAATTTCCTCAAATGGTAAGAGGTTTTTTCTAACTACTAAAAATTCAATGAACTCTATGATCGCTTAAAGAAAATTCTGAAGAACAATCTCGTTCCAAATTCTATTCTGATACACTCTCCACTAGCTTTTTGTCAAATATCAATCTGCACACACGATACAATATCGTTTACAGATTGTAAAATTCTTGTCAATATGTACCGTTCATTTCGCCGTGAATCGGACTCTTAGTTTTCTAAATAATTGTACCCATATATTTCTAAATACATGCATATTACAGATAAACAATGCCTAGACAAAGAAATAATATTACTTTTAACTTTATCTTATAAAGACGCAATTGTTTTTTCAGGCCTTAGTAGGTTACGGAGATAGTTTAGATACAGCGCAGTGGCTGTGTGGTGGTTCCGTCATTAGCGATAGATTTATTCTGACCGCTGCACATTGTCTATTCAGCACCTCGGTGTAAGGGTATATTAAAATTACTTATAAATAAATTAGTTTAAATAATATATTGAGTAACTAAATTATTGATTATTAGCTATTCATTAAGCTATTTTTGAGAAAACTTTTTTTGAGACACACATAACTCGTGTGTTTCCCTCCAACTACGATCCCGGATCCTTAAAGCGGAGCGTGAAAAGGCGTCTCACCAAGCCGCCATAGTGCGGGTTATCATACTGCATTGTTTGCATTAGTAGTGAGTATGGTGACCACCACTCTTGGACTCTATTCATGTTTTCCGTCACTCAGAGTGTAGCTTTGTACTTTGGCAAGCGAATAAATGAAAAGTAAAAAGTACAGATTACCGCTGACCAAAGTTATAACAAGCTTTACTGAAGCTTTTAATATTTATAAGCTGATGAATAATGTTTGCGATAACAGAAAGACAACAGTCAATACATGACAGCGATGATCTTTTTGATTTTTTTTTCTACATGAAGAGCCTGCCAAAGCGACTCTACTCTGCCTGATGGAAAGCATGAATAGAATCCAAAGAGTTTTGGTTACCATATTCATTGTAAATACAGACAATGCAGTATGGTGACGCTTTTTGACGCCACGCTTGGGGACGTAAAAGGCATGACAGTCATCGTGGCAGTGTAAGGCTCACACAGTTATACGATAACTGTCACCCCTGCATCAATGGATCTCCGATCCACGACTTTACTGAAAATCTCTTGATTAATTTAGTCTCCGGTCCACGACTTCACTGAAAATTTCTTGATTAGTTTACCATAAATGTTTAAGTCATTAGTGATTTAACGGATAGCTAGCACAGAGCACCACTTAGACAGGCTGTAAACCTGCTAAAATTACCCTGAGGCTCTAGCTGGGTCTACAAGAAGAACCACGAGAAGGGCTAGCTGGATACATATGAGTGTCTGCAATTCCAAGTTACAAGGTTGTTTCTAACCTTTATTCACCTCTTCCTCCAGAATTATAACCGAGGACGGGGGTTTGAGCTTCTGGCAACCTCACTCAGTAAAAAACAACGATTTTCAGTGAGGCGATAGTGTTCGTCCAACTTAAAGGCAGGATCTTTCGATCAAGCGATCATGCCTGGCGAGTTAAGAGTATGCTAATCGGCGCCAGAATTTCTATATCGCGATGTAGGTTTAACCGTTACTTCGTAGTCCGGTATATCTTCGTTAGATGGCGCTATAGTATGTCTAACTCTCCACAGAAACATGATTCTTGCACTACTTATTTAGTCCAATCTGTTGATGTTGTTTTTTTGCAGTGGTACAGTAAAATATGTTGCCATGGGTATTCTGAAGCGTACCGACCCTCCTGAAACATGGCAAAGGTATAATGTGAGTAGAACCATGCGACATCCAGAGTACAAACCTCCGAGCAAGTACAACGACATCGCGTTATTGAAAGTTGATAAAAAGTAACTATGAATTAAATGTGACTATATACATCTCACACATGACCGTATGATCCCAAACTAGTAGTACCTGTGCTGTGACAACCAGACTGCTGATAAGCGTACTTATACGTTTAAACACATACACCATCACCGTCATCTCAGTCAAGAGATGTCCACTACTCATCAATATATACATGTTGTAGATAAATTACATCTAGACACAGAACCAATAAAAGTGCTCGTCCATTCGACGTGCTTCGATTCAAGACGTAGGCCTCGCGTTATGAAGTTTGTGGTCTACTAGGTATAACATACTGACCAGACGGGTTTTTATATGGTTTTATCAAGTTTTCCTGCTCCTTCATCAACAGCCTTTTACAGTGCGCCGCTGTACATAGGCCTCTCCTCAGCAAGAAGGTTTTGGCCTACTATACCACGCTGGCCAGACGGGTTGGAACAGGGTTGTTTCAAGTTCTCCTTCTCTTTGTAATGATGTTGTCTTGCATATTTAGTTCTCTTAGTTACCTTTTACGACACCCACGGGATGAATAGGGGTGGTAACACTATGTATTCTTAACCCGTCTCCACACCGTCCTTGTAGTAGTGTTATCTTGCATAGTTTATTCTCTTAGTCAGTTCTCATTACAACTTCGGGATGAATAGGGGTAGTGGCACTCCTTATTCTTAATCCATCACCACATAGAACCTGAACCTATTTATGTAATTAATTTTCAGAATCACATTCAATAAAGATGTTTTACCAGCGTGTCTGAATACGTGCGGTAGTGACGAGAAATTTGCCACTGCTACAGGATGGGGGACCCTGGGACATCGACAGTCTCTCGCGGATACCTTACAAGAGGTATGTGTAGAATAGTAATTTTAGGTAGTAAAGACTTTGCTCTGTGTAGAAACCCACACGTAGTATCGGGTAGCAATAGCCAGAGAACGAAGTGTATGGAAATTCCTAGTACTGATTTCCCACCCCTAACATCTATTGTTTCATAATTTTCAGATACAATTAGAAGAGTTTTCAGTTGAGGAGTGTTCAGCCGCGTACCCGCCTCACAGACTTTTGGTTAAGGGATACCATCATGCTTCTCAATCCTGCTATGGAAACAAGAACGATCAAATTATTGACACTTGTGAGGTAACAGATATTTTACTACCGTGGTAGAATTAACTGTCTTTTAATGGCAATACTGATAGTTCTGCTATTACCTCATTATTATTGACAGCCTTAAATAGTTTACTGCTGGAAAGAGACCTACTATATCACGCTGGCCGGATGGGGTTTGTTTCAAGTTTTTTTTCTCTTTACAGTGCTGTTGTCTTGCGCAACATGTTCCCTTAGTCGGCTCTGATAATAACCGTGGGATGAATGATGGTGCTGACATACCGTATTATCACTCCGTCACCACGTGCAATTAATTTTTTTGTATACCTTCTCGTGTACTAATTGGATTGTTGGTAGGTCCTCTAAATTGTTTTTTTTTTCGCAGGGTGACAGCGGTGGTCCTTTACAGGTTCCTTCCAAATATGGGTCTTGTATGTACAATGTAATAGGAGTGACTTCCTACGGCAGACCATGCGGATTCGTCGGTAATGCAGGAATGTACACCAAAGTGGAATACTTTGTGCCCTGGATAGAGAGTATTGTATGGTCCTGATTATTTTAATAAAATTAGCAAATTATAGACGCTTTTTTTATGAATAACTTCCGCAGTAGAAATGTTTCTGTGTCCTGTATCCATAACACCTAGCGCAGTAATTTATTAGGATCACTTGAGACACTCGTGTAGTTAATTAAGAGAACAGGAAAATAGTGCTGACGATCTAGTTCATTTTACTTAAGTATGGATGTTTTTTACTCTTTTACATAAAAAAAGCTTAACAGTCTTGAATGAAATTCAGCACAGAGATAGATTTGACTGTACGGTTGGCCGAGCGGTTTAAGAAGTCGCGAGTCGCTCTCTACTGCGCTCAGTGTTGTGGATTTAAGCCCCAACAACACTTTGTCTGATCTACAAACTGTTGTTCTGAGTCTTGGTGCTTTTTTTGTCCGTTGCTTGTGTTTGTAAAGTCCCTCACGACACAGGATTTATTCCTAGTGTGGGTGTTGTCTTTTAAAAAAGAAAAAAAATAGATTATAGTCGAGCACATAGGCTACTTAATTTTTGTGTTTTTTTAATATTTGTAAATAAATAAAATAACAATTAATCATCTATCATTAAAATTAAACAACTTATTTAACTTTTACGCGTTTTATTATTCATATATCTATTAAAAATAGTTTTAACGTCTAACATTCGTGTTTTTGATATCTATTCGACTACCACGGATGTGATATATGCAGTTGGTTGTGACGTTATCAACAGATAGCATTGGGGGTGATTTAAATGTCGCAGGGCGCCCTTCACTACGTTTGCCTATTCCACCCTAACACATATTGGCTGCAGAGAGTTAGTCCGCCTGGAGAAATAAACGGCCCACTTCCATTTCAGCGCGCTGATTCTTCGTGCGACATCGCTTACCCTAGTTCTCTGTCAAATTGTTTCATTGTGAATTCTATAGACTAGAAATACACCCAGCATCGCACGCTCCATCACATACGACGACTTTAACTTGTGTATTAGTCCAACGGTCAGTAATCACGTCTCGGCTCCGTATGATATTATGATTAGCATGCGCTGATCAAAACACGTACGGAGCGTGGGTAAGCCCCCTACAAGATGGTCCGACGAGCAAATGAAAGTCACGGGAAACCGTTGAATACGGGCAGGATGAGACAATTATTTGTGGGCTTAGGGGGAAACGTATGTCCAGCTGTGGACGTCTTTTGGATGAGATAATGATGAACTTACCTCTAGGGTTAGCGTTTTTAAGTAGCGTCAATCTAAATACAAGTCAATTTTGCATCATCTTCTTAAATAAACTAAACAGGACACTTGAATTCTACCATCATCAAAACATCTCACAAATAACGCTAAGTTTACAAATTTCTTTTATGCACTTGGGCCACTTTTTCTGTCGATAACTCGTGCGAATCATGAATGTATAAATGATATCACCTACAGTACTTTAATATGGATAACGTTACAAGTGTGTGGTTTTGTGTTTTTTTGTGTGTTTTTGGTGTTAAATCTGAGCTATACGTAAGTTAAATTAAGTAAAACATTAATATCAAATATTATAATATAACAACTGTTACAATTAAAATAACTTCACACACCTCACACACGGCCGTCTGATCTGATCTGATCAAACTAATCAGGTTTTGCCAAGTTTGGGATCAGACGGCCGTGTGTGAGAATTGTGAAGTAATTATTATTATTGTCTATGTCCATGTAGTGACGGGTGACGAATATGCAGTGTCAACACCACTGTTCATCCCGTAAGTGTCGTAAGAGGCAACTTAAGGAAGAAACTGTGCAGTACAACAGCAATGTGAAGAGAAAAATAACTTGAAATCAACTGGTCTGATCAGCGCGGGCTGTTTATGTGATGTGATTTATATCCCATATTATGTGGTAATTATGTCTGGTTTACAGGTGATCCTTGTTATTCGGAAACCGACGGTTTGAATGGTACTTGCGTACCAATATATCAATGTTTATCAACTGTTGACGATCTTGAGGTGGGTATAACACCACAGGTAAAATTATATGTGTATATAATAGGACCTGGAAAAATTTTGACTGTTTTTTCGCTTAAAAAAATATTCTAATTATAAGGTTTACAATCATTTTACTCAAAACATTGTCCATCATTACAAACCATCTTTCTGGCAGTAATCTGAATCACCCGTCAAAAAAAAAACGATTCATTTTTGAAGCGATCCAGGAATCAACCCATTTTTCAGTTTCCTCGAAAAAATGGAAGCGCCTACTGAAATCATGAACCACCGACCGAGCGAGTTGCCGCAATAATTTTAATTTATTTTAAGCAGTTCATTATAAATTACACTCTGCGGATAACACAAAACGCAGAGTAGAAGCTTCGAACCATGGACATTCGGTTTTGGGGACGATGTTGATACGTGTCCGGGCATACCCGACTTTTTTTAGGACTTGATTATCGTAGTGAATTCATTTTTCTTTTCGAGTGATAATATTATATGTTGCAGCATTACTTTTTTTAACCGCAGTTGAAGCAGCAATTCTCTCTCGTCTTCAACTCATACGGCACCCAATGACCTTGCTTTTGGATAATTTCTAACACTTTTAAACGTTTTGAAACTGTTGAACGATCTACTTGCAATTCATTTATCTATAAGCGTCTAACACGGATCTTGATCAAGCAATGCCTCTAATTCTTCGTTTTCAAATTTTGTCGTTGCTTCAGAACGTTCTTTATCTTCAAGGTTAAAGTTATTATATTTGAAGCGTCTAAACCAGTCTCTGCGTGTTGTACTCGACATAACATTGTCACTATATGTTTCAACATGAATTCTGTGTGCTTCAGCTGCAGATTTCGTTGGAGTAAAGCAGTATAATGATATTGCCCACAAAAACACTTTATTTGGTACAAAAATTCAATTTATTAATAAATAAATCACAAATCGTAACGTGTAAGCAAACCATTGCGCGATCTAAGTCGCGGTCAACGCTATCTTTTGATAATATTACATCCAACTGTATATATTGCATCTGCAGGAATCGAATAAACATGAAAAACCCGAATGTTACACAATAAAACTATTGTTAATGGATATATATAATAAAACATGTAAAAGTTATAAAATCAGTTGTTTAATTACAATGAAAGGTTCATTATTTAATTGCTAGTTTATTTATTTACAAATGTTAAAAAACGTATAAATAAAGCAGCCCTTGTGCTCGACTATAATCTATCTCTGTGCCAAATTTCATTCACATTTGTTAAGCCGTGTTTTCGTGAAAGAGTAACAAACATCCATATAAACTTTACTCTCTCTACTATTATTAAAATTAGATCACTAGCACCATTTCACTGTTCTCTTAATTGACTACACGAATGTCTGAAGTGATATTAAGTCTTGTGGGTTCGAATCCCACACGATACTGGACACAGAAGTATTCCTGGTGCGCAAGTTTTCTTTAAAAAAATTAGTCTATGATTTTCTAACTTTATTCAAATAATCAAGGCCATACAATACTCTCTATCCAGGGCACAAAGTATTCCACTTTGGTGTACATTCCTGTATTACCGACGAATCCGCATGGTCTGCCGTAGGAAGTCACTCCTATTATATTGTACATACAAGATCCATATTTGGAACGAATCTGTAAAGGACCGCCGCTGTCACCCTGTAAAAAAAAACAAAGTCAGATGAAGCGAAGTTATTCGAAAACTTAAATGCCACATGGTGACGGAGTGATAATACAGAATGTCACCACCACAACTCATCCCGTGGTTAAACTGCGCAGGATAACAGCTCCATAGCATCCCATCCGGCCAGCGTGATATAAAAGATTAAAACCATCTTTCCAAGAGTAAACTATTAAAGACTGTCGATAATGTTGAGATTATAATGAAACGCATCTATCAGTGTTGCCAATAAAAAAACCTAATTCTACCATAGTAGGAAAATATCTGTTACCTCACAAGTGTCAATGATTTGGCCGTTCTTGTTTCCGTAGCAGGATTGAGAAGCATGATTGTATCCGTTAAGTAAATTTCTGTGAGGTGGGTGTTCTTCTGAACACTCCTCAATTGAAAACTCTTCTAATTGTATCTGAAAATTATAAAACAATAGATGTCAGAGGTGGTAAATAAGTACTAGAAATTGCCATACTACGGTACACCTCGTTCCCCGGTCATTACTACCCGATACCGCTTGCAGTTTTTAGTAGATTCGAGTTTGACAAAACCAGCAGCACAGAGCAAAGTCTTTACTATCTAAAATTAATATTCTACACATACCTCTTGTAAGGTATCCGCGAGAGACTGTCGATGTCCCAGGGTCCCCCATCCTGTAGCAATGGCAAATTTCTCGTCACTACCGCCCGTATTCAGACACGCTGGTAAAACATCGCTATTGAATATAATCCTGAAAAATTCATTACGCGAACAAGTATAATTATACATCGTGACGGATTAGGCATAAGGAGTGTTACCACCCCTATTCACCCCGTGGGTGTCGTAAGAAATGACTAAGAGTAGTATGCAAGATAACAACACTGCAAGGAAAAGGGAAACTTGCCACAACTGTACATCAACTCATCTGACCCGTGTGGGGTACACCTTTTTTATTACGCGGGGAATGCTTTTCGCACCATACCCTCCGGAGGGACGAAGGGGGTGTGTGAGACTCTCGGAAAACCGATCTATCCACTAAACCCAGCGGTGACCTACCTCGGCAGTCGGGAGGAGGTCCAAAAACGCATTAGTGGCTTCCAGGGTCCTCCCTGCCATACCTGACAAATGAGGTACATCCCGGCAACTCATGCCCCAGGAGCAAGACGTTATCGCATCTCTTACCGCCCTGCGCAGTAAGAGGCAGAACAGCGCCGAGCCCCAGACGACACACTCGGGTCGTTTGCAGCAGTCACATCGTCCCAAGATGTGACCGCAGCGACCCAAGTGTGGTATACCTAGTAAACTATAAACTTTATAAAGCGAGACCTACGTCTAGAAGCGAACTCATTACGATGTTAATGATGGGTTTGATTTCCACCCCACACAAATAATTATTGGATTGGTTAACAATAAATTATTATGCAAGAATACGTTTGGGATCATACGGCCGTATGTGAGATGTGTATGGTCATATTTAATTTATACTTACGTTTTATCAACTTCCAATAACGCGATATCATTGTACTTGCTCGGAGGTTTGTTCTCTGGGTGTCGGATGGCCCTACTCACGTTATACGTCTGCCATGTTTCAGGAGGGTCTGTACGCTTCAGGATACCCAGGGCAACATATTTAACTGTACCACTGCAAAAAAAATAACATCAACAAATTGGAATGAATAAATCGTGAGGGAGTCATGTTTCTGTGGTGACTTAAATATACTACGGTGTCAACTAGTGAAGAAATAGTAATGGCTAATAATGTATCGCGATATTGAAATTATGGCGCCGACTAGCATATACTCGTATATAACTTCCTAACATCAGCTGCTTGCTCGTTGCCCGCTAGGCATGATCGCTGTGTCGAAGGTCCTCCATACTTATGGTGATACCCTCACACAGAACCGTTCCATTTCACTGAGTAAGGTTAGCCAGGGCTTTAAACGGGGTGAGTAAAAAATAGAAACACCCTTGTATCTTAGAGTTACAGGCGTCTATGTGTGGCTAGTCAACTGGTCAATCACCAATGGCTTGAACATGTATGATAAATTAATCAGGAGTCTTTCAGTAAAGTCAAGATATCGTCATTGTCTTTGCGTTATATAGAACACAGTTTAATATCGCAAGCATTTGTTTGCTTTCATTTACTTAGGGCTTGCAAAACTGACTCTACTCTGACTGACGGAAAGTATGAATAGAGCATCCAAGAGTAGTGGCCACCATACTCACCGCTAATGTAGACAATGCAGTAGGGTGACTCACACTACGAGTATAATAGCCTAGTCAGACCCTTTCTCACGTTCTGTTTTAAGGATTCCGGATCATAGTGGGAGGAAAACACACGACTTCTGTTCTCAAGGAAATCACAGTTTCTCAAAAATAAGTGAACAATCATTAATTTTGTTACTGGATACATTATTCAAACTAATTTATTTATGAGTAGTTGCTATATACTCTTACACTGTGTTGCTGAATAGACAATGTGCAGCAGTCAGAATAAATCTATCACTGATGACGGAACCACCACACAGCCACTGCGCTGTATATATACTATCTCCGTAACCTAATAAGGCCTGAAAAAATAATTGCATCTTAATGAAATAAAGTTAAAAGTTATATTATTTCTTTGTCTGGGTACAGTTTATCTGCGGGGAAACCTCCGTGGCCTCCCCAGGATAGGGCCTGACTAGGCGCGGCGTTAATTCTGGAAGGAACTTGAAATAATATAGTACGGATCCCTTTCCGAGTAGGACGTCTGAGACTGTCCGCCTGGTGGTTTTTAGTGGAAACACCACATACTCCTAGCTGCTGCGTCCCTAAGGAGCCTCCAACCCGAAAGGATTTTTTACCCCAACAAAAAAAAAGAAAAAGGTTTACATAGTTTTTCTGTAATATGCATGTATTTGAAAATATATGGGTACGTTTATTTGGAAAACTAAGTGTCAGATTCGAGGCAATACCCTTACGTAACTGGAGCTAAATTAATAACCTCTAAAATGAACGGTACATGTTGGTACGGACTTTACAATTTGTAAACGATGTTGGACTGCGGGCGCCTTCTACGACACTAGATTGTAGTTGAACTTGGTAATATAGACTTTAAGTGCTGTGTACATGATTCAATATCGTTTAAAGATTGTAAAATCCGTGCTGATTTGTGCCGCTTGTTGGAAATACTCTTAAAGACATAGAGGGGTCCTATGTCTTTGAAAATATTTTAGAATCAAATGTATGTATGTTTACTAAACTAAGATTTACAATATAAAATGCTATTATTCTACTTTATTACTAAATAATAATACAGTAAAACCAAAGCAATTGAAGCAAATATAAGTGAAAGTGCTTATGCAAGTACTATTTTTTGCCGTGTGATGATGCGATGACCAAAACTGGCTTACTTAGCACTATATCTTTTATGTATAAAAGCTTAGGAAAACAATGAACTTGAAATGTTATAAAACCTCACCAATTCTATCCAATTAAAGTTTGTTAACAAGAATGTTAACTAATTAGTACTTTTTTTTAAAAAGTACATCATCTAAAGACCACTGTTTCGACGTTTTGCACTCTTCTTAGCCTTTAAAAGCGTTACAAAATATAAGTATTGTAACAAAATATAAGGGTGTTGTGGTAGTTTGATGCCAGTCGTTTTGTACTATAATTGATATTCAGATAAAACCTTTTTTTTTTTTTAACATGTGGTAACCCCCTCGGGCCGTCACCCCACCGGGGTTTACGGCGGGGTGGTGTGTCGGAATCGGACCGACTAAAACCACACGATGTGCCACTCTGCGCCTGACATAGGAGGGATCCGGGAACAGCTGTTATTACGACATCCAGATCCCTAGCGCCTGCCCGGGCACCATTTTCGGATAAACTCTCCTTTTAGGCAACGTACGGCACACGCGGACGTCGCCTCCTCGCGGCTGGCCACTATAGCGGATGGAGGAGAAAACCCGTCCCGTCCACCCGCGGCCACACTCAAGGCGGCATGAGGCGCTAGGACGCGCGCCTCCGCCGCCCGGTTCGCCGGCGGCGAATTGGGTCCGAGTGGAGGTCGTCCTCCCGGGCCTTCTCCGCCGCCTCCTTCCGCGAAATTACGTCTTCGCAGAAGGTTGCGACCGCGGTAAAACAACTGTCGCTACCGACCATGGAGCGTATTACGGCTGGTAGCGAGAGATCTCCTCCAATAACTGCAGTGAGGACCCCACGCTGCGCCGCCCAGGCGGAACAAACCGCCAGCGTGTGCTGAGCCGAGTCCCAGCCAGAGTGACAGCCGGGACTCAATTCCCTCCTGGCGACCAAGTGCAGATACTTCCCGAAGCAACCGTGCCCAGAAAGATTCTGCGTCAGTCGGAAGGAAAGGGTCCCGTGCTGCCGCCCTGCCCACTCGGCGATGACCGGCTGGAGAGCCTCCACGGCGGCACCCGAAAGTCTGCCGTTCGCCGATAAACTTCAGCGAGCACTTCCGCCTCCAAATCCCACGGGGGAGTTCCGGCTAACGCGAACGCCGCCTCCGTCGATATAGTGCGGTAACCGCGTATGGCTCTAACCGCCAATATCCTCTGAGGACGCCAGAGGCGAACCCTATTCTGGGCGGTCAGAGCTGCCGCCCACACCGGTGCACCACACAGCGCCATTGACCGGACAACCCCAAGGGCAAAAGTCGCCCAAGGGCAAAAGCAGCGCCGACCAGCTTCGGAGAAAGCTGTCGGCAGTGCTCGTCGAAGAGCAACCTGCCGTCAAGGATCAAGCCCAGATACTTCATCTGGGTTTGAACCGGTACGAGGACCGAATTGACTACGATGGAGGCGCCGGAGGGCGGACCACGACGGGGCCCATGGAACAAAAGGGCCTCCGTCTTGTCGAGGGCCACCCGTAAACCCAGCGCCTCAATACGCCCGACCACCAGAGAGACTCCCGTGGTGGCTAGGCGCGCCACCTTTTGAAAGTTCGCTCCCCGGGCCGTGACCAATGTGTCATCGGCGTAACAAATTACGTCCAGCCCGGGGGAACGGCGACCTCGAAGGGCCCAGTCGTATCCCATATTCCACAGGAGTGGTCCGAGGACAGACCCCTGTGGAACACCGCACGACATGAGCCGCCGCTTCAGAACACCGTCTCGGTCCTCGTACATGACAGTACGCTCCTGTAGATAGTCCGCCACAAGCCGCCTCAGATACTCTGGCACCCCGTGGTAGTGGGATGCTTCCCTGATACAGCTAAATGGCAGTCTATTAAATGCGTTGGCGATGTCCAATGATACCGCCAACAGTACGCCGCCACAGCCCACCGCCTCTTCGGTAACGGTCCTCAGGCGCAACACAGCATCGACTGTCGAACGCCCTGCTCGGAAACCGTATTGGGCGTCCGACAGATCGGGGCCCACCTCACTTACGTGCCGGACGATGCGGGCAGAAAGTATCCTCTCAAACAGCTTGCCCGCCTCGTCCAGCAACACAATGGGCCTATAGGCCGCACCGATTCGGCTGGCCGTCCCGGCTTCCTCAATAGGACAAGCTTCCCGCTTTTCCAACACTCAGGGAAGCGTCCGGACGCCAAACTAGCGTCCAGGACCTCCCTGAGGTGGTTCGACATGTGTTCAAGGGCTCGGGCCAGCACTCGGGCAGGTATCCCGCCCGGCCCGGGGGCGGTGTTCTTAGAGCGTATCCGTAGAACAACCGCCCTGATCTCCGATTCAGCGACGGGCGGAACATTGTCCTCGTTGCCCCCGTCGTCTCCGACCATGAAAGCCATCGACGGGGGTGTATGTTCCACCCGCTGAGGGAAAAGGCCCTCGACCACTTCCTGCAGGAAACTGGGCTGAAGTGTCTCTGTAAGGGGGGAGTCCGACGTGCGGAGCTTATGTCGCGCCGCACGATAAGGGAGACCCCAGGGGTCACGATCGAGACCCTCCAGCATCGCCTTTCTCTTAATTTCTTTGGCGCGGCTGATGGCCAGCTTCAGAATTTTCTACGCCTCTTGGTACTCCTCATGAAGCTGGTCCTCCTCGCATTCTTCGCAGTGTCGCCGCCGACTACGGGTATAGGACCTCCGGGCACGAGTACAGGCCGCGCGGAGGTCCGCCAACTCCTGGGACCACCAGTAAACCTCCTTCCGTGGAGGCCGACAACCTCGGATGCGGGGCATGGCCGCATCACAGATCTGCACAATGGCGTCGCGGAAGCGATCAGCCCCCATGTCGACTTCCTCGGTCGGGGCCTGCGGAGACAGCCAAGAGTGAACGATGGCCGCCTCCTCTAATAGGTCCCTATTTAATTTGGCTACAGCCCACCGCGGAAAGCGAGAAGAACGCCGCGCCGCGTGACTCCTACCTGGGTCCTGGATCCGAGAGAGCTCAAATCGGATACAGAGGTGATCCGAAAGCGTCTCAACCTCTTCCAGGACGCGCCAGTTTCTTATATCTGGGAGACGACGACGGTACGGTCGGACAACAAGGGCCGGAGGCAGCCTCGCCTCTAGGCCAGCGAGACGCCCGTCCATCATGCGCCACACGACGAGGGCAGGGGTAGCGAACGAAAGGTCCACTATCGACCCCCCCTGCTGTCGCACGCACGTGTTAGTGAAGCCCCTGTCTAGTAAACAGAGGCCCACCGAGGCCGCCCACTCCTCTACGGCTGCGCCCCTAGCGTCTGTCCTGGGGGAACCCCACGCAATGGATTTTGCGTTGAAGTCCTCCTTGCACTAAGACGTGCCCAGACGTTTGTCGGCGCATCGAGGTTTCCAAGTTGTTAAGGAAAACCTCGAAGTCACTCACACTCCGGTTGGGGGAGAAGTAGATACCATATATGGTAATTACCCCCACTCAGCAGCAACATATCCAGTGCCCTTGTCTCTTAGCGACAAGGGCGGGGAATGAGCAGCCGTCGCGGTCACCCACTTTGGACGGGGAGGAATGTAGTAGGGCTCCGCGGCTACGGCAACACCGATCGACCACTGTGCCATGGTTTGCAGCAAAAGGTCCTGCGCCGCGGCACAGTGGTTCAGGTTCGTCTGGACGAGGAGGTTGGAGACTTGATCCATTACTAGACCGTCTCTACAACCTCCTCCATGGGCAACGATGCTGACATGTGAACGACATCAGAGGTAGCCTGGGTCGATTGGCTAGCCCCCGACGCTTGCCGAGAATTGTAGGGAGGTTTGCAACCTCCCTGCCCAATCTGGTGATTGGCGGGCTAGTTACCCGCCGCACACGCCGGACAGTGAGGGGCGGCAGAGCATTCAGCCACCTTGTGCCCCGGTCGACCGCAGCGGTAACATAATCCGCTGCAGTCAAAACATTTATTCACAGCACAGCAGTTTATTTGCCGCGAGCGGCGGTCGGACAACAAGGGCCGGAGGCAGCCTCGCCTCTAGGCCAGCGAGACGCCCGTCCATCATGCGCCACACTGCGTCTGTGATTCTGCGCAGGTGGGCATCAGGAATACCCCCGAGGTTGGAAGAGGGAGTAAGTTGTGACGGAGGCGAGCCTTCTCGTTCGGGGCGATCTGCCCGAAATTAAACAAACTGAGCACTGAGCTCAGTCACCTGCCACCGTCAGACGCTCGTTGGCTGCCTGGAGACGAGCCATGTCTCCGATAAGGCTCTCCACGACCCCCGCAATAGCGGCAGAGGAGTCCTTAAGGGTCTTCACAAAACAGCCCTTAAGATTGCTAGACTTGGTGACCACTTTGTGGATGATGGCCACCGCCGCATTTGCTCTCTCCTGCATGGATGATGGTGTTTGTAGAACAGAACTCCCTTCCATCGGCTCCTTGATTTTAAGCAGTAGATTTGCGACCTCCTCTTCCGCTAATGCTTCGACGTCCGCCCTGACTCTTCTGTAGGCTCCTGCCTTACAGAAAACGGAGCCTGACGGAACCGAGGCCGGAGTTCGTGATCTCCCCCTATGACTGCTTGCAACCTTGGGAGGCAACATCGCCTGAGACGTATCGCTGCCGTCATCCCTGGAGCGTCCGCGTTTCCGGCTGTCACAAAGTTCCGTTTCCATAAGCTCCAGTGTGTCCTCCTTCGCACTAGAGTTACCACCCGCGGCGGATTTGGAACGTAATCGTTCCGATGTTCTACGGCTCCCAGCAGCCATAACGACTTCTGGGAGCCCCACCGAGATAGGCGTGCTAACCAATGTCTCCTCTTCGTTGGAAGAGAAGTCATCCCTTCTTGCACTCTTTTCCCCTCTGTTTTTCTTCTCCTTCTTTTCGTCTGTATTTTTGTTTTTATTTTTGATTGATTTCATATTTGAACCCACGAGATGGGGAGAACAAAGGTCGACCCGGGCAGAGATCCCCAATACCCGGGCAAGCGTATATTTATGCCCAACCGAGGGGTCCACAGGTGCCTCGGCTGGGAGTGCGCTTACGACTGAACTGCCCGTCAGCCATGCCACCCCTGGCCACGCACCAGAACACGGGATTCGGGGTAATTTTTTACAGAGGTTTTCTTCCTCGCAGTCCGGGCGGTTAAGCCAAGACCCTCGCCCCCGATTGGAGTCGCGAGACTCCAACTCGGGACTACGATATGTCGACGGCGGCAGGGAGACTATGTCTCCTGATGCCTGCACGGTGGCAGTGTAAGTGCACACCGAGCCCGTCCTAACTTTTCCACCGCTGAGCGGAGGAACTCTGACCCTAGAAAGGGTCCCACCATCGTAATTTTTTACCGAGGTTTTCCTCCTCATTCCTACGAAGAGCGAAGAACCAACAGAGGATCCGACAAACCCGCCGGCTCTGTTGGACCAAGTCTCGGCCGAATTGCCGAAGAAAATGGCTTCCTCTTCGTGCTAGAACAGTTTTCTAGCCAAGCACCCCATTCAGATAAAACCTAGGACAGGGTGAGTGACTTAAATAAAAATAATTTCCTACACACTTCAGACTTCTCACTATTAAAATGCGTTTCTTTTTGTAAATACTTGTTACTGGGAAGAGCGACAAGAAACACAAAAACACGTAAAACACCTCAATTTAGTAATAAATTGAAGTACAAAAACCCCTTCAACTAAGTCAACACTTGTGCAAGAAAGGGATTTACTTCATAATTGTATAAGGGTTTAAACCCACAACCACTCTCGCGAACCTTTAAACCTGACCACCGCCGAACAAGACATCGATACCTAATACTTTGCAAATGGAACAATTCTGAATGAAGAAAAAGACGATAGCGGTTGAAGAGATAGAGAAATGATTAGAACATGCAGCATTTCTAGCAAAGCAAAGCATGGAAACTCTCGTGCAAAATCTAATAAACTGCCCTGGTCTTGCCAAAGATATTACCATATGGGGAAATTGTCTTCTGAGGGCGTCAAATCCACCCACCTCAGCAAGTATGTAAAAAGGGTCAGATGGATCAATATTGACAACGTATTCATTTTTTCTGAGTCGCTCTTGCAAGAAACATAGTAATTCCAAGTTCTTTGTGAATTCAAGACACTCTGAAAAAGCGAGCATAGAATCATTTCATCGTTATCATAAACATCATAGCTGCTGGACACGGATCTTTTCTAAGGTTCACGGTAACAACTAGTCCTGTGCTGTACACATGTAACATTACACTCCTTAAACATAGCCTTATCTCTATAACAGATGGCTACAAAATCGATGAAGTAAGTTTTAACAAGTAATTTCATTTTATGTCTCCTATATTTTCACCTGTTGTTTGTGTGGTGACGGATTAAGAATACATAGTGTTACTACCCCTATTCATACCGTGGGTGTCGTAAAAGGCGACTAAGGGAACAAAGTATGCAAGAAAGACAACATGATTACAGAGAAAAGGAAAACTAGTCCAAAACCTCCTTGCTAAGAAGAAGCCTATGTCCAGCAGTGGACTGTAAAATGCTGCTGATGATATTTTCATGACTTACGTATCGTTTCGGTTACAAATGAAGGGCCTCATATTACAAATTTAAAAATTGACACCTAAAATATGCCGACTGACACTTATGACAACTGTCATAGAGATCAATTTATATTTTAAGGACGATAGATGACGTTGTGCGTAGATCGCGCTATAGAGATTTGTATAAAACTTACTGTCTTCAGCTTTACGTCCACTTTTTACTTTGTCTCCGCCGACCCGATATTTGCTGAAATAAAAGACCATAGATTAAAAGTATAATATTACACGAACCTGTTGGTCTACTGATTCTGACAGATAAACCAGAGATCATGGGACCAAATCTAACTAAGATTTGCGTGATGATCCGACCATTTCTTATGTTTGTTTTTTTTTTATTTTAAGAGTCTATCAAAGTGACTCTGCTCTGCCTGATAGAATGAGTAAATTCCAAGTCACCGTTCTTGTTGTGAATGCAGACAATGCAGTATGGTGACCCATGGCCCACTGAGATACTTTTTCACGCCCCGCTTGGAGGTGTAAAAGACATGACACTCACCAACGAAATACGACACCATGGATGCGGTTGTTTTAGGTTGATCTGCTGTGAGAGGGTAATACTGCCTACTGACGTGCTGCAATCAGTGTGGCTCCACTACTAATTCACGTATGTATTTATCAGCAGTCTGAGTACAGGCTCTGTTTCGTTGGCGACCCGACAGCCGTGTGTGTACATCGTAATATAAATATTATTCATCAATTATACACATGTAATCCTTACCTCGTATCGTTAACTAGCTCACGATCGGTACAACATATTATTGGATCTCGTCCGCTGAATGAACAAAGCTGGAAAATAAAATTATAAGTTATACAAGTGACTTCCCCTAATAGGTATTGACTCATGTGTATAAATCGTAGTCAATTAGTTTTATTAGACGTTTAATTAATAACCAAGCCTTTTTAACAGAAGCTAGGTAAATGACTTGAATTGAAAACGTTAATTTAATTGCTTAGAATATTCATTTACTTTCACTGATTGTAAGGTTATTGAGCTGCAGGGTCCTTCTCTACCAAGAAATGTTTTAAAGATATGATCATCGATACAAAAATTATAAGTAGATTCAAAGAAATATGCTAAAATATGACTCTCTCAAGAAAGAAACGAAATGTGAATACCTACGTTATTTAATAAATGTCGATGGGAAACACACCTGCGGATATTTTTTGATTCTAATGTCATTGAGGGCAGATCGGCAACGTCGCAAGTCGACACATGTACCTGTCGTGTTGTCTACTTTTGAAAAACATGCGTCATCTTAAAATAGAAACATAAATCTTAATAACATTGTATTATAATTCATACTCATACACAACATACGAGAGAATTAACTACACGGTTGCTCTAGTGGTTGAAGCGGCCGCTGAGTATTGTGGGTTCAAATTCCACTTGGGACAACACTTTGTGTGATCCACAAATTGTCATTCTGAGTCTACACGACAGTCCCTCGCGACACTGGGTTTAGTCCTACTAAGGGCATTGTTCTATAAAAAAGAATACCATAACAAAGAATCTTCCTCGACCTCGTATGTAACTAACCAACGCCAGTAACAACGCTCGCTGTCTCTATACTTCGTATTTCTAACTTTCAAAATGACGAACTTCTATACAACCGTTAATCCCCTCGGAACCCCCTTGGAGGTGAACTTTCAAAACTCCCTGTTTAGTTAACAAAAAAAAAGAATTAGCTACCAAAATTTTAAATTCGAACCCACGATCCCTGGTTTAGCAGTCAGGGCTACTAACCACAAGATGAACAGTTAAGGAAAACCACGATTTTATCAAGTTCCTCAACCTGACTACCCAAGGTGAACCTCTCCATGCTCACTAAGCATACGATACATTCTGTACACTATTACGGCAATTAACAATTTTTTTGCCAAAACCACAAACACATGTCGATAATCTCTGCCGCTAATAGCATAAGAGATTATTGTAAGTGTTTTTTGACGGACTAAATCCATTTTTGACAGTGATCTACGAGTATTAGTGACTATTGCTCTCATCTTTCATTACCATCTTTAATACCCTACTGCTGGACATAAGCATTTCCTTAGGAAGTAGGTAAAAATACGGAGATAAAAATATAAAAAGGCATTAATAAAAACAATGTTTATGTGCGTCTGTGATGCTTGGACTCTGACACAAAAAGAGGAAAATAAACTTACAACAGAGAGAACGGTCCTGCGAAAGATCTTGGGGCCTCAGCAAAGACCTGATTAAAAATAGAGAGTCCGAAATAACACGAAAATGGTAACTATCTCCTACGTCATTGGACAAATAAAAGCACATAGATTCGGACAATTTGGCCACATCGAAAGAATGAGAGTCAACCAACTGGGTGACGTCCAATGAGGTGCCCCAGATATTGCTGGAGCGGACCTTGGGGAGCTTCAAGTCAATAGTCAACAGGCAGCCCAAGATTGAATAGAGTAGCCTTCTCTTTCGTTGTAGGCCAAGTCCCACATTGGGTCTCTAAGCGTAATAGAGTAAGAGAGTAAGTGTCAGTATATTTATCAGCAGCCTGCTTACTATAGTTTAAAATCTATTTAGCTTGGAATAAGACGTCAGTGAGTGCGATGTGTGAGGTTATTATTGTAGCGTATGTGTAACAAAGGTATGTTGTTAAAAAGAATGTGTTCGGTAATCTTAAACTGAATGTCAGCCGTCCCCCACGGAACACCCCACCTAGGAACACCGCCGCTCCGGCGGTGTTCCTAGGTGCGAGTAGTAGCTAAGAGGAGATTGAGGCCACGTCGGCATCTGAGATTTGTATGTGGTGTAGCTACAACCGCTCGGACAGTACGACAAAGTCACAGCCACGAGAATTCACCCCGGCTCAATCTTCGTATACTCACCCTTCTAAACACTTATGGACTTATATACATTTAAATAGTACCAACACTTTACAAACGTCAGAAGGATAATTACCATACAACCATGATAAGTCAAGATATTCAAATTTGATCACTGAATTACATGATTTTTAACGTGTTTAAGTGTGTTCTGTTAACCAATTAGCTGTACTTGCTAATTAGTATTCAAACGATCCTCGAGGTCAATTCTTAACGCAAATTTAAATTGCTGTATCGAAATATAATTTTATAGGTTGATATTTGTGGTTTAGATAACAATGTTACAAATTGGCCTCGTATTTTATTTATTTAATATGATATTCTAACACATTCACACAACGCGGTGTAGCCTTAAACTAAGCACTTTTTTTAATAAAAAAACTTACATGAATTCATATAGATTTTTAAACACCTGGTCTCTGTGTTAAAGTTATCTGAGAAATCACCGTGACTGATAAGGTCCCTGAATGTTCTCTCGACTCCAATCCGTCGAGAATGTGACATCCGCGTGTGCCGTACATCGCCTTAATAGAATGTTTTCCTAAAGGTGGTGTTCCCGCTAGCGGGCAGGTGCCAGGGGGAGTCTGCATATCGTAGTAACAGCTGTTCCCAGATTCCTAGTATCTTAGGCCCAGAGTGTGGCCGTGTGATTTTAGTCGGTCTGATTCCGAGACACCACTTCGCTGTAAACTCGGACGAGAGGGTTTCCACTCGTGAAAAATAATTGAAAACGACTATTTCCAGCGGTGGGCTGCAATGGGCTGATTTATAAAATCTTTTGATGAAAAAATATTCAGAATCAAGTCAAGTCAAGAAATGACGGAGTGCCAGCACTTTAGGAGTGCCGTTGTTCACTCAATGATTTATCTGAGGCATAGTGAGATACTGTCTAAAAATTAGGCGATTAAAATGAATAATAATCTATTTACTACATACATATATACATATATATATATAAACAGTTGTCTGGGTGACTATCGACCATTTGAAAATATTAAGTAATTAGAAACAGTCATAACAGACCTTATTAAAAAAAAGTGACTTACCTTCTTCCAACTGACATTTAGCACTTAATATACATAAAAACACGTAAAAACTTATACTAAAAATATACATGTTTTGAGTACTTTCAAAAGCAATGCGTCTGCGCAGGTCCTCTTGTGTTGTAATACTGAATCGATTTATATATTTAATGTACATTGTACACTAATACCGGTTTCACGGTTTTCGCGTCAACGAATGATCAACAACACTTACTTAGTTTCTATAGAATTATTCATAAAAAAGCATCAACACTCACAAAAAAATAATGCCAAATGGTGATAAATATATCAATATTAGAATATTGATATATTTATCACCATTGCTAGCTAGAAGCTAGCAACGCAGGTAATATAGCTAGCTAGAAGCTGGCAATGTTACCTGCGTTTCTTTTTTTTAAGATAACTCCCGCATGAATGGTCCTATGTCGCGCTGTACTTACAAACATACATAAAACAGACACTAAGAACATCCAGACTCAAAACAACAATTTGTGGCTCACACAAAGTGCTGTCTCATGTAGGATTTGAAACTTTGAACCCACAACACTCAACGAAGTAGAAAGCGGTGAGGTGGGTGATCACTGTACCGGAAACCTTAAACATGCAGTCGTACGCATCTAGTACCTTAATCATCCCATAGAAACATCACTTTTTTATTAGATAAATACAACCTATGTGCTCGACTATAATCTATCTTTGTACCAAATTTAATCCAAATTCTTTCAGTCGTTTATGCGTGAAAGAGCAGCAAACATCAGCCGATAAACTTTCACCTTAAAATATAAGTAAGATAAATTAGATTATCAACATCATTTTGTAGCTATTATCTCAAATGACTTGGGTTCAGTGTAAATCATAATATTGCAAGATCCTTTAGCTGTTTGTTTAAATTATAGGGGCAAATGAACAGAACGATAACCTGGCCGTATATGAACACCACTACCCACGGACACCTGCAGCTCCAGAGTCATGGATGTCGCCAGAATTATTTTCATGGGGATGCCTCTATATCCACACAAATAATGAAATCGACTTTTTGCGGGAAGGGTGGTATAAGGTTTGTTTTCAATTTTACTATACTATTCAGTTCTATGTCTAGCGTAATTTGGTCCCTTAGCCGTTTCTCACGACACCCTCGTGAGGAGTGGAGGTGGTGACACTCCGTATTCTTGATCTACATGAAACATATATATTCATATACTGGGTAATTTAATCCTCCAGACGCATATTCGGATTCAAGGTATTTATTTATGATTTATCGCTAACTCAAGCACAAGATTTTTTGATAACTAATTGATGAATTGACTGAACGAATTAATGATATCACCTACAGTTCTTTAAAGTGGATAACGTTACAAGTGTGTGGTTTTGTGTTTTTTTTGTGTGTTTTTGGTGTTAAATCTGAGCTGTACGATGGTATGTTAAATTAAGCAAAACGTTAATATCAAATGTCATAATATGACAACAATTACAATTAAAATACCTACCTACCTACGCTTCGTCTTCCGGTAAGCGGTCGCCGCTCGAGAATCTTTCTTCCCCAACGGTTGTCGGTTCTACGAGCGATGTGGCCTGCCCATTACCACTTCAACTTGCTTATTCGAAGAGCTATGTCGGTAACCTTAGTATTCTTGCGGATATTCTCGTTCCGGATCCTATCACGCAAGGAAATGCCGAGCATAGCCCTTTCCATAGCTCGTTGAGCGACTTTGAGCTTCTCCATGAGGCCAGCAGTAAAAGACCACAGAAGATCAGTCTGATCCCAAGAAGGGGATAATACCACAGGTAAAATTATACAGAATGGGCCGCAAATTAGTTAATATTTGAAAAAACGATATAAAAAAATCATTTGACATGTTATAAAATTTGTTAATTTCCAAGAAAGTTAATAGGATAGAATTTATTTTTAAAAAATTACATCGTTTAAATGGCCACTGTTTCTACGTTTGCATTCTTCTAAACGAGCACTGAAACTTATTTTAGTGTATTTATTTACATATAATAAAAAACGTAAAGATAAAGCAGCCCTTATGCTCGACTATAATCTATCTCTGTGCCGAATTTCATCCAGATCTCTTAAGCCATTTTTGCGTGAAAGAGTAACAAACATCCATATAAACTATACTCTCTCTACTATTAATAAAATGAATTAGATCGTTAGCACCATTTCCCTGCTCTCTACTGCGCTGAGTGTTACGGGTTCAAATTCCACAAGATACAGAACACAGGAGTATTCCTAGTGCGTAAATTATTCTTGAAAAAAAAGTAGTCTGTGATTTTCTAATTTTATTAAATTAATCAGGGCCATACAATACTCTCTATCCAGGGCACAAAGTATTCCACTTTGGTGTACATTCCTGTATTACCGACGAATCCGCATGGCCTGCCGTAGGAAGTCACTCCTATTATATTATAAATACAAGACCCATATTTGGAAGTAATCTGTAAGGGACCGCCGCTGTCACCCTGTAAATAATTAGTAAGGGGACCTGAGAACTTTCCAATTGGTTCATGAGAAGATATATGGAAATTTAAATCCCATGGGGTGATGGAGTGATAATACGAAATGTCACCACCACTATTCATTCCGTGGTTGTCGTCAGAGCCAACTAGGGGAAGAAACTGCTCAAGACAACTGCACTATAAAGAGAAAGAAAACTTGAAATAAACTCCATAACATCACATCCGGCCAGCGTGATACTCGCATAGTAGGTCAAAACTATCTTTTCAGCAGTGAACTATTAAAGGCTGTCAATAATGATGAAGTAATAACGGAACACATCTATCAGTATTGCCATTAAAAAAACTAATTCTACCATAGTAGGAAAATATCTGTTACCTCACAAGTGTCAATGATTTGGTTGTTCTTGTTTCCGTAGCAGGATTGAGAAGCATGATTGTATCCGTGAAGTAAATGTCTGTGAGGTGGGTATGCTTCTGAACACTCCTCAATGGAAAACTCTTCTAATTGTATCTGAAAATTACGAAATAATAGACGATAAAAGGGGTAGGATATAGGTACTAGGCATTTCCATACCAGAGCACACCTAGTACGATTCTTAGTAGATTCTAGTCTGACATAACCACCGGTGTTTGATATCGGAGGAAATTTTTTAACAGATTAAAAAAGTCTTTACTATCTAAAATTAATATTCTACACATACCTCTTGTAAGGTATCCGCGAGAGACTGTCGATGTCCCAGGGTCCCCCATCCTGTAGCAATGGCAAATTTCTCGTCACTACCGCCCGTATTCAGACACGCTGGTAAAACATCGCTATTGAAAATGATACTGAAAAGTAATGACACACATATGTACAAATCTATGTGGTGACAGATTAGGAATAAGGAGTGCAACCACCCCAATCCATCCCGTGGCTGTCGTAAGAACTGAGTAAGAGAATAAAGTATGCAAGATAACAACACTGCAAGGAAAAGGAAAACTTGATACAACCGCACATCAACCCAAGAGGCGAGAAGGGTTTCCACAGACTACAAACTTTCTAAACGAGACCTACGTCTTGAAGCGAACTCTAAAACATGTTGATGATGCGTTCGATTTGCAACCAGAACAAATAATTATGAGACGAGCACATTTATTGTTTTTGTGTCTAGATGTAATTTATCTAAAACATGTATATATTGACGAGCAGTTGACATCTTTTGACTAAGATGACGGTGATGGGATGTGTATTCAGACGTATAAGTACGCTTATCAACAGTCTGGTTGTTACCATAGCATATGTACTATCTAGCTTGGGATCATACGACCGTGTGTGAGATGTGTATAGTCATATTTAATTTATAGTTACGTTTTATCAACTTCCAATAACGCGATGTCATTGTACTTGCTCGGAGGTTTGTACTCTGGATGTCGGATGGCCCTACTCACATTATACCTCTGCCATGTTTCAGGAGGGTCTGTACGCTTCAGGATACCCAGAGCAACGTATTTTACTGTACCACTGCAAAAAACAACATCAACAGTTTGGACTGAATAATTCATGGGAGAGTCCTGCTTCTGTAATGACTTAAATATACTATGGTGCCAACTAGCGAAGATATTGTGAACTACGAAGTAATGAAACTATGGCACGGATCAGCAAATATACAACTTTCTAACATCAGCCGCTTGCCCGTTGCCCGCTAAGCATAATCGCCTTGTCAAAGTTCCTCTGTGCTTATCTTGATACTCTCACAGAAAACCGTTATATTTCGCTCAGTGAGATTACCGGGGACTCAAACCCTCGTCCTGCATCATAATTCTGGAGAAGGAGATGAATAAGGGGAAGAAACACCTCTGTATTTTAGAGTTGCAGGCGTCATTGGGTGGCTAGCTAGCTGTTAAATCACCAATGACTTGAACATTTATGATAAACTAATCAAGATGCTTTCAGTAAAGTCGAGAGATCGTCGTTTTCATGCGTTGACTGTTTTCTTTGCCTTATACAGAACACAGTTTCATATCGCAAGCATTGTGCATCTGATTATAAATATTGAATCTGAGGTCTTTAAATGGACTAAAGCATTGGCAAAGCTTGTTATAACTTTGGTCAGTGGTAATTTGTACATATTTTTGTGGTCACCACACTCACCGCTAATGCAGACAATGTAGTATGGCGACTTACACTATGGCGGCTTAGTGAGACGCTTTTTCACGCTCCGCTTTAAAGACCACGGATCATAATGGAGGGAAAAGCGTGATTTCTGTTTTCAAGAAAATTATATTTTCTCAAAAATAAGTTAATGATAGTTACTGAATACATTATTTAAACTAATTTATTTATAAGTAGTTGTAATATACCCTTACACTGTGGTGCTGAATAGACAATGTGCAGCGGTCAGAATAAATCTGTCACTGATGACGGAACCACCACACAGCCACTGCGCTGTATCTAAACTATCTCCGTAACCTAATAAGGCCTGAAAAACAATTGCATCTTAGTAAGATAAAGTTAAAATTAATATTATTTCTTTGTCTAGGTATAGTTTATCTGCAATATGTATGTATTTGGCAATATAAGGGTATGTACGTTTATTTAGAAAACTAAATGTCCGAATCACAGCCATACCCTTGTGTAACTGGAGCTAAGTTTATAACCACCAAAATAAAAGGTACATATTGGCGCTGATTCTACAATCTGTAAACGATATTATATCGTATAGCTATTATTTGAAGTCTAGATTACCACGCCGAGCATAACTGCATGACTGCGGGCGTCTTCTACGACATGTGATTGTAGCTGAAATTGGTAATATAGACTTTAAGTAATGTGTACACGATTCAATATCGTTTAAACATGGCAAAAGCCGTGTCGATGTAAGCCGTTTGGTGGGAATACTCCTAAATACCCTTCTACATCTTTGGGAATATTTAAGTATCAAATGTATGTATGTTTACTCCACTAGGATTTACAATATAATATGCTATCATTCTAATTTAATACCAAATAATAATAATGTAAAATCAAAGCAATTTAAGCAAATATAAGTGACATTGCTTATTCAAGGGCTATTGTGTTGTCATGTGATGATGAGATGACCAAAACTGGATTATTTAGCACCACGTACATTATGTTTAATGGCTTAAGAAAACAATGAGCTCGGAATGTTAATAAACCACACCAATTCTATTCAACTATATTAAATAAAACAACTTAGTGACCAATCTTGGATGTCACTTAGTGGCTACGTTATTTTTTGCTGCTATAACAATAAAAACACAATAATTACTACCAAAAGGTGAATTCTTCAAAAATTCGTTCAAAATTCAATTCCGATCTACTTTCGATCTCACAAAAGGTATCAAAATAATTCAATCCATTCAATTATGGGTCACAATACCACAATATTCTAAGAACAAAAATTATCGCTGGCGGTTTGAGTGTCTAGAGGCGCGCTAAGCGCCTTGTACAAACATGCTGCCACACATATATTAGTATAATATTGGATAGTGGAAGATGGCCGGTCACTCGGCCGTACCGTGAGTGAATGAAATGAAAAACACACAAATGTACTGATTATATGATTTTAGGTACCAAAGACATGTAGGTCAAAATCATATAGGCCACAAACGGCTAGCACAAAGAATTATTTCATCTTCCATCAGAAGATCTCGCTTGAAGCGCTGGAATGGTTTTCATCTTACCTTCAGGGACACCAACAGTCCGTTCACATTGATGATCTCTACTCGAGTTGGAGTGATGATGGCTCTGGCGTCCCTCAAGGCGATATAAAACTTTGCTACGAGAATAGTTTTCATGATATTTGTCATAAAAGCTAGTGGAGAGTGTTTCCTAACAGAATTTGGAATGAGATTGTTTTTTAGATTTTTGTTCAAGTTTAATGTAGAGTTTAATTTTTAGTAGTTAGAAAAACTTCTTACCATTTGAGGAAATTTTCCTCTTCTGGCATCTTTACCCCCCACTACGCTGGGACCAGAAATTTGATTATATACAAAGCGTTTTTTATTTAACTTGAACTCCAACTGCCGGTTCAACCCCACCAGCTTAAGGCAGGGGTAGTCTAAACTCTTGACATATTCCAGACATTCTGAAAATTGTTATTGCGGTATGGGATTTCACTCAAAATTGTTTCACGGATTAATAATACAGAGTGTCACAGGCCTGTTTAGAGAAGGAAAACTTGAAACAACCACTATATTAACCCGTCTGAACAGCTACACAGCTACACAGCTACACTTGTACAGTGGGCCAAATTCTACTGTCTAATCAGTCCAGCAGTGAACTTTTAAAGAGAGTTGATGACAATGATGATTAGTTAGGTGATCTTACCGTGGGGGCACATGGCTAAGTGGTAATCGTATAGTTTAATATAGTACAAAGTTAAGGAATTCAAGCCAGATCAGTCTAGGAATTGATGACCACTTTTAACATAATGAGACCTCTTCGTGGCACGGTACGTTAAGCCGTCAGTCCCGGTCATACGAACCTCTATGATAAGCGTTGTGCTTAGTTGGAAACCCAAAAAGCCTTTTTTTAACGTGGAAATACCTCCCACAGGCCGTCACCCCACCAGTGTGTCACTCTCCACCTGGTGAAGGTCGCGGGAAGCTGCTGGATGCCGGCGGCATGGGACCGGCTATTGTGGAAAACCTTGCAGGTGGCCTATATCCAGCAGTAGACGTATTTTGCCTGAGATGATGATGATGATGATGATGGTATGCCACTCTACGCTTGGAATAGGATGGATCCGGAAATTACTGTTATTAAGCCATCCGGACACCTATAGCCGTCCCTAACTTAGTCTTTAAAAAGGTTAGGCAGAAAAATATATTTATAAGTAGGCCACGAATTAGTTAACATTTCGGAAAATCATATTTAAATCATTTGGTATGTTATAAAATTTATTTACTTACAAGAAAGCTAATTAATTTATGGAAATAATAAATATTAAAAAGCATTAGAAAATAACCGTATCATATTGGCATAGTGTTGTGGAGGCCCGGTGCCACTCGTTCCGTGGAATAATTGATATTCAGGTAACACCTAGGACGATGGTAGGTGACCTAAATAATTCCCTACTTACTTCAGGCTTCTGATTAGTTAAATTGATTTTGTTTTTATACTTGGAACACAAAACCAAGTAAAGTATCTCAACTTAGTAACAAATTAAGGACACTTGAGGGAAAAAAAGGTTTATTTATAATTTGCATGGGGTTTAAACCCACAACCATTCACCCAAACCTTCAAACCTAACTACCACCGAACAAGACATCGATGCCTACATATTTGAAGATGGAACTATTCTGTATGACGATAAAGGCGATAGCAATTGGTAAATGATTAGATTCTACAGCATTTCTAGCAAAGCAAAGCATAAAATTCTCAAGCAAGATCTAATAAACTACCCAAGCCTTGCCAAAGATATTACCATGTGGGGAAATTGTCTTCTGGAGGCGTCAATTCCACCCACCACAGGAGGAGGTATAGCAAAAACCTCTGGAAGAGACTCAATGCCCATGGATTCGCGTTTCCTGAGTCGTACTTTGAATAAACATGGATATTCGAAGTTCATTGTGTATTCAAGACACTCTGAAAAAGCGAGCATAGAATCATTTCATCGTCGTCATTAACATCACATCAAAAGACTGCTGGATATAGGTCTTCTCTGAGACTCGCCACAATAGCTAGTCCTGTGCTGCCCGCATGCAGCACTACAGTCCTTCAAGCATAGCTTTATCTCTGCGACAGATGGCTACAAAATCGATGAAGTAGCTTTTAACAAGTGATTTCATTTCATGTCACTTACAGTTTTATTATTTACGTACCATTTTAGTTATAAATAAAGTGTATTATATTACAAATTTAAAAGTTCACACCCACAACATGACTCGTAAGTTCTGAAAGACACTTGTGACAACTGTCACAGAGATCAAGTTGTATTTTAAGGACGATAGATGGCGTTGTGCGTGGATCGTGTTATAGACATTTGCATAAAACTTACTCTCTTCAGCCTTACGTCCACCTTTCAAATGATAGGCTCCGTGTTCGCCCTCCCGATAATTGCTGAAATTAAAGGTTAGAAGATTAGATGTGTGATATTACATCAACCTGTTGGTCTACCGATCATGACTGCTAAACCAGAGGTCATGGGACCAATTCAAACTAAAAATTGCGTGATGAGCACGATCATTTCTTGTGTCTGTTTTTTTTTTAAAAAGCCTGCCAATGTGACTCTGAATAGAAAACATGAATGAAATTCAAGAGTTGTGGTCACCATTCTCATTGTGAATGCAGATATTGCAGTATGGTGATCCATGGCCTAGTGTGATGCTTTTTCACCGTGCCAGTATAATGCTGCCACACTAACCACCATAACTGTCACCCCTGCATCAATGGGCCCCTGGTCTCGTACTCTTCAGTGAAACACGACACCCATGGATGCGGTCGCTTTAGGGTAATCTGCTGTGAGAGGGTTGTGCTGCCCCGGTAGGCCCACCTGGACTTGCTGCAATCAGCGTGGCTCTAATATGCTCATATGCTCTAATATGCATATATTCACGTATATGCTTAGAAAAATATAAGTATGTTTATCAGCAGTCTGGTTTCCATATAACAGGCTCTGTCTCATTGAAGACCAGACAGCCATGTGTGTACACTTTAGTATAAGTATTATTCGTCAATGATGTATACGTAATCCTTACCTCGCATCATTGACTAGCTCACAATCGGTACAGCATATTATAGGATCTCGTCCACTAAACGAACAAAGCTGAAAAATAAAATTATAAGTTAAACAAATGATTTCCCCTAAGAGTTATTGACTTATATATGTATGTCGTAGTCAACTAGTTTAATTAGACATTTAATTAATTTTTAAAATTTTCGTTATACCGTGCCATTCAACTAGCCGATATTCAGCGAATTAATCAAGCAGGTAAGCATATGACTTGGATTGAAAATATTTAACTACTTGCCCATCCTACTCATTTAGTTTCACTTTCTGAGGTAACATTCTTGAGCTGCAGGTGCCCTCTGTTCTAAAACAATCTTTTTAGGGTATAATTCTAGGCCGCCATAGTGTGGGTCGCCATACTTACCACTTACTTACTTACTCTTGGATTCTATTCATGCTTTCCATCAGGCAGAGTAGAGTCACTCTGGTAGTTCCAAAGTACAAAAAAAAGTAAATACCAAAATTATAAGTAGATTGAGTCAACCGAAATATGCTAAAATATGACTCTCTCCCAAAAGAAAAAGACTACAAATACATATGTTGTTAAAAAGAAGTCGACGGGAAACATACCTGCGGATATTTTTTGATTCTAATATCATTGACGGCAGACCGGCAACGTCGCAAGTTGACACATGTACCTGTCATGTTGTTTATTTTTGAAAAACACGCGGCACCTGGAAATAGAAGCATTAATCTTAGTAACGTTGTATTGTAAACGTGAAAATTATGTGGATAAATGTGTAATTACACACGTTTAACACACGATCACACTACTTCAGGGATCATCATCACCATCATCTTCATCATCATCATCATCATCAACAGACTTTTACAATCCACTGCTGGACATAGGCCTCTCTTTAGCAAGGAGGTTCTGGCCTACAATATATTACGCTGGCCAGACGGGTTGGAATAAGGTTTGTTTCAAGTTTTCCTTCTCTTCGCAATGATATTTTCCTGAATAGTTTCTTCCCTTAGTCGCCTCTTACCACACCCACGTGATGAATAGGAGTGTTCACACTATGCATTCTTAATCCGTCACCACATGGGCACTTCAGGGATAGTGGAGTGTTTTAGCGGTCGCTACGTCTGGTACAAACAAGTACTAAGCCACCAAAGGGTGAGTTGCCATGCTACGTTGTCTACATTCGCAATGAGTGTGGTGACTACCTCTCTTGGATTCTATTCATGCTTTCCATCAGAGAGAGTAGAGTCACTTTAGTAGACTTTTATAAAAAAAAGTTCATACATGTACAAGTACAAACTGGTGTCGCGCGTGGAATTTAAAGTGGAGTCCCGTAGAGAGATCCACGAATAGCGTAATGGATTAAGCGGTCGTCATTCCACTCTCTGTGTTGTGGTTTCTAAAACATATTTCACACGGGATACCATTTGGTGTGATCCATTATTGTTATTCCGAGTTTAAGTATTTTTTATGTCTGTTTTGTTTGTAAAGTCCGCGATACAGGACATACTCCTAACGCGACCATCGTCTTTAAAAATAATATGTAAACATAAGTATCTGATCCCAAACTAAACAGCTTATACTGAGGTAATCAGTTTACCGAAAAATATACTTGCGTTCTAAATACAGTATTACAACATTGGACCCTCAAAACTTTACTTATCTACGCTCAATATCTTTTTGTGTACGAGTGTAATTTGTCTACAATATTTATGTATTTAATAATATTGCGGAGACATGACACCTATATTTAATAATATAGGTGTCATGTCCCTCCCACATAAAGGGAGGTTCCTCCGAACAGGCGAGGTAATCATGTCTGGTGGATCGCGACTCAACAGTTGGGATGTTGTTTATATGCTAATCGCATTCGAGAATTTCTGTATCGCGATTCAGGATTAGTAGTTGCTCCGTAGTTCGATGTGTCACCGCTATATGGCGCTGTAGCATGTATTTTTGTTTTGCGCTGTATGTGGAAGTCACCAGGAATTGATCATGCATTGTTTTGTGCCTGGATGTTATTGTCTATGAGATGCATGTGTTTAGAAATATAAATGTATGTTTATCAGATGTCTGGTTTTAAGAATGTTTGGTGTAGTTTGGGATCAGACTTCCGCGTGTGAAATATGTGTCATCATTAATATTATTTGTTAACTCTGAACGATATTGACAGATTATTTCAGTGTTGTATTCTGATAATGACAAGAGATTTTAAGTATAGTATCTTTAAATAGAATTGTTGATTTAAGATGCTTTGGCACTTAATGTATATATGTAAAAACAATAAGAGGTCGATGTCTGAACATTGAAGATATTGAAGAAAAAATAACGAATTTTTATTGAAGTAACAGGACTCAAAATAGCAAGTTTAAGAATTTTTGTCTGTTTGTGTACGCTAATCTCAGAAGTAGCTTAACTAATGTAATGGTCTCCCTAGTGGTCTCGACACCAGACTGGACATTCTCCCACTGGCATATAACGATTCAAATAAATTATGATAAACCGCGATAAGAGGGAATCAAAATGAGAGATTATGAAACAATTAAAGACATTTCTGTTGGTTGTGCTTATCACTCTTCCATCCGTTGTGCACTTAAGATTTAGGTGAATTAACTGACTTTAACTCGAGGGGGTCAGGAACGCTAAGTCCAAACCTATAACTCGCTTTGACAGGTGTATTCAGCTGTATACGACCGAAGCTAAACGCTTTCACGCCTCCGCCCCGACGTGGGAATCCAACCCATCGGTTTCCTGTGTACTCAACCCACTATATGAGTTAACCCGCCTACTGCCCCCGTGCATCCGCCCCTTAAGACTCCTAGAACTCAAGCACACGGCACACACCCACACACGCTGTAACTACAATATAAATACACCACAGGGACAGATCACCCAGATATAATCGTGTAACGGAGCCGTTCCGGCGATCTACCAGATGGCTCCGTTCGATCGTAAATGGACTCCCCACACCGAAGCGACTTATAAAGAGTTCTACTCATTATCTCTATCAAAGGTACTGATTAACCAACAGTAATGCTCAGCGAGAAAAAATAGAGAGATATCATCTAATATTCAACGATTATTACTATACTCAGACCGGCATATAAATACATATAAATCATTATCCTACGAAATAATAGGCAACAAGAACTTACCTAGCTACTGCAGCGTTATATATGCTAACTTACTCAACGTAATGGTAACCCACACGACCAGCTATGCCCAGCTCTCACGAACGTCCTGCCTTCACCCTGCACCCTCACTGACTATCTCGACTCTCTCAAACCCTGTCGTCTTCTCTCAGCCCGCGTCCCGCTACCTATCGCCTTTTTTTGTTTACAATTATTTCTCTCACAGATGTCTTGGAACCGATATCCAAAGGTCTGTTAAGAGTCCTTTCCAAAGAATTCGTTTTATAAGTGCAATAAATATTTTGTTTTTACTGGTACAAGGGTCGCTTAATAATCTGTCCGTTAAGTGACGGTCCTTTTCTGTTGTCTAGATCCTTTTTTTTACACATGCACGTGTTGCCAACGGCTAAGAATATATTCTTGCATAACCATAACAATAATTGTAAATTCTAAATTACGTAATATGATAATACTATCACACTAATTTGTGGTAGACTTTCTTTCTTTTCTTTTTGAAAAGACAACGCCCGCACTAGGAATAAATCCTGTGCCCTGCGGGACTTTACAAACATACAAGAAACGGACACAAAGAACACCTAGACACAGAACAACAATTAATGGATCACACAAAGTATTGTTCCACGTGGGATTTGAACCCACAACACTCAGCGCAGTAGTGAGCGGCGTGGTGACCGCTCAAACCACTATGCCAACCGTGCAGTCAAACTTAACACTCAGTGGCTTTACTTCAATTGCTTCACAAATAAAGTTATATGAGTTTAAAGAATCACCGCGATGACCGACACAAACGAGGGCGGATAAAATGATACCACAGCGTCAAAGGAAACCACTGTAAGCAATTCTTGCGCTGTTTTTTACCAACTCCTACCATCTTAATTCTGGTGGGATTTAGAGCGAGCTGACTCGGGCATGGCTGAGAGAGTGATGATTAGTTACGAAACTAATGACCACACGGACTGTACGAGAAAGTCAGGGTTCCGGGTAGTTGACACCGGCTCTGCCTTCGTGTACTCTTCCAAACACTTATATACATTCAAATAGCACTAACACTTTACAACGACGATGAAGATAATCAGATAAGAATAAATAAAGTACCACACAGGTGTGATAAGTCAAGATATTCAAATTTGATCACTGAATTACATGATTTTTAACGTGTTTAAGTGTGTTCTGTTAACCAATTAGCTGTACTTGCTAATTAGTATTCAAACGATCCTCGAGGTCAATCCTTAAAGCAAATTTGAATTGTCACATCGAAAGGTAATTTTATATGTTGATATTTGTGGTTTAGATCACAATGTTACAAATTGGCATTGTATTTTATTTATTTAATATAATATTCTAGCATTTTCACACAACGCGGGGTGGTCTCAAACTAAGCACTTTTTTTTAAATACCTACATAAATTCATACGAGTTTTGAACACCTGATGTCCGTGTTAAGGTTGTCTGGAAGAAATCGCAGTGAGTGATAAGACCGGCGGGTGTTCATACGACTTCAGTTCATCGAGGAGGCGACGGCCGCGTGTGCCGTACGTCGCCTTAATAGAGCATTCTCCTAGAGGTGGTGCTGCCGCTAGCGGGCAGGCGCTAGGAGGTGTCTGGATGTTGTAATAACAGCTGTTCACGGATTCCTCTTATCTTAGGCCCAGAGTAGCACACCATGTGGTTGTAGTCGGTCTGATTCCGACACATCACTTTGCCACAGCCCTGGGTGACGACTCGAGAGGTTTTCCACACGTTATAAAGGAATAAAAAATATTTTATGTATTGATAAATATATATATATATATATATAAGCGACTACTAACCATTTAAAAATATTAAATGATTAAAATAACAGTTATCATGTTTCTATTATTGAGCTCAGCTAAAAATTTTTTTTTTCATTCAGCCTATTTCCTTATTCTATTAAAAAAAATGACTTACCCTCTTCCAACTGACATTTTGCACTTAATATACATAAAAACACATAAAAACTAAAACTAAAAATATACATGTTTTGAGTACTTTCAAAAACAATGCGTCTGCGCAGGTCCTCTTGTGTTGTAATACTGAATCGATATTTATATTAAATATACATTGTATACCAATACCGGTTTCTCGGTTTTCATGGCAACTAATGACGAACATGACACTTACTTAGTTTCTATAGAATTATTTACTCAAAAAATGCCTCAACACTCACAAAAAGTTAATACTTAACGATTGCAAATACAGGGTGAGCCACGAATAAGTTAACATTTGAACAAATCATATAAAAACCATTTGATATATCATGAAAATGTTTATTTACAAGAAAGCTAATTAGTTTGAATTTATTTTTGACCATAATTTCGACGTTTGCACTCTTCTACGCGAGCACCGAAATTTTCGAACGACAGCTCTTCGCTGATTTTGCTTTAAGTTGACGTAGTGTATTTCATTTATTGATGTAGACACGACTCTTCAAATAACCCCATAAAAAGAAGTCTGCTAGGGATATATTTGGACTTCTTGGTGACCATGGAATGTCGTCTCATCTGGAAATCAGCTTTACCGGAAACATGTCTTTGACCACCGGCAAGAATTCAATGGATGTGTGACAAGCGGCTCCCTCTTGTTGAAAGTATACGGTGCGATTGCAGCTAGCAAAGTCTTGTACCATCGGTCCCATGAACGCTCGTTACATTTTCACATCCTTAGTAGAATTGACAGTAACAGAACGGCTGCGAGAATCTTCGAAAAAGTAGGGTCCAATGATTGCTTTTGCTGAAATTGCAGCCCATACAGTTACCTTGGGAAAAGGAAGTGGTCTCTCGTGTTTAGCTTCGTGATTTTCGCTGCTCCAATACCTGCAATTCAGTTTGTTTACATGTCCATAGACGTAAAAACGGGCTTCGTTAGAAAATAAAATGTTCTCAAAATTACTAAATCGTTGTAACATTGTTTCGCCACACGACTTGCGCACATTTAAATCATTAGGTTTTAGTTCCTGCACTACCTGGATCTTAGATAGATGTAATTTCAAATGTAATTTCAAAATTCGGTGTAATGGTGTGCGGGATAACCCACCCATGAGCGCAATTCCCGAATCGCGGTGTCTAAGGGCCGACTGACTGAATGTTTTTAATAATGACGACGTAATAATCAACGTATTTCGTGCATTTTAAGGTAGTAAGTAAAAGTACGTTAGTAAAGTTCGTAAGTAAAAGCGGCCAACGCGTGATGTTACCACGCTATATATGCAGCTGATTGTTACTGGTCTAAAGTTAATGCTTACAAATGATGTTAGAAATTACGAAAGCAAAAAAGAGGTTTAGTTTCTAAACTACTGTTTATGTTTCGTTCAAATTCTGAAAATCGTCTCAAAATAGAAAACAGGATATAAAGAAATGAAATTTATAAATAAACTCGTTGTATGATTTGCAATAAGACAAATGTTTTCTTTTTTAAGAAAAGACAACGCCCGCACTAGGAATAAATCCTGTGACGCGGGGGACTTTACAAACGTACAAGAAACGGACACAAAGAAAACTCAGACTCAGAACAACAATTGATGATCACACAAAGTGCTGTCCCATGAGGGTCCAGGCTTGGCGACCGCTTGAACCACTAGGCCAATTATTCAGTCTTTGTGTCGTAATTGAATACCATAACTGTAACTAAAATAACCTACAAAAATACTCTTTAATCTCAGTGACGATGACAATTTTTTATACTAGGTACTACATGGACTTAATGAAAAAAAAGACTTGAAACCATTAAAATTATTGTTAATGTACATTTAATCTATCGCAGTTTAAACATATATTTGTTTGCTGTTTATTACATTTAGATTAAAATATTAATCTTCAAGGCCACACGTTGTCTTCTATCCAAGACACGTAGTGTGCCACTCTGGTATACACTCCAGGGCTGCCAAAAACACTGCACGCAACCCCAAACGAAGTAACGCCGATTAAACTGAAGACACACAGTCCGTATTGCGATCTTGTATGAAGTGGACCACCGCTATCACCCTGTTTTAGAAATAAAATATAGGTTAAATAAAAAACAAGTTACTAAAACCGGGTTTCAAACAGACAAACGATAACATAAACAGAAAGCTGCAAATGTACTCGGACTCGTAAGGACTCGTTAAGACGCTAAGAGTCTTAACCGAGACCAGTCAATTATGCAGGAGATGTTATGTGAGCAAACACAGGTGCACTCTCTGTTCCCTCATTCTCACAATCTGATGAAACGGTTATCCGACACGACCAAGGAAGTCAGGCGCAGGACCGACTGCTTTACGAGCTTTCCGAGGCACAGGGGTCTTAATCCCAACTTTCAAACTGAGCTGTTATCAAGTATTTCTGTAACCACTAAAATGCAATAACACTTTTTTGACCCGACTCGGGAATCGAACCCGAGACCTCCTGAGCGACAGTCGCATATGCCAATCGCTGGACTAACGAGGCAGCTCTGTTATATGTTATTATAACCTGCAGCCAACAGACAACAAGTTCTTTTGTAGTATTTCGTGTATTTCTTTGCTTCATGGCAAGTCACTAGAGCCGACCATAGACACAACTGCGCGTTGTCGCTTTTTGAGATTCCTCCCTAGAAGCCAAACCCCTCCTAGGTGTGGACTCCGATAAACTCTCTCACTCGGTATATAGCATCGAAAAAAACAACTTCAGCCTAAATTCGAAGTCGAGGCTCAACATTTATACCGAAGCCGGACTCCCTGGCTCTGTTTCATCTGTGTCAAATGTTATCACATGTAGCAAAACTAGTTCATAAATCACCAATTAATTACTTAGAGTTTGTTTACTTTATATAGCATGTTATTATTTCTCATATTATTATATCAATACATAAAATCTTGTGAGCACGTGTTGCTGCACGCGTGTTGATCCCTATACATACGGCTGCACTGTCGATGCAAAGGCAACTTCACATATAAAAATGTTTGGCAAGCCTAGTGTTGGCTAGACTCCACAGTAACGCTCGTTCTAAATTGTAGCTTAAAAACAAAGTTAGATTATATACGGCATGTTGTAGACTGATCATGACGTATGATAATATAATCTTCGCACGCGTTAGGTAACATAGGATCCATAGGCTACAAACTCAATATAATAGTTTCAAGCGACCTCCATCCACATCGACTGACCATCATCAATCAGGTCGTACATAAAACAGTACTCCTCTAGCTTCTTTAATTCTGTTCCAACTTATCCAACCCTCTAGTGGTTGCAGCTGTCAACTACATACCCAGTTCAATCTCAAGCACGCACTACCAGTTAGCTGACAGTATTAAACTTGCCCAACGTAAAGCGAACACAGGTCACAAAGCTACCAAAAATCGTCTGAGATTTCGATCCCGTCGTTAGGGTTGGTATACGCGCCACGTTAACTTTCTAAATGTGGTTCTTGGTGATCTTAGTTTGATCACGCTCCAAGCCGAGGTTCATAGCCCACAGGGGCTGCCCCTGGGCGATGTCACCTAATGAGTGACCGATTGAGAGCCTACAGCGCTCACCGAAAGCGCAGGTAAGTTTTAAAAGCCATCTGAGGCCAGCAATCATATATCATACAAAAAAGACGAAAAGGCATTCGTGCTCGAGCCATCGTCCAGTACGCATTACAGGATATCCATTTGGTTTGCTAAGGATCATTCTGAACAATACTAAATCAAAAAAATACAGTACCTGACACGTGTTAATGACATGGGATTTGTCACCATAGCAGGACTGTGTTCTGTGATCGTAACCTCTTTTTAAATTACGGTTTGCAGGGTATTCCTTCGAGCACTCTTCTTCTGAAAACTGCTGCAGGTCGATCTGAAATTATGAGATACGTGTAGTGACAGATTAAGAATACATAGTGCCACTACCTCCAGTATCGTAAGAGCCGACTGAGCAAGCAAACTAAGGCAGCAACTACAAATCTTACATCTGTACGTCTGGTCAGTGTGGTATAGTAAGCCAAAACCTCCTTCCTAAGGATGACAAGTAGTAGACAATTAAAACTGATGACTCGAAGCAGGTTGCTTACCACTTGTAGATTATCAGCCAAATCTTTACGGTAGCCTAGCGCACCCCAACCTGTGGCTGATGCTGTACTGTCATCGTCATAACGTGTATTGAGACACGCTGGTAATACATACATGTTGAATGCTATTCTGGAATTAAGAATAAAGACATCATGAGCTTCTTCAGCTTTAGTTGGAGTCCCTTTTATGCTTTTTTTTACTGCTTTTTTTACAGATAAATTCTGCTAAGCCCGATAATACGACGCCTGGTCCCGGGAATTTGTTTCTGGATGTCTCTTAAATCCGCACCCAAATTGATATTTTTATTCATCCCGTGGGTGTTAAAATTGACTAAGGAAGTAAACCACACAAAACAACAGCAGTGAAAAGAGAAGATAAATTAACAGAAATCCTACATCAACTTGTGTTTGGTGTAATAGGAAACACTTCTTAAGAGAAACCTATATCTAGCAGTGGATTATATTACTAAATCCCATTTACTGTGACAAAAAGATATTCGCCACTTACTGCGTCTCAGTTTCCAACAAAGCGATGTCATTGTATTTGCTTGGAGGTTTGTACTGTGGATGTGGTATAATCCTACTCACATTATACAGCTGCCAGGTCTTTAGAGGGTCTGATCTCTTTAGGATACCTAGACCTATGTATCTGACTGGACCCCTGTGAACAGAATCTGAAATGATAATCTGTGCGTTCAGACCGATTGTTGTGAAGACGAATCGGCGTGGCATGCGTTGCCACGTTATGTGATAGTATATGCAACATGACGTGATGACATGTGGCAACACGTGTCCATTAGTATAGGTGATTTTACCCAGCCACACAACATTTTTTTTTCTCTGGACTGATTGGACATTTAGCAAACCAAACTTACAGCTTGTAACTTGATATACAATGGGCCGCTGTCAAAATAAAACGGTCACTGATAACAGAACCTCCGCATACCCATTTGGCTGTCTCTATGGTGTCTCCATAACCTAATAAGGCCTGGAAAAATACATCAATATTACTTAAACATGCACTTGTACTTGAAAAATCAGTTCTCACAGAAAATCATTGAATTGAGTTGCGTGTGTCCGAATCTTTTAAACCCTTGCGACTTTGCTGTCTGTTGAACAAAAGACCACAGAACAGAGTTGCCAAGTAATTTTTTTTAAACACAACTACCACTCTAGTGTATAAACACATACGAAACGGACACAAAGAACACCTAGACTCAGTACAACAGTTTGTGGATCACACAAAGTGTTGTTCCATGTGAGGATCGAACCCATAACACTAAGTTTCGATTGCAGTTCAAGTTAAACATTTGTAAGCACGAACATTAAATATTTAATTTGATCTGGATGCTTCTATATATATAGACACTATACATTGCAATGTAAAAAAAAAAATATGTATTGTAGCTTGACCTCTATAACTTTGAACAAGCGACTTTATTTTTTATCACCTATATTTTTATTCTTGGTTGTATAACTGCCTCGTTGGCCTAGCGGTTAGCGTATGCGACTACCTATCAAGAGGTCTCAGGTCGGACCAAAAACTGTTACTGAATTTTTCTGATTAAAGAAATGCTTAACAGCAACCTGGAGTATGAAACTTGGGATCTGAATTCCCGTGCCTCGGAGAGTACTTAAATCCGTCCGTCCTGTGCCTGATCTCTGCCCGATCGTGTTGGATAACCGTTAAATCTGACTATGAGAGTGAGAGAACAGAAAGTGCACATATGTTCACACACATTTGTGTACTATAATCTGCCGTCTCCGTTGAGAATGGCTGCCGTACAACATATTATATACATAAAAATTCACACCGAAAATTTTCGTGTCGTAAGTTCTTAAATGACACGAGTGAAAACTGTAACTGAGATCAAGATATATTTTAAGGCCTGTAGATGGCGTTGTGTGAATGTGGTAAAATGTTAAGTTATCATTTCTACTTACCATGTGAGGGAATTCCCCTCTTGCTGCGTTCTCTCCCCCTATAGTAGTTCTTTCAAACGAAGGTAAATATTGATAACAATCTCTGTTAAAGGGATGTAAAGTTCTTTTTAATCCAGTCGATATATAACACGGATACCTCCATTTCGCAAGGTGTTCTATACATTCTGGAAAATAAAACAATCGTTTATATCATACTGGCCTTTGAACACTTGGAATTTGGTCTGCCACTTTAAGTTTCATAACAGATCATTTCAAATAAATACTTTTGTTTAATAAAAAGTATCCTATTTGAGCTCTAATACCTCAAAGAACATGTGTACAAAATTTCATGAAGATCAGTTAGGTAGTTTTTACGTGAAATCGTAACAAACAAACTTACATTTGCATTTATAATATTAGTAGAGATAAATTTGGGTAAAGGGCCAAGAACTTATTACCCGAAGTTAACCCCACCAGCACCTATTAGGTGCATCTACTGATCGATATCAATCGCGATACAAGACATCTTGCTTAGCGGTAACAGACTCGCCACTTATTACGTGGAACCAAAACACTGGCGACATGTGGGCGTTTAATATGCCGCATCATTAGACCTCCTACCCACTGAGAAAAGAGATATGATATCTTATGTGCGAAGTCTAAATACTTAAATTAGTTTGTGTACGCTTTAAAAATACAAAAAGTTCTATACCGATATAGCTCAAATTTTGACGCGACACACGACCCGGTTCAAAGTTTGCTTTGATCAATTTACCGTTTCAGCTTTGTTCCTAATTCCGGCTAATAGTTCACAAATGGACATAGGTCTCTTCTAAGAAAAGATGTTTTGGCCTATACCACTATGATCCCAGGTCCTTTAATTGAGACTGGAAAAAGCATCTCAGTAGGCCACATGGTGTGGGTCACCATGCTACATTGTCTACATCAAGTTGGATTCAATTGGATCTCGGATTCTGTTCATGCTTTCCATCAGGAAGAGTCACTTTGTATACTTAATACAATGCTTTCCTGCACGGGATGAATAGGACTGGTGCCACTCTGGCTCTAGGCAGCGTTACCCTCTCACAGAAGACTAACCTAAATCGACAGCATCTGTGAAGTTTTGTTTCGGTGGTGAATGTGAGACCGGAGTCCCATTGTTGCAAAGGTGATAGTTATCGTGGTAAGTGTGTGAGCCTTGGACTGACACCACTATCATACCTTTTACGTCCACAAGCGGGGCGTTTAAATTATGTGGATCACCATACTGTATTGTCTACATTCGTAACGAGTATTGTAGCTACAACACTTGGATTCTATTCATGCTTTCTCTCATGCAGAGTAAATTCACTTTGGCAGGTTCTTAAAATAAAAAATAAGCCTTACTATCTTGAGCTTTAGATCCAGTTTTGAAGAAATAAACGCCATTTTGTACCCATGCTAAGCTGAAACAATAAGGAAACGTACTGAAATGTCATCTATTCTAATGTATTAATTATCAGTTGATCTGTCCTAAAAGCTTGATGGATTACACGATGAATCGGACATACGAGTAAGTGATCCAGACCTCTTCGAGTTACTGTAGCCTCAAATTCTTTTCTTCTATTCGTGTGGCCCTAGGATTTAATAATGAAAGAGGTTGAGTCTTCGTTTAACTCGGTCAGAGAAATGCAACGAAAGTAATTGAGTAAGCAAGAAACTGCTGAGAAAAATGCGTATTTTCTGTAGCTTTTGGTCTGTCTAATGTACTCAATATTGACGTCGCAAAATGGCCGCCATTTAGCTAAAATCTAAAATTAACTAAATTTGATTATAAAATAGCTTGTATTCCTACCTTGTATTCCTGATAAATTCACAATCTGTACAACATACGATTGGCGTCTGGCTATCAAATGAACAAATCTGAAAAAAAGACGTTTTTATGTTTTACTAGTTAATTGGGCAAATGTTGCCATACAACTTACCAACGTCATCAAAGCCTGTTGGCTTGTTGGTCTAGTCATTAGTCACTCTGTCTGCTAACTCGGAGGCCGTGGTTCGACTCCCACCCAGGACAGATATTTTACAAGAGAGATGAAATGTCATAGTATTACAATCACTTATAGGTAAGCATCACGTAAAAGGCGACTAAGGGAACAAAGTATGCAAGACAACATCATTACAAAGAGAAGGAAAACTTGAAACAAACCCTATTCTAACCCATCTGGCCAGTGTGGTTTAGTAGGCCAAGACCTCCTTGCTAAGGAGAGGCCTATGTCCAGCAGTAGACTGTAGAAGGCTGTTGATGAAGATAATTGAAGCCCGTGCACTATAAACAGAAATTAGTATGTACTTATGCTTAAAATACAAAACAGGTTTTGATGAAAACAAATAAGAATTTTTTATTTAATATTTAGTATGATATTGTGGAATTTGGTTAGCGAGTCAGTTTGTATATCGACCAGGGAGCTGCAACTGCCTCGGTGGCGCAGCGGTATTGAATGCGACTGCTGTACTTGAGATCTCGGATTCGGTTCCAAATGTTTGTATGATCTGCAAATATTTGTTTCGAAGTTTGGACGTTTTCTATATATAATATGTATGTATTTACAATAAAAAAGTATACAAGTATTATATCAATCAGTCTAGTTATCATAGCACAAGCTCTGCTTAGTTTGAAACTAGATTACGTTGTGTGACAAATGTCCGAAATATTTATTTATTTATTAAACAGCTAGCAAAGTCGTAAAATGGTGGAGTTTGCACCGAGGACACTTCTGGCTTAGACACATTGAAAGTAAAGAACGTTTTGGAGCAACGACAACGTTTAAAGACGAAGAATTAGAGGTATTGTTCGGTCTTGATGCTTCAAAGGCAAAAAAGAAAAGGTTTTCTGCACTGTATTATCACTGGAGATGAAAAGTGGATTCACTACAACAATCAAAAGTCTAAAATATCGTGGGGTATGCCCGGTCATGAACCGGTCTGGGAAATGTGAGCCTTATATTTCGATTTTCTTTTAAGCAAAACAATACAGCGAGAGCTTATTCCAGATGCTATTATATGCATATACTTATAATTTTACCTGTGGTGTTTTCCTCTTTATAAGATCGTCAACAGTTGCTAAACATTGATATATTGGTACGCAAGTACCATTCAAACCGTCGATTTCCGAATAACAACGATCACCTGTAAACCAGACATAATTACCACATGATATGGGATATAACTCACATTACATAAACAGCCCACGCTGGCCAGACCGGTTGAAAGTTTTTGTCTGCTTCATAGTGTTGTTGTTTTGCACAGCCGCCAAGCGGGGTGTGAAAAAGCATCTCACAAGGCCGCCATAGTGTGGGTCATTATACTGCATTGACTGCATTTGCAATGAGTACGGTGATCACAACTCTTGGATTCTATTCATGCTTTCCATCAGGCAGAGTAGAGTCACTTTGGCAGGCTCTTAATATAGAAAAGAAAACTAGGTTAAACCTGATTAGTTTGATGAGTTCAGATCAGACGGCCGTGTGTGAAGTGTGTGAAGTTATTTTAATTGCAATGGTTGTTATAAATATTGTAATATTTGATATTAATGTTTTACTTAATTTAACATACCATCGTACAGCTCAGATTTAACACCAAAAACACACAAAAAAACACAAAACCACACACTTGTAACGTTATCCATATTAAAGATCTGTAGGTCGCATCATTTATTCATTCGGTCAATTTGTTCACTTATTGAATATTATTATTGAAAACCGGTTATCAAAAGACCTTGTGCTTGAGTTAACGATAAATAACAAATAATACCTTTAACCCGAACGCGCGTAAGGAGAATTAAGTTTCTAAGTATATGAATATATGTTTAATACAGATCAAGAAAGCGCAGTGCCACCACCTCCACTCCTCGCTGGGGTGTCGTGAGAGTCGACTAAAGGACCAAATTACGCAAAACAGAATTGCAAAGAGAAGAAAAATTCGAAAGAAACCGTTTGCTTTTTTAACGTGTGGAAACTCCCTCGAACCGTCACACACTGGAGTTAGCGGCGTCTGTTAAGAGGAAAGGATCATCCCACTCGATGATGACCGGTTGGAGAGACACCTCGAAAACCGAATTTTGTGTCCTACAGATCGGGCTCCACCTTGTAGAGGTGCCGGACGCTGCGGGCAGAGAGTATCCTCTCAAAAGGGCAGGTCGTCCCGGTTTCTTTTATAGGATTAGCTTCCCGTTTTTCCAGCACTCAGGAAAGCGGCCGCACACGTAGCTGACATTCAGAATCTCCCTGAGGCAGTCTGACATCGTCTAAAAATTCTTATACCAACCTAGCCACAAAAGGCGATTTCATAAGTAAAGACCCAGTATAATTCTATATTTTATATTGGCTATTAGTTTGTGTGTATGTAGATGCACACCCCTGAAAATAATTCTGGCGATCCTTACTCTAGAATTACAGATGTCCATGGGTGATGGTGTTCACATACCGTCTGGTTATCATTTTGTTCGTTTGACTTATACTTTAAACAAACAGCTAAAGAATGTTGCAATATTATACTTTACACTGACCTCAAGTAATTTGTGATAATAGCAGGCAAATAATGTTGATAATCTAATTTATCTTACATGATAAGGTGAAAGTTTATCGGCCAATGTTTGCTACTCTTTCACGCAAAAACGGCTGTAGGGATTTCGATGTAACTTTGTACGAAGATAGATTATAGTTGAGCACACAGGTTGTATTTATCCAAAGAAAGTGTTATTTCTATAGGATGATTAAGGTACGTACACAAATATTTGCGCACGACTGCACATTTAGAGCTTTAGATATAGTGGTCACCTCGTCATTTTTCACTTCGTTGAGTGTAGTAGGTTCAAAGTTTTAAATCCTACATGGAACAATACTGTGTGATCACCTAATTATTGTTTTGAGTTTAGGTGTTCTTTGTATCCGTTTTATATATGTTTGTAAGTCCTCCACGATATAGAAACTTTCATGCTGGAGTTATCTTATCGTGGGGCGCAGTAAGTATGGATATATAGGTGGGCCAAGAATTCACTAACATTTGAATCTACAGCGAGGTTACTGTGTAAAAAAGTTTTATTTAAAAAACAGTTCGCTTATTACTATGAGATGTTTACAAATACTATTTACACGACTGAAATTATTGTCTGAGTGCTCCTTTAATAATGAAATTTAAATTTGCGCAAGTCGTATATTGAAACAACGTTAGATAGATTCAGTAATTTTGACAATATTTTCACGTATTCAGCACAATTAACAGTAACTGTACGTGCGGCCGCGAGAACCTTCGAAAAACTAAGGTGCATATAAATGTACGGACATGTAGACAAACAGAATTGCAGGTATTGGAGCGGTGAAAATCCCAAAGCTAAATACGAGAAAGGACTTCGGTCTCACAAGGTAACATAACTGAATCGGTGGCGTAGCTATAATGAATGCGACCGCTGTGCTTGAGGGCTCCAAAATTTTGTATGATCTGCAAATATTTGATTCAAAGTTTGGGAGTTTTCTATGTATAAAATGTATGTATTTCTAAAAAAAAGTATATAAATATTCTATCAGTCAGTCTAGTGATCACAACACAAGCTTTGCTTAGCTTGAAACTAGATGACGTTGTGTATCCAATGTCCGAAATATTTATTTATAACTTTAGGACCTTTGACTGTTGACCTTACTTTTTCGAAGATTCTCGTGGCCGTACAGTTATCGTTAGTTCTACTGAATATGTGAAAATATTATGGGAGTTCTTGGGACTGATGCTACTGGAATTTACTGGCTACAATCGTAACACATGGTTTCAAGAAGATGGAGCCAAAATCCAATGAATCCCTGTCTGTGGTCAAAGAAATGTTGCCGCAAAAGCCGATTTCCAGACTATGCGATAATCCATGACCACCCAGAAGACCAGGTCTATTCCCAGCAGACTTTTCTTTATGGGGCTATTTGAAGAATAGTATCTACATCAATAAACCAAATGCACTACATCAACTAAAAGAAAAATCAGCGAAGAGATTTCGACGATCTGGCGGTCTCTTTTCCGATGGTGCTTAGAAGAGTGCAAACGTCGAAACGGTGATCATTTAGACGATGTAATTTTTAAAAAATAAATTCCAACTTATTAACTTTTTTGTAAATAAACTATTATTATTGCATTTAAGTAATTATTTTTATACGATTTTTCAAATGTTAACTTATTCGTAGCCCATCCTATACTTTATCATCAATATTTAGGCAAACAAAACATTTGTTCTTCAATAAATATTTTTCATTTTATATTTACAACTGAAATACTGTTTACAGCTATTAACTTTATATCGATGTTTTGTATTTTTAGCAAGTCAATTTAATTTTGAAATAACATGGCCAATATATATTTGCCTGTGAATGGTAAGTTTTAAATCGCGTTTTAAATTTATACTGGCAATTATGAATATGAGTGTCATTTTGACAATGTTCGATAAACTGACGTGGAGAAAGGTTATGATTTTAGAAGGATAAATGATGTTTTAGCATAAATTATAGTAATAACTACATTTAATATAATTATTAGCTAATAAACTAATACAAAATGATTGAGATAACGGATACCCAAAGTAAGTATTATCATTTTTAAACCGAAGTTATCATAAAAATAATTGTAATATAACAACAAATAACGATTTCTTAGTATTTTAATAAAATAATCTTTATGATAAGACATATTAGAACCTCTTTATACCTTTCCAATTATTTTTAAACTTGATATATTTCACTTACGGCCATTTGATTCCAAACAAAACAGCCTGTACTATTGTAACCAGACTGCTGATAAACATACTTATATATTTCTAAATACGGACATATTATAAATAATAACATAATGTTAATTAAAATTACGACAATCCTAAAGTGTAAACAATGCAAAATGCCTTTTTTTTTAATTTAATGGTTTTGTAGTCTAAAGTCTATGATAGAATAGTCCAATTGCTTAATAAATCTATCCTCCAAAAACTACCACTATCCTTGTTTATGGCATGGAGTATTATTTAACCAACCAACCATTCATTCATTCCATATTTGATTGAATATATGTCATATAAATCAACCATTCTAAATTTAAAATTTATTTGTCTAACTTATCTTAAGCTGTATTAAATCTTAATCTTTATTGATTAATAAGAATTAACAATGATTAATATATGTATAATGCTATGAAGCCATCAAGTTTTTTTTTAAAAACATCTCACACTATGATATTTCTGTCACTGAAGTTAACACACAAAGAACACCTAGACTTGGAACAACAATTTATGGATCTCACAAAGTGCTGTCCTATGTAGAGAACTCACAACACTCAGTGCTGTAGATAGCAAGCTGACTGCTTAAACCACTGCATTATCTATGCAGCGTGCGGATTTGATATAAATAGTTGCCAACACAATACTTTTATTAAGAATAAACTGGCTGTGTGGTAATACGATGGCCGCCACTCCGCTCTCTACTGCGCTGAGTGTTGTGGATTCAAACCTCACATGAGACAACACTTTGTGTGATTTCCAAATTGTTGTTCTGAATCTGGATGTTCTTTGTGTCCGTTTCTAGTATGTTTGTAAAGTCCCCTGTGACACAGGATTTATTCTTAGTGCAGGAGTTGTACTTTTTAAAATAAAAAAAAAGTATACAAGTATTCTATCAGTCAGTCTAGTTATCATAGTACAAGCTCTGCTTAGTTTGAAACTAGATGATGTTATGTGTCAAATGTCCGAAATATTTATTTATCCAATTAAATATGTTAGATATGCTTTAATGCACTTAACGTAGACCTAAATTGCCTTTTACAGCGTATCAATAAAATGAATATCTTAAAAGATATTAAAGGATTAAAATAAATGGGCGAAGTGGCCAATGCCACTGACTGAACCTGTACAAAGCTCCGCGGATTGCTAACGTTATATGAAGCCCCTACAGGTCCATCTTGTTGTTGAAGATGTTATGAACATAGTCACATCAACTGTTCGATTAGCTTTCTACTTTGATAGGTACTTTGATAGTTTAATAGTAAAAGATAATCCTAAATTTTTTTTTTGTTTCAGAAATTGGAGTAGGCTTAGCCGGGTTCGGTATAACCTTTCTCTTTCTTGGAGTACTCTTACTATTCGATAAGGGTCTACTCGCCATAGGTAATGTAAGTATTGAAACAGCTTAATAATAATCATGGAATTAAACCTCTTCCCTATTCATCCCATGGGTCGTAAAAGGTGACTCAGGAAGCAAAATACGTAGGACTCTATTCCAAGCCGTCTGGTCAGCATGGTAAGTCAAGCGGGGTGTGAAAAGGCATCTCACTAGGCCGCCATAGTGTAAGTTACCGTACTGCACTGTCTGCATTCGCAATGAGTAACAACTCTTGAATTCTATTCATGCTTTCCATCTGGCAGAGTAGAGCCTTATGCATAGTAAAATGCTTCTGCACGCCTCGCTTGGAGATGTAAAAGGCATAACAGTCATCGTGGCATTGTATTGAATACACTTAACGCGACAACTGTCTCCCTTGCATCAATGGGCCTCTGGTCTCGCACTCACCAACGAAACACGACAGCATGGATGCTGTCGCTTTAAATTTATCCTCAGTATATGTTGTAATAAGTACTATTTTCTTAAATTTCCAGATTTTATTCATAAGTGGGTTGGGATGTGTCATCGGGCTCCAGAGGACTTTTTTCTTCTTCTTCCAACGTCATAAGATCAAAGCCTCCGTGGCATTCTTCGGTGGCATCAGTATTGTACTCCTCGGATGGCCTATGGTGGGCATGATAGCCGAGATGTATGGATTCCTTTTGTTGTTCAGGTACGTACCAGGCGTGGTGGACCTTACAACACACATGAACATACACGCAAACAACATCTAGACTTCTTCAACTGTCTTTAACAGCCCAGTTCCGGACATAGGCCTCTCCGTATCAAGGAGGTTTTGGCCTACTATACCACACTGACCAGACAGATTGGTATAGGGTTTATTTCGAGTTTTCATTCTCTTTGCAGTGATGTTGTCTTGCATATTTTTTTTTACCTTAGTGGCGACTAACAAAACCCGTGGGAAGAACATGGGTGGTGAAACTCTATTCTTAATGCATCAAACTCTATTCTTAATGCATCACCACAAAATTAGAACAGTAATTTGCAGACAAAGGGAGAAAATGAACCCACAACACTCAGCATAGAAGAGGATGCTTTGGTAAAGTGAGCAAAGAATATGACTGAAGTGACCCCAGGACCTCACATGATACCAGTATTAAACCCTTATTTTGTTTCTTTGTACCGAGTGAGGAGCTCAAATCCAAGGGAAGTTACCCTGGATTCCAGTATTCGTAGTGCGCGGTTGGTGGTTTAAGCGGTCGCCACGCCACTCTCTACTACACCAAAGTGGGTTCAAACCTCACATGGAACAACACTTTGTGTGATCCACAAACAGTTGTTCTAGTCTGGGTGTTCTTTGTGTCCGTTTCTTGTATGTTTGTAAAGTCCCCTGCGACACAGGATTTATACCTAGTGCGGGCGTTGTCTTTAAAAAAAAAGGTTTGACAGAATCTATTGGTTAGTCATTGCGGCTGTCAGACAAAAGGTTTCGAGTCAGGCCAAAAGTGTTATTAACTTATATGTTATTATTGTGTCGTACACAGGTTGTTGTGCACGCATTTAGCTTGTAGCTGACGCAAACCCATAGGATATACACCTACCAAACGCGACTATGGAAGTTTCCAGTTTAAAAATACTCATATACGGGTTTCTAACATAAATAGTGAAGAATAAGTCAATAATGTTCTTTGCAGAGGTTTCCTGCCGGCAGCGGTGAATTTCTTAAGAATGGTGCCAGTGTTGGGGTCTCTGCTTAATCTACCAATCATAAGAGGGGTGAGGATATGTTATTTTTATTTATTATATATGTCAGAGACGGTGGTCGAACATAACAACATTCTTCACAAACAGACATATTCAGTCATAGGAAATAAATAGGGTTTGAGAAAGAATACTCGTATATACGCCACGATTTAGTTAATCTTTGAAAAAATCTTGTAAAGAAACCATTTGAAATGTTATAAAAAATATTTATTTAAAAAAAACTTTAAATTTACAGTAATCGTGCTGCTACCTCATGAAACGATCCACTGCGACAAAATTTCCGAGAAACGAGCTAGTGATCAAACCTCTCCGTGCTCAGCGCGAGATGTTAAATTCAAATATTAACGAATTCTTGACCCATAAGACAGTTTCAAAACACTTACTAGCTCGTATATTCGCAGTGAAGGCTCAACCCGCGTTCTCCCCACTCATCGACTCGGGCCAACTTCATGTTGGACTCTGTCGAAACACGTCTAGCTTCACAAGCTTACGTTTCTTGTCAATTGATGTCCCGTACTCATGACATTGCCGACACATATGTTAATTATACTGGTTGTATGTACGTAGTAAGTCACCACTGTCGTACTTTACCTTTTCCTAAGTCTGTGCTGCTAAGTCACTAGTCATGGCTTCTATTCCTATCCACCAGTCATTATGATTGTCAGCGGTTAATTTCTTTTACAAAAAATGGTTCAACCGTTCTTGTGTATGACCTGTGTAAATTCTTTTAATATTTATTCATTTCATTCATAATAATAACAATTTCACATTTCCGAACTAGACAGAGCCTGTACTATGGTAACCAGACTGCTAATAAACACTATTCTTAAATACATACATTATCTCAAACTGAAGAAGTCCACTGCTGGACATAGACGTGCCCCAAGGTTCTGTGCTGCCCACATCCTATATAGTGGCGTTAGAATTTTTTTGTTTAAAATCTTGAAGTCACCGCTGAACACATTAATTAAAACTTTTGTCTTATTGTCCACGTTAGTCATAATGTAGTCCTAATGTAATATACAATAAGGTTGAATATCGTTTGTCCATTGCTAAGTTTGTTAAAATACAAATAAAGATATCCCTAGAATTGAACCTAGTAATTTGATAATAACTGCCTCGGTGGCGGAGCGGTAGTGAAAGCGACTGCTGTACTTGAGGTTTAGGGTTGGATTCCTGGGTCGGACCAAATATTTGTTTCGAAGTTTGGGTGTTTTCTATGTATGTATTTACAAAAAAAAGTATATAAGTATTCTATCAGTCAGTCTAGTTATCATAGCACAAGCTCCGCTTAGTTTGAAACTAGATGACGTTGTGTGTCAAATGTCCGAAATATTTTTTATTATTTTATTTTGTAATTAAAGAAATTAATTTGTTTTTTTTTTTCAGATCGTAGACAGAATAGCTGGTGACAATGGCCGCAACATGGTATGATAGTGCGTAACAAGAAAAGACAATTATATATATATATAATAATCATTATCATGAATTATAATAATAGTGTATGTGAAGTGAATGTGTGTACATGTTCTATTGTAATTTATTATTTTCTAATTGTATGTGTATGGAGTTCGATTCCGTGTCTGAACATAGATATTATTCTCTCATATAGAGTATATACCTCTTAATATAGTTTTTAAGGCCTCTGATAGCCCAATTCTGTGTCCAGTAATAATTAGTCACAGTTTCTGACTACATTCAGTAATAATTTATAAGCCATAAATAGTCACATATATTCTCATACCTAGCCAGGTACAATAGTCAGAATAATTATAGCCACTTGTGACGTATTAGTTAAACTTTGAGGCGCTAGATATCGCATTTGTCAGAAATAGGTACTGTGTGATCGCATTAGTCAGAAATTCTGTGATCACCAGTGACCAAATTTTATGATCGCTGTGACTTAATCTTACATTCAGCGGTTGTCGCAATTGACAGATAATTTGAGGTTTTCAATTACCCTATTTTTTATTTAAGTGCCTGCCAAAGTGATTATTCTCATATAAAGCATGAATAGAATCCAAGAGTTGTGGTGACCACAACGGTCATTATACTTATTGAGAATGCAGACAACGCAATATCTGATTGAACTGACTCTCACTATGACGGCCTAGTGAGATGCTTCCCCGCCCCACTTAGGGACGTAAAAGACATGTCAGTCATCGTGGCAGTGCAAGGCTCACACACGACTATAACTGTCACCCCTGCATCAATGAGCAGCTGGCCTCGCATTCACCAATGAATCACGACAACGCGGATGCTGTCGCTTTCGGTTGATCTTCTGTAGGAGGGTAGTACTGTCCCGGTCGACTCGGCCCGTCCGTGCTCATATCAGCATGGCTCTACTAGCTGTCAGAAATCCTATGGTCACCTTTACGGTCTCTGATGTCCGTGTTAGTCAAGGATTTAGACCCTGTAAAATATGTAATAAGGTTGAATATCGTTTGACCCTTATAGTTATGTTTGTTAATATACAAATAAAGCGTGTCCCGAGAATCGAACTTTATAATCTAAGGCTGGGAATTATGTCCGTGTATATTGTCTCAAATGGGTGAAACAGATTTTGATGAAACTTTTAAAAATTAAATAAATTAATTCTCAACTTCCTATTTGAAATTCGTATTTATTTCAATGAGGTACCTAAAATTTAGTTTTTTTTTTTTGCTTGTGTGCGCATAATGGTGTAAAGGTAACGTACTGCGCGGTTGGCCTAGTGGTTTAAGCGGTCGCCACGCCTCTCTGCTACACTACGTGATGTGGGTTCAACCCCACATGGAACAACACTGTGTGATCCACAAATTGTTGTTCTGAGTCTGGGTGTTCTTTGTGTCCGTTTCTTGTATGTTTGTAAAGTCCCCCGCGACACAGGATTTGTTCCTAGTGCGGGCATTATCTTTATGTGAAGAATAAAAAATCTTGGTGGTGGGAAATATTATTTTTTTACGATATAGGGGACAGGTAAGCAGACGGATTACCTGAAGGTAACACTAACATTGCCCATAGACTCCTAAAATCTGCAACTTAAGAAACGGAAACACATTAACATTCTTTGTCACTACCCCTTCTCCAGAGTAAGGAGGAAAGGCAAGTAGATCTGAATCTCTAGTAACCTCACTCACTCGGTAGTAAACAATGAAGCACTTAATACTACTTCTCTATCATCAACCTTCATCAACAGTCTTTAATAGTCCACTGCTGGACATGGACCTCTCCTTAGAAGTTTTGGCCGACTATACCACGCTGGTCAGACGCGTTGATATGAATTTCCTTCAAGTTTTCCTTCTCTTTGCAATATTTTTCCTCCGTAGTTTGCGCCCTTAAATCTTACGACCCCCGCGGGATGAAGAAAGATGGTGATACTCCGTCACCACACAGCAAACGTCTAGTTTTTTTATTAGGCTGTGATATCATTCCTATCCATCAAGCCCACGCTATGACTCTCCCACGCAGAGATCCCATTCAACGAGGTCCCGGCACATTACAAAGAGTTTTAGGGACAAAAACAAGTGAGGATCTCAAGCGTACTTTTTTAAATAAACAACATTAAGCAGAGGCATATTAAAGAAAACACAGTTAAGAGATATTGAAATAGAAATGGGCTTAATGTTTTGTCAGTAAACAAATATATGACCATTAAAATATTCTATATACAGAGGTAAGTGACTACTGCCGTCATCTGGCATTCAAGTCCGTCATTGCCGTTTGGGTCCTTTAGGGTTAATAATGCTTTAGACGTTGACTTATTCACTAACATCTGCTTATAATACATTGTATCCATGTTGAACATTAAATTAATTTGTATTTGAGAAGTACCCTATTTTTTTATGACAACATGTATGCAAAGTTTTATTACGAAAGATAATAGAGCATGCAAAATATGCATAGACAAATATTGACTCTATCACCAACATCGCTAGTCGCACCTGGCAACAAAAAGAGTGGTCACTCCCAATTACTCCCCTGTTGGCGTCACTAGTGGCAAACAGTAAATTTTTGGATAGAAATCATATTTAGCGTCTACCGTGGAAGTAACTAGAGATAACACATTTTACATATTGGAGAATAGCAGATAAAAATAAAACAATGCTTTAACAGTTCGCTTTCTTTTTCATCTAAATCTATGATCTCTATCTGCAAAATTTGTGGTTTTAAATTAAAAAAAAATTAACGTCAAAGTGACGTTTAGTTATTATTTGACCGGCTCTAAATGCAAAATGGCCGATGAGTATCGGTACTTACCTTTAACATATTATTTAACTTTTTTTATATTGTACACTATTTCTTTGAAGACGTAACTTTGTTTATTTTTAAAATTATATTTAAATTACATCAAATTCTGTTTCAACCCTTACCAATACGTATTTAAGTATTATGTTATTGAAGTATGAAACATGAGAAATCTGTACGTATGTAAATTTAGCTATTAAGATGAACACGATTATTTGTTCTATGGCTGGTTTATCTATGGTAGTATATATGTATTTAGTAATATATAAGTATGTTTATATTGGGAGTGTGAGATATGTCAAGTTTTTAGACGCAATATAATTATTATTATACTTACATGTAAATATATATTTAAGTCATTATTCCTACTTGCTGATTATTCCTACTACTAACTCATGGTCCCTTGTTGGGCGCCAGTATTTTTAATTTCTGTGAATAATAAATGACTGTCGTTAACATAATAAATTAAATTTACAAAATATAAAGAGGTTTATTTGAGAGATGACCATTGTAGATTAGGACGTAATAAGCATAAATATAAAAGAAAAAACAACACAATAGCTTTCGATAGTCTATAGCTCTCTAGACCTCTACGGAGAAAGGAGGTTTTAGTCTACTGAAAAAAAAAACATGTGCAGGTTAGATATAATGTATTTTTAAATCATTGCACTTTAATATTACTTAAAAGTACTTACATAAAACTTGAACAGCACATATAAAAATACTTTGAAACTTTTTACGACCTTGTGAAGATCGATAGTTACTGACAGAGATATCATTGCTTGCGCGTATACTGTAGCAGTTAAAGCGGTCACCTCGATGTTGTGGGCTCAAACCTCCCAGGGAACAACGTTTGTGTGATTCACAAATTGTTGTACCGAGTTTGTAAAGTTCCTCACAATACTGTAGTATTTTTAACATGGAAGAGTACGATTATTGTGTGCGAAGTAGTTTTAAACGAAAAAAAAAAGACGCAAATAACTTTTTTATATACATGCATAAAAATAACTATAAAAAATACAATAGATCTAGTTAATGTAGATATACAAATATATCGCTGCGCGACTTAATTGTTAAATAGTCGTCCAAAGTTACCCTATAATACTAGTAAAAAGTATTGAGTGTTAAATAAAGCCATTTTTTCTCAACAGGAAGAAGGACACTTGCAGTGAAGATCGTATTCCGGAGATACTTACATCATTCCGTATAATTTTTATTATAGCAAAATTTATTTTGAAATAACATTTATTTTATTTTAATATATAATTTTTAACACAGAGCTTTAATTTGAAAGCACTTAACCTTAACAGATCCCAAATCTCCCCCTTCGCTTCCCAATTTTGGAGAGGTTATTCAAACACAAGGCAGTGTCACTTGTGATATAGGTTTCAATAGATCGCAACTGTCACTTTAAATCAGGTGAGGCGTTTGTTCGGTTTTTTGTTATACAAAACAAAAAACTTGTAGCAATGTCTAAAATAATAAGACCTCAACTAAATTAACAACAAATATTAAATTATCTATACAAAAAAATAAAATAGAAGCATCATTTTTTTTTAAATTTGGTTTTTGTAAAAACGGGACTTTCACTAGCCAATAGTTGATGTTATAAGAATACATAAAGTATAATATTTATATAAAAAAAACAAAACACTTTTTAGTTAAATTCCGCGCGGACGAAGTCGCGGGTAACAACTAGTCAATTAATATATTGATACACCATACATATTGACATAGCATTTTTACAAGTAATAATATATTTACAGTATTTACTAGATATGTTTGGAAATATAACATTTATTTTAAGATAAAAACGTTTGTCTGTGTTTCAAACGCTCTTTGATGTATATTTGAATAAAATACTTATCTTCTTCTATGTTTGTAGACGTACTTACATTTTTATTATTATTATTTATTATTTATTTTTTTACATTTTTTTTTTTGTTAAAATATTTAATTAAAAAAATATTAAACGGTAAACTAACACTTATTGCTTTTACAACTACAACTTGACTGAACTTAACTTGAATTACAACTGAAGAAGCAGAAATAAAACGCAATTGCATCCCCGTCCGTAGCTATAATCTGTGGAACATCGATAAACGTTGATGGCGGCGCGTTCCTTGACAAGAATTGCCATTGTAAAGATTATTACGTGTTTTGTGGGAAATTGTTACGATTTACATGGATGATTTTATTAGGTTTATCTTTTGCTACGGAACTATTATAATGAAATAAAATATACTCTTTGAGATGTGATATATCTTTTTTATATGATGTTTTCTTTAATTTACTCAGTTATTCATATAATTGAAAAGGTATGCTACATATTGGATAATTTAATTAAAACAATTAATAACGTAATATTCCCAAAAATATAAAACCATCTTGGCTATCATGACGTAACAACAGTTCAATTTGTTATTCATATTATATCCCTTGTATTATGTTGTAAAAGTAAGCTATGTATACACACAGAATGACTTTCATCTTTTCTATTACTCTATGTAGTCAATGTGGTGACGGATTAAGAATATGTAGTATGATCATTGATATTCATAAGGTGGGCGTCGTAAGACGTAACTCAGGGAACAAACTGTTTAAGAAAATATTACTACAAAGAGAAAAAAAACTTGAAACAAACCCCATTTCAGCCCGTCTGGTCAGCGTAGTATAGTAGGCCAAAACTTCCTTATTAAGGAGTGGCCTATGCCCAGCAGTGGACGATTAAAGGCTGTTGATGATTGATGGTGTAGTTAATAAAAACCAAGATGAAAATTCGACTTTTAAAAAAGTGAATGTAATACAAAAAACAATGTTCCTATGAAAGAACATTTTCCTTAAATCTATTTACATTACATCACAAATAAAAACTCACTTCTACGCAGCAAAGCGCATAAAAGTCAAGATTCTATTAGATTGTTAAAATACAGTGTAAACTATGGGTGTAATAAATCAGGGAGCGGGCAACCTCGACGCCAGTTACCGCCCGTTCCCGGGCTCGGTTGGATGTGGGTGAATCCATTTTATATCCATTTTCACGGTCATAAACGCACAAAAAAAACCGCGGTAAAAATTGCATTGCTTAAATGTAATAAAATTCTGTAAACTATCTTCTAAAATGTGTATATAAAATAAAAAAAAATACAATTATAATTTCGTTCTGAAACGTATCGCGACTATTGTATTTAGACAGTTATAAGCGCTGGATATTTTTTTTATGGAATTGGTGTGGTTTATGTTTTTTTTCTAAGTGTTTAATAGTTATTGTGATGAGTGTATTCGTAATTTGAATGTAAGTATTTAAAGAAACCATAAATATTTAGTAGTTGATTTTTTTTAATTATATAGTTTTTATTAATAAATAAAACCTTTTTTTAACACTTGTGTTTCTTAATGCTGTTTGGTTTTTCAATTGTCATCTATCATTTATTTATATAATTTATTATGAAAAATATCCCATAAATGAACTAATGCTCTTCAAATTCTCCTTAGTCCTCTGAATGCGTGTACTATTCATAAATTCTATAAATTATAGGTATTTTTAACATTAAGTACTCACGTAAAATTGACAATAATGGTAATTTATTTGATTTATTACCTTTAATATGACATTTAACATACATTTCTGACAAGTCATTAGTATATTGTCTCACCGTAACATTATAATTAGTTTGACAGGTGATTTTACGTTCTTAACTACGATAATCGATAGACAAAATCGAAATAATTTTATAATTTTTAGACAACAATAACGGCCTTTTAATAAAAGATATTTTTTTTAAATGGATTTAAAAGTTTTGGACGATAATGTAGTTATCAGAATTTGAAAAAGACTTAGTAATAATTGAAGTGAATCCACAGTATTCGGTAGCATAAACAAAAAAAAACAAACGAAAATTTTATACAATGGAGGGTAATAAAATACTTGAAGTAATATATTTTTTTATAGCATACAAACGAGCTAATGGTAAGAAAAAACAACCGCCCATTCATACTTGCAACACAAACTGCACAAGGACGTATTTTTTTAAGATATAGTACCGACCAAAGTGACTCTACTCTGCCTTGGAGAGCATGGGTAGAATCCAAGGGTGATGGTGACCATACTGACTGAGCATCCAACAATGTAGTATAGGGACCCACAATATGGTGGCCTAGTGAGATGCTTTTTCACACCTCACTTAAAGGACCCGGGACTACAGAGGCCGGGCAACACGTGCGCTGGTAGTGAGTGCCAGTTTTTGACTGATTCGTACAGGTTAGTTCGAGAGCGTATTTCTACCGATGCCATCCTTTCAGTCCTTCTCTCGAGAATCAGAGTGTTTGTGTTTCAGTAATCTCGATTTTAATACCGGTTTTCTCGAAGCTGTGTATCACTTCCGATCATTGGCTCTCCTACGTTATCCAATCCCCCAAAATAATACTGCTCCAGTTCCTGGTGATCCTGCTTACCAGCCAAAATAGACACTATACTGGTAAAGATACCTAGAAATCTTGTCCGTTAATCTGGTCTCTTGAAAGGTTTCCCTCCTCTCTTTCACTCCTATTCCGGTTTCACTTCTTTTGGATGTAAGGATTTCTAATAACATTAAAAAGCTCATTGTCATTACCAGCCTTTAATGATTCATTTTTTTTCTATATTAAGAGACTGCCAAAGTGACTACTCTACCTGATGGAAAGCACGAATAGTATCCAAGAGTTGTGGTCACCATACTCATTGCAAATGCAGACAATGCAGTATGGTGACCTACACTATGGCGGCCTAGTGAGATTCATTTTCACACTCCGCTTGAGGACGTAAAAGACATGACGGTCATCGTGACAGTGTAAGGCTTACACAGTTACCACGATACCTGTCACCCCTGCATCAATGGGCCTCCAGTCTCACACTTGCGAACGAAACACGACAACACACCTAGGTTTGGCCTACCACACCACAATGGCCAGACGGGTTTGTATTGAGTTTGTTTCAAAGTTTCATCAGTTGATCACTTTACAGTACTCGTGTCCTGCCAAGTCTGCTTTCTTAGTTTGCTTGATGAGTGAACCCTACTTGGGTTGGTGACTTTCCAATAGATACTAAAGTTATAGACCAGACCTAAGAGTCTACTCAGTCTTCTGGAGATAAAAGGTCCTTCCTTTTCTCGTCTCTCACAATAGCACGCAATTGAAAGTAATTACGTCATTAGAAGTCCAACTATCCGCTACCTTTTTCTGGTGAGAGAACTCAAATGAAAACCATTTGGACTCCTGAGCAAAGACTGCACGTAAAAGTGAACTTTATTTGTACAGGAAGCGTTTACCATCAGGTAATCCTTCTAGTTTGCCACCAGATATCCTTGAAAAGTCCACTGCTGGACACGATCTTTTCATTTGAAAGCAATCTTTTGCATATTAAGCTATAGGGTATGTTTCAAGCTTGCCTTCTTTTTGCAGTGGTATGGTCTTGCATAGATTGATTTCTGAGGCAATTCTAACAATAGTCACGGGACGAATAGGTAATCGTGATACTCCGTATTTTTAATCAGATTTCAGCACGAACGGGTCGGCTCGACCGCAGTATTACCCTCTCAAAGAAGACCTACCTAATGTGATGGCATCCATGTTTTCGTGTTTTGTTGGTGAGTGCGAGACCGTAGGCCCATTGATGCAGGGGTGACAGTAATCGTGGTAACTGTATGAGCCTTACACTACCACGATAACTGTCAGGCCTTTTACGTCCCCAAGCGGGGCGTGAAAAAGCATCTCACTAGTCTACCATAGTGTAGGTCACCATACTGCATTGTTTGTATTTGCAATGAGTATGGTGACTATAACTCTTGGATTCTATTCATGCTTTCCAACAGGCAGAGTAGAGTCACTTTGGCAGGTTCTTAATATTGAAAATAAGCGAACCGATAAATTATTACGATTTACATAGAATTCATATCAAACTAATAATTCTCTATGATTTAACTCATAAAAACTCAAATAAGTTCAGAAAATAAACCTGTCTCACTAAAATACCCTAAAACAACGTCCCCAAGTGAATTTCCATTATTAAGTAAGTAATTATGGAATTATAATTGCGTCTTGCAGCCCCCATAACCCTAGGGGAACTTATAGCCATTATATTCCATTTAATGGCGTGTCATGGTTAAATATATAACTATGGTGTTTAGAGTGACTTCATTGGCGGGCTTGTTAGTTAACTAAGCCTGTCCTGATTTCTATGCCAGAAGCCATGAGTTCGATTCCTACCTATGTCAAATATTTGGTGTTGAGCACGATCGTTGTTCTGTATCTGGGTATAATTTGTCTATAAACTAGCTTACCCCGCGAACTCTGTTCCGCCTTAGAGGCAATAAATAAGCAGATTTTTTTTTTACTTAAACCTATTTTAACGGCCTAACTAATTTAAAGTATCCTATGTCCGTCTCCTGGTTCTAAGCTACCTCCCCACCAATTTTCAGCTAAATCCGTTCTTCAGTTCTTGAGTTATAAGTGGTGTAACTAACACCACTTTCTTTTATATATATAGATAGATTGTATGTTATTAAAAATGTATGTGTGTTTATTACCGGTTTGGTTACCATAGCACAAGCTCTACCTAGCTTAGGATCGGACGGTCGTGTGTGAGGTGTGTGACAGTTTTATTATTCATAAAAAAGGTCCATTATTATATGTAACGTACATTTCGATATTTCTCTTTTATGATGTTGCCATAAATTATTACTAATTCTAATATTAAATATAATTTACTTATAGTTACGTATACAATGTTGTTTTTACATTACGTGGGAGCTTTGGTACCCATAACTCAAGTTAAATCTTATAATGGGTGCCGGCGTTCAGCTATCAATTGTACCTTGAATATTTGTTGTTTACTTGTATATTTTATTTTCTATATTAAGAGCCTGCTAAAGTGACTCTACTCTGCCTGATGGAAAGCATGAATAGAATCCAAGATTTGTGGTCACCATACTCATTGCAAATGCAGACAATGCAGTATAGTGCCTATGCCCTAGTGCCATATCCTAAAATTAATATTAATTGAAAGGCAATTATTTTATCTTTTTACGAATCACGCAGTTACATATCACTTAGGGTCACCATGCACAGAACAAATAAAATGTTAATTGTGTAAAAGTATCGCCTTAAAAATTGGAAGTAGGTTGAAGAGAGAACCAAAAAACTTACCCAGGAAGACTGGAAACGAGAAATACTGTTCGTGTTATATCGTGTCAACTGTGTAAACCTTACACAGTCACGATGACTGTCATGCCTTTTACGTCCCCAAGCGTGGCGTGAAAAAGCATCTCACTAGGCCGCTATAGTGTGGGACCACACTGCATGGTCTGCATTTGAAATGAGTGTGGTGACTACAACTCTTTGGATTCTATTCATGCTTTCTATCAGGCAGAGTAGAGTCACTTTGGCAGGCTCTTAATACAGAAAAAAAAAAGATCTACGTATTTATAATCATAATATTTTTAGCCTTTCTTAGTGTAACCGTTATAAAGTAAAAACTAAAAGGTACAACACTACGTCGATACATACGTGAGAATACTAGTGATGGAAATTATTGCTATTTCTAATTTATTATTATCGGGCCGACAGCTTTTTATAGGTCTCTTCTTAGAAAAGAGGCTTTAGCTTATACCACGCTGGCCAGATAGGTATAGGGTTTGTATTAAGTTTGCCTTTTCTTCACAGTAATTCGTTCCCTTGGTAGTCTCTTATGACACCCATGGGATGAATAGGGGTGGAGACATGTTCTTTCTATTCTAATTATTATAGTATGAATAAATAAACTCTTGGATTCTATTCATGCTTTCCATCAGGCAGAGTAGAGTCACTTTGGCAGGCTACAAATATAAAAAAAAAACTCTTATTTACTTTGAGTTCAAGCGAAAGAGTAAAATATCATTACTACGATGTGTGATATGCTGATAGCGATTATTACCGAATGCAAAAGTTATAGTTACGGCCTGTTGGTCTAGTGGTAAATTGGCTTGATTTGCTAAGCCGGAGGTCCTGGGTTCGATTCCCACCCAGGACAAATATTTGTGTGATGAGCCTGATTATTTGTTCTGGATCTGGGTGTAATTTATCTATAATATGAATGTATTTAGAAATATATAAGTGTTTATCGTCAGTCTGGTTACTCTTTTTTAATGTGTGGAAACTCCCTTGGGCTGTCAGTCCACCAGGGTTTGCAGCGGAGTGGTGTGTCGGCATCGGACCGATTAAAACCACACGGTGTGTCACTCTGCGCCTGAGACAGGAGGGATCTGGGGACAGCTGTTGTTACGACACCCGGATGCCTCCTAGAGCCTGCCCGCTAACGCGGACATTATGTGCGGGTTAAGCGCTCTGTTTAGACGACATACGGCACACGTTATCGCGGCTGGCCTCTGCAGCAGATAAAGGGGAAATCCCGTCCCAACAGTTTATATAATATAGTTTATTGGTAAGTATTCTGATATAAGCAACAATTACGATGTATGAGTATATAACTCTCCGTGAGGTGATGGATTAAGAGTACAGAGTATCATCACCCCCACTCTTCTCACGAGTGTTGAAAGAGGCAACCAAGGCAACAAAATATGCAAGACAACATCACTACAAAGAGAAGGAAAACTTGAAAGAAATCCTATACCAATCCGTCTGGCCAGCGTGGTATAGTAGGCCAAAACTTTGCTAAGGAGACGCATATGTCCAGCCGTGTGTTGTTAGTCTGTTAATAAAATCACAGGTAATTTCGAATTTGCAATGACTGGTTGGCCTAGTTGTTTAAGCGGTCGCCATGCCACTCTCCACTCCGCTGTGTTTTGGGTTCAAACCCCACTTGTCACAACACTGTATGATCTACAAATTGTTGTTCTGAGTCTGGCTGTTCCTTGTGTCCGTTTATTGTATGTTTGTAAAGTCCTCCGCTGCACAAGATTTATTTCCAGTGCGGGTGTTGTTTTTTTTTAAAAAAGAAAAAGGAAAATGAGTAGAAAAAATAATATTACATCACTGGTACCCGCTAGATTGGTAGGCACCGTTCGTATGCCGCTTGCGTCCGAGATCTTAACTAATACCTCTAATTATTTTTGACACTTGAGAATCAAACTTTTCCGTCCGTCGGTTTATAAACAATGAAATTATAGTAGAAAATTTCCATACGTAATTACTTCAAATACGCTAAACTTATGTCCGCCATATTGGTTCACAAATGGGTATACGTATTCATAAGCAGATAATTAGGTACAATTATTACCGTGATAAAGCACCTATTTTAAAAAGAATCTGAAATAAATGAATAAAATTGAATTTATTACGTATTTTATAAACTAAAGAGTCGTTTATCTTGTATAAATTACACGGAACAATCATATCTGATGCATGTTAAACTAAATTGTGCATAACAATGGCGCACACAAATGTAATTGTAATGTAATGTAAGTCATGGTCTAGGATCATTGCCAGGAAAAAAATATGTTAAGCACAGACTATAATATTTTTTTTTTTGCGATGGTCGCTGGAACCAACGTGTGCTAGATTGGAGACCGCTATCGGGCAAACGTAGTGTAGGACGCCCTGCGGCACGTTGGACCGACGACTTGAAGAAGGTGGCTGGCAGCGGATGGATGCAGATTGCTCAAGACTGGAAGACTGGGATGGTTGACGCTGCTTGGGGGAGACCTTCGTTCAGTAGCGAGGTGGAGACGTCTAAATAGAAAGTTTACCCGCACTAAGAGGCAGGCGCTGGGAGGGATCCGAATGACTTAATAACGACAGTTCCCGGATCCCTCTTATTGCAGGCGCAGAGTGGCACACCGTGTGGGTTTTAGTCGGTCCGATTCTGACACAACAAACCCCGGCGGGGTGACGGCCCGTGAGGTTTCCACGCTTAAAAAAAGACCTTCGTTCAGCAGTGGACGGCGATAAGTTGATTTGACTTAACAAACGAGTCTCTGTCTTTTCCGTACTTCCTTTAAGAGTGACAACGTAATTAAATATTATCTTTTTGATTTAACAAACATTTCATGAGCCCAGCGTTACTGAAACCCGGGTAACCCATATGAGACAGTGTCATTCAAGAATTAAACAATTTTTCTTTGCTTTTTACTGAGTGATGGAGGTTATCCAGGCCAACCTCCTTCGCGCTCTCTTCTAATATATTTATTTTAATAGTAACATTAGTAACTTCACAGAACTCACACACGGCAGGCCGATCTTAATTAGGCAGCACCTTGCAGAGGAGTCTAAATCATGAAACATTTAGTAAGACTCACTTTTTTTTTTTTCTTTCTGATGTCTGTGATTGGAGGTCACTTTTTAAATTTTTATTTTTAAATTACCTGACTTCTGTTATAAACAGCTCCTTAACGTGACCCTTCTTATTTTTAATTTGAAGAATGAATACGATACTGCTGGCAGAATGCTGTCCTTGGATCTTGGGTCTTCTAAATCAAACTTTTTGAAACGCTTTTCAATATTTTCCTTTATTATTTCAATCAACGGTCCACAATATACGGGGTTGTCCATTTCTAATGAAGCTAATATTTTTTGGTATGTACTATGGTAGTTATTAGAGAACGCAGAACAAAAATAATCGTGTTTATCACTCAATATTTGTTCTGGGTGAGCATCATACCCACGATTTCTGACTTAGCAGTCAAGGTCACTAAATAGTCTCGTCAACGTAACTCTGAAATCTAAAAGTAAATTTACTGAAAAAGTTGAATGAAGCAAAGTGAGAATTTGTATGCCAACAGTATACAATTAAGAAAAAACGTGCTGCGTTTCGTTTATCGTACCTACATCATAATTACACATTTCAAGCCAAAGTTGCCCTCAATGAGTTCAAAGTTACCCCTAGCTATGCACAGGAACTGTTACATTTTCTTATTTCCGGTACGTCCAACGGTTTGATGGAGCTGCAATAATGCCGGATACATTCATGAATGTTACAGTTTTGATGAAGGTTTGAAAAGAAATGTTAAATTTATTTTTAGAAACTTCGTAGGTTAGATTCTTGCTTCAAATTCGTAATCGAAGGGATGTAAAGTTAAATATAACTAGAAAATTTAAAAAAACGAGAATGGAGGTATACGTAGTAAGTATGTTTAGTTTCTTGGTATTATTCGTTATTTGTTTCTCTGTTTTCATTTTTTGTGTTTTTACTTTTCTATGCGTAATAATGTATATTATTTACACAAAAAAGAAAATAAAAAAGAATCCATGTGTAACGGATACAGATTAAGCACCAATCCTTTTTTTGTAACGTGTGGAAACCTCCTCTGGCCGTTACCACAGTGGGTTTTGTGGCGGGATGGTGACGGAAACAGACCGACTAAAACCACAAGGTGTGCCACTCTGCGCCTGAGATAGGAGGGATCCGTGAACAGCTGTTATTACGACATCCAAACATCTCCTAGTGTTTGCCCGCTCGTGTGGGCACCACCTTCGGATGAACTCTCTATTGAGACGACGTACGACACTCACGAACGTCGCCTCCGTAGCTAGACACTATAACGAATGGAAGGGAAAAGCCCAGTGTCACCAACTCTATACCAAACCGTCTGTCCAGCGTGGTGTAGTAGGTTAAAGGTTGTGTTTTTTTTTTTATATCAGGGGCCTGCCAAAGTCACTCTACTCGGCCAGATGGAAAGCATAAATAGAATCCGAGATTTGTGGTCACCATACTCATTGCAAATGCAGACAATGCAGTGCGGTGACCTACACTATGGCGGCCTAGTGAGATGCTTTTTCATGTCCCGCTTGGGGACGTAAAAGGCATGACAGTCATCATGGCAGTGTAAGGCTCGCACATCATATCACATATATCACGATAACAGTCACCCCTGCAATGTTATAAATAAGGTTCCCTTGATTTTTTGTCATAAAGTGGCCCATATTCTCAAATGCCCTGTACTAAAAAAAGCGGGTACATGATACATGATACAGTAAGCGAGCATTTTCAAAGTTACCATTAAGAGTGCCTGCGTTACAGCAGTGCTTAGTTTGGGACCAGGAGAAGTTGCGTGAAAAAAAAAACAACCAGGTCCGATTTCTTTTTTAATTTGTATGTAAAGGCTATAAATAAATTAATGCCTTAAAATACATTTTAACCTTACTCCTATTTTCATTACTCGTAAATCTATGAATAAGAAAAAGTCATCTACATTTGTTACTGCGTCTTCTATTGTAAATAATGGCCGACAGAACGATTTCCCCAGACGAAAACAAGTCTGCAGACGTATAGAAAGATAAATTTTATAAATTACGCTCTGGCTCCATGACTAATTTAGAGAGTAGTTCTGATATTATCTGCATTGAACTGAGCAAGAACGTGCAGAAAATGTTAATGTGTATGTGATACATAGACAATGTGATGAGAAAATAAAAAAGCATAGAGTATAGACGAAATGAAAACGAGTTGGCTTAAAAAAATTTGAAGTATAAATAGAACAGCTGTGAAATGGAATAGCGCACCAAATTTTAAATTTGACAGTCATTAATACTTACTCAAAATTAATAAAAATGTTACATGTACCTACCTAATTTTATACAAGTTTTTACATAGCTATAAGCTCTAATATTGGTCAATCTTAGGTTTTACCAGTAAATCTTAGGACTTACCAACACGAGTTGGTAAATTTAAGAATTTATAAAACAGGAACAATTTTCGGCTTTTACCATTAGAATTCAGTGAATGCTCGGTTTTACCAGTAACGGCTGGTAAATGTTGGTTTTAGATATATGAATCAACAATAATAGATAGATAGGGATCTAGCATTAACCACTGTTCTAACTTAATATATTTTTTATGCGAGTAATGCTTTTCGCCCCGTATCCTCAGTTGGTGAGGCAGAGAAAATATGGGTGTGTGGGACTCCCGGAGAGTTACTCTACCCCTTAAACCCTGCTGCGGACCTATTTCGGCAGTAGGGAGTAGCGCCAGGAACGCATCGGTGGTTTTTGGGCTCCTCTCTGTCTTCCCTTATGAATAAGGTACATCCCGTGATGACTGTAATCATCCTCAGGGTGAGACGCTACTGTATCTCACACTATTATATATATTAAGAGGCGCAACAGCACCCCGCCTAAGACGACAGCCCTTGGCTGCACCGAGACGCCACTTATCTCGCGTCATTTGCAGTGGTCACATAGCCCCAAGATGGGACCTACCAAGCGTTCCGCCGTAGCAATCCGGACTCATAATCCGGAGCTGTCTCTTTACCATTCCGAACTGCAGAACGAATTTGGACGTAGACCATCGCGTCCACGTCGGCCAAAATGTCGAAGGAATCCATCCTTCGTCGCACCAGGATCGTAACTGCCTCATACAAGATCGTACGGTAGTCCCGTACGATCATCAACCACTCCTGAGGTGAGCCTTACAGCGGGAAGAACCCGCCAGGTCTTTAGAATAGACGGGTGCCCCATAGAGGGCCATGGATCGCTCGACGCCCATGTGGAGGCAGCCAACTTCTTCTCTTGGTCACATGAGAGTTATCACCTAACCTACAGGATTCAATTACAACACATGGTAACTGACGGACCCACAGAAAGGGAAGAAGAAATCTACGTTTTTCTTAGGACGAAATTACCAGACAATTTTTGCAAAAATATTCAAAACACAACAACTCTTACTTCAACAATACAGTGTCTTTGTGGCATATACTAACATTTACCAAGTAAATGGTGGTTAAAGTTCAAAATAAACGATGATTATAAAACGGTTCGAACTTTTACCATTAGGAATTCTGAAATCTTAGATTATACTGGCAAATCTTAACATTTACCGCAATTCGAACTTTCACCGTAACACATAGGCTATAAGTAAATGCAACTTATTAAATTATCATCATCAACACTCCTTAATAGCCCACTACTGGGCATTAAGGCCCTCTCTTTAAAAAAGGGGTTTTAGGTTACTATACTCCGCTATCTAGACAAGTCATGGGGTTTTGGTCAGGTTTTCTTCTCTATACAGTGTCCTGCGTAATTTGATCCTTTAGTCGACTCTTACGACACCCACGGGATGAATATGGGCGGTGCCACTCCGTATTTTTAATCCTCGACTGCACGGTTAGCCTAGTAGATTAAGCGGTCGCCACGCCGTTCTCTACTACACTGAGAGTTGTGGGTTCAAACCCGCGTGGGAAAACGCTATGTGATCCATAAATTGTTGTCTGAGTCTGGGTGTTCTTTGTGTCCGTTTCTTCTATGTTTGTAAAGTCCTCCACGGCACAGGATTCATTCCTAGTGCGGGCGTTGTTTTTTTCTTAAAAAAAAATAGAGAAAAATCCATCCAAGTGGTTAAAAGAATATAGATATTAACTACACCTCTGCTTACCTCTTTGTGACATGATTCTTTATAGACAATACATAAGTCTGTGAGCTGCCATCGTATGGAATTTTTGTTGTGTATAAGTGGAGCAAACATCTGTTACTTCCCTACATTCATTTTACAATACAATTTTGTAATCAATACTTTATAATGTGTTGATGGAGCTATCTTATGGTATAAGAATTAATGAGCTGGCGGGTTAGCTAAAGGTAAGTGACTACCATTGCTCGTAGATACTTGCAACTAAATACCCCAGTCCTGAATTTGAGGAAAGGTGGAAAGGGGTTCTGTTAAGGTTATTAGAAAAGCAACGATATTAAACACTTTTAAATAATCTATCTCTTTGCCAAATTTCATCCTAATTCGTATATCAGTTCTAATGTAATTGCGTGGCAAACATTCAGATATCTATCCTCAAAAGCTTTTCCGTTAACAATAACTTTCTGATTTTTATTAAAACTACAAAGTCACGTATCAAAATCTAATAGTTATAAAAAAAAACAATGTTGTCTTTTAAAACAATTCTCTACACAGACAAAACAAAGCAACCTATTTTATTTGACAGACAAAATATTTTCCCTCTAAACCACAGATTATACGCAGCATGTTCCCACCAAAACTATTAAACCTCTTTACAGTTAGAAAATTCAATTAACATTTAAAGTCTTTCACGAACGCGTGGCATTCGGCCAGAATTTGAGAGCGTATCACACACGTAGAGTGCCTAAAGTAAATATTTGCTCGCGTAGAATAACATTTTAAATTTAATTTTGCTTTAGCATTACTGAAATAAACATTATCTTATTGATGTGTAACAATTTTCCTCTCGTTCTTAGATCTGAACGGGAATTAACATAGTTTATACGCATTACATACATATCAAGTATATAGTAAGTTATCAGGGAACGTGAAAGTATAGGGTGGGTCACGAATTAGTTAGATTTGAAAAAATCGTATAAAAAAACCATTTGATATATTATAAAAATTGTTTATTTCCAAGAAAACTAATTAGTTGCAATTTATTTTTTAAAAATTACATCGTATAAATGACCAACGTTTTGAAGTCTGCACTCTTCTAAGCGAACACCGAAATTTTCGAATACTCGTCGGCAAAGAGATCGCGAGATCGTCGATATCTCTTCGGTGATTTTTATTGTCTGCTGGGAATAGATCTGGAGTTTTGGGTGCTCAAGGAATGCCACCGTGTCTGGAAATCAGCTTTTCCGAAAGCATGTCTTTGACCACCGACAGGGACTTGGACCGGCAGGGGATTGGATGTATGACAAGCGGCTCCATCATGTTGAAACCATGTGTTACGATTGTAGCCAGTATATTCCAGTAGCATCGGTCCCAAGAACGCCCGTAATATGTTTTGCGTGGGATATTAGATTCAAATGTTAACGAATTCTTGTATAGTTAGTATTTTTTCTTTTCACTTTCATAAGATATGTGAGAGGTATTCTATAGAAAGAGACAGAAATGTGGTGCCATGAGCATCTAAAACAATCGTCAATGCCCTCAAATATAGAAAGAACCTTCGAATTCAGTTCACCCACAGGGTTGTGGAGGTTCAATTGCAGTCGCTCCGTAAAGAGTCTAGAGATATTTAGGTAAACCAATTAATCCAGTAGCCGACCACCGATAATCTTCGAAGTAATTTTTTTATTGTTTTATTTGTTTGGAACAAAAAAAAACAGTTATACAATATAGTCTTTTCAAAAAAATACGATAATTTAAGTATCTGAAGCGTATAACCCACACCAATGTCTACGAGGTAACAACTGAAGTAAGGTACTGACCATACATTACACTGCCTCGGTGGCGCAGCGGTAGTGAATGCGACTATTGTACTTGAGGTCTCGGGTTCGATTCCCGGGTCGGACCAAATGTTTGTATGATCTGCAAATATTTGTTTCGAAGTTTGGGTGTTTTCTATGTATAATATGTATGTATTTACAATAAAAAAAGTATATAAGTATTCTATCAGTCAGTCTAGTTATCATAGCCCAAGCTCCGCTTAGTTTGAAACTATAAGACGTTGTGTGTCAAATGTCCGAAATATTTATTTATTTATTTATACATGGAAAAAAGGGGCAACTATTCATTCAACAGATACACTTTATATAGAGGCTTAGGAAGGCAGGTTAAGAGGCAGGTTAGGAAGATGACAGACAGAAGTTTGTAACAAGAAGTCCGAACACCATGCGCTAGTCGGTTCATTTTTCATCAAGAGATACGAAAGTGTTGCCACATTTTGAAGTAACTCAAGTTAAGAGTGCTGCATCAAAAAGACAAGTTCGTAATCATCCTTGAAACACCTTCGTAGAGATAAGAGAGCGAAAGCTTTGGATCTTCAGTAATCTCAATAACTCTTTGAAACACTGGCTAACGATTTCTCGCTAATGATAATTCTATATTTTTAAAATGATTGCTAGTGACTAATTTTACCAGAATTCCTTGAGTGTGCATAAATAAGAGAGAGGTTCGACGATAAAAAAAAACCATTATATTTTACTAAACCAATTTGTTTTACTAAGGTATGTCAAACATAAACAAGCAGCCGATTATACGAAGTCTTGCCAGCATTAATAAATATTCGTTTAGTAGTTTTATCGCATTATAAATAAACTTTTTTTGAACGGTAAACACGCATTAAAAGTAATTATAACATCAAAGTAAACGTATAACTAAATAAACATCTTAACTACGTAGTTGTAATAAAATTTAAAAACTGAAGAGTTATTGATGTTAAGGTATTATATTATAGCCATAGATATTAGAGCCGCACTGATTTCAGCACGAACGATCCGGCTCGACCGGAGCAGTACTACCCTCCCACAGAAGATCAACCTAAAACGGCAGCATACGTGCTATTGTGTTACGTTGGTGAGTGCGAGACCGGAGGTCCATTGATGCAAGGGAGACAGGTCAACAAGGCTTTCATTACCGAAGTATAAACCCACCCTTCCTCCTGATCGGAGTTGGATGAATCATTTTTTTTTTTTTTTTTTTTTTAAAAGACAACGCCCGCATTAGGAATAAATCCTGTGTCGCAGGGGACTTTACAAACATACAAGAAACGGACACAAAGAACACCCAAACTCAGAACAACAATTTGTGGATCACACAAAGTGTTGTCCCATGTAGGATTTGAACCCACAACACTCAGCGAAGTGGAGAGCGGCGTGGCGACCGCTTAAACCACTAGGCCAATCGTGCAGTCATCATATGTCGCCTCTTGACTCTTTACTCGCCTTTAAAGTCTTTAAAACATAGCTTGATCTCTGTGACAGCTGTCACTAGTGTCCGCACAGTGTACATTTTAGGAGAGAATAATTATATTTATAATGTAGTGCTTTGTTTGTGACAAAACTGATACATAAAGAATGAAAATATAGGTTTTTTTCTATTATAAGAGCCTGCCAAAGTGACTCTACTATGCCTGATGGAAATCATGAATAGAATCTAAAAGTTATAGTCACCATACTGATTACGTATACAGACAATGCAGTATGGTGACTCACACTATGGCGGCCTGTTAAGATGCTTTTTTACGCCTCACTATTCTCGTTCACTCACGGCATTGTATTGTACATACCACGACAACTGTCACCCCTGCATCAATGGGCCTCCGGTCTCGCACTCAGCAACGAAACACGACAGCACGGATGCTGTCGCTTTAGGTTGATATTCTTCGGAAGAGTAGTACTGCCCAGATCGAGCTGGCCCGTTCATGCTGGAATCAGCGTGGCTCTACTACCTGATAAATAATACAAATAAAATGGCGTATACACAACGCAGCGATGTGATGACTTGAACTATAATGTGGTAACAACATACCCAAGTCCGAGTCCCGCGAGTTTACTTCGATGTAGTTGCTTCGTAGGTAGGCCCCCCACTAGATGGACCGATGGCATAGCCCGAGTCGCGGGGAGCCGATGGATGCAGTTGGCGTCCAGTCGTATGGCGTGGCGTTCTAGCGGGGAGGCCTATGTTCAGCAGTGGACGTCTTCCGGCTGATGATGAGTTGCTTCGTCGACCTCGTAGCTTATTGATCTTGATCTTGATCTATATACATCATATATATGTGTATATATAGATCAAGCTATACTTTAATGACAGTAATCATAGTTGAGCACTTTTATTTAGCCTTTGTAACCGATAAAATACTTTTTCCCTAAACAGTATTGGAATTTTTCACGCCCTCATTTACGACATGCATATAACTCACAGCTAACGTTGAAATAGCAAGCATTACTTGAATGTGGACACGTAAATACATGTTTTATAATCAAATCTGATTGTAATAATTAGGATGGATAGAAAAATCGACTTTATATTTTACTTTTAATGAAGAAATAAAAACAGTTTAGTATATTTGAAATTCCTTACGAAATTTTGCCATAGGAGAACCTGATTTGACTCATATAGGTCACCTTTTCAGAGTGATATCATGATTCAACCGTACTAAAAACTGTTGCTGGCAACTCTTTCATTGTATTTCAACGAGAGAGTATTATTACAATAGAAAATATTAAAAATTATGATCTGGACAATATTAACGTATATTTAACTAGTTGAAAATCAAAGTTATATGTTAATGCTATTTTACTGTTTCATTTTAAACAACATTTGTAATATCTGTTTCTGTACTGGCAGTCCACTGCTAGACAAAGGCCTCTCCTTAGCAAGGAGGTTTTGGCCTACTATACCACGCGGGCCCGACGGGTTGGTATCGGATTTGTTTCAAGTTTTCCATCTCTTTATAATGATGTTGTCTTGCATATTTTGTTCCCTTAGTCGCCTTTTACGACACCCACGGGATGGATAGGGGTGATAACACTATGTATTCTTAATCCGTCACCACACGGACAAGATAAGGAAACAAATGAATTAAATTTTCTTTTTATCAAAAATTTTATAATTTTTGAAAAGCCATAGTTAATTTTAGTCTTCAAAAAAATATAAAAAATTACTTACAATATTTAACTAAATGGGTACTTTCAACACTCATGAGAAGAGTAAGGGTCATGATACTCTACTCTTAATGCGTCACCACACGGAGAGTTGTGTACATCGTAATTGTTACCAACAAATTATATTACATAAACTGTGTAAGCTGCTGTAAATAAATGTGGCGACCTCCACATACAGCGCAAACAAGGACATACTACAGCGCCATATGACAAAGGCAACGAACTACGGAGTAACAAACCCTGTATCGCGATATAGAAATTTTCGCGCATGTGTACAACTGCCTAACATCCACCAGTGGGCTGTGGCCTGCCAGACATGGTCCCCTCGCCTGGTCGGGGTATCGTCCCTTTGTGTTGGTGAGATATGATACCCACTTCTCTTCAAAAGAGAGTAGTTCATGGCCTTGATAATTAAACCAGAGATCGTGGGTTAGATTCTCAACTCCAAACTAATGGAGGTTGGCATTCAGCTCTGCATATTCCTTATTCAGACGACACAATGTTTCTGAACCACGATTTTCTTTGCCTTACATCGTTGCGTTTGCTAATTGCCAACCAGAATAAATAATTGTGAAATGAACAGGATCGTTTATTGTGGGTAACTTATCTATAATCAGCACATTCAGCAGTCTGCTTACCATTTCTCTTACGTGCAGAAACCCTTTAAGATCGTCAACCTACGAGATTTGAGACAGGGTGGTGTCTCGGAATCGGAACAACTAAAACCATGTGCAAATCAGTTAAAACCTGGAAATTACTACCAGCGCACGTGTTTTCCTCCCACAATGACCCTGGATTCTTTAAGCATCCATGCTGTCGTGTTTCGTTGGTGAGTGCAAGACCGGAGGCCCATTAATGCAGGTGAGGCAGTTATCGTGAAAACTGCGTGAGCCTTACACCGCCCCGGTGACTGTCATGCTTTTCCCCGTTTCCTGTCCCCAAGCGGAGCGTGAAAAGGCATCTCACTAGGCCACCATACTGAGTCGTCTACATTCGCGCTGAATATGGCGACCACCACTCTTGGATTCTATTCATGCTTTCCTTCAGGCAGAGTAGAATCAGTTTAGTAGGTCCAGAATAGAAAGAAATACCTTGTGCCAATCTGCGCCGAAAAGAGAAGGATCTGGGTACTGCTGAGACCGGACAAGCCGTGTGCGGAATGTTTATAGTTAAAATTGTACAAGAGTATTATAGGACGGCCTTGCGGCTACAAAAATAAAACCCATAACATTTGTTTGAAAATAAACTGAATGTTCCGCTGTATTTGTTGACACAATTTATGTGTTATGTGCAGTGTACTTCCTTGTCACGAGATATTTCAGGTTAAACCTTAACCTTCTTAATACACGGATGATGTCACGAATGTCGTTGTGTTTAAAACGGTCACCTCGCTAATTCTTACTAAGATCCCAACGCGAGACAGCAAGTACGTGATTTGCCTATGGTTATCTAGGCCGCCATAGCGTGAGTCGCCATACGGCACTGTCTTTGTTCGCAGTGAGTACGGCGACCACCGCTCTTGGATTCTATTTATGCTTTCCATCAGGCAGAATAGAGTCACTTTGGTAGGTCTCTTATTTAAAAAAAAAAAAAGTTGATCTTTTGAATGTGGGAGTTATTTTTTTTTGGAAGACGACCAAAGTGACTCTATTCTGCCTGATAGAAAGCATGAATAGAATTCAAGAGCGGTATGGTAATGTATGTATATGTTATCATACCTAGTCTTGCCATAAATATTGTAATAAAGAAAAAAGAAAATTGTTAACTGCAAATAACATTTATTACTTTTACAGTGTGTCAGTTTAATACATAAATATAAAACAATTAAAAATATAAAAAGCTTATTCGAAGTGGTCTCCATTGGCTGCAATACAGTCCTTTAAACGATGAGGCCAGTTATCAATAGAAGCACGCACTCTTTCCATGGGAAAATTCTTCACTGCCAATCGTATAGATTGTTTTAGGGACTCCAAATTATCATGGCGTTTAGAGCAAGCTGTACTCTCTAAAACTGACCACAAATCATAATCCAGCGGATTAAGATCGGGACTAGACGACGGCCAGTCTTCAGCTCTGATGAAGTCCGAAACGTTCGATTCCAACCAAGACTGCGTGGACCGAGCTTTATGACCCGGCGCCGAGTCTTGCTGGAAGGACCATACTTGGTTATTGAACATGGTGATGTTAAGGGGCTTAACTACCTTCTCAAGAATGGTATCTTGATACACTTGTGCCGATGTTTTGATACCTTTTTCACAAAAATATGGCTCAGTCACTCCTTCATAGCTAACACCCCACCAAACCATCACTGAAGTCGGATAATGTCCACGTTGCACTCTGTCGACTAATTGGGAAGCTTCCTTAGAGCTTTGAGCATAAATACGGTCATTTTGTTTGTTAAAATGTTGCTCAATTGTAAAAATTTTCTCATCCGTAAACAAAATTTTTCTGTGACCTCCCTTTGCATACCGCTTCAGTAGTTGTTTCGATTTTACCACCCTATTCTTCTTTAAATTATCAGTTAAGAAATGGCCAGTGCGTCTCTTATAGGCTGCAAGTCCTAAGTCATCTTTTAAAATACGCGACATGGTTCTAGGTGCTATCTTCATTTCCCGAGATAAAATCTTTTGCTTTCGGACAGGATTTCTTCGAATTCTTTCCCTTACTGCTTTGACCACCTTTTTCGTACGAACACTACGTGGACGGCCAGATCTTTTTCTGTCACAAACAGAGGAGGTCTCATTGTACCTATTAATAGCCCGGTACACAAACATTTTACTAATACCAAGTGTATGGAGAGTTTTAAAAATTGCATTTGGCTCCATACCTACTTTGTGTAATGCTATCACACCGATTCGGTTCTCTTTATCACCCCACACCATTTTAATATCGCAAAATATTTTACAATGTATTGGCGCCAAAATGAGAAAACACAATGAACAATCGTATAAAAATGACAGATTCGAAATTCAAATGTAATATTTTTTTATAATTAAGTGTAACAGTATTTATGGCCAGACTAAGTATTTATTCGTTTCCTCATGTGAGAATTGCCTATTATTAGAGAAAGAAAGAAAGATTAGTGTCTATCGGGTCTTATAGTGAACAATACATTTGTGATATAAACAAATCTATTAATTAAGTTTATGCAGCGTGTTATGAGCTGACAACTGCGACGCATATTGCAAGGAACGTTAATAATTTTGGCACTAGACGTTTAATACTAACTGTCATTTACAACCGTATTTTGTCATAAAGTAGAAGTACAACAGTTAATTTTAATAACAAAACAACTGCCTGCTTCTGTGGTAGTGGTAGCCTATGTGACTGCTCTGCCTGAGGTCTCGAGTTTGATACCCGGGTCTGACCAAATGTTTGTATGATCTGCAAGTGTTTGTTTCGGAGTTTAAGTGTTTTCTATTTATAGTAATGTGGAGGGAACGAGTGTCATGTCCCTCCGATACAAGGGAGGATTCTCCGACCAGGCGAGGTGATCATGCTTGGCGGGACGCGGCCTATCGGCTGTTTAGATGTTGTATATTGCCACGCGAATCTCTATTTCGCGATACAGGGTAGTAGTTGCTTCGTAGTTCATTATTCTACTTCGTAGTTCGATGTATTTTCATTACATGGCGCTGTTATATATATTCTTTTGTACTGTTTATGGAAGTCGCCACAATAATAATAATAAATAATTGTAATTTAATTTATTTCTCTCAAAAGGTACAAAGATATTCTTACATTACAGGTACAGCATAAATAGCACCTTGTTGACACCTGGAGTCTGAGCTAGGTTCGAAAACTGTGTGACAGAATAATGTGTATGTATTTACAAAAAAAAGTATATAAGTATTCTATCAGTCAGTCTAACTATCATGTATTGCTTAATTTGAAGCTAGATGTGTGTCTGTTTAAAAAAACTAAAAGTCAATTTAAATAATACTTATCTTTGAAAAAGATATTGTTGTCGTAACTTCAGCAAGTTCAGTGGTCTTTTTTATGATAGGATTGGCAAGGGAGCACGCTAAGCCATAACGTCCCAGTTGTCATACGAAAATCTGTGGCAATGATCCCTAAAAAAATTCAACAACAGTTTTTCTATACAGAAATTTAATATCATCAATTACTTGGATTGTGGAACTCTAATAGCAGTCGCTTAACATAGAACAACAAAGTTCAGCCATATCGTAGTAAACTTCAAAATCCAATCCCCATTTAGTTTGTTCTCTTAGTCGTAAGAGGCGACTAAGGGAACAAATCATTCACGATAATATCATTACAAAAGGAAGGAAAACTTGAAACGAACCCTATTCCAACTCGTTTAGCCAGCGTGGTATAGTAGCCAAAACCTCCTTGCCAAGGGACGGCCTATGTCCAGCAGTAGACTGTAAAAGACTGTTGATTGAATTTAGTTTAGGATCGGATGAAGTGGTGGCAAATGAGCAGAGGTTTTCCAGAAGGTAAATGACTACCGCTGATCATAGAATCTGAAACAAGGCAAGAGGTACTGGCTCTCTTTGAGATGGGAGTACGCTCTTTGTGAAGGTCGCATCACGACGGTTCGAATGACGATAATTTCGGTAAGTTTCATTACGATATTCAGCATCAGATGATAAAAACCTGATGATGGCAACCTAATTTTAACCGAATCCAGAGAAAGAAGAACTGACAATACATCTTATGAATGAAATATCGAGAGATTTCGCTTTAATCACCGTCATGAACTAATTTTAAATATTTGGAGTTGCTATAATGCCAAAAGTTTGGTATCTGGTTGTTCTTTCTTAACGTCTGCTGTTATATTAGCTGTGCACTTGAGAAGTCAAATGATTTTTATTTTTGCTTGGGCTAATGCTATTGTCCTTGGTTTGATGTATTTGAAGTGTATATGTTGATGTACATACAATGTATATGTTTAACAGATATATATTATGTAAATTATGTCTTACGACTTATGGTAGTCCTGTTGGTCTGTTGGCTCATATATATATATATAGGTTATAGGTTTAGGTTTCAGCGGTCCGTGGTATCTAGTTGCCTTTGAATGTGGATTGTTTTTGGTTTTGATGTTTTTAGTGTATTATTTCTATAGTTTTTTACCTAACTGTTTTTATTATTATACAAATTATTGTTTCACTTATTTTTTGATTTAAAATAGTACAAGTTCCGTTTGTGTTAGCTGTAATTGGATGAGCGCGAAACATGTATGTGGAAGGAACTGGTGTCATCCCTCCAACACAAAGGGAGGATCCTACGACCAGGCGAGGTGATAATGGCGGGCCACGGCCCACATTGATGTTGAGATGTTGTATATATGCTAATCACCACGAAAATCTCTATTTCGTGATACAGGATTAGTAGTTGCTCCGTAGTTCATTATACTCTGTAGTTCGATGTGTCTTCGCTCGATGATGCTGTAATATGTTTTTCTGTTTGCGCTGTATATGGTGTCTATTTTTGTATTTATAAAAGATAATTGTATCCTTAGTTGGTGGTCCAAAATAAATAAAATAAAAATCTCAGTACATTTATGAAAATGTTGTGTATGGAAAGTAAAATATTTTTTTATTCACACATTTTAGCGATATTTACGATGTCAATACTAAGAATAAAGATAGACTCATATTGCCAACGATTAGACTGCTGATGTCAAAGTATGCGATACTACAATGAAATTCCAAGCTAATTTCGAGAATTAAGTTTTTATAAATTTAAGTCCTTAGTTTAGCAAAAACTATGTGAAAAGACTTACAACACAGTTTTAGATTATTAAAATGATATATTTACTTGGGATTGATGCTGCTCACACCCGCATTTACGTTTGTTGTGTTTGAAAGTGATGTACATTGAATTTCTTGTTGTATTTAATATTTTCGTCCTTCGAATTTGCTTTTTTTTTCATAAGTTTGGATTGTGTTGTGTATATAAATTTAGGCTTAAAATATTAATTCATTTTTAATATCTATCTGGTGATTTTGTGTGTTTGCACGGCCTGCCCAAAAGGCGGCGGTAGTGTAGTGTCCTGAATGGACAGGCTGTCTCAAAACTATGAATGATCCTTTCTTCAAAAGGCCAACCCAAAGCCTATACTGTACGTGCATAACTTCAATTTCATCAATGACTTAAAAAAAAAGAGCAACTCTATGGTTTTTTTCGGTATTTTTTCCCAGAGTGAGTCTCAGGGAATTCTGGCGCCTTCTAGCTCTAAAGTCCGACGTGTAAAAATATCTGTAAAAGATTTATGTATGTATATGTATATATGACGTAAACATTGACTGGCGGTTGGTCTAGTGGTCGCTACACCGCTCTCTACTGCTCTGAGTGTTGTCAGTTCAAACCCCACATTGGACAACACTTTGTGTGATCCACAAATTGTTGTTCTGAGTCTGGGTGTTCTTTGTGTCCGTTTCTTGTATGTTTGTAAAGTCCTCCGCGACATAAGATTTATTCCTAGTGCGGGCGTTGACCTTTTTTACCAAACAAAAAAAAAAATTGAGATAATTTGTCAGCTAAGGCTCTACATACGTGCTCTGAACATATAATGTATTAAAAAAACCTTTCTGGCTCAAGCAAGGTTTTATTAAAAAAGGGTATATTTTATGACGATCGGATACACACTCGATGTTGTGTAATAAAGAAAATTGTGTATGGCAACACTGCAAGCTAGTATTACTTTTTTATGCCAGTTTTGTAATAACAAATGTTATAGCCGCTTGTATTTTTGGCTAAGATTATGATGAGCAATGTCACTTCTCTTGAGTGTATACAAGTTTTTTATGATTTTCTTCCATTGGGAGAATTGGAAATTTTGATATATTCGCTTGCATGAAAAACTCATGCGCTGCTAAATAAATTTGTAGGATATAAACTAGAAAATGTCATATATTTTTGTTTGTTTGATGCCTTTTGCTGGTAAGTGATTACCGTTGCTCATGGACACTAATAGTATATATATGCCCTTTGAATGACCATTTTTCTAAAGTTAAGAAGGAACGAAATATCCTGCAATAACATCATTCAGTTAGGTTAGAGTTTTACAGTAATCAAGTAACGACGAAATTAATATAAATATTTCGTCGTCTAAAACACCACGCCATCTAGTTTCAAAGAGACAAAGCTTGTACAATGAAAACTAGATTGACTGATAGAATATCTATATGCTTTTTTTTGTAAACATATACATACGTATAGATAGACAGATAAAAATATAAACAACATCAGACAAAAATGCACTATAGTCTGACCTGGGAATCCAACGAAGACCTCAGCACAGCAGTCGCATACGCTGCCTCTGCGCCACCGAGGCACGCGCAAGTTGATTAAAAAATGGTATGTTGAATATAAGTATGAAAAAGTTTCTACAGCTGCAGACGATCCTGGTGTACAATAGTCCTAGAAGTATGTATTGGTGCAGGGGTGACAGTTATCATGGTAAGTGTGGGAGCCTTACATTCTCACGATAACTGTCATGCCTTTTATGTCTCCAAGCGGGACGTGAAAATCATCTCTTTAAGCCACCGTGGTGTGGATCAACATACTGCATGGTCTGCATTCACAATGAGTATGGTGACCACTCTAGGATTTTATTTATGCTTTCAACCAGGCAGAGCAGAGTTTTTGTGACAGGCTTCTAAAAAAAAAATCTCCACAGTATCTATAGTCGCACTACTAAACTACATTAAAACTAAATCAATACATGTTACTTTTTAAAAGCTGTACATTTAAATACTGTAAGTAAAATATCCACATACACGTGATAAGAATCTCTCCATTTTACATTTAGGGTCAATGTTATACGACATCATAAATCTTCCTCTGTTTATACTAATAACTGGCCGAAAACGACATGCATACATTTTTAAAATGGCAATAAAAAGGGTTGTGATGGCGTGAAAACGTGGGAGGTCGGACCGCCATTTTGGGTTACATAAAAATTAAAAACGTGGATGTTATCTTTTTGGTGAGCCTTTAGAATGTTTTGCTTTATGATTTTATGGTGCAGAGATTCTGTTTTGCATATTAATTCGTTATCGATTTAAATTAAATACTTATTTTTTTTTTCACAGATAGTTGAATAGAGGTATTGTTTATTTTTAAACGTTTTCATGTAAATAAATTAAAATAACTTCATTAAATCACTTTGGACAACGCCATCTAGTCTCAAACTAAGTAAAGCTTGTACTATGGATATTAGGCAACTGATATTAATGCACATTTATACTTTTTTTTGTAAATGCATACATATTATGCATAGAAAACACCCAAACTCCGAAACAAATATTGGTAGATTATACAAACACATCAACACGAGCACGGCAGTCGCATACGCTTCTACTGCGCCTATAGGCAGTTATTAATTCTATGGAAAACCCAATTTAAAAGGTTATGTATTTATTAGATAGTTGTGCAATAACTAACTTATAATTCATCTTTGAAGTGAAACCCCGCTTTTCGTTCCATTTTTAAAATAACCAACTTAAAAAATTCTGATAACTGCCAAAGCGATACATACTTCTCTAAAATTTAAAAAACAAATACAATAGTTTAAAAATAGAATAAAATACACTACTAAATGCGTAACCATAGAGATTTTTAAATATATTCTGTTGACTCTGCACTGATATATTCCGTTGAACCTGTCACTCTGTCACAGATAAAAAAAACTAAAGTAACAACCTTAGACTTTACGAGAGACATATGTTTTCAAAGAAAATCAACAGTATCGCAAAAAATACGCACATATCTTCGCGTTTGGCAAAATGCCAGTAAGAAAAAATTGCGTGTAGTACAATGGTATACATACCAATGAAGCTTCACAAGGTTCTTCTTAATACGATACGACGATTTTCGTTTATAAATGATTGTCCTCAATAACCTTGACTAATTCTTTGCTGGTAAGGGAATGATATTTTAATGCTAGCTCCAAATGATACGACGGCTGTCGAGAGAACCGGTGTTAAGTATTTCTTTTTAAAAAGGCTATTCCCGCGTTAGAAATAAATCCTGTGTCGCGGGGTAATTTACAAACATACGTGAAACGGACACAAAGAACACCCAGACTCAGAACAATAATTTGTCAATCACACAAAATGTGATGACCAGTGAATGGTCATAACATTTCTCATCCCAATGTCCATCGAGACTAACCTACTACGCAGGTGATGTGTACTAGTGTGTACGCAAACACAGTTGTACTGTCTGTTCTCTCACTCTCACAATCCGATGGGGCGGACCACGACCGGAGGAAGATCTTATGCAGGACCGACGACTTTACGTACAGTCCGAAACACTGGGCTTAAGATCTCAACGTCCAATGTTCGAACTGTTTTTAAGAATATCTGTAATCAGAAAACTCAATAACACTTCTTGTCCCAACCCAATAAGTAAACCCAAAACCTCTTGATATGCAGCCACAAAAGCTAACCGATAACACATCTAAAGTCCGTAACAACTACTTGGAGATCGTACAAAGAATTGGTACGACTCGAGGATCGAACCAAAAACCTCAAGCACAGCAGTCCCATACACTACCATTTCCTTTATCTCATCGAGGCAGTTATTAATATTTATTATTGTTTTAAATCTTAACCATTCCATTCCTTTTTCGCATTTCGGATATCAAATCCAAGTCTCATTAGCCATTTCATTCACGGCCTACAACTTGATATATCCCATCTATTTTTGTGACACTTGGCAGCCATTACAAACACCTGCACTGTTTCAAATGTGTCAGCCGACATTGCTAATTGTAATTATAAATAATTCGACTAATACTATCTGTCATTTAGAATTTACTGTCTGTTTAATCTGTAAATCAATACGCACAACGCCATCTAGTGAAGACAATCTATATTACGTGGTTACTACTGATTCCAAATCGCGCTATGAAGTAAATCTATCCAAAAATAACTTAAATACGCATGCTTATTACGGAGGGACGGTAGTTACGTTGTTCCGAAGGAAAGATTTTGCGGAGGGTTTATGTTGTGACATGTTAAGAATATGGTGTCAATACAACGTGGATGTCGTGAGAACCGACTAAAAGAACAAACTGCATCACAGGGCAGTAAAAGCGAAATTACTTATCGAAAAAACTCGTCTAACTAGCGGAGAGACCTGTCTTACAGTAAATTATTAACAGCAGATTCTTTTGTAGAGAAAATACATATATACATATTAGGGTGTCCCTTAAATTTCAAGTTCGATATTTTTTTACGCATACCTTCTTAAAAGTTTCGTAATAACCCTATATTGTCTAGAAAAAAATATTAGTTCGATATATAAACGATAACCCGTGCCGACTTGCTATTTAAACTTGTCGATACAAGTTGCTTAAGTACTGCCCAGTGACCTGTTACGACATGTTTTATTTGCCATTTCGTACGTGATTTTTGAGACTATTAATGCTTCATTGTTTAGTGCGTAAACATGTCGGTGGAATTACGGAGTGATAAACAAAATATTTTTCTTATCGGATTGACTAGCTACCAAATAAATGGTGCAAAATTACCATCTAATCGACAAGTTCTCTCAGTCCTATTTTACAATATTCGTGAGGTTAAATTGACTGTTAGTGAAAGTGCAAATCTTGTGATTAGGGAGTGCATCATATATTGGGAAAAAGCAAGAATTCCAACAAGGGCATTTCCTAACTGCGTGAAGAAACTTATTGATTTATATCAGGTTTGGAGAGAGTTGCAAAAAAATTGTAAGAAAACTCAGATTACGTTTAAGAGTCGTGAGAACAATTTTATAATTAATCTTGATAATTTGTTTGATATTGCACATGCTGATGCTTTTGAGAGAATGAAAATAGAGGAAGATAAATTATTTTTAATGAAACAGAGAGAGCCAGGTCGACCGGGATGCTTAGGTGGTGTAGATAAAAAATTGGCGGAAAAAGAACAAAGATCTAGACAACGACGATTGGAAGAAGAGGAAAGGATTGTAAGACAAAGAGAATCACTAGCTGTTGCATCAGTAGATCGTCTGAATCTTCTACACTGTCTAAGTTATTTGTGGTGGAAGTATCTGAAACTAGAAAATCAAGGGCAGAAGCAATAAAATCTAACTTCCAAAACAATGTACCCGACATAGTCACAGTCCATTGGGATGGAAAACTATTACCGGGGTTGGATGTACGGAGTTCAAAAGAAGAACGCTTGCCAGTTATAGCTTCATTTGACGATAGAGAGCAGCTTCTTGCAGTGCCGAAACTAGAAAGTTCTTCTGGAAAACATCAAGCGAAGGCTGTATCAGCAGCTCTGAGAGGTAGGGCATAGCGTGATATTTTCCGCTCAAAACTTGGAGCAGCCCGACTGGGGAAGGACCTCCGCCTTACAGAAGACCACAACCAAATAGCACTGCATCTTCGGCAGTGCTGTGTTCCTGTGGTGAGTAAGGTATCCAGAGCTCTAGAGAATTCGCTGTTTTGACAACGGGGGACTAGTGGTGCTTATAATACTGCTACTGGCTCGTGTGGGCGCGGGATGTGGGCGCGGCGGTCAGGAAGACCCGCTGAAACGGTTGTCCGCTGGCCGCCCGCAGGATAGATGGGTTCCCGAACCCAGGGATCACTACAACCTCCACCCTGGGAGGCTGAACCGCCAGCCTGCGAAAAATCCCTGCAGTAGTAGTCGTGCCGGAGGAGGAGACCGGAGTGGAACCCGACCGCTGCTGCAGGGGGGGAGCGGGGGCCCTTTCTTACGCCGCGCCGACAAATCGCACTACCCGCATCGACCATGAGTAGATTAGCACCGCCCCATTGCCCCCTTAGTTGTCAACACAGTGAATCCTCACAAACCAATTAAACCCCCCCAAAAAAAATGACGAAGAAAAATAGAAAAAATGTATCTAAAGCGGCATCCTCTTCCACATATATGGACTTCTGCAACATCAGGGGACTTCACTCCAACCTGAACGCAGTCCACCTTCATCTGGAGATTGCGCAGCCGACCCTCTTGTTTCTTACGGAGACGCAGATATCCTGCCCGGCCGATACATCATACCTACACTACCCCGGCTACAAACTCGAACACAAATTTCTGAGACGTGCCGGTGTATGCATGTACGTCCGGGAGGATATCTGCTGTCGCCGTCTCCATTTTTATGAAGACAGGGACCTGTCAGTAATGTGGGTGCGCGTAGACTACGGAGGTGAGACTCGAATCTATGCGTGCCTATACAGGTCTCATAGCGGTGACAGGGAGACTAAAGCACTCTTTGAGCACCTGCAGGTGACGACTGACAAAGTTCTTGAGCGGTACCCTCGTGCTGAGTTGGTGATTTTAGGGGATTTTAATGCCCACCACTGTGAGTGGCTAAATTCTCGATCCACCGACTTTGCAGGCAGGTCTACTCACGAATTTGCTCTGGCCCATGGCCTCTCACAACTGGTACATTCTCCAACAAGAATACCTGATATTGAGAGCCATGCACACTCTTTGCTGGACCTTCTGCTGACGACGCGTCCGGACGACTACACTATTGCAGTGGACGCACCTCTCGGCTCGTCCGACCACTGCCTCGTCCGGACCGAAGTCCCATGCCCTCGGCATATTCCACCTCGCCCAGCCAATTTGCGCCACATGTGGCAATATAAATCAGCAGACTGGGATGGATTGCGTGAATTCTACGCATCGTACCCGTGGAGACAGCTTTGCTTCACGCCAGGAGATCCTGACTCCTGCGCAGCCGCTGTCACTGAGACGATCCTGGTGGGTATGGAGTATTTTATTCCCAACCCATCAGTAGCTGCGGGGGAAAAAAAGCGACCGTGGTTTAACCGGCTTTGCAAGGAAGCCAGGCTAGTCAAGCAGGCCGCCTATAGGGCTTGGACCACGGCCCGTACCAATAAGGATCCGAACATCTCTGATGTGAGACGCAAACTAAATGCTGCCTCGAGGTCCAGCAAAAAGACAATTGCCAGAGCCAAATTCGATTTCATCGGCAGGATTGGTGAGCGACTTACGAGCTATCCCTCTGGGAGTCGTGCGTTTTGGTCTCTTGCTAAGGCTGCCGAGGGAAATTTTTGCCAGTCGTCTTTACCACCATTGCGAAATGCCGATGGTAACTTGGCCCATAGTGCTAAAGAGAAAGCCGACCTACTTTGGCAACTCTATGCCGCGAACTCGACTATGAACGAGGATGGAAGTGCGGTACCGCCTATTAACCCGCCGTGCCAACACACTTTGCCGGAAATACACATTTCGCAAAGAGAAGTGCGGCGGGAACTAAACTGTCTAGACGTTCATAAGTCGAGTGGGCCAGACGGCATACCTGCAGTGGTGCTCAAAAAGTGTGCCCCTGAGTTGTGCCCTGTACTAACGCGACTTTTCGCGATTTCCTACCGCAAAAGGCAAGTGCCGTCTTCGTGGAAGACTGCCCATGTGCATCCAGTGCCAAAAAAGGGTGATAGATCGGACCCATCGAATTACAGGCCTATAGCTATAACCTCCCTTCTCTCTAAGGTGATGGAGCGTGTAATCAACACACGGCTCCTCAGTTACCTGGAAGAGCACGATTTGATCAGCGACCGCCAGTACGGTTTCCGCCGCGGTCGCTCGACTGGTGATCTTCTAGTGTATCTCACTCACCGGTGGGCTTCAGCCATTGAGAGTCAAGGTGAGGCCTTGGCAGTTGGCCTGGATATAGCAAAGGCGTTCGATCGGGTCTGGCACAGGGGCCTTCTATCGAAGTTACCGTCCTACGGCCTGCCCGAGGGTTTGTGCAAATGGGTGGCTAGCTTTTTGTCTGGCAGACGCATAAAAGCCGTCGTCGACGGTAGCTGCTCCGAAAGCATGGACATAAACGCTGGTGTCCCGCAAGGCTCCGTGCTATCTCCAACACTATTCTTGCTGCATATCAATGATATGTTGACCATAGATAGCATTCATTGTTATGCGGATGACAGTACTGGAGATGCGTATTACACGGGCCGGGCTAACATCCCTCGTACCGCTGTAGTAGAAAGTCGCGAACAACTTGTGTCTCAAATCGAGAGCACTTTACACAGAGTCTCCGATTGGGGTCGGGATAACCTGGTCCAATTTAACCCCTCTAAGACACAAGTTTGTGCGTTTACTGCTAAAAAAACCCCGTTCACTGTAGTTCCACAATTCCAGAATACACCCCTTACCATCTCACAGAGTATTGGGATCCTCGGTGTCGACATCTCCAGTGACGTCCAATTTCGGACTTATTTGGAGGGAAAGGTGAGGCTGGCATCAAAAAAGCTTGGTGTTCTGAATAGAGCAAAGCGATATTTCACACCGGCACAAAGGCTACTACTGTACAAAGCACAAGTTCGGCCTCACATGGAGTATTGCTGTCATCTCTGGGCGGGAGCACCGAAGTACCAGCTTGAGCCTTTCGATTCAGTCCAGAGACGTGCTGTGAGAATAGTCGACGATCCTGATCTCACGGACGGTATCGAGCCACTAAGTCTTAGGAGAGACTTTGCCTCCCTGTGTGTACTCTACCGTCTCTACAATGGGTTGTGTGCAGAAGAATTGTTTGATATGATGCCCACAGCCACATTCTACCATCGCACCGCTCGCCATCGTCAGGGAGCTCATCCACATACATTGGAACCTAAATGGTCGCGCACAGTGCGGTTTCAGAGAAATTTTCTCCCGCGAACAATCCCGTTATGGAATGAGCTCCCTGCCACGGTTTTCCCTGGGAACTACAGCATGGGGTTCTTCAAGAAGGGGGTTAATAGGTTTTTGAAGGGTCGGCAACGCGCACGTGATGCCCCTGGTGTCGCAGGCGTCCATAGGCTGCGGTAGCCGCTTACCATCAGGCAGGCTGTATGCTTGTTTGCCACCGTCGTGGTATAAAAAAAAAAAAAAAAAAAAGCTCTCTTTGACTGGAACCTTTATGATAAAGTGCAAATAATGTGCTGCGACACAACAGCTTCCAATATGGGCCGTTTCAATGGAGCTTGTGCTATTTTGGAGCAAACTTTAGGAAGAGAATCGTTGCTTTTCGCCTGTCGTCATCATGTTTGTGAATTGGTCCTAAAAGCTGTCTTTGAAACCAAGATTAAGCAAATTACTAGTAGCCCAGATATTCTGATGTTCAAAAAGTTCCAACAAAATTGGAAAAACATTGATTGTACTAAAATTGAACCATCTCTTAATTTCGTAAAAGCACGGGTTGCCGAGACAGACATTCAAGCGTTGTTACTATTTTATAAGGCAGAATTAGATAAAGGTTTTGTAAGAGATGATTACCGCGAATTGGTCGAACTGTGCGTAATATTTTTAGGAGGAGACACAAAGGAAAAATTAAAACTAAGGCCCCCCGAAGCTATACATCAGGCACGCTGGATGGCGAGAGCGATCTATTCTTTAAAAATATGTTTACTTCAGTCACAATGTAGAGTAACTGCGAAGGACAAAAAGGCTCTACAAGATGTTTGCTTATTTCTCGTAATATTGTATGTTAAACCTTGGCTCGAATGTACAGTGGCGACCAAAGCACCTAATCAAGATTTGCGCTTCTTGAAGATGTTAAAAGAGTATGAAAAAGTTGACACAACAATTTCTAAAGCTTCTATAAGCAAGTTCAGCCATCACTTGTGGTATTTATGTGAAGAGACAGTCATTATATCACTATTTGATGATGAAGTTGACACCCAAACTAAGAAGAAGATGATTGCCAACTTCAACAGGGACAAAATCTCGGATTTTAGCAAACGCTATGACCCGTCGAAGGAAGAACTGACTCAAAAGTTGTTTGGTAAGTTAAATTGACTTTTTGTTGGATTTCAATTTCAATGTCCAATACTTATTTATTTATTTTCAAAATTGTTATTGATTTTTATTTGTTATTTAACTTATTTTTCTTTTTTTTTAGACAAAGCACTGGATGATTTCGTATCGGAAAAGAGCAAACAATTTTTATCACGACTGCAGATCGACGACAGTTTTCTAAAGGAAGATGTATCTTCTTGGAATAACAATGCTGCTTTTCTGGAGGCTAAAAGAAGAATAAGTTATTTGAGAGTTGTAAATGATACTGCTGAAAGGGCTGTTAAATTAATGCAAGATTTTAACGAACTTATCACGGCTGAAGAAGAACAAAAACAGTTCTTGCTGCGCTGTGTCCAGGAACATCTAAAATTGTATCCAGACTGTAAAAAAACTACTCTAAAAAGAAATTACCCTGAATGATTCTTATTTCTTTATGTTTTTAATTAAAGATTAATGTTCATCTAATTTATTATTTAATTTTATTCACTTAATTCATTGCATTTATAGTGAAATTATAGCAGACTGAAATTTTAGGACAAAACACGTTTTTTACTAAACTTTGAAGCTCGGTCGGCATTGGTTGCAATTATGCTAGATTGATAAAATTTTATATTTAAGTATCTTATAGCATTAGTAAAAATTATAGAGGGTATGCATTTCGAAATTCGAAAAAAAATTTTTTTTTGTCATATAAGGGACACCCTAATACATATATATAAATACAGAAGACGCAGAGACAAACTGACGACTCCGCAGGCTTTATCGTAACACCAGTCCTTCAGTATGCAGCAATATCCTGAGATAGACACCTTTTCTAACGTTGCACAGGATATTATATAGTAATTGTTTGTAGCCCATTTTTTCGTATTATATCTGACCATGTATTATCCTGTGAATATTAGAATAAATCATTTTTCTTTGAATTCACTGCTGAACGAAAGCCTACCCCCAAGAAATGCCAACCGTCCCGGTCTTAGGCAATCTGCATCCATCCGTTGCCAGTTATTTTTCTCAAGTCGTCAGACCATCGCGCCGTAGGGCGCCCTACGCTACGTTTGCCTAGTCCCTTTTCTTTCTACGAGAGTCCAAACTTCCCTCCCCATCATTATAGGTACGGGGTTGAACATCCGAACTATATTCGTTTATTGAAGAGGACAGAAATGTTACTCACGATGTTGATGATGTTCAAATACATATTGGGTATTAATATGCATCTGCTGACCCCGAGAATATCGACCTGAATGTTTGAATGACTATATATTGAGTTTCCTTTGATCGTCTTTGTTTATAGGCAGCGGTTATCGACTGTAGGTCGTAAAAGGTTATTTCTGTGTACGCTGAAAACGAGGTACGAGATCATTTTATGTTTATATTCTGTGAACCGATTAACAAGAAATTCCTAAGTGATACTTTCATGCAAAACTTATAAAGTTCTACTTAACAATAACTTCACACCAAATATCACAGTCCTGGGCAATCTGCATCCAGATTGGCGCTTGATGGAGGAGGCCACCGTTGAGCAGTGGATGGCAATACGATGCAGCAACTTCACACATCGTACAAGCGGCCGTTTGGTCTCAAACTAGCCGTAGCCCGTAATATATTAACCAAACTTGTGATAAACGCAAGTAAATTCTTTTAAATCTATACAGATAGACAACCAAGGGAGGTAATAAAAAGAAATATAAAGTTACCTGCAGTGCTTGTGACCTACTAAATTACCTACTTAAGCTAATTTAATAAATGACTGTTGAACGTCAGGCTTCTAATATCGATTTTGTAGTCAGCTGAAGTATATTGCTGAATTGACAATGCGGGTCGAATAACTAATTTGCTTTATCAGACCAGAGATTGTGATTAATCTGAAGATCAATTCTTGTAATTTTGAAACATCGTACATCCAAATGTGATTGTGTCGGGACTGAATTTTAAATTGACTGGAAATAGGGATGCTATCTAATCAAAATAGATAGTAGAGCCACAGTGATGTCGAACGGGCCGGCTCGACCTGAGCAGTACTATCTTCTCACAGAAGATCAACCTAAAGTGACAGCATACGTACTGACGTTCTTCGTTGATGAGTGCGAGACTGAAGAGCTGTTGATGCAGTGTCTGCAATACAATACCACGGTGACTGTCATGCCTTTTACGTCCCCAAGCATGGCGGGAAAAAGCATTTTACTAGGCCGCCATAATGTGGGTCACCATACTGCATTGTCTGCATTCGCAATGTGTATGGTGATCACAATGAATTCTATTCATGCTTTCCATTAGGTGGAGTAAAGTCACTTTGGCAGGCTGTTAAAATAAAAAAATAAATAAAAAATACAGTCCAACATCAGTCACATGATGAACAATTGATTGCGATAGAATAATATTACGTATCCTGTTGTACAAAACTAACAGTTTAAAAAATATCTGTAGTATAAAATGAAATACCGTTTACTTCCTATTATGGTGCAAATATGCTTCATAAGACTTCTTTTATGGTTCTTAAACCATATTCCATCCTTAGATGAAATGAAAAAGTCAACATAGAAAAATATAGTGTCTGCATTTAGATTAATTTGTAAATGATAAAAATAGGTACTAGCTGGTCTACCAGACCAAGGACCAGTTGTGACATTTACTTGTAATATCACATCCTTTTTCCAATTAGAAAAAAAAATTAAGTATAATATTGCACTTTCATAAACATATTTTTAAAACGTACATTTTGTATTGTTTCAGAATCGGATTCCTTCCTTCTAGCCCTCCACTCCAATTAAAAAAAAAAACTATATTCTGTCAAACTTCCCGCCAAAATGATACGTCAAATCGACCACAGTTAAAAAATACTGTTAACGCTAAATGAGTACAGTATTAATTATAGCTTTACAAATATCCAAAGTAATTATGAGATCGAGAAAATTATAACTGGTCCGAGAGTATTAGGTGAAATTCTACACCATGGCGACACCACCTGAATCGCCGGTTGAGGAGCATGCGTATGAATTAGAGCCGAGTCGAACACCTAAGCCTATTCCTGTTGCCTTGGAAGAATTGTGCAGACAGACGAAGTTCTCGAAGCAGGAGATAAGAGTCATGTACAGAGGATTTAAAACGGTAAGTTTATTTATTATTATTAATTTACCTTATTTTAAAAGTTTCATGCATAAAATTTCAATGGCGGATGTAATGCCATGAGAAAAATCCCTTCGGGCCGTCACCCCACCGGTGATATGTTGGTATCGAATCAATTAAAACCAGACGGTGTCCACTTTACGCCTGAAATAGGACGAATCTGGGAACAGCTGTTGTAAGACACCCGGACAATCTCTACCAGTCTGCTTGAGAGTTAAAAACCGCGGTATAGCATAGGGTCTGACTGCGTCAAGAAGCTATAAGGCCGAAACGGCATAGAAGAGGTTTCCCCCGTCAAAGATCCTGGTTAGGTACGGCGTCGATTCAGAGGAATCCTTGGAATCATGTGGTATCTTCTTTGAGTAAAGCGCCTCAGACAACCACCGGACTGGTTTTTAGTCTAAACATTCCTGGCTTTTGCATCCCCACAAAGCTGAAGATTTGAAAAAATTTCCACCCGTAAACCAAAGAAAAGGCCGCGCATATCAACTGGTGATACGGCAAAACTACACTATTTAAGATTGACTAACTGTCAGCCCTGCTTTCGTTCGTGAGTATAATTTATAGCCAGTAGCACTCAGACACTATATAACTACCTACACATTAGTGATAGAATTGTCAGAATCGATACAGTAGTTTCAAAGATTACCTTAAAATACAAACAAGTTTTAACTCTTCGTAACACTAGTAGAAGATCAACTTGAATTCATTTATCTACTTAATGGCGGTGTAAACAGTGGTCGATTGTATTGACTTTACATGATCAGACGTTCAATTGACGAATGTTGTAGTAGATTTTATCTATGACTATAATTGGTTGGAAAGCGGTGATATGAGCATTGTATTTAGCAAGCATATTTAGTGACTCATCCGTTTGATGAAGAGTTAAGAATACAAAATGTCTGCACAACTATTAATTCCGTGGAAGAACCGACTAAAGGATCTACCTACACCGGATGACAGCATTGATAAAGGAATTCTGGCTGTTGGTCTAGCAGTTAGTGGCCTTGACTGCTAAGCTGCAATATATTCCAGAATGTTTATCAGCAGTGTGGTTACCATAGCGCAGACTCTGCCTAATTGGCATCAAGAATCCGTGTGTGTGATGTGTGAGGTTACTTATTATTATTATTTAAACCACCTGACCATCGTGGTGTAGTAGGCCAAAACCTCCTTTCTGAAGAGAGGCCTATGTCCAACAGTGGACTGTTAAAGGCTGTTGATGAGATAATGAAAATGATTTAATAGCTACAGCTGCCTTTGCGTGTGCACTTATTGACGTTGTTCGCATAATTTTAACACTAACTCATTGTTACTCAAAAACGATAGTAAGTGTTAGTGTATTTCACAAATACATCTTTATAACATATCTGTAATAGAGACAAACGAGTGTACAGTAAATATCTACCGACACTCATGGACACTGGCAACCTTGGTCTTAAGGCCACGGACTCGGAGTCCACCGAAGCATCATAGCGCGGGGAGCGGCAGCTAGTCTACAGTGTCACACTGCTCTCACTTATTTCCAGAAAATGGACTGAGAGGCACAAGTGGGATACTGCTCTATTTGTGTCCAAGATGGGAAGAGGGGAAGGATTAAACTCTCAGTTAAATAGGCCCAATTTTGAAAAAGAGGTCAATCGTTGAATCCAGCTAGGTTGGGCAATGTTCGGGCAGCTACGTAGCGTTTTGTCGTCACAAATACCGCAGTGTCTCAATACAAGTCTTATGGCACAGAGACGTGATCGCTCACTATGGGCATGATAATAAGGCTCAAAGTAAAGAGCAATGGAGAGGGCAATGCTCGGAGATTCTTTGCTTGATCGAATCAGGATTGAGAAGACCCGCAGACGAACCAAGATTACCAACATTGCCAGTAAAATTGCTAAACTTAAGTGGCAATGGACGGGGCACATTACACGCAGAGACGATGGCCGACGGGGCCATAAAGTTCTGGAATAGTGACCGCGTACTGGTAAACACAGCGTTGGTAGGCCCCCCACAAGGTGGTCCGACGACCTGATGAAGGTCACAAGAACCTGCTGGATGCGGCGGCACGGGACCAGCTGTTGTGGGGAAACCTATGTCCAACAGTGGACGTCTTTTGGCTGAGATGATAATTAGATGATACTTAGAAAACACCCACGCTTCGAAAAAAATATTTACAGATCATACAAACATTTGGTCCTACCCGGGCATCGAACCTAAGACCTCAAGCACAGCAGTCGCCTTCACTACTGGTGCGCCACCGAGGCAGAGGTATAGTTATGTAATGTGATATTAATTGATATACGTAAATTCACATTCAAACATCAACAGTCTTTAGCAGTCCACTGCTGGACATCTGTCTCTCCTTAGAAAGACGGCTTGGGCTTACTATTTTGCTACTATTCCTTATCTTCGCAATGATTTTGATCTTGCCTAATTTACTTCGTTAGTCGCCACAGCATAAGTAGGGGTGGTAACACTCTGTATTCTTAATCCATCACACGGAGTAATAAATTATAATTCATCATCATCATTATCGACAGCCTTTAACAGTTCACTGTTGGACATAGGTCTCTCCTGAGGAAAGAAATCTTGACCAACTATACCACGCTGGTCAGACGAGTTGGTTAGGTTTGTTTCAAGTTGCAGTGATATTGTCTTGCATGTTTTGTTCCCTAAGTCGCCTCTTACAATACCCATGGGAAGTGTAGGGGAGGTGACACCCTCACTTTGGACTCTGCACTCAAATTGTAAATGCTTACCTCAAACGAAAGGTACGTACGTACATAACGTAATACGTTTAGTTAATAGAGCGACGCTGATTTCAGCACAAACGGGCCGGCTCGACCGAGGCAGTACTACCCTTCCACAGAAAACCAACCTAAAGCGACAGCATCCGTGTTGTCGTGTTTCGTTGGTGAGTGCGAGACCGGGGGCCCATTGATCCAGCGGCGACAGTTATCGTGATAACTATGTGAGCCATACACTGCCACGATGACTGTCATGAATTTAACGTCCCTAAGCGGGGCGTGAAAAAGCATCTCACTGGGCCGCCATAGTGTGGGTCACCACACCGCATTGTCTGCATTTACAATGAGTGTGGTGACCACAACTCTTGCATTCTATTCATGCTTTCCATCAGGCAGAGTAGAGTCACTTTGGCAGGTTCTTAATATAGAAAAAAAAACTCCATGTTACTGTATATATTATAGTCTGGTCACTCTAAAGGTTGTGTATAAGAGATCGCAGATTGCGATAATTGAGTTCATTCTATCACTCTTTGTCTGTCTCTGTCTGTGTGCAATAACGAGTATTTTATCTATCTAACATTTAACTGTGCGATGCACGATTAACATTTCCTACGTAGTTAAGTTGTTACGTGATAGATGGCGTTATACCAAATTTCTTTCCGCGATGCAAGTGAAGTCATAATACATCTCAATTACAAATGACAAAATATTAGTACATTTCTATGAAGCCCACGTCTGTGACTTTGGAATAATAGCATAATATCGTGTCCAACTACCATTTATTCTCAGAAGCAAAAAAAATTGCTTGTAAAAACTGAATTGCTTCATGAATGTGGATAAGTCCTATTACAGAATACTTAAATCATATACCACCTCGCAAAGAATCAATTTATCATACTTAAATTAATGTTTCTGGTGAAGCCTTGGATATTTTTTGTCATATAGAAGGCAAAACAAGGTCACTAGATGAAAGGTGAGTACTGCCGTGAACTTAGAGTCAAAGGCGCGCTGTGCTGGGGTTTACGGATGTCCCCCTTCTCCCTTCCTCTAGGTCATGGACGATTTGCACTTCCAATAACTTCTTTAAGACTTTTATTTAAAGTATAAATTTATTTCACTTTCTACGTGATGGTGAAGATGAGCAGGCCAAAGGCAACCGTCATAGTGACGATTGACTTGATGTGAAATAAACTGACGCTTAGCAAAATATTTGAATTAAGACAGATATTTTGATTAGACCTTCCAACCTCAGGAATTATTTCAAAGAAATTGTTTAGACTAACACACCATCATTATCATTAAAAGCCTTTAACAGTCCACTGCTGGACATAGGACGCTTTTTAGAAACGAGGCTTTGATCGGCTATATAATTTCCTTTAGGTTTTCCTTCTTTTTGCAGAGGTGTTGTCGTGAAAAGTTTGCAAGTTAGTTTGTCTTACTAATATGAGTCGCAGCAATTTGCAATTCGCACGCAGCAAAATATCCATCTCCACCACTTTACACTTTTTCCTCGAACAATAAATTTGTGGTATAAAATAATTATCGCCTGCGGTATTTCTTGGATCCTTTAAGAGAGCAATGCACCTCAAGCCCCAGGATCATGTTTCAGACTTCTGAATTGCAAGCGTCCACAACCAACGGCAGTAACTTTCCGTCACTTGATTTGTCTGCTTGTTCTCCCATATCATGACTGAAAAGAATCCATCAGTAACTACGGATGCTTAGCAAGATGCTTTTAAATTCTAAACTGTTCTCATAGAGGGATAACCATTGTTTTAGAATCTACAACTATTAAACTCATATAAACCAAGCCTGGCTTAGTTTGCTATTAAGTTCAGAGGACCCTTCGCATGTTAAGCCTACCATCCCTTACACTAAGTTACTGCCGACGACCGTCGTTAGAACCAATGGCTTGGAAATAATTGTCCCGTATTAACTTACTAATTAAATACATTAAACTACCTCAAGTAATATTAGCTGATCAATGAAAAGCAGTAAGAGATTATGCAAAGTTTACGAGAAGAGTCATAAACTAATGCTATAATTTAGTATCTTGGTGTTGATTTCCAAGAAGGAGAAAAATGGGATAGAAAGTTGATAGTAGTATGCAGTGAAATCCTTGTGACCAACTCTTATGATTCTTTGTAATGAGTCCAAGTGTTGGAATCAATGAGATTGGTCTCATGATGACGCCAGGAGGGGAATAATGGATCTGCTTTTTAAATGTTCAGGTAGAAAGCATCACACTAGGCCGGAATAGTCTGTATCTCCATACAGAATTATTTGCATTTGCAATGAATATGGCGACCAACACTCTTGGATTCTACTCATACTTTCCATCAGGCAGAGTTGAGTCACTTTGGTAAGTTATTTTTGTTACTTGTCTAAAACGTGTATTACTGACGGAATTCTATAGTTCACGTGACCCAAACCGCATCTAGTCGCTGGTTAGTATTTTTTTATGATGTTAGAAGCAAGCAACCTGATGGTACTACCACGACCCCAAGATATTTACAGCTCAAAAATCACAAGCAGGTTACTAACCTCACGTCAAACGTTGAGAATGCACTTTTTCCTGGAGTGTCAAACAGCTGAATGATATTGGAAGTAGAAACGGAAGGTTTATATGAATCCAAACGATTCCTCGAAACGCTCCCCATAAACCGCTACTATTACGGTGTGTACGGGAGATGGTAATACTCAAGGAGCTGTTAAGGTAGCGAGGTAAAAAGCAAAACTTCTGTTGCTATGCAAGTAAGGAATTGAATTTATTATTTATGACACAGGTACACATATAGACACATATAGAAATATTTTGCACCCGACACAATTATTTGGGGCCGGACGGGAATCGACCGCTTTGCTTGAGGTCTCGGGTTTAATTCCCGGGTCGGACTGAATGTTTGTTCATCAACAGTCTTTAACAGTCCACTGTCGGATATGGGCCTCTCCTTGGCAAGGAGATTTTGACCTACTATACCACGCTGACCACACGAGTTGATATATTGTTTGTTTCAAGTTTTCCTTCTCTTTGCTATGATGTTGTCTTGCATATTTTATTCCCTTAGTCGCCGCTTACCCATGGTAAGAGTAGGGGTGGTATAACTCAGTATTCTTAATCCATCACCACACAGACCAAACGTTTGTACGATCTGCAAACATTTGTTTCGAAGTTTGAGTGTTTTCTACATAAATCTTTTTCTTCTTCTTCAACAGCCTTTTACAGTCCACTGCTGGACATAGGCCTCTCCTTAGCAAAGAGGTTTTGGCCTACTATACCACGCTGGCCAGACGGGTCGGAATAGGGTTTGTTTCAAGTTTTCCTTCTCTTTGTAATGATATTTTCCTGAATAGTTTCTTCCCTTAGTCACCTCTTTATATCAGTTCTCAAGTACTCATAATACAAGCTCTGCTTAGTTTGGGACTAGATGGCGTTGAGTGTCAGATGTTCGAAATATTATTATATTTTGAACTAATAAAATATCCGTCCAAAGAAGGTTGCATTTCTGATTACCAGTCTCCAATCTTGATTATTCCAACTAATATCACGTTTAAACCTACAAAACAACATATAAATTTACCAATGAAATAGAACTAGTTCCCGCAACGCACGCCATTTTGCGTGTATCGCCACAAACACACGAATTTTAATATTCTGACGTTCAATTGTCCAATGGTAGCTAAGCTATGTAAAGCTATACTGCAAGCAATACAGATAATCAAAAGAAATAAACATAAAATATAAGTTATGCATGCTATCGGGAAATTGTAGATTCCGGTAGTCAATACAAAGGTGTCCGTGTTGTGACAGATTAAGAATACATAGTGTCCCTGATTTGTTTTTTTACTGTTGTATTGGAATAGGCGTTTGTACTCTATCTCACCTGATGGAAAGTATAGACGAAGACGAAGGTGGTACCTGCCCATCCAAAAGAAACCTTTTCACTCTACTCTTAAAGGTTCCAGAGCTTAACTCATCAGGAAAAATAGACCAAGTCGTTCCAAATCCTGGCGACTGTCACCAAAAAAGAGCTGTCACACCGTGAAGTTTGATTTTTGGATATGTCAACAACGTGTGGATGAAATTTTTGCCTGCGCCTAGTAGTCCGATAAAGGAATGGAGATGGCTCAATCGGTTCGAAAAGAACCTTCGAGAACTCCAAACTGCATTCTATAGAAAACCGATAAGCTGGCAACACGACGATGCTCAAGGGTGTGTAGTCTGCGATTTGTGAGCTTTTCGTTGTTAATTAACCTACCGGCTCTTCGGATTCATCTAACATGGATCACACCCGGTATTAAATTACTACATTTCTACAGCAGACGCTTCATCTGATGGTAAGTGGTCACCATCAATTAAGCCATTTACTCGTTGGCCCCGTTTGTCCCCTACACCATGTTTTTTATAGAATTGCTAGTTTTGAGCTTAGCTAGGTCAATATAATGAAGTATTAAAAACACAGTGTTACCGACGATACACGCAAATCTCTATTTCGCGATACAGGATTAGTAGTTGCTTCGTAGTTCATTACATTCAAAAGTTTCGTTCATACTTCGTAGTTCGGTATATCATCGCTAGATGGCGCTTTTGTATAAATAAAAATATATGCTGTAATGTATAACTCGCCACAAACATACAAGCAATCCTACGGTACATCATCTTTGAGTAGCTTCAATGGTTAAGGCAGTGTACGCCAAGATAACTCTCAGAGGCCAGATTTTTTGCCTACTTAATTGACATGTATCGTTAAATTACGACTAAAATTACATAAAATCATTACAAATTATAGCCTATATGTTATTTCGATGTATAACCTACATTACTGTAAAATGTTATCCAAATCTGTCCAGTAGTTTTTTCGTGAAAAAGGGACAAACATCCATACAAACTTTCGCATTTCTTTATTAATAGGATTAGCTAAAATAGCGCGCGTAAAGCTTAACTTTTAAAGCAGGGGTGTCTTTAGCCTGGCTTTGTCTCTATTCTCTAGGCCACCCTTGCTAATAGCACCCTGCTAAGCTTATACCGGATCGGCATTGACCTATTCAAAATGTTTTTAATATACTTATCTATACAAATATTACTGTAAAGTTTACGTAAGGAATTGTCTTGTCGTTCAGTTTAATGGTTAATAATCTTTTGGTTTTTTTTATGACGAGGCGGACAATTCCTTCAGATATCCTGCTCCTTGGGTACAGGCGTCTGGAGTATGTTACCCATTGTAAACCACTCCAACAGCCGGCCTCCGACACCCTACTTTAGAGGGACCCGAACCAAATAATTTCAGGTCCTCCCTAAATCGACGAATGTATTTTCTTTCTTTGATACGTGTGTATTTGCAAAATAAAAGTATATAAGTATTTTACCAGTTAATCTTGAATTGCAGTACAAGCTCTGCTTAGATTAAGGCTTTCTGGATGTCGTAATAACAGCTGTTCCCGGATCCGTCCTATGTCAGGCGCAAAGTGGCACACAGTGTGGTTTTAGTCGGTCCAATTCCGACATACCACCCCACCGTAAACCCCGGTGGGTTGACGGCCCGAGGGGGTTTCCACACGTTAAAAAAAAAAGGCTAGATGGCTTTGTGTGTCAGATGTCCAAAATATAGAAAAAAAATGGTGTACGATAGTCAAGTCCGGTCGTCTTGTATCTCCCGTATTACTAACACAAATGTTATTTTACCTCTAATAAACCAACACATAGGTGAAGGTTTAGAGTATAGAGAGAAAAACGCGTAGAAGGGACACCTGATGGCGGACCTGATCAACAATACACCTCTATAGACTTTTTTGTTTTGTTTTTTTATATATATAAACCTACCAAAGTGTCTCTATTCTGCCTGATGGAAAGCATGAATAGAATCCAAGAACGGTGGTCGCCATACTCACTGCGAATGAAGACAGTATGGCGACTCACGCTATGGCGGCCTAGTGAGATGCTTTTTCACACCCCGGCTTAAAGGACCCGGGATCGCAGTAGGAGGGAAACACGTGTTATTATCTACAGTGCATGATTATAAAGCCTATGTATTTATATGGGTGCTAAGGGTACCTAGAATTTAGGGCCCCAAGTCAACCTCGCCTGCACCTGCTGACCCACGGACGAAGCTCTGGCTAACGAAACATTACGTTTAACGGCAATAAACTCGCCAGCTATTACATGAAAAACACAGGCGAAATCTGGGTGTGTATTTTGCATCTGCCTACTCCAATAGAGACATTAAAGAAAAATAACAAATGTGTCGTTGTTAAATGAAGTTATTCTGATGTTTATCGGTACCATTACGTACCAATATTGACTAGCTTAACTAAATGTTTGTCAACTTCGTTATTGACTAATCTATGGTAAACTGTACATTTTTTTTTCTGAATAATGGTAGTTTCTGGCTATGTCACATCACATTGACATTCACAAGATAACGACTTCTAACAGTCCACTGCTGGACGTAGGTGGGACTTTAGAAAGAAGGTTTTGGCCTAACCTCGCTGGCCAGATGGATTTACATAAGATTTGTTTGAAGCTTCTCTTTGCTGTGCACTTCCATAGGAGGTGTGGCGACTTCCACATACAAACAAAAATATACAACAGCGCCATCTAGCAAAGATACATCGAACTACGAAGTAGAATAATGAACTACTAATCCTGTATCGCGAAATAGAGCTTCGCGTGACATTTAGCATATATACAACATCCCGACATCAACTGTGGCCCGCCAGGTATGATCGCCTCATCTGGTCGGAGGATCCTCCCTTTGTGTCGGAGGAACATGAAACCCGTAACTTATAACAGTAAATCTAGGCTTTGATTTTATCTTTTAGGTATGCTTTTTTTTCTATATTAAGAGCCTGCCAAAGTGACTCTACTCTGCCTGATGGAAAGCATGAATAGAATCCAAGAGTTGTGGTCACCATACTCATTACAAATGCAGACAATGCAGTATGGTGACCCACACTATGGCAGCCTTGTGAGATGCTTTTTTACACCCCGCTTGGGGACGTAAAAGGTATGACAGTCATCATAACAGTGTAAGGCTTACACAGTTACCACAATAACTGTCACCCCTGCATCAATGGAGATCAATTTTCACAATATAGGCTTAATGCATCGTCTGAACACAATTTATTAACACCACGTGAGTAGTTAGCAATCCTAAGCTCTGTACCATAGAATTTTAATATAATCATGTGATTAATTACATATAACTGTGATTTTTGACTGCCTCTGTGTGGTGCAGCGGTAACGAATGTGACTGCTTGAGGTCTCGGGTTCGGTCGAACCAAATATTATGTATCTACAAATTATATATGTATTCTATCAGTCAGTCTAGTTATCATAGTACAGGCTCTGCTTAGTTTGAAACTAGGTGGCGATGTGTGTCAAATGTTCAAAATAGTTTTTTTATTTTATTTTATTAACTGACTAATGACATAACGACGACTTAAAATTAATTCGGCAATACGTAATTTCATATAATGCTACTCTTTTGCAGTCAAACATCACATCAAATTAGTAGGATAATTTACGCAAAACGAAACGTTGATAAAAAAATTAGGTTCAAACAAAAAGTTCTCTTCCCTAATTTAAAACGCAACATTCACACCCACATAAACCATAACTTCAGTTTAAACGAATCGTTTACAATTTATTTTATCGCATCAAAAAGATTAAAACATAAATATTTCCCCAAAACAACGTTGTAAGCCTTTCAAGTGAATGAGAAAGAGATAAAAAAATACATTTTACTTAAGTTAGAGCGAGATTAGAGTAGATCTATTCTGTCTGCTGCTACTAAAAGGTCAGTAGGTAAGTGTCGACGACCGCTCCCGCCAAAAATAACGCATCCATGACAGATCGCCATATTTTAAGAACAGATTATAGAGAAATTTATCTATGTTGCTTCTGTTAATTTAAGGATAATAATGTTTTAACTAAACGAAATATTTCTTTATCCAAATTATATAAAATGAAGATCGCCTGGCGCTTGAATCTGGACTGTTCTAAATATTTATTTCCTTGACCAGTATAACTCGAACTGTCATTTCGAGAGTTCAGTACCATGACAGATTTAAATACACTGACCCTTTTTATCTTTCTGTTGCCGTTTTTGTATATTTTTTAACGTTAGATAGTACATATTATTAGCACGTATTATATCATATCATATTATTTAAAAAATTTAGGTGCATAGGGTTTTCGCCAAGAACTTAACGCCCAACCAAACGTCAGCTGCAGGGGATTCACCTGCTGATCGACGGACCAAGCTCTGGTAAACGAAACATCCCGATTAACAGCAGATTAGGCTAGCCACTTACAGACCAAAGCATTGGCGAAAAGTGGGCGTTTAATATGCCTCTGCCTGCTCCCCCAGGAGGGAAATAGGCGTGTTTTTATGTGTGTACGTAAAAATTTTAGCATTTTCCAAATACCATAGGCATTCGTGCGCTATATTAGTGTAAAAAAAGTATTTCTTCTGCGCAAATTAGTGTGTATATCAGTCAATCAAATAGCCCATTGCGGTCCACTGCTGAACATATGACTATTATAGGATAGATTGAAATATTGAATGCGGAAGTCGGAATACCGAAGGCTATGACGCAGGATGGGAGAGGCTTGTTATATTGATATAGATGAAATAACGTTACGATAGTAATAGAACCTTGGATAAGATCTCGCTGTTTCTTTTACTTAAAAAAAATTAATACTAGGGTCAGCGCAGACGGACGGTGTTGAAGATACTACTTCAGTAATAATTTAAATTTACCCTAAAGCGTTTCAAAATACAACTGCATTTGATGCAACGATATAAAATTACGACGAGCCAGTCAAAACGCGGTCGAGGATTCAGTCGGAGTAACGTGATGGCTCTCATAGTTATCGGAGCTGCGCATCGGCGACTGCACGTCGCTCAGTGGGTGTTGCAACTTCTCAACTGATCTTCGCTGCCACTTCGTCTGTCAGCGCTCCCCGTAAGGCAAGTCACTTTAGTCCAAGTATTGCCAATCGTTAGAGACCACTTTCTCTCATCTTCCTGGCAGTAATGGAACCTACCGTCGAAAAAACGATTTATCTTTTAACACAATCCATGAATTGACCCATTTTTCAGTTTCTTCGAAATAATAGAAGCTCTTCAATACAATAATAATGATTTTTATTTGACAATATTTTTACGTGGTCAGTGCAAGCGTTTACAATTTTCACAATATTAACTAGTTCTTGGATTCCTAACAGATAATAAGAAAGATATGAAAAAGGTAGTGAGCTGTGTGAAAAAGACTGGACAAGAGTAATCAGAGAAATGATGGTGGATAGAGTAGAAAAGTTCAAACAAATTACTATCCCTTTGCAGTACTGTAGTCTTGCGTAGTCTTCTCTTTCGTCAGCTTTTATGACACCCACGGGATAAATATAGGACGTTACGCTTGTGGTTGTGAAAGAAATGGCGAAACGGGACCGGGAGAGGTTTAAAACTCTCCTGGTCAGCCAAGTCAGGGACCGGGCCAGGTATTACAGGAGACTCGGGCACCGGAGATCGTTAAACGATCTCCGTACTCCATAAGCGCGAGCCTAGGGATGGCAGGTGAGGCCATCTGTCACCCTAGCAAAAGCAGGCCGAGGTGGCGATATGAGCGCTAGAAAAAGGAATATGGGGGTTCTCACATGGGGCGGGGGGGGGCATCTACAAGCAAGCAATCTGAGATGGTGTGCGGTTTTTGGTCGGTTCGAGTTACACATAACCACCTTTCGGTGGTATTCATGGAAATATTCGCAAAAAAAAGGGGAGGTCACGCTCTATATAGTTAAGCCGTCCCACGGATGTAGGTTAACTCAAAATTAGCCATACTCAGGAAAAAACATGGTGATGTAAGAGGCAAACGAGGTAAATGACACTAATCTGATGGTAAGCAACTGCTTAGTTAAAACCAAAGGTGGCGGTTGTCACTTACCATCAGATGACGCATCTTTTCGTGAGCCTCATAAACCATAAATCATAAATTTATAATTTCATTGGTTATCTTAAACATATTGTATTTTAAACAGTCCACCCATCTCTTTTCTATTATCAATTCTGGCACTCATTCATAAAACAGTGATATGGAAAATGTGAATGTTCATACCAATAATATCCACTTAATCAGCTTTATTATTATAAATTAGATCCATGAAACCCTGTGGACATATGACGTATAATCGGATGAAACGGTCTGCCATTATACGAGTATATCTACTCAAATAAACCTATTTACCGGAGCTAATGACACTTGTAAATATATAAACCCCTTCAAAAAAAGTTGAACCGACTTCAAACACTATTAAATAAAAAGTAATTATATTTTTTTTTCAATATTAATAATATAACCTGTCAAAGTATCTCTACTCCGCCTGAATGAAAACCTGAATAGAATCCAAGAGTCGTGGTCATCGTACTCATTGCAATTTTAGACAATGCAGTATGGTGACTATATGGTACTATTTATGACGACCTAGTCATGCTTTTTGGCGTCCCACTTGGGGACGTAAAAGGCAAAAAATACAATATAATATAATTGAAAAACTAAAATAAGTGCAACCCCTTAATAAAATATGCAACATTACAAAACGAACCAACCAGGTGTTTTACCTTATCTGATTGAAGTCGGTGCTAAATCCAATAGGCACTTTATAGGCTAGTTAGAATGGCTCGGCGGCTGTGAAGTTGTTCATGCTGCGCAAAATATACTAAACGAACCAGATTGAGTAACGCCCATCTCAAATTATATTATTATTTTGAATTATTAAGTTGATACGTTTGCGAAGAGTCTTTATTTACATCACATCAACGACTAAAGGTCGTTGATGTGATTGTCCATCTTTAGACATAGGCCTCATCTTTGAAAAAGAGTTTTGGCTTACTATACCACGCTGGCCAGACGTGTTGGTATTAAGATTGTATGAAGTATTCCGTCTCTCTGCATAATTTGCGGCCAGTCGCCTCTAACGACACCTGTGGGATGAATAGGGGTCTTGATAATCTGTATTCCTAATCCGTCACCACACGGAAATGAACTTTATTATTTAACAAAATTTACAGTCTTTCATTAGAATTAAATTAAATTATTAACAATTTGTTGAGCTGATATGACGTCGACCCTTGGTATTACTTATTGCACATCGAATTTGGTACCGACTTCAAACAGATCTAATCGCACCAAAATACACTAACATACTAATTTTACTGCACTGAAAAGTTACTTCTTACGTGCTTAATCTACCGAATGACGCGAAAATGCTGCTTGCTAGGTAGTAGAGCCACGCTGATTTCAGCACTAGCGGGCAGGCTCGATCGGGCCAGTACTACCCTCTCACAGAAGATAAACCTAAAGCGACAGTATCCGTGCTGTCGTGTTTTATTGATGAGTGCGAGACCGGCGACAGGGGTGACACTTATCGTAATTAGCGTGAGAACCTTACTCTGCCACGATGACTGTTATGCCTTTTACGTCCGCAAGCATGACGTAAACAAGCATCTCATTAGGCCACTACACGTCGTCACCATACTGCATTGTCTGCATTCGTAATAAGTATGGAGACCATAACTCTTGCATTCTATTCATTCTTTCCATCAGGCAGAGTAGAGTCACTTTGGCAGGCTCTTAAAATAAATAAATAACAAATTTTATATAACGTTCTGGATTGGCGTTCAAACATGTTTGGCAGAGAAGCAAGCGCGTAGTATTTTCTGCAGTTGGGTGAATGCTCTAAGAGCCCTATGTCTCAGATCATCAACAACCTTTTACAGTCCGCTACTGGACATAGGCCTCTCCTTAGCAAGGAGGTTTTGACCTACTATACCACGCTGGCCAGACGGATAGAAATAAGGTTTGTTTCAAGTTTTCTTTCTCTTTATAATGATGTTGTATTGCATACATTGTTCCCTTAGTCGCCTTTTACGATACCCACGGGATGAATAGGGGTGGTAACACTATGTATTCTTAATCCGTCACCAGATGGTCTATATGACTACATCCCAGACAATATGAATATATATTTGCAGGCTCATATTCGGTACACAACAATGTCACACTAATTCGATTCATAGTTCATCTCAAAATAGAACGGACCTGTTAAATCTAGCGCTGTCCCACTCTTGGTCTATTTCAGTTTCACCAACTTAGGTCGGGCATACAATGCAGACGGAAGTACCTTTCAACGTCTCTCACGAGTGACATGGCTTGACAGTTCCGTGTCTAGTTGCTGCAGGGTATAAATCTTTCTTTTAGAGTAGTGTTGTTGAATTCAGAATAGCAATAAACTTGTTTAATTGTTTAAACCCTATTGAGGGTAGAGAAAAAAAAATACTACACCTTTCTGCTAACTGTAATCTATTAGCCTTACTACCTTTGAACGAGCAATTCTTGTACATACGTATATATAATCTGAATCTCGGCAACGGCTCTAATGATTTTCATGAAATTTAGTATGCGACAGTGTCGGCGGCGATAAATTGATCTAGCTCGGTGTCATTATTAGCAAATGTCATTTTATCTGTGTTTTCAAGCAATTAAATGTTTGTCTAATAGGCCCGTTTTGACACTTATCCATGTGACAAAATTAGGGATGGGAATAAAAGTTGGTAAATGGCGAATCGACTATCACACAATAATACCGCGCAAATCTCGATTTTTGAGCTACTATTAGTTTAAAGAATAGCTCCAATCCAATCACATTTTAGATCAACAGCTTTTAACAGTCCACTACTGGACATAAACGTCTCCTTCGAGAGGAGGTTTTGGCCTATTTATACCACGTTTGCCAGACGGGTTGGTAATACCGAGCGAAGCTCTATTTGCAGGTACTTTTTACACACTTTGTACACGTTTAACACACGAATACACTAAAACCAGACAGAGTCTGTACTATGGTCACCAGACTGCTAAATACATTATAAATATAATATATACCTCCGTATTATAGATAAATTACACCCAGATACAGAACAAATGATCGTACTCATCACTCAATTATTTGTCTTAGATAGGAATCGAACCAACAACTTCTGGGTTAGCATTCAAGGTCACTTACCATCAAACCAAAAGGCCAAACAGCTACATAGATGATGTACTTATCTTTTACGAGACATTTTATAGTCATATTCATCGGCCTCTCTATTTTTAGGTTGAGACACACACCTCGACCTTTTTCTCGCCAAAAATCGTGTAGTGTGTCAAAAGCCTTACCTATAACATTACATGCTTCTGTATTCAGGGGTTTAAGTGTTGAGATGGAGCGATTTTACTGCAATGTTTCAAGTAACGTAGCAAATAGTGCCAGAACCTTTCAATACACTACTTTAAATTGAATGAATGAGGTAAGATAAGAGCTAGATGTCAAATGTTTTGTTGATAGATATTGGTAACAGTATTCCAAACGGAGTAGACGTCAGCGGCAGTATGAGCTGTTGATTGTACCGCGGGCTGGTAGAGAGTGAGACCTCTGGTGGCTGATTAATTGCTGCCATAGAGGATGGTATGGCGGTCTGATCACGTTAAAATGCAATGCCCAGGATAGCGGAAGACTGGGTGTGGTGTCGGTTAGGAGAGGGCCTGAAATGATATGGTCCGACTTCTCCCAGAGCAAGCCGCCGTAGCCAGCCGTCGGGTTGTTTTTTTGCGGCATCATCACATACTACTGACTCCTATATCCTCAAGGAGATGGAGATTGGAAGGAATTTTCCACTCCGTCAACAAAAAAAAAGATTTTCGTAAAAGGGAAATTACTGTATTAAAAAATTATCTTATAAAGCACCACACGATTATGATTTCCGTAATCACTTTATTTTATTTTTTTTTGAGCTCATAAATAAATATTATCTAATTTTATAATCGTTAAAAAACTGATGCTTACTTTCATATTTTAGTCGATTTATTTCCTTATTTATGACTAAAAAACTAACAAGTAAGTTAGTCACATATGCACACCTTAGTACGTGGCATAAGACACCACCATATTCTGATTTCCAGATATGGAAAAAGTCGATTATCCTGAAAAAGTTGACTATTATATTGTCAAGGGTATAAATAAATAAATATTTCGGACATTTAACACAAAACGCCATCTAGTTTCAAACTAAGCAGAACTTGTGCTGTGATAACTAGACTGACTGATAGAATACTTATATACTTTTCTTTTAATACGTACAAATTATACATAGAAAACACCCAAACTCCGAAACAAATTTTTTCAGATCATACAAACATTTGGTACGACCCAGGAATCGAACCCGAGACCTCAACCACAGCAGTCACTTTCGCTACCGCTACGCTACCGAGGCAGTATAAAATTTCGTGTTTGTAGATTACAGAATTGATGAAAATGGAGTTCAAAGATTCCGTTACAAACATATGCATAGACGTGAAACTAATAAAAGAGTGCTACAAAGATAAAAATCTAATCGCTTGTGCCTTGTACCCGATAACGCAGAGGCTTCAAATGCGCTCTTTTGTTACCCCGATGTTACATAGATACGACACACATATACAGACATACAATAGCCCACTGTTTTTCATTATACGCCATACATTCAAGCCCCTTCCATGTTTGTAATGACAGAAATGTCACAACCTTTTCTGTAAAAGGGATGAAAAATCACATTCGAAGTATATGAAGAGAATTTATTGGTTGGGTTATTATACATTGACTATGGGGTCGTGGGATCGATTCTAATCGGTGTAAATTTGAAAATATGTATGTGTGTGTGATTTTTAGTCGTGTGGCAAAATATATTGGAATCGTACCGTCTAAAAATTGAGAAATTATGTGACTCGTAATTATGATAACTGGGTGAATATCGAACTCACGATCTCAGGCTTGACAATAGTAAGAACTGATCACTAGCCCAAAAGGTTCGTCATTTATCAATTATTCTAATTATAATTAGTTGAATTTGAGACCAAATTAAATAAGAATACACAGTATCACTACCCCTATCATCCCGTGACTGTCGTAAGAGGCGACTAAGGGAGCAAATCACGCAGGACAACATCACTGCAAAGACAAGGAAAATTTGGCAAAGACCTCATACCAAACCCGTCTGACCAACGTGGTATAGTAGGCCAAAACCACCTGTATTTTATTGGAATGAAGTTCCTTATCGCGCGTTGCGAAGGAGGCTAGACGGAAAAAATTCAGACGAAATGTTGTCACGACACTTTTTACTATAGTAAGCCATACGGCGTGCGCATGTTTCTCTGTCTGTCTCTCTCTCTCTCATAGAAAGCAAGTCAATTATTTTCGTTTCGTCTTTCTATTTTACTTTGAACAGTGTAGTGTCGCAACGATTATTTTTGTTTTGTTAAGTTTATACAGGTTTTTTTGTACGTAATAAATAATAAAATAATAGAAAATAAAATAGAGCAAGAGCCCGTGAGTGCCAGAACTTCGTCTTTTTATAAAAGCTGAAAGTTCTTCTATGTGTGTCCCTAGTACAGGTAAGAATGATCCCCAAACATGAAGCTGAGGCAGCGGTGGCTTTGGCAGATAACAGGCAACAAAGGTGTGTAAAATTCCATCCCAAATTCGTCATGAAATAAAACTTGATTTTTTTATATTTGATTCATAATAATATCAAAACTCGCGTTGCTGATTGCCAGACAGTTAGTATGGTTCCAACCCTCTGCCGGACACCCCTAAACTATAATAATTTATAATTATACTTACGTTATATTATAAAACCTAAATTTTATATATAATTTTTTGGGAGCCTATTAAACTATGTTTATATAGTAGCCGGACAGTTTCGAAGGTTCTATCATCTTGCCAGACGCATTCAAAGTGAACAATAATCGGGAGAGCAAGGAGCGTATACAGTAACTAAAGGTTATATTATAAAATCTAAGTTTCATATATAATTTTTTGGGAGCCTATTAAAGTATGTTTATATAGTAGCCGGACAGTTTCGAAGGTTCTATCATCTTGCCAGACGCATTCAAAGGCTGCGGTCCGAATTGTGCTCACAGCACTTACGACGTTTAAACTGCTAACGTGTGGACCGATTTAGTGAGCGCGCGATAACGATGAAAATGATGAAAATATTTAGATTTAATTAAAATAAATTAATTTCTCTGTAAATTTCTTATCTTAAAAAAAATGTGTCCTTCGGTATAATAAACATTAAAATTTGATTTACTTTGTTTCATTGGCTTTATAATTTTAATAGCATTGACAATAATAAATTTCTTAAAAATGAAAAATAATATCAATTAAATTATTAGATTTTCGACATGATTGACATTGTATTAGAAAAATTTTACTCAGTATTATTTTAAATATTTGTTATTGAAATTGTAAAAATTAATTAATGAAATTTCTGAATTAAGAAAAAAATAAACTGCACAATTTGAAATTAATAACAATGGATGCGCAGTAAAGGGCCGCAATAGACCAAGCGCTCTGTTTCATTCGCACTAGTTACTGTATACGCTCCTTGCTCTCCTGATTACTGCTGACTTTGAATGCGTCTGACAAGATGATAGAACCTTCGAAACTGTGCGGCTACTATATAAACATAGTTTAATAGGCTCCCAAAAAATTATATATAAAATTTAGGTTTTATAATATAACGTTTAGTTACTGTATACGCTCCTTGCTCTCCCGATTACTTCTCACTTTGAATGCGTCTGGCAAGATGATAGAACCTTCGAAACTGTCCGGCTACTATGTAAACATAGTTTAATAGGCTCCCAAAAAATTATATATAAAATTTAGGTTTTATAATATAACGTTTACTTACTGTATACGCTCCTTGCTCTCCCGATTACTGCTCACTTTGAATGCGTCTGGCAAGATGATAGAACCTTCGAAACTGTCCGGCTACTATATAAACATACTTTAATAGGCTCCCAAAAAATTATATATGAAACTTAGATTTTATAATATAACCTTTAGTTACTGTATACGCTCCTTGCTCTCCCGATTATTGCTCACTTTGAATGCGTCTGGCAAGATGATAGAACCTTCGAAGCTGTCCGGCTACTATGTAAACATAGTTTAATAGGCTCCCAAAAAATTATATATAAAACTTAGGTTTTATAATATAACGTAAGTATAATTATAAATTATAATAGTTTAGGGGTGTCCGGCAGAGGGTTGGAACCATACTAACTGTCTGGCAATGAGCAACGCGAGTTTTGATATTATTATGAATCAATTATAAAAAAATCAAGTTTTATTTCATGACGAATTTGAGATGAAATTTTACACACCTTTGTTGCCTGTTATCTGCCAAAGCCACCGCTGCCTCAGCTTCATGTTTGGGGATCATTCTTACCTATACTAGGGACACACATAGAAGAACTTTCAGCTTTTATAAAAAGACGAAAGTCTGGCACTCACGGGCTCTTGGACTAAAATATCTTACTGCTTTTTTAAATTCCTTCACTAATTTCGAACTTCGTACCATCCGGGTGTCCCTTGATACCTCTCAACTTTTTTTTATTTTCAAGAGCCTGCAAAGGTGACTACTCTGCCTGATGGAAAGCAAGAATAGAATCCTAGAGTTGTGGTCACCATACTTATTGCGAATGCAGACAATGCAGTATGGTGACCCACACTATGGTGGCCTAGTGAGATGCAGTTTCACGTCCCGTCATCATGGCAATATAAGGTTCACCACGCTAAACACGATAATTGTCACCTCTGCGTCAATTTGCCTCCGGTCTCGCATTCAGTACAGATGCCGTCACGTTAGGTTGCTCTTCAATGAGAGGATAGCAATGCCCCGGTCGATCCGGGCCGTTCCTGCTATAATTAGTGTGGCTGTACTATCTTCTAAGGACATGTCTATGTCGAGTAGTGGCCTCTTAAAAACTATTGATGAAGAGCATATTCTCTAAAATAATAAGTGGTTCTGCAAGTGGAATATAAATGTTTTTTTTCTGTCCACAGGAATGTCCCGAAGGAGTAGTACAAGAAGAGTCCTTCAAAGACATATACGCCAAGTTCTTTCCTCACGGCAGTAAGTGTGATATTTATCTTTGTAGCAACTAGAATTAAATTCTACATAAATCACGCCTGTTTCTATGGAAGGGTAGGCAGAGGCATATTCAACGTACACTTGATGCAGGGGTGACAGTTATAGGAGGGATCTGGATGTCGTAATAACAGCTGTTCCCGGATCCCTCCTGTCAGGCGCAGAGTGGCACACCGTGTGGTTTTAGCCGGTCCGATTCCGACACCACCCCGCCGTAAACCCCGGTGGGGTGACGGCCCGAGGGGGTTTCCACACGTTAAAAAAAAGGGGTGACAGTTATCGTGGTGGCCTTAAACTGCCACGATGACTGTCATTCTTTTTACGTCCCCAATCGGGGCGTGAAGCCACAACAGTGAACGCAGTAGCAAACGGCGAGGTGATCGCTTTAACACAAATAATCTAATTTCTACGGAGAAACTTATGTCCAGCAGTGAACTATAAAAGGCTGTTGATATGTGTGGATACAATAAAAACTGTTAGTCTAGTGGATAGTGACCCTGACTGCTAAATTGGAGGTTGTGGGTCCGATCCCACCCAGGACAAATATTTGTGTGATAGCTCGGCTATTTATTCTGTATCTGGATGTAATTTATCTATATCATCAACAGCCTTTTACAGTCCACTGCTGAACAGAGGTCTCTCCTTAGCAAGGAGGTTTTGGCTTACTATACCACGCTGGCCAGACGGGTTGGAATAGCGTTTGTTTCAAGTTTTTCTTCTCTTTGTAATGATGTTGTCTTGCATATTTGGTTCACTTAGTCGCATTTTACGACACCCACGGGATGAATAGGGGTGGTAACACTATGTATTCTTAATCTGTCACCACACGGACAGGACGTTATAATATATATCTATTTAGATATATTTAAGTATATTTATCATACAATTTAGTTACTACAGTACAGGCTCGGACTAACTAACAGAAAGCTGTGTATGAGATAGGCTAGGTTTATTATATACGAGTAGGTGTATCATCGCGCATACGACTGCTGTACTTTGAGGTCTCGGGGTCGATTCCCGGTTCGGACCAAATGTTTGTAAGTTCTACAAATATTTGTCTCAGAATTTGGGTATTTTCTCTGTATGTATTTATAAAAAAAAGTATGTAAGTACTCTATCAGACAGATTAGTTATAGAAGCTCTGCTTAGTTTGAAACTAGATGGCGTTGTATCAAATGTCCTAACTTTAAAATTTCTAGGGATAATTATGACTTTTAACACAATGTAAAAGGAAATACCACGGAAACCTTTACAAGAATATGAATGCCAGATAAGTGCGGGCCTCTCTCGCGCGCCGGGGGTTCTGTACAACGTTTTATGTAAATAGGTCGGCCATTTCGAAACTCTCGAAGACTTCTCGTCATATACTTGTGATTAACATAACTTACCATTCTTAATATATTCTCACAATATTACATTATTGTGCTCACATCCTTTATTTAAAGAGGAGCTAGGCAGAGGCGTGTTAAACGGCTATATTTTGCCGACGTTTACCGTTACGGCCTTAAGACCTCTTCGGTGGTGTAGTGTTCGACCGCTGTACTGAGGTCTCGGGATCGATTCTCGGGTCGAAACATGTATTTTTGGAGTTTAGGTGTTTTCTATGTTTAATAGTACATTTATTTACAAATAATGTAGATAATTAATCTATCAGTCAGCTTTACTTTCATAGTTGGAGTTTTGCTTAGTTTGAAGATAGAGGGCGTTCTGCGTAATAGAGCACATTTATTTGTAAATAAGCATTGATTTATGAGTTATTTTTAAATCATCATCATCATCATATTCATCTGAGCCAAAATACGTCCACTGCTGGACATGGGCATTTTTTTTAATATGTGGAAACCCCCTCGGGCCATCATCCCACCGAGGTTTAGGGCGAGGTGGTGTGTCGGAATCGGACCGACTAAAACCATATGGTGTGCCACTTTGCGCCTGACATAGAAGGGCCCTCCTAGCGCCTGCCCACTACCGCGGGTATCATCTGCGGGTAAATTCTCGATTTTAGGCGATGCACGGCACACGCGGACATCGCCTCCTCGCGGCTGGCTATTGTGGCGGATGGAGGGGAAAACCCATTCAGTCCACCCGCGGCCACAATCAAGGCGGCATGAGGCGCTAGTAAGCGCGCCTCCGCCGCCCGGTTCACCGGCAGCGAATTGGGTCCGAGTGGAGATCATCCTCCAGGGCCTTTTCCACTGCTTCCTTCCACGAAATTATTATATTATTCATTATTTTTAAATACATACATATTGTTATTATTTTTTCTTATTAAATCAGACCTCTAACACACAACACCATCCAGCTTTAAACTAAGCAGAGCTTGCAGTAAGGCAGTTAGATTGACTGATAAAATACTTATATGCTTTTTTTTTATTACTTATATGCTTTGAGACGCATACGTTACCAGCTAGTCAATTTTAACATATAGGACTGGCTATTATGGAGAACCTTGAGGAAGGCCTATGTCCGGCAGTGGACCTATTTTGGCTCAGATGATGATATTGATGAAACACACGAATATTCTAATATATCACCTTGGTTTCAGATTCTGCCCTCTACGCTCACTATGTGTTCAAAGCCTTCGACGTGAACTGCAGTGGAGCCATCAGTTTTAGAGTGAGTAGTTTTCAGTATTCCATCTCTTTCTTTTATTCGTTTATATGTAACAGGGGGAGAGGGAGACAGCCATACTCCTACATGTGTTGGTCATATAACCAGAGTTATACCATAGGCTCACAGTAAAACTTTGTTTTGATAGAGGGGACTCACTATCAACCCATGTGTTTCCCTCCGACTATAGTCCCGGGTCTTTTAAGCGGGACGCGATAAAGCATCTCACTAGGCCGCCATAGTGTGGGTCTGCATTGTCTGCATTCGCAATGAGTATGGTGACCACCACTGTTGGATTATATTTATGCTTACCGTCAGGTAGAGTAAAGTCACTTTGGTACGCTTTTAAAATATTTTATATATATATATCTTATAGTGGTTATATGTAGGCACGCATATGTATGAGTTATATGTATTATACATATATGTGTTTATGTACGTATATTTGCTTATTTATGGTCAAACTAGTCTATGTATGATGAATCCTCTGTCAATTACTTCTTATCCTTAAGTGCCTACCTCATAGTTTCTCTGCATCGTCCCATCGGTTGACTGGCAGAAAATGCCTTGGGCATTAACTCCACCGATGCATGTATTTGTGCATAAAGCTGTAAATAAATAGATAAAATAAAAAAAACGTCGTGGGACTACCGATAGAAGTGAAAACGGAACTATTAATTTGAGAGTAATTAAAACTATATGCAAAAATTATATGAAATTTTTTATGTTTCATATATAGCTACGAGGGTAAGTTTTTAAGTTCGCGGAATGACAGTGAAAAAGGCGGGTAAACGCGCTCCTTTGATGCCTACCGTATTCAGTGACTCATAATTAGTCTGCATAGTAAAATTTGTTGTGATTGGATCATTAGTTATTAAACTATCGTTGACCAAGTATTTTAATCGGGAACGAAGTGAAAAAAATGGAGAAAATTGAATTCCGTGCGGTGATAAAGTTCCTTACTAAGCAAGGAAAGTCTGTTCAAACCATACTCAATGAGATGTCATCGGTTTACGGGGATTCTTGCCCAGGAAAAACAATGGTCTACAAGTGGCATAGTTATTTAAACAAGGCAGGGAATCACTTGAAGACGACCCGAGGCCGGGGCGCTCCGTTGAGGTGACTACGCCAGAAGTTATTGCAAAAGTAGAAAAAATTGTATTGGAAGATGCTCGACTAAAAAAGAAACAACTCGCAGAAATGGTTGGAGTATCGGATACAACAATTTTTAAAATTTTACACGATCATCTTGGCATGACTAAGGTTAGCGCACGGTGGGTGCCGAGAATGCTCACGCCATTGCAAAAACAACAGCGCGTGGAATGTTCACGTGCGTTTTTGGACCTCTGCAATGAAGACAAGGATGGCGTATTGAATCAAATTGTTACTGGGGATGAAACTTGGGTTCATCATTATGAACCCGAGTCCAAACAAGACTCCATGCAGTGGCACAAAAAGGGCACAGCACCACCCAAGAAATTTAAGGTTTCACAGTCGGCTGGGAAACTCATGGCAACGATTTTTTGGGACTCAGAAGGAATATTATTGATAGATTATAAAGATAAAGGCATTTCTATAACGGGGGAATGCTACGCTTCAATCTTAGAACAGTTAAAAGAAGCCATCAAAGAAAAAAGACGGGGAAAATTAACGAAAGGTGTCCTGCTATTGCATGACAATGCTCCCGTTCACAAGAGCCGAGTCGCACTGGCTGCCCTGCATAAGGTGGGCTTCGATATTTTGAATCACCCACCCTACAGTCCAGATTTGGCTCCGAGTGATTATTATCTCTTTCCAAAAATGGAAAAAGAATTACGTGGTAAGAAATTTTTAACTGATGAGGAGGTTAAGGAGGCGGTTTCGGCGTATTTTTCAGACAAAGATAAAACTTTTTTTTACGAGGGAATAAAAAAACTAATTGAAAGATCTGAAAAATGTATTCGTGTTGCAGGGGAATATATAGACAAAGAAAAATAATTTTGTGTTTTTATTGTTACTCAATACCCTCCATTCCGCGAACTTAAAAACGCCCCCTCGTATATATAATATATAATATCATATATAATATATAATAATAATAAATTTCATATATAATATATAATATCATATTCTCCATAGCTATAGATATACTATTATCATTAGCATGTCGGTGACGCGAACCGAGGATTTCACCCTCTACCAAAACGCTCAACGCGCCTAAAGAAGTTTTCACTTCAAAAATATGTGATAGTATTTATTTACTTATGTATGTATGTATTTATATATATGTTGTTATATATATTTAACGCTTTGCTACCAGACGCTGTGCTTAAAGGCTTAGAATGTGTACTATTTCATACTCGTATACTAATCCTTGTCGTAGACCAACGGTTGTAAAGTGCTTTTCACACCCCTCTTGGGGACGTAAAAGGCATGATTGTCATCGTGGCAGTGTAAGGCACACACACTGACGACGGTAACTGTGACTCTTACATCAATTAGCCTCTAGTCTCACACTCACTAACGAAACATGCCAGCACGGATGCTGTCGCTTTAGGTTGGTCTTTTGTGTGAGGAGAGTACTGCCCCGGTCGAGCCGGTCCGTTCGTGCCGAATCAGCTCTACTACCTAAAAAGAACTACCAATTAGAATAGACGAACTAAGACGCGGGCTACTTGTATTACTTTTGGTTGAAATGTTACGTCAAGAAGTTGAAACCCCTAATTTTTCGTTTTAAAATAGATTTTTCCCGCAGCTCCTTTCTTAGCTTACGTAAGCGCGATGACTATCACTTTTTTTCGTAAAAATTGGAGGGTGTTACAAAGTGAAACACCCTGTCTACCGAGGGAGGGGAACACGCTGTATCTATGATCAAAACAAGAGCATAACATCAAGTGTTATACTGAACATGAAAGAACTACTAAAACCGTCGTCTTGGCAAAATTTTTTGCATTTGTTTTTAAGATTTTCTTGAAGTTCGTTTAAAAACAATGATAGTTTAAAATGAACTGTTAAGTATGTAATAATAATAATATTAGGGCAAAATCTCATTTTTAGAGAGAGGCATGTGGCCAGCAGTGGACTAAGAAACACCGTTCATGATGGAATAATTAAATTAACTTCAGACAACTTTCACATGACATTAAACTAAGCTGTCATATCATTGTGCTGCACTTGTGTGCCTCTATTATTCCCAAGATTATTTGGAGTCGGCTAACAGTTCAACCGGTTTTATCTGAATATCAATTTTTCCATGGAGCCACTGGCATCAAATTGCCGCAACCCTTACGATATAAGTATGTTGATATCTTTCACAACTTCCCCCTCATCAGAATGTGTAAGTGGAGGTTTAATCTGTGGTCACCTCCCTTTCCAGATGGAAAGCGACGAAAATATTGCTTAAATTCAGATTAGGCTCCACTAAATCCGAGCATTTAATGAAAAAAAAACAGAGGCAGTCACGAGGACTCTGACAGAAGTGGAAACCTAAAATTGTATTTTGAAATTTTAAATTTGACTTGTCCAAGAAGCGTCTAACACACACACACACAATCGAGTATTTACAATGTATTGGTGTGTACGCGCGTGCCCATGCCGCTGCGCGCGCATTGACTGTGTTTAGAGTATATCTATGGCTATAAATATACCTTAACTATTAGCATGTTGCTGACAGGGACCGATAAAATTTTCGCCTACCAAAAGTCATCTGGTTTCACTGCAAATACATACTTTATAACTAGTTTTTTTTTTAATAATTGTACTTCTAAAGATTTATTATGTCCATAAACAATTTATATCTAGAATACTTATATGCTTTTTTTGCTTGTAAATAAATACATATTATACATAGAAAATACTCAAACTCCGAAACAAATATTTGCAGATCATATAAACATTTGAACCCGGGAATCGCACCCGAGACGCATAATACGCTTCAATCTGTCGTGTCATTCTGTTCATGCTTTCCATCAGGCAGAATGGAGTCACTTTGGCAGGCTCCTAACATAAAAAAAATAATATAAATTGTCTCAACCTGATAGGTTGCGTAGTGTAACTTTGCATTTATTACGAAACTTCGCTAGATCAAATCGCTGAAGTTAGTAAATCAACATACAGAACCCACTACATACACATGAGAGTGTTTGCCAGTTTTTAGGACACCAGTTTTAGAAGAAATAAAAACGCATAACCCCGATCACAACTTGTTCCTTTTTTTTGGACAACGCCCGTTTTAGGAACGTTTTGGGAAATTTACAAACTTACAAAAATTGGACACAAAGAACACTCAGACTTAGGACCACACAAAGTGTTGTCCCATATGGAGTTACCCATAACACTCAGCGTAGTAGAGACCAGCGTGGCGACTACTTAAAATTACGCCACCAGTGTAGTCAAAATCACCTTACATATTACATGGGAAAGGAAAAACTTCTGCGCCAATCGAGTTTAAAGTCTGATCTGATATACATACCGCTTCAGAAATTGCCGTCTCCGAGTGGTGACGGATTAAAAATACATAGTGTTACCACCCCTATTCATCCCGTGGGTGACGTAAAAGGCGACTAAGGGAACAAAGTATGCAAGACAACATCTTTACAAAGAGAACTTGAAACAAACCCTATTCCAACCCGTCTGGCCAGCGTGGTATAGTATGCCAAAACCTCCTTGCTAAGGAAAGGCCTATGTCTAGCAGTGGACTATAAAAGGCTGTTGATGATAATGATGATGATTTGTGGAGGCATGTGTGTCTCTCCAACACAAAGGGAGCATCCTACGACCAGGCGAGATGATCATACCTGCTGGACCGCGGCCCTACGATTGATGTTAGGATGTTGTTTATATGCTAACCGGTGCAAAAACTTCTATATCGCGATACAGGATTAGTAGGTACTCCGTAATTCAGTTGATTGACAATTGGAATTCGATACATATTTTTCGCGTCAGTTTTGTTCCTTATTTCTCATGAATGCAATCTTATTGAGCCTCAGTGAAGCCCGACAGGGTACAGATTGTATACTATAAAGTTATCGTGTCTCCTCTTCCTCTCTGTAACTATCTTAACGTGTAAGTTTTACCCATATTTCTACAGTGTTATTGTCTATGTTCTTCAAAAAAGGCAAAGGTCAGAACTCCGTCATTTACAAACCGATTTGAAAACTATTTATTTTTATTTGGGAGGATATATTTCCTGTTTCATCTCAATTAATTTTGAAGAAAACATGCCAGTCTTGACTTGTTTTGTTATCTCTTAAAATAAATATGGTCTCTTCTTTACTAGGAATTAAATATTGTACTTATAATAAGACTAGATCACGTTCGCTTGGAAAAGTTAAAAGTATTATGAGTAGCTATTGTCTAGACAAAAATGATAAGGCAGTATACGGATAAATAAGCAGTTTTTTTTTAAAAGCTACAAATAATGTTAGGAACGCGACCAGCAGAGGATCATCACCTCCCTTTAGAAAGGAGGTTTCGACCTACTATACCATACCAGCCAGGCGGTTTGGTATACAATCTCCTTTCAGTGATGTTATCCTACGAAGTCTACTCCCTGTAAAAGAAAACTGTAAATCTAAAAAGAGTACAGTTTTCGAGAGGTTTTTCCTCATGGTTAGCGACTACCATCTCAATTGGTCACTTGCACCTAAAGGCACACAAATGTACTGCCATTCTTTGGGTCCTTATTCTCACTAAACAGGAGTCGGCACTGGTAACCTAACTCGAAAGAAACTCAATCTCTTTGAAAAGCAACAAGAGAATTGTTGAACACCGATTTGCGCGATATTGACAGCAACCAAGCCGAGGGTAAAAGTTACCAAGGAAGTGACAAATCTGCTCTGCCTCGTTGTTCTCGCGGCTCGCGTATGCGACTGCTGATCCAGGAGTCCCGGGTCTAATTTCCGGGTAGGCTAAAAAGTTTTGTTGGGGTTTTCTTACAAATAAAAAAAAATTAAAGTCACAGTTAGCAGATTCTGCAAATAAAATCCAAGAGTGTCGTGTCGCACGCCCGTACCTCGGAGAGCACGTTAGGCCTCGGTCCTGGTTGTCATGAAATCAGTGCCCTTAAATATTCTGACAACTTGTCAATCTTTGGATTCAGGGCTCTCAGGATCTCAGAGGTCCGAAGCCAGTTGCTCCTTGGAAAAGCTGATATTCAGGTAAAAGCGGCTACACACGACTCCAAAATCACTGGTGGTATCGGTTCCCTAAATCGTGAGCTCGCTCGGAGCGATTTAGGGACGATAAAAATCGGGTAGGATTTGCCTACACACGAGGCGATTTATGATACGATCTAGGGTGCTCCCCACCACTGTCCCGATATTGCCAGTGATTTTAGGGTCGTTTGTTTTAAAACCAGTTGAACCAGTAGCTGACCTAATATTGGTAATAATAATGGCTAGGAGGAAGTAGGAAGCGATAAATCTTGTCTTAAAAGCCCCCCATAAAATGTCTTGTACTTACCTGAATAAAATTTACATTGGAACTTGGACTGAAGTTTTCTTGGCTCGAATTCGTTGCTATTAAAAACTTAGAAACCGCGCCATACTATAATTTATTACCTAATATAGCCATAGTGTAGACAGTATCCCGGATAATTTGTAGGTAAAAACACAGGCTGTTTAATACGTCTTTTTTTTTAATTTTTGACTGCACGACTGGCTTAGTCGTTTAAGCGGTCGCCACGCCGTTCTCTAGGGCGCTGTTGTGGATTCAAACTCCACATGGGACAGCACTTGTGTGATCCACAAATAGTTGTTCTAAGTCTGGGTGTTCTTTGTGACCGTTTCTTGTATGTTTGTAAAGTCCTCCGTGATACAGGATTTATTCCTAGTACGAGTGTTGTCTTTTTTAAAAACAAAAGAAACAAAAATGACTCTACTCTGTCTGATGGAAAGCATGAATAGAATCCAAGAGATGTGGGCGCTATACTCATTGTGAATGCAGACAATACAATATGGAGACCCACACTATGGCGGTCTAGTGAGATGTTTCTTCACGCCTCGCTTGGGGACGTAAAAGGCATAATGTACAAAAGCAACAAAATATCTATATATTAAAAAAACACTGTAAATTATGTTGTAGTGTTAAATTAATCAAAGCGTTTCTTGTTCCTATTTTCTTTTTTTTTCTATTAATAGCCTGCCAAAGTGACTCTACTCTGCCTGATGGAAAACATGAATAGAATCCGAGAGTTGTGGTCACCATACTTATTGCAAATGGAGACAATGCAGTATGGTGACCAATACTATGGCGGCCAAGGCATTTATTTTAAGCCATGGTCACCATAACATTACAAGTTGTTACAATAAAAACATTTTTCAAGCTATCGCGATTTTCAAGCTATTGGATGTTATCCAAAATTTCGTACTTCAAGAAACATTTTGTTATGGAAAAAATTGGAATAGTATTTATTGATCAAGTGATTAAATGCTGATAACGAAGTCTGTATGTTAAGGGAGGAGGGGATATTGGGTATCCGTAATTCAGGACGTGTCAATCAACATATCACAACATCATCGTGTAATAGTCCCACTACTGGATACTGGCCTGTCCTTAGGCAGGATTTTTTTATATATATACATATATAAGCCTACCAAAGTGACTCTACTCTACCTGATGGAAAGCATGAATAGAATCCAAGAGTTGTGGTCACCATATTCATTGCGAATGCAGACGATGCGAGACCCACACTATGGCGGCCCAGTGAGATGTTTTGTCACGCCTCGCTTGAGGGCGTAAAAAACATGACAGCCGTCGTGGCATTCTATTGCGCTGACGACACGACAACTGTCACCCCTGCATCATCAAGTTTTGGCCTACTATACCACGCTGACAAGACGGGTTGATATAGGATTTGTTTCAAGTATTCCTTCTCTTTGCAGGGATGTTGTCTTGCATAATTTACTCTTAGTCGCCTCTTACGATACCCATGGGATGATTAGGAGTAGTGACACTCTGTATTCTTAAGCCGTGACTACAAAGTGACTATAAAAACACGAAAGAAAACATAATTAGCTATCTACACTTAATACAAAATTCACCAACTTTCATCAGGCAGTCCAATAAAACTTTGCCCTACCCATCAATAGACGCCGCTGACTACCTAGACCAAGTTAAAACTTGATACCAAGTAGTCCATTAATTTTCAAGCCGGCGTGAAACTTCATCCAATTAAAACTGCAGTAAGCGCCGCGTTGTACTTCCATTACAGAGCTTGTCCAACTTAAAGGCAATTTATAAAGCCATATTCCAACCGCAGAACCATAGATAATCTATCTTTTTACTACAAAAATGTTGCAACTTCCACCACAGATAAAAAGTTGGCCGTTTTGTACTATGAATGAGAAAATATCGCGCGTAAGGGCATCCTATGGTTGGTAGTGCAGTAAGTACATATGTAATTTCAATAGAGTACTATTTTCTACGACTTTCCCATCGTTTTTCCGTCATCTGACATAGGGACAAGGGACAGGACATTTTGGAACCGCACGCTTTTTTTGTATATTATATTAGCTAGCTGTTAGTTTTTTGTATAAGAACTAAGATGTCCAATTTTAGATATAAATCATATCATAAACTATAGAGCCCACTTTCTTTTTTTGAACTCAATAAATTTGAATATAGAACGGTAGGTAACGTCCGAAACTAAAACCCGAAATTGGCACTGAAATCATTATATTCGGATTTAAATGTCAGACAACCCTAAAACAGTATATACCTCATGCTGGCATGTAGCCAGGTTATCGGAGTTAGGCTATAAACTTGTCCGTTTTGTGGTTTACTACAACTCTTTTGTTTATGATCAGTTACAGATTAGTATATTGACCAATTTTTAGTGTTAATATATTTGAAGAACATTACGCCGTCTAGACAAGAATTATGTAACGTTTACGCTATGGGTTATTTGCTATTAATTTATGCATGCATATGCTGAAAGTAACAATTAAAAGTAATACATACTTTGTGTACATTTCTTGTATGTTAGTAAATCTTCCGTGATACAGGATTTATTCGTAGTGCGAACGTTGTCCTTTAAAAAAAAAATGTGTGCGTGTACTAGCGTACACTCGTAAGAAGTAAAACTTCTTTATGATGTTATTTTTCAAAAATAAAAAACCCGTCCGAAGTCGATGCAATCGCCACCTGGATTTCAAAAATGTAACTACTCAAAACGGGCCGCAAAATACATTGGAGACATTTACCAATCCCTACTCTGCTGGAGAAAGTATACTTCGAATCACGCGTGGTAGGGATAAGAAAAAGATGGCGCGTAACGAAAAAATGTGACGCGTAACGAAAAAATGTTACACTAAATTTTTTTCCAACCCCGATAAAGAAGTTTCACTTCAAAAAAGTTGATTTGAAGTTACAATTCTTTTAGCGCGTTAGGGAAAACTGGTTAGAGTATTTAAGTTGCGCGTGCGCACCATATTGAACAATTGACACCATGAAATTTGCTGGTTATTATTTTATTTTAAGTACCTGGAAACCGAGTCTTGCTCGGTATTTTTTTGGCAAACACTGATAAAACAACGTTATCTAAAAATGAAACCTTTTTAGATGGATTTATTGCTCTCGAAACTCCCTGCATACTAAATTTCATATAAATTGTCTGAGCCGTTTCCGAGATTAAGATTATATATACACATATTCAAGAATTACTCAGTTTTACCGATGGTTGCTTAAACCAAAGTGTACTAGAGTGGATACCACGATTGGGTAAACGTAGAGTAGGGCGCCCTGCGGCGCGATGGACCGACGACTTGAAGAAGGTGGCTGGCAGCGGATGGATGCGAATTGCCCAAGACCGGGATGGTTGGCGTTCCTTGGGGGAGACCTTCGTTCAGCGTCGTGCGGTGTTCCACAGGGGTCTGTCCTCGGACCTCTCCTGTGGAACATGGGATACGATTGGGCCCTTCGAGGTCGTCTTCCCCCCGGGCTGGGCGTAATTTGTTACGCAAATGACACATTGGTCACGGCCCGGGGGATGAACTTTCAAGAGACGGCGCGCCTGGCCACCACGGGTGTCTCTCTGGTGGTCGGGCGAATTGAGGCGCTGGGTTTGCGGGTGGCCCTGGACAAGACGGAGGCCCTTTTGTTCCATGGGCCCCGTCGTGGTCCACCCTCCGGCGCCTCCATCGTGGTCAATTCGGTCCTCGTACCGGTTCAGGCCCAGATGAAATATCTGGGCTTGATCCTCGACGGCAGGTGGCTCTTCGACGAGCACTTCCGACAGCTTTCTCCAAAGCTGGTCGGTGCTGCTTCTGCCCTTGGGCGACTTTTGCCCAATCTGGGTGGAGCTAGCGTCGCGAAGAGACGGCTATACACGGGGGTTGTCCGGTCAATGGCGCTGTATGGTGCACCAGCGTGGGCGGCGGCTCTGACCGCCCAGAATAGGGCTTGCCTCTGGCGCCCTCAGAGGATATTGGCGATTAGAGCCATACGCGGTTACCGCACCGTATCGACGGAGGCGGCGTGCGCCTTGGCCGGAACTCCCCCGTGGGATTTGGAGGCGGAAGTGCTTGCCGAAGTTTATCGGCGGACGGCTGACTTCCGGGCGGGTAGCGGCATACGGCCCCCGCCCGAAGAGATACGCGAGTGGCGAGAGGCCGCTCGTCGAGCCACGATGGCTCGTTGGTCGTCCCGGCTGGAGGCTCCACGTGCTGGTTTTGCCGCCGTGGCGGCCCTCCAGCCGGTCATCGCTGAGTGGGCAGGGCGGCAGCACGGGACCCTTTCCTTCCGACTGACGCAGGTCCTTTCCGGGCACGGTTGCTTCGGGAAGTATCTGCACTCGGTCGCCAGGAGGGAACTGAGTCCCGCCTGTCACCACTGCGACTGCAGTGAGGACTCAGCTGAGCACACGCTGGCGGTTTGTTCCGCCTGGGCGGCGCAGCGTGGTGTCCTCACTGCAGTTATTGGAGATCTCTCGCTACCGGCCGTCATACGCTCCATGGCACCGGCCATGGAGCGTATGACGGCCGGTAGCGACAGATGTTTTACCGCGGTCGCAACCTTCTGCGAAGACGTAATTTCGCGGAAGGAGGCGGCGGAGAAGGCCCGGGAGGACGATATCCACTCGGACCCAATTCGCCGCCGGCGAGCCGGGCGGCGGAGGCGCGCATACCAGCGCCTCATGCCGTCTTGAGTGTGGCCGCGGATGGACGGGACGGGTTTTCCCCTCCATCCGCTACAATGGCCAACCGCGAGGAGGTGACGTCCGCTTGTGCCGTACGTCGCCTAAAAGAGAGAGTTTACCCATAGATGGTGCCCGCATTAGCGGGCAGGCGCTAGGAGGGATCTGGATGTCGTAATAGCAGCGGTTTCCCGGATCCCTCCTATCTCAGGCGCAGAGCGGCACACCGTGTGGTTTTAGTCTGTCCGATTCCGACACACCACCCCGCCGTAAACCCCGGTGGGGTGACGGCCCGAGGGGGTTTCCACACGTTAAAAAAAAAAAAAAAAAAACAGTAGCAGTCGTGGGACTGCCGATAGAAGTGAAAACGGAACTATTAAGTTGAGAGTAATTAAAACTATATGCAAAAATTATATGAAAATTTTTATGTTTCATATATAGCTATATATAAAATATAATATATAATAATAATAAATTTCATATATAATATATGATATAATATTCTCCATAGCTTTAGATATACTATTATCATTAGCATGTCGGTGACGCGAACCGAGGATTTTACCCTCTACCAAAACGCTCAACGCGCCTAAAGAAGTTTTCACTTCAAAAAAGACCTTCGTTCAGCAATGGACGGCGATAGGTTGATTGAATGACTCAGTTTAAAGATATTTATATATAGATTATGTACAAATAATTCTTTTATGATATGTAAATAAAATTTACTTAACTCGATAACGCATTATAAAAAACTTTCTTTCAGTGTATTAAATACCTTTTTTGTCTATTATTAGTGTAGTTTTCTCTACAAACATAGGATAAAGCGAAGGATTTAGTCATTGTAAATGATTTTTATCTGGTTACACCAAAAAAGTATAACTTCTAACGTGTGTACGTAAGTACACACATTTTTTTTTCTATTACTTTTTGGAGTTTACTCCTTAAGAATTAAGAATCCTTAAGTATGAGAAAAATGTGAGGAGTAAAATCTACTGAACGAATGACCTCGTTACGTTTTTGGTGCGGCTGCACTAGTTTTAGTGCGGCTGCACTGGTTGTGAGTGTATTAAGACGTGTATAGAGTATGCTGCAAAGCGACTATATCTATATGTTATTTTCATTAATTTGTTAATTTACTCTTTCATACGGTATCAATCCTTTTTCAGTTAATTTCTGTTAAATAAGCTTTTTTTGCGTCTGTTTTGACAATCGTACTTAAGGAGTAAACTCCAGTCGTGCGTCGGAGCTACCACAAACAATTTTTTTATTTTAGAATCCTTTCAAAGTAACTCTACTCTGTTAGTCGAACAACATGAAAAAAATCGTTAATGATTAAGTATTATCTGTAGTGTAACAGTCCTAAATGTGTAATATACCGTAAGCCATAACATTTACTCTTTCGGGAACTATTTCAACATCATCAACAGCCTTTAACAGTCCACTGATGGACATACATGACTGCACGGTTGGCCTAATGGTTTAAGCGATCGCCACGCCGCTCGCTACTGTGCTTGCTGAGTGTTGAGCGTTCAAATTCCACATGGGACAACACTTTGTGTGATCCACAAATTGTTCTGAGTCTGGGTGTTCTTTGTGCCCGTTTCTTGTATGTTTGTATAGTCCCCCGGGACACAGGATTTATTCCTAATTTGATTCCTTATTTATAAGATTTATTTCTAATTAGCCAATGTCTGCCAGGACGGCCAGTCTCAGTCTCAACGGAGACCAGAAGAGGACGCAGGAGATATTATAGTGCACAAGTGTGTGCGTGAACATAGGTACACTCTCTGTTCCCTCACTCTCACGATCCAATGGTACGACTACTGACACAACCGTGGACCGACGGCTTCACGTGCTCTGCGAGAGTCTAAACCTTTATATACATACGAAACATACGTAAACATACAATGGAGGCACTCGCAGTGTTGTTCTAAGCGCACCGAGACAAATAATTGTTATACGGTCGTAAGTTACCGACCGCCAGTTGACCTTTATAAGCCGACACGAACACCCACACATTTGCACCCAAAGGAGCGGTCACTGCACCACCATACATCACCTTCAACACCGACTAACTATATGTGGTTCATAAAGTCTTAAAAAATAAAGTTTTCTATATTAAGAGCCTGCCAAAGTGACTCTACTCTGCCTTATGGAAAGCATGAATAGAATCCAAGATTTGTGGTCACCATACTCATTGCAAATGCAAACAATGCAGTGTGGTGACCCACACTATGGTGGCCTAGTGAGATTCTTTTTCACGCCCCGCTCGGAGACGTAAAAGGCATGACAGTCATCGTGGCTGTGTAAGGCTCTGTAGGTGAAGTAAGAAATAAAAGAAAATAAATTCGGGGATTTACCTGTTTACATTCTGCATAAAAAATGTCTCTCGTTTTGTCAAGTACTTTAAAATAAGGAGAAAATATAGTTATAACGTTGAAACGGAAATGCAACGTTGGTAGGCGCTAGGGAGCTGCTGGATGCGGGTGGAACGGGATCGGCTGTTGTGTAGAAGCTTGGGGAGGCCTGTGACTAGCAGTGGACGTCTTTTGGCTGAGATGATGATAATAATGATCATAGTTATATCAGTATTATTGTTGTTTATAAAGTTCATAATAATTAGAACGTTGTATAAACAGCTCATTTATATAAGGTAAGGTTCGAAAGACCAATACATGATGATGCAAGGGTGACAGTTATCGTGGTAACTGTGTAAGTCTTACACTGTTACGATGACTGTCATGCCTTTTACGTCCCCAAGCGAGGTGTGAAAAAGCATCTCACAAGGCCGCCATTGTGTGGATCACCATACTGCGTTGTTAGCATTTGCAATGAGTATGGTGACTACAACTCTTGGATTCTATTCATGTTTTCCATCAGGCAGAGTAGAGTCACTTTGGCAGGCTCTTAAGATAGCAAAAAAACACGAAGTCAAAAAAAAAAAATATACCCTGTAAGAATTCTTCTAAAATTTATCAAAATTACCTTCTTAATTTAGAACTCATTGCACATGGTAGCGTAATAGAGACTGCCTATGGTCTTAGGTCCATCATTGTACATTTTGTGCATTAAGTTTAAAATAAATCAACTTTTTAAATTTTACACCCAAAAGAAATTAAAATTTGCAGACTTTAAATTCATGTGCAAAAGATCTGAAAAGCGAACCACAATCTGCCACATATTCGTTATGAAAATCTTCTTTTCTCATTTTCAGGAACTTCTAGTGACTCTCTCCACACTCCTTCGTGGCTCTGTCTACGAACGACTCCGCTGGGCGTTCCGCCTCTACGACGTGGATGGAGATGGAGCTATCACCAGACAAGAGCTGGCTGAGGTGGTGGTTGCTGTACACGAGCTGCTTGGAAGACGAGCTCCACCAGGGTCTCCGGCTGCTCGGCTAGACGACGCCAAGGCGAATGAACAGGTAGACAAAAGTAATGTAAGATTAGATACCCATTGATGCAGGGGTGACAGTTATCGTGATAACTGTGTGAGTCTTACACTACCACAATGACTATCATGTCTTTTACGTTCCCAAGCGGGGCGTGAAGAAGCATCTCACTAGGGTGCCATAGTGTGGGTCACCACACTGCATTGTCTCTTGGATTCTGTTCAGGCTTTTCATCAGGCAGAGTAATCACTTTGGCAAGCTCTTAATATAGAAAAAAAAGTGCAAGTATAGGACAACTGCTACTAACGAAAAATAACTGAATTACTTACAGTCGAAACGCCGTAAGCTTGGCCCCCCTGATAGTTTGCAGGACGCGGGGCGGGTGATACGCTCCATTATACACTACACGATTTTCAAATTCGATATCTTCAGATACACATGTAATTTATTTCCATGTGCTATAAGTCTAGTTTATAGTTTATTTATTTATTGAATATTTGTTGTTTATTTGTATAATTTAAATTTCAGGTATGTACAAATGTAATGTATGTATACAATGTAATGTACGTGTCATGCGGGCCTTTTCTTTAACGTGTGAAAACCCCTCTTGGGCCGTCACCCCACCAGGGTTTACGACACCATCCCGGTGTGTTGCAAACGGATAGACTAAAACCAACCTAAAAAATCAACCTAAAAACCTAAAAAAATATTTTCATGTAATAAATTATTTATCGTATATTTATTTTTTAATTTTTGTCTTGTGACACGGAGTTTCCGAGTTTGTTTTCCGTGCATTCACGTCAGTTACTGCCGCTGGACAGCGACACACTGGCTATTTGGTTGATCGTACCCCTGCCCCGCAACCCACAAACCATCAAGAGAGTCTAGTTTACGACAATTTGGTTATAAGTTAGAAGATTTTTCTTGCTTAAGCGGGTGAAAATACACAATTTTGTTAAAAAATTACTTTATACACTATTGTGGGTCATCATACTTTATTGCCAGCATTCGCAATGCGTATGCTGACCACAATTTTTGCATTCTATTAGGCAGAGTGAAACCAATTTGGCAGGGTGGTATAATACAAAAAAAAAAAAACAACATAATCACCTGAACTTGGAAAACTAAAAATCCACTACTAATTTAGTATTCCCTTCTTCTTTCTTCTCAGTTCACTTGCCTTTCATGAGAACTCCTCCTAATCTGAGTGAAATTTGGAGTAACAGCTGCCATTCTTATACAACTAAATACCCTCTTCAGGTCGATCGCGTATTTAGAAAACTGGATCTGAACCAAGATGGAGTCATTACAATTGAGGAGTTTCTGGAGTCGTGCCTGAAGGATGACGTCATCACACGCTCGCTGCAGATGTTCGACACAGGGCTATGACGTCAGACCGATGCAGCGCAGCCGCGCACACCCATCCGGTAAGTCCTTATTAGCCAGAAATGTTAATCAGGACCATCAGAGACAGTTCTTCAAAAATATCAAGATAGAAAAATAATTTTTAAGGGTTTTAATGCCGTTTCCACCGATAGAAAGAGTGATTCATACATTCATACATATTTGCAAAGTGCAAGTGCCAAGTTGAGATAGGACGCTAGTAGATTATAAACTATTTGAGGCATATGAAATTTTCATTTAAAAAAACAGACAAGGCCAAAAAAAATTGACAAAAGAAACCTATTCCTCGATATTGTGTATCACTGTATTCCCAGCATGCAACGCCTATTTCTATTCTAAAACATAACAATCTTTAGATTCTGCTTCAAAATTAGGTTTATTTTGAAAGTTATCTGCATGGTTTCCAGGACCGTAGCCAAGCGCATCCCACCCCCACCGCTCTGCCGCTGCGAGGACGGCTTACTCCGTTCAGCCGCCGCTTGGTTCAGAGCCCGCAGGTACACCCAGTACTTGGTGATGGTCGACGACTTCTACTTACGCGTGGTCCGGCCCAGGTTGAGGAGCGTGCTGTTGCTGCATTTCTAGAAAATTCTTCTCTTTCTAGAAATTTCTGGAAAGATCGAGAATTCATTCAGGGAGCCTGTGTTGATTTTGAGGGTTGTTGGGATAAATTAATGGGTTTTGCTGGGGTTTTGGAGTTTATGGTGATACTGAAGACAGATTTTGGAAGATAGAATTTGTTTTGGATGAAAAACCAGATGCATCAGATGTCAAATTCCATTGTGAATGATATCCACAATCAGCTGAATAACCATTTTACTAGGTCCATTAATATTCTGGATCGTTAAGATCTAAAATAGATTTGGTTTCATCCATTCCAAAATTTTTTAGCTCAAGAAGAGGCTATATATTGTTTAACCATAAATTGTGTGCAGTAATAAGTGTCAAATATAAGCTGCCAAACCCCTAAATCTATAAGATCTTTTACGGAATTTTAATTACATCTAAATTTTTAAGAATCAAAAAACAATTTTAACGGATCCCCTTTTAAAAACCCAAAATCCTGGAAATATCTCGTACGTATGTCGAGGTTCCCATGACTAAAACTCTCGTGATTTTAGGCAAATTTCGATAGCCACTTCGTTATAACTAATTAGGATAAGGTTCCAGCCTTCACAGGTTTCCCAGTGAAACAATTCTGATACTGATATTTGATGCAAGGATTTCAGACACCGAAATAAAAATCCTTGTTTTTATTAACTCGGTGTATCCAAATAAACTCTTGATTTAAGTTATTACATGGTTTTATGGATATTAGGATCTCAAGCTACACTATGTCAGTCAAAAGGCACATCATTTAATACCTATAGAACTGAAAATCTAAAATAAATTGCTAAATGTAACCCAGTCATTCGGTTACAAACAACGGGGTTACCTGGAAAGTTTTGCAGGAGTTTTGAAAATTAGTTTAAGGTATGCTCTTTTCGAATTTCAACTTTATCACCTCGTATCTCCGCCGCTTGCGCCGCCATATTGAAAAATGGCGCCTAATAACGTTGTTTTACAATATCTCCTTTCTAAGCATATCGAAGTGCGTATAATAACCAATTTTCAAAACTACCATTCTACTTTCCAAGTAAAACTACCAAACGACTAGACTAATGTAACACACGAAAAATACAAATTCGTCATATTTCATTTAGTCACAGTCTGCGTTTGGATAAATCGTAAATCAGAGCCATCTAGTGAAAACCTGGCGATTTAAGTAGTAACTATTGATACTGTATCGCGGAGTGAAAGTACTCACGTTCATATACCTAAAAATGAAATATTCATAACATCAATCGTAGTGTTACAGTCCACCAGGTATTGCCGATTGATCTCTAAAGAAATTTCCACCTATTTTACCACAAGAAATCCTATGACAGCATAGACATAGGATTTCAGTTTCATTACAGCATTACTTCTTGATTTAACCATGGTATTTTACTAGACGGGACTCTACATATGTATATACTAAGATTTTACGGTATTAATAGCTCTTGTTGATATTCTGAAGATTGAGATTCGTTCAGAAACGTTAAAAATAATTATGAAAATGGAAACAAACAAATATGATTTGTAAAAACCGAAAATATTGAACTAATATAAGAGTTACGTAGCATTTGAACCCTAGATTATTAAAAAAGTGAAAATAAATAATAAAAAAAAACATTTAAAGAATCATTTAGATTTGCTGATTTTTTTTGTTTTTTTTAGCTACTCTTACACGAAAAATTTATTTAATTATTTAGTATTGTCTATGGTTGTGTATTCGAACTTACTTTTTGTTTCTTAACGTTTATTTTTTAAAAAAGCAACAGGGTATAAGCCGAATGCACGGTGACGTCTGGATATAATTTTGACGTTTGTATACAAAAGAAAAAGAAATTTTGGATGTGCTTACCTAAAATGATATTTTTAGAAAACAAATCTTATTTCTTTCTAAGATTTATTTTGGCTTTTTTGGTCCAATTTTAACAATTTTAATAACTATCTTTGAAAAGCTGTTAAATATTTTATGCAATCACTCTTTCCCTGACAAGTTTTAAAAAAATACTAGGCAAACAGATTTAAACGAGCCTTTTTAGCCATTGATCTCAAACAACGATTATGTTTGAGACTAAAGAAATGTTTCAACACACCTTTGTAACGCATATCTTTGAAAAGCTGTTAAATATTTTATGCAATCACTCTTTCCCTGACAAGTTTTAAAAAAATACTAGGCAAACAGATTTCACCAAGCCTTTTTAGCCATTAATCTCAAACAACGATTATGTTTGAGATCAAAGAAATGTTTCAACACACCTTTGTAACGCATATCAATTTACAGTAACATTTTAGTGAAATAGTTTAGTGATACACTAAAATTATTTTATCTATCAAAAAAAAATAGTACACTGTCTATGCATTAACACAAAGTTTTATAGTCTATTTTCAATCTGAAAGGTACCGGGTGACGTTTCATACTTTTTAACACGAAACTTTTAATAGGCGTAACTCATAAAATCTCAATAATCTGTTTCGTAGAACCATGAAATTATGAAGATATTTAATTTTATCACAAGATGGACCATTCTTTATAAATATTTAAACGAAACCTTTAAAAAAAGTAAAAAGCGATACATACACAAGAGATGTGTTTTTCAAACGTCATTTCAAAGTCACATAATGTTTAAACTTTTCGAATTCATGTTCATATTAGTAATCGTAAAAATGTGCAAATAATCAACATTATTAATAGATTCGCATTCAATTGAAACTTTTTTTAGTATTTCGTGACACATAAGTTTCAACTGACACCCAAATGTCAATGGCAACGCAAAATAAAATAGGTTTTGTCCTTTATTTCTAGAGATTTCCATAAGATTACCTCACACTTTATTTCATCACCATCATCATCACCAGTCTTTAACAGTCTACTGCTTTACATAGGGCAAGTAGATTTTGGCCTACTATACCATGCTGATTAGACGGTTTAGAATAGGATTTTTTTCAAGTTTTCGTTCACTTTGTGGTGATATTTTCCTGAATACCCTTAGTCACCTCTTACGACACTCACAGGATAAATAGAGGTGGTAACACTACATATTCTTAATCCTTCAACACTTTATTCATTTTAACGAAATATAATATCTATCTACTCTAGTATGTCCTAATTGTCTGATATATAAATATATAAAACTAAAATCGATTTTTAGTAAAGGATACAAGGGAATGATGTCGAGAATCGGATACTGTAGTACTCGATTTCTTTGACTGTCGGAACTGTCATACGGTACCTCTTAGATTAGATGAACTATAATTCAAAATTTTTTGTTGAATATGCATAAAAGAATATTTTATTTTCATTAAAATATTGTTTTTTCGTGTTTTTTGTTCACACTACATAGTCAAATTTAATCTATTCATTATAATCACTCAGAACCTAAATTCTAATGAAATAAAGTGATTGTAACATTTGCCGAATGCCAAAAGTTACGTATTTAAATGAAAAAGAAAGTAAAAGGAATTGAAGCAACAGAATACCATACTAATAGAATAATAGTCATTAAACACATAATAATAAAAAACTACAAATAATCCTAAATTAAATATTAATTAAAAACACTCAAGAAATATACTACAACGTGTACTATAATTTGTAGTTTCAAAAAATAGTTTAAGGTTACGAATAATAGATGGCGTAATCAGCTGACATTCTTAGAAAAAAAATATTTGACAAGTCGATTTGACAGTTTTAAAACAACACGACGTATTATTATTACTAGTAATCCTATTCAGCGAAGGAATTTCTCTAAAATACCTTAAAATTGAGAAGGCTTACGTGGTCACAATTGCGGCGAATACATACATTCTAAATTAGATACATCTGTGCACCTCCCTTACAATATTTGTACACCACCCTAAGGTTGACTGCAAGAGAATGTCTTGGGCATTAAGTCCACCGATGTACAAAGTGCATAAAGTTTAAATAAATCAATAATATTAAAATGGGATGGTTTCTGCACGACATTACAGCTAGAGGGACCTGAAGGTCATATTTTCCCATTAACTGTTCGGTCAAAATTTAGGTTTGATCAAGTCATAAAAGGTATTTTCGTAATTAAGTATTATATGTCCAACGTTGGCTGTTTGGATTATATCATATGGTAACCGAAAATTGAATGATCGAACTGATGTCTACGTCTTGGTAATATGTTCAGTTCTGAAATCGAGAGTTGATCGCAACTTAATTTATAATCGAACTTTTATTACGAGAATTAGTATTCATTTAGAGTTGATCGGCGAATAAGTTATTAATTCTTGACTTAATCTATCTTCAAGCAATTACGTATCATATCATATAAGTTTTATTCGTTTTAGTACATTAGTTTTTAGTAAATATTAGTTACTAAATTTGCATTTATTTATATAAATTAAGGCATTTTTTAGTGAAAATATCTCTAAGACTAATTTAAAGTTGAGCAGTAACGCTGTACGTTATGCGAGATGATATTCAACAGAAAAAAATGTCACCAGAATAATTTACAGAATTTTTTTCGATTCTCATACTGACGAATCATCATCATCGTCTCATCAGCCAATAGACGTCTACTGCAAGACATAGGCCTCTCTCAAAGTTCTCCACAGCAGGCGATCCCATGCCGCCTGCATCCAACGGCTTTCCACGACCCTTATCAGGTCGTCTGACCACCTTCTGTGGTCGTCTCAACTTACATCAACTTACAAGAAATTAGTTTCTTATTTATTTAGTATCATTAAGATCATTGTTCTTGTTGTTTCGTAATAATAAATTGAATTTTAATTGATCACCACATCACTTTAGAACGCTTTAAACAGTAGATCCTGATTCAGAGATATCAAGATTTAGCAGAGATATTCAATGACAATGATTTTAGTTTTTAAAAGCCAACCATTTCATTTTTTGTCATCATCATCATCATCATTAGCCGGAAGACGTCCACTGCTGCACATAGGCCTCCTCTCTAGAACGCCACGTCGTACGACTGGACGCCAAATGCATCCATCGGCTCCCTGCGACTCGTACTATGTCGTCGGTCCATCTAGTGGGGGGCCTACCTACGCTTTTGTAATAAGTGCTAATTCTGTGCCCGAAAACTCTAAACTAAACTAAAAAAAAAGTCCTTTGAAATAACTTTCTAAATGTCAAAGATCGACTAAAAATAAATACGTCACACTACAAATAGACGTTCCCTATTTTATATACAAAATTAGAATTTCCGAAATTGCTTCACTAAATTGTGATATGATGAATAAATTTTAGAAAAAATTAGCTTAGTTTAGTGATGCAACAACAGAATTAGCACTAATATCCTTTTTATGTGCGTTTCAAACGAATTTTAGGAAAAACTAAAGAGATTTTTTTAAAAATTACCTTCAGTGTAAACATTCTATGATTTTTTGTGATATTTCACAGAAGACCAACCTAAAGCGAAAGCATCCGTGCTGTCGTGTTTCGTTGGTGAGTGCGAGACCGGAGGCCCATTGATGCAGGGGTGACAGTTATCGTAGTAAATGTGTAAGACTTACACTGCCACGATGACTGTCATGGCATTTACGTCCCCAAGCGAAGCTAAAACAAGCATCTCACTAGACCACCATACGGTCACCATACTGCATTGTCTGCCTCCACAATGTTTTCCATCCCATCAGGCAAAATAGAATCGCTTTGGCAGGACTTTAAAATAAAAATAAACCTGCTATATTTGGTTTATAAATAAAATGAATTACCATGACTATGAAAGGAAACCAATTGTATTGATTTTGACCAGGTTGTAAAGAAATGAAATTAATTTTTACAGTCAAATATACGTGTATTCAGTACAGAGGTGAAACGATGAAGTGACATTATAATAGAAAAATAGTTAGTACAATAGAAACGCCTTTACAAACATTCTTGTGTGTTGGCGACAGAAAAAGTTACATTGCTAATTTATATTAAGCGGAATAATAGTAAATTAATTCTAAACACCAATTATGTCAAAGATACATTAATCAGAGATACCTACATAGGAGAGAAAAATAACCACAAGTATTGCCTGTTTAGTGAACTTTTGTACGAGTGTTGCCATTACTAACTTCTACTGAAATGGTAGGTTTTCATAATCACTTATAAAAATTCTACCAAATTTAGCTACTTTTTTTTTGCTACACACATTTGCTGACTGTACACTTGATTTATTTTTCTTTCTTTTTTTAATACATACGTATATCCAATTTATTATATAAAACTGCTAAATAATTGTTTGTTAATATGAAAAAAAAATCGTAGAATATTCTAGAGGAAAATAAAATATTCTTATGATCTTAGTGCGTAAAGAATGTACGGAAGTTATTGGATTGGACTGATTTCTTCATACCTTAGAACAGTTCTCTGTAGATGTTTCTTTCTTAGACTTTATTGGTGTATTGTGACTTCTTTGATCATCATTATCATCATTATCAGCCTGTAATAGTCCACTGCTGGACATAGACCTCTTCTTAGAAAGGAGATTTTGACCTTACACGCACGGGATGAATAGGAGTGGTGACATTATTTATTCTTAATCCGTCACTACACGACTTCTGTCATAAAAGTATATTTCTTATAACAGTTAAATGAAAGTGTATCTTCTCAATGTGGTTCAAAGACTCTTATGAAGAAAATACATTAGAAGCAGGAATTACGTAATTATATCGAAAATTTACGGCTTTCTCTTTTTAAGTTGATGTTAGTAGACGTTAGTCACATGGACTATTAGTAAGACTACGATTTTCATGCCAGTGACGTATAGAGACGAATTGCCTTCGTAAAAAGGAATGCTTACTTTTTTAAACATGGCCGAAGATTATACTCAATGGAAAAAGTAATGTCTGAAGAAGTAGTCTGTCGACGCACCAGTCTGAGATCGGCTCTGATCAAAGAAGTCACGAATATAGAAATACGTTTTAGCATTATATTAGTTTTAAATCCTAGTCTAATAGTATTAGTTACTAACCTGAAATACTACTGGTGTTGACAGTTGTTAAAAACCCACTTTTTAGGTTTTTATTTAAGTAGCAATGTCTTAACGTTTAATTCTGCATGGTCTCCCTTATGACATTAGGTAAAAAGGTTGAATTGAAAAGGGAATTATTACAGATAACGCAAAAATAACTGCTATAGGTTATATTTTATTGCAAAAAAATAACACTGCCTTCTAGTTTAGACCTTATATATTATAAAGAAGGGTGGATGGAGCGGATATCATGAGAAAAAGCCACCTTAAACCGCGTACTATTGAAACATGTTCCAATAACAAAGAAATATGATATTCTTTTACCAGAGATTATAAAACTTGGTGTATATACATTCAAAGTTGACAAGTTAGTGAAAAGTATTTAATTTATAAAACCTATGAGGTTTCGGCAATTAAGTACTTTTCACTAATCAAAAAATCAAGTAATGTTTTAAAATACATATTAACAGAAAAATATACCTTTTCGAATATCAATAGAATTTTCAAAATCAATCTATTGACAATGTAATTGGTGAACATAGATAAAAAAAAGAAAAAAATTTATACAGTGGAACATACAACCTCCACCTTTTGTGAAGTCCGTTAAAAATACTAGGATTTTGTCCGTACTAATGTAACAAGAACTTTTTGAAGACATAAAGATACAAAAACGTGTGTGTATATTTATGTACGCACGTAAGAAGTTATACTTTTTTGGCGTAACAAGCAAGAAAATTTCCAAAAATTTTATCCTTCGCGTTATCCTATGTTTGTAGAGAAAACGACACTAAAAATAGACAAAAAGATATTTTATACAATGAAAGAAAGTTTTATTATAACGCTAAATAGTAAAAAAATAAAATGTTGACTAGCTAATTTCACTTCTAATTTTGTCTATGTTTCGTGCCTGTATGCGCGCGCATCCTAAAAATTTACGCGCCAAAATAAGTATAACTTCAAATAATAAATAACGCTACAGTTGCTTACTCAAACTATTCTTGAGGAATTGAAGAACATTTTATTTAAATCAATCCTAAAATTATTTATAATACATTCTGTTACTGTTTATCGTGATATTTGTACTGTATTTTACTATATTCTTGAAGAGTATGGGTGTTATTGTGTTTTATGATTGCATTGGCGTCGTCAGATTTCCTGGGGGTACATCTACATCCACATAGACTATTAACGAATATAAAATATAGAATGATACTGGGTGACTAGGAAACCACCTTTTTTATGCAATATTGTATTTTCTTTTTTGCCAGAGGAGTGCAAGTACATCTCCTTACACCCACCGCTATAACGGCGGCCATGTTTGTTTGTATACAGCATATCTAAAAACCTAATTGTTATTTATCTATGAATGAAATAATTCGAAACGTTTTTAGGCAAAAATTTGATTAGTTTTTTTTTATGATAATTACTTTGATATGTAAGAAAAATCCTTTTAGTCTTAGCTTGTTTAAAAGTTAGTTTTACTATTAATATAGAGTGGGCCACGAATTAGTCAACATTTGAAAAATTGTATAAAGAAGACCATTTGATAAATTATAAAGATTGTTTATTTATAAGAATGTTAATTAGTTTGCATTTATTTTTTAAAAATAACATCGTCTTAATGACCACCGTTTCGACGTTTGCGCTCTTCTTAGCGAACACCGAAATTTTCGAATACTCGTCGGCAAAGAGACCACGAGATCGCCGACATCTCTTCGTTCATTTTTCTTTTATTCGACGTAGTGTATTTGGTTTATTAATATAAACACGACTCTTCACATAACCCTACAAAAAGGAGACCGCTGGGGATAGATCTGACTTCTGGGTAGTAATGGAATGACGCCTCATCTGGAAATCAATTTTTCCGGAAACATGTCTTAGACCACCGGCAAGGACTCATCGGATGTGTGACAAGTGTCTCCATCTTGTTGAAACCATGTGTTACGATTGTAGCCAGCAATTTCTAGTGGCACCGGTCCCAAGAACTACCGTAACACGGGATGTTAGATTCAAATGTTAACGAATTCTTGACCCACCCTATATTATCAAATACAAATAGCAAGTATAACATGGAAATTAACTTTCTAAACTTTTTTTACAACTTACACATGGTAAACTGATTTTATCTAATCACAAACAGATCATAATTTATGGCAAATAGACTACTGATAAACATACTTAGATATTTCTAAACACGTAGTTACGCAGATCTAAATTACGCTCAGAAAAATAACACATGATCGTTCCAGCTTACGACACAATTATTTGTTCTGAGTCAAATTTACACTATGTACACTACACTGAAGCTTGCAACACTTACACTGTAAAATAAGACTCTTGGATAAGAAGTTAACTATGAATGCAATATAAATCTACTATATTTTGGCTTTATAAAGCTTGACTGAAAATTTTATATTGATTTCTAATTTTTACTGCACTTTTAATACAAAATTCATAAATTCACAATATTAATTTAACAGTAAAGTAATTACTGTAGTTTTAGTTGACCGCTCTGAAGTTAGCACCGAGTGGTGAACTAATAATCATTCTTGTTTAAAGAGAAGGATTTCCTAGGCTGACAGGTAAATATTAAGTATAAAAGTTAGAAGCACCATCTCAAATAAGAACTGGCACTAGGTGCAACTCATCAACAACTTTTAAAGAGAGGTGGTTCTTATATCCCAACCTAGTTAACTGAAATTAGACCTATGATATACCAGACATCGTAATACAATTAATATTTTAGTGTGCCTATTCTTGTTTATGAAATACAATAAAGGTAATGTCGTACATAATTTTTGTTTCACCAAATTTACGCAACACAAAGCCAAGTGACTATCAATTGCTGGAAAAATGTCAAAAATAATAGTTTTAGTCTCAATTATTTGTAAGTAGTTTGTCCTTAAATTTATAACATTTTGATTTCCTTAGTAATATTAAAGGAGTAAAATTAGGAAGCCATTTTGTAGAGACCTAAACACTTACAAAAACCACAATTGCCGTGGGCTTACTGAGCAGGGTCACCTTCCTTGGTAGGTACGGCTGTAATAATGATGGTCTCAAGTAGCAGGATAGAGAAGTTGCCCCCTGACTTTCATATATATTTTTTTTCATTTTCATCTCCAAGACCGACAAGAAAAACTTACCCGTCTCATTGACTCAAACTTAAGTACATGAATAATCACTGTTTTAAAATAGGTACTACAAAGTAAACTGGTCTTTTGAGTTTAGGCCATAGATTATTTAAGTTTTTTTTTTGTTGAGATTCGCCTTTATATAATGTAATGTTAAAATACCCCTGTTATCACTATGGTGTGTTATTTTTAAGGGAGGAAGTTGAGCTGCAAGGCGTTTAGCGGTGTGTAATTAATTATTATTAAATTATGATGTAAATAATATTTTGTCGCTGTGTCAATACGTCCACGTTAAATCTGATAGTAAAAAAGTTCTTCATGTTGTCTATGCGTTTTATTTAAAACATTCCTACAAAGTCTGCAATAAAAATAGAGATAATGAAAGCAGAAATAAGGTAATACAACAGTACCCATGTCATGTGTAAAAGTTTTAAAGTAATAGTCGTTCTAACATGTGCCTTGTGTGTTTTGAGTTACTGCAATTTAAATAAAAGCATTGCACAAATAAAAATGATGCGAAAAAGATTTTATTGTTTCCTGTAGTTTAACAAGGAGACAAAAAATATATTTCTGTTTAATGTAACCTTCTTTTCTTTGCGCTGCTCTTAAAACTATAGTACACTCCGCCTCGCTCAAGAATTCCCACAGATGCGGCGCTGCAGTCATGCGACGGAATGTTATCAGCCTCTACTATTGGATTTCCCAAAACCCAATAGCGGATAGATTGTAGTATATTTGATTGAGCAATTAGTTAGTTCTTATGTGCTTATATGAGAGATTGATCAACTTATAAAGAGAAAGAGATTATTTTGAATTTTTGATGTGTATTTTATATTAGTTTATCAGTGTGAGACTTTCGTAAAACGGAGCATAAATATCAGTTTTTTTTATTTCTGTCGACGTACGTTAAGAACGTCAGTTTTGCTTCTACAAAAGTGATTTTTTTGTCGTAAGTGTTGCCAATTTATTTATTTACCATAAAATCGATTATTTAAATGGTAAAATGTGTAGAATTAAAACCATTAATTTATTGTTATAGAAAAAATAGATTTGGAATTTTTCGTGAGTGAATTAAAACTTTAGAAATAATCTATTACAAATTCTGATAAACTAATTATTTACGCAAAATAATTTTGTGATAAGTAAAAACAATTTTTAGAGTTGGCATTACCACGAAAATCATATGTCACAAAAGTGACACAAAAAATTGTAAATAAGATCAGCTGATAGTCTTAAATCTATTTAGTCAACAAAAAAAGGTTGAATTCCTTTTTAAAACATGTCGAGAAATGCACAAGTGGTGGACGGTGAAGCTTCAGAATCGGATTCAGAAATAGAAATCGGCAGATCTCCGGTTAGTGTTTGTCAATAGACAAACCTACGTTTAATTTGTGATTCTGACAGTCAAATACAAACCTTTTTGTCAAGCTTTTTATAATACAAACAATAATATAAATATAATAAGCTTACAGTGTGCGAACTTCTCAATCACAGGGAGTTCGAGTTGTAAGTGTGTGATTCGGATTAACTTGAGCTATTATTTATATTTTTTTCGCATCATTCTATATTTTATGTCCGTGTTGTGACGGATTAAGAATACCTAGTATCACCACCTTACTCATTTCATTGGTCAGAAGAAGCGACTAAGGGTACAAAATACACAGGACGACATCACTACAAAGAGAAGGAAAACTTGAAACAAACCCTATACCAACCCGTCTGGCCAACATGATATAGTAGGCCTCCGCCTGCTTACAAAAGAGAACATTGCAGCAGTAGACTATGAAAGGCTGTTAGTGATGATGAACTTACTAAGTTTTACGATAGGTAGAGCTATAGCTCATCCCAATTTATTATTTAATGCCAAGAATTATTACATATTTAAATATTTATTCAGATTAGTTCAAAGACAGACTAAATGCCTAGAGTGTTTTCTACTAGTCGACCTTGAGTTAGTGTTTACATACACGCGTATTTTAATCAAACTGGAGTCCAGTACTATTTTTAATAAGTTCTCTGTTCATTTTTCAGGACCTAGAATTATCTACAAACTCTGAAGCATTTGTCATAGCTGGAGAGGCACCCGAATCTGATGATGGTAAATTTAATTATTATTAATTCAACCTGGCCTTGCGATTAGCTTTTAATCACCTTTTAGACACCTGATCACTTTGAGAAGGTTGCCGCAAGTGGAAAGGGAAGTTACTTCCGCCAAGATAGGCCCTAATTTAAAGTGGTGTTGATTCAGAGAGAACGATCAATGTTATGGTATGGGTCTTCTCAGAGTAAGCCAGTGCCATCATGATAGTCTTTATGTCTCCAAGGAACTTCACAAAATTAAAATGACACATTCTCTACAGGAGCAACACCATGAGCTCTCAATAACCTGATATTTAACAATTCTTTACAAATTAATATTCACACAGTCAGTTGTATATGGTTCTGTCACATGTTAGCAATCCTAGCAGCCTGTATGCTTTCATCCCCGATAGCCACACATCTAATATTGTGTACAGAGAAGCATTACTGTAAAGTACATTTTTAATTACCCAAACGACTGTGTATGATTCAAAACAAATCAAAAGATATATCCAAAAAATGCTGCAAAACGTCACTATTCCATGCGGACGTAGTCGCAGGCACTACTAGTAAATAATAATATCCTCTCACCTCACACAGCCATCTGAACCTAAACTAAGCAAAGCCTTTACTATGCTAACCAGACTGCTGATAAACATACTTATATATTTACAATGATATGTCCTGGGTGGGAATTGAACCCACAACCTCTTGTTCAGCAGGCCCCGCCTTAGCAAGGAAGTTTTAGCCTACTAGACCACGCTGGCCAGACGCATTAGTATAGGATTTGTTTCAAGTTTGCCTTCTCTTTACAGTGATGTTGACCTGCATAGACCTTAGTCGCCTCTTACGGCACCCAAGGGATGAATAGTGGTGGTGACACTCTGTATTCTTAATCCATCACCACACGGAACTAAGACCCGTCAAAAAAAATACAGAAAAAACCAATTTTCTTCCAGAAACTAAACTGAATTTATCCATAAGCCTAGAAGAGCAGGATGTTCCTCTCCATAGCGTGTTACACCCTCAAGCACCTCCCCCGCAAGCCACTATATACAACTCGTTGCTTCACCAGAAATTATGTAAGTATGCTTCCGGGTCAATTTTAAGTTTGTTAAGTTCTATTTTTCTTACAAACAAATCACGTCACACATCAACAGTATTTAATTGTCCACTGCTGGACATAAGCCTCTCCTTAGATAAGAGGTTTTGGTCTACTATACCACACTGACCAGCCAGTTTGGTACAGGGTTTCTTTCAAGCTTTCCTTTTCTTTGGTCTTGGATTGGTCTCGTGTCACATCATCTATCACATCCATGAGACTGAAGGGTGGGGAGGACACCGCATATAATAAATACTGAAAAAAATCGTTTAGTATCTTTCTTTATTCTTTTTTTTTAAAAGACAAGGCCCGCAGACAAATTATAATAATAAATTCTATGTCGTGGGGGACTTTACAAAACACACAAGAAACGGTCACAAAGAACAAAGTGTTGTTCTATGTGGGGTTTGAACTCACAGCACTCAGCGCAGTAGAGAGCGGCGTGGCGACCACTTAAACCACTAGGCCAACAGTGCAGTCAAAACACCTTATCGTTTCAGCGGCTGAAACGTTTTAGGAATAGGCTGAATTTCAGCCTATTCCTAAACTTTAATCTACTACACGGTGAAACTGCAACTTTTTGAAGTAATACCTCTTTTGGGCGTTAGTGAAAAATTGTTACATTAAATTTCAAAGATGCGCGCGCGCACCGTCACGAAAAACCGACACCGTGCAATTAGCCAGTCAAAATTTTAGTTTTGAAGTAATTCTTCCTTTGACGCGAAATTTCTTTAACTAGATGAGATGATGCGTTATAATAAAACTTGCTTTCAATTTTTTGTTTGTGTCATTTTCTCTACAAGCATTTTTTTTTTTGGCATAAATGTCAGACCGTCACAACCCAAGTATTACGCGTTATATTAATCAACTTATCGCCGTCCACTGCTGAACGAAGGCCTTTTTTTTTAACGTGTGGAAACCCTCTCGGGCCGTCACCCCACCGGGACTTACGGCGGAGTGCTGTGTCGGAATTGGACCGACTAAAACCACACGGTGTGCCACTCTGCGCCTGAGATAGGAGGGATCCGGGAACAGCTGTTATTACGACATCCAGATCCACTGCAAAGGAACCCTGTATCAAGCTTGGCGGGCAGAACAAAGGTCTCCCCCAAGGAACGCCAACCATCCCGGTCTTATCCACGTTCGCATCTACGTACTGCAGAAGAAGTTGTTGTCAGACTTACGAGTACTTTAGGGCTGCAACTACCCCTAATGTTGTAATAGATATTTGGATTGACGTGCGTTCTGAGGTACAGAGGTCTTTATATGTTAAGTTTGGTCACTCATCCATAGTCTGACCTGGCTGAGATTGCTTAACTTTCTAATGTGTTAATCTGCTCGCTTACTACTTGGGTATGTGTCCTCTTTAAGATATAATATACTAGTAATATTTTGCTGCAGGGGAATGTAATGTATCCTTCAGGGCTACCCTTGAGGGTCTAATCAAACATACCACGGATATATCGGTAGAAAAATTGACCAGAGCTGATAAAACTTTGCTAAACGTACAGGTGAGTTTTTTGTTTTATTACCTGACTATGGAGACCAGAAGGAGGGTCATGTTTTTCAAGTGACGTGACGTGCCGTCAATGCATGCGTCGCCACGTTATGTGATAGTATATGTTAGAGGTAATGCGATGTGGCGAACGTGTTTAACCAAACATATGTTTATATGGAAGGTCAGATTGGTTCTTGACGATGCGTGGCGACGGCGGTTTGTATAACATGTAATGCAATGTGAAAGAATTATTATTTTAAAATTTTCTTTCATAAACTATAATACAATTTCGATATGCCACATCTGTCTGAAGTTATTCAATGACAGTTTAATTTTTACCCAACTTATTCTATGAAATTTTTTTTTACCCTACTACGGCGAATCCAAAATGTAGGTTAATAGTTTTGGCAATCTATGTTTGTTTGTATGTCACCGTAGCGCCTAAACTACTAAACCGATTTTAAAAAATAAGAAGTCACAAAATTCGCTTTTATCAAAACTTTTTATGTAGTCGGGTTATTAGTTTTTAAACTTTTTCTTATTAATAGAAACCTGCACGCATTTTTCCCAACTTTGTCTATGAAATATTTTTTTTTCAGGAAAGTATGAGAGCTACTAATGCCAACCTGACGCTGGCCAGAGCTCGTCTGAAGCAGCTACACGGAGAACTTGAAAAAGCTAATTGCAGCACTGCCTTACCTAATATTAAGATTAAATAAATATTTTATATTTAACACCTTTATTTTTATTTTTTTTAACGTTGGCAACTTCGCATTATGTGAGAAATTCTAGAGCGCCATAGGTGTTTAGCGAACTACTTAGAATTAAGAAATCTGCTTCGCGCTATGAAAGTTACGCTTTGCAAACAAAAAAACAAAAGCTGTGTTGTAAAATCATATTTAAAATTATATTGATTGCTAAAAGCCTAGAAGTGACAGACAAAGACAATACATTTAGTAACCACAACAAGTAACCAAAATAAGCATTTATTAGAGGCACAACAAAGATATATGTTAAGAAACAAAAAACAACCTAATTGTATAACACTTTTAACGTGTGGAAACCCCCTCGGGCCGTCAACACACCAGAGTTTATGGCGGGGTGGTGTATGGACATCGTACCGACTAAAACCACACGGTGTGCCACTCTGCGCCTGACATAGGAGGGATCCGGGAACAGCTGTTATTACGACATCCAGATCCACTTTACACTAACCCTATACCAAACAGTCTGGCCAGCGTGATATAGTGGACCAAAACCGGAAGAGTAAGAGAGAAGAATAAGGAAAAGCCTACGTCCAGCCGTGGACTGTTAAAGATGATAATGTCATTCACATTTTAAATACTTAACTTCTTACCATAAAATTAAGCACACATTATTTAAACAAAGAATCTACTGTTGCTGATTTTTTTTGAACTTTTTTAGAAAGTTAGCAAGTTAGAAAGTCCTGAACTGCAGACGTTTCCGAACGTTGACATTAACTGACATACATTAAATAGATCCTTTAAAAAGCCAACGATCCGCTCGAAACTGTGCTTAACTATAAAAAAGAAAGTAAAACTCTTAAACAGGTTTATTTTGGCAACGGGACTTTAATGCTACTTATAAACATTGAATAATTCAACTGGCGAACCAAACGATATTTTCTTTCGAAAGCTGTCTTGAATTAGTATGTCAGTAACGACTAAAACAATATATTTACTTTGATTTAAGAACCTGTCAAACTGACTACTCTGCCTGTAGGAAAACATGAATAGAATCCAGGAGTTGTGGTCAACATACTCATTGCGAATGCTGACAATGCAGCATGGTGACCAACACTATGGTGACCTAGTGAGATGCTTTTGCACGCTTTGATTGGAGACGTAAAAGACATGACAGTAATCGTGGCAGTATAAGAGTAAATTAATGTAGAAGACAAAGTAGTGACCTGGTGGTTGAGAGACTATGTGTACTAAGCCAGAGGTAACAGGTTCCATTACCAACCAGAACAAATACTTGTGTCATAAGTATGGTCATTTGTTCTGTGTCTAGGTTTAATTGATCTGTAATATGTGTATTTAAAAATATCGGCTATGTTGCACTCAAACCGACTGAAAATCTCACGCTCTCGGGTAACTGTAATTGGGGAATCAGCTAGAAAGGAAATCTCTGGTACCTTGGCGGGCTCCGGGCTATTTACGGCTTACAGATGTGCACCTGTAACTATCCCCTCGTCTGTGAAAACTACAGTTTCTTTGTACTACTTCTGCTGGGATAGTTTCACCTGTTAGCCCTAGGCTGGCGGTACCTGGCTCGTTCCAAACTCTCTTGGACCTGAAGATTTTTATATCTCTCTATTTTTACTCTGCCATTTCCGAGACACAGAGGTATAAGAGTTCTACACGCCCTAGCTCCGTGCCATGGCTGCAATCATCTCACAAGGCCATGGCAGTGAAGATATCCCCATTCTGGTGGCCGTCACGGACCAAACTATACGTCCTTTTTTTTTACATGTGGAAACTTCCTCGAGCCGCCACCCCACCGGGGTTTAAGCGGGGTGGTGTGTCGGAATCGGACTGATTAAAACTACATGGAGTGCCACTCTGCACCTGAGGCACGAGGGATCCAGGTACAACTGTTGTTATGACATTCAGACCACTCCTAACGCCTGTCCGCTAGCTCGGGGATCAGCTTTGGACAAACTTTCTATTTAGGAAACATACGGTACCAGCGGACGTCTCCTCGTGGCTGGCCACTGTAACGGATGTAGGGGAAACTGGGCCGAGTAGAGATCATCCTTCCGGGTCTTTTGCGCTGCCTCCTTCCGCGAAATGACGTCTTTGCAGAAAGTTGCAACCGCGGTAAAACGACTGTCGCTACCGGCTATGGAGCATTTGACAGCTGGTAGTGAGGGATCTCCTCCAATAACTCCAGTGAAGGTACCACGCTGTGCCACCCAGGTGGAACAAACCACCAGCGTGCGTGGAGCCAGTCCCACTGCAGTTGCAGTGGCGACAGATTGGACTCAATTCCGTTCTAACGACTGAGTGTAGATATTTCCCGAAGCAACCATGAAACTACTTGTATCCAAAACAACCTTCATTTTTGGACTGAATTTTTTTTACACACATCACATCAGTGTATACTTAAGAATTTTTTAAACGTTCAAGGCTAACTATCTTTAGGAAAAGATAGTTACGTAACGTAGGATTAATGAGCATAACCTAATTTGAGTTATTCTCCTAAATATTTGTCACTTAATTTGTTAGTCCCTTGTTTTTAACAGCACTTTAATTCAAAACGAGTCTTACGACTGCTTGTACAATTTTTGCATACAGTAACCTTTTGTTAAAAGGGTACAAAACTGTATTCTTTATTTAGCTTTTTATATGCAAACGCGTTTTCCTTGTAATGACGTAATTAGCTATCCGGTTTAAGTTTGGAGCGAAGTTGATGAGATAGTGAGCCAGTCGTCGCGAAAATGTCATTGCAAACGCTAGTTTAAAAAGTAAAGAATTGTTTTTAATCTGTTGTGATCACAGATATAACATTTGAAATTCTTTTTTAATGTGGTGTAATAAAAAGGATTTATACTTATATATCAGTTTTGAAAAGTTTTTTTTAGTTATCGTCGTTCTGTGAGTGTGGAGGTAAGCTTACAATGTTTTTATTTTGTTTTTTGTAAATTTAAGTGTTTATAAAATAGTTTAGATAAACAATGAGTATCCAAGTACGTATCTTCAGCTTTTGTTTACTTTGAACACATACTTAACAATTATTAATATACTAAAAATGCAATTAATGTAGGCTCACCTTCAGAACAGATTACGCTAAAATATTTGTAGAATAAAATTTAAAGTTTAAATAAATTATCATAAAGTTGCACAAGAGTCTTTTTTTATACGTGTGTTGTAGCTATGGTATTTGCTTAACATAAACATCAGTATTATACAGTACAAACTTTTTTCTGAACCAAGCTTTGTGTACTTACTAATATTTGAATCTTTTTGCTACACTAGAGATTGTCTAATACCCGAATTCTTGGAATATAGTTCGATTATAGTTTTGTGTTAACCAGTATTATTTGAACTGCCATTGTTTACTTTGACAGTATCACAAGTAAACATCATAACATGTGCTGAGTTCTAATATACCCACATATTTTCGTTTATACTTCAGATCTCTTGTACTTTTCTAGCTGGCTTTAATTATTCAGAAAAAAAGAAAACAATTTTTCAAGTGAAAACTCCAATAACCACGTTTGGTATTCGGAAATCCTATAAGTTCACGTTTTGTACATGTGTATGGACGTGTGTGTCGACCTATGTACGATACATGATATCTATGTGTGTGCTTATTTTCAGTTACTTGTATTTATATTTTATACTGTATATACGTAACCATAATATGTTTTGACTAATAAATAAAGCATATATACATATATTTCAACTTGTTGCTCGAGGCGCCAATAGATGTGAAAAGTCAAATTAATGTTAAAAAAACAGGGTGTGTGTACTCATGTATGCACGTAAGAAGTTATACTTCGTAGTGTAACAATCCAAAAATAAAAAAATGTTAGCAACTAACTTCAGACTGTTACTTTTTCTGTCGGTAGCAACTAACTTCAGACTGTTGCTATTTCCTGTCGGTGTGCGCGGGCATCGTAAAAATTTACTATAACCTAATACAAAAACCAAATGAAAAAGTACCTATAACTTCAAAAATAATTTGAAAAATATGGAATTTTAACATTACAATCAATTTGAAATTTCAAAATACAGTTTTAATTTTTTTTTCTGTCGCCTTCACACTAAACACAGTAAACAAAAAGAAAACAAAACACACACTATGTTTCTAATTGTTTTATATTTCCTATTTATGCATAGATAATACAGTAGATATAGTGATTCTATAATCCTTAGGTTATCTATATAACCTAAGTCTTATCATATAAAATAACTTACATTGACTGTCTGATTGGTCCGTATTGAACCGCTTCGGCAACAAACTTTAAGCTAACAGTTGACACTTCTTATGTTGTATGCACCCATTTAGAAATGATTTTTAAAGTAGCAAAATATGGAAGGAACGTTTGGATGGAAGTTCATCAGTTTTAAAGTTAGTAACACGAAGTACTGATATGCTTAATGCATGTTGTACCTTTCACCTTTTTATTGCTTCTTTACTATAAATAAATATGTCACTTCATATATATTTATAATTATGTTGGTATTATCGGCCGTTGTACAACAGATAAAACAATGTTTACAATAAATATGATCTCATTAGTTCTAAAGGAAGTTATGAACCAAGAAATACTTTGTGCTAAAACTGTATGTCAAACCCGTGGCGTGTCAAATTTTCGCGCCATTTTTTTGCAAATAAATATTTTGGACATTTGATACACAACACTACATATGTATTATACAAAGAAAAAATCCAAACTTCGAAAAAAATATTTACAGATCATTCAAACATTTGTTCCGACTCGCGAATCAAAACCGAGACCTCAAGCACAGCAGTCGTATTGACTACCGCTGCGCCACCGAGGCAGTTAAAAAAGTTAACAAAAGAAAATGGCTGAAATTAAAATTAACTTTTAAATTTACAAATCTCTTTTGTAAAGAGATTTTACTAATAAAAGTTTATTTAAATAAATTTCATATGAAGACACTCAACTCGTTTGTACTCGTATGTATTTTTTACATTCAAAACTTAATTCTAACCTTAAAACACTGTCATTTGAGAATTAATTCGGCAAAATATTTTTAAAAGTATAAAATTAACTCAAATGTAAGAGTGAAAATTAAGTAGTAAAAGTGATTTTCAAATGTGAAAGAAGTATTCCTTCTATAAATGTCTCAGTTACTGTACGCTCAATTCATGTTCAAAGTCCTTAATCATTATCGGATAGCGATGGACATTCTACGCACCTATTAAACAAAGCATCTCACTAGACCGCCATAGTGTGAGTAACCATACTACATCAGGCAAAGTAGAGTCACTTTGGCAAGCTCTTAACATAGAAAAAAATACACCATCAATTGATCTAAATTATTTTTCAAACTACTATATTAGAATATTTATCAAAAATAAACCGATTTATTACGTTACATTTAAGAGCGTACTGCTTCGGCGAAGACTGTTTACACGCTTGTCCTAAGTTGCAGGCGGATATGCGTGGCGGCGGTCACTTTCCATCAGGTGACTCGGTGCTACTTCTTTCACACAAAACTAACTAGGTAACTTCTGATGCCCAATACACGTAGAAACGAGTTAGGGAGGCTAATATTTTAAAACCTTATACTCTCCCCAGTGCCTGATCACTTGTGGAGTAGCACATGCATACAAGTCCCCTGGTATCACAATGTTTAATATTAGTGTTCATTCCAGAAATTTCTTCCAGAATCATGAAGCTGTTTCTCATTAGTGTCTTTGTAGCGTTTGCCAGCTCGCAGACGACGATAGATCCTGTGATCCTAGCAGCCATCTTCAATGGCAATTATTCGCCTAACCCTGTGACTGAAACAACTACAAACAAACAGGTATACAACATTATATATTTCTAAACACACATCTGTATCCACTAAAGTGTATCCACTGCCCACCTTGATAAACATGATTCAGCACTTATGAGGGCCATAAGGGCAACGCACTTACTTATGTGCAAGTGTCTATGGACAATAATAATCATTTACCATCTCACTAGGTGGCTCAACAGTTCCTGTGTTTTTTTATTCTTTATTAAGAGCCTGCCAAAGTGACTCTACTCAGCCTGATGGAAAGTATGAATAGAATCCAAGAGTTGTGGTCACCATACTCTTTGCAAATTCAGACAATGTAGTATACTGACCCACACTATGGCGGCCTCGTGAAATGCTTTTAACACCCCGCTTGGGGACATAAAAGGCATAACAGTCATCGTGACAGTGTAATGCTTACACAGCTACTACGATAAATGTCATCCCTCCATCAATGAGCCTCCGGTCTCACACTCACCAACAAAACACGACAACACGGATGCTGGCGCTTTAGGTTGGTCTTCTGTGGGTCTGTGTGTCCTCTCATCATCCCAGCTGCTGGTCATAGACCTCTGTTTGGCAAGGAGGTTTTGGCCTACTATACCACGCTAACCGACGGATAGATACGGCCGATTTGCTCTTGTAGTCGCCTCTTACGACACCACGTGATGAATAGGGATGGTGGCACTCCGTATTCTTAATCCTACATTCTATGTGATGATTACTGTGTGGAGTATATTCCACAGAGCTACGTAGATGTTAAAAAGCACAGAGTAAGCTTAAAACTTAGATAGGTACTTTTATGATTAAGCTAAACTACGAATCTCTTTCAGAACCTCGTAAGTACCGCAACTGAGTCAGCTGGAGTAGGTGACAAAGATGGTCAAAACTGCCAATGCGTTCCTTACTACCTGTGTGATGATAACATGATAGGAGTGGACGTTTATAATACCAGTATCACAGGATATGGAGAGCTGGACGTCAGGTGAGAGGATGCTATTGAAAAAAACCTGAAATTCGTAGCTTTTGCATATATATACTCACTTTTACTCCCAAATGGTTAAATAGAGGCATATTAAACGCGTCACACGCAGTCCATGTGATGACGGATTGAGAATACAAAGCCACCATTCGTCCCGTGGTTGGATGTCGTAAGAGCTGACCAAGAGAGCACTGTGCAGGAAAACGGCGCTGCAAAGAGAAGAAAAAATTGATACAAAACCTGCACCAACCCGTCTGGCCAGTATAGTATAGTAGGCTAGAACTTCCTTTGTAAGGAGAGACCTATGTCCAGCAGTGGACTATTAAAGGTTATTGATGATGATGATGATATTACAAGCTTAGATTTGGCTGATTATAATTTATTCTATGATTTGTGTGCACTGTTAACGGCCTTTTACAGCCTTTTACAGTCCACTGCTAGAGGCCTCTCCTTAGCAAGGAGGTTTTGGCCTACTATACCATGCTGGCCAGACGGGTTGGAATAGGGTTTGTTTCAAGTTTTACTTCTCTTTGTAATGATGTCTCTTGCATACTTTGCTTTAGAGGTAAACCTTTCGTAAAAACCCAATAAATCATACTGTTTAATGCAATTCGTTGTGGGTCTGAGTTGATGACTTCAGACTTCAGAATATCTCACCTGAAGTTAATAGACAATACGATACAGATGATATAGTATAGGGTGGGTCAAGAATTCGTTAACATTTGAATCTAACATCCCGCGCAAAGATCTTACGGGAGTTCTTGGGACCAATACTACTGGCATTAGTTGGCTACAATCGTAACACATGGTTTCAACAAGATGGAGCCACTTGTCACACATTCAATAAGTCCGTACTGGTGGTCAAAGTCATTACATGGCCACCCAGAAGTCCAGATCTATCCCCAACAGACATATTTTATGGAATTATTTGGAGAATCATGTCTACATCAATAAACTAAAATCACTACGGTAACTAAACGAAAAAATCAGTGAAGAGATGTCGGCGATCTTGCGGTGTCTTTGCCGACGAGTATTCGAAAACGGTGCTCGCTTAGAAATAGTGGACATTTAGACACGGGATCATTTAGGTCTTGAAAAATAAATTCCAACTGATTAGCTTTCTTGTAAATAAACAATTTTTATAATATATCAAATGGTTTTTATACGATTTTTTCGAATGTTAACTAATTCGTGGCCCACCCTATCTATATAATAACTAAATCTCGATTTGGACAAGCCATTTGACACCGAGTCTATCTCACCTGAGACTCATCCCACCATAATTAACAAAAAGATACATTAAAAAAATCTGCTTACAAACTATATATCATCATCATTAACAGCCTTTTACAGTCCACTGCTGGACACAGGCCTCTCCTTAGCAATTATACATACGACAGATTAATAAAACCGAAATTCAAAATAGAAAATGTGACCAATTTATAAAGTAAATAAACGATAATAGTGGGATCTAAAAGACAGTCCATTATCCCATGTTCATGTTAGCGGAACAAATTAGTGTTATATTTTTCAGCTAACATCAAAACGGAAGTAAATATTTAATCATATAAATACGTTTAATTTGACTTAATACTGCAAATTGAACTGGCGATCTAGCCAAGTGTTACGCGTCGAATCTCTTTCTACAATCGCCAACACCTCTATTCTCTTCAAATATTTTGTTTTGACCAGGCGATGTTACATTAAAATGACATCATTCGCAGAATGATTGTAGAATGTTAACTATGTACTAATGTCAAAATGCATGCTATATAATTCTAGTATAGCGTTTTATAAATGTGTATCTAAAAACTAGGCATGAAGATATGGACGGGAGTCTTAACGGACAATATTTGCTTTTTCTTTACTTCTCTTATGAAACTTTCTTTTAAAGATACCCAAACTCCTTCGCCCTATCCGACATTTTACTCCAATTGACCTTGTACCGAACTGCGCAGGAGAACAGCACTGCTACGAGAAGCAAAGTTTGAAACAAACCCTATACGTTGGCCAAAACCTCCTTTTTAAGGAGAGGCCTATGTCCAGCAGTGAACTGTTAAATACTGTTGACGATAACGATGAATGATGGTGCCTTTCGTCCCGTTTGAAAATGATTGCATTCCTTAAAAGGGCTGGCACAAGAGAAGCAGCCAGCTCTAGAAAAGGAAAGCTCTTTACTATGCTATTAATTGTGCTGAATAAACAATTCTTCATGTCACTTATTCCCGAGGAGATAGACAGATGTGTGTCCAATCTATGTATAGTTAAGCCTATTGCATTCAACCGGACACATATGTTTCTAAATACATACATATTATTGTTAAATTACAACGACAATGACAAAAGACACAACTAATGACCGTACTCATACACAATATTTGTTCTGGTTATCAAAACCTCAACTTCTGGCCGTAGTGGTCAAGTTTACTAACCTCCTTACTTATTACGCCACCCTCTAATAAAATAAGAAAATAGCTGACAGACGCTGGTGATAATATATTTTCTTCAAGGAAACTATGCAGTTCCTCACATCAAAAACAACTGCAAAATTTACTTCTACGAATGTAATATGGTCGCCTTTTGCTGGTAGGTTCGGTGAAGAAGATGAGAGACAATGCCGAGAGTCCATAGAGTATTGTTGCACAATACCTTCAGATCCTGCAAAGCCTACGCCTTTACCGGACCCTACCAAGATTAAAGGCTGCGGGTACAGAAACCCAAAGGGATTGGGTGCCACTTTTAGTGTAAGTATAATTAATTACGTTAAAAGTTATTTTATGTTACTCTTTTAGTTAGGGTTGAAAATCCCTTCGGATTTTCAGGTCCTTAGGGATGCAGGAACCAAGAGAATGGGATGTTACCACTAAGACCGACGACCGGTCTCAGACATCCTACTCTGAAGAGGACCCAGGCCATATTATTGCAGATTCCAATCCAGGATCAACCTATCCTGGGGGAATTGGCAGAGGCTTGCCTGCTTATCGGTCCGGTTCATTATAACTTGTTGCGGCTGAATCGCATTTTTGCGACCGGGCTACCATTCTATCAACGACTGCAATCATAAATCTACCAAAAGAGGTTTCCACTCCCTGGTAGCTTGCGGCCTCGTGAACGGCTGGTACGGCCCGCCGACGTCCTATCCACGATCACGTTTAACTTTGAAAATGATGAACAACCGTTCATCTTCATTTTCCCCTCAGGAAATTCCACACATCATTTCTTAGTAGGTGCAAACAACCTGAAAGAACCTGCTGGCAAAATATCAAGTTTATAATCCCTGAAGTGTATGCTCTGCCTTGATAAATGAGTCAGATGGGACAAGTAATTTGTTCATCTCCATAGAACTGGTTACCAATCTGTAAAGGCCTAACCATTTCTTCTCTATTCTATCTGGAACCATTCTATTCCATATCAGTCCTACAAAATATCTGATGTGATCATCCTAGAAATAACCCACACAGAACGGACTTAGTGCACCGGGCAAAAACTATTAGTTACAATACTGCTTCAGATCTACCCCTATTAGCCAAGATGCAAGTGCTTCGCTTCGATTCTCGTTCTACAACTGCTAACACCTCTATTCTCTTATATTAATATTTTGTTTTAGCCACGCGACTTATCGTTGACAGACGTCAGTCTCACATACTCCTATTTATTAATTTTCTAATAGCATTTACGTTTGATGAAAGTCTACTTGACAAGGGGGGCTGGTGTGGAGTATCTATCGAGACTTAACGTCATAAATATTTTATCTTGAGCACACAGGTTTTGGTCTTTTAAGTTGAATAAAAAACCGTAATAGCTTACTATTAGTTTTTTAAGGTCAACAATCTCACGCGAATCAAATAAAAGTTTTGTTTCTCAATACTTGTAGCATAATTAGAAGACGGATAAATGGTTGTAATTTTGAGCCCCACCCAGTGTACTAGCTGGCTGTATGGTTCATGATCTTGACTGCTAAGGTAAAGGTCGTTGGTATAGCTCCCACCTAACAACTAGTTATGAGATGAGTTCGATTATGTTTTTCAGTTACCAGAGAATACGTTTTGCCTAGTTTGTGATTGAAGTCTACAAGTAAGATGTGTCAATATACAATATACCAAATACCATTTTCAGCATGCAGAAACCCAATTTGGAGAATTCCCATGGGTGATTGCTTTATTAGATTCCAGAAACAACACGTACACTGGTGTTGGAGTACTTATACACCCAGAAGTTGTGATGACTGGCGCTCATGTAGCTTTCAAGTAGGTATCTTTGTTTATTTCTTTTTGATAGCATATGCAGGCAAACTAGAAGACAATATCTGATGGTAGTAAATACCGTCGCTCATAGTCACCTGCAATTCAAAGTCACAAGGGCACTGGCAACCGTCGAGACACTTCCCAAAAGCAGGGGGAAGATGGTGTTTCTTCTGGTAACCTCACTTATTCGTAACAAGAAACGAGAGATGGTCCTTTAAGTGAGGTCACCATTCTGCATTGTTTGCATTCACAATCAGTATGGTGATCACTTTTGGATTTAATTCATACTTTCCATCAGACAGACTAGAGTCACTTCAGCAGGCTCTATGTTAAAAAAAATTTTTTGGTAGAACCGACTCATTTGTGACAAAGCATGAGTCGCACGCAGTAGAAGTTTCTTCCAATTACTTATGGCACGTGAGGGCAAAAGAGCATACGAGTTACCTGAAGATAAGTACACCGCTTTCATAGAAACCCTCCTGTTCTTTTCCTGTCCTCTATACTACGATAACTATCACCCCTGTATCAATGGGCCACTGGTCTCGCACTCACCAAAGAAATACGATAGCACGGATGCTGTCACTTTAGGTTAGTAGTGCCGGTAGTACTGCCCCGGTCGAGCCGGCCCCTTCGTGTTGAAATCAGGTGGCTCTACTACCTTCAAAAGCTACGATATCTAGACACATTCTCTTATGTCAACAGATACACTCCAGAGACGCTCAGGATCCGAGCTGGAGAATGGGATACTAAAACGGAGAGAGAGATCTATAAATACGAGGAGAGACAAGTTAAGGAGATCTTTTTACATCATGGTGAGTCACTCTCTTACGATTTTGCTCTCCAAACATATAAAATGTGATTACAAAATCATTTTTTGATAAAAAAATTAAATAAAATCCGTATATGTATATGAGTGTACAGATATAACGATGATGTTCTACTCCTACCTTTTTTTTTTTTAACGTGTGGAAACCCCCTCGGGCCTTCACCCCACCGGGGTTTACGGCGAGGTAATGTGTCGGAATCGGACCGACTAAAACCACACAGTGTGCCACTCTGCGCCTGACATAGGAGGGATCTGGGAACAGCTGCTATTACGACATCCAGATCCCTCCTAGCGCCTGCCCGCTACCACGGGCACCATCTGCGGATAAACTCTTCATTTAGGCGACGTACGGCACACGCGGACGTCGCCTCCTCGCGGCTGGCCACTATAGCGGATGGAGGGGAAAACCCGTCCCGTCCACCCGCGGCCACACTCAAGGCGGCATGAGGCGCTGATACGCGTGGCTCCACCGCCCGGTTCGCTGGCGGCGAATTGGGTCCGAGTGGAGGTTGTCCTCCCGGGCCTTCTCCGCCGCCTCCTTCTGCGAAATTACGTCTTCGCAGAAGGTTGCGACCGCGGTAAAACAACTGTCGCTACCGACCATGGAGCGTATAACGGCCGGTAGTGAGAGATCTCCTCCAATAACTGCAGTGAGGACCCCACGCTGCGCCGCCCAGGCGGAACATACCGCTAGTGTGTGCTGAGCCGAGTCCTCACTGCAGTCGCAGTGGTGACAGGCGGGACTCAATTCCCTCCTGGCGACCGAGTGCAGATACTTCCCGAAGCAACCGTGCCCGGAAAGAATCTGCGTCAGTCGGAAGGAAAGGGTCCCATGCTGTCGCCCTGCCCACTCAGCGATGACCGGCTGGAGAGCCTCCACGGCGGCAAAAGCAGCAGTTCTACTCCTACCTGACCCAGCCACGGCAGCCAGCCTCATAATGCACTAGTGTATTCTTTGATCCCTCACGCTCACAATCCAATAGGACGGCTATCCAACACGACCAGGGAAAGATCAGATGCAAGACCGACGACTTTACGTGCTCTCCGAGGCACGGGGTTCCGACCCCTACTTCTAAACTCCAGGCTGTTCATAGATGACATAATGGTTAAAGCGATCGTCTTGCCGCTTCCTACTGCACTTTGTGTGATCCACAAATTGTCGTTCTGTCCACAAATTTATGTATGTTTGTATGGGTGTTTTTCATTTCTCTTGCAGACTTCAACAAGGTAAACCTCAAAAATGATATAGCACTCCTGCGTCTGGAACGGCCTCTGGAGCTGACTGAACACATCAATGCTATCTGCTTGCCAAACCAGGACGAGGTCTTCGATAACTATAAGAACTGCATCGCCAATGGCTGGGGGAAGAATGAATTCGGTAAGATTTGGTTTTAGTCCACGGTCAGAAGCTACCACATGTCTTCACATACTGTAGTTTAATGTGAGCTTTTGGTGTAACTAACCAATAAATTGTGCTAGCCTGATCTTACCCGGGGATTATTCACACCCCTTGCCCTGCCATTTCCTGAACCGCTACCGTAACCAGGAACACCAGAGCCACCGGATGGATGGACGCGGTTGGATGTGGGCAGCATGGGAACGGCTGCTGTGGAGAACCTTGGAGGCCTATATGCAGCAGTTGACGTCTTTTGACTAAGATGATGATGAGGATGAACCAATAAATAATAATAATAAAAAAATAAACAGAAAAGGGATGTTTAACATGTTTATTTGTGGGAATTATTCTTCTATAGAAGTTGAGCTGTTTCAAGTGCCATGATCATAAACTAACTAAAAATGACCATGATTGTTTGAGTCAATGCTACAGGTTATCTTTATGTGATAATTCAGACTATAGACTATCTCAGTGCAAAATTTCATCCAGATATGTTCAGCCGTTTTAGCGTCATTATGTTACAAACTGCTCATTCATTTGACGAGGCTTTAGGTCTAGTGGTTAACAAATTTGACTGTGAAGTCAAAGGTCGTGAGTTCAATTCCCACCCATGACAAATGATTCACGATTATTTAATCTATGCCTGAGCGTAAATTATCTGTAATATGTATGTATTTAAAAATATATATGTAAGTATGTCTATCTGCAGTCTGCTTATCATAGTACAAGCTCTGCCAAGTATGGAACCATGCGCCCATGTTAGATTAATTATTATTAATCCTCGCAAACTTTGATGGGATTGTGAAATAGTAACTTGGACTTAAGACTCTCTTATCTATCAGCTGTCTTTCCCCAGGTTCAAAGGGACACTTTGCCGTGATTCTGAAAAAAGTTGAAGTCAACATGGTACCTTATGCCCGCTGCAGTAGCTTACTAAAGAGAACCAGACTTGGATCTAATTTCAAGCTTCACAACAGCTTCTTATGTGCGGGTGGAGAAGAAGGCGAGGATACCTGCCAGGTAAGACACCACTTCATCATTATAGGACTCCACTTAGAAATGAAGTTCTGCTTACAACGCTGGCAAGATGGAGGATCGTACAGGATTTCTGGCATGTTTCCTGTTCTTATTTTTTTTAAGAGTCTACCAAAGTGACTACTCTGCCCGATGGAAAGCATGAATAGAATCCAACAGTTGTGGTCACCATACTTATTGCGAATGCAAACAATGCAGTATGGCGGCCTAATAAGATGCTTTTTCACACCCCACTTCGGGACGTAAAAGGCATGACAGTCATCGTGCCAGTGTAAGGCTCACGCATTTACCACCATAACTATCACCCCTGCATCAATGGACCTTTTTTTCGAGTTAAAAAGTAGCCTATGTGTTAATCTGGGTTGCCAGCTATCTCTATATCAAAGTTTATTAATATTGTTCCAGCCATTTGAGCATGAAGAACTAACACACACTCACAAAAACCTTTGTAACATTTTGTTTTTTTTTTCAGGGCGACGGTGGCGCCCCCTTAGCTTGTCCCATAGGTAACGATAGATACAAGCTCACGGGCCTTGTAGCCTGGGGTATAGGATGTGGCCAGAGGGACGTTCCGGCAGTATACACCAATGTACCCAAGTTTAGAGAGTGGGTCGATAGGAAAATGGAAGACTGGGGTCTATTGGGCACTTCCTACATAATTAATGATAATAATTAAACATTATGTTCAAATGTCTTTTATTTTCTTCTTTTAAAATCAATCACCTCAGCCAATAATCCACTGCTGGACATAGGCCTCCTCTACGGTTCTCCACAACAGCCGGTCCCGTGCCACCTGCATCCAGCGCCTTCCCACGACCGTCACTAGATCGTCGGACCACCTTGTGACCACCCAACTGGTACGTTTCGCGGTACGTGGTCGCCACTCCAGAACTTTATGACCCCATCGGCCATCGTTTCTGCGTGTAATGTGTCCAGCACATTGCCACTTAAGGTTAACAATTCTCCTGGAAATACCTTGTTAAATTTTACTGACCTTGGTTCGTCTGCGGATCTCCTTATTCCTGACTCGATTACGCAAAGATATCTCTATTATAACTGTTTGACTGCCTTGTTTTCTAGCAGTAAGTAGCTTGTGTTCAAAAAATTACTTTATTATTTGAAAAACACATACAAGCTGTATGTGTTTTTCAACGTGAAACGAACACAAAGAACACCCAGATTCTGAACAACAATTTGTGGATCACACAAAGTGTTGTCCCGTGTGGGGTTGGAGTAGAGAGCAGCGTGGCGACCGCTTAAACCATTACGCCAACCGTTAACGTATACGACTGACGATCCAGAGGCCTCGGGTTCGATTCCCGGGTTAAGCCAAAAAGCGTTACCGTATTTTCTGATTATAGGAATGCTTAATAACAGCTCGGATTTTGGAAATTGGGGTATTAATCCTCGTGATTCAGAGAACATGTAAAGCCATCGGGCATGCACCAGATCTCTCCCCGGTCATGTCGATATCTCCTGGATAGTTAGATAGTCTCCTCTGAGATTGACCGCCATGGCCGCAATTAGCGAAGAGTCCATCTTCATTATGAAACTAGAACCACTTAAGAAGAAGCGTATGTCTGACAGTAATCTATGAACTCCATTTAGAAGGTAAATGGGTAACATTAGAAAGTCAGTGGTTACGGCTGGTTACCTACCTGACACAAACCCTCACTAGTAAATTAACAGTTGTTAGATGGGATGAAAGTAGAAACTTAATTGGAGTAATAAGTTAGATGACACCTTAGTCAAATTAGTTACTTTTTATCATCTGTCAAAACGATAATTTTGTATGAAAAATGTACTGAATACAAAATTGTGACGTCACTGTTTTAGACTACTCAATTGAACAATATATGTTTGATTGAAATTCGTAATAACAATAAAAAAGCTATGTTAATTGTATTTTCCGAAATGTTTCGCGATATTAGTTTTAATGAAGTGGACATTGGTATTTATTTACGATACAGTTATCTACCCAATTAAGGCATGGCTGTCTATTTCTAAGCTAGGCAGAGCCTGCGCTATGATAACCAGACTGCTAACATACACCCTTATATATTTCTAAATTCGTACATATAGATACTTTTTTTATCTAAAAGCCTACCAAAGTGACTCTATTCTGCCTGATAGAAAACATGAATAGAATCCAAGAGCGGTGGTCGCCGTACTCACTGCGAATGAAGATTGCAGTACGGCGACCCACGCTATGGCGGCCTAGTGAGATGCTTCTTCACGCCCCGCCTTAAGGACCCGGAGTGTCATCGTACTATTACACACAAACATAGAACAAATGATGATGTTTATCACACAATTATTTTTCCTGTGTGGAAAGTGCGGCAGAAAACGGTCTTAATTAATTCTGCCAGGGTAGCCTCTATCGTCAGCTTTAACAGTAATGCTGGACGTAGATCTCTCCTAGAAAGGAGGTTGGCCTTTCTCTCTATACCAAAAACTTCGGCAAATTGATTCACAGATAAACCGGTAACAGTGACTTTCGCGTTAATAACGAAAGTTTACGAATGTGGTAAAACTACATAATATAAAAATTATTACAACGCCATCTATTAACCATATTGCTAAAACTATTCTGACGTAAGACTTGAAGTTTTATACAAACTGTATTATTATCATTATTGACCAAATTACCATAGATATGAAAATTAATGATACATATAATTATATCTTCTTTATTAGCTTTTTATTATGGTTTTGGAATGACTCAAAACCAGTTTGTTCTCATAAACCACATAATCAAAATCAATAGTAACTTGTTCTAAGGATAAAAAAACCTTTTCATAACACTACCTTGCTTACGATTTTCCTCAAAATGACGTAATCAGATCGTATCCGGTTTTATTACAGAAGAAGTATAATGTTTTAATGACCACAGTAGCTTTTGATATGTTACTTGTGCGTGGACGCCATTGCGGTTGGTTTAAAAAGTAAAATTACTTTTTTATTGTCTGTGTTTTGTTGCATTGTTGAAGTTTTGATGCGGAGTAATAAGTTTATGGACGATTTATTTGTAATTTATGGTGAGTAGACATATATAATTATAAAGTGTTTATATACACATAAAATCAGTTATTTTTTTTTTTGGTTTCGAAGTTGCATTTTTCACGTATAGCGAAAAATATAGTTTCTATTAAATCAATTCGAATATAGAATGTCGTATGATATGTTTTTACATAAAACAAAGATATATAAAGCTGTGTTTAATGGTATTAATAATATTAAGAATGTATTCGAGCTTTACCAATACTTTAGCGCAAATGTGTGTGCGTATCAACAATGTGCATGCAGATACAGATACACAGATATTCTTAGAAACTAAAAAAATATGCAAATTTTTGAAAATGTTTCTTAACAATTTTGAATGTTTTTCAAAACTGAGTTAACATAAGTCATTGTTGCTGGTTGAGCCAATTACAGCGTTATTACTAGTCTGGCTACAGATAATTATACAATTCTGTGAAATAATACTTAAAAAAAACTGCTGTAATAAAAAGGTATTGATGGTTTTTTTTTTATTTAAAATGGCGTCATATAGATGACTGGTGATTTAAAAATGTGTTTAAATAGAAAATTACTCGGCATAATGAGAAAATTCTTACAATATCTTCTACATCCAAAACTGTTAATATATTTTGTAGTTATAGTGGAATTAATAAACTTACATATGTACGTCACATATAGATACAAAACCACAAGCAAAAATTTCTTTATTTTAAAAGATCCTAAAAATTAAGATTGTACGTGGTGGTAGATTAAGAACACAGCGTGTTACCACCCGTATTCATCCCTTGAGTGTCTTGTAAGAGGCGACTAAGAAATAAAACTACACAGAATAACTTCACCGTAAAGAGGCAGAAAACTTAAAAAAACTCCTCTTTTTAAACCTTTTTAAACAATCTAGGGCTGTCACCCCATCAAGGTTTTCGGCGGGGTGGTGTGCCACTCTGCGCCTGAGATAGGAGGGATCCGGAAACTACTGTTACTAAACCATCTTGACCCCTCTCAGCGTGACCCATTCACACCTCGACGTCGCCTCCTCGAGGCTGACTACTGTGGTGGATGGAGGTAAAAATTCAGCCCGTCCACCCCCGCCAAACTCAGCGCTAGTAAAAGGCCTCCATCACCTGGTTCACCGGTGGCGAATGGGTCTGAGTGGAGTGGAGATCGTCCTCCCGGACCTGCCAGGCTAGCTGTCGCTATCGACCATGGTGCGTATGATGGCCGGTAACGAGAGTCCTCTAATGACTGCAGTGAGGGCCCGAAACTGTGCCGTCCAGGCGGAGCAGAGAGTGATGACGAGACCCCAGGAATTAAAGGGCCTTCGTCATGTCTAGAGCCACCCGTAAGCTCAAAACCTCAATGCATCCAACCAACAGAGAGACTCCTTTGTTGGCCAGGTGGCACCGCGTCTTTAAAGTTCACCTCCCGAGCTGTGACCAGTGTGTCGTAGTAAAAAAACGACGTAAAAAATTACACCCAATCCGGATCGAGGACAATCTCAAAGGATCCAATTCTATCCCATGTTCCATAGGAGTGATCCAAGGACAGACCCATGTGGAACACCGCATGACATGAGAAACCCGATAGCGACCCATCTGGTCAGCGAAGTAAACCACAGCTTCTTTCGTGGAGAGAAAATTCGTTGTCGCATAAAAAAATTCGTTTCATGCTCTTTTTTTTTGTGCGGAAATCCCCACGGATACCACCGAAAGGTGATTATGTCGGACTTGAACCGACCAAAAACCGCACACCGTCTCAGGTACCAGTAGCCAGAGAATCAAGTGCACCCTAGTAAGGAAATCTCTATGACCCCGACGTATCCCGGGCCACCTACGGCTTGTAGATGATTCGTTTAATGCCCTGGAAAAATAACATTTTAAATTCTCGTAATTCTATCGTATATTTTAATGTAGTCGTCTTAATTTAATTACAGTTTTTTTCGGTGTAGAATTAATTAAGGGAAGATTAACGACCAAATCTGTGTTTTGGAGTTTTTAGCTGGATTTTCCGACAGAATTACCCATTAGCTTTAACTGATGAAATCATAATGGCTACCATTTATAATATTAGGTTTAACTATTGCGAAAATCAGGAAAGTGGATTAAGAGCCGAAGCACTTTTAATCGTATGTGGTTCTAACCTGACTGTAAAGACGGAGGTTGAGGATTCGATGCCTACCTAGAACAAATAATTGTCTAATGAATTTGACTATTTGTTCTGTGTCTAAGTTGTAATTTATCTACAATATATAATGTATAACCAGGTGGTACCTGGTTTGGGATTAGACGGCTACGTGTAAGAGTTGTCATCATCAACAACTTAACGGTCCACTACTGGACATAATGTCCCTCAAAAGGAGGCTTTTGGCCCACTATACCACGCTGGCCAGATGGGTTGGTATAAGGTTTGTTCAAGTTGATCTGGATGTTGTAATAACAACTGTTCCTGGATCCTGCCTATGTCAGGCGCAGAGTGGCACACCGTGTGGTTTTAGTCGGTCCGATTCCGACACACCACACCGCCGTAAACCCCGGTGGGGTGACGGCCCGAGGGGGTTTCCACGCGTTAAAAAAGAAAGGTTTGTTCAAATTTTCCTTGTTCTTGCAGTGATGATGTCCCGCCTAGCTTGTTCCTTTAGTCGTCTCTTATCACACCCAAGGGATGAAAAGGGATGGTGACACGGATGGTATACTCTTAATCCATCACAACACAGACAGATGTTGCTGAGATGTGTGAGATGTTATTACTTTACACTCTAAGTGTTAACATTGTCGTCTGGACAATGTTGATTGACAATGAGAAACTCTCAACTCTCAACTCTGAGATTTTTTTTTTTTAATATTGCCAATATTTGACACACGAAGCCATCTAGTTACAAACTAAGCAGAGCTGGTACTACGATAACTAGACTGACTGATAGAATTTCTTATATACTTTTTTTTTGTAAATACATACATATCATACGTAGAAAACACCTAAACTCCGAAACCCTCAAACATTTAACCCGACCCGGGAATCGAACCTGAGACCCCAAAAACACAGCCGTCGCATTCGCTACCGCTTCGCCATTGAGACATGGTCAATCAACGGATTATGACGACTGCCTCAGTGGCGCAGTGGTAGCGTACGCGACTGCTGTGCTTGAGGTCTCAGGTTCGATTCCCGGGTCGAACTAAATGTTTACATGATCTGCAAATATTTGTTTCGGAGTTTGGGTGTTTTCGTTGCCAGGTCAGGTCAAAAAGTGCTATCGAATATTTTGATTATAGTAATGCTTAATAACAGCCTGGAGCTTGGAAGTTGGGGTCTTAATCCTTAATCCTCGTGCCTCGGAGAGCGTCTAAAACCTTCACTTCTGTACCTCATCTCTCCCCGCTCGTGGCCGTCCCATCAGATTGACACTGAGGGAACAGAAAATGCACCTGTGTAGATCGTTGGTCTCCGTTGAGCCGTATTCGGCTTAGAGTACATTATCATCAGATAAAGAAGACCGATCAAATAATCGTGTTTATCACACAATATTTGTACCGGGTGGGCATCGAATTAACGATCGCTGGTGCCGAGTCGTGTTCGTCAATCAGAAGACCAAATAGACCGTCAGAAGTTTCTAAGTTTCATTTCGGTGCGAAAATTAATAGGTTGAAATTAAAGATAACAAAATCCCGAGAACGTGATACAAGAAAGCGAATCAGTTGATATATTTACTAATCCCAACTACATTCCCACTGTTGGGACGCATGCAACCAAAAGTGGTCTACTAAAATGGCAACTAGTCATCATTTTTGTAAAACTGGATTGGGCCCGGCATTAAGATTGCTACAACACGGCGTCGATTCTTACGCGAAGTGGTTGTCATCAGACCCCCACAACCTTAATAATAGGCGATATATGTGTCGAGTCTGTTGACAGTGGTTAGTGATGCTGACTGCTAAGCCAAAGGTCGTGGGTTCGACTCTCACGCAGGATAATTCTTAGTGTGATGAACGTGGTTATTTGTTCTGTATCTGGGTGCAATTTATCCTACTAATATTACAAATGAAAAAGTTTGTGATTGTGGACTCTTTCACGAAAAAACTACTGGACAGATTTGGATAAAACTTTACAGTAACATAGGTTATACATCGGCATAACATATAGCCTACAATTTGTAATGATTTTTTGTAATTTCGCTCGTAATATAACGATACATGTCAATTAAGTCGGCAAAAAATCCGGCCTCTGTCAATTATCTTGGCGTACGCTGCCTAAACCATGGCAGTTACACAAAGATGATGTACCGTAGGATTGTTCGTCTTGAATAGTTCTGAATAAAAGTCCGCGATGGCATATATCTACCTTTTATGTGGAAGCCACTATGACTAATATTGTGAAATTTATTGTAGCAGACCAAATTTCACGCGAGCGAAACCGCGAGCAAAAGTTAGTTTACAATATGCATGTATTTAGAAATATATAAGTATGTTTATCGGCAGTCTGGTTACCATAGTACAGGTTTTGCATATTCAGTCAGACCGTGTCTGAAATTCAATTCAATGATGTGTGTCTGCATGTGTGGATATCGAAGCTCTGTTAAAATACTGTTGTCGAACGTTTTTAAGGCTGCAACTTGCTGTAACAATTGTCACAAATGTTCGTATGGCATTTGGAATCGCCAGCTTAACGTGCTCTCCGAGGTTCAGAGGAGTTCCACTGTCTTGAGAATAGTCACCCATCCACAGACATCTCAGAAAGCTTAAGACATATCTGTATTCTTTCCTCTTTTTGGTAATTGGGTAGATGACTGTATCATAAATAAATACCAATGTCCGCTTCATTAAAACTAATATCGCGAAACATCTCGGCAAATACAATTGACATAGCTTTTTATAATTATTACGAATTTCAATCAAATAAACAGTGAAATATATTGTTCAATTGAGTAGTCTAAAACAGTGACGTCACAATTTGGTATTTAATACATTTTTCATACAAAATTGTCATTTTGATATATGATAAAAAGTAACTAATTTGACTAAGGTGTCATCTAGCCTTCTTTTTTTTTAACGTGTGGAAACCCCCTCGGGCCGTCACCCCACCGGGGTTTAGGGCGGGGTGGTGTGTCGGAATCGGACCGACTAAAACCACACGGTGTGCCACTTTGCGCCTGAGATAGGAGGGATCCAGGAACGGCTGTTATTACGACATCCAGATCCCTCCTAGCGCTTGCCCGCTAGCGCGGGCACCATCTTCGGATAAACTCTTCATTTAAGCGACGTACGGCACACGCGAACGTCGCCTCCTCGCGGCTGGCCACTAAAGCGGATGGATGGGAAAACCCGTCCCGTCCACCCGCGGCCACACTCAAGGCGGCATGAGGCGCTGGTATGCGCGCCTCCGCCGCCCAGCTCGCCGGCAGCGAATTGGGTCCGAGTGGACATCGTCCTCCCGGGCCTTCTCCGCCGTCTCCTTCCGCGAAATTATGTCTTCACAGAAGATTGTGACCGCGGTAAAACAGCTGTCGCTATCGGCCATGGAGCGTATGACGGCCGGTAGCGAGAGATCTCCTCCAATAACTGCAGTGAGGACCCCACGCTGCGCCGCTCAGGCGGAACAAACCGCTAGCGTGTGCTGAGCCGAGTCCTCACTGCAGTCGCAGTGGTGACAGGCGGGACACAATTCCCTCCTGACGACCGAGTGCAGATACTCCCCTAAGCAACCATGCCCGGAAAGGACCTGCGTCAGTCGGAAGGAAAGGGACCCGTGCTGCCACCCTGCCCACTCGGCGATGACCGGCTGGAGAGCCTCCACGAGGGCAAAGCTAGCACGTGGAGTCTCCAACCGGAGCAACCAACGAGTCATCGTGGCTCGACGAGCGGCCTCACGCCACTCACGTATCTCTTCAGGCGGGGGCCGTATGCCGCTACCCGCCCGGAAGTCAGCCGTCTGCCGATAAACTTCGGCGAGCACTTCCGCCTCCAAGTCCTACGGGGAAAGTCCGGTCAAAGCGCACGCCGCCTCCATTGATACGGTGCGGTAACCGCGTATAGCTCTAGCCGCCAATATCCTCTGACGGCGCCAGAGGTGAGCCCTATTCTGGGCGGTCAGAGCCACCGCCCACACCGGTGCACCATACAGTGCCATTGACCGGACAACCCCCGTGTATAGCCGTCTCGTCGCGACGCTGGCTCCACCCAAATTGGGCAAAAGTCGCCCAAGGGCAGAAGCAGCGCCGACCAGTTTTGGAGAAAGCTGTCGGAAGTGCTCGTCGAAGAGCCACCTGCCGTCGAAGATCAGGCCCAGATACTTCATCTGGGCCTGAACCGGTACGAGGACCGAATTGACTACAATGGAGGCGCCAGAGGGTGGACCACGACGGGGCCCATAGAACAAAAGGGCCTCCGTCTTGTCCAGGGTCACCCGCAGACCCAGCGCCTCAATACGCGCGATCACCAGAGAAACACCTGTGGTAGCCAGTTGTGCCGTCTCTTGAAAGTTCATCCCCCGGGCTGTGACCAATGTGTCATCTGCGTAACAAATTACGCTTAGCCCGGGGGGAAGACAACCTCGAAGGGCCCAGTCGTATCCCATGTTCCACAGGAGTAGTCCGAGGACAGACCCCTGCAGAACACCGCACGACATGAGCCGCTGCCTCAGAACGCCGTCTCGGTCCTCGTACATGACGGTACGCTCCTCAAGATAGTCTGCCACAAGCCGCCTCAGGCACTCCATGGTAGCGGAGTGCTTCTCTGATGCAGCTAAATGGCAGACTGTTAAATGCGTTGGCGATGTCCAACGACACCGCCAACAGCACGCCGCCACAGCTCACCGCCTCCTCGGTAACGGCCCTCAGACGCAGCACGGCATCGACCGTCAAACGCCCCGCCCGAAAACCAAATTGGGCGTCCGACAGATCGGGACCCACCTCGCAGAGGTGCCGGACGATGCAGGCAGAGAGTATCCTCTCCAACAGTTTACCCGCCTCAAGGTGTGATCTAGCCTATTCCAAGTACTCAAATAATGTAAAAGTTAATTCACAGTATTCGATTTTTTTAAGTTTCTTTATTTATAAAGAAAACCGGTGTTCAAAGCCACACTTAACGACTGCGAGTGTCAACGGGCGCCGGTGTAGCCTGACGGTCATCCAATGACAAATGTCCTGTGTACTAAAAATAAAAATAGTAAAATTAATATGACGCCATAAAATAGCATATTGTAAATAGGAACTAGATTCGGAAAATATTTGGACAGTGTCTACGAAATTCGTAAATTGACAGCAGTTAACGCCGTGTCTACTTCATTGTGGGCGAGCACTAGGACGGGTCTGGATGTCGTAATAACAGCTGTACCCAGAATCGGTTCGATTCCGACACACCACCATTTCTTTCGGAGTTTGAGTGTTTTATATGTATAATATGTATGTATTTACAAAAAAGAAGTACATAAGTACTCTATCAGTCAATTTAGTTGTCATAATACAAGCTTTGCTTAGTTTGAAACTAGATGGCGTTGTGTCTATAACCGAAATTCTTATTGTTTATTACTATTTAACAGAATTCTAGTTAACGTAGAACAGACTGCGTAGTTTAGGATGAGACTGCCGCGTGTGAGATATGTAAAGTTATTTTTTACACATTTTCCAATTAAATAAAGAGGCCAAATAGCATTCCATTTTGATGGAACGTAAATAAAAAAAAAACTCATATCAACGCAGGTTTTTGGCCCCGCAACAAAAAATATAGTCCAAGAGCCCATGAGTGCCAGACCTTCGTCATTTTATAAAAGCTGAAAGTTCTTCTATGTGTGTCCCTAGTACAGGTAAGAATGATCCCCAAACATGAAGCTGAGGCAGCGGTGGCTTTGGCAGATAACAGGCAACAAAGGTGTGTAAAATTCCATCTCAAATTCGTCATGATATAAAACTTGATTTTTTTATATTTGATTCATAATAATATCAAAACTCGCGTTGCTCATTGCCAGACAATTAGTATGGTTCCAACCCTCTGCCGGACACCCCTAAACTATTATAATTTATAATTATACTTACGTTATATTATAAAACCTAAGTTTTATATATAATTTTTTGGGAGCCTATTAAACTATGTTTACATAGTAGCCAGACAGTTTCGAAGGTTCTATCATCTTGCCAGACGCATTCAAAGTGAGCAATAATCGAGACAGCAAGGAGCGAATATAGTAACTAAACGTTATATTATAAAACCTAAATTTTATATATAATTTTTTGGGAGCCTATTAAACTATGTTTACATAGTAGCCGGACAGTTTCGAGGGTTCTATCATCTTGCCAGACGCATTCAAAGTGAGCAATAATCGGGAGAGCAAGGAGCGTATACAGTAACTAAAGGTTATATTATAAAATCTTAGTTTCACATATAATTTTTTGGGAGCCTATTAAACTATGTTTACATAGTAGCCGGACAGTTTCGAAGGTTCTATCATCTTGCCAGACGCATTCAAAGTGAGCAGTAATCGGGAGAGCAAGGAGCGAATACAATAACTAAACGTTATATTATAAAACCTAAATTTTATATATAATTTTTTGGGAGCCTATTAAACTATGTTTATATAGTAGCCGGACAGTTTCGAAGGTTCTATTATCTTGCCAGACGCATTCAAAGTGAGCAATAATCGGGAGAGCAAGGAGCGTATACAGTAACTAAAGGTTATATTATAAAACCTAAGTTTCATATATAATTTTTTGGGAGCCTATTAAACTATGTTTACATAGTAGCCGGACAGTTTCGAGGGTTCTATCATCTTGCCAGACGCATTCAAAGTGAGCAATAATCGGGAGAGCAAGGAGCGTATACAGTAACTAAAAGTTATATTATAAAACCTAAGTTTCATATATAATTTTTTGGGAGCCTATTAAACTATGTTTACATAGTAGCCGGACAGTTTCGAAGGTTCTATCATCTTGCCAAACGCATTCAAAGTGAGCAATAATCGGGAGAGCAAGGAGCGTATACAGTAACTAAAGGTTATATTATAAAACCTAAGTTTCATATATAATTTTTTAGGAGCTTATTAAACTATGTTTACATAGTAGCCGGACAGTTTCGAAGGTTCTATCATCTTGCCAGACGCATTCAAAGTGAGCAGTAATCGGGAGAGCAAGGAGCGAATACAGTAACTAAACGTTATATTATAAAACCTAAATTTTATATATAATTTTTTGGGAGCCTATTAAACTATGTTTATATAGTAGCCGGACAGTTTTGAAGGTTCTATCATCTTGCCTAGATAAGAAATTTACAGAGAAATTAATTTATTTTAATTAAATCTAAATATTTTCATCATTTTCATCGTTATCGCGCGCTCACTAAATCGGTCCACACGTTAGCAGTTTAAACGTCGTAAGTGCTATGAGCACAATTCGGACCGCAACCTTTGAATGCGTCTGGCAAGATGATAGAACCTTCGAAACTGTCCGGCTACTATGTAAACATAGTTTAAAAGGCTCCCAAAAAATTATATATAAAACTTAGGTTTTATAATATAACGTAAGTATAATTATAAATTATAATAGTTTAGGGGTGTCCGGGAGAGGGTTGGAACCATACTAACTGTCTGGCAATGAGCAACGCGAGTTTTGATATTATTATGAATCAAATATAAAAAAATCAAGTTTTATATCATGACGAATTTGAGATGGAATTTTACACACCTTTGTTGCCTGTTATCTGCCAAAGCCACCGCTGCCTCAGCTTCATGTTTGGGGATCATTCTTACCTGTACTAGGGACACACATAGAAGAACTTTCAGCTTTTATAAAATGACGAAGGTCTGGCACTCACGGGTTCTTGCTCTAAGACATAACATAATAAAAGTATGTTTACTCATTAGTTTAAAAACAACATTTCTTTTTTTAAAGTCGACGTGTCATTTAAAAGCCTCGGTGTCGCAATGGTAGTGAATGCGACTGCTGTGGTCTCGGTTTCGCGTGCTGGGTCGGACCAAATGTTCGTATGATTTACTAATAATTGTATCCAAGTTTGGGTGCTTTCTATGTATAATATATACTCGTATGTATTTACAAAAAGAAAGTATACAAGTATTCTATCAGTCAGTCTAGTTATCATAGCACAAGCTCTGCTTAGTTTGAAACTAGATGACGTTGTGTGTCAAACGTCCGAAATATTTATTTATTATTATGTAATAGTCAAGTCACCTTGACCATTAGAATATGACCGTCAGGTGAAACGAAAATGCATTTTTTATCAAATTCCATTTTACTCTAAAACCTTCTGTAGTCATTCCTGTAAATACATCATAACCAACAGCGTTTAACAGTCCACTGCTAGACGTAGGACTCCTTAAAAAGGAGATTTTGGCCTACTGTACTACGCTGACCAGTCGACTTGGTATAAGGTTTGTGGAAAACTTATCTTTCCCTTTCTTTCCCTTTGCAGGGGACTGTCTTGCGTAGTTTGTTACGTCAGCCGCATTTTACAACACCCCCGGGATAAATAAGGATGCTAACACTCCGTATTCACAATCCGTCTCCACACTGACACATAACCACATGAAGATGTCATTTTATTTATATTAATATCTACTTCTTTCCAGAATCATGAAACTCTTCTTCTTCGGTCTTCTTCTGGCGCTTGCTGGTTCCGAGGAACAGTTAGATATCGCATTAATCAACAAAATCTTCAACGTAACGAGTGCACCAACTCCTGCGATTGACTTCACGACAAAAGAATCGGTTTGTTCTATTATTTGATCAATTTTACTAATGAGAAGCAATACGATACCTTCCTTAAATTTGATCACCTTGATGGTAAGAGCCTGCCTGCGCCTCAATGGTAATCTGCAGGCAAGACCTTCCCCTAAACAGTATTATTGGGGCAATGGCTTAGACTCTGATAATCATACCAACTGATGAACTGCTAGGTTCGCCTAGTGGTTTCAGCGGTCACTACGCCGTTTACTGTTACGCTGAGTGTTGTGGGTTCAAACCCCACAACACTTTGTGGTATCCAAAAATGGTTATCCTGAGCTTGGTTGTTATTTCTGTTCGTTTCACGTATGTTAGTGAAGTCCTACATGTCGCAACATTTATTCCTAAGGTGAGAATTGTCAGAAAAAAAAACTGTGTGTGTGTGTGTGTGTCAAGTGTGCACTTTTAGTCCCCCCCTCAGAATTAGGAGGAGGTGCCTTGGTAATCACACTCACTCTATGAAAAGCAAAGAGATAATTGATTAATAAGAGTTTTCTGTGAGATCATGTTACCACTCCGAGTGGTGATGGTATAACCATACCCAGTGCCATCACCCCTATTCAGTTTGTGAGTGTCGTTAGAAGCGAGTAAGGAAACAAACTATGCTGAACATCATCACAGCAAAAAGAAGAAAAACTTGAAACAAATCCTGTACCAGCCCGTCTGGCTAGCGCGGACTAGAAGAACAAAATTTTTTTCTTATCGAAGGACAGGCTTGTGTCCATCCTATTAAAAGCTGTCAATGTGACACCACTCTGATCGACCTGGTGCATCTGTTCTGAAGTATGACTTTAACATGGTGAGCTGCAAACCTCAAAAGAGAAATGCTACTCTTTATCCTGTCCTATGATTAGAGAGAGAAGTTCTGAAAGAGATATTAACTTGAAAGAACGTTTGTTCCAGATCATCGTGGCATCCACAGCTAGCATCCCCATTTTGGTGGATGAGAAAGGCCGAAGCTGCCAGTGCGTCCCCTACTATCTGTGTGAAAATAACAATATCGTAATCGAAGAAATTAGAGAAGAGGAAGAATATAAAGAAGTTGATATCAGGTGAGGAATTGGGAGTTGGAAACCAGATGAGATGGATTTAGGGATAGGCAAATATCTGTATTTTCCAAGAGATAATAAATGGCCATGTTTTCTATGTAATAGCAAGCGAGTAGTTGGTTCATATGGTGGCAAGTGACTACCACTACATGAATACTTATAACTGAAAAGACACCTTCAGTCTCTTCAATCTCAGAGTCACATTTTACCAGTTATTTTATAATGGGCCAGTTCTATCAGATTCAGGCCAGCATGGTACAGTAGGTCAATATCTTTTTACTAAAGAGAGGCCTTTTAAACAGTCCACTGCTGGACAAGCAGTGGACTGTTTAAAACTGTTAAAACTTAATGATAAATGATAATAAACCATTTGCCTTGCCGTCTTTGGTACCCGTAACCGAGAAACCATATGTACCAAAGAAATAAAAGCCCTGGTACCCAGACGGACCTTGACTATTTGTTGCTTTTAGATGATCCCTCGTGTGTATCAACCATCCCCATCAGCTCTTTCTTGATAACTATATCTATATTTTGGTCTGAATTTTTCAATGCTGCAGACTGCACGGACGTCGTAGTTCAAGCGGTCATCTGCGCAGAGTGTATAAGTCCGATCCTCTCTTGTCCAAACACTTTGGGACAACACATCCATTTGGTATAGTTTGTAAACTCACCCAACATACAGAATACATTCTTAGTATAAGACTTGTATAGAAAGAAAAATGTCCACCAGGTTTCACGGAATATACAGATCATGCGTCATGCAGTTGTTCAGTTTTTGCATGATGGAGTACTAATATTATTGGAACGAAGTTCTTTATCGCGCGTTGCGAAGGAGGCTAGACGGAAAAAATTCAGACGAAAAGATGTCACGACACTTTTTGCTATAGTGTAGCAAGCTGTGCGGCGTGCACATGTTTCTCTGTCTGTCTCTGTCTCTCTCGCGTAGAAAGCAAGCCAATTGTTTTCGTTTCGTCTTTCTATTTTGTTTTGAACAGTGAGTGTCACGACGATTATTTTTGTTTTTCTACAAGTTAAAAGAAAGAAAAAAAATATTACTATTCCTTCACTAATTAATCGAAAGGAACTTCGTTCCATCCGGGTGTCTCTTGACACCTTTCAACTTTTATTTATAATTACAGGTTCGGAGAAGATGAAGAGAGGCTTTGTAAATTCTCCGTGGAGATCTGTTGTACAACGTTTACAGAACCCGTGAAACCTAAACCCAAAGAACCGGTTAAGAAACCTAAAGGAAAGGGATGTGGCTATAGGAACACCAATGGGGTTGGAATTACTTTTACGGTTGGTATTTTCAAATAATAATTATGTTGTAGAAAATATTTCAAACGAAATATAGACGCAAGAATGGTTCGAATTCGAATTCGAATGGTTGTATTTATGAACAATTGTTGGCATACACATTTTTTTCACAAAATATAAACAACAAATAATATAATGAAGTGGTGAGTAAATAAATGATTATCGTGATTGTTTTAAAATAATATTCTAAACCTATATTAATACATATCCTTAATTCTTTAATGGTCCACCCTTGAATACCACCTTTAATCCGTCATCCGTGTGGTGACACATTAAGAGTACAGAATGGGGGTGTTACAGGTAGGTATTAACGCGATATTAGTTGGAATAATCAAAATTGGAGACTGGTAATCAGAAATGTAACGGTCTTTGGACGGAAATTTTATTAGTTCAGAAAATAATAATATTTCGAACATCTGACACACAACGCCATCTAGTTCTAAACTAAGCAGAGTTTGTACTATGAGTACTAGACAATTGATACAAAGAAGTGACTAAGAGAAGAAACTATTCAGGAAAACATCATTACAAGGAGAAGGAAAACTTGAAACAAACCCTGTTCCAATCCGTCTGGCCAACATAGTGGCCAAAACCTCCTTGCTAAGGAGAGGTCTATGTCCAGCAGTGGACTGTTGAAAGCTGTTTGTGAAATTGTAATGGATTTCTGTTAAAAACAGAATTTTCTAAATGGGTTCATAAATGATAAAATGCCACTAACTTTGTTAAATATCTTTTGAATTCTGTTAAAATACAGTTTCTAGAACATCCAGAGACGTTTGTTAGACGGTCATACCCTGTTTAAAAAATACTTTGGTTCTGGCTCTCACCTTTTCTTCCTTAAGAGCCTGCCAAAGTGACTACTCTGCAATAAAATTACGAATAACAATACAGTATGGTGATCAATACTATGGCAGCCTAGTGTGATGCTTTTTTACGTCTCACTTGGGGATGCGAAAACATTTACGACTATATTTCTCGTACGGCTATATCTATACCTGTCCCTTTCTTTTTTTTAACGTGTGGAAACCCCCTCGGGCCGTCACCCCGCCGGGGTTTGCGGCGGAGTGGTGTGTCGGCATCAGACTGACTAAAACCACACGATGTGCCACTCTGCGCCTGACATAGGAGGGATCCGGGAACAGCTGCTATTACGACATCCAGATCCCTCCTAGGCCTCCAGATCCCTCCTAGATATCTGTCACCCCTGCCTTTATGGTCTCGTACTCACCAAAGAAACATAACAGCACGGTTACTGTCGCTGTAGGTTTTCCTTCAAACGCACTTATTCGAAAAAACAAAATATAATTAATTATTAATAATATAATTATATTATATTAAAAATTACTGTATCATACTCATTTTTGGTTTACGCAAATACAAAACTCAAGGCTCCCAATACGACTTCGCCGGGATATTCACATCCTGTCGCTACCATATAATATCCTATATAATCCTACAACTCCTATCTACTAAAAAAAACGTTTCACATTTATTCATGACACACATACACGATGCTTGAGGTCATTAGAAAATCGAACTTTAGACATCCCAACACACACCACATCTTTCGCTGATAAGTCTTTCGCAGTGCAGGCTGCACGCCTGTGGAACTCCTTACCGGAGGTTATTAGGCGGGCAAAGTCGGTGAGTACCTTTAAAAAACTCATCAAGCTTTATTATTTAACTATTTAACAACTATATGCTGTATCTGTATGTATATTTATGTATGTATTCATATTTATATAGCTATGTAAGTGTATGAATGTGTATTCGTATATATGTATGTGTAATGACAGCTAATAAACGTAAATTGCAATGTGCACCACAGACTGCACAATACTATACAGTATAGGCCGTCTAACGGTTGCCTGGAAGAGATCGCAGACTGCGATAAGGCCGCCCATTGTACCACTGTTTTTTTCGTTTGTGTCCTACATTGTATGTTTCCCTACTTATGGTGTTCAATAAAGAGTAGATACCTATCTATCTATCTATCTATAATTATGATTTAATCGGTGTTTCTTAAAATATGTCCAGAGTTCCAAAATTTACAAGAAGTTAAACGTATTCCAGCATGCGGACACACAATTCGGAGAATTCCCCTGGGTGGTGGCTGTGATGGACTCCAAAAACTTCAGCTACATGGGTGTGGGAGTGTTGATCAACTCTGAAGTGGTGATGACCGCAGCACATATAATTTCTGAGTAAGTAGAATAATATATTATTAAAATTTTAACTTTAAAAACAGTAGCAAAAATTCATGAATTATCAAAACTATATTGTCACCCTTGAATTCCCATAAGGAAAGTACCCTTACAATAGACAAAAAAAAAGTTTATAAACTTCATTCTCAAGAAACAAACATAATTAAATTGTAATTGAAAACATCCTTTTTGAAGTCGATTAAAAACAGATAAAAAATAAATTTGTTAGCAATAAACAAAAACAAAGTTGTGGCATATTTATTGTGAATGCAGGCAACGCACTATGGCGACCTAGTGAAATGCTTTTTCACACGAAACACGACAAAACGGATGCTGTCACTGTAAGTAATAACTTACAGTGACAGCATCCGTGTTGTCGTGAGAAGAATACTTCTGTGGGAGAGCAGTACTGCCCCGGTCGAGCCGACTCGTTCGTGCTGACATCATCATGGCTTTACTACTTTGTAAATAAGTATTACAGATAAATTATACCCAGACACAGAACAGGTATAATCACGCTCATCACATAATTGTTTCTCTTGGGCAGGAAGTGAACTTGAGAGCCTGCCAAAGTGACTCTACTCTGCCTGATGGAAAGCATAAATAGAATCCAAGAGCTGTAGTCACCATACTCATTGAGAATGTAGACAATGCAGTATGACCCACGCTGTGAGTGTCAAGTGAGATGCCTTTTCACACCCCGCTTAAAGGACACAGAATCGTAGTAGAAATACAACGCATTCTCCTGAACTTTAATGTTATTTTTACGTTTGAATTAATATATGTATAATATTATTTCTGTATATATAGATACGTTCCATTCTCACTAAAGATAAGAGCTGGGGAGTGGGACACTCAGACTGATCTGGAAATATACGAGTTTCAAGAGAGATTGGTGAAGGAGATATACATACATAACAGTAAGTGTTCCACATATTGGTAATTTAAATAGACCTTCATGACGTATTCCTAGCTGCTTTCGGCCTCGCCAATCTCGACGAAATCCAGCCAGGAGATATTAGTGCACAAATATGTGCTCAAATACAAGTTCGCTGTCTGTTCCCTCACTTACAATCCAATAGGACGGCTACCCAACACGACCAGAGAGAGATCAAGTACAGGGTCGACAGCTGTACGTGCTCTCCAAGGCACTGGGGTTTAGACCCCAACTGCTAGTTATTAAACATTTCCATTAGCAAAAAACTCTTATAACTCTTTTGGCACGATCCGTGAATCGAACCCAAGCCCTCTTGGACGACAGTCGCGTACATTAACCACTAAACCAACGAAGCAGTCCTCTATAGAGAACAGTGTTAATATAGGTTTAAAAAGTAAAATTGATTTGTGTACGGTTCAAAATCTCAAAAAAATATACACTGGTTAAAACAATATACAATCCGCTTCAAAGACTGCTCCTAAATATTTTTCGTGTCACTTTTTTTTCTTATTTCTCTTCAATATAATGTGCTACAGTGAAACGTGGCAGAGTACAGCTTAACAAATAGATTTTGTTTTATGTACCACTCTTTTTATTACACAAATTCTTTTTAATATTCTGTTATGCCTTTTACGACTTCAAACGGGGCGTGAAAAGGTATCTCACTAGGCCACCATAGTATGAGTCACCATGAGTATATTGACCACAACTCTTGGATTCTATTCATGCTTTCCATCGGGCGGAGTAGAGTCATTATAATACGCTCTTAAAAAAAGATATTGTTGCTTGGGTACGTGAAAGGCATGACAATCATTGCGGCATTGCAAAGCTTACACAGTTAACATGATGACCGTCACCCCTTCAATCAATGGGCCTCCGGCCTCGCACTCATCAATGAAACACGATAGCATGAATGCTGTCGCTTTAGGTTGGTCTTTTGTGAGAGGTTGACTGCGTGGCTTTACTATCTGCTGAGGATTCGAATGTTAAGTCTGTAGACAAAACAAAAAGAAATTGTGTAAAACAATTACTTAAACTACACAAGTCAAGCTATAGCAAAATACCCAAAAACAAAAACAACTGAATTTATATTCCCAATGAGTATATTGACCACAACTCTTGGTTTCTATTCATGCTTTCCATCAGGCAGAGTATAGTCATTATAATACGCTCTTAAAAAAAAAGATATTGTTACTATAAAATGCTGTGAGCTATGAAGGCATCAGTTTATAATAAAATGCTTGGACTGCTAACCATATAGATAGATAGGTACTTTTCTTTTGGTTTTTTTAAAGACAACGCCCGCATTAGTAATATATCCTGTAACGCGAGGGACATTTCAAACATACAAGAAACGAACACAAAGAACACACAGACTCATAACAACAATTTGTGGATCACACAAAGTGTTGTCCCACGTGGGGTTTGAACCCACAACACTCGGCGCCTGAGCGGTGAGCCGTAAAATACTGTACTATCTGCAGTCAGTACCGAATTAATCTAATTGGTTTACATTGAATCCATCAACTTTTTATGTCAGAAGAGATTGCGCTAGATTTGTTCTTATTAAATCAAGTCGCTTTGCGAAACAAACACAAAATAGCGTAAATAACTTCTTACAGAATTCAACAGAAGATTTCTACTAAACGACATTGCTCTGCTGCGTCTGGAGAAACCCCTAGAACTGTCGAAGTACATCAACGTCATCTGTATGCCGAACCAGGACGAGGTTTTCGACAACTATAAGAACTGCATCGCTAACGGGTGGGGAAAGGATACCTTCGGTAAGTCTTTTAGACTCATACCCTCAGCTTGAGCGCCTGCCAGATTAACTAAGAGAGCGTTTTTAGTAACTGCATTTAGTAATGCATCAGCGCCATCTAGCTAAGACACACCGAACTATGGAGCAACTACTAATACTGATTCGCGATATAGAAATTCTCGTGGTGGTTAGAATCTACACAACATCCCAACATCAACTATGGGGTCGCGGCCAGACATGATCACCTCGCCTGGTCGGAGAGACATGGCACCCGTTCCCTCCACAATCTGTAGTTCTACGTGCTTCTTGCTCTCAAGAGTATTTGAGATACAGTACCATCAAACTCTGGATTAAAAGAAAATACTTACTTCATAGAAGCTAATATTTCATTTGCAATCTGCTCCAGGTGCAACAGGCCGGTTCGCCGTGATCCTCAAGAAAGTCGAAGTAAATATGGTTCCGTACAACCGCTGCAAAACCTTGCTGAAGAGGACCAGGCTTGGTTCCAATTTCAAACTGCCCATCAGCATGCTATGTGCTGGTGGGGAAAAAGGTGAAGATGCCTGCCAGGTAAGATATGATAAGACTGTGTTGGGACTATACAAACATACAAGAATCAGGCACAAAGAACACCCAGACAGAACAGCAATTTGTGGATCACACTAAGTGTTGTCTGCTGAGGGAATCGAACTCAACTCAACGTAGTTGGAAGTGGTGAGGTGACCACTTTAATTACAACCCTGTACGTGCACTATTTGGTTCTTTTTGAAGATAGGGAAGTGAGGAAACTTTGTTGTTGATTAGTGACCCTGAATGCTAAGTGGAAGGTCATAGGTTTGATTCCCATGTAGGTCACATATTATGTGATGAGAGTGATGGTTAAAATTTGTTTTGTGTCTGGGTGTAAGTAGTTTATCTGCAATATATATGTACATAGAAAAAAATTGTCTCTGGTTTCACGGTTAGCGTATGCTGTTGCCGGTCTCGAATTCGATACCCGGTTCGAATTTAAAAGTGAGGGAACAGAGAGTGCACTTATATTGGTGCACACACTTGTACACTATAATATCTCCTGTGTAGTTGACTGGTCTTCGTTAAGACTGGCTGTGTTAACGAATCAGCAGTCAGTTTATCAGCAGTCTGGTTACCATAGGCTTTGCCTAGTTTAGTCAGACTACCTCCAGCCCCTGTCGTCCGGCCGCCACTCGCGTCACATAGACCAAAGGCCGCATCGGTGCTGACGTCGCTTCCCGTTGTAGACGGTCGTGTCTCTTATGCGGCGGCGGCGTCAGGGTCTGCTGTTCCTGCGGCGTCAATATTTGCTGTTCCTGCCGCCACTCCGAGGACACGACAGGGGGCTAAAGCAGTAGCTAAGACGGGTGCACAGAGGTCAGGGCCCAAAGCGGCGGCTAAGTCTAGAGCGGAATTCCCTCCGCTCTCCACTCCAGCCGCTGTACCTGGCACCTCCACATCTGCTCCCTCTACATCTGCCCCGTCCACGGATGGTTGGCAGGTAGTCGGGGGGACTAAGAAATCCCGAAAGCGGGGTAAAAAGGCTGCCCAAAAAGCAGCTTTTACCCCGCAGTCGCCATCGGTGGCGGTGACTACCGCGAAGAAGCCGCGCAGATTGCAGGTGCCTAAAAGCGCGGCTGTGGTGGTCACCATAACCCCAGAGGCGGCTAGTGGCGGACTATCCTATGCGGCCTTATTTAAAAAGGCCCGTGATAGTCTCGCCAGCGATTTCGGGACTGAAGGGGTCAGGTTGCGCCTTGCCCAGACGGAAGCTCGAGTCCTTGAGTTCCCTGGGGCTGAAGGTGCAAAGACGGCGAACAGATTCGCCGAGAAACTGAGGGGAATCTTCGCGGCCACGGATGGTGTCAAGATCGCCAGGCCTACCAAATGCGCAGAGTTGCGCATTTCGGGCCTGGATGACTCCGTAACGACAGAGGATGTCCGCGTTGCAATCAGCGAGAAGACGAGCTGCAACGCGGACAACATTAGGGTCGGCACCATCCGCCCCGGTCCGGGAGGGCTTGGCACAGTGTGGATCAGCTGTCCGGTAGCGTCGGCCAAAGCTTTGGGCGATGCAGGCAGAATCCTCGTCGGTTTTGTGAACGCCAGAGTCACTGTTCTGGCGGCAAGACCGATGAGGTGCTTTAAATGCTTAGCATCCGGACACACACGCGCCAAGTGCGTAAGTTGTTTTGACTGCAGCGGACTATGCTTCTGCTGCGGTCGACCGGGACACAAGGCGGCAGAGTGCTCTGCCGCCCCTCACTGTCCGGTTTGTGCGGCGGGTAACAAGCCCGCCAATCATCAGATCGGGCAGGGGGCCTGCAAACCTCCCCGTGATTCTCGGCAAGCGTTGGGGACTAGCCAGTCGACCCAGGCTGCCTCCGATGCCGTTCGCACGTCGACATCGTCGCCCATGCAGGAGGCTGTGGACACGGTCTAGTAATGGCCCAAGTCTCCAGCCTCCTAGTCCAGACGAACCTGAACCACTGTGCTGCGGCGCAGGACCTCTTCCTGCAAACCATGGCACAGTGGTCGATCGGTGTTGTCGTAGCCGCGGAGCCCTATTACGTTCCTCCCCGTCCAAACTGGTTGGGTGACCGGGACGGTTCCGTGGCAGTCGTCGGCACCACGGCGGCTCATTCCCCGCCCTTGTCGCTAAGAGACAAGGGCACTGGATATGTTGCTGCTGAGTGGGGGGGGATCACTGTATATGGTGTATACTTCTCCCCCAACCGGAGTTTGAACGACTTCGAGGTTTTCCTTAACAACTTGGAAACCTCGATGCGGCGTCTAACGTCTGGGCACGTCTTAGTGCTGGGGGACTTCAACGTAAAGTCCATTGCGTGGGGTTCCCGCAGGACGGACGCTAGGGGCGAGGCCGTAGAGGAGTGGGCGGCCTCGGTGGGCCTCTGTTTACTAAACAGGGTCTCCACCAACACGTGCGTGCGACAGCAGGGAGGGTCGATAGTGGACGTTTCGTTCGCTACCCCTGCCCTCGCCGCACGAGTAAGGAGCTGGTGTGTCCTGGAAGAGGTTGAGACGCTCTCGGATCACCTCTACATTCGATTTGAGCTCTCCCGGACCCAGGACCCCAGTAGGGGTCACGCGGCGCGGCGTTCCTCTCGCTTTCCGCGGTGGGCTGTAGCCAAATTAAATAGGGACCTACTAGAGGAGGCGGCCATTACTCACTCTTGGCTGTCTCCGCAGGCCCCGACCGAGGAGGTCGACATGGGGGCTGGTCGCTTCTGCGAAGCGATTGCGCAAATCTGTGATGCGGCCATGCCCCGCATCCGAGGTTGTCGGCCTCCACGGAAGGAGGTTTACTGGTGGTCCTAGGAGTTGGCGGACCTCCGCGCGGCCTGTACTCGTGCCCGGAGGTCCTACACCCGTAGTCGGCGGCGACATCGCGTAGACGGCGAGGAGGCCAGCTTCATGAGGAGTACCGAGAGGCGCGGAAAACTCTGAGGCTGGCCATTAGCCGCGCCAAAGAAGTGAAGAGGAAGGAGATGCTGGAGGGTGTCGATCGTGACCCCTGGGGTCGCCCTTATCGTGCGGTGCGACAAAAGCTCCGCACGTCGGGACCCCCCCGACTCTCTGTCCGTATCGTCCGGCACCTCAGCGAGGTGGGCCCCGATCTGTCGGACGCCCAATACGGGTTTCGAGCCGGGCGTTCGACAGTCGATGCTGTGTTGCGCCTGAGGGCCGTGACTGAAGATGCTGATATATGCTGCCGATATAATGAGAGCTGTGGCGGCGTGCTGTTGGCGGTGTCGTTGGCCATCGCCAATGCATTTAATAGTCTGCCATTTAGCTGCATCAGGGAAGCACTCCACTACCACGGGGTGCCAGAGTACCTGAGGCGGCTTGTGGCAGACTAGCTTGAGGAGCGTACCGTCATGTACGAGGACCGAGATGGCATTCTGAGGTGGCAGCCCATGTCGTGCGGTGTTCCGCAGGGGTCTGTACTCGGACCACTCCTGTGGAATATGGGATACGACTGGGCCCTTCGAGGTCGTTTTCCCCCCGGGCTAGGCGTAATTTGTTACGCCGATGACACATTGGCCCAGATGAAATATCTGGGCCTGATCCTCGACGGCAGGTGGCTCTTCGAGGAGCACTTCCGACAGCTTTCTCCAAAGCTGGTCGGCGCTGCTTTTGCCCTTGGGCGACTTTTGCCGAATTTGGGTGGAGCCAGCGTCGCGACGAGACGGCTATACACGGGGGTTGTCCAGCCAATGGCGCTGTATGGTGCACCGGTGTGGGCGGCGGCTCTGACCGCCCAGAATAGGGTTCGCCTCTGGCGCCCTCAGAGGATATTGGCGGTTAGAGCCATACGCGGTTACCGCACCGTATCGACGGAGGCGGCGTGCGCCTTGGCCGGAACTGCTCCGTGAGATTTGGAGGCGGAAGTGCTCGCCGAAGTTTATCGGCGAACGGCTGACTTCCGGGCGGGTAGCTGCATACGGCCCCCGCCCGAAGAGGTACGTGAGTGGCGTGAGGCCGCTCGTCGAGCCACAATGGCTCGTTGGTCGTCCCGGTTGGAGACTCCACGTGCTTGCTTTGCACTCGTGGAGGCTCTCCAGCCGGTCATCGCCGAGTGGGCAGGGCGGCAGCACGGGACCCTTTCCTTCCGACTGACGCAGGTCCTTTCCGGGCACGGTTGCTTCGGTAGGTATCTGCACTCGGTCGCCAGGAGAGAATTGAGTCCCGCCTGTCACCACTGCGACTGCAGTGAGGACTCGGCTCAGCACACGCTGGCGGTTTGTTCCGCCTGGGCGGCGCAGCGTGGGGTCCTCACTGCAGTTATTGGAGGAGATCTCTCGCTACCGGCCGTCATACGCTCCATGGCCGGTAGCGACAGTTGTTTTACCGCGGTCGCAACCTTCTGCGAAGACGTAATTTCGCGGAAGGAGGCGGCGGAGAAGGCCCGGGAGGACGAACTCCACTCGGACCCAATTCGCCGCCGGCGAGCCGGGCGGCGGAGGCGCGCATACCAGCGCCTCATGCCGGCTTGAGTGTGGCCGCGGGTGGACGGGACGGGTTTTCCCCTCCATCCGCTATAGTGGCCAGCCGCGAGAAGGTGACGTCCGCGTGTGCCGTACGTCGCCTAAAAGGAGAGTTTATCCGCAGATGGTGCCCGCATGAGCGGGCAGGCGCTAGGAGGGATCTGGATGTCGTAATAACAGCTGTTCCCGGATCCCTCCTATGTCAGGCGCAGAGTGGCACACTGTGTGGTTTTAGTCGGTCCGATTCTGACACACCACCCCGCCGTAAACCCCGGTGGGGTGACGGCCCGAGGGAGTTTCCACACGTGAAAAAAAAAAAAAAAAAGGCTTTGTCTAGTTTGGGATGAGACGACAGTGTTTGAGTTGTTCGATGTAAATATTACTAATGCATGATGTTCGTTACAGGGAGATGGTGGGGCCCCTTTGGTATGTCCCATAGGCAACAACCGATACAAACTGACTGGGCTGGTCGCTGGTGGGATTGGGTGTGGTGAAAAAGATGTTCCAGGGTTATACGTCAACGTGCCAATGTTTAGAGAGTGGGTTGATAAGAAGATGGAAGAATGGGGGTTGCAGCTGGAAACAAACACATAGACAATAGAAAATGTTATTTAAGTTTTTTTTTTTAACTGGGAATGAACTAAGTGAATGAATGTATGTCTAAATAAATCATTTATTTTATGACTTTGTTATTATTTTCTCCTCCCTTTCGCATCATGAACTTTTGGTACATTTGTGGAATTAATGCCTAAGACTTCTCTACCAGTCAACCTTTGGATGTTGTAGATTAGATATTAATTAGATATTAATTTTAATTCTAGTTATTAAATACATGTTAATTTAATTAATATATATTACTTAATTAAATTATTATAAATAATTTAATTAAGTAATAATATTTATTAATTAAAACTAATTAAATTATTTATAAATTATTATAAATAATTTAATTAAATAGTTTTTAGTTCTACTGTACGTATGTCACTGAATCCCTCCTAAACGGATGGACTGAATTGAATGAAATTTTTTGTATGCGTTTGGGTGGCGCCCTGAATGGTGTAGATTCAGAAATCAGCCCGAAATAAAAGTTAAAAAAAAGAAAAATTATAGTCTTGCAGTACGAAATTGGCTGAACGTACGAAACGTTCGTAATATAACAAACTACGTATATACCTATTATAAATACATTTTACATAACATACATACATAAATCACGCCTGTTTCCTCGAAGGGGTAGACACAGAGGCATATTAAACACTTACTCTTCGTCAGTGTTTGGTCCCACGTAATAGATAAAACAAAAAACAAAAAGAAATCTGTAGATAAAACAAAAAGAAATTTTATGTATATATGTGTAAATTTATATGTGTATTTAAGACGTATGTATTGTATGTGTTCATGTATGTATACGCACTCATGTATTGTATATTTTAACTGTCAATATAACCTCTGTGCACCTCCCTTACAATATTTCTAAACCACCCTAAGGTTGACTGGAAGAGAATACCTTGGGCATTAAGTCCACCGATGTACAAAATAAATAAATAAATAAAATTGTGTAAAACAATTATTAAAATTAAACTACACAAGCTTAAGCAAACTATCCAAAAACAAAAAAAGCAACTGATTTTATAAGGTAGGTACAAAACAAACCCAGATTAGCATAACACGGCAGGTATGCAAATTGATGATGAAACTGCAATCTCAACCTTTATCCGCACTTTTTCCTTCTAGTGGCGATTTCAATTTGGTTTTTGCCAGTCTTCTACCGAATGAAACTGTGAACAGATCGATCAATTTAGTTTTTAACCCTAAGCATTAATTAGTGAACGCTTTTTCCATCGTTTTAATTAAGAGTAAGTTTGTAAATTTATTGTTTATTTCTTTCTTCCTTGCGATATCCTAACAGATTACTAAAATCCAATGCGATATCATAGTTACATTATTTCATAGTTGCAAATTAATTAAAACTATGAATGGAAATGCTATTAATTGTGTACAAGGACCTATAAAACTATCTGTTTAAGATTTATTTGCAGAAGTAAATATCATCTATCATTTATAATATATCCATATTGTCACCAAAATTATAATTTTTTGTTGTTTGTGACCTCATTGTTTTGTTTTGTTTTTTTTTTGAAGTTTGGCGCTTTGAGCATTTTTTAGGTGAATAAAAATCATGGAACTCGTACTATCGTCACCGAAAGCTTTCCATGAGCTGTATATACTGTGTATATTAAACAAAATACGCTATACATGGCGCTCTATGTATGGACGCTTGGTTGAGACGCGTGTGCTTGAGTGGCAATGTATGCAATGTGAGATGTTATGGTCTCGGAAATCAAAAGCTTTGTAGCGGGCGTGGTAGCTATTGTCGTGGATACTTCATGCATAAATAATGCAGTTTTTAGTTTTCTCTTCTGTCGGCAGTCCTTCGATTTCTTTTTCTTGTTTTTTATAGTAGGTAATGTTAATCTTCCGTGATATTTTGAGAACACAGGAAATCACTTCAAAGAGAAGATAACCTTAGAACCAACCTTTGTCAACTTTCCAACGCTAAAAGCTGTTGCCGTGACATTTAGAGCCAATTCTTAGCGCGCAGTTTAGTTATATTTGTTTCTGGAAATAAATCTATATATATATAAATAAAATTGGAGTGTCTGTTTGTAATATTGAAATAACCGCTTTTTACTACATGCAATATACATACATACACCAAAATATCATTTTTTACAATTCTTCTCTGTCTGTCTGTTATTTCCGGCTAATATCTGGAACGGCCGGACCGATTTCGACGGGACTGTCACTGACAGATAGTTGATGTTATAGGACAAAACTTACATTTTAGAATTTTGGAATTGTCAAAAAATTCCATATGGACGAAGTCACGGGTGCAGCTAGTATTTTCTATAAATCCCGACTTACGCAATTAAACATATTGATGTATAATAAAATAAATATTTTTAAGCGTTATAATTGTACAATAACATGTATATACGGTAAATGTTTGGATGCTAAACATTGTCAATGTGAGAAGGCTAAAATGATCAGAGTGGTGTGCAATAAGAAAGACCTATGTCCAGCAGTGGACTACGATAGACTGATGATAATGATGATGATAATATAAATATTAAGTACGTAAATTTAAAAACTTAAAAGTTCTGTACCCATTGAGTTCCAATTTTGACTTGACATACAATCCGCTCCTGAGACTGTTTCTTGGCGCCTGTTTGTGCCTCATTTCTAAATCAATGTCACCACAATATGCCACAGCAAAGCGTGGCAGGATACAGCTTATAAAAAACATAATTCTAGTAGAATATACTAAGCTTATATGCTTTCAGTTGAGGCGAATCATGCAAGTCATCGTTCTAACTCTACTTTTGGGGATGGCAAGCTCAGCGCTCCAACGCAGTTTCTGGCCACTTCCCATATTGAATAGATCATACAGATCTAGTGATATAAATCAAGCGACGATTGACATGGTGAGTTCACGATCTCGTTCACTGCTATGTACCCAAAAACTTAAAAAGAAGAAGAGATAATACATAGGCACCTACATAATATATTTAAAAAATTGTTGGTGGTCTACGGCTATGTTGGTCTCAACAGGCAACTCCGGTGTCAACTCTGTGGCAACTCCGTAGCTGAATTCACCAACCACCGGTTTGCTAAGGCGGAGTCGTGAGTTCAATATTTATGTATGTGTATATATATATAATTTGTTCATAAATATATATGTATGTCTTTAGAATGCTAGGTTAGTCTATGGATGCGTCACAGATTCTCCTCCAGACCTAGGATATGAATATATGTGACAAGCGTTAAGGATTGCTGAAGCCCTAAAAAAGTCCAAAACACAGAACTTCTGAATGTTCTAGTGTTTGAGTCGCGGAGGTCTAATGGTTGTCGGTTCGTGGAACTAATCGAAATACAGTCCCCCCTGGGGACCCCAGAAACATACAAGAAACGGACACAAAGCACACAGGCTCAGAACAACAATTTGTAGATCACACAAAGTGTTGTCCCATATGGGGTTTGAACCCACAACACTCAGCGCTATAGAGAGCGGTGTGGCGACCGCTTAAGCTACAAGGCCAACCGTGCGGCCCAAAAAAAAAAAATCAACTAAAAACTAATATAAATGTTAATAAACTCATAAATATCTTTTACGAGATGCTTATCAATAAACTAAGGAAATTTGTATTTGTTATTCCTGTCCTGTCCTGCTTGTGTGGTGACGGATTAAGGACACGTAGTGTCACCACCACCACATTAACATCGAAGAACTAACTAAAATACTAAATAAAACTACTCAAGACATCATCACTGATCAGGACTCAGAACAACACACATCATTGGAAAGAGAAGAATAACTTGCAACCTTTTGGCTAGTGTGGTATAGTAGGCCAAAACCTTCTTTCTAAGGAGAGGCCTATGTCCAGTAGTAAATTATTCATCAACAGCCTTTACAGTCCACTACTGGACATAGGCCTCTCCTTAGCAAGGAGGTTTTGACCTACTATATCACGCTGGCCAGACAGGTTGGAATAGCGTTTGTCCAAAGTTTTCCTTCTCTTTGTAATGATGTTGTCTTGCATACTTTGTTCCCTTAGTCGCCTTTTACGACAACCACGGGATGAATAGGGGTGGTAACATTATGTATTCTTAATCCGTCACCACACGGATTAACAGATTATTAAAGGATGATTATAATTGATGATTTCTGTTGCCAGATATTCGGAGGGCCAAAAGAAGAATCCTCAACAATACCTGCAGTCGTTCTTGTAAACAAAAAGGGCCAGAAATGCCAGTGTGTTCCATATTATCTCTGTAAAGATGATACTTCCACTAACTCTCACTTGGTATTAGATTTCAGGTGAGAAATTCTGCAATCTATATTTACCAATAGCCTTTACTGGTCTACTGCTGGACATAGATCTCTCCTTAGAATAGAAGTTTGTGCCACTTTGATGAAACGAGATATTACAGGGTTTGTGCCAAGATTTCCTTCTCTATGCAATGATGGTATCCTGCGAAGTTTTCCCAGCTAATCGACTCATACAGCACTTACTGGATGAATAAGAGTGGTTATTCTCTGCATTTCAATCCGTCACCATACGGACAAATAGACATTTCTATGCTGCTCTAAAACGGGCTTTCTCTGAAAATCAGGATTGCCCCTATCCGCCTTTTTTTCTGTTCTATAGGGAGACAAATAAGTAGATCATTACCTGATGATAAGTGGCTGCCATCAACACTACATCTAGCATCAGTCTCGTACTTTTCCGATATTAAAATTAGTCTTGTGATACTTTAAACTTCAATCTGTATCTGAGCTATATTTTATCCATATTTGTACAGCCATTTCGAGATTTTTGAGTAACAACACCATTTATTCAATTTTTTGCACCTAAAATTTTAGTGAGACTGAAGATTGTCTTAAGTCTAAGTGGCGCCATCTATTCAGAGCTTTGTCTTTTACAAGAAATGACAATTTAATTAAATTTACTTTCGTAATATTTTATTGTTTCAGTGAAGATGAGACACCATGTCTGGAGAGCGTTGACATCTGCTGCGCGTCTTTCTAAGTGTTCTCTGTAGACATTGATAGGGTGACAGTTGTCGTGGTAAGTGTGTGAGTAATACAATGCCACGATGACTGTCATGTCTTTTACGTCCCCAAGCGGGGTGTAAAAAGCATCTCACTAGGGCGCCATAGTGTATGTCACCATATTGCATTGTCAGCATTCGCAATGAGTATGGTGACTACAACTTTAGAATTCTATTCACACTTTCCATCAGGCACAGTAGAGTCACTTTGGCAGGCTCTTAAAATAAGAAAAATATATAAAAAAACATGTAGTAACTAGAAATAATTTTAGAGCAGTTTGTACTTTTTAAACATTTGTTTGTAGTTTTATAACCGGAATTATTAAATATTTTTGCCTTATTACAAAAAGAGATATTTTATTTCAATTAATTAAACATGGAGACGGTTAAGTTGATGGTGAAAACCTTATTTAGAACTCGTGAAATACACATATATTGTTACTCTTTTTTTTTTTTTTAAAAAGACAACGCCCGCACTAGGAATAAATCCTGTGTCGCGGGGGACTTTACAAACATGCAAGAAACGGACACAAAGAACATCCAGACTCAGAACAACAATTTATGGATCACACAAAGTGTTGTCCCATGTAGGATTTGAACCCACAACACTCAGCGAAATGGAGAGCGGCATGGCGACCGCTTAAACCACTAGGCCAATCGTGCAGTCATCTTTGCGCAATGCCCACATCAATTAGAGGTCAATTGGTCACAAATAACAAAACTGTTACTTAAACGTTGATTATGAATTGCAGCAATATTTTCTTTCGCTTAAGTTCAGATTTATCATCATCATCATCTCAGACAAAAGACGTCCACTGCTGGACATAGGCCTCCCTCAAGATTCTCCACAGTAGCCGGCCCCGTGCCGCCCGCATCCAGCAGCTTCCCACAACTTTCATCAGTCGTCAGACTACCTTGTGGGAGGCCCACCAACGCTGCGTTTCCCAGTACGCGGTCGCCACTCCAGAACTTTATGGCCCCATCGGCCATCGTTTCTGCATGTAAAACCACCCACTGCCACTTAAACTAAGCAATTTTACTGGCACTATCGCTGACCTTGGTTCCTCTGTGCATCTCCTCATACCTGATTCGATCACGCAAAGAAATTTCGAGCATCGCCCTGTCCATTGCTCTTTAAGTGACTTTGAGCGTTCTTGTTAAACCCATAGTGAGCGACTACGTCTCTGTGCCATAAATTATCAATGACAACACACACTGGTCAAAGACTTTTATTTTGAGACACTGCGGTATTTGTGACGAGAAAACGTTACGTAGCTTCCCGAACGCTGCCCAACCTAGCTGGATTCGATGATTAACCTCTTTTCGAAGTTAGACATACCTAACTGGATAGTTTGTCCTTGATACACGTAGTCGTCAACAACTTGAGGGTAGATTCTCCATCAGATTTATCACCTAATTGCAATATCCTATTTAATGTATTTGTATTTATGAAATAAAATTGTAAACGTATCAAAACGGTATCTAAATATGAATCTACATATTAATCTAATCCTAAATTATAGTTTGATCACCTTTTTCTATAACCTGAATAAAAAGGTATGTCATAAAAATGATCACTCTGTTATGAAATAAGTAAAAACATAAAATTTTCAAGGAATGAACAAAACTTTAACAAAAAAACCGACTTCAAACAAAATATTTTATACAAATCAACCATACTTCAAAAGACTTGGCTTGCTACCGTTACCTTCTTTATATATATACGAAACCTGCATCTTCGTTAGAAAAAACCTACATTTATTTACTACAGCAAATGACATAAATCCACGCAATAGGAGAGATCCACACAGATTGATATTACATGACATTCCCCGTTCAACTAAATACAACAAAAATTGTTTGGCAATGTGCATACGTGTTTATAATAAGATACCTAATCATTTAAAATTATTACATTTGAGGCTCTTTAAAAGGAAATTACATGAATGGCTACTCAATTATAGTTTTTATAGTATTAAGGCGTTCCTTCAATAGATTAAGTAAAATTTTTGCATGCTAGTAGTTATTAGCAAAACATGTATGTACTCTAAAAAATTTAATTGTAACACCTTTGTAAACCATGTTTAAAGCAAATAAAATATATTATTATTATTATTATTATTTTTACTTTGTTAATCTCCCAGAACGGGGTAAAATTTTCTGATTCCACGGGCCATAGCCAAGTGTAATCAGAGTTTAAGTGATGGTGTATGTGGATGAAACTGAAGATGTGGTGAGAAATTTCCGAGTAAGTCTACAAGTGTTTAATAAAACTGCTTTCTGAAGCAGGTGTAAAGCATGTTGTGGCATTTCTAAAATATCTAAACTACGTTGAAGGCTTTTAGGTATTATTCCTGTTGAAGATATTACTATGGGGACTATATGGATATTGACTGCTTGCCACTGCCTTTTCAATTCTATTGCCAGATCTTGATACTTGTTAAGTTTTTCAGCTATTGAAGATTGAACATTATGGGTGTTTGGCACTGCTATATCTATAAGATATATAGTTTTATTTACTTTGTCGTGAAGTGTGATGTCTGGTCTATTGAAATGAATAGTCTTATCCGTTATGATAGTTCTGTCCCAGTATATTTTGAGGTTATTGTTTTCCAGTACTGACTCCGGCTTGTATTTGTAATAGGGGATCTTTTTGTCTATAAAGTGATGTTTGTGGGCAAGATGTTGGTGAACTATAGCAGCTACTTGGTCATGTCGATGTTTGTAGTCAGTTTGAACTAGAGATTTACAGGCTGAAGTTATATGTTGAATGGTTTCGGGACAGGCATGGCAGCGTCTGCAGGAGTCTGAAGGGAGATTTTGTGCGCGTATTATGTGCTTTTGGTAGTTTCGGGTGTCGATGACTTGATCTTGGATTGCAATCATGAATGCTTCTGTCTCAGGAAACAGGTCTCCACGTCGTAACCATTCGTTCGACGTAACTTTGTCGACGTGGGGTTGCTGCAATTCTTGACGATATCTGCCATGTAGAGATTTTCACTGCCATTCGGCAATCTTTTCTTTTAACTGGACAGTATATTCATTACATTGTGAGTTTTGGTTTGCTAAATTAAGTGGGGTAAGGCGTCTATCTGCAAATGTAATAATTTCGTGCAGTGTTGAGTGTTGTAATCGTTGCTGAAAGTAATGTTTGAGTGATGTGATTTGTTTGTTATGTAGATTAGAGACATCTATTATGCCTCGTCCACCTTCTTCACGCGGAAGTGTCAAGCGTTGTACGCAAGATCTAGGATGATGTTTTCTGTGAGCTGTTAAGGTTGTGTTTATTGTGCGTTGTAAGTTAGTGAGTTCAGTTTTGGACCATTTTATTATACCGAAAGAGTAGATTAGAACCGGAATTGCATAGCTATTAATTGCTTTAACTAAATTTCGGGAAGTGAGTTGTGAACGGAGTATTATATTAAGCCTATGTTTGAATTTCTGTTTAAGTGTATCTTTTATTTCTTTTTGATGAATTTGTCTACTTTGCTGGAATCCTAAATATTTGTATGAATTGTGAGGTTCTAGAGGTTCAATCGTCTCTCCTGTCTGTAACGTGAAGGCGCTTGAAGTAATTTCCCCATTGATTACTGTAAAGGTTTTGCACTTATCAATTCCAAACTCCATATGAATGTCGTTTGAAAAAGATTGTGTAATGTCTGCTAGATGGTGTAATGACTCTGTGTTGTTTCCGTATAATTTTATGTCATCCATGTACATGAGATGTGTAAGGTTTGTTTTTTTGCGTGATGTAGTGATAGTGTAACCTAGACGAGACTGATTCAACATATGAGAGAGAGGATTGAGAGCTAGGCAAAACCATAACGGGCTTAGTGCATCCCCTTGGAAAATTCCTCGTCGTATCGGGATTTTAGATATTTCTGTATTGGGGTATCCTTTGATATTTAATTTCGTAGTCCAGTGTTGCATCGAATTTCGTAAAAAGTCAATTATTTTTGGATGGATTTTATAGAATTGTAAGACGTGAAGTAACCAGCTGTGTGGAACGGAATCAAAGGCTTTCTGGTAGTCTATGTACATGGTGCTAATATTTTTCTTTTTCGAAATTGCTAGTTTCATAGCCACTGAGTCTATTAATAACTGTTCTTTGCAGCCTTGGCTTCTCTTACGGCATCCCTTCTGTTCTTCTGCAAGTATGTTATTTTCGGCGACATGTTGATGAATTATTTCTGCAATGCATGCTGTAAGTATTTTATAAATCGTTTGCAAACATGTAATAGGACGGTATTTAGCTGGATTCTGTAAATCTGTATCTTTTGGTATCATGTAGGTGAGGCCTTCAGTAATATACTTTGGCATTATACCTGGTGTCTGAATGAAAATGTTGATGTGTTTGTGTAGCAAAGGGTGGATAGACGTGAATTTTTTATACCAGTAGTTATGAATGCGATCGGTACCTGGTGCCTTCCAGTTGTGCAGCTTTTTTAATATGTTTACAAATGTTTCTACAGTAATTTGTTCAAAATCCATGGGTGTAATAGCATCTGGTAAGGAAGTGTTTGTCTGAAGCCATTCAGCTTGTGAATTATGAAGAACAGATTTTGACCAAATATTAGACCAAAAGCTATGTAGTTCATCAACCGGTGCCATTACTGGATTTTGTGTGTTTTTATTTGTGTATTGTGTTGTGTTTGAGGTTAATTGTCTGTAAAACTGTTTTTCATTGTTAGTGAACTGGCTGTTTTGAGTTTTCCTAAGTGTACAATTAATATATCTTTTTAATCTACTCGTAGCTGCATTGAGTTTTTGTTTGAGAGTATCGAGGAACTGTTCATTATTTAAATTAGGTTCTTCATGATGTGAATGAATTTGGTGTTTATCTTTAATTTTTTCAACAAATCTTCTAACTCTTTCACTGCTATTGCCTCTAATATATTCTGTCATCCTTCCAATGTCTTTCCTTAAATTTTGTATCTTGTTTTGTAACCTTTTCTGCCAAGGTGGTATTTTTACTTGGTTTTGAATGACAGTTGTAATATTATCTTTAATTTTAGATCCATTACAGATAGCAGCCGTGTAGGCAGCGCAGTAAATAATGGTCTGAGTCAGTAAAAATTCTTGATCAAGTGATACATGGTTGGGTAGTATTTCGGTGTCAATGAAATGGACTATTTTCATTAGTTTTGTAGATGTTTTCTGTTTTGGTATGTATGGTCGAATCGTTGGGTCACTGTATCTGAACTTAAGTATTGCAGTTTTAAATATTTATTCAATTTTATTAGGCTCTAAAACTGAATTGAGTTGCAATTGATAATTTCGAGTTAACAGTGGTTCGGTGAGTGAATCAGTCGGTGGGCTGTGTATTTCTGGTAGTAATTCAGCTCTTGATGTCATGCATTGTGTTTGTGTGGTACAGTCTTCCTGATTAATATTTTGTAGATTAATGGTACTTGATATCTCGTTACGTATTTCTTCCTGTCGTTGATCACTAATCAATTTGTTGTTTAGTATTACCCGGAGTTGATCAGATATCCTCTGTTCGCTAACTTCTGACAAATTAGGGTGTTCTGCAATAACTGCTTGGTAAAGTGGTTTACGATAGGCTGTCCGATTTGATCCTAATTGTGTAATTTTATAGTAATTTTTGAGTATTGATTCGTTATATTCTGTTGTCCATCTTCTTCTCTGTATTTGTATAGTTGCACTAAGTGTCATTTGTGTATTTTGTGTTAGTTGTAGGTAAGTGGATACTTCATCTTTTATACTGTCTAATGTCTGCTGAGAGAGAAGATTGTTTCTGATTATAGCTCGGCATTGGTCTCCTAATCTTTGTTTAGATGCCTGCATTTGTGGATATTTTTGTGTGAATTCGTGGTGCAAGTGATTAAGATATACTTTACTAGTGTTTAATTTTGTAGCTATGAGATACGTACGCCAGATGAATTCGTTAATTTCTTGAGACCATCTCTTTCGCGTACGGTTTGTGTCTGAAGTGGGTGTAGGCGTAATGGCATGTGCCCGCTGCACAACATCCTCAGACAAAGCAGATTCAGTAATTGATGGCATTGAAGATGCAAATGATAATGGGGATGAAGAAGGTGATTCGAGTGAATGAAATGGTGATGGAGTCAATGAAATATCGCTTAATTTATCAGAGTCCTTATGAATAGCTGTAGTCGTTTGACGAGTTTTTCTTCCCACCCGGAGATTCTTCGCACCCCTGGGCTCAGTCTCAGTCTGGCTGTCGTCATCGCCATGACTAGTACTGGGCCCGCCGGGCACTTGGGGCCGTTTCGTACTGCTTCTTGTTAAGACCATGTTTCTTCTTCTAGGTTTGGGACCGTTAGTTAGAAAGGGTTAAGCCAAGATGTTTTTAGCTATTTGTAATATTTTTTTAGTTTTTGTGCCTCCTGTAACAGGGTATAGTCGAGTTCTTAGTGACGATATAATAAGTTCATGCCTTTCCGTAAGCCCCCCCACCACGTCAAGGTGGTCCCCCGGGGGGGTTATTATTATTATTATTAAAAAAACTAAACCGACTTCAAAAAAAAAAACAAACGGAATCTCCCTACCTAGAATCATTACAAACCGAAATTTTGTAACTATTTTAATCAAAAGTTTACTTAGTAACAATAATGTAGCTATTCTCAATAAAATACTAAATGTACGTACGTAATTAATATGTGTCAATTTTTGTCTGAATGTAATTACAGATTAATTCTAATAAAATATTACTATAATACGTGCTAGGTACCAAAAATATATTCAAAGTCTATTCACACGTGTGATATTGAAATAATTATTCTCCAACTGCTAACCGTTAAGGAGTTGTACCTGAATCACCAGCTCGTCACCATAAAATGGTAAGTACCGGACGCAAGTACTTAAATAGCTTCAGAAAATATATAAAAATGAAAATACGTCCGTACAAAATTTTGAGAGTTACCCTCGATCTATCATCAGATCGTAACCTGGTAATAACGAGATCACCTCGGGAGTCTACCCTTTGGAATACAAAATTTTCAAAATCCGTAAACCATTGTCTTTGTTATCGATGTACATACTTAAAAAAAAGGAAATATATTACATGCCGCAGAACATTAAAACTTATTCTTTTTCAGTCTTATCGAGTGCTAGAACTACACTTTTTGCTTTTTAGTACCAGTTCTGCTAGCTTCTTTCTAGAAGCAAGTAGAACTGGTAAAAAACAACACTCTATTCTTAAAGTAGTAAGTTAGGTCAGGTTCTCCGTGCCGCTCGCATCCAGCGGCTTCCCACGACCTTCATCAGGTCGTCGGACCACCTTGCAGGGAGTGAGCCTACCAACGCTGCGCTCGGAGAACTTATCTGTTGTGGAGAACCTTGGAAGAGGCCTATGTCCAGCGGTGGATGTCTTTTGGCTGAGATAATGATAATGATGGAGTACGGAAAATTCGAAAAATGTCTTTTGCGGAAAATATAATCACCCAGATTTCGTCGTCACGTTTTAGAGAAAGAGGACCAATCATTTAAAAAGATGGCGGTTTAGATTTTGCCGACAGTTGTTTACGAGTTGGTCGCAATACTACCAAAATCTACCGTTACAACCAGTTTTGCCATATCTTTAAAACGGTGCATTTAGGTGTAAAAACAACGTGGATTTCCTTCCCGTATGAAAACGTAAACACCACTTTACCACCGATAGAATACACATACAGTGTAAAAATTACATTTTCATGTGTTTTCTTTAAGATTTTGATGACTTTTATTAATTTTTTTTTAAGGTTAGACCTCCAACAAAATGTATACACAATTAAACACAGTCAGTAAATGACTGAAGGTGTATAATGCCAGTGTATCCTTTCACTTACAGAAAGAAACTTATTTAAAGAAACTATATACCAACATGCCAGCGTGGTATAGTACGGCAAACTTTGCCAATGTGTCTATATCCTGCAGAGGACTGTTAAGGAAAAAGAACATAGAAAAAGTTTCTAATATAACAAGTATAATGCTGACTAACATACTTACATACATCTACATATATAGTAGATAAACAACACTTAGGCTTGGAAAATTAAAAAACAAAAACTCCCTTTTATGCCCTTAAAGAAAGATAATGTTATTTAGAGTTTTATAGAAAATGCCTCACAAATTAGACTGCACTGGCCCAGTAGTTAGTGATTCTGACTGCTAAGCCAAAGGCCCTGGGTTCAATTAACAATCATAGTAATATTTGTGCGATGAGCGCGATTGGTGTTATAGTTTCTGGCCGCGGCTTCGAGCGCGTGGAATTTGGTTTGCCACATTAAGTTTCATAACAGACCCTTTGAAATAAATATATATTTATTTGTTTTTTAATAAAAAGTATCCTATGTTACTTCTAATACCTCAAAGAATATATGTACAAAATTTCATGACGATCGGTTGAGCAGTTTTCGCGTGAAACCGTAATAAACAAACTTACACTCACATTTATAATATTAGTAGGGACGTTTGTATTTGACTACCTCGGTGGTGCAGTGGTAACGTATGCGACTGCTGTACATGAGGTCTCGGGTTCGATTCCTGGGACGGAGCAAATGTTTTTATTATCTGTAAATGTTTTTGCCGGAGTTTGGGTGTTTACTATGTATGAATTTACAAAAAAAAAGTATAAAAGTATTCTATCACTCGATTTAGTTGTTGTAGCACAAGCTCTGCTTAGTTTGAAACTAGATGGCGTTGTGTATCAAATGTCCAATTATTTATTTAAAAATATATAAGTATGTTTACAAGCAGTCTCGTTATTGTAAGACAGACCCTCTCTATTTTAAGACCAAACGATCGCGTGTAACATGCGCAAGGTTATTAAAAAAAAGTGGACGAGTTAGTAGGTTTTTTATATATTTAAATCAGTACGTACATGATAAAATATCAACGTTATTTATTACCAGCTTACTTGTTGGGATAAACCATGTTATCTTTGGGATATTACGAACTGCATTCTCACCTTAATGGAGACTCGTTTTCCTTATGCGGACGTCATAAACACAGCCTGATTTTGTTGATGAGCAAAGCTAGTTTCACATCAGTTGCTTTGTATACATCACAGAGACCACAACACTGTGGTTAAATAAATACATTAAAATTAAGTCTTGTGAATTCTGTTTTTTTTTAAGGTAAGTCAATTTATTACGTAATATACTAGAAAACAAAGTTGGTTGTGTATCATTTGTGCGTAATTTTACGAGTGTAGTCAGTGGTAAGTAATATTTTCAATACGGTACATGGAAGCATGTTTGGAATATTTAACGTTATATTTATTAAATAAGTGCACAATGACGGCTTAAGAATATAATGTCAGCATTACTCATCCTGTGGGTGTCGTAAAAGGCGACTAAGGAAACAAACCACGCAGGATAACATCGCTGCAAAGAGAAGGAAAATTTAAAATACCAACCTGTCTGGCTAACGTGGTGTTGGCCAAAATTTCCTTGCAAAGGACGCCTATCTCCAGCAGTGGACTGTTACACGCTTATTGATATGATAAATAAAAGTTGTGTTGGATTAAGAATACGGAGTATCACCTCCCCTATTTATCTTGTGAGTGTTGTTAGAGGCAACTAAGGGACGAAAATTTGCAGGACAACAGCAATGTAAACACAAGGATAACGTGAAACAAACCCAATACCAACACAATACAAATGTGACCAGTGGCACAGTTAAAGCCAAAACATACTTGCTAAGGAGAGATTTATGTCCAGCAGTGGACTGTTAAAGGCTGTTAAAGGTGATAAAATCAAACTTGAATAATAAATTAACTAACTTGCCGTCATATATTTGCGTGAATTTTTTTCTTCGTATACTATTGTTTTGTGAATCGAATTTTACAATTTGTTTGAAATTGACGTTCTCAATGATAAATATTACGTTATTTTAATGGTAGAAATTTGATAATATTACTATTAAAGTATGATTTGAATTTTTTTTTCATTTTTTTTTTTTGTGCTTTTGTAAACCTAATTAGCAGAACAATGGTTTATCATTGTCGCTCCTGTAAACATCTTATACGAGTATACATCTTTTACAATAAAGAACATTAACTGATTGAATATTTCTTTGTTTACAAACATAAAAATAATTTATAATATTTCGCTACTTCTATAAATAGTTACCGATCCGACTTGACCTTTCATAGTGTAATGTCATACGGTATTTTGTTGCGGGGGAACGCTGTTGACGTTCAAAGTAAAGTATGCCAGAAGAGGACTATTCGCGCAATTTATAATCTCAGTTAGAGACAGTCACTAAGGTATAAGTTTAAAGAAATTGGTATCATGACAGTCACATTTCACACACACACACACACACACACACACACACACACACACACACACACACACACACACACACACACACACACACGCACACACATACACCTACACATGCACACACACCAAAACTGCGCGGGTGTGAACCCTGGAGTCCTGATCTTGACTTAGTTTAGGCTCCAGTCCACCCCAAACAACAACTTTTGCCAAGAATTCGTTAATCCCGCGAAAACATGTTGCGGAATGTCTTAGGACCGATGCTACTAGAATGTGCTGCCTACGACAAGATGGAGCCACTTGTCATCCAATGAGTCCCTGCCAGTGGTCATAGACATGTTTCCGGAAGAGCTGATTGCCAGACGAGGCGATATTCTATGGCCAGCCAGAAGTCCAGATCAGCAGACTTCTTTTTACAGGGTTATTTGAAGAATCGTGTCTACATTAATAAACCAAATACACTACGTCAACCAAAAGAAAAATCAGCAAGAGATGTCGGCGATCTAGCGGTCTCTGCCGACGAGTATTCGTAAATTTCGGCGCTCACTTAGAAGAGTGCAAACGTCGAAACGGTGGTCATTTAGACGATGTAATTTTTAAAAAATATATCCTAACTAATTAGTTTTCTTGCAAATAAACAATTTTTATAATATATCAAAGGGTTATTTTACACGATTTTTTCAAATGTTAACCATTTCGTGACTCACCTTATATAAATCATTGTGCAATGTGATCTTTTTGGTGGAAATAAACATGTTTTTATTATTTATTATTATTTCAATATGTCTATGAAAATAAAATGTATGTTGAGAAAAATACTAGACTACACTAGATTGCTAAAAGTAAGCAACTCCTTTCGTTATCAGGGTGTGCGCTTCTTCAATAAAATTCCAAGCCAATTTCAAGAATTAAATACGACTGCACAGTTAGTGGTTTAAGCTGTCCCCACGCCGCTGTCTACAGCGTTGAGTGTTGTGGGTTTAAAACCCACATGGGACAACACTTAGTGCGATCCACAAATTGTCATTCTTAGTCTAGGTTTCTTGTATGTTTGCCGTGGAGGCTCTCCAGCCGGTCATCGCCGAGTGGGCAGGGCGGCAGCATGGGACCCTTTCCTTCCGGCTGACGCAGGTCCTTTCCGGGCACGGTTGCTTCGGGAAGTATCTGCACTCGGTCGTTAGGAGGGAATTGAGTCCCGCCTGTCACCACTGCGACTGTAGTGAGGACTCGGCTCAGCACACGCTAGCAGTTTGTTCCGCTTGGGCGGCGCAGCGTGGGGTCCTCACTACAGTTATTGGAGGTGATCTCTCGCTACCGGCCGTCATACGCTCCATGGCCGGTAGCGACAGTTGTTTTACCGCGGTCACAACCTTCTGCGAAGACGTAATTTCGCGGAAGGAGGCGGCGGAGAAGGTCCGGGAGGACGATATCCACTCGGACCCAATTCGCCGCCGGCGAGCCGGGCGGCAGAGGCGCGCATACCAGCGCCTCATGCCGCCTTGAGTGTGGCCGCGGGTGGACGGGATGGGTTTTCCCCTCCATCTGCTATAGAGGCCAGCCGCGAGGAGGTGATATGCACGTGTGCCGTACGTTGCCTAAATAGAGAGTTTATCCGCAGATGGTGCCCGCTTTAGCGGGCAGGCGCTGGGAGAGATCTGGATGTCGTAACAGCAGCGGTTCCCGGATCCCTCCTATCTCAGGCGCAGAGTGGCACACCGTGTGCTTTTAGTCGGTCCGATTCCGACACACCACCCCGCCGTAAACCCCGGTGGGGTGACGGCCCGAGGGGGTTTCCACACGTTTGAAAAAAAAAAAAAAAAGGTTTCTTGTATGTTTGTACAGTTCCCCACTACACAGGATTTATTCCTAGTGCGGGCGTTGTCTTTATAAAAAAAAAAAGACAACACAGTGTTAGATTATTTAAGTGACAAGTTTTCTCGGAATTGACGTTGCTCACTCCCGCATTTACGTTTGTTGTGTTTAAAAGTGATGAATGTTTAATATATCCTTGTATATCTTATTTTCAGTTTACTTTTTATGTATGTAAAGGTGGATATAGTCTAGACTCTAGTCTAGTCTTTTTAAGGTCCTTTAAGCGGGAAAGCATCTCATTAGACCGCCATAGCGTGGGTCGCCATATTACACTGTCGTCATTCGCAGTGAGTGTGGCGACCACCGCTCTTGGATTCTATTCATGCTTTCAATCAGGCAGAATAGAGTCACTTTGGTAGGTTAAATATATATAAAAAAAGACTTGTAATATTAACGTATACTTTGTATCTTTTTGAAGGATTTAAATGTTTCCACTGGCGATACTGTCGCTTCGGGTCGTTGATCTTGGCTAAAACTGGTTAGGTGACACGACGTCTGGGCTTCTGTACTATCAACACGAATAGGACGACTCAAAACTATAATCCTTCTTCAAAACACTAACCCAGAGTCTATCTATTCTCGCTTAGTTTTTATTTAATCAATGTCTATGGACTTAAAAACGGCCACATCTGGTTTTTGGTTTGGTATTTTTTTAACAATTTTTGAGGTTATAATTCTTTTGGCGCGTTAGAGAAAAATTATGAGAGTACATTTTTACGATACGCGCGCACACCGTCACGAAAAAACGATACCATTAGGTAGTCAATATTTTAATTTTGAAGTTATACTTCTTTTGGCGCAACTAACTAGATAATGCGTTATAGTAATACTCTTTCAATGTATTAAATACCTTTTTTTTGAAATGATACTTCTTTCGGCACGTTAGAGAAAAATTATGAGAGTAAATTTTAACAATGCGCGCTCACATCGTCACGAAACACCGACACCGTGAAATTAGTTACTCAACATTATAGTTTTTTATTATGTACAAATAATTCTTTTATAATATTTAAATAAGATTTATTTAACTCACACTCACGACAAATACTCAAACCTTTGCATATAGTCCACGTTCGCAACATTTGCTGTAGTGTATAGTTTATTGTTGCTATTACCACGGGAGGCGCTAGCTACATAATACGTTATAATAAAATTTACTCTCAATGTATTGAATAACTTTCTTTCTATTGTTGGTGTAACGTGAAGGATGCAATTTTTAGAGAGATTTTTATCTTGTTACACCACAGAAATATAACTTCTTACATGCGTACGTAAGTACACATACACAGTTTTTTTACAATTTACAAACACATTTCTCCCCAGAGTGAGTCTTAGTTTAAATGTAAAAATACCTTTAAAAGGTGTACTTACTGAAATAAGTATCATTTATCATTTACCAAGTGGTTAGTGACGCTGGCTGCTAATCCGTAGGTCGTAGGTTCGATTCAAAGTCAATATAAATAATTCTGCGATGATAACAATCATTTATTCTGTGTCTGGGTATGATTTATCTAAAATATATGTCTTTAGATATATATAAGTATGTTTAGCAGCAGTCTGGTTGCCATAATACAGGCTATGCATATTTTGAGGTGGATCGTATGTTGTTATTTTTAATTATGTCTTAAATTAATCACAATTTTAATATTAATAACATCTATTAACTAATTTACAAACCGGTTTAATGTTTATTATAAAATTGTCGTACACCCAGTGTCCCTCTCATAATTACTAATTTTTATTGTTTTTTTATCATATATAGGATGGGCCACGAATTAGTTAAAATTTGAAAAAATCGTATAAAAAAAATCAATTGATATGTTCAAAAAAATGTTTATTTACAAGAAAACTAATTAGTTGAAAGGAGAATGGGCAAATTTGTATGACGCTTGGTCTATCAGCGGCCAGGAACAATTTTTTTTTTTTTTGGTGTATTATCACCCTACAATCACCCTCAAGTTGTTTTATATCTGTGGTGTAATTATTAATAGAATTAACACATTTTTATTTTAGATAAGTCTGTCTCTGATTTAGCGCATTATGACTAAGTTTTAGTCTTAAAAATAAGGAAATAAAATAAAATGACTTGTAGATTTCATTAAAAAAACATTTACTAATAACGCTAACGTCATCAGAACTTCGAAAGAACGATCAAAAAAGAACGTTCAAAAGTGTACTTTTCTACCTAATTGAAATAAATGATTATGATTATGATTATAACTCTAGTGCACATTAATACATTATTGTACATTAATACATTTAATGTTCAATAATAGCACTAAGTTCTGATGCCGGTAATAAAATATCCTCGTCTTGATGTCTAGCCCCTGCCAGATACCACACTACACACATAACGTGTGCACAGCAACCGATTGTGCGCCTCCACTTATACAACTGCAATAATAATGAGCAATTGCTTCTCTGTTTTGCGCTTCGCGGTTAATTACGATGTAAGAATAATATATTCTGGACCTCACATGTCTCGATTGGATACGTACACGTAAGAACCAAAAGTTTTCTTCTTCAATAAAATCTCTGAGCTGTCTTATTTGACGCTCCCGGTATAGTTCAATATTGTACAACCCTTCAACTACGTGTTCAGCGTAGTAGCTGCGAGCCAACTTGATTTGGTATGTGCCAAGTGCAAACAGAATTAGGTCTTCTTCAGATAAAACCGGGAGGTCTTCAAAAATAAGTTGATCACTGCTGAGTCTTTCAAATGACGCCCTCTGTCTATTTATGTTGTGACGGATAACATAGTCCGCTAAAACGTTTGGTATTTCAATGTGTTCATTAACTATATTCACGAACGACGATGCATGAATACTATCTTGTATTGGTGTTTGAAATGCATTGATGAGTGCTGCTGCGTTTTGGAAGTCCTCGAACATGTGACTTAAGGCGCGATTAAAATATTCTTGCCTGAACTATTTAAAGTCTCGTTTGAACTTGCCATTTATAACTTCCACTACCCAGCGGCATAGAGTGACCAGCCTAGTTTTATTGGCCTGTTCAGTAGTAAGCTGGTCTGCACCGCGGTCTTTGGTTTCGGGCATATAGGCACTGTAGTTGAATCGCAATCGTTGAATTTTTTTTTTCCAAATGAGCTGCAATGTTACGTTCCTAGTAAAAGTTAGTCCTTAGTAATAGTACTTTCATTTAATACCTATTCCGTTGATGGCCGCTCATAGACCAATTTGCTCATTCTCCTTTATTTTTTAAAAATTACATCGTCTAAATGACCACGTTTGCACTCTTCTAAGCGAGCACCAAAATTTTCGAATACTCGTCGGCAAAGAGACCGCGAAATCGCCGACATCTCTTCGCTGATTTTTCTTTTAGTTGACGTAGTGTATTTAGTTTATTGATATAGACACGATTCTTTAAATAACCCTATAAAAAGAAACCTGCTGGGGATAGATCTTGACTTCTGGGTGGTCATGGAATATCGCCTCGTCTGAAAATCAGCTTTGCCGGAAATATGTCTTTGACCACCGGCAGAGACTCATTGGATGTATGACAAGTGGCTCCATCTTGTTGAAACCATTGTAGCCAACAAATTCCATTAGCATCAGTCCAAAAAACATCCGTAACATGTTTGCCAAGATGTTAAATTCAAATGTTAACGAACTCTTGGCCTACCCTATGCAAAGAACACGTATGTTGTAAAGACCAGGATTGTTGGCGCTCCTTGGTGGAGAACTTTATTCAGCATTAGACAGTGATAGTTTGATATATGAATTACTTATTTATTAAACTAGGGTCTCGTACATAAGGTACACACAATTATATACACTGTCACGGTGACTGTCATGCCTTTTACGTCCCAAGCGGGGTGTGCAAAAGCATCTCACAGGGCCGTCATGGTGTGGGTCGCCATACTGCATTATCTGCATTGCCAATGAGTATGGTGACTACAACTCTTAGATTCTATTCAGCTTTCCATCAGGCAAAACAGGGTTACTTTGGCAGGCTCTTAATATAGTAATTGACTGAATGGGTATTATGCTCCTTCGCGTACAAGAGACCATAACACGCACAAGGTAAAGTTAATAGTAATAAATATAATGTCCATGTGGTGACGTACTAAGAATATAAAGTGTAACCACCCCTGTTCATCGCATGAATGTTGTCGCAGGTGACTAAAGGAACAAACAACACCATGGTGTGGGTCACCACAGTGTTTGCATTCACTATGAGTATGGTAACTAAAATTTTTATTTTTTATTTTAAGAGCCTGCCAAAGTGACTCTACTCTGCCTGATGGAGAGCACGAATAGGATCCAAGAGTTGTGGTCACCATACTCATTGCAACTGCAGACAATGCAGTATGGTGATCCACACTATGGCGGCCTAGTGAGATGCTTTTTCACACCCCGCTTGGGAACGTAAAAGGCATGACAGTTATCGTGACAGTGTAAGTCTTACACAGTTACTACGATAACTGTCACCCCTGCATCTATGGGCCTCCGGTCTCACACTCACCAACGAAACACGACAACATGGATGCTGGCGCTTTAGGTTGGTCTTCCGTAGGAGGGTAGTACTACCCCGGTTGAACCGGCCCGTTCGTATTTAAATTAGCGTGGCTCGACCAAGGCAAGGCAAGGATTCTACTCTTGGATTCTTATCATACTTTTCATCAGACATAGTAGACTCCCTTTGGTAGCTTAAAATAAAAAAAACTGACCCTTCTTCTGGCGCAAGCATAAATATGATTGTTAGTCTGCATAAAACGAATAAAAAACAGATTTTGAACCAAGAAAGAAATATATAAATTCTTATCAACAGTTGAGTTACCGCAGTAGCGAAACGTGTGTCATTACACTCCCAGCAAGCGAGGTAATCATGCCTGTTGGGTCGTGACCCTTCATGGGAGGGAACGACACACGTTCTTCTACAGTGGTAACCCAACGGTTGATGTTGGGATGTTGCATTTATACACGTCGCCACGAGAATCTCTATACCGCGATTCAGGATTAGTAGTTGCTCTATACTTCATAGTTCGATGCGTCTTAGCTAGATGGCGCTGTAGTATATATTTTGGTTTGCGCTGTTTATGGAAGTCGCCACAAATTTTTAATTATTTCAAGGATTCATATTAATGTTATTCATCATAAATCATTTGCTGGCATCTAAACTTTTTATATAAAATTAGTTAGAACGCAATATTGGCTTCGTAGGTTTCGGATGCCATCCACACGTGACAGATATTTAAACATTGACAAATAAATTATTTAAATAAACTATAACTGATTAGTATTCTACTCGTACAATAATAATAATAAAAAAAAAACAAAAGAAGTATTTGGATCTGTCTCACGAGATTGCCGATATGTGAAATGTGGATTCGGTGATCATTGTTCCGATAATCATATATTTTTACGGATTGATAGCCTAGAGCCTTAAGAGGCTCACGTTAGGAGGTTGGATCAAGGGTTTGATGCAGAAGGCAGTCCTCCTTAACACGGCCCATATAGTGAGGAAGTTGCTGTCTTTGGAGCCCTAACCACCGTTATCTTGGTCCCTGTAACCGATGTCTTTGGTCTACTATTTTTATATTTTTAAATATGTATTTTTGTTGTTCTTTTTATGTATTTAAAAATGTAAATCATATGTTTATAATTGGAATAAAGAAAATAATAAACTTGTGAAGGATTACTATTTGTCGTTGTAAAGACGTTTCATTTCAGTTTATGGAGAATGTGTGTGTGAATATATATTTGTGTAGGTGTATGTATGTGTATAGGTATACGTGTCACACAAAAGGGTGTGTAGTTGTGTATGAATCTCTATTGATATTTAAATATTCTCGTTACAATGTGTTACTTGTGTGTAAACTACCCGAAAATGTTCAAACACCTGATGTCCGTGTTAAGGTTGTCTGGACGAAATCGCCGTGAGTGATAAGACCGCCGATTGTTACATTTATATATTTTATAACTCAATTTTTTATTTTGTTTTGTTTATGTATACAATAAAGAGAAGTAAATAAATTAATTATTTACTTTTATTTGCTTAAATGTGGTATAAAATGGTGGTAAAAACGATTCGCCTGTAACAGCCTTGCAAATATAACGTTGTAGTTTCTCATTCAATAATTAATGAAAACTACTTTAATTGCTAGATTTATTAATAACTAATTAAATAAATGTATTACCTTGAAGCGACGTGCAATTTACTTTAGGCAGTTGTAACACACTTACAATGCATTGTAAGTGTGTTACAACTGCCTCGGTGGCGCAGCGGTAGTTAATACGACTGCTGTGCTTGAGGTCTCGGGCTCGACTCCCGGGGCGGACCAAATGATCTGCAAATATTTGTTTCGAAGTTTGGGTGCTTTCTTTGTATAATATGTATGTATTAAAAAAAAATAGCAGTCAGTCTAGTTATCATAGCACAAGCTCTGCTTAGTTTGAAACTAGATGATGTGTGCCAAATGTCCGAAATATTTATTTATTTTTATTTATTTCTAAAATGGTATACTAATGTATTATGAATTTACAGAATCATGCATCTCTTTCTCTTACCTCTTGTCATAACTCTTGCGGGTTCGAACACCGTGGTCCCTGACCTGAATAACGCCATTATCAAAAATTTATTTACCCTTCAAACAACTGCTTCTTCAGAGGTAAGATACATACATAGATACCCTATTATAGTTTTCTTCTGGATATCCATTACGGAACATTTGGCCGTGTATTGACATGTATTTACCACTAATGCCAGTAAGAACTCTTTACGTAAAGCATGTTTCAAGGAAGGAAGTAACTGCCTGCGTCATGCTGGACCCGCTTAAATGGCCATGCAATAAGCAAGAGTCCTTCTGAATATTAGATCGCTTCTAGAAGCTCCCAAATGCTCTCGGAGGCGTTTAAAAGAAGCTAGAATGGTTCATATAACCCCTCTCTAAATACAAAAAGGGCAGCCCAACCCAATATTCCCAGATTTCAAGAAGACCAAGATTTTCTCCTTGAATTTTCACAGACGATAAAGTACTTTACTTATGTATTTACGGATTATGTAAAGTACTTTATCGTCTGTGAAATTCAGGCAACTTCTGCTAGAAGTTCAAACTACAAAAAGAAGCTAGCAGAAGTTCAAATCAAAAAGTATCTAAGTAATTATAACATTGTCAAACACACCACAATGCCATCTTATTTTGTTTTTTTTATATATATTAAGAGCCTGCCAAAGTGATTCTACTCTGCCTGATGGAAAGCATGAATAGAATCCAAGAGTTGTGGTCACCATACTCATTGCAAATGCAGATAATGCAGTATGGTGACCCCCTTATGACGGCCTTGTGACATGCTTTTTCACACCCCGCTTGGGGACGTAAAAGGCATGACAGTCATTGTGACAGTGTAAGGCCCACACAGTCACCACGATAGCTGTCAGTGGGCCTCCGGTCTCACACCCACCAACGAAACACGACAACATGAATGCTGGCGCTTTAGGTAGGTCTTCTGTGAGCTGGTAGCACGGTCGAGCCGGCCCGCTCGTGTTGAAATCAGCGTGGTTCTACTACCACCATCTAAAAAAAAGACACCGAATCACGGCAGAACTGCTAACTTGTGGTATAAGCGGTCGCCACGCCGCTCACTACCACGCTGAACGTTATGGGTTCAAACCCCACAGGGGACAACACTTTGTATGATCCACAAATAGTTGTCCTGAGTCTGGGTGTTCTTTGTGTCCGTTTCTTCTATGTTTGCAAAGTCCACCGCGACATAGGATTAATTCCTAATGCGGGTGTTGTCTTTTAAAAAGAAGAAAAAGATGATTCTCGCACTGAATAGCGTAGATACAACTTTTCAACATCAACGAAGCTAAAAAAGTCCTGTTTTAAAGCAAAAACAATTGCAGGGTTTGTCTACATCTACGAAAATTCCCACGACTATTCTTGAAAAGAAAGGGGATCCTTGTCAGTGTGTGCCATATTACATGTGCGGCGATGACAGTTATGAAAAGTTCTATGAGTCTTTACAAGAATTTGGGTATAGGTAAGTTTAATACAGAATTAGATTTCATAGAAACTTTCTCAGTAAAATAAAACAAAATGTCACTAAAACTGTAACTGTTGATTTAGCTCATGAACGATTGGATTTTGAAGAAATTTTTTTAAAATACTACCTCTTGAATACCTTCCGACGTCTTAAGAAAGTTTAAAAAATACCAACAGATTTATGTCGTGAGAATGTTAATAATAGATTATTTTGCCATTCCAGAGGCCCTGAAATTCCTTGTTCGAGTTACATGGAAGCCTGTTGCTCTATAGATCAGATACTTCAAAAGCAGAAGCCTCAGCCAGACTCCACCAAGGTCAAGGGCTGTGGTTACAGAAACCTTGAAGGTTTTGGACGAACTTTCGCAGTAAGTATAAAAGTTCTTTTAAAGAAATTCAATCAGAAATCCATCCTGACATCTCTTTAGAACTCTGTGGATTGTCAAGATGGAACTTCAAGTTGTTCTAGGGAAGTTAAGAGTAGAGGTTTTAAGCTTGACTCTGTGGGTCTTGTATAATGGCTGTAGTTTCAAACCAGTTTTTAATGTACATAGGAACTGCCTCAGACTGTCACGCCACCGGGATTACATTGAGCGTTACCTCGGAATCAACCCCACATAAAAACAATACTGTGAACCTTAAATTTACTATGATCAAGCCTCTGATACATGGTGATGATGATGATGTACTCCTAGCCGACTCGGCCTCAGTGGCCCATCCCAATGGAGACCGGCCAACTACAGAGGAAATAGGATAGTGCACAAGAGTGTGCGCAAACACATGTGCGCTCTCTGTTCCCTTACTCTCATAATCCGATGGGACGTTTATCAAACACGACTGGCGAGAAGCCAGACGCAGGACCGACGGCTTTAGATGCTCTCCGAAACACGAAGGGTTAAGATCCCAGTTTCCAAACTCCGGACTGTTATTGAGAATTCGAGACCTATTCGAGACGAATCCAATAGACAAGAGTGTGCACCTAGTACTCTTTCGTCTCTCACATTCATAATCCAACGGGAGGGTTATGAGATATGACCGGTTAAAGATCAGGCGCAGAACCGAAAATTAAAAAAATTAGCCCATATATTTTCGCTTACCTTACTTCCAACTAATAAGACCACGGTCTGAAAAATGTGATCACCTCGCTTGGTAGGAGAATCCTCTCTCTGCGTTGGAGAGACCATAGCACCTGTTCACGAATAAGTCCAATTTTTCATCACTTTTCAATTTACAGTTTTATCTATTACATGTTAAGGAGTTTATTTTATCTTGCTCAATTGCTCAATTTAATCTTCCAGGGTATTGAAACAAAATTCGGCGAATTCCCATGGGTAGCTGCTCTGTTGGACTCCAACAACACGTACGCAGGTGCTGGAGTAATCATCAGCCCCGAAGTGGTGATGACTGTTGCTCATGTAGCTAAAAAGTACGAAATATTTCAGTTGATTACTCTGCTCACAGTCTATCTCGCATTACAGGTATTTTCTGGTCATTTTCTAGAATTTCCAAGTATCGCAGAATTCACAGGGCTCTGCGGTGGATCTTACTAAACTCTCTGAGTAATTCAATGGTAAAGTGTAAAACAGAGATAAAAATATCACAGGATCCACCTAGAATACTGGTGGATCACTATTATCGCGCGCGCTTCTTATCGCGAGTATTGTATCGAGATGGTGTTGTGGGATGAATATTGTATTGAGATCGCGGTATTACTTTGGTCAAATCAACTCTATTTGATTCAAAGCATGATTTTTCCGCTTTTCTATGTAACTTTCTATGTTATTATATATACAAAAGATTGCTCAAATTTGCGTTCAGATCACATCAACGACCTTTAAAAGTCCACTGCTGGACATAGGCCTTTCATTAGCAAGGAGGTTTTGGCCTACAAATATAATTCTGGCCATAGGGGTTTGTATAGGATTTATTTCGAGTTTTTCTTTTCTTGACAGTACAGTTGCACTGCTTAGTTTACTCTCTTAGTCGCCTCTTACGACACCTATGGGATGAATAGGGGTGGTGACGTCAGTATTTCTAATCCATTATCTCATGGGTATTCAACTTTTTTTACAGTTTCTAACTATTTTCGATTTAATTATTCAGAGATTGATTTTGCTCCAACAGATTTACTCCAGGCACCCTCAAGGTTCGAGCTGGAGAATGGGACACCCAGACAATAAATGAGATTTATGAGCACCAAGAAAGAAATGTAAATGAAATATATCTTCATGAAGGTATGTACTGAAAGAAGAAAGAAGCAAAAGGAATGACTGCACGGATGGCAAAGTTCTTTGAGTGATCATCTCGCCACTTTCCACTGCGTCAAGTATTGTGGATTCGATTCCCACATGAATTATAATTATGGTTCAGAGACCGCATATTCTTTGCGTTCATTTCGTGAATGTTTTGACACGATTTCTTAAGATCAGTATGCTGTAGTTTCTCTGCATAAAATGAATTTACTAAAACGTTAATTAAATAAATGAAAAAAAACTAGGCCGTCATAGTGTGGGTTGCCATACTGAATTGTCTCTATTCACAATGAGTATGGCGACCACCGCTCTTGGATTTTATTCATGCTTTCCATCAGGCAGAGAAGAGTCACTTAGGTAGGCTCAGAATAAAAAAATTGTGGCGATCACATAGTAGGCCACAACCACTTTTTTTAAGATCTTTTTATAAGGTGAAGCGTTTGCCCAGCAGTGGACTCACGATCGGCCTAGTGGTTTATGCGGTGGCCACACCGCTCTCCACTTCGCTGAGTGTTGTGGGTTCAAAACATGGGACAACACTTTGTGTGATCCACAAGTTGTTGTTCTGAGTCTCGGTGTTCTTTATCTCCGTTTCTTCTATGTTTGTAGGGTCCCCCGCAATACAGGATTTATTCTCAATAAGGACGTTGTCTTGAAAAAAAAAAAGAAAAAAGAAAGACTCTTGAAAGTTGTTGAACTGTTGAACCGTATAAATTCATGAAAATTGTTTTTCTTTCACAGAATGGGATCTAAGTACACTAAGAAATGACATCGCTCTGTTACGGTTGGAGCAGCCTCTCAACCTAACAGAGCACGTCAACGCCATCTGTTTGCCTGACCAAGATGAAGATTTTGACGGCTACAAAGACTGTATTTCAAACGGATGGGGCAAAAATCGTTTTGGTATGTAGTCTATGGTTAGAACAACATTATGTTTTTAACTTAGGTAGCAAGCATTCAACCAGGCGTATACAACATTTCAAAGCAATTTGCACCGATTATGAGCGTCGCCAGAATTAGTTCCAGAAGGGTGCATCTCCATCCACACATACCATTAACCAATGTAAAATATAGAATTATACTGGGTCTTTATCTATGACATAGACTTTTTTAAGAAATAAGTAAAAAATGTGTGTTTTTTCTATGTATTTTCTTTTTTGCCAGGTGGCCCTTGTAACCTCTCTCGGTACCATGCCAAAGATTAAACTCAAAGGGGAATGTTGAAACAATTATGGAATTTAGGTACCAGCTTGTGGCCGCAGTTTCGCTCGCGTGTAATTTAATCTGCTTCATTGAGTTTCGTAACAGATCATTTTAAATAAATAAATATATAAATAATATATATTTAAATAAAAAGTATTTTATGATATTTCTAATACCTCCAAGAACATGTGTACAAAATTTCATGATGATCGTTTGAGTAGTTTTCGGGTGAAACCGTAACAAACACACTTACATTAGCCGTGGGCAAAAGCTAGTAAATTTATAAAAAAAAAAAACAAGATATCGTTATATCGGTATCGGTAGGCGAATAATATCATCCGAAATGTTTCAAGTAAATTGTTACTAAAACTCGTACTACCCACTGCCTATACTTCTTAGAAAAAATTACCAAGAATCTGTTTACAATTCTTTTTTTTTTATGCGGGAATCCCCGGATACCACCGCGGTGGCTATGTCTGACTCTAACCGACCAAAAAGCGTACGCCGTCTCAGGTACACAACCTGAGAATCAGGTGTACCCTAAAAAGGGAATCCCCGAAGTATGGATTTTTCATTACCAGATTAAATGTTATAAATACATAAAATTGTTTTAATCTTAATCTTAAAACTTAGTTGCCAGCGATACCAAAAGTGGACCTTTAGACACCATTTTTATTATTTATTTTTAGCAAACCCCAATAAATATGTCACTTCGAAACGTGATAGGGCACGCCTAGTAACAAATATTTATGACGTCATGTCGTTTTCTTCCTCAGGTCAAGAAGGCTCTTACTCCGTGGTTTTGAGGAAAGTAGAACAGAGTATGGTTCCTCATGCTGAATGTGAAACTCTTATGAGGAAGACCAGACTTGGCAACAGGTTTAAACTACACGACAGCTTCGTGTGTGCCAGTGAAGATGGTAGGGATAACTGCAAGGTTCGTATCTTTTTTCTATTTAAAAAGTCTGGAATAGTTTGGCGGCGAAGTGAGATACTTTTTCACGCCCCGCTTAAAGGACCCGAGGTCTTATGAGGGGGTCATATGGGGGGGCCAAGTGCATTCTTTGTCTGGGTGTAACTTATTTATAGTACAGGTTCTGCTTAGTTTGAAATTTGACAACCATGTGACAGATGTTTTTAGGTATTATTATAACCTTTCAACCAATCAAATAAGCTATTATTACTATGAAACTATCATTTATATTACGACACGTTTTTATTGACATTGTCACTGACATTCAACGTCAAATTTCAGACTGAACAGAGTTAAGTTGGATTGACAGATAAAATACTTTTTTATATATACATAGAAGACATCCAATCTCCACAGCAAAGGAACCGAACCAGAGATTAACACAGTCGCATATCAATGCACCCCGAGGCAGTTTAATTATTCAATCGTTTGTTTATTTAGGCCGATGGTGGCGCCGCCCTAGCGTGTCCGACTGGCAACAACCGCTACAAATTGACTGGTCTGGTCGCTTGGGGTATCGGCTGCGGTGAGAAGGACATTCCAGCAGTGTATACGAAAGTCTCCAAGTTCAGAAAATGGGTGGACGAGAAAATGGCTGCTTGGGGATTACAGACTGTTGAAAAGAATAAATTTATCTAATTAAGTACTTGCTTGTTTATATATATTTATCTCTTTAGGTACCCGCAACGAATCATCCATAGCCTTTCAGTTACTGCTGAACTTAAGTCTCTCAGTTTTTTTTTTTAATTTAGAACCTGCCAAAGTGACTCTACTCTGCCTGATGGAAAGCATGAATAGAATCCAAGAGTTGTGGTCACCATACTCATCGCAAATGCAGACAATGCAGTATGGTGACCCACACTGTGGTGGCCTTGTGAGATACTTTTTCACAACCCACTTGGGGACGTAAAAAGCATGATAGTCATCGTGACAGCGTAAGGCTTACCCAGTTACTACGATAACTGTCACCCCTGCATCAATGGGCCTCCGGTCTCATACTCACCAACGAAATACGACAGCACAGATGCTGGCGCTTTAGTGACTGCACGGTTAGCCTAGTGGTGTAAGCGGTCGCCACGACACTCACTAAGTAGTAAGTTCAAATCCTACATGGGACAACACTTTGTGTGATCCACAAATTGTTGTTCTGAGTCTAGATGTTGTTTGTGTCTGTTTCTTGTATCTTTGTAAAGTCCCCCACGACACAGGAATTATTCCTAGTGTGGGTGTTGCCTTAAAAAAATGTAAAGGAAATTTTGGCTTACTACCACACTGACCAGATGGGTTGTTATACGACTTGTATCGAGTTTTCCTTCTCCTTGCAGTGGTTTTGTCCTGCATAATTTGCGCTCTTAGTCGTCTTTCAGAACACGCGCTGCGGGTGCTAAAAGACGTCTATTAATAGGGGTAATGATAATCTGTATTTCTAATTCATCACCACACGGAACAGTCACATTAATAAAAACAAATTCAATGATGTTTTTTTCTATATTCCTTAGACCTTCATATGTACGTACGCAAGGTTTCTGGTGAGATAGACATATTCAAAGGTCAATACGTCAATCAATCGATAGTCTATGTTTTTATAAAGCATGACTACTCTACCTAATAGAAAGTATGTATAGAATGTGTGTCAAGAGTTGCGGTCACCATACTCATTGCAAATGAAGACAATGCAGTATGATCACTATGGCGGCCAAGTGAAATGCTTCTTAACGTCCCACTTGGGGACGCAAAAGGTATGACAGTCATAGTGGCAGTGTAGTGCCCACCCACTTACCACGATAACTGTCACCCCTGCATCAATTGACCTCCGCACTTAACAACAAAAACGACAGCACGGATGCGTCGCTTTAGGTTGGTCTTCTGTGACTGCCGAGCTACTCAGTCGAGCAGGCCCTTTCTCGCAGAATTCTACGTGACTCTGCCCGCTAGGTATTTAATTACTACTTACTTTTACTATTTAATTACTGCTTAATATTTATTCGTGTAAGAGCCATGTTTCGGTACAAACGTGCCATCTCGACTGGAGCGAAATCTGCCTCACTGTAAACTTCAGTTAAGTCATTGTTTCGTTGCTGTTCACCGCATGAGTGAGGTCACTGGAGCTCAAACCCTCCTTTGCCTGATTTTAGAATGGTAGTTACAGGGTGGCGACGGATTTTTAACTTTTGTTTTACATCTGACACAACACCATCTTAGCAAAGATGAGTGTTGTACGTTGATTCTCTTTCTATATTGGCTAACTCCTCTATTCTCTTGTATTTTCGTTTTGACGACGTGACTTGGTGTTAAGAGACATCATTCCCATATATTTCTTAGGTAGGAGGTAGAATTTGTACTGTGACTACTAGATCGACTGATAGAATACTTATATACTCTTTCTTTAAAAACATCTAAACGCGGGATTGAACCCGAGACCTCAAGTGCAAACCAAATCAGGGATGTTGAGCCTCCGGTAACTTAACTTACTCAGTGAATAGTATCTAGGTATTACTTAACAGCTTTTGTGGAACGGATGCCATATTTCTCCAATACAAAGAGAGAATCCCCAGACCAGGCGAGGGGATCATGCCTGGTGGGGTAACTGTTGATGTTGGGATGTTGTTTTGATGCTAATCGTCGTGAAAATTTCTATATCGCGATACAAGAATAGTTTTACTCCGTAGTTCGTTACTCTATAGTTTAGTGCGACTTCGATAGATGACGCTGTATGAGGATGTTGCCACAGCAACCAGCCAGCCAGTTGATGCAGCCCTTTGTACCGAAGTAATGCTGACAGTAAACTAACTAACAACAGCTCCTGGCTTCATGTATTCTTTGGAAGGTTAACACTCATCAGTTCATTAGGGTCACCATCAAATCTGAACCAACAGACTAATAGCCATAACCTCTCCTAAGAAAAACAGTTTTGGCTTACTGTACCACATCGGCCAGACGGCCCTGTATAGCTTTGTATTAAGTTTTAGTTCTACTTACTTCTATCAGAACACACATAAATCAAGATATCTTACCATCACCAATATACTCCAAATATAATTTCAGGGTCAAATCAAACAAAATGGAAAGATTGTCATATCAATATTGTTCTCTCATATAAATAAAAATGTCTTACAATATATTTTAATTATTATCTACATTTATGTACGAAACCACCACCAAACCCCAGTCCTCAAGTTTCCTATCCACCCAATTCCTAAATAAGGGAACATTAGCATAAACAGCTGGTACATTCTTCTCCCCACAGCCTATTCCCCAGGCCACCAGCCCAGTAAGCTTGTACCTATCGTTGCCTAAAGGACACACCAAGGGAGCGCCACCGTCACCCTGGAAAGAACAACACTATTAGAGTTTGATCGGTTTTTGTCCATTCATTTCTGACCAATAAATATGAGTTTTAGAAATGTACCACCAAATTGTCACACTCCGTCATCATCAACGGTCTTTAATAGTCACCAACTGGACATAGGTCTCTCCTTGGAAAGAAGATATTAGTCTACACCACACTGACCAGACGGGTTGGTACACGGTGCGTGGCAATGCATGTGAGCTTTTCTCCTTTTCTTTGCATTACTGTTGTCCAGTGTCGACTGCACGGTTGGTCTAATGGCTTAAGCGGTCACCATACCACTCTCTACTGCCCTAAGTGCTGTGGCTTTAAACCCCAATGGGACAACACTTTGTGTGATCCACAAATTACTGCTCTGAGTCTGGGTGTTCTTTGTGTCTGTTTCTTGTATGTTTGTAAAACATCCCGCGACACGATATTTATTACTAGTGCGGGTGTTGTTTTCCTTTTTTCAAAAAAAAGAAAAAAGTGTAATTAGCTTCCTACACGGACATCCGAAGAATGAATAGAGGTCAACCAACAGGACCAAAAATGTATTATAAAACATAAACAGACATATAAATTCATTAATAATTAGAATTATGACAAGGAAAAGACGAAAGAAGAAACTCTGTGTCGACCGAAATTCTATGTTCAATTATACATCATCTCTGATCATCATTCTCTTAAGATCACCATAAGTGACGTACCTGGCAAGTGTCCACGCCTTCCTCTCCACCAGCACATACAAAGCTGTTGTGGAGCCTGAAGTTACCTCCAAGCCTGGTTCTCTTCAGCAGCGTGGAGCAACGGCTGTGGGGCACCATGTCGACTTCTACCTTCTTGAGGATCACGGCGTAACGGCCTTTTAGACCTAGGACCACGAAGAATACAATGTTACATAAGGTTTTGGTATTTGATGGTCTTGGAAATAATTCTGCCAGGATCTAATAGTTTCTCTTTAAGCTACATATCCGGATACTGGATATCAAACATTCAATAAACATTGTAAGCGGATACCCGGTTAACCTTCCTATACCCGCGCGTGTGTCTGAGAGACCAACAGAATTATTTTTTGAAATTATTTATAGAAAGGGTAATGCTAGTTGAATGAGCTTTCTAGTACTTGCCTAATTCGATACGACCTTGAAATTGGTGTAAAGTGTGACAAGGCCGCATTTGGGTGAATTACGCCTCATACGGTGCGGGAGACCGACGCAGATATACGTATTACTATTTTTGGTAAGTAATATTTTCTTATTTTCGCGATTTCATTAGTTTTTATAATGTTGAATGCATTTATTTATAAATAAGTATATTTCTAGATATTTGTAGATTCATTTATTATATATATTTTTTAATATTTTAATATATTTTTAGTATAATATAACCTATATTTCAAAGTATTTTATTTCAGTAGTTTTATGAACTCCTATAAGTTATTTCCGTTTCAGAGATTCGTTTATCGGCGTGATAATGAACGAGGAGCAGATTAGACTGATGTTAGAAGGGAGGTGTTGATACCGTTGACAAAGTGTGTGAAACCTATAATGTCGCTGGAGGTACTAATAGGTGGCCTATAGTAGTTTTTTATAGACTAATGAATGTAGCAGCAAGTAATTCATATATTATTTACTCTCAAAATAATCCTGACAAAAAAGTTGAAAGAAGAGTTTTTCTTGAAAAATTGTCTTATGAACTCATTGACGCAAAGTTGAGAAGACGGACGGCAACTACTTCTTTACCGAGAATCATACGACAGAGATTTGCTGAAATTTGCAAAATAGATGGTCCTGAATCATCAGGGACCGCTAACAATATCGACCAAGGACGTTGTAGCTTTGTTCCTTGAAAAAAAATCGTAAAAAGCCTTACAACTGTCTTACTTGCAAAAAATACTTTTATTTGGAACACACGGTTATGGTTTGCTCTGATTGCTATACTAATCAATCTAAAGAAGATAAGATTTTAATTTTTTATTTGTATGCTTATTATCTATAATATCAATGGACATTTTCATGTTTTTTATTGGAAAATTTTAATTTTGGTTAACTTTATCGTAGTATATAAGAATTACTGATTTTTTTCAAAGGCTGTTTCTGAAGACTGTAAAACAATATTAAATGCAAGAAATGAATAAAATATTGCTTTATTTAATTATTGATATCCTAAACTTTAAATAACATATGACTTTATACTAGGTTTTCTCGAAGAAAATCAAAGCTTCGGCTTTTAAAATGTTGGTCCGCGAGACCGCGCGCGGGTATAGATGTTACACTAATTGTCGCGGATACAGCAAGGTTAACAAATATGACCGGTTAACCACTTCGTGGTCTTAGAGTCGGAAGTAATACTACAAATTGTGATGACAAACCCGTCAACAGATAATGTCTAGATTCTTTTTTGCTATAACTGTTCAATAAATTTCTGGCCAAGGCGGGCAATCTCTTCAAATCTCAAGCTCTCTGAGAAAGTGACATTACAGAGGCCAGCAGTATATAGAGTTTCCAAACAACCCGAGGCCTCAGATACTTCAGTCTGACGAGAACCCAAATCAAGACTTACCAAAGATATCTTTTCCCCATCCATTAGCGATACAGTTCTTATGGCTGTCGAAGACCTCATCCTGTTCTGGCATACAGATAACATTGATGTGTTCAGTCAGCTCCAGAGGACGTTCCAGGCGTAGGAGAGCAATGTCATTTTGTAAATTTTTGTGGTTGAAATCTATAAAAGAAATATTAGTTGAAAGAAATAACTTTTAAGCATAAAAAAGATAACCCGTCCGCATTAGGACTATATCCTGTATGGAAGGACGAGTGTCTTGTCCCTCCAACACAATAAGAGGATCCTCCGACCAGGTGAGATGATCACACCTGGTGGACCACGGCCCGGCGGTTGATGTTAGGATGTTGTATGTATGCTAATCACTGCGAGAATTTCTATATCGTTATTCAGGATTAGTAGTTGCTCCACAGTTCATTACTCCGTAGTTCGACGTGTCTTCGCTAGATCGCGCTGGCGCTTTATTTGTGCTGTATGGGGGAAGTCGCCACATCCTGTGCGCGGTGACTTTACAAAGAGCATTCAGGCTTAGAACAACAATTTATGGATCACACAAAGTGTTAATACGCTACACTACTACACTCCACATGGTGCACCATGTGGGGTTTGAACTCACAACACTTGACGCAATACAAAGCGGCGTGGCGATCGCTTAAACCACTACGCCATCGGTGCAGTCAAAGCTTGGAGTCTACACATCTCACACGGCTCCTAAACTAGGCAAAGCCTGTGCTATAGTAACCAGACTGTTGATACTTAATGATCGTGTTCATCACACTAGCGCTACACTACTGTGCTACAGTGGCAGCATATGCAACTGCTGTGCAAATCTCGGGTTCGGTCCCGGGTCAGACAAAAAAAATTATAATCTGTTTATGAACACATAGTACAAGCTCTGTTTTGAAACTGGATCATCATCAACAGCCTCTTACAATCCACTGCTGGACATAGGCCTCTCCTTAGCAAGGAGGTCTTAGCCTACTGTACCACGCTGGTCAGACGAGTTCAAAGTTTTCCTTCTCTTTGTAATGATGTTGTCTTGCATACTTTATTCCCTTAGTCGCCTTTTACGACACCCACGGGATGAATAGGGGTGGTAACACTATGTATTCTTAATCTGTCACCACACGGACAGCTGGATCGCTTTGTGTCAAATGTCCGAAGACATTATTATTATTAATTTAGTTTAATTTTTCCTTATTGGAAACCAAACCCACGACTTTCGGCTTATCTGTCAGGGTCACTAGCCCTTAGCTCAAGAGGCCAGTCATATCTATAAAATGTAATAGGGTACTCACTGCTATGAATGTAGACTTCCTTCACAGCTCTTTCTTCATAACCAAAGATCTCCTTCTCAGTCTGTGTATCCCATTCTCCAGCACGAATTTTGAGGGTGCCTGGTGCGTATCTGTAGCAGAAAGTAAGTTAATTTTCTTTTTTAAAAAAGACAACGCTCGCACTAGGAATAAATCCTGTGTCGCGGGGAACTTTACAAACATACAAGAAACGGACACAAACAACACCCAGACTCAGAACAACAATTTGTGGATCACACAAAGTGTTGTATCGTGTGGGGTGTAACCCACAACACTCGGCGGAGTAGAGAGCGGCGTGGCGACCGCTTAAACCACTATTCCAACCGTATAAATAATGTTTTTTAATTTCATTTAAGAGATTATGTAGCAGAAAAAGGAGTCCGAAGCAGATTTTTCGGCTTTCTTTTCTGTATCACAGCAGACTTTATAATCATAAAAAGACACAAAGAACACCCAGACACAGAACAACAATTTATAGATCATACAAAGTGTTGTCCCATGTGGGGTTTGAACTTTTAACACTCAACGCAGTAGGCAGCGGTATTTAAAAAATTGAATTCCTTTTTTTGACAAATTGACTCTGAATAGACGAAAACAAAACAATTTTGGTCTAAAAAAAGTGTTTAAGGATCATTAAAATACTATAACATATACAACACCTAGGTCGATATACTGGAATGCTGCATTCGCAATGAGTATGGCGACCACCACTCTTAAATTCTAGTCATGCTTTCCATCAGGCAGAGTAAAGTCACTTTGGCAGGCTTTTATAAAACATACGAAAGTGATTTGTTAGTCAGTCAATATCATATTTGTAATCATTATCATTAACGGCTTTTAACAGTCCACTGCTGGACATAGGCCTCTCCTTAAAAAGGGGGTTTTGGTCTGCTATGCCAAAATGGTCAACAAGGGTTGGTATATATGTTTCAAGCTTTCCTTCTCTTAACAATGCTGTTGTCTTGCGTAGCTCGCTCCATTAGTCGCGGCTTACGACACCCACGGGATGAATGGGGGTGGTCACATGCAACTTATCCAACTTTCTAGAATCTACCATTCCTAGTCAGACAATTTTCTCTTGGCAATTGATCCAATGCTCTTCAACATCCTCACCTGACATCCAGCACTCCATATCCAGTAAAGCTGGCATTGTCAACATCGACTCCAACGTTGTTAGTTCCACCCCTATGGTGTGGACATTCTTAACCTACGTCCACCGGAACATATAAATTTACTATAATACCCTTAAATGTTACTTACTTGTATACACTATGTGCTGCGGTCATCACCACTTCTGGGTTGATCAACACTCCAACACCCACATAGGATAGGTTCTTGGAGTCTATCAGAGCCACCACCCACGGGAATTCACCGAATTGAGTGTTAGCACCCTAGAATATTTTCAGATGGGATTTAAGAAATACTCGTATATCAAGAATAGGGTGGGAATATAGATAAAAATCCAAAAACGTCCTGGAATTTTGTTCTGTGTCTTGTAATTAAACCAAAATAAATTCTAGATTCTCAAAATCTACCAATTTTTTACAATATAAAGAAAAATAACCTCACAAATGTCACACACGGCTGTCTGATTATACATTAGGCAGAGCCTGTACTATAGTAACCAGACTATTGATAAACATAATGAAATATTCCTAAACACATATATATTATAAATAAATTACATCCAGAACAAATAATCGTGCTTGTCACAAAAGTATGTCCTGGGTGGGAATTGAACTCACGACCTTTAGCTTAGCAGTCACCGTTACTAACCTCTAGACCTACAGACCCATTAAATGATTGTTTACGTTTCTATTTAACAGTAAGTAAATAGTATCTAGTAAGTAAAAAATTCATGAAGCAATTATTTCCCCTGACTCAGAGACCCAAACTTCTCGACCATCTGTCACCTAACGGCCCAATCTTTATAAAGGGTCAAAGACCGCAATGTACTTGTGTCTTTCAGAACAAGTAACCAAGGATTGCGGTACTCACTTACCACCAGGTTACTCATCTCCTCTCGCTTCTATACTTAAATAAAGAGTAAGTCATTATACTCACGTTGAAAGTGACTCCCAAGCCCTGTGGGTTCCTGTACCCACAACCCTTGACTTTCGTCGGATCAGGTTTGGGTTTGGGCTTATCAGGGGCCGCGGGAATAGTGCAACAGATCTCAACGGACTCCTGACATGTTATTTCATTACTTTCTCCAAACCTGTAAATTGAAAAGTTGAATTAATTCGGTATGTAACGAACTGCTAGAAAGATTCTTGGATTTAAAATGACATTAACATCAATATCATCAATATCATCATCATCATCATCATCATCTTCATCGTTATTGACAATCATCACTAATATACCGCTGGATATAAGCCTTTCTTTAGGATCCAGGTGTTGACCTACCAGCCAGACTAGCGAATTGATACAGAATATATAACAAGTTTTCCTTCCATTTTACCGTATCCTGCATAGATTGCTCCCTAGGTCTGTTCTGACACCTATGGGATAAAAAGGGTTGGTGACACGCAACATAAACAACGTTCCAAAATCTACCATTTCTAGTCGGACAATCTTCTCTTGGCAATGGACACAGTGTTCTTCGACATCCTCACCTGACATCCAGCTCTCCGTATCCAGTGATGCTAGCATTGTTCACATTGACTCCATCGTTGTTAGAATCGCAGAGATAGTAAGGCACACACTGGCAACTCCTGCCCTCCTTGTCGACAAGAGTTGAAATACCTTCTGTGGAGCTCACGATGATCTAAAAGGAGAAAATAAGAGATCAGATATGATATGAGTTTCTAACACGACTTTGTCTGTATCTCTCACAAGAATTTTACACTTCATCATCATGCACTTCGTACATCGGTAAACTTAATCTCCAAGGCATTCTCTTCCAGTCAACCTTAGGTGGTGTAGAAGTATTGTAAGGGTACAATCATCAACAACCTTTTACAGTCCACTGCTGGACATAGGCCTCTCCTTAGCAAAGAGGTTTTGGCCAACTATACCACGCTGGTCAGACGGGTTGGAAGGAGCTTGTTTCAAGTTTGCCTTCACTTTGTAATGATGTTGTCTTGTATCATTTGTTTCCTTAGTCGCCTTTTACGACACCCACGGGATGAATAGGGTTGGTAACACTATGTATTCTTAATCCGTCACCACACGGACAAAATAATAAATATACAAAATATACAATACATACAGCATAAATATACATATTTATATATCTACTCTGCCTGATGAAAAGCATGAATAGAATCCAAGAGTTATTATTACCATATTCATTGCAAATACAAACTGCAGTATGGTGATCAACACTATGGGGGCCTATATATAAATATATACATATACACAAATTTAGATTATATTTTCTTTGTTTTACAACATTTTATAGCGCGTTGAACCAAACAAGTAAATAAACTCTTCACCTTTATGATATTGTGGCGACTTTCTCATACAGCAGAAACAAAATACATACTACAGAGCCATCTGGCAAAGGCACATTGAACTACGGAGTAATGAACTACGGAGCAACTGCTAATCCTGAATCGCGATATAAAACCCATCCCAACATCAACCGCTGGGTCGCGGTCAGCCAGGCGTGATCACCTCGCTTGGTCGGAGGACCTTCCTTTTGTATTGGAAGGACATGACACCCATTCCCTCCATGGTATTAATATATGTATAGTATATGTAAAAGAGCTATTAAAAATACCATGATATATATAAATTAGCATTAGCATAGCATTTACCATTACCTTAGCATTTATATATATAAACGCTAAGTTGTTTTTTTTTAACTTCTAAAACTCTTATGCATTGATTGAACTCAAACTTTATCACAATATACAACCCCCCTCATAGACTGTTTTCATCTATTTTTACACCAGTTTCGTTCCTCATTTGACTACCACTGGTAGCGAATGCGAAAGCTATGTTTGAGGTCTCAGGTTCGATTCCTGGGTCGGATAAAATGTTTGTATGTAACGCAAATATTTATTTCGGAGTTTGGGTGGTTTCTATGTTTAATATGTATGTATTTACAAAAAAAGTATATAAGTATTCTATCAGTCAGTTTAGTTATTAGTTAGTACAAGCTCTGCTTAGCTTGGAACTAGATGACGTTGTGTTTCAATGTCCGAGATATTTATTTATTTATTATTCTATCATCTCTCCCCTCACCAGATGAACCAGCTCGATCTACTATTGGAATGAACTGGATGCCAAAGAGAAGTGAAGCATATTGAGAGAGCTTTTACATCATCACTTCGCCTGATTTCATTCAAAAAATATCTTAAATACGAGAGAGATACTCACATCCTCCAGCCCTTTCGTCGTGGGTCCATACGCAGGAGTTGGCGTTGGAGGTGTGCCGAAAATGTTATTTAGGAGTGAAGGATCTATCGTGGTACTCTGTGAGCTGGTGAACGCTACCAAAACACTCCCAACTGCCAAGAGGAAGAAGATCTTCATGATTCTGGAAGATGTAAGAATATTGTTAATGTATTTATTGTAGTCGTCTGTGTGGTGACGGATTAAGAATACGTAGTATTACCACTCCTATTCATCCCGTGGGTGTCGTAAGAGGCGACTAAGGGAACAAACTATTCAGGAAAATATCATTACAAAGGGAAGGAAAACTTGGAACAAACCCTATTCCAACCCATCTGGTCAGCGTGGTCTAGTAGGCCAAAACCTCCTTGCTAAGGAAAGGCCTATGTCCAGCAGTGGACTGGAAAAGGCTGTTGACATTTATTGTCTAAGGGTTTGATCAAATATTGAGAGCAGTATGGTTAAGTTGAGAGAGAGTTTACTTGACAGTTAGATTTTATTTTTAACTTTGAACTCTTAATTCACTACTTTAGAATTGAAATTTTCTAAAATCATTTCCCTCTCAGTGGGTACTTTGTAGCCCCATTGGTTTAGGCTCTGAGTTTATAAATCAGTCAACCAGATCAAATAATTTTATCTGATTATTTTCTTTTTAAAAATTCACACACTACGAATATTCCTGTGTCGCGAGAGACTTTACAAACATACACGAAACGAACACAAACAACACCCAGACTCAGAACAACAATTTGTGGATCACAGATCACGCACTACAAAACTCAGCTCAGAGAGTGACTGAACGGTTGGCTTAGTGGTTTAGGCGGTGGATCTGGATGTCGTAATAACAGCTGTTCCCGGATCTCTCCTGTCAGGTGCAGAGTGGCACACCGTGTGGTTTTAATCGATCCGATTTCGACACACCACCCCGCCGTAAACCCCGGTGGGGTGACGGCCCGAGGGGGTTTTATCACGTTAAAAAAATGGTTTTGGGTGTTTTGGGTTCAATCTCCACATAGGAAAACACTTTGTGTGATCCACAAATTGTTGTTCTGAGTCTGGGTGTTTTTTGTGTCCATTTCTTGTATGTTTGTAAAGTCCCCCGCGACACAGGATTGATACCTAGTGCGGGCGTTATCTTTAAAAGAAAGTAGAATCCGTTAAGGTGGTCTCTTAAGTTACGCGTCGTCCAGCAATTTCTATACATAATAAGCTAGATGACGCCTTAGTCAAATTAGTTACTTTTTATCATCTCTCAAAACGACAATTTTCTATGAAAAATGTACTAAATACCAAACGTCACTGTTTTAGACTACTACTCAATTGAACAATATATTTCACTGTATATTTGATTGAAATTCGTAATAAAAAGCTATGTTAATTGTATTTTCCGAGATATTTTGCTATATTAGTTTTAATGAAGTGGACATCGGTATTTATTTACGATACAGTCATCTACCGAATTAGACCTGTTATTGCACTACATTATTATTCCAACATTATTTATTCTCTCACAAGTTGCTACGATAGAACTTATATCATATAAATAAGTGTAATGAAACACACAATTAAATATCTCACGTGTTTGGCCTCAATTAACCAGTCTTTATCAGAGATCGTGAGAAAACCGCAAGTTTGTGAGACAAAAATCTAGCTAACCTCATTAGACGTACTCAATATATATTTTAATCTTATATGTTAATACGTGATGCAAAAACTTTGGACCCCTTTTTACGAAAATTGCGCGGACGCAGGAGCATAAAATTTAGCACACTTATAGTTTATGTGTAGGAGAAGTACAGAACGCCAATATTTTTCAATAATAATGCTTATAAAGTACATTAAATCAATAAATAAAACATTACACACACTACCATGCATTTCACACAAACATACATACACAAGTATTTGTACACGCATACATACTCTGTGGTCAAATTGTTTCTTTTGTTTATTATAGACATAGTTGAATGTCAAACAGAAAAGTTTGTTTACTGTGGTTTTATTGAATGTCAAACAGAAAAGTTTTATTTGACGAATACTACGTGAAATACTGAGCGCTTATACAAATTTATGTAATATATAAGTTGTGTAGCAGTAAGGTCATTTAAATGTACACGGACTATCATTATATGCATAAAGAAAATTCTGTAGCAGCAATCTGCAATAACAACATTCAGGTACAAAAAAATAATAATTTGCTATTGCTGGTTCAAAGCAATTATTTTAGTTTACGATTTCGGTAATTGCATATACTTCAGGATAAATAAGTGATTTTGAGAGATACGTACATTTAAATGTGCACGAATTATCAGAATTAACAACATCATCATACAGGTAAAAACCTTTTCTCTTCTTGATTTCAGTAATTTAACGAAAGAACTTTAATTATGCCTCGACATAGAACAGTAACGGATCGGAGTGAGAGACAAAGAAGAAGGAATATTTCTCTAAGAGGAAGGATTGTGGATTAATGGATTTAGAGTACAGGTTTTGCAATGCGGAACATTTTGAAACTGAAGTGACTTTAAGCGACCGAACTGCATTCACGTCATGTTGTCACAAGGGTAAAGCAATATTACCACCCTTAAGTAAAAATGAATATTTTAAATCATTGTACGATGGACTTACTTCAAATGAACCTTCAATAAAAAGTAAATCATAAAATTATTTTGAAAATATTAGGAAATATAATTCATGTTTTGCTGTGGTTAGCTCAGAAGTCAAAGTTGCTGAGGCAGTTACAAGTGGAGTGTCTATATATATTAATACGTAAAGCAAAAACTTTGGACCCCTTTTTACGAAGATTACACGGACGGAGGAGTATGAAATTTGGCACACTTATAGTTTATATGTAGGAGAAGTGCAGAATGTTAACATTTTTCAATAATAATGCTTATAAAGTATATTAAACCAATAAATAAAACAGTACACACATTTGAACCACACAAACAAGTATTTGTTACACGCATACATACTCTGTGGTCAAATTGTTTCTTTTGTTTATAACTTTGTCTATAGCTGTAGAGTACTGACATAGACATAGATTACTGTTTAATATGTTTATTGTGTTCTTACTGAATGTCAAACAGAAAAGTTTTATTTACCTTATTTAATATAAAAAACAAAACGTGAAATACCACTCACTTATATAAGTTGTGTTTTGTTATGGACGAATTTCGACCAATAGTATTTGTTCATTTGAAAACTATTTTTTTTTTTTAAAAAAGACAATGCCCGCGTTAGGATTAAATCCTGTGTCGCGGGGGACTTTACAAACATACAAGAAACGGACACAAAGAACACCCCGACTCAGAACAACAATTTATGCATCACACAAAGTGTAGTCCCGTGTGGGATTTGAACGCACAACACTCGGCGAAGTGGAGTGCGCCGTGGCGACCACTTAAACCAATCGTGCAGTCAAATTGCGATATTAATCATCTATACAGAGAAATAAAATTGTGTTATGTGTTCATAACGTGATAAAAAGCAACTCCTTGCGACTGCAAAAAAATACTAATTTCTAAGTTTGTTTCGTTTAGATCCGTAATGGGTGGATCTGTTTTCACGAGACACGTACAAAAAAGATCTATAGATTTAGTGGTTAATTTTCATGATTGCTAGGCCAGAAGTCGTAGGTACGATTCCTGTTCAGGATAATTGTGTGATAAATACAAACATTTTGTCCTATAGGAACAAATTTAACTGTAACTGCCTCGGTGGCGGAGCGGTAGTGAATACGACTACTGTGCTTGAGGTCTCAGGTTCGGTTCCCGGGTCGGAGAAATTGTTTGTATGACCTGCAAATATTTGTTTCGAAGTTTGGATGTTTTCTATGTATGTATTTACAAAAAAGTATATAAGTATTCTATCAGTTAGTCTAGTTATAGCACAAGCTCTGTGTAGTTTGAAACTAGATGGCGTTGTGTGTCGAATGTCCGAAAGACGTGAGTGTATGTACGTAGTGTATAGATAATTATTATTATCAAATAAGTGTTATTACGATTACCAATTCAACAACTTCTAATAGTCCACTGCTGGACATAGATATCTCTTTAGAGACGAGGTTTTGGCCTACTATAGTACGCTGGTCAGACGCTTTGGTTTGTTTTCAGTTTTTCTTCTCTTATCAATACTGTTGTCCAGCATAGTTTGCGCACTTAGTCGCTTTTTGTGACACGCCCCGTGAGTATCACATCCTCCACCATCCACACCAAACGCGATCCATCACCACACGTAGAAACAGTGTATATGTAAATAGTATAGATAAATTATACACAGACACAAAACAAACGATTGTACTTGTGGAGGGATGGGGTGTCACATCCCTCCAACACAAAGGGAGGATCCTCCAACCAGGCGAGGTGATCATGCCTGGCGGGCTACGGCCCAACAGTTGATGTTAGGATGTTGTACATATGCTAATTACAACGGGAATCTCTATGTCGCGATACAGGATTAGTAGTTGCTTCGTAGTTCATTATACTACGTAGTTCGATGTATCTTCGCTAGATGGCGTTGATGTATTTTTTTTTGTTTGTGCTGTATGTGGAAGTCGCCACATGCTTGTTGTACAATATTTATCATATGTGGGAACGGAACCCACGACCCTTGGCTTAGCAGTGAACGCTAACCACTAGACGATGTCATTGACATTGTACATCACGAACGGGGATTCACGTATTTAATGTTAATATGTAATTGAGCAAAAAATACTTGTTTTTCGTGTCATTATATACATATAACATCAACAATTATGTTTATAATTCTACTGAATTCTGACGTCAACGATGCGGCGAAATACATACACAACACTGAACTTTATTACTAACTAGCTGCACCCGCGACTTCGTCTGCGTGGATTTATTTTCAATTCCAAAATTCTATAGTATAAGTAGCCTAAGTTTTTCTTTATAACATCAGCTATCTGTCAGTGAAAGTCCCGTCGAAATCGGTCCAGCCGTTTCAGAGATTAGCCGGAACAAACAGACAAAAATGTTATTTTGGTGTATGTGTCGTATGTATATTCATATGCATGTAGTAAAAAGCGGTTACTTCAATATTACAAATAGATACTCCAGTTTTATTCATGTGTTTAGATTATGTTTATACATAGACATACTTGTTTCCCTTGGAGGGCTCGTGGCTAAGTGATAGTAGAGTATATTAACAAATTCCAAAGTTAAACAATCCTAGCCAAGTCAGTCTATGATGGGACCATTCTCGATATATTGTGATCCGTCGTACCTCGGCGAGTACGTTAAGCCGTCGGACCCGATTGTCATACGAACATCTTTGGCAATCGTTACGGCTACCTGGTGCCCCAAAAAAGTCTGGCAATAACCTTTCTACAGAACTTCAATATCCCTGAACACTTGAGTCGTCCTCCACAATCCAAGACTCGAAGATTCGAAGCCTGAAGGCACTTTACGTTAAAAAATTAAAGTGCAACCATATCATAGTAGACTTATAAACCAAAACCTACTTAATTAGGGAAAAAATGGTCGGAGAAAAAAACGATACAATTTTATCCCCTAAGGGGTTGACAGAGGTTTGAACTTTATTTACTCAAACCTTTTGTCGCAACTCGGTCAGACCTATATACATATACTAATAATTAATGCTTTGTTACTTTATTTGGTTGAACGCGCTAATCTCGTGAACTTCTAGACTCATTTGAACAATTCTTTCAATATTAGATAGCCCAGGTATTGAAGAAGGCTATGGACTATGTAGCATCTCGCTACGACCAAAAGGAAGGGAGGGTCAATGAAAAATGTTGCACAAAAACGGGAAAAAATTATCCCTCTTCATTTTTAATTGCGTGCGCCGCGTAAACGGTTAAAGTTTCGCAAAAATAATGTATGAAACAATTGTTGCCCTTTAAAAGTTCTACTGAAAAGTCCACGACAGTATATATCTATCTGTTACAATAGACTCACAATACTCTTTTTTATTAAAAACAAATTTATTCACGCTGCATAAAAACAGGTTACGGCCAATAAGAGACGCAGAAGAGGTTGCGCGGCTCACCCAGTGTCTCGTAAACACACATTATCGTCTCCAACACACAATATACGTCCCGGGTGGATCGAACATACGACCTGCTGCTTACCAGTCAGTACCGCTAGCCACTAGACGAACAAGCCCGTGAAAAATAAACTACGAAAAGTGTAGAACAGATTTCTGAGGTGACAAACATACAAAATAGAACCAAATTACGAAACCTCTTCTTTTTACACTCGGTTAAATATTAATATAACTGAATTGTCCATAAATTGTTTTGTATTTGAATGTTTACACTTAAACACAACCAATTTAAGTGGGCTCAAATACAAGAGCATATATCCGAGCTGAATTAGTTACGGAGATAAAAAAAAAATAAATACATAAAAACTCACACATTACTTTTATTTTTTTTTATAATACAATGCCTGCTCTAGGAATAAACCCCGTCTCGCGAGGGACTTTACAAATATACAAGAAACGGACACAAAGAACACCCAGACTCAGAACAATTTGTGAATCATACAAAGTGTTGTCCCATGTAAGGTTTAAACCCACAACACTCAGCGTAGTAGAGAGCGACGTGGCGACCCCTCATACTACTTTTTTTTGCTTTTTTTTTAACGTTTGAAAACCGCCTCGGGCCGTCACCCCACCGGGGTTTACGGCGGGGTGGTGTCAGCATCGGACCGACTAAAACAAGACCTTAACTTAAACATGCAAAAAAAACTACTATTCTCTTGTGGTAGAACGCTCAAACCAAGGGAAATACAGCTCGTATTGTGTATATTCGTAAACACCTAAAAACCGGTTCCCACGCTCAAGTCTTAAATATAAAGAAATCAAACAGCGTCCATGAAAATAATTAAATAAAATACCGGTTTAAATAACTTTGTTTAAAATTATCACAACCTTTTATAATCCACTTGTGGACGGTAGAAAGAAGGTCTTGACCTTTCACTTGTATACCGCACTCCCCAAACATATTATGAGGAATCGTTTTAAATTTTAAATTAGCTCTTTATTACTGTTGTCTTGTATAGCTTGCTGCATTAGTCGACTTTTAAAATACACTTAATTATAAGAATAACGGATCTCAATTCCTTATTACACGGATATACAATAAGGCAATAAAAATTCAAACATGTTCACAAAATCATATTCGCACACATATGCAAAAACACACACATAAATATACTCTATGCGATATGTAAACATTGCTGACATTATAAAAAAAAAAAGATTACAGCGTGCATAGTTATAATGACAGACATTAGCTCTGTTAAATCAAATGAAAAATTTAACAGTCTCGTTACAAACTTGTAATAAATAACACACAGTTAAGACAAATAAAATAAACTCACCCTAATGTTATTATAAATTAAACAAAACTTAAATCACAGAATACTTCAAAAATGTAGAAAAAAAAACATTGGTAACTTAACACAGATAAAAAAATATTAACTTTTTAAACTAGTGCCCGCATTGGCATCTTTACATAGACTGACATATCAAATCTCATTCGGCCAATAAAACCGGACACTCTTAGCTTACGTCATTTCAAGGAAAACACGTTAACAACAAGGCTGACTCGAATCGTTTTAATTGCTTTTAAAACATTGATATTTAAAAAAAAATACTCACAAAGATTTTGAGTCAATATGTAACGAAGATGATTCGCAAGTTTTTAGTTGTTTTAGCGGAATTATAAAAGTAGACGTCTGCTCGGCTGCTATTTTGTAATTAGTGATTAATTCGCTAGACAGATCTGATTGTAGTTAATTTTTAACTTAATGAAAGAAGAAGGTAATCAATTTAGTTGTATTTTTAATTTAAATAAATAAATAAATATATTTTCGAACATTTGACACATAACGTCATCTAGTTTCAAATTAAGCAGAGCTTGTGCTGTGATAACTAGACTGACTGATAAAATACTCATATACTTTTTTTTTGTAAATGCATACATATACAGCACACATAGAAAACACCAAAAACTTTTGAAACAAATATTTGCAGATCATAAAAACGTTTGATCTGACCCGAGGAATCGAACCCAAGACCTCAAGTGTAGCAGTCGCGTTCACTACTGCTTCGCCACCGAGGCAGTTGATGAAATGAACACATGTCCTTGGGTAGGCCTGTGTTCAGCAGTGGACTGACATGGCTGTTGATATTTTTTTACTTGAAAAACTATGTATACCCTCTTGCTTGCTCATTATTGAAGTCTAAAGTAAAAATACCACTCTTAGCATAAAAATTAAGAGATGAAGAATATAGGTAATCGCAATTCATCATGATGCAAGCGTATTGTAGTGGTTGGTACTATTTGAAAATTAACAATTGTAATTTAAATTCACATTTTTAATTAGCATTGTGATACTAATATTTGACTTTTTACAATTTATAGTCTACTAACAAACACATAAATAAATATTTTCGGACATCTGACAGCTAGATCGAATATTTATATGCTTTGTTTTGTAAATACATACATATTATACATAGAAAACATCTAAATTTCGAAATAAATGTTTGCAGATCACACAAACATGTAATCCGACCCGGGTGTCGAACCTAAGACTTAGAGGATGAGAATAACATATGCTACCTCTGTACTACCGCGGTAGTCAATCGATCCATTAATACATGACTGTATCAATAGTTACACATTTAATATTATTTTCTTTATTATTATTTGATACACAACTTCCGCATATATCCCGCCTCGCACGAAATTTCACACAACTACCTAAATAGATATATTTTATTAGTTTATGAACGTGCTCTCAAAGGACTCGTTTGTTCGTTTATTTCTATACGACAAAAAAGTAGAAGTCAATGCCAAAGTCACATTGCTTTTAAATACGGCTTGCTTTCTGTGACAGATGTCTACGAAGCTGAAGTAGTAACTTAGAACAACCAATTTATTTTGTGTCACCTATATTTTCATTCATAAATATAAAAAATACACCTAAAATGTATCTCGTAAGTTTTGAAACGACACTAGTGACAATTGTCACAGACGTCAAACTATATTTTAAGAATTACAATTAGCCTTACTAATAAAATATACTTAAATGTGTAAGTGATTTATTGTAATTTTTTTGTTATGGTTTATGTTTTTCTTAATTTCATCGTAAAAGTTTGGGATTCTATTACATTTTTGTAACCGAGCACTATCTCTACGTGACCCTCAATTTATAAAAAATAAAATGATAAAACCACCAGGCAATTAGTATTTTGTAACGTATTCCCATCAGCTATTCTTCAGAATCCTCGGGATATAATCTATCACAAATCTACGCAGCTACTCCTAATTCAAACCAAACAGCAGATGACAACATGATTGCAAATTAAAACCTTAACCAAAAAAAATAAGATAATCTATTTATACCTAAGCAGACAAGTCAATCAAAAGGTCAAACAACCACAACTCGTTTGTGGTTTCAACGCAACAAAAAACAACTTTTATAAGACAATATAACAATACAAGCCATGGCAATCGTTGTTACGTAATTTCTCTTTGATTTTCACTGAGTGAGTGAAGTAACCGATGCCAATCCACTCATCTTCCTACATAGGGAGAGATTCAAAGAACGGCAACACATTTCTATATCTTGAATCTCAGCTATCCACGTCATCCATCTGCTGGTTTATCCCCGATTGCATAAAAAATAATACAGCATAAGTCAGTGTGACACTGACGTTACAAAAGTATTTGATGTACGACGACAGGTCTTATAACGTAAGATAAATATGTCCGATAATTACCTCACAGTGTAAACAAAAGGTTAAAGATTACATCTCGGGTTTTCCTCGTATACATATGACATTCAGACGTTATAGTCAATCAATATTTTATATTGTTATACCATTTTAAAATTAATAACCTCACTTTGTGATAAGGTTACATATTAATTGAAAGGTCACTCAAACTGTAAATACCCAATGACATTAAATTTAAAAAGCTTATTTTCTTTTTGGTCTAAGGCTTCTGTGACACGTTGGCTCTATCTCAGTGATATCAGTGCCAAACAGAAAATTTTGTTTATGGGTGTAATTATGACAGACAAAAAAGTAGAAATTTACTTATGTTCCTTGAGTGGACTGCACGGATGGTGAAAGCGGCCGCCACGCTGCTCTCTACTGCGTCGAGTATTGTGTGTTCAAATCTCACACGGGACTACACTTTGTGTGATCCACAAATTGTTGATCTGAGTCTGGGTGTTCTTTGTGTTCGTTTCTTGTATGTATGTAAAGTCCCCTGCGACACAGGATTTATTCCTAGTGCGGGTGTTACCTGCTAAAGTCACTTTATTTTGTCTAAAGAAAAATATGCATAGAATCCAAGAGTTGTGGTCACCATACTCATTGTGAATGCTAATAATCCAGTATGGTGACCCACACTACGGTTGACTAGTGCTTTTTTCTCTCTACTCCAAGAGTTCTGAGTCTGGTTGTTCTTGGTGTCCATTTCGTGTATGTTTGTAAAAGTTCCCCTGCGACACGGGGATATTTCTAACAAGGGACTCCTTTACAAAAGAAAAGAAAAAAAAAATAGTTATCCATAGGCGCCGATACCCACTTATCACATGAAAAAAAATCTTTACTGAAAATACTCATTTACCACATTAGTATAACTGACAAATAACAGGAATAGAACAGTAGATTTCAAATCCAATCAGAACCGACCGACTTGCTGTACGTCCACAAAACAAAAAACGAGGTATTTTCGTCATCAACAGACTTTGATAGTCTACTGTTGGACATAGCTCGCTCCTTAGAAGGAAGGTTTTGGCCTACTATAATACGCTGGTCAGGTATATTGGTATAGGGTTTATTTCAAGTTTGCCTTCTCTTTCCATTGCTGTAGTCCTTCTTAATTTGCTTCAGGGTAGTTCGTTATTCAACTGCCTCGATGACGCAGTGGTAGCGTATACGACTGCTGTGCTTAAAATCTCGGGTTTGATTCCCGGATCGGACCAATTGTTTTTATGATCTGCAACTATTTGTTTCAAAGTTTAGGTGTTTTCTATGTATAATATGTATATATGTATTTATATTAGTTGTCTAGTACCCACAGTACAAGCTCTGCTTAGTTTGAGACTAGATGGCGCTGTGAGTCGGATGTCCAAAATATTCATTCATCCCGTGGGTCTTATAGTTAATAAAATGAGGGTGACTCCGCATTCGTCATACGTGACCACAATACTATTCTTATTTGAGATATTTTACGGTTGCAATATTATTTTTATAACAATGAAGACCAAAGGTCAAAGTCAATTTCAATGCGTCTAACACCTACTACAAGCCATCGAACGCTTAAAGGCCATACGCAAGATCTGATCGACGGACAAATAGACCCACATATTTGAACTATTTTTTTAACCTGTGGAAACCTCCTCGGGCCGTTACCCCACCGGGGTTACGGACGGTGTGCCGGAATCGGACCGACTAAAACCACACGGTGTGCCACTCTGCGCCTTGGATACGGGAACAGCTGTTATTACGACGTCTGAACCTTATTTAAACTTAATCTAGCGGTTGGAGGTTAGCGGCCCTGCTAAGCGAGAGGTCGTGGGTTTGATCGCTACCCCCATAGTATGATGAGTGCAATATTTGTGTGTCTGGGTGCAATTTATTATATATTATATTATTTAATTATTTCTTATTTAGTGTTTTTAACTTTGAAAATGACAATTTTCATTCAATGATTCCCCCCTCATTCTCTTTTTCTCCCCTTTTTTTTCTTGTGCGGAAATCCCCCCGGATACCACCTACTGGTGGTTATGTCGGACTCGAACCGACCAAAAACCGCACGTCGTCTCAGGTACCAGTAGCCGGGGAACCAGGTGTACCCTGGAAAGGAAGTCCCTGGAATCCCTTTTTTCCCCCTGGGAGTGTGTACAAATATGAATTTTTAACTACCTCGGTGGCGCAGCTGTAGTGAATGCGACTGCTGTGTTTGAGGTCTTGGGTTCGACTTGCGAGTCGGACCAAATGTTTATATGATCTGCAAATATTTGTTTCTAAGTTTGGGTGTTTTCTATGTATAATATGTTTGTGTTTACAAAAACAAAAGTATATAAGTTTTCTATCAGACTAGTTATCACAGCACAAGCTCTGCTTAGTTTGAAACTAGATGGCGTTGTGTGTCAAATGGCCGAAATATTATTATTATAGTTTAAATATTATTATTATATTTTATTCAAGAACAATAGCATCCGCTGAACAAGGAATGACTCTCATTGCCCAATGGCTTGACAAAAATCTCCTTACCCTCAACTTAAAAAAGACAAAATTCATCGCGTTCCACAAGACACTTGCATCAAAACTCCCAATAGGACATACGTTGGCAATTCATTCCTGTACGCCTGATAATCGACCTAACTATAGCTGCGGTACCATAGAACGTACAGACTCCATTCGATATCTAGGAGTCATACTAGATGAACGTTTAACATACGACAGTCATATAACTCAATTGTCCAGTAGAATAAGAAAAACTATTTATATTTTAAAATCTCTTCGCAATAGCCTGAACAAAAATAATGTTATAATGATTTACAAAATAGTTACACAATCTTTACTTTTCTACTGCATTCTGGCATGGCGTGGTGCTGCTAAAACGAAAATGATGCAAGTCGAAAGAGCCCAACGAACAGTTTTAAAGTGATGCTGCGAAAACCATTCAGATTTCCAACAAACGACCTCTACAAAGAATGTAAGGTACTAAGAGTACGAAAATTTTTATACTAAGAATATCAACATCAATGCACAAGGAAATTTTAAATACAACTTCAATGATTTGTCTGAACCAGCGTCGTGTATTCCGAATCCCACTTCCTACCATAAATACCACCTTTATAAAAAGACAGACCATCTATCTCCGCCCTAAAGTGTACAACAAAATTTGTCCAATACATACAGGTATTATTAAGTTAACTACCAAGGAAGTAAAGCGACTGATAATTAAATGGCTTTTGAATCTTTCATACGATGAAACTGAATTGATTCTTTCAGACCACGGGTAATAGTAGCAAAGGATAATACACACGTACACACACATACACACACGTACACATACACACAAAAGACGTACTCTCAGCTACAGACTAACTTTTATACTATTTTTTCTGTTTTGTTTTTGTTTGTTTTAAACCTTGTTTTAATTTTATTTTATATTCAATTTCTACTAAACTTTATAAAATATTTAAATATTGTGAAAGCTGATATTGTTTGCCGCGACATAAGCCACGAGCTTAGTGCGGAAACCAATATAAATAAATAATACAAAATAGTTTATTTCACATCAGCTGACCCCGGCACCGAAGATTTAACTGCAGGTCAAACGTAATGCCGAACGCAGTCATCGTAACGATAAAGCAGATGTAAAACAAACACACTAGGCCTTATTATTTTATGTCGTCTTGTGCAGAGTCAGTTTTATAAATATATTTAATAATAAGCAGTCATCCCAAAGAAGGTTATAAATATTATCAGAAATAGTGACCTTTCACACCTAGATTGCTCTCACTGGAAAGGCAATATTGATAACGCAATAACTTATGGCATTATTTGTTAATAAATCAGTCTGTTCTGCATAAAAATACAGATTACAGCTGTTGCTCACTGGTTTGTTGGTCTAGTTCTGTATGTAAAGTCTTGACAGCTAAACCAGAAAGCGTGAGTTCGATTCTCACCCAGAATATGTAATAAGATTTTTTTTTCTATGTTAAGAGCCTGTCAAAGTGACTCTACTCTGCCTGATTGTAAGCATGAATAGAATCCAAGAGTTGTGGTCACCATACTTATTGCAAAAGCAGACAATGCAGTAAGGTGACCCACACTGTGGCGGCCTAGTGAGATGCTTTTTCACGCCCCACTTGGGGGCGTAAAAGGCATGACTGTCATCGTGACAGTGTAAGGTTTACACTCAATGAGCCTCCGGTCTCACACTCACCAACGAAACACGACAACATGGATGCTGACGCTTTAGGTTGGTCTTCTGTGGAAGGGTAGTACTGCCCCGGTCGAAGCGGCCCGCTCGTGCTGAAATCAGCGTGATTCTACTACGTAGCAAGATTCTATGCTCTGTGTCTGGGTGTAATTTATCTATTTAGTATGATTCCGTGTGCTGATGGATTAAGAATACAGAGTGTCACCACCTCTGCTCATACCGTGGGTGACGTTTCAGGCGACTACGGGACAAAGTACGCAAGACAACAACGAGTGACAGTTATCGTGATGACTGTGTGAGCCTTACACTGCCACGATCACTGTCATACGTTTTACGTTCCAAAGCGGGGCGTGAAAAAGCATCTCACTAGGCCGCCATAGTGTGGGTCACCACACTGCATTGTCTGCATTTGTAATGAGTATGGTGACTAGAAATCTTGGATTCTATTCATGCTTTCCATCAGGCAGAGTAGAGTCACTTTGGCAAGCTCTTAATATAGAAAATACATAGAGAAGGAAAACTTGAAACAAATCCTACACCAATTCGTTTGGTCAGCGTGGTATAGTAAGTCCAAACCTCTTCGCTAAGGAGAGGCCTACTTCCAGCAGTGGACTGTTAGATGCCACTGATAAAGAAATATCTATGTATTTATAAATATATAAGCGTATTTATCAGTAATCTATTGTCGTAGGACAGGCTGGGACGAGACGGCCGTGTGAGACGTGTCAAGGTACAGTTATGATTAGATCACCAAAATAATAGTTGGATGATAAATGATTAACAAATTAGCACTATCATTGTTGTGTCTGGGTGTACTTTATTTATACATATAAATAAAATTGGAGTGTCTGTTTGTAATACTGAAATAACCGCATTTTACTACATGCAGATGGATATACATACGATACGCACACAAAAATTACATTTTTTACAATTTTTGTCTGTCTGTCTGTTTGTTCCGGCTAATCTCTGGAATGGGTGGACCGATTTCGGTGGGACTTTCACTGACAGATAGCTGATGTCATAGGAAAAACTTAGGCTACTTATATTTTAGATAAAGTCGCGGGTGCAGCTCGTCTATAATATGTATGTACTAAGAAATATATAAGTATGTTTATCAGCGGTCTGTTTGCAATGGACTTTAATAAAGGGATTAGATAGTAAGTAACAGTAAAGAACGGACTAAATAAATGTTGGATTAGTTATACGGCTGTCAGTGTGGTGAAGGATTAAGAATACGAAGTGTAGCCGTCCCTGTTTATTAAGTGGGTGTCATAAGAGGGGACTTAAGGACCAAACCACACTGGACAACATCACTGCAACGAGAAAGAAAACTTGATGCAAACTTTTTTTTTCTTTTTTAACGTGTGGAAACCCCCTCGGGCCGTCACCCCACCGGGGTTTACGGCGGGGTGGTGTGTCGGAAGCGGACTGACTAAAATCACACGATGTGCCACTCTGCGCCTGACATATGAGAAATCCGGGAACAGCTGTCATTACGACATACACCAACCCGTCTGGCCAGTGTATCAAAACCTCCTTGCTAAGGAGAGGCCTATGTCTAGCAGTGAATTGTTAAATGCTGTTGATGATGTGAAGTTATACGAAGAGTTAGCGACATTGAAATGTTTATTTTGTACATTTTGTTGCTGAGAATTTCAACCATCTACCGATGCATGAAGAAACCAGACAGGATTTTACTAATTAACTTGTTGTCAGGGCCATTGTTTGTAGTACCTTTCTTTTTTTTTGTTAACGAATTGGAAAATCCCTTCGGATTGCCTGCTTTTGAGAATTCAGATGTCAGAAGTAGGCTTGTGTTTCTACAAAACACCATTCCTACGGCCGACCTTTGACACCGTACTTCTGTCATTTCAGATCCGTATCGATGCAAACCTTATAAGGCTTTATCCCGATCGAAAACATCCATTATATTTATATATATAAAAATGAAACCTGTTTTTCTTGGTCACGGCATCACGCGTGAATAGCTGGACCGATTTCACTAATTCTTTTTTTGTTGTATTTGTTATTATTAGGAGAAGGTTCTTACGGAGAAAAATAATATTTACTATCAATTAAACTATTTTTTTTAATCAATAAGGTACGCTACGCTAAGGCGGTACGAAGTTCGCCGGGTCAGCTAGTACGTTTATATTTTTGTATATTATGTGTTCTATTGTAAGTATGTATACGTGTATGTAACCTCTGTGCACTTACTATCTTATAAAATTTCTACACCGCCCGAAGGTTGCCTGGAAGAGAATGCCCTAAATTTTAAGTCCGCCAATGTACAAATGTAATTACACATTACATTTGTACATTGGCGGACTTAATCAGTCATTCAGGACCGAACTTTGTAAATAAATAAATAAAAAAAAACATTCCTCGCTTTATACCCGGAGTGACATCTTTGTTGCACCTTTATGCGATCAGGTATATCTTCCACCAGAGGTCACCACTCTCTGACAGCTCGCGGTCCCGTAGACGGTTCATAACCCCGCCGACATCTTCTCTCGGGATCGATCCTCTCTTGATCCTGTTCAGCGGTCTCTTTCGGTACCTATTACACAATTATAAGAACAGACACTTAATTCAATTATAATAAAATCCGTCCGTGTGGTAACGGATTAAGAATACATAGTCTTACCACTCCTATTCGTCCCGTGGGAGTCGTAAAAGACGACTAAGGGAACAAAGTATGCAAGACAACATCATTACAAACAGAAGGAAAGCTTAAAACAAACACTATTCAAATCCGTCTGGCCAGCGTGGTATGGTAGGCCAAAACCTCCTTGCTAAGGAGAGGCCTATGTCCAGTAGTGGACTGTGAAAGGCTGTTGATAATAATAATAATAAAAATCATCTCGATATTTAGTTCTGGTCTATCCATTAACAGCCTTTAATAGACCACTGCTGGACATCGACCTCTCCTTATAGAGGAAGTTTTGGTCGACTATACCATGCTCATCAAACGTGTTGGTATATGTTTCAAGTTTTCCTTCTCCTTGTAGTGATATTATCCTGTATAGTTTATTCTTTAGTCTGTTCTACTCACGACTAATGACCTTAAAAGTTATTTTCACAATAAAGCATAATAATAATTAACAATATCTTTACACATCTCACACACGGCCGTCTGATTCCAAGCTAAGCAAAGCTAGGTAACCAGACCGCTGATAAACATACTTGTACATATCTAAATACGTACATATTATAGATAAAATACACCCAGACACGGAATAAATGGTCCTATTCATCACACAAATATATGTCCTGGGTGGGAATCGAACCCATGAACTATGGCTTAGTGGTTAGGATCACTAACTACTAGACTAATAGACCCGTCAAGTGTTATTAAGAGTAGCGGAATTCAACTTTCAGTTACAATACAATATAGTCATATTACAGTCAATTTTGAATGTTTACTGCTTTCGAAAATATCTTATAGGACATTAATGAAATTGAGAGTAGATCGAAATAAATTTTTGAAAAAATTTTTGTAACGAGAACTGACCTTTAGAGGACATAGATCTCTGAGCAATGGGCGCTAACCCCTTTAAGCGTCTCAATTACACGGTTCCTACCGTTAACTTATAGGTAGTAGAGCCATACTGATTTCAGCACGAACGGGCTGGCTCGACCGGGGCAGTACTACCCTCCCACAGAAGACCAACTTAAAGCGCCAGCATCCGTGCTGTCGTGTTCCGTTGGTGAGTGCAAGACCGGAGGCCCATTGATACAGGGGTGACAGTTATCGTGATAATCGTGTGAGCCTTACACTGCCACGATGACTTTCATGCCTTTTACATCCCCAAGCGTGGCATAAAAAAGCATCTCACTAGGCCGCCATAGTGTGGGTCACCACACTACATTGTCTGCATTTGCAATGAGTATGGTGACCACAACTGTTTGGATTCTATTTATGCTTTCCATCAGGCAGAGTAGAGTCATTTTGGCAGGCACTTCATACAGAAAAAAAAACTTTATCAATAGCCCTGCCACCGCTGGTCATAAACCTCTTAGCAAGGAGTCTTTGGCTCACCATACCACACTGGCCAGAAGGGTTTGTTTCAAATTTTCCTTTGCTTGCAGTGATGTTGTTTTGCATGTTCTGTTCCCTTAATCGTGTCTTACGACAGTCGTGGTAAGAATACGTGTGGTGACACTCTTCTTAATGCGTCACCACATGGAGACGTCACTAGATGAAGCTTTTTAATACGTCCGTAACTCAAAAAGGAATGGGTACCCTTCCAAGTGAATCTACTTACATGACTTATGACTTCACGGTATATCCCCGCCACCGTACAATGAAATTCCATTGACTGTCTTACTAATGCTAAATTATCCCTGAAATGTGTAATTTATGACCTTGATAAACAGACTTGAAAAATTTTTTTTTTTTGATATCAGGCTGGAAAATCCATTCGGATCTTCGGTTCCTCAGGGTGAAGGGAGGCAGGAGTATATGGTGTTTGCGCTTAAAACCACTCTAGCGGTCAGTCTCAGGCGTCCTACTCTAAAGGGGACCCAGACCATATTATTTCAGATCCACTCCAGAATCAACACCGCGCCTAGTCAGGCCTTATCCTGGGGAGGCCACAAGAGCTCCCCGCCTATTAGTCTGTTGTTAAAATTTGGTGCATCTCAAATTTACCAGCAGAGTTCCCTACTCTCTGGCGGTTCGCAGTCACGTCGACGGTTCATAACGCCACCGACGTCTTCTTGGCTCGGGATCGACCCTCTTCCGATCCCGTTCAGTACATCTATACGTACCTAAGGATGTACTTGTATAGATGATACTATACAGCCTTAGTCAGTAGTTGCAACAATCTAGAAATATCAGAAAATAATTCCCGAAATCAAATCGTCATCATCATCACCAGCATTTGAGAGTTCTCTGGACATAGTCCCCTCCTTGGAAAGGAGGTTTTAGCCTACTATACCACGCTGGAGTCTGTCCAGGTTGGTATAGAATTTTTCCAGTATTCCTTCCACTTGCAGTGATGTTGTCTTGCGTAATCTATTCTCTTAGTTGACTCTTACAACACCCATGGAATCAGTAAAGTATGTGACGTATTTTAATAACATTTTTTGTGAAATGTGGTAAAAAATGGGCTTAAAATTTAAGGTCACCTTTCATCAGTAACAGGCATGCAAATATAACGGCCATATCTTAATCCGTCAATTCTAGTACAACTCAGTAAAACTCTCTTCATAATAACTTATCAAGGGAATATGGCCATTATAACATAAATAAAAAAAAATATATTATCAACAACATGCAATTAACTTAATAAAAAATAAGTACATAAACAACTCTTGAAGGTTTCACCTACTTCAATGATAACAATCGTATCGAATTGAAACGTGTGTATATGTAATTGGGTCGACTTCCTCATACAGCGCAACGAAAGATAAATTACAGCGCCATCTACCGAAAACATACCAAACTACGGAGTAACTACTAATCCCGTATCGTGATATAGAAGTTGCCGCGCCGATTGGCATGTGGGCTGCGGCCTACCAGTCATGATCACCTCGCCTGGTCGAACATCGTTCCTCCATATATGTACTTAACCTTGTTTTTGAAGTGAAACTTCTTTGGAGTCGTTGTGATTTAAAGTTTGATGAAACGAAAATGTGTAAGGCTAGTGTCCCTACTCAGGGCTACTAAGCAATGTACGGGCAACACAGGGTACCATACATACGGATGTATGGTACCCTGTGTTGTGGGATAGTGGATGTATCTGTATTGTATAAAGTTTGCTCTTAGTCCGAGTGTTCTACGAGTATATATTATATATTATATAAAGCTCCTTTACAGAAGTTTAACTTCTGCCATGTAGGAATTGTACTCACACCCTTTTTTATATATATGTATACTTTCTACCACATTTCGAAGGAGAGGCTTATATCCAGCAGTGAATTATCAAAAACCTGAAAACGTTGCCGATCTCTGAATACACCCATTTTTAGAATTACAGGCGAAGAAGGGTATCTAAGTCTCTGGTAACCTAAGAGCTACTGTGAGCTTATTTCACATCAAATCTTCTCTGCTTCCGTAGATCTTCTTCTTAAGAGTTCTCTCACTACTGAGGATCGTGACTCCGTCATCCTATCCACTGTCTGTCCCTTTTGCGATCCGTTGCTTGGTGGAGTGTGATATTTATTGGCATCGCCTGCTATTCTCAAATCTGACCATTTCTTGAGATTTGTGTGTCTAGGTGTCTATCCTACCATCTTTCCAGTAACTATCAGAGGGTCCAAGACCCAGATTGTCATCATTTCGGCGAAATGTTTGACACTATGCTTTAAAGATGTAGATAAATAATTTTCGAGTCAAAGCTCAAATAACAAACCCATATTTGCATTTAAATGATTAATTAAGATAAAAAATAATCGCAGACTGTGTGATTGCCCTCAAGTTTTTATGAACCTGTCCGAGCGTGTCGGAGGTCAGCTGCCTCGTAGTGACTCCAACTCACATTGTAAGCGGACAATGATAAAAATTAAAAAAAATTGTAAGCAAAAATTTCTTTAATAAATAGAGGTGTATGTCTAGCAGTGGAGTATTTGATTTTGCTTTTTAAAAAGACAACGCCCGCATTAGGAAAAAATCTTGTGTCGCGTTGGACTTTACAAACATACAAGAAACGGACACAAAGAACACCCAGACTCAGAACAACAATTTGTGCATCACACAAAGTGTAGTCCCGTGTGCGATTTGAACCCACAATACTCGGTGCAGTAGAGACCAGCGGCCGCTTACACCTTCCGTGCAGTCAGTATAAAGTGCAATAATCAATATCATCAATAGATGATGATGATGGTGATGATAATGATGAATTATTAAATAATATTAATTTTAGACGATTTCACCACAGCCTTACAAGGAACCGTTGTTTACAATTCTTGTATTGCTTTGTATTCTTGTATTCATCGATTGAATGAATTTACTGGAGGTTCCATAACTGGGATTTTAAGACTACAGTGGGATCGGCAGGTGGGCTCTTCAGGAATGGTGAGTTTTAAGTCACAAGCGTCCCTGTGGCGACTTCCTCATACAGCACAAACAAAAAAATATACAACAGCGCCATCTAGCGAAGATACATTGAACTACGGAGTATAATAAACTACTGAGTAACTACTAATCCTGTATTGAGAAATAAATGTTCTCGCGACGATTAGCATATACGAGATACGTCTGCTCAATTGCTGTCTATCACATCAAAAACTTTTAACAGTCTACTGCTGAACATAGACCTCTCACTAGGCCAAGAGTATGGCGACCACCGCTCTTGGATTCTATTCATGCTTTCCATCAGGCAGAATAGAGTCACTTTGATAGGCGTCTATAATAAAAAGGATATTTTGGCCTATTATACCGTACTGACCAGACGAGTTGGTATTGGGTTTGTTTGAAGTTTTTTTTTGTTTTCAGAACTATGTCAGGCGCAGAATGGCACACCGTGTGGTTTTAGTCGGTCCGATTCCGACACACCACCCCGCCGTAAACCCCGTTGGGATGACGGCCCGAGGGGGTTTCCAGGCGTTAAAAAAAAAGCCAGCTAGTCCATAGTAAAAATAAATCGCTGTCCATCGCACCGCAGCCTAACATATGATTACCTTTTTGAAAAACACGGTATGATGTCATCGTGTACAAATTATCAAAAGTAACTTCATATAAAACCTTTATATATATATTTTTAAAAGGGATTGTCCACAAATACAAAGTAATATAAAATTTATTCATTTTTTATTTTCAATTATGGCTATTGACATTTCTGATTCTATATTAATACAATATTTTATTTTTAAACCACACTCAACCACTAACAAGGTAAAAAAACTCAACAAAAAATACAATAATGTCAATTAAATTGAGACGTGCAGGTTTAAAATCTATACACGTAATAAAAACTGTAAAAGGTCGATATCTGCATATAAAAGATATTGAAGAAAAATTAATGAAGGGATGTTTATTAAAATAACAGAACTCAAAACAAATTTTTTTTAAATTTTCATCTATTTGCCTGTGAGTTTGTGCACTCTAATCTTAAGCCTCATACATACGTAACGATTTATCGTAGCGATTTCAGACTGTGCAGATAAATCGAACGTCCCTAGTGCCTCCACACGCCTCCGATATCGACGTCGATCGGGCAGTTCTCCGCAGAAGCTCGCGCAAGATACATGTTAACAATAGAAGATTATGACACACTTGCTATATTAGGCCTGGTTTTGTGTTTAAAGAAAAAAAAGAAGCGGAGTCTATGGTGCCAGTCTTTCAAGCAATTTTTTCATACCAACTTGTTAAGTGAGTTGAAATTCGCTCCGCAAGATTGGCATAACTATTTAAGGATGAATGAAGAGGCATATTTAAATCTGCTGGCTTTAGTTTCTCCACTAATAAAGAAACAAGACACTGTAATGAGAGAAGCTATAAGTCCTCATGAAAGATTAACTGCTACACTGCGATTTCTAGCTACAGTACGTTCCTACCAATGTATGAAGTTTTCTACAATAATATCACCGCAAGCTCTTAGCCAAATAATCCCTGAAACCTGTGATACTCTGTACGAGCTTCTACGGAAAGATTACTCAAAGATAAGGAATGAAAAATACTGTATTAATCACCAAATTATTTATTAATTAAACGTTTTGGACGTATTGAAGAACATTTTACGAATAAGTTACTTTTTTATTCATCATTAAAATTATGTAAATAGGAAGTAATTGTATTATCAGAAGAAATGTATGTAAAAACAATTGGCGGCGCTAGTGGACGGAATGTACCCTCTTAATGTCAAAATACAGGAATTATTGTATTCGAGTAATATAATTAAGCAATAAAAATTTTTTCAGAAATAAAAATTTACTTCATTTTCGTTATCATCTATATTCGATGTAGATAGTCGCGGTACTTCTTGATCGTATAAAAAACTCAATAACTCAAAGTATTTGGTACTTTGAGTTATTAAGTACGACGTTTATAAATCTCGTCAGTCCCTGCTCCAGATTTACACGATTTTATTATTTTATTGAGCTCTTTTTTATATGTAGTTCGAAGATTATTAATCTTCTTAACCACTGTATCCCTGGTGGCATTTGGATCTATAGGTTTGTATTTTTCAATTAGCCTGTCGTAGGCGGCATTTTTTTTGTAGCGGTCGTGGTAATCCTTACATGTAGTCTTCCAAAGGCAAGTTTCGTTTCTGTAGCTTTCTATAAAATCTTGAAGTAGTTCGCGGTGTCCAACTCTTTCGTCTTCCGACATGTTTCTGTAAAAGTGATGTGCACGTGCAAACACTAGCAAGCTCCGTGAAGTACTGCCAAACTGAGCGATCACCGTCCACACGCAACGATAAAACTGTGCAAATGTGATCGACAACGATTTATCTGATAGAAATTGCAACTGCCACCGACGAACGATTATCGACAACGATTTTTCATACACACGATCGATAAAACTGCGCAAACTGGTCTGCACAGATTTATCGCTACGATAAATCGTTACGTATGTATGAGGCTTTAGAAATGGCTTAAGCGATTCGGGTGTGATTTTTTTTATGTATTGTAGTAATTTTCACTTAATATTGTGTGTTTGTTTTATTTCAGTCGGTTAACAAATTAAAAAGTCATAGCAGTTTAGAAAATTATCACGATTACGGACAAATACGTGAACGGAGACCCTAGCAAAAGCTAGTAATGGAATATAAATGTTATGTAGAAGTATAGTAATGAAATATCTATCTAGAATACTAATAATTTCTGTACCCGACCAGAGTTTACGGTCTTGTACAAATCGGTATAAGGTGTTCGTTGTTTTCCATCAAGCGAGTGGAATATAGAAGTCCAAACAACCCTACCCGTCTCACATTTCCAAGAAAAATGGAATAAGTGCCATTCAGGGGATGGCAACGTTTTTATTTTTATTTATTTCCCTTTATTGTATACATAAAACAAAACAAAAGAAGAAATGAGTTACAAAATATACAAATGTAACAATCGGCGGCCTTATTGCTCACGGCGATTTCTTCCAGACAACCTTAACACGGACGTCAGGCGTTTGAACATTTTAGGGCAGTTTACACACAAGTAACACATTGTAACGAGAATATTCAAATGGCAATAGAAACTCACACACAATCACACACCCTTTTATGTTACACGTATACCAATACACACACATACACTTACAGAAATACGTATACTGGCTTGGTTGATTGGTCCATCTTTCTTTGTGCAGTCCGTTCTTCTTTGGAATGAGCTTCTTCTTGAAGTTATGATGGCTTCCAACGCTTTATCATTTAAAAAAACTACGGCAGTATCTACTGAAACAGCTGGCAGAATCAACCAATACATAATTATCATCTTATACTTGTTATGGTATTTATTTGTGTATGTCTTTATATAGGTTTATATCAACTTAAGTATATATATGTATAACTTGTATAAATTTTAGTACAGTGGACCCTCGGTAATCCGGCCTCTATCTAACCCGGATCCCCCTGTAATCCGACATCAATCAAACAATTTTTGCTAATGTAGATCGTGCATGATTGAATAGGTTACAACTTGTGCTCGACGCGTAGGTATTGTTTCAATTCCGATTGCTTAGTTTGAATTTGACTACGTGTGATAGCGGTACAGCTCAGCGTTTATTCATTGTGCAAAACGTATACATACTTAGTAATGTCGTCACAAGCCCAGAAGACAACATATAGAATTTTATCATTTGTCTGTAATTTGTCGGATTACAAGGTACTTTTTTGAAAAAAATACGGGCTATAGGGGGTCTTAGGCAGTACTCTATAATCCGATACTGCCCTGCAAAACATTTGTCGAATTACCGGGGTCCACTGTATATGACAAGTTGATAAGTCTGTATATGTGTATTTCATTATTACAAATCAACATCACTTGAAACGCACCTACTTCCCATTTTCTCTGCATCACCCAAAGGTCGACTGGTAGAGAATGCCTTAGACATTAAGTCCGCCTATGTACATAAAGTGCATGATGTATAAACAAATTAATAAATATACACACTTACATACATATATGAACTGAAATGAAAAGCCTTTACAATGACAAATAGTAAGCCTTCATGAGCTTTTAAAAAATAGACTAGGTGTTTGCTTATCGGATTGTTTCAGGCAAATTATTCCAAAGCCGTACTGCTCGCGCAGTAAAAGATTTATCTACCGTTTATACCAAGTCCCACCCAGTCCAACGATACCAAGCGTGGTATCGTGTGACTGGGTGTGTGACACTAGTAGGGATTTAAATAAAACCACTGTGCACTATACTATGGGTTCGTAAGACTCCACGGTTTAATTGGCTGACGCCTTGTACTGAACTACAGGTTTGTTCTCCTCCAGTTTTGTTCTCGTCATACAATTTTTTTTTTTTTTTTTTTTGTGATGATTTTAGCTGTTGGCCTCAGATGGCCTCTACAACTTTACCCGGATTAGTTACGGTGAGCGCTGAGGGTTCTCAACCGGCCATTTGTTAAGCAACATTGCCCAAGGGCACCCCCTGCGGGGTACGAACCTCGGCTTGGGGTGTTGCTGAAACACTGGGGCGGCCTACTCCCATGTTTTGTTGACGGTTTACGCGGCGCGTGTTCCGCCCCCGCCGACGGGGACGAAAACGCGGACGGTTCGTACTTAGTGTGTTCGCTCTGCGTTGGGCGCGTGTAATGTCGTCGTCTGACTCCCCTAACGCGTGTTTGGGTCGACGTATTTTTGAAATTTTACTCGGTATGTAGTTTACGGCCGCTACCACTAGAGGGTTGGGGTGAGTCGGAGCAGAGTCAAAGTAGCTAAGGGAGCACTGTTTTATGAATTGCTTGATGGTCGGCAATCTGAGGTCGATGTGAAGATCGACGTTGCGCTCGTCATACAAAATGCTTGTAGGTCTTATACACTACCGCGTGTAACACAACGATAGCGCGATCTAAGTTTATAACAGCTCCCTCTAGGGAACGTAATGGTAACTAATACTTTGTTTTCGACTTTGATCGCACTATACTGTTATTGGTCTTGAACATCTACAAACCGAGTGATATGTTTTGACATTTTTAGTTTTAAATTCTCCGATGACCTCAGGTCCCTGCATTGTGGGTTTTTTAAGAACTGCAAACGTTCTTTGAGATAAACTTGCTTTTGTGTCTCTTGAGTTACAAGTGTTTAGTGGCCACGGTAATCAAGGGATCCATCTGCTCGTTTGGAACAAAGAACACTAGTGTTGAGCAATATTTTCGTTACTCCGTACAATTCTGGGCTAGGAGCGACTCAGTACGCTGCATTGTAAATGTGAATCTTGACAAGCGAGTGCCCACGATAGTCACTTACCGTCATACGAACCATCAATCCTTCTATGCCGGGTAAGAAATGAGGTGCTGCATGTTACATATTAAACTATTCGTGTACGCGTAATGGACTTAGAAGTCACCGTTTTAGTGTAGTAAACATACGCTCTTGAACTAAATGATTCGATTACAAGCGCATGTATTTCCCTCTCACTGTGACCCATAGTCCTTTAAGCGGGGCTTGAAACAGTATCTGACTGGGCCGTCGCAATGTAGGTCATGCATTGTCTGCATTCGCAATAAGTATGGCGATCAGCTCTCGGATTCTATTAACACTTTGCATCAGGCAGAGTAGAATCACTTTGGCAGACTCTATATTTAAAAAAAATGCACATACGTACGACTATACAAACACATTAATATAATATACATGTGTAGGTGTGACATTTGTAGTGTTGTGTACATAAGTATTGCACCTAGACGCTTGACTGAGTCCACAGACTGTTTAACACGGTTTTGCGGACCTGTTTTAAAAAATGTTTAGTTATTGTGAACAATAAATTTTAAATTAAAAAAAGAAACATTATTGTAAGTCCGCGAAAAGTTCAGCTGACAAACCATTCATCATTTCTGGCCATTTTTGACATGTTAATATAATATCTACCAAGACAAGTAAAACTAAAAACACTTCATGAACAACAAAAAAAGGGTGCCGTTATTAACTGCTGTTTTTTAAAAAAAAAACGCCTGGCCGACAGATTTTGGGTGTAAGCACCTCACCTAAAATAAAACAAGACATTCAAAACAGTCAAAATCTGACCGGACCCAGTGGAATTTTGCAATTCAGGTGAGAACGTGTGGGAACCCCTCGGGCCGTCACCCCACCCGGGTTTACAACGGGGTGGTGTATCGGAATCGGACTGACTAAAACCACACGGTGTGCCAGTCTACGGTTAAGATAAGAGGGATCCGGGAACAGCTGTTATTACGATATCCAGAGGTGCTTAGGAGCAAGTCAACCTCACCTACAAGCGGTGCAGATCGACGGATGAGACACTGGTAAACAAAACTCGATTAGCGGCAATAGACTCGCCTCCTATTATGTGATACCAAAACATTAGAAAAGTGGGCGTTTAATATGCCTCTGCATAGCCTGGGGAAACAAGCGTTATTTTATGTATGTATGTTTGTTTTATTATTGACTAGTATATCTTGGTCTCTTATTATATTGTGTCTTGTACAACGGCATGAATAAAGTCTACTACTGGACCTAGGGATCCCCTTTAAAGATTCCCTTATATCAATGGTAGTATTACAACTGGTGATTTCTTAAAGACGCATAAGTAGATATAATCCATCAGCTAACAGACAGACAAAATTTAAAAAGCAGATTGTTTATGTTTTATTGTCGTGTAAAGAGCTATTACATTTTCTTTTAAATTAGAGACCGACATTTTATTAATATGTATTGATTGTGTTTTATCGACAACCTAAAATCAATCACAAGGCCATCCACTACTGCGGTTCCAACAGGACTAGGGTCGTCCTTGTCGAGTGTAACCTACGGTGTTAATATGTGAGACGTACGATATCTCCACGCAGTCAATAGTTGGGTTTTTAACGCCATAACACTTTTGCCAGTATTCTGAAGTTATGGATAAAACAAAATATATGTATAAAAATGCATTCTAAGAATTCTCCACATAAATTTTGATAATATTTACATAGAAACGTGATACCACCGTACGGTCATGAAATAATCACAATTATTGTAACCAGTAATTATAATGTAACGAATGAATTAACATATTACAAAATTTATTCAAAACACAACTTTGAATACTACGTAATAAAGTTCAGTTCAAGTTTGCACCCTTGAAGTTATTTGTATGAAGCGTTGCTGTGTCTGTAAATAATACCCACGATTTTCAAAACAATTGTCTTGAATTCAATTGAATAAAATCATTACAAAGAGAAGGAAAACTTGAAACCACACCATCTTTGTAGTGTCTTGTATTTCTTCTTAGTCCTTATAATTTCCAAGCTTATTTCGGGTTAGCTACTAGTTGTCCGTGTGGTGACGGATTAAGAATACATAGTGTTATCACCCCTATTCATCCCGTGGTTGTCGTAAAAGGCGACTAAGGGAATAAAAACTTGAAACAAACCCTATTCCAACCCGTCTGGCCAGCGTGATATAGTAGGCCAAAACCTCCTAGCTTAGGAGAGGCCTATGTCCAGCAGTGGACTGTAAAAGACTGTTGATGATGATGATGATGATGATATTTATAGGTTATTAATTATATTTATTAGCAAATACTTCATCAAAACTCATTACACAGTCAACTACTACTGTCTCTCCGAAACATTTTGATCCATCCTAAAGTTGCCAGGCAGATATTGCGTTTGGTAATAAGGCCTTTGTACACTATATATCTAACATTGTATGTACTCTCTTGAAATTCTGTAATACGGTGTACAAATAAAGAGTTCTCAATCTATCCATCTATATAAGTTACCGACAATTACATGGTATCACATATTACGTGAACGTACTTTTTTTTTATTTATTTTTTTTTAATTTGTGAAAACCCCCTCGGGCCGTCACCCCACCGGGGCACGGTGTGCCACTCTGCACCTGACATAGGAGGAGTGAACGTACTTAGTGCAGGGAATCAAGCAATTAGCTTGAAGGCAAGGAACACCCCTGCTCCTCCTGGCTTGGAAACTACTTACCTAACGGCGAGCACAGCCGCTTCTCTACATAAGTTTATTTATTTACACTTTAACCATCTCATACAAACATTGCATATGGAACGAAAGTATGTAGATTAGGTAAGTTGTGTCGCTACAAATAAAATAAATCCTATCCAACCCGTCTGCTCAGCGTGGTAAGCCAAACCTCCTTTTAAGCCTAGCAGAGAAGTATTAAAGGCTGAACCGAAGCCGCAGGGAAAATTTAATAATATACAAGTTTTTATATCTGTTTTTAATTTGCATTTAACTCCAAAGTCTTCCTAAATTGCGATAAATATTCAATATCCGTGTGTTCAAGCAATTATTAAAAGTTATTAAGTTTTTATTGCACTGTATTTTTTAAATTATAGCTCTCACATTTTTTGTCAATATGAAGTATGGCAACTTTTGGGTTGCTAGGGATATCCCCTTTTTGAAAATCTGTTGCTTAAATTAAATCCTTTTAGTAATGGCTACATTACCCCTACACTTTAAAGAGGATTATCATTTTTGAAGTCAGGCAACGCAGCTCCGAAACGTTTTTAATGAGGTTCTGTTTAAAAGGTAAAACTCTTGGTTGAAAGTGGTCTGAGCACTAATAAAAACCATGGGAGAAACACTAACCACAAGCCACCTAAGCACGACGACGACGAAAAAATACCTTTAAACGACAAATCGCACAAAAAATGGCAATAAAATCCGGTAAAATCATAGTCAAAATTCGCACAAAACATGGAAATTTGGTTTGAAATGTTAACCTTGAGTGGACATACAGTTACGTCAGATAATCGTCTGGTTTTATGCTACGATATACGTTTTAGTAAGTTAGTATACCTTAAGATGTGTCGGCGAAAACAAGTTTAGAAAGTTTCAATAAATGTTTGGTGCCATAATTGCAAGTAGTTTTTAAGTTCAGTGTTTTATTGTATGGAAGTTTAATTTAAGTTAAGGTAAGTTTAATTATTATAACAGTGTTGGGTTATAACTTTCTGATCTCATGTTTACAATGATGGTATGTCACTTGACGTATAGGGTTGCCATTTTAATAATTCAAATTTGTAATTTTTTTATCCAACGTTTTTAGTGACCTTTTAAGTTGTGTAATTTCTGTGTGTGGATATTTTTATAGGGATGTATGAAACCTATTTGAAATATAATTAATTTTTATTTTGTGTAATAAAAATGTTACCGGCGTAATAGAGAATCGGTGTTTTTTTTCTGGTTTATCGTATATAATTAGTAAAACTGGCCTTCAGATGTTTAATAACTTGTTTAAAAATTATGAGCAATTAATTTTGCCTGTTGAGGCTGTTTATTAAGCCAATAATAATGTCTATATTTAAGTTTATAAAAAAACTGTAACATAGAATAAATATCTTAATAATACCTTTTTTTTTTTTTTTTTTTTTTTTAACGTGTGGAAACCCCCTCGGGCCGTCACCCCACCGGGGTTTACGGCGGGGCGGTGTGTCGGAATCGGACCGACTAAAACCACACGGTGTGCCACTCTGCGCCTGACATAGGAGGGACCGGGAACAGCTGTTATTACGACATCCAGATCCCTCCCAGCGCCTGCCCGCTAATGCAGGCACCATCTATGGGTAAACTCTCTATTTTAGGCGACGTACGGCACACGCGGACGTCGCCTCCTCGCGGCTGGCCATTGTAGCGGATGGAGGGGAAAACCCGTCCCGTCCACCCGCGGCCACACTCAAGGCGGCATGAGGCGCTGGTATGCGCGCCTCCGCCGCCCGGCTCGCCGGCGGCGAATTGGGTCCGAGTGGATATTGTCCTCCCGGGCCTTATCCGCCGCCTCCTTCCGCGAAATTACGTCTTCGCAGAAGGTTGCGACCGCGGTAAAACAACTGTCGCTACCGACCATGGAGCGTATTACGGCCGGTAGCGAGAGATCTCCTCCAATAACTGCAGTGAGGACCCCACGCTGCGCCGCCCAGGCGGAACAAACCGCCAGCGTGTGCTGAGCCGAGTCCTCACTGCAGTCGCAGTGGTGACAGGCGGGACTCAATTCCCTCCTGGCGACCGAGTGCAGATACTTCCCGAAGCAACCGTGCCCGGAAAGAATCTGCGTCAGTCGGAAGGAAAGGGTCCCGTGCTGCCGCCCTGCCCACTCGGCGATGACCGGCTGGAGAGCCTCCACGGCGGCAAAGCCAGCACGTGGAGCCTCCAGCCGGGACGACCAACGAGCCATCGTGGCTCGACGAGCGGCCTCTCGCCACTCGCGTATCTCTTCAGGCGGGGGCCGAATGCCGCTACCCACCCGAAAGTCTGCCGTTCGCCGATAAACTTCAGCGAGCACCTCCGCCTCCAAATCCCACGGGGGAGTTCCGGCCAACGCGCACGCCGCCTCCGTCGATACGGTGCGGTAACCGCGTATGGCTCTAACCGCCAATATCCTCTGAGGGCGCCAGAGGCGAGCCCTATTCTGGGCGGTCAGAGCCGCCGCCCACACCGGTGCACCATACAGTGCCATTGACCGAACAACCCCCGTGTATAGCCGTCTCGTCGCGACGCTGGCTCCACCCAAATTGGGCAAAAGTCGCCCAAGGGCAGAAGCAGCGCCGACCAGCTTTGGAGTAAGCTGTCGGAAGTGCTCGTCGAAGAGCCACCTGCCGTCGAGGATCAGGCCCAGATACTTCATCTGGGCCTTAATCGGTACGAGGACCGAATTGACTACGATAGAGGCACCGGGGGGTGGACCACGACGGGGCCCATGAAACAAAAGGGCTTCCGTCTTATCTAGGGCCACCCGTAAACCCAGCGCCTCAATGCGCCCGACCACCAAAGAGACTCCCACGGTGGCCAGGCGCGCCGCCTCCTGAAAGTTCGCCCCCCGGGCCGTGACCAATGTGTCATCGGCGTAACAAATTACGCCCAGCCCGGGGGGAAGACGACCTCGAAGGGCCCAGTCGTATCCCATATTCCACAGGAGTGGTCCGAGGACGGACCCCTGTGGAACACCGCACGACATGGGCCGCCGCCTCAGAATACCATCTCGGTCCTCGTACACGACGGTACGCTCCTCAAGATAGTCTGCCACAAGTCGCCTCAGGTACTCTGGCACCCCGTGGTAGTGGAGTGCTTCCCTGATGCAACTAAATGGCAGACTATTAAATGCGTTGGCGATGTCCAACGACACCGCCAACAGCACGCCGCCACAGCTCACTGCCTCTTCGGTAACGGCCCTCAGGCGCAGCACAGCATCGACCGTCGAGCGCCCCGCCCGAAAACCAAATTGGGCGTCCGACAGATCGGGGCCCACCTCGCAGAGGTGCCGGACGATGCGGGCAGAGAGTATCCTCTCAAACAGTTTACCCGCCTCGTCCAGCAGCACAATGGGCCTATAGGCCGCCACCGAATCGGCAGGCCGTCCCGGCTTCCTTAATAGGACCAGCTTCCCGCTTTTCCAGCACTCAGGGAAGCGTCCGGACGACAAGCTAGCGTCCAAGATCTCCCTGAGGCGGTCCGACATGTGTTCGAGGGCACGGGCCAGCACACGGGCAGGTATCCCGTCTGGCCCAGGGGCGGTGTTCTTAGAGCGAATCCGTAGAACGACCGCCCCTATCTCCGATTCCCTGACGGGCGGAACATTATCCTCGTTCCGTCCCCCGTCGTCTTCGACCATGAAGGCCATCGACGGGGGTGTGTGCTCCGCCCGCTGCGGGAAAAGACCCTCGACCACTTCCCGCAGGAAGCTGGGCTGGAGTGTCTCTGTAAGGGGGGGGCCCGACGTGCGGAGCTTTTGTCGCACCGCACGATAAGGGCGACCCCAGGGGTCACGATCGAGACCCTCCAGCATCTCCTTCCTCTTCACTTCTTTGGCGCGGCTAATGGCCAGCTTCAGAGTTTTCCGCGCCTCTCGGTACTCCTCATGAAGCTGGTCCTCCTCGCCTTCTTCGCGGTGTCGCCGCCGACTACGGGTGTAGGACCTCCGGGCACGAGTACAGGCCGCGCGGAGGTCCGCCAACTCCTGGGACCACCAGTAAACCTCCTTCCGTGGAGGCCGACAACCTCGGATGCGGGGCATGGCCGCATCACAGATCTGCGTAATCGCATCGCGGAAACGACCAGCCCCCATGTCGACCTCCTCGGCCGGAGCCTGCGGAGACAGCCAAGAGTGAATAATGGCTGCCTCCTCTAGTAGGTCCCTATTCAGTTTGGCTACAGCCCACCGCGGCAAGCGAGAAGAACGCCGCGCCGCGTGACCCCTACTGGGGTCCTGGGTCCGGGAGAGCTCGAATCGAATGTAGAGGTGATCCGAGAGCGTCTCAACCTCTTCCAGGACACACCAGTTCCTTACTCGTGCGGCGAGGGCAGGGGTAGCGAACGAAAGGTCCACTATCGACCCTCCCTGCTGTCGCACGCACGTGTTGGTGGAGCCCCTGTTCAGTAAACAGAGGCCCACCGAGGCCGCCCACTCCTCTACGGCCTCGCCCCTGGCGTCCGTCCTGGGGGAACCCCACGCAATGGACTTTGCGTTGAAGTCCCCCAGCACTAAGACGTGCCCAGACGTTAGACGCCGCATCGAGGTTTCCAAGTTGTTAAGGAAAACCTCGAAGTCGTTCAAACTCCGGTTGGGGGAGAAGTATACACCATATACAGTGATCCCCCCCCACTTGGCAGCAACATATCCAGTGCCCTTGTCTCTTAGCGACAAGGGCGGGGAATGAGCCGCCGTAGAGCCGACGACTGCCACGGAACCGTCCCGGTCACCCAACCAGTTTGGACGGGGAGGAACATAATAGGGCTCCGCGGCTACGGCAATACCGATCGACCACTGTGCCATAGTTTGCAGGAAAAGGTCCTGCGCCGCAGCACAGTGGTTCAGGTTCGTCTGGACCAGGAGGCTGGAGACTTAGTCCATTACTGGACTGTCTCTACAGCCTCCTCCATGGGCGACGATGTCGACGTGCGAACGGCATCGGAGGCAGCCTGGGCCGACTGGCTAGCCCCCAACGTTCGCCGAGAATCGCGAGGAGGTTTGCAGCCCCCCTGCCCAATCTGATGATTAGCGGGCTTGTTACCCGCCGCACAAGCTGGGCAGTGAGGGGCGGCAGAGCACTCTGCCGCCTTGTGCCCCGGTCGACCGCAGCGGAAGCATAATCCACTGCAGTCAAAACAACTCACGCACTTGGCGCGTGTGTGTCCGGATGCTAGGCACTTGAAGCACCTCATCGGTCTTGCCGCCAGAACAGTGACTCTGGCATTCACAAAACCGACGAGGATCCTGCCTGCGTCGCCCAAAACTTTAGCCGACGCTACCGGACAGCTGATCCACACTGCGCCAAGCCCTCCAGGACCGGGGCGGATGGTGCCGACCCTGATGTTGTCCGCGTTGCAGCCCGTCTTCTCGCTAATTGCAACGCGGACATCCTCGATCGTTACGGAGTCATCCAGGCCCGAAATGCGCAACTCTGCGCACTTGACAGGCCTGGCGATCTTCACACCATCCGTGGCTGCAAAAATTCCTCTCAGTTTCTCGGCGAACCTGTCCGCCGTCTTTGCACCTTCAGCCCCGGGGAACTCAAGGACTCGAGCTCCCGTCTGGGCAAGGCGCAATCTGACCCCTTCAGTCCCGAAATCAGTGGCGAGACTATCCCGGGCCTTCTTAAATAAGGCCGCATAGGACAGCCCGCCACTAGCCGCCTCCGGTGTTACGGTGACCACCACAGCCGCGCTTTTAGGCACCTGCAGCTTGCGCGGCTTTTTCGCGGTAGCCACCGCAACCGACGGCGACTGCGGGGTAGAGGCTGCTTTTTGAGCTGCTTTTTTACCCTGCTTCCGGGACTTAACCCCGCCGACTACCTGCCAACCATCTTTGGATGGGGCAGATGTGGAGGGGGCAGATGTAGTGGTGCCAGGTACACCCGTTGGAGTGGGGAGCGGAGGATATTCCGCTCCAGCCTTTACCACTTTTTTGGGCCCAGACTTCGGTGCAGCCGTCTTGGTTATTACCTTGGCCGCCTGTCGTGCCCTCGGAGTGGCCACAGGAGTAGTCGACACCGACGCCGCCGCTGCATAGGACACACGACCGCCCACAACGGGCAGAGATGTTGGTGCTGATGTGACCTTTGGCCTATGGGCCCCAAGCGGCGGCCGGACAATAGGGGCAGGAGGCAGTCTTGCCTCTAGGCCAGCGAGACGGCCGTCCATCATGCGCCACACAGCGTCTGTGATTTGGCGCATTTGGGCGTCAGCGATGGTACCAACATTGGGAGACGGAGTAGGCTGAGACGGGGACGAGGCCGGATCCTCTGCCGGACGATGCGCCCGGAATTGGGCGAACTGAGCGCTAAGCTCAGCCACTTGCCCCGTCAGGTGGTCGTTGGCTGCCTGGAGACGAGCCACGTCTCCGATGAGGGTCTCCACGACCCCCGCAATTGCGGAAGAGGAGTCCTTAAGGGCTCTCACAAAGGAGCCCTTAAGGTTACTCGACTTGGTGGCCACTTTGTGAATAATGGCCACCGCCGTGTTTGCTATCTCCTGCATGGAGGATGGTGTCTGGGGAACTGAGTCCCCCACCATCGGCTCCCTGACTTTCAGCAGGAGACCAGCAATCTCCTCCTCCGCTAGTGCTTCACCGTCCGCCCTAACTCGCCTATAGGCTTCCGCCTTACAAAAGACGGAGCCTGACGGGATCGAGACCGGGGTTCGTGATCTCCCTCTACGGCTGCTGGTGATTTTGGGAGGCAACATCTCCTGGGACGTGTCACTCTCCTCGTCCCTGGAGCGTCCGCGTTTCCTGCTATCACACAGCTCCGTCTCCATTATGTCCAGTGCATCTGTCCTTGTACTGGAGTTACTGCCCGCGGTGGATTTGGAACGCAACCGTTCCGATGTTCTTCGGCTCCCAGCAGCCATTATGACTTCTGGGAGCCCCACCAAGATAGGCGCTCCAACCAATACTTCCTCCTCGTTGGAAGAGAAGCCGTCCGCTCTCGTACTTTTTCCCTTTCTGTTTTTCTTCTCCTTCTTTTCTATATTATTATTATTATTTGTGTTTAAGTTTTCCATTTTTAAACCCACGAGATGGGGAGAACTAAATGTCGACCCGGGCAGAGATCCCCAATACCCGGGCAAGCGTAAATTTGTGCCCAACCGAGGGGTCCGCAGGTGCCCCGGCTGGGAGTGCGCTTGCGACTGAACTACCCATCAGCCATGCATCCCCTGGTCACGCACCAGAACACGGGATTCGGGGTAATTTTTTAGAGAGGTTTTCTTCCTCGCAGTCCGGGCGGCTAAGCCAAGACCCTCGCCCCCGATTGGAGTCGCGAGACTCCAACTCGGGACTACGATATGTCGACGGCGGCAGGGAGACTATGTCTCCTGATGCCTGCACGGTGGCAGTGTAAGTGCACACCGAGCCCATCCTACCTTCTCCACCGCTGAGCGGAGGAACTCCGACCCTAGAAAGGGTCCCACCATCGTGATTTTTTACCGAGGTTTTCCTCCTCATTGCTCCGAAGAGCGAAGAACCAACAGAGGATTCGACAGACACGCCCGCTCTGTTGGACCAAGTCTCAGCTGAATTGCCGGAGAAAATGGCTTCCTCTTCGTGCTAGAATATTAGCCGTTGGCAGTGATGAACACCATCGCCAACGTTACCAGGGTGCACCACGTGGAGGTTTTCTAGCCAAGCACCCCATCTTAATAATACCTTGGTTCAATCATTCACAAAGTTAAAAATTTAAGCGGGGTGTGAAAAGCATCTCACTAGGCCGCCGATCACCATACTGTATTGTCTGCATTCGCAGTGAGTACGGCGACCACCACTCTTGGATTCTATTCATGCTTTCCATCAGGCTGAATAGAGTCACTTTGGTAGGTTGCTATAAAAAAAAATAAAAAACAAAGCAAACCAACAAAAGTTACTCGCTCTTTTTCGTAAGTTTTTTATGATTAATAAATTTTACATCATATATGTCCTTCAGCTCATACAAAGATTAGGCCCAAACACTTATCAAATTAATTGACTAATAAACAAAAAGAAAAAATCCGTGTCGAATTTTAGGTACAATTTTTTTTTTAATTTAAAAGACAAAGTGACAAAGTGTCTACTCGGCCTGATGAAAAGCATAAATAGAATCCAAGATTTATAGTTACCGTACTCATTACGTATGCACAAAATGTAGTATGGTGACTCACACTATGGTGGCCTATTGAGATGCTTTTTAACGCCTCGCTTGGGCACATAAAAGGCATGACAGTCATCGTGGCAGTTTAAGGCTTACAAATTTACAACGATAACTGTCATCCCTGCATTAATGGATCTCCGGTCTTGCACTCATCAACGAAATACGACAACACGGATGATGTCGCTTTACGTTGGTCTTCTGAGAGAGGGAAGAACTGCCCGGATGAAGCCGGCCTTTTCGTGCTGAAATCTGTGTGACTCTACTACATATTATTTTTGATATTGTGCATTTTATTACCACGTGTATTAACACTACTATTCATCTTATATTCAATAGTCATAGCAGTCGATTAAGAGAGCCAGGACAAAATCTCTGCATACAGAAGAACTTCCGACAAACCGTATACCAAACTGTTGAGCCAGTGTGGTATAGTAGATTTGATGACATTCCTTGGATACGGTATTTTTATACAAACAGTAGATAGTAACTTGTAACATTTACATGCTCTTCTATAATCTATAGAATTGGTTGCGGGAAAAGGGACGGAAATGTGTAACACGACGCTGGAAAAGCTTAAGGCGTCTTCTCACTTTAGGCGCCTCGAAAATAGACTATGTTCGCGATTTTGTTTCGAGGATTTTTGCTTAAAATTATGGGATAAAATGGATCCTATGTAATAAATACATCTTTCAAGTACATGAAAAATTTTATTTTTCTTTTTTTGAACAATTATTATAATACAATAGTAGCATCGAAAAACCCGTCTAAAAATGTTATGGTCGTGGCTTGTTGATGGTATCTCCGAGACGGATTATCTGAAACAAAAAATTAAAACTGTTTTAGATTCAATATGTCAGTGGCCTATATTATATATAGCGCCTAGCATTAGATTTTTGATATTCGTGAAAATAACAAAACGGCGCACGTTTTTCGAAAAAGTAAAAAAAAACGCGATATTTTTGCAGTTTTTTGTAAAAAAAAATTTAAAATCGAAAATTCAAAAATCTGATGATATTCGCTATAGCCATAACTTTGAAGAATATGTCATTTAAATTTCATGACAATCGGCCGGATAGTTTCTGAAATTTCATCAACAAGGCACCGAAAAATCTTATTTTGAGATAAACGCGTTTAAAGTTTTGGTTGCAGAAAAATCATAAAAAACCTTACCTCGGGTTAATCAGCGATGCCTGCTCCATACAATGGACCTTTCGATTCTTAAAAATTAAATTTAATTAAAAAAAAATAAAAATCGATTTTTTTAAATTTCCAAAGTGAGAAGACACCTTAACTTATTTGATTTTTTTTTGTATCCTACAAATTATTATTTTACTTTCGTTTTGATTGCAATGGTACAAGTTCTAATCATGTTAGCTGTGATAGCCTAAATAGGATGAGCACAAAACATGTATTTTGTATTTACATAAGATATGTGTATCATTTGTTGGTGATCCAAAATAAAATAAAATAAAATAATCATGTTTGGCATAAATCAGCTCGACAAAAGTGCCACCACAGCATCAGTGAAAACTGGTGGTAAGGTTATCGATCCCAAATCCCAGTTGACTCTGATTCTGGGGGGAAATATACAAGGATACAAGGCAGTATCACACTTGTAACTCTTGAGTAATGGAAGCACTGGAGGCAAACACATGTAACATAGGAATCTCCTTAATCGTCTTCATCACATCACATCGTCACAGCCTTTAACAGTCCACTTTTTTTTTCTTTCTCGTTGCAGTGATGTTCTCCAGTGTAGTATGATCCTTAAATCCCCTCTTACGACACCCACGGAATAAATAGGGGTGGTTACACTTCGTATTCCTAATCCTTCCGTAGCCATAACCCTATACCACCCATCTGGTCAGCGTGGTATAGTAGATACCACGCTGGCCAGGCGGGTTGGTATAGGGTTTATATCAAGTTTTCCTTCTCTTTATAGTGATGTTGTTCTGCACAGTTTACTCCCTTAGTCGCCTCTTATGACACCCATGGAATGAATAGGGGTATTGAATTTTGGTCTGTTCGCGTCCGGTATAACCACCTTTCGGTTGAATTCGTGGGGATTTCCGCCCAGAAAAAAAGGGGTAGTGACACGCTGTCTTCTTAATCCGTCGCTCATACCCAATGGAACAAAAATAATCTGTCACATGACTAAAGCCGCAGTGACTCCTCTATGATCTAAGCATAACATTTGTTTATGAGTAAGTTCAGGTTGTCATATCCAAAAGGGCACAAAACCTAACAAAAGTAAAGAAACTCTAGAGTTATTGATGGCCGTGGAGGGTAGCTACTTGCCATCAAATAAATCTATTTGTTTACTTTCCTATAGGAGAATTGTCCATCAGATGGTAGGTAATGTCATGTGTCAATGTCACTCAACTGGCTTCTTGCCCTAGTTGTAAGTGACCCTGACTGTTAGACGTGCGCAAACGTTGACAGCCTTCAAGAGACTGGTAAAGGAACATTACCTGGGCGATATCAATGCTACATAGTTAACTTTGCTGCACTCGATTAGGTAAAAGTGTTTCCCTTTAGGTGTGTATGCAATATCTATAAGTTTCAATTGTTTTCTTTTTGAATATATTTATTTAAAAATTCATACGACGTGTTATTATTACTTAATATAATTTATATATACTACATTAATTTCCTTTTCCTATGCACTTCTAATACACCAGGCACTACCTTATACTTTCCATCTCATGCGTTTCTCTCCATCCCATGTTTGCCTGTAAGAGATTGTCAACGGGTGATAAGGCCGCCATTTCTACTTCCTTAGCTTCAAGTTACCTTCGTATTTAATCTGGTGTACAATTAAGAGATATATTATTATCATGATAGAGGTCATGTGTTCGATTTCCATGCAGGATTAATGTTTGCGTGACGCATGATCATTTGTTCTGTGTCTGAGTGTTTTTTATGTGTGATAGATATAGTCTAACGGTTAGCGTATGCGACTGCCAAACAAGAGGTCTCGGGTTTGATTCCCGGGTGGTGTCAAAAAGTGTTATTGATTTTTTCTGGTTATAGAAATATTTTTTAACAACTCAAAGATTGGAAGAACGGGTCTTGGAGAACGCGTAAAGTCTTTCCTCGGCCCGATCTCTCCCGCTCGTGTCAGATAAACGTGACATCGGATTGTGAGGATGAGGGAACAGAGAGTGCACCTGTGTTTCCGCGCACTTGTGCACTGTAATATCTCCTGCGTAATTGGTTAGTCTCCATTGAGACCGGCTGCCGGGGCCGGAATAGACTACCTCATTTAGAAAAGAGTATGATAATCCGCAGTTAAATTTTATTTTATTTTTTTCTATATTAAGAGCCTGCCCAAGTGACCCTACTCTGCCTGATGGAAAGCATGAATAGAATCCAAGAGTTGCGTCACCATACTCATTGTAAATGCAGACAACGCAGTATGGTGACCCACACTATGGCGGCCTTGTGAGATGCTTTTTCACACCCCGCTTGGGGACGTAAAAGGCATGACAGTCATCGTGACAGGGTAAGGTTTACACGGTTACCACGATAACTGTCACCCCTGCATCAATGAGCCTCCGGTCTCACACTCACCAACGAAACACGACAAGTTACCATAGGCTTAGCGTCGTTTGAGACCATGTGTGAGAAGCGTGAGATTATTATTAGATACGATTACTCTCTCTGTGTAGTGAGTCTCTAGTTTCGCTAATGGCTTGTGCCACTTAACAATAAATTACATTAATTTACTAAATGCATTACATGTGGCAACCCTGAGATCTTTCATAACCGGTCCCGTCAATCGTGTCAATATTGTTCAATTATCTATTTGTCAATCTGTTAATCTTTTCTCGTAAATTGCATCATAATAATGTATTGACTAAAGAAAGATTTGTATTTCATCGTGTCTTGTGGTTATATTAGGCAATTTTTCTTTCGGGGTGCTTGGCTAGAAAACCTCCACGTGGTGCACCCTGGTAACATTGGCGATGGTGTTCATCACTGCCAACGGCTAATATTCTAGCACGAAGAGGAAGCCATTTTCTCCGGCAATTCAGCTGAGACTTGGTCCAACAGAGCGGGCGTGTCTGTCGAATCCTCTGTTGGTTCTTCGCTCTTCGGAGCAATGAGGAGGAAAACCTCGGTAAAAAATCACGATGGTGGGACCCTTTCTAGGGTCGGAGTTCCTCCGCTCAGCGGTGGAGAAGGTAGGATGGGCTCGGTGTGCACTTACACTGCCACCGTGCAGGCATCAGGAGACATAGTCTCCCTGCCGCCGTCGACATATCGTAGTCCCGAGTTGGAGTCTCGCGACTCCAATCGGGGGCGAGGGTCTTGGCTTAGCCGCCCGGACTGCGAGGAAGAAAACCTCTCTAAAAAATTACCCCGAATCCCGTGTTCTGGTGCGTGACCAGGGGATGCATGGCTGATGGGTAGTTCAGTCGCAAGCGCACTCCCAGCCGGGGCACCTGCGGACCCCTCGGTTGGGCACAAATTTACGCTTGCCCGGGTATTGGGGATCTCTGCCCGGGTCGACATTTAGTTCTCCCCATCTCGTGGGTTTAAAAATGGAAAACTTAAACACAAATAATAATAATAATATAGAAAAGAAGGAGAAGAAAAACAGAAACGGAAAAAGTACGAGAGCGGACGGCTTCTCTTCCAACGAGGAGGAAGTATTGGTTGGAGCGCCTATCTTGGTGGGGCTCCCAGAAGTCATAATGGCTGCTGGGAGCCGAAGAACATCGGAACGGTTGCGTTCCAAATCCACCGCGGGCAGTAACTCCAGTACAAGGACAGATGCACTGGACATAATGGAGACGGAGCTGTGTGACAGCAGGAAACGCGGACGCTCCAGGGACGAGGAGAGTGACACGTCCCAGGAGATGTTGCCTCCCAAAATCACCAGCAGCCGTAGAGGGAGATCACGAACCCCGGTCTCGATCCCGTCAGGCTCCGTCTTTTGTAAGGCGGAAGCCTATAGGCGAGTTAGGGCGGACGGTGAAGCACTAGCGGAGGAGGAGATTGCTGGTCTCCTGCTGAAAGTCAGGGAGCCGATGGTGGGGGACTCAGTTCCCCAGACACCATCCTCCATGCAGGAGATAGCAAACACGGCGGTGGCCATTATTCACAAAGTGGCCACCAAGTCGAGTAACCTTAAGGGCTCCTTTGTGAGAGCCCTTAAGGACTCCTCTTCCGCAATTGCGGGGTCGTGGAGACCCTCATCGGAGACGTGGCTCGTCTCCAGGCAGCCAACGACCACCTGACGGGGCAAGTGGCTGAGCTTAGCGCTCAGTTCGCCCAATTCCGGGCGCATCGTCCGGCAGAGGATCCGGCCTCGTCCCCGTCTCAGCCTACTCCGTCTCCCAATGTTGGTACCATCGCTGACGCCCAAATGCGCCAAATCACAGACGCTGTGTGGCGCATGATGGACGGCCGTCTCGCTGGCCTAGAGGCAAGACTGCCTCCTGCCCCTATTGTCCGGCCGCCGCTTGGGGCCCATAGGCCAAAGGTCACATCAGCACCAACATCTCTGCCCGTTGTGGGCGGTCGTGTGTCCTATGCGGCGGCGGCGTCGGTGTCGACTACTCCTGTGGCCACTCCGAGGGCACGACAGGCGGCCAAGGTAATAACCAAGACGGCTGCACCGAAGTCTGGGCCCAAAAAAGTGGTAAAGGCTGGAGCGGAATATCCTCCGCTCCCCACTCCAACGGGTGTACCTGGCACCACTACATCTGCCCCCTCCACATCTGCCCCATCCAAAGATGGTTGGCAGGTAGTCGGCGGGGTTAAGTCCCGAAAGCAGGGTAAAAAAGCAGCTCAAAAAGCAGCCTCTACCCCGCAGTCGCCGTCGGTTGCGGTGGCTACCGCGAAAAAGCCGCGCAAGCTGCAGGTGCCTAAAAGCGCGGCTGTGGTGGTCACCGTAACACCAGAGGCGGCTAGTGGCGGGCTGTCCTATGCGGCCTTATTTAAGAAGGCCCGGGATAGTCTCGCCACTGATTTCGGGACTGAAGGGGTCAGATTGCGCCTTGCCCAGACGGGAGCTCGAGTCCTTGAGTTCCCCGGGGCTGAAGGTGCAAAGACGGCGGACAGGTTCGCCGAGAAACTGAGAGGAATTTTTGCAGCCACGGATGGTGTGAAGATCGCCAGGCCTGTCAAGTGCGCAGAGTTGCGCATTTCGGGCCTGGATGACTCCGTAACGACCGAGGATGTCCGCGTTGCAATTAGCGAGAAGACGGGCTGCAACGCGGACAACATCAGGGTCGGCACCATCCGCCCCGGTCCTGGAGGGCTTGGCGCAGTGTGGATCAGCTGTCCGGTAGCGTCGGCTAAAGTTTTGGGCGACGCAGGCAGGATCCTCGTCGGTTTTGTGAATGCCAGAGTCACTGTTCTGGCGGCAAGACCGATGAGGTGCTTCAAGTGCCTAGCATCCGGACACACACGCGCCAAGTGCGTGAGTTGTTTTGACTGCAGTGGACTATGCTTCCGCTGCGGTCGACCGGGGCACAAGGCGGCAGAGTGCTCTGCCGCCCCTCACTGCCCAGCTTGTGCGGCGGGTAACAAGCCCGCTAATCATCAGATTGGGCAGGGGGGCTGCAAACCTCCTCGCGATTCTCGGCGAACGTTGGGGGCTAGCCAGTCGGCCCAGGCTGCCTCCGATGCCGTTCGCACGTCGACATCGTCGCCCATGGAGGAGGCTGTAGAGACAGTCCAGTAATGGACCAAGTCTCCAGCCTCCTGGTCCAGACGAACCTGAACCACTGTGCTGTGGCGCAGGACCTTTTCCTGCAAACTATGGCACAGTGGTCGATCGGTACTGCCGTAGCCGCGGAGCCCTATTATGTTCCTCCCCGTCCAAACTGGTTGGGTGACCGGGACGGTTCCGTGGCAGTCGTCGGCTCTACGGCGGCTCATTCCCCGCCCTTGTCGCTAAGAGACAAGGGCACTGGATATGTTGCTGCCGAGTGGGGGGGATCACTGTATATGGTGTATACTTCTCCCCCAACCGGAGTTTGAACGACTTCGAGGTTTTCCTTAACAACTTGGAAACCTCGATGCGGCGTCTAACGTCTGGGCACGTCTTAGTGCTGGGGGACTTCAACGCAAAGTCCATTGCGTGGGGTTCCCCCAGGACGGACGCCAGGGGCGAGGCCGTAGAGGAGTGGGCGGCCTCGGTGGGCCTCTGTTTACTGAACAAGGGCTCCACCAACACGTGCGTGCGACAGCAGGGAGGGTCGATAGTGGACCTTTCGTTCGCTACCCCTGCCCTCGCCGCACGAGTAAGGAACTGGTGTGTCCTGGAAGAGGTTGAGACGCTCTCGGATCACCTCTACATTCGATTCGAGCTCTCCCGGACCCAGGACCCCAGTAGGGGTCACGCGGCGCGGCGTTCTTCTCGCTTGCCGCGGTGGGCTGTAGCCAAACTGAATAGGGACCTACTAGAGGAGGCAGCCATTATTCACTCTTGGCTGTCTCCGCAGGCTCCGGCCGAGGAGGTCGACATGGGGGCTGGTCGTTTCCGCGATGCGATTACGCAGATCTGTGATGCGGCCATGCCCCGCATCCGAGGTTGTCGGCCTCCACGGAAGGAGGTTTACTGGTGGTCCCAGGAGTTGGGGGACCTCCGCGCGGCCTGTACTTGTGCCCGGAGGTCCTACACCCGTAGTCGGCGGCGACACCGCGTAGACGGCGAGGAGGACCAGCTTCATGAGGAGTACCGAGAGGCGCGGAAAACTCTGAAGCTGGCCATTAGCCGCGCCAAAGAAGTGAAGAGGAAGGAGATGCTGGAGGGTCTCGATCGTGACCCCTGGGGTCGCCCTTATCGTGCGGTGCGACAAAAGCTCCGCACGTCGGGCCCCCCCCTTACAGAGACACTCCAGCCCAGCTTCCTGCGGGAAGTGGTCGAGGGTCTTTTCCCGCAGCGGGCGGAGCACACACCCCCGTCGATGGCCTTCATGGTCGAAGACGACGGGGGACGGAACGAGGATAATGTTCCGCCCGTCAGGGAATCGGAGATAGGGGCGGTCGTTCTACGGATTCGCTCTAAGAACACCGCCCCTGGGCCAGACGGGATACCTGCCCGTGTGCTGGCCCGTGCCCTCGAACACATGTCGGACCGCCTCAGGGAGATCTTGGACGCTAGCTTGTCGTCCGGACGCTTCCCTGAGTGCTGGAAAAGCGGGAAGCTGGTCCTATTAAGGAAGCCGGGACGGCCTGCCGATTCGGTGGCGGCCTATAGGCCCATTGTGCTGCTGGACGAGGCGGGTAAACTGTTTGAGAGGATACTCTCTGCCCGCATCGTCCGGCACCTCTGCGAGGTGGGCCCCGATCTGTCGGACGCCCAATTTGGTTTTCGGGCGGGGCGTTCGACGGTCGATGCTGTGCTGCGCCTGAGGGCCGTTACCGAAGAGGCAGTGAGCTGTGGCGGCGTGCTGTTGGCGGTGTCGTTGGACATCGCCAACGCATTTAATAGTCTGCCATTTAGTTGCATCAGGGAAGCACTCCACTACCACGGGGTGCCAGAGTACCTGAGGCGACTTGTGGCAGACTATCTTGAGGAGCGTACCGTCGTGTACGAGGACCGAGATGGTATTCTGAGGCGGCGGCCCATGTCGTGCGGTGTTCCACAGGGGTCCGTCCTCGGACCACTCCTGTGGAATATGGGATACGACTGGGCCCTTCGAGGTCGTCTTCCCCCCGGGCTGGGCGTAATTTGTTACGCCGATGACACATTGGTCACGGCCCGGGGGGCGAACTTTCAGGAGGCGGCGCGCCTGGCCACCGTGGGAGTCTCTTTGGTGGTCGGGCGCATTGAGGCGCTGGGTTTACGGGTGGCCCTAGATAAGACGGAAGCCCTTTTGTTTCATGGGCCCCGTCGTGGTCCACCCCCCGGTGCCTCTATCGTAGTCAATTCGGTCCTCGTACCGATTAAGGCCCAGATGAAGTATCTGGGCCTGATCCTCGACGGCAGGTGGCTCTTCGACGAGCACTTCCGACAGCTTACTCCAAAGCTGGTCGGCGCTGCTTCTGCCCTTGGGCGACTTTTGCCCAATTTGGGTGGAGCCAGCGTCGCGACGAGACGGCTATACACGGGGGTTGTTCGGTCAATGGCACTGTATGGTGCACCGGTGTGGGCGGCGGCTCTGACCGCCCAGAATAGGGCTCGCCTCTGGCGCCCTCAGAGGATATTGGCGGTTAGAGCCATACGCGGTTACCGCACCGTATCGACGGAGGCGGCGTGCGCGTTGGCCGGAACTCCCCCGTGGGATTTGGAGGCGGAGGTGCTCGCTGAAGTTTATCGGCGAACGGCAGACTTTCGGGTGGGTAGCGGCATTCGGCCCCCGCCCGAAGAGATACGCGAGTGGCGAGAGGCCGCTCGTCGAGCCACGATGGCTCGTTGGTCGTCCCGGCTGGAGGCTCCACGTGCTGGCTTTGCCGCCGTGGAGGCTCTCCAGCCGGTCATCGCCGAGTGGGCAGGGCGGCAGCACGGGACCCTTTCCTTCCGACTGACGCAGATTCTTTCCGGGCACGGTTGCTTCGGGAAGTATCTGCACTCGGTCGCCAGGAGGGAATTGAGTCCCGCCTGTCACCACTGCGACTGCAGTGAGGACTCGGCTCAGCACACGCTGGCGGTTTGTTCCGGCTGGGCGGCGCAGCGTGGGGTCCTCACTGCAGTTATTGGAGGAGATCTCTCGCTACCGGCCGTAATACGCTCCATGGTCGGTAGCGACAGTTGTTTTACCGCGGTCGCAACCTTCTGCGAAGACGTAATTTCGCGGAAGGAGGCGGCGGAGAAGGCCCGGGAGGACAATATCCACTCAGACCCAATTCGCCGCCGGCGAGCCGGGCGGCGGAGGCGCGCATACCAGCGCCTCATGCCGCCTTGAGTGTGGCCGCGGGTGGACGGGACGGGTTTTCCCCTCCATCCGCTACAATGGCCAGCCGCGAGGAGGCGACGTCCGCGTGTGCCGTACGTCGCCTAAAATAGAGAGTTTACCCATAGATGGTGCCTGCATTAGCGGGCAGGCGCTGGGAGGGATCTGGATGTCGTAATAACAGCTGTTCCCGGTCCCTCCTATGTCAGGCGCAGAGTGGCACACCGTGTGGTTTTAGTCGGTCCGATTCCGACACACCGCCCCGCCGTAAACCCCGGTGGGGTGACGGCCCGAGGGGGTTTCCACACGTTAAAAAAAAAAAAAAAGGCAATTTTTCTTTCAGCCAAAATCAGATTTTAAGGAATTATTTCTCACCTCACTCTTTTATCATCACCTCAAATAAATATGTCATAATGCCATGGTTTCTACCTTTCTATGACTTGAACTTGACCTTGACCGCACATATGGCGCAGAGACGTGGTTATTGCTACGTAAACCCTGATTCCGTGGGCAATTTGGAATAAAAGTTTCCTATATATTGTCCAAGAACTTACTCTATCTCCTATTCGCATAGAGCATTCCCTAGTCGCATTAAAATCGGTTCAGCGGTTCTAGAGATTTTCTCGGACAAACAAACAGACATACAAAATTAAAAAAAAAATGTTGTTTATGATTTAGTATCGCTATAAGCAATTAAGAAATTACAGTTTTTTTTTAAATCAGGGACAGACATTTTCTTATATGTATTGATTGTGTTTTTTCGACGACCTCAAGTCTGTCTTTGACTGCACAGTTGGCCTAGTGGTTTAAGAGGTCGCCACGCCGCTCTCTACTGCAACGAGTGTTGTGGGCTCAATCCCTACACGAGACTACACTTTGTGTCATCTACAAATTGTTGTTCTGAGTCTGGGTGTTCTTTGTGTCCTTTTCATGTATGTACTCTATGTCTCGGGGGACTTTACAAAGTCCCCCGTGACATAGAGTACATTCGTAAAAAAAAATGTTTGTGATAAACGCAATTATTTGTTCTGTATCTGGGTGTGACTTATCTAGGATAAATATGTCTAGAAAATCACCCATTTGTTTATCATAGCCAGAGTCTGGCTAGTTTAAGATCAAACGACCGTGTGTAAGATGTGTGCGGCTATTGTAATTATTATCTAACACACGGCCGCATGCGTCATTGGTTAGGGTATGCGACTGCCGATCAAGAGATGCCTTGGTAGGGCCAAAAAACTGTAATGGAGTCTTCTGATTATAGAAATGCTTAACTACAGCCCGGGATGTGGATGTTGAGAGCACGTAAAACCGTCGGGATCACTCTCCAGTCATGTCGGACAGCCGGTCCCATCGTATTGAAAGATGAAAGAGGGTACCTTTTCGTAATCTTCACATTCGGGGCGGTTTGCCCCCTGCCAGCGATGGTTATATCGCTGCCCCTGAAGCAGAAAATGAGCAGGTCCTGGGGTAATGTAGGTCGTCGTTGTGTTGCTAGGCGGGACTGTGGCGCTCTTCAGGCCGTCGCGGCGGTCAGCCCGAGCTAGGTGAGACCCCAGGCGACACCTGGAGAAGTCCAGCTCCGAGTGAACAGCGACAGGGACGGCTGCTTATGCACAGACCCCCTCGGGAGTGAACCATAGTTTGCGAACACACTTGTGAAGTATAATATTTCCTACATATTTGGCTGCTTTCTGTTGTGGCTGGACGCCGTGGCCGAAGTAGACTAGGAATATATTATCATCATAATTTAGAACACATCGCACAGAAGATAGAAAGGTGAATCCTGCTAATAAAAATTCAGTTCCGATGCACTCTCAATCTTACAAATGTCATAAATTATATCTTACAATTTTTTTTTAATAATTATATACAAAATGAGTCAATATTATTAACATATTAATACATAAATATTAGTTTCAATGACTTTAAACACCAATAGAGTAACTCAAAAGGAATGTTCAGGTGTATATCTATCTATATACAATAAAATTCTAGCCCAACTGTCTGCTTGATCAACATTTTGGTAGCTGATGCTACTAGTAACGCCATCTCTTGTGTATTGTAAGCACTGTATTGCGTTATGTATATGTATGTATGGTACTACGTCAACTTAAAAAAGCTTTTACATATACCGAGGTAGGCCACCACGAAGTTTAGTGGGCAGATCGATTTTCCGGGAGGTCCACACATACCGTTACCTAGACTTTAATGCCCTAGGCATTGTCTTCAAGATGTAGAGATTTAATAAGCTAGGCGTATCGAGATGACAGTTGTAATCAGAGACAAATACAATTGTAGCGTTCATGGGGCAACACTGTTTTTGGACGACGCCACTTTTTATACACAGAGTTGGACACACAAAAGAATGTCAAGTGGACTAGGACTAACAAAGCGACTACAAGCGTGTAACTCAAGCTCTTGGAGACAAATACTGTGAATATTGATACCACCTGAACAGTAAATGCCTATTAAGTTTATACTGCGTTTAATTTATCCATTCAAGTGGTAGATGCATCAGATAAAAATATATTGTGGAGTACACAAACATAGTATCTCCCAAACAATTTTCATAAACTGACAAATACAAGTTGCATATAAATCTACATAAATACATACACTTTATAATCGTACAATTTAGATAATAGACTATAGAAGTGTACTATTGCAAAGTTAAGTTTTATAGTTACTTTATACCCCAAGTCTTCATTTAGATACTAATATAGGTTGGGCCATAAATTAGTTAACATAATATCGTCTAAATGACTACCGTTTCGACGTTTGTACTCTTCTAAGCGAGCACTGAAATTTTCAAATACTCGTCGGCAAAGAGACCGTGAGATCGCCAACATCTCTACGCTGATTTTCGTTTAGTTGTCGTAGTGTATTTGGTTTATTGATGTAGACACTATTCTTCAAATAACCCCATAAAAAGAAGTCTACTGGGGATAGATCTGGACTTCTGGTTGGTCATGGAATGTCGCCTCGTTTGAAAATCAGCTTTTCCGAAAACATGTATTTGCCCACCGGCAGAGACTCATTGGATGTGTGATAAGTGGCTCCATCTTGTTGAAACTGTGTGTTACGATTGCAGCCAACAAATTTCAGTAGTCCCAAGAACTCCCGTAACATGTTTGCGCGGGGCGTTAGATTCAAATATTAACGAATTCTTGGCCCACCCTATGCAACAGTTAGGTAATTTAATAATGTCAGTGCGCTAACACCATATTACAACAAAATTACAAAACAGACATACAATTTAAAAAAAATACATGCCACAATGGTTTTTAAATGGCATATTGCTTCAAAGAAATGTGTAGTATAATTTTGTAAAGCAGCCGTCTAGACAATAATATAATATTACAAAATATTAGTATAAATTTTAGTGCGTAGGAAAACTAGTTAGTGGTCACATTTTAGCACATTCAATTATGTGGATGACCTCACTCCACGAGTGTGTTCAAACTCTAAAAAAAAACTTTGTGGGAGCCACAAATTGTTGGTCTGTCTGTGTGTTCTTTTTGTCCATTTATTATCTTATTGTTATCTTATCTGGATCTTTCAAATTGACTCTACTCTGCCTGATGGAAAGCACAAATAGCATCCAAGGGTTGTAGTCATCATTCTCATTATACTCATTGTGAATCCAGTCAATGCAAAATGGAGACTCACACTATGGCAGTCTTCTTTTTTTCGTTGTCTGGCAGAAAATCCCTTCGGATCTCCGGCTTCTCGAGGACGCAAGAGCCAGGAGTATGTGGTGTTTCCACTAAAAACCACCCCGGCGGCCGGTCTCAGGCGTCCTTCTTTGAAGGGGACCCGGACTATATTATTTCCGGTCACACTATAGCGGCCTAGTGGGATGCGTTTTCACGCCCCATTTGGTGATGTAAAAGGCATGACAGTCATCGAGGCAGTGTAATGCTCACACACTTACCACGATAACTTTCACCCCTGCATCAATTCCTACAGCGGGAGTAATTGTAAATGGAAAATGATCGGAATGTAATCGGAGCTGAGCAATTATTTCATTGCTTTCCATAAAGTGAGCGAGACAACTTGAGGATAGAGTAAAAAATATCCATTGGTGGCGGATGTGACGAGGCCCTTACAGATAAATGAACCGGCAAATTCCTCTAGTTTTTTTTTTATTTAACCAGTTATTACTTTGATAGTTCCTTAGAAACTTGTAAGACGTGTTTCTTTAGACAATTTATTTTTAAGTTTACGAAAAAAGTAATAAGCATTCTCTGCCAATCAAATGAAGCTGGGAAAGTACAAACTTGTGACACTCAAAACAAATTACGTCAATAAAAGGTAAAATAAATAAGTTCCCTTAGAGGAGTTCTCTTGGAATTGTGATTTTGGCGTATCAAGTGTATAACGCAGCGCGCTGACCTGACAAGTTGGTATAGGGTTCGTGGTAAGTTTTTCTTCTCCTTACAGCGCTGTATATTACCTTTTTTTATATTAAGAGCCTGCCAAAGTATCTCTACTCTGCCTGATGAAAAGCATGAATAGAATCCAAGAGTTGTGATCACCATACTCATTGCAAATGCAGACAATGCAATATGGTGACCCACACTATGGCAGCCTTGTGAGATGCTTTTTCACATCCCGCTTGGGGACGTAAAAGGCATGACAGTCATCGTGACAGTGTTAGGTTTACACAGTTACCGCGATAACTGTCACCCCTGCATCAATGGGCCTCCGGTCTCACACTCACCAACGAAAGACGACAACACGGATGCTGGCGTTTTAGGTTGGTCTTCTGTGGGTACTGCCCCGGTCGAGCCGGCCCACTCGTGCTGAAATCAGCGTGGCTCTACTACCTAACTGTTGTATAGGGTGGGCCAAGAATTTGCTTCTACTCAAGCACCTACCAAATTATCATTTTCAGCATATAGAAGGCGCAATTGTGACAGCGTCTTCATTGGCCTCTTAATTATGTATTTTAAAAAACTGCACATCATTTTCCATGTTACCGTTTAATTATCCCAAACCCATCTTAAAGCATGGTCCTTCGAGCCAGATGCTCTATAAATGATTATTATTAGAAAATAAAAAGAAGAGTTTTAAAATACTTGGAAGAAATTGAAGAAAGTATTCAAAAGTCAGTTGTCGTGGTAACTGTGTGCAATACAATGTTACGATGACTGTCATGTCTTTTACATCCCCAAGTGAGGCGTAAAAAATCGTAATAGACCGCCATGGTGTGCCACCATACTGGATTGTCAGCATTCGCAATGAGTATGGTGACTACAACTTTTGGATTCTATTCATGCTTTCCATCAAACAGAGTCTTTTTGGCAGGCTATTAAAAAAAAATCGATGCGTTGGGTGCAACATTTGAAAAGGTCATCTAACCGACGATGCGAACTGATCTTACGTTAGCTGGTTATTGTGGCGTCAAAGTTCATTTCGCAATAACATCGTTACCCAACACTCGCGCAAGTAGTATTAATATAAAATTATTTTATTGATTTTAAGCGATTATCAAAATATTAACGCCTCGTGCGTTCAACTGCATACGTGCTTAGACTTGTTACGTAGAGGATTTAGGTTCGTAACACATTTCTCTCAGAAAGTAAATTACGAGGCGCATTATATATTTAGATATTTCATTTCCAAAGCTTATCATTTTCTGAGCATAACTAATTAATTGTTAACGACCAACAATTATACTTAATTAGTTCATAAATTTATGTGTAACTAAGTACTCAACAGATGACGTGCGCGTCGACTTACAACACAATATAGTTTGATTTAATACAGTGGAATTTAATGCAATTTCTAAAGAATCCGGGTAAAGTTGTGGAGGCCATCCGAGGCGAACAGCTAAACGTCATCACAAAAAAAAAATATATGAAACAGACCTGAGTTAGATCAGGTTACAGATGGTGTAGGAGGTGACGTGCGCGTGTGCCGTACGTCGCTTAAATAGAGAGTTTATCCGTAGATGGTGCCCGCTTTAACGGGCAGGCACTAGGAGGGATCTGGATGTCGTAATAACAGCTGTTCCCGGATCCCTCCTATGTCACGCACAGAGTGGCACAATGTGTAGTTTTAGTCGGTCCGATTCCGACACACCACCCCGCCGTAAACCCCGGTAGGGTGACAGCCAGAGGGGGTTTCCACAGGTTAAAAAAAAAAACAAAAAGTTTACAGATGGTGTTTTTTTATCTAAGAAACCCTCTAGTAAATCTCATTAGGGCAAGAATTCAACATTAGTTTAGTTAGCTAACGAACTACCGATCCTTGAGAACCGGTTCCGCGCCCTCGAATTCATCAAGCCAATACGGTCATTGACCTCTCGGATAAAAAGTTTACCTGCTCTAAAGTCTATGGTAACTGTAGATTCAAGCACATTAAAATTTCAATATTTCAACGAAGGTAACAAGCACTGTTATTGGAAAAGTGTCGCAAAGCAACCAGTCGACAAATAACATGAGTTTTTCGATAACCATAGGATTTGTTTCAATTGTTTAGATGAGAAACTTTCATTTAAAGAAGTCAGCCCACGATGTCTGTCAGATAATGCTCGTGTAATGGATGAAAGAAGATTTAAGTTGTTAGAGAAAAGGTTGGGAAGAAATGAAAGGAATTACCAAGGATATAAAAAAACAGGTAACAGCCATAAAGTTAGACACCATCATTAATGAATTGACTGCACATTTGGCCTAGTGATTTAAGCGGTCCCCACACCGCTCTCTACTGCGCTGAGTGTTGAGGGCTCAAACCCCACATGGAACAATACTTTATGTGATCCACAAATTGTTGTTCTGTGTCTGGGTGTTCTTTGTGTCCGTTTCTTGTATGTTTGTAAAGTCCCCCGCGATACAGGATTTATTCCTAATGCGGGCGTTGTCTTTCTAAAAGAAAAAAAAGGTAACTTAACGGGAGCGTTCTTTTAAATACAATGTTAATTTTGTTGGTGTGTACAACGACCGCTTAAAAATTTTAAGGTCTTCCTTATTTGAAAGTACGGTCAAAAATGAAATTGGATGTAGGTTTCACTTTATACCTATTTTGTCAAATCAACAAAGTATTAGGTAACGCGAGCAGTAGGCAATTGTAGCCTCACATTGCCTCAAATAGAGGTGATTTTGAATTAGCCTCTATTTGTGGCATCAGACAGCTAGATGCCAAGACATTTACTCATTTGTCGACTACTCACTTCGTTGCCACAATTTAATCTACAGGATCTCTTAGTGTCTCGCTATCATAAAATAGAACAACTTCACAAACATTTCTGGGCAACAGACGACCAAGTGACGCTCCTGTAAGACCAGATTACAGCTGAATTCTTTGGCTGTGATAAAGCAAGACAATCTTCCTCCCTTTTAGTGGCAATAAGAAGAGTTATCGCAGTCCCCCCTGAGTCAAATGACCTTGCTCGAGTGGTTGACATCTGGATGTCTACTGGTATCATAACTGAATAGGAGATCCTATTGAAGGCCCTTTTCCTGGCCGTTGCCAGTTTCTTTAGACTAAGTAGAACTGCTAATCGTTTTTAATCTGCGTAAGGACTTGTCATTTGAAGCACGTCCATTTGTTTTCGTTTTGTTTCCCTGAACCGGATTTTGTGACATCCAATGGATGAATAAGGCGAGACACTCCGACAGTCGGTATAAAGAATTAAAATTACATAACTGTTTCATCTCTTTCTCTCTCTTTTTATAGAATAATGTACCTGTATATCCTCGCTGTCTTTGCGGTTGTCGCCGAAGCACAGTACACATTACACCCTAGCATCTTGGATAAAATCTTCAATCAACCACTTGGCTATCCAAAAGTGGTGAGTCATGAATTAATATTTACTAACTGAACTTAACAAATAAATTAGACGATTTATTTAAACTATCACTATCCTAAGTAAACTCATCACATCACACGATCTTAGCTGTAGGAGAACCATCCTTGAGCACATGCGGACTGACTACAGATCTTTTGTAGCATCTCACTGATTCAAATTCAACCCCCTCCTCATAATTCTAGAAAGGTTATTCAAAGGGCGGCAACACGCTTTATTCATGAGCTCATCATTTGTCTCTTCTACCAGTTGACTCATCGACTTCCATATGCACATAACAATTTGTTCCACTTCCTTTTTTTACTGTGTGGAAATCCCCCCCGGTAGGTGGTACTACTGATGGTTATATCGGACTCGACCAAAAACCGCGCGCCGTCTCAAGTACCAGTAGCCGAGGAACCAGGTGTGCCCTAAAAAGAAAATCTCTGGAAAAGAAAAGAAATTCCTGGAAACAACTTGTTCTCCTAAACTATGTAAAAAACAAGAGACATTGACAATTTGTGTAATAATAATAAGACCCTTTATTTAAATCACACATTGAAACACTTTTGCGGTTATTTAGGGAATGTAAATCAGTCCGTAATTTTTGTGGGTGTATTGATTATATCTTGACACACATCTGTAAAACATCTATTCTGTCTTTGTGTGTGTGAACCCGACGATGGCTGAAACAGGAATGAGGAGAGAATAGACAATACATGAGTGTCATAATGCATTATGACTGCACGGATGGCGTAGTGGTTAAAGCGGTCGCCACGCCGCTCCGCCCACGATGTCTGTCAGATAACGCTCGTGTAATAGATGAAAGGAGATTTAAATTCTTAGAGTAAAGGTTAGAAAAAAATTAAAGGAATGACCACAGGATATAAAAAAAAATTAAAATCATTAATGAATTGACTGCACAGTTGGCCTAGTGGTTTAAGCGGTCGCCACGCTGCTCTCTACTGTATCGAGTATTGTGGGTTCAAACCCCACATGGGACTACACTTTATCTGATCCATAAATTGTTCTCAGTCTGGGTGTTCTTTGTGTCCATTTCTTGTATGTTTGTAAAGTGTCCCGCGACACAGGATATATCTTAATGCGACCGCATCAGGTATATAATCGTGTCTGTGTTGCCTTTACATTTAAAAAAATATAACTACTAGTGTTGCCACTACTAGAAATCATAAACTTACATTACATATACATAACATAACAAATTTCTTAAATTACATTTAAATATATATATCTCTGACTACTTATTCCTCTTCAACGGGTTTCAATGTTATCTCTCCTGTTTACATTTCTCCACTTTAGTCCAGCCATTTTAAGTTGAGTGTTGCCATCTTCAAATTCTTTTTCACCGTCTGTTGAGTATCACTGTCACATTCCTGCTTTAGGTTTTACGCCTCAAATGTCCTGCAGACTTTTTAAATACCTTGAACGTAAAAGAATAATATTATTCCCAGATCACTGTCAAGTTAAAACAAGGTGTCACTTCATATAAGGACAGAGAGGGTCGGAAGTACGTCTGTATTCCACAGTATCCTCCCGATTCCAATTTAAATGAAGAAGAAATTAGAAATGCTAGCGTCACAGGCTGTGGAGTTTTGCAAGTCAGGTGAGCCTTTCTTTTTTCTTTTAACGTGTGGAAACCCCTTCAGGCCGTCACCCTACCGGGGTTTGCGGAGGCATGGTGTGTTGCAATCCGACTGACTAAAACCACAGGGTGTGTCAATCTGCGCTTGCAACAGGATGGATCCGGGAACAACTGTTATTACGATATCCGAATGTCAGGCGAACCTAAAGGGTATTTTTTTTTGTTTAAAATGTTTGACGGACCTGACAGTCCAGTCGTTAGTGGCCCTAACTGCCAAGCCGAAGATACTGAGTTTGATTCTCACCCAGGATAAATATTTGTGTATCGTGTACCATTATTTGTTCTATGTCTGGGTGTAATTTACATATATGGTATGTATGTATTTAAAAATGTTAAAGTACGTTTACCAGCAGTCTGGTTATAATAGCACATCTCCATCTCATCTCATCTCATCTCAGCAAAAAGACGTCCACTGTTGCACATAGGACTCACACCAAGTTTCCCCACAACAGCCAGTCCCGTGCCATAGTACAGGCTCTCTCTAATTTAGAATCAGACAACCGTATGTGAGATGTGTGAGTTTATTTATTGTTATATCACCATCATCATCATCTCAGCCAAAATACGTCCACTGGTAGACATAGGTCTCCCCTTAAGGTTCTCCACAACAGCCGGTGCCGTGCCGCCCGCATCCAGCAGCTTCCCGCGACCTTGACTAGGTCGTCGGACCACCTTGTGGGAAGCCCACCAACGCTGCGTTATCCAGTACGCGGTCGCCACTTCTGAACTTTGTGGCCTCATTGGCCATCGTTTCTGCGTGTAATGTGGCCGTATTATTATTATATATGTTACTAGCTGACCCGGCAAACGTTGTTTTGCCATTTTTGGCTATTAAAAAATAAGGATTGATCGTAGAAGGGTGAAAATTGAGGATTGTATGTATTTTTGTATGTTGTATCATAAAAAAATAGAAATTAAAAATTTTGTTTAAAAAATAAAAAAAAAAAGTAGGATTGTACTACCCCTAACATTTAGGGGGATGAAAAATAGATGTTGGCCGATTCTCATAGATACCGGATAAGCACAAAAAATTTCATCAAAATGGGTCAAGCCGTTTCGGAGGAGTATGGCAACGAAAAATGTGACACGAGAATTTTATATATTTGATAGATGTTTGTTTGATATTATGATATTATATATGTAATGAGAAGGACTAAACGAACCTCTCACATTGTAATCAGAGATATATGTGACCGTTAGAATCATTATATAAGGTTATAAAGCGTTTTCATTCAAAATGGCGGCTGTATACCGCCATTTTGAAATATAACACTATTTTAGTAATTAATAACTCATGTAATGAAACATTTAAATTTATGTCCGTTTATGACTTCGATTCCAGGAGTAGCGTAGAAGACGACGACACTTGCGAGCCGTTAGTGGTTTCAGTCTGTACAATGCTGATGGAATCAATGACCCCAAAACCACCACCAAAAAAGAATAGGGGGTGCGGCTATAGAAACCCTAAAGGAATAGGAGTGCCGTCCGATGTAAGTAGATTTCATCATCATCATCATCATTAGCTGGCAGACGTCCACTGCAGAACATAGGCCTCCCCCCTAGAACGCCACACCGTACGGCTTGACGCCAACTGCATCCATCGGCTCCCCGCGACTCGGACTATGTCGTCGGTCCACCTAGTGGGAGCCTACCTACGCTTCGTCTTCCGGTACATGGTCGCCACTCGAGAACCTTTTTTCCTCAACGGTTGTCGGTTCTACGAGCGATGTGGCCTGCTCATTGCCACTTCAACTTGCTTATTTGAAGAGCTATGCCGGTACCCTTAGTTTTCTTGCGGATATCTTCGTTCCAGATCTTAAGTAGATTTAAACTCAGAGTAATTTATAAGGAACTCTGGAAAGCACACCGGGTCTAACTGATTTCTCCATGAACTCTTGGGGAGGAGCCGGATTTGACCTTAGATGACCTGGCTTTTCCACGATTGGGTCAAATTGACACTTACACACAAACTAAACATAACGTGTGTGTGTAGTAACAGATTGAAAATACGGAGTGTGGGATATGGTACCTGCTTATCCCATGAATGTGGTAAGAGCCGATTAAGAGAACAAACCACAGGAGAACAGCACTGCCATGAAAAAGAGCACTTGGAACAAACCCGATACTAACCCGTCTGACCAGCGTGGTATAGTAGGCTAAAACCTCCTTCGTCAGGAGTGGTCATGTCCGGCATTGGGCTGTTAAAGCCTATTGATGATGATGAAACAAAGCTCGTATCGTGGATACTGGGATATAAATCGTCAACAACCTTTTACAGTCCACTGCTGGACATAGGCCTCTCCTTAGCAAGGAGGTTTTGGCCTACTATACCACGCTGGCCAGACGGGTTGGAATAGTGTTTGTTTCAAGTTTTCCTTCTCTTTGAATTGATGTTGTCTTGTATACTTTGTTCCCTTAGTCGCCTTTTACGTCACCCACGGGATGAATAGGGGTGGTAACACTATTTATTCTTTACCCATCACCACACGGTTTACGGGGTTATAAATATACGTACTAATTTGTATATTTTATTAATTTTACATTGATTCACTATTCTCTATAAATTAGAGTACTGAAACCCTACAAATGATCATAATTACTGCGCAGTTATAATAAGAACGGATGTTGAGGTCAAAATTAAGACGAATTTCGTAATTTTTTTTTTAATTCAAGAACCCTTCAAAGTGACTCTACTCTGCTTGATGGAAAACATGAATTAAATTCAAAAGTTGTAGTCACCATACTCATTGCGAATGCTGACAATATAGTATGGTGACTCACACTATGGCAGCCTATTAAAATACTTTTTACGCCTGACTTGGGAACGTAAAAAGCCCGATAGTCATTGTAGCATTGTATTGCATACACTTATCACGACAATTATCACCCCTGCATCAATGGGACTCATTTAGATCACCATCAGCCTATCACCGTCCACTGCTGAACAAAGACCTCTCAAGAATCAGCAAGTATTATATTCTTAGGCAGTTCTCATAAATCCACTATCAGCTACTTTCTTTAATATTCAGATGAAAAGAATGTTTAAAAAATTTCAGAGTGCAGGAACCCAGTTTGGTGAATTCCCGTGGGTGATAGCTTTGCTGAACTCCACAGACCAAAGATACGTGGGCGTTGGAGCTCTCATTAGTCCAGAAGTTGTGATCACCACCGCTTATATTGTGTGCAGGTGAGGAAGAAATATAAATGTACTTACTTTCTGTGTGAAATATGGAAGACAGACGGAACACGTGGTAAACAAATAAGTTGGGTGATTAAGAGTAATGAGAAGGACTAAATGAACCTCTCACATTGTAATCAGAGATGAATCAGATTTTATGAAGATCAATTGTGATAAGCGACTAGTTCGGTTCAGCCCGGTGACCCGTAAATTTTTTTCTTCCTATTATTTTTGAAGTTAACTACTTGTAGTGTGTAAGGGGGTAATGATGAGAGATAATTTTTAGGATGCGCGCACGTACTGTCACGAAAAAACGACACCACAAAATTAGTTGGTCTACATTTTAGGTTTGAAATTTATCACTTACAGCGATAACTGTCATCCCTTCACCAATGAGTCTTCAATCTCGCTCTCATCAACGAAACACAACAGCACGAACACTGTTGCTTTAGATTGGTCTTGATTCATTGGATCTGCTCCTGAGTCCTTCTACTTACACATGCTATAATCACAACATGCGCAAATCATCGGTCACATACATACGTATAAATACAAATCCCACAACAAGTGGGTGAAGACTCAGTGGTCAAGAATGTTTTGAGAGATTTTAATTATTGAAGGATGCAACACATTCCATGAGTATCTTCACTCACACCATCTACCATAATAAGTATATTTTTATAAGAAAACTGCACGATTTTAATTTATTTTTCAGGTTTTCTCCACACTCACTACAGATCCGAGCTGGAGATTGGGATATGAGTAAATCCACAGAGCTCTACACTCACCAGGATAGAAATGTGGAGGAAATCTATATTCTTAATGGTAAGAATTTTAATTATTTGATGCCATAAGTACTGACTAGACATCATACATAGTACATATATCTACAAATTACGTATAACACAAACAAAAACGTCACAAAAAAAACTTATTCAGAACATTTATTTCAACTGCTTTTGAATGAGTGAGTTTTATTTTATTTTTTTACCAACTGATCCACGCAACCTCATGGGCTCATCTATTGCCCGCAGCGTGATGTTTGCTAAAAAAAGGTGATGTTGAGTAAACCTTAACGCCTCCTCTATACTACTCGCGAAGTTGGACGAAGTTCCTCACCGAAATACTCTAGAAAATCGCCCGAGGCGAGGTAAAGTTTGACGAGGTAAGTCGAAGTGCCTTTCTACACTATTGTGTATTCGTCTAAGATCGTCCAACTTCGTGAGCAGTGTAGAGGAGGCCTAAAGGATAAGTGTCTGCAGTCCCGGACTTTTTTAAAAAAATAACACTTTAATACTCTAGTGACTTTTAACATTTACGCAGCACACGCAATGGAGGCTCTCAAAAGGAATAGTTACAATTGTTTTTGCGAACTTTTACATTGGTACTCCAATCCTTTTGGTTGTAGAGTGATGATATATACCTATAGTCTTTCTTGATAACTGAGTCTAAATTGGACCAGCGTTTCGTGAGATTAGGTCGTTCAATCAAACAACCAAACCAATATCACTGGCTATTTACATCATCAACTACTAAAACATAATTGCGTCGGCGTCTTTTGGATCTCCGCTACGTAACCAGCGGGCAAGAAAAAGAGAGGGCATTTGGGTTCCAGTAACCTTCGTTACTCGACGAAATATAACGAAAAATGCCTTAACAGAGTTCTGTGAGGCCGAGAATCACTTTGGTACAGCCACTCCATTTGTGCCGAAGCATTTACTCTCCCTTGTCAATCTTAAGTATTCTGGAGGGAAGGTCACACATAGTCTCTGAGTTACTTAATATTAATAAAAAAACAGTCATTTTATTGCTTTACAACTCTTTTACTTGTAGAATTCAATAAAACAAATCCAAGACACAATGTTGCTCTCTTACGTCTGGAGCAGCCCCTGGACCTGACAGATCACGTTAATGTCATTTGTCTGCCAGAGCAAGATGAAGTATTTGACAGGTGCAAGAACTGTATTGCCAACGGATGGGATAAGACTACTTCTGGTAAGTTTTATACCGCTTTACCGTTTATTTACTTCATGTGGATCTCCGACAAGAAATACACTTTACATGTTAATTTTATAACAATTAAAATGTCATGTGTTATGCTTTTTCAATTACGGGAAATCACAATACGGATATGATAAACATACTTAAATACAATCAGTGGCTACAAAGAGCTTGCGTAGATGAGGGAAAAAGAAATTGATAAATAATTTCAATAAAAAATATCAATTTAGTGTACAAAAAGTAGTAAATTAGCAGAAAAAGTAATGCACTTAGTCAACAGCAGTCTTTACTAGTCTTTTTCTGGATAGAAACTTTTCCTTAGTAAGAGAGTTTTGGCCTACTATACTTCGCTGGTCAGATGAGTTGATATAGGGTATGTTTCAAGTTTTAATTCTGCCATTTAGCTGAATCAGGGAATCACTTCTCTACTACAGGGTGCAAGAATACCTGAAGCGACTAATGACAGACTATTTAGAGAAGCGTACCGTCATGTTCGAGAGCTGAGACAGAGGAAAAGAGAGAAGTACCTTAAAGACGCATCAAAACTACACTGATGATGCTCTGCGAGGCAGTAAAAGCTCTATCGTCCACGAAATATGTATATAATTATTGTTCAAATGACCAAACATTGAACACCCTTCTTTAAATGTCTCTGTGCTCGTAGGATCCAAAACTGGCAACCCATCTATTCTCAAGCAAGTACAAATCGATATCGTTCCCTACACACGCTGCTCTATATTGCTGAAGAGGACCAGACTCGGATCTAGCTTCAGACTGCATTCCAGTTTCATTTGTGGTGGTGGGTTAGAGAGCCAGAACACTTGCCAGGTGAGATTTCGAAAAACATTCTTTAGTTTTAGCTGTCAAGAGGACTTGGAATATCATATTGTAATTTAGTCCAACGGATGGTCCGCTGGTTAAGCTGAGAATTGTGGGCTAGGCAAGTTTGTTTGACTCTCGAATTGCCTTAATCTAGATGTGTCCAATTTATAAATATTTTAGTCCCCTGCGACTCAAAATATATGCCCCGTGCGAGGGTTGTCTTTTCTTCTCTTTCCTGTCATTAGATTTACCTTATTTAATTATCAGTGCCTACTTGGCACCAATGAACTTACCGTGTGAGTTTAATAAACTGTACTGGCAGTGAGTAAGTATTTAATACACCTCTACCTACCCTGGGTACACATGCTTGTCTCATGATTCTCTTATATTTTCCACAGGGTGACGGTGGCGCCCCATTAGTCTGTCCCATAGGCAACGACAGATACAAACTGACAGGTCTCGTATCCTGGGGCATTGGTTGTGGGCAAAAAGCTATCCCAGCGCTGTACACAAATGTGCCAAAGTACAGACATTGGGTGGACAAGAAAATGGAGAGCTGGGGTTTGGAAAAATCGTGGTATAACATTGACTGTAGTTAATAGACATAACTAGACAAAGAAGTGTTTTTTATTGATATTTTTCTTTACCTTGGATAGTTCATATTTGTTTATAAGTGGCAGGGTTAATAACATTTAGTCGATACTTATAAGACTCTACTATAGTTATCAGACTTAACCACTGAAAATTACTATAAGGAACCCTGCAAACTCAGATCATTGATTTGACCATTCATAATTCAGAACCTACGGCACAAGGTACGCACAGTACAAAATAAAACGCACAAAGATTTTAAAAACATATATTTTTTTATTAATTTTAAAAAATATTTACATTTTGTAATAATAATTAATGGACTAATATAATTATTACTAAAAATTTTATTACTAAAGGCTCGAACACACCGTGACATTCCCCGACCTAAGTCCATTGCAATCTCTTAGTCCTTCCGGGAGGCTAAAAGAGATAGTACTTCTGCCGTCGAGATTAAGTCCTATTAAGCATGAGCCTCCTCCCTCCCTACACTTCCAAGACGTATCTATACTATAGAAGTATCCTTCAAGCAGAAACTCTTTATAGCTCTCCAGGGTTTCTCCCCTGGCAGTGTACCTAGCATAATATTATTATCGCACTGTTTCTTAAATACCATGAAGTACATAATTTTCACTTACAATCACCTCAACCCTTAAAACCTGATGAATTCGCACGAATTTCAAAATTCATTAATATACCGATTACATTTTTAGTCTCTCTGAAGCAATTACATAGTCTCCCCAAAGTTAAATCCATACAATTAATATTTTAAACTTTTAACATTTTTTACATAGAGTATTTAGCGTAACGGCTCAAATCCAAAAGTCAAATTTTTGTTCAGTTACAGAAAAATGATTAGTCTATAGTGGACTAAAATAACGCACGACTTTTGTGTTACATGTTTAAGACGGTCTAAATTTAAGTATATTTATTTATTTACGGTTTTAGGTTCCCGATACCTTCTTACACAACCTCCTTTCCTCCCTTTTGTTATTCAAGTAACAAAGGACACTTACGGAAGTCCAGCACACGACGAACGTTTATAATATCAACATTCATGCGACTGCCTGATTTTTTTAACATATTTAATTACAGCTAATTGTTAAATTAGCGCAGCTATTACGTATGTACAAAAACGAAACTTAATTATTATATAAGCTGACTTCATTATACACTGAATGTATGTTTTATGAAAAATATTTTAAAGCGACAGGCTCTTTTTACAAGAACCGCTTGAGAAATAAGCATACAAGATAAAAGAAATAGATTACATTTGCTCTAAAGATAGTTTGGTACACTCAATGAAATAAGTCTCTCGCAACTAAACATAGTCCCGAGGCAGTAACCGTTTAGTCCTTTGACAGAATCTTTTTAAGTGACAACAAACATTGACAAATAAAATTTTGTCAATATAAAACTATAGTTTTAAAAAAATAAGAATATAAGAACAAGTAATATGGGACGTACAATATGTAGACTAATATCTGGACGACTTTTTGTCACGAAAGAAGTTAGTCGCTTACCAACATCTGTAAATTAAATGAGACATACCGCTTTTTTTACATAGGTGATGGTTCCCATGGTTATTACACTCTCCCATGGGGTTTTACAATACCAAATGACATTTTGAGATCATGTCTGGCAGTCAAAAACGTTAATACTTTGTATATAATATGCTAATGTCATTGATATAAGTGGATGTGACTAAGATGGCAATGTAAACTTGATTCCTGATCGGTCACCATCACTTGTAGACTTTACGATACCATTTAGAAGAAGAAACAAGAATAATCCCCTAAGTTTAGACATCTCCAATAGGAGCTCATCAAACTTGGAAACATCTTTCCTGTAATAGAAATTGGGGTTAAGTAATGTCCTGAATAAAGTTCGCTTGGATTCTCGGGGAACCCCCGGCTTGCTTCCAAAATGTCCGTAACTTCACACGTGTCAATAGATTTCATCCTAAAGTACTTAAGAGATAAAAGCGTAAGAAACAAACTCATTTTCGCTTTTTTTACATTCCATAGAAACATAGTATGTAGGGTAGCATAACAGAATCACAAAGAAGTGACGTCATTGCGTACACAAGTGCTGGTAACCGCATATAATCAATAGGAACAAGTCGCTTTTCTGTCATTTCTTTCATCTTTTCAGTACATACTTATGCCTTGTTAAATAACTAATAGAAAAACCATTATCTCATATTTTCCACCCCTGTGACTCGATTCCATACTGCGTGGTATTTCATGCCGTGTGTATTTTCATTTTATGTTTTTACAGGTTTTCATGTAGGAAATGTAACAATGTGGCTTCGTAATGTTTCGCTGCGTGCATCGCCCGAAGGGAATGCCTTTCGCCAGGGTAAACCTAAAATTAGAAAGATTTTAAAATAGTACAAGGCAGCAAATAGCCGAGTCACCTGACTAGAAAACCTTAGGTTACGAAGGTCATTTTGAATTCTAATTTTTTTCCTCTCTTCAATTGTGCTCAAAAATATCAAATCTTATTTGACAAAAATGCTTTTGACCTCGAGATAGTCTCTAAGGTTGCGTTCAAGGTCAATTTCAAGGTCATCAATGGACAGTGCTTAACTTACTTTCGAAAAATGCATTACTAATGAATTATTTTGCTGTGTTGGTACTTTTCTTAAACCCGGTATTATACATACGTGTTCTAGTATACACGGCAAACGAAATGTCTGGTCAGATTTACATTGAAAACTATTCTGGTCAGGTTTACATTGAAAACTATTCTGGTCAAGTTTACATTGAAAACTATTCTGGTCTGGTTTACATTGAAAACTATTCTGGTCAGGTTTACATTGAAAACTATTCTGGTCAGGTTTACATTGAAAACTATTCTGGTCAGGTTTACATTGAAAACTATTCTGGTCAGGTTTACATTGAAAACTATTCTGGTCAGGCTATTATTGGACGGACCTATCGGTCTATAGTTAGCAGTCCTGATTGCTAAACCACAAGTTGTGAGTTTGATTCCCACCCAGGTTAATTTTTTTGTGAGGAACATAATTATTTGTATTGTGTCTGGGTTACATATGGTACGGTAGAAGCTGATATCCCTATGTTCTAGAAAATTCTGGTGAATCATACCTGAACTCTGTGGGGTTTCCCCAGTCTGACCAGCTCGGCTGTGAGGGCGGCAGTGTGGCAGAAGTGGACGTTCTCATCAGCCAGCCCGTGGATGATAAGCAACCTGCCTTCTCTGAAAATTGTAAATTTTAGACATTTTTGTAAGGTCATCAATCTGAAGCGTAAATAGATGTTTATTTTTGGAACAGAGTGCAAACACTGTCCGTGGACATCTACAACTCAAATGCAACAAATATTTTGTCGCCATTTAACTTCTTTTCCCCCACTCTCTCAAGAAACGGTGGAAGGGTAGGGGGGTTCTGGTAACCTGGTCGGTGAAAAGTAGCGAAAGAATTGTGTCACACCAGTTTTCTGAGGCCGATAAGGTGTAGTAACGTGTAAGTAACGTATGGGTAAAATGTAGTAACGCGAAGGTGAGATGTAGTAATGTGTAGGTAAGGTGTAGTAACGCGAAGGTAAAATGTAGTAATGTGTAGGTAAGGTGTAGGTGCGGTGTGCTACTTACTGGTCGGGAAAAAAGGGCGCGTGTGCGAGCACGCTAGCGCGCGTGTAGGCATGAGGGGCACGCGCGGGCGGTCCCATGTAGCGCTCAGTGTAGGCAGTGTCGTAGAGCCGCCAGCACGTCACGGGTGCACCCGCTACGCACACGCGGAAGATGTTCGGCCGCGTAGCCAGCCCCAGTAGCGACAGGTAGCCGCCTGCATATGAAAAAACACGTTATTACGCCATCTAACGAATGTTAGCTGTACTACGTGATAATTTAGCCTTTAACAAAACAGTTTGATGTGAAATAAAATAAGTTAATTCTACAATTGTCTATTAATATATCCTTCCTTGGGGCCTCTCAATTCTCAACCAGATCCCTATGGTATGAGACTGTGCTCATTGCAAATTATTGCGATCTCAATCTCATATCCCTTAAATATGCAAGGCAACTATCACGACAAGCTTGTTTATTGCAGATGAGAGATAAAAGAATTCAGAGACAAACAATGCAGAAACATTCATACGCAACTAAATATATTTCAACGCCATCTAGCGCTGAGGAGCAAAACTACTAAGTAAATGACTGATACTGAATTACGCATGCCAAATTTTTGTACAACCCGTGTCTGTAAAATCTTCCTTCTGCATAATTTCTCTTTGTTTTGAAGAAAATGTTTTCCACCAGTTATATTTAATGCATTTTAGATTGACTTATAGAGTGGAGACATGGGTTCCATAATTGATACTTAGCTTAAGTTTTACCAACGTACAACTTCCATTACGGAAGAAATAAACTAAGGAATATTTAATGATGAGGTAAGTAAGAGAGTATGAGTTAGGAGAAGATATAGTGACAAGAATTGAGAAAGGGATGCTTAGTTCATATATGTTCAAAAAATGAGCGAAGAGCGAATGACCAAAAGTGATATAAGGCAACTGTAATTAAGCGGACCGTCGCGGTCAATACACAAAGACTTATCGATCAGAACATCAGTGTACTGAAAAGCCTCGTTAGAACACTTGTAACAGTCCATGGTGAATAAAAAACTGATGACTTATAAAAAGCAGAGCTGCATGGTCTTGGGAAATGGCGTCCAACTTTCTCAGGCTACCCTGCACAAGAATTAAGCCTCACTATTCTTTATTTTTGAGTGCCTACCAAAGTGACTCTAATTTGCCTGATGGAAAGCATGCATAGAATTCAAGAGCGTTGGTCACCATACTCATAGCGAATGCTATGATCCACACTATGGCGGCCTGTGAGATACTTTTTTACGCCCCGTTTGGGAACGTAAAAGGCATGACAGTCATCGTGGCAGTGTAAGGTTTACACACTCACCACAATAACTGTGACCCTGCATCAATGGGCCGCCAGTCTTGAACTCATCAACGAAACACGACATCACGGATGCTGTCGCTTTAGGTTGATCTTCTGTGGGAGGGTAGTACTGATCCAGTCGACATCAGCGTGATTCTACTACCTGCTTAGATTATGAAAAGAACTCACCGTAACTCCATCCATGTATTGCCACTCTTTCCATGTCTATGCACCCAGTTTCTTTGGCCAACCATTGTAGCACTTCCACCTATGAAAACATTACTGGCTATTGTCTCCGTATGGTGGCGAATTAAGAACACAAAGTCACCACCTCTAATCTTCCCGTGGGTGTCGTAAGAGGCGACTAAGGGAACAAAACATGCAAGACAACGTTACTGCAAAGAGCCGTCTGGCCAGCGTGGTATAATAAGCCAAAACCTGCTTAAGAGAGGCTTAAGTCCAGCAGTGGACTGTTAAAGGTTTTGGGTTTTAGGATTGTTTCAAGTTTTCCTTCTCCTTGCAGTAATGTTACCCTGCGTAACAGGACTCCTTACTCAGGTCTTACGACACCCATGGAATAAATAGGGATGGGAAAACTCGGTATTGTTAATCCGTTACCACAAGGATTGTCTTTTCAGTTCAACTTACTAAATACTTTGATACACATTTTATATTTTTTTTTTTTGTATATAATGTAGGTATGGGAACAGGGTCCATTTTTTTTTTTTTTTCGTCTGGAAACCCCCCGGACCGTCACCCCACCGGGGCTTACGGCGGGGTGGTGTGTTGGAATCGGACCGACTAAAACCACACAGTGTGCCACTCTGCGCCTGACATAGGAGGGGTCCGGGAACAGCTGTTATTACGACATAAAGATGGGAACAGAGTCCAGAACTAGCCTTTCACTGACACGAGTGTGTTAACAAATTTTCCTTGCATTTTACCAAGAGAGTGAAACTACTGAAGGTTACAATCCCCACTCCTTTAGTTTAAGGTCACTGCAATAACTTTTCATCTTCTATTCTCTTCTATTATTCATTAGTTTACTACTTTTTTCCTGTTTAACTACACTCTCTTTCACACAATCCATCCATCCATCCATAAAAAAAGTTATGTGTCAGCAAACTTACCTGATCATCCAGCTCAATTTGACCAAGTTTCCCTTTAATGGCTGCCTCCCACGCTCTGCCTCTATGCTTGGATCCTCTCGAATCTACCGCTACAACGTTGAATCCTCGTGCAGCCAGCATATGCATGCGAAGCTGGCGGATACCCTGAGAAGTTACAAACGATATCATAAAGAAAATTACCTATACTCTATTCGCATTTAGAAAATACTATAGTGACGCTTCGGTGGTAAAGGTGTATTCAGATTGGAGTAAGAATTAAAATAATATATATTTGTACAATCTATACTAATGGTATGAAGATTAATAGTTTGCTTGGTTGCACGTGCGAATCTCGGGCAGTACTAGTTCGAATTGACAAATGTCATAGTGTTGAATAATTAATTTATTGAGGAACGCTATAGAGTATATAATATTACGCTACGGCCTAAAGGAGCAGAACAGCGATGAGAAAAGTTAAAACAGGGGATAAACCTTTTAATAATACAGATGAAGTTACGCTGGTCAGCTGGTAGTCTATATATTTTTTTATTTTTATTTGTTTTAAAGACCTGTATGACTATACTCAGCCTGATGGTAAACATGAATAAGATCCAAGAGTGGACACGCTAGTTATGTCTCTGGTATCGGTCCAAACATACCGCCGACGATGGTTTGTTCCACAAGTATCCTGAGTCCCGAAAGTGCTCCGGTTCTGCCTAGCAGTGGTTACCTTGTAACTGTTGGTGACCGTCTGCACCTCGGGCCCACCGTACACGTGCAGCACGGTGGGGCTGCGGCCGGCGCGTGCGCAGCGCCACAGCGTGGCGTAGGCCGTGGCGCCACACGACAGCCGCGTCGAGTAGATCTGTGGCGCCGGCACCACCGACATGCTCAGGGCACGCTCTGTAATATTCATTATTTATTACATGACTCGTATATACTCGTATATCCACTTGATTGTACAATTATGTAAAATACGTTTATCCGTGTGGTGATGGATTAAGAATATTATGGTGACTTCCTTATATAGCGCAAACAGAAATACATACTACAGCGCCATCTAGCAAAAACACATTGAACTACAGAGAAATGAACTACGGAACAACTCTTAATCCTGAATCGCAGTATAAGATTATCATATACACAACTTCACATCACCAACCGTTGGGCTGTAGCCCGCCAGGTATGATCACCTCGCCTGGTTTTAGTATCCTCCCTTCGTATTCGAGGCACATGATACTCGTTTCCTCCACAAATACAATATCAGCATCCCTACTCATCAGATGGGTATCGTAAGAGAAAACATCACTGCAAAGACAAGGAAAACTTGAAACAAACCCTATACCAACCCGTCTGGCCAACGTGGTATAGTTGGTCAAAACCTCCTCTCGAAGAAGACGTTTATGTCCAGTAGTGGACTGTTAAAAGCTGTTGATCTGTTGACCAATTTGGAGCTATTCTTTAAACTAATAGTACCTGGAAATCGAACTTTACTCGATATTATTGTGTGATAGTCGATACGCAATTTACCTACTCCTTTTTTTCCTAACCCTAATTTTGTCACATAGATAAGTGTCAAAACGGGCATATTAGACAAACATTTCATTGCTTGAAAACACGGATAAAACAACGTGTTTCAAAAATGAAACCTAGTTAGATCGATTTATCGCCCCCGAAATCCCTTGTATATTAAATTTCGTCAAAATCGTTGGAGCCGTTTCCGAGATTCAGATTATAAATATACAAAAATTGCTCGTTTAATGGTATTAGATGACTTTTTAAACACTAAATGTTAAATGGAGTTTACTAAAATAAAAAACTGCGTGTACTAGCGTACACTCGTAAGAAGTGAAACTTCTTTATGACGTGATTTTTCAAAAAAATAATTTGAACCCGTCCGAAGTCGATGCAATCGCCACCTGGATTTCAAAAATGTAACTACTCAAAACGGGCAGCAAAATACATTGGAGACATTTACCAATCCCTACTCCGCTGGAGAAAGTATACTTCGAATCACGCGTGGTAGGGATAAGAAAAAGATGGCGCGTAACGAAAAAATGTGACGCGTAACGAAAAAATGTTACACTAAATTTTTTTCCAACCCCGATAAAGAAGTTTCACTTCAAATACATAAAAAGAAAACGCATCCAGATCGGTTAAGCCTCTTCTGAGATTAGCGAGTATAAACACACATCAACAGCTTCTAACAGTCCACTGTTGGACATAGACCTCTCTTTAGAAAGAAGGTTTTGGCCTACTATACCACGCTGGCCAGACCAGTTGGTATACGGTTTATTTCAAGATTTCCTTCTCTTTGCAGTGACTTTAAAAGCTCTTACTTCCATGAAAACTCCTTTTGTTAGACTTTCATCAATATTTTTTTATTTTTTATTTTTTATTTTATAAAAAGACAACGCCCGCATTAGGAATAAATCCTGTGTCGCGGGGGACTTTACAAACATACAAGAAACGGACACAAACAACACCCAGACTCAGAACAACAATTTGTGGATCACACAAAGTGTTGTCCCATGTAGGATTTGAACCCACAACACAGCGAAGCGGAGAGCGGCGTGGCGACCGCTTAAACCACTAGGCCAATCGTGCAGTCGAATATCTTTGATGAACAGATGTAGACCTCTTATATTTTTTTTATATGTGTAGGTAGGGGTAGTAACACTGTATTCTTAATCCGTCACCACACAGTTTTGTGTGAACTATGAGCAAACTAGACAACACCACGGCAAAGAAAAAGAAAACTTGACACAAACTATACACCAACCAGTCTGGACAGCATGGTGTAGTAGCCCAAAAGCATCTGACTAAGGAGAAACTCATGTCCAGCAGTAGACTGCCAAAAGCTGTTGATGATGAAATCGTTATAAATGGGTAAGCCTTCTCATAAGTAATAAAATAAAAGGAAGAAAAGGGAACATCTGGGTGCCCACACAGGGGGGAGGGGCATTTATAAGTCGTAGGTGGCCCGAGGTACGTCGCGGTTCCAGGGATTTCCTTACTAGGATGCACCTGGTTCCCCGACTACTGGTACCTGAGACGGCAAGTGGTTTTTGGTCGGTTCGAAACCGAGATAACCACCTTTCGGCGGTAACCGTGGGGATTACCGCACAGAAAAAAAAATTATATGCACGAAACACCAAAATGGGCAAAATATTTTTATTGGAACGAAGTTCCTTACGGCAGGCTTGGAGGGGATAGGGATTTCGCTGCGGGACCGAAATGAAAAACATGTGATAGTAAAACCGTAAGTGGAAAAAGTGCGTGGAATAAATCTGTGGAATAAATCTGTGGAAAAAAGTGCGTGGAATAAAACCGTTAAACGAGACGTGCGCAGGCGCGAAAGCGCGTCATGTGTGCTATTTTATTATTTTAAGGAATTTATTATTTTATTTCCTAAAATACTGAATTTCCTAAATACTTTCTTGTACTTAAATAAAAACTAATCAGCAAAATTTAAGAGAAAAATCAAGAAAACCTACATAAAATTGAGCACGATTTTTTTTGCAAATTGTGTCGATTCCACATTATCCGAAGGAACTTCGTTCCTACCTGGTGTCCCACGACACCATTCATTTTTTTATTTGTAAACTTGGCTACTAAAAAACATATCTATGTAATTAATTTTGAAATTTAATAATCAAATAGTTGATTTTTTAAAATGCCCTCGTAAATTTTTAAAACGCCACGCTATTGGTGGAACAAAATTTGATATCAATTCACCCTCGGATCTATTCGTAAAGCAGGTTATATATTTGTAAACAAAACAGTATGTGTAGTTACCTAAGTAAAAAATATTGTTATATGTATTTTATCACTTTTTTCAATATCCTTACTTATGTTAAAATGATCTTCACATCTATTATATTATTTTTCTTTACTTTTCCATGATAATAAGTTGATTAGAGAAAATACAAATACCTCGCCGTTGACATGAGTGTAGTCCGCCGTCACAGAATAAGCGCGCCAAAATGGCCGCGTTTAAATCGTCCGAAAATTATGGTGATTTTAATCATTTGTGTGTGGATGTGTTTTATTAATTTTTGGTATTGCAATATCTAGTAGAAACGTTTTTAAAAATAAAAAATCTGTTGTCTGTAAAGTCGGTTTACTGACGATAGTTGAACGTGACAACGTCATAAGAAAATACTGATGGAATGGTTGCATTTTTCAAAAGAAAATTTTAATCTTCATACTTGACGAAAACATGTAAATGTATTATTGTATAGCAGCTGTCCACGCGGACGCATCGCTCACTAAGTAGGAGAGAGACAGATGTCGAACTCTCGCTTGCACTTCAAGCATTAAATGGAACGCCTCAGAGCGAGGTAACGCCGCATGAGTCATGTTTTTTGGTGCGTACAGCCGGCTCCATCGAATTTTAAGACGTTGTCACGTCAAAAAAATTATGCGTGTGCCCTCTTGTCAATACAATAAAAAGAAATAAGTAAATAAATAGCTGGAACTGTTGTCCAGTACTTTTGTGACAGTGACTTTTTTACTACAACAAATTTATATTATATACTGGACGCTTAGTGTTGTGTAGTAAATTTTATAATTTTTAACTCAATACTGGGTAGTTTGAAACTAGATGGCGTTGTGTGTCAGTTGTCCAAAATATTATTAATATTCTTTATAATAATTTTATATTTGTATAAAGGAAACAAATACATATTTAAAAATAGCAGATCACAGATTTGAGGGTGAATTCGAAGGTTCAACTAGATATCAGTATGTTTGAGGATACTAACTTCCCAATAACGATTGCCATAGATGTTTATGACAATCGTGGCCGACAGCTTAACGTGCTCTCCGAGGTACGGGCATAAACACTACCGTACTTCCATACTTCGGGTACTCTCGGACTTTCAGGCTTCTACAAAAACCCAACAACACTTTGGGAATCGAACCCGAGACCTGCTAGCCGTTAGACCAACGAGCAGTCTGTAGCATGTTTTTTTTTTTTATAGAAGCCTTCTAAAGTAACTTTACTCTGCCTGATGAATAGAATCCAAGAGTGGTGGTCGCCATACTCATTGTAAATGTTACCGTGCTGCTATTTAATTATATCTTCCTACTTCAAAAGACCAAACAGACACAAAAGAATTAAAAAGATAGCCTTCTCCACCCCTTTACCCTATCACCACCTCAGAAGCCAATACATACCTCTGGCAAGTGATATAGTTTCACCATCTGTGTCATCACTGTCATCACACCTGTTCTCCCAAGAACCGTTGTACCTCGCCTCTATGGAGTCAGCTGGTCAAACAATAGACAATATAGAATGCATTAACAAATACTTTTTAAATTACAGGATAGATACGCACGCCCCTTGGATACTGCCCGTAAAGGAACAACAGGGTTCCCACACGGGGGGGGGCCGTCAACAAGCCGTGGGTGTACCTGGTTCCCCCCTGCTACTGGTACCCGACGACGTGCGGTTTTTGGTCGGTTCGAGTCCGACATAACAAGAAAAAAAAAGGGGGAGATTGAGTAAGAATTGGTTTAGTTCTTAGTGGCCCTGACTGCTATGCAGGTCGTAGATTCGATTAAGTATACGACAAATAATTATGTAACGGTTTAATCATTTGTTCAGTGTATGAGTGTAATTTATCGAAAACTAGATGTCCCCTGGCACGCTCCTGTAACTATTTCCACATTACCTTGATTTCTAATTTTCCATCAATACAACCACGATGTACCATAGCAAAGCGTGGCAGGGTACACCTAAATATAGATAAATTATACTCATATACAGCACAAACTTATCGTTGAAGTGTGTTGTATTTCGAGTCATAATGCTTGTCAGCAGTCTGTTTGTCAGCAGTCTGTACGTCAACAATCTGTTTGTCAGCAGTCTATTCGTCAACAGTTTGCTTGTCAGTAGTCTGTTTGTCAGTAGTCTGTTTGTCAGTAGTCTGTTTGTCAGTAGTCTGTTTGTCAGTAGTCTGTTTGTCAGTAGTCTGTTTGTCAGTAGTCTGTTTGTCAGTAGTCTGTTTGTCAGTAGTCTGTTTGTCAGTAGTCTGTTTGTCAGTAAGTTGTTTGTCAGTAAACTGTTCGTCAGTAGGCTGTTTGTCAGTAGGCTCTTTGTCAGTAGTCTGTTTGTCAGTAGTCTGTTTGTCAGTAGTCTGTTTGTCAGTAGTCTGTTTGTCAGTAGTCTGTTTGTCAGTAGTCTGTTTGTCAGTAGTCTGTTTGTCAGTAGTCTGTTTGTCAGTAGTCTGTTTGTCAGTAGGCTGCTTGTCAGTAGTCTGCTTGTCAGTAGTCTGTTTGTCAGTAGTCTGTTTGTCAGTAGTCTGTTTGTCAGTAGTCTGTTTGTCAGTAGTCTGTTTGTCAGTAGTCTGTTTGTCAGTAGTCTGTTTGTCAGTAGTCTGTTTGTCAGTAGTCTGTTTGTCAGTAGTCTGTTTGTCAGTAGTCTGTTTGTCAGTAGTCTGTTTGTCAGTAGTCTGTTTGTCTGTAGTCTGTTTGTCAGTAGTCTGTTTGTCAGTAAGTTGTTTGTCAGTAAACTGTTCGTCAGTAGGCTGTTTGTCAGTAGGCTGTTTGTCAGTAGGCTGTTTGTCAGTAGTCTGTTTGTCAGTAGTCTGTTTGTCAGTAGTCTCTTTGTCAGTAGTCTGTTTGTCAGTAGTCTGTTTCGTCAGTAGTCTGTTTGTCAGTAGTCTGTTTGTCAGTAGTCTGTTTGTCAGTAAGTTGTTTGTCAGTAAACTGTTCGTCAGTAGGCTGTTTGTCAGTAAGCTGTTTGTCAGTAGTCTGTTTGTCAGTAGCCTGTTTGTCAGTAGTCTCTTTGTCAGTAGTCTGTTTGTCAGTAGTCTCTTTGTCAGTAGTCTGTTTGTCAGTAGTCTGTTTGTCAGTAGGCTGTTTGTCAGTAGGCTGTTTGTCAGTAGTCTGTTTGTCAGTAGTCTGTTTGTCAGTAGTCTGTTTGTCAGTAGTCTGTTTGTCAGTAGTCTGTTTGTCAGTAGTCTCTTTGTCAGTAGTCTGTTTGTCAGTAGTCTGTTTATCAGTAGTCTGTTTATCAGTAGTCTCTTTGTCAGTAGTCTGTTTGTCAGTAGTCTGTTTGTCAGTAGTCTGTTTGTCAGTAGTCTGTTTGTCAGTAGTCTGTTTGTCAGTAGTCTGTTTGTCAGTAGTCTGTTTGTCAGTAGTCTCTTTGTCAGTAGTCTCTTTGTCAGTAGTCTGTTTGTCAGTAGTCTGTTTGTCAGTAGTCTCTTTGTCAGTAGTCTGTTTGTCAGTAGGCTGTTTGTCAGTAGGCTGTTTGTCAGTAGGCTGCTTGTCAGCAGTCTGGTAATCACAGTACACTCTCTCTCTGGTTCTACTTAGTTTTGGATCAGACAGCCATATGTGATAGTGAAGTTATTACGATTAGAAAACAGTTTAAACGAAAGAATATTTCTTTTTAGAAAGAAAATTCTTACCGGAAGGAGTGCGATCTGTGATGGTACCTAGAGGGTACAATCTTGGTGATGGTGATGTGCAGATCCTGTACACCCTCGTGATGGGGACGCTGCTTATATTTGACGATGTGATCACTGCCATCGAGCACTCCTGAATAATGAACAATGTAATTTCTTTTTAAATATCAATTTAGTAAAATGTCTGTACTTATGTATGTATAATGCACGGATAGTGTAGAGTTTATAATTGTCTCCTCGCCACTTCTTACGGCGATGAACGGGGTTCGATCTCGACATGAGACAACTCTTAGTATGATTAACAAATTGTTGTTCTGAACCTATGTATGTTTCTAAACATACAATGAAACGGACGCGATTGTTTTTTTTATATATTAAGAACCTGCCAAAGTGATTCTACTCTGCCTGATAGAAAGCATGAATAGAATCCAAGAGTGGTGGTCACCATACTCATTGCAACTGCAGCAATGTCGCATTCATTACCAGCGCACGTGTTTCCCTCCCACTACGATCACAGGTCCCTTAAGCGGGGCGTGAAAAAGCATCTCACTAGGCCGCCGTAGCGTGGGTCGCCATACTGCACTGTCTTCATTCGCAGTGAGCACGGCGACCACCGCTCTTGGATTCTATTCATGTTTTCCATCAGGCATAATAGAGTCACTTTGGTAGGTAGCTACATAAAAAAAAAATAGTGACACACTATGGCGACCTTGTGAGATGCTTTTTCACACCCCTCTTGGGGACGTAATAAGCATGACATTGTTGTTCTAATGCAGGAGTTGCATAATTGTACTCTACTTCCTAGCTTTTATCAATCCCATGATTATTGCCAGAAAGCGACTGGCATCGGACCTCTACAAGCCTGAAGGTGAACTGAATTCGAAGGTTGAACTAATTGTCAGTATATTTAATGACACTGACTTCCCAATAACGATTGCCATAGATGTCCATGACAACTATGATAGGCCTGTGGCAACTTACATATATAGCGTAAACAAAAACATACGACAACGCCATCTACCGAAGACACACTAGACTACGGAGTAACTGTGAAGTAATCGTGAATCGCGATATAGAAGTTTTCAACCGTAACAGCCCAACGGCTGTGCCTCGCCAGACATGATCACCTTGCCTGGTCAGAGAATCCTTCCTCGTGTTGGAGGGACATCACACCCGTTCCCCCACAGGCCCATCAGGTTTTTTGTAGTTTTGGGTATTCTTTCGTTTTATATATATTTATATACGAGTAGAATAGGTTCCTGTATAAGAGACTGACCTCATCAATATCTACAGTACGAGAGTGTCCGACAGTCGTTAGCAGCTGGACGGTGTGAGGTCTGGGAGGGGACAGAAGCGCCACGTACAGGTGCCGCTCCAGGGGAGTTTCGCGAAGACCCACGAAGTACACCAACTGGTTCGCTACGTCTACCTAAAAGCAAATATGAGTAACGTTTAGCCTATGGCTAGGGAATGGTACCATAGTGTCAGAGAAAACTAGTGATAAGTAAATTTTTTGATATTTTCTCCAAGTATGGTTATCGAAAATCCATCCCCCCAAAAACAAGAAAGGAGGGAAGACTTAAAATATAAATAAATAAAATAAATAAATATTTGGAACATTTGACACACAACGTCATCCAGTTTCAAACTAAGCAGAGCTTGTGCTATGATAACTACACTGACTGATAGAATACTTATACACTTTTTCTTTGTACATAGTACATAGTACTTTGTACATACATATTATACATAGAAAACATCCAATATGTTTTTGATTTGAAATATCTAATAACGCATCTGCCTAAAGAGGCTTGAGTGAGTATCAGATCGGAGGATTGGCGTCGCGACTCGTCGCCACGGTATGCGTCGCCACACTAAGTGCTTTTATACACATTACTCCTATAAAACAATTTGGATTCGGCTCAATATTTGTTATTCGTTGTGTGATGATCAACTTACCCATATCTTCCTAGCCATCACCTCCCATTCACCAGCGGTGATAGCCTCCTTGCTTATCACGTTAGGACCCACCGCGTTGCTTTCATCCTCCGCGATCATTTCTATCACAGCTGGTGGCAATACAACATGAAAATTAAAGAAAAACCGGCCAAGTGCGAGTCGGATTCGCGCACCGAGGGTACCGTACAAATTGTGTTGACATAGAGGTTTGATTTTGTTACAGCTTAAAGGAATTATAGACCTGAATATTTTTTATTAACTTAAAATTTACAGTTTTTGCAATTTTTTCTTTATCTGTGCAATAAGACGTTGCTTCGTACCAAATTTCAAGATTCTGAGTGCACGAGAAGTACCCTGTAAGTTCTGATTCCCATACGATTTTCGAAAATTTACAGACGCTTGCGGCATAATACGGCTATATTTCTTAATTGCGTTGACTTAGAACTTTGATTTTTTCACACCTCCAAGAGACAGTAGACTTGAGTATTTGATATAAATTTCAGCTTGATACCTCCACGAGTTCCTGAGAAAAAGGGTCTTGACAGACGGACGGACGCACAACAAAGTGATCCTATAAGGGTTCCGTATTTTCCTTTCGAGGTATGGAACCCTAAAAATACACCTACAAAAAACACAGATGTTTATAACACAAATATTTGCTTGCTTGTTTCTACCCGACTGCGACTAATGTGGGTCAGGTTTCTGAGTGTGTGTGGATGTATTGTGTACGTATGAGTGTAATTTGTCAATACAGTGGACCCCCGGTAATTCGACAAACGTTTTGCAGGGCAGTGTCGGACTATCGAATTTGTCGGATTATAGAGTACTGCCTAAGACCCCCTATAGCCCGGATTTTTTTACAAAAGAGTACCTTGTAATACGACAAATTACAGACAAATGATAAAATTGTATATGTTGTTGTCTTCTGGGCTTGTGACGACATTACTAGGTATGTATACGTAATGCACAATGAATAAACGCTAAGCTGCACCGCTATCACACGTAGTCAAATTCAAACTAAGCAATCGGAATTCAAACAATACCTATGCGTCGAGCACAAGTTGTAACCTGTTCAATCATGTACGATCTAAATTAGGGAAAATTGTTTGATTGATGTCGGATTACAGAGTAGTCCTGATTAGACAGGGGCCGGATTACCGAGGGTCCACTGTAATATGTATGTGTTTAGAAATATATTAAGTATGTTTACCAGCAGTCTGGTAAGTACAGGCTCTGTCAGGTTTCGGATTAGATGATCGAGTGTGAGCTGTGTGAGGTCACTATATCTTTAGAGCGCTCTGTAGTCTAAATGGCTTGATTAGCTTTTTAGATTTGTGTTGCTGTGTGTGTACACTTGTGTTGTTATGTGTACACTTGTGTTGTTGTGTGTACACTTGTGTTGTTGTGTGTACACTTGTGTTGTTGTGTGTACACTTTTGTTGTTGTGTAGTACATATATAGTTAGATTCGACGAAACTTTGCGAGCGATACTGGTTCTAAAATCACTATATAAATTAAAAATGTTCGTTTCTAAATTTTAACTAAATATATTTACATGCAGTCGGGTATTTTGTTTAATCATCAATCATCATCAACAGCTTTTAACAGTCCACTGCTGGACATAGCCCTCTCTGTAGCAAGGAGGATTTGGCCTACTATACCACGCTGGCCAAACGGGTTGGTATTGGATTTGTTTCAAGTTTTCCTTCTCTTTAGTGATGTTGTCTTGTATATTTTTGTTTCCTTAGTCGCCTCTAACAACACCCAGGGGAAGAATAGGGGTCGTGACACACAGTATTTTTAGCCCATAACGTTTTTTTTACTAGTTACATTATTATATTTTTAACATCATTTTCCTCATGAAATAAAATAAAAAGTAATAAAATATAGTATGGAAAGTGTATAAACCTCTTTGAATCGCGTAGGTATCGTAAGAGTTGACTGGGGACGCCAATTACGCAAGAAAACATGACACAAAGAGAAAGAAAACCATGTCTAATTTTTTTTATTTTTAGGGCCTGCCAAAGTGACTCTACTCTGCCTGATAGAAAGCATGAATAAAATTCAAGAGATGTGGTCACCATACTCATTGCAAATGCAGACAATGCATTATGGTGACTCACACTATGGCGGCCTAGTGAGATGCTTTTTCACGCCTCGATTGGGGACGTAAAGGCATTATAGTCATCGTGGCATTATATTGCACACATTTACCACGACAACTGTGACTCCTGTATCAATGGGCCTCCGGTCTCGCACTCATCAACGAAAGAACAGTATGGATGCTGGAGCTTTAGGTTGATCTTCTGTGAAAGGGTAGTACTGCCTGGGTCGAGGTGGTCGGGCAGTCAGCGTGGTTCTACTACCCATTAAATAGAACTAAAAACAAACCAACAACCGGTCTGAACAGCATGGTATAGTGGCCCAAAACCTTCTTTCTAAAGAGAGAACGATGTCCAGCTGTGGACTAAAGCTGCTAATGATGATAATATGTACTCACAGCGGGCTCTCTCGCTGGCTGCTGGTAGAAGAGCACAAGTGACTAGATAGAGATGCAGGTGTCCGGTCTCCTCGCTCGCCCAGATGAACGACACCTGGTTCTGAGGAGCTGGCAGGAAGTGTAGAATGTCGTGGACGTTGATCCACGCGTCAGGAGCTGACTCCGATATTAGGATCTGGATCTCTTGGATTGGCTGTAAAGAAACATAGAAATACAGAGTTAAATAACGTAGTCATATTACTATATCTTTAAGGTGTTAGTCGAGTAGAGAGTATATTCATACACTCTCTTTCTCTAACATCATCATTATCAAAATCATCAACAGCCATTTACAGTCCACTGCTGGACATAGGCCTCTGCTTAGCAAGGAGGTTTTGGCCTACTGTACCACGCTGGCCAGACAGGTTGGAACAGGGTTTGTTTCAAGTTTTCCATCCGTTTGTAATGATGTTGTCTTGTATACTTTGTTCCCTTAGTCGCGTTTTACGACACCCACGGGATGAATAGGGGTGGTAACACTATGTATTCTTAATCCGTCACCACACCTTCTCTTACACAATATCAAAATTGGTTCAGCTATTAAGTCATCCTTATCCATGTAGTGACAGATTGAGAATACATAGTGTCACCAACACTTATTCATCCCGTGGGTGTCGTAAGAAGCGACTAAGGGACCAAATTGTGTTTAGTTTTCGTCGACCGGCGGCCCATTGATGCAGGGGTGACAGTTATCGTGGTAACTGTGTGAGCCTTACACTGTCACGATGACTGTCATGCCTTTCACGTCCCCAAGCGGGGTGTGAGAAAGCATCTCACAAGGCCGCCATAGTGTGGGTCACCATACTGCATTGTCTGTATTTGCAATGAGTATCGTGACCACATCTCTTGGATTCTATTCATGCTTTCCATCAGGCAGAGTAGAGTCACTTTGGCAGGCTCTTAATATAGAAAAAAAACATTACGCAGGACAATATCACTTGAAAACTTGACACAAATTTTATAGCAAAATAAAGTCCAGGTGAGTTGATATGATATAGGCTATGTCCAGCAGTGGACCGATCATAGGCTGGTGATGTGGTGGTGGTGTAGTCATCGTCATTAGTAATGTTGAATGTGTATAAGGATTATCATGTGTATAAAGTCAATATGCCCTCACCTGATCACATCCTCCATGATGGTGATGGGTGTTCCTGGCTTGAAGTGTATCCGGAGCATGTTCATAACTCGTTGGAGACGAGAACTGCTCCAGAGGGATCAGGGCTAGTTCCAATCGTTGCTGCTTGCGATCCAGGAGTTGGACCCATACACTTGGAGAGAAAGTGGAATTTAAAACACATATAATAATAGTGATCCACTCGAATTCGCACGGGTGAGTGTCTCTGAAATTTTCGCCTTATCTCTACCATAATAATATATGTATAATATATATAAATCTTTCTTTTTAATCTCTCTGTCTATTGACGAAAACCGCATTAAAATTAGTTCAGTATTTCAAAAGATACAAGCGTACAAGAACTAAAATTAACATAATTTTATATTATGTAAAGAAAATATACAAGGTGTTACAGTGAATACGGTATGGTAGGCAATTTTGAGGCGATTTGGATACGTTACGCGAAGAACCGAAAATCAGAGGCCTTGCCGAGGCAGGCCATGAAATATTTGATGGCAAAAAAGACCATCCATCCAGAAAGACATGGAATAGTTAGGCCCCTCCAGATACGACATAAACTTCGCGGGTAATCATCGTAAATCGTTAACTTCCTAGGTGGCGCAGCGATAGCGAGTGTGACTGAGGTGCTTGAGGTCTCAGGTTCGATTCCGGGTCGGACCCGAGCCCGAAGCCGCGATCTCAAGCACTGCAGTCGCATTTGCCACCGCTACGCCATCAAGGCAGTCAAGCTGTGTGAGTATTTTCCTAAAGTACCTATTTACTAAACTAGCTGCCGATAACCCAAGGTCTGTATCATCAAAATAGCATCAAAGGGTAAACTTACTAACGTCCGTCTGGCGTCCACCCAACCCTGGCCAGGTACTCGAACCAAGGAAACGTGTCTTTCAACGGCTGCCTCAACTCATACCACCGGATATCCGTCACCTCCATGGTTCCGTTCGTAACTTCCGTTGCTGAAAATAAAACTGTTATTTTAATTAAAAAATGAGTTTTTTAACAGTTGTACATTATATGGAAGACCTGACACAGTACATTTCTTGTTACGCAATTTCGTCACTTTTCAACAAATAAGGGGAAACATGTTACTAGTGATGGAATAAAATCACTTTTGCGATTAATCACATGATTTTTGCGTACGTTATTTATAGTTGCTATTTAATCATATCTTGTTGCCAAGAAGCTGTTTGCATACTTCACCATACCTTGCCCATTTTAGTGTTATTAATTTAGTATTTTTTTATTATTATATAGATATAGTATGTATGACAAAAATGGATCTTTATTCGACTCTCTCTCTTTTTATTCGACTGCACGTTTGACCTAGTGGTTTAAGCAGTCACCACGGCGCTCACCACTACACTGAGTGTTGTGGGTTCAAACTCCACATGGGACAACACTTTGTGTGATCCACAAATTGTTGTTCTAAGTCTGGGTGTTCTGTGTCCGTTTCTTGTATATTTGTAAAGTCCCCCGCGACACAGGATTCATTTCTAATGCGGACGTTGTCTTTTTATAAAAAATAAAAATAAAAATATTCATTTTCCGGACATATCTCATACGAATATCTAATCGCAAACCAGGATAAGCTTACACTATAATAATAAAAGCAATTATATAAATTAAAAAATATATATAAAAATTGCACCAAGCCAAGACAATTCTTGGTCACCTACACCAGCCGTCTGGCCAGTGTGGTATACTAGACCAAAACCTCCTAGCTAAAGAGAGGCCTATATCCAACAGTGGACTGGTAAAAGCTGTTAATGACGATGATGACGAGTGTCATGGGTCCGACCGTGGGACAACACTTTTGTGATCAATAAATTGCCAAAGTCCCCACGACACAAGGTATATTTCCAGTGCGGGAGTAGTCTTTCAAAACAGCCCGATGCTGGTGCTCATTACACAATAATGCGTCCCGGATGGGAATTGAACCCATGATACTCTAGCTTTGCAGCCAGGGTTACAACCGTTAGAACTTTTTTTTTGTTACGCAGTGAATGGTTTTTCCACTATATCCTCCGTGGACCAACTAAATCCTGCCGTGGCCTACCTCGGCAGTCGGAAGAAGCTCTAAGAGCGCATAAGCAGCTTCTGGAGTCCTCCCTGGCTCAATTTACGATTGAGGTACATCCCAGACACCTCAAAAACCTGAACCAACAGGGTTTTAAAGAAATATACTCACAGTGTTCAGCAGCTTCTTGATAGTAATCAAGGACTGTGGTCGGCGAAGCTTTTTGTAACCTGAACGTTACCATCTTCAGTGAAGACTTAGCGTTGGGTGTGCCAGCACGAGGAAACCTGGACCACATACAAAATTTCTTTAGATAAGATATGGGTGACATATGAGTTAAAGGGTCACCTGGTTAGTAGGGTCACTTGGTTAGTAAGGTCACTTAGTTAGTAGGGTCACTTGGTTAGTAGGGTCACTTGATTAGTAGGGTCACCTGGTTAGTAGGGTCACCTGGTTAGTAATGTCACTCATAGACATTAGTAACTCAACAGTCATAAGACTATTGAAGGCCGTTGAATGCACCCTTCCCACGTAATTTCTGTGTGGTGACAGATTAAAAATATGAAGTGTCACCACCACCATGAATCCCGTGGGTATCGCAAGAGTCGAAAACCCTTTCTAAAGAGAGGCCTATGTCCATAAGTGGGCTATTAAACCCTGTTGACGATGTGTACAGTTTAACTGCCATGTAAATTTCTATATTGCGATTCAGGATCGTTTGTTAAGTATAAACAATTCTTTACCTAAACTCTTCAACTTCGCCACTACTGCTCTGTGAGGATGGGAAGCTGAAGATCTTGACTTCACTTTCGTCGACTTCTTCGTATACTATCCTGTATACGTCATCTGAAATAACAAGTCATACGTCACTCGTCTTCTTTACCTTACATATACACAAATAGCTGTTCGTTAGTCTCACTAAAACTCGAGAATGGCTGGACCGATTTGGTTAAATCTAGTCTTGAAATATTTGTGGAAGTCCATGGAAACTTTAAACATTGATTGGTAGCTGGTAGCGGATGGATGCGAATTGCCCAAGACTGGAATGGTTGGCGTTCCTTTGGGGAGACCTTCGTTCAGCGGTGAACGGTGATAGGTTGATGATGAATAAATTCAAGTAAAACACGTAAAAAGTCGTGGACACAGCAAGCATAGTGTAAAATGAAATCGGTTTCAGTTCGTGTCGGTTCAGATCTTTCAAACTACGCAATGGATTTTAATGGGGTTTTCAATATTAGAGTGTGATTCGAGGGGAAGGTTTCTATGCATAATACATGTGTATCTAATACACAACGCCATCTAGTCCCAAACTAAGCAAAACTTGTACTATGGGTTCTAGACAACTGATATAAATACATACATGAGTGTTCTTTATATCATGCATAGGAATAGAATGCTTCGTTGGTCTAGTGCTTAGTGCACGCGATTGCCGATCAACAGGTCTTAGGTTCGATACCCGGATGGAGCCAAAGTTTTATGGAGTTTTTCTGATTATAGAAATGCTTAACAGCCCAAAGTTTGGAAGTTGGGTCCTTAAACACCCGCGCCTCGGAGACTACGTAAGCTGTTGGTAATGCGCCTGATTTCTCGTCTGTCGTGTCCAATAGTCGTCCCATAGGTTTGTGAGATGAGGGAACAGAGAGTGCACCTGTATTTGTTTTTCTGTTTGTGCTGTATGTGGAAGTCGCCTCAACAGTTACAATCAAATTTACATTTCTTACATAATTAAATAGATAACTTCTTATAGATAAAGAAACCCGTAAATTTAAACGTAAATCTGTCCTCATATATCGTACAATCAATTTTTTAGCGCTTATCTCGAAAATTATCAGTCGAAATTGAAAATAATCTTGCGCATTTCAATGCTCAATTATTGAGGAAGGACAATGCTGTTTAACGTCACGCTATGAGTGTTAGGAGCGGAGCAGTAACTATAAACGTAAATGGAATTAAGTTAATTATATTTTGTTCAGTAAGATTCTCACCATCGGCCTTAGGCTGCCACCAGAACCCTGTGTACCTTGAGAACTCTTCCTGCGTCACGTAACACGGCACTCCGGCCTGGCGAGGGTCGTCTGCTAACCTGCAATGTATTTTTTTTGTCTAGTCGTGGTTACCATACTCAATGCAAATGCAGACAATGCAGTGTGGTGATCCACACTATGGCAGCCTAATAAGATGCTTTCTCGCGCCTCGCTTGAGGACGTAAAAGACATGACAGTCATCGTGGCAGTGTAAGACTCACACAGTTACCACGATAACTATCACCCCTGCTTAAATGGGCCTCCGTTCTCGCACTCACCAACGAAACACGACAGCACGGATGCTGTCGCCTCTGTGTGTGTGTGTCTTCCATGGGAGGGTAGTACTGTCCCGGTCGAGCCGGCCCGTTCGTGCTGAAATCGGTGTGGCTGTACTACCTTACGAAGTTTACCATATCTAACCATTATCATCATTAAAGCACTCGCGCTGTTACCTAATCAGACAGAGAAAATTCGTAACGAGGTTATTCGAAAGAGAACTGGAGTAACTGACATCGCACGTAGAATCAGTAGGCATAAGTGGAAATGGGCTGATCATGTTTCCAGACGATCCGATGGTCGCTGGAGCCGAAGTGTGCTAGAGTGGAAACCACGATTGGGCTAACATAGTGTAGGGCATCCTGCGGTGCGATGGACCAACGACTTGAAGAAGATGGCTGGCAGTGGATATATGCGGATTGTCCAAGACCGGGATGGTTGGTTTAGCAGTGGACGGTGAATGATCTAATATTCAACTGTAAAGGAAATAGTGACGTACCTCCAACACAAAGGGACGATCCTCCGACTTGACGAGGTGATCATTCTAGTGGATCGTAAGCCAACGGCTGATGTAGAAGATATGCTTAAGTTGTATACTTAGTCTGGCCATAAATACTGTTACACTTAATTATAAAAAAATATTACATTTGAATTTCGAATCTGTCATTTTTATACGATTGTTCATTGTGTTTTCTCATTTTGGCGCCAATACATTGTAAAATATTTTGCGATATTAAAATGGTGTGGGGTGATAAAGAGAACCGAATCGCTGTGATAGCATTACACAAAGTAGGTATGGAGCCAAATGCAATTTTTAAAACTCTCCATACACTTGGTATTAGTAAAATGTTTGTGTACCGGGCTATTAATAGGTACAATGAGACCTCCTCTGTTTGTGACAGAAAAAGATCTGGCCGTCCACGTAGTGTTCGTACGAAAAAGGTGGTCAAAGCAGTAAGGGAAAGAATTCGAAGAAATCCTGTCCGAAAGCAAAAGATTTTATCTCGGGAAATGAAGATAGCACCTAGAACCATGTCGCGTATTTTAAAAGATGACTTAGGACTTGCAGCCTATAAGAGACGCACTGGCCATTTCTTAACTGATAATTTAAAGAAGAATAGGGTGGTAAAATCGAAACAACTACTGAAGCGGTACGCAAAGGGAGGTCACAGAAAAATTTTGTTTACGGATGAGAAAATTTTTACAATTGAGCAACATTTTAACAAACAAAATGACCGTATTTATGCTCAAAGCTCTAAGGAAGCTTCCCAATTAGTCGACAGAGTGCAACGTGGACATTATCCGACTTCAGTGATGGTTTGGTGGGGTGTTAGCTATGAAGGAGTGACTGAGCCATATTTTTGTGAAAAAGGTATCAAAACATCGGCACAAGTGTATCAAGATACCATTCTTGAGAAGGTAGTTAAGCCCCTTAACATCACCATGTTCAATAACCAAGTATGGTCCTTCCAGCAAGACTCGGCGCCGGGTCATAAAGCTCGGTCCACGCAGTCTTGGTTGGAATCGAACGTTTCGGACTTCATCAGAGCTGAAGACTGGCCGTCGTCTAGTCCCGATCTTAATCCGCTGGATTATGATTTGTGGTCAGTTTTAGAGAGTACAGCTTGCTCTAAACGCCATGATAATTTGGAGTCCCTAAAACAATCTATACGATTGGCAGTGAAGAATTTTCCCATGGAAAGAGTGCGTGCTTCTATTGATAACTGGCCTCATCGTTTAAAGGACTGTATTGCAGCCAATGGAGACCACTTCGAATAAGCTTTTTATATTTTTAATTGTTTTATATTTATGTATTAAACTGACACACTGTAAAAGTAATAAATGTTATTTGCAGTTAACAATTTTCTTTTTTCTTTATTACAATATTTATGGCAAGACTAGGTATACGCTACCTGACGTGAGAAATTTACATATCGCGATACAGGTTTAGGAGTTAAAAGCGATTGCTAATCATGTGTCTTCGTTAGAGGTACTAAAGTATGGTATTGTTTCACTAAATAGTATGCTTTTTTTTTTCTCACGTGTGAAGGAAACCCGCCCGGGCCGTCACCCCACCGAGGTTTACGGCGAGGTGGTGTGTCAGAATCGGACCGACTAAAACCACACGGTGTGCCACTCTGTGCCTGACATAGGAGGGATCGGGGAACAGCTGTTATTACGACATCCAGCACTAAATAGTATGCTACACTAACCTTTCGGGCTCATGCCCTTTACATGCGTAAGTTAATCTCGTAGGCCTGCGTAAATGCCCTCCAGCGAGCCAGATGTCTCCTCTAGCAGCGTGAGCGATCAACTCCGGTGATCGAGGGCACATCGCAGGCGTTAAGGGTGCACCACCGCCTGTGTTTAGAGAACGAGGGACTAGGGGTGGAGTCTGTAACAAAAAAAAAACTATGCCTTGAATTTTAAGCAGAAAATTTTCTTCATTGGCATAGTGAGAAAAAGGCTTAACATATAAATATACTTGCTTTGACTTTATTTATTTGCTAATATTTTTGGACATCTAACACACAACGTCATCTAATCCCAAACTAAGCAAAACTTGTACAATCGCTTCTAAACAACTGATATAAATACACATATAATATTCTTTTGTAATACATACATATTATACATGGAAAACACCCCAACTCCTTTTTGGAACTTGCAAATCCCAACTTTATATCCGACCCGAGAATCGATGCTGAGACAGTTGCGTACGCTAGCATTACACTAACGAAGCAGTTGAAATAAAAAAAAAACCTTTGGCCTGGCTCGTCTACACACTTGAACACGTCTTAATGCTTTTCCCGCCTCTCTACAGAACCTAGACTCTTCTATAGTCTCTGCTCGACACATATGCTCAAGACAGGAATGGATCCTTCATGGATGTATTATCCTATTACTTACTGACTTACACACACTAGCAACCGAGGCAGCAGTAATGATATTTTAAGCTCATGTAGCTAAGTGGTTTATTGGTTTTAAAAAGAAGTTATGAGTTTTTGTCTGCTTGTTTGGACCAGCTACTCTTTGGAACGGCTAGATCGATTTTAATAAAACTTTACTGTACAAGTACTTGACAAAATAAGAAGTAACTCAAGCTAATTTAGTGCCCAAAAACATTTAGGAGGCATTAAAAATGAATTAAATCATGGACATAATCCATTTTTTATGTAATTCTCAATACATACATTATAGACAAACATTTTTATATCAAAGTCGAAGGTATCAGCTACTTATCAATAAGGTTGCCCCCTATTTTTTTTTATCTATGCGGAAATCCCCACGGATACCACCGAAGGGCGGTTATGTCGGACTCGAACCGACCAAAACCGCACGCCGTCTCAGGTACCAATAGCCAGGGGACCAGGTGCACCCTAGTAAGGAAATCCCTGGAACCCCGACGTACCTCGGGCCACTTACGGCTGCAAGTGGCCCCCTCCCGTGTGGGACCTTCATGGTTTCTTTATTGAAACCCCCCTCCCCCGATAAGGTTGTCCCCCCTAGCCAAGTTGACAGCCTACGAGCATATATGTTATTGGAAAACTAACAAATGTATGGTTATGACGTCATCTCAACGCTAAGTCACGTGGTCAAAACAAAATATTAGCCAATAATACAAGATTGTAGAAAGAGATTAATATCTAAAACTACAACATAGTTACCTGACTAGCACCTTCGTCAGCCACAAACAAAGAAGAGGCACATGGAAACATGATCCTGCCAGTGGAAGGGTGGAGTTCGTACGACGCTATACCCCACGCAGCGACCCTCTGACGTTCCCACAACAGCTGTTCTTCCCTGGACCACTTCCCAGATGTCACTCCGAGGGCTACGTTAGATTCTATTAGCGGTTTCCAGTCTAACCTGCAAAGAAATACGTCAAATTTATTTTTTAGAGGTTAGTATATATAATCCCTACTAATATGATAAATGTGACTCTAAGTTTGTTTGTTACGGTTCCATCTTTTTAACGACTACTTTGGCGCGAACGTACTTTACTTAACCTATGTCAAATCACAGGTACACAAAACTACAATCGTACAGTGTCACCCCATAAATCCTATGTGTATCGTAAGAGGCTACTAAGGGATCAGACCAACCACTCTGTGCCTACGATAGAAGGGATCCGGGAACAGCCGTTTTTACGACATCCAGATCCCTACTGCGCATGCCAGCTAGCACGGGCACCTTCTGCGGGTAAACTCTCTATTTAGGCGACGTACGGCACACGTGGACGTCGTCTCCTCACGGCTGGCCACTGAAGCGAATGAAGGGGAAAACCTGTAGCGTTCTTTCGTGGCCTCTGCCGGCGGCGAATTAGGTCCGAGTGGAGATAGTCCTCCCGCACCTTCTTCGCCGTCTCCTTCTGTGAAATGATGTCTCTGCAGAAGGTTGTGACCGCGGTAAAACAGCTGTCGCTAATGGCCATGTCTAAAGAGAGACCCATGGCAAGCAGTGGACTGTAAAAGGCTGTTGATGATGATGATGATGAAACACTTGCATAAGATATCCATTAATAACACGAAAAATTCTTAGCAATTAAGCAAATTAATCTTCGCAATTGGTTTTAATAATACGTAATTTTAATTTGCAATTCTAATTCGTCAATGACAAACATTTTTATTCACTATTTAGTGTATTTCACACAATATTTAGTGAAAGTGGTGCTTGTATTCTATTCAGACAACAAAATAATCAAATAGTAATAATCTAGGTCCAGTTTTTCTAGGTCGATATAGTGTGGATCGCCATACTGAATGTTCTGCATTCGGAACGAGTATGGTGACCACCATTCTTGGATACTATTCATACTTTTCAACAGGCAGTCGAGGCACTTTAAGGCCCAGTATAAAAACAGTATAAAAAAGTCTGGTCCTAAACTAGACCGAGTCTTTACTACGGTGTAGACTGCTGATAAACATACTTATATATTTCTAAATACATACATATTACAGATTTATGATAATTCTGAAAAGTGCCTCGGTGGTGCAGCGGTAATGAATGCGACTGCTATGCTTGAGGTCTCGGGTTCGATTCTCGGGTCGGACCAAATGTTTGTATAATCTGCAAATATTTATTTCGAAATTTGGGTGTTTTCTATGTATAATATGTATGTATTTATAATATATATATATATATATATATATATATATATATATATATATATGTATTCTATCAGTCAGTCTAGTTATCATAGCACAAGCTCTGCTTAGTTTGAAACTAGACGATGTTGGTTTTAAATGTCCGAAATATTTATTTATTATAATTAGTAATTAATTAATTATCGATACCCCATTGATGCAAGGCGATACGTTCGTAGAATTGCGCGTAGATATACGAGGGTGGAGCCACAGGCAATGATGATGTTATATTGGTAAAAAAAATCTAAAATATGTTTAACTACCTTTTGCCCACGGTTTCGCTCGCGTAGAATTTGGTCTGCCACATTAAGTATCGTAACAGATCATTTTAAATATATATATTTTTTTAACATACAAACAATCCTACGGTACATCATCTTTGTGTAACTTCAATGGTTTAGGCAGCGACTTAATTGACATGTATCGTTACATTACAACCAAAATTACATAAAATCGTTACAAATTATAGCCTATGTGTTATTCCGACATTACTGTAAAGTTTCATCCAAAACTTTCCAGTAGTTTTTTCGTGAAAGAGTAACAAACAATCACAAAATGTTTTGAATCGTTTCGTGACCATAAACGAGACCTGGATCCACCATTTTGAACCTGAAAGCAAACGCTCGATGACCGGTAAACGAGCCTCCTCACCAACGCTATAGAAATTCAAGGTGTCAAGTTCAGCGGGAAAGGTTATGGCGTCTTTTCTTGGGACGCGGCAGAAATTATCATAGTGGAATATTTGGAAAAGGAAGCCACCATTAAGGGTCGTTACTACGCCGAATAAATAAGAAGATTGCGAGAGGCCATCAAGGAAAAAAGACGCGGCAAACTGCGAGCTGGAGTGCTGTTTCACCAAGACAACGCCCTGGCTCACAAAGTCGCAGTTGCGATTCCTGCAATTCAAGAAACTGCATTCGAACTGCTTCTTGAAGACAATGGTGAAGTAATAGCCGCTATAGAGGCGTTTTTGAAGAGCCAAGACCAAGATATTTCAAGAGACTATGTTGAAAAATAAAATATATTTTTTACTCTAATCATTGTTTTATATATTGATTATCATTACATATTGATCACCCCTCGTATATATGTAAAATGCTCGATTTTTTCTTTTGTTTCCATTTGTAATTTTGTCGCATAGATAATTGTCAAAACTGGCCTATTAGACAAACATTTCATTACTTGAAAACACGGATAAAACAACAGTTTCTAAAACTGACACCTAGCTAGATCAATATATCGCCCCCGAAACCTCTTGGATACTAAATTTCATGAAAATCGTTAGAGCCGTTTCCGAGATACAGACTATATATATATACAAGAATTACTTAATATTATTTTTTAAATCTATTTATCATGACACAAATTAATCAAAATTAGTCTTTTCGAACATTTTTTTAAATTCATTTTCAAAGAAACTTGCTACAGCAATAAATTTTTGTTAATTTATTATGGTAAAATTATTTTGCAATATAAATAATTTAATTTATTGTGCGTTGATAAAATCTCTTTTGTAATATGTAACCGAGTTAAATAAAAATTTGAAATGACTCATAAATAAAATGCAATCAGCATGATTAATTTTTTTTTGTAAAAGACAATGCCCGCACTAGCAATAAATCCTGTGTCGACAGGAATCATATAAGAAACGAACACAAAGAACACCGAGACTCAGAATAATAATTTGTGGATCCCATGTGGAGTTTGAACCCACAACACTCAGAGCAGTAGAGAGCGGTGTGGCGACCGCTTAAACCACTAGGCCAACCGTGCAGTCGATATTGTGAGGCTTCTGTACCTCAGAGAGCAAGTTAAAACATCGGTCCAGGTTGCCACACGAACATCTTTGTCAATAGATATGGTTAGTTGGATCCCTTAACGTTTCAGTAAACATTCTTTTATGGAATATTGACATCGCCTAATTGATAGGTTGTGGAGGTCTGATGGCAGTCACTCCATGTAAAAAAAAACAAGTTGAGCCGCTTCAGAGTAGATTTAAAGACAACCTCAACTAAGTTGGAAAAGACTCGGAGGAAAAAAGTATATGGAGGTTGACAAACTTGTTTTATTTAACTTTACTTATAAATTTATATTATTAGCAAGATTATATTAAGTTTGCTCTTGCTAATAAAATTGGTATCATGATTCTAACTGGCCTGTTATTTCAGTGATTAATGACTGCCTCTTTGGTTTAGTGGTTAGGACATGCATCTGGCGATCAGGTCTAGATACTTCACGTTATATTAACTGATGAGCCAGATAGGAGTGCACCATGAACTCGTAATATTGTATGATTAGCAATAAATATATTATCAGAAGTATATAAGTAAGAGATGCTCAGTACAAATTTCTTTTCAGTATTTAAAACTTTTTTCTGTGTAATCCTTTGTTTAATGTAGGAAAACCATTCTTATTATACAGATGACTCATAGACATGAATCATCTATGTTTTCCGAATTTTATTTATGGTTGACAGGGGTGTATGGGTTGTGTACAGGTTTAGTTTATATTTCATATTTCTAACTTACCACCTGTCAGGCCCATATGTTTTAATGAATGTAACGGTGTTAGTGGACAACATGATAAAGTGAATTTAGCCACAGGCCAGTAGTTCGAAGAAAACAGGGTTGCATTTACAGTGTGTTTATGATATCATCATCATTTCCAGCCTTCAACAGTGTAGTTACTGCTTCTATGGTGCAGTTATAGCAAATTTTGGTATGATCTGCAAATATTTGTTTCACTCTTTAGGTATTTTTATGTGTAATGTGTATTTACAAAAAAAAAGTTTTTATATCAGTTATCTAAAACCTGTGGTACAAGTTCTGCTTAATTTGGGACTAGATGGCGTTGTCAGATGTCTGAAATATTATTATTGTTATTACATATAAAAGACGTGGGAACCAAGTTATTTAGTACCTTGAACCATTTAAAATATCTCTTAATATTAAACTGATTTTAGTATAAGTATCTGGTCATGATGTAATTGATAACATAATATAATTACGTATTTAACTCAATTCATAAAGAATGTGTTTAAAGCCTTCAGGTTGACAAGTCGAATTCAAAAATAATATTATATGTATTAAGCCTAGTAAATGTACTCCATATCATTATATTATTTACATCCTTGATACTTAAAAGGAGTATAAATGACAAAATTAATTGTTTAACTTTTAGCAAGTATCATAGACAAAATAATTTCTATGAAAATTTGAAAATAGAATAGCTTATTTATATACTTATTGATAGTGAATTTATGCCCTTAACCCCACATGTTAATACAATAATCTGTCATAAACAAAGTTATCTATTAGCAAAAAACTTCATAACATTGTGATAAAACAACCATTGTCATACTAAAAACAGAAATATTTTTGTAAACATAATTCTAACAAGAATTAAAACCATAGATTCTTGGACACATTCCAACCTATTTCTTGGCTTAATGTTATCTACTTTGCATTTATAAAAAAAAAGTTACCTGGAGGTATTTGGCTGTTGTGATGGTGTCACATCTGTGTACAAGAGTGTTATCTCCCATCCATTCTGTGGGTTCCTTAAGAAATATATTCTCGTCTTCCCGTTGCTCAGTTTTCGAAAGCTTATAGCTAAGGGCACCATCGTAGAGAGACATGATAATTCTTTTCGTAAATCATGAACTGCTTGTCTAACTTCCGCCCAGGAATAACGTTTTGTAGGAGGTCGGATGTATTCCCCGGACGCAGCTCCATCTCCCGCCCCTCTAACCTCCATAATATCGGTTTCCATCAATCTTCTCTTAACGAAAATCAATTTTCTTCCTTTCGTAAATTTTTATTCATGATGTAACAAAGAAAGGTGTCTCTATCCACTATGACGCGTAATTCGACTAATTAATATAATATTTAAATGAAGATATCATTATAATAATGAAATAACATTGATTTGATTTTTGTTTCACTAAAAATAGGGCCCAACACACTCGTTTCTTGACTTAGTTGTCTTGCCAAATGGTCGCTGACCGATCACTGTTTTACTATGGGTACCAAAATCCAATTTTCATGTCATGTATTTCGGAGTAAAACAGGGATATCATCTACTATCTCACTCAAATACCATTTACCAGAAAGAGAAAACAGTATACGTTGATATCACCTGTTCATGATTGACATCTATCAATTTGATTGTGAAAGTGAGAATCTAGTGAGTTTTCGTGTGGCATGTGTTTGGATACTACAATGAACATACGTATAGCATTTTAGTAACTGTGTGCCGAAATAAAATTATTTTTGCAAGTTATAAACATCGATACTTAAAACTGGGACTTAATTTTCTAGTTAATTTGGGTATGCTGAACTCTATAATTGAATTTAAATATTTTTAAAGTTTTGTTTCGTTCCATTCCATCATCAGTGAATGCGAAATGAATCCGAAATCAAAAATATGAAAATAGACAACATTCTAAAACAATCTGACATATACGTTCAGAACATATAAAGTTCGTTTAGGGTTTGGATTCACATTTCCTCTTTTGTTTTAAATAAGATTTTATAAGTGTGACCATATGTATGAATTTTACACATGTTTTTAATAAATTAACTCAATTTATTAAATGTGAAATAAGATTTGTAATAAACAACATTCGAATCAATATCAATAGACAACAGGATATGACAACTTCGTTTTTAACTACTGCAGTTCCGGCAACAATTGCCGCCGAACTGTCAATAGCCAAAACATGTCGTTCTAGTCGTCGCGTCGACTGCTTATTTTCTTTACCAGTTTGCGCTCCGCGAAAATGGCTTTAGTGGTAAATATGTTTCGGACTTGTGGTGTATTAATATATTTATTATTTTATGTGTACGCTGTTGATAATAATGAGTTAAAACCTAGGATAATATCGTTAAAAATGGACAACAAAGTATGCGACAAAAACATTTGTAAATATTTACTAAACATAAACGGGGGTGAGTTTCTCGGGCATTATTCATGGAGATTAACCCGCGTAGAAGCCCTAGAGGGTGCTAGTTGTGACGTCATATATCCTAATTATGATTTAAAGGAGATATTTAATACGAAATGGTTGACAAAACTCGAAATTTCAGTGCCTATTACAGATGAGAAATTATATTTTTGTTTGTATATAAATGATGTGAAAAATAGTCCGTTTGGTGGAAACTGGGTGCATCAAGGTATTGAACACTTCTTGGATACGAAAGGCGGGAATGTCGAAGAATCGTAAGTATTTTTTTTTTTGTAACAACTTTCACCTAACGATTGATTACGCACAGGTAACGTTTTAAATGATGTATCGTCTGTCTACTGCAGTTGCACTCAATTATAAACTACAAAACTCTTTAATTATGGTAAGAATTTTAAAATGTTTATTAAGCTATAATTTTTTACCAATACCTTAATATTTTAAACATTCGCTCAACAACAGTGAAATCTGTATTTGATACTCCTAAACAGTAAAATGAATCCTGTTAGATTTGTATGTACCTTTTATTCATGAGGTATGAGGATAAATACACTCCTGATTCTGGGCAAGGGACTGAAAAGCCAAACACACTTATAGACTCTTAAGTTGCTGATATTTATGGGTGATGGTACTCGCTTACCACCAGGTGACTCATCTTCTTCACCCCCTATACTTACTAAAAAATTAAACATGTTCAAGCAGTTCTTGAGGATAAGAATAAAAGGAAATTCAATTCTGTTGCACTTAAAATGTAGATAATATTACCACAAAAAATAAAAGGAAGAAATTAATTATATGAATTCTAATAAGTTTTTATACATATTAAACCTATTTTTTCAGCCTTTTCCTTTTTCCTTGTATGAGTCACTTAATTTCAATGTTCTAATTTATTTGGTCCTATTTAGTCCCAAGGGAGCAAACTAAGCAAGACAACATCACTGCTAAAAGAAGGAAAAATTGTAACATACCCTACACCAGACATCTACCAGACCAGGGTATAGTAGACCAAAACCTCCCTTCTAACTAGAGACCAGCAGTGGACATTATAGTCTTGACTACAATAATATTATAAATACCAAAGAATTTTTACACTTACACTGTAAATTCTTTCAACTTTTTACAACTTGTATGCAATAAGTAGATAGAATAGTATTTATCCAAAAAAAACTATGGTATAGAAAAAAAAAGCTATGAAGGGCCTACGGTCTAGTCACAGGGTCTAAAGGTAGGCCTTGTGACCCTGTGACTAGACCATCCTCCACTTTTAGCACCACTAAACACTACACTTCTGTTCAGAGAAAATTGCTGTTAAAATCAAAAGTTGTGGGTTTTTATTATATTTTTCATTTATTTAGAGTCAGAGTTTATTATTAAAGACCTACCTTTTGACCTTGTGACTAGACCATCCTCCACTTTTAGCACCACTAAACACTACACTACTGTTCAGAGAAAATTACTGTTAAAATCAAAAGTTGTGGGTTTTTATTATATTTTTCATTTATTTAATATATTCACATAACCTACTAACATATGTGAAGTCTCTGACTCCTGATCTAGGCACAATAATTACAGAAATCAGTGTGTTCTCTTATTATGAAGTACATGTTTGTGGTGTGCATGGCATATATATGGATGTATGTGTGAGTGTGTGTATGAAATTTTATTTATTTGTTTATGAGCAACTTTATGCAGAAATACCTAAAGCATTTTCTGCTAGTCAACCGATTGAGTGATGCAGAGAAAAGATGAGGTAGATGCATTTAAGGATAAGTTGTAATTGATAGAGGATGCAGCATATTTAGACTAGTTTGACCATAAATAAGGAAATATATATACATAAACACATGTATATAACACATATTTCCACAACAAGGTATAATAATTAATAATAATTTTTCTGTTTGGTTATGGTTAATAGCAAGCAACTAGGGATGGATGCCCACCCAGGGCAAATATTGTTATTATTATTAATAATATATAAGTATGTTTATCAGCAGTCTGGTTACCATAGCTCTGCCTAGTTTGGGATCAGACTGTTGTTTATAGTTTGTGGCTAAACTATTTGATGAAGCGAGAAGACCCAGGTGGGGGGTCTAGCTCTTCTAAATCCTTAATCTAATCAAGTTTTTAGACCTGGTCTTGAAAATTTTCCAAATATTCATGTGTATTATGAACAATTCAGTGTTGTCAGTCTTCAAGACTGTTTTTGGACAGATTTAGGTAAATAATTGTGAATAAAAGGTTTTATTAAATCTGACAACATTTTACTGTATCATTCATTCTAATTTATAGACATCAGGTTCACTTCTCTTGACCTCCTTAAGCTCCTTCCATTTTTTTCTATTAAGAACAAAAACTATCCCTGTCTTAGACAGGTCATGTAGCTATCTTTTTATTGACCTTCTCAATCTCTTACTGTTGCTTAGTTAGAACTAAATAGTGGTAGTACTCAGAACACTGAATATTAACATTAAATAAATAGAACCAGAAAATGGAAACAAATATTGTTCACGCATGTATATTATAAAAGTTAAATAAACTTGACACATGCATGCTCCCCCCCCCCTCGACCTTTTTCTATGCCGAAATCCCCTACTGATACCAAAAGCTGGTGGCTATGTCGGCCTCGAATCGACCAAAAACCGCACGCCATCTTGAGTACTAACTAGTATGGAAATCGTCGAAACCTCGACGTACCTCGAGCCACCTATGGCTTATAGATGGCCTTATCCTGTGTCAGAACCCCGATGTTACCTTTCTGCCGCATGTTCCTTAGCCTGCGCACCACCAACCCGCCTTCTACTAGGGTGACAGGGCCTCACCTATCACCCCCAGACTCGTCTTCTATACCTTCACCATTTCCGTGAATGCCGCTCCGCCATCTCCTTCGCAAGCACAACCTTCTCGCAAAAAGAGACAGCAGAGTTCTACGCACTCTTACTCCATATCATGACTGGAATCATGGTACCGGACGAGAGAACCCTGATCTCCTGCCCCTCTGGCAGACTCCATGAGCAAGATTGTGTAGTTTTTAATATAATTGATGTTTATAGTTTTGTGACACTTTGTATTCTTAATCCGTCATCATACGGAATAGAGACAATAAGGTTTAAGAAACCCAACCTCCCCCCGCAGCTGATTCTTTGCTCAAAGAACGGCAACACACTCGTGACTCTCAAGTTGTAAGTGTCCATAAAAACCCAGGGCAATTGACAACAAATAAATATTTCGGACATCTGATGCAACGCCATCTAGCTTCAAACTAAGCAGAGCTTTTACTATGAAATCTAGATTGACTGATAGAACTCATATAAATTTTATTTTCGTAAAAACATGACAAAAATTATACATAGGAAACACCCAAACTCCGAAACAAACATTTTTGCAGGGAATCGAACCCGACACCTCAGCACAGCAGGCACATACGCTACCACTGCACCACCGAGGCAGTCAAATAATATTTCAATAAATATTTCAGACATGACACAACGCCATCTAGTCCTAAACTATGAAAAACTTTTACTATTTTTTTTTGTAAATACATACACATTATACATAGACAACCCCGTAACTCCGAAACAAATATTTGTAGATCATGCTATCCGACCCGGAAATTCGAACTCGAGACCTCAGCACGTAGTCACATTCACTACCACTGCGGCAACGAGGCAGTCTGTGAAGGGACGAGCGTCATGTCCCTCCGACACAACACTCACAAGGGAGGATCCTCCGACCAGGCGAGGTGATCATGCCTGGCGGGCCTGGGATGTTGTGTACATGCTAATCGCCGCGAGAATTTCTTTATCGCGATTCAGGATTAGCAGTTGCTCTGTAGTTCATTACTCCGTAGTTCGATGTATCTTCAAATGGCCTTGATAACACGGAACACTGTCTCAATCCGGCTCTCGTTTACAGTTTCTCTCATACATTGTATCTTGTCCATTATATGTCAATTCAAGCAACGGCCATGTACAATAGGATGACGTTAATTTCAACCAGTTAGTGTACATTCATGCAGATGTTATTAAATGATGCACTCAATCAGCCAGTCACGAAGGACGACAGCATATTTGACTGGAGGTTGTGGGTTCGATTCAAACCTCGGACAAACAATTGTGTGGTATGTGGGGTATGTTTGAGTGTAATTATCTTTAACTGCTTGACTCACGCTACTTTATCTTTTTCTCTCAAAATGGATACCATTTGCCCTTTTTGTAACACATCTTATTCGTGTTAAAGTAATGTTACATGACCTTCTTCAAGAAATGGGCTATTCATCACTAACATTAGCGTGTTCGACAGAAATTTCTCTTCGCATTTATAATATTAGTTTAGATCTGCATGATATTACGAAATACAGTTGACCCGCGGTAATCCGGACCCCCTTGTAATCCGACATCAATCAAACAATTTTCGCTAATATAGATCGTGCATGATTGAACAGGTTACAACTTGTGCTCGACGCGTAGGTATTGTTTCAATTCCGATTGCTTAGTTTGAATTTGACTACGTGTGATAGCGGTACAGCTTAGCGTTTATTCATTGTGCATTACGTATACATACCTAGTAATGCCGTCACAAGCCCAGAAGACAACATATAGAATTTTATCATTTATCTGTTATTTATCAGATTACAAGGTACTCTTTTGTAAAAAATCCGGTCCATAGGGGGTCTTAGGTCTTATAACGATACATGTCAATTAAGTCGAAAAATTTTACCTCTGAGAGTTATATCTCGAGGCGTACGCTGCCTAAACCATTGAAGTTACACAAAGATGATGTACCGTAGGATTGTTTGTATGTTAAAAAAATATATTTATTAAAAATGGTCTGTTACGAAACTTAATGTGGCAGACCAAATTCCATGCGAGCGAAGCCGCAGGCAAACACTAGTAGTAAGTATTACATAAACTTAAGAGTTTCTTTTATCTCAGTCAGTTGACAAATAAAAAGTTATAATCAATAAAAAAAATCACTGCGGTAACCAATATATACGCGGATACAGACACAGGAAAAAATCTAATAATTATATATTTCTGTATATATGCATGTAAAAGATAAATTACACCCAGACACAGAACAGTGCAGTAAGTTACCGCCCCTTAGGTTCCCCTCCCCCCTAAAATAGGAAGGGGTTCTAGGCTACTGTAACCTTATTTACTCATTCAAAAGCAACGAAAAAATTCCTAAAAAGCGGTTTGATGTGAGACCGTAATGTTACGTAACGTTTAATGCCTCCTCCCCCTCTTCCCAGCCAAGATTATTCGAGGTCGGCTACTAGTTCCAGTTTACTAGAATATCAATTTTTTCCATGGAACAACTCAAAGGGCTATCTGAATACGAAAGTTGAACTACTTGTCAGGATATTTTACCCGAAGGTAGATGTCCGAGCTAGCGGGCAGGCGCTAGGAGGGGTCCGGATGTCGTAATAACAGGTGTTCCCGGATCCCTCTTATCTCAAGCATACTGTGTGGTTTTAGTCGGTCTGATTCCGACACACCACCCGCTGCATACCCCGGTGGGGTGACGGCACGAGAGGGTATCCAAACGTTAAAAAAAAAAATTGTCAGTATATTTGAAGACGTTAACGTCCCAATAACAGTTGCCAAAAATGCTCAAGACAACCAGGACTGACGTCTTAACATGTTCTCCTAGACACGGACGAGGGGTCCGTGTCTAGCTAGTGTCCGTCCCAGTTGTAGAAGAAAGTATAATATTCCTCTTTTTATTCTATAGCAAAAATACACCGTCCAAGGCCGTGTATGTTTCATAACTTCGATAATAAGAAATCATGACATTATATTTTCGTCTACGCCGCCACATAGTCTCCATTTATACCCATCGACCTGTACCGGGTGACTGAACTTATCCACCCCACCTACCACCTACCCCTACCTCTTTGACCTTTTTATGTTGGTAGCTAGTTTCGCATTGACATCTAGACTGAACGTCTAAATATATTTGCAAATATTGCGATGGTGCTTACATAACTTACAAATATTAACTGACAAGTTTATTGTTTTATTTTTTGACTTTGACTGCTCGGTTGGCCTAGCGGTTTAAGCGGTCGCCACGCCGCTCTCTACTGCGCTGAGTATTGTGGGTTCAATCCCCACGTTTTGTGTGATCTACAGATTATTATTCTGAGTCTGGGTTCTCTTCGTGTCCGTTTCTTGTATGTTTGTAAAGTCTCCCGCGACACAGGATTTATTACAAGTGCGGCCGTTGTCTTTTTATAAGAAATATATATATATTTTAAGAGCTTACCGAGGATGACTCTACTGTGCCTGATGGACAGCATAAATAGAATCTAATAAATAAATACAGACAATGTAGTATGACCCACACTATGGCGGCCTAGTGATATACTTTTTCTCACTGTGCTTGGGGACCTAAATGGCGTGAAATCATAACGGTAATCACCGTGGTAGTGTAAGGCTCACACACTTTCCATGAAACTATCACTCTTGCATCAATGGGCCTCCGGTCTCGAACTCACCAACGAAATCTAAAACGACAGCAATCGTGCGATTGGTCTTCTGTGAGAGGGTAGACCTCCTTGCTAAGGAGAGACCTATGTCCAGGAGTGGATTAGTAAAAGTTGTTGATGATGAGAGGGTAGTACTACCCCGGTCGGACTATGTCACTTCGTGGCTCTACTACCTACTTTAGTTGTCAGTGACCCTGTCTGATAAATTACAAGACGTCAAATAAAGGGCCTATGTCGGATGATGAGAGGGTAGTACCACGCCGGTTGATCTAGCTCGCTTCGTGGCTCCACTATCTATTTATTTGTCAGTGACCCTGTCTGATAAATTAAAAAACGTGAATTCGATTCGTAAATAATAAATAATGATGTGACGAGTACAATCGCTTACTCTATGGATATAGTTTATCTATGAATATATGAACGTATCTATCGACACCTCGAACGCCATTATCCATCAAGCCGTTAAGGCACAGTGTATCAAAAATATACACACATACACGCAAAAAACATAACCTCGTCTGGTGTAGACGGGTAGATATAAAACATGGTTTTAAGTCAATACTTTTAGCTTTGTCATCCTCATTAACAATAATAGTCCACCGTTGGACATGGAAAGGAAACCTTGAAACAAAATATACCAACCCGTCTGGTCAGCGTGGTATAGTAAGTCAAAACCTTGCTAAAGAGAGGCCTATGTCCAGCAGTGGACTGAGACTGTTGATGATTATGATGGACATAAGCCTCTCCTTAGAAAGAAGATAAACCATGACCTTACTAAATAAATAAATATTTCAGACATTTGACACACAACGTCATCTAGTCTCAAACTAAGCAGACCTTGTACTATGATAACTAGACTGACTGACAGAATACTTATATACTTTCTTTTTGTAAATACATACATATGCAGATCATACAAACATTTGGTCCGACTCGGGAACCGAACCTACGCCATGGAGGCAGTCAAAATATCGATCGATCGATACTACAAAATGTGTTTTAAAGAAATTAACTATTTGAACATTTCATCGAAAATCATACCCCTTTCAAGCCATTAATCCATAAATAGACTTATTACCTATACAACGTTGGGCAGTAAAACACATGTTTCCACGTGAGGTGCGCCAGCGCAGGCGTATGGATATGAAAAGTGCTGGCTAAGTGCCATTCTGACCTGATTCATTTTACGATAAAAATTATGTTAGGTAATATTGTAAAGTATTTTAGGATGTGGAGGCAAACAAACAATAAAACCTGATGGTTGATAACCAGTTCCACACATCGAAACATGCCACGAGTATGTGGCTTTGAGAACCCCTCTCAAAATAAGGGGACTATTGGTTCTCCAGTAACCTTTATTATGATATAAAGAGGGTTTAATAAGGAATTAACTGCACCATAGGCCTAGTGATTTAAACGGTCACCACGCAACTCTACTGGGCTGAGTGTTGTGAGCTCAAACCCCACATGGACACTATGTGATGCACAAATTGTTGTTTGGAGTCTGAGTGTTCTTTGTGTCCGCTTTTTGTATGTATTACGAGCGTTGTCTTTTAAAAAGAAGAAACAAAAAAAAATAGGTGGTAAGTGACTGCCACCACCCATGGACACGTGCAAATCAAGGATTACATAATTTTTAAATGTGTTACACGTATTTTTTAATTTTTTTTAACTGTTTGGACTTGTTCTACATAAAAACAATTATAATCCACCAAATCTAAAAGGTACCGTTTGACGTTTCACACTTTTCAACACGAAACAACTCTGTATAGGCGTAACTCGTCAATCAACCTATCGCCGTCCGCTGCTGAACGAAGGTCTACCCCCAAGGAACGCCAACCATCCCGGTCCTGGACATTTCGCATCCATCCGGTGCCGCACCTTCTTCAAGTCGTCGGTCCATCGCGCCGCAGGGCGCCCTACACTCCGTTTACGCAATCGGGGTATCCACTCTAGTACATTTCGGCTCCAGCGACCATCTGTTCGTCTGGAGACATGGCCGGCCCACTTCCACTTCAGCATACTGATTCTTCGTGCGATGTTAGTTACTCTAGTTCTCTGTCGAATAACCTCGTTACGAATTTTATCAGCCAAAGAAACAACCAGCATCGCACGCTGAGCTACTTTAAACTTATGGACCAGTCTCCAAGTCTTGGCTCCGTATGTCATTACAGGTAAAACGCACCGGTCAAATACTTTGGCCTTTAATGATTGTGGGATCGGCGACTCGAAGATGTGACGAAACTTTCCGAACGCCGCCCAGCCCAGACGAATCTTCCTATCGGCCTCCCGATCGAAGTTACGCCGGTCAAGTTTAATAGTTTGCCAAAGGTAGATATATTCTGGCGCAACCCCGATAACAGCGCCATTTACGGTTACGGGACTCGGGGACACATGCCACTCGCACTATTTCAATAACCTTTCCGAGAAAATCGAACCAAATCCAGAAGAAAACGAAACAATATGCAAGACAAAATCGCTGCAAAGGGAAGGAAAACTTGTAATGAACTATACCAACACGTCTGGCCAGCATGGTACCTTCTTGCTAAGGAGAGGCCTATGTCCAGCAGTGGACTATTTAAGGCTGTTTATGTTGATGATAAGTTGTTAAAAACGCCATATTGCTCGTCATGCCGTCATGTTGATAAGATATACATAAATTATTGCATTTAGGTACATTTTAAATGAGTTATTATAGTTAGAGTTGGTGTTGGAGACAGAACAATGCAACATTATATTATTTGTTACACACTTGATGACGTAATGTAATGGTGACTGCGTTTGGCATATACACGTAAAATGCCGTCAGCTGTCTCGTTGGTCCAGCGGTTAGCTTGTGCGACTGTTCTTGGATTCGATTTCCGTGTCGAACCAAAAATGTTATTGACTTTTTCTAATCATAGAACTGTTATATAGCCCGGAGTTTTGGGTCTTAACCCCCGTGCCTCGGGAGCACGTAAATCCGTCGGTACTTCGCCTGATCTTTCCCCAGTGTCCCCCCTGTCCCATCGGCTTGTGAGAGTGAGCAGAGTGCACCTGTGTTTGCGTACACACTTGTGAAGTATAATATCTCCAGCGCAGTTAGCTGGTCTCCATTAAGACTGGGCTTGGAGTACATTATCATCATCATTATATGTAGAAGAATTTTTTTTACAAACAATTATTGCTTAAGTAATATATATATTTTATGTTGGTAGCTAGTTTCGCATTGACATCTAGACTGAACGTCTAAATATATTTGCAAATATTGCGATGGTGCTTATATAACTCACAAATTATATGTTAATTGACAAGTTTATTGCTTTATTTTTTTACTTTGACTGCACGGTTGGCCTAGTGGTTTAAGCAGTCGCCACGCCGCTCTCTACTGCGCTGAGTGTTGTGGATTCAATCCCTACATTTTGTGTGATCTACAAATTATTGTTCTGAGTCTGGATGTTCTTTGTGTCCGTTTCTTGTGTTTATAAAGTCTCCCGCGACACGGGATATATTCCTAGTGCGGGAGTTTTCTTTTTATAAGAAAATATATGTATATTTTAAGAGCCTACCAAAGTGAATTTACACTGCCTGATGGAAAGCGTGAATAGAATCCAAGAGTTGTGGTTACCATAGTCATTGCAAATGCAGACAATGCAGTATGGTGGCCCACACTATGGCGGCCTTGTGAGATACTTTTTCACACCCCGCTTGGGGTCGTAAAAGGTATGACAGTCATTGTGACAGTGTAAGACTTACACAGTTACCACGATAACTGTCACCCCTGCATCAATCATATCCTACTAATGTGGCACTTACGTAAACTTTATGTGGCAGACCAAATTCCACGTGAGCGAAGCCGTCGGCAAAAGCTAGTATCATAGTAGTAAAGTGTTGTCACACACATGCAGGGATAGAACCCACAACACTGAACTCAACAGGAATCTGCGTGACGACCACTTAGTAGACTCGGTTAATCAAGAAACATGGAGACCGCTTCTCTCTGTGGAGGTATTATCGCTGAGAAATGGAAGATGACTCATGTTATCGACTCGAGAGCTACTAGAAAATAACAGATGGATGCTTGTCTTAAAAATATTTGTTATTATAATAATAAAATACTCGTAAAATGTTTCTAGTAGTTTAAGAAGCTGTATTTGGACGATGTACGTCAAAACACTTGCCAGGCCAAGGTTTGGACAAATATAACTCAAGTAGAGAAATCTATAACAAAGTAAAAACCTTCGCTCTATTTATATCTGGGGCAGCTGGTTGGAAAGTCTTTGAAACCTTAATTTACTGTTTTTTTTTTTATTAAAAAAAGACAACGCCCGCATTATTAATAAAACCTGTGTCGCGGGGGCTTTACAAACGCAAAAACCGCACACAAAAAACACCCAGAACAACAATTTGTGGATCACAGAAAGTGTAGTCCCATGCAGGGTTTGAACCCTCAACACTCCGCGCTGTAGAGGGTTTTTTGTTTTTTTTTTTGAGTTGACTTTTGTTGGCCTCAGATGGCCTCTACAACTTTACCCGAATTTTTCGGTGAGCGCGGAGAGCTCTCAACCAGTCATTTATTAAGTAACATCGCCCAAGGGCACCCCCTGTGGGGTACGGACCTCGGCTTGGGGCGTTACTGCTAAGTTGGGGCGACCTAGTCCCATGTTTAGACGGTTTACACGGTGCGTATTCCGTCCCCGGCGGCGGGGGCGAAAACGTGGACGGTTAGAGAGCGGCGTTTCGGCCGTTTCTGTGCAGTTTAGCTAAGAAAAGGCGACAACGTTTACAGACATACATACATACATAAAATCGTGCCTGTTTCCCTGAAGAGATGGGCAGAGGCATATTGAACGCCCACTTTTCACCAGTGTTTTGGTTCCACATAGGCGGCGAGCCCATTGCCGCTAAACGGGGTTTTTTGTTTGCGAAAACCTCGTCCTTCGATCAGTAGATTACACCACTTGTAAATGAGGTAAATTTGGGCCCTAAGTTTTTCTTCTTAACATGACAAGTTCGTAAAGTTGCAAGTATAAATTAAAAAAAAAAGTTGAGAAGAGTCAAGCGACACCCGGATGGAACGAAGTTCTTTTCGATTAATTAGTGAAGGAATTGTAATATTTTTTTTTATTTCATTTAACCTCGTGGCGCCCAACTATTTGAAATGAAGTTCTTTTTTGACATTTTTAAAGTACCTTGAGCGCTACGAGGTTAAGTTATAATATATATTTTTTTTATTATTAACAAATATAATGTAATATAAACTTAATGAGTAGGCTCTTTGACGAAACGAAAATAATTGGCTTGCTTTCTATGAGAGAGAGAGAGAGACAGAGAGAGAAACATGCGCACGCCGCACGGCTTACTACACTATAGCAAAAAGTGTCGTGACAACTTTTCGTCTGAATTTTTTCCGTCTAGCCTCCTTCCCAACGCGCCATAAGGAACTTCGTTCCAAAATTATTAAATACACAAAGTAAGTCAAAGAAAGTGGACTGCACTGTTTGAAGTATTCATACTAAGTATGTGAGCAGCGTGAAAACCCAGAGAAACCCTAAGAGGTTTTCGTGGATTCGCCATACGTCTTTGGTGCAGAATAAGAATATTAAAAAAATAAAATAAACGGCGCTATGATCCCAGGTCTTTCAAGCGGTGCGTGAAAAAACATCTCACTAGGGTCTGGTTTGCGGTGGTCTCTTGGATTCTATTCGTACTTTCCATCAGACAGAGTAGTCACTTTGACAAGTCCCGAAAGAAAAAATCAGGGGCAGTTATGAACACTGCCGATAAAAGTGAAATCTTCAAACTGTATTTGCACGACAATAGCTAACTCGGCCGCTATAAACTCTGATCCTTCCGTCTAACCGTCAGCCAAGTGTCCATACAGAGAGCACCACGTATAGCGTGCTTTGTTTAACCCATTACTTCCCACTGTCATATTTAGGACACCAGATTACCATTTTTTTTTCATAAACTGACTTTAATTTTTAAGCCTTTTTGGTAAATAGTAAACATTTTTAATTATTTTGCCGTTAAAAAAAATATTTTGATAAAAAAATGCAGTGATATTATTTAGATATATAATTTCAAAGTTTATATATTTCGTAGCCGTTAAGAGTGCATTGTTTGTTTTTAAATATAAATAATTAAATATTTCGGACATTTAACACCAACATCGTCTAGTATCAAACTAAGCAGAGCTTGTGCTATGATAACTAGACTGACTGATAGAATACTTATATACTTTTTTTTGTAAATACATACATATTATACATAGAAAACACCCAAACTTCGAAACAAATATTTGCAGATTATACAAACATTTAGTCTGACCCGGGAATCGAACCCGAGACCTCAAGTTTAGCAGTCGCATTCATTACCGCTGCACCAGCGAGGCAGTTGTTGTTTTATATAGCTAATTATAGCTATATAAATAAAAGTAATTATATATTTCAAATTACCAAAATTTATTCGATTTTCGATGGTTGGAAAGTAAGGGGTTGATATACGCCGTATACATAACTCATGGAAAGCGTTCGGTGAATTGATACGAGTTTCATGATTTTTGTTCACCCCAAACAGTGCTCAATACTCCTGAAGATGTTATCACTTCCAAAAAAATACACAAAGAACACACAGACTCGGCACAATAATTTGTGTATCACACAAAGTGTTGTCCCATCCGAGGTTCAAATCCACAATACTCGCGCAGTGAAAGGGTAATCGTTAAAGCCACTACGCCATCCCTGTGGTCAAGTAACATTGACATACAGTTTAGTACTGTCTTAAGTACACTATGGGTCCCAAGTTAATTGGATCCGACTCGTGTTACGTGCTGACGACGTCACGCCTTAGCGCACAATTGACGTCGTAATTATGTCAAGCAATTCTTTATAAACTTTTTACCTAGTTCATGACGCAAGCGGAGATCTAGTCGGTCTAGCGGTGTCTATGGTCGTATCGTCGATCTTAATTAAAATAAACAATTTAAAAATATACTGTGTTATAATGTTGATTCACTTCACGTCGTAGTTAATTTATGTAGTTTCAGTTTTGAACGTAAGGTTCACTTTTAACTTTCTTTAATTAGATCCATGTTTTCATCTTTAACAATCTTTGGTTTTATGGTGTACAAGCTTTTGCCAGCAGCTCCTCCCGCATGTATGTCGGTTATCGCGGTAAATAATAGCCTATACGCTATTCTAGTGTCTAAGCTATGTCATTCTCATTTAGATTATTTAAAGTTAAAACAATATTAAAAAGCAGCTCTTTGTAGTCACTTTGGCAGGCTCTTAAGATAAAAAAAACATACTACCACTTTAAATTTTCTCCGATTGGGTACTACAATGATAGAAACCAATAAACATAGTACAATACGAAAGTTTTAATCTAAATAGCGAACAAATTTTGTGTTTACTCCACTACGCTGGTCGAAGGATTGTGTTTTTCCAGTATACACACATATTTTTGGCACGCTCTCTCGCTTCAAGAATGGATTACGGTTTGAGAATTATCGTTGTTTTCGTTTTAATCTAGAGTTTGTCTTTGAAATTTTTGATGTGAATTTTCATACTTACACGGAGGTTCAGACTGGCTGTTCGCTATGTGATAGCACATATAATATACATGGGCGTCACGAGAATCTAGACGACTTTCAGAGGGGTGCATCTCCATCCACACGTCATCAACACGGTTAGTGTAGTGGTTTAAGCGGTCGCCACACCGCTCTCTGCTGCGCTGAGTGTTGTGGATTCAAGCCTCACATGGGACAACACTTTGTGTGATCCATAAATTGTTGTTCTGAGTTTGGGTGTTTTTGGTGTCCGTTTCTTCTATGTTTGTAAAGTCCTCTGCGACACAGGATTTATTCATAGTGCGGGCGTTATCTTTAGAAAAAAAAACAGCCTTTAACAGTCCACTGCTGGACATGGCCGCTCCCTAGCAAGGAGGTTTTGGCCTACTATACCACGTAAGCCAAACGGGTTGAAATAGAGTGTGTTTCAAATTTTCCTTCTCTTTGCAGTGATATTTTCTTGAATAGTTTGTTTTTGTACACACACACACATACTATTAACTAATATAAAATATAGAACTATACTAGGTTTTTACCTATGAAATAGACTTTCTTATAAAATAAGTTAAAAATATGTGTTTTTCTATGTATTTTCTTTCTGCCAGGCATCCTCTTGCACTCCTCTCCCGGTTCCCATGCTAATATACTATCACAAAGCATGGTGATAATATACATAAGGTAGTGGTATACCTATGGTGGTAAGAGCACTCCATAAAGTTCTCAATCAACCTATCGCCGTCCACTGCTGAACGAAGGTCTCCCCAAGGAACGCTAACCATCCCGGTCCTGGGCATTTCGCATCCATCCGCTGCCAACCACCTTTTTCCAAGTAACCCCACTCCAAACTATGGTAGATTTTTTTTACACGCTTTTGTTAACTTCACCTATATGTTTGTTTGATAGGGTGTTTTTTAGTTTTTGAATTGAAACTTATTAGGAATCGTTGTGATTTGAAACTTGGTAAAACGCAAATGCGTCACGATAAAGAAAAACACTTTAACGTATAGAATTGAGTCTGCGAGAGAATGAGATAGAATACCTTACACATTATTTTATATTGTCGATCTCCTCTTTGTGTGAAGCTTCTTAGCGTACCCACTCTCCTCTACTCAGCATTGTCGATCTGTAGCGCTTAGTGTAGTGGGATAGTGGGTATATCTATATTGTTATGTAAGTGTTATGTAAAACTACTTTTCAAAAGTTTCACTTCTGCCGTACGTTTCACTCTGCCTGATGGACAGCATGAATAGAATCCAAGAGTTGTGGTCACCATACTCATTGTAAATAGAGACAATGCAGTATGGTGACCCATACTATGGCGGCCTTGTGAGATGCTTATTCACACCCCGCTTGGGGATGTAAAAGGCATAACAGTCATCCTGACAGTATAACTGTCAGGATGACTGTTATGCCTTTGTCTGACAGTGCCTGACAGTGTCCTGTAGTGCTTACACACTCACAACGATAACTGTCACCCCTGCATCAATGGGCCTCCGGGCTCATACTCACCAACGAAACACGAAAACATGGATGCTGGCGCTTTAGGTTAATCTTCTGTGGGAGAGTAGTACTACCCCGGTCGAGACGGCCTGCTCGTGCTGAAATCAGCGTGGCTCTACTACGTAAAGTATTTATACTCGTATAAACAGCAATTTTTGCGTGAAAAAGTAACAAACATCCATACAAACTTTCACATTTATAATGTTTAAAGATGAAAAAAATATTAAAAAAATGTCGATGAAGAGTCTAGGTATCTTATTCAATATAACGCCATTTATCAGACAACGTAGATATTTTTTATAAAGGCTTATGACAAAGATTTTGTACCGTACGCAATCGGATGAAAAAACCTAATAACGCCATCTATCGAAATTTGTAAAATTTGGAGCATTTCAAATACGCATGATAATGGATCTTCCCATGGCAATGAGATGTTCTACCGCGATAAAAAATAGCCCCCATCACTTTCCAACCTTCTAACTATCAACAAACAAAAACATCGTACCATGAAATCTGTCCGTTGCGACGTGAAAGAAAGACAAACAAACAAACACAATTTAAGGATTAGAGGAAACATATTCAAAAGTTGGCAACACTGCGTTCCAAGTCGATAGTCATATTTTCTCCGCCGATATTTATTGCGACGCCTTACTATATACATGGCCTATTTGGCACAGGGCTGGTACATTGAACTGCAGCTTCAAGGATAACGTTCTTATTATATCACCCACGCATAATCTGAGAATGATATTGGCGCCTGTGATATTTATTATTGCGGGCAACGGACTTTTGTCTCATTGGGGTATGTTTTTCGTTGCGTGTAGTGCGAACCTTGCTTGGTAGGATGTTTCAATCGCAGTGATACGACGACAGCTTCATAGAAACCTGGTGTTGAACAATTCTTCTTACCTAGTAATCGGAGTCCCTGTGGTGATGGACGTTTAAAAATACGGAATATCTTTAACCGTCACCACGCACAGCACGGAGCTCTGGATTTGCAGTTGTCTTCACTTAGATCGTAATCATTATCAACAGCCTGTAATAGTCCACTGTTGGATACAGGCCTTTCCTTAGCATGGAGGTTTTGGCCTATTATACCACGCTGACGATTTGGAATAGGATTTGTTTCAAGCTTTCCTTCTCTTTGCAGCAGATGTTGTCCTACGTAGCTTGCTCCCTCAGTTGCCTTTTACGATACCCACTAGTGTGTAGTGGTGACACTCTGTGTTCTTAACACACGGTGACGTGTGTACCATATTAAACTCTTCGTCTTTGAATTTTACTGCCACTTGGTCTATTTACATTGGCGCCCTACTTGTGACGTCACTACGTGTCAAGGTCCGAACGCGATCACATAAACACAAACACGCTAATGGACTTCTAAATAGAGTCCATTCACTAGAAGTGTTATTTTATGACGCCATTGAGCGTCATAGACTCAATAGACAGCAATTTAAGAAATATGACGTATTTTTTTTTAATTTAAAGCTAATCACAGTCACCTGACATATCCAAAGTGTGTGTCTCTCAGTCTAGAAATATATACTGTATCTAGGGGACTTTATAGTGGCAGGTGAGGCCATCTGTCACCCTAGCAGAAGCAGGCAGGGGTGGCGATGCCGTCACAACATACTGCGCACGTCCTTTTGGAGACAGCAAACGGAACATCGGGGCTCTCGCACGGGACAGGGCCATATACAAGTCGTAGGTGGCCCGAGGTACACCAGAGTTCCAGAGATTTCCTTACTAGGGCGCACGGGTTCCCCGGCTACTGGTACCCGAAGCGGTGTTCGGTTTGTGGTCGATTCGAGTCCGACGTAACAACCTACCGGTGGTGTTCGTGGGGATTTCCAATAAAAAATAAAGGGCACTTTACAAACATACATGAAACAGACACAAAGAACACCCAGACACAGAAATATTCGCGTAACTTCACATTATTGAAGGTAATTTTCACATTAATACGTCGACCTACGCATTGCGTGTTGCCGTTGAGGTACTAAGTGATCAGACAAGAACAGATGTTAAACTTTATACAAATTATTCAAGAGAAAACTACTCTTAACCACGTTGGAATAAAGTATACATTTGCACGTTTACTGCTGCCTTTCTTTTAAACTCCACACGGTCGCGTAATCTAAAACTAGGCAGAGCCTGTACTATTGTAACCAGAATGTCAATACACTTATTGTTTATTTTTATTTTATTCCGTATACCAACAGCATAAATATTTGAAAGTAAACATTGTTAAATAATACATTATAATATTATAGGTAAATTACACTCATACAAAAAATGTGTGCGTGTACTAGCGTACACTCGTAAGAAGTGAAACTTCTTTATGACGTTATTTTTCAAAAAAATAATTTAAACCCGTCCGAAGTCGATGCAATCGCCACCTGGATTTCAAAAATGTAGCTACTCAAAACGGGCCGCAAAATACATTGGAGACATTTACCAATCCCTACTCCGCTGGAGAAAGTATACTTCGAATCACGCGTGGTAGGTATAAGAAAAAGATGGCGCGTAACGGAGAAATGTGACGCGTAACGAAAAAATGTTACACTAAATTTTTTTCCAACCCCGATAAAGAAGTTTCACTTCAATAATTTAAACCCGTCCGAAGTCGATGCAATCGCCACCTGGATTTCAAAAATGTAACTACTCAAAACGGGCCGCAAAATACATTAGAGACATTTACCAATCCCTACTCCGCTGGAGAAAGTATACTTCGAATCACGCGTGGTAGGGATAAGAAAAAGATGGCGCGTGCCTGATGAAAAACATGAATAGAATCCAAGAGCTGTGATCACCATACTCATTGCGAATGCAGAGAATGCAGTATGGTGACTCACACTATGGCGACCTAGTGTGATACTGTTTGACGCCACGCTTGGGGCCGTAAAAGGCATGATAGTTATCGTGGCAGTGTAAGGCACTTATCACGATAACTGTGACCCCTGCATCAATGGACCTCCGGTCTCGCACTCACCAACGAAACACGACAACACGGATGCTGTCGCTTTAGATTGGTCTTCTGTGAGAGGTTAGTACTAACCCGGTCGAGCCGGCCCGTTCTTGCTGAAATCAGTGTGGCTCTACCACCTAACCTATTATTCATTTGTAACATATACACTTAAACTCACATGTTTGGGGATATTCCCTAAGGGATAGTCACAAAAAAAAGTTGAGAGGTGTCAAGGGACACCCGGATGGACCGCAGTTCCTTTCCATTAATTAAGAAAGAAGAAATTTAAGTAAAGAAGTAAGAAATGTTATTTTTTATTATTTTATTATTTATTATGTACAAAAAACCTGTATAAACTTAACAAAACAAAAATAATTTATAGTAATAATAATTGTTTATAATAGTTGTCGCGACGACACTACACTTCAAAACACTTCAAAACAATATATAAAGACGAAACGAAAATAATTGTCTTGCTTTCTATGAGAGAGAGAGAGACTATACTCTAGCAAAAAGTGTCGTGACAACTTTTCGTCTGAATTTTTTCGCTCGGTAAGGAACTTCGTCCCAAAAAAACTTGTGCACTATTATATCTCCTGCATAGTCTCTGCGTAGACAACGGCTAGGAAGTTCATCATCACCATGTAGGTATACATAATCCTCTTATACAATGATGACAACACAAACTCAAGCCTCCTAGACTACATGTTTAGACATACCATGGAATTTAGGCCCTAATTAGCTTTGGCCGAGGTAGAATTCAAAGAAAGTCATATTTATTTACCTGACGTGTTTAGGAGATCGACCCTTGGGAAATCAATTGGTATTTGTTAGTGTACACAACTATGTTAACCTTACCTAAACGTATTTAAGTATAGTCCTTAAAATATCTTTGTAACACTTACCTAATATATGACCAAGTGCCTGAAGGATTTGCCATTTACTGATTACATCAATAGTGCCAAACTAACAATAGCCTCATCAACAGCCTTTGCAGTGCACTGCTGGACATAGGCCTCTCCTTAGCAAGGAGGTTTTGGCCTACTATACCACGCTGGCCAAACGGGTTGTAATAGGGTTTGTTCCAAGTTTTCCTTCTCTTTATCTTTGTTCCCTCAGTCGCCTTTTACGACACCCACGGGATGAATAGGGGTGGTAACACTATGTATTCTTAATCCGTCACCACACGGATAAAACAATAGCTTACAAATAAAAATGTATCAATTGTTTCTTGTTCACAGGACTACGGAACCTCTCACAGGTTTGAGAGCCTCAGAATGGGATATGTCCCATGATATATATGTAAACTATCTCCAGAACACCCCAAGACTAACCAGAGAAGAAAAAAACGACATCGAAGTATTTTATAAGAATAACTATGTACCATTAAACAAATTTAAAGAGTTTAATTCCACTCTGGAATTCGGTGAAGAAGATATGGTAGAGTCAGATAATTCTATCGATAGATTTAAGAGGAATATTCCATTTGAACCAGAAACTTCTACAGAACCCTACGAAATTGCTACTCAAAGTGTTGGAAGTACCGTAGAGATGGAGCTCCAGAAGATCAGTAGAAGAACTCGTCAGGTGACACGTGAGATGGATTTCACCAGTGTGAGAGCTGATCCAATAGTTGTAAGTGTAGAAGGTCTCAGAATAGAAGAGTCTGAAAAGGATCCCAAGATTACTGAGAATGGTGTTCCGAGCATCTTGGCTGATAGTAAAGTAACTTTAAGGTATGTAAAAAAGTATTAAATTTTTCCCTGCCTTATTTTCGAATCGATACGACGCTTAAAACTTCAAGAAAGGAGTGTACTCTTATCTGAAAACTACCCATCGATGCAGGGGTGGCAGATACCGTGGTATGTGTGTGAACCTAACACTACCACGATGACTGTCCCTTTTACGTCCTCAAGCGGATCGTGAAACAGCATCTCACTAGGTCGCCGTAGTGTGGACCACCGTTCTGCATTGTCAACATTTGCAATGAGTATGGCTGCCACAATTCTTGAATTCTATTTGAGCTTTCCATCAAGCAGAGTAGAGTCACTCTGACAGGCTCTAAAAAGTACTTGACAACGTCCTTCAGTTCTAGAGTTGCAGGTGTCTGTACTATCAAGGGGCCCCCTTGCTTCCTATCACAAAAGATGTAAATTCTGAAGAAGAAACTTATTTTTTGAGTTTTGAGTTCAAATGAAAAATAGACCCTCCCAACTAGCAAAATAATTCTTCAAATCAGTTCATTAATGACGAAGTTCTGGTATAAAAAACCTACAAATCAACCTATAACCGTCCACTGCTGATCAAAGGTCTCCTCCAAGGAGCGCCAATTACTCCGGCAGTTCGCATCTATAAACTGCCAGGCACTTTTTTCAAATCATTGGTCATTCGTGCCGCAGGGAGAAAAAACATATGAAATAAATACAGCTTAATCAAGAGACCTTCTTTATTGAAATCATATAAATGGACGGGGAAAAGCTTATAATATAAATGTATTGTTCTAGATTATTTGGTAACGGTCTAACATCGAGAACAGTGATTGCTTTCACACATCAGTTGCAGGAAGCTGGTCAACCGTGCAAGTTTCTGTTCAGAGGGGAATATATGGTAAGACATATAACAGAAACCTACGTTTGCCTAATAATCTCCTTCTACTCTGCCCTTCTCACTCCACTGGGATTGTTGGTACATCGTTCTTTGTACAGGCTATCCTTTTGTGGAACGCGTTTCCCTTCGAAGTCAGGATGGCTAGAAGTGATAACTCGTTTAAAATTAGTCAAGGAGCTTTTACTGGGTGAATTGGCGACGTCCTAATTCACCACCTGGTCTTATTATATCTTATCGTGGAAATATGTATAGGTACATGGGTATATATGTGTATTATATATTTATGCGTTTATGTGCGTGTAATTGCTTATTCGAGGTCAAACTAGTCTATATATCCTGACCCTCTGTCAATTACTACTTATCCTTAAGTGCACCTACCTCATCGTTTCATCATTGATATTTTGCATCCCCTAGGCTCTAAGTTGATGAAGTAGTCAGTTAGGGCAAGTAGCTTTATATGTAAATACTCGATGTTCTAGTGGCTAGCGTGTGCGACTACCGATCAAGGTCTCGGACTCGATTCCCGGGTCAGGCTACTGTTTGGAAGTTGGAGTCTTAACCCTCGCGTCTTGGAGAGCACGTAAAGCCGTTAATCCTTCGCCTGATCTCTCCCTGGTCGTGTCGGATAACCCTTCAGATTGTAAGAGTGAGGGGACAGAGAGTGCACCTGTGTTTGCGTACACACTTGTGCACTATATCTCCTGCGTAGTCACTACGTAGACATCGGTTAGCAAGTTCATCATAATTATGTATATGGATAATCCTCTTATACATGACGACAATATAAAGTCCAGTCTCCTAAACTGCATAAAATTTTTAGACATGCAATGGAATTTAGGTCGGTCTTAGTTCGTCTTTTTGGCCCTATTTAACTGTAGCCTAAGGAGAATTTAAAAAAATCTGTTGTCTGTAAAGTCGGTTTACTGACGATAGTTAAACTTCACAACGTCATAAGAGAATACGGAATGGTTGCATTTTTCAAAAAAAATTTTAATCTTCATACTTGACGAAAACATATACATGTATTATTGTATAGCAGCTGTCCACGCGGACGCATCGCTCACTCAAGTAGGAGAGAGACAAATGTCGAACGCTGCCGAACGCGGAGGCCGATTGTGCTTCTTTGTCACTCGTTCGCGCTCGCTTGCACTTCAAGCCTTAAATGGAACGCCTCAGAGCGAGGTAACGCCGCATGAGTCATCCTTTTTGGTGCGTGCAGCCGGCTCCATCGAATTATAAGACGTTGTCACGTCAAAAAGACATGTTTATTGACCTGACGTGTTTAGGAGATGGGCCCTTGGGAAATCAATTAGTATTTGTTAGTGTAAACAGTTCTATAATTCGTATGTACGGAAAACGTGCCTACCTCCATTTCACGATTAAACCCCCAAATGCTTCAGTTAATCTTTTACATAGACGAACACCACTACTATCAGTGAAACTCACAAAATATTCGTATTTAAAGGAAATTAATGTACTAGCCAATATTGATATACAATTGTAGACGCATGCTTCTCCAAATGGGCCGCAAGTTCCACAAAGAACCAGTGTTTAGCATTTCTTTTCTTGCTTTTTAAGTTAGAAAGATAATAGGGGGTTAACCCATCCTCACTTTCCACTCATTATACTCAAAGCGGAGCGACACACTTGTGTTGTAGATGATTTTTGATTTATAGGTGTTCACAGGTGCCGGTAGTCGTCTAACACTAGGCTACTCGTCTGCTTTTTAATCCTCTGTTACATAAAAATATACTCATAGTAGAAAATATCATAACGTTCATCCCGTATTGCAGCTCACTATTGGACATAGGCCTTTCGAATCCTACGCCACATCAATTGGTTTTTTCACATTTCTCAAGACCCACCACTACTATTTCTCAACATTATTTAATTTAACTTATTTACAGGTAAAACAAGGATCTCTAGAACGAAGAACAGCGTTATTCGACATCATTGCACCAGCTCCAGGTCTGGACGGCAAGTTGTATGTATGTGCCAAAAACTTAAAAGCAGGCATCGATGACCCATTTAAAGACGAAGAAAAATACGTACATCAGGGCACAGAGACCTATAAAGTGTTGGAGTCCCACAAGAAATTGCTACCTCTTTGGGCCACAATGATATTGATATTGACTTGTCTGACTTTTTCCGCCTTATTCTCCGGGTTGAATTTAGGCCTGATGTCATTAGACCGCACTGAATTGAAAATAATATCGAACACAGGAACAGAACAAGAAAGAAAATATGCCAGAGCAATAATGCCAGTCAGAGATCACGGGAATTACTTATTGTGTAGTATCCTTCTTGGCAATGTAGCTGTGAACTCAACATTTACGATTCTTCTCGACGAGTTGACTTCTGGACTGTTTGCGGTTATTTTTTCGACTTTGGCGATCGTGTTGTTGGGTGAGATTACGCCGCAAGCGATATGTTCGCGACATGGTCTCATGGTAGGAGCCAAGAGTATTATGGTGACGAAGGTTCGTGTATTTAAGTATATAGTGTACGTATTACTGTAATGGGACCAATTTTGTTGAGTGAATGTTCCATTTGTGTTTTATTTCGCTAAGTGTACATAGGTTCTATTTCCTAACTAGCGACTAGCCCCGGCTTCGCGCAGACCCAATCAGCGTTGGCAGTCTACCTATTGCTTTTAATCCTATGATATCTTCTAAGATATTCATTTTAATGACATACTGGGCAGTTAATTTTGTTTTACATTAGGTACAAAACATATATAACGCATTTAATTGCATAAGAATTAATATTATGCAGGTCAAAATTACTTTGAAAGTATAACCTAGAAATAAATAAAATCTTAAAACTTTAAAATAGGGGCTGTAGGTTATCCGTAGGATATACACATTTTTTTTTTTAATGTGTAAAAAACCCCCTTGGGCCGTCACCCCACCGGGGTTTACGGCGGGGTGGCGTGTCGGAATCAGACCGACTAAAACCACACGGTGTGCCACTCTGCACCTGAGATAGGAGGGATCCGGGAACAGCTAGGATATACACATATAACGCAGCGTTGGTAGGTCCCCCACAATGTGGTCCGACGCCCTGGCGAATGTCACGGGCAACGCTGAATGCGGGCGGCATGGGACCGGCTGTTGTGGAGAACCTTGGGAGGCATATGTCCCGTAGTGGACGTCTTTTGGCTGAGATGATGATGATGATACATCATTTTGATATATCTATTAAATTTTAGTCTGTATTAATAATAAAAACATTTTGAATACTGTTTTTTCATCTAGAGGATTCTGATTCTAGAGGAATATTCTCTACAAGAATCTTTTTTCCAACAGGCTGTGATGGCAATGACGGCACCTCTAGCGTTTCCAGTCAGTAAACTTTTGGATTACTTCCTGGGAGAAGAGATTGGCAGCGTTTACAATAGAGAAAGACTTAAGGAACTCGTAAAGGTATGTCCTCTACATATTTACGCAGTTCAGAGACGTGCTGTGAGAATAGTCGACGATCCTGATCTCACAGACGGTATCGAGCCACTAAGTCTTAGGAGAGACTTTGCCTCCTTGTGTGTGCTCTATCGTCTCTACAATGGGCTGTGTTCTGAAGAATTGTTTGATATGATGCCCACAGCCACTGTCTACCATCGCACCGCTCGCCATCGTCAGGGAGCTCATCCACACACATTGGAACTTAAATGGTCGCGCACAGTGCGGTTTCAGAGAAATTTTCTCCCGCGAACAATCCCATTATGGAATGAGCTCCCTGCCGAGGTTTTCCCTGGAAACTACAGTATGGGGCTCTTCAAGAAGGGGGTAAATAGGTCTTTAAAGGGTCGGCAACGCGCACGTGATGCCCCTGGTGCCGCAGGCGTCCATAGGCTGCGGTAACCGCTTACCATCAGGCGGGCCGTATGCTTGTTTGCCACCGTCGTGGTATAAAAAAAAAAAAAACTTACTCAAGAGAGTCACGAATGCGTTACTGTACCTTAAGTCTCCTCCAATCAGGATAAAGACATTCTTGGACACGTATGAGGCAATTCTGACTGAAGTGAGGTTTGGGGGTAAAAACTGAAAAGGTGGCATCGCACTTTTTTTTTTAAAAGACAACCCCTTCATTAGAAATATATACTGTGTCGCGAGGACTTACAGACATACTTGAAACAGACACAACAACATCCAAACTCAGAACAACAATTTGTGTATCACACAAAATCTTGTCCCATGTGGGTTGAATCAATTACAATCACTGCGGTAGAGAACTGCGTGGCGACCGCCTTCACTATTACGCCATCCGTGCAGTGCGTGTTGCGACTCTTAAATTTCTTGTCTCCGTGGACGGTGGTAACCAAATACCATCAAGTATCTTGTCTGCTGGTTTACTATTTATTCTAGTCATCACTTTGTCCAACATCCCAAATTGATCCTACTTCAGGTAACAACAGACGTTAACGACCTGGACAAAGATGAGGTGAACATCATATCGGGTGCTCTGGAACTTCGCAAGAAGACAGTCTCGGACGTGATGACCAAGTTAGAGGATGTGTTCATGCTGCCCATCAGTTCTGTGCTGGACTTTGAGACTATGTCGGAAATTATAAAATCTGGTGAGTACTGTAGTAAAGAGTAGCAAAGTTACTTAAGTGTCGATAGCAAAACCACGCTGATTGGAGCACGAACGGATCAGCTTGACCAGGGTAGTACTACCCTCTCACAGAAGATCAACCTAAAGTGACAGCATCCGTGCTGGCTGGTTTCGTTGGTGAGTGCAAGACCCGTGGACCATTCATGCAGGAATGACAGTTATCGTGGTAAGTGTGTGAGCCTTACACTGCTACGATGACTGTCATGCTTTTTACGTCCCCAAGCGTGAAGAAGTATCTCACTATTTCTCTCGTCTATCAGGCAGAGTAGAGTCACTTTAGCAGGCTTTCTAGGTAGTAGAACCACGCTGATTTAAGCACGAGCGGGCCGGCTCGACCGGGGCAGTACTACCCTCCCACAGGAGACCAACCTAAAACGCCAGCATCCGTGTTGTCGTGTTTCGTTGGTGAGTGTGAGACCGGAGGCCCATTGATGCAGGGGTGACAGTTATCGTGGTAGCTGTGTAAGTCACAATGACTGTCATACCTTTTACGTCCCCAAGCGAGGCGTGAAAAATCATCTAAGGCCGCCATAGTGTAGGTCACCATACTGAGTTCAGCATTCATTCATTCAGTCAGCATTTGCAATGAGTATGGTGACCACAACTCTTAGATTCTATTCATGCTTTCCGTCAGGCAGAGTAGAGTCACTTTGGCAGGCTCTATCTTTAGATAGGAAAAAAAAAGGCTCTTAAAAAAAAACCGTGACAGATTCAATATAACGTCTTCACTTCGCTGTTGAGAGATTTCAAGAGAAATTATGGGTTCGATTCCCGTAAATATTTGTTTGATCATTCTTTAAACAAATCAACTACTGTGCTTATGCTATGCGACTGCTGGGCTGAAGGTCGCAGATTCGAACCTTGGGTCGGACCAAATGTTTATATGACCTGTAAATATTTGTTTCGGGGTTGTTCTATGTATCATATGTACGTATCTACAACAAAAAAAGTATATATGTATTTATATCAATTGTCTAGTACCCGTAGTACAAACTCTGCTTAGTTTGAGACTAGATGGCGTTGTATCTTAGATGTTTGAAATATTATAAAAAGAATATTATTATTATTATTTGTAGATTTATATTTAGTATTAATTTTAAAATAATTATATGACCATAAGGATATTGAAAAAGGTCTCAGATGTGATTTGATGATAAATAAATTCCTTAATCCTCTCAGGGTATTCCCGAATCCCAGTGTACGAAGGCAGCCGCACCAACATAGTCACTGTGCTGTTCATCAAAGATCTGGCGTTCGTAGACCCTGACGACAACACACCACTCCGCACCCTCTGCCAATATTATCAGAACCCTTGCAACTTCGTCTTCGAAGATGTCACCCTGGATGTCATATTTAAGCAGTTTAAAGAAGGTAATTTTATTATTCTACACTGAGTGTCTTGGGAGAAGCCTAGTTCCAGTTCTTTCAACAAGATGATCATAATGATGATTCCATATTGTGTCTTTTATTTTCCACGCCATTGAGAGCAAGAGTCCCGTTTGCCGTACATCTGTAGCAGTTGGCAGTTGGAGCTCAAAAAATTCCGTCTTATCTTTCTACAGAACTTCGATATCGCCTAGTAATTGAGTTGTGGAGGTCTGATGGCAGTTGCGACTACTTCCACATATAACGCAACTAAAGATAAACTACAGCGCCATCTACCAAAACCACACCGAACTACGGAGTAACCACGAATACTGTATCGCGATATAGAAATTCTCACACTGATTAGCACAAATACAATTCCTCAACATTAACCGCTGGGCCCTGGTCCGCCGGACATCATCACCTCGCCTGATCAGAGGATTCTCCCTTTGCGTTGGAGGGACGTTACACTCGTTCCTTTTAATAGATCTTGATAGATTTATCTATTTAAAAAATATGAGAACACAGATGGGCTCACTCAGTTTCTCATTTATAACCCGTCTAAGATAATACAGATGGGAAACCTTTCTTCTTGTTTTTTTCTGTGCGGAAATCCCCACGGATACCTCCGAAAGGTGGTTATGTCGGACTCGAACCGACCACAAACCACACGGCGTCTCAGGTACCAGTAGCCGCGGCACCAAGTACACAATCCCTGGAACTCCGACGTACCTCGGGCCATCTACAGTTGTAGATGGCCCCCTCCCGTGTAGGAACCTCGTGGTTTCTTTACTGCTCCCCAAAAAAGGACGCGCGCAGTTCGTAGCGCTCGCATCGCCACTCCGGCCTGCGCTTATGGAAGTGTATTATCTGAACCCTATCAGTTAGGGTTTAAGTATTAACTAGTCATTATCCGTTTCATCACTAGGTCACAAGGGCCACATGGCGTTCGTTCACCGCATAAACAACGAGGGCGAAGGCGATCCGTTCTACGAGACCATCGGCCTGGTTACGCTGGAGGACGTCATCGAAGAACTGATCCAAGCGGAGATTGTTGACGAAACCGACGTATTTTGTAAGTATTACGTCATGGTGGATTAAAAACATGTAGTGTCGCCACCCCTATTGATTCCGTAGGTTTCGTAAAAGCTGACTAAGGGAGCAAGCTACGCAGGACAACAGCACCGCAAGAAGGAAAACTTAAAATACACATACCCACCCTGTCTTTTTTAAACGTGTGGAAACCCCCTCGGGCCGTCAGCCCAACACAGTTTGCGGCGGGGTGGTGTGTTGGAATCGGACTGACTAAAACCACACGGTGTGCCATTCTTCGCCTGAGATGAGAGAGGTCAGGCAACAGCTGCTATTACGACATCCAGATCCTTCCTAGCACCTGCCCGCTACCGCGGACACCATCTGCGGATAAACTCTATTTAGGCGACGTACGGCACCCGCGGACGTCGCCTCCTCGCGGCTGGCCATTGTAAGCAGTGCCGACCAGCTTTAGAGTAAGCTGTCGGAAGTGCTTGTCGGAGAGCCACCTGCCGTCGAGGATCAGGTCCAGATACTTCATGCGCGGTAGAGTAATCCAACACCTCCTTTCTGAGGAGAGGTTTTTGTCCAGCGGTGGACTACTATAGTGTGTAATTGATGGTGAAAACAGTTATATTTCTTTCACCTTTCTCTCAAGTATAACAACTTTTTCCTGTGTATGCTTTTATGGGCATTAACCTTCGTCTCAAGTTGGATACATCAAATTAGTCCAAAATGTCTTGCCCAACAGTGGACAATCGGTCGAAGCGCCGTCGCAACAAGCCACAGAACAAGCTGCAGGATTTTGCTGCGTTCGCTGAACGCCACGAGAACCAGCGGATACATATATCGCCACAACTCACGCTTGCCACTTTCCAATTTTTAAGTACAAGTGAGTATAAATTTGACTGTATAGTCAATTTTTTTTCTAGTATCAATGAAACCAATAAATAACAAGTTATGACGTCATAAGTCAAAATACAGGAAATTGTTTAAAGTCATAACAGTACGTGCACGCATGAGTGCATGCGTACATAATAATAATAATAATAATTTCTTTATTGAACCAAGGATGCATACAATTTAGGTTCAAGCCCTGATTCCCAAACTAGCGTGAACTGTATGTTGGGAATCAGTTCCTTCACAAAAAACAATGATACAATAATCCTTTACAGTTAGCAAATGTGTCATTCATACACAGAAGTGTTGAAACATATTTACATAATAAATTTTGTTAATTGTGTTTATGGGTGTGTGTATATGTGAGTGTGTGAGTGTGTGTGCGTGCGTGCATCCATGCGTGTGTGTGTGTGTGTGTGTGTGTGTGTGTGTGTGTGTGTGTGTGTGTGTGTGTGTGTGTGTGTGTGTGTGTGTGTGTGTGAGTGTGTTTGTGTGTATAATTATGAGTATTCGTGTGTCCTTTGACCTATTCGTGTATCTACGCTCACATGTAAGTTTAAACTATTCAAATTCATAACAGCACCTTTATTTATACGATAAAATTATTTTAACTAATAAATACTGAATAAAAAGTTACATGTGTACGTACGTGCACGCATGTGTACATGCGTGCGTGTGTATGTTTCTATCTGTGTGTGGTCACAAGAATCTTTGTGTGTAACTCGCTCTTGCTTCGAGCGTTTATCCCAAGCTTGGCTGCGGAAAAAGCATCTCACTATGCTATCATAATATGGGTCACCTTACTGCATGGTCTGCATTCCTAAAGCATGTGGTCACCACAAATCTTGTATTCTATTCATGCTTTCCATCAGTCAGGTTAGTCACTTATGTGATATAATTAACAATTCATCTCTTAATTTGTCACAGGTGTTGATGCTTTCAAACCAGACACGGTCTCGGAAACCGTACTCCGTCGTCTTCTGAAGCAAGATGTCATCCACCACATAAAGCTGAAAGGGAAAACGAAAAAAGATCCCAGTACTTACGTATTCCAACAAGGAAAACCAGTCAGTTTCGTTACACTATTATATATAATTCGACAGACCCACTGGTCTAGTGACTAGAGCAGTGGGTCTAGTGACTAGACCAGTGGGTCTAGTGACTAGACCAGTGGGTCTAGTGACTAGACTCTAGTGGCTAGCGACTTGGCTGCTAGCCGGAGCTCGTGGGTTCAATTCTCACCCAGGATATATATTTATGTGATAAGCATGATTATTTGTACTATATCTGGGTGTAATTTATCTATAATATGTATATATTTAGAAATATTGAAGTATGTTTATCAGCGGTCTTGTTACCATAGTACAGGCTCAGCCTAGTTTAGAATCGAACAGCCTCGTGTGAGGTTATAAATGTATATGGATCTGGATGTCGCAATAGCAGCTGTTCCCAGATCCCTCCTATGTCAGGCGCAGAGTGGCACACCGTGTGGTTTTAGTAGGTGCGATTCCTACACCTACGCCGTAAACCCCGGTGGGGTGACGGCCCGAGGGGATTTCCACACGTTACACACGTTAAACTCGTGTGGTGACTGATTTAGTATACAGAGTATCACCACCCCCATTCATCTCATGCGTGTCGTAAGAGACTAAGGGAGTAAGCTAAGTAGGGTATACCACTGGAAAGAGGAGGAAAACTTGAAACAAATAGTATACCAACCCATCTGACGTGGTAATGTAGACCTTCTGAAACTTCCTTTCTAAGTAGAGATTTATGTCCAGCAGTGAATATTGAGAGTGTTTCAAAGATGCTAAGAATAGGGAACCCCCTTAAGATCGTTTCTCCAATATTTCTCTATGTTTTTTCATAGTTTTAATATACCCTTAACAAAGATAAGTCAAAATCGGTGCAGCAGTTTAGCTGTTACGATGGATCATATGAACATACATGTAAAAGTACAAACATATATGTGTCTTCACTGTAGTCAGATAAAGTAATAGACGTGGGCAATTATTTCCTAAAGCTTTTTAATCATTATTTTAATTGATTGTTTCCACTTTCAGGTGGACTACTTCGTGTTGATCCTCGAAGGTCGTGTGGAAGTGACTGTGGGTCGAGAGAACCTGGTTTTCGAGGCTGGGCCCTTCACTTACTTTGGAGTGCAGGCACTCACACAGAACGTCGGTGTCGGTAAGTTTATCTACCTATATTGGAATATTATATCTACTAAATGTCTGGACAAATTCTTACAAAACATAATGAGAAATGTTCCTATCGATGTACGGGAGGGCACTAGGGACGGGTCCTTGAGCGACGGCAATCACTTACCATCAGATGACATATCTGCACCAATTCAAAATAAGCACAAATTTAAAATATAAATAACTCTTAGACTAATGTAGGGAATTTTTGGGCTTCAATTCTGCAGTACTTAAAAGGTATGGTCCAGGTCTTACCCTGAGGCCACTTGAAGCTGGCCGTAGGCAAGGTTTTTAGTTAAAACATGACACACTCCTGACTCTTGCATCCCCAAAGAGCTGGGAAACTGAATGAATTTTCCAATCCATCACAATAACTGCACTGTTTTCTTTGTCTTAAACCATTCCTGGTCCACAGCGGAGTCTCCAACTCCATCAGCAATGGGTTCCCTCCAGAACATAAACATGGACTCGATGCTGCGTCACACTTTCGTACCGGACTACTCCGTCAGAGCCATCGCGGAGTTGTTCTACTTGACTGTTAAAAGGTACGTTCATCACTCATCACCATCAACAGACCTTAACTGGACATAGGCCTCTCCTTAGAAAAAGACAACGCCCGCATTAGGAATAAATCCTGTGTCGCGGTGGACTTTACAAACATACAAGAAACGGACACAAAGAACACCCAGACTCAGAACAACAATTTGTGGATCGCACAAAGTGTTGTCCCATGTGGGGTTTGAACCCACAACACTTAGCGCAGTGAAGAGCGGCATGGCGACCGCTTAAACTAGTAGGCCAGCCGTGCAGTCAAGGTGGTTTCGGTCTGCTATTATACCATGATGGATAGAAGGAGTTTGCTTCAAGTTTTCTTTCTCCATAAAATGCTAGGTACACAGTTTGTTTCCTTAGGGGACTCTTGCGACACCTAGGAGAAGAGTAGAGTTGGTGATACTCAGTATTCTTAAGCCGTCACCACATAGTTATGTCCATGTTAATATAATGGTCTAGTTTATTTTATATGTCAATGATGTTGTTGGGTAATAGAGGTAAAGGTCGATAAAAGGTAACACAGATTTACATACTTTAGTCTGACACCACACGAAAAGTTAAAAATTCAAATATGTCGATGTTGATTTGAGAGTGGGCACAGTGTAATACATACATTCGTATGGTACAATACTATTTTTCTCGTTGGGAGTAAACGATACATAATTTGTCTCTTCTCATATTTTGGTGGCCGAGTCAGAGTCATAAAACCACTACATCGTAATTGGTGGTTGTGTGTGAAGCGATTACCAGAAGTTTATACAGCTAGAGTGCTGTTGGGTTCAGGAAGTTCACGGCTCAATTGTCGTGTACTCACTTTACCAGACACTTACATGTATACTTTCAATACCACCAACACTTCTCAACCGTCAGTCTACGACAAGAACTTCGAGACCCAGATAAGTGTATGAATTGATATACTAACAACACGGAGCTTAAACACAACAGGTAGCAGAGAGCGATTTTACAGGAACCACCGTTTATCATGCATATACTCGTATAATTGTTCATCGACTGATCTGTTGGTATAGTAGTTAGTGGCCCTGACGGCTAAGTCAGAGGTCGTGCGTTTGATTTCTACCCAGAAGTTTTGTTCGTATGCCAATTTCAAGGCCAAGTTTCTGGCCTAAGACAACAGTCGATGGCCCTTTACTATGAAGTAAAGCAAAAAATTTGGACGCTATCGGTAGGGCGGCAACACCAAAATTCATGTCAAAAATAAATTTATAAAAATATAAAATTAATTTTATTAATGTTTTCAGATCTCTCTACTTAGCCGCAAAACGAGCCACCCTGATGGAAAAAGGGGCGTTATCTAAAGGAGCTACCAACGAACAGTTTGATACTGAAGTAGATAAGGTAATTATTATTTTTATTCTGGTAACATTGTGTGATTTATTTTAGTCTGGCAACACACGATGAGCTCACAATTCAAAATATTTTACTTTCATTATGTGGCAAGTTTGCACTACAAAACTAAAAACATAATTTAACGCCATCTGACGAAGACATACCGAACTACTCAGTAACTATTCTGCATCCCGCAACGAAAATTCTCGCGTTCATATATACTAAAAGTGCAACTTCCCAACACTTGACTGCCAGACATGATCACCTCATTTGGTCATATAATCAAAAGATTATATAATATATTGTGTATTGGAGGGTTATAATACTTGTTTCTCCATCCCCACGACAGCGAAAAAGAAGTTAGTGGCGAACAGTTGGACATTATTCATCCTTGTAATGTGGGACAACCATACTATTTTCACGAAAGGGTGGCCACACCTCGCAAACACCCATGTTTCACTGATTGTACATACATAAAGTCACGCCTATCTCCCAGAACAGGCAGAGACAACTGAACTCCATTTACTACGATCCAGTTCCTGGTACTTTCCCATCCCATCTTCAGATCATCACCAATTTGGTTGTGTGAGACAAGTGGACGGTCTCTTCAGACACTTCACCCATTGTGTGAGGCTTTTTTTGCTGGTGACATTCAATTATTGACGGTAGTAGACAATCATAACCACATACTATCAGTTCACCTTTTTTGGATGGAATATGGAAACCCCCACAGGCCGTCACCACACCGGCGAAGTGGTGTGTCGGAATCGGACCGACTAAAACCACATAATGTGCCACTCTGCGCCTGCTATAGCAGGGATCCGGGAACTTCTGTTATTTAACCATCCGGATCCCGCCCACCGCCTGCCTGTTAGTGCGGGCACCACCTTCGAATAAATTCTCTATTAAGGCGACGTACAGCATACGTGGACGTCGCCTCCTCGCGGCTAACCACTGTAGCGGATGAAGGGAACCCGTCCCGTTGACGCGCGGCCACACTCAGCGGCATAAGTCGCTGGTAAGGATGCGTCCACGGCCCGGTATACTATCAGTTTACTTACCAACTTCTTTGCCATACCATAAACAAGAAATCTTTTTATCTATTCCATTATTCCTCCCATTTCCAGAACCTCTTTAACTCTTCAAATAACATACCAATATCAATGATATCAAAGAAACTGCTTGGGAAGTCGACTAGCACAGCCTCCACTAAGATTACAGAAGATTTTGGATCCACTTCCAAAATAAATAAGGTTCATTTTTGTACAGCATTGACTTAGGACCTTTTAGACCTATATTTACTTTAAATCTATATTTACTTTATAAAGCTTAAAAGTTTGTTTAGTTTAACACGCCTATCTCGGAAACTACTGGCTCTAATTGAAAAATTATTTTAATGTTGGGTAGCCTATATAGCGATGAAGGGTGTGAGGTATATAGCATTACGCTTCGACCAATTGGAGTCTAGCATAAATGAAAAATGGTGTAAAAATGAAAGTTATTCCTTTTGTGATACGCAGACGAAGTTACGTGGGACAACTAGTTAAGTTATAAAGAAACCTTTACATTAGTGTCTTTATATGCAGTGATAATGTAGTTATGTACTTGTAGATCCCATTCGATTGGGGGTGGTAGGTTCCTTCAGAAATGATCTGTCATAAAGTGATATCTAAAAGTAATTAAGTCTGAATTATCAAAAGGGATGTCAGAGCAGCTGTTGTCGTGGTGACGCGTCGCCACGCTATGTGTTGGTATATGTAACATCTATTGTAACTGCCACCCCTTTGCCATAATGGAAACGTCAACTTCTAAAATGAAACAGTAATATTTAGTTTGGTTTTAAAGATTATTTTGGAACTACCCTCAAAACCAAAAAAAAATCTCTGAGTACATGTAAGTACAGCGTTTGTCTAGTATATCTTAATTAGTTTTGATTAAAGCACACAAACATTACTTCTATCTCTCTTTCTAACAACAACCGAATCTAAGCGACAGAAAGAGAAAACCATACACTTCAAACTTCTTTTAAAACTACCCATTCCAGCGTCCTTCACGACTGAATATAATTGAGTTAATGCAAATATCACAAAACTATGAGTCGTCGGAGAGGTTGGACGTGTTGTCGGACAAGCATTCGTCGAAACCTTCCAATTGTGACCGATATTGGCCGCGACCGGATAATACTAGAGCTAAACTTGGTAACAATGTTTATAACACGTTCATAATTGTCTTAATTCTTGCATAAAAATATCAACATACAACATCAACAGCCTTTACAGTCCACTGCTGGACATATGCCTATCCTTAGCAAGGAGGTTTTGGCCTACTATACGACGCTGGCCAGACGGATTGGAATAGGGTTTGTTCCAAGTTTTCCTTCTCTTCGTAATGATGTTGTCTTGCATACTTTGTTCCCTTAGTCGCCTTTTACGACACCAACGGGATGAATAGGGGTGGTAACACTATGTATTCTTAATCTGTCACCACACGGACGTAAAAAATACACATACTTATAATTCATACGCATTTAGAAAATAGTGACGTATAAATTAAGCCCCGCCCCCTGACCAATCAGGTTCTAAGATGGTATCATCGTCAGCCTATCACAGTCCTCTGTTGATCGGTTTTGGGCCCCTTGCATCCAGCTTCTGCCAATCATGTTGTATAAATCGTCACTCCACCTAGCCTGCACTGCAAACAGCTACCGATACATGGAATCTTGGAATCTCATTGGGGAGGGGGTGAGGTTTGATCGATGCCATAGACTATTATGTCCCATGTCCCTACGATGGGAAAGGTTTCCCTTCCAAGTGTTGCCCTTCGCCTAATCCAAGTCAAGCAGTTCATAAGTATAACATATATTGTTGAGGCAGACAGCTGGCGAACCGACTGGAATGAGCACTCCCACAGGCCTTTCGGCTTAGTGATAGTTGACTAGTAAACCAGCAGTCATGGATTTGATTTCCACCCAGGAGAAATAATTCTGTGACGGATGCTATCATGTATTCTAAGTCTGGGTGTAATTTATCTTAAATTTGTATCTACGGCCATATGTGTTGTTAAAAATCACAGTCACGTTCGCCGCCTGTCTGCCTCGACCTTAACCCCACTCATTACTCTCTAGGTATAACAACAAAATCTTATAATGACATGACAAGAACGAGCCCATCCAAATCTTACGCCAACGCATGCGATTCAGCCAAATATTGGGTGAATTATGAGCTTAAGGGTAAATACAATATTGATGCGACTAAGCTTGTCCAAGATATCGATGCAAACGACTGTGATGAATGTATCAGGAATAATTTCTGGATTAACAGCACCCTGTTGGCCAAAAGTGAGGATGACGCGAAGCTAAATGGTTAGTTCTATGGTGTTTTATTTAGGTATGAAAGATTTAGTTCATTAAGGGACAGGTTACCAAACTTACTGGAGTGATCTATGACTTCACGGAGTAAGTGACGTTACCCGAGCCCAAATCTCCCCTTCTGATTTAGTAGGAGGAAGATACAAGAGTGATTCTTGTTTGCTCGTTTCCTCCCTTATAGTGTGAAAAACATTTTTTTCTTTCTTTACACCAAGTTACCAGAGTATACACCAAGAAAGGTTTGGGTTTCTTAAACCTTAACGCGGTAATATTATCTATGTACTCTTCCTACACGATTTCGACCACAGCGGTCAGTCTCGACGGAGACCAGCTAACTAAGCAGGAGATATTATAGTGCACAAGTATGTACACGCAAACACAGGTGCACTCTCTGTTCCCTCACCCTCAGAATCCGATGGGACGGCTAACTGACACGACTGGGGAGAGATCAAACGCAGAACTGATGGCTTTGCGTGCTCTCCAAGGCACGGGAGTTAAGACTCCAACTTTCAAACTCTGGGCTGTTATTAAATATGTGGAACTAGAACAATTCAATAACACTTTGACCCGGGAATCGAACCGAGACCTCTTGATCGGCAGTCGCATACGCTAACCACTAGACACATATTATATATACAGTATTGTGACTCGCTCATGTTTCGGTAATAATTACCTACAGCCGCGCGGTACGTACACATGCGTTAGGGCTGCGCGCCTACAGTATTTTAAATTTATCTACCTACTGTTTTAAATTTGTTCTACTTTTGTGTTAGGGAATATCATATTGTTAATTAAAAAAATTAAGTCTGTTATGAATAAAACAAGTATAAAAAAAAAATTAAAACCTTTATAAATTTGACACTGAAAATACTTGCACCTTAACTGAGACGTAAAAAAAGTTTTATTGCTAAATTCAATATAATATTAAATACAGGTAATTTTAAAAATATTGTCTCGGGGTCTTTGCGTTATTGAAGGATTCAAGCAAAAAAAATAAATCTAGTCTATAATTACTCTTTGCCATATTAAGAAAATAATCAAATCACATTGCTGCACTTAACGATTGGTGTACTGGTTTAAACGGTCGCCACACCACTACTGCGCTGAGTGTTGTGGGTTCAAACTCCACACGGGACAACACTTTGTGCGATCCACAAATTGTTGTTCTGAGTCTGGGTGTTCTTTCTATGTATCTATGTCTTGTATGTTTGTAAAGCCCCCCCACGACACAGGATATCTGCCTAGAGCGAGTGTAGTTATAAAAAAATAGAAATATCGCCCACTTACCATTTAGAAAGCTATCACGATGCGGCGACTTCCACATTACAGCACAAAGAAAAATATACAACAGCGCCATCAACGAAGATACATCGAACTACGAAGTATGAACGTAACGAACTACGGTGCAACTACTAATCCTGTATCGCGAAATAGAGATTCGCGTGGCAATTAGCATATATACAACATCCCAACATCAACCGTAGGGCCGTGGCCCGCCAGGCATGATAACCTCGCTTGGTCGGAGGATCAACGATATCCGTTTGACACTTCGGCACATTCATGACAGATGTGTACCGAGTATATACCGAACTCGTTATCGTTGGCGTGAAGATAAAATACTGTTAGATTATTAGGTTAGAGATGGCTGATATGTAGAATGTAGATTCAGTGATAATTGTTCGATCTTGACAAACCTTAAGAGGCTCACGTTAGAAGGTTAGATCAAGACTCTGATGCAGAAGGCATCCTCCTTGGAACACAGCCCGGATAATAAGGAAGTCCCTATCTTTGGAGCCCTAACCACCCGTTTCTTGGTCCCTGTATCCAAAGTCGGTGGTCTACTATTTCTAATTTTCTTTTTTTAATATACTAAGAAAATAACAATAGTTATTGTACAAACACAAATGCACTTTGTTCAACTTAAAACTAGGATACGTTGCAAATTGAACGTGAGAGAACGTCCGTGGCCGAACTAGGGAAAACCTTGTCTTCTGTTCCATGCCCCACGGGAATTTTAACTTTACTAGCAAATTACAAATGACCATCATTATAAAAATAAATACAATAATTTAATAATACGATATAATATTACCGTGACCCCACCCTTCACACGGGTTTTCCCCTTCCAGAAGAGGAAAGACCTCTTGACAGTAACACAGTTTAGATTCTTGTAGGCAGAGGTGGTCACTTACTGTCAGGTGATCCCTATTCTATAAAAAGACTCCTTTTTCCTTCTCTACCTCTAATTATCACCTTCATTCTAGAACCCGATCATAACAAACGCAAGAAAACCACCTTCCACACTGACTCTTCCTTACTCACCTTCCATAACCTGTCTCCTGAACAGGACCAAGATATAGACCTTTCAAATATAGAGGACGAATATAAGTCTATAGATTCTGAACGCCATCGGTATGAAAGGTTCCTAGCCTTCGAAAGAGATGAGAACAAAGAAACAGAGAGACTGGACATGGAGAAAAGAAGAATTGAGACTGAGGAACTGATGCTAGTCCAGCTTTCCAAGATTATTGCTATGCTAGAGAGGAAAATTGAATCTTGAAGATTGGTTACTAAATCTTGTATATCAATAGACTTTAATAGTCCACTGCTGGACATAGGCCTTTCCTTAAAAAGGGGTTTTGGTAAACCACCACGCTGGCAATACTAACACTAAACTTGGTATAATTACTTGTTTGAGTACTACATGGACCCCGTAGTGGTACAGTACACTGCTTCCTACTATACTAAGTGTTGTAGGTTCGAACCCCACCTGGGATAACACTTTCTGATCCACAAATTGTTGTTCTGAGTCTGGGTGTTCCTTGTGTCTGTTTTACATATGTTTGTAAAGTCTCCAGCAATAAAAGAACATTCCTTTTTTTTCTTTTTCTTTTTTTTTTAACGTGTGGAAACCCCCTCGAGTCGTCACCCTACCGGGGTTTACGGCGGGGTGGTGTGTCGGAATCAGACCGACTAAAACCACACGGTGTGCCACTCTGCGCCTGACATAGGAGGGATCCGGGAACGGCTGTTATTACGACATCCAGACAGGGTACATTCCTAGTATGGGAGTTGACTTATAAGATCAAAAATAAACTTTTGGTCATCATCATCGTGAACAACCTTCAACAGTCCACTGCATGACATAGGCATCTACGTAGCAAGGAGGTTTTGGCCTACTACACCACGTTGGCCAGACGGGTTGGTATAGGATTTGTTTCAAGAAAGAGGCGGTGGGCTGTGGCGGCGTGCTGTTGGCGGTGTCGTTGGACATCGCCAACTCATTTAATGGTAGGCCATTTAGCTGCATCAGGGAAGCCCTCCATTACCACATGGTGCCAGAGTACCTGAGGTGGCGCGCCTAGCCACCACGGGAGTTTCTCTGGTGGTCAGGCGTATTGAGGCTCTGGGTTTGCGGGTGGCCCTGGACAAGACGGAGGCCCTTTTGTTCCATGGGCCCCGTCGTGGTGGACCCTCTGGCGCCTCCATCGTAGTCAATTCGGTCCTCGGGTGACGGCCCGACGGAAAAAAAAAAGGATTTGTTTCATGTTTTACTTCTCTTTGCAGTGATGTTGTCTTGCACATATTGTTCCCTGAGTCGCCTTTCACAACACCCTTGAGAAGAGTAGGGGTGCTGACACTCTGTATTCCTATCTGTCACCACACAGAGAGGGAGATTTATTGTAAAATAAAACTAATTGTATATATAAAGTTTAACTGCCTCGGTGGCGCACTGGTAGTGAATGCGACTGCTGTGCTTGAGGTCTCGGGTTCGATTCTCGGGTCGGACCAAATGTTTGTATGATCTACAAGTATTTCTTTCGAAGTTTGAGTGTTTTCTATATATGATATGTGTTTATTTACAAAAAAAGTATATAAGTATTCTATCAGTTAGTCTAGTTATTATAGCACAAGCTCTGTTTAGTTTGAAACTAGATGACGTTGTGTGTCAAATGTCCGAAATATTAATTTATTTTTGAGATATATTTTAGGGTTAGAGTTTGTTTCAACTTCTCTTTCTCTCGACGAACAGCTTTGGTTGTAATACTAATTCTCTATTTCCAGTTATTGCAGTCTGTAGACGAGGATACGAGTATCAGTGGTGAACACAAAACTCCATCCAGACAGGTAAATATTATATATTAACTAATAAAAACCCTCCTATCTGAAAATGTATAAATATTAAAATTGATGAACCAGCCATTTTTATTTAGAAGTATCTTACAGTTAAGACGGAACTAGCTACACCTAACTCCAAACGCCACAATCCATTAAACCGTCCAGACTACACACCTACAACCAAAGTGACTCTACTCTGCCTGATGGAAAGCATGAATAGAATCCAAAAGTGGTCGTCGCCATACTCATTGCGAATGCAGACAATGCAGTATGATGACTCTGGCTGCCTAGATCATCTTCCAACAGCCGTTAATGGTCTGCTGGTCATAGGTCTCTCCTTAGAAAGGGGTTTTTGGCCTACCATACCACGCTGTTCTGGGATGACTGGGTTTGGTATAGGCTTTAGGGTTATGACATACGAACGCATCTAATATTGAATGTTAACCTTATAGCCACATTCTCTTTTATACCAGGATTTTTCTGACGATCAGGCAACATCAAGCCTGCTAAATTAAAGACAAGAACACCAGTTTTGACGTATAGTTTATGTAAAATAATTGTGTATGTATTGTCTGTTTGTTTAAAGCACATTTTTCTATAAACACACAACACTTGGGTTTTCACGCTAATTTTTTGATATCAAATATCTAATGCTAGACTGTTGGCGTGGCGACCCGTCACCACGCTATGTGATATATGTAACATGTAACGTTGTGTGGCGACGCGTCGCCATGCGCAAGTGACTGCGAATCACTCACGCTGTCTCACTCAATTTTTTAAATGATGTTTTTTACTGTTGTCACAATCTATTTACTAAATTGGACGGGTTTATAATTCTGTAGTAGATGTTTCATCAGTTTTGTACCTGAATAAGGGTCTTAATCTGAGAGGTGAAGGGCTCTCTTGGCTGTAGGTATACATTGCTGCTGCTAGAGTATGTTTGCTTGGTTTGAAGACGATAATCTCAGGAACTACTAGTCCGAATGAAAAATCTTTTAGTGTTGGAAAGGTTGTCAATCAAAGACAGGGAAAAATGTGTTCAGTATATTGCAGGGAAGTTGGCTAGGCTAAGAGTTGATTAGAACTAAAGTTTGACCAAACTTTTATTGCGAGACTTGGTCTTCTGACGTTGCTCGGGAACAGTAAATTTTCTTGCACAATACCTACATCAACACAAATGAAACCACTGGAAGATACTAGTGATAATATTCTTTTGTTCATAGGTCTCCCCTCATCCACCAGTTTCAGCATCACCATACACCCGTTCATCATTCTCCAGAACGGAGCGAAACGGAGATCTATACAGAGCTGATGAACAAGAGAAGCTGTTAAAATAACAGAGAGCCTCTCTTACTGTGTCGGTCACACCCTACATGTGATAAAATACAGTATGTGATATCATGACGTTTAATACAGCAGCCACTGTTTAAAAAACACACATATAGCCAAAATATATTTTAACGCCATCTATCGAAGAGTGGCTGAACTACGTAGCGGTTACTTTGTCCTACATCTCGCAATGAAGAATTTTGCCCTTTTTTTACATTAGTATGTTAGAAATATTTAAAATATCCGCATATATGGATATCAAAAGATATTAATACCGTGTAATTAAACCATTTCTATTTCTATATGAGATGTCACAGTACAAAACATGTAACAATAGTGGCCAATAGTTGGACTCTAGTTTTTTTCGATACTATCACAGCTTGACCAGTATATCTAGATATATCAACGATGTAAGGATCAAAGTAACTTTAATTTGTTCTGAGACTGGGCGTACTTTTTTTTAATAGAATAATACTAATATGATATTATATGTGTACTTAATTCACTTAACCTTATTGGATTGGAGGGTAGTCTATTCGCGTTTAGTAAATAGAGACGCATTAATCAAATCTGCTTGACCAATTAGGTTTCAAGAAATTATCGTTTCGTATTTAAAACCTAAATGGGGGTAATAACTCTCTGTATTCTTAATCAATCACCAAAAGAAACCTAAAGGGTCATCTATAAAATTGCCAGTCGATGTTTCTCAAGTTAGTCAATATTATTTCGTCATTGTTGTGTACAGGCGAAAAATTGTGATCATAGATTAGGGTTGCCTAGTTGAGTGTATAAGGGACCTAACGTTTTCGCAGTACTAAATCCTCTGAAGAACTAAGTAATACAAGCATTCTAAGATGTCGATGGAATGTTTTAAAGATAAACGGTTACCTAAATGGAGGTGACTATCATCAGTCATAGACACCATGAACATAAAAGCTACTTTGCGTATTTTGGCTACTTCCACATACAGCGCAACAAAAACATACTACAGCGCCATCTACCGAAGTCACATCGACCTACGGAGTAATTGGTAGTCCTGTATCGCGATATAAAAGTTCTCGCATTACCTTTTGGGCCATAACCCTCCAGCCATTATCACTCTACCTGTTTGAAGATCCTCCGTTTGTATTGGAGGGTTTTTTTTAACACATTGTTTTATTTATGCTTAAACTTGGCACATGAGAATAAAAGCCTTATAATGTGTTTAAAAATGTGTACCTTATTAAGAAAACTCTGAATTTTAAGTAAGTTTTAACCTCGATAAATCATTTCTCAGCTGCAGACAAGGCTCCTAAAATTTGATCACAATTTTCGATGATATGTATCTTAAATATTAATTATTATATACAAAGGAATCATGTACAAAGTGTATAACATATACATATATGTATATTTGTATATAATCCAACTACTCCTTCCTAAAAACCGGCAATAAAAGAAAAATGGCTGACTATTAGAGATATGATATATTAGTCATTAGTATATTAGTAATAGTCATTTATAATTCTTACCTTCGGTAAGACGCGATAGCTTTGTTAGGCTTGTTGGTAAGTGAACCTAACTGTTAAGGCAAAGGCCGTGGGTTCAATTCCTACTCATGACAAGTAATTCTGTGATGGACGCGATCTTTTGTTAATATATAGATAATAAGGTCACATATCTCACACACAGGCAAAGCTTGCACTATAGTAACCAATATATACATGACCGGTTCAATAAGTACCCGTGTTTAACGACAGAGGGTGTTGGTGTTATTATTGTGTGCTGCCATCTATCAAACGACAGTAAAACAAATTTCAGACTGATTCATAGGTTAGTTTAAATTGGGCAGCCATTCGAGTAAGAGTAAGAGTGATTTTCGCTAAGATGGAAAAAGAGCAGTATCGTTCGGTAATTTGCTTTTTGTTTTTTGGTGGGAAAAATGCGAAGAGATAAAAAACAAAGCTGGATGCTGTTTATGGGGACATTTTCCTAAAAGGAGATTATATTGAAAAATCAAAAATTTTTGAAGTGAAACTTTTGAAGTGAAACTTCTTTAGAATCGCTGTGATTTCAAACCGCATGCAACGGGAAAACGACAGGTAAGAGACACAAATACAAAAATGACCGGTAAAGAATGAGACAGAAATATTAGTGAGCCAGAGCGAGAGAGTAAATGTCGGTGTGTTGCTCATTCTTTGGTCGATTTACTGAAGTTTCACTTCTATCGTGTATGAATTCATACACATCTTTTTTTTTGAAAAAAAAATGGTGTCTTCGTTTCCAACACGGGTACTTATTGAACCGCCCTCATATTTCTAAATATGATGTACGGATGTGCTCTTAGTCAATTTTGGCCACGAAGGTCATTACCAACAGACACTAGCCAAGTGCGCAGCAATATTATACCGCACAAGTGTGTGTGCAAACACAAGTGCACTCTCTGTTCCCTCACTTCACAATGCGATGCGACGGGTATCCGCTACCGTCGACGGCTTTACATGCTCTCCAAGGCACGGGGGTTAAGGCTGTTATTAAACTTTTCAAAATATATAAATATAGATAAATTACCAAAAATAGAAAAAATGACAAATATGTATGTGTTTAGAAATACAAAGAAAACGAAAACTTAAAACACCCTTTTTTTTTAAACGTGTTGAAACCCCCACGGGCCCTCACCACACCGGGGTTTACGGTGGGGTGGTGTGTCGGAATCGGACCGACTAAAACCACTCGGTGTTCCACTCTGCACCTGAGATAGGAGGGATCCGGGAACCGCTGCTATTACGACATCCAGAAACTTGAAACACCCTCTTCCAACCCGTCTGGCCAGCGTGGTATAGTAGGCCAAAACCTCCATGCTAAGGAGAGGCCTATGTCCAGCAGTGGACTGTAAAAGGCTGATGATGACGATGATTAGAAATATATAAGTATGTTTATCAGCAGTACCATAGGGCTCTGCCTAGTTTAGAACCGGACAGCCGTGTGTGAGAATCGTAAATATATTATTATATTTGCCATTTACGTCTTTATCTTACCGAAGGTAGGATACGAAATTTTAATATTAATTATCGAACCAACGACACTAAAGCTGTGGTACTATATTGTGACAAAAATATTAAATCCCAGTGATTGGGTAATGGGTAGACTCAGTTTTGAAGGGTGAGATTTTGTAAAAGGCAAGTGGAACAAAAAACTTACCTTATGTGTGTCAAATACATGCAGTGAAGTTTTTGTGACTGATGTTTGGTAATAATGTATGCTGCGGATTGTACCATTTTTCTACAGGAAGCCAATAGAAATCGAGTTGTATGGATTATTTTTCAAGAGCCTGCCCAAGTGACTCTACTTTACCTGATGGATAACATTAATAGAATCCAAGAGTTGTGGTCACCACACTAATAGCGAATGCAGACAAGGCAGTATGGTGACCTACACTATGGTGGCCCAGTGAGATACTTTTCACGCTCCGCTTGGGGACGTAATAGGCATGACAGTCATCGTGGCAGTGTAATGCTCACACAGTTATCACGATAACTGTGACCCCTGCGTCAATGGGCCTCGAGTCTCTCAACAACGAAACCCGACAGCACGGATGCTGTCGCGTTAGGTTGGTCTTCTGTGGGAGAGTAGTACTGCCCCGGTCGAGATGGCCCGTTCGTGCTGAAGTCAGCGTCGCTCTGGTACCTACCTACCTATAAATATGTCTATCTGTTTATACAGCAATGTAACTAACTATACATATATAAATATATAGTTACCTATCTGTATGTCATAAAGATCCACTAATTTGCTACAAATTTACTATTTTTCATGCCAGTAGGGTTGCAAACCACCTTACCATATTGTTTTCTTTTTGGGTGGAAGATCCTCATAGACGTTTTTCGCCCATTGACGAAAGGGTCTGTCGAATTTTTACCGACTAAAATCCACCCCAGAGTTCTTTTGCTTACTAATGACGGGGGAGCGAGGATCACAAATGCAGAATCAAAACCCGCTTAAGACAGATCTCGTCACACTTTGCGATCTTCACCTTTCAGTCGCAGGTCTGTATAAAACAATTATATGTATGTTAGTCAGAACTTTGAACCGTCAGAAGTATTTTTAACCACCAAACGATTAAATTAGGAAACAAATTAAATTAAAAAATGTCACAAAATATATAACTTATAAATATTTACGGCATAGACCAGGTATCTCTGTAGCTAGCTAGCAACTATTTAGAAAAATAGGTGGATTACATACGTGCGATTAAGTCGTGCAACTAAGTCGCAAAAATTTTGATATTGTATTTTTTAATCTATGCATAGTGATTAAAATAAACGAGAAACTAAGAGAAAGACGCGATTTTAAATCTGATGCGACTCGATCGTGCGACTAAATCTCACAACGGTATACAGTTAGTATTGCATTTATTTGTCTGTTTTTGTGTTGTCTGTTTAACGATTTTTTTAGATATTATAGCGACAATGTCAAGCGGCCAGAATATATTAACATAAAAAGTCGCAAGTATGTCGATAGCCTTAGATTATAGAATAAATGTTGTTTTTGTATAATTTATTGTAATATAAGAACAAAGAAGTACAGTATTTGTTTTTGAAATTAAAATATATGCGCTTAGCATCAGAAGTTTGTTTTAATTTATGCTTACCCTATTTTAAAATGGAATTATCCTCAGTTTTATAACGAAGTGTTTGCGATTCGAATGTAATTCAATACACTGCTGGGTCTCGACCCACTGTAGCGTTGTCCGCATACAGTGCAAGCAAAGATTTACTACAGCGCCATCTACCGAAGTCACACCGAACTATGGAGTAACTACTAACCCTGTATCACTATATTGAAATTCTCGTGCCGACTAGCATGCATACAACTTACAAGGCATTATCATCACGCCTTGTCGGAGGATCCTCCATTTGTGTTGGAGGAACATGACACCCATTTCTCTAGACGCACTATGCTAAGAAATTACTAGCAAGCTTATATGTAGGTGGTGAGTCATGAGCAAATGCTCACACATAATAGACACGAGTGCAGTTTCCTATATATTCTTGTTATCTTGTTAGGATGTGGTGAGAAGAACACTTATTATCTTTTCAGGAGTCGGAACTACCAGTATTATATCATCATCATCGTCTTGGTGTAGTGACACTCAAACTCCATTTGCAAATACATCTGCTAACTAGACGGAAAGTCTATAACAAACTTATCAGGAATATATCCTGTGTACCTCGCTACATAAGATTCATTCTTGGTAAGGATATTGAAAAGCAAAGAATTAGCACACTCAACCTCACAACCAACTATGCAGGAGATATTGCCAGTGCATAAGTGTGTGCGCAAACACAGGTACACTCTCTGTTCTCTCACTCATAATCTTATGGGAGGGCTATTCGACATGATCGGGGAGAGATCAGACGCAGGACCGACGGTTGAGTGTTCTCCGAAACATGAGGTTAAGACTCCCAAGTTCAGAACTCCGAACTGTTATTCTAACACTTTTTAGTCCGACTCAGGAATCATACCCAAGACCTTTTGATCGGAAGTCGTGTACACTGCTAGACCAACGGGTCAGTTTAAAAATAAAACTAGAACCAATATATTGCACTCGTTTATTAATAATAATATTTCTAAATCTAAAACTGCACTATATACTCCTAAAGCTACAAACAAATTACAATCTAAGTCATAATGCATTATAATATTAAGTAAATGACAATCACATTTTTAATACGACAACACTGCCCGTCTCTAAAAATGGCTACTTTTACTCTTAAATGTCATTTGATAACTCCCGCGCAAACTATTCTGACATTATGATTACATTACTTTTAACCCCTGAAGAAACGTCTTTAGTCTAACAAAATTATTGATTTAATTAATAATTCTTATCCTATTAACTTATTATAAAAAAATAACACGTTCAGTGGTGTCTTATACAAGAAATACCTTTACGCTGCTAACTAATATACGTAGTGTGTTTACAGCACTGGAGAACCGTGAATCGTCAACAGCGCGTGTAAAACGCAACTGTTGTGTTCCGTACAGTAAGTCAGTCAACGTGACTTGTTCAGCTTTGCTGGTTACTTTTTGCAAAAGAAGCTATCACCAATTTCAATGTGTCTAAACTCTTACTAAACTATCACATATTGTAATAATTGCAATCTTTCCATTTTGTATTATTTCATCCCGGCGTGAAATCCTTTTAACTTAATATTACAATTATTGTTAAAATTGATTTTAATAACGAAGATTTAATAGAAATCTGTGATCTAAACTAAAAGAGGTATTGCTTAATGATGCTATTACAAAATATTTAATGTTTGAATAATTTAAATTATAAAATATTACGATTGCCATTTAGTGTGGTGACTAGTATAATTTGGTATGTATACTCAGACGAGAAGACGACTTGTAGAAATAAATGGGCACCCTGATGTTACCTCTTTTCCTACCCCGAACGCGGTCGGTAGCGCTCGCATCGCCAATCCCGTCTGCTTCTGCTTGGGTGACAAATGACCTTACCTTTCACCCCCAGGCCTGCGCTTATGGAAGACGGAGATCGTTTAGCAATCTCCAATCAAGAGTTTCACGCGCTCTCACATCGTATCATGGCCGCAATCAGGTTAGTGAGCGAGAGAATCCCGATGGCATTCCGATGGCCACTACTGATGCCTGATTCTTTCAAAGAAATCTTATCTTGTTCCTTCTCTAAGATCATTTTAAGACCCAGAACGCGTAAGACATTCCTTTAAAATACACACATTAGCATAATTTTAGCCGAAAACACTCCCCTACAGGACATATACCTCTCCCTAGACCTGGTTTGACCTACTATACCACGCTGGCCAGACAGGTTAGTAAAGAGTAAGTTTTCGTGCAGGCGTTAGGAGGGGTCTGGATGTCGCAATAACAGCTAAGCCCAGATCCCTCCTATTCCAGGCGCAAAATGGTACGCCGTGTGGTTTAAGTCGGTCCGATTTTCACATACTACCCGCCACAAACCTCAATAGGGGAACAGCCCGAGAGGATTGCCACACGTAAAAAAAAAAGAATTTTTCTTCTCTTAAATACACACTGACTAGAATCTTACATCTTATCATAAAACCTACTTGAACCTAATTACTCTCTTAATTTTTTTTTATATACTTCTATTCTTTTTAGTTCTAGCGGCGCCACTGTTCTTTTTCCTTCTCTTTTATTCTTCTTCTATCGAGATTATTAATTTCTCAATGGAGCAACTGTGTGCTAGAACTTCACTGCTTACACCAATTTATGAATTAGGATCGGTATTCTTTGATTATATATTATATATATGTTCGAGATTATGCCCGATTTCTGGACCAATACACATGTAGAATACGCATAAGAGTACTGTTGCGGTAGCCGCCTATTGTAAGGTGGCGCCATCTGTTATCGAGTCTTCATCAACCATCGCGGTCTTTATTATCTATTGGTCTAGTGGTTAGTGGCTTTTGACTGATTATTTCTTCTGTTTCTGGATGTAATTTATCTATAATATGTATGTGTTTAGAAATATTGAAGTATGTTTCTCAGCAGTCTGGTTACCATAGTACAGGCTCTGCCTTATTTGGAATAAGACAGCCGTGTGTGAGATGTGTGAGGTTATGGATTATTTGGTCGGCTCTTACGACATCCACGGGTTGAATAGGGGCGGTTGCATTCTGTCTTCTGAATCCACACAAAGCTAGCAACAGTACCCTTAATTATAAAATGATATATTTGGCTTTTATATAATTTTGTTTATTACAAAAGCAATTTTAGCCATCATTTTTAGATATCAGATGTACACAGATATATATGTTGTTATTCTTACAAGTTTACTCTTCTTAGGGTTACCATATCATCTGAATTACTTCAGTTTTTTTTTTAAGAACCTGCCAAAGTGACTCCACATCATTTGATCAAAAACATGAATAGAATCCAAGAATTGTGGTCACCATACTCATTGCAAATGCAGACAATGCGGTATGGCGGCCTAGTAAGATGCTTTTTCACGTCCCGCTTCGAGACGTAAAAGGCATGACAGTCATCGTAGCAGTGTTAGTTCATAGAGAAACATCAAAATGCAGAAAATTAGTTGCTTTCTGAACTACAGTTAGAAAATATTGGATTAATCTGGTCTCTATCGTTTAAATAATGTTTTGTTAAAGTCATACTTCTTTTGGCGCGTTAAGGAAAAATGAGGAGAGTAAATGTTTGTCATGCGTGCGCACACCGTCACGAAAACCCGACACTTCGTTTTTCGGCGCGAAATTTATCTAACTAGATAATGCGTTATAATAAAACTTTCTTTCGGTGTATTAAATACCTTTTTTTTTCTATTGTTAGTATCGTTTTCTCTACAAACATAGGATAACGCGAAGGATACATTTTTATGGAAATATTTTTATCTACGCCAAGAGAGTATAACTTCTTACATGTGTACATAAGTAAATGCACACGATTATTTTATATATTTTGTGAGCCACTCATTTAAATAATATATTCTCTGCAAGGTTTGCCATATTTTTGTACAAGTATAGTTCTATATAATTATTACTAGTAAATGAGAACATTTCAGCCATGTTGCTTTGGCTGTAGTCACACGCGAAACTACTCTTATATTGGAACGAAGTTCTTCATCGCGCGTTGCGAAGGAGGCTAGACGGAAAAAATTCAGACGAAAAATTGTCACGACACTTTTTGCTAGAGTGTAGTAAGCCGTGCGGCGTGCGCATGTTTCTCTCTCTGTCTCTCTCTCTCTCATAGAAAGCAAGCCAATTATTTTCGTTTCGTCTTTCTATTTTGCTTTGAACAGTGTAGTGTCGCGACGATTATTTTTGTTTTTTTATACCTTAAAAAAATATTACAATTCCTTTACTAATTAATCGAAAGGAACTTCGTTCCATCCGGGTGTCGCTTGACACCTCTCAACTTTTATTGTTGTTTCTATATGCCTATTTGATTACTCTTATTAGTAATAATTATATATCACGAATCGAAACAGTTTCAATATGAATATAGCTCTTTTAGACATCTTGATAATATATTATTTCTCGATATATTTATTTAACTCGACACATTCGGACTATTCTGTTTTTTCTTAATAACAGATTAACATATTGGCACTACGAACATATGGTCCTTGAATTTGATAAATATAACTCTGTTTTATATAACTATATATGGACGTCGTTTTGATGTGAAACATCTAATGTAAAAAGCGAGACTGGTTGTTGCTGTGGCGACGCGTCACCACAGAATGCGTCGCCACGTTATGTTATAGTAACATGTGATGTAGTTTATTAGATGTTCCATATCTGCCAGACGTCCAGCGACGGTTCATATTTTTTTTGTGTGTAGTGTTAGAATGTGTGATGTGTGTGTAACGCCGGCACCGCCAGGAGGGGCTCGCGTTATGGAGGCGTCATGCTGCCTCCATACTCAGGGGATGCTCCACGACCTGCGAGGGGGTGACGAGAAGGTTAAAATCAGATAATTAACACTTACTGAAGAGGACTATGGAATGGGTAATATAGCTATAAAAAAGTGGATTGATTTATTTTTTAAACTATTTCCAATTTTCCAATCTTACTTCTTTTATTTTTTATTTTCCTTCGAATTTGAATCAGATCAGTTGAAAAATATACTTCCCTATATAAAAAAAAATACATACAGTGAAACGTAGAGCCTCTTCCTTTTTTGAAGTTGGTTAAAAAAAACAAAACAATTCATAAATAAGTGATAACTGCGTGCTGAGGTGACAATATGGCAAAAAAAATACAACTCAACTGAAAAGAGTTCCTAATAGCTCTCGATGTTTTTAATATAAATTCTAAAACATCCGTATATAATCTGTACTGGTTTCAACCTTATATCGTTTCAATTGCGTCAGTCAGAACTTACCAAGAGGAGCTTACCAAAGTGCCTCTACTCAGCCTGATGGAAAGCATGAATAGAATCCAAGAATGATAGCCACCATATTCATTCACACTATGGCGGCCTAGCGAGATACTTCTTCACGCCCCGCTTAAAGGACCCGGGATCGTAGTGGGAGGGAAACACGTGCGCTGGTTACGAGTTCCAGACTTTAACTAATTTGCACAGGAAGGAATAGCCGAAGCCTTTTGTTCGAAAGGGTATGTCTAGCATTTTAAAACGGTGACTTTCAAAGCCAGCACGAGTTGACCTGTAGCGGAAGGGAGAAGGTGGGACCAGTTGGAAGAGTTCGTCAGAACACTCTCTCTATACTACTAATTCAGATAAGTCGACAAAAAACATACATAAATACAGCTACAAATATCATTAAGAAAAAGACAAACGTATGACTAGCGACTTTGAACCTTAAACACTAGGAATTAAGTTTAAATTTGCCTAATGCACGAGAACTCATAAGACTATATTATAAAGATTTACCTCGACCTCTGCCGCGGCCTCTACCCCTGCCCCTCCCGCGGCCGCGTCACCTCCTTCCATCCCCCATTCCCACCATATCTGAAAATCAATTTAATAATACTACACATCTAACACACAGCCGTCTGGTCCCAAACTAGGCAGTGTCTGTATACTGTATGGTTACCAAACGGCTAATAAACATATTTATATATTTCTAAATAAATAAAAGTATTATAAATGGTATATACACCTAACGCCATCTATTGAAAGTTAAGTGAACTACTACAAAACTGAAGCTATGTGGGTTCAGTAAACTATGGTAGTTCAAATGTAAATATAAATATTGTCCTTACTCCTTGTTAATATTATAAATGGGAAGTGTGTTTGTATGTTTGTCTTGCTTTCACACCGCAACGGAACAATTTAATGATATGATTTTTGTGTCTGGAGATAGTTAGGAGGCTGGAGAGTGACATAAGACTACTTTTTACCGCGGTAAAATATCTTATTCTCATGAGAAGATCCATTATGACTCGTACGCCGATAAATGACGCTATTAGGTTTTACACCTGATTGCATGCGATACAAAATCTTTGTCATTAGACTTAAAAAAATCTCTTTGCAGTACCTTCGTCCTGCGTATTTTGCTCCCTTAAATGTTACTACTCCTACAGGATAAATAGTGGTGGTGATACTTCTTATTCAAAGTCCGTCACCAAACGGATCTACATCGCAGTATGTATTACCTATATTAGTAGCGGTCTTCTCCAAGTAAGCCAGGGGACCTTGAAGAGTAGTGGCAGCGTATGCTCCTCTTCCTCCCGCTAGGAACATACCCTGGGCAAGGCTGTTTTGCATCTGCTAGTTATATTAAAAAGACCTTAAGTGAAGTAAAAATAAAATTGCTACAGGAATTTTATATAGTTAAAATAAATGATTTGAGTTCTCATATTAAATATTACTGTAAAAAAATCATTTATTTTTATTGCCGTATGGCAACATTTTTAATTTTAAAAATAAATAGTGACTTTCAACATCGTAAGTTGTCATTTGTTATATACTTACTTCCATGGGCGCCTCCATAATTATATTCAGGGAGGTGCATCTAAATCCACACATACCATTAACTAATATAAAATATAGAAATATACTAGGTCTCTACGTATGAAAGTGAGTTTTATAAAATAATTTAACGTATTTTTTTTCTGTAGGTATGTTTCATATCTATTAGTTTAAGAAATCATCCATACAATCTACGTATCTTTGGATACCCTTCTCAAAGAAAACAACTGGACGACAGGTAACAAATACTTCAAAGGCATTTTGTACTGCCTCTCGGGTAACATAACGCACTGGCTGGTGTAGTCGAGTACAAAACTAGTATTTTTTTTATGTATTATCTTTTCTGATAGGGGTTGCACCCACTCCCGGCGTCTAAGCTTACTTTCACAAGCAATTTTAATTTATTTACCTACTGCCTTACCAATGTCTTTTGAAAATGAAATTCTTCAAGCAATCTAGTTTCACATGCAAAAATAAAATAAAAAAAGACATACCTTAAGTGTTGTCATGTCAAAAATAAATCTGAAGCGGTGAGGGTAAAAAATAAATTAAACCAAAAAATAATATTAAATACTAAATTTAATTAAATCATACATAAATGTTAACTAAACATAAAGAAAAAAACAAAAATCAAGTGCAAAATTACAAATTAAAAAAAAACTTCTTTAGATTTTTGTTTACAGCACCATACGAATAGTTTCTATGCAACTAAGATAGCAAAATATCATCTAGAAAATTAAGTGTTTACTGTAAGAAGCTGTGAAATTAATTTTTCATTTATAATTACAAAAATACTGAAGAATTCACTAAAAACATATTAATATTGTGTCCGACAGAGCTTAAATTACCCACTACCTGACAGATCTCTTGAACTCTGAATTAGAAACCCCTGGTTGGCCAGCAACCCTCATAATGTGAGTATAATTGTATATCACTTCCCTTATTAGATTTTCACCCTAAAGCTTCAAATAACCCCGTAACTACTACCGTCTGGGCACGTTAGCGGGGTAGGCGGGCGGGTGCGGGGGGCGAGGTACCTGTTGTTGCTGCAACGCAGCTTGTTGCTGTAACGCGGCTTGTTGCGCTGCGGCTGCGGCTGCCATTTGTTGCGCCTGGTTATGCAAAAAAAATTAAGTACTTCAACTACACTTACAAAATATGTAATAAATTATTTATTCATCATTTATTCTGAAAACTGCTTCGTTAGCGTATGCGACTGCCGATTAACAGGTCTCGGGTTCGATGCCTGGGTTGGGCCGAAAAGTGTTCTAGAATTTTCTGATTATAGATATGCTCAATGATAACCCGGAATTGGAAAGTTTGATACGTAAAGCCGTCAGTTGTACGCCTGATACATGTCCCATCGGATTATGAGAGTGACGGTACAGAGAGTGCACCTATGCGTAGTTAGCTGGTCTCTGTTGAGACTAGCCGCTGTGTGTTTGCTAGAGCCTCGTTCTCACCAGTTGCACCACTTGCAGATGAGATTGGCTTGAGGCCCTTAGTTCTTAGTGGACACCCTATGCACCCATCGTCAAGGTCATTCTAAAATTATCCAAGGTGTCTACAACGCTTGCTCCGCTTCCACGCTAAATGGCAACGAAAAACCTCTGCACCAGAAACGACCCTGAGTAATGACTGACGCTCACTTTGTTAATAAATATAATAATATTTCGGACATCCGACACACAACGCCATCTAGTCCTAAACTAAGCAAAGCTTGTTCTAGGAGTACTAGACAACTGATATAAATAAATATTTATTTTTGTTTGAAAACACCCAGACTCCGAAATAAATATTTGCACACAAATCCAGGAATCGAACCCGTGACATCAAGCACAGCAGTCCCTTACGCTACCACCGCGCCACCGAATAAGGTAATATAGAAAATATAATATATAAATTAATTATATATTAAAAACAAAAACTTAAAAAGTTCGTTGTAGAGCACTAGTAGTTATTTCCAATAGATAATTTTCTAGATTTGCCTATACTTTAACAATATGGCCGATCATATATCGCATTTTACTGAGCTAAATAATATTGTTTCTTTAATGGTAATGATAATATAATGTTTCATACCTGTACACTCTGTTGCACAACGTGTTGCTGTTGTGTTGCTGCAACTTGTTGCACAGCTTGCTGTTGTTGCGTATTCTGCTGTTGCTGCTGGCACTTGTTGTACACTGTGTGACCCTAGAACATACGAGAATTATATTAGATTTTTTTTATTTTTTTTTATTTTAGTAGCCTGCCAAAGTGACTCCACTCTGTTGGATGGAAAGCATGACTAGAATCCAAAAGTTGTAGTTACCATACTCATTGCGAATGCTGGCAATACAGTATGGTGACCCACACTATGGCGCCTATTACGATGCTTTTTCACGCCTCACTTGGGCGTCCCCAACTGTCACCCTTGCACTTGGGCCTCCGGTTTCAGATTATAATAGATCACAAAATTAATGGACATCTACCTTCCTTCATACAGTCTTATACAACTAACGCCATCTACCGAAAGTTAAGTGAACTATTACATTTACTGATCCTACATCTTACTATAGGAATATTTCCTATTGAAACCCGACCCCTATTGGACAAAGTGTAATATTATATAATCCATAACCTTTCTCATTAAATGATCTATCTAACACTGAAATAATTTTTCAATACGAAACAGCAGTTTCTGAGATTAGCGCTAACATAAACTATTCAGCTTCATAATATCAGTATAGATAGATAATAATAGAATAGATATAACTATAGATTAGTAAAGAAAGAAAATTAAAAAAAAACCTATTCCAACCCGTCTGTCAAGTGTGATATAGTAGGCCAAAACCTCCTTTCTAAGGAGACGCTTATGTCCAGCAGTGGACTAGTAAAAGCTGATGATGATGATGTAGGATTAGCTTACAAACTATAAGGTATTTATGTACAAATGTTGTGCCATTACTTTGCTAACCTGCAGGTCGGCCAGCAAGCCCTGCCACTGGATGATCTTGTCATAGTGTCTCCGCAGCAGTTCCTCTTTCCTCTGGAGCTCACACTTCAACTCGTTGTTATCTTCTTTGACCAGGAGTTCTGGACGCATCGCCGATAGGAGGAACCTGAAGAAATAGCATATACATTTGATGAGCCTGTGGGTCTACTTGCCTTAAATGCTAAGCTGGAGATCGTGTGTTCGCACATTCCCATTGATGCAGGGGTGACAGTTATCGTGGTAACTGTGTAAGCCTTACACTGTCACGATGACTGTCATGCCTTTTACGTCCCCAAGCGGGGTGTGAAAAAGCATCTCACTAGGCCGCCATAGTGTTGGTCACCGTACTGCATTGTCTGCATTTGCGATAAGTATGGTGATCACAACTCTTTGATTCTATTCATGCTTAACATCAGGCGGAGTAGTCACTTTGGCAGGCTATTAATATAAAAAAAAAGAACTATAACACAGACCCGTTTGGTTTAGGATCAGAGAGCCGCATGTTTTTTTTGCCTGCCAAAGTGACTCTACTCTGCCTGATGGAAAGCATGTGTAGAATCCAAAGGTGGTGGTCACCATACTCATTGCGAATACAGACAATGTAGTATGGTTACCCACACTATGGCGGCCTAGTAAGATGTTTTGGGATGTCAAAGGCATGACAGTCATCGTGGAGTGTAAGGTTCACATACTTACCATGATAATTGTCACCCCTGCATCTATTGCCCGAGTCCTATTTAAGTTTAGGCATAGAGGCTTCATTTTAACTTCTATTTTAAATAATCAAGTGTTTCACGCTGAATCTCTTCAAAGCTAGGATCCTGGTAACTGATTTCCTTACTAGGGTGCACCTGGTTCCCCGGCTATTGGTATCTGAGACGGCGTGCGGTTTTTGGTCATAACCACCTTTGGTGGTGGTATCCGTGGGAATTGCCGCACATAACAAAAAAAAATCCTGGTAACTAACCTCTTTTGTAGAAAGAAAGCTTCCATCTGCCGCGCTAAGTCAATGAACCTCTCCACTTCTACTTTAACTTCCTCCTTCTCCACGCACGGAGACGCTTCCTGCTTCGTCAACACGTTCAAACATGCCTACAATTTCCAAAACACAAATTAGTTTATACGTTGACAACTTTCCTTGTAGTAGGGAGCCTGAAATATGTCATCGTGGCACCTTTTAATAGAAATACCACTGTGCGCTCAAGGAGCTGGTGATACGAAAGCAGGCATATCCAGGTTTTTGACCCTGAAGGGGATTCCTTTATCCTCATATAATGGCGATAAATCATATAGAGTGTCACCATACTGCATTATCTGCATCCGCAATGAGTACGGTGAGAACTTTTGTATTCTATTCATGCTTTCCATCAGGTAGTGGAGTTCCTTCTGCAATTTCTTAAAATTAAAAAAGAAATACCACAGAACAGAGAAAGGTAAAATGCCTTGAATAATATTGAGATAATATCCAACATAAAGATATTAAAATCCCTGGTGGTCTTGTGGTTAGTGACACTTACTGGTGGCGAGTTCGATACCCAGATAGCGTAAATAATTAAATGACGAACACCATTATTTTTTCTGACTATTTTATCTATTTAATATACATTCTAAGCTCTGTCTCTGCTCTACAAAGGTTTTTAACCCAACAACCTCATACAGACCCTACCCTGTTCCGTGTGTGTTCTATTTTATTTTTTACTAGCTGCAGCCGCGACCTCGTCCGCGTGGAGATTTTTTATAATTTCAAAATTCTGAAATGTAAGTAGCCCAAGTTTTCTTCCTAAAACATCAGCTATCAGTCAATGAAAGTCCTGTCGAAATCAGTCCAGCCGTACCAGAAATTAGCCGGAACAAACAGACAGACAGACAAAATTATAAACAATGTTATTTTGGTGTATGTATCGTATGTATATCCATATGTATGTAGTATATTGAGTTTATTTCAATATTACAAAGACACTCCAATTTTAATTTTAATAGGAGAGTAGGACGGTGCCTCTGCAAGTCTCATTGATGCGGTGGAAAGCAACACGAACGCCAATAATGTAGTTATATGGGTCTAGCCAGCCAATGTGAACCGAAGCAAGGGTCTACCACTCTCACTATAAACCCTATGTATCTACGTAGTGTAAACTGAAAATAAAATATTTACACTGTAAGATAATACACCGTGCGAATGTTGTTCCGTAAGAGACAATTTTGTAAACAACATCGTACAAAATCTACAGCGACTTGTTTTATAAATAATCTACGTCATATAACAAATTACAACAAACTAGCTAACCCGCGCTTTCGCATGCATTACTCAAAAAGACGTATGACGTCACAAGTTGTCATTTATTTTCTTAAAAATAGACCACACCCGCATTAGAAATATATCCTGGGTCTCGGAGTCCTTTACAAACATAAGAAACGGACACAACGAACACCCAGACTCAGAACAACAATTTCTGAATCACACAAAGTGTAGTCCCGTGTGGGGTTTGAACAGACAACACTCGGTGCAGAGAACGGTGTGGCGACCGCTTAAGCCACAATGCCATACGTGCAATTAGTCGTTTTCACTAAATTAAAAAATATATTAAAAACGCATCATCTGGGAACATGGCATTGCGGACGAGCATTATTAAGTTTTCGTATTTTTATTCTATTCATTGAGTAAATATATAATAAATATGACTAATACTAGCTAACCAGCGCAATTTCATTTACATTTCTCTCGTTTTTGCAACACTTTTTTCATGAATACTCAGCTCTTATTGGTAGTTGCGTGTATTTTTTAGCCTTTCTCGATAAACAGGCTTTAGTTGAGGCTCTGCTCGTCTAAGTAAAGCGAACTCGCAGTACAAAGTTAACTGGGTTATGGCGAAACTTCCGAGAGTCTATCATTGGAGTCATTGCAAATGTTCTGCGATATAACAGTTTCGAAAGATAAGAATTCATGAGCGATGGGGTTAGGAAGTTTGTAAATGGGTTTAGAACTCCGGTTACTTCACTTTCGTGGCGAGCAAGAAACGAAAAAAAAACGGTAAACACCGGGCGTTTTAGGTATCACTCGAAACACAGACAAAGAAAATAAAAATCAAAATATACTCTTCATAATTTTTATTTCAAAGAACTCCATTTTTAAAACAGCATTTTGAATTAATATCTATTAAATTAAGCTACTATTAACACTTATTCGTAACTTTTTGAAGATTTCACAAAAACTCAAGAGTAGATGTAATACGTTCAGTTGCTAGAGACATGAAATCTCCCAGAAAACTACTCAAATATAATCATATTTTAAGCAATCATTTACGTTAAAACATATCACCAAAATTAGTAAATCCACTCCACAACACACTGATTTCACATAAAAACACTCAAATTTCTAATTACCAATCAAACTTAGAATAAATTACAAACAATTCAAAAAGTTACGAACCCTTAAGTATATAATTTACTGCTCTTATTTTATTTTCATTATAAATCTGTACAATAAAATGGCGCGAAATCAATCTTATAACTTATTTATATATATTCCTGGCCCTCTATCAGTGAACCAAAGAAAACATTGAGATAAAAAAACAAGGTTATGGTTTTAATATTATTTTCGTGCTTCACTACTTAATGCAGTGTTCGCAACATATCGTTAAGAGCAAATCCCGCGCTTTCGCCGCCATAAAAATAAAATAGTTTTTTTTTTAATTAGAACAAATTAATGGACAATGACTACATAATAAGGTAATAATCCATACCTTAAAGAAACTGGAAGTTCTTAATACATTTTAAATAACTTATACAATAAAGCTGTCATTGAATTTATTTTTTTTTAAGGTTTAGGGGCAAACAAGAACAAGAGACTGCTTGCTCTTTCCCAGGCGGAAAGGCTTGTTGGATCTCCACATAACACTCACTCGTGACAAAAAGGTGAAATAAGCAAACGCTAAAACATTATAAAAGAAGTAATGTGTGAAAGAGACAGAGACATACATTCTTGCACCACAAACTATATCGCATTCAACGATTATTACACAACTCCAATTATTTTTACAGTGTTTTATTATAATTTAATTTTTAACTTACAATAGTGTGATTTATATTAATTTCACTCCAGGTCGCTTAAATTGGTGACCAATAATTCTCACTTTTATAATGCTACTCCGAATTTCGAAACTAAAAAGTATAATACACCTATAATATAATATTCGTTTAGATTGTTAACATATATATAAGATTTACAAGACCTATTCTTAAATAAAGCTGACTTGACAGGCGTATATCGAAATTTATAACAAAATTATTCTCAAATTTGTATTTTTTTTTCGTTCCCAAAAGCGCAGATTTCAATGCAAGAACTTATAAAATACAAGTAAATAGTTTACAGTCATATTTTACATAGTTATTATACAGAATAATTGTTATATACATTTCCTTTATATAACTATGGATTTATCTTTCGCGCTATCGGAGTTTTCTTTTCAACTTAAAGAAAATTTATTACTTTACAAAAATGTTAGCTTTATGTCATGTAGACATAACCAACTAAGATATAACCTACAATAGCCTATATAGTCAACACTGAAAATAAAATGGTGTGATGTTAATAATTCTTCTATCAGTCGTAGTTAAAAACTAAACATATTGGCAATAAAATAATAATTTAAGTTAACACAATATACATTCTGACGGACAGAGACAATACCTCTCACTTTTTTTGTTTTATTATTATAGCATCACGATGAGTGCATCTTTTAGCTCTTACGATTTTTATACATTATAAAGACAAAGATAAAACAAAAATATAAACTATTTTGTCAAATATGATAAAATAATAAGGATACCTTTGCTGAATAATCCACTTGTTTATTAAAAAAGAAATGAAACGTAATTAGTGTACCATTTGACATCGCACTTGTAAGTCGTCGAGTCTGATATCGCTTTATCTGTCTGATATATTATTATTTATAGGAAAATAAACAGTATTTAAAATATGTAGATTACATAATGTTTTTGATTCTCTTGATAAGACGTTTTCGGTCATTGTTAAAAGGTATACTGTTAATATTCTTTCCACCGAAAAGAAGCCTAAGACGGGAAAAGTGACAGTTCAAATATATGTAATAAGTAATACCTACTTGATCGCTTGAATGCCCGTTCTAATATTTATAATCATTGTAATATTAGCTTCGATAAGTTAATAAGTAAAGAAAATAAAGCTAAGACAGAAAGCTGAGGCGTACTTCAGGGTAATTTAAATTCACCTGGCAACTTGAAGTATTCTAGCCATAGGGTCTATGTATCTAGTAATATTCAACTTATGTTTATTAGCAGTCTGGTTACTACAGTTTAGACTCTGCCAAGTTTGGAATGGTGAAGAATTGCCGAACGCCATAGACCTTCATCTTAAGCCGGCCGTTAGGAAGTAATTTCACATAGACTATACATGGATTAATATTTATCAGATAAATAACAATTGTATAATAGATAAAAACAAGATATCTATATAACTGTATTTATTTACGAATGTTAATCATGTATATCAAATGTTTGTATGCGCTTCAATAATTCTAAAAATTCAACAGTGATTGCTCTAACATTTTGACACCATATATAATCTGCTTCAAAGATGGCATTCGTGCCAGTGTTGTACCTAATTTATCAACAATGCAACCACAATGTGCCACAGCAAAGCATGGCAGGGTACATCTAGTTAAGAATAAAGGATGATTGAAAAAAACGAGCCCAGGTGAAATAGTACACCATGACGTTGTACTTCTCAGGTATCGAATGCTACGTGTAGTAAATCATCTGCAAACCTGTAACGTTACAGGTGAGCTTATCAAAGATGTTTTTATCCGAATACGGTGCAGCCAAAAGGAAAGGTATAGTTGTGGCTGTCTATGTATGTATGTTCCACGGTAGCGCCTAAACTACTGATCCGATTTTAATGAATGAGGTGTCAATAGATTCCTAATAACAGTCCAGGTGACACAGGCTATATAATTTTTTTTAAAGTTTTTATGTAGTCAGGTTTTTAAACTTTTTCGTGTTTTATTATAGGGAAACAAACGAGTAGACGTGTCCTCTGACGGTAAACTTCTGCCACTCATTCTCCTCAACTTGAGAGCCACGAGTTGGTTTGTTTACACGTCAAAAACTCAAAAAGTTCTGTACCGATGAGCTCAAATTTGGACACGATGTATAAACTGCTTCAGATTGTTTTTCTCATTTATTGGTCAGCTTTGTTTCTCTTTTCTCATCAAGACAACCACAATGTGGCACAGAGAAGCATGGCAGGGTACAGTCGGTTACTTGTGACTTTTCAGTACCTACCATTTGTGTTTGAAAATACTGTTTTATTGGACTACTATATTATTGGTTTTTATTAAATTGTGTAATCTACATCGATAAATAGTATGCATTAATTTTTTTTCTATAAAAGATTACTAAAAATGTTAGATAACTCACAATACGTAGATGGCATCGGTATTAACGTCTCGGATAAGGTGCCTTCTTAGTGTCGAGTAACAAACAGTAAGCTGTATTCATAAAACAACAGTGAAATAGTTCATTTAAAGTTAATACCGTAACCTTCCCTCAATTATTTTTTTAATATTAAATGACAAATAAAATGACCAGCTTTTTGGAAAAAAATGGCCTTCAAACAATCCTTTTTATATCACTCAAACAGAAGTTTTTCAGACTAAAGATTATCTTAATTTTTTTTCTGTATTCCAGGTATAATTTCACGATAATCGGTTAATGAAGGAAAGAAAGTGTGACAAACAAACTCAGATTGGCATACATAACATTATTCGGGAATAGCTTTTGTCGTATGAAGAAAACTTACTGTTCTCTGTCTAGGTGTCGGAGTGACGTCCACAGATTTGATCTATTTGAATTTACTTCATAAGTTAATACTTACTAAACAACAAAATTGTAATATTCAGTAACAATAACCATCAATGTATTAAAATCTATTTTTTTATATTCAATATTGCTCTTGATTTTATAATTAAAGCAGTAGAAACGTGGAAGCACATTCAATAGTATTATAGATTTATTCATTCTAAAAATCGATTGAGGTCGTAACTCATTATCACATAAAAAAGAATTTGACTTTTGGGTTATGCTGTCACTGTTAATGTTAAAAAGTTTTCATATTCATTAAAAAGAAAGAAACATAGACAAAGACATTCTAAAGTAAGCCCGCCAATTTTTAATAGAGCGGTGTAGTTAGATAAGTGACGATATACTTGATTATACTTTTTAAAATGCTGGCTATTAATGTTTTAGCAACTTATTTGTGATGTGATAACAGAAAATTACAATAAAGGTCCGAATCATAGGATCAATCGTAAGTATGTCATACCATGGCTGCGAGACGCTTTAGGCGGACACGTTCAGCGATTGGGTGTTAAATGCTGTTGATGCATGATGTAACAGATGGATTTAAAATATTCGTTAAGTTAAAAAAAACAAACGAATAAGCGAGCCATAATCGAAAGTGACTACCGCCGCCGATAGACGCGTTAGGAGTCAGAAATAAATTTAAGAATTCTTCGAATAATAAGTGAACCAGAAAATTCTCCTAGAAATTTAATCAATTCTCACATCTGGTTTAAAAGAATACATATTTATAATTCGTGAGCCTATATAACTATATTGTTCATATTAGCTGCTATATCGTTACGTGAAGTAAAAAATATACTATATATATATATGTTTGAACAATTTAATGATACTTAAGTAATTATAATTTCTTACGCATTTTAATTTAAATTTTTACTATACTAACATATAAATAACAATGTGTTGAATACTTGATATTGAGAATTCAGCTTTTTTTTTAAGTTCTTTCAAGGTTATAATCGGCAATAAAATAAAACAAAACATTGATGTTCATATGTGGATTTTTACATAATTGCTGTATCCCTTGCCAATTTCGAAAACGAGCTAACTATGCAGGCGACATTATAGTACACAAACGCAAACACAAGTGCACTTTCACAATCCGATGCGACTGTTACTTGATAGGACCAGCGGGTCAAGATTAGAGAGATCTACATAATTATTACTGTTATATATTTAAATATGACAGATCAAAACATAACAAGATTTTGGGCACTAATTTCTGCTCGAATCGACTAGATAGCCCCAAACAGTGCCGGTTTTTTCATCTCATGACTGATTCAACCATAGAAGCATGCCGATCAAAAGTATAACCATTGCTTCTGATAGTCAGAAAATTAGTCTACAATGTATTACTAGCTATTATATATTATCTATCTATGTAATCTTCGGAGATATAGTGGTTAAAACAGTTTAAATTGTCAGAACAGTAAGAACTATACCATATCAATTATCAATTTCAATGATAAAACCTATAATAAATACATTATAAAGAATAATTTCTAATAATTCACAATAAGAACATTCCTGTGCTGCGAAAGTCTTAGTAACTTACATAAAATGGACACAAAGAACACCCAGATTTGGAACAACAATTTGTGGAACACAAAGTGTTGTTCCAAGTGGGGTATGCTATCTGTACAGTCTTAAACAATATTGACAATTAAAAACATCACCGTTATGATTACACTAACATACAAAGTACAAAAAAGCTAAATTCTCAATATATTAAGTTCGTACATTGATCTTTAAAACGTTGCTAACTGAAAACGGACTGTCCCCAATCTTAGATTAATAAAATACTGCTTATTTCTGATAACCATACCACGGAGACTGATATGGACTTCTATAATAGTCGTTTGTGTTCATTTGCCCATACATATGTGGTACATTATGCATTTGGTTAACATTGGGTTGGTAATATTCAGGTCTCCATCCACTTCTTTCCATTGGCGGTTGCATTCTTTCTTGATTATTACTATACCGTCTATAGTCCATGGGTACATTTAGGAATATCGAGTCATTGTACTGGCCTACGGGCATTGGGAAGTCCTCTTTAGGAGGAGTTGCAGACTCTATGGGTTCGACAATAACTTTATTAGTTTTTGGTGGTGTTTTTCTTGGTGGCGATGGCAGTTTTGTGACTGGTAAAGGACTTGATTCATTTTTTTTGCTTGACATGAACTTGTGGAATTCATCTTCAAATGCACTAGGGTTTTTGTTCAGTGGTGGAACAACCTTTGGTACTCTTAACTTTGCATCCAAGAGTATGCTTGAGTAAGTTTTCTCTGTTTTGGGGAATACAGGCGATGGAATTGCTGATGTAGGAATCATCTTTGGTGGAGACGTGTAAGTAGATACAGATGTTGATGATGAAGGCTGAGGAGAAGAGAATCCAGGTCTTATGATTGGCATGGGACGATATGTATGTAATGGCCTGGCCATAATTGGTTCAACTACAGAGTTGTATTCATAAGGTGGAGCTGCCATTACAATTTTTCTTGGTGTCCTTGGTTTTCTGGGTTTCTTTTCTTTTTGTGGAGTCTCTGTTTTAGGTGGCTTCGGTAGTTTGGGTGGTTTCGGTTCCTTTTTAACTCTTTCCTTCTTAGGTTTCTCTACTTTTTCTCCGTCTATCTTTGTAGAAGATTTGCGCTTCTTTGGTTCCTTTTTGATTGTGGGGCTACTTTCTGTTTGAGCTACAGGTTGTGATGGTTCTACTTTTGTTTCAAGGTTTGTGATTAAAGGATCAACTGATGCTAGGGCTGTTTTTAATATTGGCATCTCCTCTTCTACATGTGGTGGGGAGTCGAAGTTTGAGACTAGTGCAGCCATATCTTCAAGCTGCTCTTCTGAGAATTTCTTTGACTTAAGTTTCTTGCCTCTCCTGGGAACTGGAGTTCCTTTGTTCTGCTCTTTGACTGTAGGATCCTTTTCTTTGTCATTGTCTTTATCTTGCTCCCGATCTTCTTCACCTTCTTTAAGTTTAGGGTCTCCATCTTTAGACTCTTTATCCTTCTTTCCCCTGCCATCTTTTTTAAAACTCTCCTTCCTCTTTTTTCTTGTTTTTGAACTTTTCTTATTTTTTGGTGCTCCATAATCTGAGTCCTTATCAGAATCAATATAGCCCACATCAGGCAGTTGGGCTTCTGAGGGATCCATTTCATCACCTTTTAACCAGATGTCTTCCAATGCATCTAACTGTGTCTCATCAGGTTGCAACGGTAGGTTAGGTCTCTTCATAGATGTCATCATGTCTAAATCTCCTTCAGCCATTGTCATTTCATCATCATCCATAACATCATGACCTAGAATGGAGACTGCAATGGCACCTTCTGATATACTCTTGCTTGCCATAGCTCTCTTCAAATGTAAAGGATGACGTTTCTTCTTCTTTAACCCTTCGACCTCAGCTTCAATAAATGATTCAGGTAACTCAGTGTTATTTTTATTACAAAGAATATCTTGACCTGATGGATGAGGAGCAGGCACCATCTTCTCGGGCTGCTCAGGGTGGCAACCAATATCTTGGCCCTTCAACCAGAGCTCATACCGATCTGGTTGGAATCGTTTAACAAATGTGTCCATTGAAATTTTGACCATATCATTACTGCAAGTACATTGTAAAGCACGCTTACCATACTCAACCCATCGGGGTGCTGCAAAGTTTGTTGACTCAGCACAGTTAAAACCATGATTGAATCCTGCATGATAGCCATACGGGAATGTTATCATGATCTCACCAGCCTCTTGAGTAATCTTATTTACAGGTACAGAGTATTGTTTAAGAATTTGTGGCGATATTAACGTCATCTTATGCCTCAGGAATGCTTGGCAAGTTTTAGCAGACGTTGGGAAGAAGCCAGATGCTATACGTTCAAATCTTTTCCCATGTTCAGGAGGTATCGCATACCATGTTTTTGGATCACCAAAGTGAAGATAGTTAATGGAATATAAATCCATATCTTCAGTGTGCCAAGCAAATGTGGTTTTCCACATACCAAAATATAGGTAAGCGGTATTGACTCCATCAATTTCAATGCCATAATCAGAGTTAACAAAGTCAAGGATGGTGCCAAGGTGGTTGATATTCCATTCTTTGACATCAGGGTCTGTGATGCTACCATTTACATCAGCTCCATATATGGGAGCTACATAAGTAACATTTTTCCAGTATTTCCGTTCTAAATCATCAAAGCTGCTATGACGAGGAGTGCAGTACTTAGCAGAGTTGGCCATCACCGCAAACTGTTTTACTGTCATTGATTTCTTTTGGATATTAATTTGTTGAAACAAACCTTGCTTGCCAGTCACCACCTGGCATATAGGCGAGGGTATAGTCACGTTCAGCTGGTCAAGATCGTAGCCACCTTTACGAGGCACCCATTCAGGCGGAGGAATCACTTTTGCGAGTCCTGCCTTGTGGGCACCCTTCGACTCCATATACTGGATGTACTTGTTGAAATCTTTGAATTCCTCCCATGTGGGGCGGAATACCTGTATAGATACTCCACCTGAAGAGCTTGCAGTGTCATCCATAGGCACCGACATTGTCTTTTCACGATCACAAACACGAAAAATCAATTTGTAATGTTTAATCACACTTTCGTCACTATTGCACCATCGTTCATTGATGTTCACGATTTATTGATAAATAACACGCCGCGACATTTTAAACAATACTTCTCAGTTCAGTAATTGAGTTAACAAACACGCGATAAACCTCTGGTTACGATGTGAAAACATTATCAGTAAAATGGCCGACTTGATCGAGATGCGCTTGCAACAAAATCCCTTCACGACAAACGAATGACAGTCGAAGCTGCATAAGCAAATGTGGGTCACGTAGACACAAAATTTCTCAGCGTTTTTTAGTATAGAGTATTTATTTAGTATACGAAGCTTCTACTAAATAGCAACACCGGCCACGATTAGTTTAGATTCGTTATGTTGGTAAAAATTTTGTAATTTGACATCTGTGTTACAAACTCATTTTAACAGAGGTTATGAATGAAATTAAGTTTAATTAAAAATATACCATAAAAATAGTTTTCTTATCATAGTGAAACCTCACCTGAAACGATTCTTCAAATTCTTCAACCAGGTTACCACTACCGTTTGATGGTGCAGCCATTTTTACGTCACATTTAAGTATATACTGTTTGTTTATATCACTCCGTGACAGAAATGAGCTTGTTTCTGAATCTCACTGTATACATCACACACGCACGTCACTACTACAGCAATGTATTGCTATCTCATTTACTCTTACTGTAAACGAGAATATTGTATCGCATGAAGCTTTTAATCAATAAACCGGCCGGCGTGATTACTGGGAAATTATCGAATCAATTTACTTTTCAAGATACGTGTATCGTTATTATTACTATATACTCCTTTTGTCTATATTATACTAGAGTTTTATTTATATTATAAAGTAAAGAAAGCTATTTCGAATATTGTTTATTTATCAAAAAATTTATTATACTATTATTTATTTTTATTTTAGATTCTATCATAGTTTTCAACAGGCTGAATAGTCACTTTGGCGGGCTCTTCAAAAAATAAAATATAATAAGGTAGTTGACAAATACCTGAATATTGTTGTGTAACAATCTCTGTGGTTAATAGGGGCAGAAATATATAAAGTACTAAATAAGAATGTTAGACTCCTTATACTACTTTTTTACTGTAAAACAACTCTTAGCAGAATTAATTATAGTCTATAATATTTTCACCTTTTCTTTTAATGAGGAAGTAGATGACGTAGAGTGAACAGTATCAAATAAAAAAATCTTACTACGAAATCAGTAATGACAACCTCAGGGAAAATATAAATGTGTAACATGCGTCAGATAGGACTGTGCGAGCGCATGCCAATGTTTACATCACGTGATCTTGTTTGTAAACTTCTTAGCACGTGCAGCTCTAACAGGAGATTTCGTGCTGCGGCACGCCAACAATTTGAGAGTAGCTTCACTGTATCAGAATATATCATATTTCTATTCTAATTTGTCTGGCCCGTATTTCCTTTTTTTTTTTTTTAATTGGTGCAGTCATCTAGTGGCAACGGCTCACAACCCTATTATCCTACCGTATAGCTGTTTACTGTTCATGTTAAAATATTTTATTCAAAGTTACAATAAAACAATTTTTTTTATTCAAGTCAAAGTCAAAGTCAAAGTCAAATTCATTTATTCATTTAGGTCACAAAAGACACTTATGAACGTCATAAAAAAAAAAAAAAACAATAAAAGATGAAAGATGAACAATCTGTCGATTAAAATTATAGCTAGCTGGGTTCGCAGATTGTTCATGGTAGAGTGGTGAGAAAAGAACCCAGGAAAGAAACTCACCACCACTCTTTTAACTCAAAATCTTTTAAATATTAAAATAGCAGTTATATTCACAATCATAGGTCTTAAAAAAAGAGCAATTCATTTCCAAACATCTAAATCTCTGACATAGTCTGAAACTGAGTAATAAGCCTTTTTGGACAACCTCAGCTTAACAAATTTCTTAAATTTACTAATAGATAATAATACTATGTTGTTTGGTAATTTGTTATAAAATTGTATACATTGACCCACAAACGAATTCGATATTTTATGGAGCCTAGTAGTGTGCAAGGCAAGTTTATTTTTATTTCTTAAATTAAATTGATGGAGATCACTATTTTTCTTAATGTTCTTAATGTAATTCTTTATGTTTTACTAATTGGTACTAAGACTACTAGTAGTTACTTTATTTACGTAAAATAAATGTTTATGGACCTTTTTTGTAAGAAAGACACTCTGTGCCTTTTTGTATCTGAAATATAGTATATACATAGTTAGAAAATGATTTATTGAATAATTAAGGGGTAAAAGTGTACTGAGCAAGCATACTCGCGGTTATAATTTTACAATTTAATTTGTCAGTTTTATACGAAAACTGAAAATATTCTCGTAACAGTCACCTTGGAAGGTTTAAAGGACATTTATTTAAAAGATTATTTATCCTAACTGCAGCCATGAGTTTGATGATATCACTACATGTAATGTTTCACACAGACCTCATAAGTCGCTGCCGACAGATTGGGTGTAAACTCATGTCGATTAAATCAAGAATTAGAGACATAACTATTAGAATTTTAAATGAATAAGTAATAATAGTTATAATTTTTGCAAGGAAATACGTCAAACACGGCTCACCGACTGATTTTAAACAAAACATCAACAACCTCGACAAACGACCTTAAAAGGTTATTGACACTGCACTACGCGTTACGTCAGGAGTTCGTACGTGTATTGTAATGAATTATTTAACACGTTCGCTAAGATCAGTTTATTAAAAGGACATCTATTATTTTATTCCGTTATTATTATTTAGGTAACTATACTTCGATAAACATTCCAAATATTAAGCGCCTACTTTGTTGTCTAGCTATCTACAATGAAACTTGGTATTTTTTTATTATACTTCATTCAATACTACTAAATTAAGATCCTAGTGAATTAAACGAATTGTGAATAAAATTATTTCTCTTAAGATTTAGTTTTTATTTCATTAAAATTCATATTTAAAAGTTAAAGATTGTTTTTATCCAAACATATATTTATTCGGTGTAAGGAATTTGTAACAATAATTGCATACTGTCATTTGTAAAGAATATTGCTCTCAATTAGAAAAGGAATGGATGATCAAAATAAAAGTCTCAAAACTAAAACTCAGTGCCAACATTAGAATAAAATTTTTTGAATTACCAGTGATTTTTTATTTTACTATAAAAACTCACTTTATTTTCCTTCAAAATTAATCTTAGGATTGAAATTTAAAAGCCTCTTATTCAAACAAATACCTGTAGATTTTTTTTTGTGTAGTCTATGTCAAACATGGCTACGGCGGTATAACCTCGCAAACGTTGTTTTGTCGCAATTTGTTTGTTATAAGTGATAGTGTTGATAAGAGATTCTCTATTTGTGTTAATGAAATAAGTGCAAAATTTGATAATCGCTATGGCTGACGCGGCAGCCAGGCAGATGCAATATGAGTACAAGGCTGTAAGTAAATTTTAGAAAACTGATTATATTGTAGTGTTATTGCTCGATATTGTGAAATTTTACATTCAAAAAAAAATGTTCAAATGTACTCTAAGTTTGTTCCTAAACAAATTGAAAGATCAATCCAATTTAATTAATGATAATGATAAGTTTTAAATTTGATTTTTGCAGAACTCTAACCTTGTACTACAAGCTGATGTGAGGCTTATAGAACGTCGTGGTCGAGATGAGGCAACAGGAGAGGTATTGTCCTTGTCAGGAAAGCTCGGAGGCACCCGAATGGGAGACAGAGCTCAACGTACTAAGCCTGACAAAACAGAGGAACGAAAAGTCAAGTAAGTATTAATAATTCAACATATATAATAATATTAGGGTATTAACAAGATCTACAAGAGTCTTTAAACCTTTTTTATGGTTAATCTCATTCAGGAATCCCAAAATATCATATAGTAAGTCCAACCTTCAATCCATATAAGAAATCCAATAACTTAAGCACACAATTCATTTGAATGTTTGACCTAAGAAATTTATTTGTGGGCTTATAAAAGCATAGTTGAACCCTCAATAAGGTACTTTTAATGTACCATCTAATGGTCAATTCTTATAAAAAAAAAATTGTTCAAAATTCAATACTGATACTAAGAAAAAAGATAATTATTTATTTGCGTTATGTGTACATACAGTAAAAAATCTCATGTAAGATACAAAGTTGAAGAAAAATAAAGATATCTTTGCCACATACAATGGCAGACGACTATTGGAGAGGAGTATTGCAAGTGGAATGATGATTTGCAATAAATAGCTGGTAGGATCTGGATGCAAGAAGCCTGAAAACCAAAAAGAGTGGCCTGCAATGGAAGAGGCCTATATCGTATAGTGGATTGCGATAGGCTGTTGATTGTAATATTAATATTTTTTTATAAATACACCTGAATTCTCAACACCTGTTATTTTTATCATTTAACTTGATACCTACTGCTGTCATTATATAATTAATAATAAAATTATCTATTAATTATGGAGGACAGCTGGAGGGCTAAAATTTTAAATTAAGTTAGAGTAATGTTTAATTATTAGAAAATTACTAATAACATTCTATGCCTAAGTTCAGACCATGCTAGTACCGAAGTGCGTTGAAATTAAACATATTTTCAATGATTTCCATGACGTGCCTCGCTGCTTATTGTACAGTATAAACAGGACATGGTAACATACTTTTAATAATTGCATATAATGTCCAGGTTAATTATGTCAATAGCATTGAATTAGGTATGTAATTATGTCAAATCAAAGGCACTTACATTAAAATAGGTATTTTCAACAAGAAATGTTTAGGCTTTTGTCATAAATGCTTAGCTATATAGATTGTACTAACGTTTGAAAAATTAACTATAAACTATTGGAGCCGTGCAGGTAACACATGTTTATAAATACAGTCCTAGATGCATGCAAATTTAATTTTTTATTACACCTATTCCGACCAATCATATTTGTTATACGCGGACATAAGTTTAGATTAGTTTTGAAAAATAAAACTGTTTCTAACGTAAAGAGATCGTAGTGTTAAAATCTTCATCATCATCTCAGCCAATAGACGTCCACTGCTGAACATAGGCCTCCCCCAAGGTTCTCTATAACAGTCGGTTACCGCGTCCTTCACCAGGTTGTCGGACCACCTTGTGAGAGGTCTACCAATGCTGCGTTTCCCAGTACGCAGTCACCACTCCAGAACTTTATGACCCCATCAGCCATTGTTTCTGCATGTAATATCCTCTGCCCACTACCACTTAAGTTAGAATGTTATAGGGTATCATATACGGCTTACAAGAATTTCTAATGTTCAATCTATTGACTTTAAACATTGCTTGTTGGCTTTGAATGCGATTTCCTTTTTAGTTGATCATAAGAGATTTTGAATATTTCCTTGAGTACTGAGTAGTGATAATACATCATGTGTATGTAATCAAAATGCCTGCAGCACATCACAAATTATAGCAGAAATTGGATTATTCCTATCTATATTTTTCATTAATATGTATATATAGGATCGACCATAAATTGTTAACTATTAAAAAAAAATAATATAAAAAAAACATTTGATATGTTTTAAAAATTGTTTATTGACAAGAAAGCTAATTAGTTGAAATTTTTGTTTTGAAAATTACATCGTCTAAATGGCCACCGTTTCGACGTTTGCACTCTTCTAAGCGAGCACCGAAATTTTCGAATACTCGTCGACAAAGAGACTGCGAGATCGCCGACATCTCTGCGCTGATTTTTGTCTTTTAGTTGACATAATGTATTTGGTTCATTGATGTAGACACGATTTTTCAAATAACCCCACAAAACGAAGTCTGCTGAGGATAGATCTGGACTTCTGGGTTTTTCTGGAAACATGTCTTGGACCACCGACAGAGACTCATTAGAGACTCATTAGAGTATATGTGACAAGTGGCTCCATCTTGTACAAGTGGCTCCATCTTGTTGAAACCATGTGTTATGATTAGCCAGCTAATTCTAGTAGCGTTGGTCCCAAGAACTCCCGTAACATGTTTGCGTGGGATTTTAGATTCAAAAGTTAACGAATTCTTGGCCCACCCTATAGATTACCATATGAATGGTTTTGTTATTTCTAAAACCTTTTTGTAAAAGTTCTAATACATATGAATTATATATTATAAATACTTTAGAAAATATTTAGATTAGAGACATAGGTTAGTTTTCTTTTAGTTATTATGTTTTATGCAACGGTTTTGCTACAGACTCTTTAAAACATCAAAAACCATGCACAAAACTGAATCTACTAACTGTAATTTGTGTAGGTTGAGGAAAACATACAATATGTTCTGATGGAACGAGTCAAGAACCGTACAGATAGGGATATTCTAATGGGTAAACCTATGTGACATAAGAATCCGCCAAATGACTCAGTCTTCACCTACATCTAATGCAGCAGACATTCTGTCCCTTGACTTAGCCCACAATGACTCTTCCATGAGCTAAATGTAACATTTGTTTATTAGATGCAAGTTACAAGGTTTACAGGAGGGTTGTCATATCCGAAAACTGCCTCGGTGGCGCAGCGGTAGTGAATGCGACTGCTGTGCTTGAGGTCGGACCAAATGTTTGTATGATCTGCAAATATTTGTTTCGAAGTTTGAGCGTTTTCTATGTATAATATGTATGTATTTACAAAAAAAAAAGTATATAAGTATTCCATCAGTCAGTCTAGTTATCATAGCAAAAGCTCTGCTTAGTTTGAAACTAGATGACGTTGTGTGTCAAATGTCTGAAAAATCTGAAAGGGTAAAAACCCTAAATAATTAAAGAGAAAAAAAGAACTCAAATTACATGATGGCTCACAAATCTGTGGTGGCGGGTCTGTCATGTTATGTACTGTGTATATTTACCGATCTGTACTTTATCAAATTATTTAGGACAGGCATATATATCCATACAGCCGGCCTAATCAACTTGAAGAGATACCAAAGATAATACTGTGATTTCCATAACAGCGCAAACAGAAAAAATATACTACAGCACCATCTAGCGAAGATACATCGAACTACGGAGCGACTACTAATCCTGTATTGCGAAATAGAAATTCTCGTGGCGATTAGCATATATACAATATTCCAATATCAACTGTGGGGCCGCGACCCGCCAGGCATGATTACTTCGCCTGGTCGGAGGATCCGCCCTTTGTGTCGGAGGATCTGCTCTTTGTGACGGAGGAACATGACATTGGGAACAAATCCACAATACTAAAATCTCTTTGTTTTGATTAATTAAACATAAGAAACTTTATTAGTATATAGTTATACAGACTATATATAACCTTTATTTTGTTTCTTACCAGACGACAGAAACGTGATGAAGCATCTTACGAGCTGTCAAAATCGAAGACTGCTCGAGTGGCATGGGCAGATGACACTCCAGGTGTACTGTACAGACCGAGAGCCCAACACACAAGGCATGCTTATGAGATGCTGTTGACTTTTATGCAGAGTGCTCTTGGTGATCAGCCTAGGGATATTCTCTGTGGAGCTTGTGATGAGGTAAGTATTCATGTGATGATGTGATTGTCAAGTCAAACCTGTTAGTCAAATGCTTATTTACAAAGTTTATGCGAAGGAGAAGGTGATTAAATTATTAATTTGATTTATTTTTATCACAGGTGCTGGTAGTGTTAAAGAATGACAAACTTAAGGATCCTGAGAGGAAGAAAGAAATAGAGATGCTGCTAGGACCTGTGGCTGATGAGAGATTTGCCCTCTTGGTTAATTTAGGTAAGTTTTTATCTAATAATATCATTATTGTGTTAACAGGTTAAGAAGACAGAGCGTCGCTACCCCTATTCATCCCTTGAGTGTCGTAAAAGCCCATTAAGGGAACAAACTGCAAAGGACTTCAGACAGAACCAACCCATCTGGTCAGTATGGTATAGTAGACCAAACCTTCCTAGCTAAGGATTGGTCTATGTCTAGCAGTGGACTGATAAGCTAATGATGAAATACTACCATTATAGTAAGAGCAATCTACATTATCATCATAAACAGCCTTTAACAGTCTACTGCTGGACATATGCCGCTCTTTAGCAAGGAGGTTTTGGCCTACTATAAAACAGTGGCCAGACGGGTTGGTATAGGGTTTGTTACTGAGGGAATTGAGTCCCGTCTGTCACCTCTGCGACTGCAGTCTTCACTGCAGTTATTGGAGGAGATCTCTCCGTCATACACTCCATGGCCGGTAGCGACAGTTGTTTTACCGCGGTCACAACCTTTTGCGAAGACGTAATTTCGCGGAAGAAGGCGACGGAGTTGGCGGGGAAGACAATAGCCAATCAGACCCAATTCACCGCCGGCGAGCCGGGCGGCGGAGGCGCGCATACCAGCGCCTCATGCCGCCTTTAGTGCGGGCGCGGGTGGACGGGACGGGTTTTTCCCTCCATCCGCTACGGTAGCCAGCCGCGAGAAGCCACTACGGTGCCGCATGCGCCGTACATCACCTAAATAGAGTTTACCTGCAGATGGTGCCCGCGGTAGCTGGCAGGCACTAGGAGGGGTCTGGATATCGAAATAACAGCTATGCCCGGATCCCTCCTATCTCAGGCGCAGAGTGGCATACTGTTTTTAGTCGGCCCGATTCCGACACACCACCCCGCCGTAAACCCAGGTGGAGTGACGGCCCTAGGGAGTTTCCACACGTCAAATAAAAAGGGTTTGTTTCAAGTTTTCCTTGTATTTGAAATGATGTTGTCTTGTATATTTTGTTACAGCCTCTTACAACACCCATGGGAAGATTAGGGGTACGGAGACTCTTATTATCAGACCAATACTAAATCCCTTCTACTTATGACATTTCTCTATCTACAGGCAAGAAGATTACAGACTTCAATGTCGGCAGCTCAGCTGAAGGTAATACAGAGATAGATGAGACATACGGCATCAATGTGCAGTTTGAGGAGTCCTCGGAGGAAGATGATGAGGATGCTTATGGGGAGGTAAGATATATTATAAGGACATTAGACTGCTATAATGTGATTCACCATACTACATGGTCTGTGTTCACAATAAGTATGGTGATCACAACTTTTGGATTCTATTTATGCTTTCCATCAGGCAGGGTAGAGTCAGTTTGACAGGTTCTTAAAATATAAAAGATAAATGTCGTGCTTAAGGTCTAGGGTTCGATGCCTGGGTCGGACCAAATGTTTGTATGATCTACAAATGTTTGTTTTGAATGGGTATTTTCTATGTATAATATGTATTTATTTACAAAAAAAAGTGTATATCTATTTATATCAGTTTTCTAGTACCCACAGTACCAGCTCTGCTTAGTTTGGGACTGGATGGCGTTGTGTGAATGTGGACACTTAGATACTGAAAAAAGTAATGTGCTCTTCACACATTTAATTTGTCCTAAATAGGAATTTACCAATACTCTTAGATGTTAAATTACATAAAATCACACCTGTTTCTCCGGAGGGGTAGGCAGAGGCATACTAAACCTACTTTTCGTCAGAGTTTTAGTCCCACGTAATAGATGGCGAGGCTATTGCCGGTAATTGGCATGGTTTCTTTTTGCCAGAGCCTCGTCCGTCGATCAGCACGAGCACCACTTGCAGTTGAGGTCGGCTTGGAGCCCTAAGTCCTTTATGGGAACCCTATTCACGCCTGACTTACATGTCAGAGTCACTAACTACTAGACAAATAAGCCAATCGATATCATCATCATCAACAGCCTTTTACAGTCCACTGCTGGAGATAGACCTCTCCTTAGCAAGGAGGTTATGGCCTACTATACCACGCTGGCTACACTAGTTGGAATAGAATTTGTTCCAAGTTTTCCTTCTCCTTGTAATGATGTTGTCTTGTATACTTTGTTCCCTTAGTTGCCTTTTACGACACCCACGGGATGAATAGGAGTGGTAACACTATGTATTCTTAATCCGTCACCACACGGACAAGTTTAGTTAATCGATATATATAAGAAATAAGTGTGGTTATAGAGTAATAATGAATTTTAAAATTATGCTGTAGGTGCGTGAAGAAGATAAAGAAGAAGGAGAAGAGGGTTCAGAGAATGAGAAAGAGAAAGACAGCAGCGCTGATGAGGACAGCGACACTGAAGGGAAGAAGAATGCCATTCATGCTAATGTGAGTATTTAATACTTCATCATCTTGACCATTATCAACAGCTTTAATAATTCACTGCTGGACCTTCACCTCTCCTTCGGAAGAAGGTTTTGGTTGGTCTACTATAACATACTGGCTAGATGGATTGATATAGAGTTTAGTCAAGTTCTCCTTCTCTTTTTAAGGTTCCGTACCTTGAAAGAAAAAACGGATTCCTTATAGGATCACTTTGTTGCCCGCCCGTCCGTCAAGATCCTTGTTTTTCAAGGACACATTGAGGTATCAAGCTGACATTTATATCAAATGCTCAGGTTTACTGTCCCTTGGAGTCGTGAAAAAGCTGTGGCGTAGATCCCGTCTGTTCAAACTTCTTCACCCGTTTCTTTATTAAAGGAGCACTTGGATACTGATTTAAGTCGTGTAAATTGTATTCAACGTGAAATAAGTATCTCATAACTGTTGCTTAAATAAAATTATTTCATACAGTTAGCGCGCTGCGGCCCCGTGAAGCGATCTATTGCGACAAAATTTCCGAGAAACGAGTTAGTGGTCAGAGCCTACATCACGCCGCGCGCTGCGTTTGTTTGCGCAGGCTGTTAGATTCAACTGTTAACGAATTCTTGGCTCACCCTTTTCATTGAACTCATAATATTGAAGCTAATTTTACTTTCTTTTTTGAATTAGTTAACTGAAGAACAGTCCCAAAAACGCCAGGCCACAACCCTCCATCCAATGGATATAGACGCTTACTGGCTCCAGAGGCGACTGTCTCGGCACTTTCCAGACGCCATGGTATCTCAAGCCAAGTCCAGTGAAGTCCTCCTCGCATTAGCTGATGCTGCAGACGATAGAGACTTGGAGAACAGGCTGGTTCTGCTTCTTGGATACGATTGCTTTGAGTTTGTGAAGCTTTTGAACAAGTACCGGTATACAGGTGAGCTGATTTTAGTATTTTTAGGGAGAGCTTTGTATGGACCTGTTCGAAGTGATATCTTGGCTGGCTTTGCAGATAAATGGTGTATTGAATTTTTTAAAAAGATTACCCTCGCTTAAAAATATCCTGTGTCGCGCGGGACTTTACAAACATACATGAAACGGACACAAAGAACACCCAGACTTAGAAGAACAATTTGTGGATTACACAAAGTGTAGGTAGTCCCGTGTGGGGTTTGAACCCACAACAGTCAGCACAGTAGAGAGCGGCGTGGCGACGTTTTAAACAATCAGTGTTTTTTTAAAACCTTAAAAACTAGCTGTTTTACACGTTATACGCTCTTTACTAAGATTCTGAGCGTGATGTGACATAGCCAATAACCGTGCTTGTAAAATACTTTATCTTATACAAAAAAGTATTTCAAATTCTAACAACTGTTTTAATAATAGCCGCCTTTATACCAATAAGCGATGAACAAATTAACAAACTCTATAATACTGTTAAGTAATGGCAATTTAGGTATATAAAACCACTGCATAACACACAGGAAGTGAGGTTACCGGACTCAAACCAAACTCCCCTTTTCTATGAGGATATCCAGTAGGCAGCCATTCACGAGCAGTTTACCCTCCTCTTCGTTTGAAAAGACCAAAAAAAAGAAATAAAATCAGTAATAGTTTATATATCTACACTTATAACAAAAGTACTCTTATTTTTCTTGTCTGTGTGTTTGTTTGTTCTGGTCAATCTCCGGTACGGATGGATCGATTTTTATTGAATTGTCAATGACTCATAGCTAAGATTACAAGGAGTTATTTAGGTTTATTTGCATTAGACAGAAATCTCTATGGTTTTACAATCAACCTCTCGCCGTCCACTGCTGAACGGTCTTCCCCAAGAAGCACCAACTATCCCGGTCTTGGACCATCCACTTTTTTCAAATCATGTCCATCACATATCCATACATAACTTAACATGATTTACATATATTGTTTTTTTTTTATAGTGTTGTACTGCACAAAACTGGCATCATCCCAATCTGACAGCGAACGGACTTCTATCAGAGAAGAGATGTCTAAACAACCACATCTGCAAAAGATCCTGGCTCAACTGGAGACTGGAAAGGGCGATGATGAGGTATGTGATGAAAATTATTAGCATCAGTCGGCCCATACTCTAAATAGAAAGAAGAAAGCCATTTTTTTTTTAATTTCGTTCAAAGTTCAGATCTGATCACACTCAATCTCACTACTGTCATAAAAGCTATTCTCGTAGTAAAGTATTAAATGTTCAACATGGACCGCAATGTGAAAATAAATAAATAAAGGTTTCGGATATTTAACACAACGCCATCTTTTTTTTCTATATTAAGAGCCTGCCAAAGTGACTCCATTCTGCTTGATGGAAAGCATGAATAGAATCCAAAAGTTGTGGTCACCATATCCATTGCGAATGCAGACAATATAGTAATGGTGACTCACACTATAGCGGCCTTGTGAGATGCTTTTTCACACCCCGCTAGGGGACGTAAAAGGAATGACAGTCATCGTGACAGTGTAAGGCTCACACAGTTACTACGATAACTGTGACCCCTGCATCAATGGGCCTCCGGTCTCACTCACCAACGAAATACGACAACACGGATGCTGGCACTTTAGGTTGGTCTTCTTCAGAGCTTGTGCTATGATAACTAGAATGCCTGATAGAATACTTATATACTTTTTTTTTGTAAATACCCAAACGCCGAAACAAATATTTGCAGATCATACAAACATTTAGTTTGACCCAGGAATCGAACTCGAGACTTCAAGCACAGCAGTCGCTTTCGCTACCGCTACACCATCGAGGCAGCCATATAATATCGTGATGTGTGGAAAGTTAAATTTGTATTGTGCTTGTACGATCGCAGGTAGACCAGATCTGAATTTTACAGGCATTCTTAATACGAGACATGTCTTAGATCTAAAGTGATGGACTCAAGTCACAGCAACTGAATAAATACCAAAAACCTTACTAAATTTTTTTTTCAGACTGCACAACAGTCAGAAGCCCCTCGCAAACGTCAGAAGTCAGAAGGTCAGACCTCGGCGCAAGCGCAGGTAACTGGCTCCAGGAAAGTCCTGCAGCTAGAAGATTTGATGTTCGCGGCTGGAGCACACTTCATGGCTAATAAACGCTGTCAACTTCCACCTGGATCGTTCAGGAAACAGAGAAAAGGTGAGAATTCATTTTCGCTTTTTTTGTATTATACTCACTGTAACCAGCGCGAGTTGCTACGCCACCAACTGAAATAAATTTGGAAAAAAGAAAAAAAAAACTCAGAAGCCTTCGTGGGCTCATGCACAACAATTCTGCTAAAGATTACATGATCAAATGTATAATTTACGATTCTATAAAGGACATACAGACAGACAGACAAACATTCATTTTTATATATATAGATTCGTAATTCAGTTTCACGTCTTACTAGTTCCACTACTCGAAGCCTAGCCCGAAGACTTGCAACAAAAGTTGTTTGACTAAAAGACAATGCCTAAGCCATTAAAGCCACCTCATGCAACATGATTACTGGAAGTTTTAAAAAATAAATACGTATAAAGAAATAACCCTTTTTTTTAGAAGATACGGAACGCCTTTTGACCCTGGTATCCTGTCGCTTTGACTCCGTTTCGATGGTTTTAATTCAAACACAAATATGTAGGGTAGACCAAGAATTCGTTAATATTTGAATCTAACATCCCGCACAAACATGTTACGCGAGTGGGACCGATGCGACTGGGATTTGCTAAAATCATGTGTTAACATTGCCTCTCCGTGTGGTGACGGATTAAGAATACATAGTGTTACCACCCCTATTCATCCCGTTGGTGTCGTAAAAGGCGACTAAGGGAACAAAGTATACAAGACAACATCATTACAAGGAGAAGGAAAACTTGGAACAAACTCTATTTCAACTAGTGTAGCATAACTCTTCCTACAAATAAATTGTTCTCGTGTCAACCAGGTTATGAAGAAGTCCACGTGCCAGCATTGAAGCCCAAACCTTTCGATGAGGGCGAGACTCTGGTGCCTGTGGAGAAACTACCTAAATACGTGCAACCAGCTTTTGAAGGGTTCAAAAACTTGAACAGGATACAGGTAAATTTTTATAAACATCCTTCAGTATTAGGGTATACAATCTGTCAATAATAGAAACACCTAAATGTGTAAAGCTCTCCCGTGTGGTGATGGGTTCCATCCCTATTCATCCCATAGGTGTCGTAAGAGGTGACTAAGGTACCAAACAAGTCAGGACAGCATCGCTGCAAAGAGAAGGAAAACTTGAAACAAATCCTATACCTACCTGTCTGTCCAGCATGGTACAGTAGGCCAAAAGTAAAGAGAGATCTATGTCCAGCTGTGGTCGTAGTCTGATCGTTTAGTAGTCATAGTCTGCATGGATAGTAAGTAAACCCTCCATATGTGCTAAAACATGGCTCTCCCATGAAAGATCTCTTCACATCTCAAATCACCATCATTAGCCTTTATAGTCAACTGCTGGTCATAGGCCTCTTCTCCTTTAGCCTACTATACCACACTGGCCAGATGAGTCGATATAGGATTTGTTTCATGTTTTCCTTTTTGTAGGGATGTTGTCCTGTTTAGTTTGCGTTCTTATTTCTCTCTGCTGACAGCCACGAGATGAATGGATAAGTTGACACTCCACCATAAAGCTTTTTAATATTTTTTAACAATTTTTTCTCTCCCTTCAGAGTCGTATATCAAAAGCGGCCCTGGAAACAGACGAGAACCTCCTAGTGTGTGCCCCGACTGGGGCTGGTAAAACCAACGTGGCTCTGCTGTGCATCCTCCGCGAGGTGGGCAAGCACGTTAACGACGACGGGACCGTCAATGTCAACGATTTCAAGATGATCTACGTCGCGCCTATGCGGTCGCTCGTACAGGAGATGGTGAGCGCTTACCGCTGTACATAAAAGCTAATCTATTGAAGTTTAAGTTCGTTTATGAGAACTGTTCAGCTTCCGAGTCGCTATGACTTTAAGATAATGTAAATTTGCACATATGACCTAGTGGATTAACCCACGTGGGACAACACTATGTGCACCACAAATTATTCTTCTAAAGTGTTTTTGAGGTTTTTTTTTCAATGTTTGTAAGTTAAATATTAAGAAAATGATAGTCTTCACGGGAACATTATATAATTATAAAAAACAAATAATAAGTATTTATGGCATTTAGAGTGTTACACTGCATTACATGTACATAATGGCGAGAAAAAACAACATTGGTTCAAAATTACTTTTACATAGCTGTTCGGTAATTTACGGAAAGTGATTGGTGTAGTGGGGCGCGCGACTCCCCAGTCAGTAGTATTGGTGGTGTATAGCTACGCACGCTAGCTATTTTGTTTTCTTCTCGTGTCGTTCGTGGTCTGCGTTGGGTTAACGAATATCTTCACATGTCGTGATAACCACTACTTCGTAACTGGTGGATGTGTGTGCTTCAAGCGAGATCAGGGACCGAAAGGTCATCCCTGCTCAATCGTCGTGTACTCACTCATTCCACACACATAAATTGAATAGCACCAACATTACAAGCCTCAGTTTGTACCTACCCCTCCGGGGAAACAGTAGGAAACAGTGATTTTATATATGTATGCTAATTAATTGGAATTTATTTTTTATAAATTACTTCGTCTTAATGACCACCGTTTCGACGTTTGCACTCTTCTAAGCGAGCATCGAAATTTTCGAATTGTCGTTGGCAAAGAGACCGCGAGATCGCCGACATCTCTTCGCTGATTTTTCTTTTAGTTGACTTAGTGTATTTGGTTTATTGATGTAGACACGATTCTTCAACTAACCCCATAAAAAGAAGTGTGCTGGGGATAGATCTGGACTTCCGGACAAATACTTGGCCCACATTGCTTACATCTGACCTTAAATTAGGAACCACATTTAAAAACCAGACATATAAGTATTGATATACCTAATTCACTAATATATTATCTCCAAACTCAGGTGGGTAACTTCAGCAAACGCTTAGCTGCGTACAACATGAAGGTGTCAGAATTGACGGGTGACCATCAGCTGACCAGAGAACAGATTGAAGCCACACAACTCATCGTGTGCACTCCTGAAAAGTGGGATATTATTACTAGGAAAGGTGTGTATAATATGTTTTTATATTAGGCAGAAAGGGGGCGAGATCCGTGGTTAAATGGTATCAATAGCCTTTAATAGTCTATTGCTGGACATAGGCATCTCCCTGACAAGGTTTTGGCCTAATGTATCACGTTGGCCAGACGGGTTGGTATGGGGTTTGTTTCAAGTTTTCCGTCTCTTTGCAGTGATATAGTCCTCCGTAGTTCACTCCCTTAGTCGTCACTTACGCCAGCTATGGGATATATAGTTGTGGTAACACTCTATTCTAAATCCTTCACCACATGGAGAGGTAAACATATTGCAAAGTTAAACAATCCTAGCCAGGTCAGTTTATGGATGGGTGACCATTCTTAGTACATTGAGACTTCTCCGTGCGTCAGAGAGGCTAAGTGAGCCGTCGATCCCAGTTACCATACGAACACCTGTGAAAATTTATACAAATAAATGAAACCTAAAAAATCTTAAACAGCCTTTTTCGGTTTTGGACGTCTGATAGTAGTCGCTCCACGTAAACAATTATAGTTCAACCGTATCGTAGTAGACTTTCATTATTCTTTTTTTCATTCTGAACCTACCAAAGTGACTACTTGATGGGAAGCGTGAATAGAGCCCAAGATTGGTGGGCACCATACTCATTGCGAATGCAGACAATGCAGTATGACGGCCTATACTTAAATTTGACTGCATATAGCTTGGAAAAAAGACTAAGAAAAGAACCTTGAAGGAGGCATATATCCAGACATACACACAGACTACATTTACTAACTTATATATTTCAAGTTTCTTGATGTTTAACTGCTAACTTTTGCTCGTGGTTTGAATCGCGTGTATACTGATTATTGTGGTGAAAACTAGGCTATGTGCTTCTTAAAGAGTCAAAGTATTTCAAAGTATTACGAAGATTAACCGTGAACATGTAATAGACAGAGATACTTTCGCATTTCTGATATAGACGGGATTAGGTCTTGAATTAATATCAATAAGTATAATTTAACTGTTACACATTTTCGTCCCTCCCCCTGCAGGATTATAACAGCAAAGATGCAACACATTACAAAAAACGGTTCTATTGATATAAGACAATGAAGATGTGGAGGGAACGGTTCTCATGTCCCTCCGACACAAAGGGAGGATCCTCCGAACAGGCAAGATGATCATGCCTGGCGGGCCACGGCCCTTCGTGGGAGGGACACAACACTCATTCCTCTACAGTTGATTTTGGAATGTTGTACATATGCTAATCGCCATGAGGATCTCTATTTCGCGATACAGGATTAGTAGTTGCTCCGTAGTTCGACGTGTCTTCACTAGATGGCGCTGTAGTATGTTTTTCTGTTTGCGCTGTATGTGGAAGTCGTCACAAAGATAAATAAATAAAATAATTTATATTTGCCCTTTCTATTAGGTGGTGAGCGTTCTTTCACGAATCTAGTCCGTTTGATTATCATTGACGAAGTTCATTTATTACACGACGAACGAGGACCGGTTCTGGAGGCCCTCGTTGCCAGGACTTTGAGGACTGTGGAGCAGACTCAGGAGGAGGTAAGATTTGAATATTGATATTAAATTGTATGAACTTTATTTTTAATAGAGAAGTTAGCGAACCTAACTTTTAAGTTAGAGATCGTGGGTTCAATTCCTATCCAGGGGGGTTTGGGGGTAAAGAGATGGAAGTGTTTAACGATCTCGCCCTAAACGACAATTTGATCCCAAATTACTTCTAACCAGAGCTATGGAAACCAGACTGCTGATGAACATACTTTAATATTCCTAAATACATACATATATTGATAAATTACACCCAGGTTTGTCTGGGTTTTCCGTAACAAGTAATTATGCTATCACACAACAATTTGTCCAAGATGGGAATTAACCCAACACCATCTGATTTGTAGTTCGTCACTAATTATTGGGTTCTTACTACCAACAGACTAGACCAGTTGTGACCCAATAATGTTGCAACTGCCTCGGTGGGGCAGTGGTAGCATATGCGACTGCTATGTTTGTGGTCTCGGGTTCGATTCCCAGGTTAGACTCAAATGTGTGATGTTTTCTATGTATAATATGTATATATTTATATCACTTGTCTAGTATCCATAATACAAGCTTTGCTTAGTTTGGGACCTTGTGTGAATATGGTAGAATATTATAATATTATTATCCTGGAGTGGCGACCTCGTACTGGGAAGGCTTTGGTAGGCCTCCCACAAGGTGGTCCGACGACCTGGTGAAGGTCGCCGGAAACCACTGGATGCGGGCGGCATGGGACCGCCTGTTGTGGAGAACCTTGGGGAAGGCCTATGTCCAGCAGTGGACGCCTATTGGCTGAGATGTTGATGATTATAAAATGTTTGTCATTTCCACAGGTTCGTCTAGTGGGTCTGTCTGCCACTTTGCCCAATTACACCGACGTGGCCGCGTTCCTCAGAGTAAAACCTGAACATGGACTGTTTTACTTCGACAACTCATTCAGGTGAGCAACAACTGTATCATTCACTCTTTGCCATTATATATATAAATATGTATATGTCTGTGTGTATGTACGAGTATGTATATATGCGTGAAACTTGCCTACAATTGCTTAATTAATTGTTGTTTTTGTTTTATAAATATCTTAATATTTTTAATTTTCTCCACCTACTTGGTTGTTTGTGGCTATTTGTATTTGTTTTTGTAATGAGCATGTTGTGGTCTCCCATAGTTAAGGCAGCGTAAGACATGAAATTATAATTGGCTAGATGACTGTATCGTAAATAAATACCAACGTCCACTTCATTAAAACTAATATCGCGAAACATCTCGGAAAATACAATTAACATAGCTTTTTATTATTATTACGAATTTCAATCAAATATACAGTGAAATATATTGTTCAATTGAGTAGTCTAAAACAGTGACGTCACAATTTGGTATTTAGTACATTTTTCATACAAAATTGTCGTTTTGACAGATGATGCAAGTAACTAATTTGACTAAGGTGTCATCTAGTCTATTGTTATATAGCACCACTTACAAAAGTTTTTATATATTTACTTTTTTTCACAGACCCGTTGCCTTAGAACAACAATACATTGGTGTCACTGAGAAAAAGGCCCTAAAAAGGTTCCAAGTGATGAACGACATTGTCTATGAGAAGACCATGGAGCATGCTGGCAGGAATCAGGTAAAATACATACATTAATATCGTAGATAAAAAAAAATTCTATAATCCTACTAATATCACAAATGCGAAAGTTTGTTTGGATGTTTGTTACTCTTTCACGAAAAAACTACTCGACGGATTTGGATGAAACCTTACGGTAATATAGGTTATACATCAAAATAACATGTAGGCTACAATTTGTACTGATTTTATGTAATTTTGGTCGTAATATAACGATATATGTCAATTAAGTCGGAAAAAAAATCCGACTTCTAAGAGTTATCTTGGCGTACGCTGCCTAAACCACGGAGTTACACAAAGATGATGCACCGTAAGATTGTTTGTATGACAAAAATATATATATTTATTTAAAATGATCTGTTTCTAAACTTAATGGGGCAGACTAAATTCCACGCGAGCGAAGCCGCCGGCACAAATATGTATAGTAATGATTTGACACATCTCACACAGCCGTTTGACTCCAAACTAGACAAAGCCTGTACTATGGTAACCAGACTGCTGACATACATACTTATATATTTCTATATACATACATATTATAGATAAATTCCACCCAAACTTGGGATCAACACACAAACAATCGTCCTGGGCGGACATCGAACCCAAGACCTCTAATTCAGCAGTCAGGGTTACTAACCCTTAGAACAACAGACCCATCCAAATTAATAATACAATTAATTAATTTCAAAACTTCCTTGTTAGGGCCAAAACCCAGCTGTGAACTGTTAAAGGCTGTTGGTGATATAATATTCAAAATATAATAATAATATTTCTGACATCTGACACACAACGCCATCTAGTCCCAAACTAAGCAAACCTTGTTCTATGGGTACTACACTATATCTTTTTTTTGTAAATACATACATATTAAACATAGAAAATATCCAAACTCCGAGACAAATATTTGCAGATCATACAAACATTTGGGCGGACTCGGGAATCGAACTAGAGACCTCAGACAGTCGCATACACAACCACTGCGCCACCGAGGCTGTCTCTGATTATTATAATATTATTTTTTTCTACAGATTTTGGTGTTCGTACACTCTCGTAAGGAGACGGGCAAGACAGCGCGCGCCATACGGGACATGTGCTTGGAGAAAGATACCCTCGGACAGTTCTTAAGGTTAGATCTATTATTAAAATGACTGCACGGTTCGCCTAGTGGTTTAAGCGGACGTCACACCGCTCTCTACTGCGCTGAGCGTTGTGGGTTCAAACCCCACATGGGACAACATTTTGTGTGATACATTAATTGTTATTCTGAGTCTAGGTGTTCTTTGTGTCCGTTTCTTGTATGTTTGTAAAGTCCCCCGCGATATGGAACTTATTCCTAGAGCTAGCGTTGTCTTTTAAAAAGACCACGATTCGGCAAACTTAGTGTAGGGCACCCTGAGGTGCGATGAATCGACGACTTGAAGAAGGTGCCTGGCAGCGGATGGATGCAGATTGCCCAAGACCAAGACGGTTGGCGCTCCTTGGGTTTGACCTTCGTTCAGCAGTGGATGCCGATGGGTTGATTTCAAAAGATCACTCATAGAATTACCTTGTCTCTAGTTTAAGAGCCCTCGTGTCTGCTTCCCTTATCCTAGGTTACTGTTTTTATATCTGGACTAAAAACTATGACATTCCCAAGGAGGGTAAAAAAAAAATTAATGCCTTGTTGGTAAAAGGCTGTTATGGATTGTAAAGACCACATACAGGCCTTTTTTTTAAGAGGAAGGAAGGAAGGCGACTTGATACACGGCTGTCTGATCCTAAACTAAACAGAGTCTCTGCTAAAGACAGCTCATTTACACACCTATGTTTCTTATCAAATCAAGCTATCGTCGTCCACTAATGAACGAAGGTCTCCCCAAGGAGCGCCAACCATTCCGATCTTGGACCATCCGCATCCATCCGCTGCTAGCCACCTCCTTCAAGTCGTCGGTCCATCACGAACCAATGTGATGGACCGATGACTTGATATATTTCTTACGCGATTAGAAAAAAAATATAACCTTCTTAACTTCAACAGAGAAGGCTCAGCGAGTATGGAAGTCCTCCGCACAGAAGCTGAACAGGTGAAGAACCCTGAACTCCGCGAGCTCCTACCATACGGCTTCGCTATCCATCATGCTGGAATGTCCAGGGTTGACAGGACCCTGGTGGAAGATCTGTTCGCTGATAGGCATATACAGGTAACTATATAATAGCAGAGTCCTCGTCATTATCAACAGCTTGTAACAATCTATATCTGAACGTAGACCTCTCCATGGAAAAGACATTTTAGTTAACTATACTATGTCGATCAAATGGGTTGGTTTATGCAATAATAATAATAATATAAAATAAATAAATATTTCGGACATTTGACACAACGCCATCTAGTTTTAAACTAAGCAGAGCTTATACTATGATAACTAGGCTGATTGACAGAATACTGGCTAACGGTTGGTCATGTGATTTAAGCGGTCACCACGCCGCTTTCTGCTGCGCTGAGTGTTGTGGGTTCAAACCTCACAGGGGACAACACTGTGTGATCCATAAGTTGTTGTTCTGAGTCTAGGTGTTCTTTGTGTCCGTTTCTTGTATGTTTGTAAAGTCCCCCGCAACGCAGGATTTAGTCCTAGTGAGGGCGTAGTCTTTAAAAATTAAAAACAATAAAAACAAAAACAAATACTTAAATACTTTTTTTTGTAAATACATGCATATCACGCATAGAAAACACCCAAACGTCGAAACAAACATTTGCAAATCAAACAAACATTTGGTCTGATTCGAGTCGAACCCGAAACCTCAAGCACAGCAGTCGTATTCACTACTGTTGCGCCACAGAGACAGTCATTACCAATGCTGTTATCTTGCGTACTTTGCTGCCATAGTCTGCTCTTATAACGGTATTGTCAAATAATACCAAAATAACTCCTTAATTATACAAACAGGTTCTCGTATCAACTGCGACCCTCGCTTGGGGTGTGAACCTGCCAGCCCACACGGTGATAGTGAAAGGAACCCAGGTCTACTCCCCAGAGAAGGGACGCTGGAGTGAGCTAGGAGCTCTCGACGTGCTACAGATGCTGGGCAGAGCTGGCCGTCCACAATACGACACCAAAGGCGAAGGTAAACCTATCATTTGATTAAAAACTTGGGTAAATGATGTTCGTATTTATTAAAGATATATTCTGTTGATATGTGGCGCCTGACAGGTCGCTGCAGGTCGCTTCGCTCCTTGACTAACAGTCCCTGTCGGGTCGGTAGATGGGGCATACCCGTAATCGACATGTGAGTATATCTTTAATAAATACTAATATACTGTCATTTGTCTGTTTTAATTAAGAGAATTATATTCCACGGAGTTTCTTCCGTTGCATTTTAAAAGAAGAAAATCAAATCTGCAGGCTTAAGCTTATGCCATCCCCTGTACTCTTACATTGTTCTTCAATTTTTACAAATTGGTTTACTTATTTACTCAGTAACTACTTAGTTACTTAGTTAACAAGAGCAATTTTACAAATTATTTCAACTCCATGAGAATCCACATGTCCACACACCCACACACACACTCACGGACACACCCACACACACTCACGGACACACCCACACACACTCACGGACACACCCACACCCACTCATAAACACACCCACACACACTCACGGACACACCCACACACACTCACGCACACACCCACACACGTCGCACACACTACTACACCCGTTCGCACACACACCTACACACCCACACACGTCGCACACACAACTACACACGTTCGCACACACACCTACACACACATATAAATGTACATGCACACACTTACACGTTCACACACACTACAAATGCTCACATACGTACACACACACATGTACCGCACACATAAACTCTTTAATAGCGGTACATTAACTCTCAAATCACAAGAACACCTGGTTTTGAGAGGTAGAGTTACTGTGTTGGTGTGACATTTACCTTAAATACAACTATTTTTAAGCAATAGTTTATAACAATACAAAACTTTAAAATCGACACTCCATCGTGCAGGTATCCTGATAACCAACCACTCGGAGCTGCAGTACTACCTGTCTCTGCTCAACCAGCAGTTGCCGATAGAGTCGCAACTGGTGAGCAAGCTGCCAGACATGCTCAACGCGGAGATAGTTCTCGGCTCCGTGCAGTCCGTCAGGGATGCTGTCACTTGGCTTGGTGAGTTTCTGAACACGTTAGGGGACTTCATGTCAAGGGAATATCCGGTTCTCCGGCTATTAGTACACGAGACGATATGCAGTTTTGGATCGGTTCGAGTCCGATTCATACAAGTAGGTAGTAACAGAAGAGATTTCCATACATGCAAAATAAAGAGAACTGATAATTATGTAGTCGATTTAGACTTTAATTCATTGAGTTACGGTTGAAATTTGAGTGCTAAGTGATATTTAGACTGAAAAAATGGCGGCATTTTCTTCTTTATATGTCGCGAGAGAATATGGACCGGGTCTACTAGCAATGTTAGTTACTTGCTTTTCACCGAGTGAGTGAAGTTATGACGGACCCAACCCTCCTTATTCCATTAGGTACACTCAAAGATCAGCTACATATGTCTATGAGTGATGGTATGCACTTGCCATCAGGTAATCTATCTGCTGATTTAACCCATATACAACGAAAAAAAAATCCTATCGGTGCTAGAATGTTGATAAACATAGTCAGATTTTTTTTTACTTAGAACTGCAGTAAATGGGGTCATGTAACTGATTACTTAATATATCCCCCCAGGATACACATACCTGTACATCCGCATGCTCCGGCAGCCGCAGCTGTACGGCGTCACTGCTGAGAAGCTGCAGGAAGACAGTCTCTTGGAACTGCACCGAGCCGACCTCATACACACAGCTGCTAGTCTGCTAGACAAGTAAGTACAGTCAAACCTGGGTAAGTGAGATCTGGATAAGTGAGAAAACTCTGTAAGTGAGAGGAATAGCTAGGACCCTTCATTTTAAGCTCCCAAAACCTCTATTAACGAGAAACAGAAACCTCTGTAAGAGAGACTCGTTTTTCCCTCATGGACCTCCGTAAGTGAGACTGCTACTTATCTATACCTCTATAAGCGACAGTCGAGCTTTATCTATTTATATTATTTAGGAGGAACAAATGACAAAACAAATTACAAATTTAACATCTGGCATTTTATGACTCATTCTATTTCGTGGAACTAAATAATGTTCTAAATAAAATAAAATTACATTTTATCATATTACATATTTACTACATTCGTACTTGCTGTGACTTGTTGTTGCTGCGTACCTCTATAAGAAAGAAACGCTACCCATATACCTGCATTAGCGAGAAACTCGGGTTAGTGAGAAACCTCTATAAGCGAGAAGAAGATTGTGCTCCCTTGAACTCTCGCTTATCCAGGTTTGACTCAGTTAACTATATGCTATTCGCTTTAAAAAAATAGTGACGTTGCAGAGGGTTTCAAAAACCTTAAAACCTTTTTAATTTTTTAAATGTGTAACTCGGGGAGGGGGTTGTGGCTCAATGGTGTCATATTGTATAGTTAAGCATGAGCACACATAGCCCTCGTTCCTGCACCTAACCTCGCACCGGTCGTGTCGGATAACCGTTCCATTGGATTGTGGGAACAGAGAGTGCATCTGTATTTGCGCACACACACTATATCTCCTGTGTACTTGGTTGGTCTTTGTTGAGACTGGCCGCCGTGGTCAAAACTGGCTAAATACATCATTGCATAGTTAAGCAAACCTAGGGGACGTTCAAGTATTACGTAATGCAATTTAGGAGGAGAGGGGGTCTTGTAGAACGTTACGATGCGTTACATAAGTGGGATTGGAGTTTCGAACAAGGCGTTACGTAACATTGTTTTTTTTTTAAATAAAAACTAGAAAATCAAAATCTCTCAAGTTGGCAACATTGTTTGATCACCTCAAGTGGCCACACGTGAGTGTTAAGGCACGTTTAGGAGCAAGAAAGACACATAAAAACGTTAACCGTAACCGTAAAATTTTTGTATGTAACGCACCGGCGTTACATACAAAAATTGCGTTACGTAACACTTGAACGTTCCCTAGCCAGACCATCCAGTGATGTTGTCCTGTGTAATTTGCTCCCTTAATCGGTTCTTACGACATCCACGGGATGAATAGGGGTTGTAATACTCTGTAACCCCTAACCACATAATGTAATATCTTTTTATACTCCAGGGCTGGACTGATCAAATACGAACGCAAATCCGGCCACTTCCAACCAACGGAGCTGGGTCGAATCGCATCTCACTTCTACTGCACTTTTGAGACAATGCAGTGCTACAACCAGCTCCTGAAGCCGAGTCTTGGAGAGATAGAGATCTTCAGGGTGTTCTCCCTGTCTGCTGAGTTCAAGCATATCGCTGTTCGTGAAGAGGAAAAGTTGGAGCTGTCGAAACTTATGGAAAGGGTATGTTTTGTTGTGTATTCGTGCTTTCCATCAGGCAGAATAGAGTCACTTTGGCAGGCTTTTAAAATAGTAGTTAGAAAACGAGTTATTTTACATAACTGAAACGTATTTACATTATAACGAAACATTTGATTCGACCCGGGCATCGAACCCAAGACTTCAAGCACAGGAGACGCATACGATACCACTGCGCCACCGAGGCAGTAATTATTTTTTTTTGGGAAACCATCCATAATTATTGCTCAGTTTATGAAACTCTACATTTACTACTATAATTATATTGTTCTCGAAGTGGTGACGGATTAAGAATACAGAGTTCACCATCCCTACTCTTCAAGTGGGTGTCGGAAGAAGCGACTAAGGTAACAAAGGAGGAAGAACTTGAAACAAACCCTTTTTTAACGTGTGGAAACCCCCTCGGGCCGTCACCCCACCGAGGTTTACGGCCGGGGGGGAGGGGGTTTTCGAAATCGGATCGACTAAAACCACACGAAGTGCTCTGTACTCTGCGCCTGATATAGGAGGGATCCAGGGACAGCTACTATTACGACATCCAAAACTTGAAACAAACCCCATATCAACCCCTCTGGTTAGCTTATTATAATAGGCCAAACCTTACTTTCTAAAGAGAAGCCTATGTCCAACAGTGGACTGCTAAAGGCTGATATTGATAATGTTGTCTGTTAAAAATAAACAGTATTTACAAATACCAATAGTATAATAAAAAAAGTTAAATTATAAGTCAAAAATACAATTACTAATCCCCAGGTCCCCATCCCCATAAAAGAAAGCATAGAAGAACCATCGGCGAAGATCAACGTGCTACTCCAGGCGTACATCTCGCAGCTGAAGCTGGAAGGGTTCGCTCTCATGGCGGACATGGTGTACGTCACACAGTCGGCCTGCAGACTGCTAAGAGCTATCTTCGAGATTGTACTGCACAGAGGTGAGAATCACAGACTTGACAGGTGTCTGGTCTAGGTAGACCCTGTACAATGCTACCAGACTGGTGTTTATTTTGATTTTCACGCAAAGAGGAACGGTATAACAGTCATTGTGGCAGTGTAAGGCTCACACAGTTACCATGATAACTGACACCACTGAATCAATGGGCCTCCAGTCTCACAGACATCTATAAAACCCACCAGCACAGATGCTGTCACTTTAGGTTTTTTTCTGTGAAAGGGTAGTACTGTCTCAGTCGAGCTGAAAGTAGCGTGGCTCTACTACTTAAACAACAATCATCTTATAGGTGACCGGAGGTCCATTGATACAGGAGTAACAGCTATGATGGTATGTGTGTGAGCCTTACACTGCCACGATGGCTGTCATGCCTTTTACGTCTCCAAACGGGGTGTGAAAAGGCATCTCACTAGGCCGCCATAGTGTGTGTCACCAAACTGCATTGTCTGCAGTTTTAATAAGTATGGTGACCACAACTCTTGGATTCTATTCGTGCTTTCCATCAGGCAGAGTAGAGTCACTTTGGCAGGCTCTTAATATAGAAAAAAAAAGGCAAAAAAAAAAATTTTTTGTTGTGACCTCTAGAAAATATTAAAATACCAATGTTGTTTGTAGGTTGGGCCCAGTTGGTCGACAAAACCTTGGCTCTGTGTAAGATGGTGGACAGAAGAATGTGGCAGTCCATGTCGCCACTCAGACAATTTAGGAAAATGCCGGAAGAGGTGAGTTGTAACATAATATATGAAGACTAGCTGACCCGGGAAACGTTGTTTTGCCATTTTTACTAAAATGGCTATTAAAAAATAAAGGTTGATCGTAGAAGGGTGAAAATTGAGGATTGTATGTATTTTTGTATGTTGTATCATAAAAAAATAGAAATTAAAAATTTTGTCTAAAAAATAAAAAAAAAATCTAGGGTTGTAATACCCCTAACATTTAGGGGGATGAAAAATAGATGTTGGGCGATTCTCATAGATACCGGATACGCACAAAAAATTTCATCAAAATCAGTCAAGCCGTTTCGGAGGAGTATGGCAACGAAAACTGTGACACGAGAATTTTATATATTAGATAGTATTCCATCGTGTCTAGTGCATTTAGAAATCTTCTCGGGCTTTTACTAAAGAACCTTTATCCCACCCTGAATTTGGGGGGCAGAGCATCTGTGACTCTGGTTGCATTAGAAATTTTTGCTCCCCATCCTAAAAATAAAAAAACTAGAACAAAACTGGACACACTTGATAAATTGTAAGAGCTCGCATTCAGCACAGGACCAGTTGTTGTGAACGTCCTTGTGGCAGGTCTATGTTCAGCTGTGGACATCTTGAGACCTAGATGATGATGAGTGCTGTATGTTGTTTACAAAATATGTGTGTCTACCCGCCCTTGTTGAGGTTAAAAAGCGTTAAGATATCAAAGTGTTAGGTTCTAGAACAAACATTTTAAACAACATCTATAATTTCTTACAGGTAATAAAAAAACTTGAAAAGAAAAACTTCCCATGGGAGAAACTGTACGAACTGGGACCAAACGAGATTGGAGAGTTGGTCCGAGCCCCGAAGCTGGGCAAGATGATACACAAATACGTGCACCAGTTCCCCAAGCTGGAGCTGAGCACTCACATCCAACCCATCACACGGTCCACCTTGAGGGTCGAGCTTACCATCACACCTGACTTCCATTGGGATGAGAAGGTAACTGTTTTTTTTATAACTATAAACGATTATACACCATGATGAGTCACCCATTAATTATTATTATATTATGTAATTCGACTGCCTCGCTACCTGTGTTTGAGGTCTCGGGTTCGATTCCCAGGTCAAACTAAATGTTTGTATGTATCGATATTATTTTAAAAGAAAAAAAGTAATAAACGTAAGAAAGCCAACAAAACAGCGCAATCAATAAACACTCTCTTCCAGATTCACGGTCAGTCAGAAGCCTTCTGGATCCTGGTGGAGGACGTGGACTCAGAAGTGGTTCTTCACCACGAATACTTCCTTCTCAAACAGAAATACTGTCGGGATGAACATCACGTCAAACTGTTCGTGCCGGTATTCGAACCTCTGCCCCCTCAGTACTTCCTTAGGCTCGTGTCTGACAGGTGAGTGGCTCTTATATAACCAGTATATATTTATGTCTGTCCGTGTGGTGACGGATTAAAAATACATAGTGTTACCACCCCTATTCATCCCGTGGGTGTCGTAAATGGCGACTAGGGGAACAAAGTATGCAAGAAAACATCATTACAAAGAGAAAGAAACCCTATTCCAACCGGTCTGGCCAGCGTGGTATAGTAGACCAAAACCTCCTTGCTAAGGAGAGGCCTATGTCCAGCAGTGGGCTGTAAAAGGCTGTTGATGATATTTATGTCAGAGTGTCAAAATGGGCGTCATAGCTGTAGCTATCCAACGTGGACGGCGTAAAAGGAACCATCAAAATAAAAACACATTTGAATTGTTCAACGTCTCACTATTTAATCGTTATATAGGGTGGACCACGAATTAGTTAACATTTAAAGAAATCTATACTAATATTATAAAGCTGAAGAGTTTGTTTGTTTTGTTTGTTTGAACGCGCTAATCTCAGGAACTATAGGTCGGTTTTGAAAATTTTGTTTTGTATTGGATAGCCTATTTATCGAGGAAGGCTATATATCATCACGCTAAGATCAATAGGAACGGAGCACCAATGAAGAATGTTTCAAGATCGGGAGACTTTGTTCCTATTGAGAGTTTCCGCTGTTTGTGCTGTGTACACGGGTAACGTTTCGCATAAATCATGTATGACAGACTTGTTCCCTTACTCACCTATATAAACGAAGTTGTGGGTTAAAGTAAGCGTCAGCCCAAAGTAACTTCCACGCGGACGAAGTCACGGGGTCATATACATATATATATAAAAATAAGTCATATGTAAAAAGCATTTGATATATTATAAAGATTGTTTATTGCCAAAAAAGCTAATTTGTTGAAAGTTATCTTTTAAAAATTACATCGTCTAAATGGCCACCGTTTCGACGTTTGTACTCTTCTAAGCGAGCACCAAAATTTTCGAATACTCGTCGGCAAAGAGACCGCGAGATCGCCGACATCTTGCTGATTTTTTCATTTAGTTGACTTAGTGTATTTGGTTTATTGATGTAGACACGATTCTTCAAATAAATCCATAAAAAGAAGTCTGTTAACTATCCCTAGGTCTAGACTTCTGGATGACCATGGAATATCGCCTCGTCTAGAAATCAGCATATCCGGAAACATGTCTTTGACTACCGACAGGGACTCATTGGATGTGTGACAAGTGGCTCCGTCTTGTTGAAACCACGTCTTACTATTGTAGCTAGCAAATTCCAATAGCATCGGTCCCAACAAATTCTTGGCCCACGATATTAGGAACCTGCCAAAGTAACTCTACTCTGCTTGATGGAAAGCATGAATAGAATCCAAGAGTTGTGGTCACCATACTCATTGCAAATGCAGACAATGCAGTATGGTGACCCACACTGTGGCGGCCTAATGAGATGCTTTTTCACGCCTCGCTTGGGGACGTAAAACGCATAACAGTCATGGTGGCAGTGTAAGACTCACACGGTTAGCGCGATAACTGTGAGCCCTGCATCAATGGGCCTCCGGCCTCGCACTCACCAACGAAACACGACAGCATGGATGCTGTCGCTTCAGGTTATCTTATTTCTACACCACCTGAAGGTTGACTGGGAGAGAATGCTTCATGGCGTTAAGCACACCTTTGTCCAAATAGTGCAAGATGTTCTTAATAAATAATCATATTCATCACACAAAAATTTGACCTGGATGAAAATTCGAACCTACTACCTCTGGCTCAGCAGTTAAGATCACTAACCAATAGCTCAGTCATTGACTAATAATAATTTAAATCCCTAACAGATGGATAGCAGCAGAAACCCAACTGCCAGTGTCTTTCCGCCACCTCATCCTCCCAGAGAAGAACCTACCACCTACAGAACTGTTGGACCTGCAGCCCCTGCCTATATCTGCTCTACGGAACCCCAAGTACGAGGAGTTGTACAACGAGACCTTCCCACAGTTCAATCCTGTGCAGACTCAGGTAACACTACTTATAATCATTTAAATGAATGCCTCGGTGGCACAGCGGTAGTGAATGCGACTGCTGTGCTTGAGGTCTGGGGTTCGATTCCCGGGTTGGACCAAAGGTTTGTATGATCTGGATATATTTGTTTCGAGGTTTGGGCGTTTTCTATGTATAACATGTATGTATTTACACAAAAAATATATAAGTATTCTATCAATCAGTCTAGTTACCATAACATAAGCTCTGCTTAGTTTGAAACTAGATGGCGTTGTGTGTCAAATGTCCCAAATATTTATTATTGTTTATTAATATGCATATATTTCAATTTGCTAGGTGTTCAATGCAGTGTACAATTCGGACGACAACGTGTTCGTGGGCGCTCCATCCGGCTCCGGCAAGTCCGTGATCGCCGAGCTGGCGCTGCTGCGCCTGCTGTCGCACTCGCCCGGCGCGCGCGCCGTGTACCTGCTGCCCAAGGATGCCCTCGCCGACATCGTCTTCGCGGACTGGTACCACAAGTTCACCAACAACTTCCATCTCAAGGTAACACTGGGACCGAATCACTTTACGCACGAATACATGCATCGGCGGACTTAATGCCTAAGGCATTTTCTGCCGGTCAACTGATTAGACGATGTAGACAAAATATGAGATAGGTTCCTTTAAGGATAAGAAGTAATTGACAGAGGATTTAGTATATATAGACTAGTTTGACACATAAACACATACATATCATCATCAATCGACCTATCACCGTCCACTGCTGAACGAAGGTCTCCCCTAAGGAGCGCCAACCATCCCGGTCTTGGGCAATCTGCATCCATCCGCTGCCAGCCACCTTCTTCAAGTCGTCGATCCATCGCGCCTCTGGGTCCCTACGTTTACCCAATCATGGTCTCCACTCTAGTACACTTCGGCTCCAGCGACCATCGGTTCGTCTAGAGACATAGCCGGCCCACTTCCACTTCAGCATACTGATTCTCCGTGCGATGTCAGTTACTCTAGTTCTCTGTCAAATAACATACACTCATACATATCCGTACTTCTCTTCTTCTACATCTTACCACTATAAGATATAATATTATCAGTTCGCTCGAGGAACCATGCGCTGCAAGTGGCACTTCGAGTCGAATAGATTGTTAATCTGACTTCTGCGTAACGTCTCAGAAAACTTAATATTATTTTGATTAACTCTCCCGAACTAAACGGTTCGGCTCTCCCTTCCTATGCAGAGCCTGGAATTCATTACCAGCGCACGTGTTTCCCTCCCACTAAAATCCCGGGTCCTTTAAGCGGGGCGTGAAAAAGCATCTCATTAGGCCGCCATAGCGTGAGTCGCCATGCACTGTCGTCATTCGCAGTGAGTATGGCGACCACCGCTCTTGGATTCTATTCATGCTTTCCATCAGGCAGAGTAGAGTCACTTTGGTAGGTTGTAAATAAAAAAAAAAAATATACAAAATGATGTTTAACTTTGTTTTTTTCTTCATTCAAACTATAATTGTTAGAAATTTTGTGGTTCAAAGGACCATTGACATCACATGCTGTCGTGTTTCGTTGGTGAGTGTGAGACCGGAGGCCCATTGATGCAGGGGTCACAGTTATCGTGGTAACTGTGCGAGCCTTACACTACCACGATGACTGTCATGACTTTTACGTCCCATAGTGTGGTGTGAAAAAGCATCTTACTAGGCTGCCATAGTGTGGGACTGCATTGTCTGCATTCACAATGAGTATGGTGACCACCACCTTTAGCTTCTATTTATGCTTTCCATCAGGTAGAGTAAAGTCACGTTGGTAGGCTCTCAAAATAAAAAAAAAACACAGTCCTTCGACCCGGATAATATTATTAACTAAATATTACTTCAGCAATATATAAAATGCGTGTATGTCCTTATGTTAAGTGTACTGTTACTTGAAAAGTCTATATAATTTGAATACAAGTATTTTTTTGTATAAACGAATGGTTCTCTTACAGGTCGTCCAATTAACCGGTGAAACAGCAACGGATCACAAGTTACTCAACAAGGGTCAGATTATCATCACGACAGCTGACAAGTGGGATATATTGTCTAGAAGGTGCGTACATTATTTATTAAAAAAGTATACCCTAGGGTAGGGTAGCTCCAGAAACGAGCTATTAGGGCTATCTATAAGATGGGCCCTCGTGAGTCACTAAGAAACACATTCAAAGAAATTAACATTCTCACACTACACTCACAATACATTTACTCATTTGTATGTTCATAAAAATCTGTGTAAATTTAAGAAAAATAGTGATCTCCATCAATTTAATTTAAGAAATAAAAATAAACTTGCCTTGCACACTACTAGGCTCCATAAAATATCGAATTCGTTTGTGGGTCAATGTATACAATTTTATAACAAATTACCAAACAACATAGTATTATTATCTATTAGTAAATTTAAGAAATTTGTTAAGCTGAGGTTGTCCAAAAAGGCTTATTACTCAGTTTCAGACTATGTCACAGATTTAGATGTTTGGCAATGAATTGCTCTTTTTTTAAGACCTATGATTGTGAATATAACTGCTGTTTTAATATTTAAAAGATTTTGAGATAAAAGAGTGGTGGTGAGTTTCTTTCCTGGGTTCTTTTCTCACCACTCTACCATGAACAATCTGCGAACCCAGCTAGCTGTAATTTTAATCGACAGATTGTTCATCTTTCATCTTTTATTGTTTTTTTTTATGACGTTCATAAGTGTCTTTTGTGACCTAAATGAATAAACGAATTTGACTTTGACTTTGAATTTGTATAAATGGCATATGACATATCCCCTAGAATATCCACCCGGTAGTATTCTGTGGCCAATAACTCATATATTATAAGTATTTTTTATCTGCAGGTGGAAAGTCCGTAAGAGCGTCCAGAGCGTCGCTCTCTTCATCGTAGACGCTCTTCAGCTCCTGGGCGGTGAAGAAGGCCCCGTCTTAGAAGTGGTTTGCTCCAGGATGCGATATATTTCATCACAAATTGGTAAGGAATTGTATCTTTATAGATAACTAGCTTTTGCCCGCGGCTTCGCTTGCGTGGAATTTGGTCTGCTACATTAAGTTTCTTAACAGATCACTTTAAATCGTCACACATCGATGGTAACGCGCGCGCCGATTAGTTGGCGAAAGAGGCAGCACTTTTGTGCCGGAGAAAACCCGACTACCTGTGCCCGGTTTCATTCGTTAGCCGTCAGGACTCGCTTGACGAATGGAACTGGAGATATCAGTCGGGCCACACGGCCTCCGTCACGAAAGTGTCCTTCCGCATGCGAAGGAAGCATACTGCTTGGTGCGAAAGCTCCAACCCCAAGGCGTTGTTACACAGATACTGACGGGACACGGGGTTTCGCTCAATACTTGCATCGCTCATCATCGCATCAAGCTCAGCAAGAAACCGTCCTGCATGGGATATTTGAGTGTCCCGTATTCGGGATACAACGGTACGAAGCTGAACAACGTCTGGGCACAAAATTATTGAAAGAAGAGACACATCTCCTGCTAAGAAATAGAGAAACACGTAAAAACTTCTTACGCTTCGCTAGAGATATATGTGAAAGAACAATAAAGAGAAAAAAGTAAACAAAGAGATTATTGTGATGCAAGAGGATGACAGCAAAAATTAAAAAAAAAAAACCTATCATAGGCATCTACCTCTAATATTATTGTACTGTTTTTATGAAGAGAAAATAACTTTATTGTAAATAATTTTCAAATTCTTTCGCACTCAGGTCGTCAGATCCGTATCGTGGCTCTGTCACTCCCCCTAGCGGACGCTCGCGACGTGTCCCAGTGGCTGGGCTGTAACGCCAACGCCTGCTTTAACTTCCACCCCAGCGTCAGGCCTCTGCCCTTGGAGCTCCACATACAGGTAGGTCTTCAAATCTAGTTTAGGTAGAGACAACTTATCGGCAACATCAAAAAGTTCTGATTGCGCGAATGGCGCAGTGGTTTAAGCGGGTACCTTGCTACTTCCTGTTGAACTGAGGGTTGTGGGTTTGATCCCAGCATCGGATAACACTTAATACACAAATTGTTCTGCGTTTGGGTGTTCTGTGTGTCCGTTTCGTGTATGTTTGTAAATCATAGACAAGATATATTTCTAGTGCGGCAATAGGGTAGATGACTGTGCCGTAAATTAATAACAATGTCCGCTTTATTAAAACATATATAATGAAACGCTTGTTAGTTTGTCACAGAGAGAAAAGATTTATTAGTAATAAGTATGGTATCAGAGCGTGGTTCGAAGTACAGATAACATAAAGTATCATAGACAATATTATTTCGTTATAAATTTAAAAATGCATCACAAAACAGCTCTGAAAATTTATTATATATTAAATTACGAATTTAAATCACATATACAGTGAAATATATTGTTCAATTCAGTAGTCTAAAACAGTGACGTCACACGTTTCTATTTGGTCCATTTTTCATAGACATTGTTGTTTTGACAGATGATAAAAAGCAACTAATTTCATTATGGTGTCGGTCATCTAGCCTATTGTATATTTTTTTAAGAATCTGCTTAAATGATTCTACTCTGTCTGATGGAAAGCATGAATAGAATCCAAGAGTTATGGTCACCATACTCATTGCAAATGCAAACAATGCAGTATGGTGACCCAGACTGGCGGCCTAGTGAGATTCTTTTTCACGCCTGGGGACGTAAAACGCATAACAGTCATCGTGGCAGTGTAAGACTCACACGGTTACCACGATAACTGTAACCCCTGCATCAATGGGCTACGGTTTCGCACTCACCAACGAAACACGACAGTACGGATGCTGTCGCTTTAGGTTGGTCTTCTGTGAGAGGGTAGTACTGCCCCGGTCGTGCCGGTACCTTTACTACCTACTAAATATGTATATTTAAAAAGAAAAAGAAAAAATGACACTCAACATGTAATGAATTTGCAACATTGCAGTTGGGTGTTCTGCTTTGATTAAAACCAAATCGCGATACATTAACTTATGTTTCGTTATTTATCTTCTTTCCAGGGCTTCAACATCTCTCACGCAGCATCCCGTCTCGCTGCAATGACCAAACCTATATACAATTCGGTATTGCGCTACGCGGGAACCAAACCCTGCGCAGTGTTCGTGCCTTCCAGGCGACATTCTCGCCTCCTCGCTGCTGATCTCTTAGCACTAGCGGCTGCTAACGGTAGACCTGCCAGGTTCCTGAGAGCCAGACCTGATATGATACAGCCTTTCCTGAAGAGAGTTCAAGATAAGGTATGTTAAGTTATTCTAACAATTGAGTGTAATTTTTACCCCTCTACATTTATGAATACTACTTGTAATTTCGATTTTAGTTTCTAATCATCAATATAATATTAACCTTAAATAGTCCACTGCTGGACATAACCTTCTCCTTGGAAGGTAAGTTTTGGCCTACTCTACCACACTGGCCTAGATGGGATGTCGTAATAACAGCTGTTCCCGGATCCCTCTTATGTCAGGCGCAGAGTGGCACACCGTGTGGTTTTAGTCGGTCCGATTCCGACACACCACCCCGCCGTAAACCCCGGTGGGGTGACGGCCTGAGGGGGTTTCCACACGTTAAAAAGAAATGGGTTAATATAGAGTTTGTGTCAATTTTTCTTCTCTTTTCTGTGATGTTGTCGTGAGTTTACTCTCCTAGTCGTCTCTTACGACCCCCTTTGGATTAGTAGGGGTGGTGATACTCTGTATTCTTAATCCATAACCACTGCAATTAAACTTAAGTTTTTTCGCTGTCATGCCATTTTATAAATCTCACTGTCATATCTATACTTTGATACTAGTATATTTTAATAATGATATTTCTGCCTTTTTGTACTTCTGACAACGGCTGTGTTACGTGGTGGTGACGGATTAAGAATACAGAATCGCCCCCCACCCCCTCACCCCCACCCCCTTCATACAGAATGCCAAAAAATCTGATTAATTAAGTATACTACTGCAGGACAATATCACTACCAAAGACAGGAAAACTTGACACAAATCCTATATCAACTCGTCTGGCCAGTGTGTTAGATTCAACCGTAGACCAAAATCTCATTTTCAAAGAGAGGCCTACGACCAGCTGTGGACTGTTGAAGTCTCTGGTGATTATGATTTTTGAGAAGTAATACGTGAGTATTAATCAGCTTCTCTTTAACAGATGTTAAAAGAAACCCTATCAGCGGGCGTAGCATACTTGCACGAGGGTGTAGAGTCAAGCGACCGGCGTCTGGTCCAGCAGCTGGTGGATTCCGGAGCTGTGCAACTGTGTGTGGTGGCCGCTGAACTTGCCTTCGCGTTCGCCGCACATGTACACACTGTTATCATTGCTGACACACACACGTAAGTTTTAAAGCTCGTTACAGCAGCTCCTGATAAAGTTTCAGATAGCTATCTACCATATCTATCTATCAGATAAAGGCTACTCATATATATATTGTTCGGTAATAAATATCAATGGCAATTGGAAAGTAGGGCGCGCATTTTTATACTTCCTCCAAATAATTCACATTGCATAAGGCGGACTTAACGACGGCGATACAGTACAATAAAGATATTGGTACACTGCTATTTTCTCGTCGATAGCAAGCGATACCTAATTTGTCTCTTTTCGCGTCTCTGTACCCACGTCAGAGTAACAATCATAACTGGTGGTTGTGTGTGAAGCGGTTACCGAAAGTTTAGACGGCTAGAGCGAAGCTTAGGAAGTTCATCCCAGCTCAATCGTATACTCACCCTTGCACACACTTACATACATTCAAATAGCACCAATACTACAACCGTCTTTATAGGACAAGGGTTGGTCATCCCTGTCGTAAAGTATATGAGTAGATGAGGTAAAAAGTATCCTATGTCCTTCACATAGGCTACCTTTTACCGCGATAACAAAAATCCACGCGCAAAAGCTAGTGTCAAAACATTATTCAGGATTCATTTCCAAGTTCCTGCTCCTCAGTTAAGCTGTAGTGGTGATCTGTTCCACCAGGTACAACGGAAAGCTACACGCGTACGAGCAGTACCCCATCAGCACAGTACTCCAGATGGTGGGGAGAGCTTGCCGCCCCCTTGATGATGAGCACGCGGTGGCAGTGCTCATGTGCGTGGCTCATCACAAGACTTTCTTCACCAAGCTGCTCAACGACTGTTTACCGCTAGAGGTGAGTACGCTAACTTTTTTACACTCGCCACTTGTACTCATAGTTTTTTTTTTTAATTGAACCTGACATATACTCTAGTCTACCTGATGGAAAGCATGGGTAGGATCCACGAGTGGTGAGCATCATAACCATTGCGAATGGAGGACATGGAGACCCATACCATGCCGGTTTTGTGACATACTTTTTCACGCCCCATTTAAAGGTTCCTGGATAATAGTGGGGGGGGGGAAAAACATTTTTTTTCTATTACGAGACTTATTCGCTATACTCAAAACAGTCTATCCGTGACCACGAACGATATAACCACCGAAAATTCTGGAAGTAGAAGATCTCGTAATATTTTGAATAATTTTATCATAAGTACACTAGTTGATTAGGCAAGATCTGCCCAGGAAACACAGTGGTTATACCTTGAGAGTGACAGACTGATGTTCTAAGGTATTTGAGAGGGGTAAATTTGTAAACGTACCACCTGAAGGTAAGTAAGTCTATGGACACTTGTAAGTCAAGAAGCACTTTGGGTCCCTCCTTGTAGTGCCAGGTGAGGGGAGAGTTAGGCTCCAGTAGCTCGATAAAAAATACTGAAAAAATAGGTTTCGGCAGTTTTCTGTCAGTATTTCTAGGACTAGACTTATAAGGTGGCAACACTCTCTGTGATCAGTTGCAAGTGTCCAAGAATAGAGGAAAATGCTCTGCTGTTCCCCCCTAAATACCATAAAACAAAACTCTCACCAGGAGTTATTTAATTATTATTTTTCCACAGAGTCATCTGGACCACAGACTCCACGACCACATGAACGCGGAAATTGTCACCAAAACCATAGAGAACAAACAAGATGCTGTGGACTACCTGACGTGGACCTTCCTGTACAGAAGACTCACACAGAATCCCAACTATTACAACCTACAAGGGGTCACGCACAGGTTGGAGCTTTACTATCGATTTTTACTAGAACTGTATCATCCTTTAATAGTCCACTGCTGGACATAGGACTCTCTTTAGAAAGGAGGTTTTGGCCAACTTTCTTTCAAGTTTTCCTTCTCTTTATATTGCTGTTGTCCAGCACAATTTGCTCCCTTAGTCGCCTCTTACGACACCCACAAGACGAATAAGGTTATGACGAAGTGGTACCGTCCATATGGTATCCGTCACCACCAATATAATTGGATAGATGACTGTATCGTAAATAAATACCAATGTCCACTTCATTAAAACTAATATCGAGAAACATCTCGGCAAATACAATTAACATAGCTTTTTATTATTATTACGAATTTCAGTCAAATATACAGTGAAATATATTGTTCAATTGAGTAGTCTAAAACAGTGACGTCACAATTTTGTATTTAGTACATTTTTCATACTCGATTGTCGTTTCGACAGATGATAAAAAGTAACTAATTTGACTAAGGTGTCATCTAACCTATTGTACGAGTCTCTCTTTTAGCCAAACAATAATTACCCATTGCTTTCCACGCAGACATCTGTCGGACCACCTGTCAGAGCTGGTGGAGACTACCCTCACAGACCTGGAGCAGTCCAAGTGCATCGCCATAGAAGACGACATGGATGTACAGCCTCTTAACCTTGGCATGATCGCTTCGTACTATTATATCAACTATACCACTATTGGTAAGTTAACATTAATTTATCAACAGCCCTTAACAGTCTACTGTTGGACTTAGATCTTTCCTCAACAAGGAGATTTTGGCCTACTATACCACGCTGACCAGATTTTTCCTTCTCTTTGCAGTGACGTTGTCCTGCACATTTTATTCCCTTAGTCGCCTCTTACAACACCCATGGGATAGCTAGGGGTGGTGACACTCTGTATTCTTAATTCGTCACCACATTGGTTGCACAGAGGTAGCGTCTGCGGCTAATGTGTTGAAGTCTCTGGTTCGAGTCCTTGGTCGGACCAAATGTTTTATGGTCAACAAATAATTTTTCGGAGTTGGAATGTTTTCTGTATATAATGTACACTGCCGGCCAAAAGTTTGAGACCACTTACATCAAAGTTGGAAAATGATGTATAACTCATAAATAAAAGCAAAATATGAAATGATTTATTGTGATATTTATTAAGTGGAAAGCGGGGATTAATATAAAAATAAAAATCATTAATTATTTAAAGAAATAATATTTATTACATGTTTATAAACTGCTAAACAGCTAAACTGATTTTTCGTCAAAAAATCCTCCCTTGCATTGGATCACTTTTTTTACCAGTCTAGGCATGCGCGCAATCAATTTGTCGATTGTTTCCTGTGAAATATTATTCCAGCTTTCTTGTAAGGCTCTCCACAAGTCTTCTTGTGAGCTGGGACAACAACTGCGCACGTTTCTGTCAAGCTCTTCCCACAAAAGCTCTATTGGGTTAAGGTCGGGGCTCTGAGGGGGCCACACCATGTTTTTTAAAACTCCTTCTGCCTCTTTTTTATCTAAATAACCCCGACATAATTTGGAGCTATGTTTAGGGTCGTTGTCTTGTTGGAAAATAAATCCATCTCCTATTATTCGAAGTCCCGATGGTACAGCATTGCGCTCCAATATTTGTTTGTACTGCTCCTTTTTCATAATGCCTTCGACTCGTACCAAATCTCCGGTTCCACGGCTCGAGAAACAACCCCAAACCATAACGGAACCACCGCCATGCTTCACTGTGGGCAGCACACAGTCTGGCATCATCTTTTCTTCGGCACTCCGCCGAACAAAAATACGCCGTTTGCTCCCAAACACTTCAAATTTGGATTCATCTGTCCAAAGAACTGTTTTGAAATCTTCTTCACTCCAGTCTCGATGGGTAAGAGCCCACTGCAATCTCTTCTTTTTGTTTTGTGGCCTTAAGAGAGGTTTTCGAACGGCCACGCGACCAAATAAATTAGCGTCTCTTAGTCTTCTTTTCACTGTAGTCAATGATACAGGTGTAGACCGGGATTTGTTGACTTCAGCGCGGATTTCTGGTGCTGTTAGGCGTCTATTCCGCTTGCTTGTTACCACGATGAAGTTATCCTCGCTGGAAGTGGTAGCTCTCGGCCTTCCCGACCGCGAACGATCTCGATTACTGCCAGTCTCCTTGTATCGGGTTATTGTATTATGAACACAAGTCTTCGACAACTTCAGTTGAGTAGCAATCGCACGTTCTGATTTGCCTTCGTTGTGTAGAGCAACGATGACAGCACGTGTTTCACTGCTAATTTGGCGTACTTTTCCCATAATGAGATGTCTTTACTGTAACGAGGACGAGCTCAGACTAACCCAGATTGAAAAAGATTAACACCATGAAAACTCAGGTGTTGACACTTTTTTAAGTAGTTAAAATTTCCTAGAATGCGGTTAACATAAAACAAAGCCTAATTAATGAATAATGGTAAGGTAATATTTTTTTTACAATGAGCGTAACGCGCGGTCCGCGCGCGGCGCTCATTGATGTTTTTAGACAAAAGACCTTTATACAATGGTAACGTAAAAAAAAATAGAAAACATGACTTATAATAATACTTAAATATCTATAGTATATGCAGGTGTTTAAAATAATTGTTTATCATATGTATTTTTGACACATTTTGTAAATAACAACGATTTGTACTAGTGGTCTCAAACTTTTGGCCGGCAGTGTATGTGAGGGCTTCCACATACAGCGCAATAAATACATACTACAGCGCCATCTGGCGATAACACATCGAACTACGGAGTAATGAACCATGGAGCAACTGCTAATCCTGAATCGCGATATAGAAATTCTCACGGCGACTAGCGTGTACACAACATTCCAACATCAACTGTTGAGTCGGTGCTCGCCAGGCATGATTACCTTGCCTGGTCGGAGGATTCTCCCTTTGTCTTGGAGGGACATGACGCCCGTTCCTCCACATATGTATGGTATAGCTTCATCTCTGTAATAGTTAAGTTTTTATAGCGTACACAAACCAACGTTATATATATGGATTGTAAAGGTATATTATATTGTTCACAGAACTCTTCAGCTTATCCTTAACCAATAAGACGAAGATACGAGGTCTGTTGGAGATCATATCCTCAGCGGCAGAGTACTCAGAGCTCAGCATCAGACATCGCGAGGAGAATATTATCAAAACGTTGGCTGCTAAGTGAGTTTAACCCTCTCTAAACTAATAACCTCACACATCTCACTCATGACTCTCTAATCCCAAACTAGACAGAACCTTTATAGCACAGGCAGGTAAGCAGACTGCTGATAAATACATATATAAATACAACCAAATGCAATCAGGGTGGGAATCGAACCCACAACCTTAAACTTGGCAGTTGGTGTAATTAAACACTAGATCAACAGGCTTGTCTCAGCTCGTTTGTATGTCTGTGTCTGTTTGTAAATTTTTGGCGTGTTAATGAATTCTTCACCCACTTTATATTTAGAAATATAATGTACTAAACTGCCTCGATGGTATAGCTGTTAGTGTATGTGACTGTCGATCAAGAAGTTTCATGTTCAATTCCCGGGTTCAGCTAAAAGTGATATTGAGTTTTTCTGACTAGAAATGCTTAATAAATGCCTAAAGGTCGGCGTCCTGCGCCTGATCTCTCCCCGGTCGTGTCGGATAGCCGTCCCATCGGATTGGGAGAGTGAGGGAACAGAGAGTGCACCTGTATTTACGTATACTTGTGCACTATAATATCTCGATTAGTTTCTGTTGAGACTGGCCGCTGTGGCCAAAATCGGCTAGGAGTACATCAATCTATCCCATACTGAAATCAAAGAGAACTGCCTGGCAACGAAATTGCTTTTAAAGACTGCAAGGTTCTTGTTACCTCCTAACTGACTGCGTCCCCCCCTAGGGTCCCGCACAAGCCGACGGGTCCGGGCGGCGCGGGCGCGCGCTACAACTGCCCGCACGTGAAGGCGCACGTGCTGCTGCAGGCGCACCTGTCGCGCACGCAGCTGCCCGCCGAGCTGCAGGCCGACACCGCCAGGGTCCTCACCAAGGTACGTGCCGCTCACAGCATACCCCTCTACGGCCACGTCCACTTCGAACCTGTGTAACGACTCCTTCGTTGCTCGCTGTGAAGGCAGTTGAATCTCGAGAGTTGCAGGGCTCCGTGTACGATGGTCATACCCTGTACGATGCTTCATGAATGTATTTAAAATCCCCACGACGTAGGAATTTCAAAGAAACCAAAACGATGACTTGAATTTTTATTCGATTTTTAACTAACCTTCTATTCCCGCAGGCGATTCGTCTCATCCAAGCCTGCGTGGACGTGGTGTCCAGCTCGGGATGGCTGTCTCCGGCGGTGGCAGCCATGGAGTTGGCCCAGATGGTCACGCAAGCCATGTGGGCCAAGGACTCGTACCTGAGACAACTGCCGCACTTCACCGCTGAGCTGGTTCAGCGTTGCTCCGAAAAGGTAGGTCGCAATATTTATATAACTTTATACAAACAGCCATATAGTTGTGGCGACTTCCACATACTCGTACAGAGCAAACAGAAATACATATTACAACGCCATCTAGCGAAGACGCATCGAATTACGGAATATAATGAACTAAGGAACGATTACTAATCGTAAATCGCGATATAGAAATTCTTGCGGCGACATGCACAACATCCCAACATCAATCGTTGGCCCTTGGCTTTTGTGTCAGAGGGACATGGCACCCGTCCTTCCACACAGTCATTAATCCCTTATTTTATCCTATAGGGGTGAAATTTCTAGGCACCCTTTCTTACTAGGTGCTTACAATATAAAAAGAGAGGTGAGGGATTACTGTACTCACAAGTACTTCAAATGTATCACATGAAAAGCATCTCACTAGGCCACCATATTGCATTGTCTGCATTCGCAATGGCTATGGTGACCACCACTCTTGGATTTTATTCATGCTTTCTATCAGCCTGAGTACAGGCCCTTTGGGAGGCAATCAGAAAAAAAATTATATGAAAGAACATTATATATGAGAAAATAAAATTGTTCTACATATTGCCTTATCATTGAAACTGGACTGAAGACTGTCTCTGAAGACTACATTCAAATATTCCGAAACCAAAATCAGCTGAATCACTTGAGCATGCTTTTACTTATTACTATTAATTATAATATCGTTTCCAGGGTGTAGAGACAGTGTTCGATGTGATGGAGCTCGAAGATAACGCTCGAGCCAAGTTACTGCAACTCTCAGCCACGGAAATGGCTGACGTAGCCAGGTTCTGCAATAGATACCCTAACGTGGAGCTCACTTATGAGGTAAGCTTCTAGAACTAGTTATTGAATGATATTGTGGCGACTTCCACATTAAAACACAAGCAAAAATATACAACAGCGCCATCTAGCGAAGATACATTGAACTATGTAGTATGATGAACTACTAAGCAACTACTATCCTGTATCACGAAACAGAGATTCGTGTGGCAATTAACATATATACAACATCCCAACGTCAACCGTTGGGCTGTGACCCGCCAGGCATGGTCACCTTGCCTGGTCGGAGGATCCTCCCTTTGTGTCGAAGGGACATATGACACGCGTCCCTCCACAATATAAATAAAATACTTGCATTTATCTTACGAGATATGTGGAATGTGGATTCGGTGATCCGATAGCCGTATCCGCTCACGAATTGAGAACCAAGAGCCTCGACCAACACCTTAAGAAGCTCACGGTAGAAGGTATGATCAAGGATCTGAAACAGAGGGCAGTTCTCCTTGACACGGCCTGTATAGTGAGGAGGTTCCTGTCTTTGGAGCCCTAATCACCAATGTCTTGATCCTTGTACCCGAAGTCGGTGGTCTACTATTTTTTATATGCATGTAAATATGTATATCTACAAAAATAATTCATATATATAAAATATATGGGGGGTCAATTAAATAATAAAAAAATCAAATTTCAAATCACCATAATGTAAGGGATACTTATTTGAAAAATGTAATTGTCTAAATAAATTGTTTGTATTCTAGGTGAAGAATGAACGCCGTCTTCGCGCCGGCAAGCCCATTGTCGTGGAGGTATCCCTAGAGAGGGAGGATGACATCGTAGGGCCGGTTATCGCACCATTTTTCCCACAGGCAAGTGTTCTCTTGTTCATCATGCATCATGATTGTTCATAGTTATTTTTCGTCTGAACCTTTCCTGAACTGGGTTGGGGGTCAGCTTTCAATTTATTACGATACGACTGTATAGGAACATCATCGTAGTTATCTTCAACAGTCTTTAATAGTCCACTGCTGGACATAGGCCTCTCCTTAGCATAGAGGTTTTGGCTAGATGACATAGTTTTTTTTCTTTTTAAACAGACATCATCCGCAAGAATATCTTTTGTCGGGTGGGCTTAACAAACATACAAGAAATGGACGTAAAGAACACCCAGATTGAACAACAATTTGTGGATCACACAAGGTGTTGTCCCACGTGTTTGAACCCACAACACTCAGTGCAGTAGAAAGCAGCGTGACAACCGCTTACACCACTACGCAATCCGTGCAACCAACAAGACTACCATTTGATCTCCTCAACCCAAATAGGACTGACTTTGCAATGAGTTAACCCACCCTTAGTAACTAGACCCGAGCTTTTTAAAATATATAAAAATTAAACAGTGACGACGAAATGAAGTCATAATTGGCTTTTTAATAATGTACGATATATTTGTTTGGTACAGAAACGTGAAGAAGGCTGGTGGGTGGTGATTGGAGATCCAAAGACCAACACGCTGCTCTCAATCAAGAGAGTCTCTCTAGCCCGGACTGCTAAGGTAAGCATTAATCTTGGACATATCACACAGCTGTGTCTAGATCCACATTTAGTAGGATCTGTCTTTTAGGTTCCTGAACATATAATTTCAGGAATAGAGTCCACTGCTGGACATAAGCCTCTCTGTCTCCTCTTTTAGAACATGTCATCATCATCAACAGTCTTTAACAGTCCACTGCTGGACATAGGCCTCTCCTTAACAAGGAGGTCTTGGCCTACTATACCACGCTGGCCAGACGGGTTGGAATAGGGCTTGTTTCAAGTTTTCCTTCTCTTTGTAATAATGTTGTCTTGAATAGTTTGTTCTCTTAGTCGCCTCTTACGACACCCACGGGATGAATAGAGGTAGTGACACAGCTTAAAGGTTGTAAAAATATATATTTTTTAAAATATTTCTAAAAATAAGCTCACACACTTCACACACGGCTGCCTGATTTCAAATTAGGCAGAACCCCTGCTGTTGTAACCAGGCTGCTGATATACACAACTACATATTATAGATAAATTACACCCAGACAGAATAAATAACAGTGTTAATCGCATACATACTTGTGCTGGGTGGGAATCATACCCATGACCTCCTTTTCAGCACTCAGTCACTTTCCACTAGACCAATAGGTTTGTCTAAACACAATTGACAATAATACTTGAGCCAATAAAATTTAAGTAATTTTCACATATCAAGAAACCTATTACCACATACAACTAATCCGTTAAAAAAAGAGTATTTCTGGACTGGCAAGCTTCCAAAAAAGATAATACTTATACCACAAAGGCTGGTTCTGAATGTGGTAGTCACTTACCATGAGCTGACACAGTTGCAGTCTCAACAGTCAGAATCACTAATTCTAAACTAACATTAATTCTATATAAAGAAACAGTCTAAATAATCTAAATAACGATGGCCTCAGTGGCGCAGTGGTAGCGAATGCGGCTGTCTGAAATCTGGGGTTCGATTCCCGGGTCGAACCAAATTACATGATCTGCAATTTGTTTCGGAGTTGGCGTGTTTTCTACGAATTTATGTATTAAAAATATGTATTTACATCAGTTGGGACTAGATATTTATTTATTTAAATAATCCATTTCTAGGTGAGACTGGACTTCGTGTGCGGAGTAGCTGGTCGTCACACTTACACCCTCTACTTCATGTCGGACGCGTACCTCGGGGCTGACCAGGAGTACAAGTTCACGGCCGACGTGGGAGAGGCCCAGTCAGACTCTAGCGGCGAAGAGTGATCGCTGAATGTATATACACTTATATATAATAAATGGTTTTCAAACTTGAGACTACTTTTGGGTCTATTTTTAAATTATTAAAGTACGAAATACACTAGCCCGTCTCAACCAGAGTGTAAAATGTCCCTTTGTTTCAAACAGTCATCATCATCATCATCTCAGTCAAAAGACATCCACTGCTAGACATAGACCTCTCCCAAAATGGGAGGGGTTTGCCGTAATCGCCACGCTTGGCATGCGAGTTGACGATCGCAGTGAGATGGTGTACTCAGTAAGACGCTGCTGCCCACCCTCTGGTGTACTATCCCTTAGTCGACTTTTACGCCACCCACGGGAGATGGGTTGGTGCTATTCTTAGCCGGTACCACACGGTACTTCAAACAGTCACATTCCCGGAATGTTCATTTCCCAAAACTCACCTTTCTACATCACATCTATCTGCTTTTCTATTGCTTTATTTATATACTATATATAATATTGTCTGCACACTATTTCACTATTTAGGTTTTTTTTATTTTAACAGCCTGCCGAAGTGACTGCTCTGTCTGATGGAAAGTATGAATGAAATCCAAGACTTGTCACCATACTCATTGTGAATGCAGACATGGCGACCCACATTATGGCTGCCAAAATATATATCTAAAAATGGCTTGTGACAAACTTCGCCCACACAATGCTAAACTAAACTTCCAATGCATTTTATACTACATAATACAATGGAATCGCTTAGATTTCATTTTGAAGTGAAAGAACTATTAATATTAACCTTGGAATGGGGACAACTTGAGCCTAAGCCCTCAATATCTATAGACTAAATTTGACTACTAAAGAACTTTGTAAATGCACCTACTTCGAAAAGGGAGTGCAATTTTTGCACTGTCGGCAAAGGAAACATAAAAAAGAAAAAATATTTTGCTCGACTACACCGGCCAGTGCGTTATGTTATCCTTTTTTGTGCGGCAATCCCACGGATACCACCGAAAGGTGGTTATGTCGGACTCGGACCGACCAAAGACCGCACGTCTCAGGTAGCAGTAGCCGAAGAACCAGGTGCACCTTAGTAAGAAAATCCCTGGAACCCCGAAGTACCCCGGGTCACCTACGGCTTGTGGATGCCCCCGTGTGGAAACCCCTATATTGCCTTTTCTTCCTGCCCCCAAAAAGGCGAGCGTGGTACATGGCGCTCGCATCGCCACCCCGGCTTTTCTGCTAGGGTGACAGATGGCCTCACCTGCCACCCTCAGGCCTGCGCTTATGGAGGATGGAGATCGTGTGCGTAATGTTACCCTAGTAGTACAAAATGCTTTTAAAGACTGTTGCCTCCCATCTAGCTAATTTCTTCAAGGGCATTAATAAACTGTCATTGTGTGGCCAAGTATTTGGCTATTACTTTAGTCAATAGATATAAAACATGCACAAAAAAATATGTTAACTTATTTCATATAAAACTTCATAGGTTTAATAGTGTGTAGATGTATCCCCTCGAAAATAATTCTGACGGCGGCCATGTAACTAGCGATGTACAAATGAAAATGTTTTTAAAATACAGTAAGTTTCGAGTCAGTTTTTCTTATTATAAAAATGCTTAATAACAGACCGAGTTTGGAAGTTGGAACTTGACACCCATGCCTCAAAGAGCACCTAAAGCTGAGATCAAATGTATGACTAACCCTACGTTTGATCTCTCCTCGGTCCTGTCGATAACCGTCACGTCGGATTGTGAGAGTAATTTAAATAAATAAAATAAACGATTACTGTATTATAACCAAACTTTTTATTGAAAATAATTGAATAAAACTATGTTTGTGATACTTAATTATAGATATTATATCGCTTACAATATAAATGGGGGGAAATCACAATAATAACAGCCTAATTTGTACAAAATGGATAAATTAATGACAATAAAAAAAGGATAATTATTTAGTGGAGTAATTTGTGAATAAAGGGAAGCCGTTTTATTCTTTTTTCAAATATTTCTAAAAACATCTAGATAACGTTGGCCTCTAGAAAGTTTATAAAGGCAAAGATAGTGAGGTCATGCAGCCTTTCTATAACGTTAGTAAGAAATTCAAATTTGGAATTACTAATTGAATGACTTATTTTTTTTATCGAAATAAAAGAATACAGAATTAAAAAATAAAACAGCTATGTCTATGATTTTAAGCTGTAAATATATATTTAAACGGTTTTCTGCAAATATTCGTCGAATAAGTACAGAGCAAGGGACAGATCTTGTCCGTTGTTGGAGGCGACGAATTTCTTAAGGTCATTGGTGTGTCCGGCAAGGTCACGGATGTTCTTCGCCTGGTATTCGATGAATTCTTCTTCCAGGTATTGAGCGATCTGTAAACATATTGTTTGGAACATGAGCCTTCTGTGTTAACGAAGCACTGCATTCTTTATTTACACCAAGGGGTCAAGGGGTCAAATTTGCAAAAGCCCTTAGTGGATTTTTACAACATGAAAATCTACAAAAAAAAAGTTGTAGCGCAAACAGTTGAGGCTCTACTAGATAAATCAGATAGATCTCTAGATAAATCAGTTAGTCAAGCAAGCTTTTTTTTTTCTATTTTAAGAGCTTGCCAAAGTGACTCTACTTTGCCTGATGGCAAGCGTGAATAGAATCCTAGAGTTGAAGTCGCCATACTTATTGCGAATGCAAACAATGCAGTGTGGGCGACTCACATTAAGGCGGCCTATTAAGATGCCGCACTTAGGGACATAAAAGGCATGGCAGTGTAAAGTACACCCACCATGGTAACTATCACCCCTGCATCAATATGCCACCGGTCTCGCTCTCACCAACAAAACACTGTCACTTTAGGTGGGTCTACTGTGAGAGGGTACTACTGCCACAGACGAGCCGGCCCGTTCGTGCTGAAATCAGCGTTGTTCTACCTACTAAGTAATTGTATAGGAATAGATTGTAAAGTGTCTTCTCACCTCAGGATCATGGAGGTGCTGGCTATTCCTGGTGGCTTCGCGATGGATGTAGAACGCGCGCTCGGCCAATTCCTTCTGAGTGTCCAGAGCTTTAGCCAGGGCCTCCAACTCGTGGAGTTCCACAGTGTAGTTCTTTTGGTTTGATTTCTGGGTACTTCGGCTTGAGAAGTCCATTTCGTCGCCTGTAAGAATACAATAATTAGTCGACTGTCAAATAAGGTTGTTAAAAAGTTAAGTTAATACTAAGGAAGTAACAAGTCTGAAGTAACGAAATACAAACAAAATATCAGATTTCGTCGGATGACACCCACTCTCATCCTTTGATCCTTGTGGGTGTTTCAGAGCGGAAGTTTGTGACTATTGATTAACAGGTTTACATGGTCATCGGCAATCGCTTACCATTCAGTGACTCCATCTGCACATTAGCCCTCCTATGCCATAAAGAAAACATTAAAAAGAGATCCATACCTCTCAGAGTGACATGCTTGATGAGATCAATGGTCTTCTCCCACGCGTCATCAGACAACTTCCTGAAGAGTTTAGTGAAACCAGCTCTGTTGGTTTGGTAGTTGTTATAGTAAGCTGAAGACAGCAGGTATTCGTAAGATCGCTCTAGGTGCAGATTGGCATACGCCTTGAGCTCTGTTGCCACGTTACCGTGGTTTCCATATTCACCATACTTAGCATGACAACGGGCAAGATCTGCAACAAATACATATGAATTATTGACATCCATTTTATAAGCTTTTTTGAACTGTTTTGTGAAGAACTAATACTACGAAGCTGAAGGTGAACTTTGGTAATAAAAATTTTTTCAAAGCTCAATTCCGATCTACCCTCGATCACACAAATGATGTGATAGTGATCTCCTAGCCGATTTTGGGCCAACTACGGAGATGTTATAGTGTATAACGGCAATATTTACGAAAAAGCAAGGATAATTGTAACCTTAAGACACAATTGTAACCCTAATAAAAACTATCGTGTGGAATTGACCATTAGCAGTTTCATTTTAACCCTTGTCACGTCATGTAATTGTGAGTTGAAAGTGTGACGTTGACTTACATTCAATTTTGTAGTACCTAATGTAGGATTGAGTAGCATAACCAGGTGTTATAGTGCACTGGTGTGTGCAAACATAGGTGCACTCTCTGTTCCCTCACAATCCGATGTGACGGCTATCCGACAAGACAGAGGTGAGATTAAGACGGCTTTACGTGCTCTGTGAGGCACGGGGATTAATAACCCAACTTCAAAACTCTGGGCTCTTTTTAAGCATTTCTACAATTAGGAAAACTCAACAACACTTTTGTGGCCCGATTCAGAAATCAAACCTGAGACCACTACGTCAGTCGCATACGGTAAATGCTAGAGCAAGAAGGCAATCAGATGTAAAAGGTTTTCTTGTAGTAAATTATTACTAAGACTAGCCGATACTGATTGAACTTTCGGTCACAACGCGTTATAATCACATTAAAGTCAACGTTGAACGTTTAACACTTCACTGAAGAGTAGTTTCTATGAAATTTGCGAGATCGAGAGTTGATCGATGGTTTTTTTTTTGCGAGAATTGACGTGTGAAGAAGTGAATGGTATCTAAGTGAGCATAGATAATGAGATGCAAGCAAAGAGCTACCCTCGAACTAAACCGATAAAGGTATGAGTTTATGTACTAAAACATTTGATTCTTGGCATGAAAGTTAGGCAATCGACAGTTAATTGCTTCTTACGATAACCTTAAAGCTGATACGTCACTATTTTCTTAACGTGATGTTCTAATAACAACTCAATGTGCAAAAAAAAGAAATCTTTGGCAATTTGCGTGTTTTAGGAGCTTCATAAACTACATTAAATAACAATTTTGTCTATATATTGGTGCAAGTGATTGGCAGATTTTATAAGTATTATAAATGGAACATTTAGAAAGAGATATGATCTCGGTAACCGTTCCGCTTATAAGTACTTACAAATGATAGAGTGCTAATAACACCATGTAAGGTCCATGGGCGCCGGAAGGGGTGTACCTGCACCCCTCGTCAGAAAAGAAAATACATATTTTTAACTACTTTCATAAAAAAAAAATGGTTTCATAGATAAAAAAACTAGTATAATTCTATATTTTATATTGGTTAATAGTATGTGTGGATGTAGATACACCCCCTGAAAATCATTCTAGCGACGCCCATGGTAAGGTCGACATTTATGGCCAATTTTTTACTTAATAAGCTTACTACAATTTAGAAAACGAGCTCCATACTTACCAAATCCATCTATAAAAAAGAAAAACACCTTTTTAAAAGAACAGTCAGACATATTAAAAATATGATGGAAGTCTGTTGCAAAAAAAAACGAGCGGCCCTAACAATGCTCGCATAAGACGTGTAACATCTGACATCGAGCCTCTTTGCTTTTGATATTCTACAATCTGTGGAAGTAATTTCGTGGAATGGAACGGAATTATTAACGCGCGCTTTTTGACGCGTCTGATAGTAAATGAAATGTCAGATCTTATTTGTAGCTCGTTTTTTTTCTTTCATTTTTATTCTCTTGCAGTCAATATAGGAGTATTATATAGATTAAGAATACGCAGTGTCACTATTCCTATTTACACCATGGGTGCCGCAAGAACCGACAGCAGCACTTCAAAGAGAAGGAAAACCTGAAACAAACCTTATACCAACCCGTCTGGCCAGCGAGGTATAGTAGGCCAAAACCTGCTTTCTGATAGATGCTGACTTAACTAAGTGATTATTAAGTAGATCTCTCAAAAACTTGATTCAACTATTTCAACTATAGTGATTTACATAGAAATAAAAAACCAAAGATTTTCTGTTAATATCATAAAAGAAAAACAAGATAAGTTTTATTTATATAAATATATATGTACATATGTATGCACATATATGAATAGATAAAAGAATATACAATGTATCTATGTAAAAAATACACTATGTACATACGTAAATGGTGACGCATGCATTTACATTCTTACGTCTAAGACATGTATGTGTTTACATAACTTAGAAATATATATGTTATTTGTTTTTGTGTTTTTACAAACAAAATCTGAATGTTTTAATTGTTAAAATATCAATTCTTTTCATTTCTATATTTCATTATTTCGAAATAATATTTTTTTTTGTCTGGCAATTGTAACGAAGCCAATTTCTAAAAAAAACAAACAGATATAGTTCAGATGGGGTGACAGTTGTTGTTGTGTGTGCAATACAATGTCACGACGACTGTCATGCCTTTGACTGTCATGAGACGTGAAAAAGCATCTTACTAAACCTAAGAGTTAAGATAACTCTTGGATTCTATCCATGCTTTTCATTAAGCAGAGTCACTTTGGCAGGCTGTTAAAATAAAAATCAAATGTATATATATAACTAGCTTTTGTATGTGGTTCCACTTACATGTACGTTGTACGCTAAAAAAGAGCCTATATCGTTCTTCAAGAATCAAATTATCTCCAAGACAATTTTTTGCAATAAAAGAGTAACAGACAGACTTTCGTGTTTATAATAGAATCGAGATTAATGGCTTAAGTAACATCCCGGAGCGAAAGTGTCTTAACAAAAGTGAAATTGCAGATAAGTGGCTCGTTTAACGAAGTCTTAAAGATGCTAAGGACCGCATATCTAGACATTTATCAAAGATAACTATTTATTTTCTCATTGGCTGATACATCGTCTGACACGGTGAGTCAGACTGTCGTTATGGTGTGTTAAAGTCATGTCTATGTAAATCAAAGCAGAGAAAGAGGAAACACAAACGAGGGTAGTTTGCGTCAGTCTGTACGAATGGTTTAATACAAAAGACCAAATGTGATGGCCGATACGAAATACTTGTTTTTATTAAGGAAACTTTGAACTAATGGAAAATTACAAGAAACTATAGATGCCTGTTTGTGTAAGACATATCTTTCTAAAGAACTTCCATATCACCTAGTACTTTAGGTTGTGGAAGTCTGATGCCAGTCGTTTCATGTAAAAATTGAAGTTCAAGTGGCTCGTAGTGAACTAGAAAGCCGACCCTAACCTAATGTGAGAAAATTCTCGGCAGATGATGAAATGTGTGAGTTGATGTTCAAGGGCAAATACAATTCGAACAGAGTTATACCACCTCCTCCTCATAGATAACCAGTGCAAAACAATTCTTGCCTTGCCTTTTACCGAGAGTGAAGACACCATATTCCAAATCACCCCTACCCCTGACTTTGCGTACAAAATTCCGTTCCGTTCTCAAATTAAATTGGATAACAGCTCGAAGTAGTAGAGCCAAGCTATTTTCAGCACGAACGGGTCGGCTCGACCAGGCCAGTACTACCCTCTAAAAGACCAATATAAAGTGACAGCATCTGTGCTGCTATGTTTCTTGGTGAGTGCGAGACCAGAGGTCCACTTATGCAGGGTTGAGTTATGCACTGCCACGGTGACTGAGCGTTAAAACGTATCTACACAGACCGGCATAGTGTCGGTCGCCATACTGCATTGTTTGCATTCGCAATAAGTACGGTGATCACAGTTTTTGGATTCTATTCATGCTTTCCATCTGGCAGAGTAGAATCACTTTGACGTTCTCTACATTAAAAAACAAAAAACAGAAACGGGAGTAGTGACGAATTTGTTTTACCTTCCATACTATTATCATAGATATATGCATATCACATAATATCATTTGGTCTGCCATTTTCAACAACATTTGTGGGTGGACGAACTGATGTGATGTCACTGGTATAGCTGACATAACATATCTATCTTTTTACTTTCAAGTATACAAACAATTGTATGTCTAAATCATTCATATTTTATTCTGTCATTCAATATTTGTTTGAATGATGAATATAAATTGTTTAGAAATACTGTGAAAATAAATAACAGAACAGTTGTCATCTCTTTAACGACTATTGGACGAATAACGCGAGAAAACAAAGAAAGAAGCCGAGTTTTTTTTGAAGTTTTGCTATGAGGGTTTTTTAGAATGTGTGAATATGCATGCTTATTGGTTTGGCACTCTCTATAGGGTTCTAAGGAAGAATACTTATACAATTCTAAACATCATTTTTCAAAAAAAGAAAAAACATCGCTATGATAACAAAAAGAAGACACAAAAAGAAAAATTGACGAAATCCTGTAAACCAAATTGCAGAAGTACCAGTTTAGAAAAAGGTTCTACCTATCTTCTTGACTTCTGAGAGTAATTATATTCTTCAAGAACTTACGGAAACTGTTGGAGACAGTGCTACATTCCATTTCGACGCTCTGGTAGCAAGAGTCAGCCGCCAGCGATGCTGAGACAGCCAGGAGGCATAAAAATACAACAGCCTGCATTGTTCTAGAAAAAAAATATAAAATCATTATTATCAAAAAAAAGTTCAGTCGTGTCTTTGGACATGCTAATTTTTTATGGTATAGAGGGCAAACTCACAGGGAGTCACCAAATTCTCCATTCTCCGAAACTACTGAGTCGAATTGAACTATTATTTTAGTGTTGAATCGTGTGGGAATAGTTATTCCTTTTGGACATGCAGATGAAGCTGCTCAGGTGAGTTAAGTTTCATACATAAGTTAATTATAGAATTACTAGCTGACCCGGCCACGCGTTGCTGTGGCTAAAGTTTTTGTTATATTACATTATAGTAAACAATCTAAGAGGAACAATAAGAGAACATCAGTCACGGAGTCCACTATGCTTTTTCACACAGATGGTATTTGTAAAAAAATATGGTGATCTCCTTATTTGACTTTCTACTACTATAACCCTTTAGTACAATGAAATTATTTACGAACAAAGACGAAAATATTGATGTTGGTATACAAATTCACTGGATTGAGATTTGAAGGGGAAGTACGTTGAACACAATTAATTAAAATGTTCTTACACTTGATATTAAGCAGAAATCAATAGGTACAAAATAAAAATTTATCAGATTTATTATTTCCATTTAGTTTTATAACAAATATAAGTATATTACAGTATAATACAGTAAATAACATGTGAAGCTTAAACTCATGAATGAGGTAGGCAAGGCAGACAGTCTTAAACTTTTAAACATTAATATCTATTTGTTTGAATTATAAATACTTTCAATTTCAATTTAATATAACACCAATCGGTGCACAATATTTTTGGTTAACCTGTCTTTAGCTAACATAAATAGATTCGACGGTTTCCCAACACGAGAACACGCAACATATAGTTGCTCATGAAAAAAACATGGATTTTCCAAATCTAAACCACAAATGGACATTGTTTGACCTTGAGATTTATTTATAGACATGGCGAAAGCTAAACGAATTGAAAACTGTAGCCTATTGAAGGGTATGGTAGAATCTGATGGTATCATCGGAATACGTGGCAGCAGGACCAGTTTTCCTTTAAACTTCCCAGCCAAAATGGTTGCTTTAAGAATGTTTCCGGTGATCTTTTTGATGACCAAACGCGTACCGTTACATAATTGAGGTGGATTCAAATTACGGAGGAGAATAATAGGGGAACCAATCTTTAATCGAAGATTATGTCATGGCATTCCAGGGATATCTAATGAATTTAAAAATCAATCGGAAAATTTACACTTTCATTTTCATCAACAACAGTATCGATTGATTTAAAAGACATCAGATCGCCTGGTAACAACTGTTGTATCTGGAAGTTAATTTCGTCAACATCAACGTTTTTGGCTGCCAAAATCGCCCGTTGACTAAATCATTTATGATTCAAATAATTATTCTGTATATCCGGGAAAATACTCTGAATCAATTCATTTTTATCCTGAACAACAGTGCAAAAATTGTCTGGTAGTTTAATGCATTGCGTATTTGGTTGCAGTTCTATTTTACCGTTCCCAATATCTAGTAGTTGTTCGGAAAATATTTGTGCTGATGGATCTTTTTGCAATTGTACTCGCATATTTATGGTCAATCGAAGTGTTTCAACACTTTGCCATAAGAATGATTGTTTCAAACATGCATTAATCTCATCCGCGAAAGTAGAGCGGGGTATAACCGGTAAGGTCTGCCGGAAGTCATCAGACAAAAGTAAGATAGCACCACCGAAAAGTTTATTATTGCTGTTTAAATCCTGCATAGTTCTGTTTAATGCTTCAAGTGAATACTTGTGTGCCATTGTGCACTCATCCCAAATTATTATAGAACTCTTCCGCAACACTGCAGCTATTCCACTATTCTTTTTGATGTTACACATTGCATCTGGTTTATTATGAACGTCCAATGACAGCTTGAATGTTGAATGTGCTGTTCGCCCACCATCCAGTAAAGTAGCCGCAATGCCTGACGATGCTACTGCTAATGCGATTTTTTGTTGCGACCGTATTTTGGCAAGAATCAACGATATTAAAAATGTCTTACCGGTTCCACCGGGTGCATCCAAGAAAAAAAAACCGCCTTGTTCAGCAGCAACAGCCAGCATAATCCGATCATAAATAATTTTTTGTTCTGCTGTCAGTAATGGTTCACTGTTCATGATAATTGTTGCTAAACTTCCATGGTCATATTGATTTTCTCGTTGTAAATCGGTATTGACTAAGTCGGTGGCTGGACGATTACGTGATGGCATACCGTAATGATTAAGTGGTAAATTTGAAATAAGAACATATAAATCCTCGATCAAGACCATTGCTTCATTGTACATCTCTGGTGCATAATCTATGTTTTGGCATTGATTTGTTTGTCTAATTCGGTGCAAGATGTCTTCTGTCATACAATTTTTATATTTTTCCCACAAAGTTTGTGCTTGCGAGGGATAACATGTCGTCAAAATAATTGCAAACAACTGACGAATGTTATTCGGTGTTGATGTAAACGCAGCATCAGCAAGCGTTAAGTCCCAATGGTTATCGTCTTCTAGCAATTGCAGTTCACGACATGCATCCTGGTATGTATTGAATACTCGACCATTAACTGTTCGTAAAAATTCAAAAGACGTTGGCCCGGGAACATTCACCAACGTCAACAACACGTGGTAATTATGCTGTTAAAATGTAGCTTATATGACACGTTCGTAGATTTACCATAGCAGCGCCATCTATTGATTACTTACTCAACCCAGTCGAAAGGTATCGACATCTGTTAGAATCATTTGGAGTTAACAGATAATTGTGACTGTTAAATAATAACAGACAAATAATTAGCAATAAAATAAAATTGCGACTATAATTTGAGATTTAAACTATCCTATCTCTCAAGTTGGATCGAACTGCACATGGTGTGCGAATTTTATTATAATCGGTTAAGTGGTTTAGGAGTCCATTGAGGACAAACATTGTGACACGAGATTTATATATATTAAGATAATACAACTATATAAGTGAAAGCCTTATGTGTGCGAAAGAAGGTTGGATGAGTATGATGAGAAATTGTATCATTTGTCATGTGGATGAGTTAGATGAATATTTGTATATAGTTTTATGGAACAGGTTGCGCCGCCCGTGGTTTGAAACGTCGGGCAATTCATGGTATCGTAACCTTTTTAAATAATTTTATCGTGAATAATTACCAATGTTCAACAAAATTATGTATACATGTAAAAATGGCGAGTCCAAAAACATTTAGATGAATATATTCCACTTTGAAACCAAAAAGACATGTTTCCATCCATATTTTGTCACTACTATTGCCATGAATGACGTGGTGCGATCTGGTGACAATAGTTACTTGTTATATATGACGCAATAACAATTTATACGATGAAAATTTTTAAATAAACTTTTGCACATATTACTATCCGAGGACAACCTAGTCTAAAACTGGTTGACGCTTGAATGATTTGCTATCATTCCCTACTTGAAATAGTAGACTAGATCCAAACCAGGGGAGTTTATTACCCTGATAATTCTACCAGGATTTTGCCCATAATTATGACAATGACGCAGTTATTATAATGAGCTTTAACACTAAGATTTTAAATTTAAAGGAAAGAAAGTAATAGTAATCATCATCTGTTAACAGCCTTTTATAGTCTACTGCTGGCCTCTCCTTAGGAAGGAGGTTTTGGCCTACTATACCACACTGGCCAAACGGGTTAGAATAGGGGTGGTAACACTATGTATTCTGATCCGTCAACATATGGATGTGTAATAGTAATATGCAAAAGAAACAAAATATGCAGCCTTTTGTATGCTTTAGAACACAATAGTGCAAATATACTGCACAATAAATTGCATTAAAACATTCTAAGGTTATTCAGTGTGACCTCCTGTTAGCATAATTTCTTACTTTTTTTGTTTAAAAGCTTATTTCTTATCTCGTTTTTGAATCAGATATAGTTCGCTATTTTATTGGTTTTAATTAAGTTTTCCTGTAATCCAATTTTTTTTCTAGAATAAAGTAGCCTAAGTTACTCCATAAACATTAGCAATGTTACTGTAAAAGTTTCGTCAAAATTGGTCCAGCCATTCTAGAGATAGAGAGCCAAAACAAACAGACAAAAATTTCATATGTATGTAGTGAAAAGCTGGTAATTTGTAATTAAATAAACAAATACAATTGTAAACAAATACATACTTCTATTTTATTTACTTGTACATAATAATTATAAAAATGAAACAAAATATAATTAAAAGAATCAAAGAAAATGAGTTATGGCAATAACTAGAAGAGGTCTTGACTGTAACAGGTGACCAGCTTGATTGCACAATTTGCCTAGTGGCTTAAGCGGTCACCACACTCTCTACCGCGCTGAGTGTGGTATCTCAAACCCTACATGGGACAACAGAAATGATCCACAAATTATTGTTCCGAGTCTGGTTTTCCATTGTGTCTGTTTCTTGTATGTTTGTAAAGTACCCAGCGTCATCAGACTTACTCCTAACGTGGGCATTTTCTTTCAAAAAAAAACTATATAATGCTTACAGAAATAAGTGCACATGTTTGTATGTATGTCTGTTTCATTACAGTGGATGTTTTCTTGATACAAGTTATTAGTTTTAGAACTCATAGTGAAGCTCTGTATAGCTAGATCTAGATAAAGGGTAAACAAGTTCTTATCTGATCAAAACTGTGAGATAAGAAATGATAGAAATATTCCTCCAATCTTTTGTATTCCCAAATCAGAAAGAATTTAGAAAGAAGACACTAGCTAACTGGTTAGTAGAAATAGAAGTATCTGAATGCATATACGCTGTATGTTATATCTTAATATGGCAACAGAGGATAATGTGAAATTTACAATAAGTTTCTATTTGTTGTTATGCTTGACTAAAATGCTGAACTAGTTTTGATGTATCATGGTAATATAGTGATTAGTGAGGATGATTTATGTTGATTTTTATCACAAAAATAAAACTAGAACATAATGAAGTAGGATATAAAAGTTATGTTAGAAAGATGGCATTTTCACTTTATTTGTTTAACAAAAGAATTAAATCAATTAGTTTCATGACATACTTATGACAATGTTAGTATTTAAGATGGTATCAAGTATTGTTGCAAGTGGTAAACACTTATAATTAAGAATACTAGTAACAAACACATTTGATTTTATCCTGTGAACTAATTAGGGCACTATGGTATTTAAAAACTTTACTATTCATGACAGTTGTAAAAAAAAAGCATAACGAAACAAAAAAACAAAATGTAACTTGAATGTAACAACACAAAATGAGATTTTACAATATTCGTACAAAGGTTGCCTGAAACAGATCACCGTGAGATAAGACCGCCTTATTAATGACCAATGTAATATTTCATTTCTACAAAATTTACACAGTGGTGTACAGATGAGTTGTATAGATTAAAAAACAAGTTACTTCCGCGTTATATGTTTACGTCAAAACAATTGTCTCTAGTCTCAAACATTTCCGGCATGCAAAATTTCTTATTAATCGAAGTAATGGACGTATGGAAGCTATTAAAATACGAAGAAACAAAGTAAAGAAAAACGTACAAAGTATATAGCGCAATGTATAAAGCGCTTTAGAACTTTACGATTTACAAAGAACATTTTATACTATACTAATGTACTAGATTAGGCGAGATTTTAATTTAAATCGATGTTTAAATCTATACCTAAATAGATAAGAGTCATTTAATATGGTCGATTTGATTTGACATACTATAAAACGATTTGTAATAATTGAGCAATAAAATTAATCATGGCCGATAATTAAAATAAACAACTGATGTGAATACAAGGTCATGAATAACAATATTTAAATTGGCAGACGAACTGTCAACAATTTTTTTAAAGAAATTATCAATCAACAACACCCACAGACTAAAAAAATTCGAAATTTGAAAATTTTGTACTTTTTACCTCATTTGAAATTCGTAATTTAAAAAAGGAAATCTATTACACCATTAAAAATAAAAAAAAAATATGAGAATCATTCTAATATGTGGGTATTCAATTCAAAACCACTACTAATAAACTACACGACAACGTATTCACAACTATTATTTAAATATTAAAACAATGACAAAGAACAAAAGCAACAAAATCAAATTCGCAAACAGTTAAGCGATTAAGAAAACACAATGAATTTCAAAATAAAATTACGCGTAGAAAAAAAAACAACTCACCAAAATGTATAAGACAATTGAAAACACAAAGTGTACAATTTGTAGGAGACAAGATTAGAGTTCTGTCGAAAGTGCTGCCTTTACACACACTGGCGCAGAAGGCAACCTCCAACAAAGACTAGTGAATTGATAAAAGACTCCGTCTGCGAGAGTTCGGAGTATATGTAATTAAAACGATAATCTCGTGTTACGATTGGATGCGAACAACAAAATGATAATGTGACAGAAAATTTTATATCTGTCACGTGAAGTTTGCTACACTCGACCATCGGTGTGGCTAGTTCATAAATAAAGTTACCTTTGTTTTCATTTTTTATTTAAAACTATTCACTAAAAGCCTTGTAATCTTCAACTAAATGAATAGTTCGACTACTCAAACTGCTAGAAATCAAAGTTTATGTTATAAAACTCATAAAAGTAAAGACTATCCACAAATAATTTTCCATGAAAATTAGTAAATTTCTAATGCTGGCAGTATTATCTCCCCTCACCCCTCTACTCTATTACCCCGCAAACCGACCAAAGAATGACGCTGTCATACTAAGAATGTTGAGGTTTTGTGTTTCTAGATATTCCTTTTATGTTCGTTAATTCTTTCTATTAAGCTAATTAAAGGCCCTAAGATACTTCAAATACTATAATCAATTGAATATAACAAGATGATGGCGAAAAATTTAAATTTTTGTGTACTTAAGTCGTAAATAGGTCTCAAAATATTCCACAAGTCGACTTGGAACACGAAACCTCTTTGAGGACATTGTTGAGTAACGAACGGAATCGGGATATCTTGCATCTCGCTCTACCCTGTCATTCCCCGACGTGTAGTCAACACGAGATGGTTCTGTTATCGCTGCGCAGTTCATTAAATGCGTATAATCAGAAGCATCAACGCGAATAGCTCTTGTTTTCCAATTTTGTTGGGTATGATAAGTCGCCTTCTGCACCAGTGTGTGTAAAGGCTAGACTTTCGTGAGAACTCGTACGTAACGGAACTGCTCATTATAACATTTTCGTCAAAGTATCTGTGATTTTAATTGTAAAATAAACTTAAACCATGAAGTCAATTTTCTTTGTCGTCGCCGGGTTCCTGACTGTTTTACTTTCTGCATCGGCTACACCACAATGTAAGTTTATTTATTTTTATTTTTAGTAGGCGATTACAAAATATAGGTTAGGTATCTTCTACATTCGGCCAATGACAATGCATTCTTTGTTTATATTAAAAAGTAAAAAAAGAAGGTAGGTTTTATGTACTACTGAATTTGAAAACGCTTACCTGGCTGTGCAAATATATTGGTTAACAACTATTAATAGTATTTAATTACTAAAATCACGTCTTTATTTAACAGTTTAACCGGAAACCTCACTCATTTATTGTATGGACATCTGTTTTTATTTGATTAGGCCTTGTGCGATGGAAACGGACTTTGTTTCGTGACCTGCAGTGCCATCTGGTGTGAATATATTAAAAAATAGGAATATTTTTAAGGTCAAATTGAAGCATGTAATGATAAACAATCAAATAATAAAAGCTAATAAGAACGAAATGACCTTCAATACTAATTAGACTTTTAGTATATTAATAGAAATACCAAGAAAACTTATTGACTTTTTAGTTTCAATTTATTTATTTTTAAAATAATAATAGTGTGCCTTTTGAGTAGATATTTAATTTAAACATGTTTTTCTTGTTTAGTTTCGAATAACTGAAACAAATAAATGGAATTGAATTAGATAAAAGTATTAAGAGGAAAATTGATGAGGACTCTCATCAGTTATTAAAAGTTTTTTTTTAATTTGATTAAAAAGTAGGTAAGCAAAGAGTTTGAACTTGTACTCACCTTGAATGTTTTGTGTGCTATGTCAATGAATAAAGTTGTATAAAAAAAGTCATATTTAAATAGTGTATCATAATCTGCATCAATAATCACCCATAAATGTAACATCTGCCTTGATGAAATTGAAAAAAAAACATTGCAATAAGTAGTATTATAGAAATGAAAAGATGATGCAATTGGTACAATAAGAATAGTGTTGTTATGTCAGAGACAACAACATTCTAAGAGCAACTCTATTGATTAAAAACTGTAAAGTAGTTTGTATGACTAATATCAATCCATCTTATTAGACTTAGGTACACATATATACATGCCAGCTAGAATTCATAAACTATGAACTTATAAATTCATGAATTGGAATTACAAATTGGTTTTTATATCTACATAATATGGATTATATTGGAATGCACAAATTTCAGAAACATGAAACTGGGGACACAAAGAACACCGTTTAAACCAGAACCATCCATGCACTCAATTTATTTCTCTTATAAAATAAGTAACCCTCACAACTTTAAACAATACACCTATACGTAATTAGCATTCTAAATTCCACAGACCTTTTGCCCGCCAATTCATACGTCAAAATCGCGCGCAAACTTTTTCGCATTAGGTATTTCAGATAGTGGTCATTTGACATTTGACATATTTTACATATTAATATATACTATATAGGTAAAGATTGATAAGGATGTGTAGGAATGTTTTATGCCTGCATGCATAAACAAAATTTATTGATTAATCCCTTACCATTACAAATCTCTGTGGAACAATCTGGAACATTCTGGACTTACTCATAAAATTGTGTTTTGTCTCTGGTGATGGTAAGAGATTATTTTGGATTCTTGTGCTCTGTAGCATCAATTATCATTGTAATGTTTTTAAATTTAGACTGACTGATTTTCGAAAGACTAGTAATAATTACGCAATATTATTGATTTAGGTAAAATAGCATTCTGTTAATATTTATTCAAATTATACAGGACTTTTCAGTACTGTAATAATAAAAAAGGTAGACAAATAATTTCTTAAACAATTTATTTCTTAAATCTATGATTATCACTTCACCGTCACATGTCTTTATCAATTAAATATCTGACAATCAAATCAATCATATTTATCATTTATTCAATTACACTAATTATTTGTTTGTCATGAGCTTAAAGCAGAGAAAAACCAAAAAGACTTTATCTTCTAGTCTATGGTCATGATTTGGGAGTCATTTAAAGTCAATTGTGGGATTAGTTGCCTGTTACGTTACATAGATCTTCAAAAACAGGCAAAGACGTCACAATCGAAAATATATACCTACTTAATCAAATACAATTTTACGAAACATCTTGCTCTCTTGCTTTGGTACAACTGTTCATTTAACAATATCTTTGTCATATCTTAGGGGATATTGCTACCATAATGGATCGGTTTCCAATTATTGCTCTGTATGTTAATATCAAAGTAAACATACACAAGATATTCTAAACACAAGTCTCATCAAACAAAACTGATATCATGATTTTCAAAGCAGTCTTTAACAATCCATTCGTTCTTACAACACCTACGGGATGATGAATAGGGGTGGTGCGGCTGCGTATTCTTAACTCTTTATCGTACGGACAAGATTAAAAATTGTTACACTCTTGTCTTACTTCCTCAGCTTCTGTACCTCAAAAATAAAAGGTAGGAATACTTCATTTTGCATCTGCCTGTGAAGACGAAAAAGCAAACATGCGTAGAGGTCTGATAAGGGGGGTCACCATGTCCACCTCATCGAGATAAAATGCGTATGCATATATTGTAATGAGTACTTAATATCTAATAATCTGGGCTTGCATATTTGTTTCAAGTATTTTAACAAAAATTGTTGTTTATGCCACAAATGAAACAATAGATATTTATATGTGACATTACACGAAACAAGACAAGCAATAAGAATAAGAAAGATTAACGATATTAGTATTTGATTAAATATCGATTAAATTAAATTGTAATGTAAAGAATTTACCCGAAAGAAAAGAATCCTTTCGGCTACGAAAAATGCCCAAAATACTTGGTCTCATAAAAAATTGGGCTTATAGTACTTATCATTATCCTTATTCCTATCTAAAATCTAAATAAGTATTGACGTAAGACCGATTTTAAAAGAAACCCGCCAATATCTTGACATATCGATATTACCCTTTATATTAATAAGTTTATAACATTCAGTTTTATTTAACTAATATAACCTATGAGTTACGATCGAACTGACGTGTAAAAACAATGAAGTCAAAAATATATATACATACTGTTTCTCTTACAATTTATTGCATTTCCAATTGAAATTCGAACAATTAAAGTTTTTCAAACAATAGACAATAATCTTTGACAAAAAACATAACTTTTTGTTTATGTTTAGTGACGTTCAGATGTTACTAAAAATTAACAAGCTGTTATCATTGCCATTAGACGTATTGTGGTTAATGTTGTATGTAATTATGATTATTGAATTGATCAGGTCAGTGGTCAATATAAACTGTTAAAATTATTAGACGATGTTAAAAATTGGTTTCATAATACATACTAAATCTATATTATATGCTCGTAAATACGCTCATGGTTTAAATTACCTGACACAGATTTCTACTGTTGTCAATTTTACCGGTAACATGCTTTTTACTTCCTTTCTTTTTGTGAGTAAACATCCTACCTGCAATAGACTATCCACCAGAGCAATATCAATGTCAATATCATTATACACGTTATTTACGGACCCTCTGTACTTCTTCTGTGTCTCTCAAAAAGGTATTTCCCATTTTTGCAAATTTTTAATTGGTGCTCGGCTCCTATTGTTCCGAGACCAATTAAAATTAAAACTAAAGGAAACAATACAATTCATAAATACCAAGTGAATCGATGCGGACAATAAGCTTACCCCTTTTTATGTACGAGTAGAACGAAAATTACGGACGGATTATAGTATTTGGGCGTTTAAATACCCCTCTGCATACCCCTTTTTGCTGATGTTAACGTGACTAGACTATTTATATATATATATAGACATTAGACTATAGATAACTAAGTGCTTGCAACATTTTCAAGAGTTGATCAATCTTTGTCAGTCATGTTATTGATTTGTAATAGAGAACAAAGAAAAATATAATATTGTCTATCATTGGATAAACACTCATTTATTTTGAATCTGTATTATTAATTATTTTCCCGCCAAGACTGTTTTACTCGCTGCGTGGCTTGTTGATTTTGGTAATCAAATGATTGTTTAAACAAAGTTGTGTGTATATGTGTAATCGTAATCTATCTCTATGCCAAATTTCAACTAAATCCGTTGAGTTTTTCATGTAGGATTGGATACCAAACATACAAATACACAAATATGATAAATATACTATGAAATTCTGTTTGTAACGTTGTCAGATTTTAACTATGCTACTTATTATTGAGAAGTTTTACATAAACGTTGTCAAAAATACAGAAATTGACAAATTGTACCCTTTTACAAAAGTTCTTACTTATGGAATAAAAAATGGAATGCTTACAATAGCTTATTATCATAAAAATATACAAACTATTATGTAGTTAGGGTCAAAAGTATCGTTAGGCGATGTAAAATATAGATATAAATATGTTAGATAGGCATTGGATGTTAAAACTACGGGTGCCATTTTGCAAAACGTCACTAAGCGTGATTACCTCAGAGAAATACATCACTTTTGTCGGTTTGTTACATCAATTTTTTATTATACCTTATCATTTATCTGAAGTATTTAAATGCAGAATAAGTACCATATATTACACGTATATTAATTTGAAAAGGTTGGTAATCATATCGTTGACGTTAAAATAGGCTTTTTATGCGATTATTATAATGCCATGTACTTCTAAACTTGTCGGTATCTTGAAAATAATTGAAGTTTTCACTTTTGTGCGATTTGTTTAACAATACTTTATATATCGAGTTATTTAAATATTCTAACAAAGTTCAAGTACTCATTCGGATGTTTATCTAATCGATAAGATAGTCGATTTGTGTTCCAAAGCACGTTCGTCACTATCTGACACTTAGATTAATTTGACATGTAGTACTACTCGATTAGATGACAATAAGAGATATTGTGAAATCGTATCCTGAATAGAATACGATTGAGAGCAACGAAGTTATAAATATATTTAACATCAAAACAATGTGACTGTCAAATCTGAGATATTAATGAATTCCCTTCTGATACTTACGTGGTAATCTATCATCGCTTTTAGTATTCTCCATGGTGATAGAATACAAACACATATTGTCGGCGATTATATACTGACAACGCCATCTATAAATTACAAAGAATATAACTTTAAGTGATTTCTTTTATTTATTACTGTAACATAGGATAATATACAAGCTAAACAATAAAATATAAAGAATACATTTAGATATTTTGATTCTAACGAAGTGTGAAACAAGTAATATAAACATTTAGGTAGTCTTTATAAGTAAAAGATAATGCGTTCGTTTTTTAAATTATTTTTCTTAATGTCAAACATAGACAATTAGCAACACTTATAATATATTGAGTTTCGCAACAAAGGAAAGTTATAATTGTATTTCGTTGTTGTCATAATCATTCATTGAATTTACTTTAATGACATAATATATACGAGTACTCGTATAAATAATATATTTAGAGTAAATGACTACAATAAATTAACGAAGATTAAAATACATTGTTCAATTGACATGAAAACTTACGTCATTGCATTGATTGTACTGGCCATGATCGTGCACGAGTCGAAACATTTAAAAAATAATTTTATAGCATCATTACAATTTTGTATTATTCAATTAAGTCATAATATTAAAACTGTAAAACGAAAAAGGAATAGACTATTTATATTAGAAAGAGTTTATAATTATAAATCTTGAAACTTAACACATAATTCGTAATATTAAAAAGCAGCAATAAAAATAACAAAGAATCACCAATTTGCCGTAACTCAACTATCCATCTTTTTTTAAGGCGTAGAAACTTCCATGGCCGTCACCCTGCCGGGGTTTGCGCCTCGGTGTTGTGTCAGAATCGGCCCGACTAAAACCTCACAATTTACCACTCTGCGCCTGAGATAGGAGGGTTTTGAGAACAGCTGTTATTTCGACATCCGGCAACCCAACTACCCATTATATAGCAACCTTTTTTTATTTGAGATACTCACAATATGTAACTTTGAAGGATTGTCTGGTTCTTTTTCTAAGAATGCACAGAGGCGAAGTTATTACAATTATTTTATAACGATTATTATATGAATAACAAAATTTAGGGCTATATCTAAAGAAGAAAATACCTGATATTTTAACTTATTCGTTTAGCTGCAACTATTAAATTTTGTTATCGATGCTTTTATCGTAAACAATGTTTGTTGGAACACAAAACTTAAATGATTTCTCTATAAACTAGATAAATGTACCTAATCATAGACAATAACATGGCAATTCAAATTAGTCTTTGCGCGGGATACTGTCACTTTTGACATCTTTTGGCAGCATTTTTACGTTAATTCATTTTAAGCGTAGGATAGTTTATAAACATATTATTATATTTATCTACAAGCCAACATACCTGCTATAGGATATAAACTGAAAACATATTGACTTCATAGAGACAGATAAGAAATTACTAGTAACACTATCTATAAACAATGGAAGTTGGAACACAAAACCTTTATGATTCATTATTATATTGATAAAACAAAAATACCTACTATACACCTACTGTTGGCCTAATTTGTTTAAATATTACTAATGCTTGTGCTATGACTGGGTTGTGAATTTTTATTGCTCTCTTTATGAGTTGAGGATTACGTTTTATTGTTTATTTATATACTTAGATAACTTATATGGATCTTGTTTAAGTTGCACTGATTATTATTTTACTTTATCTTTGACGAATATAATGTGACTTATAGTATTTCATAATACACATTATAAAACAAATTGATCCAATATAATTTATGTAATCCGTAAAAAAAATATATTGGGTATAGATTAGGCCTGTGTGTTTTAATTTAGTTGTTTTTATTACTTTCTTCTTTGAAAAAACTCTTGCAGTAAGACTAAATTCTGTGCCGTGGAGGACGTACCAAATTTTTATGAAATAGACACAAAGGATACCCAGGCTCGGAACAACAATTTGTGGATCACAACGTTGTCCCATACGACGAACGCGCTCGTAACACTCCGCGCTGTAGGAAACGACGAATCACTACGCCATCCGTGAAGTCTTATTGTATTGTGTGTCGTAAGAATTCAGATGGCTCTTTAACATTGGCCATCCTTAATTCTTTTTTAAATAGTTTAATTAAATTTTTAGATTCTCTTAGCAGTGCAAAAAAAAATGTAGAACTATAGCCAAATACTCTTTTGTTTACTAATAAACTTTGCATGTCATTCTAATTTGGTGCAGTGCCAAAAAGAAAAGACGTATGTTCTCGAAACTTCCGCTTAAACTCAAATAACTCATATTCTACACTACTCAAAACAACTTAGGGCCCACCTGCATTTTTGGTAATAAAAATTAATTAATTAAAAATGCGTACAACTTATGTTAGTTTTTACTTAAAAAAATGAATTACATGTTCTATAAGAACTAAATGTGTCCAAGTTATTACGGTTACCACAAAAAAAATGTGCAAATCACAATTTTCATAAATTCACTCACATTCACTAAACTTTAAACCATCATTTTCCGAGATGATAAGGTGCCGGATGTTGATTAATTCTAGTGTTTAGTAACGTGTAGGACCTCCTCTGCTCCTTACACATTCCCTGAGCCGGTTAGGGACGCTCTCTATCAGGTGAGCCACGTTTTCATCAGGAATCTGTTCCCAACAATGTTTTAATGCATTCACCAATTCCTGTCGACTGTGGATAGCGGTATAAGTTTCTTTAAGGCTTCGTTTGAGTTGATCCCATAAATGTTCAATCGGGTTTAGGTCGGGACTCATTGCAGGCCAAGGCAAAACATTAATATTCGCGTCCGAAAGAGCACTTTGAGTCAGACGGGCAGTGTGAGGACGTGCATTATCTTGCATCAAGATGAAATTCTGACCAACTCGCTGTGAATATGGGATGACATGAGGTTGGATGACCTGTTGGACGTAGCTGGCGGCGTTTACGTTGCCCTCATCCAAGAATACCAGCTCAGTTTTACCCAGTAGACTGATTCCACCCCACACCATAATACTGGGTCCACCAAAATGGTCAGTTTCTCGAATACAAGGATCCTTAAAACGTTTCCCTGGTTTTCTCCAGACACGTACCCGTCAGTCATCACTGAAAAATTTAACTTTAGACTCATCTGTAAAGAGCACTGTTCTCCAATTGTCCATGGTCCATTCGAGATGTTCACGTGCAAACCTTAAACGCGCTGCACGATGTGCCCTGGTTAATTTTATTCGCACAGCGCGCATTCTGGATCTTTGTTGGTCTTCATGAAGTCTGTTCCGTATGGTTTGATCGCTTACACGGGTACCAGTAGCATCACGTAAGCGATTTTGTAAGGTACGCGCTGTCACAGTGCGCTCTCGACGTGCAGTAAGTCGAACGTACCGATCTTCCTGGGAAGTGGTGGCCCGATTTCTACCACCACCTCGTCTCCTGGCAACACTACCTGTCTCCTGATAACGTTCCCAAACATTTCGGATCGCATGCCTAGACACACCGAGGCGTGAAGCTACCGATCTCTGTGAATTGCCCTCTTGAAGCAAAACTACAGCTCTGGAAGCTGTTTCCGGGTCCATATGACGTCGAAATCCGACCATTGTTATTTTAAACAAAGCAATAACACCGAAGCAAATGATAAACAACGATACAATATCAACTTGTGTTTGTTATGAGATGCAGAACACAAGTGATTAGAAAAGTTCGTAAACGCTGAGTTGACCCATTTTTTAGTTTTTTCCGTCTACCCACTTAGGAACCACCCTAAACGTGACATTCCAAACGTGTGACCATGTGTAAACATATGCACTTGGAGTCTACACACTTCAATTTACAAATCAGCAGGCAATAAAAATATTACGGTCGAAGTTCCGAAAAAAATCAAGTGGGCCCTAAGTTGTTTTGAGTAGTTTACTTTGACAATTTACCGAGGTTTAAAAAAAATAGTCTGATGGTAAATGTAACATCATAAAGTACAACCTGTGTTGTCCTCTGTATTAATTTAACGTTTTGATACCTTCAAATCAACATTAAATGATTTAAATTACATAAATATGACGTCACGCCATATTTTTTTTTATACAAGTGTACCGCGTCTATAGTTTTTGACGTTTAGTAAGATTTGACTTTTATCTTCGTCGTTTTCGAAGTATGATATCTTCGAAGCATCAATAACAAGAAAATATACAAAAACTTTCTGTTGTCAAATCGAATTACAACTATATTATCGATCTTTTTTTTCTAGAATTAGCAAACAACATTCCGATTAGCGGCAATAGGCTCGCCACCGTATACGAACCAAAACACTGGCAAAAAGTGGGCGTTTAATATACCTCTGCCTAACTCTCCGGGCAAATAGGCGTGGCGTAATTAGCAATGCTTATAAAAAAGGTCTATTTAGAAAATAATAATGAATAATAACGTTATCTGGATACGATTGCTAACTTTACTACGTGTTAACCTACGCGATTACCCTTGAGCCAAGAACCTTTGTGTTCAAGAGTAATGCTCGTGAATCTTATAGTTAAGTACATATTAAAAATTGACTTGTTTCTAAAAAAAAAACAAAAATATGTACCTATTTTTAGTCTGTGGTTAAAAAAAATGATTAAAGAAACTAGGCAATCTCTTTAATCAATATAGTAAAGGAAGAAACTCACAATAAATTTGTAGTTTTAACCACATTTTTGGTCTTTCTTAAACAAAAACAAGGCCTTTTATTGGATTCATATGGCCAATGTTGCTTTGAAATAATGACATAGGCATGTAACATATTTATGTTTTTTTTTCAGTTATTTAAAAAAAAACAATCAACAAATGACTAATGTTCACCAACATCAACATCATTGGCGGCAAAACTTATAAAACACTTTAATAAGAGGCACAGGTGTGCTTTTATAAAAACCTCATGCTTAATACTTCCCTACTCAAACTTGACAGGTAGAAATTTTCATCCCATAAAAAAAGAATTATCCAACCCACAAAATGGTTTCAAGGAGAACTCCAGAAATTCTAACAAATTGTTGAAATCAGAATGTGAGTAAATCTATTATATAGTTAACAAAGTCTCTTGCAGGTAGCCATATTTATTTTTTAACCTACTTCAAGGCAAACAGCCATTTTATAACAATGATGATTTTATTTTGTAAAGCCGCCATTTTGTTTCCATTGTGTTATTGACCTTTGGAATGTGAATAAATTGTGACAAAGACAGCGTGTTCTTATGCCTTGTTCAAAGTTACGTCACAATGACATTTATAAAAAAAATATTGACACATTTCCTTGCCTTTTTGTTTGTTTTTTTAGTGATTACGTTAAAAAGTATGTCGGATAGTTTATCTTCTTATTGTTAACTATGTGATATGAGTCTACATGATTGTCAAACCAAATTAGTATCTTTTTATTAAACGTCAAATCGATAGACACGGTCCATTTTGTATGAAACACTGTGACTTGACGTCACACCTATCTTTTGCCAAATCATTAATATTAGAAAGCTGTACTTTAAGATGTTAATTTTACTATTCAGGCGAAATCGTTTATATTAAACCTAGGAATTTAGATTATTGTTAAGAAAATTGACAGCATAGTTAATATGTAGATACAACGAAAGAAAAACTATTTAAATGTAGTATTTCTTCTAAAAAAATGATATAAAACATAAATAAAATCTCCAAAATTAAATTAATTATCTTAATCAATCTTAAATGGTGATAATACATCGTGATAATGACCCATTACGATAAGATTTTAGGCCAAATGTATAGATAATTCTCTACCATAAGCAATCTAAGTATTTTTTATATCAAGTACTCCTATAAATTATTAAGTTATCAGATTAATTAGTTAATTTATGATAAATCAATGTTTCAAATGTATCAAACACTCGTTATCAGCTCAAAAAAAATTAAAATTTAAATTAGGCATATACATAGGAACAACTTACTAATATTATATAGGCGAAAGTTTGTATCGATGTTTGACATCTTTCAACCCAACTTTCTTACCTAAAAACACCTGAACGGATCTGGATGACAATTGGGACATAAGTAAATTATCGTCTGGAATACCATAAATACATTTTATCTCGATAACCGGTAACACTGGGGTGCAATAAGGTTTTTATAATAGAGATTATTAATTTCATCGGATTAAAATTCGAGGTGTAGGACACCATCCTAAACCAGCGAGAATGTAGAATTAGGTATCCCGTTTGATGGTATTTGAAAAAAGGTGAAATTTGTAGAACCAAAGGCATTGGACGAAGAAGGTCAAGTCTCTTACGCATTACGGACTGACAGATAACTTTTAAGGACCTTTAAAACAAAATTATACCATAGACAGATTGTCTTTTAAATTAAACTAATTCTGAATTTGAATTATTACTGTAGTGTTGGCGTTACGATGTTTTTACATAAGTAACCCAAGTTTACTAATAAGAAGAATTCGTCGTTAGAGATATGCCGAAAAGTCGTTTCTCATAATTTCGAACATGGTCATTGTTTCGATTTGACTAATAAATTATAAGCTGATCAGCTGATGTGTATCTGAGTATGTTAGTTCGTTATTCTTTGAATTATATAACAAGAATTATAATAAAATGAATAAAACACAGTGACGAGTTTATTTCTTCGAAGAAAAATGATATCATTGACATCAAATGACATCTTGGAAAAGCAAAAGATGCATTCAGTGATCCGAACATTTTATTTTCATAATACTTTTTTTCATTCTGAGAAACTTGAAGTATTTAGTAGCTAGAGCGTTTTATCTACAGATTCTTATATTTTTATTGCAAAAGATAATTAAAAAAAGTAATTAATTATTTCTATTGATACTATCTATCTATCTGTAAATTTAAAATTCATAACTCATACCTAAAAACATCAGCAAATTACAATTATATTTACTTAAGTTATTTTTGCTAAATTTATGAAATCTAACATATTTAAATAATGACAGCTTCTAATTTTTTTTTTATTAATCTGGCATGTTTACCATAGTAAAACCTTTTTTTTTAACTCCGACAGGCCATATCAAACCGGTGAAAATCCCGCGGGAATGGGTATCAATTGTAAGCCGTTGCCGATCTTCGATGCGCAGACAGATTCAAATGGAGGTAGCTGCTTCATTGCAGTACCTGGCGCTGGGCGCTCATTTCTCTAAGGATGTCGTAAGTATTATATGTGCATTAAATAATAAAAATATTTCTTCGTTGGTTGGAGGCTTGGCTTCTGGTCTACTACGATATTTTGGGTGGAGGGACTGCCATAAAACCTGCAAATTAGGATTTGCCCTAGGGGTACACGATGTTAAAGTACTGTTGTCGGACTTTTTAGAACTTCATTTAACTTTTACTGCCTCGCTTGCGCAGCGATAGTGAATGCGACAGCTGTACCTACTTGAGGTCTCGGGTTCAATTCCCGGGTCGGACCAAATGTTTGTATGATCTGTAAATATTTGTTTCGAAGTTTGGGAGTTTTCTATGTATAATATGTATGTATTTACAAAAAAAAGTATATAGATATTTTATCGGTCAGTCTAGTTATCATAGCGTAAGCTCTGCTTAGTTTGAAACTAGTTGATGGTGTATGTCAAGTGTCCGAAATATTTATTATTATTTATCTGTATCCAATTGGCACAGAGGTTTATATGGCAACCGGGACCCACGGTCTAACGTACTTTCCGAGGCACAGAGGGATCTCAACATGTATAATAGTTGCATAAACTAACTTGGCTATGATTTCAAGTATTATATGTTTATAAAAAAATTTAAATTGTCCATGCCATCAGGTAAATCGTCCAGGTTTCGCCAAGCTGTTCTTCGAGGCTGCCGGCGAGGAGCGTGAACACGCGATTAAGCTGATCGAATACTTGCTGATGAGAGGAGAACTTACATCTGAAGTCAGCACCCTGCTGCAAATCAGGGTAAGATGTTTTCTTTTAATTTTGTATACTAAGAGACCACTTTTTGTGTGTCAGCTCGCAGCTAGCTACGTAAGTGGAACAGGAATTCTGGGTCCTCCCAAAGTTTGGGTGTTTAACACATCTTTGTCTACTTCCTCGATGGGGGGGTTAAGATGTAAATGTATGTACGTGTATCTACTAGAATTTTTCACATTTATATTTCACAAACACATGTAAATATCCATGGAATAAATACTTATGATACCTTTGAATGCAGCCACCACAGTTCGGTGAAAGAAAACCAGAAACTGGAGTCGAGGCCTTGGAGCATGCTCTTCTATTGGAACACCAGGTCACCGAAAGCATCAGGAAACTTATCATCGACTGCGAAGATGGCTCTAAGGAGGACACCGATCCCTCTAAGTTCAACGACTATCATGTAAGTGGCATTAGATCTTTTTATGGAACTGTTGGTGTAATGGTTATTAACCTTGACTGATAAACTGCACGTCGTGGATTTGATCTGGTTTCAATTTGTATTTAGAAATATATAAGTATGTTTATTAGCAGTCTGTTTACTGCCGAGTTTGATAGGTGCGTGTGTGTGTGCGTGCGTGCGTGCGGGCTTGCGTGCGTGTGTGTATGTGTGTGTGTGTGCGCGAGATGTGTCTAGTTATTGAGTGTAATTATTATATATGCAATCTGTCTAAAACAATGTATGTCATTACAGCTTGTGGACTATTTGACTGGTGAATTCTTGGAGGAGCAGTACAAAGGTCAACGCGACTTGGCGGGCAAGGCTTCCACCCTCAAGAAGATGATGGACCGTCACGGAGCCTTGGGAGAGTTCCTCTTCGACAAGAAACTTCTTGGCGTAGATGTTTAAATCCAGCATACTTAACCTTTTCAACATATTCTTACTACAATATTATAATATTCCTTGTTTCGAAACAATTATTGTATCCATCGCCATATTAAAAAAAATAGAGTATTTTTTTATTTCATTTCTGAAAGTTGCCTATCATGTCAATGGCGTCACAAATCATGATCATAACATTGGTCAACTAGAACGTAATTAATCATCAATTAGATACCTTTGTAGGTGTTATGTACAAATAATTAGTTTAAGAAATATGCTTATTTAAAATCGGTACTCCACTATGAATATACTGTGTTCAGACTGTGCGCCATATTTTTTTTCTGACGAGTGGCATAACTACTTGTCAAAAACTGGCGCGTAATTACGTAAGTTTTTTTTTGTAATATAATTATCATTCATGCAACTTTTTTGGTGACCAAAAAGGTTGTAGCTTAAAAATCTGGCTGTTTATAATTTTGTTTAATTATTTCTTAAAATAAAGTTGATCCATACATTCTATCTGGGTTTTATTCCGAAATTATAACAACGTATGATACATTGATTAAAAACAAAACGAAAAAAGTTGATTTTAAAGTAAGCATTTTGAGGTTTTTGGATTGAGCTAAATGCGATACTGACGATGATAGTATTACATATTTTGTTTTTTTTTTATTTGTAAAACACAACGCCCGCACTAGGAATAAACTCTGTGTCACGGGGGTCTTTATAAACACACAAGAAACGAACACCCAGACTCGGAACAATAACTTATGGATCACACAAAGTGTTGTCGCACGCAGAGTTTGAACCCACAACACTCGGCGTAGTACAGAGTGGTGAGGTGACCACTTAAACCTCTAGGCCAACCGTGCAGTCAGGGCAGACATACTTAGTAGTGTCGTGTCACTGACACTGGTTTGACTTTGAATTTAATTTTGATAACAAATATCTAGTTATGAGGATTAAAAGGTAATTGATCTGTGGTTACTTTCTCCAGGTTGGCCTCGTTTATATATAAAAAATTGAGCACCTAGTTCTGATTTGTTTTCTTCCATATTTAACGCAAAATATCAAAATTAATTATAACCGTTTCTAGGTCGCTACCTATAGTTTTTCAAGTCAGTACATGACAGTCAGATATTTGGCAAAAAATTACGACAGAATTCTTATGTTGTCTTAATAAAAAACCAAAGCTAGTGTGTTTTAAGTGCGGCGTTACAATTTATCGGACTTAAGTCAATCAGGGTTTCTTTTATTGGATTTGGCACTTATTATAATATTGACTGCCTCGTTGTTCTAGCGGTTAGCGTATGAGACTGTCAATCAAGAGCTCCCTGGTTCGAATCCCGGGAGATTATAGAAATGCTTAATAACAGACTGGCGTTTAAAAGCAGGTGTCTTAACTCCCGTGGGTCAGAGAGCACGTAAAGTCGTCGGTTCTGCGTCTAATCTCTCCCTCAATGTATTAAATAGCTGTCTCATCGGATTGTGAGAGTGAGGGAACAGAGAGTGCACCTGTGTTGGTGCACACACCTGTGTGGTTGGCTGGTGTCAAAACAACATATATCGTAAGGCGTGTTACACAACGTTATTTAGTTAGATTCAAATTAAATATTCTCATAGTGAAAGTTTTGCATTTTTCCTACATAATATAATAGATACTTATTATAACAATACTTAGTAATCTTTATAGTATTATAATAGATTTCCAATTTATCCAGTTCAGTTCAGTTTAGTTAGAGCAGTTATGCATACTAATTAGTAAAATTAGTATTGTAGTGGGGTACGGTTAGGAATAGGAAACCCTAAGCCGGTACCATTACGTAGTGTATGTGAAATGGTAGTACTCAAGGAACAAGGAAGGCAGCGAGGTAAAGGTAAACTTCTGTTGCTATGCAAGTAAGAAAAGTGAAGATTTTTATTTACGACCACAGGTACTACTCTCACGGAGTGGGACTCTGGTAGCATTGAGTGAACATAGCCGCACAACTTCCATCCTTGTTGCGCGGGCGCCGGAACAATAGACGCGCCGGTAGTTCAGGCGTGGTCTATTGACACCGCCTACATCACGTGATATGACGCACATCGGATGATTATGTACCTCTTTGCATGCTCGGAGTCCACTGGCCTCCTGGTTTGCTTTGTTTACCCAGAACAAGTGCTTGGGACCATCAGACAATTATTTGGGCCTGGACGGGAATCGAACCTGTGACTTGCCACAGTATAAAAATCCACATGGATTCAATGGCCCTAAACCAGTAACGGGTAAACTACAGCTCGCAGACCATTTGTGTTCCCCGGACGGTGGAAATACGACCCGTGCAACCATTGATTTTAATAATAACAAAATAAATCACAATAATTATGGTGTCTGTTTGTAATTTTAAATTAACAGCTTTTCACTAAATACATATGACAGTATATGAGGCACTAACACCAAAAACATTTTTTTTTAATTTGTCTGTGTGTCTGTTTGTTTGGCCAATCACTGAAACGGCTGCACTCATTTTTTTCACTGGCAGATGGTTCATGTTAGAAAGAGCTACTTTGGTTACTTTTATTTTGAGAAAAAATGGGTAGCGTTAAATTAAAAATTAAAACAGAAATAGTGAACAAAATCCGATTCAAAAACAGTAAAAAGTGCGGGTAGATTATTGTTATATTACTACGACTTATTACGACAGATTGACTGACTTTTATGTATTTATGTTTTATGAATTGAATTTAATGATTCTTTTTTACTTTTAATAAATTATGATTTTTTTTACTTAATAATTAGTATATTTCACAGTTATTATGTGATATATTTTGTACAAATAGAGTTTTTTCTTGTTTCTCTTCAAACTACTCACGCACAACTTAAGTTTTTTCTCTATTTTATCTTGGTAATAAGCAACGTTAAGATTATGCATTGAAATCGTGAAACAGATTTCAAAATTAAAAAAACATTCATTTCATTTATGAAATTTTAAACGTAAACAAAAGGCCATCGTTTCTAAACTGTTTGTCATCTGTCTATAGCAGTGTTTGTTGATGTAACGGCAAAACATTGATTGAATACGAAAAGAAAAAGATTTTTTTTTAATAAAACAAGAAAAAAACCCGAAATATATCCTAATAAATCAATCTGTTTATAATGGATTTAAAATTAAACAGTGTTACTGAGTTGTTACAAACAAATATTTGTCGTTGTTGCTTGCGTAGCGTTCGACGTTTTTATAATACTATTTCCGAAGATTACTATTCATCTGAGACTAAAAGAAACTGTGAAGAGATGTTATTGAATACATTTAATGTCCAGGTAAATCATATTCCTATTTAAAAAGTAAGTATACAACATGCTAAAACTCGACATCAATTTGAATTTTTATTGATAAAAATGTTGGTAAAAATGTCTTATTTACTTTTGTAAAATTATTGTTCACCCCCTTTTTCTATTGATTTCGTGAAAAATCTTTTGATTCTCTTGTTCCTTGGGGATATAGAAGTTAGGAGTGTGTATTGAATGTAATGAAAAAATTGAATGAATGAAATTGAATAATTGAAAGAACGACCTCAGGCGCCCTACTCTGGGAAGACCTGGACCATGTTCCTTGTCATCTTTAAATATGATTTAAGCGATATAATGTGGTCAGTCATAAGAAAATCTAGGCAAAACTTTTACAATATTAAAAACGTCACCACCTCCAATTATGATCAGGAGTAACACAAGAATATGATGAATTATTTTGTTTTACAGTTTTTCCAGTATGACATTGAAGGCTATCTATTATACATATGTGAAGAGTGCATGGCAAAGATACAGGAGGCTTGTGCGTTCAAAGACATGGCGCTTAACAGTGAAAAGAGGTTCAGGAAGCTGATGGACCAAATTCAATATGAGAATACTGGTTATTATTTTTATTTTGTTACGATTGTTGTTAGTGCCTATAACCATTTGAATAGTAAAAGAAACCACTCACAGCCAAAGAGGACCTCTATGCCTAAATAGTGGACCTTATTTTTATATTTTACGACAGTGTTCAAGCAGACTGGTGGTGCATTGTGTAGATTGACTTTTTTCTTAAGAGCTTTTCTTATTTTAGTCGAATTCTCATATCTCTCTCTTATATATGTTGAATTCTCATAATTATTGAAATAATTAAATATTTCGAACATTGACACACTATGCCATCTAGCTCCAATTTACTACACAACTGATGTAAATACATATATAGAAAACACCCTAATTTCAAAACAAATATTTGCAGATCATGCAGACTTTTGGTCGGACCTGAGAATAGAATCTGGTACCTCAGACACAGCAGTCGCATACACTACCACTGCACCACCTAGGCAATCGTAATGGTTGAGATGATGATGATGATTGTAAATACCCAGATAATGAACTTATAGGTTGAGAATTTATATAAATATTAATGATATTTACTAAACTTAGTAATTACCATTAATAAATTACCAGTGGTAACTGTGTGAACCTTACACTGCCAAGATGAATGTCATGGCCTCATGCGGGGCATAAATAAGCATCTCTCTAGGCCGCCATAGTGTGGGTAACCATATCACATTGTCTGCATTTATCAGGAGTATGGTGACCACAACTCTTGGATTCTATTCATGCATTCCATCAGGAGGAGTAGGGTCACTTTGGCAGGTTCTTAATATAAAAAATTTAGCTCCTGTTGTGGTGGATTAAGAACATGGAATTTCACCAGCACTACTCATTCTATGGGTGTCGTAAGAGGCGACTAAGAGATCAAATAATCCAGGGCATATCTGCAAAGAGAAGGAAAAATTTAAAAAAACCCATTTAACCAGTATGGTATAGTACACATCACAAGTTCACCTCTTTGCTAAGGAGAGACTTTGTCCAGCAGTGGACTGTTGGTGATGGTGACTACTAAACTTTTTTTTTTAATTCTTAATAATATTTACAACACCCTGCTATGCAAAATACAAAATTATTAATGCAAGCCAATATAGTTGATATAGTTTTTAATTATATATTTATTTGTTTATAGAAATACAAGCTAAAGAGAGTACAGTGAAAATTGAGCATATTAAGTCTGAATCATCAGTTGTGATGGACTATTGTGATGACAGTATGGATGACAACGGTAAGTTCGGGATACAAGTATTAGTAAAAAGTGTAAACAGACTTCGCATACAATGTTTAAGGGAAGGAAATGAAAAATAAATGCAATTAATTTCTAATATGAAATGTGATAGCAGATGTAGAATCAAGATAAATCCATTTACCAGTTAACCCTTTCTAATAAGGTAGTAGAGTAACGTTGATTTTAGCACAAACGGATCGATCATTCAGGTTAGTACTACCCTTTCACAGAATATTTATGCTTTCCATCAAGCAGAGTAATCATTTTGATAGGCAAAAAAAAACTGAAGATTTTGTTTTATTGTGTTAATCTCAGGAACTAATAGAAATTCGATTTTCGGTTCTAATAGAAAAATTCTTTGTTAGATAGCCCATTTATCGAGTAAACCCATAGGCTATATCTCATTACGACCAATAGGAGCCGATCATAAATCCAAAAGGTTGCGAAACAGTTACAATGTATTCTTTTTGAAAGATGCCGACGACGTTTCGTGCATCAACTAGTTATTCATATGGCTCATGTCTGGCAAAAAAGCTCTGCAAAGAAATTGAAATCTAGAACCGGCCCTAACATCGATCCCTGTAGAACACCCAACATCATAACATGACCGCTCTTCTGATGATACGGTAAATGGTGATTCTACTTCTACTGTGAAACCTTTTCGATTTTCAAAATATAATAAATTCCTTGATGTTGATGTGAAATCTCTTGAATTAAGGCTATTAAAGATGTCAAAGACCAACGCCAAGTCGGTTGGGTTATGAAAACTGTTCCTTCATCAATATATCCTCTATTTTATGTTTCAGAAATTCTGGCTAATATCAAACTGGAACTGACTCAGAATGGTGATTTAGAGTCAGAAGTGATTAAGGACAATCACGATCGAAAGTTAAAGTTAAGAAAGAAATGCAGGTTAAAATCTGAAATAGGTAAGATAGACTATGTAGTCGAAATATCTTTCTACCCTCACGATAACTTGAACAATGGAAGAGCTACTCTTTGACCATTGCCGAGGGTCCAAATGCCCTTCTCCAACTTTAGAACGAAGGGCTTTCAAATGGTTGCAACGCACTTGTGTCTTTGTGTCCAAGAACTGCAAAATTCACTTAGTTGGCCTGACAACTCCTTTGCCCTCTAAACTATAAGAAAATCCTTTCATTGTTTCAGGTAAAGATCAAAAAGATTGGTCTAAAATAGCCGAGCGACGGGGAAACGGACCCATACTTAGAGAAAATTCTTTAAAACTACTTGAGAACTCAACTATTTTTGTTTTCCAATGGAATAAGAGTCGATACAGGTGTTTCTGTTGCAAAGAACCGTTCTCAGACGTCAAATCGCTTCGTGAACACACAAACTCAAAACACAATTTGAAATCAATAGAAAAGAAGATTATAAATCAACAAAACCGCCTTGTCAAAGTCGAAATTTCGGAATTAAAATGTAACCTATGCTCTCAAAACCAGCAGAATTTAGATATTCTGAGAGACCATCTAATCGAATCTCATAAAATCCAGTTTGAATCAAAAGAAGACTTGTTGGTACCTTTCAAAATAAACGAGAATCTATCGTGTCAAATTTGCAGCGAAAAATTCAGTGTATTTAGGCTTTTAAACATACATATGAATAGGCATTTCCAAAAGCAAGTCTGTCATATTTGCGGCGCTGCTTTTTCAAATTTAGTGTTTTTAAATTTACACAAAACCAGATATCACAAACCTCTTAAATGTCACCATTGTGATATAAGCTTCAATAGTAAAATTGAGAAAAAGAATCACGATATGTTGGTCCACAATGTTAAATTTGAAAGGAAACTCAGATTTCCCTGCCCTTACTGCAACGAAAGATTTTATCAAGAAAACATCAGAGTGCAACACTTAGTTGAAAAACATGGTCTCAAAAGACCCGAATACAGATGCAGTATTTGCTCAAAAGCCTTTATAACAAAGAGTTTGTGTAATAATCATTTGAAAACTGTACATTTGAAGGAGAAACGTCATGAATGTGAGATCTGTCATAACTATTTTTATACAAAATCCAGCGTCGCTAGACACATGGTTACGCATACTGGCGAGAAAAAATATTCCTGTGCTATGTGCAATAATCCTTTTGCTAGTAAAGATTCTCTACGAAGGCATATGCGGAGAACGCATGGCGTACATTAAATTGAATTTTTTTATTATTAATTTGTTTCATTAATCTTATTAGCTTTTACCCGCACCTTCGGTCGCATCAATATCGATTTTTGGCTTACTTCCAAACTTTTTTATGTGAATTTTCACGTTCATTCTTCAAAGAAAATTATACAATTTATTAAAAGGGAAATTTAAAAATACAGTTCATTGCTTTGATAAACAAATTTGATGTTATTAAACAAGAAAAAATACATTATAAAAAGATAAATCGATCGACAACCCTCGCAAGTTTCAACCTAATGAAGACTGTAACAGAAAACATTGATAATAAAACAGTCATGTTCCTGGATATGAATAACAATAATATTTTTTTAATTTATCGCGGGCTTCGAGCGCGGCGACCGAATCAAGAAATTCCGTAACGAAAGTAAACCTAACACCCCCCACTCCGACCGGCACAATGGTGTGGCGTTGAAAGCCGTGCATCGTCTAACGTCGTTTCAATTCGGCAGACTTCGGCACGGTGTTTGTGTGCGTGCGACTAGACGTATGCGTGTAGACCGTAGGAAAATTGAGACGAGCTGCTCCGAAATATTATAATTGCATAAGTTGATAAAAAATGCTATGCAATAGCTTAACCGTGGCAGTCCCCAAGTGCCACACGTATTTTTTTGTTTTAACTTTTTTCCTACAAAATACATGGCGTTATGATAAAGTTACTCAATCAATCAAAACAATAAAGTTTATTATTATTAAAAAAAAACAACGACTTGCACTCCGGGAGTGTCGGCAGAAGTAGAGTACTATTATTTATGGGTAAAATACATTATTTATTTATTGCGCTATCGTACAAAAACAGAACAATTACACACGCACATTCATACAAGCGCCCTGCGCCGCCTAAAGGAAACGACAGGCGCTGGCAGACATTTTCGACGCGCGTTGGAAAGAGAGGGGATATTTCCTCTCCTACGCCGCACTGGCGATCTATTCTCCCTCCGTCTTGTGAATTTTCGATCCGGGTACGTGTCCTAACGTGAGTTTAACACTTTTTACCCATCACAAAAAGTACCTACACAACACACAAATAAGTTTTCACTTAAAAAAAATCAAGCCTTTTACAGTCCACTGCTGGACATAGGCCTCTCCTTGCAAGGAGGTTTTGGCCTACTATACCACGCTGGCCAGACGGGTTGGAATAGGGTTGGTTTGAAGTTTTTCTTCTCTTTGTAATGATGTTGTCTTGTATACTTGGTCCCTTAGTCGCCTTTTACGACACCCACGGGACGTTACACTATGTATTTTTAATCCGTTACCACACGGATTTAAAAAGATAGTCTAGTAAAATATCGGTTAACAAAATTGATGTCCAGTTTTGTTAATTTTCATAATCTTGATAAATTTAAGTATTCAGAACACATCAATGTATCTAAATGGTTTTAAACTGGAATAAAATAAAACTTCGAAATAATATACAATGATTTTTAATATCAATATTATTAGTTCAATTATGATACAATTTACAAACTGTAAATAAATAAGATTTACAATAAAAATGGAGGACGATTATTGCACATTATAAATTTCCTCAAGACAATTTTGATATTTACTTGAAAGAAACTTATTTACATACAAAATACTTTCAGCTATGTTCGTTTTTATAACTTAGTATTCTCCAAACCAAACAACATGTAGCCAAACTCATGGACGTATAAAAAAGTAGGACATAGTCTCGCTATCAAAACAGCGCCACTAAGAGGCGACCAATTTCTTTGTAGCCTTATGGAAAGCACGAATAGAATCCAAGAGTTGTGGTCACCATACTCATTGTGAATGCAGACAATGCAGTATGGTGACCCACACAGCGGGAGCTTAGTGAGATGGTGTTTACGCTCCTCTTGAAGAGGTTAAAGGTATGATAGTCAACAAGGAAATGCCGCCATTAGTGCCTCAGTTTTGCCTTAGCGAGAGTTCGTCCGAATTTTTAATGCGTCCATTGCCAAATTTAAAAAAAATGTGACAATCTGTATTCATTGCCGCCAATATGCAAAATTTGACAACGTTTTCCCGTCTATTTGACATTACATTTAAAGTTCAGTAATTTAAAGGCAGCTGAAAAAAATAGTTTTTCAACTAATAACTTAACTAAATTGTGGCACTTCGATAGTGTGATGGTAAAAAACTATTTATAATTACATATAATAAAAATATTACTATTAGATTTCCTATTTTATTATTTTACATATAAATACAATGTGTGTTACTCATGAGATTGCATCTGACCGAGCCGTCTGATCAGCACGGTATATTAGGCCAAAATCTCCTTTCCGAGAGGTCTATACCCAACAGCGGACTGTTAAAGACTGTTTATGTGATGATGAGATAGGGTATAATGGGGTTACATTGGGATTCCAGGGAGTTCCTTTATAAGGTACACCTGGTTCCCCGGCTGCTGGCACCTGGCATCCGGGGGAATTTCTGTTCAAGAATAAATAAGGGTATAATGGGGTAAAATCAACAAGAGGTTTAGACAATGTTTATGTAACAGGTATTTGTTGTGTCCTTTTTAGCAGTCTATCTTCATACACAGGTTAAGCTGTCCCATTGCACTGTGTATTTTTTAAAAAATCGTAGATGTAATAATGAACGTGTCGCGGGACACGCGTTTGGAACGAAATCCCTTTCGTATGCAGGGTTGGCATAATTAATCATTAACGTGCGAGGCTCTCACTCTCTCCCCTCCCTCTCTTTAAAGTTAAATTAATTAAATATATCCACAACAACTTATTATGCTACATATATATATGTGTGGGTATATATATATATATGCCCACACATATACGACTACCTAAGTGGCGCAGTGGTAGCGTATGCGACTGCTTACTTGAGGTCTCGGGTTCGATTTCTAGGTCGGACCAAATGTTTGTATGGTCAACAAATATTTGTTTCACAGTTTATGTGTTTTCTATGTATTACCAAATAAAAGTATATATGCCTTTATATCAGTTATCTAGTGCCCACAGTACATGCTCTGTTTAGTTAGCGACTAGACAGCGTTGTGATGGAGAGTAACCGATCTCCTTCATCTCTTTTTCTTACAGTTCGTAACGCGTTATATTGTTCTCCGCTAGGTCTCCTCGCCAGCCCGCGATAAGGAACTTCATTCCAAAAACAAAATATGTTACCATCTTCAAGTAAAAAAAATAATAAAAAATAAATAACTATAAACATGAATTGCTTTTCCATTAAATAATGTGTATGAAAATAAATATTTACTAACATCTAATTATAGAAATTAAATACAACCAAAGGTTATAATTGCCGAGTTATATTGTATACAAACGGGTTATAACGTGATTACGTAATACAACATCCTCTGAGTCTTATCCCAAACTAGATGGATCTGCATTCAGTTTACTACGATACGGCGGAACTCCGAAATCAATAGATAAAACTCTTAATTGAACAAAATAACAAGAAATAAATAATAAACTAGGTATCTCTCAGGTGAGCCGGAGATCTGAAGTGATTTTCCACCATCAAAAAAAAATACAAAAAGGTATGTCTCAGATAGACATGACTTGATAACGCATGAGTTGTAAAATTTATTATTTAAAGTGGTCACCACACAATTTTACTGCGCTGATTGTTGTGGGTACAAACCTCAGATGGAACAACATTTTGGGCGATCAACAAATTGAGATCCACAAATTAACCCGGGAGATGTCTTTAAGGAAAAACAGACACATACATACCTAGTCTTGCCATAAATATTGTAATAAAGAAAAAAGAAAATTGTTAACTGCAAATAACATTTATTACTTTTACAGTGTGTCAGTTTAATACATAAATATAAAACAATTAAAAATATAAAAAGCTTATTCGAAGTGGTCTCCATTGGCTGCAATACAGTCCTTTAAACGATGAGGCCAGTTATCAATAGAAGCACGCACTCTTTCCATGGGAAAATTCTTCACTGCCAATCGTATAGATTGTTTTAGGGACTCCAAATTATCATGGCGTTTAGAGCAAGCTGTACTCTCTAAAACTGACCACAAATCATAATCCAGCGGATTAAGATCGGGACTAGACGACGGCCAGTCTTCAGCTCTGATGAAGTCCGAAACGTTCGATTCCAACCAAGACTGCGTGGACCGAGCTTTATGACCCGGCGCCGAGTCTTGCTGGAAGGACCATACTTGGTTATTGAACATGGTGATGTTAAGGGGCTTAACTACCTTCTCAAGAATGGTATCTTGATACACTTGTGCCGATGTTTTGATACCTTTTTCACAAAAATATGGCTCAGTCACTCCTTCATAGCTAACACCCCACCAAACCATCACTGAAGTCGGATAATGTCCACGTTGCACTCTGTCGACTAATTGGGAAGCTTCCTTAGAGCTTTGAGCATAAATACGGTCATTTTGTTTGTTAAAATGTTGCTCAATTGTAAAAATTTTCTCATCCGTAAACAAAATTTTTCTGTGACCTCCCTTTGCGTACCGCTTCAGTAGTTGTTTCGATTTTACCACCCTATTCTTCTTTAAATTATCAGTTAAGAAATGGCCAGTGCGTCTCTTATAGGCTGCAAGTCCTAAGTCATCTTTTAAAATACGCGACATGGTTCTAGGTGCTATCTTCATTTCCCGAGATAAAATCTTTTGCTTTCGGACAGGATTTCTTCGAATTCTTTCCCTTACTGCTTTGACCACCTTTTTCGTACGAACACTACGTGGACGGCCAGATCTTTTTCTGTCACAAACAGAGGAGGTCTCATTGTACCTATTAATAGCCCGGTACACAAACATTTTACTAATACCAAGTGTATGGAGAGTTTTAAAAATTGCATTTGGCTCCATACCTACTTTGTGTAATGCTATCACAGCGATTCGGTTCTCTTTATCACCCCACACCATTTTAATATCGCAAAATATTTTACAATGTATTGGCGCCAAAATGAGAAAACACAATGAACAATCGTATAAAAATGACAGATTCGAAATTCAAATGTAATATTTTTTTATAATTAAGTGTAACAGTATTTATGGCCAGACTAAGTATATATAATATTTACACACTTCATACAAATAGGCAGACAGGTTTTTTTAAAGATACCCACACTTGGAATATTTTATGTATCCAGGAGGACTTAACAAACCTTTATTTAAATGAACACAAAGAAAACTCAAGAGTTAGAGCAACAATTTGTGGATCACATAAAGTGTTGCGCCATGTAGTGGGATCCATACCACTCAACGTTGTAGGAAGCGGCGAGGTAACTGTTTATACCACTATGCAATTTGTACAGGCTGACTCAGTTACGGTGATCGCTTACAGTTGAAGCCAGTCAACAATTCATGGGTCACACAAAGTACAGTCCCGTGGATCGAACTCACAACACACAGCGTAGCAATCTGTACATGTCTCAGTTACCCAGTGTTTACTAACAATTCAACCTAATCAAAACATCAGTCGATTTAAAGTAACGTAATCGCGCTAAACCCGTCTATGGACATCATTTTACTGTACATACTCGTATGTATCGCACGTTCGTCGTCCATTTAATATTAAATACATTAACATTTTTAAAACAATATTTATTTATTTACATAAAACTGTACTTCGATGATGAAATTAAATCTCTTTTTTTTTAATCGAACGGGGTCATATTTAATCATTTGGGGTCACCAAGTCCATTTTTCCCGCTACTCCTTTATTTATACTAAATTCATATTTAATAGATTTTATTATTGCTTTATTGTATAGGGTGGGTCAAGAATTCGTTAACATTTGAATCTAACATCCCGCGCAAACATGCTACGGGAGTTTTTGGGACCGAAGCTACTGGAATTTGCTGGCTACAAACGTAACACATTCAAGATGGAGCCACTTGTCACACAGCCAATGAGTCCCTGTCGGTAGTCAAAAACGTGTTTCCGGAAAAGCTGGTTTCCAAACGAGGCGACTTTTCATGACTACCAAGAAGTCCAGATCTATCCCCAGCAGATTTCTTTTTATGAGATTATTTGAAGAATTGTGTCTATATCAATAAACCAAATACACTACGCCAACTAAAAGAAAAATCCACGAAGAGATGTCGGCGATCTCGCGGTCTCTTTGACGATGAGCATTCAAAAATTTCGGTGCTCGCTTAGAAGAATGCAAATGTCGAAACGGTGGTTATTTAGAAGACGTAATTTTTAAAAAATAAATTCCAATTAATTAGCTTTCTTGTTAATAAATAACTTTTATAATATATTAATTGTTAACTAATTCGCGACCCACCCTATCTTATATTTTATATGGCTGCGAGTTTGCCCAGTTTCCTCTCACGAAGCACAACACTTTGAAGACAAGTGGTTATAAACAGCGACGTATATTATCTGTTCTATTGAGTTTTTAAAAAATGTTAAATTTATTAATTTTATAAATGAATTTAAAAATATATTAATAATAGTTTAAAATAGCACCAAAAGAAGATGAAATGGAGTTTAGTAGTTACGATTATTGATGTGCGTAAGATTCACATCGTATTCGTAGATATTTTTAACGATCTGGCACAACACTAGTACTCGATCAGCTAAAAGTATATTATTAAAATAAACACTAATTTAACAGAACATTAGTCAACGAACAGTTCGTCTGGATACCCTAATTTAAAAGAGTGGATATAATTTTAGATGACATTGGAATATGAAACCTAATTCAAAGGCGTATGACTTAAATTCCAACAGCTTCAAACTTATATCGAATGTAAAGGCTGTGGTACTCTGTCGTCTTCATCGAATTGTCTTTCGTGGACTTTCAAATGACCTTTGAGGGTACATTTCTGAGTAAAGGCGCGTCCACACACTGGGCAAACGAATCTTTTATCATTATTATGGATCCTTAAGTGTTCTCGTAAAGTCTTTTTCCTCTGGTAAGACTTCTGGCACACCGGACAAGTGTGTATCCGTTCCCCATCGTGTTTAATCATATGCATCTTCAAAGCATTCTTTGTATAAAAAGCCAAATCGCACTTATCGCACTTGTGATTACGCTCGTTCAAATGATCTCTTCGAACATGACTCGATAGATGTCCTGGCGTTATGTAAGATTGTGGACAAGCTTTACATTTGTACCTTTTTAATTCTTCATTGTGCACTTCTGCTAGATGTTTCTGTCTGGCGTAAAATGACGTCAGAGATATGTTACACCGTTTGCATGCGTACCTAACACCGGATTTATGTTCTTTCGACACATGATTCTCCCTTTTGGTTACTCGGTCAAAAATTTGTTCACAATATCTGCAAGGGAAAGTACCTACTTCATGGGTTCGCATATGAGCTCGAAGTCTAGCTTTCGAAGCGAAAGCTTTGCCACAATTCTCACATATATAATTAGGATAATGGATATTCATGTGTGTATTCAAATTAACATAATTTAGAAAAGTTTTTTTACATACCGGACAATCGACTTGGTCTTTTTCAAGCTTGAATGGCAAATTATTCCATTTTCTATTAGTAAATTTTAACCTGGTACAGTTTTCTACGTGCTGTTTCAATTCTTCGTAATTACTTACATCTGTGGTACACATCTTACATCTTAAATTAACAGAAGACTTGTAGAACCTATGGGAGTTGGACGACATCATTTTCTTGAATGCTAAATTAATATTTGTTTTGCTATGATCAACTATGTGAGTTTTTATGTCATCTAGATTTGAAGACTTCTCTGGACATATTGAGCAGGAGAATGATCGATTCTTCTTGATTTTGAATGGAAACAGTCCTATTTTTAACATGGCTTCCGTTTCTGATAGATCTGTTGTCTTTTTTAATGGATACTTTGATAATTTTATCTTCTTTGTCGTTACTGTTTTACTGCGCGTTTTTCGACTGAACACTCCATGTTCTTTTTCTTTCTTGATTACAGTTTTGAGATCTGTAATTATGTAGTAACATATATAAGTTGTATTCATATAATAAACAGCCTTTACAAGTCCATTGATGGACATAGGCCTCTCTTTAGAAAGGCAGTTTTGGCCTACTAGTTTTGGTTGCTTTGTCAAAGCAATTTGTGAAAAGTTTTTTTTTCCTTGCAGCACTGTTGTCCTACGAAGCTAAATCCCTTGGCCGGCTCTTATAACAACTATAAAATATATAGGGGTGGTGACACTCCTTATTCTTAATCAACGAAGAATTCAACATATTGCAAATATATAATGTAGAGACAATGACAGCTGGTACTGATATACCTCCTTGTGAAACACCAATGTTTAAGTCAATGTTATGAAGTCACTTCTCAGCACTATAGTACACTTTTAATACATTTATTAGATGAAAAAATGGCAACTTCTTAGTGTAGTACCTATAGTTGATCGCAAGATAGTTATAAGAATAGAAGAGCATGCTACACCGTATCAAAGGCCTTTCTAAGTACTGTAAATTTTAAACAGAATTTTATATTTTCAGTACATCTTTATCTACTTGTTACAATATCTTACGAAAAAAATATCATACCTAATTTTGGATGATTAATAAAAGCGCTACTGACCTATATCCATATCATCATCAGAAAAGTTAGCATCGAAATCATCAGATTCCGCTGAATTTTCCTTTTTGACTTGTTCTCCCACAGAGTTCTTTTCTTTTTCTGAAAAATTGCATAATATAAATAATTTTTTATATTTTTATTTTGAATATAATTTTGTCACGGAGGACTTTACAATGGAGATCGTATACCCAACACTCAGCCCTATAGGAAGCAGTGTGATGACAGGTCAAACCACTACGCCCCAGCTATGCACGCATTAAAAGAAACTGCAGCCTACTTTTCTCCTAATACTTTCTTCTAATAGTAGTAATCATGTTTTATGTTTATCAAATAACTAATCCCTCGGACTCCCGCCATAAAATGGTGGAAGTCTGTTACAGCGACCCAAAGAAAGTTGAGTGGGTAAGAGAAACGAGCAAAGTGAGCGATATCACTAAAAGGATTGCAAAGTTAAGCAGGGATGGCTTAACTATATAGCCATAGATAAAGCTTTTGGTGCAAGATAGTCGTCGAATGGAGTGGAGAGTTAAGAAGTGCTAAACAACTGGCAGGAACTGTACGGAAACTGCTCAAGAGCGAGAAAGAGGTGATATACTGAATCTTACCAATCTCCACATCATCATCATTATGAAAGTCATCATCAAAGTCATCCGCTACCACACAGTTTTCTTTTTTGACATCTTCTCCTAAAGAATGCTTCTCTTCCTCTGAAAATAACACAAAAAGAGATCATTAAAAGAAACTGAAGACTATCTGATTCAAATTTTCTCTTTCTAACAGTAAGAGTAACACTTTTCTTTCCCTTCTGATACCACCCACATCACGACCGATGTAGTGGGTATCTCAGATTTGAACTGACTGAAAAGCCTCGGAAACAAGTGTAACTTAGAAAAGCAATCCCTAGAGTGGCAAATTACTTGAAAAGTTTAAGAGATGTTCCTGCTAGAGAGATATTGTAATACCTTCAAAAATCTCACAGACGGCAGTTTGATCCTAGGCAGAGCCTGTATCATTGTAACTAAACCCTTAAATACACATATTATTTTCTATTTAATTTTTTTCGGAATACCAACAGTATGAAATACACTTTTAGCCCATTACTTCCCAACCATCGAAAAACTTAGAATTTTCTGTTCAAATCACAAAATATGTTAGTTAATACAGTAAGAAGAAATAATGTGATGCAAAAAACAAAAATGTATTTATTCTACGCTCTGAATCAGTCTGTCCTATATGTATGACATTCGGATCATATGTTAAGAAAAAAAAAATATTATTACGACTTTATTGGCTATTTTACGTTTAGTAATGGTTTCCCAACAATTTCAGATAATTTGAAATATATAATTACTTTTATTTATATAGCTATAATTAGCTATATAAAACAATCAACAATGCACTCTTAACGGCTACGAAATATATAAACTTTGAAATTATATATCTAAATAATATCACTGTATTTTTTTATCAAAATATTTCTTTTAACGAAAAAATAGTTTAAAATGTTTGCTATTTACAAAAAGGCTCAAAACATTAATGCCAGTTTTAGAAATAAAATGGTAATCTGGTGTCCTAAAAATATGTCAGTGGGAAGTAACGGGAAGTCGCCACAGTCTCTTAGACTGTGGCGACTTCCGCATACAAGGCAAACAAAAAGACACAGTACAGAGTTACCACAGAAACTAAAACTAATATAATTGTAGATATTGAGGCAGTGATGAGTACGATAGTAGAACTGTTGCTATTTCGCAATACGGCAACGGTCGGTAGCGCGTTGCAGCACGTCACCGCGAGTTTCGTTTCGGCCCTAAATCCAAGTAAAGCTGCAGGCATAATTAATAGTAGAAGACAAAGTTAAGAAACTTACTATTAACTTTAACCATACTCTCCAAGGTATCAAGAGAAGCCAGTACTTGCTGTTTGAAGTCTGCAGAGTCCCTCAGCCTATTAATACAAGTGTTGCAAGCCAAAGGTTTTGTGTCACCGAGATGGAGGGTTGTAATCTGAAGATTTAAGATCAACGTTTAGGTTGTGTGATGTAATGTAACTGCCTCAGTTGCGGAGCGTTAATGAAAGTGACTGCTGTGCTTGAGGTCTCGGGTTCGATGCCCGCGTCAAACCAAATGTTTGTATGATCTGCAAATATTTGTTTCGAAGTTTTGGTGTTTTCTTTGTATAATATTTATGTATTTACAAAAAAAAGCATATAAATATTCTATCAGTTAGTCTAGTTATCTTAGCAGAAGCTCTGCTTCGTTTAAAACTAGATGACGTTGTGTTAAATGTTCAAAATATTTAGCCTTATTATTTATTTATTCAATATTTATATATTTTTGATTTGTTTTTATTTCAAAAAAGGCAACTTAAATATCCGCCTGATATCTCCGCGCTCATGTTGGATGACTGGCTTAACAGATTGTGAGAATAAAGGAACAGAGAGTGCATGTGTGTTTGTACACATACGTGTACACTATAATATCTCTTACTAAGTTAACTGGCCGCCATTAAGACTGGTCGCTGTAGCCAAAATTGGTGGCCATCATCATTTATATATGATCATCTTTATCTTCTTCAACAGTCTTTTACAGCCCACCACTGGACATAGGCCTCTCCTTAGCAAGGAGGTTTTGGCCTACTATATCAAGCTGGCCAGACAGGTTAGAATATTTAAACAGAAATATTCTTTTTAAATTTAAAACAAAAATTCAATTACGTCTACTAACCCCCTTTTAATGTAAATAAAAGATAAGATAGTACTAGTGCTCTTTGAATTAACTTTTAGCTGTATTTAGGTAATTAAATAATTCTTTGCATCAAACTTTTTGTTAAAACTCAAACCATCCCTCCACCCTAAAACACCAAAAAAAAAATATCTATGGTAGAAATGTTGTTTTGATGTTTAATTATATTTTTTTAAGTATTCAAGCAAAAATAGCAGTATGTTTCTTTATTGTTTTATGATTTAACAACTCATTTATATTCATAGAAAACAAAATCGAAACAAATAGATAAATATTTCTTAATACGCATGATTTTTTTGATAAAGCCTTCTTGCTACAAACAGGCCTATGTCCAGCAGTGGACTGTTAAAGACTGTTGTTGATGATGTATTTTGTAGTACTAAATTATGATTTTATTTCATCCTCTGTCAAATTGTAAGTCTAAATGAAAGAAAGATTTATGAAATTTATAACACACTGATAATTACAACTTACGTCTATTGAAAAGCATTTTATCAGCATATCAGAATAAATTTCTGTGTTCCCTTTGTATTGTTGCGCTAAAATCATACTTTTAACTACACCTTCTTCCAAGCACAAATTGCACGTGCCAAGCAATGGCAGCGACTCCACCATTATCTCAGAATCCATTTTGAAATAATATATTTATTTCTAATTATAAATAATCAAGTTTCCATAGCATTTTAATTCGGTGTTCGCGTAGACTTTGCGATTGTCGAAACCGTAGTATATGACATTTGAACACTGACTGACAGGACAGACTACTGTCATGAAAAATGACGGAAACCATAATCGCGTTCCAGAAACATTTCGATTGCCCTCTTACTTCAGTTAAACATATCGTGTGATCTCTTTTTAAAAAAACGTATAGACTTGATTTGAAAGCTGGACAATAAGTTCTAACGTGACAAAATTCTAACAAGCTGCGTTTTGTTCGATCAAATTACTTCCGTGAAAAGATTACAGCTATTGAAATTGAATGTCACGAAATACGAACTTTCTAGGAAAATTGAAACGGCTAAACTACGATTGTTTTCACCTAAAATTCACACCGTGTGAGTAATTTTGTTTTTCTATTCCCATGACGTTTTCTTTTAAGGGTAGGTGTCTCATAGCTAGAAGAGTAATATTAATATTTCGAATACAGCATTACATTTCGGGGTTCAATATTAAACAAATCGTTATTATTTTTAATAATTAAGGTAGCTAAGTCTCAAGTTAAATCAAGGAAATGTCCAAATTCGAACTACAGAACACAAATCTACAATAAAACTGTTTCTATATTTTTTATTTTGTATCTTTTTCGTTTTCCGTCTTCTTGTCTTCTTGGATGTTAACGTGTTTTTCTCCTTTTATTTCTTTAACTTTCTTAATCTTTTTCTTTGTTTTTTCCACTTTGACAGAAGCTAATCTTTTCATCATAGATTCTTGGGGGATCGGCATTTGTCCACCATAATCCACACCAGGGCCTGGTTTTAGGGAGTTACGGAATGATGCTCTTTTGTACACCGTTTCTGATGGCAGGAAGCGTATCATGCCATTATAGAAATGTAGATCTCTGTAAAATAACATCATCAAATCATGAATAAGAAATAATCTAAGTACATAATTGCTGATGAAGAAAGAGACAAAGCTATTTATGTTTTAGTTGGTGTGGTTACTACTCTATGGTAGTAAACTAGTATACGGGATACCGGTAGTGACTGAGTACCCCTATCCATGGACTCAAAAGATAAAAGTATGTTGTCACCTTTTGAGTCCTATCCTAATTCCTGATTAACCATATTTTATCTCCTATTTTATACCTCTATTTTGAACCTATTAAGTTTACTACCTATATCCTTTCCTATATACCATCTATGTTTAGTTCGAAACTCATCAAAATGGATGAATTGAAATTCATCCATAGATGTTAAGACGTAAAAAATTAATGCTACTCTCGAATTTTTAATGCTAGAACAGACTACAAATAATTGACTGTTTCGGTGAAGAAGTGCTTATATATGTGACTGATGTGTGTGATAATGTAGGTATATCTCGGGTTCTATATAATGTATATTTGTTTCGAAGTTTGGGTGTTCTTTTGTATAACATATAATTTTTAAGTATTCTATCTCTCAATCTAATTTCAGCAACAACAAAACTAGATGGCGTTGTGTGTTACATGTTCAAAAAAATATTATTGTGACACCTGTCATTAGGAAATTGAAAAGGTTCAGATTTCCTTGATTCAATATTTTTTTTGTACTTCTCCCAAGCACACTGTAGGTTTGCATTTCGCTGCAATGAGTAATGTCTGCGGATCACGTATTGGTATAAGCCAGCTTCGTAAAGAGGTGCGATCCGTGCCGTTGCAGCCACTTGTTCTGCTATTTCTATGATAAAAGAAGAGAAAGAAGAAGAAACTAAATTATTAATAATGTGACACATCCTTATAAATGTAGTATTCTTTTAGAAAAGAAGATGATATTTCTCGCAGAGTCATACTTCGGCAGATGTTGGGCGGTTTGAGTGATATTATATTACAGCAAACTATTTCTTTTCAAATCGTTTCAAATATTTAACTACATTTCAACGCGTAAAGGCTCTCCAACACTGGTACGTTTCTATCGGTCGAAAATATCGTATGCGTTATTGCACGATGGAGGAACGCGAGCGTCCTACTTCTATAGCTATTCTAATATATAATGTACTAAAAACAGATATCGCAATAACGCATTTGGTATTGTCGACCGATACAAGCGCACCTGCACGCCTTACGTTTAACACCGTTCAAAAAGTTATGTGGGGATGCAGGTATTTCACAAGAAAGTCGTCGAAACCGATTCAGCGGTGTAAGCATTCGATTGTAATATTTTTAGAGGTAATATATTAACTTTGTCCGTTGCGGTAACGTCGTCACAGACTGTGACCTACGTCATATCATTTTTTTAATACTGCCATTTGATAATAATAGAACCAAACCTACATTTTTACATACAAAAATCTCCTTGGGCCGTCACACCATCGCAATCTGTGATGAGTATCTCGAAGAAGAACCTACTAAAACCCTACGGTGTGCCATTCAGCGCCGGAAATAAGTGAGATATGGGAACAGCAGACCAGAATCACACTTACCTGGGCTATTCTCGAACGTAGGTTTAACTCGTGGTGGACACGGCGTATCTGACATTTTACAATATCATCGATAAATAGGATAAAATACGAGTATTTTAACGTATACTGAGAACTATCTTTCAAATCTTTATAATATTTTTATAAAAATAAACAAATCATAGACAGATGTAGACATTATATATTTATGACAATGGTTTATTTTTTAGTAGACTTAGGCAAAGCGCGTTAAAACTTTTTTGATTGACGAACTTCATTGTTCTTAAAGTATTATAATTTTTCATTTTAATAAGACTATTTTGTTTGTGAATGTTAATGGAAGTAATGCTTATCAATAATTAAACACAAGAAGATTAATATAACACAATTATCTTTTTGTGTCATAAAAATTAACGCTACTACTGATAGTTGTATGCTGTCAAATGAACTCTACACCTTACAACGATCAATCTTTGCTCGCTTTAAGACTTTTATCAATCAGTTCAGGTATTCCTCTTAATGACGTTGACCTTTATTTCTGTTTACACTGAATGCGAAATTTCGTTATGGTGGATGAGTAACTAAGGATTATAAAAAGAAGATACTCACCAAAGAAATGAAACAACTCTCATTTTCAGAGTGCCTAACTCTTTGACAGAGGTCATATATACGGCTCGAAGAATCACATGACCAGATTCTAGAAGAGGGATTGAGTTCGAAAATGTATTTGTCACATAGTTGCAGATATCCTTGAGTGCCGATAATCACTTACCATCTGGCGGCCAGTCCGCTCAGGTCGGGGTCACATTACATGATAACTTTCGTTCATATTGTATCTTTTGAAACAGGAAAATGAAAAAGAAAGATTTAATATGTAAACTTTAATTACTTAAATACCTGACCATGCTGTCGCTTTGTATGCCTGCGGCACGAATCTTTCGATTTGAACTTAGTATCGCAGTAATTGCATGAAAAGGAACGTACATCATCGTGGGTTAACTCATGACGTTTCTGATCGCATTTAGTAAAGAATCTTTTCCCGCAAATTTCGCACGGATAATTACGTTCCTTTATATGCACACATCGTATGTGAATACGTAGATTTGCTTCTTGGTCAAACGTCTTGCCGCATTCGTTGCAATTTACAACAATTTTTTTCGCGCTATGTTCCTCAACCTTATGCTTATTTAGCGTATGTGTGTACGGAAAAGTTTTATCACACAAATTGCAATACCTTTTTAAATTATAAATGTTATGATCTTTTTTTAAATGTTTCGTTAGTGACGACCTTGTCATAAATTTGGCGGGACAAAATGAACATCTTTTTTCTCTGTGCTGAGACAAAAAATGCATTCGTAGACTTAATCGGTTTATGAAAGAAATACCGCAAATTTCACAGACATTATTTGCGTAATGCGAATTCATGTGCATCGATAAGCGTAAAAATGTTTTAAATTTTAATTCGCACAATGCACATTGATTTTCGTCAACTAATCTATACGGAATTAAGAAATTGTTAATACCGCGACATGGTACATTATGTTTTTCGTTCAAATGCTTTATTAGATCAAGTAAATTGTGGACATTTTGTGAACATTGGTTGCATTTTAAATTTGATATGTCTGCATTTTTGTACGATAGGCCCCGCCATTTGCTGATCCTGTGTGCTAATAATGTCATATTCTTGTGGGTGATGGAATGTTCGCGTAATTTAGATGCTTCTACGAAGTTAGCTTTGCACATGAAACAGCCAAACTTCGTTTTTAAGGAACGAAATAAACATAGGTTCGAGTTTTGTATTAACTTGAGAGTATTTTCGCGAGCGTCGATTTCCGTTTGACTTATCGGTGGACCTTTAAAACTTTTGTCTTTTGTAGATACTGTTGATACTGAAAGTAAAGAAAAAAGTCGTTTAAATATATAAAGTTAAAAAACAAATAACTTCCAGAAAAAGTGTCTGCGTAATTTTAAAATAGCGATATTTCAATGGCATGAATCAAGAAATTCCTTGACGATAATAAACCTAACACCGGGGGGTGAAATTCCTTGACGATAATAAACCTAACTCCGATCGGCACAGTGGTGCGGCGTCGAAAGTCGTGCATCGTTTAACGGTCGTTTCAGTTCGGCAGACTTCGGCACGGTGTTTGTGGGCGTACGACTAGACGCATGCGTGTAGACTGTACGAAGCTCGCACGGATCGAGACGAGCTGCTCCGAAATATTATAATTGCATAAGTTGATATAAAATGATATGCAATAGCTTTACCGCGGCAGTCCCCGAGTGCCATACGTATTTTTATGATATATATGGCAATCAGGTAGGGTATTGCATTATATGGTCACTTGTAACTGAAGAGATGCAAGAGATTTGTCGTACTTGTGAGGTCTGTTTTCTTAATTCTCGGGCAATAGGCCCTTTGGGAACTCCACTCATTAAATGAAAACAAAAAAAAGATTTGAAAATCGCTTTTTGTGAGGTCACGGTGTAGCTTTGGTCAAGCTAGTCCCTACCAGGCCCGCCGCTAGCTGTTGGATCGCCCGTGTGCGACATTTCTTATGCTGTAGCTGGGGTGGTTATTTATTATGACAATTACTTTGAATATTAAGTGATGAGTCGCTCGATTTGCCACCCGCTTGGACGTGTAGTGCATGCCTTGTCCCTACAAAGTATATATTTCACGTCATCCATCCCAAATAACTCTTCCAACTTATTGAAGATACATACTTTTGGTTGCTTTCGTTAATTTTTTTGCAATCTTAACTTTCTTCAATTTTTTAGCTTTGGTAACACTTTTCAAAGACTTCTCGCCTCTGTTGGTTGACTTGGAACGTAATATTTTTTTAATATTGGACACAGCCGGTACATTTTTCAAAACAGTCACAGTTTTATTACTGTCATCACCCTCAGTCAGTGCTTCATCTGTATTTGATTCCAATTTTATGGTGAATATTTGGTCTGTAAAAAAAAATGAGTTTGATGCAAACTAACTGGTTTCCATAGATTCTTTTGAAGTTCCCTTGAAGATTAATTTTCTAATTATTTTTTTTTTATTTAAATAAATAAATAAATGTTTCAGACATTTGACACAAACGTCATCTAGTTTCAAACTAAGCAGAGCTTGTGCTATGATAACTAGTCTGACTGATAGAATATTTATATATATCCTTTTTTTTTGTAAATACATACATATTATACATAGAAATCACACAAACTTCGAAACAAATATTAGCAGATCATATAAACATTTGCACCGACTAGGGAATCGAACTCGAGACCTCAAGCACAACAGTCGCATTCACTACCGCTGCGCCTCCGAGGCAGTTAAAATTATATTTTGATCTACTGTCTGTCATGGAAAATATTCTTATAATAAAGTTACTAAGACCAGCATTCCTTTATGGGTTACCATATAATATAGTCACATTATACTCAACGTTGTAGGTATAATACCTTACTAAAGTAGACATCAAATAGTATACTTTATATATGCTATATAATCTAAATCATTGATGGATTTTGGCTTAAAAATATCATCTATGAAAATTATAGAAAACTAAAATCATATATTTTAAACATAGGAGTTTTCTTTTTAAGCTATTGCAAAGTTTTTATCGCGGGCTTCGAGTGCAGTGACCGAATCAAGAAATTCCGTAACGAAAACAAACCTAACATCCCCACTCCAACAGTGGCGCGGCGTTAAAAGCCGTACATCGTCTAACGTCGTTTCAGTTCGGCAGATTTCGGCACGGTGTTTGTGTGCATGCGACTAGACTGTATGAAGCTCGCACGCATCGAGACGAGGTGCTCCGAAATATTATAATTGCACAAGTTGATAAAAAATGCTATGTAATAGCTTTACTGCGGCAGTCCCCGAGTGCCACACATATTTTTGTAAATAATTACCTTGTTTACTATATTATTACCTGTAGTCCTAGGAGTTTCATCATCCCATACAAAATCACTGTCATTATTTTCACTGTTATCCAATTCAATTTTTAAGTTTACATTATTTTTTATTGTGCCATCCCATTCTTTGAATATAGTTTCCTGTGCTTTGATGACTTCTGCTCTAAATTCTGTTGCGTTTCTGAGTTTAACTATACAAGCGTCACATATGAGATTAATGTTGCCTGATGAATTTAAAACCTGAAAGTTTTTAACTTTTTTTTTATAGAAACAAGTACACAATATGGCTGCCGATGACTTTTGATTCCCATATACACCTGTAACGCAACAGTGACAAGTGCACTACATAACGAAGACAATTCCTAAACTAAATATATAATGTATAGTAGGACATACTACAAACATGCCACGCTGATTTTACCACGAGTGGGTCGGCTCGACCGGGTCAATACTACCCTCCCACAGAAGATCAACCTAAAGCGCCAGAATCCGTGTTGTCGTGTTTCGTTGGTGAGTGTGAAACCAGAGGCCCATTGATGCAGACTGTGTAAGTCTTACACTGTCACAATGACTGTCATGCCTTTTACATCCCCAAGTGGAGTGTGAAAAACTATCTCACAATACGACCATACTACACTGTCTGCATATGCAATGAGTATGGTGACCACAACTCTTGGATTCTATTTATGCTTTCCATCAGGCAGAGTAGAGTCACTTTGACAGGCTCTTAACATAGAAAAAAAAACATACATGAAATGAACACATATTACCACTTGATTTGCACAACAATTGATTGATCACACAAAGTCTTGTATTCAAATTGTCATTCATATATAATTGGCTTTAGCAATATTGTGTGTGGAAGTGAACTAAATATTGGCATTTTAACATAAGATATTAAGTTGAGCAAAGCCTAATAAACTAGTAAGTGCCCCTTTATTAGAAAATTGATGAACTGATTTTGAACATTATGAAAGCACGCTGGAAATATATCACCAGTCTATTGCAGTCCACGGCTGGACATAGGTCTTATTCATTAAATATTTACACCTCTAGTTAATGTGCTGTCAACTAAAGAGTTCTCATATGTCGTGTAATATTGTCTATGTCCCAAGGAATTTGATACATTGTCTAAAAAAAAATATATAAAAACATTACTTACATTTATATTAAAAGTATGTAACAACATTTCTCCATATATTTCCTTTCTGTCCCCAATAACGTATTCATTAGACACATTTTTATAGCATTCTCCTGAAAGACAACATGTACAGAATGGTTTTTTATTCATTATGAATTAATTGTTTTTAGTTACCCAATACGATTTCGTTTGTTTATTTTTTTTTTTTGACTTCTTTATTTTGACGTTCAGTAGAAATGTTGCCAGATTTTAATGAACAAGAACTACCATAATTACCAGAACAATTTTATTGTTCTTTGTTACTTGTTATTTTTTCGTTAAGCAGAACAAGTACCGATCGTGAACTGTTATAAATGCTCATGTGCCATGATGTGGTCATACTTAGGAATATCTTTTATAGATAAAAGTAATTGTAGCATCGTGTAAAAATATCTGTTAGGTTACTTGCAGAAATAAATATCATTTATTATTATGTTACTTTCTATCTGAAATTCATTTCTCCACCCAAAAAGTTGCCTAGAAGTAATTGTTTTTAGCGTTAAGGCCGCCATATGTACCTACATGATCACTCAACTGATATGCTCTTGTATATAATCTATAAAAATTTTAGTATACAATAAAGTTTATTCTATTCTATAGGCCTAAAAGTGAATCAATGTAAATACTATTTATTCATGAACTTTACCAAAATTATTATCGTTTTGTTACCTACAGGTACTAGTATACAATTCTAAGATATAACCATACCGCTCCATTAAAAATTAAATCCAAATAGGTTTAGTCGAAATTCACTTTGCGGTTGCCTGCTTACCAAGCGATCTAAGGCTGAAGAGGCTGAGCGTTGTGTAGCATAAAAAATAGTTACAATAACACAAAGTTAGATACCGACGCCATTTGTACCCCAACTTTTTGAATTAAGGCCCTTCGTCAAGTTAAACACTAACCAGGCATTTCAAATACAGGTGAATAATACTATTTATTTTAAAAGAGCCATGTTTCCGCACTAGAGTAGTACCACAGCTTTACAAAAAACCGTTTCCAAGCAATTGTTTCGTTTTTCACGAAGTGCGGTTACCGGAGGCTTAACCCTCTCTTAATTCTGATAACTGAATGAAAGGTCGGTAATACAGTTGCAGAGATCTATGTGCGGCAATAGTCATTTAAATTAGGATATCTGTGTTTGCTTCACTTTCTACACAATAAACTGTTATAACTATGATCCACTCACGATTTTCTTTATTTCAAGGTTAAAAAAAACATTACACTGTATCCTTACGTTTATTAATCAAATGTATTTAATTAACAATACAAAATATTTCTTCTAGTTATAATTTAATAAATATAATACTTGTATTGTATAAATTATCTACCTTCTATTACGAGTACGGTGGACCCGCGGTAATCCAGCCCCGGACCCCCCTGTAATCCGACATCAATCAAACAATTTTCTCTAATGTAGATCGTGCATGACTGAACAGGTTACAACTTGTGCCCGACGCGTAGGTATTGTTTCAATTCCGATTGCTTAGTTTGAATTTGACTACGTGTGATAGCGGTGCAGCTTAGCGTTTATACATTGTGCATTACGTGTACATACCTAGTAATGTCGTCACAAGCCCAGAAGACAACAACACATACAATCTTATCATTTGTCTGTAATTTGTCGGATTACAAGGTACTCTTTTGTAAAAAAAATCCGGGCTATAGGGGGTTTTAGGCAGTACTCTGTAATCCAACAAATTCGATAGTCCGACACTGCCCTGCAAAACGTTTGTCGAATTACCGGGGTCCACTGTATATTAAATAATAATAATAATTTTTATTTATTAACTCAAAAGGATTAAAACAATATAATTGCATTAAAATACAGTCGAATTGCGGGCTTTCTTCTTTTTTTTCAAGTCGGTTAAAAACATGAGATTCATTTTGACAGACCTTAATGTTTTACAGTTAGTGACCCTGACTGTGAGATCGTGGGTTCGATTCCTATCCAGGACAGATTATTCAGTGATGAGTAAGATCACTTGTCCTGTGTCTGGGTGTAATTTATCCATAATATGCGGGTATTTGTTGTTTTTTTTTTTCAAAACCACTCCAAGTTTGGAATATGTCTTGTGTCGCGGAGGACTTTACAAATACGAGAAACGGAAACAAAAAACACCCAGACTCGGAATAATTCGTGGATCAAACAAAGTGTAGTCCCGTGTGGGGTTTGAACCCACAACACTCAGCGTAGTAGAGAGCGCCGTGGCGACCGCTTAAACCACTTTTTTTTTTACGTGTGGTAACCCTCTTGGGCCGCCACCCCACCGGGGCCTACGGCGGGGTGGTGTGTCGGAATCGGACCGACCAAAACCACACGGTGTGCCACTCCGAGCCTGAGACGGGGGGGATCCGGGAACCGCTGCCATTACGACATCCAGACCGCTTAAACCACTAGGGCAACTGTGCAGTCGAATGTATATGTATGTATGAATATATATAAACAAACAACACTTAAACATAAGTAGCTACTAATAGTTAATTGTAAAGCTAATATTGTGAAGTTTGTAAATATACCAACAAAAAATTAATAAATACAGCCCTATTGCAATTTTTCGTTTTCCTACAATTCCATAAAATTAAATATCTGTTACTTAATGGAAGTTAACACAATCGGATATTTGGGAAAAATTTTTAATATCCGAAAACGTATACGAAACTGAAGTTATTTACATACGTATTTGTATCTAAAATCCACCTGTGTTTGGTGATTAGTGATCAAGCTCCGTCTCTTGACCAATAAGGTTCCAACTTTACGTACGAGTTTGTAAACTGATTGGCTATAGAGCGGGGCCTGATTGCTTCGTCACTATTTGCTTAACGTGAATGGATAATTGACCACAATGGCAATGAATCTACTGAAGTTCTGACCATGAATGTTTGTTTATTGTCATATTTCATATTGGTAGGTCTTCCTCGTCTTATTAGATTTGTAATAAGATTTTAAAAGAGATTTAATAGCAAGGAGGTCTTGTATGGAAACAATAATTTCAAATGACTGAATGCCAGTCAGTGATTTAAATAAAAATAGAATTTAAAATGTTCAATAGCCTTGTCAGGAGCCTTCAAGTATTATGCAACGCAATTACGTACGCACGTACTGTAACATTTTTATGTGCCCCTCCACTCCTACCCTAAACGTTTAGTAACACTCACGTACGGTAACTTCGGGTGACCAAACAGGGTTGCCAAATTGAATTTTAAATTCCTACTTTTTTATTTAAATAAAAAAAACAATATTACATAACGCAACGAAACCCCCCTTACGCCCATTTAAGACCCCTCTTGAACGCCCCCTTATAACCCAACTAAAACGCGTATGTAACTTATTACTTTAGCATTATCATCAAATATCAATAAATCCACTACTACCAAAAATAGCCAAATAGTAGTAATAGATTATGGAAACTTTTTTTATTAAAATTGAATTTCGAATGGCAATGAAATTTTAACCGTCGCAGCCATCTGTCACTGTCACATTTGACATTTAAAGTTTTCTAATTTCGAATTCAGATATTAGATTAAAATGTGTTATTAACTTAATTAATCAACTTTTATTAAACATTAGATATTCCATTATCCATACTCCGGATGCTGACTCTTCATATGACCTTTGAGACTGCAGTTTTGTATAAAGGCCTGTCCACACACATGGCATCTGTACCTGCGATCGTTGGTATGTATTCTCATGTGGTCTTTGAGCGTCTTCAGTCTGGGGTAGGACTTATCGCAGACTTTACATTTGAAGTTTCTTTCGCCTGTGTGTGTTGGCATGTGGTTGTTTAAAGCGAAACGAGTGAAAAACTTCTGACCACAGCATTGACATTCGTATCTAGAAAAAAAAACGTATGTGTATATGTACGCAAGTAAGAGTTTATACTTCTTTGGTGTAACAAGATAAAAATCTTGACTGCCTCGGAGGCGCAACGGTAACGAATGCGACTGCTGTACTTGAGGTCTCAAATTCGATCTCGGGTCAGACCAAATGTTTGAATGACTTGCTAATACGGGAGTTTGGGCGTTTTCTATATATATAATATATATGTACATATTATTCTATATATAATATATACATAAATACATACGTATTTATAAAAAAAGTATATAAGTATTCTATCAGTCAATCTAGTTGTCGTAATACAAGCTCTGCTTAGTTTGAAGCTAGATGGCGTTGTGTGTCAGATGTCCAAAATATTAATTATCATTAATCTTTCTAAACAATTTATCATTCGCGTTATCCTATGTTTGTAGAAAAAACGACACTAATAATAGACAAAAAGGTATTTAATACATTGAAAGAAAGTTTCATTATAACACATTATCTAGTTAAATAAATTTCGCGTCAAAACAAGTACATATAACTTCAAAACTAAAGAGTTCACTAGCTAATATCATAGAGTCGGTTTGTCGTGACGGTGCGCACGCGCATCGAAAAATTTACTCTCATCATTTTTCCCTAACGCGTCAAAAGAAGTATACCTTCAAATATATTAAGATGTGGTCGCTATTAAGAACCATAATACAGGTATGTTTGTACAAGCTATTTTAGTAATAATGGATGTGGCGACTTTCACATTACAGTACAAAGAAAAATATACAACAGCGCCATCTAGCGAAGATACATCGAACTACGAAGTATGAACGAAACGCATAAATGTAATAAACTACTACGAAGCAACTACTAATCCTGTACCGCGAAATAGACATTCACGTGGCAATTAGCATATATACAACATCCAACGACAACCGTTAGGCCGTGTCCCGCCAGTCATGATCACCTTGCCTAGTCCGAGGATCCTCCCTTTGTATCGGAGGGACATATGACACACGTCCCTCTACAATGGACATATATGGACTCCTTAGAAAGGAGGTTTTGGCCTACTATAGCACGCTGTCCAGATGGTTTGATTAAAGTTTTGTGTCAAGTTTTCTCTCTCTTTGCAGTGATGTTTCCGGTGCTCTTTACTTCTTTAGTCGACTCTTACGACAGTCAGGAAATTCCTAATCCATCATCATCATCAACAGCCTTTTACAGTTCACTGCTGGACATAGGCCTCTCATTAGCAAGGAGGTTTTGGCCTACTATACCACGCTGGCCAGACGGGTTGGAATAGGGTTTGTTTCAAGTTTTTCTTCTCTTTGTAATGATGTTGTCTTGTATACTTTCTTTCCTTAGTCGCCTATTACGACACCCACGGGATGAATAGGGGTGGTAACACTATGTATTCTTAATCCATCACCACACGGAAAATGCAGATCGACTTTTACCTCAAACATTCAAACACACTAATACACATCTCTGATTGTCTACTCAAGGTGTATGTAAGTGCCTTTCACAGGCAACAACATAACATAAACTTACTTCAGCGTCATCTAACGAAGATTCGTTGTACTAAGAAGTAACTACTAATCCTGCATCTCGCAATGAAAGTTTTTGTTGTTACTACTATCTATACAATACTAAACAAAACATCTAACATGATACCATTACCATCTACCAGGTAGTAGAGCCACATTGGTTTTAGCATGAACGGGACGGCCTGTTCGGGGTAGTACTACCCTCCCACAGAAAACCAACCTAAAGCGACAGCATCCAGCATCCGGAGGCCCATTGATGCAGGGGTGGCAGTTGTCGTGGTAAATGTGGGCAATACAATGCTACGATGACTGTCATGTCTTTTACGTCCCCAAGTGAGGCGCAAAAATTGTAATAGGCTGCCATAGTGTGGGTCACCAGACTGCATTGTCGACAACTCTAAGTGTGTTGTGACTACAACTTTTGGATTCTATTCATGCTTTCCATCAAGCAGAGTAGTCACTTTGAGAGGCTATTAAAAAAAAAAAGAAAAAAAAAATACACCTTTTCAGCTACATTGTGTATCTTAAAACGGATTTACATACCTATAATCTTTGAGATGTTCTTTCCTCTTGTGTATGGTAAGTATCCGCCGGGAATCGAACACCCTTTCACACATGTCGCAAGGGAAACTCAATGGTTCTTCACCATGTACCTGTAAGCGTTATGTTTCATTATAAAGGCCACAGTATAATTTAAGGTATGTAATGGTTCAGATCCCATGGACGGCCTTCCGCACAAATGTGTCTATCCTACAGGAACTCAAAGTAAAGACCCGACTCTCATCTATTTGCCTTCGAAGAGTACTTGAGTTCTTTGGTCACATCGCCAGGAAAGGGAGCAACCTCGAGCAACTTATGGTCACCGGAAAGGTTGACGGCAGGAGACCAAGAGGACGTAACCCAACTAGGTGGACTGACCAGATCCGAACAGCCTTGGAGACCAACTTACACGTTGCCCTCCATTCGGCCAAGGAGAGGAATAAGTGGCGTGCAACTGTTCGGAGCAGGATCATCCCTCAACTAGGGAATCACGACCCTCAGTAATGAGGATAACGACGCGAGGAGGAGAATGGTTTTATGGAGGGTAGTTTTATTTTTCTTAAATGGCAACACTACTCGACCCCGTCACTCTTTTGTGACAACTGCCGGTGAAAGGATTGAGAGTGGTGGGGTTGACACAGCGTTTTGATTATTGAGTGAGGAGCTGAGTTAGTCGTTCGATAACCATCGAGGTGGTGAGTTGTCTAGTGGAAACTATGCTAGTTGGTCGATAAGTGTTAAAAGTGGAATAAAAGTATTTACTGTGCTGTGAATTTGAGTCTTCTGATAAGTATTTGAAAAAGCTGTCATCAGCCTACCGTAGTTCAGAGTTGGACATAGGCCTCTCCAATTGATCTTAGATTTCTAACTTCGTTGAACTTTTATTAATACACAATTATAAACTATTTCCTGTTCATCCTGAGAGTGTTGTAAAAACCAACTCAGGGCGCAAACTATGCACTACAAAATTACTGAAAATAGAAGGTAAAGTTGAAATAAATCCAATGCCAATATGTCTGTCCTGCATGTCATAGTAGGCCAAAACTTCCTTTCTAAGAAGAGGCTATGTCCAGCAGTGGACCGTTAAATGACTGTAAATAGGCTGCACTTTATTGAACAATTGTGAGAGTGCGGGGACAGAAAGTACACCTGTGTTTGCGAACATACTTGTGCACTATCATATCTCATGCTTAGTTTGCTGGTCTCCATTGAGGCCAAGATACATGAGTAATCATTATCAACAGTCTCTAACTGTCCACTGCTGGACATTGGCCTTGGAAAAGAGATAGGCCTTAAAAGAAGTTGGTACCAAAATATATAAAAATAATACCTCAACTAAATGTTTCAATTTTTGCGGGTAGGACATCAATTTGACGTCACACTTCGGGCAGTACACCCTGCCTTTTTTGCGATGTACTCTATCTACGTGAAGATCACGATTGTACTGCGCCTGTGATAAAAAAAACATTATTAAATTATTGAAAGCCGACTGCACGGCTGGCTTAGTGGTTTTAGCCGGCGCCACGCCGTTCTCTACTGTGCTGAGTGTTGTAGGGGTCCAACCTCACATGGGACAACCCTTTGAGTGATTCACACATTATTGTTCTGAGTCTAGGTGTTCTTTGATTGATTCATACAGGATTTATTCCTAGTGAGGGCGTTGCCTTTTTCGTTTCACAAGATCCAACGCAGTAGGAAGTGGTGAGATTGCCTAGAAGAGCTGTATTTAGAAATATATGTTTCTCAGCAGTCTGGTTACCATAGCACAGACTCTGCCTAATTTGGAATCAAACAGCCGTGTGTGAGATTTGTGAGTCTATTTCATCAACAGCCTTTAACAGTCCACTGCTGGACATAGACCTCTCCTTAGCAAGGAGGTTTTGGTGTACTATACCACACTGGCCAGACGAGTTGGTATGGGTTGAGGTTATTTGTAATACTGTATATATGTAATACTGAGTGTATATAAAGAGTTTCTTGTCTATGGTATTCAGTATTTTTGTCTATTACCTTAAAGATTTTGCCGCAAGTGGGGCAAGGAAACTCTCCTTCTTCATGCCGCTGTTGATGCATCATGAACCGAGCATGGTCCACGAATCCTGGAAGTTGTGATGAACTTGGTTTATCGATTTTTTATCTCTTTCTCTCGTGAGATTTTGTTGGGTTGGGGTAATATTTGACATGGGAGAGCCTTGCTGTGGTATATTTCGGCCGGTTCAAACAGAGTGCCGCCTTGACCTCACAGAAATGGAAAATTTGAGGTTATAAGGAGCTCAACCCCTTAACCCACTAATGGAAAACACTATAGGTGGTGATAATCATTTACCACCAGGGAACGCGTCTGTTCATTTGCCTTATTATACCGTACAAAAAACATATGTCATATAATTCAGCGATTGGTGCCACAAACAAATACAGGTTCCAAACAGTAATAGTTTATCAAATAAAAAAAAAATGGTTAAATACTCGAAATCCTGAAGATGGAAAATAAAAAAAAATACAAGCTATTAAAAACTTCTCCATTTTTTAAAGTAGGTTAAATAGTATAACTTACCTAAACCACAAGTTTCACAAACATAATTACTAAAGTGTTCATTCATATGTTTATTCAAAGCATGAAAGTAAGGAAATAGAACATCGCACATGGCACACTTTAGCTCTTCCCTAGTCAATTTAAATGGCAACACTGAATCCTTTAAGTCAAAATAATACTTCTTATCATGTGCACTAGTGATGTGACTCCGAAAATCGTCTAAGTTATCGATTTTAACATTACATAGACGACAATCGATTCTCGTCAAATCGACTTTAATCATACTCCTGTGTTCGGTGACTTTGAATTTCTTTGGGTGGTGACTCTTTAGGGTGTGTTCTCTGAGAAGTACAGGGTCTGAGAAGATTTCACCACAGTAGTAGCAAAGTAGGTGGTTGTGTCTACATTTGAAGGGACACACGTAGGAGTATTCCACTATGGTAAGTATATTTGTCTCTCTCTTATAACTGGGGTCCTTTTCTCGCATTTGTTGTTGTAATTTTGACATTTGAAGTTCTGTAACAAAATATAAATATTTATTACCCAGAATATTTGCTCTGGGTAGCAACCGAACCCATGCAAACTTGGCCAAAATCTATTTTCTTAGGACAGACTTAAGTCCAGCAGTGAACAAAGGCTGTTTTTTAATAACGACGATTTTAAAAAAAAAATACCTAGTATATGTGTTAAAGGGGTCTGGAAGAGATTGAGTGACCAGTTGGTCGATGGGTATATTTGTAAGTCAAATTTTGTTATGTGTTCTTCTTCTTCAACAGCCTTTTACAGTCCACTGTTGGACATAGGCCTCTCCTTAGCAAGGAGGCCTACTGTACCACGCTGACCAGACTGGTTGGAATAGGGTTTGTTTCAAGTTTTCCTTCTCTTTGTAATGATGTTGTCTTGCATACTTCGTAGGATTTCGTACGAAAGGATCATTTTCTGGAACCTGATTGGTCAAGAAGGACTTGTTCGATGCGTCACTGTTTACTTAAATTGAACGTATGACAAACAATACACTGTACAAATGAAGAGTCGTGACAGTGTCACTACCCGTGTTCATTCATGGGTGTCGTAAGATACGACTAAGGAAATAAACCATGCAGGACACCATTACTGGAAAGAGAAGAAAAACTTGAAATAAACCCCATACCAACGCACCTGGCCAGTGTGGTGTAGTATGCCAAAACTTCCTTTCGAAGGAGAGGCTTCTGTCCAGCAGTGGACTATTAGCCATCGCACCTGGCCAGTGTGGTATAGTATGCCAAAACTTCCTTTCGAAGGAGAGGCTTCTGTCTAGCTGTGGACTATTGACCAACGCACTTGGCCAGTATGGTATAGTATGCCAAAAATTCCTTTCGAAGGAGAGGCTTCTGTCCAGCAGTGGACTTTTAAAAATTACAGTAAAAGTATATTAACTAATAATACCTGTTTTAATAGGTGACTCGTATGATCCCGTTGCGTCGGTCACAGGTATTCGGCCTACAGGCCATCTTGATTTCTGTTTAAGCTTTTCGGCAAAATCTGCAAAAGTATTACTCTATAGGAACTAGAGGTGTCTAATATATCCTACTAATATTATAAATGAGAAAGTTTGTTTGGATGTTTGTTACTCTTTCACGGAAAAACTACTAGACGAATTTGGATGAAAGTTTACAGTAATGTAGGTTATACATCTGAATAACGTATTGGCTAGAATTTGTAATGGTTTTATATAATTTTGGTCGTAATATAACGATACATGTCAATCAAGTCGGCAAAAAAATGGCCTCTGAGAGTTATCTTGGCGTACGCTGCCTAAACCATTGAAGTTACACAAAGATGATGTACCGTAGGATTGTTTGTATGTTAAAAAAATATATTTATTTAAAATAGTCTGTTTCGAAACTTTTTTTCTATATTAAGAGCCTGCCAAAGTGACTCTACTCTGCCTGATGGAAAGCATGAATAGAATCCAAGAGTTATGGTCACCATACTCATTGCAAATGCAGACAATGCAGTATGGTGACCCATACTATGGCAGCCTTGTGAGATGCTCTTTCACAGCCCGCTTGGGGACGTAAAAGGCATGATAGTCATTGTGACAGTATAAGGCTTATACAGTTACCACGATAACTGTCACCCCTGCTTCAATGGGTCTCCGGTCTCACACTCACCAACGAAACACGACAACACGGAGCTGGTGCTTTAGGTTGATCTTTTGTGTAAAAATGCATCTCACTAGGCTGCTTTAGATTTTTATGTGAAGCAAGCTGGCAGTGGGCTGGTCTTATTAGTCGCAGAATCGACAACCGTTGTTAGGGTCAATGAGTTCTAGAGTGGAGACCGTGTCTTCGTAAATGTAGTGTACGGCGCACATAGGCCAGGTGGAAGGACAATTTGCGCACGATGGTTGGCAGAAGTTTGATGCGAGAAGCCCAAAATCGATCAGAGTGACGTGCAATGGAAGAGATCTACACCCAGCTTAGGTAGTAGAGCCACGCTAATTTCAGCACGAACAGGGCGGCTCGACCGGAGCAATAATACCCTCCCACAGAAGACCAACCTAAAGCAACAGCATTCGTGCTGTCGTATTTCGTTGGTGAGTGTGAAACCGGAAGCCCATTGATACAGGGGTGACAGTTATCGTGATAACTGTATGAGCCTTATACTGCCACGATGACTGTCATGTCTTTTACGTCACAAAGCGTGGTGTGAAAAAGCATCTTACTAGGCTGCCATAGTGTGGGACTACATTGTCTGCATTTACAATGAGTATGGTGATCACAACTCTTCGATTCTATTCATTCTTTCCATCAGGCAGAGTTAAGTCACTTTGGCAGACTCTTCATATAGGAAAAAAAAACAGTGGACTGCGATACACCAATCATCATCAGATGATGTGGATAAATTATTATTATTATTATCCGTGCAGTCAGACAGTGCAGATTCGGTCGACATCAGTTTCTATAACAGCTAAGTACTTACTTCGTTTGGTCATCAGCATCTGGTTAGCCAAGGCTGCAGCACCACGGCTTCGTGTCTCCCTTCGTTTACTGGACGTGGAAGTGGCAGACTTCCTACTTAATATTTGCGGTTTAAGATCATCTTTTAAGTTCCAATCCTGGGTTATTTCAGGTTTTTGGTCGTCATCTGCAACAGACTTTATTTTGTATAGATTTTTAGGAGAAGATAGAAGAAGAGATGGGTGTTTTTACCCGAATACGGCTAAACCATAAGGAAGTGTAATAGTTTTGGTAATCTATGCATGTTTGTATGTTCCATTGTAGCGCTTAAATTGCTGAATTGAACTTAATGAATGAGATGTCAATAGATTCTTAATAATGAATATATGTATATAAAGTTTTTACGTAGTGGAGTTATAGTTTTTTAAACTTTATCTCGTTTTGTGAATACTTGTAACACGAGTCTTCTGTTACTGGTATTCTTGTTAACCTCTCCAGTTAGGCAAAAGGCTTGTTAGCGTGGTGCTATCATGCTTTGTCACAAACAGGCTGGCTGGACTAGTGTTTATGAATTCTTTCGTTACTTTTCAATGTCAACCACCCAAACCCGCCCTGGATGGTGATGAATTAAGAATATGGGGTGTCACCACCCCCATTTATCGCATGGGTGAATGAGACTCGGGGATTAAACCAAGCAGGACAAATTTTCCATCTCTTTGCATTGATGTCACTGCAAAGAAATGGAAAATTTGACGCAAGACCTATACCGACGTGTCTGGCCATAACTTCTTTTCTAAAGAGAAGCCTACGTCCAACAGTGGACTCTTAAGGTTGTTGATGTAAACCCCCCTCCACTTAATTCTGTGGTAGAGCACATCAAAGGGCAATAACGCACTATTGACTAGTAAGTTTGCATGGGTAGAGTTAGTCACCTGCTTTCTGATGCTCCACTTACTCATTTCTTCAAAGTGAAGAACACATGATGTATGCATATAAAACTTATATTGATCTTAAAAAACCTGGTTATCTGTACCAAGAAACTCAAGACTCGTAAACTTACCCAGTGTATCACCGAGAGCGTCACCAGCCTCACTTTGATTATCCACATCCAGAACATCTAAAGGTTCCGACTTCACAACTTCCACTTCAATAAATGAGGATTTAAAACGAGGCTCCATTAAAGCATCTATCATGTTAGGGTCACTAGCATTGCCTGAAATCAGACATGAAGGTACTCTCTATTGACTGAGGTTTCGCTAGTGTTGCCATAACAATAAAATAATATAAATTAGTAATGTCAATAAAAATTTTGTGATTGACTCATATTCACACACACACACTCAAATATACATATACGCCCTCACACACACACTAATGATTTCAATGTATTTTTTAATTTTTCTTTCTTTAGTACATTTATAGCTGTCTAAAATGTTAACTTAACTTGTAAACCGAGTAGTGTGGGGAACGGGTGATCAGTTACACAGACATCAGTCACCCAACAAATGATTTTGGAACTGAATATTTTATTATTGTAAGAATCATTTTAATGATGAGTAAATAAACTTTTAGGTTTTATTTGATTATTTTGCTTAGTTATTTTTAATTTGGAATAAATAATTTGCATACAACCATTTCTTCTTTATTTTACCCCCTTAGGTATTAGTAAAAAATAAAAAATCAATATAATAAATAAATAAATATTTCAGATATTTGAAACATAACATCATCTAGTTTCAAACTAAGCAGAGCTTGTGCTATGATAACTAAACTGATTGATAGAACATTTATATACTTTTTTTTTGTAAAGACATATATATTATATGTAGAAAACACCCAAACTGCGAAACAAATATTTGCAGACCATATAAACATTTGGTCCAGCCCGGAAATCGAACATGTGACCTCAACCACAGCAGTTGCATTCACTACCGCTGCGCCACCGAGGCACTTAAAAGTAGACAATAACACTAATTGGATTTAATTGCTTTGCTAATTTTAAGCATTAATATGTTAATATTATTTACTTATTTTGTAAATAATTAGTAAAAAAATTGTATAAAATTATTTATCATATTAATGACATTGAGAGTGCTTGAAAACTGAATTTTGATAGAAATTTTATTATAAGAAATCACTTCATCCTCTCCTGTATGATATGTTCTAAATTATGATGATGAAGATGTACTCTGACCCGATTTCGGCCAACAGAGACTAGCTGGTCTACACAGGTGATATTACAGTGTACAAGTGTGTATGCAAACACGGGTGCACTCTGTTCCCTCGCTCTCACAATCCGATGTGACGGCTATCCGACACAACCTGGGAGAGGTCAGGTGCAGTTGAGACTCCAAATTCCTAAGTTTCTTTACAATATCCTACTTTATTGGTAAAAATTTGTGTGCAAAACAAGGTGTAAAACTTACTTTCAGTCTTAGCATCATATATTTTCATCTGTAAAAATGCTTCCTCACACTTCAATACCTGCCGGCGGAAACTGAGTGCATCACGAATGCGAGTCACACACATTGCGCAAATTAGACGCTCCGATGGTGACCCATCGAGGTGAGAAAGCTGCAAGAAATGTTTGAATGCATAAACAAACAACTTTTCTTAGTGGCATTTATATTTATTAATATCACACCTCTCCAGATTTATATCCTTTAAAAAAATTTAAAGTGATTAATGTACTATCTCAGTGCATAAGAGCAAGTGTCTAACAGTTGCATTGTTTGGCGGGAAACTTACCAGCAATCCAAAGCAGTCCATTATCATGTCTGAATAGACCTCCTTTTGACCTAAACTTTCGTATTCCAGATTCAAAACACGGCATTTTTTCATATTACCACAACATCTACACAATCCGGGGTCGAATATAGGCCCTTTGCTTTTAGTGGCAGTCATTTTGAATGGTAAAATGTATGGCTAGTTTTTGTAGAATAATATAATGCTGATCACATTTTTGTTTATATTTTTATATTTGTTGTTTTGAAAATATAAGTCGGACTCCATAAGAAAAGCAAAATGACAATTTATTAGTTGAGATTGACAGAGTTGACTTATCAACAAATGAGTTGCCTCAGTTTAAAACCTAACATATGGTAGATTTTATTTCGACCCTATGGACTATGACATGACATTAAAAGTAATGGAGTCAATGGTGCCAAATGTGAATTTGCTCGAGCGTCACGGAGGCCTATTGATTTTAATAGATGAGGTGATAGAATGAATAAATGTTGTAAATTGTTTCCACTTTCAGCGTTGAGAAAAGCGACTGCACGTTTCCAAATATGTTAATGGACAAAATCTAAAAGAAAACAGTTGGGCGTATCACATATTTAGAAGATAATGTTAATTGGACCCTGAAAATACCTCCATTTAAATGTCTGACGATTTAAAAGTAGCTCAAGCTCGTAACAATTTTTCGAAAATGTAAAAAATGTTCATTTCAAAATACTCGAGTGTGTCCGATTTTTACACAAACGGTATAACTAAATGTTCTTGATATGCCAGCTGATCTGAGCATCTGATGATCATTTCACGCGATATTTCTAATTTGACTGTAAGAATTATTTTCTTGTTTTACCGCATTACAAGATATGACGTACATAGACGTTTAAAGACACTATTACATTGTTTCCTTTAAAGTAAAAATAATTCACGCTCATTAGTATTAATGGTAGGCATGCTTATGCTCTTTTGAACTTTCCACTACTTTCACTACTTTTAGTCACGATCAAATCGTCAGATTATTGAAAGATACACTTTTCGACATGTAATGGACCTAATTTATCTTAACCTTAAACGCTCCAGTATTATGGATCGTTTATCTTTCGTTTCCTGATACGATAAGCTGTCTTAGCTGTGGGGTTGTAAATGTAGGGTTTATGTAATATGAACTATCTCAGTGCATAAGAGCAAGTGTCTAACAGTTGCATTGTTTGGCGGGAAACTTACCAGCAATCCAAAGCAGTCCATTATCATGTCTGAATAGACCTCCTTTTGACCTAAACTTTCGTATTCCAGATTCAAAACACGGCATTATTGACATTTCTAATAATTTAAATTGAATTGTGAGACAATAGAGGTAGCAACCTCTAGCTCCAATTTTTTAAACTCACCTTTAATTAAGTTAGCAGTACAGTCAAATGAACACTATAACACATGCTACACAAAATATCAACAAAATAATAATTTAAATAAATGTAATGTAATTAATCTGGTTCATCAAAACATTTGTTGCTTGACGGAGGGCAAGCAACTTGAGCTGGAATTATTCATGAATTCAGAGAATATTAATATTATGTGTATTACTGAGCATTGGTTAAAGGGGCATCAACTCATGTTTAATTTCAGCAACCACCAAGTTGGAAGTTCATTCTGTAGAGTCAACACAATACATGGTGGGTCGCTTATTCTATTACATAAAAACCTTAAGTTTAAGGAACGGAAAGATATTGTGTCCCTCTCTATAGAATGTTCTATAGAATTCGCATGTGTGCAATTAGAGCAATTCATTGTTATAGGTGTATATAAACCTCCCTCCGCGGATTTGAAACTATTTTTAGAAATAATGGATGAAGCCCTAAGCAAACTTGCCATCTCAGGTAAGAGCGTACTAGTCTGTGGTGACTTTAATATTAACATTCTTGATAAATCAAATTCCACCCTTAAAGTTCTTAGTCTTTTTAAGTCCCACAACTTGCTAAATTTGTTTATGGAGCCTACTAGAATAACCGCTACTACAGCTACTTGCCTGGACAACATCTATACAGATATTGTTCCTAGACATAAATCTATTATTAATAAGTTAGATTCTGATCACTCTGGTCAGTTAGTTAGTTTTGTAAGTAAAAAGAAAACAGTGCTTAAAAAAAAACATTACTCTTGTACCAGTAACAGTTGATCGCCTGGAACGTATGAGAATTAACTTAATTAATAATTTACCTTCCTTAAATAACAAATTAGACCCTAATGCACTATATTGTTCCTTTTTTAATTCGTTCCTTAGTCTATTTAATTCAATATTTACCTCCAAGACGGTTACTGTTACTGATTGTCCTATATTTAGTAACTGGGCAACAGTAGGAATTTATAAGAGTAGGGAAACATTGTATAGGCTGTATCATGAAAGACAATATAATACTAGTGAGGACTTTAAGCAATATGTAAAATGCTATTCAAAGATTTTTAAAAGTGTCTGTAAATTAGCCAAATCTTTGTTTATTAAGTCTAAAATCAGAAACAGTAGTAATAAAATTAAAGCAACTTGGAAAGTTATTAATGCTGAGACTGGGAGAAGTGGAACAAAGGAGTCTGATTTTAAATTAAATTTTGATGGTCACATTACCAAGAATGACATGGAAGTAGCCAACACATTTGAAAAAAATTTTTCCACTTTCCCAGTCGCACTCACAGGTAATTTAGGCTCTTCCACCTCCACTGCAGAATCATTGATCAGAGAAAATGTACCAGAATTTTTTAATAATTTTACTTTTCAGTATATAAATCAACTTAATGTTTCAGCTGCCTTCAAATCTATTAATATAAAAAAGACAGCTGATCTTTGGGGAATTTCTGTAAGTGTCGTTCACTCAATAATTGACATTATTGTACCTGATTTAGTTATTATATTTAATAGATGTATAGATTATGGTGTGTTTCCTGACCTGATGAAGTATAGCAAGATAACTCCTTTGTTTAAATCAGGTAGTCCATTAGACCCCACAAATTTTAGACCAATTTCGGTCCTACCAACATTTAGTAAAGTTTTTGAAAAGCTGATACTTACTCAGTTGCTTAATTATTTTAATGAAAATCAATTGCTGCATACTAAACAATTTGGTTTCACTCATGGTCGGTCAACATGTGATGCTGGGGTTAAATTATTAGAGTATATATTTGAGGCTTGGGAGGAGTCACGTGACGCCTACAGGGTGTTTTGTGACTTATCTAAAGCATTTGATTGTGTGCAGCATGAAACACTTGTCAGGAAATTACACCACTATGGAATAAGAGGCAGTGCTTTGGATCTTCTTACTTCTTATTTGAGTGATAGGATTCAAAGAGTAGATGTTAATGGTAAATTATCCCAGGGATCAGCTGTGGCGGTGGGGGTGCCCCAGGGGTCTATTCTGGGTCCATTTCTGTTCCTTGTGTACATCAACGACTTGCCTCATCTCGTGAGGGATAACCATGAGATAGTGTTGTTTGCAGATGACACATCCTTAGTATTTAAAGTTAACAGACAGCAATCGGTAATTGACGATGTAAACAATGCTCTCTCTAAAATGGTACTTTGGTTTTGCGCTAATAACTTGTTATTAAACAGGAGTAAAACCAAATGTGTTAAATTTTATACTAGGAATGTTAAACAAGTAAAAACTAGTGTTTTGATGAACGGGGAGGAACTGGAATTGACAGACAAGGCTGTCTTCCTAGGTATAACTTTAGATTCACGGTTACAATGGGGCCCACATATAGAAACGTTATCTGGTAGACTTAGTTCTGCAGCTTATGCTGTGAGAAAGATTCGTCAATTGACGGATGTTGATACTGCGCGATTAGTTTATTTCAGTTACTTTCACAGCATTATGTCCTATGGTTTATTGCTTTGGGGCAGTGCCTCTGATATCGATTCAATCTTTGTGCTCCAGAAACGAGCTATTAGGGCTATCTATAAGATGGGCCCTTGTGAGTCACTAAGAAACAGATTCAAAGAAATTAACATTCTCACACTACACTCACAATACATTTACGAGAATCTTTTGTATGTTCATAAAAATCTGTGTAAATTTAAGAAAAATAGTGATCTCCATCAATTTAATTTAAGAAATAAAAATAAACTTGCCTTGCACACTACTAGGCTCCATAAAATATCGAATTCGTTTGTGGGTCAATGTATACAATTTTATAACAAATTACCAAACAACATAGTATTATTATCTATTAGTAAATTTAAGAAATTTGTTAAGCTGAGGTTGTCCAAAAAGGCTTATTACTCAGTTTCAGACTATGTCACAGATTTAGATGTTTGGAAATGAATTGCTCTTTTTTTAAGACCTATGATTGTGAATATAACTGCTATTTTAATATTTAAAAGATTTTGAGTTAAAAGAGTGGTGGTGAGTTTCTTTCCTGGGTTCTTTTCTCACCACTCTACCATGAACAATCTGCGAACCCAGCTAGCTATAATTTTAATCGACAGATTGTTCATCTTTCATCTTTTATTGTTTTTTTTTTTATGACGTTCATAAGTGTCTTTTGTGACCTAAATGAATAAATGAATTTGACTTTGATTTTGACTTTGACTTTGAACTTGCTCAATAGAGTGTAAGGTACTACTGCTTACATTAATCTGTTGCGTTCGAGTAAATCACGAAATCCCTTCCTTGGGTTCCCTAATAAAGGGTGGGCCAAGAATTCGATAACATTTGAATCTAACATCCCGCGTAAACATGTTACTCGAGTTCTTGAGACTGATGCTAGTGGAATTTGATGCCCGCAATCGTAACACATAGTTTCAAAAGTTGGCCAATTGTCACATATCCAATGAGTTCCTGCCGATGGTGAAAGACATGCTTCCGAAAAAACTGATTTCCAGACGAGGCGATCTTCCATGGCCATCCAGAAGTCAAAATCCGCCCCCAGCAGACTCCTTTTTATGTAGTTATTTGAAGAATCATCAATAAACCAAATATAATACGTCAAGTAAAAGAAAAAACCGACAAGTATTCGAAAATTTCGATGCTCGCTTAGAAAAAGGCAAATGTCGAAACGGTGACCACCGTATAATATAGACGATATAATTTTTAAAAAATAAATTCCAACTAGTTAGCTTTCTTGTAAACAAACTAATTTTATAATATATCAAATAGTTATCTTTATACGATTTTTCAAATGTTAACCAATTCGTGGCCCATCCTGTACATATACATTACGAATAAATTACACCCAGACACAGACATACAAACGAGCTGAGACAAGCCTGTTGATCTAGTGTTTAATGACACCGACTGCCAAGCTTAAGGTTGTGGGTAGCATTCTTGTAAAAAAAAATCTTTATAATATATCTAATTGTTTTTTTTATACGATTTTTTCAAATGTTAACTAATTCGTGGCCCACCGAATTTTAAAAATTTTGAAAACGACAAGGCAACATAGCTTTTGTGTTACTGCATTCGATTTTACCTTTTGTTTAAATTAACAATAATTAGTTCACATATTGGAATAATCTTAGAACTGACAAGCAAGACAAATGTTTTAAAAAACGTAAAATTCTTCAATTGGCTTTGGACGGCAGGACGGAACACGGAGAATTCTTTGTTGTACACAGTTTAGATTTTAATTGAAAACAGTTGATCACATCTTTCTATGAAAATACCTCAGTTAAATAATAGCTGGTATAGTAAGACTGTTTTGAATTGAATGCCAGGAAATAATATCAGTGTGGTGACGGATTAAGAATTCATAATGTTACCACCCCTATTCATCCCGTGGGTGTCGTTAAAGGCGGCTAAGGGAAGAAAGTATGGAAGACATCATTACAAAGAGAAGGAAAACTAACAAACAAACAAACAAATTAACCCTTTTTTTTTTTTTTTTTTAACGTGTGGAAACCCCCACGGGCCGTCACCCCACCGGGGTTTACGGCGGGGTGGTGTGTCGGAATCGGACCGACTAAAACCACACGGTGTGCCACTCTGCGCCTGAGATAGGAAGGATCCGGGAACCGCTGCTATTACGACATCCAGATCCCTCCTAGCGCCTGCCCGCTACCTCGGGCACCATCTGCGGATAAACTCTCTATTTTAGGCGACGTACGGCACACGCGAACGTCGCCTCCTCGCGGCTGGCCATTGTAGCGGATGGAGGGGAAAACCCGTCCCGTCCACCCGCGGCCACACTCAAGGCGGCATGGTATGCGCGCCTCCGCCGCCCGGCTCGCCGGCGGCGAATTGGGTCCGAGTGGATATCGTCCTCCCGGGCCTTCTCCGCCGCCTCCTTCCGCGAAATTACGTCTTCGCAGAAGGTTGCGACCGCGGTAAAACTACTGTCGCTACCGGCCATGGAGCGTATTACGGCCGGTAGCGAGAGATCTCCTCCAATAACTGCAGTAAGGACCCCACGCTGCGCCGCCCAGGCGGAACAAACCGCCAGCGTGTGCTGAGCCGAGTCCTCACTGCAGTCGCAGTGGTGACAGGCGGGACTCAATTCCCTCCTGGCGACCGAGTGCAGATACTTCCCGAAGCAACCGTGCCCGGAAAGGACCTGCGTCAGTCGGAAGGAAAGGGCCCCGTGCTGCCGCCCTGCCCACTCGGCGATGACCGGCTGGAGAGCCTCCACGGCGGCAAAGCCAGCACGTGGAGCCTCCAGCCGGGACGACCAACGAGCCATCGTGGCTCGACGAGCGGCCTCTCGCCACTCGCGTATCTCTTCGGGCGGGGGCCGTATGCCGCTACCCGCCCGGAAGTCAACCGTCCGCCGATAAACTTCGGCGAGCACTTCCGCCTCCAAATCCCACGGGGGAGTTCCGGCCAAGGCGCACGCCGCCTCCGTCGATACGGTGCGGTAACCGCGTATGGCTCTAACCGCCAATATCCTCTGAGGGCGCCAGAGGCGAGCCCTATTCTGGGCGGTCAGAGCCGCCGCCCACACCGGTGCACCATACAGTGCCATTGACCGGACAACCCCCGCGTATAGCCGTCTCGTCGCGACGCTAGCTCCACCCAGATTGGGCAAAAGTCGCCCAAGGGCAGAAGCAGCGCCGACCAGCTTTGGAGAAAGCTGTCGGAAGTGCTTGTCGAAGAGCCACCTGCCGTCGAGGATCAGGCCCAGATACTTCATCTGGGCCTGAACCGGTACGAGGACCGAATTGACCACGATGGAGGCGCCGGAGGGTGGACCACGACGGGGCCCATGGAACAAAAGGGCCTCCGTCTTGTCCAGGGCCACCCGCAAACCCAGCGCCTCAATTCGCCCGACCACCAGAGAGACACCCGTGGTGGCCAGGCGCGCCGCCTCTTGAAAGTTTGCTCCCCGGGCCGTGACCAATGTGTCATCTGCGTAGCAAATTACGCCCAGCCCGGGGGGAAGACGACCTCGAAGGGCCCAGTCGTATCCCATATTCCACAGGAGTGGTCCGAGGACAGACCCCTGTGGAACACCGCACGACATGAGCCGCCGCCTCAGAACACCGTCTCGGTCCTCGTACATGACGGTACGCTCCTCAAGATAGTCTGCCACAAGCCGCCTCAGGTACTTTGGCACCCCATGGTAGTGGAGTGCTTCCCTGATGCAGCTAAATGGCAGACTATTAAATGCGTTGGCGATGTCCAACGACACCGCCAATAACACGCCGCCACAGCTCACCGCCTCTTCGGTAACGGCCCTCAGGCGCAACACGGCATCGACCGTCGAACGCCCCGCCCGAAAACCAAATTGGGCGTCCGACAGATCGGGGCCCACCTCGCAGAGGTGCCGGACGATGCGGGCAGAGAGTATCCTCTCAAACAGTTTACCCGCCTCGTCCAGCAACACGATGGGCCTATAGGCCGCTACCGATTCGGCTGGCCGTCCTGGCTTCCTCAATAGGACCAGCTTCCCGCTTTTCCAGCACTCAGGGAAGCGTCCGGACGCCAAGCTAGCGTCCAGGACCTCCCTGAGGCGGTCCGACATGTGTTCGAGGGCTCGGGCCAGCACTCGGGCAGGTATCCCGTCCGGCCCGGGGGCGGTGTTCTTAGAGCGGATCCGTAGAACAACCGCCCCTACCTCCGATTCCCTGACGGGCGGAACGTCGTCCTCGTTCCCCCCGTCGTCTCCAACCATGAAGGCCATCGACGGGGTGTGTGTTCCACCCGCTGCGGGAAAAGGCCCTCGACCACTTCCCGCAGGAAGCTGGGCTGGAGTGTCTCTGTAAGGGGGGGGCCCGACGTGCGGAGCTTTTGCCGCGCCGCACGATAAGGGCGACCCCAGGGGTCACGATCGAGACCCTCCAGCATCTCCTTTCTCTTAATTTCTTTGGCGCGGCTTATGGCCAGCTTCAGAGTTTTCCGCGCCTCTCGGTACTCTTCATGAAGCTGGTCCTCCCCGCCTTCTTCGCGGTGTCGCCGCCGACTACGGGTGTAGGACCTCCGGGCACGAGTACAGGCCGCGCGGAGGTCCGCCAACTCCTGGGACCACCAGTAAACCTCCTTCCGTGGAGGCCGGCAACCTCGGATGCGGGGCATGGCCGCATCACAGATCTGCGCAATGGCATCGCGGAAGCGACCAGCCCCCATGTCGACCTCCTCGGTCGGGGCCTGCGGAGACAGCCAAGAGTGAACGATGGCTGCCTCCTCTAGTAGGTCCCTATTTAATTTGGCTAAAGCCCACCGCGGAAAGCGAGAAGAACGCCGCGCCATGTGACCCCTACTGGGGTCCTGGGTACGGGAGAGCTCAAATCGGATGTAGAGGTGATCCGAGAGCGTCTCAACCTCTTCCAGGACGCGCCAGTTCCTTACTCGTGCGGCGAGGGCAGGGGTAGCGAACGAAAGGTCCACTATCGACCCTCCCTGCTGTCGCACGCACGTGTTGGTGGAGCCCCTGTTTAGTTGTTTAGTAAACAGAGGCCCACCGAGGCCGCCCACTCCTCTACGGCCTCACCCCTAGCGTCCGTCCTGGGGGAACCCCACGCAATGGACTTTGCGTTGAAATCCCCCAGCACTAAGACGTGCCCAGACGTTAGACGCCGCATCGAGGTTTCCAAGTTGTTAAGGAAAACCTCGAAGTCGTTCAAACTCCGGTTGGGGGAGAAGTATACACCATATATAGTGATTCCCCCCCACTCGGCAGCAACATATCCAGTGCCCTTGTCTCTTAGCGACAAGGGCGGGGAATGAGCCGCCGTGGAGCCGACGACTGCCACGGAACCGTCCCGGTCACCCAACCAGTTTGGACGGGGAGGAACATAATAGGGTTCCGCGGCTACGGTAACACCGATCGACAGTGGTCGCCATGGTTTGCAGGAAAAGGTCCTGCGCCGCGGCACAGTGGTTCAGGTTCGTCTGGACCAGGAGGTTGGAGACTTGGGCCATTACTCGACCGTCTCTACAACCTCCTCCATGGGCGACGATATCGACGCACGAACGACGTCAGAAGCAGCCTGGGCCGACTGGCTAACCCCTGACGCCTGCCGAGAGTTGCGGGAAGGTTTACAGCCTCCCTGCCCAATCTGGTGATTGGCAGGCTTGTTGTCCGCTGCACACACCGGGCAGTGAGGGGCGGCAGAACACTCTGCCGCCTTGTGCCCCGGTCGACCGCAGCGGAAACATAATCCGCTGCAGTCGAAACAACTGACGCACTTGGCGCGTGTGTGTCCCGATGCCAGGCATTTGTAACACCTCATCGGTCTCGCCGCCAGGACTGTGATCCTAGCGCTCACGAAACCGATGAGCAGCCTGCCGGCGTCGCCCAACATTTTAGCCGACGCTACGGGACAGCTGACCCACACTACGCCAAGCCCTCCCGGACCGGGGCGGATGGTGCCGACCCTAATATTGTCCGCGTTGCAGCCTGTCTTCTCGCTAATTGCAACGCGGACATCCTCTGTCGATACAGAGTCATCCAGGCCCGAAATGCGCAACTCTGCGCACTTGGTAGGCCTGGCGATCTTGACACCATCCGTAGCCGTAAACATTTGCCGCAACTTCTCGGCAAATGTGTCCGCCGTCTTAGCACCTTCGGCTCCAGGGAACTCGAGCACTCGAGCTCCCGTTTGAGCGAGGCGCAACCTGACTCCTACTGTCCCGAAGTCGTTGGCGAGACTAGCGCGGGCCCTCTGGAAGATGGTTGCGTAGGAGAGTCCGCCGCTAGCCGCCTCCGGTGACACGGTGACTACCACGGCCGCGCTTTTAGGCGCCTGTAGTTTGCGCGGCTTCTTTGTGGTAGCCACTGCAGCCGATGGCGCCTGCGGGTTAGAGGCTGCTATTTGTGCAGCCTTCTTACCCCGCTTTCGGGACTTTTTCGCCCCCCCGATTAGCTGCCAACCATCCGTGGAAGGGGCGGATGTGGAGGGAGCACTTGTTGAGGTGCCAGATACAGCGGCTGGAGTGGGGAGCGGAGGGAACTCCGCCCCAGACTTTGCCGCTGTTTTGGGCCCTGACCTCGGTGCGGGCGTCCGGGCTGTTGCCTTGGCCGCCTGCCGTGTCTTCGGAGCAGTTGCAGGAGCAGGAGAAACTGCTGCCGCCGCCGCGTAGGACACGCGACCGGTCGCAACGGGAAGCGATGCTGACACCGATGCAACCTTCGCTTTATGGCCCGCAAGCGGCGGCCGGACAACAGGAGCCGGCGGCAGCCTTGCCTCCAGGCCAGCCAGACGCCCGTCCATCATGCGCCATACTACATCGGTTATATGGCGCAGATGGGCATCAGGAATGCCACCGAGGCTGGAAGAGGGGGCAGGCTGAGACGGGGACGTGACCGGATCCTCTGTCGGGCGATGCGCCCGGAATTGGGCGAACTGAGCGCTGAGCTCAGCTACTTGCCCCGTCAGGCGATCGTTGGCCGCCTGGAGCCGAGCCACGTCCCCGATGAGGGTATCCACGACCCCCGCAATAGCGGAAGAGGAGTCCTTAAGAGCTTTAACAAAAGAGCCCTTAAGGTTACTCGACTTGGTGGCCACTTTGTGAATGATGGCCACCGCCGCATCCGCTCTCTCCTGCATGGACGATGGTGTTTGAGGAACTGAATCCCCCATCATCGGCTCCTTAATTTTTAGCAGGAGATCCGCAATCTCCTCTTCCGCCAAGATTTCGCCGTCTGCCCTGACCCGTCTATAGGCTTCCGCCTTGCAGAAGACGGAACCTGACGGGGCCGAGATCGGGGTTCGTGATCTCCCTCTGCGGCTGTTTGCTACTTTAGGAGGTAGCATCTCCTGGGATGTATCGCTCTCCTCATCCCTGGAGCGTCCACGTTTTCGGCTGTCACACAGCTCCGTCTCCATAAAGTCCAGCACGTCGCTCCTCGCACTGGAGCTTCCGCCCGTGGTAGATCTGGAGCGTAATCGCTCCGATGTTCTTCGGCTCCCAGCAGCTATAATGGCTTCTGGGAGCCCCACCGAGATAGGCGCTTCACCCATTACGTCTTCCATATTAGACGAAAGGTCGTCCGCCCTCATATTACTCTCCTTCGTACTCTTCTTCTCCTTCACTCCTTCCTTTATATGTTTAGGTGTATTAATTTTATTTATAGATTCCATACTTGTTCCCACGTGTGGGGGAGAAATAAAGGTCGACCCGGGCAGAGATCCCCCAATACCCGGGCAAGCGTAAATTTGTGCCCAACCGAGGGGTCCGCAGGTGCCTCGGCTGGGAGTGCGCTTACGACTGAACTACCCGTCAGCCATGCATCCCCTGGCCACGCACCAGAACACGGGATTCGGGGTAATTTTTTATAGAGGTTTTCTTCCTCGTAGTCCAGGCGGCTAAGCCAAGACCCTCGCCCCCGATTGGTGTCGCGAGACATAACCACAACACTCCTTTCGGGATTACGATGTGACAACGGTGGCAGGAAGATTAAATCTTCCAATGCCTGCTCGGTGGCAGTGTGAGTACACACCGAGCCCGTTCTCCTTTCTCCACCATTGAAAGTGGAGAAACGTCGACCCATGAAAGGGTCCCACCATAATGATTTTTTATCGAGGTTTTCCTCCTCATTGCTCCGAAGAGCGAAGAGCCAACAGAGGAATCGACAAATATGCCCGCTCTGTTGGACGAAGCCTCAACCGAATGGCCGAAGAAAATGGCCTCCTCTTCTTTGTGCTAGAATATTAGCCGTTGGCAGTGATGAGCACCATCGCCAACGTTACCAGGGTGCACCACGTGGAGGTTTTCTAGCCCAGCACCCCAAACAAATTAACCCTATTCTAACCCGTCTGGCCAGCGTGGTATAGTAGGCCAAAACCTCCTTGCTTAGGAGAGGCCTATGTCCAGCAGTGGACTATAAAAGGCTCATGATGATGAAATAAAATCCAGCATTATCATGAATGGGTTACCTATATGACTTAAATAAAGTGTTTTTTAACTTCTTGTTTTTATTATTTAACTTGTCTTTATCATGCGCTGGACTATAATCCAAATGCGCGTGCGCTAATTTTACAAGTGAACCAGACGCGGTGACCGTAGACGCCGACGGCTGTGCACGATAGCCACGCGCAGCTCATATATCAGACGCGAACGCTCGGGCATGGGCAGACGCGGCGGGGTGTAGTCGGCCCGGCGCACCCACTTTGTAATGGTTACTTGAGCGAGCGGGTTGCGAAAGGTGCTGCAAATGACGGACTGACGTTATGCCGATTCGCCTGCAGGGCGCGGCGCTGACCCGTTACCATCTACAGACCGACTCCGACCAGATGCCTCCGGACTCCGTAAGCAAGAAAACAAGTGGCCGATATACCGATTACGCAATGCTTGCTTAAGCGGTAGGCTTCCAGCTATGATACACTGTGCTACTGATTCCAATGTGGACACTATCACGACACGTAAAAGGGAGCCGGTTGCTATACCAACAGCCAAAGGCTTTCTAACCACGCCCGGTTGACTGCCACCGTCCGCACGACAGTTCCCCACTCCACGGCTGACATTTCGCTCAAGATTTGTATTATTTATGACAAAATAATGTAATACATTAATCCACTTTCATATTACACTTTTTAAAGAATCAACAACACCAACATCAACTTACGCAATCCGTTGATAATGAAAACAAAAAACGAAATAGATATAGAAAAACTATACTTGTACTTTTTTCCCTGGGAATAGGTAAAAATCAATAAAACCAGAATGTCAATTCATTTATATTTATTCTTTACAATTAATTAAGTACCAATACCCACGTGTTTGGATACACAGTGTGTTTAATATCATGTCATGGATCGTACTAAATTGCTTGAACATTCAGATGCTCGACGTAAGACGCGACAGATAGGACGGGATGAGGTGAACTATATTACATCTATTTTCGCAATAAGTATGGTGACCAAAACTCTTGGATTCTATTCAAGCTTTCTATCAAGTAGAGTTTGGCAGGCTCATAAAATAAAAAAACTCAAATTATATCCTTAAAAAGATATATATAATAATGTTACCATTACCATTTTTTTATATATTTGAAATACATGCACGATTAATATAAAATTAAAGCCTTTTGTAGTAACTGCAATTAGTTATTGCGTTATGTTAGTTATAAAATATTTAACGAAGATTAAAAACGAGCCAATTGACATGGCTTATCATTATCTTCATTAATCAATACGTTAGCTGATTGCAATAAGGCAGATAAGGTACAAAGGATGCTGAATATGCGGCATAAATTTAGAGAAAATTACTACTAGACTATTGTGGGTTCAACCCACATGCGGCAACACTGTGTGATTCACATATTGTAGTTCTGAGTCTGAGTGTTCTTGGCGTCGTATCATGTACTTTTGCAAAACCCCCCGTGATATAGGATACGTTGACTTTAAAATAAATGAGTACTATGTAGTACTTTAATGAGTATGGTGACCACAACTTTTGGATTCTATTCATGCTTTCCATCAGGCAGAGTAGTCACTTTGGCAGGCTCTTAAGACAGAAAAAAAAATTAGTGTTTTATCGTGAATATCTGAGATGATATTAAATTTCCTTCGTAGATTGTTGATTTTTATTTAAAAACTTTAAAAAAAGCCCTTAATTGTATTGTAGCTTAAAATTTTATTAACACTCATACGATATGTACTTGATTCGTTGTATTCATACATATTACATTTTTAGAGACGCGACACAAACCGACATCGACAAATATCAAAAAGTTCAACTCGTGTTAAGGTTTTAGCATGAACGGGCCGGCTCAACCGGGGAGTACTACCCTTTCACAGAAGACCAACCTAAAGCGACAGCATCCGTGCCGGCATGTTTCGTTGATGAGTGCGAGAGGCCCATTGATGCAGGGTTGACTGTTATCGTGGGGTAGAGAGCCTTGGTAGAGAGACTGCTACGATGACTGTCATGCCTTTTACGTCCCCAAGGGGGAAGTGAAACAACATCTCACTAGGCTGCCATAGTCTGGGTTGCCATACTGTATTGTCTGCATTCGTAATAAGTATGGTGACAGCACGTGGTTTCGATCAGGCAGAGTAGAGTCACTTTGGCAGACTCTCAAAATAAACAAAGATAAAAAAAAATATTTACTAATCACAATAAGTACAACTGCACTTTAGCTAAAAAGAACTAGAAATAGAACTCTGTATTTACCTAGAACCGCTGGAAGACGAGGTAATCTTATTTATCCTAATGTACGTATAAAACCTTATTTTTGAGGTTCTATGAGACGTATATATTAAGTTATTCAGTATATCCTTCTTCTATATTTAAACTCAGATGTTGTCGTTTCATGTGATTTTTTAAATTAACATTTTGAGTAAAAGAAGCATTACACAATACACAGCTATATTTTTTCTCATTAGTATGTGATTGCATATGAACTTTAAGACCCCTTAACCTTGGGTACGACTTCCCACAATATTCACATCGAAAGTTTCTCTCGCCCGTGTGTGTTGCCATGTGCTCTTTTAACCTCGATGGTAGGTAAAATCTTTTATCGCACAGGTCACACTGGTGTTTCAAAATTTTTAAGTGGTAACGACGGTTGTGTTCTCGGAGGGACTTTCGGCTGTCGTACGCCCTATCACAGTGCTCGCAGGGGAACATTCTTTTATCACCATGGACATCAATCATATGCCTGTACCGTAATGAGTAGGAGAACAAAACCTCATCACATTTATAACAAGGATACGCCGGCTCCTTCTTATGCGTTTTAGTTTCGTGTAAATTCCTACTGTGTTTAGATTTGAACGTTTTTCCACATTCTTTACAAGAAAATGATACTTCTATTTTCTGGTGAGACTTTTGATGCAGAATTAACATTCTTTCTTCGAAATAATGAGCTCCGCACTTATCACATATACATGGACCAAAATGCTCCGCCATATGTTTTTTTAACGCGTGAAAGAAACTAAACGCACTCCCGCATTCGGTACACGTCAAATTATTGATAGTTAAACGGAATTTCAAAAAATCCATGGATGTTTGGTAGAATTTTTTATCGTGACAATTGGTGAGGTGACTTTTTAATAAATCTATGTCATCAATTTTTGTTTGGCAAAGGCGACAGTCTATTCGGACAATGTCAACTAAGAGTAATTTTTTTTCTGCTATATTGTCTTTGAATGTTTTTGGGTCATGAGTGGAGGTGTGTTCTCTTAGTTCATTGGGATCAGTGAATATTTCTTTGCAGTAAATACAAAAGTAATTGCTATAGGAAGTGTAGAAAGGGCATACGAAGGAGTTTTCTACTATTATGATTGTATTGGCAAAGGATTTGTATTCGGTTTCTACGTCTGGTTTCTTGACACACTGATAGTGATCTTGGATTTCTGTAAAAAAAAAAACATTAGTTTTTATTACGATAGTGACCTTAACTTTTAGATTCTATTCATGTTTTCCAGGTAGAGTAGAGATATATGACAGGATTTTGAATTAAATGGTACTTTTAAGAAAAAATGTCGTCTAATGCGGCTATATAAGTTTTCACTTGAATAGAAAAATGAGGTCAAACAGCTATCTTAAGAAAATATTTATATATTTATAAACTATGTACTAAATTTGTACATTGGCGAACTTAATGCCCAGTGTAACCTCTTTCAATCAATCTTCGGGTGGTGTGATAATTTTATAAGGCAGTAAGTGTACAGAGGTTAGATACATACATATGTATACTAATAAATACACATCCACACACTCACAATAGAACACATCATAAATACAAATATAAACATACATAAAGGCATATGTACGTATACAGATAGACACACACATATAGGGTAGGCCACGAATTAGTTAACATTTAAAGAAATCGTATAAAAAAACATTTGATTTATTATAAAAATTGTTTTTTTTACATGAAAGCTAAGAAAGAATTTATTCTTTAAAAATCACATCGCCTAAAAGGCCACCGTTTCGACGTTTGCCCTCTTCTAAGTGAGCACCCAAATTTTCAGATACTCGTCGGCAAAGAGACCGAGCGATCACCGACATCTCTTTGCTGGTTTTTTCTTTTAGTTGACTTAGTGTATTTGGTTTAATGATGTAGACACGATTCTTCAAATAACCACATAAAAGAAGTTTGCTGGGGATAGATCTGGACTTCTGGGTGGCCATGGAATGTCGCCTCGTCTGGAAATCAGTTTTTCCAGAAACATGTCTTTGACCACCGGCAGGGACTCATTGGATGTGTGACAAGTGGCTCCATCTTGTTGAAACCGTGTGTTACGATTGTAGCTAGCAAATTTCAGCAGGATCGGTCTCAAGAACTCCCGTAACATTTTTGCGCGGGATGTTAGATTCAAATGTTAACGAAGTCTGGGCCCACTCTATACATACATATATGCTATAAATACCAGAATATAAATATATGTATATACTAACCGTTATTCTCTAATTTCTGATTATTCCTTCTCTTAAGTACTTCTTTTTTATCCAGACCATCATGAGTAAGATTCGGTTTTCTGCTGACAGTCTTCTTGATCAAACTTTTCTTTTGCTTGGGTGATTTCTTTAATTTAGATTTTTTTTCTTTTTTTATAATTTGTACATCTGAAAAATATTTAATATAATATTAATACGTCGGCAAATATGTATGCGACAGACATAGTAATTAGGGTGGTGTATGAAATAGTTAGATTTTTTTTAAATAATAATAAATATTTCGGACATTTGACACACAACGTCATCTAGTTTCAAACTAAGCAGAGCTTGTGCTATGATAACTAGACTGACTGATAGAATTCTTATATACTTTTTTTTGTAATAACATACACATTATACATAGAAAGTAGGTAGTAGCTAGGTAGTAGAGCCACGCTGATTTCAGCACGAACATGGCCAGCTCGACCGGGGCAGTACTACCCTCCCACAGAAGATCACCCCAAAGCGCCAACATCCGTGTCGTCGTGTTTCGTTAGTGAGTGTGAGACCGGAGGCCCATTGATGCAAGGGTGACAGTTATCGTGGTAACTGTGTAAGCCTTATACTGTCACGATGACTGTCATGCCTTTTACATCCCCAAGCGGGGTGTAATAAAGCATCTCACAAGGCCGCAATAGTGTGGACCACCATACTGCATTGACTGCATTTGCAATGAGTATGGTGACCACAATTCTTGGATTCTATTCATGCTTTCCATCAGGCAGAGTAGAGTCACTGCAGACTATTAATGTAGAAAAAAAAAACAGAAAACACTCAAACTTCGCAACAAATATTTGCAGATCATACAAACATTTGTTCAGCAAGCACAGCAGTCGCATTCACTACCACTACGGCACCGAGGCAGTTAATGTTGAGTTATAGTACAGGGGGTCTATTTTTTTGGACGGGGTGGAAAATCCTTTCGGATCTCCGGCTCCTCAGGGACGCAGGAGCCAGGAGTATGTGGTGTTACCATTAAAAACTACCCTGGCGGCCGGTCTCAGGTGTCCTACTCTGAAGGGACCCAGATCATATTATTTCAGGTCTCCTCGAGGATCAACGTCGCACCTAGTCAGGTTCTATTCTGGGGAAGCCATAGAGGCTTCCATGCCTTTCGGTCTGGTTATTGTAACTTCATCAACCACCGGAGTGAAGCTGCAGACAAAAGCTGGTATATAATATACTAGCGACCCACTCCTGTTTCCCACGGACATCTTTGCAGTTCTCAGTTCTTCTTTCTTATAACATACATACATAAAATCACGCCTGTTTTCCTGGAGGGGTATGTAGAGGCATGTTAAACGCCCACTTTTCGCCAGTATTTTGGACGCATGTAATAGGTGGCGAGCCTATTCCCGCTAAACGGGATGTTTTGTTTGCCAGACCCTCGTCTGTTGATCAGCAAGTGTATCACTTGCAGGTGAGGTTGGATTGGGGCCATCCCGATCTGGATGTCGTAATAGCAGCTGTTCCAGGATCCCTCCTATGTCAGGCGCAGAGTGGCACACCGTGTGGTTTTAGTCGGTCCGATTCCAACACACCACCCCGCCGTGAGCACCGGCCGGGATGACGGCCCGAGGGGGTTTCCACACATAAAAAAAGGGGCCGTATGTTCTTGGTGGGAACCCTATGCACCCTATATATTGTAATATACATGTTTTATACATATCAACGTTTTTGCTTCAATCGTTCCCTCTAATGGTGATAACTGCATTAAAATTCTGTGCGTAGTTTTAAAGATATAAGCGTACAAGAACGGGAAGCTACTTCATACATATATATACTACGCGTATATATTGAAAAATACAACGACCGCACTAGGAATAAATCCTGTGTCGCGGAGGACTTTACAAACATACAAGGAACGGACACAAAGAACACCCAGACTCAGAACAACAATTTGTGAATCACACAAAGTGTTGTCCCATGTGAGGTTCGAACACACAACACTCGGCGCAGTAGAGGGCGGCGTGGCGGCCGCTTAAACTACTAGGACATCCGTGCAATGATTATTAACAGATTAAATAAATACTTTTTTTATTTCCTGTTCCTATGGCACATTTCTAAACAACTTACCATCATCTAACAGGTCCGGATAATCATCTAGTCCACCATTATCCATAGCAGTATCTTCTAATTGCGTATCTGTCATTTCATTTTCAGGTTCTTGCTGTGAAGGCGCGTCTTCAATTTCTACTTTCACAACTGCCTCAGCTCTCAGAGTTTTGTCATCTGCGATTGATGATAAAAAGATAAGAAAGAGTTCGTGTACATATTTAAAAACCTATTGAACGTAACACAGACTTTAATGCAATTATATATTCGTATTCCACTCTCAGAGGCTGTATTCTTTTTTTTTATACTAACTGAGGGCCGTGGCCGTGGCCGAGGCCGTAATAACTGCAATTTTATTTGTGTTTGAACCGGATATTGTTTATTGTTTCGTTGATTTCAATTTTTTTTTCCAAAATAAAAATTGCCTTATAAGTTAATCCTCACTAAAAACATCCTTCCAACAACATCTGTCAGCGAAAATTTCGTCCGACCAGACCGATAGACAAAAGTTTTAAAAAGTGGTTTTTTGATTTAATTACAGTACATACTTTTATTTGTATTTAGCGAAAAGCTTTTTACTTGAAATTACAAATTGACACTACAATTTTATTTATTTGTATAGATACACGGATGCTGGAAGAGGGGCACAAGGGGGGTGTACTTGCACCTCTTGTCAGAAAAGTATATACATATTTTTTAGACGACAGCAACAGCCTGTGCGTAATGTTACCCGAGAGGCAGTACAAAATGCCTTTGAAGAGTTTGTTGACTCTCATTAAGCTGATTTCTTCGAGAAAGGTAACAAAAAACTGCCACTGTGTTGTCAAAGACGCATCGATTGTATGGGTGATTAGTTTGATCAATAGATATAAAAAAATACAAAAAAAAATACGATTAATAGTTAAGGACTTCATCTGATTGGTTCCTAGCATGTGATGTTTATATTATATTAGTAAAGTGAATAATGTGATGACTGTTACCTAACATCTATTGAATCCTTTAGTATATTAACTACATTATTACTATATTAAGTTCAATAAAACCTTTTAACAGAAAAATCATTTTTCATTCAATTTATTTCTCTTAAATAAGACTTGTCAACTTCCACATACATCGCTAAGACATACTACAGCGCCATCTACCGAAAACACATTGAACTACTGAGTAACTACTAATCCTGTGTTGTGAAATAGAAGTTACATGTTATTTATATATAAAACTATATTATACAGGGTGGGGCACTAACAAAAATCATTTGATATATTATAAAAATTGTTTATTTACAAGAAAACTAATAAGTTGGAATATATTTTCAAAAATTGTCTGTCGACTGTCGACCACCGTTTCGACGTTTGCACTCTTCTAAGCGAGCACCGAAATTTTCGAATACTTATCGGCAAAGAAATCGCGAGATTGCCGACATGTCATGTAGACGCTCAGATGATCTAGACATTTTTCATAATTCATTTAAAGTTTTTAAGCGAAAGATAAGGCAGTGTTACATCTTGTTGTCTCTTGTGAAGCTTTATTGTATTTGTTTTGTTTTGTAGAGGGACGTGTGTCATATCCCTCCGACACAAAGGGAGGATCCTCCGACCAGGTGAGGTGATCATGCCTGGCGGGCCACGGCCCAACGGTTGATGTTGGGATGTTGTATATATGTTAATTGCCACGTGAATCTTTGTTTCGCGATACAGGATAGTAGTTGCTTAGTAGTTCATCATACTACGTAGTTCAATGTATCTTCGCCAGATGGCGCTGTTATATATTTTTGTTTGTGCTATAATGTGGAATCGCCACCCTTTTATATTTCTTTCTTATTTAATATTATAAACGCCACGCTACGCTCAAATTGTATTTTTTCTTTTTTTGAATTGTCTGTACAAAAAAAATGCTGTGTACGTCTGTAATTGATATACATATAAAATCTTACTCTCAGCTTCTAATGTAAACCAATTCTCTATATGTTAAATACCTTAAAAAATAAATAAATGTTAACGAACGACCCACCCTATATATTATAATATTAACATATATTGTATTATGTGTGTCCGTGTGGTGGCGAATTAAAAATACATAGTGTTACCACCCCTATTCATCCCGTGGGTGTCGTACCACGACTATGGTAAAGGAACAAAGTATGCAAGACAACATTCATTACAAAGAGACAAATTCCTTTTTGTTTTTCAACATGTGAGAGGGGCTCTTACAGGGGGCTCGGGCCGTCGACTCACCGGAGTTTACGGTGGGGTGGTGTGTCGGAATCGGACCGACTAAAACCATACGGTGTGCCACTCTGAGCTAGGAGGGATCCGGGAACCGCTGCTATTACGACATCCAGATCCCTCCTAGCGCCTGCCCGCTAATGCAGGCACCATTTATGGGTAAACTCTATTTTAGGCGACGTACGGCACACGCGGACGTCGCCTCCTCGCGGCTGGCCATTGTAGCGGCAGCTTTGGAAAGACCAGCGTTGGAAAGAGACAAATCCTATTCCAACCTGTTTGGCCAGAGTGGTATAGTAGGCCAAAACCTCCTTGCTAAGGACACCAATGGACTCCTATGTCCACCAATGGACTGTAAAAGGCTGTTGATGATGATGATTGTATTATGTAAAATGTGTGTAAACTGTGCATAACTGTTATAAATAGAAATGCTCAACATTCATTCTAGAATCTACTAATTTTCTTACCATCATGAATTTGCAAGGCAGCATTCAGTAGTTTCTCCTCACATTGCAGGACCTGGAGTCTGAAGGCGCGAGCATCCCGCAGCCGGACGACACATGTGGCACATATCAACCGTTCTGACTCTTCACCATCTAAATGAGAGAGCTGTAAAAGAAAATATTTTCTTAATATTCAAAATAATTTATGCTGAAGAATGGAATCATTAAAATTATCCAGGCGAATGTGTGCGAAAGTGCCAAGGTCTATGGAAGTTGTTTATGGATCATGGAAAATGGTGTTTTATTATCTGCCTCGTTCGTCTAGCGGTTAGCATATGCGACTGCCAATCAAATGGTCTTGGGTTCGATTCCCCGGACCAAACGTTTGCATGATCTGCAAATATTTGTTTTCGAGTTTGGGTATTTTTTTTATATATAATATGTATGTATTTACAGAAAAAGGGTATGTAAGTATTCTATCGGCCAGTCTAACTATCATATTACAAGCACTGCTTAGTTTGAAGCTAGATAGTAGTATGTCTAATATTGAATTTATGAAAAAAGAATCTAATTTTGGAGTATCTTATATTACGTCTTATTATTTTTATAAAAATCAGGTAGACCTCGCGTAATAAGACTACTGAGAAACATATTTATACATTGATAAATACATCTATTTCATAAAAAAAAAAACACTTTTCAGATCAGAATTTTGCTGACCGATTGTTTGTTCTGAATCTGATTTATTCTCACTGAAATGAACAAAATAAACGATCATGTTTCACACACATAGAACAATTGCTGATGAGACCATAAAGCTCTAGAGTAATAACTAGGTAGGCGTAGGTAGGCCACTACCACCAATCACAGCCAAGTATTAATGAAAAATGTTTATGAAGTTGGGTAGTTTTATTTCTTTGGAGAGACACATGCGGTTGCAAGTCATTGTCTGTTAGGGTCAGAAAATAGGCCAATTTAAAGGTTGCTCTTTTCCGGTACCTCATCATATATGACTTAAAACTAAGATTTTTGCTCATCTGTTCATTGTTTAAGTATAATATTCATGTTTGTCAATTGAGTGATAAACGTATATTTCGTAATCCTTTATATACTTTTTAATGCAACTTTTTTAATTTATCTGTACATCCTCCAAAGGTTGACTGCAAGAAAAAGTCTTTTAAGAAACTTCGTACCCATTTAAAATAAATTGTGAAATAAACTAATCAACTATTAATATTACAATTATTACATATAAAAACTCACCAGTAGACCAAAACTATCTACAAACATTTCTGAATACACTTCTTTCGTTCCCAAATATTCATATTCGACTGTCATAATGCGGCATTTTTTAATACCGCCACAGCATCTACACAAGCCAGGGTCCACTATGGGGCCTTTGCGAGTGATAATACTCATAATGATAGCTGATAAATCAAAATATTTACTATTTCACAGCGCTTGGATGATTATTTTGACAACCTTTTGTCAGATAATATTGATCGAGATTTGTCATTTGATTCTGACAAGTAAAGATTTTTGATGAAACTAAACGCAATTGGTTTAGAAATTAGTTTATCTTTTTAATGCAAGTTATAAAAGCGTTCACGTTATAAATAGGTAAACCTGACCTAATCGATCTGTTACACCACCTAATGCATCAAAACAAGCAAAATCCTTTTCCTTTTAATGTCTTTATTCCGTTTCCTGCGATAATAATTTTTAGATTGAATTCTTATAGGGAATTCAAGATTTATGACAAATATTTTGAACTTTTCATATGAATGACACTTGAAATATTAAAAGTTTATATAATCACTATTATCAATTAGACAGTGACATACTTGTATTTAAAAACTACTGCTTTTTACTGTTTCTTCATTTCTACTCTAAAGGGTAGAATGAAAAAACTGTATAATGTGTAGTTTATCTAGTTCATGTGAATTGGTTTAATAATATTTATTCATAATTATTGTTATACAATTAAAAATAAAAGCTTATAAAGATAATAAACTTAATTTATTTTCATTAGTAGATAATACTTTAAGATTTTATTTTAAGCTATACTGAAATCGTGGTTACACCGATTAGAGTCCATTTTATTAGCCTCAGGAACAATATCTGTTTTCTTCCGTTCTTCTCAGATTGTTACAAGCCTTGGTCTTAACTACTTGAAGCAAAACACACAATTAAGAATAAATGTTTCAATAGAAATGAAAAATCGATTACTAGAAATATTACTAGTGCGCATGCTCGTACATTCCCTAGTTGCGTGAAGTTTCTCAACACTAGCAAATCGCCGCTGCGCTCCATGGCGTCTATTGGCATTCCCAACAATAAAATAAATAGATTTAATTAAAGTTTGCCTATTAATCTATGTTAATTAGAAATAAGTATTATGATAAAAATATTTTCTGTGAAAATACTGTAGTTTTAAAGTGATAATGAATGTGAAAAGTACAGAATGGCGACCCGGTCCGACTGTTTGTCGTTGTTGTTTGACCGAGGGATGCTACAAGGATATCTCGACAGAATATTTTTGGATGGGCAAGCGCGAAGTTTACGCCGAAATGCTTTCGGACACCTTCAACGTTACGGTAAATAGTCAATTATTTAAATACTAAAGTTTAGGTCTTTAAGACGCCACGGCAGCCATTTTCTCGCCCTAGAACAAGCAAGTTTTGGTATAATCCGGCTATGATGAAACGACCGGGTTTTCTTTTTTCCGCGTCCTTGTTGTAGATTCTTTGTTTTTAGTAGGGTATTAATAAAATCAATAACGCTTGAATGTTTTTCTTAACTTCTTAGACCCTTTTTTAATTATTTATTATTTGACAAACTTTATGATTTATTCAGTGTTAAAAAATTCTAGAATTTCAATGACTTTTAAAATTTAAAACATTTTTTTTATTTAAACAGAGGCGGTTTTTTTAAAGTTACCTCTTTTCTTTTTAATTACTCATTAAAACTTTTTCGAATACATTACAAAAGGCTTACTGTATGAATAAAACAATAAACAAAAAAATATCAAATATTTCTCTGTTAATTGGTAACAGATTCCAAGGGTATATTATTTTTTTTATAAATTTCGTACTTTTGCCTTTGAAACATTTTTTCATTTACCCTTCTTTTCATTTTTGAAAATATGAATGTTCCTCCTAGGGCTATAATTAAGAGATGAAGTTGACAACTTTTTGCAATTCGTAATATTCTCTATAGGCACATTGATGTAAGTGAATCTTTTTGAAAGGATTGCTTCCTTTTCTTGGTTTCTCTCCTCAAACCTTTAAATAATGTGATGGCAGAGTTAGTGTATACTTTTTTATGTATTAATTCTAATATGTAAGGTTATGTCCAGCAACAGACTGTTATAGGCTGCTCTTGAATATCTCAGAGATAGTTTAACTATAGACTCAGTTTACGCTACTTCTATTATAATTCATTGGTCTAGCGTTTAGCATATGCCAAACAAGAAGTCTTAGGTTTGATTCCCAGGTTAGCTTGAAATTTTTTATTAGGTATTTCTAACTATAGAAATGCTTGAGAACAGCCCAGAGTGTGGAATTTGGGATCTTATTGCCATACCTTGGAGAACATGTAAAGCCATTGGTCCTTAATTGATCTGTCCGTCCGTGATTATGTTGCATAGCTGTCCTATAGTGTTGCACCTGTGTTTGCACACACGCTTATGTCACATGCACAGGAATACATAATTATAGTTCTAAAATATTGCAGTTTATTGGACACATTTGCACATATTTTGTTAAGTTTAAGACTAAGACCACACGAATATACATAAGTGCTCTAATTCCTCTGATAGACAGATATAATCCTGATATTACATCACATCGTCAGATCGACAACTGTCATATTCTATTGATGTATGTAGGCCTCCCTTTAGAAAGATTTTGGCTTAACATACTAAGTAATATATGCTAACCTGATGTACAGTTAGTAAATTGCCCATATAACTGGTATTTCTAATGTAACTCAGTATATGGTGAAGATGGAGGAACCATAGTTATGTCCCTCTAACACAAAAGAAAGATTCTCTATTGCCATGTCTATGGAAGAAATCTAAAGTATTACTAATGATATAATAAAGACTTAAGGATGCTTGAAAGAAATCGCCGTGAGCAATAAGACTGCCAATTTTTGTGTAAAATTATATTATATTGATACACAGGCAATTAAAACAACTGATAAAAGCCTGAATCCTGAAAGGTTCTAATTAGTTTTTTTTTTGGATTACATTTTTTTTCTATATTAAGAGCCTGCCAAACTAACTCTAATCTACCTGATGGAAAGCATGAATAGAATCCAAGAGTTGTGGTCACCATACTCATTGCAAATGCAGACAATGCATTATGGTGACCCATACTATGGCAGCCTTGTGAGATACTTTTTCACACCCCACTTGGGGATGTAAAAGGCATGACAGTCATAGTGACAGTGTAAGGCTTACACAGTTACCACAATAATTGTCACTTCTGCATCAATGGGCCTCCAGTGTCACCAACGAAACACGACAACACGGATACTGGCGCTTTAGCTTGGTCATCTGTGGGAGGGTTAGTACTATACCGGTCGAGCTGGCCCGCTCGTGCTGAAATCAGCGTGGCTCTACTACCTAGCAAAATTTACGTATTTCATAACTTGTTATCTTTTGGTTTGACTAGTTAAATTATAAAAGTAATGAGTTTTGTTGAATGCACCAATCTCCGAAACTATGAGACTAAAAAAACTTTTAGAAATAACGGTCAATTGGGGCTAGATATCAATGAAAAATGTTTCGAAAAGTCAGAAAATTGATTTCTTTTCAGAAATAGAGACTAACTTATGCATTGTGGAAACATTGTGTCAAATTTCTAAATTTTAATTGTATTGATTTGACTTCATACACAATTCAATTAAATTTATACTTAAATAAAATGTGGATGAGGGTGGGGATTGAATATTTAATCTCACTTTAATTGCAATTTACTAGTTAAAAGGGTATCATGTGCAACAAATTAGGAATATGGAGTGATACCCATCCCCATTATCATCCCATGGGTGTCGTAAGAGACGACGAAGGGATCAAACTATGCAGGACACCACTGCAAGGAGAAAAAAAAACTTAAAAGAAAACCCTACATACACCATACACCAGCCATCTGGCCACTGCGGCCAAAACATCTTTTATAAAGAGAGGCCTATGTCTATCAAAGGCTGTTGATATGAGTGTGTAACTGTTTATTACCCAAAATAAATATACATCTTGCTTCAGATCGCGTATTCACAATCTGGCGGACCGAATAGCAACAGCCGTTTGATATGCGAGCCGTGTATATCACGGCTCCGAGACGCCAACGACTTCAGGCGACAGGTGCTGGAGTGCGAGAAGACGTTCATGCAGCATCTCGATCCTGGTAGCTCCAGCGTTACAGAATCAGAAGGTAAGATCAAGTTAGATTTCTATAAGTAGAAGATTTTTGGCCTGTAGAAAATTAATTTGACATGGAACTTTGGCTACAGTGGACACAGACTCGACTAATTTTGAAAATCTATAAATTCATCCAGATTAAAAATACAGTGTCACTACCCCTATTCATCCAATGGGTGTCGTAAGAGGCGAGTAAAAAAACAAGCTACACAGGACAACAACACTAAACCTTACGCCGTCAGCACTGATAACGGCAATGCTGGCGACTCGTGAGGGATGGGAAGCCGCGGTCTCCTTCTGTGAGCATGTTATGCTCCGGAAGGAGACCGCAGAGCGAGATCGGGAAAGGGCCGATCCCGCTCGAAGGAGGCGACGAAGGGGACTCGGCAGAGGTCGCTAGTTCCCTAATCGCCGCCTAAGGGTCGCTGCATTCATATCTTGGGGCGATGTGACTGCTGCAAGCGACCCGAGACAGGTGACACTCCGGTGCGGCCGGGGAGTGTCGTCTGGGGTGGGGCGCTGTTCTGCCTCTCACTGTGCAGGGCGGAGAGAGGTGCGATAGCGTCCTGCCCTTAGGCATGAGGTGCCCGGGATGTACCTCATTTGTGAGGTACGGCAGGGAGGACTCTAGAAGCCGCTAATGCGTTCCTGGAGCTCCTCCCGACTGCCGAGGTAGGCCGCCGCGGGGTTTAGTGGGTATACCGGTTTTCCGGGAGTCCCACACACGCCCTTCGTCCCTCCGGAGGGTATGGTGCGAAAAGCATTCCCCGCGTAAAAAAAAAAATAACAACACTGCAAAAAGAAGGAAAACTTGAACAAACCCTATACAGACCCGTCCTGTTAGTATTTAAGGAGAGGCCTATATCCAGCAGTGGATTGTTATAGGCTGTTGTGGATATATTCATACCAAGCCCTGAATGGCTGATAGATTCAGAGCCTAAACCACTTTACCTTTAAGCAGATAAAATAAGGAATAAACTGTGATGGAAGTTGGTCATGTTCAAGATAACTGCGCGCAATAAGTGATATACGAGGGGTGATCAATAAGTAATGGTAATCAATATATAAAACAATGATTAGAGTAAAAACTATATTTGATTTTTCAACATAGTCTCCTAACAAATTCATACATTTGGTATATATTTTTTCTAAACCCATGATTTCCTTCGAAAAGAAGTCTTTGTCTTGACCCTCCAAAAACGCTTTTACAGCGGCCATCACTTCACAATTGTACTTAAATTTCAGTTGGGAGCCAGTTTTGGCGAATAGGGAGGGTGTTCGGCCAGTTCGAATCCCGTTTCTTGAATTGCAGCCATCACAACTGCGGTTTTGTGAACCGGGGCGTTGTCTTGGTAAAACAGCATTCCAGTTCGCAGTTTGCTGCGTCTTTTTTCTTGATGGCCTCTCGCAGTCTTCGTATTTGATATGTGTAGTAAGGGCCCATTACGGTGGCTACCTTTTGCAGATATTCCACCATGATAATTCCTTCAGCGTCCCAAAAAACAGACACCATAATCTTTCCCACTGAACTTGACACCTTGAATTTCTTTGGCGTTGGTGAGTAGGCTCGTTTCCAGGTCAACGACTGTTGTATGGTTTCAGGATCAAAATGGTGGATCCAGGTCTCATCCATGGTCACGAAACGATTCAAAAAAAATTCTTGATTGGCCTACAGCTTTTCGAGATTGACCCTCGAAATGTCGAGTCGTTTCTTTTTTTGCTCGTCGGTTAATATTCTCGGCACCCAACGCGCCGTGACTTTTTCATATGCAATTTGTTTATAATTATTTTTTGAACGCTACCATATGAGATCCGTGTGACCTCAGCAATATGTCTTACGGTCACTCTTCGATTCTTTTCGACTTTTTTCACGTTGTTCTCGGTCGGAAGTGGATGGGCGTCCCTCGTGTTGTTCATCTTCAGTGGATGTTCTGCCCAGTTTAAATTCCCTTGCCCAACGTGCAACTGTGGAACATGGAGGAGTAGACTCCCCCAATGTTTCTTCCAAGTCACTGTGTATGTCTTTGGTAGACATTTTTTTCAAGGAGAGGTACTTAATGACGTCTCTAATTTCGTTTTTCTCCATTATGGTGTTATCTCGACGACAGTTCGTATTCAAATGAAAAGGGACAACACTGTGTGATTCACAAATTGTTTTTTGAGTCTGTATGCTTTTTGTGTCCGTTTCTTGTGTGTTTGTAAAGTAAAACGCATATATAACAGAACAGGATTGCTGTTCTAAGGTTCAATTGTGGTTCTCAATTGCCACAAACACACTTACTGTTACGCAGGTAGATTTTGTTCACTAATTAATTATGATTCTTTGTTCTCAGCTCAAGTGGAGACCCTCGATGATGTGAAGTTGGAGCAGATCAAGTTGGAGAAGAGGCTGAGCGATGATGATTTTGATGATCGTGATTTTGATGATGATGACGATGATGACAGTGAGTTGATATATCCTGTTTTTTCTTTTAAATAAAAATCATTTACATAGAATAACATTGTGTGCTCTTTAAGAAATTCTTTGCTTTTGATCTTGACTCTATTAAAGGGTTTTGCATATTAGTTGTGATACAGAATTTCCACTTCATGATCACTGTCGTAGTCCACTGTTGGACACTCCGATAAAACTTTAAGCGGGGCATGAAGAAGCATCTCACTAGGCTGCCATAGTGTGCACACCAAATTGCATTGTCTACGGACGCAATTAGTGTGGTGAATACCAGTTTTCGACTCTTCATGCTTTCCATCAGTGTAGTCACTTTGGCAGGTTCTACACAAAAAGCTCAAGACTTAGTGGCACTTCTGAAATTAAATAACCTATACTAATGTTGTAAAAGCTGAAGAATTTGTTAATTTGCTTAGTTGAACGCGTCATTCTCAGGAATTACTAGATCGAATCGAAAAAAACTTTTAGTGTTAGATAGGCCATTTATTCAGGAAAGCTACACAAACTGAATGCTGATACGATCAGTTTCACGGGTTCTCGAACATTTTTTAAATTCTTGATCATCTCATCTCATGTCATCTCGCCCACAACTCCCCCAAGTTTCTCCACAACAGTCAGTCCCGTGCCATCCGCATCCAACGCCTTCAAGCGACCTTCACCAGGTCGTCGGACCACCTTGTGGACGCCTACCAACGCTGCCTACCTACTTTCTATATATACCTATATAATACAATCTCCAATGTTCCCTTTCAGTGGATGACGAACCCCTAACGAAACTGGCAAGCAAAATACCTAAAAAGGAATCCGTGGACTTGATGGATCTCTTAGACAACACAAAGGCAGCTGAAAAACGAAAATCAACCACAAAAGTCAAGGCTACTCCGTCTAAAAAAGCAAAAATCGTCAAGAAGGAACCGGTGAAGGCTTCTGCTAGCAAAGTGGCTCCTAAACCAGAGAAGAAGAAAAAAGGTAGGCATCTATTTGAATTGTTAAGAGTTAGGTAGCGGAGTTGTCAAAGATTTTCAGTACCGTGTATATTTCAAACACTTCATCTTTAACATTTCAACATCTGACATACAGCGCCATCTAGTTCCAAACTAATCAGAGCTTTGTACTATGGCTATTAGACAACTGATATAAATTATATATTATTTACTAGCTGACCTGGCAAACGTTGTTTTGCCATTTTTACTAAAATGGCTATTAAAAAATAAGAGTTGATCGTAGAAGGGTGAAAATTGAGGATTGTATGTATTTTTGTATGTTGTATCATAAAAAAATAGAAATTAAAAATTTAGTCTAAAAAATAAAAAAAAAATTTAGGGTTGTACTACCCCTAACATTTAGGGGGATGAAAAATAGATGTTGGCCGATTCTCATAGATACCGGATAAGCACAAAAAATTTCATCAAAATCGGTCAAGCCGTTTCGGAGGAGTATGGCAACGAAAACTGTGACACGAGAATTTTATATATTAGATAGAAAACAACTGAACTGAATTTTTTGTGGTTCATACAAAAATTTGGTCCGATCTGGGAATCGAACCCGAGACCTCAACCACAGCATTTGCTAGCGCTACCACTGCGCCACTGAGGCAGTCAACCTGTACGTATTTAGTGGAATTTTTGAACGTGATTTTCATACATCAAAGATAGATGACAACACAATAATTTCATAAGTTTGTCTGATTATTCTGTTTATGATATTTTTCATAAGAGCCTGTCCAAGTGACTCTACTCTGCCTGTTGGAAAGTATGAGTAGAATCTAAGAGTTGTGGTCACCATACTGCCAATACAGGTAATACAATATGGCGACCCACACTGGCGACCTAGTGACATGCTTTTTCATGGCCTGCTTGGGGATGTAAAAGGCATGACAGTCATCGTGGCAGTGTAAGGTAACACTTATCACGATGACTGTCACCCCTAAATCAATGGGCCTCTGTTCTCGGACTCACGAATGAAACACGGATGCTGTTGCTTTAGGTTGGTCTTCTGTGAAACGGTAGAGCAGTCGAGCCGGCACGTTCGTACTGAAATCACTTCCGATTAAATCTTAAAACACGATAGTGCCTTGTACCACGTATAGGCTTTGTTCTGAATTTTTTTTTAAATAAATATTTTGTATTGTCGCAACGCCCTCTAGTTTCAAACTAAGCAGAGCTTGTGCTATGAAAGCTATATTGATGGATAGAATACTTGTTTTCTTTTTTTTATGAATACATAAATACGATACATAGGAAGCATCGTACAAACATTAGCCCAACCCGGGTACCGATCCCGCGACCTCACATACGTTACCACTGCGCCACCGAGCCAGTCGACTCAAAAGCGACTCAGGCTGACTCAAAACTCTGGTCCTTTCTCAAAAGGGCAACCCAGACCTGATACTGAACTCGCATAATTTTTATTCAATAAACATCCACGTAATTAACAACACTATGATTTGTCTCGGGTTTTTTCCGAGAGTGCGTCTTATGCCTCCTCTACACTACTCGCGAAGTTGGACGCAGTTCCCCGGCGAAGTACTCTAGAAAGTCACCTGAGGCGAGGTAAAGTTTGACGAGGTAAGCCGAAGTGCCTCTACACTATTGTGTGTTCGTCTAACATCGTCCAACTTCGCGAGTAGTGTAGAGGAGGTATTAGGAAGAAATAAAAAACATATTTGCCAAATGTTTGTATTATCTGTAAACATTTGGAGTTCGGGTGTTTTCTATGTATAATATGTATGTTTACAAGCAAAGTATATATGTTTTTATATCAGTTATCTAGTACCCATAGTACAGTCTCTGCTTAGATTTGGGACTAGATGGCGTTACGTGTCAGATGTCAGAATTATCATATTATTTCTTTTGAATCACTCTTTCTATTGTTGGGAACTGCAGACAACAGATTTTAATCTGTTGCATACTTTTGGAAAACTAAACGCAACTTCATTTTATGCTATGTAGAAATACGTTTTGTTATCTTAGACAACTCTGCTATTTAATATTAATGTTGACAAGTTTCTTACTAGTTTCACTGATTATACCTGAATCTTTATTTGGGGGTGAAAGGTTCTCTTGGCTGTAGGTACATATATAGCTGGTGCTAAAGAGTTTGTTTGGTTTTAAACGTGCGTATCTCGGGAACTACTGGTCCGAATGAAAAAGTCTTTTAGGTATAAATATACATTTGTTTGAGTTTTTCCTCGTCTAATGTAGATTTTACAAGTTTGAGGACTTGATAAGAATGGTACACAATGATTTTTTTTCTACCACTTTCTTGAAATAAACCTACTAGAGTCTAGAGCAACTGTAATAAGCAAATGGGCGCTTACGCTAACCGCTTGACTAACAAATGCCTTGTTAGTCTAGCGGCTAGCGTATGCGACTGCCGGTTAATAGATCTCGGGTTCTGTTCCCGGGTCGGTTTAAAAGGTATTTTTGAGTTTTTGTGACACGACTCGAATAGTGAGGTTTCTGTATTTGGAGCCCTGTCCACCGTTGGTACCTGTACCTGAAGTTGGTGGTCTATTATTTTTTAAATGTATATATTGTTATATGAGCACAGGTGTTGTGGGTTCAAACCCCACACGGGACAACACTATGTGTGATCAACAAATTGTTGTTCTGAGTCTGGGTGTTCTGTCATTTGTGTCCGTTTCTTGTATGTTTGTAAAGTCCCCCGCGACACAGAATATATTCTTAATGCTGGCTGTCTTTTTTAAACAGAAAATTGACCCACGCATCGTCCCCTGTGTCCCTTAAAACAAATAAATATTCATTGTTTTTGCATTGTTTTTCGTTGATACTCAACTCCTATTAGTATGTCGCGTACAGGATATGTTTCTAATGCGTGCGTTATCTCTTATAGAAAAATAATATTCTTAATTCAAACTAGTCAAAAACTATTTATCAAAATAAACCCAGAAAACATATCTATAATTTTTTTAATTGACAGTTTGTTATACCTAAGATACTAGTAAGAAACATGTCAATACATACATAAGAATTATACTGCATGGATTACTTTTAGCTATAAGAAACATATGGATATATCTCGCGTTGCGGTTACCTTCTCTATATGGACGTAGAATTGATCATTTCAAAACATATCCTACTAATATTGTGTGTGATGTTTGTTACTCTTTCACGAAAAATCTACTGGACGAATTTGAATGAAACTTTACAGTAATATAGGTTATGCATCGGAATAACATATAAGCTACAATTTGTAATGATTTTATGTAATTTTGGTCGTAATATACATATCTATTAAGTCGAAAAAAATCTGGCCTCTTAGGGTTATCTTGAGAGCTGCCTAAACCATTGAAGTTACACAAAGATGATGTACCGTAGGATTGTTTGTATGTTAAAAAAATATATTTACTTAAAATGATCTGTTACGAAACTTAATGTGGCAGACCGAATTCTATGCAAGCGAAGCCGCGGGCAAAAACTAATATTAAATAAGAATATAATGTACTGGTTAATTTTGACTTTGATAATGACTGACTTCCATACAACCATTGATCTCTAATTTTACCAAAAACCCTTTCCCAGTAGGTGCTTGTAACATGAGTTTTAAGTTCATTGTCCCAATGGTTTAGGCTCTTGTGTTGATGAATCATTCACAGTCAGAGAGCAACAGATTTTTTTTATATAAGTGATTCTACTCTGCCTGATGGAAAGCACGAATAGAATCCAGGAATTGTGGTCACCATACTTATTGTGACTCACGGTGGCCTAGTGAGAAGCTTTTAAAGACATGACAGTCATCGTGGCTGTGTAAGGTTCACACACTTACCACGATGACTGTCATTGCTGCATCAATGGACCTCCGGTCCCGCACTCACCAACGAAACACGATAGCATAGATGTCGCTTTAGGTTGGTCTTCTATTAGTAGTGTAGTACTGCCGTGGTCAAGCTGGTCCTGTTTCTGCTGATATTAGCATGGCTCTATAAATATCCCTGTAATGACCGATCAAGAATAAAGAGTGTCACCAGCTCTATTCATCCTGTGGGTGCCATAAACACCGACAAAAAGAGCACAAAGCAAGACCACAAAGAGAATGAAAATTTACGCAAACCCTATTACAAACGAACTGGCCAGGTCCGTGTAGTGGGCCAAAACCCTTTTTTCTAAGGAGAGGTTATTAGTACTGTTGATGGTGATGAGACCTATCCCATGGTAAAGTAAACCAAACACAATTTATTTGATGGCAATTGGCCACCGATTTTGACTTTAAATTCTAACATTAGTAACGTTCACAGCTTTAGTTATTTCTCAGTCTGAATTACTCATACAACAAATGTGTAACGGCGCCATCTTTGCTTTCTAGACGTTAACTGATTAACTAGCGTCCATTTTGTTCAATTTTTCGTCCATATTAATGAAGCGAACCTATCAGAGCTTTTACGAGAAATATTATTTTGTGTGTATATTGTGATTTTTGTGTATGTGTATTTTCTTTAGGTTTTAAGGATTTTGAAGCGTTCCAGAAGATTTCCATGAAGATATTAAATATTATAGATTGTTTTACTATCACCACCCATTATATATAATTTTTGAAATAGTGTGTATATTTGCGTTGTGAAATAAATGAACCAAGTTCCTTAACATGTTCATACAGGATAAGATCAAATAACTGTAGTAAGTCATGTCTGAAGTCTGAAATACGTCTCAACCATTGACTGTATGTTTGGCCCTTTGCTTTAAGCGGTCGCCACACCGCTCTCGACTTCGCTGAGTGTTGTGGGTTCAAACCCTACATGGGACCACATTTTGTGTGATCCACAAATTGTTGTTCTACGTCTGGGTGTTCTATGTTATCTTGTATGTTTGTTAAGTCCCCTTGCGAAACAGGATTTATTCCTAGTGCGTGCTTTTTTTTTAAAAAAAAAATGAGGGTATTCATAAATTACTTCTCACTTAAATTCTGGAAAATGAAGTGATCGTGTCTGCAATATACTTGATACAGCTTATATACGTCTGTTAGATGTTAAACTAGACAGAGCGCACTGATCAACATAGAAAATTACTAAATAAGTACATATTATAGATAAATTACACCCAGATACAGAACAAATTTTTTTGCTCATCACCTCTGACCTACGAGCCCTGACGAATCTGGATTATACACCATTAGAAAGAACAACAGACCAGTTAATAATCAAACATCTGAATTCACTGAACAGAATTAACAATACCTCATGTGAGGTGATGGCAAGTTTAATAAAACTCATATACCAACCCATCTAGCCAGCATAGTATAGTAGGCTTAAAATCTCTTTTCTAAAAAGAGGTCTATGTCCAGCAGTGGACTATGATAGACTTGATGATGATGATGATGATGATGATGATGATGATGATGATGATGAAGATGAATACCTTCTTGTTCTAGAAAATCTACTCTATATTTTTCTAAGTGTATGTATTAAAAGGTTATCACCTCGAGTATCATCGCTAGAGGCGTTCGATTGAGGGCGTGCAGGTGAGTGATAGTGTATAATGATATGGAGCATTGAAAAGATGTATGCTATTTTTTCAGTGTTCCTGGTTTTAATGATATTGGCTCTGTAATAAATAACTTTGCTCTGAATTAATGAAAAAAAATATTTGATAATATGACATTTGAACGAACAATTGAGATATATCCATATGTTAAAAGTTTATATTTCGAAACTGAAAATTTGCGTAAAAGAATATAACGTAAAAAAAGTCTTTTTTTTGTCTTTTTTTTTGTATTTATTTTCATGTTATATGATTTATTATAACATGAGATATTTTATTTCCTAATAAATTCTTTTACGTAAATTCTTTATGCCCTATTTACAACAGAAATCTATTGTAAACATTTATTATTATTGTATTTATTGAAAAATAATTTACAATCGATTTTTGTTGTTATTTTTGCATTTAGAATTAAGAATTGACGTAACAATACTATTTCCATTTATTTATAATTTAAGGGAATTTTACACATACGTTTTGTATCCTAAATTCTCAATGAATATGGTTTTTTTTCAACTTTTTGATTACGTCTTGATAAGAATACTAGTCGCAGAAATATTAATGCTTATAAATTTTGAATTACGAGGTAAACGTGTTAGGAATACCAATATTACTGACGGTGTTTGACAACCTTTTTGCTTTACTCTAAAGCAATATCTAGACTCCGTGATATATCTAATTTAGTTATATATTCAGAAATGTCTGCATAAAATTATTTCTATAATTTTATCTAGATTTTTATAACAGCCGGTGTTAACTTTACAATTCATACCTATACTGAAACTAAGAAGGTTGCATTACTGAAATAATTTATCGTATCACATTTATGGTATATAAAGGTATTTACATACTACTTCTTAAAAAAGATCTTATTGAATAATGTTAATCCAGTATTTCGGCTAATTCTGACTTTTTGAAGCAAACACGGTCTTCTATATCCAGGAATAAAGCTAAAGCTAATATGTGTAAACCTAACTCGACACTGGATCTACACTAACGTTTTTGGTGTCTGTTATAGGACTTAATTCTTAGACCTTAAGACCAAAATGGTGGTCTACATAAGGGCAGGTTTTCACGAATTTGAAACTTGAATTTACCTTTACTAGTTACGAAATTCTCGTGATTTATATTAACTATTTGACAGTACAGTTCGCTTCAGTTCACCAGTGTCCAAAAGTATCTCGAAGTCCGTACTGCAAGAAACTTTACCTACAAAAGAAATCTCTTTTCTTTTTTAGCGGAAAATTACGATGCGACGCGAGCTAACGCCATCACCGTTATTAGCTGTACAACAGCTTATCCGTTCAGAGTGAACGACAAGTCTGTACTCTGCGTCTACTGTCAAGAACTGTTTGAAGATCCGGACATATTCCGGCAGCACATGGATACGGAACACGATTATTTCAGCATCAAAGTTGCGTTCCATCATCTCCCGAAAAACGAATTTATCAAAGCTGACTTGACGAATTTAAGGTGCAGAACTTGTAAAGAGCAGTTCCAGAATTTGGACTTAGTATTGGAGCATGTAGCTAACGTGCATGGAAAGAAAACAGATCCGAATGGGAAATTGGGCGTGATGCCTTATTATTTACAGAAAGATGTGTTCAATTGCGCAGTCTGTGAGAAAAACTTTCCAACACTTTTCCATTTGAATCGACACACGATTTCGCATTTTCTCAGCTACGTGTGCGACGTTTGCGGCAGTAGCTACGTCGCCACAACTGGACTGCTAAAACATATGAGATCCAAACACCAAACGTATGAGGTATCTTGCAAGAGATGCAGAAAAGTTTTCCCAACAATGGAGGACAAAGAGAAACATTCCCGAACGGAAAAATCTTGTATGCCATATTGCTGTCCGAAATGTATGGAACGGTTTCTGGACTGGAAGTCGAGAAGGCGGCATATGGAAGTGGCCCATGGCCTTACAAAGAAGACTTATAAATGTGCTGAGTGCAATATTGACTTTACTACGGAGAATGCTTATTACATTCATTTTAAACTTAATCATTCTGAAGATTGTATTATTTGCAAGTTTTGCGGCGCAAAATTTGTGTCAGAGTTTCGTCTGAAGAGACATATGTCGAAACATGCGCATCTGTTTAATGAAGAGGAATGGTGATTATAGTCCTCTGACGTTTCTGGAGAAGCTTATGTTAAACGATGGACTTGCAAGTGCGTAACGGATGTCTTTGAGATCACTGAAATGAACTGAAGCGAAATTTGGTCACCCTTAGAGCAGACAGTATACGCCAGAAAAAAAGATAATTTTTTTTGGTGACATTTAGGACTGAGGCAATTGAAACGAATGGATTTTTTAAGATTTTATTTTAATCTCGTAAACTACAATAAAACCTAATATAAGATAGGTTTATGGTTAAGTGTAGTGTGCAACTTAGGTCTTATTTGCGGTGATAATGATATCCTGGTGTTCTGTCGTTTTGTTAGAATTACACCAATTATGATCACACATCACATTGGTGTAATTCAGTCAAAACCCTGGATAAAAATGCGAGTATTGAATTTTTATAATTATTTTCGCAGTTACTTTAAATTCACACATAATTTGAAGAAACAAATAATTTATTTATCCCAGACACTATATTTATTTATTAATTAATACCAAATTTGAACTATCAATGTATAATATTTTTTTTATTACTGTTTTATCGAAGCTAATTAATTTCTATCTTCTGCGTTTGTTCTGCGTTAAAGTGTGTGTTTGACTTTTTAATACCCCTTACATAATCTTAAGTTCCGTAGGTGCATATGCATAACTAACTTTTATCCGTGGTCCCGCGTTCCCTGCGTATTTTCCTCAACAATCAAAATATCTCCATGCCTAAGGTAACGAACCGATCTTGGTCTGAACGTGGTATTTCTTACCAATATAAATCTATCTATATCTATAAAAATGAAACCCGTTTTTCTTGGTCACGGCATCACGCGTGAATGGCTGGACCGATTTCACTAATTCTTTTTTTGTTATATTTATTATTTATTTATTTATTTATTTATACATCATGCACTTTATGTACATAGGCGGACTTAATGCCTAAGGCATTCTCTACCAGTCAACCTTTGGGTGATGCAGAGAAAATAGGAAGTAGGTGCGTTTCAGGTGTTGAAAAGAAGAAGTAGACATAACAAACTTTCATATACTAAAATTAATACAAATACATAAATACATACATATACATACTTAAGTTGATGTAAGTCTATATACATACATACACAAATAAGTATCATAACAAGTATAAGATGATAATCATGTATTGGTTGATTCTACCAGCTGTTTCAGTAAATACTGCTTCACTTTTTTCTTAAAAGTAAAAGCATTGCTAGCCATCCTGACCTCGAGGGGAAGCTCATTCCAGTGAAGAACGGACTGCACAAAGAAAGATGAGCCAACAAACTCAGATGTATGGGAGGGGCAACGAAGGAGAAGATTCTTAGAAGACCGAAGCTTTCTGTCGTGATTGCTACATAAGAGTTGGAAATAAGAGTTTAAATATGTTGGCGAAGATGGGTTATTAAGTAAAGAGAATAGAACAGTGAGCGCGCGTAATTTTCGGTGTAGACGAATTGGTAGCCAATTGAGCTGCGAACGGAAAGAGGATACATGGTCATATTTACGGAGATTATAAACAAATCGAATGCAGTTATTAAGAAGACGGTCTAATTTATCGAGAAGATCTGCATTCAGGTCGTAGCAGCACACATCACCATAGTCGATTAAGGGGAAGATAAGAGTTTGCACAAGCATAGTCTTGGTTTTTACGGGCAGGAAATTTCTCAGACGATTTAGAGCCCGAAGTGTCCCAGTAACCCTCCGGCACTGTTTTGCAACTTGTTCACGCCAGGTTAGTGTGCAATCGAGGTGTAAACCTAAATCTTTCACCGATCCACTCACAGGTATGATAGTCCCATTAAAAGTAATAGCCGGGAGAGTTTTAGTGTCTACTCTGTTCATCGACCGGTGACTTCCCACTACGATAGCTTGACATTTTGTGGGGTTTACAGATAAACCAAACCTTTGAGACCACGTGTTGATTGTTTCCAGATCGTGGTTGATCATTTGTATTGCACTCGAGATATCTTCCACTTTACTCTGTGAATAGAGCTGTAGGTCGTCGGCATACAGATGATACGCACAACGAAGTTCCAGGGACAGGAGGTTAATATACACAGAAAATAATATAGGAGAAAGAATGCCGCCTTGAGGAACACCAGAATCAAGATCACACCAGCTCGAGGAAGATCCATCGACATGAACAGATTGCTGGCGGCCCCGAAGATATGATGAGAACCAATCCAGTGCTTCAGGTGAGACCACAAGATAGGAAAGGATAGACAGGAGTATATTGTGATTGACTGTGTTGAAGGCATTAGAGAAGTCAATTAGTACCAAAACAGTAACTTCAGTGTCTTGCATACCTGCCTTGATATCACCAACCACTTTAAGAAGAGCAGAAGTAGTGCTATGACCAGGCCTGAAACCCGATTGAAACGGGCTCAATAGGTTGTTTTTGTAGACAAATTCAGAAAACTGTTTGTGCACACAGGATTCTAGGACCTTTGAGAGGAAAGGGAGGACGGATATTGGTCTGAAATGGTTGGGGTGTGTGGGATTTGGATTTTTAGGTAAAGGGATGACACAAGCTTTGCGCCACAGTGATGGGAAAATTCCAGAATATAATGAGTAGTTTATGATATGGGCGATTATAGGTAAATTGTTACGATCATACGTCGGCTGATTTTATCACAACCAACAGCGTTGGATTTGATAGAGAATATGATCTTTTTGATCTCACCCGACGCAACCGGAGAAAATCGGAAGGGATTTATGTTAGGGCTATTTAAGCTTGTCAGGTAGTCAAGAGTGCGATACTCGGTTTGGGAATCCAAATGAGCAGATAGAGAAAAATGGTGGTTCAAATCCTCCAAACCAACCGTCCCCTGCAGACCACCCGACCGCTGCTTACCAATACCCAGAGTTCCAAGGAACCTCCAAATATTGGCGGGAGAAGAATGGGAGATGTTGTCAAAAATGTGTCGGCGTTTGGCGTTGCGTATCATCTGGTTGCAGCGATTCCTCGCGATTTTGTATAAAGTGCGCTTTGCCTCGGTACGGTCCCTTCTGAATTTGATAAAAGCTCTATCTCTTCGTCGCATAGCCAAAAGTACCTCTTTCGTCATCCAGGGAGCAGGTTGCCTCTTTACTTTAATACTTTTGATGGGTGCGTGGTTATCATATAGGGCGAGAAGTATGTGATTAAAGTTATGAAGCTTCTCATCTATGCTTATAACTGACGTTACTGCATCCCAATTCAGACAGGCAGCATCCCTAAGTAGCTTGTCCAGATCCATACGAGCAAAACAACGCATGCGCAAAACTCTTGGTTGGGGTTTAGGTGGTTTAAGGGCATAGGAGAGGAAGATTAGATCGTGATTGGAGAATGCCGGCGCATCAAGTTGACCATGGTTACGGACAAGCGTAGGGGCCGACACCAGTATTAAATCTAACCAAGTGTCCACCCCCAGGCTGTTATGATGAGTTGGCTGTAGAGGTAAAACATGCATACCGGTCGACTCAACAATCTGAAGGAGTTTGCAGGCACGTGAGGTAGGGCGGGTTAGGTCTGTATTGAAATCTCCCATGATGATGTGATGAGTGTATACAGACCCCAAGGATTCCAGCACTGTTTCCAGACTGGAGAAGTAATCTATCGAGGGAGGAGAATACACTGCCCCCAGGACCACCTTAATTCCTCTCACAAGGACCTCAAGAAATAAATATTCTACGGCAGCCGAAGAAGAAGAAGAGGGAGAAGAAGCCAGAATTTTAAAAGGAAGAGAACTGTGTATGTAAATGGCAACTCCACTTCCCCTCCTGGTGACTCGATCATTTCGAACAAGGATATAGCCAGTGAGAGGATAGAAAGCAGAAAGAAGATTAGGTTTGAGCCAACTCTCCGATATCAGGATGGCATGAACGTTGGTGCTACTAAAAGCCTCAGTCAAATCACTATAATGACTGGGTATGCTCTGTGCATTAAGGTGACATACATTAAGCAGGTGCTCTGACTGACGGTTGAATGTAAATTGTAAGCGTTCACCTAATGTCTCTGTTATAGAGGCAGAACTAACATCTACAGAGGATAAAGTAGACTCGTGAGCAGTATTGTCAGAATCATAATCATCAGTTATCATACGTATTAAATATAAGCAATAAAAATATACTACAAAATAGTAAATAAATATAAATGTAAAAAAATAAAAAAAAAAAATTGGAATTATTTATACGATATCTCAAAATATGCAATACCTTACTATGTTGGCACGAAATTACTCCTCTGCACCACCCACCAGCTAACACAACACAAAATTTGATAATAACAACTAAAAAGAAAAATAAAAATACAAGTGAAATAAAACGTATCAAATAGTGATAGTGTAAACAGAAACATTAACAGGTTACGTTGTCCATTAACGCATTTCCGAACGCAACCCGTCATGCATATGTCACTTTACGGATGTCAAATATGATAAGTTAAATATGTTGTTGATGTTAAATAAACAATTAGACAAGGCCAAGTAGACACAAATAAAGTAAGACTATATTGTTTACCTGCCAGTTAGCCGACGAGCTACGTTCAGAAAAACGTACGTTAATGTGAATAAGTCCGATGTATTATATTTTGACTGGACTTTTCTTGTGCGGGCCAGACGACTTATTCTCTTTGCCACTTCTACCATGGTGCCCCACTGCATGAAGAGCTTTTGGGTGCTTTGAAATCAGGTCCGACAGCTCCTCAACGGTAGTGATCTTACACCGGATGCCGGCAGCGACCATAACAACAATTGTGCCGTCATTAGTCCAACATGCACGAGTGCCGAAGTGATTCCGGGCCTTGGCAAATACTGTCTGTCTTGTTTTGGTGAGAAATTCACGAACAGAAACGGCAGAACCTTTAAGTGCAGATTTAGCCCTCCAGGCCGCCGACCGGAGTTGCAAGCTACGAAATCTCACCAAAATGGGCCGGTGATGATCTGTATCCGGTGTCCCTAACCTGTGACAGACAGTGAAGGACTCCGCAGTGCACGTTTTCAGTTGCAGCTTGTTATTGACTATGTCAAGTGCCACTCTGCCACAGTCTTCACCATCAGACTCCACAACCCCCATGAGTAGAAGTGCTTTACGACGATGCCTTGTCTCTATGGCATCAACAGCTTGAGTGCATTCTTTAATCTGCTTCCGTAACAGTCCCAACATGCTGTATATTAGTTCCCGAAAGGTTCGGAACTCCTCAGCAACTTTTGCAACCGTGTCCTTTGAGGTACTTGTACCTTGAAGCTGTGACTCCAGTTCCGCCATTCTTCCAGTGAAGGACTCCTCCAGAGATTTTTGAGCGGCTTCAATGTTCACCAACTGTGACATATTGTTGTGTAGTGTAGTGCTGGTAGGTGGTGGCTACAAATTGGTTAAGATCCACACATAAACTCCTACAAACAAGTGCAGTCCAATATTATGGTGTATTAAGCAAGAACTTGTAATAATTTTTAGGAAATGTAGATATTTTAAATTAAATACAATTAAGAGCAAATAATTTTCTTAAATAATTATTATTATTAGGAGAAGGTTCTTACGGAGAAAAATAATATTTACTATCAATTAAACTATTTTTATAATCAATAAGGTACGCTACGCTAAGGCGGTACGAAGTTCACCGGGTCAGCTAGTTGTAAATATTTTTAAATTTCAATAAATTATGGTCACAATCTAATAGATGATTATTTGATTTACGGTAGTACAAATCGTTCGAGTTGTCACGTTAATTAATAGCCAAAAACAGTAGGGTGAACTATTCAAGGGTCAAAACAAAACGACGCTTGAAAATATTTCCAAAAAACTAAAACAGTACATCAACATGCTCTTTAAATGTAAAATTCTTTAATTTTTTTTACCTAAGAAACGTAAAAGAATACTGATTCTTAAATAAAATAACTACGCGTGTTTTTTTTCCTAGCAACATTTGAGTGATGTCAACTTATGTTTCTCGCTGCGTCAACTGTCATTTGCTTTACGCGCGCTCGCTCGTATCGTGGATGTGATTTTATATTTACTTTTCTGGTTTGGTCTATTATACAATTGAATTAATACTTCATAAAACTGTTTTCTACATAGGCCACTGAAAAATAATATTATTATTTCAATAATAAATTATCCATGTCTGGTTCAGGAACCCATACGAAGTGGTTGATGTCCTTACGACATCGGTTTAGCCATGTGAGCGTAACTTCTAGTTAATTTCGCAGTTATATCGTTTAAAGTTAGGTCATAAGTCCTTATTCTTTCTTGCTATTTTACTCTGAGTAGAAGTATGATATATTTAGAAGGACACATGCAAAGTAGCGGCTAAGGAAATGTTGTAGACGACAGACTACAAAACATTACGTCGAATATAATATAAGATGTTTTTAATAAAATCTTGCTTTGGAAGCTAGTTGTTGTAGATTTCAAGAGTGCAATGGTAATTTAATAAATTGAAAATGTATGCGTTGTTTTTTTTTTAATTGGTATCCCTTGCGTGCCATCATTCAACCGGGGTTTGAGGTGAGGCGGTGTGTTAGAACTAAATCCACTAAAACCACACGGTGTGCCACTCTGCGCTTGAAGTGTTGAATGTCTGTATTGAATAAACATTAATTTATTAAAATGTATGATCGTACCTTTTTTTTAACAATTTTCATATAAAAATTCCAAGATTCGTTTAATATGTCTTTTCTATACTCTACTGCGAGTATTTTACATCAACGCAATCGTTACGGTGACCGCGGTTGGTGTTGGGGTTGACTCGCACTGAAATCTTCACCAATTGCACAGACAGAGCGAGTTGATGTGAAACAAACTCACACTAGGGCCCTCTGATGATCGTTTACGAGTAATATTCATGTTTACAAGATTCTAGAAGTTATCTGTTATATGCTAAGATTCGTATAAAGTTGTTATTATGTAAATAACAACATATTTATACAATCAAGGTTACTCTTCAACGAGGTAGACCAAGCCATCGTTTCGCCGGTCACAGTTTGTGTCTTACTTAACGAGCCTCTAACCTTTTAACTTCTACTAAAAAAACGACTTTATTTTTGTATCCCAAGATCTCCTTTTTGATCGTTTTGTGATGACTGAGCTAAAGGGATATATCATAAATTGACTTATCTGCCTAAATAGAACGTAGAAATGACTTACGACACTAAACCGTGGTTTGTGGTGGGCAGCGTGCCGTACATTGCGTTTAGTTGGAAGGATTTGGAAGGTTTATAACACTTTTATTACTCCTGGATATCATAGGGAACGAGGAAGTGTCTGTACTATTAAATCGTATGGATAGGGAAAGTTAAGTTTAGCTGCCAAGTTGTAGCTGGATTTGCACTGGACTTTTCTAAAGATAATTTTCATCCGATTGTAGATCGTATTTCGTATTCATGTATGTACAGTCAAAGTACATGAATGTATTAAAGATATACGTTTTGTAATTTCAATCTTACTACAATAAAATAGAACAATATTTAGAATTGAGTGCATCAAGTGATATACAAATTGATAGTATTCCAAAATTTTAAATTCGAAGCTTCAAGCTATGTTGAATAATTTATGACCACAGCGTGTTAAGCGTCACTTGCCAAAATAAATGTGACAAAGGAGCATTTCTTTTTGTTCTAGAGTTCGATCCGTTGGTCGAAGCGCGACAAAACGCTAAGGTAGTATTGAGATACTCAACGGCGTATCCGTTCAGGATCCCCGCCAATGACATGGTGTGCGTTTATTGCTGCGAGCCCTTCGAGGAGCCCGGGGCGTACAGAGACCACATGAAACGTGAACATAGCTCGTTCAACGTCGACACGGCATTCGCGCACACCGTCAGCGCAGAAGAGTATATCAAAGTCGATTGCACCGAGCTGCAGTGCAGGCTCTGTTCCATAGAACTAGATTCAGTCAACTCAGCAGCTGAGCATCTGCATCTAGAGCATGACAAAAAACTTAACTTAAATGCGGAAGTAGGTTTACAAGTGTTCAAACTGGGACAGGAACGCTGGGTGTGCGCGGTGTGCTCGCTGAAATTTCCATCCCTAAGAGCTCTCAGCAGACATAACAGCTGTCATTATCATAAATACACTTGCGAAACGTGCGGAAAGTCGTACATAAGTAAGGAAAACTTGAATAAGCATATATTATTCGGACACTCTCAAGAGAAAATTTGCATCAAGTGTCGCAAATCATTTCCGAATAGCGAGGCACGACGCTTACACGTTTTGGCAACTAGACGTTGTTGGCCTTTCGCTTGCAATCTGTGCGGCGAACGATTCATATCTAGAAAACTCAAATTTGCTCACAAGAGTGAAGTTCATAGCGTGGGTGTTACTAAAAAATGCCACACTTGTCCCGAATGCCAAAGATCTTTCGACGAATGGAGGCAGTATAGAGCTCATTATATAATTTCTCATACAGATATGAACTACGTCTGTCCTTTTTGTGGTATTAAGTTCGACAATAAAGGGGCTCTGGAGAGTCACAAAGTAATTCATACAAAAGAAAAGTTGTTCCATTGCACTGTTTGTTCGAAATCGTTTGTAAGAAAGAAGAATTTATCACAGCATATGTGGATCCATAGTGAGCACAAAAGATTTCAATGTGTCCCGTGCAATAAGCAGTTCAATCAAAGAGTCAGCTGGAAAACGCACATGAGGTCTTACCACCCAGAGCTGGTTGACTTCTGAAATTCACCTAGATAGGATGCCTGAGGCTTTTAAATTAAATAGAGTAGCAGTTTTAGGCCTAGAAAGTCCTAGGGTTAAAACCCTAGTTGATGCTATTTGAAATTGATAGTTCAGAATTATTTAAGCTCATAGGACTGTTTTTTACTTTAAACGGCAACCTTTGTCTTTTGTATCTGTGAAAGATGCAAATCTGATACTGTCGAGCATGCCCTCGTTATTACTTACAATGTTATTAACTGAAAACTACGATGGTTTTGCATGTTATTTTTATATTAACTAGCGAAGCTTTAGGTGGGGTATCGTCGGTAATATACGGGATTTGGTTTAGAAACCATTCGACCGCAAATCTGCCTGAAATAGTCATTATGCTGCCACCGTTTACTAATCAGACAAATCATGTGGCTAACAGTTTTGTGTTCGTATGCGCTATGAGCCACTGCCCTCATTCATAAAACACCTACGTATTATGCAATTGTTTGAAATGGAAGTATCCTCGCCCTATAACCCGAATCACTGCTTCTATAACATTTAAAACGAATACATACTTAATGAAATACCCACCTCATATTTTAAAGTGAACTATTTGATCAACCAACTCCCTTAAAATATTTTTAAAATTGTGTGAATACGACATTATAAAATTTTTATTATATTATACATCACTCGCACCATTTGTATAAATTTCGAATAGAAACTCGAGTTTTAAAATATAAATTAAATATCGTTTTTATTTAAAGAAAAGATATAATTATTGTACGGTTTATGGAATGTCTGCCATTTTGAAAATTTTTAACTATACAATTGTCAAAGCCCGCGAAGCATATTTCTGCATAGTATGAGGGTAGTTGCAAATAATGTCCCAAAAGTTGTGTACATACGATTTTCCTTCGTCGTTGCCCGAGTGTGTTTTCTAATAAGAGTATTCTATATACTGAGCACGCAAAGCCGTCGGTCCTGCGCCTAATCTGTCCCGGTCGTGTCAGATAGCCGTCTAATCGGAGTTGAGAGTGAGGGAACAGAGAGTGCACCTGTGTTTGCGTGTACACTTGTCGCACTGTAATATTTCCTGCGTGGTTAGCTGGTCTCCGAGAGTGGCCGCCGTGGCCGAAATCGACTAGCAAAACATTCTATTTACTTTACTATCACAATATTTGTTTGAGTGCAATACTGTTATTGTTAAGATAGTCTACGTTAATTTGTTGTTTATTTTTTTTTATTATCAATGTATTATAAGAATATTTTGTCTTCCTATATTTTTATTTGGCGATCACGACCTATACTTAATCGTTATAACATCCATATTTTATCGTTCTCCTGACCTGCTTAGTTTATACATTCGCCAAGAGTTGTTTCATAAGAGTGCAATTTTAGTTTTTATTTATATTTAAATAAAGTTTTATGTCCATTGTTCGTAACTTTTATTTATATACAGAAGCCTTTCAAATAACACAGAATTTAAAAAACCTTGAAATGTTTGGAAGCAAAAAGCCAAAGACTATTAGAAACCTGTTTATTTGGAAAACCTGTCTCTTTTACGCAGCACCATATTTTACGTGAAACACTTTTCACGCACAATACCGCATTCTTGATATTTGGATTGGCATTCATCCTAAATAAGTGACTAATCTTTCACTGTTAAAAAACTGGTCTATGTTACGCGTAGTGTAAGGTTCTGTAATTTATTAATACCCTTTTTTTTCAGATGCTTAACCCAGTAGTAGCTTAAGGGTGTAAGCATACTAAACTCTAGTGCTAACTATCTCCGAACCTAAGCAAGACAGTCAGGCGAACTGACATGAAGAAACTATAAGAGTTCCTTATTAGGACCTTTAAAAAGAACTGTCTCTATCTTCTCTTGAAACTATACAGTTTTAACCTTTTCAAAATAAAAGTAATCTAACCGACCGAATCTTGAAAAATCTCAGTACTCCTACTCCATCATATAACTCATCACCAAAATTCAAAAAGGCCACCAAAAATCACAAACTTCAGGAGAGAAAGCAGAAAGGAAGGACCATTGAATGATTGGGCGTTTCTTTTTGTTCTAGACCCAAACGACTTGAATAACGTCGCTAAACGGAACGCCGAGATTCTCGTGAAATTTTCTACTGTTTACCCCTTCAAGCTGCCCGAAGAGAACATGGTGTGCGTCTACTGTGCCGACCCTTTCAAAGACCCTGTAGAATTCAGGGCTCACATGAATAAGGATCATAAGACCTTTAATCCCCGCATGGCTTTCCATCACTGTTCAGAAGGGTACATCAAAGTTGACTGCACTGACATAAAGTGTAGAATATGCTCTGAACATTATCAGACTTTGGAAGAAATTGCTGAACACCTAGTATCTGCGCATAAAAAACCCTTAAACTTAACCGTTGAATGTGGACTTCAACCTTTCAAACTTGAAAGGAATACGTTATCGTGTGCAATTTGTAATGCGAAATGCCTTTGCCTAAGGCAACTGAGCAGACACACCCAAAGCCATTTCTGGAGGTATACCTGCGAGGCCTGTGGCAAATCTTACGCTACTAATACAACTTTGCGGAGTCACATAAGATTTTCTCACATTAATAACGAAAGAATTTGTCGGAAATGTAAATCTACCTTCAGTAGTTTAGAAGAAAAGAGAAAACATTTGGCTGAATCGCCCAGATGTTGGTCTCACTTATGTTGCGTGTGCGGCGAGCGTTTCATGACTTATCACTTGAAACAACAGCACTTATCTGAAGTGCATGAAGTTAAAAAGAAAACTTTCATTTGCCCAGAATGTGGGGAAGTCTTTATAGATAGGAAACGGTACAGGGTACACTTTAGAATTTTTCACACTGATGACAATTACACGTGTTCTTGTTGCGGTATGAAATTCGAGACGAAACGAACCTTAGACGATCATAGGGTCACTCATACTATGGAAAAACTGTTTCCATGTACGGTTTGTTCTAAGTCGTTTCCTAGGAAAAAGAATTTAAATCAACACATGTGGATTCATAGAGAACAGAAAAGGTTCGAATGTACTTTATGCAATAAAAAATTTAATCAAAAAGTGAGTTGGAAAACTCATATGAAATCTTATCATCCAGAGTTAGTCGATTTCGATGAAGGAAAAAATAATAATGTCAAATATAAAAGGCCCTGTTTGAGGCCTTATTAGGTAGTTGAAATATTAACAGGATATGAAACGATAAATAGACTATTCAGGGATAATTACAGAAAACTTGTTTTTGCATTATTTTTTTTACTTTTAGAGTATATGTAATTGTAGCAATAGGAGTTTTACAGAAACATTTGGTAAAATTTTGTACATTCTTTCGATTATTTTTGGGGTTAGGACCTTTGTAAAAGGTATTTAAAAGAAAAGCGGGCTTAGCATTATTGACAATCGAATCAGATTTTTTATGTTAATAGTAATAACGACAACCACACAACGCCATTTAGTCCCAAACTTACCTAAGCTTGTACTATGGGGTACTAGGCAACTGATGTAAATACATATATACTTTTTTTTGTCAATACATACATATTATACATACATCAGCCACTAAAAGAATAAAGTTTTGATACTTTTGATGTTAAATAGACATGATTGTATGAGACTTGAATATTTTCAAAATTGTTTGTTTTTTTTACATTTATAAACCAATACTAGACTTAATGGGGTAATCTGACGGCTAATAAAAACACACACGACAGAAGAAAAATTTCTTCTGTCGTGTGTTTTTATGTGATGTTTGATTCAGTGAGAGACGTTTAAGCAGAGGTAGGAAGGCAGAAAACTATTAAGTCAACCAGAAATATGTCTAGATTCTCTGTAAAGTGGTCTGATGAATTAGTGCTAACGTTTTCGTAAATACACGTTTTGTATTTGGATCCTTTCGTAGATTAGCTGAGTACTCTAAATGTAAATCACATACCTATCGTTTTCTTGGTAACGCAAGTAGATGATCAAATGACGTATTTACAACATACAACATCTACAATCCAAACTGGAGAACTATAGTGACTCTTATATCTGCAAAATAGCTAAGGATATTCAAGTTTAGCTAAATGAGCTCAACTCATAGCGCACAATAGTGATCGGACGTTTTTTTTCTGTTTTAGAAAAAAAGCCGTTCGACGCCATGCGACGGAACGCACAAACGGTCCTACAATATACCACAGCTTACCCGTTCAAGCTCCCGGACACATCTATGGTTTGCGTATTTTGCTGTGAAAGTTACGATGATCCCTCAGAATTTAGAAATCACATGCACATCGAACATCAGGACTTTAAAATGTACATGGCATTCGCTCACATCCCCGAAGGATTCATAAAAGTTGATTGTACGGAATTAAAATGTAGAATATGTTCGCAATATCTCCTAAACATCGAGGATGCGGCAGATCATTTAGTAAAAATTCACAATAAAATCATTATCCTAAACCACGATTTGGGTATACACCCATTTGTCATAGAAAAGGATAAATACTCGTGTACTATTTGCACTGAGAAACATTCAACTTTATCTCTGTTAAGTAAACATATGCATCGACATTACGTTCAGTATACCTGTGACGCTTGTGGCAAATCTTACGCAACAAAAACATCATTGCATTGCCATCTGAGGTATAATTGCGGTACTGGACCATCGGTTAGGAAATGTCGTAAATGTAAGAGCGTATTCCATTCTGTGAAGGATAGGCAGGCACATTTAGAGGTTTCGAAAAAATGCTGTCAACACGTATGTAACTTATGTGGAGAGAGATTCGTGACGTGGACAATGAAACAATCTCATTTGACGGAAGTTCACAATGTGCCGGCAAAATCTTACAGTTGCCCTGAATGTTCTGTAGTGTTCGCGCAACGAAATTCATTCAGGGCTCACTTTAAAATCTACCATACGAACGACTATGTCAAATGCTCTTATTGTGAGAAACGGTTTGAGAATGATAAAAGCTTGAAGAAACATGTCGTCATACATACGGGTGAAAGGGGTTTTATCTGCACTGTATGCGCTAAAGCATTTCCCAGGAAATCAACACTCGACCAGCACATGTGGATACACAGAGAAGTAAAGAAACACGAATGTAAAATGTGTAACAAACAGTTTAATCAAAAAGTCAGTTGGAGAACCCATATGAAATCACGACACCCGGACCTGGAATGGACGGAAGTGTGATAGTACTCCCTTAGGACATTCCGAAGTATATTCTTGGTTTTGAATCTGAGTTTATTATTTAAAAAGCTTGAGTCCTTTCATACTTCTATTACCTACTTAATTACTGATAATGATTGTAATCTGACTGAAGTTATTATGCCAATGTTATGATGCATAGGAATAGAAATTTAAAGAACGAGAAATGACACCGATTTCTCTTTTGTTCTAGAATTAAATCCGATGCACTTCGCAAAAAGGAACGCCCAGACTGTTATAGAATATACCACTGCTTATCCGTTTAGACTCCCGGAAAGTTCCATTGTATGCGTGTACTGCTGCGAAAGTTTTGTCGACGGTCCACTCTTCAGGAACCACATGGATTCCGACCATAAAAACGTTAATGTCAAGGTGGCATACGCTCACTTACACGAAGGCTTTATAAAAGCTGACTGCACTAACATTCGCTGCAGAATTTGCTCTCAAACCTTTGATATCGTAGACGAGGCGGCTAGACACTTGAACGAAATACACAACCAGAGAGTGAACTTAGAATTTGGTGTAGGAATACAACCCTTTTGGATGGAAAAAGATAAATTGTCGTGTGCAATCTGTAGGACGAATTGTTCGAATATTCGGAGTCTTAGTAGGCACATACAGGAACATTTCTTTCAATGCACGTGTGAGCTTTGTGGTAAATCTTTCGCGACTTCCACGTCTCTTCAAAGGCATTTAGAATTTGCTTGTCCCTTAGTACCTAAACAAAAAAGATGTAGGAAGTGTAAGATTCCTTTATACTCGCCCGAAGACCAGAAGAAACACTTCGAAATATCAATAAACTGCCGACAGCATCTGTGTTCAGTGTGTGGTGAACGGTTTAGAAATTGGAAGTTAAAGATAAGTCACATGGAAGTTACTCATGGTGTGCCTAAAAAACTGTATCCTTGTCCTGAATGCGGATTGGTTTTTAAAAAACCTAATAAATTCAGAGCACATTTTAAGATCGTACACACACATGAGCATTTTGACTGTCCAAGTTGCGAGCGAAAGTTTGATTCCAAATACTATTTAGACAGGCATATGGTTGTCCATTCTAATGAGAGATTGTTCTTCTGCGATGTGTGCTCGAAATCATTTCCCCGAAAGTACACGCTGAGACAGCACATGTGGATACACAGTGAGGTGAAACAGTATGAATGCAAAATGTGTAATAAACAGTTTAATCAAAAAATCAGTTGGAAGACTCATATGAAGTCGTATCATCCAGATCTGTACGATTTTTAGTTAGAATATGACAAAGTCGCTAGCTTGAATTGTCGTGACCTACCTCCCTGCAGACAATAAGTTATATCATTGTTCCGAGTATCTCATAAACGGGCCATTAAACTGGTCTGAATTCTCACGTCCAGAATCTTGTTTAGAACATATATACGTTGAGTAACTTTAAATTTTTTGAAAGACTAATTTATTTTTAATTTAGAAGTGTCAGAATGTGTTGATCTTTTTCAGTTTAGTGTTCTTAAAATGTTTTTCTTTCACGTTGAATTTTTTTTTAAATATTCTTACTGTTTTGTATCTTTAGTCGAAAACCCCATAGCCTCCATCAGATTAGATGCTAGCCATTGAGCTACAGTTGTTTTTCGGAAACAGAAACTCACGCCTCGTTTCTTTAAAAACCCATAAAAAGGCTTGCTTTCAGTTGAAGTAGTTAATGGCCAGCGTCAATACGCAATCGGATATTTTAGGGAAATTGGACGGGTACAGTAAAGTGTAAAGGGAAAAGTATCTCCAAGGTATAGGTAGAATAAGTCCAGGATAGTAAGACAGTTTTTAAAGTGACTATCGCTGGTATATCTGATCCTTACGATTCTGTACGTGTCTGTATTGTTAATTTCAAGTTGACATAACAAAGAAAACAGGAATTTATATTATTATATTTATTTATTTTGTGTTAATTTCGTTAAGGTTGGTAGGTGACCTAATAATTTAATAAAAAAAAGTAATATTTAAGAGCTCTACTTTTTTATGTGCCGAATAGGTTTGATTTTTCCAATCCAATTAATTTATCCAATCAAATCGACATTAGCTGACCTGTTTAATACCACCTGACAACAAATTAAGCTTATATTTTAAGCTTAGCGATGAAATGCCCGTTTTAATATACTAAATAATTACAAAACTACACTTATTGATAGTTTTTGTGGCATTGGGTTACAAATTGGTTTAAAATTTATATATTACGTGAACTGTTATAGTTGGCTAGATTTTATGGTGTAGTAAATGTTATATTTTCGTTATTCGGTTTTACAGTATATTGTATAAAATAGCTATACTTAGTGTTAATAAAACAATAATTATTAATTTTTGACTTTTATTTTGCCTTTGTAGTGATATTTTCTTGAATATTTCGAAAAGAGAAAAGAAAAAAGAAAACAAACAAGAAGGTAAACTTGAAACAAACACTATTTCAACCCGTCTACTGGCCAGCGTTGTGTAGTAAGCCAAAACCTCCTTACTAAGGAGAGGCCTATGTCCAGCAATGGACTGTAAAAGGCTGTTGATAATGATTTTGTCTTTAAATTTTTTTTTTTTTTTTTGTTAAAAAAAGACAACGCCCGCATTAGGAATAAATCCTGTGTCGCGGGGGACTTTACAAACATACAAGAAACGGACACAAAGAACACCCAGACTCAGAACAACAATTTATGGATCAGATCACAACACTCAGCGAAATGGAGAGCGGCATAGCGACCGCTTAAACCACTAGGCCAATCGTGTAGTCAAGTCTTTAAATGTATACTTATGAAGTAGGTACATTCGTTATTCGCGGTCTTCTTGTGTTATATTTTATGACACGAGTGCTTTTAACACACGTTTAAATTAATCTCACGTAACATGACAATTGCAAATAACAATAACGTTTGATGGATGACATTTGACGTAAAAGTGAATGGCCAAAACGTGTGTCATTTATGCAATTCACTCAAAGCGGCAACTACTTACAGCATTGTTTTGGCTGTGAATTAACTAGAGTTTTTAATAAATTTGACATGACAAAATCGTACGTCACAATATGGATATTTTAATTACAATTGCAACGATTTACGCCTTCTTGCCACACGCGAGTATTTATTATGAGCTAGAGTATGTACTAGTATTTATGCGTATATTCCTACGAGGCAGTATGTTTTCGAATACATGAAAGACAAATACAATTTATTAGCTCATGCTTTCAATGACTAGCTATCCATCTAAACATTACGAGGGTTATCTAAACATAGACTGCACTGAATTACGTCTCGTAATTTGTTTTGAAATTTTCGAGAAAATAGACTTAATCGCCCTAAATTTGACTGATAAACGTAGCATAAAAAAAAAATCGGTGCTCATTTTGAAGTCCATCCGTACTAATTTTCACAAGACGAGATCTGAAATTTTCTCGCATGAAGTAGCTGAGTCGACATATGGCTGTATATTTCCAGAACTACGCGTGTAACTGCTGCGGCTAATCATATACCACAATTTACTCTTTACAACACCTTAGATTCGGACACAGGAGAGATGGTAGAATTTGCAAACGATACAAAGAGACCTTCAAAACATTAGACGATAAAAGGGAGCTAGTTGCCGCAACATCCAAATGTAGGACCTAAATCTGTGGCATGTGTAATTCTAAGTTCATGATATGGTTATTTAAGGAAGAACACTCGATAGGGATTCGTGGAAAATGCAACAAGGTTTATTCCTGTTCTGAATGTGTATTTCTCGCTACAAACCAATACAAATCTGACTTTAATACTGTCCAAGCGAACGTCAAATTTGCATATTCAATTTACGGTATTTTTTTTTTGGCTCTAATACTAGCATTCGTTCGTCCATATTGGGGTAACTGGAGTACGGTGGATTCACAGTGAAATTAAACGTTTTGAGTTTAATCCTTGCAATAAACAATTTAGACGGAGAGTTAGTTACATATAAATGAAAGTACATCACCCTCATTCAACAGATTAAAAAATGTCGTGATAGTGTAATTAAAATATTTTATAAAATACCTAAAATATATTAACAATGTCTACGACTATTCTATTAGTCAATATTTTAACTTTTATTATAATTTATATGAAAATAAAAACCGATAAACAATATACTTCCATTGATTTATCAATAGCGAACTAAATGACAATTAAAAATCTCTTTAGGAACAGATTACAATATTACCTAGCTGTCGTGAAAAAAAAACTAATGTCTCAACTATCCGTCACTTCGTTAAAAAACTTGAGATGCGTGTCGAAAAGTTAAAATGTGAGTGAGGTTAAATAATCAATCAAAGGGATTTTTCTTTTTGTTTCTAGAATTGGATGGACATAAAATGGCGAAACGAAACGCAGAGATAGTCTTGAAATACTCAACAGTGTATCCATTCAGGTTACGGGGTCAAGCTTTACTATGCGTCTACTGCAGCGAGGGATACGAAGATCCCATACATTTTAGAAGACACGTTGATTGTAATCACGAAAAGTATAACGTATCTGCAGCCTTCGCACACTTAGCTAAAGGAAAAGACTACCTGAAGGTAGACTGTGCCAATTTAGAATGCAGGTTATGCGGAGAACCTTTCTCGAACGTTAAAGACACAGCTGAACATCTTTTCAAAGAACACGCTCTTAAAATAAATCTCAATTACGACATAGCACTGCAGTGTTACAAACTCGAAAAAGGTAAATGGTTCTGCTTGCTCTGCGATATCAAGCTACCAAATATAACAAAACTTTGTCGTCACACAGTAACGGCTCATTACCAGAAATATACGTGTGATATATGTGGGAAAACTTACATGACTCTCGAAGGCTTAAGATACCACATAAAGTGTAATCACTCAGAAAAATTCTTGTGCCGAAAATGCTGGAAAGAATTCGACACAGCCCAAGAGAGGGTAAAGCATCTCAAGACATCCAGAAAATGCTGGAACTTTGGTTGTATATACTGTGGAGAAAGATTCCAGTCTTGGGAGATAAAGAACAAACATTTGGTTGAGAAACATGATTGTCCAGAAGTCAAATATCCATGCTCAGAATGTGACAGCATATTTGAAAGTAGAAAACGTTTTAACAACCATTATCGAAAGATGCATACCGATGAGGCATTTATCTGTGCGTTCTGTAAAAAGAAATTTGCAACACAAGCAGAATTGAAAGATCATAGAGCTATTCACTCGGGGATTGAAGGTCACATATGTCTATTTTGCGGCAAGTCTTTTCTAAAAAAGTTTACCTTAACGCAGCATATGTGGATTCACAGTGCGGTTAAGCCGTTCGAATGCATACCTTGCAACAAACAATTTAATCAAAAAGTAAGTTACAAGTCGCATATGCAGGTTCATCATGCTCTTATTATTGATTAGAACGTGATGATTGATGATGATTGGTTTAAGTTTTAAATTAAGAGAAATGTGCACCTGTCAAAATAATTACTGCCTGCAAATGGATCTGCTTTGAAATTTTGCTCAATCTTTAACAGGTTGTCGTGGTTTATCAACACATGTCAATGATGGTCAGTTTATTACAATTGAACGAAATTCGGAGTGGATAAACTGTACACATTGATTGGATTAAGTTAATCTAAGTATTGTTTCGGAGTTCGTAATAGTTAGATGAAAAATTAAAGAATTTTGTAATTTCGATGACTTGTTATAACGATTGACGATGACAAATTTCATTGACAAGTGACGTGATATAACGATTAAGATGCATGATGGATTTTGATTTAACATAAAAAATTCCTACTTTTTGTATAAATTGTATACGAAAAAATTGTTATTTCTGTATATACTCAAAAATTCTATTTTCAATAAAAGTTTGATTATAGCGCGTGTTTTCATTTAATACGCAATACATCCAGACATTATTAGATTATTTTGTACATTACAATTAAATCTTTAAATAAATAAAAAAACAAAAATATCTATTTAAAATATAAAAAATAGTTGACCACCGATGTCGGGTACAGGCACCAAGACACTGGTGGTTAGAACTCCAAAGACAGGAACCTCGTACCGTGTCAAGGAGGACTGTCTTCCGTATCAGATTCTAGATCTAGCCTTCTAACGTGAACTTCTTAAATTGTTGGTCGTTATTACTATATTATTAAATTACCTTTATACTAAATTACCTATTATAAAATAATCATATAGAGTATATGGTTATTATAGTGTTCGTTTTTTCTTTTTTGTAAACTTTGCTTCTCTCTTCTTTTTTCTCTTCTCTTTTCTCTCTCTTTCATCTTTCTTTTCATGCCAGTAACTGTAAATATCTGTTATTTGATTCCCTTCTTATTCAAACTGGGTCTAGTACTTAGTAGTTTTTCTATATTGGTACTTAATCTGTGTAAGAAAATATACATAAAAACACGTGTATTGTCTCTCTGGTTTCTACTAATAATAAAAAAGTATTTACTTTAACTGCATACGTCGTTAGCATTACCTAATATTACCAACGTAATGAAATAGCAAGTAAAGCATCGGTAGGAACTTTTATACCACTTTTAGAATTAGATATTGTGGACTTATAGCCATGGATGAAAATGTTGATGTTAAATCGTATTCAACATTTTTATTATGTTGATGATCGCCATCAAGTTTTTATAACTATGTACGTGGTAAACGAACAAACGGGATATCTAGGGGTATGAAAATACTGATTCCAATGTATTTCTGCCACTGAGTTACTAGTGGTTTGCCAGCCTTTGAGTGCAATACCTAGAATCTAGGCAGTACCACATGATATTCATGAGATGCCATCATATCACACCGATCGAGTTGACCTCCATGTGCCAAAAAATCGACTATTGTATATCTAAATCAGTTTCTAACGTTGACTCGCAAATCATAGGATTTGCTATATATTTAAGGTTCTGCAACATATGTTTACTAATCACGTTAATGCTAGTAAACAGTTTTCAAAAATATCATTTTTATATTTCCATCCATTGGCTGTCCGACCCATGGTTAGTGACATATCTCAACGTCTTTCAAAAAGGATGCATTAACACTTCAATTTGAGAGGAATAAACCGACGTCAAGGGATTTTTCTTTTTGTTTCTAGAGTTGGAACCACATTTAACGGCGAAACGGAACGCAGAGATCGTGTTACAGTATTCAACTGTATATCCGTTCAGATTGCGAGGAAAGGCTATGCTATGCGTCTACTGCTGTGAGGAATACGAGGATCCTGATGATTTTAGGAGACATGTCGATGATAATCACGAACAGTTCACAGTATCAACCGCATTTGCACACATAGGCAGTGCTAAAGACTATCTCAAAGTTGACTGTACCAACTTAAAGTGTAGATTGTGTGCCGAATCCTTTATCAGCATCGAACATGTGGCCGAACATCTTGCAAAAGAACATAACCGCAAGGAAACTCGGAAATTGAGTCTTGATTATGATATAGGCTTGCAACCATATAAGTTAGAGAAAGACAAATGGTTTTGTTTCCATTGCAATAAAAAACTACCCACCATAACAAAACTTTGCCGTCACACCACATCACATTATCAGCAATATACGTGTGATATTTGTGGACGAAGCTACATGACTAATGACGCTTTAAAATATCATATTAAATGCAGTCATTCAGGAAATTATGTATGCCGAAGATGCTGGAAAAATTTCTCAACCTTAGAAGAAAAAAGAGAACATGTTAGGACGTCCAAGAGTTGTTGGGCTTTCGGATGTGTCAACTGTGGGGATAGATTTCAATCTTGGGAGCAAAAACAGAAACACCTAGTCGAAAAACACGATTGTCCAGAAACTAGTTATCCTTGTCCCGAATGTGATAAGACATTTCAAACTAGAAAACAATTTTATAACCATTACAAGATGGTGCATACTGACGAAGGATTTGTTTGTTCCTGTTGTGGATTAAAGTTCGGGGCCAAAAATCAGTTAGAGGATCATAGGCTAGGGCATACTGGCGAGAAACAGTTTAAGTGTTTAGTGTGTTCAAAGACGTTTACACGCAACAAGAGTCTTTCTCAACACATGTGGATTCACAGTGATGTTAAACGTTTTGAATGCAAGCCGTGCAATAAACAATTTAACCAGAAAGTTAGCTATAGATCTCACATGAAAGTACACCATTCCCACATCATTGAATAAAATAAGGCTGTCTTTCGATCTCATATTTAATAGCATCAGAATTCGTATGTATTCTTTTTTCTTATTTCATTTTCTTTGAATTCTTTCTTTTATATCTTGTCTGTTTTCTTTTCTTTCTTCAGTACATTATTTCCTACAAATGTATAAGGTCTATCCATAAAATTTTTTGTTATGGCTGTCTGAAGTCTCTTAAGTTCCCTTCATCTTAAATTTTATGTTATTAAGATATGATCATTTCCACTTGTTTATTTCTTGATACATCGCTAGAAAACAGTCATGGAACATGTATGTACGTGGATAACCATTAAAGGACAATTTTAAAGTTGATATTGTAGTTATTTTGGAGTGTTAGTATTATAGAAAATACCAACTTCAGATTATTCAGACTTCGAATATGAAATCTAAAGTAAAGTGACGATACAAAGGGTTTCTTTCTTTTTGTTTCTAGAATTGGACTCACGTTTAATGGCGAAACGGAACGCAACGATAGTTTTGCAATACTCTACAGCGTATCCGTTCAGGTACCGAGGAAATGTCTTCCTATGCGCCTACTGCAGTGAGGGCTACGAAGATCCTATCCATTTAAGGAGACATATTAATTGTAATCATCAAAAGTTCAAAGTTTCAACAGCATTTGCTCATACTAGCAGTGGCAAAGATTACCTCAAGGTTGACTGTACCGGTTTAAAATGTAGGCTGTGTTCGAAACCTTTCGTGAACTTAGAAGAAATCGCTCGGCATCTCATTGCAGATCATGACTGTAAAGATACTCGAAAGCTATGCCTTGATTATGACATTGGCATGCAACCTTATAAGTTAGTCAAAGATAACTGGACTTGCTTCTTGTGCGAGTTCAAGTTTCCAACTGTGACAAAACTCTGTCGCCACATGGCCTCGCATTATCAAGAGTATACCTGCGAAGTTTGTAATAGAAGTTATATCACAAATGAGGCTTTAAAACACCACATAAGGTGCAGTCATTCAGGAAATTTCGTATGCCGTAAATGCTGGAAAGATTTTCGTACTGCAGAGGCCAAAAAGGCACACTTAAACACCTCAAAAAAATGTTGGGCTTTTGTTTGCATCTATTGTGGTGAGAGATTTCAATCTTGGGAGTTAAACCACAAGCACTTGGTTGAAAAACATAATTATCCGAAAGCGAGCTATAAGTGCACCCAGTGTGATATAAACTTTCCATCCAGGAAGCGGTTTTTTCAACATTACCGTATTGTTCACTCTGATGGCAAGTTCATGTGTTCGTCATGTGGTCTACAATTTGTATCCAAAATGAAATTTGAGCTTCATTTAATTATGCATGCGGGAGGAAGAAAGTTCAAATGTTCAGTGTGTGGCAAAAAATTTAACCACAAAAAGAATCTAGATCAACATATGTGGACTCACAGCGAAACAAAAAGATTTATATGTATGTTATGTGATAAACATTTCGCTCAGAAACTCGGTTTTAAAAACCATATGAAAACCTTTCATCCTAAGATTACTGTAGACTTTTAAACATCTTATGTTAAGTTATGGTATCAATAAAATTTTGCATGAAAAAGTATGTGTTTTACGAATGTCATAGCCATCTTCTTTTTAAACAACAATTACGTATTCTTATAGGTTAGTTTTTAATAGATCGCGTTAGTTCATTGTCTAACAATTAGTTATAAAAAAAATGAACTTCGGTATAACACTGACAATTTTCTTTTTTGTTTTTAGGGACCGCATTGGAAATTCACGGACGTAGAAACAGTGCGAATGAACCAAAAAAGAAAATTGTACTTGTATACCAGCCGCCGCAGCGGCGAAACGCTGAACTTATACTTACTTATTCTACCGCGTACCCCTTTAAAACTAGATTTAGCCAAATACTCTGCTCATATTGTCACGAAGAATATAACACTCTCTCAGATTTGAGATACCACATGAAAATTGAACATATTAACTCGGACTTTAAAAATGTATTTTACAGAGCTAAAGATAATCTGATTAAGATTGATATAACTAATTTAAAATGTACTATTTGCACTCAGGAGATCCAAGATATTGATGGTCTAATGAGTCATTTATATAGCATACATAATAAGCCTGTCAAATTTAATGCTCGCTATGGCGTTTTACCTTACAAACAAAATTCTGAAAACAAGTGGATTTGCATATACTGCAATAAGATATTAAATGCATTTATTAATTTCAAACGACACATTGTTACACATTTTATGAATTATACATGTGACAAATGCGGCACGATGTTTGTATCAGTCCACGCGTTAAGAGATCATCATCGCCAAGTTAAATGCTTTAGGGCTGCTTACAAGGCTCGTAATGGACGGGTCTTGAAGCCTAGAACAAATGCAGAAATAATTCTCCAATGTTCTACGGCTTCTCCGTTTAGAACTTGGAAAAATAATTTCAACTGCGTATTCTGTAGAGTGCAAAGTAATGACCCTAGTAGTTTGAGGCTACACGTGGTTACAGCTCATGCCAATTATGATGTCAAAGCAGCGTTTTATAAAAAACTAGGCAAAGATTTTTTAAGTATTGATATTACCGATCTTCAATGCAAACTATGTTTTATGCCAATAGATACTTTTGAAAATCTTATTTATCACCTAAAAAACGATCACCAACAACCTATAAATGATGATGCGCAGTTAGGTGTCCTACCTTTTCGGTTGAATGACGGATCAATATGGAAGTGCACAATATGTCCAAACGAATTCAAAGACTTTGTATCTCTAAAGAAGCATACCTCAGAACATTTCCAAAATTACGTTTGTGACACTTGCGGTGAAGGTTTTATTACGGAATCTGCAATGATAGCTCATACGAAAATACCCCACGAAAATAAGTACAACTGCAGTCGTTGTATAGCTACGTTTTCTTCGCTGGACGATAGAAATATACATGTAAAAACACAGCATACTTCTATGCCTTACATGTGCGTGTATTGCAAAGAGAAACCACGCTTCGCGAACTGGGAGATTCGGAAAAAGCATTTGATGGCAGTTCATAATTATAAAACTGGAGCAGATAAGTACGAATGTACGACATGTCAGAAGTCTTTCAAGACGAGATCTGGAAAATACAACCACATGGCGAGAGTACATAGAATTAAGAAAGATTCAGAACTCAGTTATCCTTGTCCAAGTTGTCCAAAGGCTTTTACAACTAAATTGTTCTTGGACAAGCACATTGCTAAAAAGCATTTTGATGTGTGAAGATATTAAGCACCTTAAATATGTTAGTATTCTTTAATATTTCACATTAACAGAAGATTTTTTCTCATGTCTCTTTCTTAATGTTAATAATAATCGTACCTTTAACACTTTTGTTTGCTATGTTAATGAAAGTATCCAGTAATGCAGAAAATGTATTTCCTCACAGAAAAGCGCAAGAAGATGTACTAGAATATAATACTGATGAAACTTCTTTTCTTTTTTTAGGATCCACAAAGGATATTGGACTTAATGAGAACGAAAGTAAACCAAAACAAAGACTGTTTGAACGATCCGTTGTCCAGAACCCGCAAAGGCAAAACGCTGTTCTCGTATTAAAGCATTCCACTGCATTCCCATTTAAGACACGTTTTAATAGAATCGTATGCTCTTACTGTCATGACGAATTTGAAACGATGAATATTTTGAGGGAACATATGAAATCCGACCATTCTAATGCAGATTTTAACAGCGCTTTCTATAAAGTCACGGATGCGTTAAAAGTAGACATTTCTGATCTAAAGTGTAATATGTGTGCTCAGGAGTTTCAAACCGTAGACAGTTTTATGACACATATATCACGCGAGCACTCTATACATGTTAATTTTGAAGTACCTTTCGGCGTGTTCCCATACAGACAAGGTGCCTCAGGAAGGTGGATGTGTTTAGAGTGTGACAAAACATTCCCAAAGTTCTCGCATATTAACGGCCATTTGCGAACTCATATGAAGATTTTTACGTGTGAGAAATGCGGAGCCACCTTTTTATCTGATCATGGTTTGAGACAACACGAAAGAAATTTCCGATGCTACAAGTCTTCTTACAACCCACGTTTTGGAAAAGCTATGAAATATAAAAGCAATACAGAAATTATTCTGGAGTGTTCAACAGCATGTCCTTTTCGGACTTGGGGCCAAAATTTCAACTGTGTCTTTTGTAGAGTTCAATCCAACGATCCTGTAGGTTTACGTGCTCATATGGCGTCCAGACACGCAAATTTTGATATTCAACTAGTATTTAGTAGAAAACTTCGTAAAGAGTTCTTAAAAGTTGATATAACTGATCTGCAATGTAAACTTTGTTTTATGCACATTGATACTCTAGATGATCTTATTGTACATCTTAAGAACGATCATAAACAACCTATCAATGCTGACGTACAACCTGGCGTGTTACCCTTCAAACTAAACGACGGTACTAGTTGGAAATGTGCAATCTGCAAAATACAATTTTCAGACTTCATATCTCTAAAGAAACATACTTCAGAACATTATCAGAATTACGTTTGTGATACATGTGGTGAAGGTTTCATCACAGAATCGGCACTTAAGGCACACACAAAGATACCACATGACAATAAATATAACTGTAGTCGATGTATTGCTACTTTTACTACGTTAGAAGAACGCAATATTCATATTAAAACTCAGCACACAACTTTACCGTATATGTGTATGTATTGTAAAGAAAAACCCCGCTTCGCTACTTGGGAACTTCGTAAACGACACTTGATGGAATTCCATAACTATAAACCAGGTGCAGAAATGTACGAGTGTACAACTTGCCATATGACGTTCAAGACTCGATCTCAGAAATATCATCACAATGTAAAAGCTCATCGAACGAAGAAAGAGACAGAATACAGTTATCCGTGTGGCAGTTGCTCTCGAGCTTTTGCTTCCAAGTTGTCTCTGGATAAACATATCGCGAAGAAACACTTCCATGTATGACTTATTGAACTCGACTGAATAGTCTGGATAAAAATAACACTTAAAATGGGTTGGTGCGAAGTGCATGTCCATTTTTGGCAGGGCCATGATAAAACTTGGCAACGTATCGCAGAAACCAATGTTCCTAAGTTTATTTTAAGTTCCTTTAGAAATGGCTATGCAGTTAATAAATTAAAGTCACTCAGTTGGATCTTCAGGATATATTTGATCACCTAGTCTCAGCCGAATGGAATAACTTGTAGCCATACTTAAATAGTCTATAATATCCAATTAATCTCATACCTTATAACGGATTCAGATATTGACTGTATTTGATGTCCTAAAATCAAGTATACAAAGTGTATATAAATATATATATTAATTTCTTTTTAAGTAAGTAGTAAGAGAGCGTTCTAATGTTTGTGAGAGTTAGGTATATACACAGATCTCTATTATACAAGACTGCTGGATTAAATATGTCATTATCATACTGAAGCTTTAGATGTTCGTCATTTTGGCGCTGATAACAAGTGAAGTTCAGTGGAACTAATAATAGAAATGAGACGTAACCATACATAAAAAAGTATTGCATCATTTTATCGATATAAACTCTTATTTTAATTTCTACTTTATTTTTTCGAGGCATAAAAGAAATTTCAGCCAGCTATTTAGACTTTATTGGCATTTTAGATAATATACTTCCTCTCCTGGACATAGGTCTTTCCTTAGAAAAGAGGTTTTGACCTACTGTACTACACTTGCCATACAGATTGGTAAAGAGTTTGTTTCAAGTTTTCCTTCTCTTTGCAGAATTGGTAATTTCGACTTGTATAATAGAAGTCAGTGTGTGGATAGGAGTAGTCTATATAACTAATTAGTGAAACTAGACTGTCAGTAGAAGGAATTGATCTCATGTTTTGAAGAAAATGTTTAAAATTATTTTCGAGGTAAGCTAACGTGCGTTTTGAATCATTTTAACATATGTGCGGGATTTGTTCTTTATGACGAAACTTAGAGGGTGAACGTAACGAAAACTGTTATTCAGGTATTGCATATTTTTTGAAGAAAATTCAGCTAAATATGTTGTTAAACATAATGAACCGTATTTTGAGGGTAGAAAAAAACTTTGCAATAGACACAATAAACCGACATATTGTTCTATGTTATAAATGATAAACTGACACATCTCACTCTTCTGTCTGATCCCAAAACTAGACAGCCTGTATTCTACGTGTAACCAGATTTGTGATAAACATACTTATAAATTTCCAAATATTTAATGGATCGATGCGGATTATCCCAGACTGGGATGGTTGGTGCTCCTTGGGGAGATCTTCGTTCAGTGGTGGACGACGATAGGTTGATTTGAAATATTTATAATAGAAAAAATACGCTCAAACAGAAGAAATATCCTGCTCATCACACAATAGTTGCGCTAGCTAGGAATCAAATGAAAACCATGTTTTATGGAATAGCGCATCTAACATGGCACTTCGACATTTTTTATGTCAAAATATTATATCATAGATCTGCTGTAATACGAAATACATGGCGAAAATGAATGCAGACACTCCATATCAAACAATAATAAATTTACAGATACACTTGAGAGGTCACTTTTTCATAAATTTAGCAGAGTCACGCTGATTTCAACACGAAAGGGCCAGCTCGACCGGGGCTGTACTAGCCTTCCACATAAGAACAACCTAAAGCGACACCATCCACGCTGACATATTTCGTTGGTGAGTGCGAGACCGGAGGCCCATTGATGCAGGGGTGACAGTTGTCGCGGAAAGCGTGTGAACCTTACACTGCCATGATGACTGTCATACCTTTTACGTCCACAATCGAGACGTGAAGAAGCATCTCACTAGGCTATAGTATGGGTCACCACACTGCATTGTATGCATTCACAATGAGTATGATGCCCACAACTCTTTGGATTCTACTCATGTTCTCCATCAGGTAGCGTAGAGTAACTTTGGCAGGCAGAAAATGTAGAATTCCATCTGCAAGTACATTTTGATACCAATATTTTACATACAGTGTATCTTTGTTATGAATGGATTTTGCTCTGTATGTTAATCATAATTTTTATCGTCATTCAATCACCTGTCTGTCCTGTCATACATCAACGGCATTTAAGTCGTACCTACTCCTCAGTTGGACGTAGACCTCTCTTGAAAAAGGAGGTTTTGGCCTCCTATACCATGCTGGCCAGACAGGTTTGTACAGGATCTGTGTCAAGTTTTCCTTTGCAGTGCTGTTATCCTAAGTAGTTTACTCTCTTACGCCACCCACGGGATAAATAGGTCCGTATTCTTAAACCATCACCACGGTCTCTGTATGTGTGCAGCACAAAAAAAAACTGTGCTGCTTCTAGTTTAAAAGTAAATTACTAACATCAACAATAGTTTTAGATTGTAAATGGAAATAGTTTGATTCTAGTTATGACTACAAACAATGCCAATATGGATATAATATTTTACCAATTGTTCCAAAGTCATCGATATATAAAAGATGTCCCAAAATTAACGCAAGATTTGAATTAAATAGAAAACGCCGTTTTTAGTCTTTTGATAGTTATATTTTTATTGACTCGTAAAGTAAATAGGATAGGGTTATGTATGGAATAACACATCGGACAAATGGCCTCCACGGCTTTGCATGCACATGCGCACTCTTTTGTTGAAATTTTCCATGACCATTCTGCATAAATGTGGCTGAATTTCGTTGATGCAGCGTTGAATCCCCTCCTTTAATGCACGGGTGGTTGTGGGCTTGTTGACATAGACTTGTGATTTCAAATAACCCCATAAAAAGAAGTCTAATGGTGTTAAATCACACGATCTAGGAGGCCAATTTTGATCACCGAAACGAGAGAGTACACGACCTGGAAATGTCTCATGCAGTAATTGAATTGTTTCACGGGCTGTATGACATGTGGCACCGTCTTGTTGAAACCACATATTGGACACATCAATATCATCCAATTTTGGCAGAAAGAACTGTGTAATCATGTCGCGATATCGAGCACCAGTAACAGTCACTGCTTGACCAGCATCATTTTCAAAAAAATATGGCCCAATTATGCCTCCAGCCCAAAATCCACACCATACAGTCACGCGTTGTGGATGCACTTGTTTTTCGACAATCACATGTGGGTTCTCCGAACCCCAAATGCGGCAATTTTGGCGATTGACAAAGCCATCAAGATGAAAATGTGCTTCATCGCTTAGGATGATTTTGCTCGAAAAATCAGGGTCCATTTGTTGATGTTCAATAATCCATTCAACGAACTCTCTTCTCTGTGCATGGTCATTAGGCTTCAATTGTTGTGTTGATTGAATTTTGTAAGCATGAAGACACAGATCTTTGGTGAGTATACGCTGTAGAGAGGTTCTTGAAATTTGCAATTCTTGTCCACGACGTCGAATTGAGGTTCCTGGATTGTCAGCAACACTCTCACGCACTGCTTCGAGATTCACATTTGAACGGCTTGTTTTTGGACGACACTGGTCGTCTGTTTGGCGTCTCCAACGGATCCAGTCTCCATGAATTTTTCAATTAATCTCTTCACAGTTGACGAAGTTAAAACACAATTCCGACCATATTTTGTATGAAATTTTCGAACTGCAGCCGCCAAGCTTTCACTATTTTTGAAATATTCTTTAATAATGAAGACACGTTGTTCTATCGTGTAACGCTCCATTTTTAATAACCCTATACTGTTAGCTGTCAAATTGCTTTTTTTTCAGGGTTGCCAACACTTCACTGCACAAATGACGGCAAATTCAAATCTTGCGTTAATTTTGGGACACCCTTTACAATAACGTTACTATCTACAAGAATAGCATAATAATACTGAAGAATTGTGTCGTAATCATTCATGTGATTTTTGGTAATAATCACTAAGACCGCTAGACGGCTAAAGGTTACCAGAGCTTGTAAATATGTACTTCTAAAATTAGTTACCTGTGAATCTATATGCTAGATCTTGTGGTGGCGGATTAAGAACACAGAGTGTCACCACCCTTATTCCTCCCATGGGTGTCGTAAGAGGCGATTAAGGTAGCAAGCTACGCAGGAACACTGCATTGTGAAGGGAAGGAAAACTTGATATAAACTATACCAATCCGTCTGACCAGCGTGGTATAGTAGGCCAAAACCTTCTTGCTAAGGAGAGGCCTATGTCCAGCAGTGGAGTATTAAACGCTGTTGATGTGATGTGATATGCTAACAGTCTATTGTACTCCGGTCCATTGTAGCGTTTAGGAATTTTTCGCGTTAATTGTTTTTAATTGCAGGAGAAATCCGTCGTATCCATAGCGTATTAGAGTCTGACTTGCTAGGACATAGTTTGATTCCTAACTAAACAGTGTAAAAGGCTTTAGATATTTAATAATATTGTTATATCGTTGAGAGCATCTTTCTCCTTAGAGGTACTTCTACGAGTATATATAACCACTAGAATTAAAAAGAGACGTGCGATAAAACGTAATAATAGACGTGTCATGCCCTTTACGTTCCCAAGCGGGGTGTGAAAAAGCATCTCACAAGGCCGCCATAGTGTAGGTCACCATACTGCATTGTCTGCATTTGCAATGAGTATAGTGACCACAACTCTTGGATTCTATTCATGCTTTCCATCAGGCAGAGTAGAGTTACTTTGGCAGGCTCTTAATATAGAATAAAAAATCTTTCCATAATTTAATCGTCCGTGTCGTGACGGATTAAGAATATATAGTGTTACCACCCTTATGCACCCCGTAGGTGTCGTAAGAGGCGACTAAAGGAACATACTACAAGAAGGAAAACTTGAAACAAACCCTATTCCAACCGTCTGGTCAGCGTGGTATAGCAGGCCAAAACCTCCTTGCTAAAGCCCAGCAGTGGACTGTAAAAGGCTGTTGATAAAAATTAATTTGCCCTTCGAGTCGGCAATAAAGAATAAAGAACAAGTAAGTTGTCCATTTAAAAAGTTAAAAATTAGTACTATTGAATTTGTCATCCATTTTCGCCATGTTACGTTTGATCGTATTCGAGTTACGTAGATGTGTTTGTAATTTATTATGAGGTTTTAGTATTATGTAACATATAAGTTCACTCATATACATGTATATATAAGGCCATTAAAGAGATTAAAGTTTATAAAGATTTTTATTTATACGTTTCACTTTCTACGTTAGTTTAAAAATATAAAGGTATGTTATCCTGCATCGAAATTTGGCTTCACTCTAGAGACTAATAAAACTGGTTAACTGGCTCTTTTTGTGTGAAACTCAAAAAGAATAACGCTATGCCGTGGAACGAAACCAAGAAATTTGACAAGAAAATTTTCTATTTTTAGGGCAACATGGACCCAGCACCAAAGCAGTTGTTAAGTTAGAAGGTAATCAACTAGAAAAGTTGTCCAAGCCGAAATATACGAGAAGCGCTAGAGCTGAGGCCAGAATAATCATCAAGAAAAATGCCACCGCTATACTTGAGTGCTGGTCCCTTTGCCCCTTTAGATGGAAGAAGAACAGGTTTAAGTGTGCTTTCTGTGAAGATAACTTCACTGAATGCTCCGAACTTAGAGATCACGTTAGAATATGTTCGACCCAACATACAGTCAAAGACATTTATAGCAAATACAAAGAAATGCCCTTGATTAATGTAGATATTACGGAAGCTATATGCTGTTATTGTTCTTTGCCGATAACTGAAGTAGCTGAAATGAGAAGCCACGCCATGGAACACGGCTTCGACATAGATTTAAACCACCCAGATGGCGTGCTACCCTTCTCTTTAGACAAACAATCGTGGAAGTGTGTCATTTGTAAAGAAAAATTCAACAATTTTCTAAAACTTTACGAGCACATGAACGTTCACTACCAACATTATATTTGTGCCATATGCGGCAAAGGGTATATGACTGCACCTAGATTAAGGAAACACTCAGAAGTCCACATATCTGGATCATTCCCTTGTAACGAATGTGGCAGGATCTTCATTATGCGAGCGTCGAGAGACTCGCACAAAGCCACAGTCCATGCTAAAGAACCCAGATATGAATGCCCACATTGTAATATGCGTTTTGATGGTTATTACGACCGAATGAAACATATGAAAAATACACACAGCGAGCAAGAGGTCTCTTACAAATGCTCACATTGCGATTTGTCGTTCAAAACTAGTGGGAAAAGGTCTATACATGTACGATCAGTACATTTTCCGCCTCAATTAGATTTTAGTTGTAACTTTTGTGAATGGCAGTTCAAAACGAATTATGAATTAAAGAGACACATGGTACGACACACTGGAGAAAAGAACTTCCACTGCTCGATATGCGGTAAATCCTTTCCAAGAAATAGAGCTTTGACTACCCACTTAAAGACTCACCAGGATGAGAATTGTAAATGGAAAGGGTCTGTTTATAAGCAAAGAGTCCACAGGGTTTCTCAGTTGAGGAGTCATCCGGATATGACTGACTTAGTTTCAAGTGACGATGTTAAGATGATAATGTGAGATGATCTCGCCAGTATTATTTTTAATAAACATTTATCATATATCTTTTCTTTTTTGTCCAAGCCATAAATTATATGTTTTATGTTCAATTTATTGAACAATATATCCTAATATTTGTATATGATACATAAAGTGATTTTGACGAATTTTAACACGTTCACTGCGGGATAACACATACCTCGTGTATTAAAAAACTTTCGCCAGTGCTGAAAAACACACTGTCCATTTTTTCAATCCACAAGTGCTGGCTACACGACTGTCATGTTCCGTACGGCAGTGCTAATAACGCGTATATGCGTTTAGAACAAGAGTATTGAAAACTTTTGTGTAGGTTCACGCTTTTTAATTTTCTTATATTTTCTAAAATCATTTTAATAAAATGCTGTATAAGTTAATTTTGGTCTACATTAAATAGGCAACATATCTAACGTATTTAATTTATGGCCAGATATGAAACGTTGATCAAACCCACGACGGTTTTGCAATGGTAATTTGCTAGTGCTACATCGGTAAATATTACTATGGCATGAAATACATGGCTGTTGGCAAGCTAAACAATGTCTAAAGCTAGCCTTTAGGTAACCTTTAGGAGTATCTCATAATTCCTTCTCTATCGCTGATATAAATTGTCTGTTCAATTTTTTTTTACTTAGAGAACCTGCCAAAGTGACTACTCTGCCTAATGGAAAGCATGAATAGAATCTGAGAGTTGTGGTCACCATACTCATTGCAAATGCAGACAATGTACCATGGTGACTCATGCTATGGCGGCCTAGAAAGATGCTTTTTCACGCCCCGCTTGGTGATACAAAAGGCATAAAAGTCATCGTCGTAGTGTAAGGTTCGGACATTTACCACGATAACCATCACCCCTGCTTCAATGGGCCTTCGGTCTCACACTCACCAACGAAACACGACAGCACAGATACTGTCTTTAAAATAAACTCACTTTCGCTTGAATAATAATATGGTTTGTTTACTGTACATTAAGGAACTATTAAACTAGAAATAATCCAACTTCACAGTGATATCTGCATAAATTTATATACTGTCAATTTTTATTCAGGATATTTACGCGCATGCTAATTTATTTGAGGGATTCTGGTACATCGGCAATAACAAAATAAAGTAGTTTTTCTGTTTTTAGGTTCCGCTAATATATCGGAGGGGATAGGCGTTAAACGCGTTAGAAAGTTAAAGGAGAATGTTAGTGCACGTCAGCTGCGCAGGCGTAGAAGAGCGAACCACGAGCTCCCCGAAGAGTCAGAGAAAAGAATTTCTAAGACTATGATGCGGAGAAATGCTCTGATCCTTCTGGAATTTTCGACCGCTTGGGCTTTTAGATGGTTCCATAGCGCGTTTTATTGTGCCTACTGTGATTTAAAGTTCGTCGATGTACCACTTTTAAGAACACATGTTAAGACTCACCACCTACACGAAATACCGACTAAGAGAATTTTCTCCAAGCTAACAGAAAACAATATGGTTAAAGTAGATATTGCGGAATTAGGTTGTAGATTATGTGGCAGACTTCTAAACGGTATTGATTCCTTAAAGGACCACTTACTGATACATGGTAAAACTTTAAACGTCAATTACAGTGACGGTGTATTACCATTTAAATTGGATGATGAAGGATATACTTGCCAAATTTGCTTTGATCAGTTCATAAGTTTCTCCAAAATGAATGAACACATGAACACGCATTATCAGAATTACGTTTGTGACACCTGTGGCAAGGCTTTCGTTTCAAAACCTCGATTCAGGAAACACGTCCAATCTCACGAAAAAGGAAATTTTCCTTGTGGTGATTGTGATGAAATTCTTGAGACTAGAGCCGCGAGAATGTGTCATAGAATGAAGGTACATAGAAAAGGTGTGCGTTATGCATGTCCGAGATGTCCGGATGTCTTCACAACATACCATAGTAGAGCCAGACATTTAGTAGATACACATGGGCAACAAAAGAAGGAGTACTACTGTAATGTTTGTGATAAATCATTTGAAACTAGTTCAAAACGCGCTAGCCATGTACGCTTAACACACGCTAATACTGAGAACCGACATCACTGTACGCAATGTTCATGTATTTTTAACACTAATTCCAAGTTATTGCGTCATATGAAAACTCATAGATCTAAGTTAGATTAAAGCAAAGTATTAAGGCTACATAGGAGTATGACCTTTTGGTATGTCACAAGACGAGAAATTTATGTATCAACTGAAACTGTGTTCTTTAATGAATTTTTCTATTTTTAAATGAACGTACTCGTATTAGAAACTGAAAATTAAACACAGTCGAGACACATGTAATTAAAGAAATTGATAAAAACAGGAGTTTTTAAATGAAAACTTCATCAAAAAGATGTTTCGTAACCAGTTTTCGAGCATATCACCAGACTTGGCGCTACTTGCACCTAGTTGAACGTGTTTTTGAATAGAAAATTTCACTAAATATTACATTTCCAATTAACAAAGTATAACAAGTATACGTTAGCGGCTTAAAAGCTTAAATTATTAAACACGTGAGCTTTCCGTACTCAACTGTACTCTTTATTACAATAGATGTCGTACACAGAAAATATAGATGGCTCTGCCAGCTCCTACCTACTTGCTATAAATATATTTTTTTTACCTACATTATAACAAATACGAATTGAAATGTTTACAAAAATTAATGCAAATCTAAAAGATTTAAAGGCTTAAGACATTATCATATATGTTCAATCCTCCTTAACGATTCTTACAAATGTGGTATAGCAGAGGTGATCATAATACAGATGCTACGGGACAAAATATTACTGAAAAAAAGAAGAATAAGAAATACAACATATCTATGAGAAAAAGCACAAAAATAATGGTAGGATACACTTAAATCAAAAAATTATAATTTGAAATGTTGACAACACTTTTTAAACAAAACGAAACTTGCTGAAATATTTTGCAGAATTGCAATTGAGAGCTGCAAATTAAAAAATAGTTTTCTATTTTTAGGGGCGAGTAAAGAAGATATGGGAACTAAACCTTCAGCTACAGTAGTTTGGAAGAAAAAACGAAGAATCGTTGAAGATAAACAGAATGCAGCTCTCATTATAAACCATTCCAATGCAGTTGTATTTAGATTTCAAAGAGGCAAATTTATGTGCGCTTATTGCCGTGAAATATTTACAACAGTAGTAGAGCTCAGAACGCATTCAAAGATACACGAGAGTAATAAAATGCAGATCTTTGAGGAAAAACCTTCTGTTAAGAACCCTTTTCCTCTTAGAATTGATATAACCGACTTAACGTGTAGTATATGCGGAGAATTGACTTTAAAATTTGACGACTTTAAAAAGCATTTATTGGAAAAACATTCCAAAAGTTTAAATCCAGAATATACTGATGGAGTCATACCTTATAAGCTAACTGGCAAAGAGTTCAGGTGTGTCCATTGCGACTTACTTTGCGAGAGTTTTATGATAATATTTTCTCATATGAACGACCATTATCAACATCATGTGTGCCCTACATGTGGTAAAGGGTTCTCTAACCACCAGAACCTTAGAAGCCATCTAAGAATTCATGAGTCTGGGCAATTCCATTGTCCAAAATGCGAATCCATTTTCTTGACACGTGCTGCCAAAAATAGCCATGTCTCTATCGCACATGGAAGGAAAGATCGAAATAGATGTCCAATTTGTAATGATCGATTTGATTCGTACTATGCTAGAGTGCGACATCTAGATAGAGTTCACGGCCAGAAAGTGGAATATAAGTGTAACGTGTGTTCTGCTGTATTTGGTTGTGCCAATTTAAGGTATAGTCATATACGGAGTGTGCATTTAAAGAAAAGGAGTAATAGAAATAATAAAATAAAAGCAATAAAAGATACAAAATAAAATACATAATACGTATGTAAAAATGACGTCTGTGGCAACGACCACAAAAATTATTATCATATGTTACTGGTATTACAGCACTTTAATTACTCTACCTTAAAAGTCTCCTACGTCTTTGAAATAACAGTCATCACTAACACTGACAAGCAGTTGAAAAAACAATGTAGGTTCAATAAATATTAAAACATTACTTTTTGATGATTCAGAAAAAATCAACTTATCATTCAAAACAAAATATACATACTTCGCTTCATAGTGATTATTTTCTTTTTGTTTTTAGGGACCGTCGAACCCAAAGTAAAATGGCGGCCGAAGCGCAAGTTTAACGATCAGAGAGATAACGCAGCGATCATACTTGAATATTCCAACGCTTGTCCGTTTCGATGGAAGAGGGGGGCGTTCACTTGCGCCTACTGTCCCCTCTCCTTTGGAGATTTCAGTGGTATCCGAGACCACATTATCGATCACCCAAATAGAGTTGAGGCAATGCGACTAGCTCGCACTTTCGCTAATCTTAAAGTTGAAATCACGAATCTACAATGCGTACTATGTCTTGAACCGATGGACAAATTAGATGCTCTTATCGATCATTTAATATCCACCCACAATAAATCCATAAATAAAGATCTCGGATTAGGCACTACACCTTTTCTATTATCCGGCAAGGAATACAATTGTACTCTTTGTGATGAAAGTTTCGAACTCTTTACAAAACTCAATACCCATTTAAATAAACATTATCCTAATAGTATATGTTTCTTGTGTGGCAAAGCGTTCTCGACTGTTCATAGATTAAAAGCTCATCTCGTTATACACGAATCCGGCGAGACGGAACAATATAAATGCACTAGATGTACAGAGATGTTCGCCACTAAAGCATTAAGGAATAGTCATGTGGTTTCTGCCCACGGCAAGGAGTACAGATATAGGTGTCCTTATTGTAACAATTGTTTTAAAAACTATGGAGATAGGGGCAAACATTTGAAAGAATCTCACGGAAAGAAAGTTGAATATCCATGTAATTTGTGTACAGCAGTTTTTGCTATGTGCAATCAAAGGACTAAGCATATTCAACAAGTTCATATTCGCCATAAGACATTCTCTTGTGATTTTTGCCCATATAAGTTTGTTACTGCAGCTCAGTTGAGGAATCATTTAGTTAAACACGGCGGTGAAAGGAAATTTCAATGTGAAGTGTGTAAGAAATCGTACGCTAGAGCTAAAACGTTAAGAGAACACATGCGAATACATAATAATGATAAAAGATTTGTTTGTGAATATTGTAATAATGCGTATGTTCAAAAATGTAGTTTACAAAGTCATATGAGAACACATCATCCGAATGCCGAACCGTTAAAGAAAATTAAACTGTATCATATGTATTAAGTTTTGACAATAAAGTATTTTTTGATTAACCATTGTTTCTATTTTGGCTTCGATATGTCCGGTACGCTTGGGCTATTGCTGAATGTAGGTTTATTGTTAGAATCAACGACCTTATCCTACTAATATTATAAATGCGAAAGTTTGTGAGTATGGTATGAGTATGTTTGTTACTCTTTCACGAAAAAACTACTAGGCAGGTTTGGATGAAACTTTATACGTCGGAATAACATATAGGCTAAAATTTGTAAAGATTTTATGTAATTTAATAAGTCGTTAAAAAAATCTGGCGTCTGAGAGTTATCTTGGCATACGCTGTTTACCATTGAAGTTACACAAAGATGATGTACCGTTGGATTGTTTGTGTGTTAAAAAAAAAGTAAATTTAAAATAATCTGTTACGAAACTTAATGTGGCAGACCAATTTCCACGCGAGCGAAGTCGCAAGCAAAACCTAGTTATCCATATAAACTTTACACTGTACTATTTTGTTACTATTGCAGTAATATCCATTCGGTTCTGCTACATAAGATATATTTACTTAAGGTGTTTAGATAATTTCGTAATGCGTAGCTGTAGTACAAAATATTTAAAGGACGACGGAATAAATGGAACGTGAAGAGCCTATATCCGACCTTTTTCTATTTTTAGGAAGAAAAACTGTAACGGAGAAACCAAAAGAAACTTTGATAAAGCAGGAAGTGGAATCAGATACGGAAAATAACAGAGATTTGATGACATCCGCGAGAGCCGGCTACGAGAGAAGGGCAATCTTCAGAAATAATATAGCTATCATCATGGAATCATGTACGGCGTATCCTTTCAAGTATAGGAAAGGAACTTACCTTTGCTTCTTTTGTAAAAGTACATTTCTTGAGCCTGAGAAGTTGAGAGAGCACAATCACATACATCATTCAGAAGTTAAGCAACTCCTCAAACCAAGAAAGTACGAACCTCTAAAAATGGATTTTGCAACGACCATTTGCAAAATGTGCGATATTGAAATTGAAGATTATGCAATGCTAAAGATCCATCTCACGGTGGAACATTCCAAAATTATAGACTGCACTTATGGAGACAGTGTTTTGCCTTACAAGTTAAGCAAAGAAGAACACAACTGTCAGATATGCGGAAAAACGTACGAAATGTTTTTAAGTTTGCACAAACATATGAACGATCACTACGAACATTTCATATGTGAGAAATGTGGGAAACGGTTCGCTACGTCCCAGAGAATGATAAACCACGCTAGGACGCATGAACGAGGGGATTTCCCTTGCAAAAGGTGCACAGACACCTTCCCTTCATACGCTTCTCTGTACGCCCATAATGCTAAAGTTCACCGCTCGAACAAAAGATACAAATGTCCTATATGCGATGAGAAGTTTGCTTCATACAAACATAGGCTGAAACATTTAAATACAATACATGGAGAAAAGACTGCGGTCTTTCCTTGTCCGTCTTGTCCTAAAGTTTTTGATCTCTGCAGTCGAAGAACTGCTCACATACGGTTTCAACATTTACAAGAAAGGAATCATGTTTGTTCTATTTGTGGCATGAAATTCTTTACGAATTATGAGTTACAAGAACATTCTATAAAACATGGCGGGGAGCGAATATATCAATGTGATGTTTGCAAGAAGTCATACGCTAGGTTAAAAACTTTGAGGGAGCATATGAGAATACATAATAATGATAGGAGGTTTATTTGTCCTGTTTGTGGACAGTCGTTTATCCAGAATTGTAGTTTAAAACAACATATGCGAGTCCATCACCCAACATCGCTTAAAGACGTATTTTAGTGAAATAAACACAATGAAAATTTAATCGTTTTTAATTTAAAACAAATAGGTAGACAGGTGGCGGTTGGGCAAGTATATTTAAATAATTCTTACACGCTGTATGTATCCCTAAATATCAATGAATGCCACAAATCTACATACACTATCGCATGTATAATTTTGTACTTATTAGTTACTTATAATTTCAGTTTGAGACCAAATTCTCGTTTTTTCTTCATCACGAAAAAATTGCATTTCTGAATTAAGAATAAATAAAAAAACAAATATTTTGGACATTTAACACAACGCCATCTAGTTTCAAACTAAGCACAGCTTGTATCATGATAACTAGACTGACTTATAGAATACTTATATACTTTTTTTTTGTAAATACATACATATTATACATAGAAAACACCCAAACTCTGAAACAAATATTTGTAGATCATACAAACGTTAGGTCTGAACCGAGAATCGAACCCAAGACCTCGAGAACAGCAGCCGCTTTCGTTACCGCTACAACATCGAGGCAATCAATTAATTAACTTAGAAAAAAATATTGATAAAGCATGTTTTTGGGAAACAATGGTGAAGATGATGCATGAATCGCTATTCAAAGAAGATAACATGCTCATTTTTGATTTTTAGGTGACGATCCTTCACCTGACGAGAATATTACTAAAGAAAATAAAGGTGAAACAACGGCCCAGTTTGCAGAAAGAACGAAAACTTTTACAGACGACGATATAAAAGCTAGGAAACGTCACGCGATTATACTTTTAGAAGCTTCTAACATATGCCCATTCAGATGGATGAAGAATCTATATATTTGCTTTTACTGTGATCAACAATTCTCAGATCCTGTTAAGCTCAGGCTTCATAACTTGGAACATTCCTTACTGAAAAGTTATCAAATAAAACATGCAATGTCTAAATTGAGAAAATACGAGTTAGTGAAGATAGATGTAACCGATGTCAGCTGCAAGCTGTGTGAAGATCATATCCTTGACTTCCCATCTTTGAAGTGGCATTTACTGGAAAAGCACAATAAACAGTTAGACCCTAAGTCTGCTGATGGAGTGTTGCCATTCAAAGTAACAACAGACGATTTCCAATGTGTATTGTGTATAGAAAAATACTCGGAGTTTAAATTGTTAAATCAACATATAAATGTACATTTCCAGAATTTTATATGCGAGCAATGCGGTACTGGGTTCGTCACGCCGGAGCGGTTAAGAACTCACGCATTCTCACATGAGACGGGCTCGTTTCCTTGTGATAGCTGCGATAAAATATTCCGTTCTACTAACGCGAAAAATGAACATTTTGCAACAGTACACATGAAGGTGAAGCGCCACAGATGCCCTCAATGTCCCGAAACTTTCAGAAACTATTTCCAAAGAAATAAGCACATTTCTTCAGTTCATGGTGTGAAGTTAAAAGAATTTAAATGCACCATGTGTCCGAAAGTATTCACTTTAAGTGGAAAACTGGGTGTACATGTCAGGACAGTGCACCTGAAGATGAAGAGACATTCCTGCGAAGTCTGCGAGTGGAAATTTTATTCCAAGTCTGAGTTGAAAGAGCATATGATAAGACACGGTGGGGAAAGAAAGTTTCAGTGCAGCGTTTGCAAGAAAGCGTACGCCAGGAAGCATACATTAAGAGAACATATGAGAATTCATGAAAATGATAGGCGTTTCATATGTGCTACTTGTGGCACTTCGTTTGTACAAAAATGTAGCCTAAAACATCATACTAAAATCCACCATTCCAACTCAGCCCAAAGTAAAATTGAAGTTTTTGTTTCATGAAATATGCTGACAGTACAATTTGTACTATTCTAAATTCTTCATTTAAAAAAATATTTACAATAAACCCATTCTTACGATAAACTTTCCGAGATACTTTTAAATATATATTGTGTACAAAAATATGCTAATTAACCACTAAATAATAAAATGTGATCTATTTAAAACTTATTTTAATTATTAAACCTACCACAGCATCCAAAAAATTCCACGCACAGGAATATGGTATGTTAAACCGCACTTATACATAAGAAGAAGTATAACATCAAGTTGGAGGCGAATATATTTTTATTTCTGTTTTTCTAGGAACCGTCTCGCCCATACGTGACTCCAAGCGAAGAATCGTGCCGTTATTCCAGGTGTCTTACGACAGAAGTTTGTGTAAGCCACTGGGCACCTTAGTGAACTTCAGTGCACTCAAAAAGAATTTTACTAGACATACTCCATCACGAAGTCCTTCACCTGTAAACGTATCAAGATCATCATCTCCGTATATTGAACGACCAGAATCAATCGAAACTATTCATCAAAAGACTAAGAAAAATCCAGATATCAGACAGAACGCTCTATCTGTGTTCGAATATTCAACCGTATACCCATTCGTATATGGGAATAATAAATTCAAATGTTTTGTGTGCTCGCAACCCTTTTTAGACCTACACTTGCTCAAGGATCATATGCGTGAAACTCATAATTTTGCTCCACTTAAAAGATTAGTTAATAATAGAAGAGAAAACGTTTTAAAAGTGGATGTCAGTGATATTACCTGTAAAATATGTTCAGCAAAACCATCTGATTTGGTCCAGTTAAAACAACATCTCAAAGAAGTTCACGACAAACCAATAAACTTAGATCTTCAAGATAATTTAATACCATTCAAATTAGAATTAGACAACGGGTCTTACAAGTGTGTTATTTGTCAGGAAATGTTCATCAAAGTTAGAATATTAGTTATCCATATGAGTATACACTTTAATAACTATAGTTGCGAAGTTTGCGGTTCTGCATTCATGACGTTGCGGCTTCTTAAAAAGCATTTGGAAGTCCATGAAGCCGGCAACTACCCGTGTGACCGTTGTAACAAAGTTTTCAGTACTCCTTACAAAAGGACGTTGCATATCCGAGGCGTGCATCTTAAGCAGTTCCCGAGAAGATGTCCAATATGTCCAGAGAGGTTCAACTCAAATTATAAAAGGACCATTCATTTGCAAGATGTCCATAACCAATCTACAAGAGTGCATAAATGTGAGACTTGTGGACGTGGTTTTAATTTGAAATACCATTTGATCTGTCACACAAAGTCTGTTCATTTACAAGAGAGGAACCAGCAATGCGAGATTTGTCAGCAAAGGTTTTGTAATAAAGAGTCTTTGAAACGACACATGGTAATACATACTGGTGAAAAGAATCATAAATGTGAAGTTTGTGGGATGGCATTTTTGAGGAGGAAGAACTTGAAGGATCATTTACGTTTGCATAATATAGATTAGCCATTTTCCCCTTGTCAGACTGACATTTAATAACAAATTTGACAGAAGTTGTGACTTTTATCTCCTATTTTGCATAATTTTCTTTTTACAGTTACGAAATTGACGAGGTTGGTCCTTAATTGTTATAGTTATGAAATTAATGGGTACTGGATTTAAGTTATGGACTGCTAGCAAACATTTACGACAGTTATTTAATTAAAAACTAGAAATTACTAGGAGTAAGCTGCATACCACGGCTATGGTAGAATGTACTTGTGTTTTCAATTGTCACCTGTTTTCTACTACATTCTTGCAAAACGAATCATTTTATGTCATAAGGGTTTTCTGCATTATAAGGAACATTCGTGGTTAGCCGTGCCATACAGTTCGACAGATGCCTGAATTTGACACACTGCATTTACTATATCAGATTTTAACTAGTAGAGTAGTCTGATTGTGAAAGTTAATTATTCTGGTATAACTGCAGAATACAAGACGTTTGAAACTGCCTCGGTGGTGCAGCGGTAGTGAATACGACTATTGTGTTTGAGATCTCTGATTCGATTCAAAGGTTGGACCAAATGTTTGTATGATCTGCAAATATTTGTTCCGAAGTTTGGGTGTTTTCTATGTATAATATGTATGTATTTACCAAAAAAATTGGATACAAATATTCTATCAGTCAGTTTGGTTATTACAGCACAAGCTCTGCTTAGTTTGAAACCAGATGACGTTGTGTGTCAAATGCCTGAAATATTTATTTATTGTTTAAAATAAGACTAAGCAATTTATAAATCTGACATATTGAAGATATTCAGCGGATCTTGGGTATTATTTATTGCCGCTTTTAAAAGGCAACTTTTTTAACGTTGTTTTAGACAAAGGAAAACAAAATTTGTACAGTTTTACTTAAATAGTTTTTATTTTAATATTTAGTTTTATATAAAAAGACAACGCCCGCACTAGGAATAAATCCTGTGTCGTGAGAGACTTTACAAACATACAAGAAACGGATACAAAAAACATCCATATTCAGAACAACAATTTGTGGATCACACAAAGTTTTGTCCCATGTGTGTTTCCACCCACAACATTCAGCGCAGTAGATAGCGGTGTGGCGACCGCTTAGACCACTAGGCCAACCGTACCGTCTGCTAGTAAGCCTCCCTCTACGCGCTCTATAAAATATATATTAATACTAGCTAACCCACCTAACTTCATCTGCATCTTTCAAAAGGATTTTTCATTTATTTTCGCAACTATGTCGAATTTTCTCACTGTTCAAACTTTCTCTGGACATCTACAAATATTTCAAGACGGAAATCAACCAAATCGATCCAGCCATTTGCGAGTTTTAGTAAGACTAACGAACAGCAATTCATTTTTATATACAAGATATTTATTTATTTATATAAATGTAAATTAATTGCTACAATTAAATCAATAAAAGACTCGAGTGTTTTATTTAACAATTTGTTTTAATATTTTAATGTGAAACTTCTGAAAAGTAGCTTTACATGACATACAGGTAAAGCGGTCGGACTAAGAGCAAACTTCTAACAATGTGGATATACCCACTAGGCCACTACACAAAACGTATGTATGTAGACGATGCTTTGTAAACGAGTGGGGACACTACGAAGCATTGCACAAAAAAGAGACCGAGAATATAAAATGCTATGTAATATATTCCATCCCATTCTCTCTCCGACTTATTCCTATAAATTTGTGTTTGTTTCTTTATCGTGATACATTTTCCTTTATCGAGTTTCTAGTCTCGATGATTCTGAATAAGTTTTACTTCAAAAAAACTATAATTATGCCTTGCCAAAAATAAATACTTCCACAACAATTTTGTCTCCTAATTCTAATAAGACGAGACATCAAGATGGTAAGGGGTGGGATAGAGAATTTGAAAACGGAGGACGTTAGAAAATCGAGGCTGAGACTACAGTAGGTCGTAAAGGCTAGGATGGCATACTCTTTTATCTCGTCTTATGATTCTAGATGAGACTAGCAGTAAAATCCTTGTCTAAGTGACTTTACCTATTGCTTTTTATTTGCCTGATGATATCCTTCTATATTATCAACAGCTTTTAACAGTCCACTGCTGGACATAGATCTCTCTTAAGACAACACAGACAGGCTTTGGTCTACTATACTATGCTGGCCAGACGGGTTGGTACAAGGTTTATTTCAAGCTTTCCTTTGCAGTGCTGTTGTCTTGCGTAATTTAATCCCCTTGTCGCTTCTTACGACATCCACGGAATGAATAGGGATGGTGACAACGTATTTTTAATCTATCATCATATGGACCGTGGACCGGACCTAACCAGCCTTTATATTATTACGCAATGATATTTATAAAGTTTTAGTCCCAGTAGTACGGCTTATAAAACATCTAAATCGGCAGGTATTAACACAGTCACATGAATTTATGTGAAGTTGACTGGGGTCGCACACATCCTATACTAACTCTACTGTAACTTGAATTAATACGCTTTTATTAGTAAGTATTAATACTTCTCAAGCTAAATCTATGAAATTATTATTATTTCACAAATAATTCGTAAATGTTTAGAATTCTTTTCACTCTAACACTAAATTTAAGGGATTACGTTATCAATCTTAAATTTATCGACACGAAAAAGTACATCATTTATTTTTTATTTTAGGAATTATTGAAGAATCAGACTCGACCTACACTATGAGAACTGAAGACGGAGGGCATATAAAACTGACTATTCTCAAACATCCAATACCTCTAGAAACTTTAGAGTATGAAGTAGAAACAAGTGATATAGATGAAAAAGAACTACCAGAAAAGACTAGTAAGAATGCAGATAGTGTAAAAAATAGACATGATGTGAAACTCTTAAAGAACATAACTAAATCTACTGATGCAAAAACTGGAAACCTCTACTTATTAAAAGAACCTATATCTTTAGATAATATTAATTGGAAAGATGAGAAACATGAAACTCAAACTTCTATTACTATCAATGTCAAGACTGAACAAGGCTATTTATGCAGATCTACAAATAGGAGGAACAAAAAATATGAATATCAATCCTGGAAACAAAATGCATTGGCCATTTTTGAGTTTTCTTACGTCTACCCTTTCATACACGCGGGAAACAAGTACAAATGTTTTGTTTGCCTAAAGCCCTTTTTAGATGCAAATCTCTTGAATCAACATGTAAACGAACATAGTACAAAAGAAATGAAAAAAGAACTAATTAATAGAGTCAGAGATAAAAATTTAAAAGTCGATGTTACATATCTACAATGTAAAATTTGTTCACAAACTTTATCCAGTTTGCAAAATTTAAAAGAACATTTAAAAACTAACCATGATAAAAAGATAGAATTGTCTTTGCAAGATAATATAATACCTTTTAAGTTAGGTGGAGAAAATTTTGATTGCCAGATATGCGGAGAAAGGTTCCTCAAACTGAGACTTCTCGTGATCCACATGAGTAAACATTATAACAACTACAGCTGTGAATTTTGTGGCGCTGTATTTATTTCACTTAACTTACTAAAGAGACATCTACAAACTCATGAATCTGGCAGTTTTCCTTGCGATAAATGTGATAAAATATTCAGCAATGCTGCGAAACGAACTCTCCACACTCGTGGAGTCCATTTGAAGCAATTTCCACGTAGATGTCCTATTTGTTCTGAAAGATTTAATTCAAACTATCAGAGAACAAAACATTTGCGTATAATTCATAATCAAACTACGGGATTATTTAGATGTGACACTTGTGGGCGTGAATATGACTTGAAATACCATCTCCTGATTCACATAAGATCTGTTCATTTACAAGAAAGAAATCAAGAATGTCCAGTTTGTCATGCTAGATTCTTCTCGAAGTATTGTCTGTCCAGGCACATGGTAATTCATACAGGTGAAAAAAATTTCAAATGTGAGATTTGTGGAAAAGCATACGCAAGACGGAAAAACTTGAGGGAACATTCGAGATCTCATGAAGCTGGTGTGTGTTCGATATGTGGTCAAAATTATGGTGATCAAAACCATTTGGTTGCTCACATCAACAACGTGCATGCAGTGATGTAAATTAGAAGACGTTATAGTGAGTTAATAGTATGATATTCAAAGTTATTTATTCGTTTGTGAATATAGAAAACGTTTAGAAATTCTGTAACCATTAGACCAATATACTTTGTATAAATTTTTTATCAGTGTTTTTGCAGCACCAGTAAATAATCATATTAATAAACATATTTTTTATTATCTGTTGTATAATACTATCGCAAAGTGAACCCTATGTTAAATAGAGCCGTAGATTATATTGGAAAAGGAATATCCGTTATAATAATTAATGAACTTTTATTTAGGACGCCATATTTTCTTATTATACGAGGTGAGTGACCACAGACAATAAAAATATAGGGACAGGAGCTCACACTCTAGTGAGGTGGCGCTGTGATGGATTATGATTATAATTTTAACTATATATTAAAACAGGTGTAATTATAAGGTTCACACAAGAAATTCTAATAAAGTTATTACGATACCTTTAATAAAGATACAAAAAAAATTATATTACTACGAATCCAGAGACGAAAATTAGGTTTTTATGAAAGATTGATATTTATACGTACACATTACACACGACGGAGGTTTAATCTGAAGAAGCCATTTTAAAAGGGCACCATTTTATTTTCCCAGGATTAATGGCGTCACATCGACCGGGCCCCAGAACCAGTATTTGGCAAATGACCATATCAGAGAGACAAAATGCAGCAACTTTTCTTGAATTCACGACAGTGAGACCGTTCTTTTACCAGCAAGCTAATTTTAAGTGTTTTTATTGCAATGAAGTCTTCCCCGAAATCCATTCTGTTCTCCAACATTCCGCGTTCCACGTGACACCAGAAAGATGCTGCTTACTCAAGCAATATTTGAGGAAAGGCAAAAGAGTTATCAAAGTTGATATTTCTGGTTTAAAATGTAGATTATGTGAGCAAAAGTATTCCGATCTCGATGACATTAGAAGGCATTTAGCAGCTGCTCATAAGAAGGAGTTTAATTCTGCTGGCAATGGACTTATGGCTTATAATTTAACTATGAATAATGGGCAGCTGTCTTGCCATAAATGTTTAAAAACATTTAACTCTTTTTTCCTTTTGAACAGGCATATGAACGCACATTTTAACGTGGTGTGTGAAACTTGTGGATTAGGATTCATGTCACATCAGCGGTTAATAAACCATAGGATTGTACACCAAAACGGTGTACACAAATGTGATAAATGTCAAGAAGTATTCCCTACGAAACTCAAACTTCGCTATCATTTATTTAAAAAGCACGAAGTGACAAACGCGAAGAAAATAAAACCATTAAAATGTCCTCATTGCTTAGAACGGTTTGCGGAACATTATAGAAAAATGACACACTTGAAAGAAGTGCATGGTATTTCTTTTACTTTTGAATGTCCATCATGTAAAGCTGTGTTACCAACACGACGGGCGTTGACTGAACATACGACTAAACTACACACGCAGAAAATACAGTGCAAGTTGTGTGGGAAGTGCTTTGGCACGCAATCCTTGTTGAAAATGCATATGAGAGGGCACACAGGTGAAAGAAACTTTTTTTGTGCTATTTGCCAGAAAGCCTACATGCATGAAAGGACACTGAGACAACACATGAGAGTACATGGACCAGTATGGAAGTTTACTTGCTCCGAGTGCGGCAGCGGGTTTCATAATAGAAACGATTATAATAAGCATATGAAACAATGGCATCCTCAGTGGCAGTTTAAAACTATTGTTAAAAATTTTGGAAGTGATCATCTTATTAACTGAAAAACTTAGATATTCACGCTTAAAACACAACTTCAGTGTTAATTTACTGTTCGTAAGCAGCCTTTTCGGTGATTAAACATCTGTCTAATACGCTTGAGTGATATGGCTGCCTTGTTGAGTAAGTCATTTAAAAATAATTATCATTGAATTAATTTCGCATAATGTGTGACTTAGAAATTAATGGAAATAGCCAGAAACTGTATCTCCTAAAGGATTTAGTGTACTGTGACTTTACTAACCGATCTAGTCGATTATTTTATTGGGTATTAATAATGTTTATTTATTTGTTATATATAGGGTGGGCCACGAATTAGTTAACATTTGAAAAAATCGTTAAAAAAAGCCATTTAGTTTGTTATAAAAACAAGGCAACAAGAAAGCTGAGTTGTTATTTTTTTTAAAAAATTACATCGTCTAAATGATCGACTTTCTCGTTTCGACGTTTGCACTCTTCTAAGCGAAAACCGAAATTTCGAATACTAGTCGACAAAGAGACCGCGAGATCGCCGACATCTCTTCGCTGACTTTTTCTTTTAGTTGACGTAGTGATTGATGTAGATAAGATTCTTGAAATAACCACAGAAAAAGAATTCTGCTAGGGATAAACCTGGACTTCTGGGTGGCCATGGAATGTCACCTCGTCTTGAAATCAACTTTTCCGGAAACATGTCTTTGACCACCAGCAGAGACTCATTGGATGGTTCCATCTTGTTGAAACCATGTTTTATTGTTGTAGCCAGCAAAATCCAGTAGCATCGGTCCTAAAAACTTCCGTAACATGTTTGCGCGGGCTTTTCGATTCAAATGTTAACCAATTCTTGGCCCAGCCTATATAAATAAATTTAATTGTCGTATTTAAAATATCTGTATAATTTACTTTATAGAGGAAGTGGGGGCATAGTAGTACAATAGTAGAGTTAAAATGGGAGTGAACACTGGAGGAGGAAAAAAAAAGTTAATGATGCGAATAGGACATCTTGCCATTAATATTACAACGGTGTGGTATAGACAATGATAATGTTTTAACTGCCAGCGTAAAAATAAAAGTGTAGCCAGTTAGCAAAAAACTTCAAAACAGCTAATTGCCGCGACCGCTGAGATATATTTCGAAAAATATAAATCAATGTCTTCCGACAACATCACACTGGGTATAACTGTTGATTCTGCGTACCACAAGGAGACTTTTAGAAAAAACAAGGACCCTCCCTGAATTGTACGGTTTTTGGACCCTTGGTTTTCGCGAATTAGTGAGGTTACCGAAGCCCGAACAACCGCCATTTTGTTAGAGGGCGCGAGCAGGGCAGAGACACACTAGTCTCGTGTCTCTTCAGTTATATAAGTCCATGAACGACGGAAGTCACCTACCTTCAGATGACTCGTCTGCCCGTTTGTAACCTATACCAAGAAACTTCTAATAAATAAAACTGGTGAAAACTGGATAATTAATTGGCGTCCATTATTAAATATTAGTTTTACCACGCGTCTAGAACCCAGTATAATTATAAATTTCAATTGAAAGTATCAATTGTCTCCTAATTTTGGAGGAGAAAGGAGTAATATTCCTTCTTCCTCTGAACCTTTTTTCCAAAATAGATTTTCTCGGTGGCTTTAAGTCAGAAATGTAAGAGTTATTTTTTTATGTAAAACATATCTACTTACTACTCTGGAACTGTGTAAATAAATCGTGCGTCCCTACAGTCGAAACACGTTTCTGTCGGACTTGCTTCTATCAAAGGTGCGGTTCAAACGGCACAGTGCGACCATAATGATTTTTCGTAGCATGCCGTCCATTACAGTACTTTCCACTATATGTATGAAGTAACATAACTCGAACTCTAGTACCGCACACCCTCATTGGTCAAATAGGAAAAATACGCCTTGAAAAAAAAAATGGCGTTACGATACGGCTGCACTTCATTTTTTTACGTGGTACAACTGCCATCAGACCTTCACAATCCAAGTTTAGAAAGGTAAGGTGAGACGGGATGTCTTACCTTACCTTCTCGTACTAGGTGATATCGAAGCTCTGTAGAAAATATAGATACACTTACAGTTTGTAATTACACTGCTTTAGTATTATAGAAATAATTAGTATAATGTACCGACTAGTTATTTATAAGTTAAAAGATAAACAATATTTTCCTACCATATTTGCGTTATTTCTAAAAAACACTTTCAAACAATCAGATTTGAAACTCTAAGACGACTCTATTTTCGACTTAAATTATTTTAAATCTTACTTCTGTAAGGATAAACCTTTTGCTGTCCACCGAGTGCTTTAGGGACTGGATTTTAAAGAAAGGATAAAAATATCATTTATAGAAAATGTTTACACATTTTTGACTTGCAGTAGTTATTGCCGCAAAGTACGACTCCTATTCAAAAAGAAATACACAACACACAAAATTAAACACAATATCAAAGGAGATTATAAGATATGATTATGTTTTGAACATTATTAACATAAAACCAGATAAAAGACAGACCCTTTAACCAACATACCGCGTTTAAATACCAACCCAAAGACCTAGTATTATTTAAGTGGAAATTGAACTCACAAACTGTGGACCGGCTATCAGGATCACCAACCGTTACATCAATAATCCAGTCTTATTATGGTAACATGTTGAAAATGAAATAAATTTAATTTTAATATTAGTTTTATTTTATAACTTTTGAAGGAGGAATGAAATGAAAGACACTGGGATTTAATGTTAACAGATGATCATCGTGGTCACTCACAGTAAAAGCTGTTTCCTAGGTATGCTAGCCCACAAGTAACTTATACTGCACTAAGCAAAAACTGAAAATTAAACCATGGACATTCTTCCCCAGGACCTGAAGCGAAGCGTCGTCAAGGAGCTCTCACCAGTATCTGGGAAATGACTCTTTCCGAACGACAGAACGCGTCCATTCTTCTAGAGAATACCACCGCGAAACCCTTTGTTTACTGCAGATATTACTTCAAATGTTTCTTCTGCAGAGAACAGTACTCCGAAATAAAGAACTTACTACAGCACACACTTAGCCACGACATCCCGGAACAAGCAATAATACTCAAAGAGTTCCTGCCGAAAGGAAAACGAACAATAAAAGTTGATATATCAGAACTCAAATGCCGAATTTGCAGTCAAAGTTTTGATGATCTTGAGAGAATAAGAAAACATTTAACTTCAGAACATTGCAAAGCTTTTACAGAATCTGGAAACGGTTTAGTTGCTTATGATTTAACGTCGAAAAATGGCCAATTTTCTTGTCATATTTGTCATAAAATTTTCCAAACATTCATATTGTTAAATCGACATATGAACGTGCATTTTAGTAACGCTGTCTGTGAGACTTGCGGCGCTGGATTCATGACGCATCAGAGGCTTATACAGCACAAAGAAATACATTTACCCGGCGGCTACCCTTGTAATAGATGCAATAAAGTATACACAACAAATTCCAATCTAAAATATCACATAGAAAAAGCTCATGAAGGTGCTACAAAAATGCGAATGCTCAGATGCCCTCACTGTCCGGAAAGGTTTGCCGAACACTTTCGTAAGTTAAAACATTTGAAAGATTCCCATGGGATTACATTTACTTTCCATTGTGAAGTTTGCAAATCAATATTCCCAAGTAGAAGAGCTCTGACCATGCATACAAATAAGTATCACACGGAGAAAACTCAATGCGAAATTTGTAAAAAGAGTTTCACTTGTGTAACTACGTTGAAGAAGCATATGGTTTCTCATACCGGTGAGAGGAATTACATCTGCAGTTTATGTCAGAAAGCTTACAGACATCAGAAGAGTTTAAAGCAGCACATGCGGTCTCATGTCCAGGGGGAGGGGTACTTCAAGTTCAACTGCGCAGAGTGCGGTAGTAGTTTTCCTAACCGCAATGATTACAATCGCCACGTCAAAGAATGGCATCCGAGAAGTTATTTTGACTGTACTGTTCGTTGAATAGTTTATTTTGTGGCGACTTCCACATACAGCACAAACAGCAAAAACATACTACAGCGCCATCTAGTGAAGATACATCGAACTACGGAGTAAGCTGAATTACGACGCAACTACGAATCCTGTATCGCGATATAGAGATTCTTGTGGTGATTAGCATATATACGACATCCCAATATCAACTATCAGACCGTGGCCCACTAGACATGATCACTTCGCCTGGTCGGATCCTCCCTTTGTGTCGGAGGGACATGACGCCCGTCCTTCCACAACAAGTGCAATTGCTGGTTGTTTCAGTATACGTAGTTTTAATTCAATTTCTTAACGCCAAAGATCAAATTTTCTTAACAAAATAATGGTGATGTGTTCCTAGCTGACTTCGGCCAGGGTGGCCAGTCTCGGAGACCAGTCAACTACGTACGAATCATTATATTGCACAAGTGTGTGCACGAACACAGGTATACTCTCTATTTCCTCATTCTCTCCAAGGCACGGGGATAAAACCCCAACTTCCGAACTGTTATTAAGGGCTGTTATTAAGTATTTCTGTAACCAGAAAAACTCACAAAATAATAACGAAGAAAGAAAACAGATCTTTTGACTATGATTTGTACGGAAGGTTTTCTTTCACACACGTGTGTGTATTTTGTGTATATACTTGTATGTGTGTGTATGCGAGTGATTAATACAATATCCACTAATGTGAAGTATCCAATAAAGTGGCCTAAGTTGTCGTTCTAGAGTAAGTAACTCTGCCTTCAGCAAAATCTTTGCAAATTTCTCAAATCAAAATAAAATGAAAATATCTAATTCCTTATAATATCAGCAGGCTTTTTATCTTATTCAATATATTAAATCTCAGTGTTAAGATAAATATACAGAGAAAAAGTGTAAAGAGAAAAGAAATTTGAAGCAAATTTTATACCAAAAGTCCTACTAGTGCATACCATAGACATTAGGCCAAAACCTTCTTTCTGAGAGGTCTATATTGAGCAGTAGAGTATTAAAGGCTGTTGACGATAATAAATAATATAATAAATATTTCGGACATTTAACACACAACGCCATCTAAACTGACTGATAGAATACTTATATACTTTTTTTTTGAAAACTCCCAAACTCCGAAACAAATGTTTACCGATCATACAAACATTGGTTACGAATCGGGTACCGAACCCGAGACCGCACAGAAGTCGCTTTCGCTACGCTATCGAGGCAGTATATGAACAGTGAAGATATGACTTGTATAAAGGTGACTTTATGTAAAGTATATAAAGCCACATAAATGTCACCTAACACATCGATAATGACATTTCTCTTGATCTCGAATCTCTTAGACTACCGTAAATTATGTAATTAGATTTAATCTTAATATATCTTGTACTTTATATATAGAAATAGTTTTATTTTACAATGAATCTCTCTCTCTGTGGTGACGGATTAAGAATGCAGAATGTCACTTCTCATGGGTGTTGTGAAGGGTGATTCAGGGAATAAAATATGGAAAACAACACTGCTGCAAAGAGAAGGAAAACTTGCAACAAACCCTATACCAACCCGTCTGGCCAGCGTGGTATAGTAGCCTAAAACCTTCTTGCTAAGGAGAGGCCTACATCCAACAGTGAACTGTTGAATGCTATTGAGGGTGATGTCGATGAAATCTCCCGCCGAGTGTAACTTTATCCATTTTAAGCATAGTGGAGACAATGACCAATTAAATTTTAGCGTTTCTTTTTATATTAATTTTGTTTTTTTTATACAGTGTTGTCAACATTTCGTCTAGTTCACCACCTCAACTGAGATTATAAAACGGCTGTGCGCGGGAAGATCGTGTTCTACGTTTAAAACTTCTACTGTTAAGAAGTTCGAATACGCGGTTTAAAGATTATTATGAATTACACTACGTTTAATTATCAAAATGTATTGTAAACTCCTTGCTATTAAATTTGGCCTTATAAAAAAACATAACAATAAAATGTTTTGAATTCCAGGCTCTACAGAAACAAGTATCTGGCAGATGACAGTGGCCGAAAGGAACAACGCAGCCACGTTCATACAATACACCACCGTCCGCCCTTTTATTTTTATGGGCTTTAGTTTTAAATGTTTCTACTGTACGGATTATAACTTCGACCTACCATCATTACTTGAACATACACTAACCCACAATGTTAACAGTCGAGAAGTTATATTAAAAAAATACGTGACGAAAAGCAAAAGAACTTTGCAAGTCGACATATCTAAACTAAAATGTCGATTGTGTGACCAACACTTTAAAGATCTCAGCACTATTAGAGAACATTTAGTCGATAAGCACAGGAAACATTTTTATTCCGCCAGCAACGGAATGACAGAGTATAAAATGGAACTCATAAATAATATGTTTGTATGCCATATCTGTGATAAAAATTTTCATAATTTTAACTTATTAAATTCTCATATGAATAGCCATGTTGGCAAAGTAGTTTGTGAAAGTTGCGGAGAAGGTTTCCTAAACCAACACATGCTTATGAAACATAAAGAGAGTCACTTGACTAAGAAGTTTAACTGCCAGTGTTGCCATAAAACTTTCTCTAAAAGAAGCCAATTAAAATATCACACAGAAATCGTACACAAAGGTAAAGAAAGAGTTAAGCTAAAGAAATGTCCTAAATGTTCTCTAACTTTTCGAGAGCATTACATTAAAATGACGCATTTGAAGGAAGCTCACGGCATCGTAAAAAGTTTCCTGTGCCATATCTGCAAAACAACATTTTCTACCAGAAGAGCTTTAACTGAACATATAAATAAATATCACACGGAGAAATACAAATGTGAAATATGCTCAAAGTGTTTCGCAATAGAGTCTAAATTGAAACAGCACATGCGGGCGCATACGGGTGAACGAAATTTCGTTTGTCCCGTGTGTAAGAACGCTTACATGCATAAAATGTCGTTGAAAAAGCACCTGAAAAGTCACAGCGATGTTTCCAAATTCATTTGTACCCAATGTGGAGAGAGTTTTTATTCGAAACATCAACTGGTTAAACATTTGAGGCTTCGTCACCCACCCTACGAAGTTATTAAGGAATAAATATTTTTTATTTAACTGCTTTTTGGATAATACCAATTAATCAACGAACAGTCCTCTAGGTAGTAGAGCCACGCTGATTTCAACACGAGCGAGCCGACTCGACCGGGGCAGTACTACCCTCCCACAGAAGACCAACCTAAAGCGCCAGCATCTGTGTTGTCGTGTTTCGTTGGTGAGTGTGAGACTGGAGACCCATTAATGTAGGGGTGACAGTTGTCGTGGTAACTGTGTAAGCCTCACACTGTCACAATGACTGTCATGCCTTTTACGTCCCCAAGCGAGGTGTTAAAAAAGCATCTCACAAGGCCGGCATAGTGTGGACCATCATACTGAATTGTGTGCATTTGCAATGACTATGGTGATTACAACTTTTGGATTCTATTCATGCTTTCCATCAGGCAGAGTGGAGTCACTTTGGCAGGCACTTCTTGCAAAATTTTGAATTTTAACTAAGTTTGACACTAATCATGAAAATTTCCCGGCAACTCATAATCATCATCATCATAGTATAATCATAACAGCTCTTAACAGTCCATTGCTGGTCATAAACCTCACCTCCGAAATGAGATTTTGGCCTACTATACCACGCTGGCCAAACAAGTTAGTATAAGATTTGTTCCAGTTTGCCGCCCTGAGTGTGGCACCGCCCTAAGTATGGTCGCGGATGGATGGGACGAGTTATCCCCCCATCCGCTACAGTGGTCAGCCGCGAGGAGACGACATCCACGTGTGCCGTACGTCACTTAAGAAGAGAGTTTTGCAGATGATGCCCGCGACAGCGGGAAGGTGCTAGGATGAGTCTGGATGTCGTAATAACAGCTGTTCCCGAATTCCTTCTATTTCAGGCGTAGAGTGGCACACCGTGTGGTTTTAATCGGTCCGATTCCAACACACCACCCTGTACACTCCAGTGGGTTGACGGCTCTAGAGGGTTTCCACATGTTAAAAAAATGGTTTGTTCAAGTTTTTCTTCAAGGGTTTGTTCAACCCTTGTTGCTTTCGCAGTGATAGTCGTCTGCTTTGTTTGTTCCTTTAGTCGTCTCATTCTACACATATGATGATGAGCGCGACCCGCGACCTTCAACAGGTCGTCAGACCACCTTGTGGGGGGTCTACCAATGCTGCGTTTTCCAGTACGCGGTCGCCATTCCAGAACTTTATGGCCCATCATTTCTGCGTGAAAAGACTATAAATGCCCGTTATTATCAGGCAAATCGTAAGCTTCTTAAGCATCTGTGTGGTTTAAATGCTAGATAAAAAAGTTCCGAGTCCAACTACTACGAAGTTCCTTTGCTGTTTAGCGTGTGTGGTAACGGATTAAAAATACGTAGTGTACCATCCTTAGTCATTTGTTGCAAGAGCCGATTAAGGGAAACTACGCAAGACAATATCACTGCAACGAGAAGTAAAATTTGAAACAAAGCCTATACCAAGTTGTCTGATCAGCGTGGTATCATCATGCAGTCAACTACTGGACATACATTCTGATCGTTTCTTGGCGAGTCGCATTCTGCCAACTATCTTGCGCACACTACGTTTGCCAAGACGCGGTCTCCACTCTAGAAATCGTTTATCCCAGCGATTATCAGTTCAGCGGCTAATATAGTCAGCCCTGCCACTTCAGCGTGGTACAGTAGGCCAAAACCTGCTTTTTAAGGTAAGAGTAGTAAAGGTAATTGATGACCTTTTCCTGTGCAGTATCATAAGTGCAGCAGTAAGTCTCCAGAAATTATTTTTCAATTACAAATCTCTGGGTTACAAATAAAATGTTTGAAATATTTAAAAATCTTCTTTAAACAATATAAATATTTGTTTATTAAACAAAACTCTTAGAAACTAATTAACGCTTACATTTATAAATTGTGCTACTACACTACTATTTACAAATCGAAAGACCAAGACCAGCGCGCGTTTCTCTCCCTCTATGATCCCGGATCGTCACAATATCTTCACAAATCTCATACATAGCCGTCTAATTCCTGTACTATGGTGACCAGGCTGCTGATAAACATACTTATATATTTCTAAATACATACATATTATAGATAAATTATACCCAGACACTGAACAAATGATAATATTCATCACACAAAGATTCCTTCTGGGAGGAAAACGAACTCACGCCCCATAACTTAGCAGTCAGGATTACTAACCACTAGGCCAACAGGTCCGTCCTTAAAGCGGGGTGTGAAAAAGCAGCTCACTAGGCCGCCATAGTGTGGGCCACCAGTATGGTGACCACCACTTTTGGACTCTATTCATGCTTTCTATTAGGCAGGGTAGAGTCAATTTGGCAGGCCTTAAAAAAAAAATTCGATATAATATAATCCGTATAATACAATTCAATTGGAATTAGATCTGAATATAGACTTTTCCAAGCTTAACGGCCACTTTGGTGCCACGCGTGCTTGTTTGTCCACTTTGGCATAAAACAAAAATATACATTGTCTATTAACTAAATTAATTTACTAAATTGCATCAAATTGGTGTAAAGCAGACCAAAGTGTGGTGTCCGTCGTCCGTGGTCGTCCGAGTGGTGACGGATTAAGAATACATAGTGTTACCACCCCTATCGTCCGCCTAGTCGCCTTTTACGACATCCCGTGGGTGTCGTAAAAGGCGACTAAGGGAAAATACTATTCAGGAAAATGTCACTACAAGGAGAAAGAAAACTTGAAAGAAATCCTATACCAACCCGTCTGGCCAGCGTGGTATAGTAGGCCAAAACCTCCTTGCTAAGGAGAGGCCTATGTCCAGCAGTGGACTGTAAAAGGCTGTTGATAAGACCAAAGAAATCCAATTCACAATGATGAAGGTTCAGTAGGGGTGTGTTCAACGTTGTGATAGACACGGTCACCTTATCAATCGAGTTGCTGTCAAATAAACTCACACTAGGACTTCTTTATTTTTATTGACGAGGTGGAACACTCCATGAGTTCTTCTGCACCTAGTAGAATCAGAAGTATGTGGTGTTTTCAATAAAAACCACCGCGACGCCCGGCCTTTGAGGCCATCCTCTTTGAGGACCATGTGAGATCAGGTCCCCCAGTTTGAGTTTTTGGTCTTGACTCAATAATTGTCTAAAGAATCTCCTGACATTTCTATCACGGCCATACGATACTTTCAATCCAGGGAACGTAGAAACTGACCCTAGTGTAGATGCCTGGCTGGCCCTTATATCCACAGTTCCTGCCGTATGAGGTCACTCCTATCACAGTGTGAAGACACGTGGATATACTTGGTTTTGCCTGGAGAGGTCCACCGCTGTCACCCTGAAAGTGTTAAAACATATCAGTTGAGAATTTAAACTAAGATTTGCAAGAGGAACTGTGTGAGATTATTTATTCTTCTGCGGAGGAAAGGGTGTGATGTCCCTCTGACACAAAGGGAGGATCCCCCGACCAGGCGAGGAGATCATGCCTGGCGGGCTGCGGCCCAACGGTTGAAGTTGGAATGTTGTATATATGCTAATTGCCACACGAATCTTTATTTCGCGATATGGGATTAGTAGTTGCTCCGTTGTTCATTATACTCCGTAGTTCGATGTGTCTTCACAAGGTGGCGCTATAGTATGTTTCTCTATTTGCGCTGTATGTGGAAGTCGTCATTGTGCATCATCATCAACAGCCTTTAATAGAACACTGCTAGATATAGTCTTCTCCTTAGAAGATTGTTGGTTATATACCGCGCTGGTCAAACGGGTTAATACATGGTTTGTGTCAAGTTCTAATTATCTTTGCAGTGACGTTGCCCTGCGTAGTTTGGCCCTACTTATGACCCCACGAGCTGAGTAGGGGTGTTAACACTCTGTATTATTGATCCGTCACCACACAGACATTTTATTATTAGTAACACAAAATTCCTATTTTAAGCTCAGGAGAACCGTATGTCCAGATGTAGATAATAGTAAGCTTACGATGATTAAAACAATGATTTTTACTTCGTGTCCTGAGGGAGGGGAGTGCAACAGGGTTTACTAGTGGGTACAAAAGTTTCATAGGCATAGACCTAGTATTATTCCATATTTTATATTGATTAGAAGTATGTGTAGATGTAGTTGCACCCCCCTGAAAATAATTCTCCTGTACCTGGTAGGGCAAAAACTCTAAACCAGACGGCATGGATGTCGTAAAGGCTTAAACGATCATCTCACCGCTTACTACTGACTTAGTGTTGTGGGTTCGATTTGCACAAGACACCAAACCCACAAATTGTCCTTCTGAGTCTGAGTAGTCTTTGTGTCCGTTTGTATGTTTGTAAAGTTAAAGACTGTACTGTGTGTGTATACGGTTGGCATAGTGGGTACGCTGAGTGTTGTGGGTTTGAACCCCACATGGGGCAACACTTTGTGTGTTCCAAAAATTGTTGTTCTAAGTCTGGATGTTCTTTGTGTCCGTTTCTTGTATGTTTGTAAAGTCTCCCGCGACACAGGATTTATTCCTAGTACGGGAGTTGTCTTTTAAAAAAAGAAAGAAAGTCCCCTGCAAGACAAGATAGATTGTTAGTGCGATAGTTATCCTTAAAAAAACTCTTCACTCACCTCACAAGTATCTTTAGAACCTCTTTCATCGCCGTAACAGAGTTGTGTGGTGCTGTTAAACCCAGCTGCTATATTTCGATGTGGTGGGTAGTGAACTAGACATACTTCGTCGTAGAATGGTTGGAGCGTCACCTGAAAGAAACCAATTATTAGCTGACTGTGTTGTTTTTTGTGTGTATGTGTGTATATTTTTAGCACGCTGTAGCCTAAATAGCTAGATGAGTTTTAACGGTTCAATTGTTGTTGATTCGTCTGTCTCGTGTCTGAGAGTGACGGTAGGGGTATGAACGTTATAAAAAATAAAATGGTAAGTAATTGGCAAGTGTGTGAGCATAATACTGCCACGATGACTGTCTTGCCTTTTACGTCCTCAAGTAGGCGTAAAAAGCATCTCACTAGCCCACCATAGTGTATGTCACCATACTGCATTGACTGCATTATGGTGACCATAACTCTTGGATTATATTCATGCTTTCCATCAGGCAGCTAAAGTCAATTTGGTAGGCTCTCAAGTACCAAAGAAAATTGTGTGTGTCAGCTCCGACGCACGACTGGAGTTTACTCTTTAAGTACTATTGTCAAAACAGACGCAAAAAAGATTGATACCGTATGAAAGGGTAAATTAACAAATTAATGAAAATAACATATAGATATAGTCGCTTTGCAACATACTCTATACACGTCTTAATACACTCACAACCAGTGCAGCCGCACCAAAAACGTAACGATGTCATTCGTTCAGTAGATTTTACTCCTCACATTTTTCTCATACCGGGCGCCTTATATCAAAAAATCGATTCTTAAGGAGTAAACTCCAAAAAAAAATAAAATCAGATCGTTAATTTTATGTTTTATTTTCAGACAGTCAGTTTTTTTTTAATAATAGTCTTATTAGAGTACAAAATAATATAATTTTAATTTTCTTTAAACTTTAGTCGGTTTTTTCTTGTAGGTGTTAAAGTTCGTGGCTAAGAGAGTAGAGGACGCATAAATAAAAGATGACATAATGTAGGCATTTAATCTGTCTTACAACTATAATAGGAAAATAGGTATGGATCTATGTATGTATGTACTCGTATGTACTTACTATTTGCAATGTATCCGCCAGTTGCTTCCTATGTCCCATGGCTCCCCATCCTGTCGCTGTCACGGACCCATAAAAGAAATCATCTATGTTCAGGCAAGCAGGAAAAACATGCTGATTGAAAAAAACCCTGATGACAGAATAATAATAATAACTACACGTCCCGCATACGGTCGCTTGACTTTTATTTTATTTTAAGAGGCTGCCAATGTGACATAACTCTGTCTGATGGAAAGCATGATAGTGGTGATCACCATACTCATTGCGAATGTAGAAAATACAGTATGATAACCCACACTATTGCGGTCTAGTGAGGTGTTTTACCACACCCCGCTTAAAGGACCCGTTCGGTTTTACATCACCATAATTATTAACTGCCACTAGGCCACTTATATCACTAGGTTTAAGCGATCGCCACGCTGCTCTACTGTGCTGAGTGTTGTGGGTTCAAACCAACATGGGACAATTCACAAACTGTTGTTCCTAATCTGAGTGTTTTTTTTGTCCATCTCATGTATGTTTCTAAAGGGCCCCGCGACATAGGATATATTCCTAATTCAGGAGCTGGTCTTTTAAAAAAAAGAATATAGAATTGGGGTACTCCCCGGGAAGTGTGCGTTGAAACTTTCGACCGGACATCAGTTTCACAGAGTGTTTCTTAGATGTACAAATATCAGTCTGTTACGAGTTTTATAAAAATAATTCAGAACTTTTACCTTGTACTAGTTTCCAACAACGCTATGTCGTGGTATTTGGATGGTGGATGATACTCTGGGTGTGGTATGATGTTCTTGACTTTGTACCGATGCCAACTCTCCGGTGGATCCGTTCGTTTTAGGATACCCATCGCTACGTAACGAACTTTGCCACTGGGAAAGAGAATTTGCTAATATCAGTATAAAAAGATTGTCCGAGATTACAAAGGAAATCTCAAAATGAATGGAAATTAATCATAACTACTAAATGTACTATTAAATGGCTAAACTTACATAACAGTTTTTTATTTAATTTTTTGTTTTTTACTTTCGTTTTGATTTAAAATGGTACAAGTACCGATTGTGTAAGCTGTGGTTGCCTATAATTGGATGAGCACAAAACATATATTTTGAGTTTTCATGTTTGTGTAAGATGTGTGCGTCGTTTGTTAGTGATCCAAAAAAAAAAATAAATGTATCAACATCAGAGCGATAACTGCTATAGTATCACCATTATTGATCGTCAACAGCCCCTAAGGATACAGGCCTCTCCTTAGAAAGGAGGCATTGGCGTACTGTATCACACTGATCAATAGCCAGTAGCGGCACGCGGCACGTTGCCGTTAAATGTCTGGATGAGATTTGACAAGAGTGACGCTTGGGCATGAACTTTATGAAAACCGCGGCACGTTGCCACGCAGTCTACTGGCGCGCAATGAGCATCGCCGATCGCTTCCGAAGCATCCGTCACATATTACCTATTCGATAATGCGTGACCACCTCAATGTCTCCCACTGCCGGCGCATCACCGAAGCCGCGATTGAAAATCGCCGCATATTTACATAGATGTTAGAGAGCGACAGATATATAATTGTTTGTCATCCTTATCTAATAGTTATATAATATAGCGACCAGTTTGCGAATATATCACTGGACTAACCGAGAGGGACTGCGCATAAGCCGCCGCCACTGGACCTCCCCAGGTGTCGCTTGGGATCTCATCTGGCTCGGGCTGACCGCCGGAGCGGCGTGAAGAGTGCAACAGTCCCTCATAAAGGCTCATAAACTTCATAAAAACATTAGACGACTAACACAGCCTCAGGACCTGCCCTTTTTCAAGGGCAGCGAAACAAGACACCGCTGGCAAAGGGCAAAGGGTCCCGATCCAGCCTCCATACGCTCCTTGCAGGGCGATGTGAAGACCTCGAAATGTGCGAATATATCATTCTTTTCCCATGCCGACACAGCTACACTGATCTGGAGGCGACTAAAGCACCCCGCTCGGGAGCTCGTAGCGGCTCCTTTGAACGGAACGAGCGAACTCCCTTCAGATCAATAATATGAATCGCCAATCTCTCGTAGGCGCATCGCTGGTTCCCTTTTCGGAAGTAAAACTAGCAGTTCAACCTCAAACTAGGACCTAAGGACCGGTCTATGACGTTGAACCGTATCGAAAATCACTATAAAGAGCCTAGCGCTTCAAATAGTTTCTCCACCCCTAAAAGGGCGTGATCAACACCACGATTAAGTATATCATAACATATTAAATCTCGTTACTGTTCCCATCAACAAGCTTGCCCAGTTCATGTCAAGTTTTCCTTCTCTTTGCAATGTTATTGTTCCTCGTAGTTGGCTCCCCTAGTCGCCTTTACAACACTCACGGAATGCACAGGAGTGCTGAACCTCCGTATTTTTTATCCATCGACTTAAGTTTGTCCCTTACTAATTAAAAAAAAACTTACAAAATAGTGCTCGAAATGCAGTGTCCAGCAGTCAATACGAATTTCTTACTGATGAGAGAACCTCCACAAAGCCACTCGGCTGTGCTTAGTTCAAGACCATAGCCCAGGAGAGCCTGTAAAGACATTTTAACCTATAGAGAAGAGGGTTCTTAATAACTAGACGTTATCTTGTCACACAAATAAATGTATAAAAAAATATAAATATACTGACACAGGGGTGACAGTTATCGTGATAACTGTGTGAGCCTTACACTGCCACAATGACTGTCATGCCTTTCACGTCCTCAAACGGGTCGATAAAGCATCTCACTAGGCCGCCATAGTGTAGATCACCATACTGTATTGTCTGCATTGGTAATGAGTATGGTGACCACAACTCTTGGATTCTATTCATGCTTTCCATCAGGCCGAGTAGAGTCACCTTGGCAGTTTTTTAATATATATTATAAAAGAAAAAACTGCTCACAAAAAAGCAAATAATTAGATACCTCTAATGAATAACAAAAGAATAAAAAATTACCTAAACTAAAACAATAAAACAAACAATAATTTATGGAACATTAAAGTAATTGTGTGGCTAACCCCAGCGCTGATTTCAGCTGAAGCCCAAAACTGCCAAAGAAATATCAGTTATAAATATATCTCGATATATTATCCCGACTGCACGGTTGGCCTAGTGTTTTAAGCGGTCACCACGGCGCTCTCTACTGCACTGAGTGTTGTGGGTTCAAACCCCACATGGGACAACACTTTGTGTGATCCACAAATTGTTGTTCTAAGTCTGGACGTTCTTTTTGTCCGTTTCTTGTATGTTTGTAAAGTCTCACGCAACACAGGACTTCTTCCGAGTGCGTGCGTTATCTTTTCGAAAAAAAAAAACTTAAATATGCTGCTACCATTATATTCTTTCAACTGATATAACTTTTTTATTTGTCAAAAGATTCAAATAACACAAACACCACACTCCTTAAAATAGAGTTTGATCTGTGTGATAGACTGCTGCAAAACCGACGAAGTAACGTCAAGCAATTTCATTTTATATAACTTTTATTTTCATTTTTCACATGCTAGTTTTATATTATATATATTAAAATGTGCCTCGGTGAGTTCTAAAATGACACTAATGACAACAGTGACAGAGATACAGCTATATTTCAAGTATTATGAATGTTAAGTGAAGTAGAAAATCGCATCCAAATTGGTTAGGCCACTCTTGAGATTAGCGCGTGTTACTCTTTCATGCAAAAACATCTATACGAATTTAGATGAAACTATAATAATATAGCTTATACATGTGAAGAACGCATAAGCTACCGTGGTAACCGACATACACACGGGCGGAGCCGAGACCAAAAGTTAGAACATTTTCGAACATCTAAAACACAACGCTATCTAGTGTCCATTTAACCAGAGCTGATACTACGAAAGCAAGGTTAACTGATAGAATATTTATATATTTTTTTGCAAATACAACACCCGAACTAAGAAACAAACAGTTGCGGTTCATACGTTTAATACGACCCGAAAACGAACCCGATTCTCAGCGCAGCATTCCCATACGCTGTTACTGCACCACCAAGGCCTATGATCCATCCTACTGCCATCCTACCTTCCATATGATTTCAGATTTAAAAAGACTACTTTCAGCGGACAGTGTCGAGACTTCATGATCCTTATATAGGGACAGTTGGGGTACAGTGGAACGAAAAAGTCATTTTCGTTTAGAAATCAGAATTTACGTTATATTTTTAAATTATTTGTTTTGAACATATAGAAGCAGTTTTTAAACTATTAATTGATAACAAAAAGGAGATCAAAATCTTTGTTAATTCTATTTTTTTTTAATTTTTACACAACGCTTTGCTTGTTTCGATGAGCCCCAGGCCTGGGGTACTGTAGAACTGCTTCTAGGGTAGTTTGAACAATTATTGAAGGTGTTCCACTGACCCATTGAACCCCAACTGTCCCCAGATTATGTTGACAGGTAAATTCTAGCAGTTAAAACTCACCATATGCGGAAACTGCCCTCTCTTGGCATCTCGTCCAACGTTGGCTGCAAGCACACCAACTCTTGAGTACTTGTAGCACTGCTTCTCTTCGTGCCAGTGTTTCACCAGCCCGGTGGTGGTGCCACAACCTTCGACTGGCAAATTCGCCAGGTGTTCTAAACATCCTGGAAACATTTGAAGCAAAGAACTTAATAGTATTTTATTATATAGTAACATTTAAACTGGTAATTGTTAAATAGTAGGCCAAAACCTCCTTCTTAAGGCGAGGCCTATGTCCAGCAATAAACAAATTAAGGTTGTTGATGATATATGGTCAAATAAATATCCAAATTTGTTTGATAAGAAATTACTAATAAAACTGGTGGGAAAAACAGATGAAGACAATGTTTGAAGTGGTTTGTATCATCAACAGCCTCGAACAGTCCACTGTTAGACATAGGCCTCTCTTTAGGAGGTTTTGGCCTACTGCAGCGTGCTGGCCAGACAGGTTTTTATAGGGTAAGTTTCAAGTTGATAGGAGGGCTATGGATGTCGTAATAAAAGCTATTCCTGGATCCCTCCTATCTCAGGCGTAGAGTGGCACACCGTGTGGTTTTAGTCGGTCTGATTCCGAGACACACACAGCCCACTGTAAGCCCCGGTGGGGTGACAGCGCGAAGGGGTTTCCACACGTTAAAAAAAAAGGTATGTTTCAAGCTTGCCTTCTCTTTGCAGTGATGTTGTTCTGCATATTTCATCCCTTAGTGGCCTCAACACCCACGGGATGAATAGAGGTGATTACAATACGTGTTCTTAATCCGTATATTATCATCATCGCACTCAAAAGACGTCCACTGCTGGACATAGGCCTCCCCCAAGATTCTCCACAACAGCCGTATAAACTTTTTGAATATCGTGTCAATAACTTTTTGAATTTCTGAAGTGAACACAATCCAACTAAACATTTTTAAACATACATACGTTAATAACAATGTAGCCAATAGTAGTGTCTTTTAAAATCATTTCATTATTTGCTACTAAACAATGGCAAACACACGACCGTCTGACCACGAGCTGGCCGGAACCTGTATTATGCAATCAGACTGCTGGTAAATATACTTATAATTGCCCAAATACTAACATATTATAGATAAATAAATTAATAAATATTTCGTACATTTGTCACACAACGTCATCTAGTTTCAAACTAAGCAGAGCTTGTGCTATGATAACTAGACTGACTGATAGAATACTTATATACTTTTTCTTTTGTAAATACATGCATATTTTACATAGAAAACACCCAAAGTTCGAAACAGATATTGGTAGATCGTACAAACATTTGGTCCGACCCGGGAATCGAACCCGAGACCTCAAGAAGCAGTCTCATTCACTACCGCTGCGTCACCGAAGCAGTTAAATTACACCCAGAGATTAATCAATTCATCCCTTATTCATTATTCTTGAGCATTAAATTATTATAAAATATCATTAGTACCTACCGTCGTAAGCTTTTTTTCCTGTCCGGAAGTGAATGCCGCCTTGTTTATCGATAATAACATTCCTGAAAAAAAATTAGCACAATTAAGGAAATGTTCGAACTGGACAGAAAAAATACCCTATTGACATCTCATTTTCGTTTAAAATCTCAGTCAAATGTCAAATTTTAGTTTCCCAAGTAAGACAAACACATATATTTAAAACATATAACGAACACTATACTAGACTTTGATTGCACGATTGGCCTAGTGGTTTAACGGTCGCCACGCCGTTCTCTACTTCGCTGAGTGTTGTGGGTTCAAATCCTACACGGGACAACACTTTGTGTGATCCACACTTGTTTTTCTGAGTCTAAGTGTTCTTTGTGTCCATTTCTTGTATGTTTGTAAAGTCTCCCGCGATACAGGAGTTATTCCTAATGCGGGTGCAGTCTTTAAAAAAAGAAAAAAAAATTTGTCCATGGTTCGTGTCGGTCATCGCGTTAATAAGTAACTTTTGTTACTCAGTGAGAACGAAGCTTGCCATTGGTGAAAAAAATTTAAAATCAGTTGTGTGGTTAACATGTAAAAGCGTAACAAACATACTCAGTTTAGTTTATCAGTTAGAATTTAAATTTAACACTTTTTCTTCTACTAAGCCTCAAAGAGTGTAGCGTACTCCTTTCTTTTTTATTTTGGGCCTACTAAAATGACCTCTGCCTGATTAAAAGCATGAATAGAATCTAAGAGTTGTAGTCACGATACTCATTGCGAATGCTGACAATGCAGTATGGTAACCCACACTATGGTGGCTAGTAAGATGCTTTTACACGCCTCGTTTGGGGACGTAAAAGGCATGACAGTCATATTGCACACACTTGCCACGACATTGATAAAGCATCAGACTTCGCAATCAAATCAGTACACAATATTTATGAACCGGTTGCAGTTAGTTATATATGTATAATAATAGACGGTTAAAAAGACTACTAGCTACTTTTTACATAGACTTATAGCTACTTACTTGATATTTCGGACTTTTTTACAGTCTGTGCAGCACACGATGGGGGTCCGGCCTTTAAATGAACAAATCTGAAACATATTAAGTGCATTTATTTACCATTTATTCTGAGGAAGATTGACTTACAAGTTAACAAGCAGATCTTATCTTAATTAAATGGCAATATTTGATACATAATCTTTTCCTCCAATTCGCTTTGTCTCAAAAAGCTAAAAACAAATTTAATTCCAGTGAATTTTTAAGTAGGTAGGTAACGTGGTGTGTTTTATTACTAATATTTTTTATATTTGGAAAGAAAGCTGTCAAAAGAAAAGAAGGATGTAGCGACTTCCACATGCAGCGAAAAATAAAAATACATACTACAGCACCATCTAACGCAGATACATTGATATACTAACTACTAATCCTGAATCGCGATATGGAAATTCTCACGGCGATTAGCATAAACACAACATCCCAAAATCAAGAGTTGCTTCACAGCCCACCAAGCATGATCACCTTGCCTAATTGTAGGATCTTCCCTGTGGAGGGACATAACACCTGTTCCCTCCATAAGAGCATCGGTTGAATGATCGTCTCATAAAGGCAAAATTTTGGTGATTTTCAATACGTGAGCGAATTGATTTTTTATGGAATAAGGGAGCAAGCTAGCCGGAGAGTCTCATGGAGATAATTAACTACCATCTGCAACTCAAGATAGAAGTGCGTTGCCGCTCTGTAACACTAGAAATAGGGGGAGAAAGAGCTTAAAAAGCTATAAAATTTATACAATCTATGTCATCCGGACCATTATTACGAATCCATTGACATCTCAATTATTATAATCAAAGGCTGCCAAAACTATTGTCCCTCTTTTTGGCTTCGGCGCTTATACAATATCTTACTAAAACATCGGACATTGGTCATCGGACACAATGGATCTTGCATGCAACTAAATTTTGTTTGTATGTGTGTACACGTATGTTATTCTTATTTATCGCTTAATGTAATAATCCAAGAACTTACGGATGGGTAGTCCTTTTTTCTAATATCATCAATGACGGACAGACAGTGGCACGCATTGACACAGGTGCCGTTTTTCCCGCGTGAATCTTGGCATTTTGATCCTGAAAAAATCGGAATTAAACTGTCATTATTATTCGATGTTTATTCCAGAAACATCTTTTCATATTAAACGTAAATTTATGATAAAAAAACCAAATAATTAATACATGAGATGTTGATTTTTTTAGTACAATCCTTTGTCCTAAAAGACTTTTTGCCAAACTAGGTCTAAGTCTATGGTTGAACTTCAATTAATCGTGTCTAGCGACCGCCATCAGACCTCAACAATTCAAGTAGATACTAGGCGATATTGAAGTTGTGTAGAAAGAATGCTATCGGACTTTTTTTGGGCGCCGATTACCCGTGACCAGTGTTTTTTAAAGTATTAATATTATTAGTGTATTTGGTTACTTCAATGGTTTATTGTAATAACTGTATTAAAGCCTCGAGAGCGCGTACATTACTGTAAACATAAATAAGGAAAGCGATATTTTAAAAAGTAAGTAATTTTGTTTATTTCTTCATTTCTTTATATTTTTACTTCAATGAATAAGACCAAACGGCAAACATGAACATCTCAAATAAAAATGCCAAATCGATTCGCAAATAATGGAGTTTTTTATATTTCCAACCAATCTTACTTATTTTATTGCGGTTTCCAAGACAATTAACCTTTTCACGGGACGTCCTGTATGTCAACTCGGTGTGTTTATAGGTGACTACTCACTGCTGTTGACCCTGGTGTAAAGAAGTTACAGTGATGGGCGTATCGGAGAGATTGGTCCCAAATGACAGAATTTTGAGGCGACAAACAATAAAAACACAATGCTCTAAGCATACAACCGCTTAATGTTTTAGAATTTCAAAAAATACCGATTGTGTTTCTATCCGGTTGCGTTTTTTGTACAAATCCGGCCATAGATTTAGTGTTTCAATTATTTATATAACCTTTCTGCCGAATAGTTATTAGCTCATCAAATTGAAGATTATTTCTTTATATCTCGATTGTTCTTAAGGGAAACCCCACGTTTTAATTGTATTTCTGTGCGTACGCCGTACATGGTATAATAATATTAGCTAAGAACTCATAAGACGTACTTACTGTTTTCCTTATACTCGACTGCAACGGATAGAGGATTATGTTTTTCGAGTGTGTATGTATGTATGTCTTTGCCACGCTCTTTATTCTTAACGGCTTGATAAATTTTGACATTTTAGATGTCGTTAGATTCGTCTTAATTGTGAAAATGACACTGGACATATGAAAATTAAAAAAGAAATTTACATTATAGCCTCTTTTCTACGGGGACGCCTATGTCCAGCAGTGGACTCTTAAAGGCTATTGACGATGACTTACGGGTATATATACTTTCGTGAAATCCGATTTTTATTGTGTTTTGTAGCTACTAAGTACATTTGATTAATAATACACGAAGAATTTTTTTTTGTTACCCCTTTTAAAACAAATATGGCGCACGGAAGTGCATTAAATAGGTTTTTCATATTTAAAATTCTTTTGTCTGTGTGGCTTCCTTAAATAAATTAACTAAGTGTATTTTAATATTCATACGTAAAAGAAGTCTATAAATTTGTAGAGGAATGGGAATCATGTGCCTCCAACACAAAGGGAGGATCCTCGGATTAGACCACGTAATAATGCCTGGCTGCTAACTGGCGTGAGAATTTCTATATCGCGATAAAGGATTAGTAGTTACTTCGTAGTTCGGTATGTATTAGGTAGATGGCGCTGTAGTTTTAAAATGGGTAGATACATTTGGCTATGCTTAGAGGTCGAGTATATTTTGTAAATTTGTCATGGTACAGTAGCCTATGCAATGACAATAAGACATCAAAAGAAACATGCAATTTGTTGAGCTAAAAAGGCCTTAAATCTACTGTTCACTTGTGTGAAAAAAAATACCGATCGTGTTTGATCGTCGTGATCTTGTGATCAGTCACTTGCTCTGATAACCTCCCGTTACCACAAAAGGGTTATCGTCGCTTCAAAGCTATAAAATCTAAATAATTACAGCAACTCTATCTAGTTATTTACACTTTCATAGCACGAACATCAGTTGTCTGAATCCTGTCATTTAAAACATACTGAATGTCAATTCTCGGCAAAAAATTCGTTCTACATTCAGTTCGGAATATCTCTCTATCTTACAATTGTCATAAAAGGTATTCTTCCTACCTGCCTGCCTGTCGCTTCATGGTTATAGACATACGTCATAACAGCCTGGAGTTTGGGAGTTGGCGTCTTAACCTCCGTGTTTGGAGAAAACGTAAATCCATCCGCTTTGCGCCTGATCTTTTCTCGGACGTGTCGGGTTACAAAAGGGAGGGAACAGAGAGTGCACCTGTGTTGGTACACATACTTGTGCACTTTAATATCTCCTGAGCAGTTTGCTGGTCTCCGTTCAGACTGGCTGCCGTAGCCGAAGTCATATTAAACATTGAACTTTGACTGAAATCAGTGACCGAAAGCAGAATTACCGATTCAACTGTCTGCTGGTCTAGTAACACCACGAGAACACCTATTATGACATTTACGAAATCGTGAGAAGATTGGAACTGGATTTTAAACGAACTCATATTACGAGAATTAAGATTGAAATGATTTGCAGTTCAGGCAACTTCTGCAGTGACTTTTTCACTGCAAACTTTCGAGTGATTCTTTCACTTAAATGAGACCTACCTTCGTCAGCCTCAAAGTCGCACTTTAAAGTGTAAAAGTTCCAAATTAACACATTAAGAATTATTAAATAATAGTTTCTGTACATCATATTTATCTTCCAATGTAATCACACACTACGTGTACCTCTTGAGGTGTCTTAAAAACTAATGTGTTTTTGATTATTTATGACCATCGCAAACCTTTTTTTTTCAAGTAAGGCTTTTAATATGAAAAAAATTATCGTTCAATGGAAGAAGAGCCAAGTTCGTGTTTATTTGTTTAATTATTTGTGACAGACTTCAGAGAAAAGCTTTACGACTTATTGAACATTGTTTTTTTTGGGTTAGCTGTTACAATTTAGATAGTTATTTAAAAAAAAGTTGTTGTACATAGATTGACACACAAAATGTACATAAAATTGAAAGAAATAAATACTTCACATCACATCCCATCAACAGCCTTTAACAGTCCACTGCTGGACATAGGCCTCTCCTTACGAAGGAGGTTTTGGCTTACTATACTACGCTGGCTAAACAGGTTGGTAAAGATTTGTTCCTCTATGAGGTGGGCCCCGGTCTACCGGACGTCCAATTCGACTTTGAGCAGGGTGTTCGACTGTCGACGCCGTGTTGCGCTTGAGAGCCGTGACCGAAGAGGTACACGAGTGGCCTGAGGCCACTTGTTGAGTCACGATGGCTCGTTATCGCAGTTGGAGTTTCCACGTACTGGTTTTGTCGCCGTGGAGGCTCTTAAGCCAATGAATGACGGGTGGGCAGGGCGGCAGCACAGGAATTTTTCCTTCTAGCTGAGACAGGCCGTTTTCAGGCACGGCTGCACTTCAGTTCTTCGACCTAGCTGAATAGTGAGTTTTCGTTATTCGGCCAAATCACTATTTGTGGTACTTCTAATTGTTGTAAATTGTTTTGTGCCTGGGTGTCATCACACTGGGTGTCATTCGTGCTCATCACATTTATTTTTATTATTTGAATTGGTTTAAAAAGAAATATATTCTAACGTTGAACTTGGCCGAACACTACCCGACACTTTTAAATTACCACATACAGTGACCTTCAAAATACAAGTTTATTGATAACAGCTCAACCTTTGCTTCAAAGGAAATAATAACTCTGATGAAGTAACTCGTTATCCGTCACAGGTACCGATAATATCTAATGTTTTCCCTAAAGGAAATATTTTTAGAGGTCCATAAACAACTGAGCATCTGACGTAAAAAAAAAAATTTCAAAAATTCAACACCTATCATACTCAATTTTCAGTCTGGTTGATTTTTTATCAAATTTAAATGGAACGAAACGAAAAATATACAATTTTAAACAATAAATACAGTTTAAAAATCAAAAAACCACGCTTACGAACAAAAAACTTATAGATGAAGCTTAAAAAACGTGTTAGAAAGAATTACCCAGATTGCTTAAATAACTCACGGTCTCAAATTACAAAGCATTAATGTAAAAACATGTAAAAAAACCCACTTTAAACTTGCTTTTTGTAGAATAGGTTAAAAACTGAACAAAAACAGTCCACACTTGAAATTCAACATCTTTGTTTAAAGAAAATTGATTATAAATTGTCAATTTTAAAAATAATGTAAATTACCTGTAGGTTACTTAGATTACAAATTTATTTATAATCTGAGATAGATCGTATATTTAATTAGAAAACGCAGTACTGCAGTGTCTCAAGACGAAAGTTTTTGACCAGTGCATGTTGCCAATGGTGATCTATGGTCAGAAACGTGGTCGCTCACAATGGGTCGTATAAAAAGGCTCAAAGCCACTCAAAGAGCAATGTAGCGGTCAAAGCTCGGAGTTTTTTTGCACGATTGAATCAGGAATGAGGAAAAAATCACTGACATTGCTCGGAGATTTGCCAAACTTATGTGGCCCATGGGGCTCAAGAGCTCTGGAAGTGCGACCATGTACTGAAAGACGGAGCGTAGATAGGCCTTCTACAACATGGTCCGACAATTTGATGTAGGTCGCGGCAAACCGTTGGATGCGGCAGCACAGGACCGGTTGTTGTGGAGAACCTTGGGTGAGACTAGCAGTGGACGTCTTACAGCTGAGATAATGATGATGAATTAAAAATCTATATTGTTAAACTTTGTTATTTGTTTTAAAATAAAAAATATTTTTAATTTTTATTGCGAAAAACGATTTAGTGGTCAAAACAAAACGATTTATTTGATGCTCGTGTAAAAGTTTACATTGTCATAAATTATATTGCGGTAATATAATATAAAAACGGGTTTTTATATTATATTTTCCTCGTCAATACATCTACCAGTCGTAAAGATAAGCATACTTAGCCGATTTCGTCCACGGCGGCCAGTGTCAACGGAAACCAATCAACTACGCAGGAGATATCATTGTACTGATATACTCTCTGTTTCCTCACTCTCACAATCCAATGAGACGGTCTGCCGACCGGGAGAGATCAGGCGCAAGTCTAACCTGTGAGGCAAGAAGTTCAAGATCCCAAACTTCCAAACCTCGTGCTGTTATTACGTATTTCGGCAACCAGAAAAAACTGAAAAACAGATTATGATCTCATCCGGACATGAAACCTAAGAGCGCTTGACGGGTAATCGTCTACATTAACCTTCATATAACTTATATATTTCTTATAATAGTTTTATATTCATAATTCAATATTCAAGGCATGTAAACTTAATCCACATACACGAATGACGTAACGATTTAAACGGTCACCTCACCGCTTCATATTACTCCGAGAACAGACCAGAGAAATAAACACTAGAAGTGCTATCATGGAAAACCTCAAGAGATTCTTTGTCGCCTGTGTGGGTACACATAAACGATCAATAATATTATACACACAACGAAGAGGATTCAATGAAAGTAAGTTCTAAACGCCTATATAGCTAAATACGACTTTATGTCTTTTGCGTAAGGTAGCGTTTCACTTGTATATTTGTATTCTAGGGACGGTTCAGTACTTTACCAAATATTTTCATGTAAAATATTGCGAAATATTCTCGCAGAATTAACACACCTAAATTTATTTTATTTATTTATTTAAACTTATTGCATTTGTAGTATAAAGGCGGACTTAATCCCATGTGGTATTCTCTCCCAATCAACCTTCAGGTGATATAGAAATTAGATGCGGTAGGTGTAGTTATTGAGTTTATAAATATACTTTAAATATAAATAATATAAATGAACTTACTATTAAAAAATTACATGATCATACACATACTTAAATTTAATATTGTATGATACACAGTGTGATACTAGAGTTGTAACTATTGTGCCAACTCATTCCGAAGAAGTTTCTGAACTTTCGATTTGAAAGTAAGGCTTGTGGATGTCCTGATATTGACAAGGAGCGCATTCCAGAGCAGAATACACTGCACATAGAAGGAAGAGTTGATGAAGTTGGAAGTGTGTGGGGCATAGAAGAAGCAAATTATTTGTTGACCGAAGATTTTGGTCGTGACTAGAACATCTACTAAAGTAAACACGTTTTCTCATTCAGTGCAAGAGTGAGTTTATTATAAAAAAAAAATATAACACAATGTGGATACCACAGACAAGTAGACTACATTGTTCTACAATCTATAATCATTACAAATCGTTAGTTCACACGCAATAGACTAGGTGTCGCTAGTAGTTACATTTTGATATCAATTATCAACAGAACATAAGAAACGGAAGTGAGGAAATATAATACGTACTGTATGATTATTATAACGTTACAAGTACGATCGTTTTCAAAAATGTACAGTATACAAAGATTAAGTACTGGAATATGAGCTTGATCGCATATTCCGGTACTTAATCGAGCAAAGCGCATCAAAGACTGCATTTTTATGTCATCCCCTGTTTTATGATTCTGAGTATTTTGAGTTCGATCACTACATTAGAAGACCTGACGACCTTTTGTGTTATCCACATATTCTTGTTCCGAGTCTGGATTTTCTTAACTGTCAATAGCTAATGTATGAAAACTGAAATATATTAAATTGTTTCAATATAAGTAGATCCCCTGAATTAGCGCAGCATAATTGCTAATCGAATAGGCAGACAATAAAACCGTTGGAATTATAAATAAAACAAAATAAATATTATTTATACAAGACGTGATTTTTTTTTTAATTTTTATTTAAGAGTCTGTCGAAGTGACTGTGATCTACCTGATGGAAAGCATGAGGAGTATCCAAGAGTTGTGGTCACTATACTCATTGTGAATGCAGGCAATGCAGTATGGCGACTCACACTATGTGTGAGATTTACACACTTACCCCGATAACTGTCGCTCTCGCATCAATGGACCTGCGGTCTCAAACTCACCAACGAAACACGACAGCACGGATGCTGTCGCTTTAGGTTGGTCCTCTGTCCTCTAAAACTGCCCCGGTCGAGTCCGCCTAATCATGCTAAAATCAGCGTAGCTTTACTACCTTGCGTTACGACTCCGTACTAACGCCTCCGTGGAAATCTTTTGTTCAAGAAACGCGCGTGCATTGTCGGTCTTTGAGTCTAGAATCAGGAGTGGGAATAAGCGTCACTGACAGCATAAAAGCAACGAAATATTAGCTTGTAGCCGATTTAGTGTCATCGTACCGGCCAAGGTTTTTTTTTTTAACGTGCGGAAACCCCCACGGGCCGCCACCCCACCGGGGTTTACGGCGGTGTGGTGTGTCGGAATCGGACCAACTAAAACCACACGGTGTGCCACTCTGCGCCTGAGATAGGAGGGATCCGGGAACATCTGTTATTACGACATTCCGATACGGGCCAGGGTCTAAGCTAGGGTCGAGCTGGCCCCATGTATGAGTCTTCTACTTTTTTAACCAGTTATTAAGGTGACTGAATTTTTACTAATATTTTAAATTTGACGAGTTTGTTTATTTGTTCAAATGTGCTTATCTAATGAGATTCGATTTAAAAAAAATATTTTAGCGTTGAATAGCCTATTTATCGAGGAAGGTTATATAGCATTACGCTGCGGTCAATCATCATCATCAACAGCCTTTAACAGTCCACTGCTGGACATAGGCCTCTTAGCAAGGTTTTGGCCTACTACACCACCCTGGCCAGACGGGTTGGTATCGAGTTTGTTTCAAGTTTTCCTTCTCTTGGCAATGGGGTTATCTTACATATTTTGCTTCCTTAGTCGCCTCTGACACCCGTGGGAAGAATAGGGGTGGTAACACTATGTATTCTTAATCCGTCACCACACGTAGTTGCCACAATGGAGGACATTTCTCTTATTTGAGACGCAGACGAAGTTAGGTTAGGTAGTAAAAAATAAAAATGTCATTTAATATAACATGAGAATATAATAATATATTATATACACCGATATTACAGATCTATGGTTTTGTAATTTTCTTAAATGCTATTCAATTATAAGCTGATATTCTTAATGTAAGTCCAACACTAATGTCTCACTGTTTCGCATCTGGTAGAGCACAGATTAAAAAACAGTTGAGCGTAAACTAAGTGCACGTGTTTTTGTATTCTAAACCTTATTGCGTTTGTAAATAAAGTTCCATTTAAATTGTAGTCTATTACTACAATCAATAACACTTTAGATTGACCATCCATTCTTTTGTATAATTCCTAGATATTTCATCACTGGTGTCCGTACTAGTTTAAGTGTTTCTCAATAGATGGCGCTGATTGAACGGCAATTAAAAGGCGCAAGCATTTGTCACATACGTATGTGTACACCGATTCTAACGACACTATGGTATCTTATACGATACCCCAAATCAGAAGTGTAATATTTTTACAAAAAATTCAATACGAGGAATTGTACGATTCTTTTTTTATTTTTTTTTTATTTATAGTTTTTGGCAGTGTGGTCTTTTTAGGGTTCCGTACCTGGAAAGGAAAACAGAACCCTTATAAGATCACTTTGTTATCCGTCCATCTATCAAGACCCTTTTACGCAGGAACGCGTGGAGATATCAAGCTCAAAGTTATATCAAATACTCAGGTCTACTGTCCCTTGGAGCTGTAAAAACCAAACTTCTAAGCTAACACAATCAAAAGACACAGCCGTTTATGTCGCAAATTGTCGTAAATTTTCGAAGCTCGCAAGGATTCAAAACCTACAGGGTACTTCCTGTGAACTTTGAATCTTGATATTTGGTACGAACCAATGTTTTATTGCGCAGATGAAAGAAAAATTGGGCAAACCATAAATTTTTAGTTACATCATTGTAATTTTTTTTTAATAATTTTAAAATTTAAATACTTAGGTAAATTAACGATAAAGTGACCTTTGTCTTTAATTTATACTCTACATAATTTATAATTTTGCAATAAAAACACCATAACTATGACCCGAGCGTCGTGATGGGTGAACCTTTACTTATATACCTACACGTTTGTGCGGAACCCTCGATGCGCGAGTCCGACTCGCACTTGGCCAGTTTTTTATTTGTTTAACAACTATTTTTAAGTTTCAAATAAGCCGGTTGTCTGTTTATTTAAGTGTACCCTTCACTATATTCTGGTTGCATGGGATGCTTACTTCTCATATGATTTTTAAAATTATTCGCTTGAGTATACGAAGATGGACACAAGGTACACTTATATTTCTTTTCTGTATTATGAGATTGTAAATGCACCTTTAAAGCCTTCTTCCTAGGGTAGTTTTTCCCACAATAATCACATCTGTACAGCCGCTCCCCAGTGTGTGACGTCATGTGATCTCTTAGAGCCGATGGGAGGTAGAACTTCTTGTCGCAGAGGGAGCACTCATGTCTTAATAGCTGCAAGTGGGTTCTCTGGTAGTGATCTCTGAGAGTCTTGCGAGAATCGTACACTTTGTCGCAATTTTCGCAAGGGAATTCTCGTTTCTCGCCGTGGACGTTCATTTTGTGCCTGTATCTCATATGGTAGGATATGAAAACCTCGTCACATTTATTGCAAGGGTACGCGGCCTCATTCTTATGTATTCTTGCTATGTGGAAATTTCGAGAATTCTTGGATCGAAATGTCTTTTCACATTCTGGACAAGGAAACATTTCAATGTTACGGTTGGACACATGAGTTTTTTTATGGAACACCAAATGCCGCTCTTCGAAATAATGCGCCCCGCATTCATCACAGATGTATGTCCCGAAGTGTTCCGCCATATGCTTTTTTAATGCTTGGAAGAAATTAAATGGTTTTTCACACTCGACGCAATTCAATTTTCCAACCTTCAATTTGAATTTAATAAATTCACAATCAACATCTTTATATATCGTTTTGTTGTGTACCGTAGTGATGTGCTCTTTAAACGAATCGATATTATCGATTTGGGCTTGACATAATCGACAATCGACTCTTTCTATATCGACTAAAGACATTTTTTTTGGATTTATATATTCTTGGTAAGTTCTCGGGTCGTGTTCTAATGTATGTTCTCGAAGTTTCTCTGGTTTAATGAACATTTCTCGGCAGTAGACGCAATGGTAGTCACTGAACATGGCTATGAAAGGTGTAACGTAAGAGTTTTCTATAATAGTGAGCGTATTTCGTAGAGTATTGAATTCTTTGTCTAGAATTGCGGGTCGTGGGACCTTCGGCTTATGGTTTTCTGGTTGAACTGCTTTTGGAGTAGTTTTTAACTCTGAAACAGAAGAGAATTATCAAGGACTACGGGCACACGTGTGATGATGGATTAACCATACGGAGTGTCACCGCTCCTATTCACCCCGTGGGTGTCGTAAAAGGCGACTAAATCACTGCAATGAAAAGGAAAATTTGCAACAAACCATACATCAACCCGTCTGGCCAGCCTGGCCAAGTAGGCCTATAATTCGTTTCTAAAGTGAGGCTTATGTCCAGTAGTGGGCTATTTAAGGTTTTTGATCTGACGTGACATACATCTAAATCTGCTGTGAACTCTAACTTCACAATACGTATGTTGACTGTTCAGTTACCTAACAACTTGTGACGTAATACTTTGTAAAACTTGCTTTAGTTGGGGAACTGGTTCTGCTCCATCAGGCACATAGAGAGGATCCACTGAAGCTCACAGAAGACTGCTGCCGTGGTTCGTAGGTGAATAAAACCGGAGGCCCATTGATGCAGGGGTGATAATTATCGTGATGTATGTGAGCCTTACACTACCATGATGACCGTCATGCCTTTTACGTCCCCAAGCGAGCTGTGAAAAAGCATCTCACTAGGCCACCAATCGCAATGAGTATGGTGACCACAACTCGTGGATTCTATTCATGCTTTCCATCAGACAGAGTAGTCACTTTGGCAGGCTCTTAAAAAAAAGGATAAAAATCAGGAGTTACTCAGTACTTCAGAGAGTCTTTGCTAGATGGCGTTGCTTATGCGAAGCTAATATTCCAAATTCATTAACTACATTAAGACATGATAATGACACTCAAATGAAGTAATTCGAACCAAGTCTACTCAATTTTAGAACAATATACATATTTTCTTCCATCATCACATAGACCTCTCCTTAGAATGGAGGTTTTGGCCTACTACATCACATTGGCCAAACAAGTTGCTGTAGGATTTATTTCAAGTTTTCCTTCTCTTGGCAGCCCTGCAGTTTTAAACCCCTTTATACCATCTTATACCTACCTTTGCATTTCTTCTTATTAAGTTTTTCTTTCATCCTCTGAAGTTTATTAAGCATATCAGCCTGCATAGTTGTGTTCAGCTTCATCGTACTGCCATCTGTCGTCGATTGACGCAAGCGACGTGTTTTTTTTACTTTTCTAACCTTGTCTACCACTTGTGAGGATTCGTCTTTGATGGTTATTGATTCTAGAACGGAAAATAAGTTTTTTCATTGTCTCTTAACTAATGAAAGCTATGCTTTAGCCTATATGGGCATTCAAGACTAGAGCAATACCATTGTCTTACAGAAAATCAATGCTGTACTAAAACTATATCCAGTGTCGCGACGAGGTTTACAAATATACATGAAATGGGCACAAACAACACCCAAACTCAGAACAACAGTTTGTGGATCGTAGTAGCAAAGGGTGACAACACACTTATGTCTACTGAGTTACAGGCAGTGGTGGTTGCTTACCATTAGTAAAAAGGCTATTTTCCAAAGTTTTGTTTTATTGTAGTGACTTAACAAGTTCACTTTTGGACATTGCGTTGGACAAAAAATTTGCGAACTATCTTGCGTCTACACTTGGTTGAGCATGTTCCGAGTGTTTTTGTTTATGATATTTTTATTGTATTTTTCTATTGTTTTTACACCACAGTTTCTTTAATTTTACAAAATATTGTTTTACTTTCGTTTTTAATTAAAATGGTACAAGTAGCAATCGTGTTAGCTGTGATTGCTTAGAATTTGATGAGCACAAAATATGTATTCTATAGTTTTGTATTTATTTAAGAAAAGTGTATCATTTGTTGGTGATCCGAAGTAAGTAAAATAAATAAAAATAGTGCTCTCCTTAAAAATGAAATTTTGGTCTACTTTACCACGATGGCCTCTGGCCGGGTTGATATAGGGTTTCTTTTAAGTTTTCTTTTACCTTGCGGTGCTGTTTGCCAGCTCAGTTTATTACCTTAATCGAATTTTACACCCCAACGGATAAATAGAGGTGGTGATTCTTTGTATTCTTAGTCTGTCATCACACGGATTGCGATTTACGCGGTTTCCATAGTACATATTACTATTTTATATTAGGTACTGCCACTGACTACTTCGGTACCGCAGTGGCAGTATGCGACTGCTATGCCTGAGGTCTCGGGTGCAATTTCCGGGTAGGACCAAATATTTGGATAATCTGCAAATACTTATTTCAGAGTTTGGGTGCTTTTTATGTATAATTTGCATGTATTTACATCAGTTTATTTATATCAGTTGTCTAGCACCGATAGTACAAGCTCTGCTTAGTTTGGGACTGGATGGCGCTGTGTGTCAAACGTTCGAAATATTTATTTATTTATTATTGCTATTATAATGTTGCCATTATAATGTAACTTTATGAAAACCAACTAAAATAACTTTTTTTGGAAACAGTATTTCTAAAGATCAAACATATAAAAAACTATGCCATTTTCCTTAAGATGTATGCAAAATTATAATATGTAATAATTAGTTGAGATTAGGATCCATAAAAAAACACAGTACACGAGTTACCTGTCTCAATATTTTCAGCTAATGGTTCCATATCCTCAATATGATGATCATCATATCCATCACTGCCATCATTCATCAGTCCATCAGTTCCATTGTTATCAGGTCTGGTCTCAATTCCAACTGCCTCCTGCTTTACTTCCACTTCTACTTTTATCTTTTCTTCTCCCTCTGAAACAACAATAACATTAGAAGATTTGAAAAAACTAACTTGCAGAAGGCATTTGAGGCTTTTTACTCACAGAAATGTATGAGGACTTTGTGCTGAAATCACATTAAAGTGTGTCTCAGGATAGTCAAATGCAATTTCAAACTCTGGATTTATTTATCTGTGTGAACTCTTATCTATTATAGATGGCAATCTGTGATTGTCTAGGAATGTAATGTGGAGTGCCACAGGGGTCTATCTTAGGACCACGCTCGTAAAAACTTCTGGAAAGTTTACCAGCAAGGTTATTCTTTTATATTGTCACATTTAATATGTTTATCAGCAATCTGATTACTATAAACTTTGCTTAGTTAAGAACTAAGTGGCCGTGTGTGAGATTTGACAAGTCATTATTATTACTTATTGTCATTTATAAGTTTTTTTATCATTATTGATTAGCCTGCTTTTATAAAACATTGACCCTTGAACTAGTTGAATAACCTGTCTTAGGGACCAGATTTCTTCCTATAATATAAATTTCTTTTAAAGTGAAGCCAAAAGGGAAGGAATAGTTTTGGCAGTTTGTACATGTTCCTATGTTCCACCGTAGCACCTAAACTACTGAACGGATTTTAATGAATGAGATGTCAATAGATTGGTAATAATGACCCAAATAATAAAGCTTATTTCAATTTTATTAAAAAAAAGACACACTTAGGTTTCTTTTTAACCTTTTTCTTGTTTAAAGGAGTATGTATCCTAAAACATCTTAGAAAAATTTCTTACCATCATGGATATGCACATTAGCACTAAGGAGCTGTTCCTCACACTGCAGTACCTGATGCCTGAATGCAACAGCATCTCTCAATCTCACCACACATGTCGCACAGATTAAGCGTTCAGCCTCCTCTGCATCGAGATGAGATAACTGTGACAGATATAAAATTGTTAGTTCAATAGATACGCATGTACATTTAGACAAATTTTTTTACATAATTGTCTGAAAAAAATAGTTCTTTTCAAGCTTTAGAACTCATAGTATTTCCTTAGCTTGTAATTGGGTAATGTCCTAGCTTCAAACGCAAGATTGTTATTAGGTGTTTCTAACTTTGATAATGAAGAACTTCCATACAACCGTTTATCTCTTAATTTATACCTCGGGGAGGAAACACCCAAATATCCATTCTTAGTGGATACTTGCAACATAAAATGTGTAAGCTGCAAAAATTTGAATTTTATAGTCCCAGCGGTTTAAGTTGAGCGCAAGAATCGGTCAGTCAGAGCAAGTACTTTATATGTATAGATAAATCCTAAATCAGTGTCACTCGTAATTCTGTTTCGGGTTTAAAATTTAATACAAAAGGCATTAAATGAGTAATGATAATGTACTCCTAGACGATTTTAGCCATAGTAGCCAGTTTTATTCATTGAGAGCGACCAGAGGGGGATATTATAGTGTACAAGTACATGCGCAAACAGAGATCCACTCTCTGTTCCCTACTTCTCACAACCCGATTGGATGGTTATACGACTGGGGAGCGATCTAGCGCAGGACCAATGGCTTTACGTGCTCTCCGAGGGTTAAGACGGGGTTAAGACCCAACTGCCAAAGTCTGGTCAGTTATTAAGTATTTCGGTAATTAGAAAAACTTAATAAAAATCCTAAGCACGACCCCAGCAATCGAACCCAAGATCTCTTGATCGTCAGTCACATACGCTAATCGAAAGACCAACGAGGCAGTCAAAAAGCGGAAAAGTAATTAATAATATTCAGCTAATATAGACCTACCACAAGACCAAAACAGTCGACAAACATTTCTGAATACACTTCTCTGTTGCCGAACGATTCGTATTCGAAATTTATCAAGCGGCACCTCTTAATCATACCGCAACATCTACACTTCCCAGGATCCACTATTGGCCCCTTTTTACTGATATTCATTTTTCTAATTCATCATTATTTGTCGACAAAAAAATACAACATACACAACTTCACCGAAATGAAAATCACGAAACGAAACGTAATGTCACTGTCAATTCAAAAATTGCGTTTAGTTTTAAATAATTTTGAATACTTTAATTCCGTATTTGTTATCTTAATAATGATAAAGCTACATGCCCAAATAATAAATTCTATATTATATGACATCCTAATTATAAGTTGAAGGGGTTTATTTACTTGGACCACTCTTGTCTATGTAACTCTTGTGATAGAACTAATACTTAGTTTAAAATGACTAGTAGTCTTTGAACACAAGTAGTAGTACTTTGATTGTGTATTGACCCTACAAAACTTTATACATCTCTCCAGAATTTCTAATTCGGAATTAGGCCTAATGGTCAGTTTTTTCATGCAGTAACTAAACATATCATTTCCGTTAATTCCGTTTGATCTGTGCCATGTCAAAGATTTTTTATCTCATCATTCCTTATTAGACAAAACGTGACAAAACAACGCCTAGCATATGCTACGAATTGATGCCAAGAATTGACTTGTACCATGGAACGCAAACGTCACTAACTGGCTGAAATGTTTCGATTTGTTGAGTAGCTACAAAATAGTATTTTCAATGTAAAGTTGACTGATTGCGTATTAAATGGCGACTGCGGCAGCTCCAGGAAAAAACAAAGGTCCTATTATAGATCCTGCGCTTTGTCGCTGTTGCAGGTCCATTAAGAAATGTCGTCTTTTAACGACGGAGTACGAATGGATGGGGAAGAAGGAAATATATTCCGATATGTTTATGGATTGTTTTGGTCTCCTTGTAAGTACGATAATAGACAAAAATAATTTATTTCTTTTTTTTTAATTATTCTCGCTGTGGTTGTGTATTATAGTACTTTAACACTTATAGGGCGATAGATTTTTTTACTCAATTTTTTTTAATAAAAATGAGTCTCGCAGTGATTGGTATCATAATTAAGAGTTTATAAACTTTTTTTAATTTCATAGATCGTTTAATTTTTCTTTTTAAGTTTATTAAGAACAGAGTAAGGGCAGATAGAACTTGTTCTATGGTAAACAGATTACTTACAAACATACTTGATTTTGTATATCCTTCAAAACCCCAAAAGTTCTGCACCAATTGAGCTCAAATTTTACCATGATATAGAACCTGTTTTAAAGTTCTGCTCTGTATTCTCATCAATGCAATCATTACAAACCAGCAAAGGATGGCACAGTACAGTATAAATTATATATAAATATGGAGAGTGTTCTGATAAGCTCTTCCAATTGGTCCCAACTTCTCCCTTATTCTAAATGACAACACATGCTAACCTTGGAAGCCACCATTTTAGAGCTGTAGATATATACTTGAATTAAATGATTCGGCTCCCCGGTTGAGAGCCCTCAGCGCTCACCGTAAATTAATCCGGGTAAAGTTGTAGAGGCCATCCGAGGCCAACAGCTAAACGTCAATTCAAAAAAAAAAAAAAAATGACTCGGCTCTTACTTCCTATGCCAATCAGACTCTATCAGAAACTCACTACCAGAGTGTGGGTTTTCCTTCCATTATGAAGCATTGTCTGCGTTCGCATTAAGTATGGTGACCACTTTTGAATGCTATCTTATGCTTTCCATCAGATAAAGTAGTTATTTAGCAGGTTCTATATTTAAAAAATAAATCTATTGCAGTTATCCCACCTGGATGGCGACAACAAGGATTGTTGTGTGTGTGCTACGTGTGTGGTCCGACTGCGTGATGCGTATGCATTCAGACAACAGGTGTTACAATGTGAAGATGCTTTCCTCAGTACCAAGATGCAACCTAAAGAAGGTGAGATAAGTACCTCTATTTAGGAACGGCACAGATAGCATAGTAGTTTTAAGTCCCCTTGCCTCTTTCGTCTGCATTAATTGTTGTGAGAGGGGGTAGACAAAAACTGGATCTCCACTTACTACGGTCCACACATCTTCGTCCATCGTCGTCATCAATCGCTGCATGCGTGCTCGTCGGTTCCTAGTCAGGTACATTTCCACCAGACAGGGCACACGACCACAGAACCTTCATCACTGTTTTGTTACTCTTCCAAGCCGTGGCGAATCTTCTTTTACTTTTCCCTTTTAAAACTAAATTACCCTTTCTATGCTCCCAAACAATTTCAACACCTAAAAGTAACAGGCCCTAGGCTCAGGCAAATCTTAAATGGTCAGAGGGTGTGAATAATCCCCTGACCAATTGTGGTATTAGAAAATTTAATACTCAGAGTAGAACAAATCGGCGATTTAATTCTCAGAGGGGCAAACAGCGGGCTTTTGAGAGCCGTTTTCCTACGAATTCGTTACCCACATATAGCACTTTATATTGATTCACAAATTGCGAATCTGAGACTGGATGTTCTTTGGGTCCATTTTATAAAGTTCCTAGCGACACAAGATAGTTGCCTTTTTAAAAAAAAACATTGTATGTATAATAATTGCAATACTCTACAGTTTTTCTTTAAATTTCAGACGGTTCCAGTAAAGTCGAAGTGGAAGTGAAGACGGAGCCTATGGCTGGTGACGAGTCTGATGGAGTAATGGACGACAGAGACGATATTCATGATGAAACTATGACAGGTATAGACAAACCTGTTGTTGTTGATACATGATATTATATTTTGACTGCTTCATTGGCCTAGTGGTTAGCATATGCGACTGCCGATAAAAAGATCTCGGGTTCGATTCCCAGGTCGTGTCGAAAAGCGTTATTGAGTTTTTCTGAGATGACCACCTCGGTCTTGTCAGATAACCATCCCATCAGATTGTGAGAGTGAAGGAACCGAGTGCATTTGCTGTGTAATTGGCTGGTCTCCATTGACACTGACCGCCATGGCCGAAATCCACCAAGAGTGCATCTTCATCATCATTATTTCTTATAGAACTGCTAGACAGAAAAGATGTGAAGCTGGATACAGAGCCAGTCTGCGAGCGAACTCGCGGCAAACACAAAGTTCACGTAAAGAGGGAGATCCTTCACAAGATGAATAAGTTGAGAGCCAAGCTGGACCACATGTTGGACAAACCTGGTATGTTTCACATAAGGTTGGTTAACACGTTGTATCGATGAATCATATAATTGGTTTGCGTATTTTTTACGTCGACCATGTAGTGACGGATTAAGAATACGGAGTGTCACCACTCTTATTCATTCCGCGAGTTTAGTAAGAACCGACTAAGGGAGAAAAATACGCAGGACAACAGCACTGCAGAGAGAAGGAAACCTGACAAAAACCCTTTTTTTTTAACGTTTGGAAACCCCCACGGGCCATCACCTCACCGGATTTACGGCGGGGTGGTGTGTCGGAATCGGACCAACTAAAACCATATGGTGTGCCACTCTGCGCCTGACAGGAGGGATCCAGGATCAGCTGTTATTACGACATCCAGATCCCTCCTAACGCCTATAGCCGTCAGCATGGTATAGTAGCCTAATCTCCTTTCTATGTCCAGCAGTGGACTATGATGATGACCCATAGACACTTGCAACTCAAAAATCACGCAGAATAGCTTGCAGTATTTCCAGACCTATTCTCAAAACTTCAGGAGACAAGAGATCCAACCAAAAATGACGGCAATACGCTGACTAAGTTGGGGGTGTCCATGCGTGACGGTAGATACTTACCGTCAAGTTATCTGTCTGGTCGTAAACCCCCCTCCCTAACCTAGCCTCAAAAATCAACATAACCTTTTCTCTTTTTACAGTAAAAACTCCAGTGAAGAAAGAAACACAGAAGTTAAAAAAGAAACAACAAGAATTAGACCACGACTATATGTTATATAACAATGCTGTGACAATCGTCCATAACTCCTACGTCTGCCCCTTTCAAAATCGTATCAGTATATATTATTGCTTCTACTGCAGAGACCAGTTCACTAACCCTAACGAACTAAGAGAACACACGCTAACCCACGACCCCGTAGAACTCTTCCAAAGTACAATGGAAAACCGTAAAATCCCTAAAATAGACATCACTAGAATCGATTGTAGATTGTGCAACGACAAAATCGATGATCTCGACACATTCAAAAATCACATCTCTAGTGTACACTCAAAAGTCGTGTATCCAGTTTCGAACGAGTTTTTAAAATTCAAATTGTCTATGGATAATTTAATCTGTACAGAGTGTAACGCCGCGTTCCCGTATTTCGATGTTCTGAAAAAACACATGATAGATCATTTTGGTACTTACATATGCGATGTATGCGGAGCTTGTTTCTTAGAAAGAAATTCGCTTAGAACTCACATTAAATCTCACACTAAAGTAGAAGAGAGTTTCCCATGCGAAATTTGCGGTAAAAACTTGAAATCTAAATATAGTAGGTATTTGCATGTCGCTACGGTGCATGAAAAGAAACCCACTGTTAATTGCTATAAATGCGAGGCTAGCTTCTTATCTTACGCGTTAAGAAATCGCCATTTGATAGAGGTTCACGGAGACAAAAGGACGTTTGCTTGTAAATTGTGTGACAAGGTGTACAATAGGCGGAAAACTTTAATGGAACACAACAGAAGAAACCATTTAAAGGTGTACAGGCACCAATGCGACTTGTGTGACCAGAGATTTTATTTACCATCGCGTTTGAAGGAACACATGGCAACACACACTGGCGAGAGAAACTTCCGGTGTGAGTTTTGTGACAAGAGTTATCCAAGGTTACAGTCGCTGCAAGAACACATCCGGTCTCACAGTAACGAGAGACGATACAAATGTGACGTGTGCAATTCAACGTTTACCCAAAACGGGAGTTTAAAAAATCACATGAAATCTCACCATGGAGGGTACGAGTTAGAAAATAGTTATAATTAAATATCTAATTGTATTAATTTATTATTATGACAGTATTAAATGGGAATAATATTGATTTTATTAAGGACTTTCATTGCTACCTACTAGAGAAATCAGGGGTCACTTATAAACTCGCCCTTATCCGTAATTAAAATATAACTTACCGTTGCATCTACAACGTTTTAAAATCCTGAACAGTTTTTCTTTTGTTTTCACTTTCCTGTACGATGTTTTCCTTGAAGATTTTAGCCACGGCAGTCAGTTTCAACAGAAACCTACGCAAGAGATATAGAAACTATTTCAACACACTATTTGAACATCTCACTAGACCGCCATAGCGTGAGTCGTCATACTGCACTGTCTGCATTCACAATGAGTATGGTGACCACCACTCTTGGATTCTATTCATGCTTTCCATCAGGCAGAGTAGTCACTTTGGTGGCCTATTAAAAAAAAAACAAAAAAAAAATATACAAATATTACAACTGTTTGATTAGTTTTAAATATTCACTTTTAATAATGTCACCCAAACACTTGTATTTTGCGATACTATACAAAAGTAGTAGCAGGAATAAAAGCGAGATTTCTTAAAAGGTATTTATAAGAGGTATTTGTTTAACTAGTGTGGAGGGACGAGGTATCATGTCCCTCCGACACAAAGGGAGGATCTTCAGACCAGGCAAAGTGGTCATGCCTGGCGGGCTACGGCCCAACGGCTGATATTGGGATTTGTATATACGCTAATTGCCACACGAATCTCTATTTCACGATACAGGATTAGTAGTTGCTTCGTAGTTCATTACATTCATACGTTTCGTTTTCGTTCGGTGTATCTTCGCTAGATGGCACTGTTGTATATTTTTGTTTGTGCTGTAATATGGAAGTCGCCACACTAGTATGTTTTTGCATATGGCAAAACCAGTAAAGGCAAAATCTATCGCTAGCCCCAAACCAAGCAGGCTTGTATTGAGTATCAGACAGCTGACATAAATACATTTATACTTGTTTGTTGTAAATATATAAATATTATATAGAGGAAGCATCCAAACTCCAAAAAAAATTTTGCAGATCACACTAACATATGATCCTACCCGGGTTTCGAACCGAGACCTCAAGCACAGCAGTCGCATACGCTACCACTGCGCCACCGAACGCAGAATTGTGTATTTATTTCGTTGAAGACGGTAATGTCAGTAACTATTGGAAATAAGGCTATATAACATCACGCTACGACTAATTGGAGTCGGGTATCAATGAGAAATATTGTAAAAACGAGGACTTTTTTTTAATGTTGCCAGGTTCAGATAGTAATAAAATAAAACCCAATTCTATGATTACTATATAATTATACAAAACTTAATAAATAATTATCTAAATACATTACAATTGTGAATTTCTCGTTTATTATGCATTCTTTATTATCTATTTATAAGTACTAATTAGTTCTAAAGTAAATTAAATCACTACTAATAGCTGAGGTTTATCCTTCAAAATAATGAAAGAATATTCGCGCCAATTTATTACACCACATTCATTTTTTTTTCTAACACACTAGTCTTTTTGCACAATAGTTCCAATTTTAAAATTATATATTACATTATTCTCACATTTGATTCAACGAACTCGCGTCTTACTGAAATTAATATTGTCTATGGTGTTTTTTGTTTGTTCTTTCCTTTTGTTGTGGGGTTCAAAATTAATTTACATAAAATATTTCTTATAATAATAATTATTGTGTGTTTAAAAATTTAATTTATATAGAATTTATATTTCTCTTGGTTAAAAATGTAACCTCTTCGTAAACGGTGGACCAAGTTCGCTAGTTGTTCTAGAATTAGATATCCCATTTTTCGAGGAAGGCTTAGGTTATAACACGTCACGCTAAGACCAATAGGAGCCAAACTGTAATGAAAAATGTTGCAAAAACGGGGCAAATTACGCCTTTTACGAAATACAGACAATGTTGCACGGGTTAGCTAAAAGGGCGTCGGAAAGGGGAGGGGGTGGCAGGGAGATCAGCTGTCCCCCCTTAGAGATTCAAAAGAGTTGCCAAATGTAATGCAACCAAAGTCAATTATTCCCGCACATCGAAATTCGAATGAATTCACCACTTCCATTTCTTATATTCTGTACGTTCAACTACGCTCTGCTCTATTGTTGAAGCGGGAGAGAAGGAGTGGGGAAGCATCATTCATAGAGAATGAGAAAAGTATGAATTGTAGTAGGTAAAGTACCAACTTGCCCAACTGGGCCATCGGCTGGCGACGCCCTTGGGTAGCTAGTTATAAATAATATACTTACAAATTATTGTAGATCTCATATCTTAGAATATAAAAAAAAAGTATTTTACATTTTTTTATAAAATTAAAATATAATAATTTTACGATTATAAAACTTATAAAAAAAATAATTTTGATAAAATTGAGATCAAATATCTTAAAATAAATTCAGAAACACTTTAAAATACCTAAGAGGTGCATAATACTTGCAATTAACTTTAAAATACAGTAATAAATTATATTTTTCATTTCTTTACTTTCAAACCCTGGGGTTAGCATTTATTTGTGAAATTTTAAAGGGTCCTGCCTTCAAAAATAATTTTATCGTAAATAAAAAAGTTCTTAAGAAACAAACCACCCTCCTGAGTTTGGCAAACTTAGGAAAAGTTTCAGAGAAATATTGTTTTCGACATATCAGATCTTTTCTCACACTTGCCTGCATAATGTTGATTTTACTGTATGAGACGGGACGGAAGGGTGAACAGGAAATAAGCTAAGCGTAAGCTTTTTGATTTGAGCTAAAGTTAGGCTTCACATCTAAGCTTCGCTTATTTCTTTTTGCTTTTAATTTCTTCAGCTTGTTCCATTACAAACATCTAATCTAATTTGTTCTGAACGAGGAAACAATTGCTGCGTTATGATACAGTGAGAAAAACACCCTTAGACCACAATCATTCACATTGTATAAACAAAACGAGTAACCATGAGGGATTTCAGACCTGACAATAGAAATGTACACACAATACACGCGAAAACCTTAAAGCTTCAGAAATAACATCCTTCTATATCACACTCGGGGTGGTGGCTTTTAATATGAGACTTGAGGCTAGCATTCTGTATGAACGCTTGCCCACAAATATGACACCTATATCTTCTATCGTTAGTATGAGTTCTAATATGGTACTGTAAAGATTTTAATCTAGGGTAACTCTTCTCACAATATTCACAACGGAAGTTCCTCTCACCGGTGTGTGTTGCCATGTGTTCTTTCAACCGAGACGGCAAATAAAACCGTTGGTCACAATACTCACATTGGTGCTTCAAAACTTTTTGATGGTTCCTCCTTTGATGTTCTGTTAAAGTCTTTTGTCTATTGTAGACTTTGTCACATAAATTGCATGGGTAAGTTCTCTTTTGTCCGTGGGCCTCAGTTAAGTGTTTATTTTTTAATGCATATGACATAAAGCATTCATCACATCGTGGACAACGGATTATTGCTTTTTTCTTATGTACAATATCAACATGCATGTCTTTATAGTGGTTAGACTTGAACACTTTCCCGCAGACCTCACAGGTGTGTCTCTCATCATCCTTGTGTCTTTTCAAATGAGCATCCAATCTCGGTTTCTCTAAGAAACATACACCACAAATATCACATGTGTAGTTACTAAAGTGTTCGACCATATGTGTGTTTAGTGTGTTGAAATCCTCAAACACATCACTACACATAACACACACTAAATCATTCCATGTTAATTTAAATAGTAACATTTTATCGGGTGCTTCAAAATATATTTTTTTATTGTGAACTTCGTCTATATGCTGTTTAAAAATGTTAAGATCGTCTATCTTTATTTGACATAGACGACAATCTATTCTCGTAATGTCGATTTTAATCATTTTCTTGTACCCCATGAGAAGCTGAAAAGGCTTGGTGTCGTGACCTATAGTGTGTTCTCTCAAATCCTCCGGCTTTGGATAGTAGTCTTTACAGTAGAAACAGTAGTAATTGTTGCGTCTGTTTTTGAACGGACACACGTACGAATATTGGATGATGGTGAGTAAATTTTCTTCGGACATGCAATCTAAGTCTCTGTCGTAATTGTTTTTCTTTTCTACTGGAGGTTTTGGCTTAATGGCTTTTGGGATTTCTTTTTTAGTTGAAGAGGTTCCTGAAAAGAATTAAAAAATCTGTATATGTATGTATGGTACTACTTTTACTCAACTAAGAGGGAAATAGTAAGATCTTGTTCTATTGCGCAGTTGAAGTGAGGGCATATTTAAATAGTTATGATTTCTTTTTTTAAATTGAAAACTTTTTTAGGCGCGTTAAGCACTTTTTGGGTGAACAAAAATCCTGAATCTATACTCGTAGGTGTATACTGTATATAACAAAGCACGTTAAATGTGGTGCTCTCTGTATGGACGTGTATAGGCGTGTGTGCTTGCAGGGCAATATATAAGATGTGGGAGGTCTACATTTTATCTAAATATGCTCTGTATAGTTTTTCATGTCAGATCTCATGATTCCCACCGACTTTTTTTTTAAATGATAGTGGTAACGTGTCAAAGGTAATGTTTCTTTTTGGTATTCTCTATTCTTAGTTATATTTTCAAGGTTTTAGTGTTGCAATCATAGATTAATACAATAATGGAGTGATGTTTTAATCCATTATTTTAAATAATTTTGGCAACTACGTTTAATTTATTCATATGGCAACCTTGACGTTAAAAGTTCCAGACACAAGATTGTGTGAAAATTTGTACAGCAAAAAAATTATAGTAATTCCGTGTGGTGATGGAATAAGAATACAAAGGGTCACCACCCCTATTTATTGAATGGGCGTCGTAAGAGGCGACACCCAGGGAGCAAATTATGCAGGACAAGAGCACTGAGTAGGAAATCTTGAAACAAACTTTATACCAACTTGTCTAGCCAGCGTGATATAGAAGGCTATGTCCTTTTTAATGAGAGGCCTTTGTCCAACAGTGGGCTATGAAAGGCTGTTAAAAAAAGTAATATGCTAAAAATAACAAACCTGGTTTCTGCTTTTTATTAGCCACTTTCTTCTTTTTAGGCGATCCATTGCTAGCTTTACTGTTTTTCTTCTTAGCCTTTTTCTTGATGGGTTTGTCCGAGTCAGATGAGGAGGCCGACCAGTCGCTGTCTTCGTCGTCGTCTAGAAGTTTCGAGGCATCTTCTGGAGGAGCTTCTGTTTTGTCTTTTAAAGGTTCTTCTTTTTTAGGAGGTTTAACTTCTGAAAGAGTTTAAAAAGGGTACTTTAATATAAAAATGTTTGTATCACATGAACAGTTTTTAATAGCCCACTGCTGGACAAAGATCTCTACCAACTTAAAGCGACAGCATCCGTGCTGTTAAGTTAGTGGGTGCGAAACCGGAGGCCCATTGAGGTAAGGGTGAAAGTTATCAAGATAAGTGTGTGAGCCTTTCACAGCCACGATGATGGTCATGCCTTTTACGTCCCCAAGTGAGGCGTGAAAAAGTATCTCACTAGGCCAGCATACTGCATTGTCTGCATTTGAAATGAGTATGGTGGCCACAACTCTTGGATTCTATTCATGCTTTTTATTAGGCAGAGTAGAGTCACTTTGGCAGTCTCTTCCAATTGAAAAAAAAAATATCTTGTTACTAATATTTGCATGCTCTCCTATAATTTAGGGAATTATTGAACCCTGAAAGGTTACCGTGAAGTATTTACTTAGGGTCATAACTGTGTATAGCCTTTTTAGAGATCTATATATTTAAAATTTGGGTTGGTTTGGGTCCACCTCAAAAAGTCAAGAGTTCTGCAAAGATAGGACTTTAAAAACGGTGAAGCACATTGAAGAATAAATATCATGGAGAGCGATGTTTCGTCACCAGTTGGCAAGCTCAGCAAGAGTTAGAGTCAGCAAGAGACAGGAGTTGCTAAGCAATTCTTTGGTTGATTATCCCGAGCGAGTGGGGCTACCCAAGGAATGGGAAACCAAAACTCCCATTCTCTGGGCCTTAGGAAAGGGAGTCAAACAACGTCATCAAGTCTCAAACTAAGCAGAGCTTGTACCTACTATGGGTACTAGACAACTGATATAAATATAGAAATTCATAGAAAACACGCAAACTGTGAAGCAAATATTTGCAGATGTTACGAATATTTGGTCCGGCCCAGGAATCGAACCTGAGACCTCAAGCACAGCAGCTACATACGCTACAACTGCACCACTGAGGCAGTCTTAATTAGCTTCCTTCCAGTATGGTGACCCACACTATGGTGGTCTAGTGAGATGCTTTTTCACGCTCCGCTTGGGTACGTAAAAGGCATGACAGTCATTGAGGCAGTTTAAGTCCCAGACAGTTACCACAATAATTATCAACCCTGCATGAATGGGTCTCCGGTCTCACACTCACCAACGAAACACAACAGCACGGATGCTGTCGCTTTAGATCGGTCTTCTGTGGGAAGGTAATACTGCCCCAGTCGAGCCGGTCCGTTCATGCTAAAGTAAGCGTGGCTCCACGACCTTCGTTTTTTTTTTGTGTTACAGTCCCCCGCGATACGGGATGGATTCTTCAATTCTGAATTAATCAGGCAACCCACGCTTAATCCCCTGATATTATAAATAAAAAACTCTTACTGTCCATGATCCAGTCAGGTCCACGATCATCCATGTTTACTGACATATCATCATCATTGTCTGGTATGTCCGGTCCTAGTGAATTGTGGTCACTGACATCATCCTTGGGTTCCGTCTTCAGTTCTATATCCAGGGGAACCTTGTCAACTTTTGTTCCTGCAAAAATATTGGATGTTAGGAAAGTAATTGACAATACCTGATGAACCATATACTGTATTAGAGATACACGAACATTCAGAAAGCGAATTAAAGAACCCAGACTCAGAACAACAAATTGTAGATTACAGAATTGTCACATGTAGATCGAACCCTCAACTTTCAGGAGGAGAAACAATCACTTCTTTTACATGTGGAAACACCCTCAGGCCATCACCTCACTGATGTTTAAAGCGGGGTAGGGTGTCGGAATCGAACCGATTAAAACTAGACAGTATGCCACTCTGCGCCTGAAACAGAAGGGATCCAGGGATTATTATGACGACCTCCAGATCACTACATGGTCCCATTAAAGAACAAATATCAACCTTCAGAGTGGAAAACTAAGCCATAAAGAATAGTTCGTTATAGATGTATTGGAGTCAATTTAAGTTATATAAGACATTTAACAGTGGTGGTGCAGTAAGAGCGTATGCAACTGCTATGCTGAGATCTTGGATTAGATTCAGAAGTTGGATCAAATGTTTGTATGATCTGCAAATATTTGTTTCGAAGTTTGAGTGATTTCTATTTATAATATGTATGTATTATTATTGATTACTGCCTCTGTGGTGCAGTGGCAGCGTATGTGACTGCTGTTTATGATATCTCGGGTTCGATTCCCCGGTCGGACCAAATGTTTGTATGATCTGGAAATATTTTTTTCGGAGTTTGGGTGTTTTCTATGTATAATATGTATGTATTTGCAAAAAAAACATATAAAAGTATTCTATCAGTCGATTTAGTTGTCGTAGTACAAATTCTGCTTATGGTGTTGTGTGTCCTAAATGTCTGATTATAAAATAAAAATAAATAAATTAGATAACAAGGTCTATTAACAAAAAAAAACAATATTTACAAGTATTCTACCAGTCTATCTAGCTTTCATAGCACAAGCTCTGCTTAATTTGAAACTAGATGGCTTACCATCAACATCCTTGTCTTGAAGCTTAGCACTGAGGAACATTTCCTCACACTGGAGTACCTGGTTCCTGAATGCGCACGCGTCTCTGAGACGAACAACACATGTAGCGCAGACACCACAGTCTTTTTCATTGTCATCTACATGCGATAGCTGTGGGAATAAAGTATATCAAGATATTAAAATGGTATTAGTGGTGACAGAATGACTGCACGGTTGGTATAGTGGGTTCAGCGGTTACCACGCCGCTCTCTGCTGCGCTGAACGTTGTGAGTTCAAACCCCACATGGGACAAACACACAAATTACTGTTTTGACTCTGGGTGTTCTTTGCGTCCGTTTCTTGTATATTTGTAAAGTACTCAGCGACACAGGATTTATACCTATTCACTCCATAAGTGTGGTAAGAGCCGACTAAGCCGAAACTTAACACAAAGAGAAAGAAAACTTGACACAAATCCCGTAGCTATCTGTCTGGACAGCTAGAGCTTTGGGATTGGCTGTCAATGTGTTACACCATTCTAACAGCGACAGAATTTTTAAAATTGAATCAACTTTGGGATGGTCTCCGTTACTGCTAATCTGATTTTGTTTTGAACAATTGTATGTTTGTTATTTTATGTGGTGATAGATTAAGAATATGGATTAACATTTAAACCTCATGGGTGTCATAAGTGCCAACTAAGGGACAAACCTATGCAGTACAAGCAAGCAAGTATAAATTTGAAGCAAACCCTTTTCTTTTTTTTAACGTATGGAAACCCTCTCGGGCCGTCACCCCACCGAAGTTAACGGCGGGGTGGTGTGTCGGAATCGGACTGACTAAAATCACACGGTGTGCCACTCTGCGCCTGAGATAGGAGGGATCCGGGAACCGCTGCTATTACGACATCCAGATCCCTCCTAGCGCCTGCCCGTTAAAGCGGGCACCATCTGTGGATAAACTCTCTATTTAGGCGACGTACGGCACACGTGCACATCACCTCCTCGCGGCTGGCCACTATAGCGGATGGAGGGGAAAACCCGTCCCGTCCACCCGCGGCCACACTCAAGGCGGCATGAGGCGCGCCTCCGCCGCCTGGCTCGCCGGCGGCGAATTGGGTCCGAGTGGATATCGTCCTCCCGGGCCTTCTCCGCCGCCTCCTTTCGCGAAATTACGTCTTCGCAGAAGGTTGCGACCGCGGTAAAACAACTGTCGCTACCGGCCATGGAGCGTATGACGGCCGGTAGCGAGAGATTACCTCCAATAACTGCAGTGAGGACCCCATGCTGCGCCGCCCAAGCGAAACAAACCGCTACTGTGTGCTGAGCCGAGTCCTCACTGCAGTCGCAGTGGTGACAGGCGGGACTCAATTCCATCCTGACGACCGAGTGCTGATACTTCCCGAAGCAACCGTGCCCGGAAAGGACCTGCGTCAGTCGGAAGGAAAGGGTCCCGTGCTGCCGCCCTGCCCACTCGGCGATGACCGGCTGGAGAGCCTCCACGGCGGCAAAGCCAGCACGTGGAGCCTCCAGCCGGGACGACCAACGAGCCATCGTGGCTCGACGAGCGGCCTCTCGCCACTCGCGTATCTCTTCGGGCGGGGGCCGTATGCCGCTACCCGCCCGGAAGTCAGCCGTCCGCCGATAAACTTCGGCGAGCACTTCCGCCTCCAAATCCCACGGGGGAGTTCCGGCCAACCAAACAAACCCTAGACCAACCCATTTACTAATGTGGTACAGTATTTCAAAACCTCCTACCTAAGGAGAGGTCTGAGCAATGGACTAGTTCCAAGTTTAAAAAGTTATGGATGTTATTTTTTTTTCCATTTACATACTTTTTTCTCATTTGTTTGTCTGTTCTTTATGAAGTTTTAGTCTCACATGTATTACTGATGTATGTTAGTAGTGTGCAACACATGCTGAATCTTATTCTGGGTAGGAGAGTGTATCTATATAGTATATGTAAACATTGCTTATCTGTATTATACGTTTTTGATTTATGTGTATTGAAGAAAAATTTGTTTGACCATTAAACTTTAAAGGTCTATGCTCATTAGTGGTTTAATAAAACCTGTTGATAATGATGATGATATTTCTAGTAAATAATCACAACAAATGTAATTGAAGCCAGCAAAAAATTTAAAACAGAATACTCTATTTGATTTGAAATACAAGCATTAAAATAAATATTACTACACTATACATCTCAGTTGAACAGACGGTTTTTATGTTATATAAAGGTAAATTAAAATGGATGTATATATGTAGAAAAATGGAAATATTGACGAAGTTCACTTTTTACACCATTTTAATAAACACGACTGATTGTAATGACTGCACAGTTGACCTAATCGTTTGAACGGTCGGAGTGTCATGGGTTCAAGACCCACATGGGACCAACATATTGTATGATCCACAAAATGTTGTTCCGAGTCTGGGTGTTCTTTGTGTCCGTTTCTTGTATGTTTGTAAAGTTCCCTGCGACACAGGATTTACAGCGAGAGTGCTCTTTTTTTATTTAAAGAAAAAAAGGCAGAACATAATTTGAAATACAGACAATAAGCCTGTTTAATTATTGCATTGTAGCAGCTGTGCGAGAACTATAGGCGGGGTGCGGGCGTGAGAGACGCTGAAATACTAGACTCACTTAAAAAAAATGGTATGTGTGTATTTTTTATTGCATGTTAGACAAGTTACACTTAATTGGTGGGAGCCTTAATTGCAATTTACGATATAACTAACTAATTTATGTTCTAAATTGTTATACGAATACAAGATATACCATAAAAATATATTTTCATTTATTAATTTGATTTAATACAGACGATAAAGTAAACAAGGTTCTAAGAAAGAGTATCTTAATAAATAAGCGCTTAATGATCTCTATGGTATTCCAGTTTTGAATTAAGTTTTCAAACTTACCAATATACCAAAACAGTCCATTATCATGTCCGAATATATTTCCTTTTTCTCCATCCAAGTATACTCTTCTGTGAGAACTCTACATTTCTTAATAGCTCGACAACATCTACACAGGGCTGGGTCTATTATTGGCCCGTTATTCTTTACTGTAGCCATTTTAGTATAAGTTTTATATGTATGACACTTTTACATTATTTACATTCAGAATTTGTTATAAGTGATTATTTTTCAAACTATTATTTTTTACGTAGAGAAAGCTTTCTCACGCCAAATTGTCAATAACACAGAGTAAAAAATGTCAATAACCGGGAACGTCTAATTATTGCAATAATCTATTTAATGCATTTTTTTAACAATTTAATTTATAAGATAGAAATATTGCTTAAAATGTTTTAAGCAATAATTATTTAATTAATATCATTCACAAGAAAGTAATCGCCATTATTTTCCGTAGTAAGCACAAAGTGTCGTGTTATAAAATTTGCAAGTAGTAGGTTATACTCTATGGTTTCTAGCGCTCCCTGCCAGTGTCGGTTTCACATATTTATAATCTGTATTTTAAAAACATTATGACGGCGGTGTTTCTTTGAGTTGGTTAACCCACAATCGTATTTTAAGTAATATTTCGAAAATGTCGCTAGCAAATTCTGAAATTAAGACCTACTTCGGTAGGTGTAGATGCTGCCTCAACTATGGTTACTTGAAAAATATGTGGGAAGAACATATTTGGCAAGGAGAAAAGGAAGTTTATGTCGAGATGCTCATCCAATGTTTTGCTCTAACCGTAAGTACTTTGGGCATAAGCCTATTTATCCAATTTTGTTCGACATCTACTTTTGTTCCAAACGTAAGCTTATGATTTGGAATATAGTCTTTCGGGTACAAGTTCTATGAATGCATATTTAAAATGTGTACAAATTTTTCATTTTCGAAAATGGAAAACATATTTAGCGTACGCCATTACACGTCACGTGTTGTATACGCTGCAATCAAATGCAAAATCACAGCAGGAATGTAATTGAATTATCTGTAAATGTATTTATAAAAGTATTCTGATATCTGTTGTTACAGAAAGACCCTAACACTTGCTTTTTTTTGAAAGATAAAAAGTTGTTAAGGTCTAAAAAGGCGTTATTTTTAATGTAATGCGACCACATTAAAATGTGTACTGAAAAAAAAAACTGCTACAGTTAATTTATTTTTTTATGCTCACTTCAGTCTTTAAAAATACATAGCACATATCCTATGGGTTTATGATTTATATTTTAAAAATTCTGAATCTTTTACCTTTGCTTAAACTCCAAAAAGATATCATACAGAAGAATATTTCACATCTATTCATAATCAACAGGTCTTAACAATCCACTGCTGGACATAGGCCTCTCCTTAGATAGAATATTGTATAGGCTTTTGCCTACTATTCCACACTATTAGCCAGTGTGGCATAGTAGGCCAAATTCTTCTACTCTTTTTGGTCTTGTTTCAAGTTTCCTTTCTCTTTGCTGATGTTGTCCTGCATAGTTTTCTCTTTTAGTTGCCTTTAACAGGCACCCATGGGATGAATGGGGTGGTGACAGTTATCTAATCATATTCAGTATGATTTATATATTTATAATGAAATGCATCTATGTATTAGGTATTGTTTTGTGTCATATTCTTCCAACTCTTAATAGTTACAAGGTATAAACGCAATGAGAAGTACATACTATTACTGTTTATCTGAAAAATAAAATGTAAATATTCTTTGTAGCAAGGTAACAAATGAGAACCTTGTTAGAATATATATTAACTATGCCAGTATAAAATATATGTACAATAGGAGGTATAACTTTTCAAATATTTTTTTTAAAGTAGTGAGTTCTGGCCAAGTTGAACATGAGTAGGGTAACACAAGATCTCAATCCTCTTTGCTCAGTTTATGGATTTCTTAACAGTGGGATCCCTTCATGCCTCGGAGTTCATGTATCTCATGTTCATGTATCTCATGCATGAGCTTTTGGTCATGTTTGCCGCACAAACATATGTGGCAGTCGTTACTAAGTTGGAGCCTTTAAAAGTCTCAACAACCCAAGTAGAAGGTCTGATGGCAGTCGCTTCATGTTAAAAAAACGAAGTTCAACCATTTTTTAGTAGACTTAAGGTCAACTGAAATAAATGGATTATCTAACTAAATGAATTAAAATTTTCTGTTTTCAGTGGGAGCATTCAGATGAGTCTATGGAACATGATCAAATATGCGAAACATGTATTACAAGGCTACGCGACGCTGACAGCTTTAAGAAGACTATCTTGCAATCACAAGAGACACTTCTGGATCATATTGATGAAGGTTTGTTCTATCAACTTTATAAGCTTATGTTAATTGAACTATGAAAAATTGACCTATTAACAAGTGAGTTAGGGTAACACAGCTCAAATAACTTGAGCCTTACCACTACTATTATGTGCAGAACAAACCGTGCACAGCCATAGAAAATACTTTTAAAGGTAGCAGGGTTTAGAAAAGTCACTGCTGATTGTGTAAACTGGCTCAGCCTTAAGCATCTTACAATACATAGCTAACTTTAAAAGTAGTCTTATTCAAAAAGACCGGAACCGCTTAGTATTTATTTAATATTATAGCTAGCATTCATATGGATGTTGTGGTCCATCCAACCAGTGAGTATTATAAAATGAATCTAGATGATAATGAATATAAGTTTTTATAACATATTTATGTAATTTATTTACTTAGAACCCGAGCTGCCTGTTAAAATAGAAAGACTGGACTATTCAATTGAAGAGTATTCAATGATCGAGACCAGGGCTACAACTAGCAACTACATAGATGATCCCGATGACCCTGACTATGTTGATCCTGAAGATAATAATGGTCTTAACAATTCAAATGATATGGATTATGAAGAAGTTGAATATTTGGATATTGAAGATAATAAAGAAGCTCTTGCTGGCCGTAAGTTATATATAATACTATTAATACTAATTTATAAGTAAACTTGCAAGTTATAAATTTTATTGCATTTGCATGTACTGCACGGATGGCGTAGTGGTTTAAACGGTGACTCGACACTGTATACTACGCAGAGTGTTGTAGTTTAAACTTCACACGGAACAAAATTTTGTGTAATCTAAGAATTATTGTTTGTTTTTGCTGTTATGTTGCTGTTGCTGTACCTGAGTGTTTTACTGTCCATTTTACATTTATTAATAAAGTCCTCCGCGGCAAAGGGATTTTATTTCTTTTTATCATTATGGATACAATTTCACAGAAAAACAGTGCGAAGCAATTTTTTTGTTGTTATTTAGTTGATTATGAGAATCCCAGAAAAACAATTTTCTTTTTTTTTTCATTTTAAAAGCTTGCCAATATGCCCTAGAAGTGATTATACTCGTCCTTATGGAAAGCATGAATAGAATCCTAAAGTTGTGATTACCATACTCATTGCGAATGCAGACAATTCAGTATGGTGACCCACACTATGGCGGCTTAAAGAAATGCTGTGTCACACTTCGTTTGGTGATGTAAAAGACATGACAGTCATCGTAGCAGTGTAAAGCGCATTCACTTACCAAGATAACTGTCACACCTATATCAATGGGCCTTCTCGATCAGTCAGTCAGTCAGTCACTTGTCGTTTACACGAAAATTTATAAATGGTACAGTGCTAGACCGACCGTATGTACACATATATTGCTACGCACTGTGCAAGAGGACCGTTGGTCGAGCGCATGCGCATCCGTAACGTCGGTTGGTCGACGCGCTATGGAAACACATACTAGTCCGGGCCGTTCTTTGGTTAGAACCTTTACATTAGACTAGTAGTAATAAATAGTAATATAAAATAAGTTCTAATATATAATCAATTTATAACTTCTAGAACAAAAACTGCAAACCCAGGGTGCTGCAGAACGTCAGAATAAAAAACCCTCTGCAATTGAACCAATGAGAAAGTGGCCCAAAAAATTGCCCAAATCTGAACGTTACAAAACCTACAAACAATATACAGAAGAAGATTTACGGAAATGTCTAGACGCGGTGCGGAAAGAAGAACTCACACCACAAGAAGCTTCGGAGATATACAATATACCAAAAAAGACAATATGCTCAAAAGCGAAACTTGATCCTATCGGTAAGCATAAGCTATATATGTTTTTTATTGTAGTTTGAATTTCGAACGGCTTTTATTTATTTTTTTATATTTGGCATTTTGTTGAAATAGGACGTAGTAAATTTTTATTGTTTTCTAATCTGTCATAGATAATTTAAGAATATTTAAAATTAAGTGTGGACTGCTTATAAAAAGATATACCTCCTCTTTTATATACAAACTTTTATGTGGTAATTTTATACCATTTTACAACAATCTAGAATTTAGAAAGTATTAGAAAGAGACAGGTAGTCTGCGTAGTTTTTGTCTCATTCCTGTTTATAGTTCATGTTCTGTTTACAGAATTTTCTATTGCCACTTTCTATGTTTCACATTTTTATAATGCGAGTTTTTGGTTACACTTTGTCTATATAATAATACGTACATTTTAGGGTTAGTGAAAACATATTTATTTATTTTTATATCTCTGTGACGGATGGCTATAAAACTTGTCGATGTCTTTTTTTTTATTTCAAGAGCCTTCCAAAGAGACTTTACTCTGCCTTGCTTGAATATAATCCAAGAGTTATGGACACCATACTTATTGCAAATACAGACAATGCAGTATGGTGATCCAAGCCATGGCGGCCTAGAGAGATATAAAAGGCATGACAGTCATCGTGGCAGTGTAAAGCTCACACACTTATCACGATAACTGTCACCTCTGTATCAATGGGCTTCCGGTCTCGCACTCACCAACTAAACACGATAGCACGGATGCTGCCGGTTTAGATTGGTCTTATGTGAGAGGATAGTACTGCCTTGTACTGTAACAAGTGATTTAATTTTGTATTACCTATATTTTTATTCTTTACGAGTTTTATCACAAATGAAGACATTAGAAATATAAAAATTCACACCTTAAATGTACTTTGTAAGTTCTCAAATGACACTAGTGACAGCTGTCATAGAGATTAAGCTATATTTACCCGACTACGGCGAAAAGGTAATTAGTTTTGGCAGTCTTTGTATGTTTGTGTTCCACAGTAGCTCCTAACTGCTGAACCAATTTGAATGGCGTCTAAAAATTCGTGATGATGCCCCGGGTGACATAGGCTATATTAATTTTATCAAAAGTTCTCACGTGTTCGGATTATACTTTTTTAATTTTTATCTTGTTTATAGACTGTAGTCGTGGTAAGCATCAGTTAGACCTCTGCTTATTTACCCCTAGTACCACAAAAAAAACATCTAGGTTTGCCCCGTTGTCTTTTTTCATACTATAATTATAACGCCATTATTGTAGACTTCGCCTCGTCACAATATAATGATATTAATAACTAACTAATCTGCGTCCATCAAAAAGATTAAATTTTCCCAGATTTTGCAACGTTTTCCGTTGATGATCGTCTCCTGTTGGTCGTAGCGTTATATTATATAACCTTCCTCAACGAATGGGCTATCCAATATTAAAATTTTTTTTTACTCAACTCATCAGTTTCTGTCATAAGCGCACTCAACCAAACAAACTCTTCATTTCAATGTTAGAAAGCTAAATGCAATAATTATGGCGACATCTTTGGAATATTTGCTTGAGACTATTTTTTATCTTTCTTGTCGTTTTCCTGCCACCTGCGGGAGGGGCTTCTTAAAAAGGGACGGAAGTGTATTACAGGAAACTAAGAAAGCGATACGACACGCTTTTGATTTGACTAATGAGCACGCGATGTTACACATTATATGCGACGATTATATTTTTAGGTAATAAGTATATTTAACGTTTTTTTTTGTAATTGCTTTCTGTTCAATTAACACTTATTTAAACATTACTTTAAATTATTATTATACATTATGCCTCCGTGTGGTGACGGATTAAGAATACGGAGTGTCACTTTTTATCTCGTGTGTGTCGTAAGAGGTGATTAAGGGACCATACTATGCTGGATAACATCACGGCAAAAAAAAAAGTTGTAACAAACCCCTATTGGTATGAGTTAACCTGTCTCTCTGGCGTTGTGTAGTATGCCAAAACCCCCTTGCTTAAGAGAGGCTCGTAAAAGTTGCTACAAACCTTTGAATTGTCTGACTGGTTAGTCACTTTTAGTTCTACCTACTTAAGGAGCTTTGGTGGGAAAATTGGTATTAAAAAGAAATACAAGGTGGGCTTCATTAACATTTAAATCTAATATCCCGCGCAGACAAATGCCTCGCGGGGCGTGGGGAGGGTCTGACCAGTGGCTGGTTTCTCGGCAATTTTGTCACAATTAATTGCTTCATGGGGCCACAGCGCGCTTACTGAGCGAAACAATTTTATTTAAACAACAGTTCGCTTATTCCGTCCGGAACCATTGTACAGGTTAATCCACGCAAAAAAAACTCGTATGTCATACGTATTATGATTTCGAATTCATTGACAAGTGACGAACTGCATGTGAGAAGAAAAATATCTAGAAAGAAATGTGAAAGAACGAATAAAAATCTGCATCTCTTGTTTGTAGATGTGCCTCATCCGTCAAAATCACTCTCCATAGAACGAAAGACGAGAACAAAAGCCTCTGTGACATCAAAGCGTGGTCAACTAGAGTCACCCAATAAAAATACGAGTTATTCCACACGGCAAAACAAGTCAAACAGTAGAAATAAAGACAAAACAGAAAATCAAAAAATTGTATCCGTTACACATACAAGTCAGTCATCAAACGTGGAAAATGAGGAATCAACAAAATCAAACGAAGACTTAGAAAATCAAGCAATAATGGCTGGAAACCGCCACAATTTGCTACTAATATTGGATCATTCTAACGCTACAATGATCAAAAGTAACTCCTTCACCAACTTCGTCTGCCATTACTGCAGTGAAGTTTTTGATAAACCAGAAGACCTCAAGGGCCATACTCTATGCCATGACCACAATGATATAGTCCAACACGCGTTCAATCCAAAATACTTCGACAATTTAATCATGAAACTTGACATAACAAATTTACAGTGCTATTTATGCTCAAAAGTCACCAAATTTTACACCATAGATTCATTTTATGATCATTTAAAAAGAATTCATAAGAAAAATGCTGAGCTTGACGTCAATAATCATATTATTCCATTTATATTTGAAAAAGATGGCTATAACTGTGCTATTTGTGCCAAAGAATTCGGCAGTTTTAAATTATTATCCAACCATATGTGCAAACATTACAGAAATTATACTTGTGACTCGTGCCGGAAACCTTTTATATATAAACAGGCACTCCAAACACATAGCTATAGACATCAAGAAAGAGAATATTATTGTGCAAATTGTCCGAAAGTCTTTGATTCGAAACCAAAGAAAAACGAACACGAGCGACGTCATTTGCAAGCTAATAAAAAATGGCTGAAGTGCAAATACTGCGACGAAAGGTTTCTGTCAAAACTGACAGCTGTCACGCACGAAACACGGGTTCATGGCGCGAAAAAGCCTTCGTATCAGTGTAAGACTTGTGACAAAACTTACCACAGTCCGCGAAGCCTATTGGAGCATCAAGAACGCGTTCATTTATTAATAAGGTCGTATATTTGCAAGTTTTGCGATAAAGCGTTCTATTCTAAGATTGAACTCACTGGCCATATTGCTATTCATAGGAAAATAAAAAATATACAGTGCAAATTGTGCGGCAGTAAGTTTCGTACAAAAGCTGGATTAAGACAGCATATGTTGTCTCATATGGGGAATAGAAAATACAAGTGTAAATATTGTAAAACAGGTTACGTCCATCGTTCGACTTGGACAAGGCATATGTCGAATATTCACTCTGAGGAAGTTTAGAAGCAAATTAAGTATATTTATTCAAATTTAACCCCTTTGTTTCATGAGAATACGGTTCATTTTTATTTTGTGTGCATTTTAAGATGGTTGAAGATATTAATTAATGATAATAATAATTGGACACATCCTACATACGGTCCTGTGATCGTCAGCTGCTCAGAGCCTGTCCTATGGTAACCAGACTGCTTTTTTATTCGGGATCTACCAAAGTGAGTCTACTCGGATGAAAAGCACAAATAGAATCGAAGAGTGGTTGTCACCATACCACACTATGGCAGCCCAGATACTATTAACCTATTAACCCCGAAAAAAATGACGTACACAGAGACAGTTTAAGACATATTTTAGAATGCTCCAATGCTACAATGATTAAAGGCTTTAGGGGAAATGGCCATAAGTGGTACTTTTGTGATGTCCAGAAAGAAATTCCATCAGAGTTAAAAACTCATAATCTTAAAACACACGGTAGTTTGGAGGATAACGTCTTAGAAGTTAAAAATGTGTCAGATTTAGTCATACGTTTAGACATCACCAATCTCAAATGTAAATTATGTGAACATTATATAGAAAGCTTAGAGCTATTAACGGATCACCTGGTCAAAGAACACGATAACATTATGCATAGTGATATAAAAAATCATATGATTCCATTTAAATTTGAAACTCACACTTTACAAAGTGTTAAGTGTAAGAAACAATTTCAATATTTTAAACTTTTATCTTTTATGAGCGAACATTGTCGTAATAATTACATATGTTGAAACAACAAACATACATTGCAAAAATATTTTTACGGGCACATAAGTGGTGTTTTCAAATACTCACATTGACCAAAAGTGTTAGACACAAACATAAAAAAGTTGTCCATGAGTGTATTATGCACACATGGCTAAACAAAATGCAAAAACTTACTGTGATGAAAGATTTATGACCAAATATGTAGTGTTGAGGCACAAGGCGAAAATCCATGGCGCCCAAATTCCAGTTTTCAACTGCAGGGCGTGCAATAAGTCTTACAACAGCCAGAGTTCTCTGTTGACGCATAGAAAACGATTCCATCTTATGCTAACACCACACAAATACTCTTACTGCGACATGGCGTTTTATTCTAGGATAGAATTAAGGGCACCCACAGTTACTCACACCAAATCCAGAGATTTCAAATTTGATATATGTAATAAAAATTTTGGCATACGGTGTACTTTAAACCAACACATGAGGATCCATATGGACGATGGGAGGTTCAAATGTGACAGCTGTGAGAGCGCTTTTTATATAGAACGCCTTTTAAATTGCATATGAGGCGGAAACGTGGCATTATAGTATATAATATAGGGAGAGAGTACAAAAATCTAAAATGAAACATGCAAGAGTTTTTTTACTTGGTGCAAAAACCGAAACACTCCATACATATTATTAAGAGAACAAATAAAAAAAATCGTATCAAGCCATGGCCTGATTTAGTTGCATCTTTGTGCTTTCGGAAATATTGTCTGCAATGGCAATGACTGCTCACTGATCACCTACCACCCACGTCCGGCAGATGAGACGGAAACTGGGGCGCGGATAACAGTACTAGATGCACACTAAATGAGGAATGCGTAAACTAAGTATGGTATAATGTATGTGTGTGTATATATGCCGGTTTACGACGTTAGTTCGATACCTACCAACTGCCGCTGCGCTGTTGACAATTGAGTTTCGTTTCAGATCAAAAATCGATAACTTTATTTGACGAGAATGACAATTTTCTCTTTTCTTAAGAGAATTTAGAGCTTGTCCAGAAGGGGCGAATTCGCCACGAATCGTTTCGCGCGAATTCATACGCGCGTAGTTGAGATACTAGACATCAATACATCGCGTCCACAAGCATCGCGCGAATTCAAAATACGCGCGTAAATGGCGTGCACTACGCCAGACTCTCGACTCACGCTTTATTCGCGCGTATTGCGCGCGAGTCGAGATACTAGGGACGCCTTGTTGCGTCCAGTTGACGCGCGAACTCGTTCAACCGCTTCGTTCAACTCCATGTTTCGTACTGAATTCTTCCCCAAATGCTCGCGCGTTGGTACGCACCTTGTGGACGCAACGGTCGCGCGTAATACGCGTGAGAGAATCGCGGCGAATTCGCCCTTTCTGGACAAGCTCAAAGTGATAAAAATGTCCTATATTATTATATTACAATAAAACTGATTATATACAGGTTTATATAATCTTTTATTTCCTAAATCATTTTAAGTTACTAATTACTAGTTTATAAAATAAATTGGTAAACTTCAGATCTAAAAAGAGTTCGTTAACTTTAAAAGACCTAGCGTATCTTCATCAAGTGCCTTCACATGTGTTTTTCTAAGGCTGGTAGTGTACCAATCTGAGGTCCAGAGAACAGTACGAGTTACAGTACATTTGTAGCTGATCAAGTCCACTTCCTGGTGTGATCCTTTTTATGAGAATCTGGCGCATCTTCTGAATGGACCAATAGGAAGCATGGCAACATAATTGATGATATTTTCCCCTAGAATCAATATTCTGTGAACTGAAGATGGCTTGTAATACCATTCATAATTGCTAACGTGAATTTTTGCAGTTTCCATGGCATAATTACCAAATTTATCAGCACGTACTCAACTTATACATGAGAATAACGCATAGGATACTTTTTGCCACGATAACCGCCATACACGCGAACGGAGCTGCGGGCAATAGCTAGTAGAGATATATAATTGATTTAAGAAAATATTTGGTCAGTTATTTTTTTTGGTCTCCAAAGACCACACTCCAGTAACGACCCCTCTTTACTTCTGCTAAAACTATGCTTGCATTGCACAAGTTATCAGAGTACAGCTGACTGACTTTTACAGTGCATCAAACCTATTTGAATATAAACTTTAACTACTGGGAAGACAGTTCAGTTTCCTTTGTCGCATTGAGATATTTAAGTTTTACAGTGATGCGCACGGTTTTAGTAGTTATTTTTGAGGCGTCATAAAATAACAATAGTAGCAAGAATCTAAGTTTCAATGACTATTTCTTACCCATAAGTAAGCGTTTTGGATAACAACGCTCCAGCAATTTTTGGCAAAATATCGTGTACGATATTCTATCATAGCCCAGGAGAAAATTTGGCCACATGACGTCTCAAAATTCACAACATAAAAACATTGGGCTTACTATAAAAAAATCCCAAACATAAAATTCATTTACGTGATAAATAAATGACAATAATTAATGCGATATTTGTGGCGAATTCATCTAATTTCCTATAAAATGGTATGTTTATCTGTTCGTATTCTTCGAAAGTGTTTGACACCAGAATCAAGATGAGAGAATTGGCGAATTATGAGTGTAATGTTAAACATAAGTGAGAATGACACAAATATCCTACAATATATAAATTTCTTGTTGTAGATGACCAGAAAGGCAATACTACAACGGATAAACCCAAACTGGAACCGATTAAAACAATAACGAGGACAAAGCCCACAGTATTTCGCAAAGACAATACAAAAAATAGAGTTATAAAGAAAATTAAAAGAATAAAAATTAAAACTGAGCAATTAAAAGCTGATGATAAAGAAAAAGATATAACAGAGGTATTGATGAATATCAAAGACGAGGAAAACGATGCAATTGATAGTCCTGTCAATGCAGATCAAGTTAGAACTAAATACAAGGCTCTAGTCGATGCAAAATTCAAGAAAGAAAGCAAAGAACCCGAAAAAAATGACGTAAACGAAATGAATAAACACAAAGACAATATAAGAAATATTCTAGAATGTTCTAACGCTACAATGATCAAAGGCTTTTGGGGAAGTGGTTATATGTGTTGTTTTTGTAATGTCCAGAAAGAATTGCCGTCAGAATTGAAAGCTCATAATCTTGAAGCACACAGTAGTTTGGGAGATGGCGTAATAAAAGTTAAATATGTGTCAGATTTGGTTATACGTTTAGACATCACCAATCTCAAATGTAAATTATGTGAACATAACATAGACAGCTTAGAACTATTAACAGATCATCTGATCAAAGTACACGATAAAGTGATACATAGTGATATAAAAAATCATATGATTCCATTTAAATTTGAAACTAACAGTTTACAATGTGTTAAGTGTAAGAAACAATTTAAATATTTTAAACTTTTATCAGAACATATGAGCGAACATTATCGTAATTACGAATGTCCAGTGTGCGAACGTTCTTTTATTAACAAACAATCAATGCAAACACATTCTTACAGACACAAAAGCGGTGTTTTTAAATGCTCACATTGTCCAAAAGTGTTTGACACAAAACCGAAAAGGAGCGTACACGAGCGTGTTACACACGCTTTGCTAAATAAAACTCGAAAATGCAGTTACTGTGACGAAAGATTTTCAACAAAAGATTTGGTGCAAAACCACGAAGCGAAAATCCATGGCGCACAAATTCCAGTTTTCAACTGCCAAGCGTGCAATAAATCTTACAACAGCCAGAGTTCTTTGATGACTCATAGAAAACGATTCCATCTTATGTTAAGACCACACAAATGTTCGTACTGCGACATGGCATTTTTCTCCAGAATAGAGTTAAGATCACACACAGTAACGCACACAAAATCTAGAGATTTCAAATGTGATATGTGTAACAAATGTTTTGGCACACGATGTAGTCTAAACCAGCATGTGAGAGGTCATTTGGACGATAGGAGGTTCAAATGTGACTGTTGTGAGCGCGCTTTCGTACATAGGACAGCTTTTAAAGTACATATGAGGAGTAAACATGGGAAAATCGTGTGATAGTATCGGTTGGCTCAAATCTTATTTTTTAGATACAACATCCACACTAGGAATATATTTTGAAGAGACCCTACAAACATACACAAAAAATACCCAGACTCGTAACGTAACCTAGAAGCACGCGGCGAGGTGACCGCTTAAGACACAACATCCGAGGAGTCAGAAAAAAACGGGATACAAAATTTTCATTATGGCAATACAGATTTATGACAAGTGAGATTTATTTTGTGGTGTTATAGTGTGAAGCAGCATATATCACATATACATACATACATAACAAAGCTAACCTTCTAGCAAGACTAGAGCATTTTTTGATCATGTGGAAATCTCAACAGTTCAAAGTCTCACCAAATGATGGAGTGGTATGACAAAAATCACACAGAATTCTGATAAGTGGTCTCAGGTGTCTCGGCTATACTCTGAGAAAGCAACTTATGAGATTTTGTAAAAATGCCTGGCTCCACTTGCTCTGCACCACAGCAGACAGTAGTCCATCGAAAAATATAGGTATGTCAATTGACATATTTGGTCTGAATCTTGTCTCGCATGTTTATAAACTATTTCACTTAAAAAGACACTGACAGCCATGTATGGGACTTTTGTACTGCATTGCGTATCGCATGGTAGGGATTATTTTTGTTTTTATTTTTCTGGTAACATTGTCAAAGCGGTTTTAATTCTTACATGTTTAGCACTTCTCATTAAAAAGTTATTTCAGTTTATAATTTACAAATAGCCTGTACTAAAGTCGACATTTATGACAGCTGGCTGTCAAATGAGTTGTCATTGCTGTCAACAAAATAGTGTAGTACCATATTTTTAAAATCAAAAGTGGTCGTTTATGATTTTCTTGTTCAGTCAATTAAATGCTGTCGTGTACTTTAATTAATCGATTTGAAATATTCAATTCCTTCATGGTCATATGGTGAACATGCTTCATAAAAACATGATTGCTTTTAACTGCTAAACACATTAGTGATCTTATTTGTAAACATGGATACAAATATTATATATACACGCATATATATACGTATTTTAAGTTTTATATTAATACTGCTACACCTGTGATTTCATCGCGTAGCATTTGAATCTAGATTTTTTACCTTAGTGATGTATTTTTTGCGGCGTAAATCCCGATCCCGTGATAAATCCGGAATGTAAAGTAGACTATATGTTGCCCAGTAATCTCCTCTATTTTCTAGTAAAAGTCTCATTAAAATCAGTTCAGCAGTTTCAGAGATTAGCCCAGACAAATAAGCAGTCAGACAGAAATGAAAAAAAAATGTTTTAGTATCGTGCCACCATCACCAAAAATCGACACCATGACACGAGCTAGTCAATATGTTATACAAATAATTATTTTATGATATTTACATTTCAATAAAATTTATTTAACTCGATAGTGCGTTATAATAAAACTTTCTTTCTATGTATTAAATACCTTTTTTCTACTATTAGTATCGTTTTCTCTACAAACATAGGATAACGCGATGGATAAAAATTTTAGAAAGAGTTTTATCTTGTAACAACACCACATACACTTTTTTTTCTAATAACAGTATATACTTACTGCTTAAATGGTTGCTTTACAGTATTACTTATGTTTTTCAGTGTACTTTGTTGTTGTTCAGTGTATTGACTGCCTCGATGGCATAGCGGCAGCGAAAACGACTGCTGTGCTTGAGGTCTCGGGTTCGATCTCGGATCGGACCAATTGTTTGCATGATCTGTAAATATTTATCCTTTCCTTTTATTTATCATAACTAGCAATCAAGTCTTAAGTTTCGATGACCAATCGGTATGAGGTGAACAGTGTGCGTATATTTTTACCTCTAAGCAAGTATTTTTAGATAATTTTAGGTTTGGTTTTGATACGATGTCTTGTTCCATACTCCGTCATAGTCCAGGAGAAAATTTGACCTTAACAAATTTCAGAATTTGCTACACGAAAACATTAGGCCTATTATCAAAAAATCCCAAACATGGATCCCATTATCGTGATAAATAAATGACAATAATAAAGGAGATCCTCTTGTTCTAGATGGACAATGGAAAAACACTGAGGGGACAGCTGAAAGACAGACAGATTCCCGAAAAGTTGTAAACAGAGAAATCATATTTAAATTCAAGGAAAATGTTAGGCATATTCTGGAAAATTCCAACGCCACACCCGTTAAAGGCCACTGGGGTATTGGCTATGGGTGTTCCTATTGTCCGTACCAGAATCCCTCAGCTCTAGAACTTAAAACGCATACTCTGAATACACATCCAGACGTCATAGAAGCTCTTAAAGTTAAAAACTATGTAGATCTCATTATAAAGTTAGATATTACTGGACTCCAATGCAACACTTGCTTTGAAAATTTCGCAACTCTGAGCATGTTTACCGAGCATTTAGCTCAGATTCATGATAAAGAAATGTATACCGATACAATGAATCATATAATACCTTTCAAATTCAACACAAAGTATCTGCAGTGTGTAGTGTGTCTAAAACAGTTCGATTATTTCAAACCTCTAAGTGAACACATGAACGAACATTATAGAAATTATTCATGCCATATTTGTGGACGAGGCTTTATTAACAAAAGGGCTCTGAAAACTCACTTAATTCGCCACAAAAAGGGCGTGTTTATTTGCTCGTATTGTTCCAAAGTCTTCGACACTAGGATCAAGATGAGAGAACACGAAAGAGTTCTTCATATCAGAGCGTCTAAGACTCGTAAATGTGGATATTGTGATGAGAAATTCATGGATCCTGTTCGTAAGACTTGCCACGAGGTGTCAGTACACGGAGCGCCGTCGCCATCTTTTGAATGTAAGGCGTGTGGAAAGAAATATGATAGTCAAAGAGCTCTGAAGTCGCATACGAATCAGTACCATTTGATGCTGAAACTGCACGCTTGTTCTGATTGTGGGAAGAGCTTTTATTATAAAATTGAGTTGAAGAGACATCAGGTAAAGCATACTGGATTGAGGGAGTTCCAGTGTGATGTCTGTCGGAAGTGGTACAGTACGAGGAAGTCGCTTTCTGTCCATATGAAGATCCACCAAAAAGAAAAGCTGTGTAATTATGATGTATGCGGCTAAAGTTTTGTGCAGAAATATCAGCATATGAGTAATAAGCTTGGAGAACCTAAATCTAAGGTGGATTGAATATTTTAGTCGATAGTAGTAAAATATAGGCTGTTTTTTATGTTAATTGCTTTTTTTATTTAAATCACATGAAAATAGACTGCCACAATCGATGGGTAGATTTCAAATACAGATAACATTTAGCCTAATTTTTTTAAGAACACCATCGTTGATAAAGTATGGAACTAACATTGCTCGCGTTTCGATTGAGAATCTACTTTATTGTTCCTGCAAACCACTTCACCTTATCGCCGTCCACTACGGACTGAAGTCTTGCTAACAAGCGCCAATTATCCCGATCTTGGGCAGTCCGCATCCATCTGCTGACAGACACAAAACTGTCGTCCTTGTACAAAATCATTTGCTCAAATACTTTTAAAAATAAAACTTATTTATAACACACTTACTTACTTATTTATATACACAAGAATGGATTGTAGAAGTTTGATTTACTTCAGTAATAAAGCGTATGCAAATTGGGGGTAGATGAAAAACAAAATCAAATTGCGCCTTTTTATGTTACAAGTAAGCAAAATATTTTTTAATTAGCAAATGATTTGTTTAAGTGGCTCATTATCATGAACTGCCTCTGTAGCGCAGCGTTAGTGAATGCGACTCCTGTGCTTGAGGTCTCGGGTTCGATTCCCGAGTCGGACCGAATGTTTGTATGATCTGCAAATATTTATTTCGAAGTTTGGACGTTTTCTATGTAGAATTTGTATGCATTTACAAAAAAAAAATAAGTATTCTATCAGTCATAGAGCAAGAGCCCGTGAGTGCCAGACCTTCGTCATTTTATAAAAGCTGAAAGTTCTTCTATGTGTGTCCCTAGTACAGGTAAGAATGATCCCCAAACATGAAGCTGAGGCAGCGGTGGCTTTGGCAGATAACAGGCAACAAAGGTATGTAAAATTCCATCTCAAATTCGTCATAATATAAAACTTGATTTTTTTATATTTGATTCATAATAATATCAAAACTCGCGTTGCTCATTGCCAGACAGTTAGTATGGTTCCAACCCTCTGCCGGACACCCCTAAACTATTATAATTTATAATTATACTTACGTTATATTATAAAACCTAAATTTAATATATAATTTTTTGGGAGCCTATTAAACTATGTTTATATAGTAGCCGGACAGTTTCGAAGGTTCTATCATCTTGCCAGACGCATTCAAAGTGAGCAATAATCGGGAGAGCAAGGAGCGAATACAGTAACTAAACGTTATATTATAAAACCTAAGTTTCATATATAATTTTTTGGGAGCCTATTAAACTATGTTTACATAGTAGCCGGACAGTTTCGAAGGTTCTATCGTCTTGCCAGACGCATTCAAAGTGAGCAGTAATCGGGAGAGCAAGGAGCGAATTCAGTAACTAAACGTTATATTATAAAACCTTAGTTTCATATATAATTTTTTGGGAGCCTATTAAACTATGTTTACATAGTAGCCGGACAGTTTCGAAGGTTCTATCATCTTGCCAGACGCATTTAAAGTGAGCAGTAATCGGGAGAGCAAGGAGCGAATACAGTAACTAAACGTTATATTATAAAACCTAAGTTTCATATATAATTTTTTGGGAGCCTATTAAACTATGTTTACATAGTAGCCGGACAGTTTCGAAGGTTCTATCATCTTGCCAGACGCATTCAAAGTGAACAGTAATCGGGAGAGCAAGGAGCGAATACAGTAACTAAACGTTATATTATAAAACCTAAGTTTCATATATAATTTTTTGGGAGCCTATTAAACTATGTTTACATAGTAGCCGGACAGTTTCGAAGGTTCTATCATCTTGCCAGACGCATTCAAAGTGAGCAGTAATCGGGAGAGCAAGGAGCGAATACAGTAACTAAACGTTATATTATAAAACCTAAATTTTATATATAATTTTTTGGGAGCCTATTAAACTATGTTTATATAGTAGCCGGACAGTTACGAAGGTTCTATCATCTTGCCAGACGCATTCAAAGTGAGCAGTAATCAGGAGAGCAAGGAGCGTATACAGTAACTAGTGCGAATGAAACAGAGCGCTTAGTCTATTGCGGGATTTCACTGCGCACCCATTGTTATTAATTTCAAATTTTGCAGTTTATTTTTTTCTTAATCCAGAAATTTCATTAATTAATTTTTACAATTTCAATAACAAATATTTAAAATAATACTGAGTAAAATGTTTCTCATACAATGTCAATCATGTCGAAAATCTAATAATTTAATTGATATTATTTTTCATGTTTAAGAAGTTTATTATTGTCAATGCTATTAAAATTATAAAGCCAATGAAACAAAGTAAATCAAATATTAGTGTTTATTATACCAAAGGACACATTTTTTTAAGATAAGAAATTTACAGAGAAATTAATTTATTTTAATTAAATCTAAATATTTTCATCATTTTCATCGTTATCGCGCGCTCACTAAATCGGTCCACACGTTAGCAGTTTAAACGTCGTAAGTGCTGCGAGTACAATTCGGACCGCCTTTGAATGCGTCTGGCAAAATGATAGAACCTTCGAAACTGTCCGGCTACTATGTAAACATAGTTTAATAGGCTCCCAAAAAATTATATATGGAACTTAGGTTTTATAATATAACGTTTAGTTACTGTATTCGCTCCTTGCTCTCCCGATTACTGCTCACTTTGAATGCGTCTGGCAAGATGATAGAACCTTCGAAACTGTCCGGCTACTATATAAACATAGTTTAATAGGCTCCCAAAAAATTATATATAAAATTTAGGTTTTATAATATAACGTTTAGTTACTGTATTCGCTCCTTGCTCTCCCGATTATTGCTCACTTTGAATGCCTCTGGCAAGATGATAGAACCTTCGAAACTGTCCGGCTACTATGTAAACATAGTTTAATAGGCTCCCAAAAAATTATACATGAAACTTAGGTTTTATAATATAACGTTTAGTTACTGTATTCGCTCCTTGCTCTCCTGATTATTGCTCACTTTGAATGCGTCTGGCAAGATGATAGAACCTTCGAAACTGTCCGGCTACTATATAAACATAGTTTAATAGGCTCCCAAAAAATTATATATAAAATTTAGGTTTTATAATATAACGTTTAGTTACTGTATTCGCTCCTTGCTCTCCCGATTATTGCTCACTTTGAATGCCTCTGGCAAGATGATAGAACCTTCGAAACTGTCCGGCTACTATGTAAACATAGTTTAATAGGCTCCCAAAAAATTATACATGAAACTTAGGTTTTATAATATAACGTTTAGTTACTGTATTCGCTCCTTGCTCTCCTGATTATTGCTCACTTTGAATGCGTCTGGCAAGATGATAGAACCTTCGAAACTGTCCGGCTACTATATAAACATAGTTTAATAGGCTCCCAAAAAATTATATATGAAACTTAGGTTTTATAATATAACGTTTAGTTACTGTATTCGCTCCTTGCTCTCCCGATTATTGCTCACTTTGAATACGTCTGGCAAGATGATAGAACCTTCGAAACTGTCCGGCTACCATATAAACATAGTTTAATAGGCTCCCAAAAAATTATATATTAAATTTAGGTTTTATAATATAACGTAAGTATAATTATAAATTATGATAGTTTAGGGGTGTCCGGCAGAGGGTTGGAACCATACTAACTGTCTGGCAATGAGCAACGCGAGTTTTGATATTATTATGAATCAAATATAAAAAAATCAAGTTTTATATTATGACGAATTTGAGATGGAATTTTACATACCTTTGTTGCCTGTTATCTGCCAAAGCCACCGCTGCCTCAGCTTCATGTTTGGGGATCATTCTTACCTGTACTAGGGACACACATAGAAGAACTTTCAGCTTTTATAAAATGACGAAGGTCTGGCACTCACGGGCTCTTGGACCATCAGTCTAGTTATCATAGCACAAGCTCTGCTTAGTTTGAAACTAGATGACTTTGTGTCAAATGTCTGAAATATTTATTTATCATCAACAACAGCCTTTAATAGTCCACTGCTGGACATAGGCCTCTCCTTAGAAAGGAGGTTTTGTCCCAATATACCACGCTGGCCAGACGGTTTGGTGTAGCGTTTATAGGAACTACTTTTACTCGGCGCTGATGACACCCACGGGATGAATAGGGGTGGTGACTACTGTGATGGTATTCTTACTTCGACACCACAGGAAAGGTTTACGTGCCAGTTTTATTGCAACATTATACATTAAAAATATAAAAATTCACACTTGCAAGTTCTATCAGGAAATGACACTTGTGACAGCTGTCACAGCTGTCAAGCTGTATTTTAAGGAATATGTAAATCTATAAATCTAAAATCGATTTGTAAATATAAGGAAATGTATCGAGAATAGTATGTTTTAGTGATCGATTTCTTTGACACTTTGCTTTTCTTGAACCTATCAGAACTATCATACAATACCTATTAGAATGTGTGGACTGTAGGTATTTTACCTTATTTTAGTATATTATACTATTTTTTTTTTCAGTTGACACTCAATGCTCAGCGAAAGAACAATCCTACATAGTGAACAGACATACACTCAAACAAATGCCTCCCCTATACAGCTGTATGTTACGAATCTGATGGTCTAATGGCTAGTGATCCTGAGTGCTAAGCCATAGTTCGTGGGTTCGTCTCCGAACCAGTACAAATCTTTGTGCTATCATGTGCTCTGTATCTAAGTGTAATTTATCTATAATGTGTATGTATTTAAAAATATATATGTACGTTTATCAACAATCTGATTAGAATAGTACAGGATTTGCCTAGTTCCGGTTCAGACGGCCGTGTAGGAGATATGTGTGACGATATTTTATGCCTATAATTAAATTACTTAACACTAAACACTTTATTTACAGACCAATCAGAATCTCTTGATGAGAAGACGGTTAACAAAGAAAAAATGTATCAGATGATCCAAGAAGTGAAAACAATATTGACGTACACCAATGCCACGCCCTACAAGTCCAAAGCGAACAGATACTACTGCGCATACTGTTCAACAGAAGGGCCCTTCTTCAAAGAGGCCGATGAGCTCAGAACCCACACGAGAACAGAGCACGTGAACGACAGAACCCATAAAATAGAATATGCCTTACGACCACACTGGATGAACGAAACCCTGAAACTAGACATCGATAATTTATTATGTAATGTGTGTTGCACGCCATTGTCGACATGGAACGACATGTTTAAACATCTAAAAGTGCAACATAAAATTGTCTTAGATCAAGCGTACACTCGCGTTATACCTTACGTGCTGACGAATGATTTACATTGCGCGTTATGTAAGGAAGGCTTCACTAACTACATGCAGTTAGACGGGCATATGAATGCGCATTACAATAATTACGTTTGCGAGGACTGTGGTGATACATATTTGGCAGCAAACAGGTTGAAGCAACACAAAAAAATCCACGATATTGGTAAGTATCCATGCGCTTTGTGCTCAAAAGTATTCAGTCTAGAAAAGTACAGGAAGAAACATGAAGAGCTCGTTCATAAACACGCGGCTAAATTCAAATGTTGGTACTGCGACAATCGTTTCTCTGGAGAATATTTAAGGCATCTTCACATTCTGGAGAAGCATAAGGAGAAAGTGAAGAATATAACGTGCGAAGTGTGTGGTAAGACGTTTACATGGCGTCCTTATTACGTCACTCATATGCGAAGAAAGCACATGGAAGATCCGAAGAAGTTCAGTTGCTTGGAATGTGATAAGAAATTTTTTCAACCTTTTGAGTTGAAGGAACACATGCTGAGGCATACGGGTGAGAAACACTTCCCTTGCAAATTATGCAACAAAAGGTTTATTTCCTCAGGGTCCTTGAAGCATCATTACTATTGGCACAAGAAAAAAGATGGCGTTCAGTTTCTTAATGTTGTTGATTAGTGTTTAAATAGCGAGTCAATTCTAAGTTTTTAACTGGTTCCTGTACATGTCTTGCTCCTAAAAGTCGGAGCGTGATGATAAGTAATATACAACCTTAGCGCGTTCAACCATAAAACAAAGTTACGCCTTATGTTAGTGTGAAAAATTATAGCTTTGTTAATAGAACGTATATTTTTTAGATAACTTTTACAAGATACGATTTTGAATGTGGAAGTTATGGCTTGGTTATGGCGTGAACGGAGAAATGTCACTGCCTCACAATAAAACCGTTACCAAGCAAATCTGTTTACTGAGTGATTGACGTCACCAGGCTAACACTTCCCCCCTCCTGTTTATGAGGAGCCTTTAAAACGCGACATCGCACTTGAGACTCTTGAATTGTAAAGGCTAGTTACACCTTGCTGATAAAGTCCCTGATATACTAATATCAATTTATTTGTACAATAACTACAGGTTTCAGTTTTACCAGTTTCGAATAGAGAAAAATGTATTAGTAACTTTTGTTACATAGTGTTATCTGGCAGATAACTATCTGAAAATTTATTAGGAACTGGTGAAATGAGCTCTAAGTAATCACTCATAATTTTCGGAGTTGCAGAAGGGTGTAAAACAATAGATGAAATATTTTTACTCATGTTGAAATTAGCTTTCTTTATTCAACCACGTATTTCGGGATTGATAGAGGCTAATCGTATTGTATATATCGTAATAACAACTGTTCCCGGATCCCTCCTATGTCAGGCGCAGAGTGGCACACCGTGTGGTTTAGTCGGTCCGATTCCGACACACCACCCCGCCGCAAACCCCGGTGGGTGACGGCCAGAGGAGGTTGCTACATGTTAAAAAAAAAGGCTAAGATAGTATTATGTCCATACGTCACTAAACGATGAATAAGTTGACAGCTGTCCGTTTGGTTTTTTTTTGATATAATCTGTCAAAACTGTCAATAGCGTTTGGTGCAGTCTTTAGTAATTTGTGTGCATTTTTATAACTTAATTTCTCTTTAAATGAAGTTATAATTGTTTATTTTTTAATAACAGCTCAGTTAATACAAGTTTTGATTCTTCATATTCTTTTTCAACAGCTTTTAAGTCTACGGACTGAAGCCTCCTTAGACTACTTAGGCTAACTCCTTCGAAACGATTTCTTGGCCTACTATAAACTACTTTTCGATATGTTATAAAGCTTAAGTACCTAGAAACCAAGCTTTACCGGTATTTTTTTTGAAAACAGATGAAACAACATTTTCTAAAAATTAAACCTAGCCGTTTCCGAGATATAGATTATGTATATATACATACATTTACAAGAATTGCTCGTTTAAATGTATTAGATTATATGACCCACCCATACACAAAGCCTTGTATTAATCAATTTTCCTTTTTTACACTTTGGAAGTTGGTAACATCGCCTTGGGTAGAGGTCCCAATCCTAAATAATAATCCAAATATATGTGTACTATGTTGTTAGCAATATGTGAATGCAATAAATTTGTATAATTAAAAACAATTGACTTTATTGTGCTATTATTTATTTGAATTTTCATAATTAATGATTGTAAGATGTTTTAGTAATAAGACCACCTTGTAAATACCTCTTAAATAAACGAAATTTGTTGTTAAATAAAGAAAATTCTATCCATAGAGTTTTGGTTTATTTCAATTGTCGTTGGCTCTACGTATCTGACGTTTAAGACGTAAAAAAAAATATATTGAAATAGTTATGTGCTAAATCGCCTTCGCTAAGTGCCTTAATTAACTGAGCCTCGATTCATTAACATATTGGCTCAAATTAATCCTCTACCGTCCACTGCTGAACGAAGGTCTCCCCCAAGGAGTGTCAACCATCTCGGTCTTGGGCAATCCGCATCTATCCGCTGCCAGCCACCTTCTTCAAATTTTCAGTCCATCATACCGTTGGGAGCCCTACACTACGTAGCGCACTTTGGTTCCAGCAGCCATCGGTTTCTCTGGAGACATGACCAGCCTATTTCCACTTCAGCGTATTGATTCACCGTGCGGTGTCAGTTACTCCAACGTATTGCCTGTCGTTTGTTTTTCAAGTCGTATGCAATAATATACTATTAAGCATTGAAAACACCAGGAATATTATATACTTACCTACAAAACAATTTAGAAATAGTTAAAGAGAACGTGGTTAGCCTGCGAGGAGATACTACGCAAATAGTTCATCTTGTAGCTTGAGAGAGTATTTCTGTCAAGATCATTTTGATGTATGTACTTGTTTAATGTAAATATTTCATAATATTGTTATCTATAATAATCCTTTACAACAATTTGTAGTTATAATTACAACTTTAAAACGAGTGTCCTTTGAGACTACATTAGGCGGCATTGAATAACTGTCTGTAGATGACACCTTAATCAAATTAGTTACTTTTTATCTTCTGTCAAAACGACAGTTGTCTATGAAAAATGTATAGAAAATTTGTTACGTCACTGTTTTAAATTACTCAATTGAACAATGTATTTCAATATTTACTTGATTTTAATTCGTTATAGTAATAAAAAACTGTAAAAATTATTTATTTCGATATCTTCTGTGATAATTGTTGTAATGAAGTGGACATTGTATTTATTTATTTATGACGCAGCCAATTGCCCTATTGCAATTATATCCTTAAATTTTGCCGATTTTATAAAGTAAAAGAAATAATTTCAAAAAAATAATTGAATATACTATACAAACTAGCGTTTTCTGTTGAAAGAAGATAACAAGTGTGTTAAGGGCAACTTGATCGGTATTAGTGTCAGATACCAATTAAAGTCCACCAAACCTGATGGGAACTAAGTCGTAGTGTGAGGATATATAGTCTACATATAGCCCTCCTTGGTTACTTGGCTATCTAATACTGAAACATTATTTCAAATATTACATTATATTTGCTGAGATTAACTCGTTTAACTATACAAACAAACAAATTCTTCAGCTTTATAACATTAGTATAGAATCGAACCCAGGATCTCTGGCAATGCAATAACAATCAATAACCCGTAGACCATAGATCTACAGATTACTTTATCAAAAAAATATTGTGGGTAGTTTATAATTTCGACATCTTTTTATGAGCCTGTCAAGTAGGTCGATGCCGCCATTTTAATTCCCACGTTTTGTGTAGATCTGTTGTCAAATGGTTGTAAAGTTTTCTTCTATATATTCATATCAAATACGTCTGTAATATAGTTTGTATACTATTTAGGGCTTCGCCCTAGACAAGATAATCATGCCGTCATGTTGTATTAAAGAGTGTGAATTTGACAAAGAGAATCAAAAGCCTCCGTTGACTCTTTACAAGTTAGTAACCAGTTTTTTTTACGAATTCTTTTAAGTTAACTATTGCTTGAATATTAAGATATCAGTGCAATGAAGGTGTTGTATTAATTATATTTTTTTTTATAATAATCGAATTAGTTTGGCAGTAAGGTGAGGTTTCTTAATATTTTTATTTGTTTTGTTCGACTTAGTTATTTGAATACGAAAAACGATATAACTTATAATGATTTATTAGTGATATTGCGTTTAAATATCGACAATTTTAAATATCTACGTAGTATTACTTTCATTCCATTTCCGTTAGTTATTTCGTGTGGTGATGGATTAGGAATATGAAGTATCAACACTCCTATTTGTCCCGTGGGTGCCGTAAGAGGCGACTAAAAGAACAAACTATGTAGGACGACATCACTGCAAACTGCAAAGAGAAGAAAAATTTGATCTCAAACCTATTTGGTCAGCGTGGTACAGTGAGTCAAAACCTTTTTTCCTGAGGAGACGCCTATGTACAGCGTAGGACTAGTAATGCTGTTGATGTGATACTTCATTAACAAAGCAACCCATTATACTAAGGCGTTTGTATTTGGTACATTGTCACTCTCAAACGAATGCTCCAATTTTGATAAAATTTGGTGAGGAGGTAGCTGATTTCTTGAATTGTAGATTACATTACAATTTTGAAGTTAAAAAGTAACCTATGTGCATTGCAGATCTCTGTGCCAAATGCCAATCAGATTCGTTCAATCTTCATAATATTATTTAGAAGTCAGATGTTATTTTTAATATGATAACATTTAACCAAAAAAAAAATCGAAATGTAACCAAACCAGGTATTATCATGGCAAACCTAGTGTGGAACCACAGCATTCTGCTTGTTATTATAAAAAACACGTGGCAATAAACAAATTTTGTTTTTTTACGTGACGTTAATATGTAGTTTTCTTCATCAGATTTCCTGTCGATGAGGATTTGAGAAATAAATGGATAGAAATCATTGGTATGGATAATATAAACCCACGACGTAAGATGTGGTATGTCTGCTCGGAGCACTTTCACAAAAGGTTCTTTACTCGTGCCTTTGGCGCAACGAGTTTACGTGACTTCGCAGTTCCTTCTCTACTAGTTAGTATTTTATTTTTTTACTTATTTTATACCACGTGGTGACGGATGAAGAGTACAGAGTGTCACCACTTCTATTAATTCCGTGAAAGTTGGAAGAACTGACTAAATACGCAAGGTAACAGCACTGCAAAGAGAAGGATAACTGGATATAATCCTTATGCCAACCAATCTGGCTAGCGCGGTATACTAGTCCACAACCTTTTTTCTAAGGAGAGGCCTATGGGCAACAGCAGACTATTACCCATCGCAATGGTAGTATAAAAACGCATCGGACTGAGGCGTTGGAGGTCATAAAAAGATCTACGTCCTCAATAAGTCTGGGGGTAACTGGCAGGGCCGTCTGTCACCCTTGCAGAAGCAGGCCAGGTGGCAATGTGATACGCTTCGAAGCGCACACGCTCTTCTGGAGGTAGAAAGAAAACACTTTGGCTACCACTTGGTAGGGAGTGATTTACAAGCCATAGTTAGATTGGCCAAGGTACATCGGGGTTTCAACGATTTCCTTTCTGTACCTGAGTACCTGAGAAAGCATACGGTTTTTAGCCGGTTTGACCCCGACCAAACCATCCGGGGAGAATTACGCGTAGGCAAAAAAAAAACCCCTATTCCGAGAGAATAACATAGTAGACCTAAGAAACACAACAATCTTCTTTTACCCGAATACAGCGAAACCAAAAGGAAGGGTTATAGTTTTGACAATCTATATATTTTGGCATGTTCTATTACAGCGCCTGAAACACTGAATCGATTTTTGTTAATGAGATGTCAAAAGATTCGTAATAATGTTTCGGTTGATATAGGTCATTTAACGTTTATCAAAGTTTTTACGTTGTCGAGTTCGTTTCTTAAACTTACTGTTTTGTTCTGGTAATAATCATAGATATATTAATCATACTGTGACACATATATTGCTGCTCAGTAAGAGATTAAGCAAATTTTTTCGTTACATTTAATTTTATTGTGGGAGCACTGAAAGGTCGGCTACTTGTTATTCTTGACTTAATATCTATGAACGGTGGTAATCACTTACCATCAGATGATCCATATTACCTTCGAAAAAGCATTTTATAGCATATAAGTCAAAATCGGCTTGAAATAACTTCCTTTCGTGTATTGCAGCCAAAAAAAGACATGGCGAATTCTTGTAAGTACAAAATAGAACCCAATCGGAAAATTCTCATGGTTGATGGTGCCAGATCTTCAAAAGCCCAACGCCAGGAAGACCGGCTGCAGGGTAGATTACGTGTAAGAAGTTTTGCAGTAGACCAAAAGAACAGTTTGCTTCGGCAGGATTGGAGACAAACTCATCAGGGTTTAGGTTACAAAGGTTCATCATTAGGTATGTTAAATTGTATTTATTTTTATAAAAAGAGCACTTACGCATTAAGAATATTCCTATGTTGCGACACAGAACAGCCACGACAGCAAATTCTGAATCACAAAAGGTATACCATGTTGAGATAAAACACCAACAGTTAAGTAATGTAACCGCTTAAACTTTTATGTCATATATAAGTGAGATTTAAGATTAAGATAAATAAGATTTAAGGTTAAGATTTTTATATATAGTACATATATATATATGTTATATACACATGTTATATACATATACATATGATATATAAATGTTAAATTTGTGTGCGCTTAAAAAAAACTGAAGTCGAGCTCCAATTTCGACAAGATGTATAAATTACTTACTATGGTTCATCTCCAGCAGGGTTGTTCATTACTAGCTTTTGTCTGTGCGCCCGCGTGTATATAAGTAGTCTATGTCCTTCTTAAGAATCAAGGTATCTCTATACCAAATTTTATCAAAATAAGTTCAACAGTTTAGCAGTTAAAATTTCACAGACAGAGTTATTTTCACATTTGTAATGAGTTTCATTAAAAATATCATATTTATTAAATAAATGGTACTCAAAATCTAGGCAATTCATACGCCTCTGCTTTCTCAGTCGGGGTTGGAGGTGTGATGTATTTAATTTATTGTTTTGTGTTGGATTGATGGCACTTAATGCAACAGGTGGGGACAATGGAGAACAAGAGAGTGAAAGGCTAGAATCAAGTAAAGAGGGCGAAACCGTTGAGGTAACTTTTCATTATCATCTCAGTTATTAATAGATTTGTGATAGTGAACCTGACTGCTAAACTGAAGGTTGTGTGTTTGATTCCCATCCGTGACAATTTTTTCTGTGATGAACACGTTCATTTGTTCTGTGTTTGAATGTAATTTATATATAATCATTTAGAAATGTATAAGTATGTTTATCTGTATTCTGGTTATCATAATACAGGCTTTGCCTCGTTTGAGATTAGACAGCCGTGTGTGAGATGTGTGAGGATAATATATTATTGTATAGTGTGGGCCACGAATTAGTTAACGTTTGAAAACATATAAAAATCATTTGTTTGTTTACGAGAAAGTTAATTAGCTGCATTTTTTTTAAAAAAATTACATCGTCTAAATGACCACCGTTTTGACGTTTGCACTTTTCTAAGCGAGCACCGAAATTTTCGAATACTCGTCGGTAAAGAGACCGCGAGATCGCCGACATCTCTTCACTGATTTTTCTTCTAGTTGACATCCTGTATTTGGTTTATTGATGTAGACACGATTCTTCAAATAATCCCACAAAAAGAAGTCTGCCGGGAATAGATCTGGACTTCTGGTTGGCCATGGAATGTCACCTCGTCTGGAAATCAGCTTTTCCGGAAACATGTCTTTGACCGGCAGGGACTTATTGGATGTGTGACAAGTGGCTCCATCTTGTTAAAACCATGTGCTACGATTGCAACCAGCATATTCCAGTAGCATCGGTCCCAAGAACTCACGTAACATGTTTGCGCGTGATGTTAGATTCAAATGTTAACGAATTCTTGGCCCACCCTGTATTATACATCTCGGCTGAAAGACGTATGTTGCTAGACATAGGCCTCCTCAAGTATCACCACAATAATCGGTCTTTTGCTGCCCGCCGTTAGACCAACCTAGGAGGCCTACTCTTTCTTTCGGTAACTGCCTTTAATGAACCAAATTGGACAGTATACCAGTGAGATTTTGGCGTACTACTCCGCGCTGGCCAAACGGGTTGGTATACATTTTGTTTCAAGTTTTCCCTCACTTTGGAGTGATTTTGTCTCGCATCTTTTGTTCCCTTAGTTGTCGCACGATACCTATGAGAAGAATAGGGGTGGTAATACCATTATTAACCTGTACATTAATTATAATATGTGTGTACTTAGGAATAAGGTACAACTGTATGTCTTATTTTTAGTAAAATATAAAATTTTGAATTTGCCCTCTTTCTAAATAGCTGTTTTTGTATCGCATAATCTCAATGATCTAACTTCTGAAACAATGCATCAGCAAAGAGCCCTTACTCAACTATGACGACACCTACGGCATGATTAGGAATGTTGACACTCACTTTTCTAATCTTTTGCAGAACTCATGTTCTTCCACGGACACTAATCAGAGCGAATCGGAAATCTATAATAAGAAGACAAGAAAGGTAGGAGCCCAAGCACTTTAAATTATATATTTTCTTCAGAATCAATGCAGGCCAATTCTCCTAATAAAAATTCAGTTTCAATCAACTAATAGTTCTCACAAATATTTATGAATTGTATTTCCAAAGTAAAGTTTCATCTTAAGACTTGCAGATCACCGACTTATTTTCCGGTCACACTAAATGATCATCGCCATGATTAGCTTAGCAGGAAGGTTTTGGCCACCCTGGTCTTCTCTTCGTAGTGTCCTGTGTAATTTGCTCCCTCAGCTGGATCTTACGATACTCATGGGATGTATAAGGGTAGTGACACTCTGTAATCTTAATTCGTCACCACGTTACTTCACTTCTTATGATATCTGTGACATAAAGATTTGATCGGAACTGAATTGTGTCCGAATTCTGGTGCCGAACCGAACTCTGGTGTGCTAGTTATCTGGTCTTCGGTTGAAGGTAGAATACCTTTGTTAGGTCCGTCTGACCGAGTTTAGCGTCAGCCGGTCAGTAGTGCTTGTAGGCAGTGTGACGTTCTCCATTCATATTGCAACTGTTCTTAACTGTGGTAGGGACAAACGAGTGGTCCGGTTACCATGGACACCTATATAAAAAGTCACACATTGCCACTCTTTTGAATCCCACTCCCAGAATCTGGTCAGAAGCGCGGGACTAGGGACGATTAGACTCCAGCAGCTTCAATCATTTTCCTTTTGTAAGACGCGTTCCAAGTTACGCGGGTCTGCAAGTGATAGGTTAAGTTTTATATTTTGTCTGCCTCGGTGGTGTCGTGGTAGTGTGTGTGAGTGCTGTGCTTGAGGTCTTTGGTTCGATTCACAGGCCCAACCAAATGTCTTTGTGATTTGCAATTGCGGAGTTTAGGTGTTTTATATGAATGAATTTCAGTGTGGTGACGGATTAAAAATGTGGAGTGCCACCACCCCTATTCATCCCGTGGGTGTCGTAAGAGCCAACTAAGGCAGCAAAGTATGCAGACACGAACACTTTAAAGAGAAGGAAATTTTGATACAAACCCTTCTTGTAACGTCTGGAAACCCCCTCGCACCGTCATCCCTCGTAGTTAACGGCTGGCCAGAGTGGTAAAGTAGGCCAAAACCTTCTTTCTAAGGAGAAACCTGTGTCCAGCAGTGGACTATGAAAGGCTGTTGATGATGATGATAATGAAATGTGTGTATTTACATAAAAAAATATATATTTAAGTATATAAATTTTCTAGTACCCATAGCATAAGTTCTTCTTAGCTAGGAACTAAATAGGATTGTATGTCCAACGTTCGAATAATTAATATCACTATTTTGTAGCCGAGAAAATTCAAAAGAAACCCCAAGACGTCAAGATCAGACGCTTCTGTAACGGTAGAGATCAGCGAATTGGAGACGATTAAGCAAATGAACTTGGACCGAGAAATAGAAAGAGTTATCAATAATTTAGAATTAGAAGGAAAAATTGAAAAACCAACTGATAAGGTAGGTTTTTTTATGGTATAAGAGATGCGCCTTCGCCTGAAGAGTCACAATTGTGTTAGCCTTTGAGTCTCTAGAGTCTGGGCCGAGGGGATTTGGGCACCGGTTTGCTTACTGGCTTGATGGAAAACTACGGAAAAAACACGTAAACACTAAGCGTCGGTTTCTATTAGACTGTGTCATTTCAAAATGCTTTTATCATCTATAGCAAATGTATGCACACATGCTCACATATACACACAAAGACATAACAGTTTTTGTTTTTGATTGCCAGACAAACTCATAATCGACTCAGCGAAGTATTACCATGGTTTGGTGTTGTTGAGACTTTTGTACAGTTATCCGTAATTTCACATATGTATGTATTTACCCATTAAGAGTTGTGGGTTCAAACCCCACATGAGACAACACTTTGTGTGATCCACAAATTCTTGTTCTGAGTCTGGGTGTTCTTTGTGTTCGTTTTATATATGTTTGTACAATCCCCTGGGACACAGAATATATGCCTAGTGCGAGGATTGTCTTTTTTACTTACCGTGAGGTTACACTTGAGTTTTTACTCACAGCTACAATATATAAGAAAATGAGTTATCTTCATAACACTTTTAACATTTCTAAATAGTTATTCTACTATTTAGGGTCAGTCTAACCATTCTTGAGTTAGAAACGGTGTAACTAACCTATTTTGTTTTATATATTACCACATAAACTTACCACTGACGGAGCGAAGTTTTCACGGCTTGTGTTCAGAATTTTATATAATTATGCCTGGTTACAGGACATCTTAACTGACATACCAGGCTATGAGGCTTTCACAGAGCAATATAAGGTGAGTTTTGTTATAATTTTCTTGTTGTCTATGGTTTCTATTTCGTTTAGTGATAATGTCTCGAAACACTTCGAACTTTCTTGATAGAAAGAAAGAGACAGTTCATCAACTTGCCTATTGATCTAACGGTTGGCTTGCTTGTCTGCTACACCAGAAATTACGCGTTTGATTCCCACCCTAGGCAAATCATTGTGTGATAAACACGATCATTAATTCCATGTCTGGGTGTAATTTATCTATAATATGTATGTACTGAGCATAGTATTAGCTTTGTCTAGATTAGACAGCGATGTATGAGCTGTTGCCCGCGTGTATGTTCAATGCGCGGTACAAAGTGGCATGACTTATTCTGATGTTTGAGCAATACTACTATGAAGTTTCAAATAAACCTGTGGTAGTTTTAGCGTGAAAGAATACGAAATTCCGCATAAACTTCACGTTTTTAATATTAGTGGGATAGTAAGATTTTAATAATAACGTGGGCAATGGACAATGAACTTTATTCTTATAAAATTAAGATAGAAAATAGATTGCCTCACAATGTTTAATATTTTTAAAATGTACTCTTTTCTTAGTTACGTAATAGCTTTGATGAGGAAGACAAAAACATTTTATTTTTAAATGTATTATTTAATTTGCCTAATAAAATATATGTACTAACAATTGGGTAGATGACTGTATCGTAAATAAATACCAATGTCCACTTCATTAAAACTAATATCGCGAAACATCTCGACAAATACAATTAACATAGCTTTTTATTATTATTACGAATTTCAATCAAATATACAGTGAAATAAATTGTTCAATTGAGTAGTCTAAAACAGTGACGTCACACTTCTATTTAGTACATTTTTCATACAAAATTGTCGTTTTGACAGATGATAAAAAGTAACTAATTTGACTAAGGCGTCATCTAGCCGCCTATTCATTACTACCTGTTGGTCTAGTGCTTAGTGGCCCACACTGCTAAGTCTGAGTTCGTGGGTTCAATTTCCACCCAGGACAAATATTGTTCGTTTTGTTAGTACTGTGTCTGAGTGTTATTTATCAATAATATATATGTATTTAGAAATATTTAGATATGTTTATCAGTAGTGTGGTTACCATTTTCTTTTTAACGTGTGGAAACCCCCTCAGGCCGTCACCCCACCAGGGTTTACGGCAGAATGGTGTGTCCGAATCTGACCGACTAAAACCACACGGTATGCCACTCTGCGCCTGACATAGGGGGGATCCGGCAACAGCTGCTATTACGACATCCAGATCAAAGTAGTCTAGTTATCATAGCAGAGGCTCTGCCTAGCTTGGAATCATACAGCCGTGTGTAAGATGTGTGAGATTATTTATTGATCTCATGGGTGACGTTAGAGGCGTCTAAGAGAGGACCATGACGGACAACAGCACTACGAAGAAAAGGGAACTCAAAACAAACATAGACCAACTCATCAAGTCGGTGTGGTGTCGTAGACCAAAACCTTGCTAAGGATAGTCCTATGTCCAGCAAACTGTTAAGTTAATATAATGTCTTCTTGTAATGAAAATAACCTTCCTAATTCTTCTTATATTTCTTTTTGGGTAGATATTTGTCTATGTCCAGCTGTGGACTATTAAAGACTGTTTGTCTTCCCCAGGGTGACGTGGTCATAGCCAACGTGTACTACCACTTAAAAGAAGAGTACGAGATTCTGAAAGATGTGTTAAAAATAAAATATGACTTGGGGCCTCTTTCGAACATTCTCCATCGAACCGCAGTTGCCACCAACGTCTCGCAGGTTACTGTTGAAAGGGCGTTACAAGCGCACAAGATTAATATGGATTTTCGCCGTGATCACAACTACGAGCGAGAGTACTCCAGGTTGGTACATCATCAGCTCAGCAGCATATCTGTAGGGTAAACCGAAGATCGCGGTTCGATTCATACCAAAGACAAATAAGTATGATGAGTAATACAATTGTTCTGCGTCTGGATGGAATTTACATGTAACACGGGCCAGTATGGTCTAGTGGCTAATGAGCCTGACTGATGAGCCGGAGGTCAAGGGTTCGATTCCTACTCAAGACAAAATTTGTTCTGTCTGTGTGTAATTTATCTTTAATATGTATATATTAAGAAATATTTAAGTGTGTTTATCAGCAGCCTGGTTACCATAGTACTGCCTAGTATGGAATCTCTCTGCCGTGTGTGAGATATATGCCGTAAATATATATATATGTAGCTTTTGCCTGCGACGCCACTCACTTGTCTGTCAGTTATCGTGCTAAAAGTATCGTATGTTATACGTTGATAATGTAGGTTGCCATTGGGAAAAGATTTTTTTAAATCGATTCAGGCGTAAAAACGTAAAAAACAAGAACACTCATAATCGCATTTGCAATATTATTTTGTACTAACTTTTGCACCTGTCTGTGAGGTAACGGATTAAGAATACATAGTGTTACCACCCCTATTCATCCCGTGGTTGTCGTAAAAGGCGACTAAGGGAATAAAGTATGCAAGACAACATCATTACAAAGAGAAGGAAAACTTGAAACAAACCCTATTCCAACCCGTCTGGCCAGCGTGGTATAGTAGGACAAAACTTCCTTTCAAAGGAGAGGCCTATGTCCAGCAGACTTGTCTCACTTTTGCCTGAGACTCCGCTGACTGCCTGTCGGTTATTGCGATAAATAGCAGCCCAAGTCTTTCCTCAATCCCTCAACTTAGTAAAACAAGTATCCCATATAATTTTATTTATAGTTCACTATTCAGAATATACTGAGTTCCACGTAAAAGGTAGATATATGCTCGCAGACTTGTATTTAGAAGTATTTAATCCAAACAAACTCACTGCATAATCTGACATCATTGTCTATGAACGTCCCAAATTTGCGAGGGTATCTGAGCCTTAAACTCTATGGTTAAAAGGAAAAAATAATAATATATCTTGTATTATAACATTGTGAGTGCTATTGCTCACATTCTACATAATTGTCAGCTATCGAAATTCTCTATTAAAAACCTTCTGGAACCGGAATCTGTAGTTAGTTGACAGATAAGTTTCCATTAATAGTTAGACTCTGAGTTTGCAGTCACTAGCCATATCTTCAATTATTCCAGCTTATGTTGAAACCCATATTAATTAAAAGAAAATGGATCAGCTATCAGGCAACTTCAAATTGTGACAAATGTTTTATTTTTCAGATTAAAATCAATTTTAAAAGAGACGCTGGCTGGTCCTTCCAGAGAACGTCTCGGAAGAAGAGGTGCAAGAAATAAACGGTTTATAAGCAGACAGTAAGTACTTGGAACAACCTGAGGTCAGCGTGATGTAGTTGACCAAGACCTCCCCAAATCTCCTCCTAGTAGAGGAGAGGTTTGTGTCCGTCAGTGGATTGTTAAAGGCTAAAGCAATTGACTGCATGGCGTGGTAGTTTAAGCGGTCACATTGCCGCTTCCTACTGCGCTGATTGTTGTGCAGGAACACCTTTTGTGATCCTTTTCTTTGAGTCTCTTTCTTGTATGTTTGTTAAGTCCCCCGCTACTGTTTGGTTACATTAATACATTTAATACATCTTCAATAATGTACTCTTTGTTTACCCTGAAATATGTATATATATAAACTAAAGAATGCACTATTTTGAACTGGTCAAAAAAAAATTATAAGACAATCAGCTACCATATAAATGTTCACGTTATTAAAAAGAGAAAACTTTAAATGTCACAGTGGTGCTGTGGTAGTGTATGCGACTGCTGTGTTGAGGTCTAGGGTTCGATTCACGGGTTAGACCAAATGTTTGTATGGTCGATATATATTTGTTTCAGAGTTTGGGTTTTCTATGATATTTAAATTTGTACGTATTTACAAAAATAAAGACACAAGTGTTCTATCAGTCAGTCTAGTTATCATAGTATAAGCTCTACTAAGTTTGAAACTAGGTGGCATTATGTATCACATGTCCGAAACATTTATGACTATTTAAATGGATCTTGACTTACGTAAAGCTTCTGACTGTGTTTTCATTATCAACACGAGCTAAGAATACTACATAATATGACACAGAAGTATACTATTTTGCTTATATGTTAACAGTAATTAAATCATTAGCAGAAAAATTAGTTTGAAGTATCTTTCCATTCAACTTATTAGTATTTGATACACGAGTCTATACTGTGTGTATTAGGAATGCCAAAAGGACCTATCTAGGGTCCGTTTTAATTTCTTAACAAAAATTGTAATAGACCACTACGATACGACAATATTATAATATTGTGTGTAGATTCTGTGTGGTGACTAATTAGGAATACAAAGTGTCTCACTCGTATTTATAGCCGACTAAGGTAGTAATCTTCACAGGACAACAGAATTACAAAGAGAAGGAAAATTTTAAACAAACCCTATACCAAACCATATTACCAGCGTAGTATACTAGTGTACAACCTTATTTTTAAGGAGAGTTATGTGTCCAGCAGTGAACTGTTAGAGGCTGTTGTTGACAATGATGTGTACATTACAGAACGGATGATGAGAGTGAAGACGTGAGACCTCTCAAACGAAGATTAAACGCCCGCGGCATTAAGGCTTCACTCACTGGTTATAAACATTTGCCGTTAGTACTTACAATTCTAATTTTTCTCATCTATTTGTAATCATTAACATCATGACGTTAAATTTCTGCTAAACCACTAGTCGTGACTTCGATCCAATCCAGGATAATTAATTGAGTAATAATAATAATAATTTATTGTTGCTTATAAACAGTTTACAATCTAGTCATAAGTTCAACATTTTTTTACTCTGTATAGGTGTTTGTCTATCTAGGTTATTTATCCTAGCTGGGAATCGAACCCACGACCTCTGATGTAGCAGTCAGGATCACTCACCACTAGACCAACAGGGCAGTCAAATAATAATAGTGTATGTTTTCTTTTCAGTTTAACAGATGTCCGCAGTTACAGTACAAGAAATAAGATTGAGATAGACCAATCACATAATGATAACTGGGTCGTTAACTTCGAGATAACCAACAACAACGAGGCATCCAACAACAACGAGGCAACGAACAACAACGAAACAGATTACTATGAAATGATCAACAACAACAGCGGAACAAACAACAACGACGGGATAAACAACAACAACACCGGGACAAACGACAGCGACGAGTAAGTGTAAAATAATGTGAACGATGAAAAACAAGCAATATTATAAAAAGCTGTAACCCGGTTATGTAAAATCATGTCACCCAGGTCATTATTACGAATCTATTGACACGTAATTCATTAAAATTAGCTCAGTAGTTTAGGTGCTACGGTGGAACATACAAAATTACATACTTGTAGATTGCCGAAACTATAATCTTTCCATTTGGCTTCACTGTAGTCGTGTAATAAGGCATGGAAGAGCCATGTCTTTTTCTTTTTTTTTTTCTATATTAAGAGCCTGCCAAAGTGACTCTACTCTGCCTGATGGAAAGCATGAATAGAATCCAAGAGTTGTGGTCACCATACTCATTGCAAATGCAGACAATGCAGTATGGTGACCAACAGTATGGCGGCCTTGCGAGATACTCTTTCACATCCCGCTTGGGGATGTTAAAGACATGACAGTCATCGTGACAGTGTAAGGCATACACAGTTACCACGATAACTGTCACCCCTGCATCAATGGGCCTCCGGTCTCACACTCAACAACGAAACACGACAGCACGGATGCTGTCGCTTTAGGTTGGTCTTCTGTGGGAGAGTAGTACTGCCCCGGTCGAGCCGGCCCGCTCGTGCTGAAATCAGCGTGGCTCTACTAAATGGTAAAGTTTCGGTTTTAGTTGACCTGCTTGACCGAAATGATGCCACAACATTACTGAATTAAGAACTCTTTGACTGAGTGAGCTTACTGTAAACTAAACTCATACTTTAGATCCAGCAGACTTTCTCGGTGGTTCGGTGAAAGTGTACACGACTCCTGTGCTGGCGTCTCGTGTTCGACTCCTGTGTCAGATGAAATGTTTGTATTATTTTTTATTATTTTTTGAAAGCCAACTCTTGAACTAGACGTATTTCTTTTTTGACACAAAGAGCTGCTAAACTTAGAACAATTTGTGTTGTCCTATGTGGGGTTTGAACCCATAACAGCGCAATAGAACTGGTGTGGTGACCGCTTAAACTATGTCATCCATACAATCATGTTGTATGTATGATATGCAAATATTTGTTTCGGAATTTGAGTGGTGAATATACAGCGTGACTGGTGAGATACCTTCAATACTTATGGAGAGTACTCGGTACTCGATTCTCGTTAACTTGATATAAAAAAAATAGGTGCTTATTTTTTATCGAAATGTCTCTAAAAAATAAGTGAAATTTGGATATTATACTCCCTAAGCTCGCCGCACTGTTTACGTTGATCTAGTCACGAGCGGCGCGGCGCCACCCACCCCCGCCCTCCATCCCGCTACATAGGCAACAGCTGTACAGTGTAGGTACCTATGTATTCTGTGTTGATAGACACGTGCGGCCGCGCGGTGTCCAAGTATTCCGCAGTTAAATACTGGGCTCTCGGTGTACTGTGTACGAAGTTTACTAACAAGTTATTTAATATTTCGTTTTTATGTTATTTTATTTCATGATATATGTTCACATACTATCACGTCCTCAAATATTGAAGGTATCTTACCAGTCAGTCTGTATATTTTTTTTATAGCAACCTACCAAAGTGACTCTATTCTGCCTGATGGAAAGGATGAATAGAATCCAAGAACGGTGGTCGCCATACTCACTGCGAATGAAGACAGTGCAGTATGGCGACACACGCTATGGCGGCCTTAATAATATGTATGTATTTAACAAAAAAAGTATTCAAGTATTTTATCAGTCAATCTAGCTTTTTTTGTACAAACTCTGCTTATTTTGTAACTAGATGGCGTTGTGAGACAGATGTCCGAAAGTATTCAAAAAAAGAATGTATGAATGTCGTAGTGATTTGACCGGTCACCTCGCCGTTTAATACTTCTAAGCGTTGTGAGTTCAAGACTCACATGGGATAACACTTTGTGTGAACCATAAATTGTTCTGTGTCTGGGTGTTTTTTGTATCCGTTTTATATATGTTTGTAAAGGCCCCCATGACATAAGATATAGTAATGCAGAAGTTGTTTTTGACAGAAACAAAACTGGGTTCGTTTAGTTTTTCCTACCACTTCTTGAGTGTCATAACCCAGTATGTTTGCCAGTCACTGTGGTCAAGCACATGTGGGAGAAATTAGTCGCAAATAAAAAAAACCCCAACTGTCCCCTACCTCTGAGGGACTCTCAAACAGCAAATTTATAAATTGGGATTGTCTATGGTTGCTGGTAATCATATACCGCTAGGTGCATGTGCGCAGCTAAAATTATTTTCAGAGGTCTTTGATATCTTTACCTATAAAATTTACTTTTTTTTATGGAGTAAGTTAACGTATTTTTTCTGTATGTTTTATATTTACTAATTAAAGTAATTACCCATTTAATCGATGCATCTTTGCCAACACAGTGGCAGTTTATTGAAACCCCTCGTATAAATCAGCTGGAGGAGAGGCAACAAACTCTTCAAAGACATTTTGTACTGCCTCTCGGGTAACATTACGCGCTAGCTGGTATAGTCAAGTAGAAAATATGTATGTTTTCTATTTATTTCATTTTCTGACAGGGGATGCTAGTGCTCTCCCTTGCACCCCCTTGCTGGTGTACATGCACACCTGCTGCTCGTAAACCCCTTACCCATTCATCATCATCGTCACTTATAATCCACTGTTGGACACAGGTCTATCTTTAACAAGGAGGTTTTGGCCTATCTATCAAGTCTTAACGCTTCTATAATGTAAGTTACAGAGAGGTTCATGATACTCGTGAATGGCTAGTACCACCCGAAGTAATAAGGGCCCATAATAAGAACATCGCTTGGAGCACACTTGCTGAGGATCAACAAGTACCATCGTAAGTATTGGTCGTTATAGTGTAATCCCCTGATATCACCCGCTGGTGATTATGTCGGCCTCGAACTGAAAACTGCACGCCGTCTCAGGTACTAGTAGACAGGGAACCAGATGTAAGTTGACCTGAAAGTCAATTCCATTCCAATTTATTTTAAGAGCCTGCCCAAGTGACTCTGTTCTGCCTGATGGAAAGCATGAATAAGATCCAAGAGTTGTGGTGACCCACACTATGGTGGCCTAGTGAGATGCTTTTTCTCGCCTTACTTGGGGACATAAAAGTCATGACAGTCATCGTGGCATTGTATTGCGCACACTTACCACGACAACTGTCACCCCTGCATCAATGGGCGTTCGGACTCGCACTCACCAACGCAATTAATAAATTATTAATTATTATTATAATTAAATAAATTATTAATTAACTCTATCTGACAGTTATTATCGTTTTTTAGTATTATAAAGGTATTATTTTAGTAAAATTACAAATACCCAAGTAACTTTGTCTGTCTATTATGCTTTTACGACTAAACCGATTTTAATCAAATTTGGCATAGATGCTTTCATTCTTGAATGTCCTTTGCATAGGCTACTTATTGCTGCTGTTTGCTACAGGCAGAGTCGCGGACAAAAGTTTAGAACACATAAAATTGCGTAGGTCTTTTACCTGCAGATTATCTTAACACCGACTTTTACATCATGGCCGCACTAATACAGCGCCATCTAGTGACATTAAAAGAACTAAAATTACTTGTAGAAATTGATCTCCGTGTGATCCAAGGCCTGTTATATACTTACAGGGGTTCATCATCCTCTATATACTTCGCAAACCCGGGGTCGATGGAAATAGAATATGCAACTGAACCAGGTGACGATTACACGATGCTGGAAGATTATCAACTTGAAACAGAGTGAGTGTTTATATAGGGTGGGCCCCGAATTTGTTAACATTTCAAAAATGGTAGAAAAGAAATCATTTGATTTATTATAAAAATTGTTTATTTACAAGAAAGCTAATTAGTTGATATTTATTTTTTAAAAATTAATTCAGCTAAATGACCACCGTTTCGACGTTCGCACTCTTCTAAGCGAGCACTGAAATTTTCGAATACTCGTCGGCAAAGAGACTGCGACATCGCCGACGTCTCTTCGCTGATTTTTCTTTTAGTTGGTGTAGTGTATTTGGTTTATTGATATAGACACGATTCTTCAAATAACCCCATAACAAGATGTCGGCTGAGGATAGATCTGGACTTCTGGGTGGAGAGGGAATGTCACCTCGTCTGGAAATCAGCTTTTCCAGAAACATGTTTTTGTCCACTGGCAGGGACTGATTGGATGTGTGACAAGTGACTCCATCTTGTTGAAATCATGTGTTACGATTTTAGCTAACAAAATCCAGTAGCATTGGTCCCAAGAACTCCCGCAACATATTTGGGCGGGAGGTTGAATTCAAATGTTGACGAATTCTTGGCCCACCCTGTAATTAACTAGCTGACTCATACAACTTGGTCTGCATCTCTGACACGCTATTATCGATATGCCCTGCTGTCGTTAGCGTAGTAAACACGTTTGATTTGAATGAATAAACGTCCATGGCGGTCAAAGAGTTAAAAAGAAATGATTTTTTCCTGTATTTGCAACATTACTAACTGATGCTGGACTCCTACTGGTAGTGGCTGATTTTATATAGTCGACTATAGTCTTTCTATATGCATGAGCTATTCATCACTGAAATTGTTTTCAATGCAAATGAGTCATGTTTGAGATTACGGCGGCGAAATCATAGACAACCATAGGAATACACATTTGTGTCGTGAGGGACGAGTGTTGACCCTGTCGGGATCACACAACACTCTGCGCAGTGGGAAGCAGCGAGGTGACCGCTTAACGCCATCTGTGCAGTCAATGATACCGTTTTATCTCTCGCAGGTCAAGCGCAACAGCTCTGGGAGAGCCATCAGAGCCACCTGACGCAGCTCAGGCCTTTAGACGAATATAGGTATGTTTATAAATAGCACACTCTCTGCCTGTAGGTGCTTGGGTGTAACTTATCTATAATATAGTATGTATGTATTTAGAACTACATCATCAACAGTCTATATTAGTCCACTGCTGGGCAAAACTACTTAGAAAGGAGTTACTATACCACGCTTACTATACGAGTCGGTATAGTGATGTGGTCTTGTATAGTTTGATCTCTTGTTGGCTCTTAATATATGTAGGTATGTTTTGTCCGTGTGGTTACGGATTAAGAATACATAGTGTTACCACTCCTATTCATCCCGTGGGTGTCGTAAAAGGCGACTAAGGCGACAAGACAACATCATTACAAAGAGAAGGAAAACTTGAAACAAACCCTATTCAGACCCGTCTGGCCAGCGTGGTATAGTAGGCCAAAACCTCCTTGCTAAGGAGAGGCCTATGTCCAGCGTGGACTGTAAAAGGCTGTTGATGATGATGATGTCTATCAGTATCTTGGTGACTATGCTTCAGGTTCTACGTGTGTTGTGTATCGTGTCAAAGTTTGAACTTAATTGGTGCAGGATTTTTAGAAGTTTTGAAGCTTAAACAAACGAACTTAACATGCCATCGCACTAATACTAAACTATACAATAGTATTAGTAGTTAATATTATAAATACGAATGTAAGTTTGTTTGTTACGGTTTCACGCGAAAACTACTCAACTGTTCGGCATGAAATTTATACATGTTCTTGGAGGTGTTAGAACTAACAACATATATATTTATTTAAAAGATCTGTTACGAAACTTAATGTGGCAGACCAAATTTCACGTGAGGGAAGCCACGGGCAAAAGCTAGTATTTATATTGTGGAGGAACGAGGTATCTAGTCCCTCCAACACAAAGGGAGGATCCTCCGACCAGGCGAGGTGATCATGACTGGCGGGCCACGGCCCAACGGTTGACGTTGGGACGTTGTACATATGCTAATTGCCACGCGAATCTCTCTTTCGCGATACAGGATTAGTAGTTGCTTCGTAGTTATTATTTTTTTTTTATTGATTTATTTATTTATATAAAAGAGATACAGTAGTTCTTACAGCATTGATACAATCACAATCTCATTCGAGATTTACCGTGCATCAAGGTCATCATGTCATAATAAACAAATTACAAACCATATCCTACTACGGTAATTTTCATTGTAATGTACAATTGTAAAGTTCATTACATTCATACGTTTGGTTCATACGTCGTAGTTCGATGTATCTTCGCTAGATGGCGCTGTTGTACATTTTTCTTTACGCTGTAATGTCGCATCAATATATATGACCTTCGTTCACCAGTGGACGGCTATAAATGGATTTGAAATGAGTCTAGTTTGTGTCAGACAGCCGTGGTTACATCGTGGTTTCTAATATCTGTGTCTCACCTAGCATCATTGTGATATACGGTGCTTCTGTGTTGACAATCATCTTCTTGGCTGTTTAACTTATCAATGCAGAGTGTACGAGCTTTAAATTTTAAAAGTATAGTAAAGAGGCATAATAAACAAAAAATATTCATACCAACTCAGAAACCTTCATGGACTCATGCACAAGAACTATGCTAAAGATAATCACATGATCAAATGCGTAGTTTACGATTCTATAAAGGACATACAGACAGACAGACAGACTAGCTGCACCCGTGACTTCTTCTGCGTGGAATTTTTTTACAATTCCAAAATTCTAAAATGCAAATAGCCAAAGTTTTTCCCTATAACATCAGCTATCAATCAGTGAAAGTCCCGTCGAAATCCGTCCAGCCGTTCCAGAGAATGGCCGGAACAAACAGACAGACAAACAGAAAAAAAAATTAAAACATGTTATTTTGGTGTATGTATCGTATGTATATTAATATGTATGTAGTAAAAAGCTGTTGTTTTAATATTACAAACAGACTCTCCAATTTTATTTATATATATAGATTATATTATAATCATTTTATACTTGAATTGTTTTATTTTTTTCAGCGCAGATATGTGTGCAAATTATTTGATCTTTGACTCGACGCCTGTCGATTTCCAAAACCATCAGAGTGAAAAGATACGACAGAGACACACTTCTTCTCAGTGTTCTAAATGAGTGCCCAAGATCAAGGAACTCTTCAGTCCCTCGCAACTGTGGACGATTTCACGCGTTAACGCCTCCCACTGGGCGGTTGACTTTGTATATATGTGCAGATATGAACTGTAAATTGAAATTCACGCATAAAAGTGTAAATATGACCATCTTGACGATTTAATCAGTTCACTGATTCACCGACTATAAGATGCATGAGATTATTGACAATTTGTGTTCTGTTTTCTTTATGAAATAGAAGCTGTGTCCTGCCACGCTTTGGTGTAGCGCTATGTGACTATATTAATAAGAAATGAATAGCAAAAGAGACGTGATTTTTGACTTTGTATGTCTTGACAAAATTTGGGTGTAATCGTGAGGTTTAATGTGTTAAAAAATCAACTTAATGTTTATATATATATAAAAATAAAATTGACAGAAATAGGTTATTTCTTAATTGCCCTTCTAGAGCAGATGACTATCCAAAGCGAAGCTAAACTCACAAACAAAAGGTGACCAACATTTTTAATGATTAAAATATAATGCGCACATTGTTTGGTCTTTTATTTAATTTACTACCTCTCATCTGCGGTTCTGCTTGCAAAAAAGGTACGTATATTATCTATGCCATGTTGTCAATACGCAGCGGCACTATCCCTGCTCATCTCATGAGTGTCCGTAAGAGGCGACGAAGGAAGCAAACTGCACTGGACATCACTACAAAGAGAAGGAAAACATGGAACAAACTTTATACCAACCCGTCTAGCGCGGTACAAAAGGTCTAAACCTCCGTGCTAAGGCCTATGTCCAGCAGTGGACTATTAAAGACTGTTGTTGATAATTATGATTGGATCTCCTGAAAACGGACCTTTTTTGTAAATGAAAAATAGGCCATGCATTATTCCGAAACCCAGTTTCATGATAAGCGATTCAGAAGGAGCATAAAAAACTTTCGTTTTTATAATGTTTAAGTATTTACTATTTTTTAATTGTATGGCGGTAAACGAGGAGACGTGTCACCTATAACCGCCAGCCATAGATAACTCAAAGTCGTGTGTACCCGCCTAATGAGTATTTCGGGGTCTAGCAAAATAAAACTAAAAAAGAAATATCCAATTTGACGATTGGAGCGAGTTGAAGGAAGGACCAAGGAGCCAGGAGCTATGAAATTAATTAAAAATGTTGAAAAAAGTATATGAGTATTCCACCAGCCAATCTAGCTTTCATAATACAAAATCCATTTAAATTGAAACAAGATGGCGGTTTGTGTTAGCTGTCTGAAATATTATTATTATCAAATATCGTAAACACTATAAAAGGAAGGAAAAAGAAAAAAAATAAGAAAATAATTTAAAACAACGACAAAAACAAAAAGGTTTTATCATCAATGTTGCTATTATAATCGGATAAAATCACTCATTGTTAAAAAAAAGTACTTATACATTACATTAAAAACGTGCCCGTAAAACTGTATTTTGGAAATTTGTACGGTGTAGAACCTTAAACAGTCCTGTGACACTCAATCTTTTCAGAGTATTTTAGTAACAATCAATATTAATTGAACCTAAACATCAAATTCTACCAATTACTGGTAGGAATTTTCAAAACTATTGTCTAATTAAATAAATATTAGTATTATCACTAATATTACTAATATTTTTATAAATATTATAGCAAAATTATTTAGGATTATTATATTATGCTCATTTTTATGTGGCACATTTTGAAATGGCAGCCTCAAACACAAATCAATAAAGGTCCACTTGACTCCATCGCTGTCAAGGCGTTTGACAAGCGCAGTATACAAACAAGTATTTGTCCTGTCGTGAAATTATTTAAATAAAAATGGCGTGTTGTGCCATCAAACATTGTAAAAACTATTCAACAAAAAAGGATACACCTAAGAAAACATTCCATCTGTTAGTATTGTAATTAAATCTGAAAAAGCAAATTTTATCAATAATAACAGCTATTTCTGTCGGTGCAACCATTTTGATTGAAAATAATCTCATTTTGTTATATATATTTGACAGATTACTTATTTGCGTTGGCCGTCTTTTTTAATGTGCATTTTTTTATATTTAATTTTATTGTTTAATGTATACACAGTCACAAATATTTCTATTTTTTTTTTAAGGAAGGCAAATTTCTTTTATTTAAATTTTAAATAAGACATTCTTAAAATGTTCTTCAGAATTATTATCCCATAATTACTTTTATACTCTTATATAGGTTTCCCAGAGACACAAAACTCGCAAATCAATGGACAGATATAGTAAAGGAAAGTAGAAATGAGGTTTGTTGGAATCCAAATACGTGGTCATGTATTTGCTCCGATCATTTTTCTGAAAATGACAAATATATAACAAAAAGTGGTCACCAGAGACTAAAGACTGGAGCTGTGCCAACTAAGGTATTTTGTAAACTTAGTTTCTTTAAGGGACTAGATTTACAAAGCTGTACAGGCGCGCGACTAGATCGCTGTGAAGATTAAATGTTTGGCTCACTAAAGAACGAAACACGGTAGGCCTTACGGACGCCAATCCGTGCGACGACCGGCATTCTTTTTACTGTTCAACTTTCATTTGTTTATGAAAAATTAAGTAATTTAATAGTACTGTTTAGATAGCAAACATTTGGACCTGAAGATAAGATTAAAATAGAAGTTGGGTCTTGTACACAGCAACGACCGAGGTTCATTTTTCGCCGCGCCCCGGCTTGCTTTGTATATCAAGACCCTGAATAAATTAAAAAAAAATTGAATTAACGGTTTAATGGCGCCATTTACAGGCTTTAGTTTTGTCATCGAAAAGTGATGACAACGAAAAATCGGAAACCGTGGAGAACGATGGAAATATTGTTAAGAAATCAAATGCTAAACGAAAGAGATCCCGCGCTGTATGTCTTAGTTATTTATTATTAGATGTTTTTGTGTTGTTTGTCTATTGCATGACAAGCTTAGAGGATATCGTCTGCTAGCTTGGCTTTTATTAAAAGAAACTGTGTGTAAAAGAAACAGAATAACACACGTCATGACGTGACGTGACGTCTAAATTTTTCAATGACTTCCAAAGAAAAAATCATTATAAAAAAGAGTATTTGGCTATGGCTTTAAGTAAAAAGTTTGAGTCGCTTACGTTAATAGTAATTTAGAAGTAAATATCACAAAAAAAACTTATACTTCGAAACAATATAAGTTTACACCTGATTATCTGAAATATGACACAATCATTACCGCATTAAATTAATTATTAATTGTTTAAAAACTTACCCTCGCAAATGTTAAATTTTCTTGAATTTGGTGGAAAAAAAATCATATCTTAAACTTATTAGACAAACAAAATGTGTGGCAGTACAAAAAAAAGGTGTGTGTACCTATGTACGCACGTAAGAACTTATACTTCTTTGGCTTAACAAGATAAAAATCGTCGCGTTATTCTATGTTTATAAAGAAAACTACACTAATGATATAAAAAAAAAGTATTTAGTACATTGAAAGAAAGTTTTATTATACCGCATTATCTATTTAAATATTTTTTATATATCATATAATAATTATATGTACATACCCAATAATAAAAAAACTTAAATGTTCACTAGCTAATTTCATGGTGTCGGTTTTTCGTAATAATTTTCTCTTATCATTTTTCCCTAACACGCCAAAAAGTATAACTTCAAAAATAAAGTAGTTATACACACTATATATAAGACTGGCTACACAAAAAAATGTAAAAACCTACTTTTATTGATTTTATTCAATTTTCATTTCACGATGTGTGTATGACATTTCTCAATCGGGCGCCAAAAACACTGACCAATGAGCACACGTTATCGAATGCTACATAACCGAAGTTGTATGTTTATCTCTGTCTAACAACTAGTCAGCTGTATGATTTCTTTTACTCTCAGGGAGCTGCACAATTAAATGAATTGCTATGCATTAAAATTAAAGTTTGACCGAAACAGGTTTTTCAGCCGAAACGAAACTTTCAACAACGAAACTTACCTCCTTGTAAGAAACATATAATCGCAATACTAGTGATAATATGAATAACTTAAAAACCGGGCGATTACCTTTGTTTTAGTTGCCTATATTATACTCGGACAATCTACCTACCTGTATACAATCGTATTAGCCAATATTAGTGTCAAATAGTATGGTATCGGCTACCAATGGTACAACCGCCTTTTTTTACCACTGCCCCGGTAAAAAAAGTTAATATACTCCACGTAAATGCATGTGTGCTTATAAAAAGTACTATTCTCAATGTTGCTTGATGTATTTCAAAGTTTTTGGAAGTAGAAGAAGTTGAATACCTTTATGTTTAAACAACAAAAAATAAATTAGATTTTTTTATGCAGGCTGGAAACAAGTCACAGCCAGATGGAAGTAACACAACAACTAAACTACCAGAGGTAATTGTTTGAACAATATGTTATACTATAATATTATTTTCTCGTAACGACGTTTAATATAGACGTATTTGATGAAATAACCATTAACATTAATGGTTATTAAAATAACCATTTTTTATTGAAATATATACCAACAAATTATTAATTATTGCAATGAAATTTAAAATAATTGTCAAACAGCGTAAAACATACCTTGGGTACGAAATAAGTTGCCAGATTTAAAAAAATTACTCAGCCACAGACTACTTAAACCGAATGATGTTTTCTTTAAAAAAAAAGTAAAAACTGGAGTGATATTTTCTTTTTTTATATTAATAACATTCATCACATCTCTAGGCCAAAGAAATTATTATAAGCGTGTACAAATATCTCCAAACTGAGTACGAGAACTTGAAGAGTAATGTCAGCAGTGATTGCGACTTGACTCCTTTGGACAACACCCTCAAACGTACTGCAGAAGCCACTGGCGTCAGTGAGGAGACTGTCACAACACTCTTGGACAAAGGCAAGCGTCCTCTGGAGTCTACATCTAAGACTGTTCAAAGAAAACGTACCAAGTCTAGTCACTGTTTCGAGGGTGATGATGTAAGGTAAGTTCTTTATTTTCACCATCAATGTGATGTCATATGTAACGCGTGGTGGATCGTGTGGATATTAGTGATGTGATATTCGTTTACGGATTTGTAAACACGTGTCTGGTATCAAATCAAATCATTTATTTGTAAAATATAACTTCATTCAATCAGTATGGTCTTGGGGTCTTAACCCCCGTGCCACGGAGAGTACGTAAAGCCGTCGGCCCTGCGCCTGACCCATCCCTGGTCATGTCAGATACCAGTTCCATCAGATTGTGAGAGTGAGGGAAGAGATTGCACTTATCTTTGCCCACACACTGGCAGCGTATGTGACTGCTGTGCTTGAGGTCTCGGGTTCGATGCCCGGGTCGGACTGAAATGTTTGTATGAACTTCAATAATTTGTTTTGATGTTTAGGTGTGCTCTATGTATAACATCTGTGTATTTACAAAAAAAGAAGTATATATGTATTTATATCAGTTTTCTAGTACCCATAGTACAAGCTCTGCTTAGTTTGGGACTAGATGACGTTGTGTATGTCAGATATCTGTAATATTATTGTTATTATTCTGTACAGTCCGATCAAGGAAGAGTCCATTTCTGAAGAGAAGACCAAAGTCCATCAAACAGGGGATGGGTGAGTGTAATCATTATCATTAACAACCTTATTAGTCCACTGCTGAACATAAGTCACTTCTAAGCAAGAAGGTTTCGGCCTACTATACCACGCTCTCAGACCAAGTTAGTGTCAAGTTTTCCTGTTGTTTTTTGTGAGTGTAATATCAATAAAGTGCCTTATAAATAAAGGCAACTACCACTCCAGAATCTAATACAATTTGTACTTCAGTAAGTTCAACCGCTTCAAATTCCCCTTCCCTGACCGAAAGCAAGATACGCTTATTACCAGTGTCCTACCAGAACTTCTGAAGAAACATTAATTTCAGTCAGCAACCGCAAAGTAGCCAGCAGCTGGTGTCCGTGGCAGACGAAATTGAAAAAGACGACGAAAAAACCAAAAATGTTGTTCAGGAAAAATTGAGGGTAGATATTGAAGTGATATCTTGCGAGTGAGTATATATCCTTAGTGAAATATATGTTATTATACTAGCTTTTGCCCGCGATTCCACTCGCGTGGAATATGGTCTGCCACGTTAAGTTTCATAACAGATCATTTTAAAATAAATCTATTTTTTTAACATACAAACAACCGCAACAAACAATAGCATCATCTTTGTGTAACTTCAATGGCTTAGGCAGCGTACGCACGGACCAGTCTCAGAGACCAGATTTTTTTTCGACTTAATTGACATGCATTGTTATATGTATTACGACCAAAATTACATAAAATCATTTAAAATTGTAGTCTATATGTTATTCCGATTATGTAACCTATATTCTGTAAAGTTTCATCCAAATCCGTCCAGTAGTTATTCGTGAAAGAGACATCCATACTCACAAACATTTCTAATATGAATAGGATTTGTGTTACTAGAAATCAATGCTGATGTAATATAGTGGCAGAATTTGTTTTTAACTCAAAAAGGACGGTTGTCGTAAGTTTACGGTGTGTATCTGTTTGAGAAATCAAGGCTCCTAAGCCGACGTACCGATTAGAATATAGGTTTTTGTTTGACAGATGACTTTTTTAATAACTGCCTCGATGGCGTAGTGGTATCGTATGCGACTGCTGTGCATGAGGTTTCAGGTTCGATGGCCGGATCACATCAAGTGTTTGTATGATCTGCAAATATGTCGGCGTTTGAGAGTTTTATATGTATAACATGTATGTGTTTAAAAAAAAAAGTATATATAATTATTCTATCAGTCAATCTAGCTGTCATAATTCAAGCTGTGCTTGGTTTGAGCTAGATGGCGTTGTGTGACAGATATTCAATTATTAAATATTATTAAGAATTTTTAGACAAAATTCAAGAAAGTTGCACTTGGATAACAAACAAATATGAGAACCAGACCCGGTGATAAAACCTTGAATAAAACCTTATTTTAGAAAATTATAGAACCTTGTAAACTATAATAAAACCTTAATGTGCGATATAGGGTTAATAGTTTCCCTTAATCTCTCTAGGTGGCGTTGTAGAAATTTTTTAATATATGTAGTTATAAAGTTTGATTTATTTAAATTATTTATTTATTAATTGTTGTTCCCACAGGACGGAGTCCGCGGTTCTAAATTTACTTTCAACGACACACTCCGATGAAACTGATGAGCTTGTCGATGCCGACTATCAACAGTAAGTGTTTTGACGTAAATTAGACCACCTCATACTTATACAGACCCCCTCATACTTATACAGACCCCCTCATACTTATACAGACCCCTCATACTTATACAGACCCCCTCATACTTATACAGACCCCCTCATACTTATACAGACCCCCTCATACTTATACAAACCCCCTCATACTTATACAGACCCCCTTATAGTACAGTACAGTGGGCAAAAGAGATGTAACAATTGAAGATAACTGTTTACCACCGCCCACGGATCTACAAGTCGAAAAGACCTCCCACCTCAGAATGTTCTAACTTACCTGTCGCCTTCGTTCTGCGTCTCTCAAATAGAGTTATTTTACCGTTTTTGCAACAATTTTAATTGATACCCGGCTCCTATTGGTCGTACATTGATGTTATATAACCTTCTACGATAAATGGGCTATCCAATACTAAAAGATTGGAACTAGTAGCTCTTGATTTATTAGCGCGTTTAACCAAACATGGCTAATGATGGTGTGGTGTCTTCCACATTACAACACAAACAAAAATATACAACAGCGCCATCTAGCGAATATACATTGAACTACGTGGTACGATGAACTACTTAAGCAACTACTATCCTGTATAGCGAAACAGAGATTCAGGTGGCAATTAACATATATACAACATCCCAACATCAACCGTTGGGCCTTGGCCCTTCAGGCATGATCACCTCGCTTGGTCGGAGGATCCTCCTTTTGTGTCGGAGGGACATGATACCCGTCCCTCCATAATGACGTAGTGGTCACCTCTATTGCGTTGAATGTTGTGGGTAAAAATACCACATTAAACGACACTGTGCGAACTACAAATTGTTGTTCTGAGTCTGGATGTTCTTTGTGTCCGTTTCTTGTATGTCTGTAAAGTACCCTGTGATACAATATATATTTCTATTACGAGAGTTGCAAAACTTTTTAGCTTAACATTAGTAGATACTTTTTTATTTTCAGAACGAGCTCCGCTGTTCAACACTTGCTGTCTTCAGAACAGAGTGAGATAAGAGAAGAGTCCAGTGGTGTTGAATACTGGCAGTAAGTATAGTGTAAAGTTTCTTTATTACTTACAGTTCTGATGAACTCTGAATCATATTTTACTGAATAATATTTTACTACAAAAATACCTTTTTTGAGAGTTAAAGCGTCCGTGTAGTGATGGATTAAGAATACGAGGTGTCACCCTCCCTGGTCATCCTGTGGGTATCGTAAAAGGCGACTAAGGGAGCAAATTACACAAACATTAGTGCAAAGAGAAGGAAAACTCGAAACAAACTCTATATCAACCCGTCTGGCCAGTGTGGTAGGCCAAAATCTTGCGAAGGAGAGGCCTATGTCCAGTATTGGACTATTAAAGGCTGTTGATGATGATGATGATGATGATGTTTATCAGTATTCTGGTTACTATACTACAGGCAAGCTAAAACCTCTTTTCTAGAGAGAGGTCCATGTCCAGCAAATGACTGTTCAATTTCGATTGAATTTACGTATACTAGGCAAGCATAACCTTCTTTTTGGCGCAGTCAGATAAAATTATAACCGAATTAAGAATCCTTTGATTGAGATCAATTGTGTTGCACCATACAGTTTTGTGGTATACACCACTCTTGTACAGATCTACGTCTGCTGTGCGCAATATACCACCTGATGCAGTACATGACCCCGTGAAGACTGAACTCTACGATGATGATTAAGAGCACCTGTGAAGCTTACTGTGTTACTATATATATCTGGAGGGGGGGGGCTTTCCATGAATCACGTCACACATTAAGGGAACGTTTGACAAATGGGGAATAAATGTGGAATAACAAGCTTATGAAAGGAAATAATAGCGTCGCCACACCACATGTTATAAATACTATCACATAAGGTTGCGATGCGTCATCTTTAACAGGTATTTTATATCAAAAGTAATTTAAATGGTAATGCAATTAAATTAGGGTAGTCTCACAAATGGGACCAACTGTATTAAAGTAGGGTTGGGGATCAAGAAAATCGTAAGTGCTTTAACAATAAAAAAAATAAGTAAGGACTATGGTTTCTGGCAACACTAATTGTTATTATGACATTCATGTACTGTCTCCACTGTCTCCTTCCTATGTCAGCCATTAAATTGTGGATTCACATAAAACTTACAAAACAGATGTGTATCTGTTAAAAATTTTAAACGTTAAAAATTATTTAAATACCCTTTTTTTTTAACGTATGGAAACCCCCTCGGGCCGTCACCCCACCGTGGTTTACGGCGGAGTGGTGTGTCGGAATCGGACCGACTAAAACCACACGGTGTGCCACTCTGCGCCTGACATAGGAGGGATCCGGGAACAGCTACTATTACGACATCCAGATCCGTAAAAAATTACGCCCCGCCCGGGAGGAAGACGACCTTGAAGGGCCCAGTCGTATCCCATATTCCACAGGAGTGGTCCTAGGACAGACCCCCGTGGGACACTGCACGACATGGGCCGCCGCCTCAGACAATTATTTAAATACCCAAAATAACCTCAAAAGTATAAAATTCGTGTGACATAGTTTATGGATGGCCCCTAGAGATGAAAAGGTTTTATTAATACTTAAGAATTAGTTTAAAGTGAATATGTGTTATCTATGTGTTATAATGCAACTTCGATGTACGGTCTTTTCGCAGAACGACTGGTTTATCCAAGGTTTGGCCAAAGCCTTCAGGCGATCCCTGAAATATATTGAAATACATAAATTTGCCTCTTCTAGGTTTGACGAAAATTCCTTAGACAAAGGCCAAAAAACGTAGTTTATTTGAGCTTTGATTAGTCAGTTGAGTCATTAAGTCAAATCTGAGGATTGACCAGTCCAACCTTGGAGCGCCGGCGCTTCTGCCTATAACATATTTACTCAAGTGTTTTAAGTTAGAACAAAATGATTTACCAAATGTCTATATTATAATTACGTATGTATATTCTATGCTTTCAGCAGTAAACAATTAAAGGTTGTTCTGATTGTATATATATGTATTATACGTTTGAGACAAACGTATGATATATGCAGAGGTAAGTAGCCGTATGAATAACAGGAAACTGTCAGATCTTGTTTTTGCCTCTGAGTAAGCATTTGTAGAATTGCTACACTCTACTACCTAGCAAACGACAAGTCGGTACAGAAACGACTAGCGCGCGTTTGCTTTTTTGAAGGAAAAAATGATAAGTGAATTTTTACGATGCGTGCACACACCGACAGAGAAAGCAACAGTCTAAAATTAGTTGCGGCAAAGAAGTATACATCAATTTAAATGGTTTCTATCAATACTAAAAATGTAATCACGTAATAGTGATTACAAATAAAATTAGTAGTCAGTAACTGTTTTTACACTTTCGGTATTTTTATACATATACATAGTTTTGTTGTACAGTGAGACTTATTCGCGATAAAACTATTACAAGACGTTACGATACCTTCTATTTCCCGACGTTTCGAATCAGTTACCGCTCGTTATCACGGGTAGACGGGTAGTCGTATCGGTATTGTACGTGTACAACAAAACTAGTAGTAATCATAATTACTAATTACTTTTTACGATTATTTCCTGTACTTAGTAATCAGGATTACTAATTATTATCTATACTTAGTAATCATTAGTAAGATTACATTTTACTCGATACTGATCTGGAATATGAAAAAATATAAATATAGAAAACTAATCACAAAAATACTCAATAATCGTTTTTTTAATATTTCAGTATTAACTTAAGTGGTTTAACTGAACTGAATGTCGTCAACTCTATGTGTAAAAGAGGTTGAATGTCTATCAATAAATATATAAAAAGTAATGTTCTTGGTTTTATTGTATCTAATATTTAATATTTCATGCGACGTGTGCTTTTGCATCTAAGTATAATACGTCATTAATGTTTTAGAAATTCAGCTATGAGCATGAGTGTCGCCAGAATTATTTTCAGAGGGGTGCATCTACATTCATAAATACAGAATTATACTAAGTCTTTACTTATGAAATGGACTTGTTAGGAAATAGGTTAAAAAAAAAATTCCATGCTTTTTCTTTTCTACCGAGGGGGTGCAGGAGCACACCCTTCCGGCCACCTATGGCTGTATGTATGGTTTCTATTAAAATACATTTGGTGTTATGACTTGGTCTATTATTGTTTTTACCCATTAGTTAAAAAAAATCATATCTATTTTTTTATTAGAAGAAAACTAGTTAAAGAAGCACGTAGTAATATTACCTTACCTTTGTTCGATCCTCGGCTTCTCGCATCGAGTTTCTACCACCCTTTTGCGTAGATCATCGCTCATTTATTACCTTATAAAAGCCTGACTTTACTTTTAACGTCCCCATGCGAGGTGGAAAAAGCATCTCACTAGGCCGCCATACTACATTGTCTGCATTCGCAATGAGTATGGTGACCACAACTCTTCGATTCTATTCATACTTTCCATCAGATCCTTACAAAAAATCATCTAGACTGAACAAAAAAAAACAAAATGGCGGCTGTATTCTGCCATTTTGCAATAAAACAATATTTCAGTTTACAAGTTTTATTTTTAATGTTTTTATTTAATAACTTGTTAATCCACGTCGGGGGTAACGTATTATCATAGTAACGATTGTCAATAAATCACCCTCGGAACAAATTTCCATGTTAACACTACGGTGAAGTCAAGGAAAGGGAAGTTTTGGAAGTCTATGTATACGTATGTATATGTCATATTCACACTTCTGTTATGTGGACTTTTCAATATTGAATGGCCCAGATGACATTGGCTATACACATTTTATCAGTTTTTACTTTTTGTCTTAGGCCACCGTCCTGTTCAGGTCATTATCTGGTCATTTCATGCACCCCATACAATGTACACCATTTTTCACAATGTGATCTTCATCAACAACTTTAAACAGTCCACTGCTGGACACAGGCTTCTCCCTACCGGGGAGGTTTTGGCCCAAACCTTATAGTTAGTGACTGAATTAACAAATCATCCAGTTTGTCGAATTCACACTTCTGTTATGTGGACAATTCGAAAGTCAATCCCTCAGTGGGAGTTGTCAGCTCGTGGAACACGCACAGTTGTAGACTGTGAGCAGTCTCTCGATGAAGAGGATCTGAGACACTCATATAGAACCGCTCAGAGTGGTTCTCTCTCTTCACTCCGGTGGTTCCTGTTTGATGTCCAGCGGGTCGCAGATAGAATAATCTCTACACATTTCGGTGCTGAAAATAGAAAATACTCAAGTCATATTTTGTTACTTTTAATTTAATAGGACATAATGTTCAAATATTTTAAGTTATGTGCATTTTTTCTATATACAAATGTTATATACTTTTATGCGCCATATTTTTTAAAAGGGTTAAATACATATTTTTATATCATTAATATCTAAGCCAAGTGACGTCTACTACTGGGCCTCAAAGATTCTCTACAACAGCTCGTCCCATGCCGGCCGTATCCAACGTTTTCCCGCGACATAAATATATAAGGCAATTTAATTTTTCTTCATTCCCAAGTTTATATCCTTAGGAGTGAAACATTTTCATTAACTTATAAAAAAAATAAATGTGAAGCCCTATAAAAAACAAATCAAAATATTTTCAAATTTATTCTTAAATTTCTAAGTTAAGGCAACAAACAAAACAAAGAATAAACGATATTGAATCTCCGTTTCTTTAGTCTTTTAAAAATACCGCAGGTCAAAAATACTCACTCTTCCTCCACACATTCAAACTTCGCTTCAAGCTGTGCCATATGAGGCGAGTCGGACTCCTTCTCCAGAGCTAATGGTACAGTCGACCTGCGGATAGGAGAAGAATAATAAAAAAATCGGTCATCTGACAACGCCATCTAGTCCCAAACTAAGCAGAGCTTGTATTATGAGCACTAGACAACTGATATAAATACATATACACCTTTTTTTGAGTAAAAAAAAAGTCCGTAAACTCCGAAACAAACATTTGAGATCATGCAAACATTTGATTCGATCCGGGAATCGTCCGAGACCTCAAACAGCAGTCGCATACGCTACCACCGCGCCACCGAAGCAATCAAGAATATCTCTGTGATAATCACGTGATTAAGAGTATAGCGTATCACTACCCCTATTGGAACAAATGATGAGAAGTAAAACTTGGTCAAACCATACACTAACCTGTATGGCCAGCGTGGCATCATTGACAACCTATAATAGTCCACAGCTGGACATAATGGACATAAGCCTCTTGTTAGACTGTACTAACCCGTCTGGGTAGTGTGGTATGGTACGCCTTACTAAGAGTGAGGTCTATGTCCAGCAGTGAATTATCAAAAGACTGTGGCGACTCCCACGTACAGCGCAAATAAAAGACATGCTCCAGACTCGTGGGAGCCTATTAGTAGGCGTAGGCGACGTAGCATTAGTGCTACGTTTTCTAGCACGCGATCGCTACTCAATAACTTTATGGCCCCATTGGCCATTGTTTCGACGAGTTAATCTAATTTAATAATTAATTAAATAGAATATATACATAAAATATTTTGTAACTTCCACATACGGCGTAAAACAAAAAAAAACTACAGCGCCATCTACCGATGACACATCAAACTACGGATCAACTACTAATCCTAAATCGCGATATAGAAATTCTCGTGACGATTAGCATATATACAATATCCTAACATCAACCGTTGGGCTGTGACTCACCAGGTATGATCACCTTGCCTGGTCGGAGGATCCTCGCTTTGTATCGGGACACGTCACCCGTTCCTTCACAAGGCTGTTAATGTTCATGAATCATGTTGGTGTTCTAAACTAGTGTCTACTTACTCCATTTCTAGTGGATCGGATTTTATATCCTGCAGGTAATCGTCATCAGAGGACTCAGTCTTAAATCGTGTTTCCGTTTCCTCTGTAGTTGAGGTTCGTGCACCGTGATGGTGGGACGAGGATCTAGAACAAAGCATGAAATAAAAATAACTTCACACATCTCACACACTACAGTCTGATTTCAAACTAGATAGAGCCTGTACCATGGTAATTAGACAGCTGAGTCTGAGCCTGGGTGAGAATCGAACCCTCAACTTCTGGTGTAACAGTCGGAATAACTATTAGAGCAACAGGCCAGTCAGCCGCAAGTGCCCATGGACAATCTTAGGAACTTTTTTTTTATTCTAGGGCTACCAAAGTGACTTTACTCTGCCTGATGGCAAGCATGAGTAGAAGCCAAGAGTACATACTCATTGCGAATGCAGAAAATTCAGCATGACGACATACACCATAGCGGCTTTCTGCTGCCAATAATACAGCAACCAACACATACCCTGTCTCAAGAGAATCATCTTCTATCACCGGTGGACGTTCACCATCAGCAGGTTCAGTCTTACATTGCGTGTCCATCACCCCGTGCACTCTCAACTGGATAGGAGCTGGAAACCTGGAACATTTATATACTTTTTTAATTAATATCTTCCTTCAATTATGATGATGTAAATTTAACATAAGTCACGTCACATCAAATCAGCAACGTTTAGTAGCCCACTGGTGAATGTTCCCTTCCTCACTGGCTTCCCTTTGGTAGGGGGTTTTGGCCGGCTACACCACTCTGGCCAGATGGACTGGTGTATGGTTTGTTTCAAGTTTTCATTCTCTTTGCAGTGCAGTTTTACGACACACACGAGATGAATAAGAGAAAACTGTTCCAGTACCAAGTTTAAATGAAAAAAAAAACTATCTGTATTACTGTGGGAGAACCAGGTTTCGACACAAGTGGTCCGATTAGACCGGAATAACACCAAAAACTCACAGAAAACTGGTGTTGAGCAATTTTTTCGTTGCTTATCACCGAGTGAGGAAGGTTACTGAAGCCCGAACGTCCTCCCCCCTGCATCTGATGATGATGCTATTTCTAGCTAATTTCAGCTACGGTGGTCAGACCAGGAGACCAGAAAATTTAACGGGAGATGTTTTTACTGTACAAGTCGAGACGAGATTAGGAGCAAGATCGACGGCTTACCGAGCCCGCTGAGGCACTATACTATACGAGGTTATGATCAGAAAAATCAGAGAATCAACCTCGAAATCTCCTGATGATGACAGTTGCAAACGCTAATCGCTACACCAAGAGGTAGATTCTTTCCTTCCTTTAAGGAAAGGGACTCAAATGGAGGCAATGTATTTGTGTGTTTTAGGCGACGGTTGCCACTTGGTTGCTTCTTTCTACCCACTTCTGACGTACTGATCGAACTGGTCGGATGGTTCATCCAGAGCAGATACGAATAGAATCAGACCCAGCTGGCTGTCATAACGAGTTTTCTATCTTATTTATGTGGCGTTGGATTAAGAATAAGGAGTGACATCATTAGTATTCATCTCATGGGAGTCGTAAGACCTGACTAAGAGAGCAAATTACGCAGGACAACAGCACTGCCATTAGAAGGAAAACTTGACACAGAAACCACCTGACAGGCCTATGTCCAGCAGTGGCCTGGTAAAGGCTGTTGATGGTGATGACATTAGTGAAGATTTCACTTCGAATTAGTACTTACGGCAACAGTTCCTCATCGTTGTGCTCACTTCTGACCCTAACGCTGGCCGATCTTCGTTTGGGAGGCCCAATCTCGGCGTCACGATTACGGTCCTCTCTGGAAATTATTTTATTATTATGAACTTGATTGTCAATAGGAGCAAAAGATAAATAGCATGGCGATATCTTACAGACAACCTTTGCATAGTTTGTGGCGCGCAAATCCAAAATCTACTATTTACTTAAAAAAGAAACAAAAAATTTAAATATCATGGGTGTTAGCTTAGCTTCTTACAACACTCAGCTTAGCTTATGGGTGTTATAAGAAGCAACTAAAGGAGCTAACTATACAGGAAAGAATTGAATGGTGTCGTGGGACACCAGGTAGGAACGAAGTTCTTTCGGATAATGTAGAATCGACACAATTTGCAAAAAAAATCGTGCTCAATTTTATGTAGGTTTTCTTGATTTTTCTCTTAAATTTTGCTGATTACTTTTTATTTAAGCACAAGAAAGTATTTAAGAAATTCAGTATTTTAGGAAATAAAATAATAAATTACTTAAAATAAAAAAGCATCGTAATTCAAATTTCAACTAAAATAACAAAATATGTCTCTTTGTTTTTGTTTGACAACATAAAATTACATAGAAATAGAAAAATAGTTCTCTCATCCCTTCTCTTTCTATTACCACTCCACCCCGCCAACGCATAGCATATACTCATGAATTCATGGACAAGCACGTGGCGAATACTCTCATTATAGATACATTTTTTATTCCATAATCTCAAGTATTCTTAAGAAATGATACGAACACTCTTTCTATTTCTAAACGAAAAACGAAACAATTTCAAAACGCTAAGTTTGACATTTACGAAAGCGCGTCATGTGTGCTACGTTTCATACTATCTATCACGCACTTAACATTCGTACTATTTCTACCTCTTTCTAACACATAACAATGCACATTAGACAAAACAGTAACATGTAAATTGATTTCAAAAGTCTCGTATTTCCAGATCTGGAACGCGATCTCTTAAATGTGAATTCCGCTCAAAAGCGAACACAAGGAACATATTTACATTTTTTTTGTAATATAACTGCATATGCGATTGTGGAAGCCAATGCTAGTAACAAAATGGGAGCAAAAACATCCGAAACGATGGAATTGCGGAGTCAATCGTGTAAATGTGATATGTGCGGTCGAAAATTCCGTAACGAAAGAGGGAGAAAGAGAAAGGTATTATACACTACTCGCTTGTGTATGCGACTGTCGCGCCTGCGCACGTCTCATTTAACGGTTTTATTCCACGCACTTTTTCCACGGATTTTTCTTACGGTTTCACTATCACATTTTTTTCAGTTCAGTCGCGCAGCAAAATCCCTATCCCTCCAAGCCTGCCGTAAGGAACTTCGTTCCAAAAATATTTAACATGAAAAAAAAAATTCTATATATACATTTGAGTGCTTCTTTTCTTTGAATTTATATATTTTCCACTCCATACACGAATTATTATTCTAAACTCAGAAAGTATTTTTTTTTCTAATTTTTCTAATTTACAATGATACTTTTTCGTAGATGAGGCCAAAAATAGAATTCGAAAGAAAAGGAGCACGCACCCTCATATGTATACATACACATCAATATTTTTGTATTGTACCTTTCTTGTTTTTTTATTTTTTGACGTTCCCTAAATGCCTTTTGATGTTCTGCATTTGTTTTTGGTGGTTTTGAGGTCCTGAGAATGATTAAAAAAAATGATTAAAAAAATACATTTTTTTTTATATTAAAACTTAAAAAAAAAAAATATTCAACAATAAACTTTTTAATTAAATATTTTCATTACTTTACTAGATATTTTTACTTTATATCGTACCTTTCTTGCTTATACTTATTTTTTTTAGCTTTTTGGCGTTCTCTATACTCCTTTTGATACTCTGCTTTGGTTTTTCGTGGTTTTGCAGAACTAAAAATGATTAGTAATAGTAAAAATAGATTCATCAAAATATATAATATAATATATAATATATATATTTAAATGTTTGGAATTGACGGGATAATTTTTTAATATAAATTTAAAAAAAAAATATTTTCTTTACTAGATATTTTTGCTTTATATCGTACCTTTCTTGCTTATTTTTATTTTTTTTAGCTTTTTGGCGTTCTCTATACTCTTTTTGATACTCTGCTCTGGTTTTTGGTGGTTTTGCAGAACTAAAAATGATTAGTAAAAATAGAATTATCAAATTTAAATGTTTGGAATTGAAGGGAGAATTTTTTTTAATTATTTAAAAAAATAATCAATAATCTTTTTAAATATCTTCATTAGTTTAGAGGATATCTTTGCTTTATATCGTACCTTTCTTGCTTATTTTCAGTTTTTTTAGCTTTTTCGCGTTCCCTATTCTCCTTTTGATACTCTGCTTTGGTTTTTGTTGTTTTTGCAGTACTGAAAATGATTAAATATAAACAGAATTATTAATAACATGTATATATATTTAGGACAGATTATATATCAGTGAAACTAGGTTAAGTGGGACCTGGATAAGTGAGAAACCTCCATAACTGTAACTCATGCTGAGGTCCCAACACTTTGGCACTGAATTACCTCTGTTAGTGGGACATGGTAGGCCTCTATATCTGGGATTTGTTCTTTCGATTTATCATCATAGTTACCTCTATAACTGAGACAGCGAGCAAAATTTTATATGCATAAACCTCTGTAACTGAGACAACATTGTTTGTTTACTCATTCTTAAAATTCAATTACCTTCAGTTTCAGTTTCGCTTTACTATCATACAGATGTTTATTTGAAAAATGCCAAAACGAAAGCTACAATCGTTATCATTATGTGATAAACACATTATTTTATTTAATGATCGCACCTGTATAACTGAAATAACCTGTATTCTCACCTCTATTAATGGAACCCTATGTAAATGAGACAGATATTTATATCTGAGACACTGGGTAAGTGGTATACCTCTATAAGTGAAACGACATTGCAGGTCCCTTGATGTCTCACTTAACCAGGTTTCACTGTATATATATATTTAATCTCTATGAATTTTGGTAGTTTTTGGAACGAAGTTCCTTACGGCAGGCTTGGAGGGTATAGGGGTTTGCTGCGGGACCGAACTAAAAAAAATGTGATAGTAAAACCGTAAGAAAAAATCCGTGGAAAAAAGTGCGTGGAATAAAACCGTTAAATGAGACGTGCGCAGGCGCGAAAGCGCGTCATGTGTGCTACGTTTCATACTATCTATCACGTACTTAACATTCGTACTATTTCTACCTCTTTCTAACACATGACAATGCACATTAGACAAAACAGTAACATGTAAATTGATTTCAAAAGTCTCATATTTTTAGATCTGGAACGCGATCCCTTAAATATGAATTCCGCTCAAAAGCGAACACAAGGAAGATATTTACATTTTTTTTGTAATATAACTGCATATGCAATTGTGGAAGCCAATGCTAGTAACAAAATGGGAGCAAAAGCACCCGAAAAGATGAAATTGCGGAGTCAATCGTGTAAATGTGATGTGTGCGAGCGAAAATTCCTTAACCACAGAGCTTTAACATCGCATCGAAAATTCGTGCATAATTTTTTTTTATATAATTTCCAATCATCAAAACAATAATAAATATAGTAACAATGGCAAGTGAACCAACAAGTGACTTGAATGCAATTGACAGTGATAATAGTTGGAAATTATTTTGCAAATTGTGTCGATTCTACATTATCCGAAGGAACTTCGTTCCTACCTGGTGTCCCACGACACCATTCAATTTAGTTCTAAAATTAATACGAAACGTTGCTAAATACCACATTCATATGTTGATAACATTCGGTAAACTAAGGTGAAATTTTTTTAAAGTGTAGGTACTTAAATTTTAACCATGGCAACTATATGACTAGCAATTAGCGTTGCCACCTCTCCAGGTTTGACCCGGAGCCTCCGGGTTGGAACTGTACATATCCAGGCTCCGGGTTTAGCAACAACATCTCCGGGCGGTGATGCCGGCGATTAAAAATAAAGCTGACCCTGGCCCTAGCAATAGTAGTGTTTAAGTTGATTTATGTAAGTACATTTACTAGTCAAATCCTTTAATAAATAATATCTACTTAAAAACATGTATTATTTCATTTTCTGTGTGTGTAATATGTGAGAGATAAAACTAGTTGGTAAAAAAAAACGGTTTTTTAAATTTCTCCGGGTCTACGCCTCCTGAAAGGTGGCAACCCTACTAGCAATATGGCAACTATATAATCATTTATAGCCTTATTAGATTTTTTTGTAGAATCAAAACAAGCTTATCCTAACACTAAATATTATATGAAACATATAACATTAAATATAACTACGATAATAAAGTTGCCGACATAGTAATATTTTTGTTTTTTTTCTCAATTTTTCCGTATGATCCTCAAAACAGCAAGAAAGATAACCTAGAAAACCTTACTTAACCAATGTAAAATATTTTATATTTATAAATAAAGAATAAACTAATAATACTTACGTATTTGATTCTTTTGCACTGAATAATTTCCCACTATTATCACTGTCAATTGCATTCAAGTCACTTGTTGGTTCACTTGCCATTGTTACTATATTTATTATTGTTTTGATGATTGGAAGTTATATAAAAAAAAATTATGCACGAATTTTCGATGCGATGTTAAAGCTCTGTGGTTAAGGAATTTTCGACCGCACACATCACATTTACACGATTGACTCCGCAATTTCATCTTTTCGGGTGTTTTTGCTCCCATTTTGTTACTAGCATTGGCTTCCACAATCGCATATGCAGTTATATTACAAAAAAAATGTAAATATCTTCCTTGTGTTCGCTTTTGAGCGGAATTCACATTTAAGAGATCGCGTTCCAGATCTGGAAATATGAGACTTTTGAAATCAATTTACATGTTACTGTTTTGTCTAATGTGCATTGTCATGTGTTAGAAAGAGGTAGAAATAGTACGAATGTTAAGTGCGTGATAGATAGTATGAAACGTAGCACACATGACGCGCTTTCGCGCCTGCGCACGTCTCATTTAACGGTTTTATTCCACGCACTTTTTCTTACGGTTTTACTATCACATTTTTTTTAGTTCGGTCCCGCAGCAAAATCCCTATCCCCTCCAAGCCTGCCGTAAGGAACTTCGTTCCAATAAGTGTACTTACGGCATTTTTTTCTCATCCGTGAGTTTCCTCTTAACTCTGCTCTTAGGTTTTCTTCTTTGCTTGGAAGTTTTCACTCTCTCGTTATCTTTTTTCTCTCTGCAATATTTAAAAAATAATAATTAATATTTTTATAATTTACAAATGGTCTCGTTCTTTATGAGAAACTAGATCTTGCCCGCGGCTTCGTCTGTCTGTTATCACGGTAAATATCCTATGCGCTATTCCAGCGGTTCTCAATCTTTTTTGGTGACGGAACCCTTTTGGAAAGCGAAATACTTGACGGAACCCTATAATAAAACAATAGTTTTTAAAAGTGTATTCTTTATTAATAAGCATAATAAAAGTACAATGTAACAGTTAGTTATTACTTACTTACATAACAAGTATAATAATAGAAGTTATTAAAAAAGAAAAAAAATCTAATGGGAGGTATGAAACTGTTTTTTATTTTTCATCAATTGGTTGATATCAGGTTTGATAGAGGACAGTTGAAGTCTCATATCAGGTTCGGCGTCCAGTCTATTGCGGTATTTTGTTTTCGTAGCTGCATAGGTTGAGAATCCTGTTTCGCACAAATATGTTGTTGGGAACGGGAGAAGAATATTCAGAGCCATTTTGGCAAGCATTGGAGATTCATCACGAATTCTGCACCAAAAATCGTTGAGAGGCGTCGTTTTGAACAGTACCTCCATACTTGTGTCTGATGACATATCTAAAAGAGATTCATATATCTCGTTTGACATACTTTCGGGCTTTTGTAAGTTGGGTAAAAAAGGATTATGAATCCATGAATTCAGTTTCATTTTTGTATTTTGTTCTTCGGGAAAATACTTCTCAAAAGATGCGCGCATCGAAGTGAGATATTTGACCAATTCCTCAAATACATCATCTTGAAACATTTCTGAATCGTTATCGCTAACAAACTCATTGAGTGAGGTAAAGCTTTCTATTTCTCTCTTTCCAACGCAAATAATCCAAAAATCTAATTTTCTTTTGAAGGCAGTTATTTTATCACAGGCCTGGAACACTGTTGTCTGTTTACCTTGCAATGATACATTTAATTCGTTCAGTTTTTGAAAGATATCCGCCATAAAAGACAGTCGGAACAACCAAGTTTTATCATACAAACGGTCTTTCAAATTAAAAGCAGTATCTGAAAGAAACATTTGTAACTCGGCTCTAAGTTCAAATAGCCTTGTTAAAGTTTTACCCCTAGACAGCCATCGCACTTCTGTATGGAGCAGCAGTGTTTTATGTTTGCTGCCATAATCTTCACACAATAATGAGAACAATCGGGATTGTAGTGGTCGTGTTTTGATAAAATTAATTATTTTTACCGCTTCTTCCATAACTAATTTTAGATTTGACGGCATTTGCTTCATCGCAAGTGCTTGTCTATGCAGGATACAATGGCTGGAACTACAATTAGGCGCTTTATTTTTTATTCGTGACACTAGTCCTGCTGTAATACCCGTCATCGCCTTGGCCCCATCTGTACAAATGTCAATGCAATTGTTCCAACTGAGATTATTTTCCCCAAAAAATATATTTATTTTATTAAAAATTTCTTCTCCGGTAGTTTTTGTGGGCAGCGGTGAACACATAAGCATATCTTCTTCCAAAGAACTTTCATATGGATATCTCACGATAACCAGCAAGATAGCCAGACCAGCGACATCAGTAGACTCATCTATTTGCAAGACGAATCGTGTTTCTTGTAGACGTGTAACTAATTCTTGTTTGACGTAGCTTGCCAAATCATGAATTCGCCGTGAAACAGTATCGTTTGATAGCGGCACAGTAGAAACATGCTTTGCAGATTTTTCATCGAGCATACATTTTGTTATGTCTAACACACATGGTTTTATTAAATTCTCAGCGATAGTGTGCGCTTCACCTGCTTGTGCAATGCGATAGCTAACTAAATATGATGCCTCTGTGGCCTTTTCATTGATAGTTTGGGTTACATGCATCATAGTTTTTTGACTTTCCAATAACTGTTCTTTTTTACGTACAAAAAATTCTTTATTTTTGTCTTTAGACTCGGGGTGTACAGTTTCTAAATGCCGGCGCAACTTGGCAGGTGCCATGGAACTATTAGGAAGCAGTTTACTACATAACATGCAGAGAGGTGAGCCGTTGGAATCAACAAATCCGAAATTGATATATGATTCATCATACTTCCTTTTTTTCGCCTTTGAAACCGTGGAACTTGACGTCGTTGCATAATCGTCTGGATCGGTAATTGCTGTATACTCCGCGCGATCTGATTTTGAACATTCGGCTTCGTTAGAAGATGTTGTTGCAACACGTTTAACGCCTGTAAGCCAACGTTCCATTCTTCTTTATTAATAATGTTACATGTCAGGATGGTGGGGTCAAAATAACGCACGATCGTTACTGCGTAAAAGAGTTTAGTCCAAAGAAGAAATGTACAATCAGAATACAGCAGTAGAACACTAAACACTTTGTTTCTAGCAAGTAGGTACTAATCACTCCGAACACTAATCGTCGACTAACTAAGCGTCGAGGCGCGATCGCCGCTTTTATAGTCCTAGCCAGATCTCGAACATTCTCAAAAATACTCGAGTCGGCGCCTTTGATAAATAACAAGCCGAAATAAAAATAGAAATACAAAAAATGCTGTGTAAACAATTTCGACTTTACGTTTTAAAATTAGAGCCGAAAGTAGCTTGTTTACAATTATTGTTAATCTCAGGGGCGGCTTTTATCAAAGGGACTCGCGCGCTTTTATCAAAGGGACTCGCGCTCACAAGTAGATATCCGCGGTGGCGGCATAGTAAAATTGTACGAGGTGACTAAGGTCGGCTGCGCCTCGTGAATCGTGATACGCCGCGTCAGAACGGTCGACCAGAGAGAGGTGTTTGGAATTTTTTCTAAATTCTTGCGGAACCCCTACAGGGATGTCGCGGAACCCTAGGGTTCCGCGGAACACACTTAGAGAATGGCGGCGCTATTCTGATGTATAAACTATATTATTGTAAAGTTTCATCCAAATCAGAACAGTAGTTTTCGCGTGAAAGAGCAACTAACATCAATACATCCTTACATACTATCGCATTTGTACATAATATCTAAAGTTAAAAGAATGTTAATTCGTTTACCGGTAAAGGGTTTAGGTACCTTATTCAATATATAGCGCAATCTATCAAAAAACTCGGGTATTTTTTATCACGTCTAATGACAGATTTTGTGCGTGTGTGCGTAGTGCAAGTACGTGTATGTGTGTGCGGGTACATGTATGTGTGTGTGTGCGGGTCCATGAATTTGTGTGTGTGTGTGCGTGTGCGGGTCCATGTATGCGTGTGTGTGTGTGTGTGTGCGGGCCCATATGCGTGTGTGTGAGTGCGGGTCCATATGCGTGAATATGTGCAAGTCCGCGCGTGTGTACATTGATGCGTGTAATGTCTGATATAAAATCTATATCACCAAGTATAATTTATCTGTTTTGTTGGAATACATTATGAATAATATTTATTTTACAACTGTAAACATAGTTAATAAATAATAACAAATAATACATATTTGGGACATTTGACACACAACGTCATCTAGTTTCAAACTAAGCAGAGCTTGTGCTATAGTAACTAGACTGACTGATAGAAGACTTATATACTTTTTTTTTGTAAATACATACATATTATACATAGAAAACACCGAAACTCCGAAACAAATATTTGCAGATCATACAAACATTTGGTCCGACCCGGGAATCGAACCCGAGACCTCAAGCACAGCAGTCGCATTCACTAACGCTGCGCCACCGAGGTAGTTACATACATTCGCTTACTATATTTTCTTTTACTACTATGTTTGATATGTCATTTTTATTATATAGAGCAATTATTATTATTATTTTATAGGAAACCTAGTCTCGACAAATAAAATTTGTTTTAGAAACTGGTTCCCGAGGGGGTCTAAAATAGCAGGGTTGAGGGGTACAGATATAGTGTGGTCGACAACTGACCTTAAATTGAGTTGGTTATAGCTGTGATCTAAGTGAACAGCAGCCTTGAGTTTGTCTTCTTGCAACGCGCGTTCGACAGTTTGCTTCGTGACGCCTGCCGCAGCTACAGTACGAGCAAAAATGTCCGACAGCTCGCTCAGATCGCTCAAACCGCTCAACTTGCTTTTGAGCGACTCGTACTCCTTCATCAAGTAGTGGTACACGTTGGCGATGATCGTGTAACACTGGGGGGGAAATACACTGTCTTTACACATCTACGTATTATGGGCAAAGATCTCTTTTTTTTTTAAATAAAATATAGTGCATTCGTAATGTTGGTAGATTGAGAAAGTGGACTACACTGCATACTCTCTTAGTTACGTAGTCATGTAGTTACAACTATCCCTATTCATTTCTCGATTGTCGTAAGAGCTGTCTAAAGGAGAAAACTGCGCAGAACAGCGCTGAAAAGAGAAGAAAAACTTGCAGCAATTTTATCAACCCTTATGGCCAATAGGCTTTAATAGTCCCAGCAGTGGACTGTTGATGTGATAATGTGAAATAAATGCACTTAACGATTATTTTAACAAGACACGAAGACATATATTTTTGTATTACTAGCTGTTCATATGTATATCACGCTACTAGTAATAAGAGTTGAGCATCAATGAAAAACTATATCTCATTAAGAGTCCACTGCTGGACACAAGACTCCTCTTAGAAAGGAAGTTTTGGCCCACTATACCACACTGACCAGGCAAGTTGATATAGGCTTTGTTTTAAGTTTTACTCTCTGCAGTGATATTGTCCTGCGTAGCTTGTTTCCCTCGTCAGCACTTACGACACCCATAAGACGAATAATGAACGTGTTCTGTATGAACTGCTCTTTTCTTTTGAGTAACAGCGTGATGTTAAATAGTACATAAGATACCTTATATTGTTCGATGATTTCGTCTCTTCTTCCTTCAACTGAGATTTGGTTATCCTGAAACAAAATAGAATTAAGTACTATTTCGTACAAGAGAAGAAACTTTAAGAATATGTCAGATCTATCCTCGATCTCAAAATTGTCATAATAACTATTCTCGTCTTATGTCCCTGTCAAAACCCTGAATTTGTCAACTCTTCGTTCTTTATTCAGGCAGTAGTACTCTGAATTGTGTGCCCACTCGAAATTAGGACGTAAATGGGGAGACCTGATCTCCTTCTTAAGGAAATGGCAGAGTTATCAAATCGATAATTGGGTAGATGAGTGTATCGTAAATAAATACCAATGTCCACTTCATTAAAACTAATATCGCGAAACATCTCGGAAAATACAATTAACATAGCTTTTTATTATTATTACGAATTTTAATCAAATATACAGTGAAATATATTGTTCAGTTGAGTAGTCTAAAACAGTGACGTCACAATTTGGTATTTAGTACATTTTTCATAAAAAAATGCCGTTTTGACAGATGATAAAAAGTAACTAATTTGACTAAGGTGTCATCTAGCCTATTGGCACACCTTATATTCAAGCTGCCATAGTGCATGAACATAAATAAATACGAGTGTATGTGTATATTTATATACATATACATATGTGTAAATATATGATTATATAACCTTTTTGAACCTCCTTTTTTTCCACCACCACCACTCTAAAGTTGACTGGAAGATAATACCTTACGAAGTTCGCTGATGTAGAAAGTGCATAAAATTTAAAAAAAATTAATTGTAGCAAAATTTATATATAGCGTCATCTATCGAAGACACACCGAACTACAGAGTAACTACCTATCCTGTATCGCAATATAGAAATTCTCGCGTCGATTAGCATGTAAAATTACTTCCCAACATCAACAATTGGACCGCGGCCCGCCGCAAGGCATGATCACCTCGCCTGGTCAGAGGATTCCCCCCTTTGTGTTTGAGGTATATAAGACCCGTTCCTCCACAAAATAAAGTGTTAAACTCGACTCTAATGTGTTTATATCGTGCTGTGATCGTAAGTTGAATCTGTAATCTGTTAGTTTTAGTAATATTTCGCTACAAGCATACTTTTTATCACAGTAGAGAAATGTACAGTAGACGTGTCTGCCTGGAACTGAATTTTGACCGAATTTTTACGACAAAGTTTTTTTTTTTAAAGCATGCCAAAATGACTACTCTGTGTGATGTAAAGCATGAATTATGGTCACCTACTCATTGCAAATACAGACAATGCACTATGGTCACCCACTTTGGTGGTCTGGTGAGATGCTTTTTCACGCCTCGTTTGGGGACATAAAAGGCATGTCACAGCCATCGTGTAAGTGTAAGACACACACCACGATAATTGTCACCCAATGCGCCTCCGGTCCCGGACTCTCCAAGGAAACCCGCCAGCACGGATGCTGTCGCTTTAGGTAGATCTTTCGTGAGAGGGTAGTATTGCCTCGGTCGAGTGGGCCCGTTCACGCTCACATTAAAGTGTACTACTGACTTAGAGTTGGGAACAGGGATAAATTATATATATGTAAGTAACAAAATATATCTTTTGTTCTAAGTGGGCATCAAAGCCACGATTTTTCATTGTCACTTAATCCTTAGACCACTAGCCCTTCAATTTGAATAATTATACAATTATTTATGAAAAAGAATCTAATATTTCCTCAAACATACCAGTTTATTTACTCCTGACTGTGGGTCTTCTAACTCCAGGTCTCGTGTCCTGGTCAACTCGCTGTGTTGTATTGATGCGGAGGTCTCCATAGCAACCAGTTCACTTCTCGGTATGTTATTTTCATGATTCTTCAGATTTCCCTGTTCCTAAATTATAAATATGAGTGAGACTAGCAATTATATTCTAAAAGACTAACAGACTTTTATCGCGGGATTCGAACGGGGCGACCAAATCAAGAAATTCCGTAACGAAAATAACCTAACACCCTCCACTCCGACCGGCACAGTGGTGCGGCATTGAAAGCCGTGCATCGTGTAACGTCGTTTCAGTTCGGCAGACTTCGGTACGGTGTTTGTGTGCTTGCGACTAGACTATAACTGCATAAGTTGATAAAAAATGCTACGCAATAGCTTTACCGTGGCAGTCCCCGAGTGCCATACGTATTTTTTTCCTAGTTTTTTTGTAATATATCTCATCGAACCTATCCATCCTGTTCATCCTGTGGGTGTCGTAAGAAACGACTAAGGAAAACGACAATCGCAACGCAAGACAACATCACTGCAAAGAGAAGAAAAACTTGAAACACACACCAAACCAACCCGTCTGGTCAGCGTGGCATAGTAGACCAAAGCCTCCTTTCTAAGAAGAGGCCTATCTCCAGCAGTGGACTGTTAAAGGTTGTTGATGTGATGTTGTGATAAATAAATAATAAAATAACAGAAATAATTCGGACATTCGACACACAACGCCATCTAGTCCCAAACTAAGCAGAGCTTGTACTGTGGGTATTAAACAAATGATATAAATACTTTTACTTTTTTTATTTCTAAATACATATTATACATAGAAAACACTCAAACTCCGAAACAAACATTTGCAAATCATGTAAACATTTGACCCGACCCGGGTATCGAACCTGAGACATGAAGCACAGCAATCGCATATGCTACCACTGCGCCACCGAGGCAGTCAGATATACACTGTGACTGGTGAGATACCTTCAATACTTATGGAGAGTACTCAGTACTCGATTCTCGTTAACTTGATATAAAAAAAATAGGTGCTTATTTTTTATCGAAATGTCTCTAAAAAATAAGTCCGCGCGGTGTACAAGTATTCCGCAGTTAAATACTGGGCTCTCGGTGTACTGTGTACGAACTTTACTAACAAGTTATTTAATATTTCGTTTTTATGTTATTTTATTTCATGATATATGTTCGCATACTATCACGTCCTCAAATATTGAAGGTATGTCACCAGTCAGTCTGTATATTATGTACGTTTATCTAACATATTATATCTGAAATTGAGGTTTGCAGTTTGTTTAGTAGATAAATTCAGAATAGTCTATCAGGCGCTATCACATCTTGTCTATAGTAGACTATACACCTACCAAGAGTCACACACTTTCTTTTTTAATACAACTCATGAACTAGAAACATTGCCTGGGTCGCGGGCGACTTTGCAGACTAAAGAACACCCAGACTAAGAAAAAATTTTGGATCATATCCTACTAATATCATTAATAGGTAGTAGAGCCATGCTGATTTCAGCACAAGTGGGCCGGCTCGACCGGGGCCGTACTACCCTCCCACAGAAGACAAACCTAAAGCGCCAGCATCCGTGTTGTCGTGTTTCGTTGGTGAGTGTGAGACCGGCGGCCCATTGATGCAGGGGTGACAGTTATCGTGGTAACTGTGTAAGCCTTACACTGTCACGATGACTGTAATGCCTTTTACGTCCCCAAGCGGGGTGTAAAAAAGCATCTCACAAGGCCGCCATAGTGTGGGTCACCATACTGCATTTTCTGCATTTGCAATGAGTATGGTGACCACAACTGTTGGATTCTATTCATGCTTTCCATCAGGCAGAGTAGAGTCACTTTGGCAGACTCTTAATATAGAAAAAAAAATGTGTTTATGAGAACGGACGTTTGTTACTTTGTCACGAAAAAACTACTGGACGGACTTGAATGAAACTTTGCAGTAATATAGGTTATACATCAGAATAACATATAGGCTACAGTTTTTTATGATTTTACGTAATTTTGGTCGTAATATAACGATACATGTCAATTAAGTCGGCAAAAAAAATCTGGTCTCTGAGAGTTATCTTGGCGTACGCTGCCTAAACCATGGCAGTTACACAAAGATGATGTACCGTAGGATTGTTTGTATGTTAAAAAAATTGTTTATTTAAAATGATATGTTACGAAATTTCATGTGGGAGACCAAATGCCATGTGAGCGAAGCTGCGGGCAAAAGCTAGTGTCCTATATGGGGTTTAGCAACGAGGTGATCAGTTTTGCCACTACGTCATTCGTGCATCCACTTTATCAGTCAGTAGTGCAACTGGTCCTTACTTTCTCACCTCATATGTCGTGAAGGTTGAAGGGTCGTCTTCATCGCTCAGGGCACTCTCCGTGGAGGAAGAATAAAAACACTGTAAAACAAAAAATATTTTGTATATCTTTGGGGTATAGTTGGGCAATACTGTGGTGACTTCCACATACAGCAAACAAAAAGACATACTACAGCACCATCTACCGAAGACACACCGAACTACGTAGTAACTGCTAATCCTGTATCGCGATATAGAAACTGTCGCGCCGGTTAGCGTGTATACAACATCTGAACATCAACGATTAGGCCACGGCCCGTAAGGCATGATCACTTCCTAAGGATACAGTGTATCACCACCCCTGTTCAACCAATATATGTCTTAAGTCAAAGTCTTAAGTCTTAAAACCTCGTTTCTGAAAAGTGGTTTATACTTCTAGTATAGGAGCTAGCAACGTTCTCAAGAAAGAATTTTAGGTCAGCTGATTTTGTGATATGTCGTCCTTCTTGCACTTTCGGTTAGAGTCTGGGCTATCGGGCTGGCGCCCGATAGCCCAGACTCTAACCGAATGAAATAAAGAAAATAATAATAATAATCATTCTAGTCAGAGCAAGTTTCAAAAAAATTTAAGTATAAAAAGGAATATAAAATTAGATTAAAATTTAAAAAACAACACTTTTTATTTAAATTGTTCTGATTACTAAATGTAAATTATAAATAATTAATATTAAGTTTTTCAAGTTGTTTCAGCCTTTTATATGAAAAGTATTATGTTATCGTTATGTCCTTTACAAAAAACACATTTTATTTTATCACTGGCCATTGTAACCAAATTAAAAAATAAACATTAAAATCAAAACAAAAACAAATATGTGACATTAGACTGACGCTATCTTGCAAACTTGCCTGTCGCGCCACTGTCGTTGTCTATCTCTCTCGCGCCTTTAGCTGTCTCTCTCGGACTACAAGCATCATACTGCAATACTTTTCATGACTTTTTAATTTTAATTCAAGACTTAACAATCGAATTAATGTCTGGCAAATTTATTTTAAGTTTTCTTATATTTAAATAACATAATATTAAAATTACAGACATTATAAAATACTTTGAAATTAAAAAAAAAAAAAATTAAAAAATCACGTATGGCACATAGTTAGCAATGTCAAAAATGTCTGGCAATAAAAAAAGTATGTCAGGTAGACTTATTTAAACACAAAAAATTAAAAATTACGCCTTCTAAAATGTTTTTAAAATCCAGGATTATTACCTGGACAGGTAGGATGCGCACAAATGAAGGCAACCGCTGCCGCCAGCCAGATAGCCCAGACTCTAACCGAAAGTGCTAGAAGGACGACATATCACAAAATCAGCTGACCTGAAATTCTTACTTTTCAAACGTTGCTAGCTCCCGTACCATTCCAGTAGTCGACTGGAAAAAACTTTTAATTACCTCTGTCATCTCCATCAGAGCATTAGTACTTGTCTGCTGAACATCCCCACTCTGACTCGATAAGTTCTCGTCGCATTGACTAACTGCAAGCGGTGTAATAGCATCTTTGGTTTGATCTGAAACAAGATAAAAATCACCATCAATCAACAGCCTTTAACAGTCCACTGCTGGACGTAGACCTCTCTGGTCATTCTGGACATAGAGGTTTTGGTCTACTGTACCACGCTGGCCAGATGCGTTGGAATAGTTTGTTTCAAGTTTTCCTTCTCTTTGTAGCGATATTTACCTGAATGGTATGCTCACTTAGTCGCCTGTCACGACACCCACGGGATGAATAGGGGTAGTGATATTATGTATTCTAATCTGTCACCACACGGGCATATACATAATAGGCATGATGACAGTCAGCAAGAACTATTAAAATAATGTATTTAACTACTAAAATATAATATATAGAAGCATAAAAATGACGTAGTTCTTTTTTATAACACGAGATTATTAACTTATTCTATAAAATAAAACTACAAAATACAGGAATCCGCCATGATAGGTTAAACACCAATCAGATTGCGTTACGTCACGCCTATAAACACACTGCAGCTGTTCCTTAGATCTCATCCGAATTTCGATTGTATATGCGCTTCTAAACTGTTTTAATTACAATTTAAGTGGTATTTTATGTTTTTAATAATGTATAAGTCGAATTGGGATTTTGAAAATAAAAAATGTATTGATTTTTTTTAGGTTTTTAAAACTTCGTTATTAATTTTTTTTTTAATTAATTATAAGCAATCAAAAGTTGATAAAATGTAAATAAACATCACGTGACTATGAACGCGCCACGATTGGTCACCCCTAATTGTGACGTCATAATGTTATAGCTGTTCAAGAGTAGTACAGCGTTTACGGCAATTACATGTAACTTGACAATAATATCCAAAATTTATTGCTAAAAGTTTATTAGTTGATTCCGTCTAGCTATGTGTGACAATGGATTTATAAAGGCAGTCTGATAATATTCCTGATGTTTATATATTTATGATAACCATTTTTTTGACAAATGATGTTCGGTTTAATTCTGCTGAAGTTCGAGGTGCCAAGGTGTAAAATTTTACATTGAACTGACACGTTGCGATACTTAGGACGATTATTCACTTGTACAGCAACAGTACTGTTGTTAATATTGGTTTGTGTTTCAACAACAACTCTTTGGTCAGATGTTACATTTAAAGGACCAGAAGCAACTTCAATATTTTCAACAGGATTGGCTGATACGGCATCAATATTTGGTTTGTGACGATTACCAATTGCAATACTTTCTGACGATTCACTTAAAATTTCTTGAATGATTTGTTGTCTCCGCCTTTTTTCTGCAGCTGGTCTTAGAATCGTTGTAGTGCCTTGTCTTTTACGATTAGGTTGACAGTCAAACTTGTGTGGTATCACATCATTTTTAATCTTTGCTTTACCTCCCATTGTTGTGTAATAAATATAATTTGCCATATCATCTTTTAACTAGAAAAAAAACATAAACCATAATTATTTGAATATCATTATAACGACAGAAAAATCACTATAATATAAAATTCATTAATTTTAATCTAGTCCAATACATAACCTAGAATGTTGTAAAATTATTTAAATATTCAGTTGAATCAAAATCATTACATTAAAATAAGCGAGTTCATTGCTTAAACATTTTCAATTATCAATAAAAAAATTTAATGCTATGATTTTGAAGGTTATAAAGAGTCTAGTTAAAAAAATTATTAACTTATTCGATTTCTATACTTAGATAAATAATAAGCAATAAACATAGTGTTATGAAATACTTACATCGAAATGATCTTCACAACAAGAAAAATTCGATTTTGTTTTTGGATTAACACGGTGCACTGCTTGAAACCATTTATTTCGACGTTTTTCATCTTGGGGCACATTTAAAAACATTTTACCAGGAGTTGTTATTGTAGTATTCTTACATAATGGTACAAAACAAGAACGATAACTTTTAAGATTCGACATTTTCAATATAAATTTGTGTTTTTATAACAATGTCAACAGAATTAAATAGATCAAAACACTGTACGTATTGTCTCTGTATCGACTGCTATGAGTGGAAACTAACAATATAACGTCACACGCTCTCGGGTTTGTTCGGCAGCTGTCGGCGTGTCTTCGGTACCAGTGTTCGGAACCGTACGATAATTATCGTACACTTACGATTATTTTGTGCCTGCGTACGATGTACGATACGCATATTACTATCGTACACAGATTGTACGATAATTTCTATCACGATGCAAAATTTGAGAATTTATATTACAGTGGAAGTTCCTTATTCGCGCTTCCTTTATTCGCGTTTTCACTATTCGCGGATTGAAAAAATGCGATCCAATTCCTATATTCGCGGTCTAAGATTTCTTTATTCGCGGATCGAATCGAAATATTGATGCGTACATGTACCTACCTAAAAAAATGCATTCACTATCCTTTGTCGACACGTCAGTAGAAGGATAAAAAATAAAATAGACCTTATTACAACGACGTCTAGATTGTGATTTCTAAAGTGATCGGCGTTGTTTGTTTTATGCGGCAGTTTCTTTGACGTAAGCCGCCTTCGCCGCAGTCGGTGTTTTTGAGAATACACAAACAGAATGTGTAGGTAAAATTATGTATCTTATTACTCAAAACATAAAGTAATTTATTAAATGTTGCCACAATAGGACGTTCTGTCCTCGGGTAAGAGCCGCATTGCGTGTTTCGTTGTTTTACTTTTCCATTCGTTACAAAAATTCTGATCGAGTAACACGTGTCTTTCGCTGTAATAATGTCAACCAAAAAAAATGAAAAACGTGTTTCGATGCGAAAAAAATCAGTGTTACCACTTAAAGTGAAAATAGAAATGCTTGATCGTTTACGACTTGGAGAGTCGTTTGCATCGATATCACGTTCATTCAATGTCAACGAATCAACTGTACGATCGATAAAAAAATCCGAAGATAAAATAAGGTCGTCTGTAGCTTCAACTTCACTGTCAGCGAAAATTGTTCGTGATCCAGCAATAGAAAAAATGGAAGTGGCGTTGTCATTATGGATAGAAGACCGCAATCAAAAAAGGGTGCCTCTAAGTGGTCCATTGGTACGGGAGAAAGCAAAGCGTCTTTACGCACATTTTAAGGAACCTGGTGGTAGTGGTGGTGGTGAATGTATAGATGGAGGATTTCAAGCATCGGAAGGTTGGTTCAATAAATTTAAAATGCGACAATCATTGCATAACATGCAAATCGTTGGAGAAGCTGCATCTGCAGACACTGCTGCAGCAGAAAGATATCCAAACGAATTTGCGAACCTGATAGCTGATGGAGGGTATAAGCCTGAGCAAGTATTTAATGCAGACGAAACTGCACTGTTTTGGAAAAGAATGCCAAACAAAACATTCATTTCTAAAAGCGAAAAGTCTGCCCCTGGATTTAAGGCAGCAAAGGATAGAGTTACATTGCTGCTTTGTTCTAATGCATCTGAAGATTGTGTTATTAAACCACTCATGTTTTATAGATCTTTAAATCCTCGTGCGTTAAAAAATCAAAACAAAGACGACCTGCCAGTGTTTTAGCGTGCTAATAAGAAAGCGTGGGTTACAAGCGCTATTTTTGTGACTGGTTCCGGAATTGTTTTGTGTCTGAAGTTGAAACTTATTTGAAATCAAAGAATTTAGACTTTAAAGCAGTTCTAGTTTTGGACAATGCACCAGGTCATCCACGCGAACTTGAAACTATGCATCCAAATATAAAAGTGATATTTTTACCTCCCAATACGACGGCTTTGCTTCAACCTATGGACCAAGGAATAATCCAGGCCTTTAAGCTTTACTACATTAGACGAACCTTCAAAATCATACTGGATAATATGGAATGTGATCCTGATATGAATGTTATAGAATGCTGGAAGCAATTTGACATAGCGAAATGCATCGTAAACATAAAAGAATCATTGCAAGAATTGAAGGCATACACATTGAAATCATGCTGGAAAAAACTGTGGCCTGTTCTGACAGCGGAAAATGAGGAAGAACCTGTGCAAATTCAAAGTTTAACTGCAAACATTGTCTAAATTGCGAGTGGAATAGGACGAGATGGGTTCGATAAGATAGAATCAAGTGATGTTCAGGAACTTCTTGAAGCACAAGATGAAGATTTGACTGAAACCGACTTGGAGGAAATGTTAAATTCGCAACCCATCGAAGAAGAGGCTTCAACAAGCGCTGAAAACGTAACATTTAATTTGAAAAATCTTAGTGAAGATTTAAGAATGGCAAATGAGCTTTGTGATTTCTTTATGAAAATTGATCCATCTATGGAACGAAGCCTTATTTTTAAGAGGCAAATTGCTAATGCCACTGCTGAATATCAGTCTGAGTTGAAGGAGCTTTTAAAAAATGCCAAACAAGAAAAAATTACTAAATTCTTTAAACCATTGCCTAAACCTGATGATAATATGTAATTAATCAACCTGTATGATCAGAAAGTTCAATTAAACATTTTTTTATCTACAATTTGCTTTTTTATTTCGTCATCTAGGCACGTATCCCCTATAACCCCATACAAATTACCATTCCATATTCACGGTTTCTGTATTCGCGGCATATTTACGGAACGCATACCCCGCGAATAAGGAACTTCTACTGTATTTCACTCATGCGCTGATAGTCTAAATTTCGCATTAGCATGATTTTCTTTTGTCCAATAAAATCTTGGGAAAATACCAGGAAATACAAGTTCTCTATTCCTATTGATTCTTACGATCCGCTCTGCTAAGTTTCACCATTGCCGATACGGTAACTTTATCCAGCACCTGCTGTACACGCTTTCTTATTGGTTAGTATAGCATCTACCAATGCGAACAAGGGAATATAAGTTCGATATTTCGATTATGGCCGTGGTCCGAATCACGCTCACAGCGCTCATAGCGTACCAACGTGCGGTCCAATTCGTGCTTTTCATGCTCACCGTTACCGATTTCTAAGTGATAACATAAATAATTAATCTTTATGAATACATTTCTTCTTTATATATACAACATTTTGGCATGTTTCATACCCAACTTGCACGGGAACAGTGAAATTTAGTCTGAGTGAATTTTAAACTTGGCGCATTTATTGAACTTCCCTTGAAGTGGAAAGGAAATCAGTTCAGATCTGTACTACGTGTAAAACATTTGGGTTTCAGTGTTCTGTTGATTTGACAGCGGTGGTTTAAAAAAGATAAACTATAGAGTACTTGCATGCATATCAATATTACAATTTATATGATTTATTTATCTATAATAGACATTATCCGAAAAAATATGATAATTTCGATCCATGTACGATAATCAGTCCATTTCAGGTTGCTAACACTGTTCGGTAAGTACTGGATTGAAAAACTTATTTTTATTTTGATATAACTTTTGAATTTTTGCAAAAAAAAATATTTAAAAATAGTTTTGTTGTAAAACTTATATATGATCTTTCTATTTATCGCAAAAAACAAAAATTTCAAAAACCCAATTGTTGATTGTTTTCGTGTTCTCGATGAGAACTTGAGCCATGGCACAAGGATTTACTCAGGCAAATAGTTTCAATTTGCCCCGAGTCGATTTGTTAATGCTGGTAGAGTTTCTAGCATCAAACAAAGACTTCTGTTCAGCAGAATTTAGAAATGTGAAAACTGCAGTGTAGGTAACGTCAATACTTTATGGAATTATGAGGTTATGTTATTAAGAATATTTTTCATTTTCATTCAAAGTTAACATATCGATGTCTGTTACAGATCATCCAGGCCATCTTATGGTGACGACGCCGTTAGCTACGTTCAGTTGAAACGCGATAGTAATCTGTGTGTGGTGAAATCTAAAATATGCCCCGAACACAAGGTTCATGGAAAGTTGTTATAGTGTGAACATTGATAGGTAGTCGACGAATTGAATGAAACGATTATATCGATAGAATGCCATGATTGTGTGGCACCACAAGGAGGATGTAAATATGCAATGTGGGTCCATCACAGGAGTGAAGAACCATTTGTTACTTCCACCAAATGCTATTGCAGAAAGTCTAAACTATCACGTGTTGGAACTTCTCTAAAATATTTAACTGCAAAAGACTTGTCTAATGGTAAACCTAGTGTACCATACAACTTCGCAACTGTGGACTTATGAAATTTCAGGCAGACTATGTATCTGATAATGAAGCCTTCTCCATGCACAAATTGGTATTTAAATACAATGAAAAATCTGGTGATGTTTTTTTAGCTAAAGTATCATTTACTGATTCAGATATAAAAAAAATTGAAGAAAATACAAGAAACCAGCACCAAAGTTCTCTTTGGCATGAGTTAAGATAGGGCAGAGTGACAGCGTCAAGAGCATATGAATTTAGTAAGTGTCAAACAATTGACAGAACACTAATGACATTGATAATGGGTGGAAGAATACCTGATACTTTGCCTATGAAACATGACAGATTGTTGGAAGATGCAGTAAGAGAAACTATATCTAGTAAATGTGGCCTATTTCTATCCAAACAATATCCAATGATACTTGCTATCATTCACCAGATGGTATTTGTGAAGACAGCATAATAGAAATCAAGTGGCCAATAACTGCTCAAACTTATAAAAATTATGTAATTAATGGGAAACCAACAAAAAAATATTATGCGCAGATACAGTTGCAAATGTATTTGTCTGGTTTTCACAAAGGTTATATCTGTGTGGCTAACTGCGACTACAGCACAAACAAAATAGTCAATATTATGAGTGTGAAATATGACAACAAATATGTTGAAAATCTGATTACATCTATAGTCAGCTTGTGGAAGAATAATCTGTAGTCATTACTATATCAAAATGTGTGTGTGTAAATAAAACAAGCAAACTGAATTTTCACTTTTATTTTCTCCAACTAAATCATGTTATTGCATGTTTTATGTAATGAAGGTATGCAAAGAATATATAGGGTAAATATAAAGAAAATATATTCCTAAGTGAAAGAACTATTTATTTATCACATATGAAAATTAGAATTACTAAGAGAGACTAGATCGAACAGAAAAAAGTCAAAATCAAATAAAAACTTTTCTTTGTGAATTATCATATGTTTATTTAATCAAAGAATCCTATAGGTTTGTTAAACCACAGGCAATAGTAATAATGTCGTCAAGTACTTTGACCAGATTTTGATTTACATGTGCATGTGGCTTAAGCATACCAAACTCTCTCAAACGAGGAATGACTATGTGTATCCTTAAGCTAGCAATTTATTTGGTTTCTCTTACTTCAATCTTTGACAGTTTAGTCCCTGTTGCAACACTTGGGGTTCGCACTAATTTTACTCCATGTTTAAGTAAATAATATTCTACATGTTTGAACCCTCTATCGGCAACACACATGCCTGGTTGCAAACATTTAACAAAATCACATGTTTCTACCAAACATGTGTCTGGGATTCTTCCTCCAAACCCAGGAGACACATAATTCATAAGACTATTTGGTGAACATGACAAAAGATATTTTATCGTATTGGCTAAAAAGCCCAAAAGAGTATAAAAATATACTCTGACCAAGAGGATTGATTTAGGGCTTTTGAAGGCTTTTGTAACTGTACCTCTAAACAGTCTATGATGCAACTTACATTGTAATATTTATGTGTAAAAGCCATAGGTAAATATTTTTTTATATTATGTTTATCTATTTTTTTTTACTAAAAAGAGGACGAAACACACTGGCCAACAAAGAGACATTTTTTAAAAATATCTTACTTGCATAACTTGGAATCATAGAAAAATCATCAGCAAGTTCTGCAAATGAGTTATTTAATCTAATCTTTTTTAAACACCTAAGTACACGGACTGTCGGTATATTTATGTCTTTTTTCAATTAAATCTATTAAATAATAACAGTCTTTAGGAATACCAAGATAAAAGCGTGGGTTTCTATAGATTTTAAATAGTATAATACATAGCAATATGTACGGTACTATCAAATAATTTAATCTTTTGGTATCTAGCTTGTTACAGATAGGTAACAAGTGTTTCAATTAGTAAGATTAGTAACATACTTAAGATTAAACTTATTTAAACTCATGGATAAATACAGTTATCTAATGATGATATTTTTTTGGCACCAATTCAGTTGTTTTTTTTCCACTAACAGGAAAAGCAAATCTTTGTACTTTATAACATTAACGTAGGTAATAATATATTAAGAAGGAAATTAATTCCGTATTCTAAACTAATATAAAAAGAGCTGTATTCAAACCTAGCTTAGCTTGTCCTATGTTAGTAAACTATACCAAAGATGGGTACCTGAACTTCCGGGTGATTTCTCTCCAATCTCCAGTAGTGTTGACATAAGAGTTTTTTCTTCCAAATCTTTTATGGCTTCTTCAATTAACGCCTTCCTTTGTTTTTTTAAAGGGTACGGTCGATCGGTGGTGTTAGTTGTTCGTTTTTTTCTGTCTGGTTGACATGAAAATTTTGTTGGAATACACCCAGGTTTCATGCGAATCTGTGACACAGAACCCATGATATGATACTCCGTGTAATTATCCATATCGTTGGGCAACTGAAACATGAATAGTGTTAATTAATAAATACAGTAATGAACGTTTCAAAAGTTCAATTAATTTTAAGGTTAGATTTATTAACATATCAAAACGGTACTTCGTATAAACTATAGATTGTATTTAAAATCACACAGAAATTGAACATCATAATATTAAATAACATTACAACTTACGTCAAAGTGATCTTCGCAGAAATAAATAGGAGTATTTATATTTATGGCTTTAGGATCTCGCCGTGCAAGAGAAAGCCACTTATATCTCACCGTTTTCTTGTTTGGAACATAAACAAACAATTTGTTAGGGGTTTTTATGGATGTATTAAAGCACTGAGGGACCGCACATGATTTATATACTTTAGAATTCATATTTAAATAAAATATTTGATGCTATGTCTATAATGCGCTGCAATGTTTATACTTAGTTTTTATAGGCGTGACGATACAAGCAGCGGCCATGACAGTCACTGCCGTTTTGGCGCTAAAATTTGAACATTTGACTAAAACCGCATTTTTTCAAAAATATATTCTCTATCGAAATAATATATTTTTTGGAAATACTATACACTTAGGAGTATTATTGACGAACTCGTCAAAATCCGGCATCATGCCTATTACAAATCATACAATAAAATCACTTAAAAATAAATAAACATTAGACAAAATGTTTCAAAATATACTTTCTGTTTTCCAATATACCTGCTTACCTGCTTCAATGAAACTTCTAACATTATGCTTGGAGGTTATATGGCAATTATTCTTTTATCTACCTACCAAATACATAGTTGTAATCTGAGTTGTAACATGGTTTTCTTTATATTAGGTCCTCCAGAGCATTATATGGCGACGATGCTAGAAGTTACGTGCAGGTTAAACGGTAAGGAAATCTGTACATAGTAAAAGGCAAAATCTGTCCAGAACATAAATTACATGCTAAATTGTATGGAGTGACTTTAGTAATTGATGAACAGGAAGAGGCAGTAAAATCAATTGAATGTCATGATTGCGTGGCTTCGCAAGGAGGATGTAAACATGCAATAGCATTCTTAATGTGGGTTCACCACAGGAGTGAAAACCCATCATGTACATCCATCGATTGCTATTGTATAAAATCAAAGCTTTCCAGGGATGGTACTACTGTTAAATGTATAACTGCCAAAGACTTATCCAAGGGTAAGCCTAGCTTATCATCAAATAAAGGAGTATTCGAAAAGGTTTTAGAAGAAGGTAAGAAAAGGAAACTTACCAATTGTGAGATAATCAAATATCAAAAAGATTATGATTTTGCTGGACCAGAAAGTTTTTTTATGGACAAATTAGTGCAGAAATATAAAGAAACATCCTGTGACACATTCTTGAGCAGAGTTGTGTTAACTGATGGTGCTATCAGCAATATTGAAAAAGAAACGAGAGACCAACATAAAAGCAGCCTTTGGTATGAATTGCGATATGGAAGAATAACAGCTTCACGGGCGTACAAATTGAGTCGGTGCAAAACCAGTGATGGTACTCTGATTGCTGTAACTTTGGGTGGAAAAATTCCAGACACAACGGTCATGAAGCATAGTAAAATGTTGGAGGATGATGTTAGAAATACAGTCAGTGCCAAATTAGGAATAAAAAATAAAAAATGTGGTTTAATGCTAGCTATGGCATCTGTGAAAACAGTATTACAGAAATAAAGTGCTCTATGAGTGAAAAAACATTTAAAAATTATAAGTGTGATGGGAAACCAAGCCAGAAGTTTTATGTGCAGATTCAATTACAAAGGCTATTAACAGGGCTTAAAAAAGGCTATTTTTGTGTAGCTACAACTTACAGAATAACAACAATTCACTGACATTTTTATGATCCAGTATATGTATGCAAAACCCTTTTGTATGTGCATGGATTTGACATACATGAAGAACCAATAAGATATAGTAATTAATTAACCTCCATAATATAAGTCATTTCATTCTCGGTCTTTCATATTAGTATTTTTTATGAATGACTGTCTTGAGGAAACAACTAATGGGGGTAAGAGTGAAAACATGACATGGGTATAATCTCCATTTCTCTGTAAAATAATAATGAACACTGAGTCAATAAGTGATTCAAACAAAATTATTAAAATTAAGTTGATACCTGAAATTCCCGATGTAGCCTCAATATCTGTCCTGTTTTCTATTTCTTTCTGAAATTCTTCAATCAACTCCTTCCTTTGTTTTTTAACAATATGTTGCCGTTCTATTGTATCAGCTGTTCTTTTTCTCCTATCTGGTTGACAAGCAAATTTTAAAGGAATGCAGCCTGCTTTCATGCGTATCTGTGACACTGATCCCATCAAGTGATACTGCATATAGTTTTCCATATCATTCGGTAACTGAAATTTAAATAAAAATATCATGTATTCTGTGATAAAATATAGAAAAAAATATGATTGGTGAGACCTAACCTCAAAGTTTAAATACAGCGTTATAATTACGATGGTTTGGAAACTATGTGGAATCTACAAATATAAATAAATACTTACGTCAAAGTGATCTTCACAGAAATAAAGCTGAGTTTTAGGCAATATTCCTGTCATATCACGTCTTGCAAGTTTAAGCCACTTATTTCGTATTGTTTTATCATAGGGAAGGAAAATAAATAACTTGTCCGGGCTTTTTACAGTTGTATTAGTACACAGAGGCACTGCACAACACCTATACGGTTTCGAACTCATATTTTAGAACTTTTAAAACACAATAACCTGTAACGGTCAATGTTTACATTGAACGGGACGCCACAAGCGACGCCATTGACAGATTGAAGTGTTTTGGCGGCAATGAAAAAAGGTACCTTTAAAGGAGCTACAGCTTTTCTGAACTCAATATTTACAGATATTTTAAAGTAATAATACTCACATCAAAATGATCCTCGCAAAAATAAATAGAAGATTTGGGTGCTACACTGGTCGGATCACGTCGTGCTAACTGCAGCCACTTTGCACGAAGATTTTGTGATTGCGGCACGTGGATAAACAATTTAGGAGTTTTAATACTTGTGTTTCGACACAAAGGAACGGCACATATTCTATAAGATTTTGAATTCATTTTTACATAAATCTTGAACAAAGAACGTATAATATAATATAAATATTTATCACCAAATAACCAATACCTATCTACGCGTAGCCCTATCGTATTGTTTTTTACACTATGACGTGATACACTCTGATTTATTACGTGACTTAGCGTTTTAGCGGGAAATAAGAAATGCGTTTTTTAAAACTGCATTTTGGTAATTAAAAAGGCTCAAAATTTAAGAAAAACAGTCGTCAAGCATTTCTTTTAGTGACTTAGAACATTTTGGAGTAGTTTACGCAAATTTGTCAAATAGAGGTGTAAAAGTAACGAGAAAAAGCAAACCCGTATGTATTCGTTATTACGAAAAATGTACTCGTTACTTTCGTATCGTTACGTTACTTATTACTTTTGGTACCTCAGTATAACCAACGAAACGAATCGATTCGTATGTTGTATTGTTTGGTAGTTTTGGTACGCGTGTAGAACTGTAAATGTACGATTGAGTCATTAGTACCTATTGACGGAATTTCTAAATAATAATGAAAAAGCAACACTGTGTCAAACTTATTTATTGACACTAACATTTCAACAACAAAAATCTTTTATTCTTAAACTGAAATTACACTTATTAAATAAAAACATTTTTAAACAACATAAACCTTTTGTTTTAAAATGAAATTAGACATATGAAATAAAAACATATTTTAAACAATAAAAATCTTTTGTTCTTAAAAGGAAATTAGAACAAATCAAAAACTATTTTTTTAATTCAATCCCTAATTATAATATCATACCTTATATGTAAAATTTGGTTTAGAGATAGCCCGTAAGTAAGGATTTTTTTATTTGACTACGACAAAAATAAAATAAAGGGGAGCTATGATTTTAAAGTTAGTAATTGTGGGGGCGAAGCCGCGGGCAAAAAGCTAGTTTATTGCAAGAATCTTTGATTCATATTTAAAAATAAAAGCTTTTCCATTCTCTTTGGGCTAATAGAGCTGCCGCCTTTCACTTAATATTTGACGCGATTTCGAAAAAGTCCTTTCAGATGGTACCGATGAAGCCATGACTGATAAATATTTCTCAGCCAAGCTTGAGAGCTCCGGGTATAGTATTGCCCTCGCTTGCCACCATCTCAAAGGACACTCATTTCGAGGTATAATTCTTTCCTCTAAATATTGTCTCATAGTAATAATACTGCTGCTAACTACACAGTTTGAAGCTGACGCTGACGTCACCAGAGTGTCAAAATCTTTCCAAATTGAATCTTCCTTATCAGCGTCAGTGTTCCTAGTTGATATAGGTAACATTGATTGAGCAGGTTCTATAGGTTGCTGTTTACAGTGCAATTCCTTTTGCAACTCAGTTTTCAGTGTATCTTTGGCAAACTCATAACTTAGTACATCATATCTTAGTACATAAATGCGAGGAACGAAATAGTGCGAATAACGAAATACATTCGAGAGTAACGTTTCGTTACTCGGTACCAGAGGGCGCACCCGTTACTCAGTACCGAATACATACGGTTTGCTACAGGTCTATTGTCAAATACCCCATTCATGCTTTTCACGCTCACCGTTAGCGTTGTGGATGCTATGACGTTACATGTGACGTCACGACCTAGTGCTCACAGTACTGACGGGTCGGATCGTTAGCATCGTGAGTATTGACGTTATTTGGCGCCATTTATTTGAATCTATGAGTTTATGATCTCGGAAAATGCTTGAAATACAAACATTTTACCATTTTCATCGGCTACACCACATACTCCACTCATGTTTATGTCAAAAAATATTCTGTTAGGTTATGTTCAACTTTTTGAATTCGTAAGCACACTCACAAGTGGTCCGAATTATTAATACTGCTAACAGACGTTGGCGCGCTCACTCAATCGGACCACACGTTAGCAGTTTAAACGTCGTAAGTGCTGTGAGCACAATTCTTTTTTTTTTTTTTGGTATGACGTTTAGACTGCAGCCTATTTTTTATACATGCTTACAACTACGCAATTTCGTTACACGCAGTACGTAATAAATATAAAGTAGATTTTTTTATATATCTTGATGATATTGATACTTAGGCCACATTTGATATTGATATTTAGATCTATCTCTAGATTATTAGCCTGGACAAACAGACAGACAAAATTTTTAAAAAGGTAGTTTACGTTTTAATATCGTGTAAGAGCTGTAAGTACTGGAGACAACAGTTTTTATTTAATCGCAGATAGACACTTCAATTTCATTCATACCGATATCAAGTGTGTTTTGAATGTTTTGGTGTTGTTAACTAATTTTATCTAAAATGCTCTACCTAATTTGAACGTTAATTTCTATAAACAATCTAAGGTTATGCATGTCTTCAAGTTGTTTATATTGTCCATAACCCAAATGTTATCTGTTGCGCAACAGACTAGAAAGATGATTAGGAGGAGACAGTGACCATATTTTTTTAAGATCTGGCGATCATAATAATCACTTACAGTCGCAATGATTTTGTATGTTGTTGGCAGTTAAATTTTAAATCATATGAGAGTTATAGAAGACTATAAAGGAACAGGTATTATGTCCCTCCAATACTCAGGGAGGCTCCTCCGTATAGCTGAGGTGACCATGCCTGGGCCGTGGCTTGAAGGTCGATGTTGAGAAGTTCTATACATGTTAATCGGCGCGACAATTTCTAAATCGCGATACAAGTTTAGTAGTTACTCCATAGTTCGATGTGTCTTCGGTAGATGGCTTTGTAGTATATTTTGTACTTGCACTGTATGTGGAAGTAGCCATAGACCAATCATCAGATCGACTTACCGTGTTAACATCCGTGCTGTCGTGTGTCGTTAGTGTGCGCAAGACAGGGAGGCTTATCGAGGCAAGGGTGAAAGTTATCGTAATATGTGAGCCTGACATCGCTACGACGAATATCATGCCTTCAACGTCCTCTGGACCGCCATAGCTTGGGTCACCATACAGCATTATCTGCATTCGCAATGAGTATGGCGTCCACCACTCTTGGATTATATTTATATTTTCTATCAGGCACTATGCGCTCCCGCTCGAAGTCAGGATGTCCACAAACCGTTTTACATTCAAAAAGAATGTACATAGTCTCCTTCTTAACGAGATTGAAGAATCGTCTCATCGTTAGTTGACTCAGCTTACAGTCAAGTTGTCATAGTGCACGAATGTAGTTTGAATGTATGTGTATATTTATGTATATATGTGTATAATTATATGTGTATTTATGACGTATGTATTGTATGTGTTCATGTATGTATACGCACTCATGTATTGTATATTTTAATTGTCAATATAACCTCTGTGCACCTCTACCTTACAATATTTCTAAACCACCCTAAGGTGGACTGGAAGAGAATGCCTTGGGTAATTAATTTGGGTAAATAAATAAATAATAGAATAGAATATAATAGCATAAACTTAATTGTACACCAATTTTTATATAGAATATATATTATATATAGCGTTTACTGTACAAATGGCGGCCTTATTGCTAAAAGTAATTCAACCTTTATTAGTAAAACAAAGGATTATGCTATTTTTTTTAAAGAACAACTCCACTAGGAAGAAATCCTGTCGCTGATTTTACAGAAATGCAAGAAACGGGCACAAAGAACACCCTCAAAACAGCAATTTGCGGATCACGGAGTCTTGTTCCATGTGGGTTCTGAACCCACAACACTGCGCAGTATTAGGAGGATTTATATCATTAGGAGAGGTGACTGCTTTAGCTTCTGCGTATATCGAGTCAGATGACGTAAAATAATAGTTGTACATTACACATGACACCCCGAAGATAGTGTTAACGGCGATGTCTGTGCTAGTATAAACTGTGTGACAAACATCGACGCCTTCACCCCAGAAACCCCCTCAGGCCGTCACCCCATCGGGGTTTACGGCGAGGTGGTATGGCCATTCTGCGCCTGAGATAGGAGGGATCCGGGAACTGCTGTTATTACGACATCCAGATCAACATCAACATCATCCCCCAACCGGAGTTTGAACGGCTTCGAGATTTTCCTTAACAACTTGGAAACCTCGATGCGGCGTCTAACGTCTGGGCACGTCTTAGTGCTGGGGGACTTCAACGCAAAGTCCATTGCGTGGGGTTCCCCCAGGACGGACGCTAGGGGCGAGGCCGTAGAGGAGTGGGCGGCCTCGGTGGGCCTCTGTTTACTAAACAGGGGCTCCACCAACACGTGCGGGCGACAGCAGGGAGAGTCGCTAGTGGACCTTTCGTTCGCTACCCCTGTCCTCGCCGCACGAGTAAGGAACTGGCGTGTCCTGGAAGAGGTTGAGACGCTCTCGGTTTATCTCTATCAACATCAACGCCTTCCTCCAACGTACAGTGATGTAATACAATTTACGAACATTTAGAGGTTAATGTAGCACTCTATCTATACCTCCACGGAAAGAGGTTTACTGGTGGTCCCAGGAGTTGGCGGACCTCCGCGCGGCCTGTACTCGTGCCCGGAGGTCCTACACCCGTAGTCGGCGGCGACACCGCGTAGACGGCGAGGAGGACCAGCTTCATGAGGAGTACCGAGAGGCGCGGAAAACTCTGAAGCTGGCCATTAGCCGCGCCAAAGAAGTGAAGAGGAAGGAGATGCTGGAGGGTCTCAATCGTGACCCCTGGGGTCGCCCTTATCGTGCGGTGCGACAAAAGCTCCGCACGTCAGGCCCCCCCCTTACAGAGACACTCCAGCCCAGCTTCCTGCGGGAAGTGGTCGAGGGTCTTTTCCCGCAGCGGGCGGAGCATACACCCCCGTCGATGGCCTTCATGGTCGAAGACGACGGGGGACGGAACGAGGATAATGTTCCGCCCGTCAGAGAATCGGAGATAGGGGCGGTCGTTCTACGGATTCGCTCTAAGAACACCGCCCCTGGGCCAGATGGGATACCTGCCCGAGTGTTGGCGCGAACCCTCAACCACATGTCGGATCACCTCGGGGAAGTCTTAAACGCCAGCTTGGCGTCCGGGCGCTTCCCTGAGGGCTGGAAGAACGGGAAGCTGGTCCTACTACGGAAGCCGGGACGGCCGGCCGATTCAGTCGCGGCCTATAGGCCCATCGTGTTGCTGGACGAGGCGGGTAAATTGTTTGAGAGGATAATCTCTGCCCGCATCGTCCGGCACCTATGCGAGGTGGGCCCCGATCTGTCGGACGCCCAATACGGGTTTCGAGCCGGGCGTTCGACAGTCGATGCTGTGTTGCGCCTGAGGGCCGTGACCGAAGAGGCGGTGAGCTGTGGCGGCGTGCTGCTGGCGGTGTCGTTGGACATCGCCAACGCATTTAATAGTCTGCCATTTAGCTGCATCAGGGAAGCACTCCACTACCACGGGGTGCCAGAGTACCTGAGGCGGCTTGTGGCAGACTATCTAGAGGACCGTACCGTCATGTACGAGGACCGAGATGGTATTCTGAGGCGGCGGCCCATGTCGTGCGGTGTTCCACAAAGGTCTGTCCTCGGACCACTCCTGTGGAATATGGGATACGACTGGGCCCTTCGAGGTCGTCTTCCCCCCGGGCTGGGCGTAATTTGTTACGCCGATGACACATTGGTCACGGCCCGGGGGGCGAACTTTCAAGAAGCGGCGCGCCTGGCCACCGTGGGAGTCTCTTTGGTGGTCGGGCGCATTGAGGCCCTGGGTTTACGGGTGGCCCTAGATAAGACGGAGGCCCTTTTGTTTCATGGGCCCCGTCGTGGTCCACCCTCCGGCGCCTCTATCGTTGTCAATTCGGTCCTCGTACCGATTAAGGCCCAGATGAAGTATCTGGGCCTGATCCTGGACGGCAGGTGGCTCTTCGACGAGCACTTCCGACAGCTTACGCCAAAGCTGGTCGGCGCTGCTTCTGCCCTTGGGCGACTTTTGCCTAATTTGGGTGGAGCCAGCGTCGCGACGAGACGGCTATACACGGGGGTTGTCCGGTCAATGGCGCTGTATGGTGCACCGGTGTGGGCGGCGGCTCTGACCGCCCAGAATAGGGCTCGCCTCTGGCGCCCTCAGAGGATATTGGCGGTTAGAGCCATACGTGGTTACCGCACCGTATCGACGGAGGCGGCGTGCGCCTTGGCCGGCACTCCCCCGTGGGATTTGGAGGCGGAAGTGCTCGCCGAAGTTTATCGGCGGACGGCTGACTTCCGGGCGAGTACCGGCATACGGCCCCCGCCCGAAGAGATACGCGAGTGGCGAGAGGCCGCTCGTCGAGTCACGATGGCTCGTTGGTCGTCCCGGCTGGAGGCTCCACGTGCTGGCTTTGCCGCCGTGGAGGCTCTCCAGCCGGTCATCGCCGAGTGGGCAGGGCGGCAGCACGGGACCCTTTCCTTCCGACTGACGCAGGTCCTTTCCGGGCACGGTTGCTTCGGGAAGTATCTGCACTCGGTCGTCAGGAGGGAATTGAGTCCCGCCTGTCACCACTGCGACTGCAGTGAGGACTCGGCTTAGCACACGCTAGCAGTTTGTTCCGCTTGGGCGGCGCAGCGTGGGGTCCTCACTGCAGTAATTGGAGGTGATCTCTCGCTACCGGCCGTCATACGCTCCATGGCCGGTAGCGACAGTTGTTTTACCGCGGTCGCAACCTTCTGCGAAGACGTAATTTCGCGGAAGGAGGCGGCGGAGAGGGCCCGGGAGGACGATGTCCACTCGGACCCAATTCGCCGCCGGCGAGCCGGGCGGCGGAGGCGTGCATACCAGCGCCTCATGCCGCCTTGAGTGTGGCCGCGGGTGGACGGGACGGGTTTTCCCCTCCATCCGCTATAGTGGCCAGCCGCGAGGAGGCGACGTCCGCGTGTGCCGTACGTCGCCTAAAATAGAGAGTTTACCCATAGATGGTGCCCGCATTAGCGGGCAGGCGCTAGGAGGGATCTGGATGTCGTAATAGCAGCGGTTCCCGGATCCCTCCTATCTCAGGCGCAGAGTGGCACACCGTGTGGTTTTAGTCGGTCCGATTCCGACACACCACCCCGCCGTAAACCCCGGTGGGGTGACGGCTCGAGGGGGTTTCCACACGTTAAAAAAGCAAAAAAAAAAAAAAAAAAAAAAAAAAAAGCACTCTATCTATACAAGTTTAGTAAGCAGTACCATGGTAGTAAAAATGAAATAGCACAAGTATTATAAAAATATATTTCTTATTACTAAAATTTGATGTTTCTTAAAATAATTATCTTACAAGTATGACAATCTTGGACGAACTGCTGATCTGCTATTTTGTGTAGGACTCCCTCATGTACTGAAAATATTATTTAAAAATATTTTATAGTATACATAGTTATTTATTTAATGAAACAATTTTATTATTACTTTAAACTAACAAATAAACGCATCACTCGATTTTCATTCTGTTTTAGGTGAGATTCGAACCCACAACCTCTGGTTCAGTAGTCAGGCTCGCTAACCACTAGACCAACAGATTTAATTTTTTTTATAGAAAAGTATTTTTGAATAGTTTACGAGGGGAATTGAATTTTTTGTTACCCCTGCTTAGCCTCAAAGGAGTATAGCGTGAGTATATAGAGACAAAGAAGAGAATTCATTTAACAGTAATACATACTTACTCTAAGAGTTCTGTTTTTATAGGGTCATGTTTCACGTCAGGTGGTACCTGGAACTCGGCTGATAAAGATCTGTTCAAGAAAAGCGAAAGAGACATTCTTATCAAGTAGAAAAACACAGAGTCTAAGTATATCATCTTCATCATCAGCTTTATCAGTCCACCGCTGGACATAAGCCTCTCCTTAAGCTTTTGGCCTAATTTGCTATATCTTAAGTTGATACGCTTACGCTGTAAACATTGACAAGATATCCAACAAACCGCCAAAATAGTTTTTTTTTTACGACATTTTTAAACCTCATTTACAGTGTACAGTTATTAAAAAAAAAACCTGTGCGTCTCAGGAGGTCCGACAGAAGTGATAAGTTAAAGTAATCTAATTTTAACTATTCAATATTAAAATTGTTTAACGTGAGAAAAGCTTAGGCTATTAGCTCCAGAAGGAGTCAGCAGACTGGGATCGGGAGAGGGTCGAGGGGCGAAGAGGACGCGGTAGAGGTCGTTAGCTCTCTAATCGCCGCCTAAGGGTCGTTGTCGGTCACATCTTTGGGCGACGTGACAGCTACAAGCGATACAGGTGACACTCTGGTGCGGCCGGGGGTGACTTCAGTCATTCTGGGATGTACCTCATTCGTACGTACGTACTGAGGTATGGCAGGGAGGACTCCAGAAGCCGCTGATGTATTCCTGGAGCTCCTCCCGACTACCGAGGTAGACCGTCGCCAGGTTTAGTGGGTGGACCGGTCCTCTGGGAGTCCCACACACGCCCTTCGTCCCCCTACGAAGGGTGTGGTGCGAAAAGCATTTCCCGCGTTAAAAAAACATAGTATAGTCATTTTGGGAGGCTATGTAAAAAAAAGTTGAGATGTGTCAAGGGACACCCGGATAGAACGAAATTTCTTCTGCATTATTACGTATTTCTTCTTGATATTTACATATTTTTGCACTGCAATTATCACGTGATCTAAAATTAACCAATCAAAAAAAAAGATTTTTTTATTTTTTTTTATTTAAAAAAATCAACGCCCGCACTAGGAATAAATCCTGTATCGTGGTGGACTTTACAAGCATACAAGAAACGGTCACAAAGAACACCCAGACTCAGAACAACAATTTATGGATCACACAAAGTGTTGTCAATGTGGGATTTGAATCCACGACACTCAGCGCAGTACAGAGCGGCGAGGTGACCGCTTAAACCGCTATGCCAACAGTGCGGTCATATTCTACTCCAAAAAATAAACCTTAGAAAGATAAATAAATCACACTTACGCATCTGAATGATGGTTCAAAGCGTTTAAAGCCCGTAATTTTTTTTTCCTGTAGTAATATTCTTTATTTCTTTGTTTACCACTTTTAGGTATTTTTTTAATTTTTTGTTTCTTTAATTTCTGTGCTTCGTAATATTTTCTTCTTCTTTCTGCATCAGTCTTAGGTTTTTTAGCTTGTAATTGACCAGTCTCACTACAATCATCTGATCTCTTTGCATTTATGTGTTGTACCATTGTCTTTTGTAATTTCTTTCTCTCGCGATATTCTCTACATTTTTGTGCGTTTGTCTTTTTTCTTGATCTTATAGTTTCTACCTCAGCAGTCGATGCTTTAATTGATTCGCTATTGAAATAAAAAAGCAAAAAAAATGTACATATACATACATATGTATATTAATGCACTCTGTCTGTCTATTCTTTCGTACACGTCATAGATGCGCGGGACTCAATAACCATAATGAATCCTGACAGTATTTCTGCTTATTTCATAACTTAAAAGAAATAAAAAAAGATTATTACAATTCCTTCACTAATTAATCGAAAGGAAATTCGTTCCATCCGGGTGTCCCTTGACACCTCTCAACTTTTATTTTCTATTATTTTATTATTTATTATGTACAAAAAACCTGCATAAACTTAACAAAACAAAAATAATCGTCGCGACACTAGACTGTTCAAAACGAAATAGAAAGACGAAACGAACTTAATTGGCTTGCTTTCTATGAGAGAAAGAGAGAGACAGACAGAGAAACATGCGCACGCCGCACGGCTTACTACACTATAGCAAAAAGTGTCGTGACAACTTTTCGTCTGAGTTTTTTCCGTCTAGCCTCCTTCGCAACGCGCGACAAGGAACTTCGTTCTAAAAACAATTTAATGTTAATATCGTTAAATATAAATCTTTGAGGTGATAACTTCTTATGGGAGATTAAACCGTTTCGTTACGTAACGCGTTACGACGCCAGTCTTTCTGGCTTCCCTTTCTCTTACGCATACGGCAGTGGTAAACAGGTTCCTCTCTCACTCTAACCCACAGCGCTAGCAGTATTTCGAACAAACGCTTCACTCTCCAAAAAACGTAACGAGGTCATTCGTTCAGTAGATTTTACTCCTCACATTTTTCTCATACCGGGCGCCTTATATCAAAAAACCGATTCTTAAGGAGTACACTCCAATAATCTTTCCTTACATTATCACATTAATACATATAAAATGTAAGTAATAACCTAAGCTTTTCTTAACCTCAACATTTCAATATTAAATAGTTAAACTTAGATTAGTTTAAGTAATCACTTCTGTCGGACGTCCGAGACGAACACGTTTTTTTTAAACCATAAACGATCGCAAACGTTACGAGAATGGCCAAATGATTATTAAGTTGTAGTTGTATTAGAAAAAAACGTTATTTCTCTGTTATTATTATAATCATTATTATTTTGGCGTAACGGTAGCGAAAGCAACTTGAGTTCTCGGATGCGATACCCGTGTTGGACCAAATGTTTGTATGATCTGCAAATATTTGTCTTGGAGTTTGTGTGTTTTTGTGTGAATGTATTTACAAAAAAAAAGTATATAGGCATTCTATCAGTTCTGCTTAGTTTGGGACTAGATGGCGCTATGTGTCAAATGTCAGAAATATTAAAAAAACACAAAGTAAACCTTTCTGCCTGTACTCGATGCGAAGGTGTACTAGACGATGCTAATCTTTGCCTCGCTCTAAACCTGCTCTGTCGTTGTTGGTTTAAACGTCGTATTCGTGCAAGTGCAGCTTGGTCGACACTAAAATTGTAACACACTCAGATATAGCATATAAGAGCATTTAACACTCCACTGCTCGACATAGGCCTCTCTTTGCAAGGAGGTTTTGGTCTACTATACCACGCTGGTCAGACGGGTTGGTTTAGAGTTAACAGTTCATTGCTGGACATAGGCCTCTCTTTAGCTAGAAGGTTTTGGCGTACTGTACCACGCTGGCCAGACAGGTTAGATTAGGTTTGTTTCAAGTTTTCTTTCTCTGTATCGCCATTTTCCTGAATAGTTTGTTCCCTTAATCGGCTCTTACGACACCCGTGGGACGAATAGGGATGATGGCATTCTGTATTCTTAATTTATCACCACATAGACTGCATTTAATCCACCACCATCAAGTCTTTAACAGTCCACTACTGGACATAGGCCTCTCTTTAGTAAGAAGGTATTGGCGTAGTTCGATGGCTTGGAACAGAGTTTGTTCCAAGTTTCTCTGTAGTGATATTTTCCTGAATAGTTTGTTCCCTTAATCGGCTCTTACGACACCCATGGGACGAATAGGGATGATGGCACTCTGTATTCTTAATTTATCACCACATAGACTGCATTTAATCCACCACCATCAAGTCTTTAACAGTCCACTACTGGACATAGGCCTCTCTTTAGTAAGAAGGTATTGGCGTAGTTCGATGGTTTGGAACAGAGTTTGTTCCAAGTTTCTCTGTAGTGATATTTTCCTGAATAGTTTGTTCCTTTAGTCGTCTCTTACGACACTCACGGGGTGAATAGGGGTGTTGACACTGGGTTCTTATTCCGACAGCATTTAATTGTGTGATAATATAAAAGTATTACTTCTTGAGTTGCTGGACGCTAGATGTACGTGGTGTGTTACTCAGTGCTGTAGAGGAATTAATATCTGCCATTTGCTGTAGCCGCTTCTGTTCACGTAACAATTTTCTATATTTTCTTTGACGTTCAGCACTAGACTGTGGTTGACGTTTGTTTGTTTGAACATCAGTTCGTGGTTCTTCTTGCTGTGGTTGAACGTCGCTAGATTGACTGAACGTAGTACATGTTTTCATTTTATTAGCTTTTTTCTTTTCTCTGTATCGTCTTTGGCGTTCAGCATTTGAACATGGTCGTGTTTGTTGTACGTTTCGTTGCGTTTGTTGTTGCTGATACACATCTGCAACGACTTCCGTTTGAATGATGCTAAAATAATGATTTTTAAATAAAATTTGTTCGTAAATACTTGACAGAGGGAAAGGTGCTTGCTGGTTAGATTTCATATCATTCAGATAATCACAAACACTATGTGTATGTATGCACGTCCATAGAGCCGTTGTAAGTTTTTATTTTCAAAGTAAATTTAAGAATTTGATGCTGTTATGAATATATATTGTTTACAATTGGGTCAATGACTGTATTGTAAATAAATACCAATGTCCACTTCATTAAAACTAATATCGCGAAACATCTCGGAAAATACAATTAACATAGCTTTTTATTATTATTACGAATTTCAATCAAATATACAGTGAAATATATTGTTCAATTGAGTAGTCTAAAACAGTGACGTCACAATTGTGTATTTAGTACATTTTTCATACAAAATTGTCGTTTTGACAGATGATGAAAGTAACTAATTTGACTAAGGTGTCATCTAGCCTATTATTCAGTATTAATCATGAACGTAATATGTATATATGTGTGTGTTTATACATATATATCAAGGCAGTGACATTAATGATATTTAGCAATTCAAAATATAGACGTTACGGCGGTTGGTTTGTTGCGTATGTGTTATGAATAAACCATATTATATCATGTTATTAAAATTACTTTTCGTTATTAAAGCCTGTAATGTAACGAGGATCATTTTCTGCTCGTTTCTTCAATTTGTTATGAGCTAACGTTAGAGTGAGGGAGGAGGAGCCTGCAGTCGCTCCCGTATGCGTGAGAGAAAGGGAAGGCAAACAGATTGGCGTCGTAACGCGTTACGTATAAGTGGTTTACGCTTAAGTTATCACTTCAATAATTCACAAGAAGACTGGCACACACACATATAGACACGCAACAAACATGCACACTGATGATGTCACACACAGCTGACATCAGTTATGAAAATATCCAAAAAATATACATGCGTGTGATTACGTATAAACACACATATTTATAAACTGATTACACATACACGCACACAACAGACTGCTGGAAATTGAAAGATAATGAAATATTCATACGTGGCTGTGTGAGTTTACGTGTCAGCACACACACAGAAACACAAATATTGTTGTCGTGTTTCGTTGGTGAATGTGAGACCGGAGGCCCACCCATTGATGCGGAGGTGATAGTTATCGTGGTATCTATGTAAGCCTTACACTGCCACGATGGCGGGGTGTGAAAAAGCATCTCACAAGGCCGTCATAGTGTGGGTCACCATACTGTATAGTCTGCATTTGCAATGAGTATGGTGACCACAACTCTTGGATTCTATTCATACTTTCCATCAGGCAGAGTAGAGTCACTTTGGCAAGCTCTTAATATAAAAAAATACACTAAGACCCATACACAAAGTACTCACGGGCAGGATTCGGTATCGTCAGCCTCTTGTTTTATCTCTACATGTTCCAGAGGTGGCGCGGAGGGAACAGCGGAGCTCGTTCTGCAAGTAGCATAATTATAAATATCATTCCAAGCAAAAGATATCAAACAATTTATATCCTAAATTGTTGTCAGTCTTAACGGAAATCAGCCAGCTACAAGAGATATTATGGAGCAGTGGGACTTATTCGTGATAAAATTATTATTTTTACAACAACGCCATCTAGCGAAGACACATCGAACTACAGCGTACAATGAACTACGAAGTAACTACTAATCCTGTATCGCGAAATAGTGATTCGCGTGGCAATTAGCATACATACAACATTCCATTTTTTTTTTTTAAACCTTTAGAAACCCCCTCGGGTCGTCACCCCACCGGGGTTTACGGCGGTGTGGTGTGTCGGAATCGGACCGACTAAAACCACACGGTGTGCCACTCTGCGCCTGATATAGGAGGGATCCGGGAACAGCTGCTATTACGACCTCCAGATCAATATATACAACAACCCAACATCAACCCTTAGGCAGCCCGCCAGTTACGATCACCTCGCCTGGTCGGATTTCTCGGAATTCTCCCTATGTGTCAGAAGGACATGACACCCGTTCCCTCTACATTAATCAATTAGAATGAAACACGGAAGGTGATTCTCTGGATGTATTTCACGCAATAAATGAGATTCACCACCATCACTCCACTGTTGGACATATGACATGCATCCTTGACTTATCGCATCCGATTTACTCAAATCGTTACACCACCTGGCCTATGATCTTCTACTATGATTGTTGAGATGTCTGCATTCAAATCTAGCGATATTACCGGAGCCAAAACTCTTGAGTTGCAGATGTCTATCGCTGTAGGTTGTCACTTACCTTCAGGTGAGTCATCATAATCAATAACCTTTTATAGTCCACTACTGAACATAGAAATTCTCGTAGGTCTCTTCGTAGCAAGGTTCCACATTTTGGCAGCTATCGACAAGGAGCTTTTGGGAAATGTTACCCACAAAGGGGTAATGGAGAAAGGAAGGGATGTATAGTTGTATGACAATTGGTAAGTAGCTTTTTCCTTTTCAACAGTAGCAAAAGTTCTACGTTCAATAGGTTTAAGGATTAATATTGACGAGCAACAGCCAGGTCAAGTCACAGTATGCAACACTGACCTGCTGAGACCTCATTGACTTGCCCACTATTCCCTTCCTTTATTTACTTCATTTCTTGTCATCAACAACCTTCAACAGCCCACTGCTGGACATAGGCCGCTTCTTAGCAAGGTTTTGGTCTACTATACCGTGCTGGCCAGACTGGTTGGTATAGGGTTTGTTTTAGGTTTTCCTTCCCTTTGCAGTGATGTCATCTAGCGTATTTTCCCCTCGTCGGCTCTTACAACATCCATGGCAAGTATAGGGGAGGTAACATTCTTTGGAATTACTATGTTTGTTACTCCACGATATATTTTTACTTGATGCATCTACCATTTGAATGGTCAAATTAAACACGGAATATATTTTATATGGATTTACTGTGCAGGTGGTACCAATATTCACAATATAGTCTCCAAGAGCTTGAGTTACACATTTGTTAATCAGAGTGTCCACTTAACATTTTTTGTGTACCCAACTCTGTGTATAAAAAGTGGCGTCGTGAAAAACAGTGTTGCCACATGAACGCTATAATTGGGTAGATGACTGTATCGTAAATAAATACCAATGTCCACTTCATTAAAACTAATATCGCGATACATCTCGGAAAATACAATTAACATAGCTTTTTATTATTATTACGAATTTCAATCAAATATACAGTGAAATATATTGTTCAATTGAGTAGTCTAAAGCAGTGACGTCACAATTTGGTATTTAGTACGTTTTTCATACAAAATTATCGTTTTGATAGATGATAAAAAGTAACTAATTTGACTAAGGTGTCATCTAGCCCATTCTATTGTTAATCCACCTTCACGCGGAAATAATTGAAAAACATTTCCTATATATTTATAATTTATGCTTAGGTTATTATTTGTTTCATTCAACTCGTATTTCATTAGGGTTTTTTCGTTTATTTAATCAATATTAAGTATCTGTAGGTATCTCAATTATTTGTATGAGTACATGTTACATCACTATTAAATTTCGTAGTTTAGCTCTTACAAGTATTAAAGTCTAAAAAGGATGAAAAGGCGAAACGAAATTAATTGGCTTGTTTTCTATGAGAGAGAGAGAGAGAGAGACAGACAGAGAAACATGCGCACGCCGCACGGCTTACTACACTATAGCAAAAAGTGTCGTGACAACTTTTCGTCTGAATTTTTTCCGTCTAGCTTCCTTCGCAACGCGCGACAAGGAACCTAACCTAACCTAACCACCTAACAAAAAATGTTTATAGCGTTGATAAATGTGTATATATTGTGAATAAGACAAGCCTGTTGGTGTAGTAGTCTTAACTATAAAGCCATAGGTCGTAGGTTCGATTCCCACCCAAGACAAATAGAGCAAGAGCCCGTGAGTGCCAGACCTTCGTCATTTTATAAAAGCTGAAAGTTCTTCTATGTGTGTCCCTAGTACAGGTAAGAATGATCCCCAAACATGAAGCTGAGGCAGCGGTGGCTTTGGCAGATAACAGGCAACAAATGTGTGTAAAATTCCATCTCAAATTCGTCATGATATAAAACTTGATTTTTTTATATTTGATTCATAATAATATCAAAACTCGCGTTGCTCATTGCCAGACAGTTAGTATGGTTCCAACCCTCTGCCGGACACCCCTAAACTATTATAATTTATAATTATACTTACGTTATATTATAAAACCTAAGTTTTATATATAATTTTTTGGGAGCCTATTAAACTACGAGACATAGTAGCCGGACAGTTTCGAAGGTTCTATCATCTTGCCAGACGCATTCAAAGGCTGCGGTCCGAATTGTACTCACAGCACTTACGACGTTTAAACTGCTAACGTGTGGACCGATTTAGTGAGCGCGCGATAACGATGAAAATGATGAAAATATTTAGATTTAATTAAAATAAATTAATTTCTCTGTAAATTTCTTATCTTAAAAAAATGTGTCCTTTGGTATAATAAACACTAAAATTTGATTTACTTTGTTTCATTGGCTTTATAATTTTAATAGCATTGACGATAATAAACTTCTTAAAAATGAAAAATAATATCAATTAAATTATTAGATTTTCGACATGATTGACATTGTATGAGAAAATTTTTATTCAGTATTATTTTAAATATTTGTTATTGAAATTGCAAAAATTAATTAATGAAATTTCTGGATTAAGAAAAAAATAAACTGCACAATTTGAAATTAATAACAATGGATGCGCAGTGAAATCCCGCAATAGACCAAGCGCTCTGTTTCATTCGCACTAGTTACTGTATACGCTCCTTGCTCTCCTGATTACTGCTCACTTTGAATGCGTCTGACAAGATGATAGAACCTTCGAAACTGTCCGGCTACTATATAAACATAGTTTAATAGGCTCCCAAAAAATTATATATAAAACTTAGGTTTTATAATATAACGTAAGTATAATTATAAATTATAATAGTTTAGGGGTGTCCGGCAGAGGGTTGTAACCATACTAACTGTCTGGCAATGAGCAACGCGAGTTTTGATATTATTATGAATCAAATATAAAAAAATCAAGTTTTATATCATGACGAATTTGAGATGGAATTTTACACACCTTTGTTGCCTGTTATCTGCCAAAGCCACCGCTGCCTCAGCTTCATGTTTGGGGATCATTCTTACCTGTACTAGGGACACACATAGAAGAACTTTCAGCTTTTATAAAATGACGAAGGTCTGGCACTCACGGGCTCTTGGACTAAAATCTTTAAATAATAAATAAATAAATAAATACTTCGGACACTTAACACACAACGCCATCTAGTTTCAAACTAAGCTGAGTTTATGCTATGACTAGACTGGCTGATAGAATATTTATATACTTTTGTTTTGTAAATACATACTTATCGTAAGTTGGAGTTTATGTAAAATTGATTTTGAATAAAAATTATTATTATTATTACTATATTATTATATATACATATGCATACAAAACTTCGAAACTCCGAAACAAATATTTGCAGACTAGTCCGACCTGGGAATCGAACCCGAGACCTCAAGCACAGCAGTTGCTTTCGCTACCACTACGCCGTCGAGGCAGTTAAATTTCTGAACGAAGAACATGATCACTTGTTCTGTGTCTGGGTATAATATACTATAATATGGATTTATAAATATATCAAGACGTTTATCAGCAATCTGGGTACCACAGTTCAGGCTTTGCCTAGCTTGGGATCAGAGGGTCGTGTGTGAGATGCGTGAGGGTATTATAGGGTATTATTATAAAGTACCTGGAAACCGAACTTTGCTCGGTATGATTGTGTGATAGTCGATTCGTAATTTTTTTTTTATTAACAGCCAGCCAAAGTGACTCTACTCTGCCTGATGGAAAGCATGAATAGAATCCAAGAGTTGTGGTCACTACACTCATTGCAAATGCAGACAATGCAGTATGGTGACCCACACTATGGCGGCCTTCTGAGATGTTTTTTCACACCCCGCTTGGGGACGTAAAAGGCATGACAGTCATCGTCACGATTTATCAACTTCTTTTGTTTCATCCCTAATATTGTCACATACATGTCAAAACGGGCCTATTAGACAAACATTTCACTGCTTGAAAACACGGATAAAACAAAGATTTCTAGAAATGAAACCTAGCTAGACCGCTCTATCGCCCCGGAAACTCCCAGCATACTAAATTTCATGAAAATCGTTGCAGTCATTTCCGAGATTCAGATTACATATATACAAGAATTGTTCGTTTAAATCGGATTAAACCCACTACTTCTGGCTAAGCTGGTTTACTACTAGTAGAATATGCTTTTAAACTTCCCATCTGCGTTTGTCTAAGATTAAGGTTGAATTGGAAAAATAGTTTTTTTTTTTTTTTTTTTGATTTGACTTTTAGCTGTTGGCCTCAGATGGCCGCTACAACTTTACCCGGATTAATTTACGGTGAGCGCTGAGGGCTCTCAACCGGCCATTTGTTAAGCAACATTGCCCAAGGGCACCCCCTGCGGGGTACGAACCTCGGCTTGGGGTGTTGCTGATACGCTGGGGCGGTTTACTCCCATGTTTTGTGGACGGTTTACGCGGCGCGTGTTCCGCCCCCGCCGACGAGGACGAAAAACGCGTACGGTTCGTATTAAGTGTGTTCGCTCTGCGTTGAGCGAGTGTAATGTCGTCATCTAGCTCCCCTAACGCGTGTTTGGGTCGACGTAGTTTTGAGATTTTACTGGGTGTGTAGTTTACGGCCGCAACCACTAGAGGGTTGGGGTGAGTCGGAGCAGAGTCAAAGTAGCTAAGGGAGCACTGTTTTATGAATTGCTTGATGGTCGGCAATCTGAGGTTGATGTGGAGATCGACGTTGCGTACATACCACGGTGCTCCCGTAGCTTTGCGCATGAAATTATTTTGTAGTGTTTGAAGCCTATGGATCCTGTGTGGCCTAACGTGGAAAAATGGTTAACACAAGGATCTTTTTATAGCAATCAATATCAATGAGTTTCGTTTAATCGTCTTAAATGACAACATGTTTTGCATGTATTTTGGTTCATAATCCGATGTGTTTAAAATCTGAATTTGCATGTCAATATTGACATAACGTGTGATTCATAAGTGTAACATTCAAACTTCATCATCATCATCATCATAAACAACCTTTAGTAGTCCACTGCTGGACATAAGCCTCTCCATAACCAGGAAGTTTAGACCTCCTATACCACGCTGGCCAGACGGGTTGATATTTCCTCTCTTTGCAGTGTTATCTTGCATATTTTATTCTCTTAGTCGTCTCTTACGTCACCCACGGCAAGACTAGGGTGGTGGCACTCTGTATCCTTAATCCGTCACCACACAGAGACATAACTGTACCATATTTTTTTTCAATAAACTATTCTTTCTCTATTTCTGATTCCCAAAGTGTTCCGTGGGCTTGCACGCGGTTACAGTAGGATTTAGATTACTGTCGGTACGTACGTGCGGGTATGTGGTGCGTGCACGAGCACGTGCATCGAACATGATCACTTGTGTAAGAGATTTGAAATATCTTCGAGTTATATTAAATAAGCACTGATAAAAAAAATGAAGCCGTCGCAACGAATCGAAAGTATTATATACTGGTAATAAATCTTGAACACAAACGAATGAAGAAACATCTCACTAGGCCGCCATAGCGTGGGTCGCCATACTGTCTTCATTCGTAGTAAGTATGGCGACCACCACTTTTAGATTCTATTCATACTTTCCATCAGGCAGAACAGAGTCACTTTGGTAGGATTCTATAAAACAAAATACTACCCTTTCACAGAAGGACAATCTAAAGCGACAGTATCTGTGCTGTTCGTTGGTGAGCACGAGTTCGGCGGTCCATTGATGCAGGGGTCACAGTTATCGTGGTGACAGTATGAGCCTTACGCTGCCACGTTGACTGTCATGCCTTTCACGTCCCCAAGCGGAGCGTGAAAGAGCATCTCACTAGACCACCATAGTGTGGGTCACCATACTGCATATAATGAGTATGGTGACCAAAACTTTGGCACTCATAAAATTAAAAAAACAAAAACAATGAGAAACTGTCAATAACCGTTCGTCCCTTCCCTTCTCAGTTACTCTTTTACAGATAGCGAGAAGGTAAGGGTCAATCAGGGTAAATAATTTTATATTTATTTATAAAAGGATAGCTCTTGATAATCTTAATATATATAAATCTAGTGTCACAATGTTTGTCCTCAATGGACTCCTAAACCACTTAACCGATTATGATAAAATTCGCACACCATGTGCAGTTCGATCCAACTTGAGAGATAGGATAGTTTAAATCTCAAATTATAGTCGCAATTTTAATTTATTGCTAATTATTTGTCTGTTATTATTTGACAGTCACAATTATCTGTTAACTCCAAATGATTCTAACAGATGTCGATACCTTTCGACTTGGTTGAGTAAGTAATCAATAGATGGCGCTGCTATGGTAAACAGCCACAGCAACGCGTGGCCGGGTCAGCTAGTTATAAATATAGTACAATTAAAAATAACGTTTATTTTAGTAGCCATTTTATTTTATTTTTAAAAACTCACTAAAATACTTAGCGGTGGAGTATAGAGAGACTCTCGCTGGAACAGATGCTATACTATTACTTTCCGTACTCTTGAATTGTCTACTTTCCCCCTTCCATTCTAGCAACAATTCCCCCTTTTTTTTCACTTCTTTCAAAAATCTTTCACAAAAGGGCCTTTGTAACCAAATCATGCGTTTAACTGATGCAAGATGAACCCCGCTACAACGTGTGTTGCTTCAATCTTTACGAGTTTTTAATAGTCCACTGCTGGACAAAGGCCTCTCGTTAAAAGGAGGTTCTGGTCTGGCCATGCTGGCCTGATGTTGGCCATGTTGGTATAGGTTTACTTCAAATTTGCCTTCTTTTTGCAGTCAAGTCGTCCTGCCAATGTTGGACCCTTAATCAGCTCTCACGGTACCCATGGAATAAATAGAGATGGTGGGATTCTGTATTCTGAATCCAATTAACCAATTCTTTACCTGGTCCCTGACTTATATCTATTCGAATTTAATAGACGTTGCCTTCGTTCTGCTTCACGCTGTTTCAGCTTCTCTCTGTTCTGTTCTCTGTATCTTCTTTGTCGTTCTCTTTTTCTTTCGAGAGCATATTTCTGTTTGATTTTCTTAAGAAAAGATACTTCAGCTTCTTCTAAGCCCGACGAACTTTGAGAATTAGCGTCTACTATTTGTTTATTGGTTCTATTTATATTTAAAGAAGATGGTTCTGCTATATCTTGACAGCGTTTACGACTTCTTCTCTCTGCTTGGTTCTTTTTCAATTTTTCTCTATTCCTCTCCCGGTATCTCTGTTGACGTTCTTTATTTCTACTTTTTACTCTAAAAATAATATAAAATAAATTATAGTATATTGAGAAATTATTAAGAATATTAAAATTTTAGTAATACTGGGCAACTCAGAGTTGGTACTCCCCTACAAGAGGATACGATGACCTGGTGAAGGTCACGGGAAGTCAATGAATGCGGGCGGCATGGGCCGGCTGTTGTGGAGAACCTTCGGAAGGCCTATGTCCAGCAGTGGACGTCTTTTGGTTGAGATGATGATGAAGTCTTACCTGATATCACTAGTTTCTGTTGTGTTTGATTGTTCTTGGCTGTATCCAGTTTGTATAATAACATTTGGTGGCCATTCTGTCGATTGTTGGTAACTGAAATATTAATAATTTTTTTTTAGGAAAGATAATATCTGAAAATTGCAATAACTTATAACTTTTAAACGGATATGTTTTTTATAAATGGAATAGATACCAAAGACAAGTACCATAAATATTTAAAATTATAGCATATCTTTGGCATCCTATATATACGAAGCAATTATTTTACAGCATGTTTAAGAATGAAATTAAAATATAATATTAAGATTTTGTTTAAAAAAACATGGCAACGCGTCGCCACACCGCATCATATGTTACACATTCGTATGGTATCACAAAACGTGGCGACGCGTCGCCACGCTAACAAGTCTGACCCTCCTCATGCACACTTTAATTAGAAAAATATAATTAACTTACTTTTGATTTTGGATAGTCTTTGCAGTTACTTTGCAAAGAAGCTGCCCACTTTCACTTTTAAAGTAATCACTGCCAGAGGGCTTAGTGTGATTTTTTTCGCATTGACTCAATTGTCACAACGACCGCGTTCGACGTTGGGATTGGTAAACATTTCAATGCGGGTCAATCGCAACGCTGAACGCGGTAATCGTGACTATATTGTTAATGGCAAATAAACTCACATTAGGCCTCTAGACATATTTTAAAACACAATTAGCCCGTACTAACTTATTGCGTCGGGAGAAAAGAGGGATTACCGAGTCGAGTGGGGAAAGTCGCAGTCACTTGTGCATGGCGACGCGTCGCCATACTAAATAACATGTTACATATACTATTACATAGCCATATTCAGTCTTACACGCCATACACGCCAATATTCAGTCTTTACAACGGCATTCATATTTTAAGTCCGAAATAAGTCGGATATAAAGTTTGTCACTCACTCGCAAGTTGTGTCTTCAATATCCATGCTCCTTCTTCTCCGTATACCACTTCTGTGGTCCTCATTTTCTTCTACTTCAAATTCCATCTTCAGCCTTTCCAATTCAACACCCCCTTGCTCATTTTGACTGAAAATGATATTTAGGAGACCTTAAAGTTTTTTGAAGTATACACACACAAGCATGTACGTATGTAACTACACACGCACGCAAACATATACACGTGTACGCAGGCACGCATGTGAACGTACACACACAATACTCACTAGCAGTATTCAGTATCGCTGGGCTCTTGCTTGATCTCTACATGCACCGAAGAAACCGCGGGGTGTACAGCCGAGCTCGTCCTGGAAGTAGAAAAATACATTTTCTTAACAAAAAATGTACACAATAAAACCTATTTATACAAGAAATCGTATTCTTCAATTGTAGGAGGCCACAGCATTTTTACTACTGTAGGCACTGGACAACTGATATAAATACTTATGCCACCGAGACAGTTGTAACGTAATTCCAAACAAATAATGATTGGTTGATGTGAAATAAGGTCGCACTAGCTCTTTGAAAGGCCTTGTGTAAGTTTATTTCGCATCAACTCGCTTTCAAAGACGACCGCTATCGACGCTGTGATTGGCACGCACAGAGCAGCACCAATCGCAACGCCGAACGCGGTCACCGTGACGATCGAGTAAATACGAAATAAACTCACACTAGGTCCCCAGTTTGAAACTGCCATGATCGCTCCTGTAATATATTTTCTGTTTGATTTTGCTCGGCACGCTGTCGTACCGTCCGCCGATAATGCGCTTGGTTTTTGGCGTTTCGAGTTTTTCTACCTATGTTGCTTCGACTACGTATTCTAGGCGCCATGGGTTTAAGAGGCAATACACTGTACAAATAAATATACAATTATTTTTCAATAGAACTGAAAATTTAAAAATAAAAATTTGCGGCCTAAGCCTGCTAACCCGGGTCTTCGCTTCAATACCCACCCGGGACAAATGTTTGCGTTATTAGCACAATCATTTGTCCACTGTCTGTGTGTAATTTATCTATAATCTGTATGTATATAGAAATATATAAGTATGTTTATCAGCAGCCTGGTCACCACAGTACAGGCTCAGCCTAGTTTGGGATCAGACGGCCGTGTGTGAGATGTGTCAGGATACCATTATTATAAAACATATTATTCAAATGCCACGCTATCATGGGCGTCGCCGAAATTATTTTCAGCGGCGCGCATCTAGATCCACACACACTTCAACATATAAAATATAGAGCTATACGAGGTCTTCAAAAAATGATTTTTATGTGTTTTCTTCACTTGCACCCCACTTTATTAGTCAGCTGCTGGACACTGGCATCTTAGAAAGTATTAAAAACATATTGTCACCACTCCTATTCATCCCGTGGTTCTTGTAAGGGTTTCTAAATGAGGTTTATGCCCAATAGTGGACTATTAACAGCTGTTGATGAGTGAATATTTAGTGAGTGATAGTGTGTTGTGGATACTTTTTTTTTCTATATTAAGAGCCTGCCAAAGTGACTCTACTCTGTCTGATGGAAAGCATGAATAGAATCCAAGAGTTGTGGTCACTATACTCATTGCAATGCGGTATGGTGACCCATAGTATAGCGGCCTTGTGAAATGCTTTTTCACACTCCGCTTGGGGACGTAAAAGGCATGACAGTCATTGTGACAGTGTAAGGCTTACACAGTCACCCCTGCAGTACATCATACTTACTGTTCATATTCAGGGTCCAGGGGTTCGATCTTAACATGAGGTATTGTTGAAAGTAAGCTCCGAGATGCGACCGTTGATCTGTAATTAAATGATTATTATTTTAATATGTATAAGAAATAAATAAAACATACGTATACATAGAGGTAGTAGAGCCACGCTACTACCTGTTCCAAGTAGATTGCGCTTGACCTTCAATTTGATCTGAAGAAGTACTTGGTTGTACAAGAGTTTCTGGTGGTTCTGTCGTTAAAGTTTCACGTTGTTGGTCGGTAAATTGTCGTGGAGTATCAATATGGACGGTGTTTAACCTTTGCCCTGAACGAGGCGAGGATGTAATTGTCGTTTCTGGAGAACCACTGGCAATAACCAAGTTAGCTGCTTGGCGTAATCTGTTGTTTCGATCTCTTGCATTACGTGCTTCTCTTGCAGCTGCTGCCTGTGCAGGAGTTTTGGATGCAGCAATCCGCTGTCTGTACTCACGTTGTATTTGTGCCCTTGTTTTTGGAGCAGTAATTATGTATGCAAATGGCGTCGCAGAGGTAGACGTAACAGCTTCTTGAACCTCCATGGGAATAGGAGTTGCCGGAAAGAGTGGCTCATTTGTGAGATTGACACGCCCATCAGGTTGATCTGCAGTAGTCGTAGATTGTTGTTGCGCGTCTTGTAGTTGACTTCTAGTTTGGACATAGTTCGACTCTTCCCCTGAACGAGATGAAGATGTAGTGTTCGCTTCAAGAGAACCACTGGCAGTAGCCAAATTAGCAGCTTGGTGTAATCTGTTCCTGCGTTGTCTTTCGTTTTTTAATTTTCTCGCAGCAGCCGCCTCAGCAGGAGTTCTAGATGCTGCGATACGCTGTCTGTACTCACGTTGTTTTTGTGCTTTCGTTTTTGAAGTAGTGATTATTGGCTGCGCGAATGGCGTTGCTAAAGCAGATGCTACAGCATCTTGAACCTCCGTGGGTTCACTCATCGAAGTTAGTGGCTCATTCGTGACTTCCTCTGGTTCGTCAGGTTGTTTTTTCATGGTGCGCTTATAAGCGGTTCTGCAAAATGAATCGTCGTTCGAAACAATGTAGAAAATTTTTTCATAAAATTCTTCGTTCAGAAAATCATTTTTAATTTATAAGATTTTATTATTTTATAATAATACATTTTGTATTGACATTATTTCTTTCAGCAAGTAAACTGAATAAGAATTGTTGTTCAATTACTTACTCAATAATTTTTGCAAATGTAATCGTAACTTGTTGTAAAAAAGGAATAATTTTGAAAACATTATTACAAGAATAAACTGTGATTAAATTATTGTTAACAAATCATAAATTTAAAATTTTCGTAACTCTAGCTTTTAATAAAGCCCACCTCAATGTGTTTGATATAGGAGAAAATTGTTCCCTTTGACGGCTGGCTGGTCTAACCTGTCGTTTCAGACACGCTGTTATGATATGTGGAAGATTTAACATTTGTTTTAATTTTTTGAAATCATAGCTACGCTCGATAATTATTTCGATCGAATAGTAAAGCCATTGATTTTTTACTAATCGTGAAATAATTCTGTTAACTTATTGTTACCTGCAATCGCTGCGCTAGCCGACCGATGCTATTTATTTTAACTAGTGGTCGCCCAGTGGTCGGAATTCGACCATAATAAATTTAAGTTGTAAGTGACTTAATATACATTATTAAAATATAATATTCAAACATTATTAAGGTTCTACTGTCGAAATCTACACTACTATAACCACAGATTTGACCAAGACTGTTATTTGCCAATTTCTTTTATGAAAAAATTACATGACATTAAAAAGAAGTAAAATAAAGAATACCTATTTCAAAAAATGTTTATTAAAACAAAACATGCTATAAGAGGATGCAAAACAAAAAAATCATGCGTTAAAAATACTATCCATTTGGAGCATGTTTTAAAGCATATTGCAATAATTTAATTAATAATTTAAAACTTCTCTGAAAACAATGTTTTTTGTAAAAACTCTTTCAACTTTTGCTAAATGTCCTTGGCCTTAACCTTAAACCATCGAATGAACGAACTCTACTTGCTGCAACATCCAATTGCCCATGTGTAAAAACTGACCGATTTAATAAAACTCCAATTATTTGGAATGTTTTGTCCAATTCCAGTGAAATTTCATGCATTATGTTGTTATTACATGTTTGATTAATACATTCTGGTAACCTATAATTAATAGCAGTGTCAACATCATCAAAATATAATTGTGCATAACATGGTAAGCGATCATATGCAGCAGTCATAGGGCCTGATCTGTGATAAAAAACATCATATATTTTGAAATGATACACTCCACTTGTAACTACCTCAGCAACTTTGGCTTCTGAGCTAACCATAGCAAAACATAAATTATATTACCTAATATTTTCAAAATAATTTTTTGATTTACTTTTTATTGAAGGTTCATTTGAAGTATGTCCATCATACGATGATTTAAAATATTCATTTTGACTTAAGGGTGGTAATATTGCTTTACCCTTGTGACAACATAAAGTGAATGCACTTCGGTCGCCTAAAGTCACTTCAGATTCAAAATGTTTCGCATTGCAAAACCTGCACTCTAAATCCATTAATCCACAATCACACAATCACACACACAAACACATTTGGAATGACATTTAGAGCACATTTAGAGCACATTTAAATGTATCTCTCAACATCATATTACTATTAAATACTACTGATGGGGAATTATTCCTTCCTCTTAGAGAAATATACCTTCTTCTTTGTCTCTCACTCCGACCCGTTAATGTTTTACGTCGAGGCATAATTACAGTTCTTTCATTAAATTACTGAAATTAAAAAGAGAAAAAGTTTTTACCTATATGATGATGTTGTTAATTCTGATAATTCGTGCACATTTAAATGTATGTATCTCTCAAAATCCCTTATTTATCCTGAAGTATATGCAATTACTGAAATTGTAAACTACAATAATTGCTTTGAACCAGCAATGGCAAATTATATTTTTTTTTGTACCTGAATGTTGTTATTGCAGATTGTTGCTACAGAACTTTCTTTATGCATATAATGATAGTCCGTGTACATTTAAATGTATCTTACTGCTACACAACTTATATATATTACATAAATTTGTATAAGTGCTCAGTATTTAACATAGTATTTGTCAAATAAAACTTTTCTGTTTGACATTCAATAAAACTACAGTAAACAAACTTTTCTGTTTGACATTCAACTATGTCTAAAAGAAACAATTTGACCACAGAGTATGTATACATGTACAAATACTTGTGTATGCATGTGTCAAATGCATGCTGGTTTGTGTAATGTTTTATTTATTGATTTAATGTACTTTTTATGCATTATTATTAAAAAAAAAAATATTTAAATGAGGAAAATAAAACCATTTTTTGATATGTCAATGTCAGTACTCTGTCTATGGACAAAATGGCGTGTACAAATACCTGTGTATGTATGTTTGTGTGAAATGCATGGTAGTGTGTGTAATGTTTTATTTATTGATTTAATCTACTTTATACGCATTATTATTGAAAAATATTAGAGTTCTGCACTTCTCCTACACATAATGTATAAGTGTGCCAAATTTTATGCTCCTGCGTCCGCATAATTATCGTAAAAAGGAGTCCAAAGTTTTTGCATCATGTATATATATAATAGGTATATACTTTTTTTTCGAGTAGGCAGTTAAAAAGTCAACACGCGCATTAAAGAGCTCATAAAATATTAATTAATTTAGTTAGTAAATCTTTATAATTTCCACACAAAAAGTATATTAAAGTGTTGATCTGCAGTGTTTATATGATCTAAGACCGGTATCCTATCCACCTGCCAGCAAAACAAAACATAATTTCACAAGGAATAATTTAATTAACATGGAACACAACATCTATTACTATGTCTCAATTATCAGATATACAAGAAGCACAGAACAACCTAGAAGAGAGCTTTTCGAAAAGAATGACTCAGCTTGAGGCACAACTGTATTCTGGTAGTAACAGCAAAGAGACAGTTGCACGAGTGTCAGAGGAATTCAGAACATTCTGGGAACTGGTGTTTTCAATGTTGGGCCTTCTTCGGAAGCAAATTTCTGAGTGTGTTAAAGTGGTTGATGCCATAGAGACTCATCATCATCACAAATCACTCATCTTCTTAGGAGTACCCGAAGCTATCAAGGAAGACTGTACTACAACTCCACTTGCAGTTATGAATGAGAAGATGGTACTACATGACATATCGTGGCACAACATAAGGCACTGTCATCGCCTTGGAGCCCCCTCTAAGGCACCTCGTCGCCCAATATTGGTGAGATTTTCTACCGCAGAGGTCAGATTTGACGTCTGGAAGTCCAAGACATCACTTTAGGGTTCTGGCTACTCGGTGATAGAGTTTCTAACCAAAATACGTCAGACTGCCTTCAACATGGCTAGACAACATTTCGGCATGTCGACCTGTTGGACTCAGAACGGCAACATAGTAATCAAAGCGAGTGACAACAACCGATATAAAATTACATCCACTGACGACCTGAAACCACTGCTAGTCAAATTTTCAAAGCTATCACCGGGGAGCAAGAGTGATTCCACTAATGTGAGTTCAGTTATTGATAACAAAAGTTCACGAAGACGCTAGTTGCATGTAACGTCATTGTTAGTCACCTTGCAGGTAAAACGGTACTTTGGTTTTGCTTACATGGTTTACATAATCATACATGACGGTTGGTTTTGTGTATTGTACCTTCAACAAATTATTAAATTAACTTTTTGTACTTTTCGAATGATGTTTACAATTGTGCTGTGACAGTTATCGCACCTGTCAAATCGACATTTCGCGCTTTGCTCGGCGTTTATTATTCATAACGGGTGCGTTCCGTTTCTTACAATATTACGTTCGAATACAGAGCAGTGAACTATGTTTAGCATAACTATTTGCACTCCTTAGATTTTTATTTTTTTTATTTCTTACTCTTTTATATTTCACTTTGATTCGATTGTATAACTTATGGTGACGGGTAGTCTTACCTATTAGTATTATAATAATTATGTTTCAACTTCCGTTTTGCAACAGTCTCAAGTGTGTAAGTTGACGGGTGGTGTAGAAATACTCATCGTTTTCGATCAAGGTAATTATAAATTAAACTTATAAATATATAATTATATCTAATATAAAATATTTTATACATTATTATTATTATTTATTTATTCGTGTAACATTTGTTAAATAATATTGAAATTAAATATATATTATTTTTAATGTGTACTCCTTTGTAAAGATGATGGATGATAACGATTTTTATTTCTGCAAATGACTCATCTGGAGACGAAAGCTTCAGTTCCCTACCTGACACCTTGGTTGAACAATTATGTCTGTCATTTAACAATCAATCTCGATCGCTATTGAATGTGTGTCACATTAATGCTCAGTGTTCCCAGCCACTTTAATGAATTGACTGAAACTTTCTCTAACAATAATGTGCATGCTATCCTGATTTCGGAAACTTGGTTAAAGCCGCATCTTGTTTCCATCGTTTATCACTTACTCGTTTCGTACTCATTTGAAACGACCGGCTTGAGCGAAGAAGGGGTGGTGGGGTTGCCATCTACCTACGTGAGTGTTTACCCTACAAAATCCTCGCCATTTCCTCTTCCGATCTTTCTTCTACTGCTGAATATCTTTTTCTTGAAGTCTGTATCAAGGGATCTAACGTCTTACTAGGGGTCGTGTATTGTCCCCCCGCTGTTAACTACTTCTCCAGTCTGGAATCTTTAGGGTCAGAATACTCACACCACATCATTATGGGCGATTTTAATACTGATCTCCTAACATCTTGTTCGCTCCGTACTCGTAATTTGCTCCATATCATCCAATCCACTAGCCTTCATATCCTCCCTCTTCAACCAACTCACCACAATATTGAGCACCAGGATACTTGGCTTGACCTAATGCTCACCTCTGCTCCAAACCTAATCTATTCTCATGGTCAACATTCTGCTCCTGGATTTTCTCATCATGACTTGATTTTCCTCTCTTATATCCTGAAACCTACTAAATCCCCTCCCAAAATTCTGCATATTCGTAGTTTCAGACAAATAGCTGTTGAAAGACTACAGACGCTTCTGCTTTAGACTGGACCAACTTGGCAACAACTACAAACGTTAAGTTAATGATAAGGTCGGTATTTTTAATGCCACAGTTCTTAAATTATATGATAGCCACGCACCCGTGTGGAAAGTAAAGTTGAAGCGCCGCCCCAATGGATGACGACGGAAATTCGAACAGCTATGAGACGCAGGGACCGTTCTTACAACAGATATAGGAAGAACCGCTGTGAGGAGAATTGGGATCTTTTTAAGATCGCTAGGAATCGGTGTAATCAGGTTATACGTAACGCCAAACGCCGCCACATAATTTATAATTTAGAAACCTCTTCAATTTCCAATATGTGGAAGTTCCTTGGAACGCTCGGCATTGGAAAGCAGCAACGTCCTGAGCTTAAGATGACAATTGGTTCACTTTTCAACCACACCTCCGATGGATCATCAAATCAAAAGTCATACCTTGAGCTACATATCCAGCTTAATGCATCCTGACATCAAATCCTTTGATTTTTCTCCAGTATCTTCTGAGGACATCAAAAAGATCAGTCTGTCCATTCGTTTCAATGCTGTAGCATGTGACGGCGTTAGCCTTAGCGTTAGCGTTAGCTTTTCTCTCCAAAGTCCTTGAAGCCTGTGTTCATAAACAACTCTCACAGTTTGTATATGAACATAATCTCCTTAGTCCGTTACCATCTGGCTTTAGACCCGGTCATAGCACAACCACTGCTCTCCTCAAAGTGACTGGCGATATTAGGGAGGGTATGGAGGACGCCAAAGTAACAGTGCTGGTTTTGTTTGGTAGATTTCTCGAATGCCTTCAATACCGTTTGTCATGAAGTCCTACTGACCATCCTCTCCTATCTTATGATCTCCTCAGAAGCTCTGGAATAGTTTTCTTCCTATATTCAGGGACGTCAACAGTGTGTTCACATTGAGGACTTATCGTCGAGTTGGTGTGATCTTCTCACTGGTGTCCCTCAAGGCGGTATATTATCTCCCTTATTATTTTCAATTTTTATTAATCTCGTAACCCAACACCTTCAGTGTGCGTATCACCTGTACGCTGATGACCTACAAATTTATACATCGTGAAGAGTTGAGAATATATCAGATGCCATAGAGAAAATTAACAAAGACTTAGAATCTATAAGGAGTTGGTCTACGAAATTTGGTTTGTCGGTAAATCCAACTAAGTGTCAAGTGATTGTCGTGGGGAGCAAACAAATGCTCAGTAGGTTGGGCATGGCAACTATCCCACTTGTTGTTTATGACAACCTGACTATACCTCTGAGTACAGTAGTAAAGATATATATCGACTCGACACTTGATTGGCGTGCACAAGTTACACACATGAGCCAGAAAGTTACCTCGTGCCTCCGTGCTTTGTATCGTTTAAAAAATTTTCTCCCTATTAAAACCAAGGCTACGCTTATGCAGTCCCTAATTAATTCCTTAATCGATTATGGTGATGTATGCTATTTTGACCTGAATGTAGACCTCCTCAACAAACTAGATCGCCTTCTCAATAACTGCATTTGATTCATTTACAATCTTCGCTAGTATGATCATGTGTCTGCTTTACGTTCCCAGCTACAATGGCTCCCAATTCGACAGCGCCGTAGTTTGCGTGCACTCACTTTTCTTGTTTCGTTCCTCAACTCTCCATCGCTACCTGAATACCTTGTTCTCTACTTCCGCCTCTTATGTTCCACCCATGATCGAAACCTTCGGTCAAAAACAACATGCTTAGTCTATGCCCCCCTCACACCTCCAACTTTATCAATTTTTTCTTCTTTGTGCGGTCAGTTCTTCTGTGGAATGCACTGCCCGCCGAAATCAAGACGTCCACAAATCGCCACGCATTTAAGGTGAAAGTACGTGATCTACGAGGGGGCGTTTTTAAGTTCGCGGAATGGAGGGTATTGAGTCATAATAAAAACACAAAATTATTTTTCTTTTTCTATATATTCCCCTGCAACACGAATACATTTTTCAGATCTTTCAATTAGTTTTTTTATTCCCTCGTAAAAAAAAGTTTTATCTTTGTCTGAAAAATACGCCGAAACCGCCTCCTTAACCTCCTCATCAGTTGAAAATTTCTTACCACGTAATTCTTTTTTCATTTTTGGAAAGAGATAATAATCACTCGGAGCCAAATCTGGACTGTAGGGTGGGTGATTCAAAATATCGAAGCCCACCTTATGCAGGGCAGCCAGTGCGACTCGGCTCTTGTGAACGGGAGCATTGTCATGCAATAGCAGGGCACCTTTCGTTAATTTTCCCCGTCTTTTTTCTTTGATGGCTTCTTTTAACTGTTCTAAGATTGAAGCGTAGTATTCCCCCGTTATAGAAATGCCTTTATCTTTATAATCTATCAATAATATTCCTTCTAAGTCCCAAAAAATCGTTGCCATGAGTTTCCCAGCCGACTGTGAAACCTTAAATTTCTTGGGTGGTGCTGTGCCCTTTTTGTGCCACTGCATGGAGTCTTGTTTGGACTCGGGTTCATAATGATGAACCCAAGTTTCATCCCCAGTAACAATTTGATTCAATACGCCATCCTTGTCTTCATTGCAGAGGTCCAAAAACACACGTGAACATTCCACGCGCTGTTGTTTTTGCAATGGCGTGAGCATTCTCGGCACCCACCGTGCGCTAACCTTAGTCATGCCAAGATGATCGTGTAAAATTTTAAAAATTGTTGTATCCGATACTCCAACCATTTCTGCGAGTTGTTTCTTTTTTAGTCGAGCATCTTCCAATACAATTTTTTCTACTTTTGCAATAACTTCTGGCGTAGTCACCTCAACGGAGCGCCCCGGCCTCGGGTCGTCTTCAAGTGATTCCCTGCCTTGTTTAAATAAACTATGCCACTTGTAGACCATTGTTTTTCCTGGGCAAGAATCCCCGTAAACCGATGACATCTCATTGAGTATGGTTTGAACAGACTTTCCTTGCTTAGTAAGGAACTTTATCACCGCACGGAATGCAATTTTCTCCATTTTTTTCACTTCGTTCCCGATTAAAATACTTGGTCAACGATAGTTTAATAACTAATGATCCAATCACAACAAATTTTACTATGCAGACTAATTATGAGTCACTGAATACGGTTGGCATCAAAAGAGCGCGTTTACCCGCCTTTTTCACTGTCATTCCGCGAACTTAAAAACTTACCCTCGTACTTCGAGATAATTTGGTGGAATCGTCTTAACGAGTACCCGAGCTAGTGTTTATATTTATATATAATAGAATATTGTATTAATTTTATATATATGTATGTTTATGTATTGTTTATGTACTCTTTATATAAAATAATATTTTATTAAGTACTGAAGTCAACTTCATTATTTTACCTTTGCACCTACCGCATCATGTTTCTACATCACCTAACTTGGTTGACTGGGAGAGAATGCCCCATGGCATTAAGTCCGCCTTTGTACAATATGTGCATAAATTTGAATAAATAATATATAGATGATGAAAGCACGAATATTCGACAATATATTTAATATCGAAAGAATCATTACCTTTATCGCCGCAATTATCGTTGCTATAAACAATTGACACCACATTCACTTTTCACTGCACTTTATACTTGACGAAAACATGTAAATGTATTATTGTATAGCAGCTGTCCACGCGGACGCATCGCTCACTAAGTAAGAGAGAGACAGATGTCGAACTCTCGCTTGCACTTCAAGCCTTAAATGGAACGCTTCAGAGCGAAGTAACGCCGCATGAGTCATGTTTTTGGTGCGTGCAGCCGGCTCCATCGAATTATAAGACGTTGTCACGTCAAAAACAAATTAAGATTTTTACTCACTCGCTAGGCATGGCTTCCACATTCACCCACATTCTTTCATCCACAGCAGTTCTTTGGTCTTCATCTTCTTCAAATTCCACTTGCAACGTTTCTAATCCAAGACTTCTTTGCTGTTTACTACTGAAAGTAATGCTTCTTTAGTAGAAGATCTGAGGGTTGGTTGAGGAAAAAAACTTAACACTGATCATTGGAGTATCCAGTACTTGAAGGAGAGTGCATTTTGTGCACTATAATATAGGGTCGGCCAGGCATTAGTTAAAATTTGAAAACGTATAAAAACATCCTTTGGTATATTATAAAATTGTTTGTTCACAAGAAAGTTAATTAGTTGAAATTTATTTTTTAAGAAATACATCGTCTAACTGACCACCGTTTCGACATTTGCACTCCTCTAAGCGAGCACCGAAATTTTCGAATACTCTTCGGCAAAGCGACTGCGAGATCGCCGACTTCTTTTCGCCGATTTTTCTTTTAGTTGACATAGTGTATTTAGTTTATTGATATAGACACTATTCTTCAAATAACCCCGTAAAAAGAAGTCTGCCTGAAGATCTCGACTTTTGGGTGGCCATGGAATGTCGCCTCGTCTGGAAATCAGCTTTTGCGAAAACATGTCTTTGACCACTGGCAGGAACTCATTAGATGTGTGACAAGTGGCTCCATCGTGTTGAAACCATGTGTTACGATCGCAGCCAGCAAATTTCAGTAGCATCGGACCGCTCAAGCACTCCCGTAACATGTTTGTACGGGATGTTAAATTCAAATGTTAACTAATTCTTGACCTACCCTATATCTCCTTTTGGCTGGTTTTCGTTGATACTGGCCGCCGTGGCCGAAATCAGCTAAGAAGTCCATATCATCATCATCACTTGTGCTAAAAAGGGATTTTGTGTACAATGTGTAAGGGGCCTTCGTGCTTGTCACAGCTGGCCACTTAGTCCCTTGACTGTCACAAATTGTATACAGTAATTATTGAATTATAACAACAGTTCAGAAATTGGTTAAATATCCATTTATATTATTTTATTATTATTAAATAAAATATTTGGCGTTTGTTCCCTTTCTTAACTTATGACGTAACCTGTGGATGGCCCCTAAACAAGAAGCCTACATATATAGTATTCTAAGAGAAGGGAAATTTCATACAAACCCCATACCAATTAATCTGGCCAATTTTGGGCAATAACCGGTCAAAAGAGAGGCCTATGTCCAGCAGCGGACTGTTGATAATGATGCATTCATAGTCCAGAGGTGAGCGGCTGAAAGAGGATTAAGAGGGGAGAACTGCCAATGCCCATCCCCCTTGGTACTAACTGTCTGTATGGATATTAAACTCACCCGTAAGCTTCATGATGACCTTCCGGTAAAATCTCGCAACTGGACTCCTCTTCGTTCAGACTGTACAGAATACGATCGCATGAGGATCAATTTGATGCAGATTTTAATATACAAGCGAAAATCTTAGAAATCCTCGGATTTTCTCTACTTTAATATGCATAGAAAACTTAGTCATGAACCTTTTCTCTTTTGATGGGAGCCGCATTAAACTACATGATGAAGTTTTGAACAAGAGAACTTGAAAAGAGACAGAGAGAGAGGTAACTTCCTGTCTCGTCCTATTGAAATTTGAAGTAAAATAACCCTTAAAGGTGAGAAATTAAGGTGTGAAGTTTACTATCATTAAATTAGGATGCCGTCCTGATTGTGGCCGCAGGTAGACGGGATGAAGACCGTTCCATCCGCTACAGTGGCCAGCCAGGAGGTGGCGACGTCCGCGTGTGTCGTAAGTCGCCTAAATAAGAGGATCTCCCAAAGGTGGTGCCCGCACTAACAGGAAGGCGCAAGAGAGGTCTGGATGTCTTAATAACAGTTGTTCCCGGATCCCTCCTGTCTCAGGTGCAAACGGTACACCAAATGATTTTTGTCTCTTCGATTCCAACACCACTTCAAAACAGACAGCGTTGGAGTGACAGCCCAGGGGGGTTTCCACACGTTAAAAAAACGAAAAGGTTTTGTTACGTTAACATTCTCTTTGCAGCTCTATTGTCTTTTAAAGTCTATCTTCTATCTATACATATAAACAATGATTGTCTGTCTGTCTGTCTGTCTGTATGTTCCTTTATACAATCATAAACTATACATTTGATCATGTAATTATCTTTAGCAAAGATGTGGTGCATGAGCTCACGAAGGTTTCTAGGTTGGTAAGAGATTTTTTTTATGTCTTTCTTTCAAATTTATGGAGACGTAGCAACGCGCGCAGGGTACATCTAGTTACTCGTTTTTCTCAAGTAAAAATTCTGAGAGAAATATGATGAAGAAACTGCAGAACTTACCTTACATCATCACCCTCATCACTTGAGTATTGACTAGACTCAGCACGTTTTCTCTGTACAGTTTCATGTGTGGACTCCAGGGGACGCTCGTCTTTATCCAGAAGTTTTGTGACAGTCAGTTCGCTGACGCCAGTAGCATCTGCAGTACGCTTGAGGATGTTGCCCAAAGGAGTCAGGTCGATTTCACTGCTGATGTAACTCTTCAAGCATTCGTACTCCATTTGAAGATAGTGGTACACGCTGGTAATTATTTCTTGGGCCTAGATAGGGTATTTTTTAATTTAAAACTCTTACGTGGTTATCTGATCATAAACTAGGCAGAGCCTGTACTATGGTAACCAGACTGCTGATTAGCATACTTATACATTTCTAAATACATATATATTCTAGATAAATTATATTTATATATAAATAATTATTGTCCGTGTGGTGACGGATCAAGAATACATAGTGTTACCACCCCTATTCATCCCGTGGGTGCCGTAAAAGGCGACAAAGTATACAAGACAACATCATTACAAAGAGAAGGAAAACTTGGAACAAACCCTATTCCAACTCGTCTGGCCAGCGTGGTATAGTAGGCCAAAACCTCCTTGCTAAGGAGAGGCCTATGTCCAGCAGTGGATTGTAAAAGGCTGTTGATTGATGATATAGATAAATTATACCCAGACAGAACAACAAAAACTCATCAAACAGTACATAATATTCGTCCTGGGTGGGAATCGAACAAAGGTCTTGTTGGTGTAATGGTAAAGGACCCTTACTGCTACGTGGAAGGTAGAGTATATATAAGATACTAAATGATCTCCGTCCTCCATAAGTAGGCCTGGGGGTGGCAGGTGAGGCCACCTGTCAGCCTAGCAGAAGCAGGCCGTGGACGCCCTTTTGGGGGATTTCGGACGGAGATTCCGCACACCTACAAGCCGTAGGTGGCCCGAAGTATTCTGGGGTTCCAGGGCTTTCCTTATTAGGGTGCACATGGTTCCCCGGCTACTGGTACTCGACCACCTGCCGGTGGTATCCGTGGGGGTTTCCTCACATAAAAAAGGGGATAATGAGTATGTACTTAGAAACATATAAGTACGTAATTGGACTGGTTGCCATAGTGCAGGCTGTGTCTAGTTTAAAATCAGAAAGATGGCTGTGTGTGATTTGATGTAGAGAATATTTAGTCAGTTTTTTTATTTATCCATTATTATGTTTTTTTAATCATATCTTGACAAAAGACCTGTTTTCTTGCCATGAGATTATCATTCAAATTATATTGTTATAAAAAATTAAATACTTGCCTCTGGTAAACGAATAGTTCTCTCATTTGTTTCTCGAAGTGACGTGATAAGACTTCCAGAAGCTTCACCGACCTGTGTAACAAACATACAAACTCTCTTAAATTCGAATTCATACGCAAGAGAAATCATTCATTACTTTACAAGAAAAAATTCGTTTTTGGGGTTCCGTAGGCAAATGGCAAAAAACGGAACCCTTATAGGTTCGTCATGTCTCTCTGTCTGTCCGTCTGTATGTCACAGCCACTTTTTTTCGAAACTATAGCAAGTATACTGTTGAAACTTAGTAGAACTTTCTTCGGTGTGCTATTACTTACATGTGTGTTTTGGGGGTGGCCGACTAACAAGGACCTTGAGTTGGTCGCTTTTGACAAAACAACCTGTGGCAGCGTCACCAATGCAGTGCGAGGCCTGACAACATCGTGGTAGGTCACTTGGCTCCTTGATGAAGGACCCGTGTTAGGCCCGGCAATATCCAGGCATTCCTGAAAAACATGAGTTAGTTTTTTTGTGCTACTTTTATTGTTAAAAAGGTTTAGATGTATAGATGTTTATTTTTCGACCACATCAGATCAGCTGATGTGGTATTTAACAGATTTCAAAAAATCCTGACTCTCCCCGACCGTCCAGTGGTTAGAGATTATTAATACCAAGAGCTGAAAGTTTCAATGTAAATGCTCCCAAGACATGAAGACAGGTAAAAACCGATTAACGACTATGGAGTCTTGATTATATTTTACTCAGGTAATAGGTGGTAAAGATGTATAAAATAATATCTCAAATTCTTTAAAGTATAAAGTTAAATTATTTTTTTATTATATTCGGCATAACATTAAAAAAAACCGTGATCCATTGCTGGATATTTGGTGCAGATACAACCTAGCGTCAAACATTTTTAAACCTTAATAATTTATCATAATATTTACAATAAATAACATAATAAGAACAAACTACTCAGGAAAACGTCACTTCAAAAAGAATTCCGTCTTGAAAAACTACCAAACTGTTCGATAATGAACGGAAGGTTTGTCAAGGAGTGGGGTAAATTTTGCACATATGGGATAGGGCGGACCAAACGATTTTGTTTTCTCTAAAATGGTTTCTATGATTATTGAAAATATATTATTGATTATGTTTTGTGAATACGCAAAGTGTACTATCAATAAAATAAAAGATTCGTTTAATTTTATTTCTCTTAATAATAAACACATCTATGACAGGAAAAGGGATATTTTTGCTTATGTAAAAGTATTAAATAAAAGAAATGTTACGAAGTGCGCCAAAAAAACGGTTAGTTACAGTTTAAAACAAAATCAAAGAACTCACTCAGTTAAATGACACTAGAAAAAATTTCAGTTGTTTAACAGATCAGTCATATTTTTTATGAGTGCTCGCTCGGGGCAATCATCTTAAACCTAAGAACATTTAATTCCATTTCTATAGTGTTCAAAGTGCCTGTCAAATTTACCTTCAATAAGCCAACTTGAATCAAATTGCCTACACTCTGGTTTATAACAATTTGATAACAATCAGAACTGAGTATTGACATTTGTGAGAGGAACACTTGTGAGAGGAATACTTCTGAAAGGAACACTTGTGAGAGGAACACTTGTGGGAGGAACACTTGTGACAGGAACACTTGTGAGAGGAACACTGTCAGTGGGGTTGTCTGAAAATTATTTTCTTTTTATTGAAGACTGAGCAGATTTTAAAAGTGATATTAATGTATTTTTACAGTTTAAAAATAGAGAACAAAGCTATGATACTTTTCTTTGCTGTCAAGTTCACATTGACATCTTTACTTCATCTTCCTACATTTAATTGCACAGCCATGTCAAGCTGCAATTCATCTTTATTATATGTACATCTTATTTTTTTTCTATATCTATATATAAATTGGACAGTGTGGTTTCGTAGGCTAAAACTTTCTTTCTAAGTGAGGTTTATGCCCAATAGTGGACTATTAACAGCTGTTGATTAGTGAATTAATGAGTGTTAGTGTGTTGTAGTTTTTTTTTTCTTTATTAAGAGCCTGCTAAAGTGGCTCTACTCTACCTGTTGGCAAGCATAAATATAATCCAAAAGTTGTAGTCACCATACTCATTGCGATTGCTGGCATTGCAGTATGGTGACCCACACTATAGTGACCTAATAAGATGCTTTTTTACGTCTCCCTTGGGGATGGAAAAGGCATGACAGTCATTGTAACATTGAATATTACATGTTAAATAAGATACTAGGCAGCTAGTTCTTCATCTACTTTATAAACAGACATGCTTAAATCTACATCCGTATAACATGGAATTCATATATATAGCATATATAACTTCAGATACTGATGTATACTTCAGATATTGATGTCTCGGTGTGGTAATATTAAGAGCCGACTAAGAGAGTAAGCTACACTGGAAAACATTAATGCAAAGGGAAAGAAAACTTTGAAACAAACGCTATACCAACACATCTAAACAGTCACTCAAAACCTCTTTTCTAAGGAGAGGCCTATGTCCAGCATTGGAGTGTTAAAGGCTATTGATAATGATGTCGATATGTTGATCCTATACTGGGTCCTGGTTCTTTTTTTTCTATATTAAGAGCCTGCCAAAGTGACTCTACTCTGCCTGACGGAAAGCATGAATAGAATCCAAGAGTCGTGGTACTCATAGCAAATGTAGACAATGCAGTACGGTGACCCACACTATGACGGCCTAGTGAGATACTTTTTCACTCCCCGCTTGGGTACGTAAAAGGCATGACAGTCATTGTGGCAGTGTAACGCTCACACAGTATCATGATAACTGTCATCCCTGCATCAACGAGCCTCCGGTCAATAATAATATGGTTCTAATATAATCCGGTTCTAATATTAATACTGTGTAGAGATCTGCTTTAGGTAGATGAGCTTTGGTTATGGAAGCTTCATCTAGAGTTTCTCTAATAAGTATTTTTCTTTTCACCTTCATAGCAACCTTACTCTCCAATGACGGCAGTGATTTATCTTGTTCCTGACACTTGAATATGTATGGTACAACTCCTTTTAACAATTGCAGTGTCACTTTTTGCCCTTGTTCTAATGCCATTATTTTGTACTGCATATAATTTTTTGTATCCTTTTCAATCTGAAACCCAGTAATAATAGAAAGGTAAATTCTTTGAAACTTCCTCCTATATTCTAATAATTAAATTCTCTTTTGTTTTTAATAACATATAAGAAACCACTTGTCATCTATTTTATAAGCAGACATGCTTAGTTTCACATTCATATGGTATGGTATTGAAGCTAAACTGGGACATGTTTCTAATAGATCAGCTTCGGCTATTTAAGAACCAGCCAAAGTGACTCTACTCCGCCAAATGGTAAGCATGAATAGAATCTAAGAGTTGTAGTCACTATACTTATAACAAATACAAACTATGCCCACCTAGTGAGATGCTATATTGAGCGAGTACTTGTTTTCATTTACAAGTTATAGTCTTATAAGTATTTCTTACGTATTATTAAACATATTCAGAGTACTTTTACGAACTTTTCATAAACTAGATTATTTTCTTCGAGTTTGTAAATAAGTAGGTGGAGTTAACTATGTAAAAAGGTTCTTATATGTATTTTATCACTTTTTTCATGTTCTTACTTACGTTAAAATGGTCTTCACAACAGTATAAACAACTCAAACACGATACATCTTCTCTTCTCATCGCCTTGCACCACTTATTTCGCATATCTGGATCTTTCGGCATTAGAAAATATATTTTTTCAGGTGCAGTTTTTGTGTTATTATCGCACAGAGGAACGATACAATATTTATAATAAGGTTTTCTTTGCTTTTCCATGGTAATAGGTTGATATTATCACTCACTTTTTCATAACAAAAATAATTCGGTAACTTTGTTAACCCAACGCTTCGTTGTTGACATGAGTGTAATCTCTCGTCATAGCGCCAAAATGGCTGCGTTCAAGTAGCGCGAAATACATAGTAATTTTTTAAAAACAATTTTACCGTAAAGAGTTATATTTTGGATGTGTTATATTTATTTTTGTTTATATATCTACTAGAAACGTTTAAAAAAATAAAATATGTCCTATTTCTATATTCCCTATTATTGTTCAAGCGAGTGAGTTTATTCGATTGAGATCGTTCAAAACATGTTTATTTCTTAGTAATAGTTCTTCAAGTAGCGTGTAAGGGAGTAAACTACGTAGGATAACAGTGTCTGTTACAAGTTTGTCTTTCTCTTTACAGTGGCATAGAGAACGAAAAACTTGTAACAAACACTATACTTACAAACCTCCTGTCTAAGGAGGGTTTAGGTCCAGCTGAGGCCTGATAAAGGTTGTTGATGTGAAGATAATGTTGTAAAATCATAGATTTACATTTATAGCGATTGGCTTAACGTGCTCTCTGAGTCACAGTAGAGTCATTTGTGTATTTTCAATAATGAAAAAATTTTGTTTTGCCTTACATATAATGTCTGCAAACGTAAACCATTCAAATCTCAAATTACATGAACAAAGGAATGGCCGTCGCCAGAAATATTTTCAGGTAGGACCATCTACATCCACACATACCATTTACCAATCTAAAATGTAGAATTTTATTGGGTCTTTACCTATGAAATCGTTTTTTAATTAAATAAGTTAAAAATACGTATTTTCTATTCTACCAAGGGGGTGTAAATGCCTCCCTTTACACTCCCCTCCCGAAGCCCATGAACAAGGGAGATTAGGCAAATAGTTCGTGTTACGATATCTCCACACTAAAACAATATCTGTAAGTGTGGTCCACATGCTCATATTTCCCACCCACACTATAAAATTTTAAACTACCTACACCCATGTTCTATGAATGGCGCACATGCAAAAAAAATGGCGGCGCCTTAACTTGTAGCTAAACACATACATTGGCAAATAGAGATTGAAAATTATGGATGTTAAGATAGTCGATAAGTTTTAATTATAATTTGCTCTTTTTTTATTTAGTAAACATGTTTGCTATATTTTCAGACTTGGCTAATGATACTCTATATCTATTTTTTTAGGTGAAATAAAACATTACTTATTTATTATATTAGTGAACTATTGTATTGGCTAGTAACATGTAAATCCCATCAAAAAAAATAAATTTGAAATGAGAGCCAAGTTCAATACAGAAAAATGTGTCGTTCTTGACTTCACCAACAAGAGAATCAAGATCTGGGTGCCAAGTTCTGTGTTCACTTGGGATGTAATTCCAGATTAAGATTTGTTTCGATATTTTTAACATACGGGCTATATTATATTTTCAAGCTGTGTACCTCCTATTTGTACTCGACGTGTACTATAAAGTTAATAAATAATGAATGGAGACAAACGACTAGAAAATGCCCTATAAAACTTAAAATATGAATAAATTTCCAAACCACACTGACTTTATAAATTGCTATAATTGTAAAAACACGCGTTAGACTATATATTTACTTGTTATATATTCTTATTTCAAACAAAGGATTAATGTAGACTTTTTTATCTATCAAATTAACGCATACCTAGAATGTGGAAGGTGGCGCACAATTCGTCAAAACCGTAACGTAACGTATTTTCAACGTCAGCACTGACCATTCAAAGAGATGATGAACTGTTTTCAGTGGTTGAAGACACTTTTCCTCAAAGGGAGTTGAGCAAATTTTCCTGTTTTTCGTTGGAAACCAGTTTGTGCCTCTTCCTGTCGCATTTATCCACTTTTCTTTTACATTTGGATCTTTCGGATAGCTAAAGTTTCATAAACAAACAAGATGTAAATGATACACTACTCACCATAGACAACATAAATTAACTAAACAATAACTATATTTTTCTTGTATACCGAAACTTGTTTGCGATGAAATTATTTTTAAAAAGTTACAATACCGTCGAAATAGATAAACAGAGCCTAAATAAATCAAGATTTAAAAAAACCTTACGGTACATCAGTACGAGTAAGTTAGTAAAATATCGACAACCATACACAATCTCATAACATCCCTATGCCACAGAAGCTAGCAACGGCTCCATTTCGAAACAATTTCATGTTCAAAAGTAACAATAAACTCTTTTGAGTACTGAGCTAGCAATGGTATTTGTGCCATTAGATATGTGGAGGGAACGAGTGTCATGTCCCTCCGACACAAAGGAAGGATCCTCCGACCAGGCGAGGTGATCACGCCTGGCGGGCCACGGCCCAACGGTTGATGTTGGGATGTTGTACATATGCTAATTGCCACGCGAATCTCTATATCGCGATACAGGATTAGTAGTTGCAATGTAATTCATTACATTCCTACGTTTCGTTCATACTTTATAGTTAGATGTATCTTCGCTAGATGGCGCTGTTGTATATTTTTTTTTGTGCTGTAATGTAGAAGTCGCCACAATACCATTATTATCTATACATAAAAAAATTAATGTCTGTCTGTCTGTCTGTCTGTCTGTATACTCCTTAATACAATCGTAAACAATGCATTTGATCATGTGTTTATCTTAAGCAAAGTTGTTCTGCGTGCGCCCACGAAACTTTCTAACTTACCTAGTATGAGTATTGTTAGGTAGCTAATATAAGTAAATTGCAATGTGCACCACAGACTACATAATACTATACAGTATAGTCTGTCTAACGGTTGCCTGGAAGAGATCGCACACTGCGATAAGGCCCCCATTGTACTACTGTTTTTTTGTTTTTTGTTTGTATCCTACATTGTTTGTTTCCTACTTATGGTGGGCAATAAAGAGTACCTATCTATCTATCTATCTATCTATTATTTTAAGCAATAGACACTCAAATCTTAAAGTGTTTGAATGTGTAAGCTTAAAGATGGCGGGCGGCGAATGACGCGACGCGCTGCCTGGATTACGTTGGCGTTGGCGATGACTTTTTGCTAATTATTTTTAATTTTGTGCCTATTACATACTAGTGGACTTAGGAACAGCAGCAATTTAAACGTCGTAAGTGCTGTGAGCATAATCCGGACCGCAGCCTTTGAATGCGTCTGGTAAGATGATAGAACCTTCGAAACTGTCCGGCTACTATGTAAACATAGTTTAATAGGCTCCCAAAAAATTATATATAAAATTTAGGTTTTATAATATAACGTAAGTTTAATTATAAATTATAATAGTTTAGGGGTGTCCGGCAGAGGGTTGGAACCATACTAACTGTCTGGCAATGAGCAACGCGAATTTTGATATTATTATGAATCAAATATAAAAAAATCAAGTTTTATTTCATGACGAATTTGAGATGGAATTTTACACACCTTTGTTACCTGTTATCTGCCAAAGCCACCGCTGCCTCAGCTTCATGTTTGGGGATCATTCTTACCTGTACTAGGGACACACATAGAAGAACTTTCAGCTTTTATAAAAAGCCGAAGGTCTGGCACTCACGGGCTCTTGGACTAGAAGTAATATATTTGGCGCGACTTCGGAACTAATACTTAAATGATTCGTGGTGTAGCGAGCTTGGATAGATCAAATAACGTCACAGGCGAATCAGAGACCACAAACGTGCCGTACTTAAATACGTAAACATCAACAATCTACTTCTAAGTTATTTATTAGCTACTTTCAAAAAAATTTTTAGTAAGTGATTAATTTTGATTTATTTTTTAATACTATCACGTCAAATATATATTATATACTTAACATCAGACCTCTTACCTTGCTAATTACCAACGGCAATTGTAGCGTTGCATGATTAGGAACCATAGTCGGAGCAGCGGAGGAGTCGTCGCCAGATGTCTGCGAGAGGATTGACAATGCTGCTCGTGAACGCGCCCGGAAATCCCTACTGCGCTGGGTCGAGCTTCGCGGCATTTTTCTTAGTTCATTCTTTGAATTTTTTTGTTTTTCCTCGCGTTTCTTCTGGCGGTAAATTCGCATATATTCTGCTCTTGATTTACCCATATCTATAACATACAAATTCGTTTTAATATGTTTACACCAAGAAATTATTCGTTCACTTGATTAGTTTGTTTTTTTTTTATCAAAATAAAAATATCAACACTGTAGTGACAAACAGTAACCTCAAAATTTAAACAAGCGTAATATTGAAATATGTTCTCTTTATTACTAACTTGCAGTATATATCAATGAATAACACTATTTTAAGTCACACATAGTCAATAGTAGATATATTTATTGACATATTGAACAAATAAACAGTCCTCTTAACACATAAAACTGTACGTACAGCTGATGACTGACAGAACGAAGCTCTCCAATTAGCTGACGGCCAACGCGGCGCGTTCATTGGCCAAATCGAATAGAGCGCGCGTCCTGGGTTTTCTGTTACTCTCTTCCGTCCCTTTTCATGATATCACTCTCCCAGGTTACGACAGAACGAGAGGGAAGATATACCACATCAATAAATCAGTCGTACTGTTTTACCGACTGTTGTATGTTTGTAGTTTTATTTGATGTTAATATTTATTAATGAAATTTACATTACGTATATTTATCGATTATAATTTGTTAATGCAAAATAAAAAAGTAAACGAGCGATGTTTTATAATTGACTTAAAAGAAGGTTCTCTTAAATCAGTAAAAAAAAATCGATTAATTACACCAGAACGAACCCTTCGTTTTATAACGGCATAGGGTTTATAACACACACTATCTGAAGTTTCTTGGTGTATATACGGCGAGTTTCTTAGACTAAATTTAGCCACTAAAACAGCATAAATATTTGACATACCACCCACTTATACTCTGTGATGCCTACTACATCAGTTTCGAGATTAATAAATAGATATAGTGTATGTTTGATGCTAACAAAAATAATAATAATAAAACTTATACGTGTACTTATGTACACATAAGACGTTACACTTCTTTGAAGTAACAAGGATATTCTTTCTCAAACATTTTCTCCTTCATGTTATCCTATCTCTATAGAGAAGACGTAGTGTCGTCTATAATAAATAAAAAAATAATATTCAATACATTGAAAAACAGTTTTATTATAACGCATTATCTAGTTAAATAAATTTTATTTAAATATCATATAAGAATTATTTGCACATAATAAAAAATTAAAATATTGATTACGTAATTTCATATTGGCGGTTTTTCGTGACACTGTGCGCGCGCACCGTCATTTTTTTTTAATATTCGTGAGATAAGAACATAATATTTACCGGTGGTATCAGGCTGAGGCGGTGGGTCAAACGTCATTTGCAAATTCGAAGTTGATGGAGGAAAGAAAACCTCATTTGTAGATAATTTATTTCCTTCAGCCAGTTTTTTCCGCAATCTATACATCCGAGACCTCTCTGAGGGTGTCTTTGGACTTTTTTTTATTTTTTGAGCTGCTTCTTTTTTTCGGTTACGATAATTTTTACATTTCTCTGCATTATTTAAAGGCATTTTGAAACTGAAATTTTAAACCGTGTTTTATTTCCCGCTATGGTCTATTTTATTATTTGTTTAGGTCTTATTTGTGTATTCTAAATATTTGTTTAAATTTATTTTGATACTATCTTCATGTTATATTATGTAAAGGCGATCTGATGATAAATTTTATTTTAAATTTTAAGAAAGAAACGTTAAATATAATTTAATATTTGGCACAATCTAATTTTGCCAGACCTTAATAATTATTATTTGTATCTATTATTAATTTATTTGCACAGTTATTACATATTAAATAGTAATGCTATTGACATACCGTCAACTAACCTCAAATTCTACAAACGTACGCAAAGAAATATGTAAAAATCACTTTTGTCACTTAAAATCACAGTAAATTGTTTTTAAATCAATAAATTGTTAATAAATATCAGCCACCACGATATATTATTTATTTATTTTTATATATTTTAATAAATATTATATTCTGAGTGACACAAAATACGTGTTGTAGGTTCAAACACACTTGAATACAGTTGCCAGTTCTTACGTAAACACACATAGTTGTTAACTCCGTTGACTACCTAATTTCACGGTGTCGGTATTTCGTGACGGAGTGCGCGCGCATCGTAAAAATTTACTCTCACCATTTTCCCCTAATGTACAACAGATTGTAATAGTTTATTATACATTGCATGGTCTCGTTTAAACATTAGACCATTGTTGTAATCACAGCAGTATCAACCGCGCAATGTATTGGCACAATATCTATTAATGGAAATTAACATCTTTCTGTTTTACCGTTTCACACGGTCGTTGGCCCGCAGCAAATGTCGATAGTGCGAAAGAGATAAGTATATTTAAGGCGCATGTGCTTCTAGCGTCATATTCGGTAGCGTAGGCAAAGAATCTGTAACCAGACGGTACGTTTTACTCAGAGGCTTTTTTACCTATGAAGTGTTAAGAAACATTGACTTTAATTTCAATGTTTGAAAGTAGAATTAGTTATTTTTAGGCATTTTTAAACTTTAGTAACCAGTAGGCAGTATATGTATTATATAAGTATTGCCAAAACCAATTATTTGACTTTTATATTGCATGATTAACATGTTAGGGTGGGATCACTGGTGAAAATAGGGATTTTAAAATGTATAATTTTGTTTGTCTTTGATCTGTTTTGCTTGGATTGCAAACCTCTTAACTAGAAACGACCTGTTTAATGTTACATTGTCTTTTTCCTACGACCTTCTAACATTTTTTTTGGTTTAACATCAAATTAACGTATTAATATATTTTATAATGTATATTATAAACATATATGCCTAGTTGATCTAGTTGTTAGCGTATGTGACTACCGCTCAAGAGGTCTTGTATTCGTTGCCCGATTTTGTGTTATTCCAAGTGACACTTCTGGGTCCTTTTATTATTGTATGGAAAACAACGTGGATATATATTACACCTACTAACAGAACCAAGCACTCTCAATTTAGTGTTATAGTAAAAGAAAACATATGCTTGCGTCATAAGGTTTACTTTGGAAAAAAATTAAAACAGCCCCTTTTTCGCAATTGCCTTGTGATTAAATTATTTACGGTAATAATAAGTATTTAAAAGATCGTAGGAAAAAGGTGAAAAAAAATTGATCTTTATCTTATTCAAAAAGAATAAAACACGATAAAATAAAATTTTCGTTTGAAGAGGTATTTAATACGTAGCTCTGACATATGTCATGACGTCATTTGGCGTCTCTACATTGTTGTTGTGTGTACTTGTTTACTTTTCATGTTTCATGTAGCATTTAACTACAACTCGTGCGTGACGTCATAGATCAACACTCGTTCAGCTCGTTCCCGCGCTTTTGTATCGCTGACTTACGTCATTAAGTATTCTGTGCTTGCTTTTTACTATGAATTACAAATATTTCTTTAAAATATCTAAACCAAGTACTAGGAAATCATGTGTTGTGCTAAAATGTATAAACACAACTATCAGTGCGCGAGAAAAGTGTTTTTTTTCTAGTCCCACTGGACGTCAAAGTGCAAATGGTTACAAGCTATGAAGAGATTAAATCCCTTTGGAGATCGAAGCAAAGTTTATCGTTGTGAAGATCATGTTGACGTTAGTATAGTGATTAAAATAAATCTATGTATTTCAGGTAAATTTTCTAGCTGTCCATTAGCGAATCCTTCATCCATTATTAATTCAATACATACAAATAATGCTGGGTGTTTCTTTGGCTGATAAAATTCATAACGAGGTTATTCGACAGAGAACGGAGAATCAGTACGCTGAAGTGGAAGTGGGCCGGTCATGTCTCCAGAATAACCGATGGTCGCTGGAGCCAAAGTGTGCTAGAGTGAAGACCACGATTGGGCAAACGTAGTGTAGGGCGTCCTGCGGCACGATGGACCGACGACTTGAAGAAGGTGGCGCTTCTTAGGGAAGGCCTTCGTTCAGCAGGGGACGGCGATAGGTTGATTTGATTTGATTTGACATACAAACACAAAATAAAACACTGCGTGAGTCAACTACTGCTGCTACAGCTGACAACTAACGGTTAAGAGATGCATTGGAAAATGAAGACACACACAAGCACGTGTCTGTTAGCGGGATTTCGATATTTACGATAAATTATAATTATGTCTTATATTTGTAAATAAAACGAAGTACATATACTTATTTAGATTTTACATTGCATTCTAAGTTTACACAAATACCTATTATATATATGACTGATGTCGCCCCGGGTTTGCTAGATAGCCGTTGTGAGAGTGAGGGAACAGAGAGTGCACTTGCTTTTGCAGAAACAATTGTGCCGTATAGTATCTCCTGCGTTGTTAGCTGGTTTCCATTGAGACTGGCTGGCGTAGTCAAAATCGGCAAGGAGTAACACACAAACGCATAATAAACCCTCCTTTCTAAAGAGAGGCCTATGTCCAGCAGTTTATTGTTAAACACTGTTGATGCGATTGTTGATTTGCTAGTTTTGAGTTATCTTTGAACGAGATTTCTTTTTAATCTGCTAGTATAACTTTTGTAGTAAGATGAAGATGTACGGATGTGATTTATGTCAATAATTCTGTTAATAAAGTGTAAATACGAAGTCGGACGCAATACTGCATTTAAGATGCTGCGATTCGTGGATCATTACGAGGGGTGATCAATACGTAATGATAATCAATATATGAAACAACGATTAGAGTAAAAAATATATTTTATTTTTTAACATATCTTTTTTCTAAACCCAAGATTCCCTCAAAGAAAAATCCTTGCCTTGGCCCCCCAAAAACGCCTCTACAGCGGCCATCACTTCACCGTTGTCCTCAAATATCTTACCCCGAAAGTGTTCTTTGAACCGAGGAAAGAGATAGAAATCGCTAGGAGCCAGATCTGGCGAATAGGGAGGGTATTCGAGCAGTTCGAATTGCAGGCATCGCAACTGCGGCTTTGTGAGCCGGGGCGTTGTGTTGGTGAAACAGCATTCCAGCTTGCAGTTTGAACTTGACACCTTGAATTTAGAGGCCATCGACTATTGTTTGGTTTTGGGATCAAAATCAGATTAAAAAAAATTGATCGGCCTGCAACTTTTCGAAATTGATCCTCGAAATGTAGAGTCGTTGCGTTTTTTGCTTGTCGGTTAACATTCTCAGCACCCAACGTGCCGTGACCTTTTTCATATGCTATTCATTTACAATTATTTTTTTAACGTTGCCATATGAGATCCCTGTGACCTCAGCAACATGCCTTACGGTCACTCTTCGGTCGGCCAATACGATTTCTTCTACTTTTTTCACGTTGTTAAGGATGTGGATGGGCCTCCTTCACGGTGTTCATCTTCAGTGGATGTTCTGCCCAAGTTAAATTTCTTTGCCCAACGTGCAACTGTGGAATGTAAAGGCGCAGACTCCCCCAATGTTTCTTCGAAGTCACTGTGTATGTCTTTGGTAGACATTTTTTTCAGGAAGAAGTACTTCCTCCATTATAGCGTTATCTCGTCGACAGTTCGTGTTAAAATGAATGTACCATGATTTTTTTATGCTGAACTAGCGGGTGTACCAGCAAGTCAAACTATTTTTTTTTTCGATTTTTGTGCGCCCTAGAAGTACCCGATTATCTTTATTTAGTGATAAGCCCTCTTGACTATTTGATTTTTCAATACAATTTGAATTGCCGGTCTAAAACCTCTAGATTAATTATGATTTTAGACCTATTTACACTTCTACTTAAAGCTGCAATTGAAGCAAACTCTTTCGGGTTCAGCGTTGGATACATTCAATTTAGTGTTTGTCGCTGGTGCCACAGTTTATAGGAAACTACAGTTCGGTCTCATCTGCCTTGTAACTGTACCAAGTGAAATTTTGCTTAAATGACATCTTGTAGATTTTGATTGACCAACGGATTTTGTTTGACCACCGTTCCCAACAGGTTGGCAGGTAGCGTGTCATTTTGTTCAGTTATATATACCTAAAGGAGGTTTTTATACAAAGAAGAAAAACTTTAAAAAAAAAATGTTTATTTATTCATGTAAACACTTATTTCATTTCAAATTGTGATGTGTCACTGATAAATTTCTACTACTACTACTAAAATTGTTGGCGCCTTCGTGAAACGGAGCTTACTGAAGTGACCTGTACTTATCACTATGGAAAATTATACTATTGCTATAGAAAAATATCGAAGTCAAGAACATTTTGTTTAACAATTAATTTGATATTATTTATCAGCTGCTCTTCCTACCCCACCTCAATTTTTCCTAGGGCTACTTTATATCTATTCGCAGCATGGCTCTTACCATGCAATTCAATTGGTTTAAGATCGTAAGTGGTGTTTAAACACGAACGTGATGATAACAACGACACTCCTGTCTCCCACAGGTCGAGTCCAGCAGCCCTGGAGGAGCTGTCAGACCCTCCTGACATGTCACACATGGAAGTAAAATTGAAACACGTGGACAACGTTGATTAGTGAGCATATTTTTAATCGTATACCACTCCTGTACTAGGAATAGATCCTGTGCCGCAGGCTATATTACAGATATACTCCAAATGGACATGGAAATGGACACGAAAAACTCTAAGACTCAGCATTACAATTTTTAATTCCTTAATGTAGAACCCGCCAAAGTGACTCCACTCTACTTGATGGAAAGCATGAATATAATCCAATAATTGTGGTCACCATATTTCTTGCAAATGCAGATAATGCAGTATGGTGACCCACACTATGACAGCCTAGTGAGATGCTGGACGTGGTTTGTGGATCGTACAAGTTTTGTTCTATGGGGGATCGAATCCATAACGCTCAGCACAGTAGGAAGCGCCGAGTTGACCACTTAAATCACTACACCATACATGCAAGTAAATAGATACATGGACGCAGTGAGGGGAAGAAAATAATATACATGAAAAAATGGGCAATTAAACTTGTTTCTGAAATAAGTCGATTTCATATTGGTAAACAGTACGTGTGGATGTAGATTTTTTTTGTTTATTTACGAGCCTGCCAAAGTAACTCTACTCTGCCTAACGGAAAGCATGAATAGAATCCAAAGAGTTGTGGTCACCATACTAATCGCGAATGCAGACAATTTGAGACACAATGTCACCTAGTTTCAAACTAAGCAGAGCTTGTGTTACGATAACTAGACTGACTGATAGAATACTTATATACTTTTTTTTTTTGTAAATACATACTTTTTATACATAGAAAACACCCAAACCTCGAAATAAATACTTGCAGATTATACAAACATTTAGTCCGACCCGGGCATCGAACCCGAAACTTCAAGCACAGCAGTCGGGTTCACTACCACTGCGCTACGGAGGCAGTTAATGGTATATGGTAACACACACTAGGCAGTAAGATGCTTTTTCACGCCTCGTTTGGGGACGTAAAAGGCATGACAGTCATCGTGGCATTGCATTGTATACACTTGCCACGACAACTGTCACCCCTGCATCAATGGACCCCCTGGGTAGATGCATCCCCCTGAAAATAATGCCGGCAACACCCACGAACTGATAAATGTATGATTTCCAGAATCTACTATTTGTTGCGAACTTTTAAAACTTTTATTTTTGACAGTGTTCTAGGGTTGCAATTGTACAAAAAAACGTACCATCGAATTGAGAACCAGCTATAATTGAAATCGGTTAAAAATGCCTCAGGTCTCATAAACATATCACAAGTATGTTATAACTGAGTTTATTTTTGTTTTTAATGCGGGTTTGTGCCCTGTTCGATTTTTGACCCGATGCTCTCCGAGTTCAAATCTGAACCACCTTTATAGTGAAGAGAGTGACAGCCTCTCTGTGGTTTTATTGTAGTACCATTTCTGCTATTAAGCACCTGCTGGAGGGACTACAAGCGTCTACGCCTGTTCTGTAGGTCTTTGCACCTGCACTGGGGGTAGACTCTCTCTATATATCAATGGGGTATTTGACAAATTTTCGTAAACTTCTTCAAAATGTTCTAAGTCACTAAAAAAAATGCTTGACGACTGTTTTTCTTAAATTTTGAGCCTTTTTAATAACCAAAATGCAGTTTTAAAAAATGCATTTCGTATTTCCCGCTAAAACGCTAAGTCACGTGATAAATCAGAGGCGTGACGTCATAGTGTAAAAAACAATACGATAGGGCTACGCGTAGATAGGTATTGGTTATTTGGTGATAAATATTTATATTATATTATACGTTCTTTGTTCAAGATTTATGTAAAAATGAATTCAAAGTCTTATAGAATATGTGCCGTTCCTTTGTGTCGAAACACAAGTATTAAAACTCCTAAATTGTTTATCCACGTGCCGCAATCACAAAATCTTAGTGCAAAGTGGCTGAAGTTAGCACGACGTAATCCGACCAGTGTAGCACCCAAATCTTCTATTTATTTTTGCGAGGATCATTTTGATGTGAGTATTATTACTCTAAAATATCAGTAAATATTGAGTTCAGAAAAGCTGTAGCTCCTCTAAAGGTACCTACTGTCAAGATCACACCAAGCTTGACACTTTGGACTGGCCGTGTATTATATGGCGCGCAGTACGAATCTGAGCTCAGCTGACTCTGGTTCTTGACTGTACACTAGTAATAGCACTACCTTAGTTGGTGTTTATGTTTCAAAAGCACTCATTCCCTATTTAACGCTGACTTGTTTTTTATTACAGCTGCCCAAGGACATGGAAAACTACATGGAATACCATATTATGGGTTCTGTCTCGAACATACGAATGAAACCCTCCTGTTTACCTTCTAGATTTGAATGTCAACCTGATCGTTTAAAGAGGACGGCCCAAAGTAAGCCTCGGTCAGTGGCAGTAAAAAGACAGCGTGCATCATTAATTAATGAAATACTTGCACAGACAGAAATTGTAGATACACCATCCACTAGGAACTTAGTATTACAACATAGTAACATAGGAACTGGAGGTAAATCAATACTATATCTGTCTTATTATAACCCTTCGCAACAAGTCAAAATAAATTTTTCTTAGGAAATATGTGTAGCATGTGGTTTGCTAAGTTAATAGTTTAAATTTTTGTATAACTTTATCAACTTCTCAACATAAAACTTTAACAAGTGTTTCTGGATTATTCACAAGCCATGATCGTGGCACTCATTACCTTAAAAACTTTCAGTACAAACTGAAGTGCATAAGCTTGCCTTTATTTTTTGACATTCAAGAGAATATCACAGTTTTATAAAAATATAAATAATTATTATTTCAGATGTTCAAGAAATCAATAAAAAGTTAGATCTCATTGAAAAGTACAAAAATGCATCAATCCAAGTGTTTCCAGAATCAGAAAGTAAAATAGTACAAGTCAATATCAAACCAAAACATAGAAGCAAGAACATACAAACTAGCAGTTTCAGCAAAGACAAAGCAACATCTACAGTAATACAGTTTACCTCTGTTGCAATATCTCCAATTCATGTTAGGCCTTCAAAAGTTGGTCATAGTAAAAAAAAAAGAAAATTATTTACCATTAAAAAGGAGACATTCGCAAGCTCAGAGGAATCTTCATCATCCAAATTGAAACATAAAACCGACTCTTCGCCATCTATTCAGTCTTCAACTCTTCAAATGACATCGGACAGTGAAGATCAATATAAAAACAATGTAGAGTCTGAACTAGCAGCAATAAGACAGCAAAAAGAAAGAGAGGATTTACACCAAGCATCTCTTGCAAATACTTTGAGATTAATACAAGATAAACCTAGGTTTTACATTGGTGTACCAAAAGAATGTTATTTTTTACTAGATATTATTAAAAAACACACTAGTATTTTTTATTTTTTTGTATTTTCACAGTTTCTTATGCCAGCAAAATCTTTAAGAAAAATGTACCACGTATTGCAAAGGCTTTACATTGTTTTATTATAAAATCTAATAAAACTACCATAACACAGAACTTGCCTATCGCTTTTAGGCAGAAGTACAGAAATGTTAATTGCATTATAGACTGCCTCGAAATCGAGATCCAAAAACCAATAAAATCTGTCATCATGAAGCTCTAACATGGTCCGATTATAAAAAGGCCAACACAGTAAAATACTTTATAAGTAGCACACCTGATGGTATTATTAACTACATTTCTCCAGGCTATGGTGGCAGGATCAGTGATGTATGCTTGGTTGAAAACTGCACATTTCTAGATAGTTTGGCACCTGATGCAAGTATACTAGCTGATAGAGGTTTTAAGCATATTGAGCAACTGTTTTTACAAAAAGGATTTAGTTTAGTGAGACCTCCAAGTGTATCATCTAAGACAAATTAAACCAAAGTTGAAGCTCGAAAAGCTAAGGAGATAGCAAGCTTACGGATACATATGGAAAGAACCATTCGACGTGTGAGAGAGTTCTCAATGCTAAAACCCCATGCAGTTGTTAATAGTAATTTAATACAGTTCTTGGACGATTGCGTTATTATTGCGTGTGCCTTAATTAATCTACAAGATTCTTTAATTAAAAATATTTGAGAAATAAAACCACAATTTAGTTTAGATAAAAGTAGATCTTTTTATTTGTAGAAGTACCTATTAAGAGCAAGTTTTCACAAATTGTGTGTATTTTTAAAAAATAAAATAAGCCTTTATTCTACACTTTTTTGTTACAGCACTATTCACAATAAATTGCAGATGTTGTTCTTCCAAAAATTTACAACTTTAGATAAAATATCATTAACTTTAGTCTCATCAATCTCTATTGGTATCACATGAACTTTTGAATTTTGCTCAAATGCCCAATCTGCCACACAAAATAAACCATTTTTTAAATTACTTACATACATTTGTAGAAGAACTTAGGTTGCAAACTTTTCTGTGATTGTGTTGTTACAAATGTAAGATTTTAAACTTTTATGTCTTGTTGGACATTTAATTTCGATAACAGTGTCACCGTTTAAAATACCATCTGGTGGTGCAGCCACCATAGGGAATTTCTGGCTGATAATTAAACCACATTCTGCAATCTTGCCATATTTTTTTCCAACTCCTTTCTTACTAATTCCTCCAATAATCTTCCTCTTTTCATGGCTGGAGTATCAGGCACTTTAGCTCCCATTATTAGGGCAACCAAGGATCCATCAGCAGTTTTGCATCTTAAAACACCAAATGCTTTTGATGCTGTAATTCTTGCATACCTGAAAAGTAAATACAATCTGTAGTTTCTTTAAGTTTAAAACTAGTGACTGTTTGGTGGCCACATATACGTGTATATCACACACTAGGATGGTCTGCAGAATGGGTACCCAAAATAAATGAATAGATAAATTAAAAAATTAATCCCTCAGATTCCGGAGGAACACTGGTGTATCAGACACAATACATAATCTATTGTTATGTATTTACCAGTACTTGAGGTATTAATAATGAATTAATGAATTTTAAGATACATTAAGTAGTTTAAAGTTTATTTTTAATTGAAATATATATTGTACCTATAAAGTTTTGTAAATACATTTATTTAATTAAATAAATGAATGTGAACACAAACTTTGATTAGTTAAATTATTGCAGGATGATGGAAGGGCAAATCAATTTAAAAATACAATTAAAAATAAATTATACCTTAACTTGTGCCATGCTCGAATTTTGTGTTGTGCTCGAGTCAGACTTTCAATTAATTTTATATTTTCGTTAGAAAAAACCCCCATAATTTTGTTTAAAAATGTGCCACAGTCATTTTCTTTCTTATATTTGATGCTCAAATAATGCATGGAGAACTAAAGTAGGTCAGGCACTTTATAGTCGGGTTGATGTTTAAGGATTTGTGTAGTACATAAATTCCTTTTTTTGCCTTCCTCCAAAAATTCATTTAAGACTACATCACCAAACTCTTCACATGTTGTCAAAGAATTCCCCTTCATGTCCCTCACTGTTATAAACTTCAAGGTGCTTCCTACTTTAGCTAACTTTGACTTCTTCCAATAGCATTCAATAGATGTACATGGTGGTTTCTCGCTTCTCCGATGGACCCACATAAGGAAAGCTACCGCGTGTTTGCATCCTCCTTATGAAGCAGGGCAGTCATGGCACTAGACACTTACAACTACACCCTCTTTTTCTTCTAGTACCAAGCTAACAGAATATGATGAACGATGGACTTTGTGCTCAGGGCATATCTTACATTTTACTGTGCACAAAGTAGTGTCACGCTTCAACTGAACGTAGCCTATAGCATCATCACCATATGACTGCCTTGATGATCTGTAAAAATAGAAATAAAACATCACAGATAACCCCTGCATGAGAAACTCTTCATAAGAACGGTACCTAATCTGTATTAGACTCATGATAACTTAGATTATAATATTTTGTTTATAACCTATACAATCTAAACAACATGTACGTCACATACTTAGGTTAATAATAATAAAGCAAAAAATAAGGCTAATTACATAAATCAAACTGTAATTTTTTTACGAATTCAATAAATTATCGGATAGGGATAGATTAGATTTTCTACTTACAGTGAAGTTTTCACGTTCCTAAATTCTGCAGAACAGAAGTCCGGATTTGATGCGAAGAAATTTGCAATCATAAAAGAATCAATTTTCGGCAAATTCGCACTATCAGCTTTTGAGAAACCAAGATCCATGGCTTACCACCTTAGGCTAACTGCACTTGCGACACGAAACAATCAAATAAAATAATAATGAAACCTGAAAATAAACACTCAAATCTCGTCGTCGTCTGAATGAGAATACACTGTGACGTCACGAGCTCTGATTGGTCGTTGAGACGTTTCGTTTTAATGATGTACAGATTAAAAAATTCTTATTTTTATTTAGCAAAATAAAATATTACATAATTTTTATTCGTAATTTAAGTCAAATATTCTTAATTAGGACCTTTAATTCTATAATATTCAATAGAAAACTTATTTATTTGATAACTATGTCAAATACCCTAAAGCCCAAAGTCTCGAGCAGAAGAACCCTGTTCCACCCCGCAGAAGTCTCATCCGGCAACGTTGGATAATAAAAGACGGAAAAAATTATACTGTTTAAAAACTTACATAAATTGTTTCTTATTTTATTTAAAATTTAAATTATTTTGCTTATCATAATGGACAATTGAAATATAGGGACTTTGGGCTTTTCTTCTAAAGGGAAAATTCCACTCTTCTAGGGGAAATTGGGGTTTTTTTTGTTTATTTTAACGTGTGGAAACCTCCTTGGGCTGTCACCCCATCGGGGTTTACGGCGGGGTGGTGGGTCAGAATTGGACCAATTAACGACACATGGTGTGCAACTTTGCGCCAAATATAAAGGAATCTGGCTGGGTATAGTTTTATAACGAGATCCAGACCATCATCTTTAAACCTATCAGATCACTTGCACGACTTTGACTGAATACAAGTGCCCATGCTTGTTTATACCACTAACTGGCATGAAATTTGATCTTGCAGTATCAGCCCATGTGAATAACTTGAAAGAATATAAAGTAAGGTCTATACATATGTACGTATGGTATGACCTGATGATGGATTTTACTTTACCATCAACTCCCCAAAAGAATTTGTAAGAAAACATGTAAAATATCTATACAATACGCGCAATATTAAAAAATCTTCAACTCTTAATTGTTAAGGAGTACCTACTACAGTCCTACTCTGATCAGTTCACCTGAATTACTACTCAAAACGGGCCGCAAAATACTTTGGAGACATTTACCAATCCCTACTCCGCTGGAGAAAGTATACTTCGAATCACGCGTGGTAGGGATAAGAAAAAGATGGCGCGTAACGAAAAAATGTTACACTAAATTTTTTTCCAACCCCGATAAAGAAGTTTCATTTCAAAAATTGATTAATTAATTTACTAAATAAATTATTATTTATAATATTGATCGTAGATAACTGGAAAACTCTTACCTCCTGAATGGATCTTCATTTTTTTTCGGATTCTGTACTCTTTGGCACGCTCTGCGGCTGATCTTTTCTGTTTTTGATGATTCACCGTTAGAGTTTCTTTTTTTTTCCGAGCTCTATACTCTCGCATTCGCTCTGCAGCTGTTTTTGGATAACCAGGGTGGATTGAAGAAACATCACTCATTGTTTGAGTTTCATCACTGAGTTGTGAACAATGCCGATGATGGACATCAACTTGAACAGTAACTGCATTTGAAGATTCCTCAGGATTTGGCGATATTTCCATCGTTGAATCTAAAAAAAATTAATTTATCAATTTACAAAAAATATATATATACATATATAAACTACTCAAAACAACTTAGGGCCCACTTGATTTTTTTCGGAACTTCGACCGTAATATTTTTATTGCCTGCTGATTTGTAAATTGAAGTGTGTAGACTCCAAGTGCATATGTTTACACATGGTCACACGTTTGGAATGTCACGTTTAGGGTGGTTCCTAAGTGGGTAGACGGTAAAAACTAAAAAATGGGTCAACTCAGCGTTTACGAACTTTTCTAATCACTTGTGTTCTGCATCTCATAACAAACACAAGTTGATATTGTATCGTTGTTTATCATTTGCTTCGGTGTTATTGCTTTGTTTAAAATAACAATGCCCGGATTTCGACGTCATATGGACCCGGAAACAGCTTCCAGAGCTGTAGTTTTGCTTCAAGAGGGCAATTCACAGAGATCGGTAGCTTCACGCCTCGGTGTGTCTAGGCATGCGATCCGAAATGTTTGGGAACGTTATCAGGAGACAGGTAGTGTTGCCAGGAGACGAGGTGGTGGTAGAAATCGGGCCACCACTTCCCAGGAAGATCGGTACGTTCGACTTACTGCACGTCGAGAGCGCACTGTGACAGCGCGTACCTTACAAAATCGCTTACGTGATGCTACTGGTACCCGTGTAAGCGATCAAACCATACGGAACAGACTTCATGAAGACCAACAAAGATCCAGAATGCGCGCTGTGCGAATAAAATTAACCAGGGCACATCGTGCAGCGCGTTTAAGGTTTGCACGTGAACATCTCGAATGGACCATGGACAATTGGAGAACAGTGCTCTTTTCAGATGAGTCTAAAGTTAAATTTTTCAGTGATGACAGACGGGTACGTGTCTGGAGAAAACCAGGGGAACGTTTTGAGGATCCTTGTATTCGAGAAACTGACCGTTTTGGTGGACCCAGTATTATGGTGTGGGGTGGAATCAGTCTACTGGGTAAAACTGAGCTGGTATTCTTGGATGAGGGCAACGTAAACGCCGCCAGCTACGTCCAACAGGTCATCCAACCTCATGTCATCCCATATTCACAGCGAGTTGGTCAGAATTTCATCTTGATGCAAGATAATGCACGTCCTCACACTGCCCGTCTGACTCAAAGTGCTCTTTCGGACGCGAATATTAATGTTTTGCCTTGGCCTGCAATGAGTCCCGACCTAAACCCGATTGAACATTTATGGGATCAACTCAAACGAAGCCTTAAAGAAACTTATACCGCTATCCACAGTCGACAGGAATTGGTGAATGCATTAAAACATTGTTGGGAACAGATTCCTGATGAAAACGTGGCTCACCTGATAGAGAGCGTCCCTAACCGGCTCAGGGAATGTGTAAGGAGCAGAGGAGGTCCTACATATATACATATATATACAGCGTGACTGGTGAGATACCTTCAATACTTATGGAGAGTACTCGGTACTCGATTCTCGTTAACTTGATATAAAAAAAATAGGTGCTTATTTTTTATCGAAATGTCTCTAAAAAATAAGTGAAATTTGGATATTATACTCCCTAAGTTCGCCGCACTGTTTACGTTGATCTAGTCACGAGCGGCGCGGCGGCACCCACCCCCGCCCTCCATCCCGCTACATAGGCAACGGCTGTACAGTGTAGGTACCTATGTATTCTGTGTTGATAGACACGTGCGGCCGCGCGGTGTCCAAGTATTCCGCAGTTAAATACTGGGCTCTCGGTGTACTGTGTACGAAGTTTACTAAGAACTTATTTAATATTTCGTTTTTATGTTATTTTATTTCATGATATATGTTCGCATACTATCACGTCCTCAAATATAGAAGGTATCTCACCAGTCAGTCTGTATATATACATATAAATATAAATACATATATAAATATATATATGTATATATATATGTATTTATATATTTGACAAAGGTTAAGCTTAAATAACCTGACAACTTGAAAAATAAATAACATGATCACGCTCACGTGTTGGTATTTTGAAAAATGCAATCAAAAACTGAGGTTAATTTTAAATAAGGTGGAAAAATAAATACCATAATTATAATGAAATACCGGTATAGAAGTTTTTGAACGAATGAATTTATTGAGAGCAAGTAGGAACTACAGAATAGACAATAACAGTTGTTTGACCACAGACTATATATATTAACTTCCATACTATAGATACAATTTTGATATAAAACTAACACCCCCACTTATCAAAATAAAGTAGGTACATTGCAAGAAATAAATCTTTTAATTCTTAATATCCTGTATACCCAAAAGCTGCATAAAATAATAATGTTTAGTGCCACCTAAACCCTTGATAAACAAATCTGCTGGCATTTCAGATGTCTCTAAGTAGTTAAGCTGTATAATTTTATCATCAACACATTCTTTACAGAAATGATATCTTACATCAATATGCTTAGTTCTCTTATTAAAACTATTATTACAGGACATCTTGAGAGCACCTTGGTTATCATTAAATAAATTAATGGTATATGACTCCTGAGTTATTTCTTTTAACAAGTTACTTAAATATTCTTGCTCTTGCTTCTCTACATGCTTCAGTTGTACCCATAATCTCGGCCTCTGTGCTAGAGAGAGCAACTGTTTTTTGTTTTCTAGCCTCCCAAGAAACTACATTGCCAGCTAGAGTAAAACATAAACCTGTATAAGACCGCCTATCTATAATGTTATTTCCCCAATCTGAATCAACATACCCTTCTAATTTAGAGTTACCACTTTTAGAATATTTTAAACCAAAATCTCGAATTTTCTTAAGATATCTTAAAATCCTTTTAGCATACAACCAAGTCTCATGATTATAGCAGTTATTGAACTGACTAAGGAAACTAACTGAGAAAGCTATATCAGGTCTTGTTAAGACCACTAAATACATAAGTCCACCTATAAGTTGTTGATAAGCTATTTCACTATTACAATTATTATTATTTACAATATTAATACTTAATTTACTCTCTAAAGGTGTATCTGCTATTTTACAATCTGCCATATTAAATCTATTTAATAACTTGTCTATATAATTCTCTTGGCTTAAAGTAACTGGGCCTCTAACGTTATCAATATTAACATTCATACCTAAACAATTTAAAAATAACAATAACATTACTTTGTTGCAAAACCATTTTTTGACCACCTTGTATGATACAAATTATTCTTTCTTTAGCTTGTAAAACATAGTTCTGTGACGATGGAAGTGAATCCTTTGAATATATTCTTTGTTAAATCCAACAGCAAGGGTGATAGGTTGTTGTTTAGGTATCCGTACACGACAGACAACAAAGCGGAAAGTATACATAAAAAGTATGGTCGTCACAATGCTTACGCCGTAAATGCTGCTGAAGACTTACTACAGAACACCCAGTCGCAGACTTCCAACATTTGTAAAGGTGAAGTGATATCATTATTACTATTACTCTAACCGTTTCTTAGCCTTTAGACTAAAGAATTCAAAGTACTACGGCATCTTTATATGTAACCTAGAAGATAAAAAACTACCGCAAAAATATCTGGTAATCTGAAATTGATTTATTAAACCATTGATAACTATTTATGTTATTAATGCCCACTCACAGTTGAAACTTATCTTAAACTTTTTGCATTGTAATTAAAGATAAAAATATAATCAAGTATATTGTAAATCCTTCTAAGTAGAATCCTATGTCCAGCAAAAGACTATTTAAGGCTGCTGATGATGAAAAAGATGATATATTATCTATGTACTTACCTGAATAAAAATATGCATTTGCCGCTGTTTCAACATTTCCATCTGTCATTTTCTAAATACATGTAATCTAAATGATAATAATAATTCGTAGATGCATCACATTCACAGCCATTTAAATAAAAATTAGACAAAGCCATTCATACTTCGAATCACGCGTGGTAGGGATAAGAAAAAGATGGCGCGTAACGAAAAAATGTTACACTAAATTTTTTTCCAACCCCGATAAAGAAGTTTCACTTCAATAAAATTTTCGTTTGAAGAGGTATTCAATACGTAGCTCTGACATATGTCATGACGTCATTTAGCGTCTCTACACGTTGTGTGTACTTATTAACTTAGCGTGTTTCGTTTAGCTTTTAACTACAAATCGCGCGTGACGTTATGGTTCAACACTCGTTCAGCTGGTTCCCGCGCTTTTGTATCGTTGTCTTGCGTCATTAGGTATTCTGTGCTTGCTTTTTACTATAAATTACAAATATTTCTTTAAAATGTCCAAACCAAATACTAGGAAATCATGTTTTGTGCCAAAATGTATAAATACAACTATCAGTGCGCCAGAAAAGGTTTTTTTTCTAGTCCCACTGGACGTCAAAGTGCAAATGGTTACAAGCTATGAAGAGATTAAATCCCTTTGAAGATCGAAGTACAGTTTATTGTTGTGAAGAGCATTTTGACGTTAGTATAGTGATTACCATAAATCTATTTCAGGTAAATTACCTAATTATCCTTTTTCAAATCCTTCACCATTATTAATTTAATATATACAAACGATGCTGGGTGTTTCTTTGGCTGATAAAATTCATAACGCGGTTATTCGACAGAGAACGGTAGTAACTGACATCGCACGGAGAATCAGTACGCTGAAGTGGAAGTGGGCCGGTCATGTCTCCAGACCAACCTGGAGCCGAAGTGTGCTAGAGTGGAGACAACGATTGGGCAAATGTAGTGTAGGGCGTCCTGCGGCACTATGGACTGACGACTTGAAGAAGGTGGCGCTTTTTGGGGAAGGCCTTCGTTCAGCAGTGGACGGCGATAGGTTGATTTTTGACATACAAACACAAAATAAAGCACTGCGTGAGTCAACTACTGCTACTACAGCTGACTACTTACAGCTAAGAGATGTATAGGAAAATGAAGACATACACAAGCACGTCTCCGTTAGCGAGATTTCGAAATTTACGATAAATTATAATTATGTCTTATATTTGTAAATAAAACGAAATACATATACTTATTTAGATTTTACATCGCATTCTAAGTTTACACAAATACCTAGTATATACATATGTGACTGATGTCGCCCCGGGTTTGTTAAATAGCCGTCCCATCGGTTTGTGAGAGTGAGGGAACAGAGAGTGCACCTGCGTTTGCGCACACAATTGTGGCGTATAGTATCTCCTGCGTTGTTGGTTGGTTTTTGCTGAGACTGGCCGGCGTGTTCAATACGGCAAGGAGTAACACAAACGCATAATAAGCCCTCCTTTCTAAGGAGAGGCCTATGTCCAGCAGTTTATTGTTAAACACTGTTGATGCGATTGTTGATTTGCTAGTTTTGAGTTATCTTTGAACGAGATTTCTTTTATATCTGTTAGCATAACTTTTATAGTAAGATTAAGATGTGCCGATGTGACTTATGGACATGGAATTTTTTTTTTTTTTTTTTTTTTTTTTTTTTTTTTTTTTTTTTTTTATATCTGCAATCAGTCGCGAGACTATAAGCGGATGTGTTGAATTAAATGTGGTTATTAGGCGAAAAGACCAGTGTCTTGTCTGCCTTTTCAGAACACATCCTTCCTTTTCAGTCTTTTTGCAGTTAGGGAAGGTTTTAGGAGGTCGTTGGCTAGGATGTTCGGGTGAATCGTGAGACGATCAACATATCTCTTTTTAAACTTTTGGATTTCAGACTGAACAGTGGGAACATTGAGGTAGTCATGGATTTCATCATTTCTAGAGAACCATGGAGCGTTTGTGATGGTACGTAAGATGTTGTTCTGAACACGTTGAATGCACATAATGTTGCTGTTGGATGCAGAACCCCACATTGGAATTCCATAGGTCCAGATAGGTTTTAACACAGCATTGTAAATGAGTAGTTTATTATCAACTGAGAGGACAGAGTTTCTACCCATTAGCCAGTAGAGGTTACGGAACTTATGGTTGATTTCATCACGTTTCTTCTTAATGTGATTAACCCAGGTGAGCCTTCTGTCTAGGTTGAAGCCCAGATATTTTACATCTTCACTATCTGGCAAGAAATCGTTTCCAAACTTGACGGGAGGGCAGTTACCCCTTCTCAAGGTGAAAGTTATGTGATTCGATTTCTGAACGTTTGCCCTAATGCGCCATTTTCTCATCCATGAATAAGTCTCGTCGAGTATTAGTTGGAGCTTATTACTAGCAGCTGTTGGCAAATCATCACTAGCGAGATAGGCCACGTCATCGGCGTATGTTGCAATGGTTACGTCTTCATTTACTGGCAAATCTGAGGTAAATATATTGTACAGCACTGGGCCCAGCACTGAGCCTTGAGGAACGCCGGCTTTAATTTGTCGAAGTGTAGACCTGGTGTCTCTCTGTTTCACTTGAAAGAGTCTGTTTTCGAGATAGGACTTGATAATAGGGTAAAGTGAATGTGGAAGTTTGTCTTTTACTTTGCACAGTAAACCCTTGTGCCAGACTCTGTCGAAGGCTTGCTGGACATCTAGTAAAGCTGCCGAGCAGTAGAGTTTCTTTTCAAAGCACCGTCTGATCTCATGGTGGACCCGGTGCATTTGTTCTACTGTCGAGTGCTGTTTTCGAAACCCAAACTGATGTTTGGGGATTAGATCACAGTGGTCCATGTGTTCTTTTAAGCGGACTAGGAATATCTTTTCCCATAATTTAGAAAGAGCTGGTGTGAGGCTAATGGGGCGGTATGATGAAGCTTCGTGAGGTGGCTTGCCATATTTGTGGATCATGACAATATCCGAGATTTTCCATATTTTGGGGAAATGTGATAATCTTAAGGTTGCATTGAAAATTGAGGCAAGTAATGTTATACATTTCCTGGGCAATTTTTTTAAAATAATGGGGGTGATTAAGTCAAAGCCTGGCGCCTTAAGGGAATTTAGTCCTTTTATCTCGCTTGCTATCTCTTTTGGGGATATGGGTTTCAGTGGAAGACACAACTGGAGGTCCTGACTTATTATGTTGTCTACTTCAGATTCATCTGTACCTTCGTTTGGGGTGAATACCTTCTCTAAATGGTCTGCAAATACTTCAGCCTTCTCGCCATCTGTTCGCGCCCATAAGGTTGAGTTTTTAAGGGGATATAGATGTTCTTGCGGTTTTTTGAGGGATTTAGTTGCTTTCCAAAGTGAAGTATCACCCTTCCCTCGTGGTGTCATACGTTCTAATGTGTTTCTGAATGAAATGTTTACTGATTGTGAAAGTAGCAATTTCAATTCTTTTGTAGCCTTGTTAAACGCTGTTTTATCAGTAGGATGGTGGGATTGGTGCCACAGCCTTCTTAGCCGTCTTTTTTCTACTAATTTCGCCTTGACAACCGCAGATTGAGGGGTTGTTATTGAGGAGCGAGTTAGGCAAGGTGTGTTTATCCATGCAGCTACTTGAATCTTGTTTGTGAGGAGCTCGCACGCATAGTCAATTTCATCCGGAGTCTTCAAGGAAACGTTTAGCTGAATGCTTTCTTCTAAGGAGCTACGAAACCCTTGCCAATCAGTTTTATGATTTGATAAGGCGTCGGAAGGCTCGACATATATGACTGAAGTGCTCAAGGTGAGGATTACCGGCGTATGGTCCGATGAGCCATCCAGGCTTGATTCTAAGGAGGAGTACAGGTGACTAATTCCTTTAGTTACAAAGAAGTCTAGCACGTCAGGAGACTTGTTGATATCAGTGGGCCAGCTCGTCGGTTCTCCGGTAGATATTGGGGTAAAACCGTGATCATCCAGGCAGCTTTTAAGGGATCTGCCTCTTGGTAAAGAAAGGCGGGAGCCCCAGTAGGTGTGTTTTGCGTTCCAGTCACCTCCAGATATGAATTTAGTTCCAAGTTGGGAAAAGTAATTGTAGAACATTTCCTGGGTAATTTTATGTTTTGGAGGGCAGTAAACAGCAGACAATGTAATAGGGCCTGTCCAATCCTCTAGTCTTATTGTAGTAGCCTGGATTTGCTGCGTGGCATAGCCCTCTAACACAGTGTGTTTCAGGTTTGATTTTATAACTATTGCAGTACCTGCATGGGCTTTGTCATCACCGGGATGAGGAGTGAAGTAAACACTATAACCTTTTATTCGGTAGGAGCTATTTTTAGATGCATGAGACTCAGAAATCAAGACTATGTCAATTTTATTACTGTCAATCACCGCCTCAAGCTCATGTATGTTAGACGATAATCCATTAATGTTCCAGGTTGCAATCCGCAGAGGCACTATGAATGTAACTTAGATACAACAGTAGTTAATAGGTTCAGGAGAGTACCTATCTGTTGTATGAGTTGATCGATCTTTTCAGACTGTTTTATTAAAATTTGCTCAATGCAGCTTTGTTGGGAGATGTTTTCAGATTTTAGATAAGAATCAGGTTTATGTCTATTTGCAGTGATGTCAGCATAGCTGCTTTTATCACGATTTTGAGTGGTATGCAGGGCTTTCATAGGATTGGTCTGATGAGCTTGGGTTGATTTCGATTCACTTTTTTCATTATTTGCATGACCATGTGGAGCATATTTGGTTCGATTTGTCTTTCGGGACGAGATTTCCAAGTAGACCTGGCAGCCTTTGTAGTTAGCTGGATGGGCTAGGCGACACAGAGCGCACTTAGCTGGAGTGTTGCGATCTTTCTTTAGGCACTCTGCAGTTTTGTGTCCTTCCCCACATTTAACGCATCTATAAGGCCTCATACAATTGTTCTTCGAGTGGCCATATTGTTGGCAACGATGGCATTGAACAATTGTTGATGATTTCCGTGGATCTTCTATAGTTATACGCTGGTTGTAAATATATTCTATGTCTTTAACTGCATTATTATTTTCATTTGGTTCTAAGTTAACGAAAAAAGTGAAAGTTGGTGTCTTATCTGGGCCATGGCGGGCGTTAATAATTTCCCCCCGAACTTTATTGCCAGTAGCTTCTATCGCTTCGATTATTTCATTGTGAGGTGTCGAATAGTGTAACTTTTTGATAACTATACGATAAGCCTTCTTTTCTTTAGGGGTGAAGGTATGCCCTATCAGGCCTTTAGTTCTGATTGCCGATATCACATTCTTATAAGTTTCAGAGCAACCTACAAGTACTCGGAGCATATTTTTATTTACTATTCTGATTTTAAATAGTTTGGGATCGCACACCGATTCTATCAGTTTTGATAGTTCGCCGACGTCTTCTATTCCATATAGAACAATAGGAGGTGGTATATTCGTTTTAAGGTTGGGAGCGTCATTATTTAGATTTCCTGGTTGATCTAGTGGTAGAGGTCTAAATCTATTAGATACTGGTATGGTGGAGGAATTTGGCGGCGATTTGCTTGTTCTTTTACGTTTATAAGTATTTGGCACCCGCTGCCAAGGTGGTGGCGCTAGTTGACTTGATGAGTTTTCTGTTAAGTCCACAATGGTTGATGGGTTTGCTTCAAGTTGGGTTGGGTTAGGTTTATTAAGTTCGCTTGTGGAAGCCGATCTTGTTCTGTTAAAAAGTCCTGGATGAAAGACTTGTTGGGCAAGGTTTTTTTGGTTAATTTTGGTTGAGGTGTTTTGATTCGGTTCATTCATGTTTGTTCCCACGAGTAGGGTCGTTTTAAACGGTCGCTTATAGGGTAACGCCCATCCCTATAAGAAGGCACAATTCAACTATGTTGGCCTGTCACATAGAGGGTGGTGCTAGAAACTGGAATCCCTCCAGCCATTCATCCTGTCGGCACAGTCCTCACCTTAGGATTAGGGTAATTATTTTATTGAGATTTTCTTCCTCTTGGTCCAGGCAGTAAAGCCAAGGCCCCCAGCCTCACGAGACATGACCGTAAGGACCGGGTTGTTGAGGTCATTTCCTACCATCAACAAAGGCAAGTTGGTTAGACTTGCTGGTTCAGGTTATCACTTCCGCCGCCTGAAACTCGGCGCTGTTGCTCATTTAGCACCACCCGGGGGGCACGTGTAGGGTGGGTCTTGAGGGTCAAGATGGTATATCCTACGGACGTGAGCAACCTTACCCCCCCAATGGACATGGAAATGGACACGAAGGACTCCAAGACTGTGCATTACAATTGTTTCTTCCTAAATGTAAAACGCGCCAAAGTGGCTCCACTCTACCTGATGGATAGAATCCAAGAGTTGTGGTCACCATACTAATCACGAATGCAGACAATACAGTATAATAATAATAATAAACATTTCGGACATTTGAGACACAATGTCACCTAGTTTCAAACTAAGCAGAGCTTGTGTTACGATAACTAGACTGACTGATAGAATACTTATATACTTTTTTTTTGTAAATACATACTTTTTATACACAGAAAACACCCAAACCTCGAAACAAATACTTGCAGATTATACAAACATTTGGTCCGACTCGGGCATCGAACCCGAAACTTCAAGCACAGCAGTCGAGTTCACTACCACTGCGCCACGGAGGCAGTTAATGGTATATGGTAACACACACTAGGCAGTAAGATGCTTTTTCACGCCTCGTTTGGGGACGTAAAAGGCATGACAGTCATCGTGGCATTGCATTGTATACACTTGCCACGACAACTGTCACCCCTGCATCAATGGACCCCCTGGATAGATGCATCCCCCTGAAAATAATTCCGGCAACACCCACGAACTGATAAATGTATGATTTCCAGAATCTACTATTTGTTGCGAACTTTTAAAATTTTTATTTTTGACAGTGTTCTAGGGTTGCAATTGTACAAAAAAACGTACCATCCAATTGAGAACCAGCTATAATTGAAATCGGTTAAAAATGCCTCAGGTCTCATAAACATATTACAAGTATGTTATAACTGAGTTTGTTTTTGTTTTTAATGTGGATTTGTGCCCTGTTCGATTTTTGACCCGATGCTCTCCGAGTTCAAATCTGAACCACCTTTATAGTGAAGAGAGTGACAGCCTCTCTGTGGTTTTATTATAGTACCTTTTCTGCTACCAAGCACCTGCTGGAGGGACTACCAGCGTCTACGCCTGTTCTGCAGGTGTTCGCACCTGTACTAGGGGTAGACTCTCTCTATATCAATTGTGAAGGGTTAAACGCAAGGCGTCGTGCAAAAGAACCCTGTTCCACCCCGCAGATGTCTAATCCGGCAACGTTGAATAATAAAAGACGGCAAAAATTATACTGTTTAAAAAATTACATAAATTGTTTCTTTTTTTATTTAAAATTTTAATTGTTTTGCTTATCATATGGACAATCGAAATTTAACTCCTCTTCTAAAGGGAATTTGGGCTTTTTTTTGTTTGTTTTAATGTGTGGAAATCCCCTCGGGCTGTCACCCCATCGGGGTTTACGGCGGGGTGGTGTGTCGGAATCGGACCAACTAACGACACATAGTGTGCAACTTTGCGCCAAATATAAAGGAATCTGCCTGGGTATAGTTTTATAACGAGATCCAGACATCAACTTTAAACCTATCAGATCACTTGCACGACTTTGACTGAATACAAGTGCCCATACTTGTTTATACCACAAACTGGTATGAAATTTGATCTTCCAGTATCGGCTCATGTGAATAACTTGAAAGAATACAAACTAAGGTCTATACATATGTACGTATGATATGACCTGATGATGGATTTTACTTTACCATCAACTCCCCAAAAGAATTTGTAAGAAAACATGTAAAATATCTATACAATACGCGCAATATTAAAAAATCTTCAACTCTTAATTGTTTAGGAGTACTACAGTCCTACTATCCTCAGCCGACAGTCCTACTCTGATCAGTTCACCTGAATTACTTGAAAGAATACAAGAAACATTTTCAAATTTCAAATTTGAACTGAAACAATTACCAGAGTAATCGGTGAACATACACAAAAAGTACATACAGTGGAATATAGAACCTCCTCCTTTTTGAAGGGGGTAAAAAGACATTTTACATCTACTTTACAAGTTTACATGTTTTACACCCAGACTGTAAATTTGTGTATCACATAAATTGTTATATAGTGTGGATTCTATACAGACAATGACGTGACTACGCTGCCTGTACAGTCAAACCTCTTTTTGACTCCTACTACAATTCAAACAAAACAATTTACATTCTACTTCAAACCTAAAACCTGTCCCAACTTGTCCGGCCAGCATATATCGTATGCCCTTACTATCATGTTATAAATACGAAAGTTTGTTTGTTTGTCTTCCTTTAACGTCTCAACGAAGCGACTTATGATATAATTTTTGTGTCTGGTGGTAATTAGGAAGCTGAAGATTGCTACGGTGTACTTTTAACCGCTGTAATGTCTCATTCCACTGAGAACATATGTATATATATATATATATATATGTGTGTCGAAACCATATGTTGAAACATTTCAAATTTTACATGTTCCGATGGATGGTGCTATTAGGTTTATTTGCCCAATTGTATATGGTGTAAAATCTATGTTATTAGACTTCATCAAAATACTCACCGTCCCTCATAAATTTCGCTATACTGAAATACTGAATAAGATACCTTAACACTTTCGGTAAAATTTTTATTTCTTTTTTTACTTTAATCCGCAAACTTCTTTTGTGTTACTAGTTACACGGGCATTCTAACCAAAATAAGAGAACACTATGTTTTAAAATAATAATTACCGTGTAAATAATACAAGTCAAATAGAAATTCAACTGGTAACACTGGCCAGTGCCTCACTGTATAGTGCCTATGGCGTTCGTTGCTTCGTTGACTGTTTTCGAATTTGGTTATCTTAAAAACCATATCGCACTCTTTTCGCCTTTACGGTTGTTGTTTTTCGGATTGGATTTGTTGGATTAACTTCATTAAAATTTCCATAAAACCAATATGCTCGGTTTCACTATAAAAACAATATTTAAGAGAAACCCTTTAAGATGTTTATGAATTTTTGATTGTTGTGTATGTTAAATTAGATTTTGATTTATTGTTTGAAATTATTTATAATGCCTCGCAAACGTAAGTCTTCACTTTCAAGAGTATCCTCTCAAGCACAAGCGAAGAGATTAGCTCGATCGCTAGAAACTCCTGAAGATACTGCACTGAGACGGCAAAACCAGGCAAAACGTCAAGCTGCTCTGAGAGCCTCTGAAACACCTGCTGAAACTCAGTACAGGTTACTGAAGCAAGCAGCACGACAGACTGCTTTAAGAACTGCGGAAACACCTGCCGAAACTCAACGTAGGCTACTCAAGCAGGCACAACGTCAGACAGCTTTAAGAGCTGCAGAAACACCTACTGAAACTCAGCACAGACTATTCCAGCAAGCACAACGTCAGGCTGCTTTAAGAGTTGCAGAAATGCCTGCTGAAACTCGGCAAAGACTCTCTGCCCAAGCAGACCAACAATATGCTTTGAGGGCATCTGAAACACTTGAACAAACTCAGGTGCGCAGATATATAAATGCACAGCTCCAAGCAGAACGTCGACGTTATTTTCAAAGAAATAATTGGTTGGTGTTTTAATCACTCGTTAAACAGTTACAAAAAAACAGGTCAATTGTAATAGGAATGATTGTTTCTGCAGTGCATTAAAATGGAAACATGAGACTGCAGGTACATGCAATGGTATAGTTTCTCTTCTTGAACTCAAAGCATCAGAAGAGCCTTTGAAAACTTTGTTTAGATGATACTTACATGTCATTACACTTTTTAAATAGGACATGGAAGTAGAATTCTTACTTCCAAATGATATCATTTAGAGTGATTCAAGAAATAATACATACATGTTGTCTACTGTTATCTCTGGTTCCTCTTAGTATCTTCATTTCATTGTCACACTTATATATCTCTGTATCAGGAATGTGTAATGTATAATAAGTCACTTAAACACTAATTTCTGTAACCATGAGGTTGAAGCTGCTAGTAATATTATAAAACCTCATTTCTGCTGTTAAAACCTCATTAAAAACTTTTGATGATGATGATTTGTATGTAGTGCTTGTTTACATAAGTTATGCACTTGGATTAAATAAATAAATAAATAAATAAATATTTCCGACATGTGACACACACTATCTAGTCCCAAACTAAGCAGAGCTTATACTATGTGTACTAGACAACTGATATACATATACCCCTTTCTTTTGTAAATACATACATATTGTACATAGAAAACACCCAAACTTCGAAACAAATTTTGCAGATCATGCAAACGTTTAATTCGACCTGGGAACTGTACCTGAGACCTCAAGCACAGTCAGATATGCTACCCCTGTGCCACCGAGGCAGTCGTAAATTATATTTAGATGGGCCTGTCAGTCTAGTCAGTCCAGTCTGAGCCTGACTGCTAAACCAGAGATTGTGGGTCCGATTTCAACTCAAGATATATAGTGTGATGATCACAATTGTTTGTTCTATGTCAGAGTCCAAATCATTTTTTATAAAATATGTATGTATTTCGAAATATTTTTTTTCATTTACTTTTTCCGTAGTAGAGGTCCTGCCTATTTTTGAATTTGACCGCTATTATTGAGATGTGTAATATAAATATTATTATTTTATAAGTAACGTTAATGTATAATAACTGCTGGTAAAGAAATCAACAAAATAAGTAAATAGCTAAAACAATTCTGATTTAATTTATTTATTTAGATAAACCGATTAATTTTTACCATTACAGTAAGCCACGGAAAAAATCTGACCTTAACAATGCATGTAGCAGAAAAACACGGCAAATTATCTATAGGATAGCTGAACAATCAGACGAACCAATAGAAGAAAGAAATACAGCTCAACAAATAATAACCGCAGAAATCATTAGCCAAGGATTTGAAAAAGAACGCCGATGGCGATATATATTAGTGTATGTTGATCTTTCCATGTGTATGTAATATGGAGTATCACCACGTTCATATAGCCATGAGTGTCGTAAGACGCTATTTAGGAAGCACAACAACGCAGCAAGGAGAAGAAAATTTAAACCAAGCTCATTGGCTTACTATATAAAGCGGGCCTGATGAATTTGCCATCTGGCTAGTTTGCCAAAATCTTTCTAAGGAGTACCCTATGTCTAGCAGTAGACTGCTATCGACTGTTGCCAATGATTATTACATATTGAAAGGTTTCTTTGAAATTGATATATGAATGAGTAGAAAACATTTTACTGTTTCTGTTCAAGCAGTTTCTGCCCACAGCTCTGACCACGTGTATGAATGATGGCGGTAAAGAGAAGACGTTGTTTTTCCTCAAAAATCAAAGTATTTTTATGCTAAATTTCATCGAAATTAGTGCAGCGGTTTAGCTGTGAAAGCGTAACAGACAGACGAAGTAACCTTCGAATTTAGAATTTAGAATATATGGATGTATGGATTATGAGACTCTTTTTTATATTACTCTATTATAACTTTAACTAAAAATATATTTTTGAGCAATTTACTCATTCTATTTTCAGGCCTGTAAGAGAAGGCACGACGCGTGAGAGCATACTCGAAGATCAGCGTGGCGATAGCGAGTAAGTGTGATTTTAATATAGATGTAATACTTAAAAGTTAGGTAACCGAATTCGTATCCGTGAATATCCGAATCTATATCCGAAAAAATGTGTATCAGTTACTGTTTGTCTGATGTTTAACACTTCACAATTACATTACTTCTGAATTGTAAAACACAAACTAGTAATTTTTCTATTCTTGAGGAAGACAAAAAGCCTGCATCCACACGAGCCGAGACGCAGGCAAAAGCGACGGTTTGCGTTTTGATTTGAGTGGTTACCTCGCGGCTTTTATTGCGGGAGTGTTGTGAATTCAAATCCCACATGAGACAATACCAGTTACTCTGAGTTTATATGTTGTATGTGTCCGTTTCATATATGTTTGTGAAGTTCTCCGCGACACACGAACATTTCTAGTATGAAGTTGTCTTTTCTAAAAATAAAGAGATAAAGAAAAAAGTATGTCTTAAATGTATTTGCACATTTTTTTTTTAAATTTTTATTGATTACATATACAGACTGACTGGTGAGATACCTTCAATATTTGAGGACGTGATAGTATGCGAACATATATCATGAAATAAAATAACATAAAAACGAAATATTAAATAAGTTCTTAGTAAACTTCGTACGCAGTACACCGAGAGCCCAGTATTTAACTGCGGCATACTTGGACACCGCGCGGTTGCACGTGTCTATCAACACAGAATACATAGGTACCTACACTGTACAGCTGTTGCCTATGTAGCGGGATGGAGGGCGGGGGTGGGTGCCGCCGCGCCGCTCGTGACTAGATCAACGTAAACCGTGCGGCGAGCTTAGGGAGTATAATGTCCAAATTTCACTTATTTTTTAGAGACATTTCGATAAAAAATAAGCACCTATTTTTTTTATATCAAGTTAACGAGAATCGAGTACCGAGTACTCTCCATAAGTATTGAAGGTATCTCACCAGTTACGCTGTATAATGTATCGGCTTTTAATCAAACATAATTTTAGCCAGCCTCATTATATCCCACAATAACCAACCACATCATACAGGAAATCTACTAACTAATTCTAAAATTACATAATAATATTTGCACTTTACAGAACGGAAGTACAAACTATAACAGAAAGGTTAAAATTAGAGTTTGAGATAGATGGGTATGAAATTAATGCCGTGAAGACAAGAAGCTCGTTCGATATGAGTTCTACGTCATGCCAGTAAGAGATCACTTTGATGTAAACTACACTATTGAATAAAAACTATATGATTTTTTTAATAGTTTATTAATCTTTTTTTTTTTAATTAAGAATTAACAGATCTTTATTAAGTTTTTCATCCTTAGGAATTCTTCTGGTGACCTGATACTACCTGGTACGCATAGTGAATTAAAGTCAGAACCAGACATGACTGACTACCAAAGGTCGGTATATTATAATGATAATAATATTGGTATTCTTCACCACCCCTACCCATCCTGTAGGTGTTGTAAGAGTCGAGGAAGCGAACTAGAGCGGTCATTGAGAAGAGAAGGAAAACTTGGAACAAACCAAGCCAGTGAGATATAGTAGGCCTAAGCCTCCTTTCTACGGAGAGGCCTATGTCCAGCTGCGAACTCTTATAGTCTATTAGCGCTTAGCGTATGCGAATGCTGGTCAAGAGGATTTGGGTTAAATTCTCGTTTTGAATTAAAAAAGTTCTTATAATATAAATGGTTCCAAACGGAGAGCACGTAAATTCGCCGATCCTGCACTAGATCTCTTGGTCGTGTCGGTTAGCTGTTCCATCGGATTGCAAGAGTGAGGGAACAGAGAGTGCACCTGTGTTTGAGCACACACTTGTGCACTGTCATATCTCCTAGTTGCTAGTCTTCGTTAAGACTGGCCGTCGTGGCCGAAATCGGCTAGCAAGGAGTATATATATGATTGTTATAAATTTAAAGATTTTTCAAAAACTATTTTAAAAATTATAATGGTGTACACAAGTTTTTGCTGGTTATTATTATTAAATCTTTGTAGCTTCATAAAAACTATATAACACGGGTAAATAAAGTATTTGAGGATTAAGGATTTACCTAAAAATATACCTTTTATTCGTTATTCTGTTTTCAGCCCTGTGAAAGAAGAGATATGTAATGAGAGCATAACCGAAGATCACCGTTGAGATAGTGAGTGCGTGTGATGTCAATATAGATATAGTAATTAGGTGATGGATATCTGAATCTGTATCCGCGTGTAACTGAAGGCATATCCGCAAATATCCGAAAGTATATCCGTTGATATCCGAATAAAATTTAATTTATATGTCCACTACAGTGGACAAAAAATATATTTTTTGTTGGCTCTTTAACATTCCTTAAATTTATTACGGTTAAAAATATATAAAATAAAAAAAAATGAAAAAGTAAAACGCCTTTTATTTCTTACGTGTAGGAATTTACAAGTTTGTTTTTTTAAGGAAAGCATAACTAATGCCATTTACATTATTGTTGAAAAAAATATAAAAAATCTTAAATCCATTTTCTTCGTCTTGAGTTATTAGCGGTCATCAGGGGTCAGCTATTTTCAAGATTTCGTCTACCCATCTCATGTAAGGTCTGCCTTGGTAACACTTACCAAATGGATTATTCTCTACCTCACCTCTAGCCTAACTACGTGCCCTGCCCACTTACTTCCATTTGAGTTTTTTCAATGGGTGCTCGATATTTTAAATATTACAATAATTCTATTGGCAACTATCTATGAGAGGATAGTTATGAATCGCAGTAAAATGCACCCCACGCTTTTTACTCTGAATTGAATTATTCTGTTAATAATTTAAATTTTATTATAATTTTGTTTTGAGACGATTCACTATGATTGATTGTTCGATTTTCTACTACTGTAATATTAGACTCTTTGTCATTAAAGATTATTTTCTAGTTTTTAGTTTGATTAGCAATAAAAGCGTGTTTTTTTAGTTTTTTAAACTATTATTGATTTTTCATGTTTTAGTCTGTGACAAACTCATAAATTGAGGAATTGAGTAAGTCCAAAACTGCAGGCATGCGCAGATCGCGCGTTAGCTCTGTCTCTCTTACTCTACTACAGAGGATCTACAAAAGAATTTATTAATCCTGGCGATCCTAATGAGGATAATGGAAAACTATTATCAAATTATCACATTGTCATCGGTCCTTGAGACGTGTGCAAAGTTTCAAGTTGATCAGATTTTTAGAAACCGGTGAAAATTAAGCTTAAAGATTCCGTTACATACATACATAGATACAACCCAAGCCAATAAAAGCGTGTTAAAAATAAGTCGGCCTTTCCTTCCTGACGCTATAACTCCAAAAGCACGAACAGATTTCCATGGTTTTGCATTCGTTGGAAAGGTCTCGGGCTCCGTAATGTTTATAGCAAACAATATTCAGGAAAAAATTCAACAGGAACGCAGGAAAACAGGGAAAATCATTTTTTACATACAGTGCCATCTCTGATACATAGCATGTACTACAAACCAATATGGTTTTGCATGGTGGTGGAGCACATGGCGCCAGTATTTTAAGAAGATGGCGCCGGTGCGTGATACACTGTTTGACAGCTACTCATTGTACTCTGCTCAGTTAATTTCAAGTGACATTTAAGTATTATGCTCACGTTCTTTCAAACGCTAACTTAAAACCGGTATTGTGTTCACTGTGAAATTGTGAAATTTAGGTTAAAGTTAATCGTTTCCTAACAGTTCAACTTAAAACCATCAAAACAATCACGCGTATTGTGCAAATTTTTATTCAATTTCAACAGCAGGCACTTGTCCTTAAGGTGGTAAATTGAACTGTGTAAATTATGTAAATCGTGCATTTGAGGTTAAATTTACCAGTCTGTCCATAGTCCAAAATGCCTAGAAGACGACGTGCGAACATCGGCCGCCGCACAAGACATGCAAGCCAGCAACAAATGTATTCACAGAACTTAAGCGAAGAAAGACAAAACATAATAAGAGAAAATGCCCGATTGAGACAACGCGTGAGCACAATTTATTATTATTATTCACGTTTCAGACCAAAAAACAAAAAATGTGGTTTACCAAAGAGCACTTTAATTAAACGGATAATTTGCGGACACGTATAATGCTTCGATTCAGTATTTACTTTGGATTCACTTTAATTTTTTAATTAGAGAAGTTCAAATAAATTACACTTTATTTCTGTAATCGAAATTCATTAAATATAAAACAAAAAAATAATTTTTCTTCATCATTTAATTTCCAAACGAAATGTTACAAAAAACGAAGCCACATGGTGGCGAAACGGAGTTCGCCGGGTTTGCTAGTTTTATTTATTAAGAACTTGTTTGTCAACAACTCAAATTTGTTGTAACCAAAATAGAGCTTGAGGTCTTTTATTATGAATTTGTCAGCCATTTTGTGTTGTGTGTATTCAACGAGCAAATACAAAAAGAGGACAAGCAAATGTGCACTGTAATTCTAACTAGGTCCTCGCGTGGGGTCGCTTGGGCGTGGTTTATAGTTAGTACACTGTGAGCGTCCGTCCTGCGCACTCGTGTCGGAAATCGTAAATAGATTTATCCGTAGTATTAGAAAATAGATAATGAAGTGTTGTATTTTATTGTGTAAAAGCTACTCGGATAGACGATCCGACGCTATGAATGGTATCACATTTCATTTGTAAGTAATGTTATACTTAATTTATAAAATACATCTAGAAAAATCTCTTAGTATCTTTGAAATGTAAATAAAGCCTTCGTCACTAGATGGTAAAACTGTGTGTAATGGAAATTAAAATACCAAACACAGTATTAGTACAATAATCTTATGAAGAAATTGGAATTTGTTATTTACTGCCAATATATTATTTTGATATCTTTTATTATCACTTTGTGAACAGACTGCCGTCTATCGTCGAATAGAAGAACAAACAGAAAGGGACATATTTGGAATGCACTCTTTTTGTAAATAAAACTTCTATCGACCAATTAATATATTTATATATATGAAAGGAGTTAAATAGATTTTTTAAACAGTGTTTCGTAAAAGTCAAAGCCAAAAAATGGTCATTTTATCACTCGCAATATAAAATCTTAATATACTCGTACTCTATGTATATACAAAATATTTAAAGAAGTTTTGAATGAAGCATGTGAAGCAGTCATGAAGCATTATTGAAAGTTATTTACCAATCATTGGCAAATTAGACGTTGATAGGATAGGACAATTGATTTGGACAACATCAGTCGTCACTTTTCAACCACACCTCAGATGGATCATCAACCCAAGAGTTGACTTTGAGCTGTATAGCTAGGCTAGCCTTTATAGGTAGTAGAGCCACGCTGATATCAGCACGAGCAGGCCGGCTCGACTGGGGCAGTACTACCCTCCCAAAGAAGACCAACCTAAAGCGCCAACATCCCTGTTGTCGTGTTTCGTTGGTAAGTGTGAGACCGGGGGCCCATTGATGCAGGGGTGACAGTTATCGTGATAGCTATGTGAGTATTACACTGCCACGATGATTTAATTTACGTCTGCCTGCCTTTTACGTCCCCAAGCGGGATGTGAAAAAGCATCTCGCAGGGCCGCCATAGTGTGGGTCACCATACTGCATTGTCTGCATTTGGAATGAGTATGGTGACCACAACTCTTGGATTCTATTCATGCTTTCCTATCAGGCAGAGTAGAGTCACTTTGGCAGGCTCGCAATGTAAAAAAAAAACGAAAACTTAGACTAAAAACTTTATGAGAAGTTGGTCAACGAGATTTGTTTTTTTTGGTAAACTCAACTAAATGTCAATGTGATCGTTGTCGAGAGCAAACAATTGCTAAGTAGGATCGATATGGCGGTCATCCCATCTGTTTATAACAACGCGACTATACCTCAGAGTACAGTAGTAAAAAACCTGAAGCGATATCTCGACACAAGGGAACAGAGAGCCCACTTGTGTTTGCGCACACACTTGTGCGCTTGTGTGTATCTTCTGTGTAGTTAGCTTCTCTAGGCTTGTCTCTGTTGAGGCTGGCTGCCGTAGCTGAGATTGACTAGGAATCATAAACACATATTTCGAACATTTGACACACAACATCAACTAGTTTCAATCTAAGCAGAGCTTGTGCTATGATAAATAGACTGACTGATAGAATACTTATATACTTTTTTTGTAAAACATACATATTATACATAGAAAACATCCAAACTTCGAAACAAATACTTGTGCAGATCGTACAAACATTTGGTCTGACCCGGGAATCGAACCTGAGACTTCAAGCACAGCAGTCGCATTCACTACCGCTGCGCCACCGAGGCAGTTACGTCAATATCCATTTTGTACTGTTTATATGCTGTTTGTATCTTGACCTTGATGTAAATATAATATTTAGCAGTGAGTTTTTTAATATTAGTTATATCTAATATCATTTTTTATGTTAAATCTATTCTATGTACCTTGTCAACTTCTATATTTGACCTTTGTATCTATTGCATCATATTTCTACAGCACTTGCAAGTAGAGATGCCACGAATAGTGAATTGGCCGAATACCGAATACCGAATATTCGGCAACGCTGTCGGCCGAAGCGCCGAATATTCGGCGCAAAGTATATGCTTGGCTTTGAAGAAGTCGCTACAGATAATATGCGAAATGCTAATGATGAGGAGGACGTGGAGAAGAATGCTGTGGCAAACGAGTTGGATTTTTATTTGAAAACAGTTCGCTTAGATCGGAAGGCCTATCCTTACAAGTGGTGGTTAGCAAACGAAAAACAATACCCGAACCTTTCGAAATTTGCAAAAGTTTATCTTTCTTCGCCTGGAAGTAGCGTTTTATAGTGAGAGGTTATTTTCTGAAGCTGGTAACGTTTACGATGAAAAGCGCAATCGTTTGCTACCAAAAACTGCTGAAAAGCTCGTTTTTATCCATCACAACTTACCACTGATTAATTTTAACTACTAAAATGTTATAATTTGGAAATAAATACATAATTTTGAGTAAAATAACGTGTCTTTTTTTACATGATTTGCTATTCGGTATTCGGCCGAATAGTACGTACTATTCGGCCGAATACTGAATAGCAAAAAAGTGGCCGAATAGGCCGAATACCGAATAGTTGCCGAATATTCGTGGCATCTCTACTTGCAAGTTGACTGGAAGAGAATGCTCCATGGCATTGAGACCACCTTTATACGTGTATAAAGATAGGCTTAATGCCATGACTTAATGACTTGTAGTCCGTGTGGTGACGGATTAAGAATACATAGTGTTACCACCCCTATTCATCCCGTGGGTATCGTAAAAGGCGACTCAGGGAACCAAATATGCAAGACAACATCAGAAGGAAAACTTGAAACAAACCCTATTCCAACCCGTCTGGCCAGCGTGATATAGTAGGCCAAAACCTTGCTAAGGAGAGGCCTATGTCCAGCAGTGGACTGTAAAATGATTGATTGGTTTATTATACGTGTATATTAAGTTTAAATAAATATTGATCATTTCGTTTGTATAATATTGTAGATTTCCATCCGAAGAAAGTCGGAAACAGCAATGGATCTCAAAGATTAATAGAAAAAACTGGACCCCGACAAAACATACGAAGATTTGTTCTTGCCATTTTAATGAAGATGACTTTACAATTACAAAAAAAGGTCTTAAAAAGTTAAAAAAAGGAATTTTGCCTACTTTAAATCTGGATATGTCGGTTAGTTTATTTTTATTAATTTTTATTATTTTGAGAGTTCTATGGCCAGCTGTGGACTGTTAATGGACTGTGGATTTAAACGACCTTCACCCAGCTCTCGATTGAGCTGAGTATTGTGAGTTAAAACTTCACATGGGACAACACTTTGTGTAATCCACAAATTGTTGTTCTGAGTCTGAGTGTTCTTTGTGTCCGTTTCTTGTATGTTTGGAAAGTTCCCCGCGACACAGGATTTATTCCTAGTGCAAGCGTTGTCTATTAAAAAAGATAAAGATAAGAAAAAGATAATGAAGGTTTTTACGCTTAAAGATTAGCGGAGTATAACCTTTTTTATAGTAAGGAAATTTGTTCACGCTGTCACGGCACGGGCAATAGAAGACGCAGACGTGGTCACGCGGGTCAGCTTGTAGTAGTATAAAGCAGCGTTCGGATCCCTCCTATGTCAGGCGCAGAGTGGCACACCGTGTGGTTTTAGTCGATCCGATTCCGACACACCACCCCGCCGTAAACCCCGGCGGGATGACGGCCCTAGGGGGCTTCCACACGTTAAAAAAAAAAAAAAAGTATAAAGCAATGTCAGTTATGTCATTTTTAAAAATTTATACATAAGTCATTTTATATAAATAATTGTGAGCAAATATCTAAAATATCTAGAATTTCTTGTTTAAAACAGCTCTATTTGAATCATACATTATTTAGGTACCACTAATTCAAAGTATACCTTAAGGGATTATGAAAAACCTGTTGTATAATATAAAAGATCATACTAAAATTAAATTGAAACGTGATTTTCTGTTATTTTTGAAAAAACGCCTTTGAAATATTCTTGTATTCCCGATTTTTTCACAATATTTATGAAAAAAAGATCTTTGCATAAAAAATTATAAATTATTTGGACGAGGTTCAAAATAATCTTCAAATAGAACAATAAACGTCGTCAAGACGTTTCTATGGACGCGTGTCACCGATAGGCGGAGCATGCGCGTTGAAGTTATGATCGAGCGCGCGCAATGCGCTCGAAACAGTCCTATAAGCATTTTACCTTCACCGTGAACGGAGCTCCGTTAAAAAATAATCGCTATGCCGAGTTGCGCGATAATTACGTGTCGTAAACGAAGTCAGGACTGCAATTTATCTAAAGGAAACATATCATATCATCGGTACGTCTAAATAATTTTGTTTTTAAGTAATATTGTCAAAAAATCACAAAGTATTATGTAATAACAGTTGAAAAACAGTAACGATCTTATCTATTAAGACAATTATACATTGCATATTATGATTGAGTGCCAACTACACTGTATCTATGACAGCACGCAATGAACTGCGTCGGATAAGGGGTTACTTACAAGCGTTTCGCTTGAAAATACTTGGTAGCCACGATTCGTATTTATGTGTGTGGTATTTGGCTAAGAGAGTGATGTAGCCTCATTCTATATGGTGTTGTAGATATCGATTATATTAGTTTATTATACTGATGTTCTGTTTAATAGGATTATTTGTTTAGTATTATGATTTTTGACCGACAGCAACAAAGAGAAGATTGTTTGTTTTTGCCTTTAGTACACTTCTATAGGCAGGTTTGGATGGGGAGTGAATTTATGTAAGTAGTTATCGACAAGGTCACGTGAAGTATTAACGTTTGAGCCAGCTGTAAATGTATAGAGATATATATACTGACTGGTGCGCGCGCAGCCAGTATATATAACACGGGTCAACAAAAGACGAAGGCAGACTTATGTACCGCCTAGCGTATCTCATGGTTGTGATTATTGTTGTATTTACCTGGCTGGTAATATCATCGACATTAACAGTTTTAATGGCCAGATTTTTGCGACTTTGCGTTGAAAAGTTATTTCAGTTTGTAGTTTACATATAAGCTCTACTGACCTTTCGATATCCCTGATAGCTGGCTGTCACAAATGAGTTATAATTGCTGTCAAAAAGATGTGGTAGTACTGTATTTTTAAAATGAAATCATTCATTTACGATTTTCTTGAAGTGTCAACAAAATGTTGCCGTATATAGTTACTTTTTCCCATAATGTTAACGATTATTCAAATTGAGATATTTAATTCAACATTACTCAACACTCAACATTAAGAATTAAATGTTTATTTTTAACTACTAAATGTAGTAAGGAATTCATTCATAAATTGATGCAAAGGGTGACAGTTATCGCGATAAGCGTGGGCAACCTTCCACTGTCACGCTGTCATGCCTTTTCAGTCCCCAACCGGGGCGTGAAACATCATCTCACTAGGCTGCCATTGTGTTGGTCACCATAGTGCAGTGTAACTAATCCGTAGTTACTGTATTTATAACTCAAGAAAGGCTTAACCGATTTTAATCATTATTTTTTAATTCGCCCGCACCCGTCAAACCGTCGGTCATGCGCCTGCTCTCTCATCGGTCGTGTTGGGTAGCCGTCCCATGGGAATGTGAGAGCGAGGGAACAGAGAGTGTACTTGTGTTTGCGCACATACTAATTTGCTGGTCTCTGTTGAGACTGGCCGCCATAGCCAAAATACAGGCTTGGAGTACATCAGCATCATTAGTAATTGGTTAGTTGTTTTCACTTCTAACATACTGTTACCAGAAACAAAGTAAGGTGTGGTGGCCCTGAGATCTTAGTCTATTTCTTCTAATATAGCGAATTGCAACATAGGCATGTGTCTCTAGGAGCCATTCATTTTCAGTTTTCCAAGCGATCCATATTTTAAAGAAAAATGGATCCTAGTCACTGGGAGAAGGAAGTGGATGCCCACCAGATCTAGTACTATTTGCTCGGACCATTTCTATGACAGCGACTTTGATTTCAAACATGTAGGAAATCGGTACCTAAAAGTGGGAGTTATTCCTAGTAGAGATGTAGTAACTGTCACTACTTGTGTAAGTATTACATATGTATAATGTAATTTGTTTTTGTTACAATGTTTTGCGCTTATCTCAGAAGCTATTGGTTTCCATTGAAAAGTTCTTTTGTAGTTCGATAGTCTATTTATCAATAAAGTAATAAATAATAAATATTTGAGACATTTAACACACAAGGTTAAAACTAGACGTTCAAACTAAGCAGAGCTTGTACTATGATAACTAGACTGACTGATAGAATACTTACATACTTTTTCTTTGTAAATACATACATATTATACAAAGAAAACACCCAAACTTCGAGACAAATATTTGCAGATCATACAAACATTTGGTCCGACCCGGGGATCGAATCCGAGATCTCAAGCACAGTAGTCGCGTTCACTACCGCTGCGCTACCAAGGCAGTTTAGTATAATAAAGGCTTATGTAACAACCAATGGGAGCAGAGCTTCAATGAAAATAGTTGTGAAGATGGAGAAAGTTTATTTCTTTTGTTTGAGAGATGCAGACAAAGAGGCGCTAGTAAACTAATATTCTTTCAAAGTAAATAAAACATAACCTTGTCGTATTAACTACGTTGTTTGGAATGTAATGTCAACAGTCTTTAATAGTCCACTGCTGAATATAAATCTCTTCTTAGAAGGGGGGGTTGTAGAATACTATACGACTCTGGTCAAATGAGCTGGTAAAGGACATACCTATCTCCGTAAAAACATTTTGACCTACTAAACCACGTTAACCAAACGGAGTCGTGTAAGGTTTGTTTCAAGTTTTTCTTTTTTTTGCAGAGTTGTTGCCCTGTGTAGTTTCTTCTTCAGTTCTTACGAGACTTTCGGAGTGGATAGGAGTGGTTACAGTATCTCTTAATGCCATATGGATAAGTTACTTGAACGTACTTAAATCTATCCGTTCTTTTTGTATTTTAACAGTTGCCGAAAGCGTCTAGCGGCGGTACTTCAAAAATAATGGCAGAGACCGGAAAAGAGGTAATTTTTTTATAATAAATTATCTTTTTATGAATTTAAACGCTATCCATCACCAAATTATTGTTTTTTTTGTTCATTAGTTTGTACGTAATCTTTGACATAGCTCATAAATGTTCAATGGCTGGGCACAGTTCTGTTTTTCTAGCACGAGAAAATTTTACCTAATATGTTAAGTTGATTATAACAATATACAGTATTACATAGACACTTCAATATCAAAATAAATATAGTGAATAAGTATTGGTAATAATTGTTTGATAATGATAATTAATCTAAAATGGTGCTTATAAAATTTGGTACCATACGTTTTGTGTGTATATTTCAAGATTTAACTTCAAAATCGGTATTACCGGTCACGGCAAAACAAAAAATATTATTTTATTTTATCGTGAAATTGCAAACGTTTCACATCACTACGGCGTCTGCCCGACTCACCTTACCGGATTTTAAAAAGTACGCCTCACGAACAAGCAAGCGAAACACTACCTTATTTTAAAGCAATAAGGATGTATTTAGTAATCGTGGAAATGGCGTTTAGGATTCACGTTCAATAAATCGTCTGACACGAATTGACGTAACCGCTTTGTGTGTGTATAAAATAATATTTGTCATTAATGTGTGTGTCTACAAAGCAACTCTTCTAAAATAAAAACAAAATGGAAGAACAACTACACGCGCACTCATCTGTCAAAATGTGTGAGCATCGATTTAAGACATAATATGCGAATTTGATAATGACGGAAAGATAACTCGTATAAATTCAATATACACCTCCCATAAGTATTGATGGTACTGTTGCATGACCATTACGTTTATCCGCATTATACGTTCACTCTGTTCTAAGTTGGATGGAGAGGCTGATAGTCTTTAAAAATAAATAAATATTTTTTATTGTCTTAAAATAACGAAGTTTATTTTTTAACAAAGATGGGATTAATAACATCGTTTAATGTGTGACGGCTTTCACATATAGTACAATATATACTATAGCGCCATCTAGCTATTAAGACACATTGAACTATGGAGTATAACGAACTTCGGAGCAACTACTAATCCTGAATCGCGGTATAGAAATTCTCGCGGCGATTAGCATTTATCCAACGTCCCAACATGAACCGTTAGAGCCGCGGTGCGCCTGGCATGATCACCGCGCCTGGGCGGAGGATCTTCCCTTTGTGTCAGAGAGACCACAAATCTATTATGACTTTTTGTTGATTAAATTTGATATTCTGGTATATCTAATAGTAGAATGACAGAATTGAGGGGTGCTTTCAAGATATTTTAAAGTGTAGTAACTTCATTTTTACCAATATCAGTCAATATAATATTAATTTACAACAATTAACCTTTAGCACCCCACGCATATTTACGATTAAATGATACTTTTGAATTGATACATTTTTTTTCTACTTTTCTATTCGTCTAGTTACAAAAGCGTGTATTTTTAGTCTTTTCACGGTAATTAATAATACAATAATAATAATAAATAAATAAATTAATATTTCGGACGTTTAAAACCAACATCGTCTAGTTTCAAACTAAGCAGAGCTTGTGCTGTGATAACTAGACTGACTGATAGAATACATATATATATTGTAAAAACATACATATTATACATAGAAAACACCCAAACTTAAAAACAAATATTTGCAAATCATGCAAACATTTGGTCCGAACCGGGAATCGTACCCGAGACCTCAAGCATAGCAGTCGCATTCAATACCGCTGCACCACCGTGGCAGTTAATGTATTACATTTAATCCGTTTAATAAAACCGACAGTAGCTCAGCCAACTTTAAACAACACTAATAAAACTAAAATTAGAATAAAAACAGATTAAAGAAAACCCACCTTTCTGTTAAGTCGATTAACGCGTTTATGAAAATAAATTCCACTCTACTCATTCTTTAAGCAACTCATGTTTTTGCAAACTTCATACATTTAGATCGCTGTAAGTACACTATTTTTTTTTAAACGTGTGGCAACCCCCTTCGGGCCGTCACCCCACCGGGGTTTACGGCGGGGTGACCGACTAAAACCACACGGTGTGCCACTCTGCGCCTGACATAGGAGGGATCCGGGAACAGCTGTTATTACGACATCCAGATCCCTCCTAGCGCCTGCCCGCTACCGCGGACACCTTCTACGGATAACCTCTCCATTTGAGCGACGTACGGCACACGCGGACGTCGCCTCGCGGCTGGCCACTATAGCGGATGGAGGGGAAAACCCGTCCCGACCACCCGCGGCCACACTCAAGGCGGCATGAGACGCTGGTACGCTATAAGTACACTACTACAAGCATAAGTGGCGTGTGTACGTGAGTACTGGCGACTCGTCGCGTACGCAGAAAATCTTTTTCATACCGACTCAACCAGTGCCCATGCTCAAGGCTGACGGTTAACTCGTCGTAAATATTACTCACCACGTTAATCGGTTACCATGTGACCAAATGATAATATTCTTTATTTTTTATTTAAAAATTGTGTCACGAAAGATGGTGTACTGTACTGTGTGTATGAACAATAACAGAAAACATAAGAATGTATCATATTTCTGATACCCCAAAGACTCAACCAGATGGTATATAACTATTTAGATGATGAGTGCACTGCGCTCTTCCATGGCTTTTAATAGTCCACTGTTGGACTTAAGCCTCTCCTTCGAAAGGAGGTTTTGGCTTATATAACACGTAGGTCAGACGGGTTGGTAATGGATTGTTTCAAGTTTTCCTTTTTTTTGCAGTGAGTCTTGGGTAGTTCGTTCCCTTAACCACGTCTTACGACACCCATAAGATGAAAAGAGTTGGCTCTGTTATCTTAATCTGTCGTAACACGGCACTTGTACAAGGTATTTAAAGAACGAACGAATTAAAACCATTTTATCCTAACTTTGTTACAGTTTTAGTAATAACTGTTATTCGATGGTAACGTGCTCTGCCTTTACCGTGTCCGCCAAGCAGCGAGATTTGCCGAGTCGTCGCCACGTAACGACTGTCTTAAAATATGTGGCCGCACACATTTAAGTTTATTAATCAATACGTCATATAATTAATATAAAATTGAAGTGTCTGTCTGTGATTTAAAACAAAATTGTGTTTTCTCTAGTGTCTATAGCTCTTTACACGATACTAAAACATAAACTATCTTTTTGAAAAAAAATGTCTGTCTGTAGTTATGTCGTCATAGACGTGACGTCTCACAATGGCATCCGTCGTGAACGACCATTTAGCTGATAAGCCGCAGACTTCCCGGAAACATTAGAGCAAATAGCTCTGTCTCCAACACATAATAATAAGAACACTGTATTAATTTTAAGAGATTGTTTTATAAATAAAGTTAGTCTCAATCCGCTCTTCAAGCCGAACACTTGTCTTTTTAAAAAACCCTCTCGCCCTCGCTCACAACCTAACTCTGTCTGTCTGATTTTTAATTGGGCTTATCTCTGGAACCGCTAAATCGATTTGAAAGAGACTTTCACTTGGTGACAGAAGGGGTTACTGGTACGGGTACGGGATTTACGCAGCAAAAATGAGGTCTATCAGTTTAAATCCTACGCGAACGAAGTTGAAGCACAGCTAGTTATATATTATTTCAACACACTTCGCTAATAGAAGACGTAGTGAGACGAATTTAATTGGTAAGTTTCAAATACTTATAATTTAATATTAGATAAATTTAGACATTTTCTTTAACGGCTTCGGCTGTCACCTTCATAATAATTTAGCTAAGAAATTAGTTTTATACTCTTCTAAGCTTTTCCTTAGTCTGTGACCTGGCGGCCATTGCTCTAAACATATTATTGATTTCTTCGACAACCTTGGACAAACGACTTTAAAACTAAGGAAATAAGGACGAATTCACCTTAACACATGTTTATATGGGCGGGAAAAGCGTGACGTGTAAATATACGGTTTTTAGCATTGATCTATTATATACTAACTTAACTGAACGCTTTTTAATATAAATAGTATTTACTTGCGATTTTATAATACAACTAACTGCACCCGTGCACTAACTACGTCCGTGTAACTTTTTTTATAATTCCAAAATTCTAAAATGTAATTTGCCTAAGTTTACCCTATAATATCAGCTACCTGTCAGTGATAGTCTCGTCGAAATCGGTCCAGCCGTTTCAGAGATTAGCCGCAACAAACAAACAGACAGACAGACAGACAAAAATTGTAAAAAATATTATTTTTGTGTAAGCATCGTATGTGTATTCATATGCATGTAGTAAAAAACGGTTATTTCAATATTACGAACAGACACTCCAATTTTATTTATATGTATAGATATGTATAGCTGATAGATAACTTCACACGTCACACACACACACAGCAGTCTGATCCCAAACTACAGCAGAGCCAGACTGCTGATAACATACTTATACATTTTTAGATACATGCATTTACATATATGTATACAAGAAATGATTGTACTCATGACACAAATATTTGTCATGGGTGCGAATCAAATCTGACTACCTCCAGCTTAGCGAGCGTGAATGTAATTTTTGTTACATCTTTTTCTTTTTTTTTATATATTAAGAGCCTGCCAAAGTGACTACTCTGCCTGATGGAAAGCAGGAATAGAATCCAAGAATTGTGGTCACCATACTCATTACAAATGCAGACAATTCAGTATGGTGACCCACACTATGACGGCCTTGTGAGATGCTTTTTCACACCCCGCTTGGGGACGTAAAAGGCATGACAGTCATCGTGACAGTGTAAGGCTTACACAGTTACCACGATAACTGTCACCCCTGCATTAACGGGCCTCAGGTCTCACACTCACCAACGATACACGACAACACGGATGCTAGCGCTTTAGGTTGGTCTTCTGTGGGAGGGTAGTACTGCCCCGGTTGAGCCGGCCCGCTCGTGCTGAAATCAGCGTGGCTCTACTACCTAGAGAAGGCCTTCTCCTGAAGGCTCTCTGTATCATGTACTAAATCTCTGTTAAAGATTCCATAGTAGTCATTGAACCTTCCCCTCGCGTCATTCAGACAGCCAATCAATAAAATGTCTGACCAGCTTCAAGCTAGCATGAATAGCAAGTGCTTAAAGTTTTATTTGTAACGCTACTATAAATGTGACCCCCTTTTCCCACTAAGTTTACCTACAGTCTATAGCAGTGGTTCTCAAATATTTTTTTCTACGTACCACTTCAAGAAAGACCTCGAACTTACGTACCCCTCAGTCAAAGTAAAATGCGTTTATTGAAAATAGGCTTCTAAGAACACTTATGTAAAAAGTGACATTTAATTTAACATTAAGAAAATGACTCGGCCACAAATAACTTTAAGGAGTCGGGAGAGAAGGATTAAATAATCATTAGGTATTGATTTTAGGGATTTAATATTTTAATTAAGAGATTGCTCGCGTACCCCTTGATGCAATCTCACGTACCCCTGGGGGTACGCGTACCACTAAATGGGAAACAGTGGTCTATAGCATAAGTTATTACTTTATTAGTAACTTAGTAGATAAGTTATTGGTACACTAAATTAAAACCTCTTGTGGATTTTTTTTTCTATAATAACCCACCAAAGTGACTCTACTCTGCCTGATGGGAAGCATGAATAGAATCCAATCTATTTGACGTCAATACGGCTCAATACGGCTAGAGGCTACGAATAGGCAAATGCGTGATCAATAGACTTAGAAAAATAGACTTTGTTTAATTCAAATACGACTGAAATTAGTAAAACTATTCATGCAGGGGTGACAGTCATTGTGGTTACCCTGTGAGCTTTACACTGCCACAATGACTGTCACGCCTTTCACGTTCCCAAGCGGGGTGTGAAAAAGCATCTCACTAGGCCGCCAAAGTGTGGATCACCATACTGCATTGTCTGCATTTCCAATGAGTATGGTGCCCACAACTCTTGGATTCTATTCATGCTTTCCATCAGGCAGAGTAGAGTTACTTTGGCAGGTTCGAAATATAGAAAAAAAACACAGCCTAAATTACTCATCAAACGCGATCGCTTGACGTTGACGTGACGAAGCAAGCGTTCGTTTGTCTCTGTCTGTTTTGACCATAGATTCGTAGCTGCTAGAATACAATAACGCACACGATAAGCGAGCTATTATCGTTTGCGTTATTATCGGTCGATAATATCGTACCCGTTATTGTAGGGCGGAGAAACGCAAGCGTCCTAGTTTTATTACATCGTGACTATCGCAGCAGTGTGTAACTTCGTAGCTGTCCTAATACAAAATGTACTAAAAACAGAAATCACAAAGATACGTCCGGTATTTTCGATCGATAAAAACGCACCTGTGTAGAATAGGTTTAAACCTAGGCCGAACTGAGCCAGATAACGAACTGCGTCAGTGCTCAAGGTCAAATGGTAGCGTTAACATGCAAACTTTACATATTGTGTACACGATTTGATATTTGTTTTCATGGGCGTGTATCTACATCTAGATAACTATTAACTAATACAGAATTATACTAGTTCTTTACCTATGAAATTAAAGTTTCTTTATGAAATAACTTAATGTGTTTTTTTTTCTATATGTTTAATATTTATTCATTAAAGTAATCACGCGTATAATGTATGCATCTTTGCCAACACGGTGACAGTTTATTGATGTCCTTGAATAATCAACTTGACAAGAGGCAACAAATTCTTCAAAAGCTTTTTGTACTTACTGCCTTTCAGGTCACAATACTCACTTGCTGGTGTAGTTAAGTAAACAATATGTATTCTTTCTGTGTATTTACTTCTTACCTCTTTCCGGTGCCCATGCTTAAAACTCAGATCAATTATAAAATAAAAATAGAACATTCTACACTTAAAAGTGAGACACACAATATGAATACAATTTGACTATGAATACAATCTATCGTCAGTCGGCCGCCGCGTGTGAACGAGAGTTCGTGTAGTTCTTGTAAGTTGAGTTGTCAAAGAAAAAAAAAACATTAAAACAACTATGCCGTCTTGCGTTATAAATAATTGCAAAAACAATTCTGCTATTCGAAAAATGTCTTCTGGGATTACTTTCCACAAGTAAGTAACGGAAAAATTATTTAATATTACCTTATATTTATTTTATCTCGTTTTGACTCAAAATTTTGACACCACTTTGCCTGTGTTGCAAGTTAATTTGCATTTTTTTCTTAAAAATCAGGTACTTTAAAGTTTTGAACGAAATCGATAAAATTATTGCCAATTTTTATGTTGTCATTGTTATAGCACATTAACCGTATGTTGGAATAATAATAATTTTTCAAAATATTTATTCCAGATTTCCAGGGGAAACGACAAGGAAAGAAAACTGGATTAAAGTTGTCAGGACTAACAGAAATGATGTAGACTGGCTCCCCTCTAAATTTTGTGTTGTTTGTTCTGTACACTTTCAAGATTGCGATTTATACAACACCACGGGTGGTTATCGTCGAATTAAGAAAAATGCTGTTCCTAAAAAGGTATATTAGGTCTTCATAACTTTATTTCACACGTTATCATCAAATTAAATGTTGAACTCACTAAAATATATTTTATTTTAGATTTATTTTGTAAATAACGAGTGGTGTCAAAAAGTGGAACCGTCTGATATTCATCCTGACCCCTTAACAGAGGTGTGTACCTATTTCGATGTGATTCCTTAAATAGTGTTGCAAAATTGAAGAGGTAGCGAATACGACTTATGTGTTGGTTATTGAAGAACAAACAATATTATTATAAGTTATTATTGAAAGAATATTGGAGAGTTATAATACTAAGCTGGCAACATTACTCATTGCACACAAATGCAAGTATCACCAGCAACTATATTGAGTTACGCACACGTGTTTAACACTTGACCACTTTATTTTTGTCGCTCTGTCGCCTGGTTTGTTTGAAGTTTAAACATTAAAAGATATATGAACTATTTGGTGGAAATTAGCCTGAGCTTTTCTAATTTATATTTTTGTCTTTGGTATAATTAACTAAGTTTGAGCACATTACAATTCAAGGCCTGGTGAATACAAACTCGACGGTTTTCTGATATGAAGCTATCGTTGCAGGTGTTATAATTCTTAGTCAGGCCCTGCCTCTGCTGGCCTAGCTATGAGTAGACACGGTAGAGAGGAACCGTCCCTCACTGTCAAGTACAAGCCCATGCGGGCCTATGGCACACAAATTAATTGCGGCCGAACCGCTCTCTAGTCTTACATTATTTTCGCTGTAAGTGGGTAGACGTGATAATACCGAATTGCTCAGTTTTTTTGCTGCAAAAAGAGATTGCAACATGAAACTTACAAAAAGGTGACGTTACCTTTCATTTATAAGTATTATTTAATCAAATTATTACTTTTTATTATATATTTTATTTTAAAGCATTTAGCAAATAGGCAACAGTTTCAGAGGATAGGAAAATGAGAACGAAAACACGAATTATTATAGAAGTAGAAATGTAGATAGATAAGTACTCTTTATTGCGCATCATAACTAGGAAACATACAATGTAGAATACAAAAAAAAACAGTGGTATAATGGGCGATCTTATCGCAGACTGCGAACCGTTAGACGGACTATACTGTATAGAGTGTATAGTATTATGTAGTCTGTGGTGCACGTTATAATTATATTAACTACCATTACATAGCATAACTATACATACATATTCATACACTTAAAAAACTGTATAAATATGAATACGTAGATAAATTATAAGTAATACGTTAAATATTAGCTAGTAAGCTTAAAGCGAACTGGCGCGGAGTGCGTGAGTAAGACTACGCATAAAAATCAATCATTTTTAAGCGAAAAGCATTCCCCGTTGTCTATACATTTTGGTATGGAGCAATTGTCTCCCATAATTTGCAAAAATACGTGTGGCACTCGGGGACTGCCGCTATTGCATAGCATTTTTTATCAACTAACTTTTCCGGAACAGCTCGTCTTGATCCGTGCGAGCTTCGTACAGTCTATACGCATACGTCTAGACGCATGCACACAAACACCGTACCGAAGTCTGCCGAACTGAAACGACGTTAGACGATGCACGGCTTTCAACGCCGCACCACTTTGTCGGTCGGAGTGGGGGGTGTTAGGTTTATTTTCGTTATGGAATTTCTTGATTCGGTCGCCGCGTTCGAAGCTCGCGATGAAAGCTATGCAATAGCTTAAAAAAATTTTTGCAGTCTAAGTTATAAAATTATATTTTAAACTTACATTTATTTAATCTGTCATTCCTGCTGCATATATTGGACCTTCCTCGACTTCGAAAAAACTATTTTCGGCGTTTCTCTCTTCTAATCGAGTAGTTCTGACCTCTTTTGATGCGATGGATGTTCGTATCTCGAAGCGGTCAATCCGGGCATTGTCTCGTTTGACGGCAAATACATGAGCTTCTGGACCAATTTTCACACCCATAATTGTCATCATTTTCAAAATCGGAATGAAGCCTTCATTAAAAATACACACAGCAATAAATGTTGCAATCTGAATGATTTCAGGCCCGGAATGGATATGTATTGGAGTGAAAGTCATCATTATATCATCATATCATCATTATTATGAATAATATAATTATTTACTAAGAAATATGGATTCATGTAGACGGAGAATCCCCTATGCCTTTTGTTCGATTAGTTGCAGCCTAACCGCTTTGCATGCCAGCTCAGCAAAATACCTATATCTCCGAAAAGAATTTGAATTTTGAAAAATCCTCTCGTAGACATATTCTTAAATAGTTAAACTTTAAAAATATAAAAAAAAAACGTTTTCTTTATTTCTAAACCAGAATACCCCCTTAAGAGAAGCAATGAGTTGATAGTTGGAAGCAATAATTTACAATGAATTATCTAAAAAAGAAGAAAAGGTATATACATAGATGAAAACACAAATAAATAATTAAACAATAAACATACAAGTATGGTACAAAATATAGTATATAAAAGGATTAGACTAAGGGTGATCTGCTAGCTGTTTCTTATCAGTCTTGGGCTACCCACGATTATTGACTGACACTTGGCGCGGCTAACACTCACACCGAACCGCTTGGATCAGTTTTCAATTGCTTCCAAATCACCGTTTATGCTGGCTGGTTTATATACTCGTACATATATACATTCAATGAGTCTGCTAAGTAATTGATAATGGGATCTTGAGTTGGAGGTGTTTATCAACGGCAGTAGTTGCTTACCTCGAGTGATCCATCTCTTGTCTTGTAATAATGTAAAAAAAATGTGTGCGTCTCAGGACGCCCGACAGATATCTTAATTTAAATTGAACTATTTAATATTGAAATTGTTTAACTTGAGAAAGCTTGAGTTTTTACCTAAATTTTATCTATATCAGGTAAGCACAAGTTATTGCACGGTCCAGTCATTCATTACCCAGCGTGAAACAAAATCACATGTCATGCCTTCGATCTTAAACAAAATTATAAAAATGAAAAAATTAAAAAAGCAACATAAAAACCAGCAAAAAGTACTAAATAAAATTTAAATATTATAAATTTTATAAAACAAGTCGTAATTTCGCGCGACCACTAAATAAATAAAAACAAAATTAAAATGAATCAATGATACACTCAAATTTACTAGATACAACTGAATGATGTACTACGGAATTGTTTATGATAAAAAAAGTCCGCAAGGGTATTTGTCTATGTCGCACGGATAACCCACTGTAACCAGTTATGTTTTAGGATTTAGTTTGTTTATGGGTTATACTTACGAAGTGATTTAGACCAATATAATTAAACTTTAACCAAATAAATACGTTAGATATGTTGTGCACTTAATAGACCAAAATAACCTTTCACAGTATGGCATTAAAATGCATACCTTAGAACAGCGGTTCTCAATCTTTTTTGGTGACGGAACCCTTTTGGAAAGCGAAATACTTGACGGAACCCTATAATAAAACAATAGTTTTTAAAAGTGTATTCTTTATTAATAAGCATAATAAAAGTACAATGTAACAGTTAGTTATTACTTACTTACATAACAAGTATAATAATAGAAGTTATTAAAAAAGAAAAAAAATCTAATGGGAGGTATGAAACTGTTTTTTATTTTTCATCAATTGGTTGATATCAGGTTTGATAGAGGACAGTTGAAGTCTCATATCAGGTTCGGCGTCCAGTCTATTGCGGTATTTTGTTTTCGTAGCTGCATAGGTTGAGAATCCTGTTTCGCACAAATATGTTGTTGGGAACGGGAGAAGAATATTCAGAGCCATTTTGGCAAGCATTGGAGATTCATCACGAATTCTGCACCAAAAATCGTTGAGAGGCGTCGTTTTGAACAGTACCTCCATACTTGTGTCTGATGACATATCTAAAAGAGATTCATATATCTCGTTTGACATACTTTCGGGCTTTTGTAAGTTGGGTAAAAAAGGATTATGAATCCATGAATTCAGTTTCATTTTTGTATTTTGTTCTTCGGGAAAATACTTCTCAAAAGATGCGCGCATCGAAGTGAGATATTTGACCAATTCCTCAAATACATCATCTTGAAACATTTCTGAATCGTTATCGCTAACAAACTCATTGAGTGAGGTAAAGCTTTCTATTTCTCTCTTTCCAACGCAAATAATCCAAAAATCTAATTTTCTTTTGAAGGCAGTTATTTTATCACAGGCCTGGAACACTGTTGTCTGTTTACCTTGCAATGATACATTTAATTCGTTCAGTTTTTGAAAGATATCCGCCATAAAAGACAGTCGGAACAACCAAGTTTTATCATACAAACGGTCTTTCAAATTAAAAGCAGTATCTGAAAGAAACATTTGTAACTCGGCTCTAAGTTCAAATAGCCTTGTTAAAGTTTTACCCCTAGACAGCCATCGCACTTCTGTATGGAGCAGCAGTGTTTTATGTTTGCTGCCATAATCTTCACACAATAATGAGAACAATCGGGATTGTAGTGGTCGTGTTTTGATAAAATTAATTATTTTTACCGCTTCTTCCATAACTAATTTTAGATTTGACGGCATTTGCTTCATCGCAAGTGCTTGTCTATGCAGGATACAATGGCTGGAACTACAATTAGGCGCTTTATTTTTTATTCGTGACACTAGTCCTGCTGTAATACCCGTCATCGCCTTGGCCCCATCTGTACAAATGTCAATGCAATTGTTCCAACTGAGATTATTTTCCCCAAAAAATATATTTATTTTATTAAAAATTTCTTCTCCGGTAGTTTTTGTGGGCAGCGGTGAACACATAAGCATATCTTCTTCCAAAGAACTTTCATATGGATATCTCACGATAACCAGCAAGATAGCCAGACCAGCGACATCAGTAGACTCATCTATTTGCAAGACGAATCGTGTTTCTTGTAGACGTGTAACTAATTCTTGTTTGACGTAGCTTGCCAGATCATGAATTCGCCGTGAAACAGTATCGTTTGATAGCGGCACAGTAGAAACATGCTTTGCAGATTTTTCATCGAGCATACATTTTGTTATGTCTAACACACATGGTTTTATTAAATTCTCAGCGATAGTGTGCGCTTCACCTGCTTGTGCAATGCGATAGCTAACTAAATATGATGCCTCTGTGGCCTTTTCATTGATAGTTTGGGTTACATGCATCATAGTTTTTTGACTTTCCAATAACTGTTCTTTTTTACGTACAAAAAATTCTTTATTTTTGTCTTTAGACTCGGGGTGTACAGTTTCTAAATGCCGGCGCAACTTGGCAGGTGCCATGGAACTATTAGGAAGCAGTTTACTACATAACATGCAGAGAGGTGAGCCGTTGGAATCAACAAATCCGAAATTGATATATGATTCATCATACTTCCTTTTTTTCGCCTTTGAAACCGTGGAACTTGACGTCGTTGCATAATCGTCTGGATCGGTAATTGCTGTATACTCCGCGCGATCTGATTTTGAACATTCGGCTTCGTTAGAAGATGTTGTTGCAACACGTTTAACGCCTGTAAGCCAACGTTCCATTCTTCTTTATTAATAATGTTACATGTCAGGATGGTGGGGTCAAAATAACGCACGATCGTTACTGCGTAAAAGAGTTTAGTCCAAAGAAGAAATGTACAATCAGAATACAGCAGTAGAACACTAAACACTTTGTTTCTAGCAAGTAGGTACTAATCACTCCGAACACTAATCGTCGACTAACTAAGCGTCGAGGCGCGATCGCCGCTTTTATAGTCCTAGCCAGATCTCGAACATTCTCAAAAATACTCGAGTCGGCGCCTTTGATAAATAACAAGCCGAAATAAAAATAGAAATACAAAAAATGCTGTGTAAACAATTTCGACTTTACGTTTTAAAATTAGAGCCGAAAGTAGCTTGTTTACAATTATTGTTAATCTCAGGGGCGGCTTTTATCAAAGGGACTCGCGCGCTTTTATCAAAGGGACTCGCGCTCACAAGTAGATATCCGCGGTGGCGGCATAGTAAAATTGTACTAGGTGACTAAGGTCGGCTGCGCCTCGTGAATCGTGATACGCCGCGTCAGAACGGTCGACCAGAGAGAGGTGTTTGGAATTTTTTCTAAATTCTTGCGGAACCCCTACAGGGATGTCGCGGAACCCTAGGGTTCCGCGGAACACACTTAGAGAATGGCGGCCTTAGAAGATATGAGAAGGTTAAAATGCGTGGGCGGAGCGGCCATCGCCTCGTGCGAAGCCGGGGCGGCGGCTTCCCCGCGAGTGTGTTGGTTATTGCGGTGGTTCTTTAAACTAATTTTACTTTTTTTATTTATCACTAAGTGTTAAATGACGTTTACCACACTACATATGAGAAAACCAGAAGATATATGAGATATATATATCTTGAGAAGCACCCCCATTACCAAGCTCAAATGTAACCCTTAACTTAATTGGTAGCCACATACCTATTATGATATTCCTGAGGCTGAGAGTAGATTTGAGCTAAATTTTGATAGTATTTTTAGTGGAACTGACACTCTGGATTCGACTGTGTTAAATTATGTCACAAAACTTTTATGGTTTTAATACCATCCACACCAACTTATCCCTTCAACATACACACTTGTTTAAAATACCAAAAAAAAATATTTATTTATACGGCGTTATTGTACACCACTATAGTATATTTAAATAATACAAAACTTACAGCAAAAGTACAAAAAAATACAGTAGATTATGATGCAGGGGTGACAGTTATCGTGGTAACTGTGTAAGCCTTACACTGTGACGATGACTGTCATGCCTTTTACGTCCCCACGCGGGGTGTGAAAAAGCATCTCACTAGGCCGCCATAGTGTGGATCACCATACTGCATTGTCTGCAATGAGTATGGTAACCACAACTCTTGAATCCTATTTATGCTTTCCATCAGGCAGAGTAGTCACTTTGGCAGGCTGTTAATCTAGAAAAAAAATGTAGATACAAACTCAAGTCTTGTAATAAAACCTCTACTCCTTGTTTGTTACAGTTTTTTTTTTAATTTTATGTTTAGACGTAATTAAATTAAAACAACAAACGTGATACTTACATAATTTAACTCTAATAATAGTAATCTCTTTTTAGAAAAGTATACTTTTTTCTAAAGATCTAAAGTACAATTTTGATCGTAGTATTTAAGTGTTGAAATTACATCGTTGTTTTACGGTGCGCTGCTCTATCTTGTCATATAAACTGTCAGATGTAACTTATATTAGTTAGTGTGCACGTTCAGAACCTTGTGTACGCATGCGCTTCCACACACACTCATACAATACTCTAAAAACAATAAATTATCCTCGTAGAAATGTACCGCTGCCGATTTGAAAGTGTGCGTGCACGCCGGGCGCCGTGTACGAACACGCCACGCACACTTTAGCAAAATATAGGATGGAACGTAGCGGCAACGATGGCCGTACCGTGAGTGTGTTCAAGTGCGCTGCACGCGCGTGTATTCTCTGCCCTCTTAATTATTTGTTTATCGTAATTTCATGTCATTGTCTGTTGTTTATGTGAGTATTGTTAATTATTAAAGTACGTTTATATTGATCTTTTGATCATGACTCTGAACAAGGGCAGAAAATATTGCAGTGTCTTTGGGTGTCTCAATAACGACTTGTCACATCCGAACTTATCATTCTTCTCAATACCTACCGATCCAAAAAGGTAAGTGCCTATCTAAGCATTTGTAATGAAGTTATGTCTGCTGATATACTAAAATATTTATTTTGATACTGTGCTGTCAAAAGCTTACGTAAGATGTAGGAAAATATTAAATGGTAGATAAAGAAAACTGTCCTAGGTGTTTCGGATTCTGCTTCGTGTTGATGTCGGCGACCTAAGAATAATAATAACGCGTTATTATTCTAAGACTTCGACTTACGAACTAACACAAAACGAATACACAATATCACTACTGATTTTATCAATGTATCGCTACTATATACCACAATCGGTTAGCACAAAGAGTAAGTCGGCGCGTACCAAACGTATTTTCTAGTACAAAACATGACGATGCAAGTCTTTCCGACTGTGCGGTCACGGTCGGTCGTTAATTCACTATGACATTTTGTTATTTCATTATTACTAAGTTTTTTAATAGCGTCCCTACGGTAATCCATAGTTTTGATCATTGCGAATTAATATCTACGAATATATTTTATTATGAGTTTGTTGGTTTTTTCGGTTGAACGCGCTAATCTCAAAAAATACTGATCCGATTTGAAAAATTCTTTCGGTGTTAGATGATCCATTTATAGAGGAAGGCTGTAGGCTATATATCATCATGCTAAGATCAGTTAAAATATCGCAAAAACGGGAAAAAATATGCTTTTTTTGAGCTTTCATTGCGTGCGTAAATGGTTAAAGTTTAGCAAAAATAATATAGGACAGAATAGTTCCTCTTTAAAAATTCTATTAAATTGCTATTTTTTAAGGTTAACTGTGACCTTTTTATGATAAATAAATTTGTTATTTATCATAAAAAAAAATATATATAAAGACACCGCCAATATAGTGCTTCAGTTTTGACATAACAAGAGTTCCATTCGACCTCTTTCTATACGCCCATGAGCTATGTAATAATGTAACTTTCCTAAAATGGATATTCCACAATTATTAATTGTTTCAGGCGTTTACAATGGCTATTAACAATTGATCGCGAAGACTTATCCAACAGTATGAAACCTAAGCTTCTAGTATGTGAAATACATTTCAAACCAGAACAAATTGCCGTGAATACGAAACGAAGACGACTAAGGCGCTTCTGTGTACCGTGCTTACATTTGCCTAGGGATAAAGAAGATAATGATTATTCAATTTATGTAACGTAAAATTAATATATAATCAACAAATAAATGTTTCGGACATGTAACACACAACGCCATCTAGTTTCAAACTAAGCAGAGCTTATACTATGATAACTAGACTTTTTTTTTGTAAATACATAGAAAAGACCATAACAACATTTTGTCCGACCCGGTGATCAAACCCGAGACTTCAAACAAAGCAGGCGCTTTCGTTACCGCTGCACATTCGAGGCAGTCAAAAAATAAAATTAACAAATTTATATTATTAAATATTTAACTTAAAATAAAAGTGGTGACCCTGAGTGTCAACGCGGGAGTAGGCCAATAACTCACCGAACAGCTTCAGTTAACCTACTGTTCTTAGTGTACTGTGACTGCAATTTGTACATTCTGAGCAGTTATCACGACATGTTTCTACGAGAACGTACAATGTATAAACTTGTTGATTTTCTGGATATTATTAAAACATGTGGAGGTGTTTTCTATGTATAATATGTATGTATTCACAAAAACAGCATATAGCACAAGCTCAGCTTAGTTTCGGACTAGATGACATTGCATGTCAGATGTCCGAAGTATTATATTGTATTATAAGCATACAATGGCTGCGAGCGACACGATTTGGCTACAAAAATATCTGATATGGCCTGATTTTTGTATTGAATTGTGCATTTATAGATAAAATACTGTAGCCGGGTAACCCTATCGCGTGTTTAGCCATTCCGCTACCGTAATTAATTATTTCAAGGATAGGGGTGAGTCACAATACACTTAGATAGCATAAACTCGGTATATTTATGTAGTTATTTTTCGACAGCGACAAGGGTTCTCGATTTTCTTTAAATCCCAAGGCTACATCCCGTTTTTATTATCATATTTCAGGGATTAAACGATAATATAATGTTTTTATTTATCTAATAGATTTATACAAAATAAATTGAAGAGTTTTTACATTCACGCGTTTAGAACAACATTTTTACGGCCTTATTTGTGGTTAGCGATGTAACTATACGTCGCAATTCGCATGATATCGATTTTTATCGATGTAGATGCATTGTCCAACTAAACGACATTATCATATTAAGTAAAAAAACACATTTCGAAATCAATATAGTAACCAAAATATAGAATCTGAGCATTAGTTGATAATGCAATTAAAAAACATTCTTAATTACGTAATTAGCAATAACATGCCATCGAATATCGATATTCTTATCGAATTTTTCGTTTACTTGCAACCCTATTTGTGGTTCCGGAGCAACAACGAGCTCATGTTTACTTCGTCTGTGGCTCAGTGTACATGTGTGTGTTTAATTTTGTAAAAAAAGTAAAAAATATACTTGTGATACTTGTGAATCATCTTTTGGATTGTGATATTACTTTTTGGTAAGTAAATACTAAATTGATATACATTTTAACATAAGTCAAATTAAAATCTATATCCGCTACGCGCTATATAAAGAAAAACTTTTTCCTATTGCTCTGTCTCGCTTCACATCAGGTCATTCTTACGTAATGTGTTCTCATTCTAATTTACTTCACACTTGTTTAAGTTAGAATAGGTTAGAATGTCAGATCTACGTACACCCCTCTCTGTCTCGCTTATGCTAAAGAAGAACGCATAAGCAGAACCATTTGTCATAGATTAAATCTTTGCAGACAGTTAAGAGTAGGTAAAATAAGTAGCTTAACATGTAATACCCAATTATGATAATATAAATTTCTAATTTAAATAATACTAAACACTTTTTGCTGTTATAATTTCCCTGTAACACTGTATTTTTGTTTTTATTTTAGATTTTAATTAGCATTTTTCCCACAAATATGCCGTCATGCGTACTTCGCTATTGTAAGATATCGTCAGTCAATTCTAAAAAAGCTACAGGCATAACTTTTCATCGGTAAGTGTTTTAAATTTAAGATTCTGATTTATGTGAGACATTGTTTAATGATATCTAAATCTTAACCTCAGAATCAGAAAAGAAACGCAACAGCCTGTAATATTCTACTGCTGGATATAGGCCCTGTAGAAAGCCACGCTGGTCAGATGGATTGTTATAGGGTTTGTTTGAAGGTTTCCTCTGCTGTGAAGTTCTTCCGTGTAGTTTGATTCCTTAGTCACCTTTTACGACCTCTATGGGATCAATAGGGTGACACTCTGTATTTTTATTTCGTGTGGAGACTTGATATGCGGATGTCAAAGTAGTGACTTATTCAAATATTTAAAAATGTGAAGTTGTTTTGTGTACAGTTAAAAAAGTCAGCACAGATTGGAATCAAATTTCACACGATGTAAAACATGTTTCAAAGATTTTTTTTTGTCTATTTTTAAGTCTATTTTATTCCTCATTTCTCATCAATGTCATCAAATGTGCTATAGTAAAGAGTTTAACGGTAAAACTAGTTATATATATTAATTAAATAATTATCTATATTTAAAAACTGTTAGAAATGCAAATGTGAATTGTTCTTGCATGCAGTATTTGTGAGAATTACACAAACTAAAGTAATTTGCAAAGAAATATATTTCTTGCACTCCACGCGGAGTTGTGAGTTGGTTATTTAGAAACAATTACTTTGCTTGGCTTTCCATCGTCGGTTTATCCACTGTGTCGTGATGTATTAAGAGAAGTACAAATTGAAACGAACCCTACATCATCCCTTTCGTCCAGTTTGATATTATAGATCAAAACCTCCTTTCTAAGGAGGGGCCTATGTCCAGCAGTGGGCTACTGGAAGCTGTTTATTTATGAATTATTTATTGTCAAGCCATACGTGTCGGAAACACCGAGATTTTCTTTACAACGTGTATGAAATAGACGTTATTGTAATATTACAACTGGTATATTAATTCGCAGGTTCCCACACCAACCTGCTATAAGAGAAAAATGGATAAAGTTCGTCCAAAGAGACAGAAGTGAAAGAAACTGGTTACCGACAGAGTATACGATGATCTGTTCTTCGCATTTTAGACGTGAAGACTTTACCATAACTAAAACTGGAAGACGGTATCTTTTAAAAACGGCTGTTCCGTTTGATAACTCTTTACGTTTATATGTACGGGTATCACGCTATTCTTTAGATATTAATCAAATTTCAGACATAGAATTAAGAGCTGAAGTGTTATCCTTAATCACATATGACAATTGACGGCCTCAGTGGCGCAGTAGTATCGTGTGCAACTGCTTTGCTTGAGACATTTATATGATCTTATGCATATATAATATGTAATGTCATGTCGTGTTGATTTACATTTAGTTGCCCGCGATGGTTCAATTATTTTGTAATAAAATCATATATTTGAACTCTGGTATACGAGACATTGCCCTCTACGATCTCAGCTATTCTCTTTACTCTTAAGATACGCTAAAAAAAACTTGATTCGGTTCAAAGTCGCGTTTATTGTACATACCATTCCTTGTAAGTTGAGTATACATTAAACTATTGTATACAAGAAAAAATAAACGAAAAGAAAACGTATTCTTAATTTATAAACAAATTCACTCTTTTGTTTTCGTTAATTTAAACACTTAACTACTTATTCAATTTAAATGTCCATTCTGTTCATTTATTCTATATGTGCTCATTTGACCTTGGTTTGTTGAACGAGACGCGCACGGTACAGAGCGAGACAAAACGTAAATCCATTCGAATCTGTTTCACTAATACAAGGATGTTAAGCATGTGTATGTAGCATTGGCTGCTTTTTGTGTAAGCAACGAAACTAGAATAAATCGGTTATGGATAACTCGCCTGTTGATAGTTGATATCCAAACATCGATATGTAGTATATTACGCACTAGATATCGTGATCCTAAAGTGTAGTGTAGCCTGTACACTTGCCTTCATGGACGAAGAAATATACTGACGGCGCCAAATCACGTTGCCGCTCTTGCGTCTGTGTGTAAACGATTTATCGTTTGTCTCTGTTCTTATCACGAACTATACATAAGAGTGAAAGAGATAATGATAAAGTTTGGCAACAACAGGGCTACAGGGACTTTTAACTTTATATGCAGATGATGTATAATGTTTAATGGGACATTCACTACGGGATAGAGGAGGTTATTAGGCAACATATAGGCTACTTTTTATTGTAAATTTCCCACGAGATCGGGATTTATGCAACAAAAACCACGTATCTAAGGGAAATATTGAAAATGCAAAACCTACACGAACGAAGTCGTGGGCACAGCTGTAAGCAAAGTCTGAGTTTACGAATAGAAAGTGTAACAATGTTCTTCACCCCATGAGTGTTGAGAGAGGCGACTAACATTGTAAACTACGCAAGATAATCTCGCCGTAAAGAGAAGGAAACCTTGGAACAAGCTTTATGCCAAACCGACATAGCGACATAGTAAGTCTAAGCTTCCTTTCTATGAAAAGGCCTATGTCCAGCAGTGGACTGCTAAAGGTTGACGAGGCGTGTTATCGCTAACATTGATTTTCTTATTTAATGAAGAATGTTAACTAATTTTGATTATTAGCACTCCATATTCTCTGACAAAAATAAAAAATAATAGTAAAAGAATTACGTCGATACGTCAATTAGTTTCCGACTTAGAAGTAAAAGAAGTTGTAACCGCACGACGCGGGCTGCCGGTGACGGTGTGACGTCATCGTACAACACGCTCAGTCTGGCTCACTCAGTACGCTCGCGCGCTCGCGGTCGTGCGCTCGTGCCTCCGAAATTGTACCTAAATACTTTTAAAAATGTCCAATCCAAATACTAGGAAATCATGTGTTGTGCCTAAATGTAAAAATACAACTACCAATTCGCCGGAAAAGTTGTTTTTTATAGTTCCAAAGGACGTTAAAATGCGAAAGAAATGGTTAAAATCTATGAACAGGCTAGATCCATTTGGAGATAAAAGTACAGTTTATTGTTGTGAAGACCATTTTGACGTAAGTATGGTGATCATATTTTATGTAGGTAGGTACTTAAGTAATAATAATTATTTTCATCTTATGATGAAATAATTTCTAACCGGATTAATCGCGTGTTTATAGATTTTACATTGGCAGGAAAAATGTAAAAATATTTTCATTATATTATAATATACAGTGATCGTGAATAGGTACCTAAGACATTAATATTATAATCGTTTGTAGTTTATATTCATTTAATATTTATAAACATAAAATCATGTTAGAGGTGCAAAACCTTTGCTGTTGAAACTTTCCGATATGTTTTTACATAGCAGATATTACTTAGTCTGGCCATAAATACTGTTACACTTAATTATAAAAAAATATTACATTTGAATTTCGAATCTGTCATTTTTATACGATTGTTCATTGTGTTTTCTCATTTTGGCGCCAATACATTGTAAAATATTTTGCGATATTAAAATGGTGTGGGGTGATAAAGAGAACCGAATCGCTGTGATAGCATTACACAAAGTAGGTATGGAGCCAAATGCAATTTTTAAAACTCTCCATACACTTGGTATTAGTAAAATGTTTGTGTACCGGGCTATTAATAGGTACAATGAGACCTCCTCTGTTTGTGACAGAAAAAGATCTGGCCGTCCACGTAGTGTTCGTACGAAAAAGGTGGTCAAAGCAGTAAGGGAAAGAATTCGAAGAAATCCTGTCCGAAAGCAAAAGATTTTATCTCGGGAAATGAAGATAGCACCTAGAACCATGTCGCGTATTTTAAAAGATGACTTAGGACTTGCAGCCTATAAGAGACGCACTGGCCATTTCTTAACTGATAATTTAAAGAAGAATAGGGTGGTAAAATCGAAACAACTACTGAAGCGGTACGCAAAGGGAGGTCACAGAAAAATTTTGTTTACGGATGAGAAAATTTTTACAATTGAGCAACATTTTAACAAACAAAATGACCGTATTTATGCTCAAAGCTCTAAGGAAGCTTCCCAATTAGTCGACAGAGTGCAACGTGGACATTATCCGACTTCAGTGATGGTTTGGTGGGGTGTTAGCTATGAAGGAGTGACTGAGCCATATTTTTGTGAAAAAGGTATCAAAACATCGGCACAAGTGTATCAAGATACCATTCTTGAGAAGGTAGTTAAGCCCCTTAACATCACCATGTTCAATAACCAAGTATGGTCCTTCCAGCAAGACTCGGCGCCGGGTCATAAAGCTCGGTCCACGCAGTCTTGGTTGGAATCGAACGTTTCGGACTTCATCAGAGCTGAAGACTGGCCGTCGTCTAGTCCCGATCTTAATCCGCTGGATTATGATTTGTGGTCAGTTTTAGAGAGTACAGCTTGCTCTAAACGCCATGATAATTTGGAGTCCCTAAAACAATCTATACGATTGGCAGTGAAGAATTTTCCCATGGAAAGAGTGCGTGCTTCTATTGATAACTGGCCTCATCGTTTAAAGGACTGTATTGCAGCCAATGGAGACCACTTCGAATAAGCTTTTTATATTTTTAATTGTTTTATATTTATGTATTAAACTGACACACTGTAAAAGTAATAAATGTTATTTGCAGTTAACAATTTTCTTTTTTCTTTATTACAATATTTATGGCAAGACTAGGTATACAGACTGACTGGTGAGATACCTTCAATATTTGAGGACGTGATAGAATGCGAACATATATCATGAAATAAAATAACATAAAAACGAAATATTAAATGACTTCTTAGTAAACTTCGTACACAGTACACCGAGAGCCCAGTATTTAACTGCGGAATACTTGGACACCGCGCGGCCGCACGTGTCGCGCAGCGCGCTATCAACACAGAATACATAGGTACCTACACTGTACAGCTGTTGCCTACCTACATCGATACCTCTCCCCATGTTAATGCATGAATGCTAACTTTGATAAAATAGCATGATCCGTTTTCCCTTCATACTTTAATCCTGGCTTAGGACAGGCAATAATACCTAGGTAATCATTAATTTGTTGACTGAATAAATAGTAGGTATTGAGACAAGGTTCAATCCAGAATAACTGAAAAGTTAAATAACCTTGGTATTTTCGGCGTATTTAAAAAATGGAATCATACCTATTTACAATGATTGAATTGATTAAAATTAAACTTATGTTTTACATATTTACACTAATCTTAAAAGTTGTTCAAAATGTGTACCGCCTCGTGTGATGCATAGTTCGGCACGTTTACGCATATTGTCTTTAACACTAACGAGTCGGTGACGCAATAATACATTATGTAGCGGGATGGAGAGCGGGGGTGGGTGCAGCCGCGCCGCTCGTGACTAGATCAACGTAAATAGTGCGGCGAGCTTAGGGAGTATAATATCCAAATTTCACTTATTTTTTAGAGACATTTCGATAAAAAATAAGCACCTATTTTTTTTATATCAAGTTAACGAGAATCGAGTACCGAGTACTCTCCATAAGTATTGAAGGTATCTCACCAGTCGTACTGTATAATATAATATCTTGAGAACAATGCAGCTGTTTTGCGTTATCCTTTGCTTTCTATACAAGTTTTAATCGATAATAGACTGTGCCTACTGCTCTGCTCGCGTAGGCTAGGTGTAGATGGCTACTAGGCGCGGCGTTGATTCTGGAGGGGACCTGAAATACCATGGTCCGGGTCCCCTTCAGAGAAGGATGCCTGAGACTGGCCACCGGGGTGGTTTTTAGTGGAAACACCACATACTCCTGGCTCCTGCGTCCCCGAGGAGTCGAAGATCCGAAGGGATTTTCCACACCGACAACAAAAAAAAAAAGAAAAATGTGGAAATGGCTAATAATAATGTTTTCTTGTTTTAGATTGAGAATGATATGGAGAACTATACTAAATATAAGCTGGTCGGGGGAAGAATTAAACTAAAACAGGGTATAGTGCCTCACAAATTCAAATGTCAAGAGGAAAAAGAAGATAAACCTCAGAGACCTGCAGTGGCAAATGATTTGAGAGTGAATGTGACATTTAATTTTATACATTGTTTTCTTTATTTAAATATTTGTGTAGCTTAGAACTATGCTCATCAAGTGTTGTGTCTGTGGCATCATAACTCCTTAAAAAATGAGCAGATTTGAATGCGTTTTGTTTATTTAAAAGCATCATTGACAGCGTTTAACAGTCCACTGCTGGACATACACTTCTCCTTAGAAAGGTTTTGGCCTACCACGCTGTCCAGACGGGTTGGGATCCCAGGGTCAGGAAAATTAATTTGTTAAATATTCTTTCAAACCTAGTAATAAAGCTAATTAATAGATGTTTTGTTTTGTTTATCTTAACCTTTCGTCTCAACCCTACCGAAGTGTTTAACGATTTTTTACGGTTTTAGGATGCTTTGTCTCTGTACTGTCTAAACTTCTAACATAATTTCGGCACGTTCGACACTAGTTTAGTATTTTTTAAACGATTATAAATCGTATACCAAGTGCTTAAAGTTCATATTACCAAGTTCGGCTACAATTATGTGTCGAAGCACGCGCTCTCGGTCAAGCTGCTGTGCTCGGATTGGTAGTATAAACCTTAAGTGCTGTGATTACGATTCAATATCGTTTGAAGATTGTAGAACTCGTTCGGATTCGTTCGTCCTTAAGTATAACAATTATTTGACGGGTTAATAAGTACGGTATATGAATAAAAATCTTACGAATACTATCTGTTTAACTGTAGCCGTTATTAATGAAGAACTTTTTTGTTTTTAGGCTTCAACGAGCTCCACAGCATCACAGCAAAAGGATGCAAGGAAAAAAAGAAAAAGACCCTTGCCTGAGGTATTCTTTTTTAATAAGTAATCCTATGTTACTTCTAACACCTCCAAGAACATATGTACAAAATTTCATAATGATCGGTTGAGTAGTTTTCACGTGAAACCGTAACAAACAAACTCGCATTTATCATATTAATAGGGATTATACTATATATATTATTACTACCTCGGTGGCGTAGCGGTAGTGAATACGACTGCTGTGCCTAAGGTCTCGGGTTCGATTCCCGGGATCTTCAAATATTTATTTCGAAGTTTGGGTGTTTTCTATGTATAATGTGTATGTATTTACAAAAAAAAGTATATAAATATTCTCTCAATCAGTCTAGTTATCATAGCACAAGCTCTGCTTAGTTTGAAACTAGATGACGCTGTGTCAAATATCTGAAATATTTATTTATTATTATTAATTTTACACATGTCCGACGTCCCATATCGCCAGCGAACTAGTTTTTCAGGCTACATAAACTTATATATTTCGAAATAAATACACTAACTTTTGTCTGCAGCTGCACCCGTGTATGTCACTTATCGCGGTGATTCTTCGAACTGATATAACTTTTTTATTTGTCAACTAATTGCAATAAAACAAATAGCGAATGTTAAAACAAGTACCAGAATTCATAAGAGAAAATCGCATCCAAATTGGTCAAGTCATTTCTGAGATTAGCGTGCACATACACACAGACAAACAGACAAAATTTCTAGAAACTAATATTTTGAGTTCTGTTTCTTTAAGTAAGAGAGTTTAATTAAGATTTTTTTAATATCTTTGATGTACACCGACCTCTTACTTTTTAATTATACGTGTAGATAAATTACATCCAGATAGAATTAATGTGTTATTCTGATCCTAAATCTTCCCACAAATCCTGGAAAGGGCTTTTGACTCTTGAGTCTCAAGCATCAGCGGTACTCACTAACCATCAGATACCTGCCCGCTCGATATTAAGATGAAAGAAACTATCCCTAATCTCAGTTATCTCAGACCACTCTTTGCTCCAGGCCAAAACTATTATCATCAATGTCTACAACTACCTCCAAATGGAGTACGAGAATTTCAAGACGTATACCAGCGACAGTTGTGACCTCAGCCCCCTGGCCGATATTCTGAAACGTACTGCTACAGCCACTGGAGTTAGTGAAGAGGTGGTCACTGCAGTTTTAGAGGAAGAAGAATCGGAGGACTCCCCACATGAAACGGCATCCAGCAAACGCGTTAAAGTGTCTCATGACTACTATAACGAGGATGTGAGGTAGGTAATCTTGACTGGAGTGTTTGTATTTAAATAAATATATATATATATATATATATACAGCGTGACTGGTGAGATACCTTTAATACTTATGGAGAGTACTCGGTACTCGATTCTCGTTAACTTGATATAAAAAAAATAGGTGCTTATTTTTTATCGAAATGTCTCTAAAAAATAAGTGAAATTTGGATATTATACTCCCTAAGCTCGCCGCACTGTTTACGTTGATCTAGTCACGAGCGGCGCGGCGGCACCCACCCCCGCCCTCCATCCCGCTACATAGGCAACAGCTGTACAGTGTAGGTACCTATGTATTCTGTGTTGATAGACACGTGCGGCCGCGCGGTGTACAAGTATTCCGCAGTTAAATACTGGGCTCTCGGTGTACTGTGTACGAAGTTTACTGAGAAGTTATTTAATATTTCGTTTTTATGTTATTTTATTTCATGATATATGTTCGCATACTATCACGTCCTCAAATATTGAAGGTATCTCACCAGTCAGTCTGTATAAATAAATTTATGAAATATGTTAAAAATGTGCTTTTTCTATGTAATTTTTCTGTCAGGGAGATGCACCCCCTTGCACTCTTCTTCCAGCGCCATGTCAAGTATAGACAAATACTGTATTGTTTTCTTTCTGTTCAGTCCGATCGAAGAAGGGTCAAGCAGAGAGAGTGCAGACGATGATCAACCTGACATTGGAGACAGGTAAGTGTTGTGAAGATGCTGGTTTCGTCCATTAACGCTTCATCAGCTCTCTGTGGGGGGTAGGTTAGGGACCAGTTAAATCCTGACTAGACCGTATTTGAACGCTGATAGACGATTGACGCTCGGATTTTGTTACCCGACTGTGTTAGATGGAGGATTATATTTTTAGAGTGTGTGTATACTTTATTTTAGCACATTGGAGTTTTATTGTCACTAATAACTGTTTTTCAAACTCAGAGTCAATATACTCAGCGATTTTGTTACACATTCCAAATTCAAAAATAGCATATTCTAAATAGTATTGCTATTGAAAAAAAAAAACAAAAAATATTGACAATGATTTCAGCTCAAATAAAACCTATATTTTATATTTCTTCTGGAGCAAGTCTTTTTTACAGAATTCAAACTTTTTTATTTGCGACGTTATATCGTAGTATGTGTGTTCGGCAGCATCATCAATTCATCAACATCTGCACAGTCCACTGCTGGACGTATGTCTCTCCCAGCAAGGAGGTTTTGGCGGTATTATAACAGACGAATTGGAATAGGGTTTGTTTCAAGTTTCCCTTCTCTTTGTAGTGATATTTTCTTGAATAGTTTGTTCCCTTAGTCGTCTCTTACGACACCCACGGGATGAATAGGGTTGGTGACACGGCGTATTCTTATTCTGTCCCTACACGGCCCGTGTTTAGTATGTTAACACTTTATTGCTGGGTGTAAAAATATTGACTTGAAAAATTTTTTTTAATATAACTTAATCTTAGATTGAAGGAACTTTAGGAGCCTAAAACGTACGAATCCAGAGCCCTCTGACAGCTATTTTATTATTTCCAGCAACATTGACATAGAAGAGCATCCAATAGAAACCCTGAAAGTGGAAATTGACGAAAATGCAGAATATCACAGCCAACATAACACCGGGATCTTGTTTCAAATACCTTTTACAAAAAAGTGAGTTATACTTTATACATATTACGTGGGACCAAATCACTCAAGAAAAAGGGGACGTTTTATATGCCTTGCCTACCCTTCCGCGGAACCAAATGTGGTTTTATTTGTTTTTTAAAGTTATACTTCCTCTGGCGCGATTGGGAAAAATGATGAGATGACGAATTTTTACGATACGCGCGCACACCGATAGAAAAAGCAACAGTCTGAAGTTAGTTGCTACCGACAGAAAAAAGCAACAGTCTGAAGTTAGTTGCTAACGTGTGTCGTATCAGTACAAATACTCGTAATCAGTGTGAATACATAAAAAATATATTGGCATTTATTTCAATTCAGTCGTATTATGATGGTGATAGGTATTTTTATTTGTTATTTTTGAATTGTTACGACAAAGAAGTATAACTTGTTACTTGCCTTTTTTGTTTTTCTATATTACTAACCTGCCAAAGTGACTCTACTCTGCCTGATGGAAAGCATAAATAGAATCCAAGAGTTATGGTTACCATACTCATTGCGAATGCAGACAATGCAGTATGGTGACCAACACTATAGTGGCCAAGTGAGATACTTTTTCACGCCCCGCTTGGGGACTTAAAAGGCATAACAGTCATCGTGGCAGTATAAGCCTCATATAGTTGCCATGATAACTGTAACGTAATCTAATGAGTCATCATTATCAACAGCCTTTAACAGTCCACTGCTGGACATGGGCCTCGGCTTAGCAAGGAGGTTTTGACCTACTATACCACTCTGACCAGACTAGGAGGGTTTGTTGCAAGTGTTCTTTCTCCACGGTACTGTTATTCTGCACAATTTGGTCCTTTTGTCGGCTTTTACGTGAAATACGTGAATAAGGGTGGTGGCACTCTACTCCTCACTTTTGCAAGTGAACCATCTCATCATTTAGCAAAGACATATACCACAGGGGTTGCCACACTTAAATAGAACATAAGGTTTTGCTTCAAGTTTTTATTCTCCTTTCCGAGCTGTTTTCCAACGTAGCTTACTCCCTTAGTCGTCTCTTACGACATCCACGGGATAGTTAGGAGTGCTGACACGCCGTTTTCTTCATCCGTCACATGGTTATATGTAGATTATGTGATTGTGTTTAATTGAGTTCATTGGAGATGCTAAATTATTTAAATTCTTGCAGGCAAATGTCTGTGTTACACCAGTCGTTCCCGCAAATGAATCCAGCACACGCCGAGGTTAAGCAAGAGCCTGCAGACGTCGAAGAGCAACAGTTAGTATATTGATCATAGCTTAGAACGACTTGAACACTGTTCGAGACTTAGTGTGAACTCAAGTTGCGCGAGCATCTTTGAGAAGTTTATGAAATATATACATTAGGTAGCGTTCATGTGGCAATACTGTTTTTGACGACGCCACTTTTATACACAGAGTTGGACACACAAAAGAATGTCAAGTGGACTCGGATTAACAAAGCTACTACAAGCGTGTAACTCAAGCTCTTAGAGACAAGTTGTATAAAGGAAGATATTGGGTGTATAAACACGATGCACAAAAACACAATCACGTCGGGGTCACCACTTTGGGAGATACTATGTTTGTGTACTCCACAATATATTTTTATCTGATGCATCTACCACTTGAATGGGTAAATTAAATACAGTATAAACTTAATAGGCATTTACTGTTCAGGTGGTACTCACAGTATTTTGTCTGTGTTCACAGTGTTGCCACATGAACGCTACAGGCTATTGTAATAGAGTTGAAAGTTGTTTTGCTAGTAAATAGTGATATGTCTTTTAAAATATGCGGCCGTACTGACGGATAAGTATGTTTATCAGCAGTCTGGTTACCATATTGCAGGCTCTACCTGGCCTGGGGTCGACTGCCATGTGTCAGGTGACAATGTGTTATCATGACGCAGTCGGATCTTTTTTTTCTATAATTATGACGTGATTCAAACTTTTCAGACAATTCGAAACTGATGCTGTTAAGAACACAAGTGGTGAAGTGGATCCGTTATACGAGTGAGTGATCTTTTGTTTGATAATCCACAAAGCTTTTTTCCTTAAAAAGGCGACGCCCGCACTAGGAATAAATCCTGTGTCGCGGCGGACTTTACAAACATACAAGAAATGGACACAAAGAACACCCAGACTCAGAATAACAATTTGTAGATCACACAAAGTGTTGTCCCATGTGGGGTTTGAACCCACAACACTCAGCGCAGTAGAAAGCGGTGTGGCGACCGCTTTAACCACCAGGTCAACCGTGCAGTCAGTGACCTGATCACCTGATCCACTGTTGTTCTGAGTCTGAGTGTTCTTTACATTAAGAAAGAAAGAAAATTAAACGTTAAAAAATATATAATATTTATTCTATTTTATTGCCTTAAGGTCAACGTCTGCTGTTCACCATTTGTTACAGTCCAACTTTGAAGCCACATTAGTGCCAACAAGCCACGAGTGCCAAAAGTAAGTTAGCATAACCTTATATATTTCAGCTTACCTCTTTACAGATAACGCTTCGGTCGGCACAGCATTTAATAGTCCACTGTTGGACATGAATTTCAGTAAGGAGGTTTTGGCCTACAATACCACACTGGCCAGACGGGTTGGTATAGGGTTTGTTTCAATGTTTCCTTCCTTTGCAGTGATGTTGTCTTGCGAAGTTTGACCCTTAGTCGGTTCTTACTACATCCTCGGGATAAATGAGACTGGTGACACTCCGTTAATCCGTGACCACACGGAGATGAGTGAAGTTACCGGACAACAAACCCTCAAAAGCCCACTCTGGAGAGGAGGCATTCAAAAGGCAACAACGCAACTTCTTCAGTTGCATGTGTCTATGGGCGGCGGTAGGCACTTACCATCAGATAGTAATTTTTCCTGTTTATTATAAAAACAGGACTGAAATAACAATAGCTCAGAGTAGCTATTCGTTCTATGAGATGTTCACATGACAAAAAGCGACCATAATATTGGGTGACCAGTTAATATTTGAAAAAATCGCATAAAAAACCATGTGAACCATTTGTGAACCATTTTAAAAATTGTTTATTTACAAGACAGCTAATTAGTTTTTTTTTTTTTTCAAATTATATCGTCTAAATGACCACGGTTTCAACATTTGCATTCTTCTAAGCGAGCAACGAAATTTTCGAATACTCGTCGGCAAAGAGATCGCGAGATCGCCGACATCACCGACATCTCTTCGCTGATTTGTTTATTTTTTTTTTTTTTTTTTCTTTTAGTTGACGCAGTGTATTTGGTTTATTGATGTAGACACGATTCTTTAAAAGAAGTCTGCTGGAGTTAAATCTAGACTTCTCAATGGCCATGGAATTTCGCCTCGTCTGGAAGTCGGCTTTTCCGGAAATATGTCTGACCACCGGCAGGGACTCATTGGATGTGTGACAAGTGGCTCCATCTTGTTGAAACCATGTATTACGATTGTAGTCAGCAAATTTCAGTAGCATCGGTCCCAAAAACTCCCATAACATGTTTGCGCGGGATGTTTTCAAACGTTAACGAATTCTTGGCCCACCCTATACAAAACAAATATATTACATAATTATCTCTAAATGACTGTCCCGATTTTAATGAAATTTTTAGTGTTTATTGAGTAGGCCTTAGAATAGGTCATAGACTATTTTTTATGCCCTGTGGTGATACGACTGACCCTACAGAAATTTCTTTAATTTTTAGGATATTTTTTTATCAAAAAATATTTAAAACTTACAAAAAACTCTAAATTTTCAGTTCTACAACCAACCTCTTTTATGGCAATACTACAATAATTTAATGTTTACTGAGTCAGCTAGTGTAGTAATGTTATTGCAACGAAGTTGCTTAGCGCAGATCGGCGAGGGACCTAGCCGAGAACAAATGTAACGCGTTACGTAACAGCATTACGAAAAACCGTAGGAGAAAGACAGAATGAAGGAGACCGATAATTGGTCTCTCATATATACATAGAATCTCCCGTGCATACGTGAGTGCGTGCATGTTTCGTATGTACAAAACTATATCTAATATATTTACGCGATCATACAAAGTATATACATATACACTGTGACTGGTGAGATACCTTCAATACTTATGGAGAGTACTCGGTACTCGATTCTCGTTAACTTGATATAAAAAAATAGGTGCTTATTTTTTATCGAAATGTCTCTAAAAAATAAGTCCGCGCGGTGTCCAAGTATTCCGCAGTTAAATACTGGGCTCTCGGTGTACTGTGTACGAAGTTTACTAACAAGTTATTTAATATTTCGTTTTTATGTTATTTTATTTCATGATATATGTTCGCATTCTATCACGTCCTCAAATATTGAAGGTATCTCACCAGTCAGTCTGTATATATTATGTATTTATATACACATACATATCATACTTATGAAAATACTGCTATAGTCGGGTTTTGGATTTTAAAGAGAGGGGTGGGAAGCGAAAATGAGAGCCTGGAACTTCAAGGATTAATTATGCCACCCCTGCATATGCAAGGGACATTGCCCCAAACGTTCATTTTTTTGTCTGTTTTTGTTACAGTACGGGATTTTCTTCGGTATCTACGACACAAGTTGGGAGACGAAAAGATTGATAACAATATATTTTTATGTTAAACTTCTTTTAAAAATTAGTTTTAATTACTCATTACATTTATTTAATTAAAACAAAAATAGAAAGTAATGTTTTTTCTTTTAAAAATACACACGAGGAAATATCCTACATCGCGAGAGATTTTGATGTTCTCGTAGCCGATCTCGGCCACAGCGGTTATTCTCAACGGAGACAAGTCAGAGAGTGGAGACCACTACACAGGAGATATTATAGTGCACCTCTGTGTGCACACACAGGTGCACTCTCTGTTCCCTCACTCTCACAATCCAATGATACAGCTATACGACACGACAGAGATCAGTCGTAGGACCGGCGGCTTCACGTGCTCAAATGCTTTGGCCGAGTCTCTTGGCCGAAGCGTTAAATTCAGAAGCCGAATATTTGGCGCCACTTAGATTTAGAAAGCTGCATCAGAAAGGTGTGATGACGACGAGCCGTGAGTTTGGTGACGTCACACTTTATTAGTCAATTTTTTAAAAAAGATTTGTCGTCGCTGTTATTGTGTGTACGGTAAACGGTTATTTATCAAAACAGGTATAACGCGTGTTGAAAAAAATGAAAATGTTTGCTATGTTATGAGAAACTTATATACTTGCTGCGAGTTATTTTCTTATATTTGAGGTTGGGGTTGATTTTAATTCTACTACGATATGACTGAGTTTAGATCATTTATGTGGAACCATCAGATCCAACAACCCAAGTACTACGGCGACTTCGAAGTCGTGAATGCAGAGTATTACTGAACTTTTTAGGGATCCACCCACACATAACGAAAGAACGCTCACATGACAACCGAGTTCAGCTTAACGTGCTCTCCGAGGCAAGGCGGAAACAAGGGATGGCGATTCTTTCCAAAAAAAATCGATTTTTAAATCTATTCGAATCGAAGTTTAATAAATCGATACACAAAAGATCGAGATAAAAAGAATCGATTTTACAAAAATCGATCTCTTTCCGATTGGCTTATTGAGTCGTATGTTTTCAATACAAATACAAATCGATCCACATCAATATATCCAAATGTATTTCACATCAATTCAATGGATCGATTCAGTACAGAACATCGATTTAAAAAATCGATTTTTTTGGTCTACAAAATCGATTCTTCGATTAATCGATCCCTAGCGGAAACTCAATAACTTAAGAATAGTCACCCATCCATAGACTAATATGGCTAGGATTGCTTAACTTTGTTGTTAAGCTACGTAGTTAACACTGAGCCGCAAGCCCCCACAATTTATATATGCCTAGATGGTAAGTTAAGTATTCATATGATAAATTATTGTTAAAATAAAAATCTTTGTGAGTAATATTGTGCAATATTTTTTTTACTTTAATATTCAGTATTCGGCCGAATATTCCAAAATTATTTGGCCTAATACCGAATTGTTGCCGAATATTCAAACCACAAAATCTCAAAAAAGTCACACATACCAAAGTATTTATCTAAATAATGTTAATGACAAAGGTGCAGAGGGTTCCCACCAAGAACTTAGGGCTCCTTTTTTTTTAACGTGCGGAAACCCCTCGAGCCGTCACCTCACCAGGATTTGCGGCGGGGTGGTGTCGGAATCGGACCGACTAAAACCACACGGTGTGCCACTCTGCGCCTGGAATAGGAGGGATCCAAGAACAGCTGCTAAGAACTTAAGGCCCCAAGTCAACCTCACCAACAAATGGTCCACCTGCTGTCGTGCTCGTTGAATATGCTTCTACCTACCCCTCTGCGAAAACAGGTGTAAATTTTATATATTTATGTTAATAAAAACAATTATTTTACTAATTTACTTATATTACTCTTATCTTCAATCTGCAGGAGATGATGGGTCTGCCTTCACCTGGATCGTGGCCACGGTGGTTTGTAACGCTTCATAGATCATAGTGTTTATACTCTGTTCCATACTGAAAACATTAAAAAGAAATATTAATTACTTACTACGGGACCCGACAAATGGTTATTTCCGAACTTAGGATTTTATGACATGGTTTCAGAACCGGTAATCCTAACACTTAAGCAACACTCAAATACAAATTTAATTGAGGATCTAAACAATTGAGGGTACTTCTCCAAAATTGTGGGAAAGATTTTTATTCAAATTAGTCCAGCAGTTTTGCAGGAATTCATAACATATACAGTTATAAAAAAATCATCTTCTGTTTCAATAACTTGTGGATTAAATCCTCTCTACTTTTTATTGAACGATTATCGTGAATGGGAGCAACATCTCAGCCGAAAGACGTCCACTGTCGGACGTAGGCATCCTTTTAATGACAGCATGCCACATTAGGAATATCTAAAGGCTTTTATGCAGAATAAGTGTACATAAAGTCAAAAGTTATGTAAGAAAGACTCAGTAGAGGAACGAGTGTGATGTCCCTCCAACACAAAGGGAGGATCCTCCGACCAGGCGAGGTGATCATGCCTGGCAGACCACGGCCCAACGATTGCTGTTGGAATGTATATGCTAATGAATTTCTATATCGCGATTCAGGATTAGTAGTTGCTCCATAGTTTGACGTATTTTCGCTAGATAGCGCTTTAGTACGTATTTTTGTTTTGTGTTGTGTGGGGACCCACATCTCCAAAAAATATCTGTTATCATACATTACAAAAATCTGTAAAATAATTATATTCAATATGTATATCCTACTTCATTAATTGTTAAATGAGAAAACAGTGGCCAATTGGGCCATAAAGTTCTTGAATAGCAACCGCGTACTTCAAAACGCAGCGTTAATAACACCCCACAAGGTGGTCCGACGACCTAGTGTGGGTTGCGGGAAGTCGCTGGATGCTGGTGGCAAGGGACTCGTTGTTGTAGTGAACCTTAAGGGAGGCCTATGTCTAGCAGTGGATATCTCTTGAAATGATGATACTATTCAAAACGGACTAAGGGCGATCCGAATTTTGTTATTTTATAATAAGCTGGACATAGGAAAGGTGGTTTTAGTCGACTATACCACGCTATGCTAGATGAGTTGGTATAGTTCGTTTCAAGTTTTCCTTCTCTTTATAGCGATGTTATCCTGCAAAGTTTGCTCGCTTAGTCGTGTCTTACAACACCCACTGGATATACAGGGATGATAACACTCCGTATACGCTACCACATAATATTTTATTTTTATAATATAACGTGTGGTAGCAGCGGATGAATATTTAAACGATACATACTTTAATATAACTGTATCATCAGGTTCCTTCTTCATGTTGGTAAATGTTTCTTCAATATTTTCGTTATCAATGGAGTCCCTGGACGAAAGAGGAGAAAAATCAGACATGCATGCATATATCAATGAATGAGAATATTGATAAATTAAATATGCACGTGTTCCAATTAAGGAGGGTAGTGTGATAAGGAGTGCTTTCTAGCATGCTTTTTGCTTATAAGATATATATGTAAAACACTCAGACTCAAAACGACAATGTGGGGATCACACAAAGTGTTGTCCCACGTAGGGTTGAATCCACAACACTGAGTGCAGTAGAAACCGGCGTAGCGGTAGCTTAAAACACACCATCCGTGCAGTCGTGCAGTATGAATGGATGACCGAAATTGTCCAGTAAAAAAGCAATAAATATTAGCTGGTTCTGAAGCTAATCAGAATAATGGTTTAACTTAACTTTATCTTCTCTACTATCTTGCTAAGTTAGTTCTAATTTGTCTGTGTATTTGTGCGCGCTTATCTCAAAAGTGACTAAACCGATTCGTGTACGATTTTCTCTTCTATATTTGGATAATCTTCGCTTAACATTTAGGGTTTGCTTTATTTTAATATGCTAACAAATAAAACAGACTTGTTAATTTAAAGAATCACTGCGATAACTGTCATATACGCAAACAAAGTCGCTGGCAAAAGCTAGTGTATAATAACAATTTTAAACTTTCCTCTATGCTAAATTCAAAACTCTATTTACACTAGACCTCACCCTAGAACTCCCTGTATCGTTGAGATTATTATCAACCTAATAACTAAGAACCTGAAAGAACACAACTCTTGGATTCTATTCATGCTTTCCATCAGGCAGAGTAGTCACTTTGGCAGGCTCTGAATATAGAAAAAAAAGAGAAAACGAAGCAGGGTGAGTGTTGTGTATATACACTAACCCTATCTCCAGTGGATCATCTTCTATCGTCGGTGAGCATTCATCATCAGGTTCAGTCTTATGTAGTGTATCTATCACCTCGTGCACTCTCAACTGGATAGGGGCTGGAAACCTAGAACATTTATACACGTTCTTAAATGAAAGGCTCATGCCATCTGGTCATCATGATGAGATTTGCAGATCATCACCATCAACTGCCTTAAATAGTCAATAGGTCTCTTAAGAAAGAAGATTTTGATTTTTTTTTTGTTTTAGTTGACGAGGAGGAAAATCCTCTCGAATCTCTTGCTCCTTAGGGTACAGGCGTCTGGAGTATGTGGTGTTCCTACTAAAAACCACCTGAACAGCTGCCTCTGGCACCCTATTTCATGTCATCCTCGAATCAATGTTACTATCCCAGGAGAAAAGTACTACTTCCCCCAATTTGGCGTGGCAGCTCTCGCTGACCAGACGGGTTGGCAGTTTCTTTCAAGCTTTCCTTCTATTTACAGTGATGTCTTCCTGCGTAGTTGGTCCCTTAGCCGGCTCTTACGACGCCCATGGGATGAATACGGGTGGTGACACACTGTTCTTAATGTCACCAGAGGACGTGGTCACACCATCATTAATACTTACGGCAATTGTTCCTCATCGCTGTTGGGTTTACTGCTGACGCTGCTGCCAGTTACTGTTCGTCTGACAGGTTTGAGTCTCTCACCTTCACTTTCACAGTCCAGCCTATAATATACACACATGCCTATAATGACCACAGATGCCTATAATGTACACACATGCCTATAATGTACACTAGGGTGTCCCTTATATGACAAAAAAAATTTTTTTTTCGAATTTCGAAATGCATACCCTCTATAATTTTTACTAATGCTATAAGATACTTAAATATAAAATTTTATCAATCTAGCATAATTGCAACCAGTGCCGACCGAGCTTCAAAGTTTAGTAAAAAACGTGTTTTGTCCTAAAATTTCAGTCTGCTATAATTTCACTATAAATGCAATGAATTAAGTGAATAAAATTAAATAATAAATTAGATGAACATTAATCTTTAATTAAAAACATAAAGAAATAAGAATCATTCAGGGTAACTTCTTTTTAGAGTAGTTTTTTTACAGTCTGAATACAATTTTAGATGTTCCTGGACACAGCGCAGCAAAAACTGTTTTTGTTCTTCTTCAGCCGTGATAAGTCCGTTAAAATCTTGCATTAATTTAACAGCCCTTTCAGCAGTATCATTTACAACTCTCAAATAACTTATTCTTCTTTTAGCCTCCAGAAAAGCAGCATTGTTATTCCAAGAAGATACATCTTCCTTTAGAAAACTGTCGTCGATCTGCAGTCGTGATAAAAATTGTTTGCTCTTTTCCGATACGAAATCATCCAGTGCTTTGTCTAAAAAAAAAGAAAAATAAGTTAAATAACAAATAAAAATCAACAACAATTTTGAAAATAAATAAATAAGTATTGGACATTGAAATTGAAATCCAACAAAAAGTCAATTTAACTTACCAAACAACTTTTGAGTCAGTTCTTCCTTCGACGGGTCATAGCGTTTGCTAAAATCCGAGATTTCGTCCCTGTTGAAGTTGGCAATCATCTTCTTCTTAGTTTGGTTGTCAACTTCATCATTAAATAGTGATAGAATGACTGTCTCTTCACATAAATACCACAAGTGATGGCTGAACTTGCTTATAGAAGCTTTAGAAATTGTTGCGTCAACTTTTTCATACTCTTTTAACATCTTCAAGAAGCGCAAATCTTGATTAGGTGCTTTGGTCGCCACTATACATTCGAGCCAAGGTTTAACATACAATATTACGAGAAATAAGCAAACATCTTGTAGAGCCTTTTTGTCCTTCGCAGTTACTCTGCATTGTGACTGAAGTAAACATATTTTTAAAGAATAGATCGCTCTCGCCATCCAGCGTGCCTGATGTATAGCTCCGGGGGGCCTTAGTTTTAATTTTTCCTCTGTGTCTCCTCCTAAAAATATTATGCACAGTTCGATCAATTCGCGGTAATCATCTCTTACAAAACCTTTATCTAATTCTGCCTTATAAAATAGTAACAACGCTTGAATGTCTGTCTCGGCAACCCGTGCTTTTACGAAATTAAGAGATGGTTCAATTTTAGTACAATCAATGTTTTTCCAATTTTCTTGGAACTTTTTGAATATCGGAATATCTGGGCTACTAGTAATTTGCTTAATCTTGGTTTCAAAGACAGCTTTTAGGACCAATTCATAAACATGATGACGACAGGCGAAAAACAACAATTTTCTTCCTAAAGTTTGCTCCAAAATAGCACAAGCTCCATTGAAGCGGCCCATATTGGAAGCTGTTGTGTCGCAGCACATTATTTGCACTTTATCATAAAGGTTCCAGTCAAAGAGAGCTGCTGATACAGCCTTCGCTTGATGTTTTCCAGAAGAACTTTCTAGTTTCGGCACTGCAAGAAGCTGCTCTCTATCGTCAAATGAAGCTATAACTGGCAAGCGTTCTTCTTTTGAACTCCGTACATCCAACCCCGGTAATAGTTTTCCATCCCAATGGACTGTGACTATGTCGGGTACATTGCTTTGGAAGTTAGATTTTATTGCTTCTGCCCTTGATTTTCTAGTTTCAGTACGAATTCGCTGAATCGAGGATTTGTTAATACAGAAATCATCGCTGCTCAGACCAAGCGCTTCTACCACCGCATTAAGAATGTAAACGGTATCTCTAATGCTTAACTGGCATCGATCTAAAGCTGCAACTAGTTTAGGTGTTATAAGATTCTTTCTACCTCTTTTTGAACTTTGTTCATGGCAGGGAACGTCCGGCAAGCTGAGTTCAGAATTCAAGATCTGTTCTTCGTCTGAATCTTCTACACTGTCTAAGTTATTTGTGGTGGAAGTAGATGCAACAGCTAGTGATTCTCTTTGTCTTACAATCCTTTCCTCTTCTTTCAATCGTCGTTGTCTAGATCTTTGTTCTTTTTCCGCCAATTTTTTATCTACACCACCTAAGCATCCCGGTCGACCTGGCTCTCTCTGTTTCATTAAAAATAATTTATCTTCCTCTATTTTCATTCTCTCAAAAGCATCAGCATGTGCAATATCAAACAAATTATCAAGATTAATTATAAAATTGTTCTCACGACTCTTAAACGTAATCTGAGTTTTCTTACAATTTTTTTGCAACTCTCTCCAAACATGATATAAATCAATAAGTTTCTTCACGCAGTTAGGAAATGCCCTTGTTGGAATTCTTGCTTTTTCCCAATATATGATGCACTCCCTAATCACAAGATTTGCACTTTCACTAACAGTCAATTTAACCTCACGAATATTGTAAAATAGGACTGAGAGAACTTGTCGATTAGATGGTAATTTTGCACCATTTATTTGGTAGCTAGTCAATCCAATAAGAAAAATATTTTGTTTATCACTCCGTAATTCCACCGACATGTTTACGCACTAAACAATGAAGCACTAATAGTCTCAAAAATCACGTACGAAATGGCAAATAAAACAGTTTGTAACAGGTCACTGGGCAGTACTTAAGCAACTTGTATCGACAAGTTTAAATAGCAAGTCGGCACGGGTTATCGTTTATAAATCGAACTAATATTTTTTTCTAGACAATATAGGGTTATTACGAAACTTTTAAGAAGGTATGCGTAAAAAAATATCGAACTTGAAATTTAAGGGACACCCTAATGTACACACATGCCTATAATGTACTCAATAAGTAAATAAGAGCCCGATTGAAAAATCAGTTTCGTTTTATTTCATTGTAGATAAATTACGTTGACCAGACATGGAACAAATGATGGTACTCATCACACAGTTATCTGGGGTGAGAATCGATCCCATCACCTTCGGCTTAGCAGTCAGGGGCACTAGCCACTATATCTGGGGTGGCAGGTGAGGCCACCTGTCACTTTAGCAGAAGCAGGCCGGGCTGGTGATGGGAGTGATACGAACTGTGCGCGCTTTTTTGTGGACAGCAAAGGAATTACGAGGTTCTCACATAAGTCGAAGGGGAGTCACATAAGGGAAGAGGTCATCTACAGCCGTAGGAGGCCCGTGGTACGTCGGGGTTCCAGGGATTTCCTTACTAGAGTACACCGGGTTCCCGGCTAATGGTACCCGAGACGGTGTGGTTTTTAGTCGATTCGAGTCCGACATAACCGTTTGCCGGTGGTATCCGTGGGATTTGCCAGTTTTCTTCGAACACTTACTGGGTTTCCTTCTCGTCCATGGGCTCTACCTTGATCTGTATGCCTTCAGTTGACAAATCGAATGTAGGAGGTAACTGCCCCCTGGAAGAGGTAATTATCTCTTAAAATAAATACACTATTATTTTCATAAGACACTGTAACACCACTGAGGTTTGCGTAAATATCGTTTTATGACCAGATGAATAGTCAATAGATTAACCATTTAGATGCTACATTTTGGTATTTTTTTATTACTCAATATGTATTTCCTTTTACATTAATCCATTACTTCCCACTGTCATATTTTTAGGACAGCAGATTACCAATTTTTTTCTAAAACTAGCTTTAATTTTTGAAGCCTTTTTTGTAAATAGCAATCATTTTTAACTATTTTTCCGTTAAAAAAATATTTTGGTAAAAAAATACAGTATAGTCATATAGATATATAATTTTAATGTTTATATATTTCGTAGCGGTTAAGAGTTCATTGTTGTTTGTTTTATATAGCTAATTATAGTTATATAAATAAAAGTATTATATATTTCAAATTTCCTAAAATTGTTGGGAAACCTTTACTAAACGTGAAATAGCCAATAAAGTCGTAATAATGTATTATTTTCTTAACATAAGATCCCAATGTCATACATATAGGACAGGCTGATTCAGACCCTAGAATAAATACATTTTTGTTTTTTGCTTCACATTATTTTTTCTTACTGTATTAACAAATATATTTTGTGATTTGAACAGAAAATACTAAATTTAACGATGGTAGGGAAGTAATGGGTTAATATGTACTCGTATTCTAGAAACTTTGCACGCATACATGAAACAGACATAAAAACACCCAGATTCAGACCATCATATAATCACATTAATTGCCTTTTATAGTCCACTGCTGGACATAGGCCTATCTTTAGAAGAAAGAATACAAATTACAGATTAAGGATACAAAATGTCAACACCCCTATTCATCTCATGGATGACGTCAGAGTCGACTAAGGGGCAAACTGCGTAGGACAACATCAATGTAAAGACAAGAACTTGAAACAAACCCTATACTAAATCGTCTGGCCGGGGCTCCAAAATCTCCTTGCTAAAGGCTGGTCTATGTCCAGCAGTGGACTGCTAAAGACTGGTTAATGATGATTATTTATGAGGTCTATTATTTATTTATTTTTGAAGAATAGATAACGCCCGCACTAGGAATAAATCCTGTGTCGCGAGAGACTTTAAAATTATACAAGATACGGACACAAAGAACACCCAGACTCAGAACAACAATTTATGGATCACACAAAGTGTTATCCCATGTGGAGCTTGAACCCACATCACTCAGCGCAATATAGAGCGGCGTGGCGACCGCTTAAACCACTAGGCCCATCGTGCAGTCAAACGGTGTTAAGTCAAGTGTCATAAGCGCGTTGATGGTTGAAGGAACCCTTCCCCCTAACTTGAGGAGGGAAAGCACTGGGGTTGCGGTAAACTCATGGTTATCAACCAACCTTTGGTTATCATACCTCTCCACTCTCTTACGATTAAATTGATCTTCTTTTCGCTCTACTAGTTCAAAGAAAATCAACTGAAATCTATTTTAACTTACCTCTCAACGCCACCATCAACTTCAGTATCGTTTTCATCACATTTTCCTACATCAGCCACATGTTCCGTCTCCAAAGAACACTTCGTAGCTTCCACAATCATGGTGACGGCCCACTCACTGACCCCAGTGGCTTCCGCAGTGCGTTGGAGGTAGTTAGCCAGGGGATTTACTTCCCAACAATTTTCCGTAAAATTGTTCAAAATATCGTAATCATTTTTGAAATAGTGGTATACCCTGGCGATGATCACTTTACCCTGTGCAAGAAGACGAAAGACTTACTTCAATATACATCAAATGGGGTTAGGGACTATGAGTAGACAATTTACCAGATGGTATAGTATGTGCTTATGGACACGTACAACATGAGTCATAAATGTATTGTTAAATTGCTATGTCCGAGAGCCATGTTTCGGCAAAAATGGGCAAATTTGACCAGAATGATGAAAGCTGCACAGAAAACTAGTGCTAAGTAAATCTTTCGTTAGTTACCTGATCTCAAATTACCTTACCCTTGATTCTGGGGAAGAGGCTGAGAGGACGGTTATACACTTGGGTGTCTAATAGCGGAAGTATTTACTTCACATCCTTTATCAGGTGGTTTTGGCCTAATACACCACATAGGCCAAACAGGTTGGTATAGGTTTCCTTTCAAATTTTCCTTTGTCTCCTCAGTACCGCTGCCCTGCGCAGTTTGCTCCCTTAGTCGGCTATTACGATTCCCACGGGATGAATATGGTTAGCGACACTTCATATTTCTCGGTCCTGTAAATAATCTGCCTCATCATTTACTATAAATATATAAACATGTAGTGATAGTTACCTCTGGTATTTCTTCAACTTGGTCAGGTACCGGTTCATCCACGGAGCTCCTAACAGTAAGACGCTCTTCAATCTGCATGAATATATGTTTATAATCAATTGAAAGAAGAAAATTGATGAAGAGCGAAATCCAAAATCAAAACACTACAGCGCCATCTCACGAAGATGGCGATAGATACATTTCAACTCCAGATTCTGCATCTCGTAATTAAAATTCCAAGCGCAAAAGAAGGTTAAGTTGCTTTTCCTACGCTTAAAATACTCAAAATTTACCACTGAATGAGCTTAAACTTTAACATTACATACAACACGCTTCAGATATTACTTTAAACTATTTCCACGTCACTTTTGTTCCTAATTGCTTATCCATGCAATCATATGCCTCAGAGAAGCGTGGCAGGGTACAATAAGTATTAAGACACAAGTTCCCGAAAGTTATCGATGGGCAGTGAATATCAACACTCCAGGCAAGGAAGAGACCTTTTTTCATCAGTAGCATGCTAATTATTAAGAACAAAGTACCTCTGGTACTTCTTGAACCAGTTGAGGTTCTGGTTTCTCTGCAGATCCCCTGGCTGTCTGGCACTCCTCGACCTACATAGGCAAAAATAATTTTATTAAATTTTAGAAATCAAATTATCAATAAGCCAAGTTACACATAAATAGTGTTCTTTTTTTTAAATTTGATAATAAAAACACCAATGTAACATACGAATAAGCTGGGATTAGATTAATACAAAGTTTGGTATACAAAACAGACAATTTATTTAGATTAATGTATAAAAATATATATCAATAATAACTTACACACTCACACAGCCGTCTGGCTGAACAAATTAGGCAGAGCCTGCTAAAAAAACTGCTGACAAAAATACTTAAAAATTTCTAAATTGACAATATGGAAGATGGAAGTGTAGTTCAAAAGGGTATGCTTCGATGGTTTGGCCACGTCGAGAGAATGGATGATAGGAGACTCACGAAAGAAATTTATAGAGCAAATGTGTGTGGAAGTAACAGAAGAGGTCGTCAACCAAATGCTTCGATGGTTTGGCCACATCAAGAGAATGGATGATAGGAAACTCTAGAAAGGCATTTATAGCGCGAATGTGTGTGGAAGTGTCGCAAGAGGTTCAAACATTTACTGACCAAATTGGTGATGTTCTGAAGACGGGCCGTGTGAAAAGTTCCAGGAACTGACAAGCATACAGCGATTGATAAATATGGACGACGCAAAAGAGGTGTCACTGTAGTTAGTGAAGATGAAGTCTCGGATTTGATCCCGGGTCGTGTCAAAAGGTGTTATTGTATTTATAAAAATGTTCAATAGCAGTCCGGATTTTGGAAATTGGGGACCCCTGTGTCTTGGAGAGCATGTAAAGCCGTCCGTTTTAGGTCTGATCTCTCCTCGATCGTGTTGGATGGCCATCTCATCGGATTGTGAGAATGAGGGAACGGAGAATGCACTTGTGTTTGGTTACACTTGTGTAGTATAATAACACCAGGCTGGAGTCCGTTGAGACTGGCCGCCGTGGCAGAAATTGGTTAGAAGTACATCATCAGTACATCAAGTGGAGATCAATTGTCTGTCTATCCCTCTGGAAAATAGACGTGACTTTATGTATGTACCGTACAGTAGACAAAATACTGCCAGATACAGAACAAGTGATCCTGACCAACACCACAAATATTTGACCCTGGTGGCAATCGAATCCATGACTTCTGACTGTTACCAATGTAAATTAAGAAGGACTTATCACATTGTTTTACCGATTAGTTGGTTTAGTGCTGATCGTGACTAGTGGAGGGTTCGATTCTCACCGATAAATACATATGAAATTTTATTAACCTCTTTATTACCCGTTCAACAGTTATTCTTGGTGTTGCCATCTGCTTTAATGGTTTCACTTGCTGTTTACGGCTGCGGGAAGACCTTAAGATGGCAGGACGTCGTATGGGTGTAGATCTTTTAGGTTCTACCCAACGTAATATGTCTCTAAGTCTTTTGTCAGCTATTACTGTCTGGTTAGAAGACAAATTCTGCAAAGAATAATTATAACCAAATCCGTGTAGTGACAGATTAATCCTATTCATCCTGTGTGTATTATAGGAGCGGACTAGAAAGCAAATTACCTAGGAGAACATTACTGCACAGAGAAAGGGAAACTTAAAACAAATCTTTTTTTTAGCATGTGGAAACCCCCACGGGCCGTCTCCCCATAGGGGTTTGTGGCGGGGTGGTGTTGGAATCGGAGTGACTAAAACCAGACACGGTGTGCCACTGTGTGCCTGCTAGAGAAGAAATCTGGGAACAACCGTTATTAAGCCATCCCGAAAGGAAGCAAACTATCGAAGACAACATCACTGCAAACAGAAAGGAAAACTTAAAACAAACCCTTCTTTTTAGCACGTGGAAACCTCCACGCGCCGTCAGACCACCCGGTTTGCAGCAGGGTTGTGTGTCGGAGTTGTACTGACTAAAACCAGATGGTGTGCCACTCTCTGTTTGCAAAACTTTACCAAACCGTCTGGCCAACATAGTATAGCAAGCCAAAATCACCTTAGGAAAGACCTATGTCCAGTAGTCTCAGGTGAATATTCATTTAAGAACTTAAAAAAAATTTTTTTTTTCGGTTATTCTGGCATCATTTCGGCACTATTTAAAAAGCAGTTAGCAAACTATTAGGCATTTGTAAACATTATAATGTTTTTAATATCAAAAAACATACACGCTGAGATTAACTATATGTAAAATATGGTTTATTTATAACAGCAAAAGCCACAGAAGAATAGAATAAAAGTCTATCTGCAAACATTTTTTTTTTAAAACAACTATCTTTATCAGTGAAGTTCTAATACTGTGTGATGACAGAGAAACTGGTGATATTGGTTCATTATTCTTAGTATATTTACTTTTACATCTATACTGTATCAAATCTATTAATACTTACTTCAATATAAGAAGCACTGGGCCTTCCTCGGTGCTCATCATCATTGTCAACAACTTTTAATAGCCTACTGCTGAACACGGTCCTAGCTTTACAAAGGTTTTTTGGCTGACCATAACACTCTTGTCTCTGATCATCATCAGATACTTCAATATAGTAAGTACTGGGTACTGTTTGATTAACATCACAGACTTTTGTAAGGGTACTAGGACTTGCTTTGTAATTACTTTTTTGTGTGGGTTTTTCTACAACATTACTAATTTTGCTAGACAATTCTTTGTGATTATTTTGTTGTGTGGGTTTTTCTACATTACTAGTTTTGCTAGCAAACTCTTTAAGGGCGTCATTTACTAAAGCTAATCTTTCTCTTTTGATAACGCCCATTCTCTCAACTGAAGGTGGTTTCCCGCGTTTTTGACACAAGAATATATGAGGCACTACACCTTTTTTCAACCTTAGAGTACATTTTTCTCCTTGCTCTTTCATTATTTTATATTCAATATAATTTGCTGTATCCTCTTTAATCTGAAAGACACCATCCATCATCAACATATCTTAAAACCACAGTTAATATAAAAGGTTTATATAAAAAGTTTTATTGAACTTAGTAATCTAGGTTAGATTAGTTTTAAAACAAATTAAAATAATCTCTCAGTACAATATGTGAAATCAGCACCTAATATCATCAAAGCAGAAGTAAAATCAAGACATATAAATAGAAAAGTCTATCGAATTTACATTCACTATATTTCCGAAGGTAATGACTACAATAGTATTCTTCGTTATTGCTGTGATTGCCCCAATTGCGAACGTACAGTGGGATGCTGTTCTCATGTAGCAGGTATTATTTATTATCAATCATATGGACGATATTTGTCCAAAACCGTAAGTCCTGCTGAGGTCCAAACTAAGTTATTTGCGACTTAAAGTGTTCCGATTGTAATTAATTTCAACAGTGACGATGATTAATATTTTGTTTCTTGTATTTTGATTGACACGCAAAAGTATTATAAGTATTGAACACTGGTTGTTTTTTTTTTCATTTCTTTTTAACTATTATCCCATCTCTTAAGACTACTTACTTATGTTTTAAAACAAGCTGATGTGAAATTTCGAAAAAAAAACAATGATGTAAATTGCACCTTATACTACAGGGGTATACCATAAGACAGAAATCACATATAATTTTTTTTCGTTGTGTTGCACCAACTTTTTTTTCACGCAATTTTTATGGGTAATAGAGCACACAAAGGAGCATAACATATATTAATTTCGTGATTGTAAGTCACAGAGATCTCAGAAAAGAAAACATGACTTTTTTATTTTTTATTTTTTTAATGTAATTTTTTATTGTAAAAATTATAAAAAAAATATGTAATATACTCTGTAATGTAGTCTAACATCTCGCGTTAGTTTCACTTCTTTATCTTAATTAGCTTCAGAGATATATCACATTCAGTAATAGTCAAGCATACAGATATTTTGCTCTCTATCTCAAGGTCAAAGCGGAAGTCGGTCGCGAAAAGTACATAAATCGTGTTTGAACATCAAGTCGATATTAAAACATAAGTTTCGATATCGATTCCCATTTGGGGGCCGACTCATCATACGTATCCGGCTAAACCCTTTCTCTTTCAAAAATAATTACCATGTTTTTTAAATTTATTTTCTGTTTCTGCTTTATAAAGATATAAATGATTAATTTAAGATTAAAAAAAAACATGCACGTGTCCTATTATTACTTATTGTTTCGTAAAACCACAATAACAACATAATAAGTTACAAGTAAACTAATAAGGCCGGGGTCCGAATCACGCTCACAGCGCTCATAGCGTACTAACGTGCGGTCCAATTCCGCTTTTCACGCTCACCGTTAGCGTTGTGGATGCTATGACGTCACTACCTAGTGCTTACAGTACTGACAGGTCGGATCGTTAGCATCGTGGGCATTGACGTAATTTGGCGCCATTTATTTGAATCTATGATTTTTAGGCAATATTTTATTCCAATGGTTTAAGAAATGTGTTATTTTTCAGCTGGACTTTGTTTTCTATGGCATTTAATATTGCATTCCAGCATTTCACCAAATATAGTGAAATATAGTCTTGATTAAACATTCTTCGTTTTTTGCAAATTAAATCAACTTTTAAATGCAATTGTCTTTTCCAAAAGTATCTGTTATACTCGTATGTATGTACGTAGCAGGTTGGATGTTGAACCACTATTATATTTATCCATGTTAATCATCTGAAATAGGTAATATAACCATCAGCCTTTAATAGTCTGCTGCTGTACATAGGCTGGAAACGGGTAATTTAAATTTTGATTGCGGAAAATGCTTGAAATACAAGTATTTTATCATCTTCATCGGCTACACCACATATTCCACTCGTGTTTATGTCAAAAAATGCTCTGTTAGGTTATGTTCAACTTTTTGTATTCGTAAGCACACTCACAAGTAGTCCGAATTATTAATACTGCTAACAGACGTTGGCGCGCTCACTAAATCGGATCACACGTCAGCAGTTTAAACGTCGTAAGTGCTGTGAGCACAATTCGGACCGCATCCTAAGTTTTACCCAATAGCTTCTTAGCTCTTACTGAACTTTCGTAAAATAGGTTAGGTTATGTATTAAAAAAATTTTTACTACTCACTCACAATGAAATGTATATAAATATAGCAAACTTACATTAAAATGATCCTCACAACAATATAAGCATGACGCCGGCGAAATTTGTTGTGTTCTCATAATTTTACACCAAAGTTTTCGTGTTTTCACATCTCTTGGTATAGAGAAAAATACTTTATCGGGTGTTTTTTTAACAGTATTTTTGCATTCTGGTACGATACAATACTTATAAGTAAGTTTTTTACACTCTTCCATGGTCGTTAAAGCAATTAAAACTGTAAACATGTATTAAATAACAGAGACCTGTTGTAAGCAAACATAAGACATGTCATGTGACGTAGGCAAAGCTCGCCCAAAATGGCGGCGTTCAATTGGTTGATTAACATTGAATAAATATATTTTAATGTTATTTTTAATAATAATAAAAAGTTTTACAAGACAATCTCCTTTTTCTACGTTAAAAACATGTTAATAATTAATGTCCAACCAATAGTGACGCGTTCTGTGCATTTGAAATTTCTTGACTTATTTTCCACGTTTTAAATAGTTTAAACCCAAAATCAGAAGTTAGTGTTAGTGCAGGTATTCTTCCCTAAACTAATAATTAGAGTATTTTTTTAATTTAGTAGCCAGTAAGTAGCAGTGAGTATTTCATTTTTTATAGTCATTTTAGTAATTTTTTGAGACATATATCATTGTAGTAGGAAGAATATTTTTTCTACTTCTCCTTTACCATCAAAAGATAGCAGGTATTCTACCTAACTCTTAAACATATTAAAGTGATAAAGAGTGCCAAAAGTACCAAATTTTGACATTATCGTACCGTTATAACCTCATCCAGCCCGTAGCATATAGTTCCTCGTGACACAGTATCTATTCCTACGGCGGAAGTTATCTTAGAAGAAAATCAAATGAAAACCCCCCAAAAACGAATTCTCCAACAATAGAGGGTAACTGACGAAATAAACAGTAGACTATTGCCTACTGTTGATTAACAGTACATTTAATAGGTGTTCTCTCTGTAACGTATACAGCACATTATATTGCTTCATATAATACTGATTATAAACATTTCCTCCATTTTTTATATTATGTAAAGAATTTTTGTTTGAACAGTTCGAAACAGCACAATAATGCATTTTTAGTTTATTTTGTTAACGTAAAATCACCCTTACTTAATAGCAATTAGCTCCTTCTTAATATCCTTACTTGGTTGACATACATTTTAATACACAAATAAGCATATATTTTGCATACTGTTGGTACTCCTGCCATATTCCTATCTCACTCTGATAGCTCAGTCTTAAAATCATAATCTATAATTTTTTTTATTTTTTTTCGCGATACAACAGCGTCTTAAGTGTTGCCCAATTATGAGATTTTTCATATTATCAGAAATTCTCGTAGTCTTATTGTTACCCATGAGACGAGAGAATAAATAATCTTCTAGACTTTAAGAGATTTTCTTCACTATTAAAGGATATAGTGAAATTTTTTAGGTTCCTTGACACGGTATAGATGTTTTGTAGTGTTCTGGTAATTTTTGTGAAAAATCTTCTGGCAGCACAGTTCAGCTGTTAGTTGTCATAAGTAGTAACATAACCTCGTTAGGTAGTTTATAGCAGTTCGTTTTTCTTACAAAGTGTTGTTTTTAAATGAAATAAAAAAAATAATTTCAGTCAGTAACTTGCTAAGACTTATACTTCAAGAATATATTGTGTACGTGGTGTAATATCTAATATGGTGAATTAATTATAACGTATTACTATTATTCATTAGATCTTATGATTATGAATAAAAAGATGTGTTTATGAGTTACAAAAAGTCATAATATTAAGTGACATTTATTTACCCGCCATTAAAGAATCTTCGTACCTTATTTATTTACCCTTAAGGTAGTGTGTGTCGCATCATAATCGTGGTAAAAATGCAACGTTTAGAGACAAAGTCAAGTAAGTTTATTTTGTTTTAATACACTGGTATTAGTTGTTTATTGATTCACGATTTTTATAGTTTTAGTGCCAGTTGTACTATAGTAGGAACCAACGAGCATGCATGCAGCGACAGATGAATGTGGACGAAGCAAAAGAAGTGTGCTAGAATCGTAGTAAGTGCTGACTATTCGTCTCTGCTTAACCCACAGCAGTCACGTATACTGTAGTTATACTGTCACATCATGTCTTGTAACAGAAAGTAGACCTCCAACACAAGACCTGATTTTTCGTAACTAATCGTGTGCTTTTATATCTGAACCTAACTTCTAACATTTTTTCCTGTACGTCTTTACCTATAATTTAACCTTTAACCCTAAAATTTTGTAGTATAATCCAATTTTAACCACAGCAGCTACACACAATGTAGACCAGGAGACACAGATATTATAATGCGCTAGTGTGTGTGCAAACACAAGTCCAGTCTCTGTTCCTTTACTTTCAAAATCCTAGTAGTAACTAGAAAAACTCAATACAATGGACCCTCGGTAATCCGGCCCCCCTTGTAACCCGACATCACTCTTTTCGCTAATGTAGATTGTGCATGATTGAACAAGTTACAACTTGTGCTCGACGCATAGGTATTGTTTCAATTCCGATTGCTTAGTTTGAATTTGACTACGTGTGATAGCGGTGCAGCTTAGCGTTTATTCATTGTGCATTACATATATATAGCTATTAATGAATTACGTCGTGCCGATATATGCAGGTCGCTGATGTTGCACATGCCCCAATACGTATTGAGTACACCAAATTGCTGATACATCAAGGAAGCTAATCGATGTCACGAAATACATTGTGCTGAAGATCGCTGATGTTGCACATACACCAATGCATATTGAGGTGATACGTCAAGGCCATCGATCGTCGCAAGTAGTATTTATTGTAACATTTTTGTAAGAGCAATTACTCTATAATCCTACTTCGATATAGAGTCATCGCTCCTTAGGTTTAGTTATGTAGATGATGACTCTCTCCAACCTCGAAGTAGAGTCATCGATAAGTAGGTATAGTTATGTAGATGATGACTATATTCCGACCTCGAAGTAGAGTTGTCGCTCACTAGGCTTAGTTTTGTGTATATATTCTAATTAATTAAATAGAGTTGAAATCATTTCGGGTTTTTTTTCGAGCCTTCGTGTCCATCGTAATTAATGTCATCACAAGCCCAGAAGACAACATATAGAATTTTATCATTTGTTTATAATTTATCGGATTACAAGGTACTCTTTCATAAAAAAATCCGGACTATAAGGGGTCTTAGGCAGTACTCCATAATCTGACAAATTCGATAGTCCGACACTGCCCTGCAAAACATTTGTCAAATTACCGGGTGTCCACTGTAACACTTTTTGACCTGACCTGAGAATTGAACTCAAGACCGCTCGATTGTTGATGACTAAAATGAGGCTGTGTAATGACATCATTGACAATGGCTATTATTGTCAATAATTTGTAATTTTGACTACATTTACTTATATTTTATGTAAGTGACATACACACTTGTTTAAGGCCTCACTACAATTGTATATTTTTTTTCTATATTAAGAGCCTGCCAAAGTGATTCTACTCTGCTAGATGGAAAGCATAAATACAATCCAAAATTTGTGGTCACCATACTCATTGCAGATGTTGACAATGCAGGGAGGTGACCCACACTATGGCGGCTTTGTGATATGCTTTTTCACATCCCGCTTGGGGACATAAAAGCCATAACATTCATTGTGACAGTGTAAGGTTCACATATTTACCACGATAACCCCTGCACCAACTCTCTTCCGGTTTCACACTCACTAACTAAACATGTCAGCATGGATGCTGTCGCTTTAGGTTGCTCTTCTGTGAGAGGGTAGTACTTTGCCAGTCGAACCTGCCAGTCTCAGAAATCAGTGTGGCTCTACTACTTTGTACTGCCTTGGTTTAGATTGGACAGCTTTATGTGAGATATTTGAAGGTATTATCATTAATGATTCAGCACAGTTATGGGTGATATGACTGCAATGTGCCTGTGTGTAGCCTGTACTATGATGACCAGACTGATGAATTATCAGTATATTACACCCAGATATAAGAGAAATGATCATAATCATTGCCCAATACTTGCCAGTCAGGGTCATTAACCACTCGTCCCCACTGTTTTTAACTTTATCACCCAAATAACTGTGTCCATGTGTACCCAGATAGGACACATGGGCATAGTAGCAATGTGCCTACACAGAATTTTCATTGTTAATTTTTTTTTCAGAATATTGTAAACGAAAAAATGAAAACATTGAAGATGTTGACACAAATATACCTCAAATACTAGCAAGGAGGTCATCTATATCAGAAGCGACAGAACAGCCTCCAAATAAAAAACCTGCAAAAACGAAAAATTTAGATACTAAACAAAGATGGAACCAAAAAGGCGTCTTTACCAAAGAGCAAGAGACAACACTGAGGAAGCACATTATTAAGTGTTGCCAGACACGATATTACAAAAATACTACCATACGGAAGATGATCTATGAATATGCAAATAAAATACCTAATTGTAAATATCCCCAGCAATGGGACATCACCGAAATGGCATGTGTTGATTGGTTTCTCAAATTCAGACGTCGACATCCGGGTCTCAAGAAAACGTTGACAAAGAAATCGCAACATTCTTGTATTTGTATTATGGTAAGCAATTCAATTGTATGTGTGAAAGATAGATGTCTGTGTACAGAGTGTCGTAAGAATCGACTAGGGGATCAAACTACCTAGTATAACCACTACAAAGAAAAGGAAAACTTTACATAAACCAATATCAACCCGTCTGGTGAGCGTGGTATAGTAGGTTAAAACCTTGTTTCTATTGAAAGGCCTATGTCAGACACTTTACAAACGGTAAAATGACTAGTCGTTAATGGTAAGTCGGCCGATGACAATACACACACACATTTTAAATACGACTCCAAGGGTCTGAACCTCAATAACACTGGTATACTCTATTAAATGTTAATTGGATGTAGAATCTCTCCATCTGCAAATGTTTGTTCAATTTAAATATTAGTGTCGGACACAACATTAGCGCAATTCAGACAATAGCGACCACGCCATCTATCGCCATTTGGCGTATATATATATGTTAAGACAATGTTTTTGTGTCTATGGTGCTTTCCGATGTAGGGTTTACTTTTTAATTTATTTAATAAGTTCTTCTGTTTAATTATATTTTATATTTATGTCTCGCTCTGCTAAAGAGGTAAGCACATTTATCATATTAGTAGGACAGGTTTTGCTTTGAAGAAATTGATACAGCCAGTTCCAACAGAGGAGATTACTAATAAATATATAATAACTGGCCACATTTCGCAGACGGCAGTCTGATCGCAAACTGTTTCCCTCCCACTACGATACCGGGTCCTTTAAGTGGGGCGTGAAAAAGCATCTCACTAGGCCTCCATAGCGTGGGGCGCCAAACTGCACTGTCTTCATTCGCAGTGAGTTTGACGACCACCGTTCTTGGATTCTATTCATGCTTTCCATCAGACAGAATAGAGTTATTTTGGTAGGTCTCTATAAAAAAAAAAACTAGGCAGTCTGTACTCTGGTAACCAGACCGCTGATAAACATACTTATATATTTCTATATACATACATATTATAGATAAATTACACTCAGACACAACAAATAATAAAAAAATGTTCATTTCCACCACAAAGAACACATTACACAATGATTTATACTATTTATGGAAATTGGTACAGAGGAGTTGTAGTTTGAGATGGACTGGAGCCTAGACTAGGTCAATACCTCTCCGGATGTCGTTATAACAGCTGTCCCCGGATCCCTTCTATCTCAGGCGCAGAGTGGCACACCGTGTGGTTTTAGTCGGTCCGGTTCTGACATACCACCCCGTCGTAAACTCCGGTGGGATGACAGCCGGGTTTGCACACGTTAAAAAAAAAGAAAGGTCAAGACCATATAAGGACTCTAGGATTCACAACAACACAAATAACCTTGCTCGTTATGCAATATTTGTCCTGGGTGCATATAGAACCCACAAACACCGACTTAACGGTCAGGGTTGCTTAGTACTCGACCCACAGCCCAGTTGAAAAAATTATACCGGATGAAATAAATAAATAAATAAATATTTCGGACATTTGACACACAACATCATCTAGTTTCAAACTAAGCAGAGCTTGTGCTATGATAACTAGACTGACTGATAGAATACTTATATACTTTTTTTTTGTAAACATATACATATAGAAAACACCAAAACTTCCAAACAAATACTTACAGATCATATAAGCATTTGGTCCGAGCCGGGAATCAATCCCGAGACCTCAAGCACAGCAGTCGCATTCACTACCGCTGCGCCACCGAAGCAGTTAATAATACTGTGACTCTATGAAACACAAAGTTCTATTCCGATACAAAAACGTTCTTACCAAGTCTATGACATTTCTAACCATATAATAACTTCACAGGGTTGCCACATGGGACCAGAAGGCAAGCAGGCGTTAAAAGAACTGGAGGTAACATTTATTTGAGATTACTCTTTGATGTTTCGATGTTTGTAACATCATCAAGCATCCTGCCTGTAACAGTCCACAGCTGGACATAGGCCTCTCCTTAGCCATGCTACTATGCTGGCCAGACGGGTTGGAATAGGGTTTGTTTCAAATTTTCCTTCTCTTTGCAGTGATGTTGTCTTGTATATTTTGTTCCCTTAGTCGCTTATTACGACACCCTTGGGACGAATAGGGGTGGCGACATTGTATTCTTGATCCGTCACAGTTTGCCATGATCTAATCTGCTGATTGCTTAGTTTTTAGTTATGTGTGAACAAATTTAGCCACATCTATCCAGCCGTTTTCGAGATTTAGCAAGACTAACCAAGAAAAATTCACTTTTATATGAATTAAACCTTTTTTTTCTATCTCCAGGCTAAAGTACTAATAGCAAGAGTATACCACTATCTGAACAAAGAGTATGAGTACATGAATATGTGCAATGATCCGAGTCTCCTGGTGAATATCCTCAGGCGTACAGCCGAAGCGACTGGCGTCTGCGAACAGACCATCACCAAGATTCTAGAGGAGGACCAGAACAGATTGGACTTAAATGACATTCCTACCCCACCCAAGACTGACATACCTACCCCACCCAAGACTGACATACCTACCATAGCTAAGAAGAAGAGAAAGAAGAAGGAAGCAGCAGTTATTGCAGAACACAATTATAATTGTAACGGAGAGAGGTTTGAATGTTTTATATTTTTGACTGCAAAAATGGCAGAGTTATAATATGGAGTGTCACCCCCCTATGGGGGGGAGGGGCTAAGGGGGCAATCTATGCAGGTCTACAGCATTGCAAAAAGAAGTGAAACTTGAAACAACCTCTGTTCTAACCCGTCTACAGCGTGGTTGGCCAAAACCTCCTTTCTGAGTTGGCGGACCTCCGTGCGGCCTGTACTCGTGCCCGGAGGTCCTACACCCGTAGTCGGCGGCGACACCGCGTAGACGGCGAGGAGGGCCAGCTTCATGAGGAGTACCGAGAGGCGCGGAAAACTTTGAAGCTGGCCATTAGCCGCGCCAAAGAAATTAAGCGTAAGGAGATGCTGGAGGGTCTCGATCGTGACCCCTGGGGTCGCCCTTATCGTGCGGCGCGACAAAAGCTCCGTACGTCGGCCCCCCCCCCTTACAGAGGCCCTCCAGCCTAGCTTCCTGCAAGAAGTGGTCGAGGCCCTTTTCCCACAGCGAGCGGAGCACACGCCGCCATCGATGGTCTTTTTGGTCGGGGACGACGAAGGCGGTGTGCCGCCCGTCAGGGAATCGGAGATAGAGGCGGTTGTTCTACGGATCCGCTCTAAGAACACCGCCCCTGGGCCAGACGGGATACCTGCCCAAGCACTGGCCCGAGCCCTCGAACACATGTCGGACCGCCTTAGGAAAGTTCTGGACTCCAGCATGGCGTCCGGACGCTTCCCTGAGTGCTGGAAAAGCGGGAAGCTGGTCCTCTTGAGGAAGTGAGAGGAAGCCCATCGTGTTGCTGGACGAGCCGGGTAAACTTTTTGAGAGGATACTCTCTGCTTGCATCGTCCGGCACCTCTGCGAGGTGGGCCCCGATCTGTCGGACACCCAATTCGGTTTTCGAGTGGGGCGTTCGACAGTCGATGCTGTGTTGCGCCTGAGGGCCGTTACCGAAGAGGCGGTGAGCTGTGGCGGCGTGTTGTTGGCGGTGTCGTTGGACATCGCCAACGCATTTAATAGTCTGCCATTTAGCTGCATCAGGGAAGCACTCCACTACCACGGGGTACCAGAGTACCTGGGGCGGCTTGTAGCAGATTATCTGGAGGAGCGTACCGTCGTGTACGAGGACCGAGATGGTATTCTGAGGCGGCGGCCCATGTCGTGCGGTGTTCCACAGGGGTCCGTCCTCGGACCACTCCTGTGGAATATGGGATACGACTGGGCCCTTCGAGGTCGTCTTCCCCCCGGGCCGGGCTGGGCGTAATTTGTTACGCCGATGACACATTGGTCACAGCCCGGGGGGCGAACTTTCAAGAGGTGGCACGCCTGGCCACCATGGGAGTCTCTTTGGTGGTCGGGCGCATTGAGGCGCTGGGTTTACGGGTGGCCCTAGATAAGACGGAAGCCTTCTTGTTTCATGGGCCCCGTCGTGGTCCACCCCCCGCGCCTCTATCGTAGTCAATTCGGTCCTCGTACCGATTAAGGCCCAGATGAGGTATCTGGGCTTGATCCTCGACGGCAGGTGGCTCTTCGACGACCACTTCCGACAGCTTACTCCAAAGCTGGTCAGTGCTGCTTCTGCTCTTGGGCGACTTTTGCCCAATTTGGGTGGAGCCAGCGTCGCGACGAGACGGCTATACACGGAAGTTGTTCGGTCAATGGCGCTGTATGGTGCACCGGTGTGCACCATACAGCGCCACTATGCCAACCGTGCAGTCAATTTCTGTATTTTCTGACTTCTGCCAATAAAAGATATTTATTTCTGCAAGTAAATCTTATGTAGATCTCACAAGTCGCACTTAACAGGTAGGAGGCGCCGGAATTTCTTAAGACTCACTCTTGTAAGAAATGTCAAAACATACCATAGAGATGTCCGTTTTTTTAAGTCTTTCAACATTGATTATATAAACTAAGCGAGTAGAGTATAGGGTCTGGAAGGCCAATCAATAATAGTGTGTTTATTTTTTTATATATATAGCGTGACTGGTGAGATACCTTCAATACTTATGGAGAGTACTCGGTACTCGATTCTCGTTAACTTGATATAAAAAAAATAGGTGCTTATTTTTTATCGAAATGTCTCTAAAAAATAAGTGAAATTTGGATATAATACTCCCTAAGCTCGCCGCACTGTTTACGTTGATCTAGTCACGAGCGGCGCGGCGGCACCCACCCCCGCCCTCCATCCCGCTACATAGGCAACAGCTGTACAGTGTAGGTACCTATGTATTCTGTGTTGATAGACACGTGCGGCCGCGCGGTGTCCAAGTATTCCGCAGTTAAATACTGGGCTCTCGGTGTACTGTGTACGAACTTTACTAAGAACTTATTTAATATTACGTTTTTATGTTATTTTATTTCATGATATATGTTCGCATACTATCACGTCCTCAAAAATTGAAGGTATCTCACCAGTCAGTCTGTATAAGCAGACTCCAGAGACCACACGTTGCTTGGCCTAATTTTATTTTAATTATTATATTGTAGTAAGCTATTAAATTGAGATGTAAGGTATCCTATCTTTCAAGTCGGATCAAACTGCACACGGTGTGCAAAATTTTATTAAAATCGGTTAAGTAGTTTAGGAGTCCATCGCAGACAAACACCGTGACACGTAATTTATGTATATTAAGATAATTTTTTTTTTCTGTACAGTTCCAATGTAGAAACGGTTGATGAAGATTCCAGTAGCTCTAACAACGTGCCATATTCTGACTTTGAGTAAGTATTGACATATCTACCTTATTTCTACTAACCACCTCCTTATTAGCGCATGCAACTGACAATTAGGTCTTGGGTTCGATTCCCGGATGTTGCTAAGTTGAGTGTTACTGATTATAATATAGAAATGCTTAATAACAGCCCGTGGCAAGTTCGGGTTTTAACCCCCGTGCCTTTTTAAATTTTTTACGCTTGCACGACCATGGGCGCCAAGAAGAAGGTGGGAGGGTTGCACTTGCACCCCCCTGGCATCATTGAAAACACATATCAAAACATATTTTTCACTTATTTCATAAAAACAGTCGATTCCATAGATAAAGAGCTAGTATATATGAGCAATCTATTCTATATTTGTTTATGGTATGTGTGGATGTAGATGCACTGCTCTGAAAATAATTCTGGCGTCGCCCACGTAACACATGAGTTCGTAAGATTTAAAAAAAATAATCTTTTCATGTTACAGGCGACTTCAACAAGATGCTACATCAATTAAGTCTGTGATGGTGGAAATTTTGGACGAAGATTTTGACGAGTAAGTAGTTTTGTAGGGAAGGAGTGTCATGTCCCTCCAACACAAAGAGCGGATCGTCTAGCCAGGCGAGGTGATCATGCCTGGCGGGCCGCGACCCAACCGTTGATGTTTTGATGTCGTATATATGCTAATCGCCACGAGAATCTCTATTTCGCGATACAGGATTAGTAGTTGCTCTGTAGTTCATTATACTCTGTGGTTCGATGTGTCTCCGCTAGACGGCGCTGTAGTATGTTTTTCTGTTTGCGCTGTATGTGGACGCATAGTCATTTTAAAAGCCTAGAGAAAGTGACACTTCGGCCTTGTGAAGGGCCGGGTCGCCGAAATTATTCTACCACTTCGTAGACAAAAAAAATGAAAAAGTAAAACCCTCCTACTTAAAAATTTTTGATAAAATTAATATGACCTATGTCATCTGAGCTATTGTTACGAATCTATTGACACCTGTTTCATGAAAATCGGTCCAGTAGTTAGGTGTTACGGTGGAGCATACAAATATACATAGACCGCCAAAATTATTTCCCTTCCTTCGTCGTAGTGGGGTAAAACTGGTGTTTAGCAAATCTTTTCTTGCTTATCACCGAGTAATTGAAGTAACCGAGGCGATAAAGGACTAATGGGTGAAGCAGATACAGAGAGGGGATTCCCGTTATACGTAATGAGGGGGAGTTAAGAAGCGGTGGTTCTTCAGTTGCAGGTGCATGACACAGGTCTTTCGAGTTCGGATAGAGCTCTGCTTTTTGTATCATTCAGCGTTTGCCTTTACATTCAAGAAGAATTTTTTTTTTTTCAAAATGTGGCCAAAATTTTTCTACCGTAGAAACAATAGTACCTGGAAACCGAGCTTTGCTTAGTATTGGAACGAAGTTCCTTATCACGCGTTGCGAAGGAGGCTAGACGAAAAAAATTCAGACGAAAAGTTGTTACGACACTTTTTGCTAGTAGCAAGCCGTGCGGCGTGCGCATGTTTCTCTGTCTCTCTCTCTCTCTCATAGAAAGCAAGCCAATTATTTTCGTTTCGTCTTTTTACTTAGCTTTGAACAGTGTAATGTTGCAACGATTATTTTTGTTTTTTTAAAAGTTAAGAGAAATAAAAAAGAATTATTACAATTCCTTCACTAATTAATCGAAAGGAACTTCGTGCCATCCGGGTGTCGCTTGACACTTTTTTGATGTTTTTTTTTGTCAAATCGTGTTTTGGGATAAACACGTACAAAAGAACATTTTCTAAAATTGAAACCTAGCTCGGCCCCGAAACCCCCTGCTTACTAAATTTTATCAAAATCGTTGCAGCCGTTTCCGAGATTCAGATTACATATACATATATATACAAGAATTACTCGTTTAAAGGTATTAGATGACTCTTATTTAATATTTGTTTTAGACAAAATTGCCAACAAAACTCTCAGACTTCGTGGACCAGGACAGATTCCATGGAAGGAGAACCAAACGAGTAAGTTTTATTCATAAACTAATTTATCTCGCAGTTTTGTCTGCGTTTTATTTTTATTACATATACATACATAAACTGCCTCGGTGGCGCAACGGTAGTAAATACGACTGCTGTGCTTGAGGTCTCGGGTTCGATTCCCGGGTCGGACCAAATCTTTGTATGATCTGCAAATATTTGTTTCGAGGTTTGGGTGTTTTATATATGTATGTATTTACAAAAAAAAGTATATAAGTATTCTATCAGTCAGTCTAGTTATCATAGCACAAGCTCTGCTTAGTTTGAAACTAAATGACGTTGTGTGTCAAATGTCCGAAATATTTATTTGTTTACCTATGGTAAATAAATAAAAAATACAAGTCAAACTAGGCAAAGCCTGTGCTACAGTAACCAGACCTGAATTGATGTTGGTACTATCGTTAGTGAGTGTGAGACCGGAGGCTCATTGATGCAGGGGTGACAGTTGTCGTGGCATGTGTGTACAATACAATACCACGATGACTGTCATGCCTTTTACGTCCCCAAACGAGGCATGAAAAAACATCTTACTAGACCGCCATGATGTGGGTCACCATACTGCATTGTCTGCATTTGCAATGAGTATGGTGACCAAAACTCTTGGATTCAATTCATGCTTTCCATCAGGCAGAGTAGAGTCACTTTGGCAGGCTCGTAAAGAAACATACCATGTCGTGATCTGATGATGGGATCTTATAGAAATTCATTTTCCAGGTTACATGAGAAACAGCAAGCCAAAAATAATAAAATACGAATCATATTTGCTGACGATGAAGCTAACATGTGAGTTATATATACTTTTACACAATACCGTAGTTGTTAGAGCCAGTTTCTATAGTCCGTGTGGTGACGGATTAAGAATACATAGTGTTACCACCCCTATTCATCCCGTGGGTGTCGTAAGATGCGACTAAGGGAACTATTCAGGAAAATATCAAAACAAAGACTACTCCAACCCGTCTGGCCAGCGTGGTATAGTAGGCCAAAACCTCCTTGCTAAGGAGAGGCCTATGTCCAGCAATGGACGGTGAAAGGCTGTTGATGAACAATATATAGGGTCTGCTTCGTAATCCCAAACAGTTTAGGGCCGTGGTTAGGAACGAGCCCAAGCTTGGATAACTTTAATTAACTTGTATGTTATTTACACTATAATCCGTGATTTCTTAATATCACGATTCAGCAAATCGATACAACGCCATCTATTGAACTTTAACAGAACTAACGTACATTGTTTATTGAACAGGACCATTTGCACCATTTTCTGACAAAGTTTTAGTTAGCTATCTGACATATAACAATATAGAGGACCAATTTCGCCAGATTCTGACAAATTTTCAGATTTCTGACATATGACACTATATAAAGATTAAAGTTGCTGGTAAATATGTGTATATCTGACAGTATATGTCTCTTACCTAAGTGAACTTGTGAGATTCGTAGTCATCTGGCAAATTGACATAGCGTCTATCAGGGGATTTGACAGCAAGCGTTGAAGCTCGCCTTTAACATTCTAAAAAGCGCCCATACACACTATATGAACACGATTCGATTGCACTGTTGGTTTAGTGGTTTAAGCGGTCCTGGATGTCGTAATAGCAGCGGTTCCCGGATCCCTCCTATGTCAGGCGCAGAGTGGCACACCGTGTGGTTTTAGTCGGTCCGATTCCGACAACACCCCGCCGTAAACCCCGGTGGGGTGACGGCCCGAGGGAGTTTCTACACGTTAAAAAAAAAGTGCTTTAAGCGGTCGCCACGCCGCTCTCTACTGCGCTGAGTGTTGTGGGTTCAAACCCCACATGGACAACACTTTGTGTGATCCACAAATTGTTGTTCTGAGTCTGGGTGTTCTTTGTGTCCGTTTCTTGTATGTTTGTTAAGTCACCCGCGACACAGGATTTTTATAACAAAAAAAAATATTCTAATATATCCCTACTATTGTAGACTTATAAACAGATATCTGTAGTTATCGGTAGATACGTTTAGAATAATCTATTATGGATTTTTATGGATATATTGGATATTTATATCACATAAATTATTTTTCAGACAAGACTTACCTAGAAATAATGAAGATACGGCAATGAGAATAGATTCCACGGATTTTCAATACAGCAAGTAAGTTTGGTCTGTTGTTTTACTTCAAAATGTGCTTTTGTTAACAGTTGAGTACTACCCTCCCACAGAACACCAACCTAAAGCGCCAGCATCCGTGTTATCGTGTTTCGTTGGTGAGTGTGAGACCGGAGGTCCATTGATGCTGGGGTGACAGTTATCGTGGTAACTGTGTAAGCCTTACACTGTCACGATGACTGTCATGCCTTTTCCGTCCCCAAGCGGGGTGTGAAAAAGCATCTCACTAGGCCGTCATAGTGTGGGTCACCATACTGCATTGTCTGCATTTGCAATGAGTATGGTGACCACCACTCTTGGATTCTATTCATGCTTTCCATCAGGCAGAGTAGAGTCACTTTGCTTTTAATAATAGTAGGCCTAGTAGTTTAAGCGGTCGACACACCGCCCTCTACTGCGCTGAGTGTTGTGGATTCAAACCCCACATGGGACAACACTTTGTGTGATCCACAAATTGCTGTTCTGCGCCTTGGTGTTCTTTGTGTTTTTCTAAACTGATATAAGTTTTTTATTTGTCAACCGATTGTAATAAAACAAACACTGAATATTAAGTAAAGTTTTCAACAATGCATAAATGGAAATCGCATCCAAATCGGTTAAGCCAATTCTGAGATTAACGCACACAAACACACAGACAAACAAACGTTACTTTAATAACGACATCGACTTGTTACGTTTTTATTATACGCGTAAATAAGGATTGTAATGTAATTGGTGTTAAATATCCAGACGTGATACCGGCGACATACAACACCAAGCTGACATGATGAATGCTAAGGGCCCAGCGTCTGATGATCCACCGTCGTTGGAAGATGAGGGGAACCTCGTTATTGATGAAACTCAAACGTAAGTACTTCTTTGTTTAATTTCAGGCTAGATTTACAGCTTGACAGCTATTTATTATGTATATATATATATAGCCAGCTTTTGCCTGTGGCTTCGCTCGCGGGGAATTTGGTCTACCACATTAAGTTTCTTAACAGATCATTTTAAATAAATATATTTTTAACATACAAACAATCCTACGGTACATCATCTTTGTGTAACCTCAATGGTTTAGGCAGTGAACGCCAAGATAACTCTCAGAGGCCATATTTTTTTCGACTTAATTGACATGTATTATACACACATACCAAAATTATGTTAAATCATTACAAATTGTAGCCTATATGTTATTTAGATGTATAGCCTATATTACCAAAGAGTTTCATCCAAAGCAGTCCAGTAGTTTTTTTTGTGAAGGAGTTACAAACATACTCACAAACTTTTACATTTATGATATTAGAAGGATAACTGCACCACTTCATCTTCCAAGCCTTTCTCCCAAACTATATGGCTATGGTAACCAGACCATAGATAACCACATACATATTATACATACATAAATAACATCTAGGTACAGATTTGATCGTGTTCAACACACAAATATTTGTCCTAACTGGGCATCGTACCCACAATCTCGGTCTTAACAGTCAGGGCCACTAACCACGAGACTAACTGGCTCGTCAAATGTTCCTATAAAAGTGTCAATAGGCTAGATAACACCTTAGTCAAATTAGCTACTTTTATCATCTGTCAAAACGACAATTTTGTATGAAAAATGTACTAAATATACAATTGTGACGTCACTGTTTTAGACTACTCAATTGAACAATATATTTCACTGTATATTTGATTTAAATTCGTAATAATAAGAAAAAGCTATGTTAATTGTTTTTGCCGAGATGTTTCGCGATATTAGTTTTAATGAAGTGGACATTGGTATTTATTTACGATACAGTCATCTACCCAATTAGATCTGTTAATGCTGAAGAGAAGTGTGTATAGAATTGCGTTAATTGTGTGTAAGGTCTTATATTTTAACCTACAAACATATACGTATAACTCGGCTCGAAGTAATATGCATAATTTTGAATATCTTTATTTTTAAATGAGAGTTACATCATTTTACGTTAATCAATTTTTAGACACCACTTACCTCGTTTTTACTGATAACAATTTCCTTCAAAATAACTTTATGTAAGGGTGAATCTAAGGTAATGAGAGATTTGGCACAAATGAGTGACCTCCACAACTGTAACATTACTTCAAATAGCCAATATTGGGATCTCACCCCTATTTCTAGGGAGATCAGCGTTAGTAAGCGATACTACCCCCCTCTCAAAATCTATGCGGTTGGTTCTTGGTTGGTATTCCCTGTTGGTTTAGTGGGTAGTGAAGCTGACTGTTGAGTCGGAAGTCGTGGGTATTGAACCCAGGACAAATAATTGAACTGTGATTGGGTGTGATTTGTTTTAGAAATATATGTGTCTCAGCAGTCTTGTTATTATAGTACGAGCTCTGCCTAGTTTGTGATGAGACGGTCAAGTGTGAAGTGTCATCGGCATCATCAATAACTTTTAATAGTCCACTGCTGGACATAAACCTCTCCTTGGACTTACCACGCTAGTCAGATGGCTCTGTTTCAAGTACTCGGTATAAGAGGTGCGAGGTTATTATTACATAATTAATATTAGTAAGCTTTCTACCCCCACCCTTAAATGTGGAGGGGAGGGGGCTGGCAATATAAGCAAGTAGTACTAAAAATATTTACAGTGAAGAAAAAATATATTTGTTGTTAAAGACCTGATGCCTGCGTACAAGATCAAGTTGCCACAAGGCATTCAAAAGACCAAGGGTCTGATGGCTTTTCGTCATTGAAGTATGAAGGAGAGCTCGTTATTGATGAATTTAAAATGTAAGTACTGTTCATTTTTCATTGATTATTTCAAGCTAGAAACTTATCAATATCTTCCTCGTTTCACCACTTTTCCTTATTCCTGAATCCAATAGTAGTGAGGATATATCACATTACATCAACAGCATGTCCACTCGACATAGACCTCCCTTTTGCAAGGTTTTGATCAACTTTGCCACGTTAGCCAGACAGTTTGGTGTTTTCAAGTTCTCCATCTCGTTGCCTTAGTCACTTCTGACGACACCCTAGGGATGAATACGGCTGGTGACACTCTGTACTCTTAATCCATCACCACACGGTGATATATGGTAATATCTGCTATTTTTTGTGTGAACAAGTCACATTAATGTGTGTTTTACAGGAATTTGGATTATAACCCTGACGGCAGGTCTCATGATATACAGCATACCGAAAATATGAGAAGCAGAATTACGGAAGAGCCCTTGTAAGTGACATTCATGTTAATTTTCAAGATTTGATTTTTTTTTATAAAATCCTACCAAAGTGATACCTACTCTGCCTGATGGAAAGCATGAATAGAATCCAAGAGTGGTGGTCACCATACTCATTACGAATGCAGACAATTTACTATGACGGCCTAGTGAGATGCTTTTTCACGCTACGCTTGAAGGACCCGAGGTCATAGTCGGAGGGAAACTCGTGCGCTGGTAGTGAGTTCCAGGTTTTAAATGGTCTGCACAAGAATGAAGAGCCGAACCGTTTAGTTCGGGAGCATATGACTGTTATTCGAAGACCGTGCCTTATTCTGGATCTTATTCTCTTTCAAAAGGACTGCTAGCACTAAGAATATATCCAGTATCGTGGATGACTTCCAGCACTTTCAGACTTGGAACAGCAGTTTATGGATCACACAAAGTGTTGTCCTGTGGATCGAACCCATAACATTCAGCGTACTAGGAAGCGACGAGGCCAGCGGAAGGATGCTTACTTCGACCAAATTGTCCCAATCTTGGTCAGCCAAATTGGATTAAAGTTTTTATTTTATTCATCTGATCCTAAGCTAGGCAGAATTTTAACTATTTATAAATAGAATTAAATAAATAAATGTAAGTGTACAAAAATAAATACAGAAAAATAACGATTTGTGACACTTACATGAGTCACAGGAGGCTGCAACACCCTGCGACGGCGGGAGCCTTTAAAAAAAAAAGCTAGACAGACCCTGCGTTATGGTAACCAAGTTGCTGTCCATTCTTAAATACTATATTACCATCATACAATACAACACTGTGTGTGATCGACAAATTGTTGTTCAATTAGGATTTGCTGTGCTTTTTTTATTTTGAGAACCGTCCAAAGTGACTACTCAGTCTGTTGAGAAGTATGACAAGAATCCAAGAGTTGTGGTCACCATACTCGTTGCGAATGCAGACAATATAATCAGGTGATCAACGCTATAGTGGCCTAGTGTGAAAAGGCATGACAGCTATCGTGGCAGTGTAAGGCTCACACACGACGATAATTGTAACCCCTACATCAATGGGCTTCCAGTCTTGCGTTTACCAACGAAACCTGCCAGCACATATGCTGTCGTTTTAGGTTGTTCTTCTGAGAGAGAGTAGTACTGCTCTGGTCGAGCCGGCCCGTTCGTGCTGTCATCAGCGTGACTACTACCTATAGTTTTGTCCATTACCTTAAAGTCCCCGCGACATAGGCTATGTTCTTAGTGCAGTTGTCTTTAAGAAGCTAGATAAGTAACATCCAAGCACAAAAAATACTATCGTCCCCAAAAAACTACTCCAATTGAATTGCTGATCATACTGTTTCTTCCAGACCCATCATACTGAAGCATGAAACCCAGCAGATACTCATACAATACCCTCGCCGAAAGACCTTTACCCTTGGAGACTTACCAGGACCATTTAAAATGAGCAGTTAAAAACGCTGCTAACTTAATCTGCAGGCCAATTTCACCGCTTGCTGATAAAACTCGTGATATATTATTCTGAACTAATCCACCAGATATAATAGGCTAGATGACACCTTAGTCAAATTAGTTACTTTTTATCGTCTGTCAAAACGACAATTTTGTATGAAAAATGTACTAAACAAAAAATTGTGACGTCACTGTTTTAGACCACTCAATTGAACAACATATTTCACTGTATATTTGATTTAAATTCGTAATAATAATAATAAGAAAAAGCTATGTTACCCGTATTTTTCGAGATGTTTTGTGATATTTGTTGTAATGAACTTCACATTGGTATTTATTTACGATACAGTCATCTACCTCACTATAATATACATTATACGTAGTAAGGGGCGACTAAGGGACGAACTACTCAGGATACACTGCAGAAACCCTTTTTTTTGGAGAATCCAGAGTCGAACTGACACCACATTGTGTGCCACTCTGCACCTGGAATAAGAGGGATCCGGGAACTGCTGTTATTAAGCCATCTGCAGCCCTCGCAGCGCCTACCCGCACTGACACAAGACCAAAACCTCCTTGCTAAAAAGAGGCATATGTCCAGCAGTGAGCTGTTGGAGGTTGTTGATGACGATAATATACATACCAGCACACCTTATCTTGTTAATAATGTTATCTGCAACTTATGAAACCACATACGTTCAAAACAATCCAGTAATTCAACAAGTCCAACACTCTGTCTACAATCAAGAGTACAAATTATCTCTAATTATACCTTTTCTCTATGGTATATGTCAAATATTTCAGCAGACCACCATACTTTGGACTTCATCGCCAAAGGTATTTTATTTTTAAGTCAAATTTTTACTTGTTTGTTTAATTAGTGGTGTACTAAAGATTTACTAAGTGTTTTAATCGATTTTTGATAAGTAACAAGCTAATAATGTTCAAAAAAAAAACATTCAATCGATCACAAACAAGCAATAATTGTATTTATAATTTTTAAATACCTCAAACCAATTTTTTATAAGAATTTTAGAATTTAAGAAAAAATCCAAAAGAAATACTAGTTTCTTCGCATTTGTAATTTAATCATTTCTACAAAGATTTGTAAATATGTTTGATTCTGTAAAAATCATGTCAGCAATGGATTAGTGTGTTGTGAGTTACCTTGAAACAAGAGAGAAAGAGAGGTTACGAGAAAGAGCTAAAAGACCGCAGGTACTGTCTCCTTATGAAAATGATTCCTAATTATTAAAAGTAATCAGGCATAGACAAAAAAGTTTCATTGATAAAAATGTTGAGGTGTGTTCATTTATTATTAAGATTATTGTAACAACTGTAAAAAAGATTCGTAGTTAAGTATTATTTATATTGAACTCATTAATGTCCAAAAAAAATAAAAACTTGATCATACCAATTGTTTTTTTTTTTAATCTGTGGTGAGCTTCGTTTAAAGGCATTTGTTACTCTTGACTTAGCCCATAGTAATAGTATAGTAACTTACTTGTCGACGTGTCTGTTTAACAACAGCCTTTAATAGCCCACTGTTGGACATAGGCTTGTCTTTAGAAATGAGGTTTTAGCCTTTTTGTTTTAACGTGTGGAAACCCCCTCAAGCCGTCACCCCACCGGGGTTTACGGCAGGGTGGTGTGTCGGAATCGGACCGACTAAAACCACACGGTGTGCCACTCTGCGCCTGAGATAGGAGGGATCCGAGAACCGCTGCTATTACGACATCCAGATGAGGTTTTAGCCTACTACAAGCTAGCCAGACGAGTGGGAATCCCTATTCCTTATACAACCTTGTGTCAATTTTACCTGTTCTCTTGCATAGTTTACACTCTTACTGGTCACTTACGACACCCACGATACGAAAGGAGATGGTAACACTCTGTACTCTTTATCCATGTCGCTAACGTCCATGTGTTTAACTTATTTCATATAAAAAAAGACTCCTGTGGTATATTCGGATGATACGATTGAAGATTGAAGATCGAAAGTGGATGTCACAGCTATACAGAGAACTGGTGTGAAACCGTTCCGTTTCTACGTTTCACTGAATGCAAGACCCGAATGTTCTGACAGAAACGTTCAAAGACTGGTCCACTTATGACTCGAGTCTGGTCTTTCACCACGTCAAGTTCATCCGATCAAAAAATTTTGCTTACACATTTCCAGTTATACAGAGGAAAACATGGCTTATTTGTTGGCAACACTAGTCGAGCTGCAAGTAAAAGGTAGGTAGTAAAATTAATTATTTCTTATTGAGATGTTACGTTGAAAAAACAACTTTTTGCATATCTACATTTATTTATTCAGTCACAGTCAATACACATACTTATATGACAAATTAACATAGAATGCATTATTATTGAGTATACACTGAGGGTTGCCACTTTTGATTATTTAGAAAAATAGTACCTTTTCCAAAAACTAATTTTACAAGTTATACATATTAGGTAGTGATAGTCAATCATTGAAAATATTTTTATTTCTAAATTATTTTATAGGATAGTTAAGCACATTGGATTTTTAATACGGTATACACTTTCAAATTTTATAGAAAGGGTTGCAACACATAAATACGAACAGTTTCATGCATTCAAAGACTAGACATTAAGAAATATTTTACTAAAAATACACTTTTTGTCACAGAATGTGTTCACAAATAGACATCTTTTCTTGAACCACTCTCGCACAAGGGTTTATTCACAGGTACAGCCATACAGATGGCGGTAAACTTCACTGACATACTGAAATATATATAGTAATGTCTCTTTATTTAGTCAATCTGAAGAAAATACAATGGACTCGTTACACATTACGTAATCTTGCTAAATAGTTGACAATAATTTATATTATTTACAAAGGTAAGGGAGGTTTGTATAAACAATGTTACCAGTTAAAGAATTTTAACGACATCAAATATGAATGTAGGCATGATGGTAGACAAACATGAATTATTTGTACGTTTTTATAGCTTTTTTTATATATAAAATGCGAAACGAACAAACGGATCTTTTGATGGTAAGTAGCTACCGTGAGGAATACTTGCAAATCGAAACTTATGAGAACATTGGCGTCCAAGTCTCTTAAAACTCATCAAATATGCTTATATTTAAATTTACAGTAAGTTCTCACTGTTTTCTAAAAGATGGCGTAGCAACACTATGCATGGAATTTCGTACGGTAACGCATCAGCTAAGCAGTACTATATGTAACCTGAAATTCTAGCAGATATAGTTTTCCACAGTGTCAACCACGTGCTTAACAAAGTGTTTTTGCGGGGAATTTTATTGCACTGCTTATTTCAAAAAAAAATCTTGAGACATGTGGTGACAATGCTGTCGAATAAAACATGCAAAGACTAGTTTAGGCGCTTTAAAATTGTTAAATTTGTCTTTTAATATAAAAACTATTAAGTTACTTCGAACATTTCATTGTTGTTTGTATAACCAACAATATTTTGTTAAAGTAAAAACTTCTGTAGGTAGGTTTGGATGGAGAGTTAATTCATGTGATTATTTCCCAGCCGATTTTGGCCACGTGACTTTGAGTTAGTTAACTAAGCTAATGTTGAACTCCAGCCCTAATGAGATTTAAATTAATGAACTACTTGAATACAATTGTTTATTGGTCGTAAACAATTTGACATCTGGTTGTTTTGCCCAATCTCTGAAACGGTTGGACCGATTTTGACGTGACTTTCACTGATTTTATAAGGAGTAACTTTGGCTACTTTTATTTTAGAAAAATAAACAATTTTTTTATTAAGTTAAGGACAACAACTAGTAACAGTGTTTATATCTAACAGTGTATATGTAACTGACATATAAGTTTTAAAACTACAAAGTAATTTAAATGAAAGTTGTATTTAAGCTTAGCTTTTTCAATATTATTAAGGATTATCGCACTAAATAAACAATACAAATATTTGACAATTAAATTTACAATCACAGATAAAATAATTTAGAGAATCACATTCAAGTTTTTAACTATGGTAAGTGGTTTCCACTAAGGACTACGATAAAGTTTACTGTACACCAGTTAATATATTATACATACAAGAGTACATCAAATTAATGACCATGTATAAACACTGGCCTTTTCGCTAAAACGCAATTTTTTACAACCTTTGAATGGTTAAAACGATTGTAGATAGACGAATTCATAATTAATTTTAGCATCTACCCGCTAAAAAGCGATTTTGCTCCAAAAAGTGTGAAACTACCCACTAAATTCGCAAATTTATACTATGACTAGTACAATGTACAACATTTAATCAACTACTATACTTATATGATACGTTTCAAATCCCTGTTTCGCGGGCACTAGCATACGCACATCAATAAAACACAATATGATTACGGCTGTGGGAACAACCATTACGTAATTGTAGTAAAAAAGAGTTCAAGTCGGTAGGCACCCTTACAGGGTGGCAGACAACCTAGTGAGTGAGGAAAGTGTTGGATGCGAGCGGCGGAGAACTTTGGGAGACCTACGTCTAGCAATGGACATCTTTCAGTTGAGATGATAATGATGAGTTTAATAAGATGAAGTAAGAGCAAATGTCTGCTCTTGGTCTAGAGCGTATGGTGCGAAATTAAAAAAACTATAAATATAACTTTTCTCTGACATACTGAGACACATGGTCCTCTTACGCGGGGGCTCAGCCCGAAACGTAAAAGCGTTACTTGAAAACATCGTCAAGTTTAATTAGAATTAATTATAAATACAATAACTTACAACTTGTAAACGGCTAGTGGTTAATAGAACGTTCTAATCCTGTATCGCGGGTACTGAACGTATATTAATAAAAATATCCTATATATATTATAGATAAATTACGCCCAGAGATAGAGCAATTGATCGTGTTAGCACGACTTAGCAGCAGTTAGGAACATTAACTTCTAGACCAACATACTTAAACACATAAACACACACGCATACACACACACACACAACCACACGCACACACACACAACCACAAGCACACACACACACAAACATACGCACACACACAAGCACACGCACACACACAAGCATACGCACAAGCACACGCACACACACAAGCACACGCACGCACACAAGCACACGCACGCACACAAGCACACGCACGCACACAAGCACACGCACGCACACAAGCACACGCACGCACACAAGCACACGCACACAGCAGATATTGTGTGTATGGGACACACTATTGTGTGTGCAGATATTTCTGCAATAAAGTAAAACAAGAACGCACTTAATAAGCTAAAACATGTATAAATTAAAAATGCAACACATTCGAAAATCAAAGACCAGAAAAGAATTGATCACTTTGGAACAGATTCTCTTTAATCTTCAAATAAATTAATATTTTATATTAAAGCCTCTTTATTCCCTGTCTCATTTGAGCTCACTTTAAGCAGCCTTCGACAATAATTACAATCCTTACAGGGACGTACGCATACCTACCTATACAAAAGACGCACCATGCTTTCCCTCATGACAAACTTCCTACAATATTCACTCAATTTTATGTCCTATAGATTAAGCAAGTGTAATAGACAATACCTGTACTTCACAGTCTTCATTTCTCCATAGAAATGTCCTCGATAGGTCCTTAAATTTTTTTTTTATAGTGTAATGGGAGACACCTATGTCCAACAGTGGACAGCGATAGGCTAATGACGATGGTTTATAATTTTTATATTATGACGAATTTTCTATTCAAAATCGATGTCCAACGTTACAATATTTTATGAATGAATCAATACTGAACTAAGATTTTATCAACTAGAACTAGAATAGACTCAATTACGTAATTGCAAAAAATCGCACATAGACAAATTTGATTCTAGAAAAATTTATTGATAAATCGTCATTAATAAATATATAAAAAGACAATTATTAGGTACGCAAATTTTCTTTTTAAAGACCTTATTTTGTATTTTCAATAAAAGAGTAAAAGATAATTAATTTTCACACTAATGAAAACTTTTAAAACACTATGAGTCATTCACTTCCTGGCAAAAAGTAGAAAGTCATCGAAATAAATAGAGTGCTTTTGAATTCGCAAAGTTTACAATGTTTGAATATCGAGTTCCGGGTGTAGAGCCTTAACATGTTTTATCAAAGAGACCTTCTGCACAAACGCACGCTCACACACAGGGCAGACATGCCGCCTTTCATCCAAATGCGTCTTCACGTGAATATCTAAAGTATATTTCTTCGCAAATTTCTTACTACAATAATCGCATTCGAAATTTTTCCTTCCAGTATGCACCATCAAATGCCGTTCTGCGAGCCACTTACTACTGAAAATTTTGTCGCATATTTCACACAAAAATTTATCAACTTCATGTTGGAAATGACGATGTTTGATATGTTTAGCCAACGCCGAATGGTGCGCGAAAATTTTTGAACAATGCTCGCAGCGAAAGTCTGGTTTTTTGAACTTGTGGCGTTCGGCCATATGCTTTAGCCTATGAAGATACTGCGTAAATTCTTGTGGACATTCCGGACATTTGAATTTGAGTGGCTTGTGAGTTTTGCGAGTATGGCAATCTCTCGCTGAAGCCGATTTGAACTTTTTGTTGCAAAAGTTACATTTGAACTCTGAACTCCTGTGTCTAGCAACGTGTGTTGCCAGTCTGTGTTCCGCCACAAATCTTTTGCCGCACATGTGGCAAATATAATCTGTGTCGTGATCGTTCATGTGTATGGATAATTTTTTAAAAAATTTAAATTCTTTGACACAGACGGCGCATCTCAATTTCCCTTCGCTTAAATCGAAACCTAAAATGCCGTGGAAATGCTTCAAATCAGGAATCATGTGGAATGTCTTGCTGTGCAGTCCCTTTAAGTGCTCCACTAATTTCTCGATAGTATTATAATTGCTGCCGCAGAGTCTGCAAGAGATATCACTAACATCGGCCTTCACCAAGTCCTTTGGACTTCGAATCGTCCGTTTTATTTCCGCTTCCGTAATATTCCAATGGCGTACTTTGATATGGTTTTTTAAATCTTTAAACAGTAGATATGGCTTATCGCAATAGTGACAGAAGAATTGGTTGTTGTTAATCTGTTTAAATGGCAACACTGTGGTATATTTGAGTACTAAAGTGATGTTGGAGCGAAGGTTTTGGTTCTTGATGTGTGCCTCGGAGACAAATTTTATATCTTTTCGTTCTGAAATCGTTGAAACATATAAATTGTGGCAACATTAAACGTAGCCTATTTAGCAAATTTATTAATTGTTACTTTATTTTTTTTTTCTTCTAATGTAAACTCCTGTACTAGGAATATCCCTGTGTCGCGAGGATTTCACAAAAAAATACATAAAACACACAAAGAACACCCAGATTCCAAACAACAATTTGCTACACACTACGAACATTTTGTTACACATTACTAGTACTTATAATTTAAATAAGACAAAAAAAATATACAATAATTATATCTTTTACTTGAACTAGTGTTGCTACCCTTTCAATTGTGATAGCCGAGAGCTAAATTTCAATACAGTTCAATTATATTCCTATAAATAATTTTCCAAGGACCGACCTATGTCCAGTAGTGTTATACTAAAGACTATTTCGTAGTTTGACAAACTACTCGGGTGCTAAAAACATATCGTTGTCATGCGCCCTCATATGTTCCCGTAAGCTATAACTCCTCGCATACGACTTACTACACACATTACACGCATAAGGTTTTACGCCCGTGTGTTTTAGCATGTGTTTCTTCAACCCATGGTTGGTTATAAAAGCCATACCGCATTCCAAACATTTCTTGTTCTTATGACCGTGAGTTTGACGTATATGGGTTGCCAGATAATGTTTTATATTATACTCACGACTACAGATAGGACATTTGAATTTATGCGTAATATTATGTACCTCAGACATATGTTTAATCCTATGATTGTAATGTTTCATGGGCTGAAAACATATTTGACATTTGATGATTCGTTTAGAATGTACACTTTCGATATGGTTGGCTTTAGAAGTTCTAGTTTTAAATACTTTTCCGCATTCTGTACAAGGAAATTGACCGTTTTCATGGGTTCGTTTGTGGACTTTTAACCGTTTTGAATTTAAAAACGATTTACCGCAAACGTCGCATATACAATTCGCGTAATGTTCATTTAAATGTGTAGTTAAGCTTCTAAATACGTGGAACTGTTGGCCACATAAGTGACAGGAATATGGAGTTCCATCTACTTTGTAGTCGGCAATGCATTCATTGTAAATAACCTTTTTGTGGACATCGACAAAATGGCCGCGCATCGAACTGATATCTGTCAATTTCAAATGACAGTGGACACATTCCAGATTTGAAATTTCAATTTGCAAGGAGCGAGGATACCGCTTTATTTTTTTTAATTCGTTGTCTATATTTGAATGAATTGTGACTGTGTGGTTTCTAAGGAGGTTTATCTCCATGAAGTCTTGTTGGCAGAAGAAGCATTGAAACCAGCTTTTGTGGTGTCTGAAGGGGCAAGCGTTTGTATCTCTAAGGACGACGTCACACGTGAGAATGATACGTTTCCTCTCCGATACCTGCTTCTCAATGTTCTGTGGCCTCGTGTAGATGAAGCCTAAAAATAAAAAATAATTTGAGATTCGGGTATTGACAACGGCATGTTTTAACTTGTTAGAAATTGCCTTTTACCCGTGTTTGAAGTGGAATTATAAGAAATGATTAAACTAATTATGGTGAGTAGCTTCAGAGGTATGTTGTGGGCTATAGTGAAGGGAGAGGTGAAGGTTTTTAAATGCTAACAATTGAGTTTTATCTTTATAAAAGGATAAATAATTAGAAAACTGAAATGGAATTTTATTAATGGGCAAATCTAATTATAATTGTTGAAATTTGTACTGAAATCGATCAGAATAACTTTGGAAGTTGGATTTTAAAGTGTTTTTTTTTCTGTGCAAAAATCCCCTCTGATACCACCGTCTAGTAGATATATCGGACTCGAACCGACCAAAAACCGCACGCCATCTCGGGTACTAGTAGCCGGGGAACCAGGTGCATTGCATGTGCAACACGCATGCAGGGAACCCTATTAAGGAAATCCCTGGTGCCCCGATGTTTCCTTATTTCCCTCAAAAGGACGCGTGTATTACATAGCGCTCGCACCACCGTCCTTGCTTGCTTCTGCCGAGATGACTGATTACCTATCACCCTCAGGTGTCGTTTATGACGGACAGAAATCGTTTAGCGATCTCTTCAAAGTAAACCTTAAAAAATTACTAAAAATGAAGTATTTAATGAAAAATCTATGATTGCAGTCTATGATGTGCAGATGCTGTTAATATGACATAAACGCCACGAAGTATTGATAGCCATTAGTAAAGCGGTCAGAATGTATAGATCAGTTTTTTTTAATATAATTGTTGACGTTTCTGAAAATGATAGAACCATTATTGTTTTTGGACACACAGGCAATTTTTTGGGTTGATATTGGGTTTGTTTCAAGTTTTCCTTCTCTTTGTAATACTGTTGTCCTGTACAATTTGCTTCCTTAGTGGCCTCTTATGATACCCATGGGATGAACAGGTGTGATGATACTACGTATTCTTAATCCACCACCACATGAAATCGCCAGCCTGTAGCAGACTATTAGCGGTTTCGTACATGGTTAAGGGTGTATTTCGAATATGACTTGTTAGTCATACTGGCTTATGTACATATTATTATGCATTAGTGAACATTACGTTAATTTTGGATATGGATAGGGTTATTTGAATAATATTAAGTGTTTTATTTTTTATTTTAAGAGCCTGCTAAAATGACTCTACTCTGCCTGGAAAGCAGGCATAGAATCCAAGAGCGGTGGTCACCATACTCATTGGGAATGCAGTGTAGTGAGATGCTTTTTCACGCCCTGCTTGGGAACGTAAAAGGCATGACAGTCATCGTGGCAGTGTAAGACTCACACAATCGACACAAACACGACAGCACGGATGCTGTCACTTTAGATTGGTCCTCTATAAGAGGGTAGTACTGCCCGGCTCGAGCCGGCTGTGCTAAAATCAGCGTGGCTACTACCTTTAAAATATAAAGTGTCAGATTTATTTTTATTTTAGATATCCATTAGTTTCGGATACGATTACGGAATCACAACCTCTAATTTACAAACAACCCAAGGTGTATTTATTACGGCTGCAATTAGTAGGGGTAATAAACTCCTATATCCAAATCCAAAAACAGTTTTTCTGTACATTGATCAGGTTAGTTAATTATTAGTAATATGTTTAATACGTATATTAAAATACTAGTAATGTGCAAACCATATCTCTAGTTATATTATTAAGCTAAAATACATAAGAGTTGGTAGTGGTGTAACATGCAGTCCTTAAAGTAACAGGTATTAAATACCTAATAATGTCAAAGGAACGTTTAAGTTGACTTCGTAACATGCAATAATGTCAAGAGAAAATAACAATAAAAAGGTTTTAGTATTTGAGGTCCTCTACCTGAAGGAAGAGGATCTTATAAGATAATTGCCTATCTGTCAGTTAGTCAAAAAGCTTTTGTAAGTAAGGCATCATACTATCGCTATACACTATTCGTGTTAATAAAATAGTGACGCATCGATCAAGCGCCGCCCCTTGACCAATCAGGTTACTACAAATTATCTTCTCATACGAAGCTTGACACCTGATTGGTCAGTATCTAGGGATTGATCGATATGTCACTATTTTCTATAATTGTTACTCTCGGAGTAACTCTAACCATAGATAAAAAAGTAGATACGTACTTTTTTTAGGAGGAACTCTAACTCGCTCTAAACCATCTCGATCAAGTGGGTCATCAGTGATCACAGTCCTCTCATCAATGCTGTCGGGCACATTGTTCTTCCTCGACACCTCTGACATGGGGGTGTCCGACTCCAAGTCATCATCAATATCAGTTCTTGGGAATTGTCTCTTTCCTTTTTGGGCTGATTTCTTTTTTATAGTCATCCGGTCTACGATCGGGGCTTCGGTCGAATCTGTTAATGCTAAAATGTCTATCGTTCCAACTGGAAAGTAATAAACATTATTAGTTACTGGTTTCGTCCGTGTGGTGGCGTATTAAGAATACGAAGTGTCACCCCCATTCATCTTTGAAGAGCCAACTCAGGGGTCAAACTACGTGTGTGGGTACTAACTTCCAAGCACCGGGCTGTACAAACACATTTGCGCAGATGGCGTAATAATGGCTTAAGCGGTCGCCAGACTAAAGTGCTGTGGGTTCAAACCTCACAGGAATAACACTTTGTGTGATCCAGAATTTATTGTGTTTAGTCTGTTTCATGTATTTGTAAAGTCTCCTGTAACACAGGAATAAATGGGTACGGAAACGAGTGTCATGTCCCTTTAACACAAAGGGAGGATCCTCCGACCAGGCGAGGTGATCATGTCTGGCGGGCCACGGCCCAACAGTTAATGTTGGGATGTTGTATATATCCTAATTGCCACGCGAATCTCCATTTCGCGATACAGGATTAGTAGTCGCTCCGTTGTTCGATGTATCTTCGCTAGATGACGCTGTAGTATGCTTTTCCGTTTGCACTTATATGGAAATCGCCACACTACGCAAGATAACAACATGGCAGAGAGAAGGAAACCTTGACACAAAGTCTGTACTAACCAGTCTGGCCAACGTGGTATCAAAACTTCTTTGTGACAAGAGGCCCTTGTCCAGCAGTGGGCTATTAAAGGCTGTTGATGCGATGATGCTGATATTACAGTTACAGTTAGAATAGAACAACACTTGCCGCGTCAGCTAGCATTTTTGCAAAGCCTATAAGACGTAAGTAGACTGCTGATAAACATACTTACATATAAATAGCTTTTTGGCCTGAGTGGGAATCGAACCCACGACGTTCGGATTAGCAATCAGAGACACTAATCACTAGACAATAGGTAGGTTTGGTGGTAGTATTGGGTAGAACGGGTCAACTCGACCGAAGCAGTACTACCCTCTCACAGACGACCAACCTAAAGCAACAGCATCCGTGCTGTCGTGTGTCGTCGGTGAGTGCGAGACCGGAGGCCCATTGATACAAGAGAGACAGTTGACATGGTAAATGTGTGCAGTACAATGCCACGACGACTTTCATGCCTTTTAAATCCCCAAGCGGGGCGTGAAAAAGCATTTTATTAGGCCGCCATAGTATGGGTCGCCATACTGCATTGTCTGTATCCGCAATGAGTATGGTGACAACTTTGGATTCTACTCATGTTTTCAATCAGACAGAATAGAGTCACTTCGGCAGGCTGTTTAAATAAAAAAAAAGACAAACAAGCCTATCAAAATCAATCATTCTAGATATAACATGTTTTAGAGAAAGGTGCTCACCGTCGCTGTTGACATCGCTGTCAGAGCTATTCCCTGGTTTATGTGGGGAGTCGGCTTTTAGAATCACTGGTTTGAATACCCCTGTGAACACATTTAGCACCGTTATCCTAGCCGATTATAATGTATTGTATTTGAATTGTTATAAACTGACTTAAAAATGAAAATACAGGTTATACAAAGTAAAGTCGCTTATTCAAAGTTTCTTCGTCGGTTTTATAGCCATCTGATATATTTTAATGACAAATGCGCCCCGCGGTGTTACTCACGATCGTTGTTGTACCTTCTCATCCAATAAGGACTTTTAAGCTACTTTTTCAAAAATAGCTTAAGTGCTATTCCAGACTATAATCTATCTCTGTGTCAAATTTCATGCAGATTCGTTCAGGCGTTTAGCATAAAAGAATAACAAACATTCATACGCCGTTATAATGTTAAAGTAAGACAAATTAAATAATAAACTCACGTGGTCTAGTATTACTACAGTATGCCTCAAATTGCTGGTCAGCTAATAGCACTTGCTTGCGAAAGTTTGTGGCGTCTCGCAGCCGACTGACACACAGAGCGCAAACCATTCTGCTCGGACCCCACTGCAGGAGGTTGGAAAGCTGTAGGGGTTAAACTATTATAAGTAAGGTATCTACTGCCTCACCTATCACCTCTATCTACTACTGAACGAAGGTCTCCCCCAAAGAGCGCCAACCATCCCGGTCTTGGGCAATCCGCATCCATCTGCTGCCAGCCACCTTATTCAAGTCGTCGGCCCATCGCGCCGCAGGGCGCCCTACACTACGTTTGCCCAATCGTGGTCTCCACTCTAGCACCTCGACTCCAACTACCATCGGTTCGTCTGGGGACATGTTCGACCCATTTCCACTTCAGCATACTGATTCTCTGTGCGATGTCAGTTACTCCAGTTTTTTGTCGAATAGCTACGTTACGAATTTTATCAGGCAAAGAAACACCCAAACACTGATTATACACATACAGCTGTTAATAGTCCACTGCTGGACATAAACCTATTCTTAGAAAGGAGGTTTTGACCTACTATATCACACTGGCCAGATGTGAAAGAGTGAAAGAGTTTGTTTCAATTTGCCTTCTCCTTTCTATGCTTCCCTTCGCAGCTCTGTGTAGTCAGCTCCTTTGATTGCCTCTTACCACACGCATGGGATGAATAGGCTTGTTGACACTATGTATTCTTGATTTGTCACCGTATAGGCAGTACATTTAAATTGATATAATGAACCTGATATTTTTTTTGTTAATTAACCAATTTTAAAAAAATGTTAGTTTTTCTATGTATAGTCCTTCAGAACACCATCATTTATGAACTGAGTTATGACTGCATGGACGGCATGGATAATGGCTGCAACGGTTGCCTCACTGTTTCACGTCTTTTATAATTCGTAATTTCGATCTTAACTTAAGACATTTTTCATTTTAGTTCTGAGATTTGGGTGTTCTTTGTGTATACAAGATGGGTATATCCCTTACGCTACACTTTATTTTTTATTAAAAGCATGCCTTGTGTTTGTTTCCATTTCAATTTTTAGGAACAATAACACCATTAAATGAAGAAAATAGCTTATTACAGTTCAAAATAGTATTGACATCAGTTATATTTTTTTAAAATGTTTTTTTTTATTACACAGATTACATCATGAAGGCTTCTTGTGTATCCAAAAATTAATTGTAAACTTCATCAAATCTCGGTGTTGTAAGTTCAATTGCCGCACAGAAAATTGTGTAATATATGTAACTTCACACATATGCAGGACTATGTTAAACAGACTCCTGATAAACTTAAATCATAATTAAATATTTTTAAATCATATCTAAGTACATACATATTATACATAAATTACTCTCACACACAGAACTAATGATTGTGTGCAACACACAAAAGTTGCATCATACAAAACGCACAACCACTAACTTGGCAGTGACAATCAGCAACCGTGAGGCATAGAGGCAAGTCAAAGTATGTGTACCTAACGCCTGAAATAATATTTTTTTAAATTCCTACAACTGTTTTAAACACAGCTTCATACTTTTAATCAACAGGTTGCAGTTTTGAACTGTACCATATACAATATTAAAAAAATAAATTATGTCAAGTAGCTTAGTAAAAGTTGATAGACATTTAAATAATATTTACACATAGTGCATGAAATCTTTTTATTAAAAAAAAAATAAACTAAAATACATTTATACATTTTTAAATTTCACATGCATATGCAACTAATTTTTTTAAGAAAGTAGCAATATTAAAAAAATGTATAATGTCTGGCATAACATCATTATTAAATGAATAAAAATTTGTGTTTATAACTTTAAATAAATTAAAAAAATGTTGAATATTCTCTCAAAATACATAATCAGGTAATATTACATTTTTCTAAATTTTAATAATCAAATAGAGTAAAAAATCACTTTTAGAAACGGTTCAAATAATTTAAAAATTATCTCAACAATTTATAGTCTATGCTAGCAAGGTCATGTAAAATTTTAAATTAAGAACCAGTAACTTACAGTGATTCCATAGCATTCCAAAAGCATCGTCGAATAAACTTCATTTTCGCCAGCCTCCGTAATATAAGAAGCAGTAACATCCCAGGTTCCGTTTGCTGATAAGCAGCATCTGCACACATCAGGCTGTGATAACCAGCTCTCAGCATAACTGGGATCCACCATTATTATAGTTTTATATATTTCATTCTTACTAAATACACATTCTCTTCGCAAAACAGCGATTTAAGTTTGACAGGTAAAAGTGCAGTTGCAATCCAATAATATAAAGCTGGCGCCACATTTGCATCACTTAATTTAGCAGCACCCTACTTAACAACCCTTTCAAAGTTAGCTAAGTAATACCTTAATCACCGTATCAAATTTTAACACAAAAAAAAGTAATCTATCCAAAACAAATATTACAGACTTGTTTATTTAAGTAAAATAAAATGTTTATTTCAATTTATAAAGTCGGAAATTTCAAAACTTGTTAGATTAGCTTCCATTCATCAACAAAAACTTTTTTAAACATTTGACATAAAAGCATTTCGTAAAACTGTGAAACTTTCAGCTATGAAAATTTCTAAGCTATTAGAAGTCAAATATATCCAGATCCTATAAAATATTCATGACTGAATTAAACTGGAAACCATCAGAGTAAGATTTTCTGTAGGAAAAGGAGGTACGGTGAATTATCAAGCGATTACTTCGGCTTGCTCGATAATAAGTGATAACCAAAATTATAATATGTATAATTATAATAGGGAAATAGTTTGTAAAGGACTATGATAGATGTTTTTCAAGTTCAAAAGTGTAAGAAATCAAGGGACACCCGGATGGACCGAATTTCCTTTCGATTAATTAGTGAAGGAATTGTAATATATTTTTTTATTTCTTTTACGTTATAAAATAATAAGCAAAAACATTGTCAGGATTCATTATTGTTATTATTTTCTATTATTTTATTATTTATTATGTACAAAAAACCTGTATAAACTTAACAAAACAGAAATAATCGTCGCGACACCACACTGTTTAAAGCAAAATAGAAAGACGAAACGAAAATAATTGGCTTGCTTTCTATGAGAGAGAGAGACAGACAGAGAAACACGCGCACGCCGCACGGCTTACTACACTATAGTAGAAAAGTGTCGTGACAACTTTTCGTCTGAATTATTTTCGTCTAGCCTCCTTCACAACGCACGATAAGGAACTTTGTTCCAAAAGACATCTCATTTTGGTTGTTTTAAGAAATAATTACCGTGGCAGGAGTAATGTCATGAATAGGGACAGAAGTGTGTATCAGGAAGCCGGAAGATCAGCCGCCAGTTATTTAGATCAAGGTGTAGATTGCCCATCAGACGATAACTGGGGTGGCCGTTTAAGATTATTACAAGATTCACTAGTATTTTCTTATTACCAGTCTTATTACCATGTGCGGTCGGTCGTTATCTATGAAAGCACAATGCGTGATTGGATCAAGGCATTTGATTAAATATGGACTCAGCTTTATTTATGATAGCTTATCCCTTTCTCTCAATTACCCATTCTTCACTAGACTGAAAGAGATAAAAGCATGCTTTCTACTATATAAGTTCTGAAACTGTCAGATGACTTTTTTGGGTGAAATCATCAATTCTTAATTTACTTTTTCAATGATTTTTTTGGTTATTTAAAGTTTTTGTGTATTATTTATTTCTTTTAAAACATGATCTTATATGTAGTTAATTCAATCTCATTAATTTCTACACGATTTTTTATACACAATTTTCACTGCTGAACTGTCATACTCGTTTCCCGCCGAAAGTAGAAAACATCTCCTTGTTAATAAATATAGAAAACCGCATGTACTGGAATTGTTGATATTTTTTTGTCAGATTCACAAAGCAGATTAGATTAAATAAAATTCGACCTCTATATACAATTATGTCTCTTCGAAATGTGGAAATTAAAGCTAAAATAACAGATTATGATAATATTTGCAAAGTGGCTGAGGAATTGAGTGGAAAACCGGCGACTTTAATAAAACAAGATGATACATTTTATAATGTCAACGAAGGCCGGCTCAAGCTGAGGACATACGAGAATGCCTCAGGAACTCTTGTGCGGTACGATCGCGCTGATGAAGGGGGACCGAAGCTTAGTAATTATGAGTTACTTGAGCTTGATAGTGAGAAAGCTAAATTAATAGACACTATGTTAAAGAAATGTTTAGGAATTCGCGGTCGAGTCGTGAAGGAACGGTAAGATTAAATATTTACTTTTTTGTAAAATAAAATCATTCTCCCCACACACATTAATTTTAATTAAATACTAGCAGAATCCACATTTTTACTATTTATTTTTAGTAGTTATTAGTTTAAAAAGTTTAACTTATATTATTGAGGGATATTATTTTATTATGAATAGAAATAAATGATTATAATTTACTGAAAAAAACCTAGGTGCAGTGTTTATGCTCATTCACCCTTTTTTATTACCAAAGATTAAAGCATTTACTTACTAACTTTTTTTCCAGAAAATTATACATGGTTGACCAAACTCGTGTACACATTGATACTGTGCATGACCTTGGTCATTACATGGAACTAGAAGTGGTATTAAGACCTGAACAGACCTTAGCAGAGGGGCAGAAGATTGCTCAAGACCTACAGACAAAACTTGGAGTTAATGATGACGATCTTATTGAATGTGCCTATGTAGATTTGTTAGATAAAAAGAACAACTAAGTGTCTTAGTGATTAAATAAAATAATAGTAATATTTCATTCCATTATTCCATTTCTATCAATACATTAAGAACACTTTTTTTTTTAACAAAGAGGAAATATTTTAAATGTTTCCATGGTCTATGTACATAAATATACATTATTTTATAGTGAAAACTAAGTTTGAATTTGGAATGTGTCAAAGTAAAAATCAGAGATTAGTAGAATTCATTTTTAAATATGGCTGTGCTAATAAGGATGGATATGTTATTTATGGTAGTTAAATCTTTTGTTAATGCATAAGCCTATAAACAAGTACAGACGGATGGATGTACCTAATATGCATAGCTCTTCATACCCTCACATGTGTTTCTGATAGTTTGTAAAATTACTATGTTAATATGTAACTAAATATTATTTCTGTGCGTTCTTTTGTGTTTTTTTATTACTTAAGTGTTTTTCTCACATAAGTAAATTTATTTAAATTCTTATTGAAAAATAAAGATCTTAGAAATTAAATCTTAGCTATTATTTTTCATGTTTGTTAAAAAATTAAATACTGTGATTCAATGTTGTTAGATTTTAAAACTTTTAAATAAAGAATTGTAAATTTATTATTAATAAAGTCTTAGTGTCCCTTCCGTCATGGTTAAGGCCTGTGCAGAGGACGGACAATAGCAGACAAAATGTCTGTTATGCGCTCTTGTTGGTATAGTCATAAGGTTGCATTTATTCCACACAATAGATTGTATGTCTTTAGGTATAGGCAGACAAAGAGTAATGCTATTGCCCTTCATTTGTGCAGGATGATGACCTTACTAATAAATATTGTCTGTATTAACATATAGATGCCTGATTAGATTTTTCAATGTAGACTTTTAATGTAGAATTTAAACCGATTAAGGTTTGCTATTTTCAGAGTTAGAAATAATAGTTTTATGGAAGCCATTACGGAACCGAAGGATTTTTTGTTGTTTCTTCATCAGTTCTTCTAATAAAGTAGTATTTTTTTAGTTCTTTGAGGTAATTTGCTTAGGAATTCATAGAAGTCGACATATTCTTTTACGAAAGTATGTTTGAATAGAGATATTAGTTGCTTTCGTGTGTTAACGACATATCTTAACCAATTTCATAAAAAAGAAAGACCCCAAAACTCTTGTAAATTCGTGATATAATATATTTTTTTAAGTCTTATATTTATCGAAATACTATCTGTGCTCCTGTATATAAAAACATTGAATCATTTAAATATATTTTTACGAATATATCTGAAACTTAATTTTAATAAAATTAAATAAAATTACACTACTTTTCTACAATAATATCGGTAATATTTTTTATAACCTGGCAACACCTTTGTTTCTTGTCTAATAGTATTTTTTATTATTTGTTGTCATTTTAGCGTTATAGTTTAGTGTAAGATGTGTTTTTGTTTTATGTAAATAGTTTAAAAAAACGCTATGGAAATAGAAAATCAAAACAACGTGACATACGGGCAGTGTCGTTTCTGTTTAGCTCGCGGTCATCACCGAGATTCTATAAACGAATACTATTTTAACGGTATACGCGAAGTGTACAGTGAAATATTTTTCGAAACTTTTAATTACATAGTAAGTTTTGATTTAAAACTATTATAAATATTTTTGATAATTATTAATGTACGTAATGGAATTGTGTCTGTTGCATACGTTCCTGGAAATTCCCCCGTGACACGATATTTTCTATGCGAGAGTTGTCTTTATACATTAACAGCATTCTAACAGTCCACTGTTGGACATAGGCTCCTCTTTAGAAAGCAGGCTACATCGCACTGGCCAGACGAGTTAATATAATGTTTATTTCAAGCTTTCCTTCTCTTTGCATTGATGTTGTCCTGCACCATTTGCTAAGGGAATTAGTAGACTGCTCATATGCCAGCCAGGGATAAATAGGGTCAGTGACACTCCGTATACTTAATCTGTTGTTACACGGACAAGCCTTTTAACTAAAACAATAAAATTAATTATTGCTGTTATGTACTCTTTCAGCTCTCAAACAACACAGAGTTGACAAAACTAATATGTTCAACATGTATACATCGATTGCGCGATGCAACCAGCTTCCGAATGATGGCAGTAAGCACAGAGCGACAACTTCTGGAAACGATAAGCATAGAGAATAGGAAAAAAACTGAATTTGTCAATGGTATGAACTTCAACTTTGAATTTTTTTTTTGCTGGTCCTGAAACCAGTCCTTCTGACTATGTGCAGATAAGGTTTGGAATATTTTGCAGTTAGGTGTATTACGTGTAAAATGTCCTCCGCATTACCTTGCATATACTGTAATTTCCTTTTTCACTATAGGTATGTTTAGATATGTTCAATGTTAATTTATTTTAAGATGTTCTCAGTTCTATGAATATTATTTATATTTGTTGGACAGGTAGCACCCTGCAATTGTATCCTATATGTCCATACTGGTTTTATACTGATCTTGTATTCAAGGAGCTAGTTGTCAATGGACAGATCCAGAGGCCAGTACAAACCCTTCTATTTGAGATTGATCTCATTTCTCTTGGCTTCAGTGTATCTACTCCACAATAAGCAATGAGCCAGTAGCTATGTTATTGCTTTGATTGACTGCTTTGCATTCTTTACCATCTAGTTTGACTGGAGGGCATTTCTAATATTAATGTCACTTGTATTAATTTGTTCGTGTTTAATTTGATTCTTTCTTATTCCAACCATTTGCTGATATCATTGAGACTTTTTGCTATGTAGTAGTGACCACTATAGGGTCTTTGTTACAGGCTAACCTTACTTCTAGTAAACCTGCAAAAAATATAGTGTATGAGACTGGACCAAGCATTGAGCCCTGCGGAACGCCAGTCATTGTATCCTAAAAGCAGTCCTTAAATGCAATCTAATTTCTTCATTTGGAATATTCTATTTCAGGAGTATAATTGAATAATTTGATTAAATGTGTGGAGTAGGATGAGTTTAATTTTGCAAAGAAGCCCCTTATGCCATACTCTATCAAAGGTCTGTTGCATGTCTATGAATGTAGAGAAGCAACACTTCTCACGCTTAAGACTATCACTGATGAGTCTGCATACTCTATGTATTTCTACAACTTTGGCATGTTTTGTTCGAAAACCAAACTGGTCATGTGGAGTTACAGAGTTATTCAGAGTTTATATTTAAGAATTTGTTCTACATCAGTTTCTTCCGAATTAGATGTAGGTTCGTTTAGAAAAAACACTTTGCTGTGCTCTTAGACAAGAAAAAAACACTTGGGTTAGGTCCAAACAAGAAAATAACAGCTGTTCCCGGCTGGTGCCACACCGTGTGGTTTTAGTCGGTCCGGTTCCGATACACCACCCCGCCATAAGCCCCAGGGTGACGGCCTGAGGTGGTTTCCACACACTAAGAAAAGAAAGGTCCAAATAAAAAAAGGCTGGTTCATTTGCAATACATCTTCTTAAAGTAAATAAATAAATAAATATTTCCGACATTTCGGACATTTGAGCCACAACGTCTAGTTTCAAACTAAGCAGAGCTTGTGCTATGATAACTAGACTGACTGATAGAATACTTATATACTTTTTTTGTTGTAAATACATACATATACATAGAAAACACCCAAACTTCGAAACAAATATTTGCAGATTATACAAACATTTGATCTGACCCGAGTATCGAACCCGAGAGCAGTCGAATCCATTACCGCTGCGCCACCGAGGCAGTTAGGTAGTAGGCAATGGACAAGCACCAACCTCTATGCACCTACTACCTTATAAAATTTCTACATTACCGGAAGGTTTGACTGGTAGAGAATCCCCTTTATGCACTACATTTGAAGTTTATAAAATTAATAATAATATTTCTGACATCTGACAACGCCATTTTGCCTTCGTGACTACACAACTGATATATTATATATTTTTTTGTACATACGTACATATTATAAATAAAAAACACCCAAAGTCCAAAACAAGTAATTGTAGATCAAGCACAAACCTTAAGCAGAGACCTCAAGCACAGCGGTCGTATACAGTACCACTGCGTTGTCACCTTGTTCGCCAACAACATGTAATAAATATGAATAAAGAATTCAATGTTAGAGCTATGTAATTTAATTTTACCACAGATTATAAAAATTTGTTATAGTTCTGGACGAGGATAACTTGGAAAGCCAAGATAATGTGAACACGGAATCACAGCAGGCTCTGAAGCAGGAAACTGTTGAATGTCGTGCTGCACTTGAAACTGCAGAGTATGGTCCAGATATCAGCGGTAAGATTTAGACATAATATGTATAAAGTTAAAGGTTGGCTCATGGCTAAGTGGTCATCAAATTAATACATTGCTGAGTTGAGCAATCCTAGCCGAATGTTACGGATGGACGGAAAACACACGCGTGGTCATACTCAGGGCAGCATGAGGCTCTAGTAAGCATGCCTTCGCTGCCCGGTTCGCCGGCAGCGTATTGGGACCAAGTGGAGGCCGACCTCCCGGTCCTTTTCAACGCTTCTTGCGAACTGGCGTCTTTGCAGAAAGTTGTGACTGCCATAAAACAGTTGTTGTTACCGGCTATGAAGCGTATAACGACCGGTAGGGAGAGATCTTGTGCACGTGGAACAAGCCACCAGTGTGTGTTCTAGCGTACTTCACACATCTTTGTGAGTGCAAAGTGTCACTAAGGTGGCTCCACAGAAGCAAGGTATACTGAACAAAGTGAGACATTCTTTAGATCCTGGATCTAAAGAAGAAACAGTTGCTAACGTGCTAACTAGCACTCTTGCGCGGATTACTGTTTTCATCTTTGCGAGGAATCCGGGCATTATTTACTAGACGCTTTCAGTCAGTTGCAGCGACGAGCAGTCCGTAGTATCCCAGTCCCATTAGTCCCAAAGCTACTGAGTCCCTTGAGCATCTAGAGTTGAAAGAGACATCGCCTCCTTAACAATCCTCTATGGCTTTATCACAGAAAGTGTTATGAGGAGCTTGTATATCTGGTCCTTCCTTCTTCTGCAGTACAACACGTGCTGGCCTTGAAAGTCACCGACCCTTCTTTCCTGTGTTAATCAGTCAAAACCTTGAACACGCTGTAAGTACACGTTTTTTTCCTCACGCTATGATGCCTGATCCTTACAGTTCACTAGGCTACGATACTTCTCTATCAACAATCGCTATGAGTATAGTGACCACCACTCTTGCATTCTATTTATGCTTTCCATCCGGCAGAATTGAATCATTTTTAATATTTAAAAAAACTGAATCAGCTGATCGGTGATTTTGTATTGAGAGTCAAATTGTTTTTGCTATTTAAAACTTCATGATGTAACATATATTAATCTATCTACAAACATTTACCATGAGAACTTGGGTCACTTTGGCAGTCTCTAAAATAAAAAAAAGTTTTTCTTCTGATGTTGGCAGATTACTTGTCGGAGAATGAGTGCGAGGAGAGCTATGACAGTTTAGTGGAGGGCGAGGCAGCACTCCTGGAGAAGTGCAAAGATCCCCAGCCACTTCCCAGCAGGGCTTCGTTGCATACTATGTGCCCCGAGTTCTGCAGGCAACTTCTATCATTTAAAGGTAATACAAAATAGACCGAAGTATCGGAAGAAGACAGGCCTGTTCCCAAAAGTGAAGGTCATGGGCTTGATTCCCACCCCGGACAAGTGATAGTGTGATAGACAGAGTCAGTTACCAGGTCAGGGTAGGTTTCAGTGGAAAAACCACATGTTCTTGGCTTCTGCAACGTTGCCATCGCAAATAAATGAATTATAAGTGTTGTTTTTACGGTGTCGGGGGAAAACGAACAGAAAGGTTCCCTGACGATAAGTGACTACCGCCGCCCATGGACACGTGTAACTCAAGAGACACAATTGCATAAATTATTTATTTATATGTATAGTTTATTTCAACTAAAAAATACGAAGTGTGACCACCCCTACTTGTGGTGACTTCCACATACAGCGCAAACAAAGACATACTACAGCGCCATCTATCGAATACACTCCGAACTACTACTACTCCTGTATCACGATATATGAATTCTCGTACTGATTAGTATATATACAGCTTCCCAACATCAACCGTTGGGCCGTGGTCAGCCAGGCACGATCACCTCGCCTGGTTGGAGAATCCTCCATTTGTATTTGAGGGACATGACACTCATTTCTCTTCATAATAATCCTATGGGTGTCATAAGAGTCAACTAAAGGACAACCTTCGCAGAGCAGCATCACTGCAAAGAGAAGCCAAATGTGATACAAATCCTATAAAAATCTGTTCGGCCAACGTGATTTAGTAGGCCAGAATTTCCTTCAATCCCCTCTAGAATCTAGAGGACTATGTCCAGTAGGTTGTTGATGGTGATGATTTTAATTCATTTTAAATAGTTACTAAATAGGTTTATTAGGTTATAAAAAGATTAAGAAAACACTTGTTTTCTATTTAACATAATTACAAAACAAAAACATTTTCTGCCACAGATGCAAAAATACTTCCACAGACAATATCCAGACTAGTAGAAGATTACGAACTCGTCCGAGAGACTAGAATCGTTCGCCGCCAATGCATCACAGAAAAACTAGCCCATATAGTCAACACGACCACTGTTCTAGAATGTTCTAACGTCACTCCATTCAGAAGCAAGAGTCGGCAAGGGTTCCCCTGCTTCTACTGCAGACATATATTTGAAAGTCTCGACACACTCAAAGAACATACCGCTCAGCACAAGACACAAGAAATACTCAAAGTGCTGAGAACTTATGGAGCTGAATCATTAGTGGTATACGTAGATATAACAGATCTAAAATGTAAAATATGTAACCATGACATGCCAAATCTGAACGAATTAAAGCATCATCTAATTAATGTGCATAAAAAGAAAATGCATTTAGAGTTTACGGACAGAATTATTCCCTACAAGTTATGTGACAGCGGTGTCTTTGAATGTCAAATGTGTGGATTCAACTACGAAACTTTTGGAGCCATTGAGCGTCATATGAACGTGCATTTTAGGAACTATGTATGCAAAGATTGTGGTACAGGGTTTGTCACGAGATACAGACTTAAAGTACATATGAAAAGTATGCACACAGACGGGACACACCCTTGCGAAGTTTGCGGCAAAATATTCTCCACACCTCAGAAGCATAAGAACCATGTCAACACAGTTCATAAATTGATGAAAAGATTCAAATGCACTAAATGTCCTGAACGTTTTGGTGAATACTTCAGAAGACAGAAACATATGGTACAAGTACATGGATTGGCACCGCTGAGGTACAAATGTAACGTTTGTGACAAAAGTTTTGACAGGCGATATACTTTATCCAGGCACATGAAGCGTGATCATTTGGAGGAGCGGGATAATCAATGCGAATTATGTTCTTATAAATGTTTTACGAAGAATGAGTTAAGAGTTCATATGGTGAAGCATAATGGAGAGCGTATTTACGAATGTTCTGTGTGTAAGAAGGCATATGCTAGGAAGAAGACGTTGAAAGAACATATGCGAATACACAACAATGATAGAAGGTTTGCCTGTGCGGTGTGCGGACAAGCGTTTGTGCAGAAATGCAGTCTCAAAGGCCATTTGAAGACTCATCATCTTGAATTTAGTATGTAATAGTTTGTCATACGCGTTTCTTGGGAAAAGGCAAGCTTTGCATATTCACGACTTTAGTGATACTGTGGTCTGACAGAAAAAGGGTGTAAAGTATTTTTTTTCTCTTACCACTCGTAAGAGTACCGGAGCTAAATTAATATAATTTTTTTTTATGTTTTTTGTTTGTTTTATTTTATAATTATGCTAAATTCTTCAACATTGATTTACAGATTACACTTGCCCTCTCGACTAACATTTTCTTATCCATCTTTACAAGCTTTATATTATCATAATAACCCAATCCCAAATTAAGCAGAATTTTTCGTCTATGGTAAATAAACTGCTGAAAAATACACATATATTTCTATAACAGTTGTTGAATTCGCTGGTCAGTAATTATGTTATCGTTAACGTTTTTAGTTTTCTCGTGGAGTTCTTGAGTTTATGGTATAATCTGGTAAAACCTTCGTAGTTTTGCTGTACTTAATATTGTTTGTTGCTACTTTTGGTTGAGTTATCGGTTTGGTTGATTTGCATCGGAGACTTCTGATTTTAGAGATTTTGGCGTTTTCTAGCTAGTATTTCTTTGTACACCTCGCATCTTTAATGTTAGACGCGTGTGGACAAGGCAGAGAGTACATGCTGCTTTGGTAGTGCGGTCAGCTTTTGGACAGTTTTTGTTAAGTGTGATTCAGCACATATTAAGCAACGGTATGATCTCATGCAGTAGTTCTTTGTGTCTATATTGCCAGCATTTTTGGCACTAATACGGTTTTTTTTGGGATCTTCTATTGTTACAAGTTGATGGAAATTGTATCTAGTTTCTGTTGCTGCTTTATTGCTAGGGTCATGTTGCAACTTGAGAAAGAAAGTAGAAGTTGGTTTTTAGCAGATCCGTATCTTGCATTGATAATTTTGCCGACAACTGTGTTGTATGTTTCGTTAAACGCATTTGGTATTGCTTTGTCCACACTATCCCGCGGTAGTGCGATATAGGTTTTTAATTACAAGTCTGCAGTATCTATCCTATTTTCTATTTAATGTATGCCTGATGAGTCTCTTTTCTCGAATCGGTGATATAAGGTTTTTGAAAATATCTATGTTATTACTTATGATTCTCATATGAGTTTTGTTGATTGGATCTTTCGGCAACTGTTTTCGAGAATTCAGTGAGTTCATTTACATCCCACATTATTGGAGGGTATTTACTCGGATTTTTTTTGTTTTATTTTTTTTAAGGGGTTAGGGTCATCGGCTTTGAGTTCAATCTGGAGGCCACTGTATCTATTAACAATAATAATTGTTTCTCTCACAGTTTGCAATTAATAACAAATTTATACAGCAAACACAGCTCATAGAAACAATCTGTGTGGGAAACACAGATTACCAGCCACTCTAGACTCTGGGCAGTGGAATGTATAGTGGTAGGAGCAGTGATGCATTGCCAGTGATGAGTTTAATTAGTGTGTATGAGTGTATGTATTTATGTGTACGTGCGTGCGTGTGTGCGTGCGTCTGTGGAAGGAGCAGTGAAGATAAAGTTACATGGCCAAGAATAATGAGTGTGGAGTTTAATTAGAGTGTACGTGCGTGCATGGATACAGGGATGGGGGTGTAAATGGATGCACTTGCGCCCTCCCTGAAAAAAAAAAATACATAGAAAATTATATTTCATGAAAAACGTCCATTTCGTAGGTAAAGACCTAGTATAATTCTGTATTTTATATTGCTTAATAGAACGTATAGATGCACCCCCCTGGAAATAATTCTGGCGGCGTCCATGTATGTGCGTGCATGTGGATGTGTGGTTGTGTGACTGTGTGTGGTCGTATGAGTGTGCGTGGTCGTGTGAGTGTATGTGGTCGTATGAGTGTGTGCGGTCGTGTGAGTGTGGACGAGTAACTGAGTGTGTGTGTGCTCATAATAAATACCGGTAAGAAATGAAATAAGGATGGAAGAAAGTTGGGGGCACAAATAAAACCCCCGGTTTCCACGCAATTGTGGGACTTTAGCTAAGAAGTGAAAGCTCTTCTACCCTTGCATCGGGTAAGTTGGTAAATTTAAATTTTTGTTTACATTTTTGTACAGCAAATCCGACCAGACCATAGAACTAAGATAATGGTATAAAATATTGGTAGTTGTAACTGTTTCAGGTGATGGAGTACGTGATAATTGCATGGAGCTGTTGGTGTTCTTTGCCACGGAGGACCCGGCACGGCAATATTGTGTTGGCTTCTAGTGTATAGATTTCCCTTTTCTTTGTCATAGAAATTGTGTTTTCAGTTGTTGCTTATTTTCGAGAGGTTGACTCTGTGATCTACTGATGAAAAGACTAGGATGAAAAGTTAGAACTAATCGTTGTCATCGTTCACCTCTGAACTGTTTTAGTTGTACGTACTATTTGATTTATGATCAGTGGTATTACTGAATGAAGTATTCAATGCCAGCTCTCGATTTGGGTAGGTATGGAGAACACTCTAGAAGCTAAGTCACACACCAAATATCTTTTAATGAAATTATAATAATGACCGTTTTTATTATAGTTCTGGATGAGGATAATTTGGAAAGCCAAGATAATGTGGAGACGGAATCACATCAGGCTCTCAGCAGGAAACTGCTGACTGTCGTACTGCACTTGAAATTGCAGACTATGGGCCAGACATCAGTGGTAAAATTTGACAAAATATGTATAAAGTTAAACGTGGACTCGTGGCTAAGTGGTTATTAAGTTAACACGTTGCAAAGTTATCAATCCTAGCCAGATTAGTCTATGGATGGATGGCAATTTCTTAACATATTGACACTCCTCCGTGCCTCGGAGAGCACGGTAAGCCGTCGGTCCCGATTGCCATAGGAATATCTTTGGCAATCGTTATGGGTAGTTGCAGCCCATAAAGGTCCGACAACAGTCTGTCTACAGAAATTCGCCTAGCACATGGGTTGTGGAGGTCTGATGGCAGTCACTCCACGTAAAAATTCGAAGATCAGCTGTATTGTGGTAGACTTGAAGTCGAATCCAAGAATTGCATGGTAATAAAAATATTTTATTGTTAAAATACTTTGATGATATCTTAATCCATAATATCCTATGTTTGATAAAATGTACATGTGTTATTATGTGTGCCTTTAGTCCACTGCTGGACATAGCCCTTTCCTTAGGAAGGAGATTTAGGCTTTTTACACGATGCTGGCCAAACGGATTGGTATGAAGTTTGTATCAAGTTTCCTTCTTTATGCAGTCCAGCGTAATTTGTTACTGTAGTTGGCTCTATGACACCCACGGGATCAATAGGTATGGGTGACACATCGTATTCCGCCACCACACTACTTTTGGTTACGTATGTATTTTTCTCTGATGTTGCCAGATTACGTGTCGGAAAATGAGAGTGAGGACAGTGATGACAGTCTAGTAGAGGGTGAGGCAGCACTTCTGAAGAGGTTCAAGAATCCCAAACCACTACCCACCAGGGCCTCGTTGCCGACTGTATGCCCTGAGTTCTGCAAGCAACTATCATCTTTTAAAGGTAATATAATATTGACCGAAATTTTCTAAGAAGAAGGAGGAAATCGAACCCACGATCTTCGACACTGGTGACAGGCCGGTTGCCAGAGTCGAAGATCGTGGGTTCGATTCCCACCCAGGCCAAGTGGTAGTGTGATAAGCATGATCAGTTGCCGTGTCAGGGTGGTTTTCAGTGAAAAAAAACCCATGTTCCTGGTTTCTGTATCACCACCATGGGAACCAAATGAATTGTAAGTATTTTTTTCATGTCGGGGGAAAATGAACAAACACACTCCGTGACGGTAAATGACTACCACTGCCTATTGACACGTGCAACTTGAGACAATTACGTAAATGTATAGTTAATTTTATATATACATCACGGTGTTGTCACCCCTGTTTGTGTTGACTATAACTATACAGCGCAAACAAAGACTTGTTACAAAGCCATCTATCGAAGATATCCCGAACTACAGAGATAACTACTAAGCCTGTATCGCGATATAGGAATTTTCGCACCGATTTTCGAAATTATTAAAAATTTACTATTGAAATGTTAGGAAAACACTTGCTTTCTATTTTACATTTTTTTTTCTATATTAAGAGCCTGCCAAAGTGACTCATAGTGGCAGTGTAAAGCTCACACAATTACCACTATAACTGTGACCCCTTACCACTTACCACTATAACACGACATCACGGATGTTGTCGCTATAGGTTGGTCCTCTGTGGGAGGGTAGCACTACCCCGGTCGAGCCGGCTCGTTCGTGCTGAAATCGGCGTGGCTCTACTACCTAAACATAATTACAAAAAGATTTTTTTCCACAGATGAAAAAATGCTACCACAGACAATATCCAGATTAGTAGAAGATTACGAAATCATCCAAGAGACCAGAACCGACAGCCAAAGACGCATCACAGAAAAACTAGCCCATATAGTCAATGCTACAGCTGTTATAGAGTGTTCTAACGTGACTCCATTCAGAAGTAAGGGGCGGCAAGGGTTCCCTTGCTTCTACTGCAGACACCTATATGAAAGTGTCGACAGACTTAAAGAGCATACCGTTCAACACAAAACACAAGAAATAAACAGAGTCCTTAGAAATTACGGTGCTGAATCCTTAGTAGTATACGTAGACATAACTGAACTAAAGTGTAACATATGTGACCAGGGTATGCCAAATCTAAACGAATTAAAGCATCACTTAATTAATGTGCATGAAAAGAAAATACATTTAGAGTTTACGGACAGAATTATTCCTTTCAAATTATGTGACAGCGGTATATTTGAGTGTCAATTGTGTGGATTTAGCTATGAAACATTTGGAGCAATTGAGCGCCATATGAACGTGCATTTTAAGAACTATGTATGCAAAGATTGTGGTACAGGTTTCATCACGATGTACAGACTCAAAGCACATGTGAAAAGTATACACAAAGATGGGACGTACCCTTGTAAACTTTGCGACAAAATATTCTCCACACCTCAGAAGCACAAAAGCCATGTCAACACAGTTCATAAAATGATGAAAAGATTCAAATGCACTAAATGTCCTGAACGTTTTAGGGAATTCTTTAGAAGACAAAAACACATGGTACAAGTACATGGATTGGCACCGCAGGGTTGCAAATGTTATGTTTGTGACAAGAGTTTTGACAGGCGGTTTACTTTATCCAGGCATATGAAACGGGACCACTTTGAGGAGCGGGATTATCAATGCGAATTATGTTCTTATAAATGTTTTACGAAGAATGAGTTAAGAGTTCACATGGTGAAGCATAATGGAGAGCGTATTTACGAATGTTCTGTGTGTAAGAAGGCATATGCTAGGAAAAAGACTCTGATAGAACATATGCGAATACACAACAATGATAGGAGGTTTGCCTGTGCGGTATGCGGACAAGCGTTTGTGCAGAAGTGCAGTCTTATAAACCATTTGAAGACTAATCATCTAGAATTTAACATGTAATAGTTTCTCATATACATAACTTAAGGAAAGTGGAACTTTGTATAAACATGACTTTAGTGAAACTGGTCTCACAGAAAACAAGGCTAAAGTAATTCTCTTTTTTTACGAGTGGTAAGGTTACCGGAGCTAAGTATATTAATAAAAAAAAATTGTGTATTTTGGTTGTGTTTTATTGGGTAAAGTCTTAAACATTCATTTAAAAGTATGCTATCCTTGCCCACTCATTTACCACTCCAACCCATCTGTACAACCAGTACACAGCTATAAGCGTAATATCTGGTCCCAAATTACGCACAGTTTTTCTACTTATCGAAATCAAACTGCTGAAAAATATCCTTATGTTAGATCAGTTTTAGTTGATGGTAGATGATTACTTTCTGTGATTTATAAATTATTTTTTGCGGGTTTTTCTTGTACGTTTAATGAATATTTGTAAAGTCCCCTACGATACAGTGTATAGTATTGAAGTTGTCTTAAAAAACTGAAGTCTTCACCAGCCGCAACGCCGAATGCAGTCGTCGTCGAGAAAGAGTAATTTTATAGTAAACACGTACAAGGCCCCTAGTTTCTTACTATTGTTTCTATCAAAGTAAGAATGTGTTTGTAATAAGAACATAGTGATAATGATGAGAAATTTGCTATTTGTAAACCAACCTTTAAAGATAGACATGCGTCAAAGGGAAAATATTCCGTCACAGATCATTTCTGCGAAATTTTAACCGTTTAAAAAGCGCACGCAAAAGTAGATCTTAAAAAAAACCCTCGTTTTTGTAACATTTTTAAATGATACTTCGCTGGAAGGAGTTGGGATATCTCACACTGAAGAAATTTTTCAAATCGGATCCACAGCTGAGGTTTATGCGTTCAACGAAACCATCACATACGTTTAGTTAATTGCTTTAAATAAAAACAGTGAGAAAGAACGAAATTGTATGGGTAAAAGTACTTTAGATTGCTTGAATTTATTGAAATAGTAAAGTACGAGTTTATTAAGCATTACAGACTTTATATATAATACTTCTAACCAAATGGATATAATAATTTTCGATTTCGTTTTAAAATATGAAACAATTTATTTGTTTACAAATTACAGTTCAATGTCTTAACCAAACGTGATTACGAATGTCACACAAAAAAACAATACGGGTATTACAGTACTTAATGATATACAAGGTCCTTCTTTTGTAATTTTTATGAATATTGAGGAACTCGAAAATTATACAAGGTATGAAATTTTTTACAGGCCTATGAAACTTCATTATAAAACGTACATTTAATTATTTCAGTTGACCCAAGAACGTTTACTAAAATCAATCTTCAAGATATAAGCGCTTGAAATGAATTAGTAAACGTTTAGGTAGGCTTTTCAGCCCTCCTCTGTACATGTATAACAATAAAAATTAGGATAGATTTATATATTTCATGTATTTGATTAGCTACGTACTTCGTTTCTTCATTCTGATAGGCATTTCAATCAAAATGCACCTACTTCCTGTTCTCTCTACGTCACCTTATAGTTGGCTGTTAAAAAAAGCAATGTAATGAATAAATATTACTTATTTGAATGAGTTGAGTCGAGTTTAACTGTCATGAATTCAATAATATATGTTTTATTCATGTGTTGGTACCCGCATTCTAAAATACCTGTATAATTTTGGATAAAATTTCACATTCAGATCAAAGTTATCTGAAATTAATTAGTGCACAAAACCATAAAAAAGTGGTCTACAAGAACTAAACCCTTGCAATTATGAAATAATAACATCTCCACTTTAAAGACGGTCCTGTTTGTCTAGTGGTTAGTGGCCTTGACTTCTACACTGCAGATTGTGGGTTCGATTCCCATCCAAGGTGAATCTTTGTGAGATGAACACTATCATTTGCTCTGTCTGGGTATAATTTACTTGTAACATGTATCTATTTAGAAATATCTGTCTGTGTGGTAAAGGATTGAGAATACATAGTGTTACCACCCCTATTCATCCCATGGGTGCCGTAAAAGGTGACCAAGGGAACCAAATATGCAGGACAACATCATTACAAAGAGAAGGAAAACTTGAAACAAACCCTATTCCAATCTGTCTGGCCAGCATGGTATAGTAGTCCAAAACCTCCTTGCTAAGAAGAGGCCTATGTCCAGCAGTGGACTGTAAAAGGCTGTTGATGATTGAAATATATAAGTATTTTTATCAGCAGTCTCGTTACTATAGTTAAGGCTTTGCCTCCACTGGTATCAGAGGGCCGTGTGTAAGATGTGTAAGGATATTATCTATTATTACTAAAAATACTAGAATTACTCTAAATAATTAGCTTCTTTAAGATTTTACGTTACGTTGCAATGTGTATTACAATACAATCCAAACGTGTATGTTCCAATTCACATTTTCACTAGTAGTCTATGAGATATTGCTTATACAGACAGACGGACGGACATGAAGAAGGTATTTCTGTTTTGGTTCCATTTTTAATATTTTGTCTATGGAACTCTAAAAATTCGTTTAAATTGCAGCATGGTGCTTCAACAAGCAACCGATGCTAGAAGACAGAGAATTCTATTAAAAAGGGAATGTGCCAAACAGGAATACATTGAGCGACAACTTTTAATAGAATCAGAGGAGAAAAAAAATAAAGCCAAAGAGGTATAGTTAACATTGTTTAGTAGTTACACCATACTTCTTGGTTTATTTGACACTTTTGACATTTGAGTTTCAATTTGGCATGATTTTCCAATCCATTAAATAGTTATGTCTTATTATCTTTAAAATTTTTTTAAAATTTTTGAAAAAAAATTTTTTTTTTTGTTTATAAACATTTAAACTATTTAACAAAAAAAAAATTGTTAAAATTTAAACGTATAGGTAGCTCCCTCTTGCGTATGTGACGTCATTGTGCATATTCCATTTAAATTTGCTCGCGCCAATCCACTCAGAATGTTTTTATAAGCACGCCTGATCAGCTGTTGTGATTGTTATTTAACCCGGCGTCATGGGGGTGGAAATGAGTTACATGGACATCGGGGTGGGTCTCACAGACCCGTTAATTAGATATCAGTTAATTCAATACTTTTTATCTTAAAGTGATAATATTTATTTGTATTTAGTTTTTTTAGGTATTCATATAAATAAATAAAAGAAAAAGTTATATATATATATAATGTTTTAATCATATTTATTACAGCATTTAAAAACAAACGACAAATATTAATAAAAAAATTATCTGCTACTTAAATGTAATTCTACTATTAATAAACAATCAGTCTTAACATTTTAATTGCATTTTCTTGTAGGTTACTAAATTATCTTTGGAAAAAAACAAAAATTGGTTACTCTGAATCATTTTCATTGGTACAGTTAGCACAGAAAGTTACAACATGTTCTAAGCAAATATGTTTGTTGCAACTCTTACAGGTATAATTTGTTTTCCGGTCTTTCTTTGCTGGACACACTTGGCACCTTTTTCGGACATTAGGCTTTTTTGCCGGAGGTTGCCCTGAAGATTCGCCAACAAATTTTTCTATTTTTTGTCGCAACTCACGTGGAAGGACTGATATATTTTGGCGAAGTTTTAGATATTCCATGACGAGATCGATGCATTCTATCCTGGCGGGTAGTAATATCATCAAAGGTCAAAGAATTTTGAATAAAATGAAATCTGTGTAATGACATTACAACCCTAAAAATATCCATCAGTAGCCCATAAATCACTTAAATTTTGTCTGCCTGAACAGTAAAGACCAGCAAGATAAAGAAGGCCTATAAAAGCTTTCAATACCACCATAGTGCATTCTTTTATATGGGTGTACTTAGATAAATTAGTCCATGTAGCTATTTTAGGTCTAATGCGTGTATTAGTATGCATAAGTATGCTTTGCAGCATATCCTCTGTAATAAAAATGTTCCAACATTGCACTTCAAACATCACCGATTTTGCTGCTGGCTCTATACCTGGCAATTGATGGATTATATTTTCAGATCTGGTTCTGACATTTTTTCTAAAAGGCTTCTTATACCAAACCTTACCATCTTCGCCACTATAAAATCTCGAAGAATACTCTCGGTTTGCATTTGAAGAACTAGTAGATCCAGATGCAGAATGCTCCTCCGACTGTGGCGAACGATTTCTATCCGACAGCGTAGATAGCGGAATATTATCGTCGTCAGACTCTGAGATTTCTTGCTCTGTGTCACTGGGATAACTACGCGCACTCAAATTATCATCTTCCACCCATACTCCTGGTCTGAGAACATAGAATCTGAGTCAGATTCTTCTATAATAAAATCGATAGTATTCGCTGTCTTCCTTTCTCTTCCCGGTCCATTTTTCTTAAGTACCTACAAAATACACAAAGAAAATAGATTTAACTGTATTATAGCAACTTACATTATAAACAACATAAAGAAACTAAAATAAAAGCATAAACACATTGGAAACATTAAAAATAATATATATACAAAATGGCGCGAAATTGTTACATCAACTGCGGGGATGGGTCTCACATACCTTTTTTAACTTCGTGCATGTGTAGCTCCCACTGTGACCGTGGCACGACTAATGTGTTACCTGCGACGCATATAACAAACCAATGACTCCAGCTACTGAGAAGAGCGGCAGCGCCGCACGCATAGTAATTGAACTATAGGCTGAATAAAATGTGACGGGTCTCACAGACCCAACCCCCATGACGCCGGGTTAAAAAAACAACTGTTTAAATTATTTCAAAGCAAAAACATAAACTTTATAACTTTTTAATATGTCATTAAAAAAGAGTGGTTGTTGGTGTATTGTACCAACATGTAAAAATACCGGTAAATCTAATCCAAATAAAAATTTTATAAATGTTCCATCAAATAAATTAAAACGAAAAATGTGGTTGGATGCATGTGGGAATAAAAGTGAATATTCTTTATCAAGTCGACTTTATTGTTGTGAGGATCATTTTGATGTAAGTAATAATAAAAATCAAAATAATTTTATTATAATCAAGTTATAACCTCAAATTTTTTTAAATATTTTGACTGTAAATGAGTAATTAATTATTTTCATTTTAGTTAAAATCAGATATGGAAAATTATTTAGAGTGGAAAATGATTGGTGGTAACAAACGGATGAAAAGTAATATTTTGCCACATAAATACATTGAAGAATCAAAATTTACAAGTGTAGAAGTTTCGCCAATGGAAGTAGATCAACAAAGTTCTGAGAAATCCAGCTTCAATTTTGATGATAAAATGATAGGTCGAAATTCAAGCAATAATATCGATAATATGGATCTGGAATATTTGGATACTCCCAATTCTACTGCATCTCGAGATTTTAAAACCAGTGTATCTAATGTTTTTTATGATAATTTTCCTCCTCAAACTATAAAAGTTAATGCTGCAGTTCAGGATCGACTTTTCTTCGAGGCATTTTTATTTCTTTTTAATTATTTATTGTCAGTCACTCTTACCCCGTTCACATGTACCACTAGTACCACTCAGCATTTATGGTAATATAGAGTATGATCATAATATCTATGCTAATTATTCTTGTCAATTTTCAAAGAAAAATATTTACGCTACTTTCAGTAAATTTTAATCTTAATGATAAAATATAATTAAACTCACTTTAAATAAAAACCAACTTAAAATTTTTTTCAATAATTTATCATTCGTCGTTTATCATGCATTCAAATGACGCGCCAATAATATGCACAATGACGTCAGACCAATCACATCACGTTTCACATCACGTGATTTTTACATCATATTTGACCACTTTTATTTATTTAAAAATTATTTGTAAAAATTAAATTTTAATCTTACGTAGGTATTTTATGTGTATCAAAGAATTTATTAACTGAACTTTATTTGAAAAATCATTTTCATGCAAATACCCAATTATTTCCAGGGTGCATCCTCTTTTATTTAACTGCCTCGGTGGCGTAGCGGTAGTGATTGCAACTGTTGTGCTTGAGGTCTCGGGTTCGATTCCCGGTCGGACCAAATGTTTGTGTTATCTGCAAATGTTTGTTTCATAATTTGGGTGTTTTCTGTGTATGATATGTATGCATTTATAAAAAAAAAGTATATAAGTATTGACTGATAAGTCAGTTCAGTTATCATAGTACAAGCTCTGCTTAGTTTGAAAGTAAATGATGTTGTGTCAAATACATGTACACTTATCAATTTAAAATATGGCACTATACTAGGTCCTAGCCCATGAAATCGAATTTCTTTATTAAATAAGTTAAAAATATAATTTTTCTATGTATTTTTTTTTCTGCCCAGGGAGTGCAGTGCACCTCCCTCCCATACCCATGGTAACTGTCTAATAACTGTTGCAGGAAAGTCCATCAGAGACAGTTGACTCAAATGAAGAAGTTGAAGTTGACAGGAAGAAATCAAAACTAGACATACCAGATGTAAGGAAATATATTATTTACTAGCTGCAACTCACAGTGTTCCTTTTTTTTTTTCTATATTAACAGCCTATAGAATCCAAGAGTTGTGGTCACCATACTCATTGCAAATGCAGACAATGCAGTATGGTGACCCACACTATGGTGGCCTTGTGAGATGCTTTTTCACACTCCGCTTGGGGACGTAAAAGGCATGACAGTCATCGTGACATTGCAAGGTTCACACAGCTATCACAATAACTGTCACCTTTGCATCAATGGACCTCCGGTCTCACACTCACCAACGAAACACGATAACATGGATGTTGGCGCTTTAGGTTAGTCTTCTGTGGGAGGGTAGTACTGCCCCGGTCGAGTCGGCCCACTGGTACTGAAAACAGTGTGACTCTACTATCTATTACAGTACAGGTGCCCCCTTCCAGTTTACCTTATTCACCACACACGAACAGTACATTTTCAGGTTAATATTCTCAGACTATATGTTCGCTTTTGGCTTAGGCTATTCCAGATTATAATCTATCTCTGTGCCATATTTCATCCAGATTTGTGAAGCCAATCGGAAAGGGTACAAACATGCATGCATACATGCAAAGTTTCTTCTTTAAAATAGATACTAGTAAGATGTTATTAAAATAGACATATTTGGCAATTTATCTGTATGGTGTTTGTAAGCCTTTGTTGTTGTTGCAAATACAATATTTTTTGAAGATTCGGCTTTCAGATATGGTCTTTTTATTTATTTTTTTCAAAAAGACGACGCCCGCACTCTTATATGTTTGTAAAGTTCCCCGCGACAGGGATAAATCCTGTGTCGCGGGGAACTTGCGGGGAAACATGCAAGAGTACAAAATATATTTATTTTATAAAGAAATTCTTGTATGTCTTTACAAACATTCAAGAAACATACACAAAGAACTCTTGAAGACAAATGATCGCTGTAGTCCATTCGCGTAAAGCAAATAATAACACATCGATCAAATCTCGCTTTCTGACCAAGTAGCAATTAGTAGCGTAACAAAAAATACTACAGCGCCATCTATCAAAGGCACAGCGAACTACGGAGTAATGGCTAATCCTGTATAGCGATATAGATAATTTTCGTGATGATTCGTGTTTCTATCTCGAGAATATTCCATTGACACCAGCCATTTCGTATTACAGAGTAAAACAATAATCTCGAACGTGTTCCGCTACTTAGACGAAGAGTACAAGTACCTGCAGTTGCAGAATGATGGCAACCCAGACCTTCGGCCGTTGGCTGCCATCACGCAGCGGACCTCCAACGCGACTGGGGTCACCCCCGCCGAGGTGCGTACCATCGTGAGAGAGGACAGAGCGAAGAAAGCGGAAAGTCAGAAGCAGAGGTAATATTGATTTAGCTGGTAAAGTTTCATTGTCAAACTAAAATTTATTTTGCTTTTTGGGTAACGGTATGCTAACAACAAAGTATATTATGAGTTTATAAATTAAATAATACTTTTTTCTAACCCAAATGACAGCCCTACTGAAGATGCTATCCGCGAAGGAAAACACAGGTAAATATTTATTGATTTGTATGAAATACTCAAAAAAAAACAAAGAAAACAAAAACAAATTTTTACGGTTAAATGAATAATATTTATAACGAAAGTCTATGGGTTTATAAGAAAAAAAAAATAGAGAAAAATCTCATTTTTAGCTGAAGATATTTTATTCGTTTAACCATATAGGTCAATTCATTTAATTGATCCGCGGTACTTTTTTTTTGTCATTGAGATATTCAAAATTGAACAAAAGAACCTTGTTTACAATTTTTTTTCTTTTTTCATTTTTGTCAATATTTTACTACTCATATGTACGTCACTTAGTATTCTGCAACTAAGATATTAATTACATAGGATAGATGTTGATGATCTGTTAATAACTATTGTGGGTATTTCAAGAAGTTTTATATAAGAAAGATGCTTTATCGACGTTTGTGACGTCATAACATTTTGCTTCATTATCTCCAAAAAACCCCTTTTCCTCCAAAGATTACATAACTCAAGTGTTTTCGTAACGCAAACGAAACCTTGGGCAAAAGCTAGTAATTGATATTTTGTTACAGAATTACCACAGACTCTACTGCGCGGGAAAAAAGCGCGCAAGGTGACGGTTCTGATATAAATTAGGATGAGATGTATATATATATATATATATAATCGAGTTCTGATGCCCATATACAGATACACTTGGGAGTTCTTAAAGTCTGGTTGAAGTAGAAAAAAATACTATTTTGCGTTTTATTTAAAAAAAATAATAAGCTGCAATATACCTACAGACTTTATTATCATGGTAACACTGTAATATTATATTGTATATTTATATAAATGAAATAAATTACCTTAAAGTGTAAAAATGGTTTTCTAACTAACAAAAACGGAACTACCCGACTTTTCTAGAAAGTTCGAGTAGTCTATTCACGAAGATCTAGAAGTTTCTGGAACTTTTTCTATTTTAATGCCTGAAGTCGTGATATTTTAGAAAGTGATTCTTGTGGACAGAGGGCGTTGTCTACGCCAGTATTAAGATGTAGTTTGTAACTTGTCAATGGTGAATCGAGGACCTTGATGCATGGTAAATCTCGAATGAGATTATGATTGCATCAATACTGTAAGCACTCTTGTGTCTTTTATATGCCTCCTCTACACTACTCGCGGAGTTGAACGAAGTGAGACGAATAGGATAGTGTAGAGATTTACTGCACGATTGGCCTAGTGGTTTAAGCGGTCGCCACGCCGTTCTCCGCTTCGCTGTGTTGTGGGTTCAAATCCTACATGGGACAACACTTTGTGCGATCCACAAATTGTTGTTCTGAGTCTGGGTGTTCTTTGTGTCCGTTTCTTGTATGTTTGTAAGGTCCCCCGCGACACAGGATTTATTCCTAATGCGGGCGTCGTCTTTTTAAAAAAAAAAAAAAAATAAAATAAAAAAAAGAGATGCACTTCGGCTTACCTCGTCAAACTACTTCGCCTTGGGTGATTTCCATTTGTTATCGGCGGCATAATTTAGTATGGCTGAACTAGTTCCGCAGTCTTCAATTTAACTATACTCTATGGTCTTCAACTTACCTAGTTCTATTGTGATGCATTTCAATCATCCACCATCTTCTTTTTTTTTTGTTTTTTTCGTGTGAATAATATACACGTAGTTATAATACGCGAGCGTGCACATTGCAACAGCAGCTGCTACTTGAGCGTTCATTACAAACGTGCACAGACTGTCAGCGCCTCATAGCGAATGAGCTCATCGCAAAGTTGAACGAGTGTGTAGTGTCGCACTTCGGACTGTTGCCAAAGTATCTCGAGTAATTCGCCGAGGAAATCCGCGAGTAGTGTAGAGGAGGCAATATAAATAAATAAAAAAACCTGTGAGATAAGTGCTTATCGAAAACATCTGGTGATTTATTTGGATGCAAGTAGTTCTACTATAGTTATATGCTCAATTGTGGCTTATTGTGACAAAACTTTAATAAATAATATTCTAGTGAGTAAACCAGAGAATTGGCCTAATTTATTACGAACCTCAGGGGGCCTAACCAAGACAATGGTTCGCGTCGAATCTCTTTCTGAAATCGCTAACGCCCTTTGCTTTCTATTTTCTTTTGACTACATCACTTAACGTTGAGATGACGTCATTCCCATACATTTGATTGGATTCTAATAACGTTTTACGTTAGTAGAATGTAAACTAGGAAAAGATAAGAAGAAAACAGAATGGAAGGAAGGAATTTAAAATATATACTTTATAGTTTGTTTTATTATTATGGTAGTAAGACAGGGAATAAATGCTCTTACAGTACTTGTAGTGAGCAAGAACCTCTCCAAAAAAATATTTACAGCTAAATAAAAATACAAGTTTACTAAATAATAATTTATTTACTATCTATATCAGGTTTCTTATAAACAATTAGGTGTTGATAATCCACATCAGCGTGATGCACTCTAATATGATTTTTCAAACTGCATTTCTGAACGAAAGCCTGCGCGCATGCGCCGCACGCCCATCGCCTGTCATTGCGGTGTATCTTCAAATGTTCTTTCAAAGTTTTGGCGCGAGCGTACTTTTTATGGCATACATTACATTCGAACTTTTTCTCACCAGAATGCACTAGAAAATGAGAAGCTAGTGCATTTGGTGTTTTAAATAGAGTGCCGCATATATTACAGCTATGTTTAGGCTCTTTCACGATTTTTAAATGTTCCAATCTCATGTGTGAATTTAGACTATTCGGTTGGGAATACTGTTTCGAACAAATCTTGCATGTCAAATTTAAAGGCGCGCGTTTATGTACTTCTTCTAAATGTCGCATCCTTAACCTATAGTTGTTAAAAGTTACATTACAAATAGAACACATGTACGACAGTTTCTTGTGCCTGTATCTTATATGTGATTGTAAAGCAATTTGAGAGGCACAAATTTTGTCACAAAGTTCACATTTGACGGCTTTTTCATCAATATGCTTCTGAATATGAGCTCGTAACCGCTCAGGCAGTAAAAAACACCGTCCGCACACATCGCACACATAATCATTACTATGTGTGTTCATATGATTATTAAGAGTTTTAAAAAATAAGAATTCACTTTTACAAATACAACATCTGAATTTATTGTCATTTAATTCGTAAGCTAAAATTGCATCGGCGGGCTTTTTGACGTCGTCTTCGATAAATTTAACATTATGGTCTTCTGTCAAATGTGACACTAAGTTTTCTAGGTTATCTATTTTTTTTCTACACATCCTACAAGTGATGTCACTGACATCGGCTTTGATTCGGTCATGCGGCCTGTTAATACTTTTTAAAATAGTTGTGAAGGTCATATTCTCGTGTAGGTCAAGGACGTGTGATTTTAATTCGTCGAAACCGACATGTTGTTTATTACAGTATAAGCATGTAAAGTAGCCTTTGTTAGATTTGAACGGGACTATTGTGGAATGTTCTAGTATTAGACAGGCATTTTGTCTTGGTTTTACGTAGTTCACGTGGCGAAATTCAATTTTCTTATCATCATTATCGTCTTCTTTCGGTATTATGAGTATTGTTCTTTTACCTGGAAAATGTAGGTATGACTAAATATGAATGATGCATAAAAGAACTTAAAAATTTAAAGTGAAAAAAGTAAAAGTTTTTCGATTAATCTAATATTATAAATATACTAGGAAAAACATAACGCTATAGTCAATTCGTAGTTAGCCCTCTTTGGAGGAAGTTCTGCTCGTTCGAAGGAGACGGTGATAGGTTGATCTGTTCCGTTTAGAAAATAATGACCTATCGAACAAGCCCCACTCCCTGACCAATAAAGTTCCAAGTTTTCGTACGAAACGATAATTTCTTAGAGCCTGATTGGTCAGGAGGCGGGCTTCACAGCTTCGTCATCATTTTCTTAACGTCTATACATTCATTCAGTCATTTTGTCTATACTTTTATTTTTTTTAAAGTCACCATAAAAAAAGGGGCCGCGGCCCGCCAGGCTTGATCACTTCGCCTGGCCGGAGGATCCTCCCTTTGTGTTGGAGGGACATGACACTCGTTCCTACAGTGGTTACTCCGACATGATTGGAAGCAGCCTTCAAAGAAGCAAATCAATAGCAACGCAGTATTACTCCCACAGCGAGGAGCCGTAATTAAGTGTCAGCGAGCCAGCAACCTCGGCCTCATCAAGGATACCATACCACAGCGCACTGCACCTACTGTCCACGTAAGCAGAGCATCTATCCGCCGTCTCATAGCAGTCAGCCACTACGTAGCAACCGCCCCGACTTACCGGGGACTTCGCCGCATCACTGCGCACCGCATGCTGTCCCGACTCGCAGGGATCAGCAGACTTCAGCCCCGACTCACTGGAACTATCAGCACTCAGTTTCGACTCACTGGAATTGCTCACTTTTGGTACTGGCAAGCTCCACAACAGAGCATAGACAGCTGACTGACTCATCAGTACGTCGACCTACGGTCTTGAAGGGGAGTGATGTGGTGCCATCCACATACAGCGCAAACAAAAATACACATTACAGCGCCATCTAACGAAGGCACACCGAACTACGGAGTAATGAGCTACAGAGTAACCACTAATTCTGAATCGCGATATACAAATTCTCGTGGCAATTAGCATATACACAATATTTTCAAAAACTGAGGACAGAAGTGTCATGTCCAATAAAATGGGGTTGCGGTCCGCTAGGCATGACCTCCTCGTCTGGTCGGAGGATCCTCCCTTTGTGTTGGAGTGATATGATATCTGTGCGTTCCACAAGTGTTTTATGTACGAAGTTAATATTTAAATGTTCAATATTTAGAGACTTTATAATAAAACTCTAATACATATCTACTATGAGCACATTTGCGTGACTGTCCGAAAATCACTCGTAATTTTTTTTTTCTATTTTAAAAGCCTGCCAAAGTGACTCTATTCCGCCTGATGGTAAGCATGAATAGAATCCAAGACTTGTGGTCACCATACTCATTGCAAATGCAGACAACGCAGCATGGCGACCCACACGAGATGCTTTTTTACACTTCACTTGGGGACGTAAAAGGCATGACAGTCACCGTGTCAGTGTAAGGTTTACACAGTTACCCCTATAACTGTCACCCCTTCATCAATGGGCCTCCGGTCTCAAAGTAAATACGTGAATGATGTATATGTGTTTATGTGTTTAGGAGAGCATGGACCCTGTTGCTATACCAACATCTGTGGCATTCGTTATGGGTTGTTGGAACCCTAAAATGTCCAACAAGAGTCTTTCTACAGAACTTTGATGTCGTCTAGTACTTAGGTTGTGTAGATCTGATGGCAATCCACAAGGATCCCCTGCTGAAAACCCCCGGAGGATTTATTTAGATTTTATGTTTACACTGGATTGCTTTTCTATTTTTAACCCAGAGGGGATTTGCTTAGAATTTTTTGTAAACACAACGTCCATTATGATCACCTGCCTATCCTGTACATCCCTTTGGAGATGCAAATGAAAATATAATCCAAAAATATCCCCTGGGGTATTGATGTAGACTAAAAATCCAAGTAAATCCTCCAGGGGATTTAACCAGGTATCTTAGTGACGGAGGTACACTCAAAATCAAAACTAAACTATTTTGGTAGAAAGGTTCGGAGGAAAGGAAAGGGTGTACAGGTACTTACGTTGCATTGGTTGTTTTCTTTTCTTTCTGGATGTTTTTTTCTTGACCGATTTTCTGTCTTCGGGGCCTGGAATAATAGTTATAATTGATAAACATCCCGAATAGCGCCAATAGGCACGCCACCTATTACGTGAGACCAAAACACTAGCAAAAAGTGACCTTTTAATATGCCTCTGCCTATCCTATTATATGTAAATTGATTAATCTTACACCCAGCCGACTGAACGCAAATGAGGCAGAAGGTAAATGAGGTTACCAGACTGTCGATAAACATACATCCTACTAATGTATGTATGTTTATTAATCTTTCACGACAAAACTGTTTGACTGCACGGTTGGCATAGTGGTTTCGGCGGTCACCACGCCGCTCTCTAGTGCGCTGAGTGTTGTGGGTTCAAACCCCACATGGGACAACACTTTGAGTGATCCGTAAATTGTTGTTCCGAGTCTGAGTGTTCTTCGTGTCCGTTTATTGTATGTTTGTAAAGTTCCCCGCGACACAGGATCTATTCCTAGTGCGAGTGTGGTATTTTTTTTTTTAAAAAAGAAATCACTGAAAGTCATACATCACAATAACTAGACTACTTACGATATCCAACATACAAGCGGGCGGAACTGCGGGCAAAAGCTCGCATAAAGCATATACATCCATCGTGCTCATCACATAATATAATGTTATTATTTGTGTGGGAATCGAACTTGCGACCAACAGCTTCGCAATCACGAGTACGAATTATTTATTTATTTATTTATTTATACATCATGCACTTTATGTACATAGTCGGACTTAATGCCTAAGGCATTCTCTACCAGCCAACCTTTGGGTGATGCAGAGAAAATAGGAAGTAGGTGCGTTTCAGATGTTGAAAAGAAGAAGTAGACATGTACAAACTTTCATATACTAAAATTAATACAAATACATAATTACATACATATACATATTATACATACTTAAGTTGATGTAAGTCTATATACATATATACACAAATAAATATCATAACAAGTATAAGATGATAATCATGTATTGGTTGATTCTACCAGCTGTTTCAGTAAATACTGCTTCACTTTTTTTTTAAAAGTAAAAGCGTTGCTAGCCATCCTGACTTCGAGGGGAAGCTCATTCCAGAGAAGAACGGACTGCACAAAGAAAGATGAGCCAACAAACTCAGATGTATGGGAGGGGCAACGAAGGAGAAGATTCTTAGAGGACCGAAGCTTTCTGTCGTGATTGCTACATAAGAGTTGGAAATAAGAGTTTAAATATGTTGGCAAAGATGGGTTATTAAGTATAGAGAATAGAACAGTGAGCGCGCGTAATTTTCGGCGTAGACGAATTGGTAGCCAATTGAGCTGCGAACGGAAAGAGGATACATGGTCATATTTACGGAGATTATAAACAAATCGAATGCAGTTATTAAGAAGACGGTCTAATTTATCGAGAAGATCTGAATTAGGTAGCGAGAATCCCGGTAAAAGTATAATTTTTCAACCTCATTTTACCCTATCTAATTTTAAAAATATTAGAGGGCATATTATCAGACAGGTCATTTCTTGACAAGTGTACCTAAATGCAAAATTAAAAATAATATTTTTTTTTACAAGTGAGTGTGTGAGTGTTTTACATGTCAAACTTTTTTTAAAAAAGAAAAGACAACGGCCGCACTACCAATAAGTCTTGTATCACGGGGAAGTTTACATACATGCAAGTAATGACACAAAGAACACCCAGACTCGGAACAACAATTTGTGGAACACACAAAGCGTTGTCCCATGTGGGGTTGAACTCACAACACTCAGTGCAGCAGAAAGAGGCGTGGCGACCGCTTATAACGAGTTGTTTTCAAGTCGTTTATGAAAACCAATAATTGCTTAATTATTTATAAATAATACATATACTTACATGTAGTTGTAACATCGGCAAACACCAGAGGCTGTTGGTCCAACTCTTCCGCTTTTATCAAACTTGTATCTGAAATACAAGAGATGCCGATAATATTGTTACGAACCTTCCAGAAAATTCATTAACCGTGAGATTAGTTTTGTTTTCTGTTTTCTTTAAAAAGACAACGCTCGCATTAGGAATAAATCCTGTGTCGCGGGGGACTTTACAAACATACAAGAAACGGACACAAAGAACACCCAGACTCAGAACAACAATTTATGGATAACACAAAGTGTTGTCCATGTGGGATTTGAACCCACAACACTCAGCGAATTGGAGAGCAGTGTGGCGACCGCTTAAACCACTAGGCCAATCGTGCAGTCGATTAGTGAATATGAACTTTACTGCAATAAATTAAGGTCGGAAATAGATTATCACCCGAAGTGGTTCAACTTAAAACACCCCTTTTTTTAACGTCACCCCACCTGGTTTGGGACGGGGTGGTGTGTCGGAATCGGACCGACTAAAACCACACAGTGTGCCCCTCTGAGTCTGCAATAGGAGGGCCCCGGGAACTGCCATTATAAGCTATCCGGACCGAACGGTTGACGCGCTGTTTTGAGAGGTACATTTTTTTTCAAGTCACCCCAAAGCATATCATGTTTGTCTTATCATTAAACATATCTTGTGTTGAATCATCACCAAGAACGGCATTGTCGACATCTAAAGAGTCGACTTCGTCATCACGCTTGAACTGTGAATCTGTATCTCTAAATACTAATACTGAAATACATTACAATTATTTCATATGTTATTCTGCGAAAGACATGTGTGAAAGTAATAGGTTAGATGACATTTTAGTCAAATTAGTTACTTTTTATCATCTGTCAAAATGACAACTTTGTACGAAAAATGTACTAAATAGAATCTGTGTGACGTCATTGTTTTAGACTACTCAATTGAACAATTTATTTTACTGTATACTAGCTGACCCGGCAAACGTTGCTTTGCCATATAAATTATTTCTAAGTAATTTGAGCGGGATGAAAAATGATTAAATTACTAAAATGGCTATTAAAAAATAAGGGTTGATCGTAGAAGGGTGAAAATTGAGGATTGTATGTATTTTTGTATGTTGTATCATAAAAAAATAGAAATTAAAAATTATGTCTAAAAAATAAAAAAAAAAATTTAGGGTTGTACTACCCCTAACATTTAGGGGGATGAAAAATAGATGTTGGCCGATTCTCATAGATACCGGATAAGCACAAAAAATTTCATCAAAATCGGTCAAGCCGTTTCGGAGGAGTATGGCAACGAAAACTGTGACACGAGAATTTTATATATTAGATTTGATTTAAATTCGTAATAGTAATAAAAAGTATGATAATTAAATTTGACGAGATGTTTTGTGATATCTGTTATTATGAAGTGGACATTTGGTATTTATTTACGACTCAGTCATCTACGCTATCCATAATTATTCCGAGGCAGGTCCACCGATAGCTCTTTGATCGCCAGCATGCGGCATTTCTTTTGCAGAGTGTGGTTACTTTATATGATAATGATTTTGAACATTACGTGGTGAGTCGCTCGCAGTGCACGCCTGACACGCCACGCCCGCTTACGGCGGGTCTGTTCCGTGGCTTTGAGAATGTTCCACAACGACGTGTAGATTGTGTGTGACAAATAGATTGATTTGGGCCCGGACCACCTTTAATGGGTCTTTTTTTTATAGTAACCTACCAAAGTGACTCTATTCTGCGTGATGGAAAGTATGAATAGAATCCAAAAGTGGTGGTCGCCATGCTCACTGCGAATCAAGACAATGCAATATGGTGACCCTCGCTATGGCGGCCTAGGCCTCGCTATGGCGGTTTAGAAAGGCCTTGGTAGGTGTACATGATATTAAGTCGTAAACGGCTGAACTGATCGTCCATTATTTTATTTTTTTATAGATATAGTAATGGTAAATAAGACCGATGGAGTACAACCACAAATGGCGACACTATCGCGTAACACATACAAGAACCTCCTCTGTTTTGATGTCGGTTGGCAACAAAATGAATCAACATAAACAAACTAACATCTATCCATCTGGTTTGCTTCATCCTCCAATTCAATTTCTTCTTTCATCTTCTGTGTCATATCTGGAACAGAGATTGATATTTAGAATTCATTGCATTTTATTTATTTTTCGTGTTTCTCTCACACTACGATCCCGGGTCTTTAATCGAGGTGTGAAGAAGCATCTCACTTGACCACCATAGCGTGGGTCGCCATGCTGCTTTGTCTGCATTAGCAATGAGTATGGCGACCACCGCTTTTGGATTCTATTCATGCTTTCCCTCAGAGCAGAGTTACTTTGGTAGGCTTCTATATAAAAAAAAACTATTAATGATATACTCCTAGCCGATTTCAGCCACGGCGGCCAGTCTCAACGGAGACCAGCTGTTTACGCAGGAGATATTACAGTACACAATTGTGTGCGCAAACACAGGTGCACTCTCTGTTCCCTCACTCTCACAACCCGATGAGACGGCTATCCGACGCGACCGGGAAGAAATCTGTCACAGGAACGGCTGTTTTACGTACTCTCCAAGGCACAGGCGCTAAAACTTAATAGCACTTCTTGACCCGACCCGAGATTCGAACTCGAGACTTTTTGATCGCTAATCGCATACGTTAACCGCCAGACAAAAGAGACAGTTACAATTAAATTCGATAGAGTATCGTAAGAGCCAGTAACGTTACTGCAAAGAGATGGAAAATTTGACACAAACCTTTTTTTTTAACATATGGAAACCCCTCGGGCCGTCACCCCACCGGGGTTTACGGCACGGTGGTGTGTCGGAATCGGACCGACTAAAACCACACGGTATGCCACTCTGCACCTGACATAGGAGGGATCCGGGAACAGCTGTTATTACGACGTCCAGCTCCCTCCTAGCGACTTGACACAAACCCTTTTTTTTTTTTTTTAACGTGTGGAAACTCCCTCGGGCCGTCACCCCACCGGGGTTTACAGCGGGGTGGTGTGTCGGAATCGGACCGACTAAAACCACACGGTGTGCCACTCTGCGCCTGACATAGGAGGGATCAGGGAACAGCTGTTATTACGACATTTAGATCCCTCCTAGCGACTCGACACAAACCCTACACCAACTCATCTGGTCAGTGTATAGTATAGTAGCCTGAAATCTCTTTTGTAAGTAGGGGGCTATGCCCAACAGTGGACTGTGAAAGCTGTTAAGGATGATAAAATTCTTGCAAATGATAAACCTCACCTACAAGTCTCTCTTGTAGTCTTGCTTGACTCTGTTCAATTCTCTGCTTGAAATGGAGAGCATTCCTTAGCTGCGTGATGCATACTTCACATATTTGCTCCTTAGTCATCTCATTCTGTTCCCACTAGAATCGTTCAAATTTCAAATTAATAAAACAAAACAGGTTGGTTATACCATTTATAACTCAAGAACGGCTGGTTGATCTTTATAATTTGTGTTCTTTTTTTAAATTTGTATTTGTTCCGAATAGCAGAATAACTTTTACTCTGTTTAAACAAAATACGAAAAAAGTTTTAAACTTGATTTTCTGGTATGACATAACATGACATGGATAGTTCTTTATCATATGGAGTTTAGACTAATTGAATTAGTAAAAAATTCTAAAATTTACAATCTGAATTAGTAAAAAATGTAAAGTGAATTAGTCAAAATTGTAATTTGAATTACTAAAAATTGTAATTGAATTTGACAACTGGGTAACCATTAATTCATTTTGTGTGAAATTTAATTGTAAAAAATGTTACTCTAGATGTAAAATTAGTTCTATTTTTTAACAATAGTTCTCTCTTTACTCAGACTTACTATTAAATTGAAACAGTCCTTCAGCATCTCACCGTACACTTCACTCTGTCCCATCCACATATACTGGGACCAGAGACTCTTTAAGCTTGGCAACTCCAGACAGCAGCAACATATGCCATACATGCTTGAATCTGACTGAGTATGATCATTACTAGAACAAAAAAAAATATTATAATATCAAAATGTATTCATACATCTCACACATGGCTAGTCTGATCCCCCAACTAAGCAGACCCTGTAGTACAGTAACCAGATATAAACATACTTATACATTAATATTTTAGATAAAAAATCCACCAGACGTGAAACAAATGCTTGTGTCCATTACACAATTATGTATGCTGAGTGGGAATGGAAGCCACAACCACTGGCACAGCAGTCACTAACCACAGCCACAGGGCTCACCAATCATATGCACAAATCACCGGTAGGAGATAGTGCAGTCATTACCTGTGGACGCATATAGGTTGTACATACATATGGTAAGTAATCCTTTGCCACATATGGGTTGGCCATTTTATGAATATATTAGAATAGAATTAGAAATATATTCAAAATGAGTGAAACCCACTATGATTTTGATTTGTTGAAGCGGAGTATAAAAAGCATTCGTTCATAAAAAAGAGTTCGCACATAATATGTACAAATCACCGGTAGCCAAGAATGGAGTCATTACTTGTGACTAAGTAGTTTCTTTGATACATATGGATTGGAAATACTGGAGCCAATTTTACAAAATGAGTGCCACTCACTGTGATTTGATTTGTTAAAGCGGAATGTAAAAATCATCTCATTAAGCTGCTAGTGTGTATCACCATACTGTAATAGCTGTATTAGCTACGAGTATAGTGACCACTCTTGTATTTTATTTATGTCCTTCATAAGGTAGAGTGGTAACTAGGCAAGGTCTATGTTTAAAAAGAATAGAGTAGACAGTTTGCACCATTCTATAAACAACTAGTTATAGTAAACAAACATGGATATTTTATTTTTCTTAAATTGTTCAGTACAATTACAAAACCAACCGCAATACAAAATTCCCAAATAAGAGTATATATTAGAGAGTACGGATATGATGTTGGGTGAAAAAAATATTACTTAATTATTATAGACCATTAATACCATAGAAATAACTGGGTTACGTATTTTAAACCGTACAGGTACTTACAATTCTGTTCTTAATACCTCTTGCGTTGAATTAATATTTCGCTTTTTAATTGTAATTTTATCCATAATCGAGTCATGAAATAGTTATGCAGGAATTGTAACGAAAATTATGTAAGATTCTGAAAATTTAATAAGGATTTTGCTATTGTTGTTTTGTTGATTTGACAGTTTGCTAAACAAAACATACTTGGTGTGGACAGACTACATAAATCAGAGCTATTGTATATTTCGTTACTTTAAGTTTATTATTTTAAGTCCTGTGCCTGATGCTTCCCTGGTTGCGTCGGATAGCTGTCTTTTTGGATTGTGAGAGTTAGTGAACAGAAAGTGCATCTGTGTTTGCGCACACACTTGTGTAGGCTTAAGCAAAAAAATCAATATATCAAAATTTTGATATTTTTCAGAAAAAAATCGATATTTTTAAGTCAATAGTTATCAATTCATTGGAAAAAATTTCGATACGATATTTTTTCCCATTTGCCCATCCCTACGGAGACCAGCCAAGTATGCAAGAGATATTCCAGTGCACTAGGTTCGATTTTTTTATTCAAGCCTAGGTCTCCGTTAAGACTGGCCGCCGTATTCAAAGTAGGCTAGGATTACATTATCATCATCAACACTTATTATTTTAGCGTCTAATGCATATGTATTGTATATATTTAGGTTTTAGTAAACAGCAGTATGAACTCCAATTGCAACTAATTATTTGATTTCAAATTGACCAAAGCTAATAAATATTTGATTTTATTAATTTTTTAAACATACAAATTATTTGGTTTTATGAAGGTACATTAAAAAAAAATTGATATAATTTTTTGTTGCGACGTTTTCTACAACCTCAATAGTATAATAAATTCAAGACTGGAGGCGCTAAGGCTCGAGGAAACGCTACAATAACAAATTGTTTCATAAGTTTCTTAGATTCAAAAATCTGAGATGACCCCTTTGCAAAAATAAGAGGGTAGCTATGCCAATGGTGAAAGATTATTATGTTTTTTATCTTTTTTATTCATGCCAACACTGTTGAAGAATACTTCAAAAATTAAAAATAAAACATCAAATCAAATAAGAAACATGGCGTTGAAAATAGTCATACATTTTTAATTGCCAATGTTTCTTTTTAATATAGTTCTAAGTTTAAAGTCGACAGTCCAAAAGCGAAGTTGGGTTGTCGAATAATTAAAATGTCGACTATAAATTGGGCGATCGAGAAAAATCTGTGTAGGTGTTGTCACGCAGAGGGAGATTTTAAAAATTTAGCTGAACCTTGCCTCGAGTCTGGCAATGAAGAAATTTATGTAGATATGATAAAAGACTGCTTCTTAATTAATGTAAGTGTATATGCGTTGATTTAATAAGAAAATGGTTAAAAAGGTGCTCTAGAACCGAGTTTTCGGAAACAAAATAACGATTTTTTTGCTTCTTATTATCACTTTGTGTTGATCCTGATGAATAAAACATTTAAAAATTTACTGGAGTAAGTATTAAACTAATCTAAATAAGAATTCAAGGATATAGGCATTTAATTTTTTTTTTCAATTTTGCGTCGTAAAAAGGATTCCTGAGTTTGATATATAGACTCTATATAGACAAAAGCAAGTGACACGAAAACAAAAAAAAAAGGAGGAAAACACAAAATAATGATTTAATTGTTAGGTACTTATACTGAAACACATTCCTCAACTTTAACCTAGTATAAAAATGATAAGAACAGTAAAGTCACCTCATCAAAGGCCTTTTATAGTCCACTGCTGGACATGGTCTCTCTTTAGAAAGGAAGTTTTAGCCTATTATACTATGCTTGCTATACGGGTTGGTATAGGATTTGTTTGAAAGTTTCCTTATCGTTGTAGTGACATTTCTTGCATAATTAGCACCCTTAGTCGCCTTTTACGACTCCCATGGGGTAAATAGGGGTGGTGACACTCTGTATTCTTAATGTCACCGCACAGTATACACAGTAAGGTCACTCAATGTAAAGTGAGTTTTGTTAACTGTAAACACCTGCAGTTCAGGAGTCACGAACACGTTACCAGTCTTTAAAGTACACTCTTTTCTTGAAAGTTTTGTTATAATATGTAAGTGTAGGTCAAGCAATGTTTATATTTAAATCATACCTTCACATGTCATCAATAAAGTGCTTCTCGGCTTTGTCTGTTCACCGAACCTCAACAAACATTTTTCAATTGTTTGCTCTTAAAATGGTTGTTCTTGTATACACACTTACACTCCTGTCTATTGTCTTTTCTACAGTGTAGTTGGAGGTACACTGGATAGGAAAGTGATTAGATTCATACAGACTTCTAACAGTTAGTATTAGAGAATGTTAGTGTCAGGCTGACAGCCAGCTTTTAAAGAAACAAACGAAACCTCTTAACAAAAGTGGCACTGTGGACAAGAAATCTTTTAGATTCTTGCAGACTTAAAACAGTTAACTACATATCAAAGACTATTCATGTCAGCCTGACAGCTAGTAATCCAAAATTGATCAGAGTGGGGGGCAATAGGTGAGACCTATCTCCAACAGTAGACCGCAATAGGCTGATAATAACAATGATGAACCCAAATTTTTAATACACCTTAAAGATTAATGTTACATATTTTTTGGTGGAGCTGTCAGCCTGACAGTTAGCTTTAAAAAAGGCCAAAAAACTCTTAACAATGTTACATGTTGTTTTGACTGACAGATTGCATTATGATGTGATATTTCTGTGTATTCCAGTTAGTACCTGTACCTGGTCAGCTGTGTGCAGCAACATACACAATCTGTGAAGGATGTATCACAAGTGTAAGAGATGCAGTAAGGTTCAGGAAGAGAGTGGCCACGTGCGAGGAGAAGTTTCAAGACTTTTGCAGTAGAAATGCTATTATAGGTATATAATTATAATGAACCCTGCCGTGCCAGTTTAAAATCTTTGAAACCATGTCAAAATAGAGTAAAATATTAAGTTGATTTGTGTAAGTTTCAAAACAAATTGTGCACCAATGAGCCTAAATGGGATGGTTGGGGTAAAGGAGTTCTAGTGTGGAGACCGGATCTTGGCAAACATAGTTTAGGATGCCCACAAGTCAGGTAGAATGACGATTGGCATAAAATAACTAGCACGATTTGAATACGACTAACCCAAAATTGATCAGACTGGGGTGCAATGGGAGACGCCTATCTCCAACAGTAGACTGCGATAGGCTGATGATAACGATGATAAGCCCAATTTTTAATACACTTTAAAGATTAATAAAATTTTTTGGTCCTCATTTCTTATCAACACACCAACAATATGCCATTGTAAAGTGTAGCAGGGTTTTACATATGTTATTTTAATTTCAGTATCAGTTACTATTGATACTAAAATTCAGTTGATGAAGTTTTTGAAGAAATAATTGAACATAAACATACCAAAATTTATCTACAAATAATGTTCTTCATTTATTAATATATAGTCTCAGTCATAAGTCCAGTCTCACTCTTTCAAAGTTATAGCGTATAACAATAGGCTTAATGGTCTTTGCTATTTACACACTGTACCAAAAGCCATGCTCAGCTACCCGAACTAGCTTCACAAATTATTTTGGCTACCAGAACTTCTGGTAGTTAGGCATGTTAGAGTAGTCATAGACCCACGGTTGATGGTGCTATTTGAATGTGAAGCGTGAGCACACGACGATTGAGCCAAGGTGAATTTCCAGAACCCGACTTCACTCGAATAGACCAAACTTCTTGGTATCACAAGTCGAAAGCGTTTAAGCGGCTATAATCACACGACATACAAGTAACAAATCCCGATTTGTGGTTATCTCGATACACGAAGGCATTTTCTGCTATTTCGTTCAGGGTCACTATCACGATGCGAAAAGACAAATAAAAACAAATATCTGCTATACTAGCGGCGCAACAACAGACGGTACTGGAGTGCCCCACTCCACGGCTCACATTCCGTTCGTGAATACCGAGCACATACATAAATATAAAAATAAATAGGAAAAAACCAGCGTAAGTATATATGAATATAACAGTGTGATTGCGTTTATCACCGTTGGTAATACATACATTCTAGGGACATTATGAAATTAGGGAACAGTTACAAAGCATCTCAAAAACTCAAATGGTGGGAAGGCTTTTTAATGCAGCTTAAGATAGACTCTGAAATTATCTAAAATTCAATAAACTTCCTATTATTCATTAAAACAAGTTTATTAGTATCTACATGTTTTAATCTTTTGTTCATTAAAACTTTTTCTGGCCCTCGTGGATTATCGTAGTGACATCCTAGGTTAACATGTTACACATTTATGGAATAGGCTACCTGACACCTTAGTCAAATTAGTTACTTTTTATCATCTGTCAAAACGACAATTTTGCATGAAAAATGTACTAAATACAAAATTGTGACATCACTGTTTTAGACTACTCAATTGGACAATATATTTCACTGTATACTTAGTCTGGCCATAAATACTGTTACACTTAATTATAAAAAAATATTACATTTGAATTTCGAATCTGTCATTTTTATACGATTGTTCATTGTGTTTTCTCATTTTGGCGCCAATACATTGTAAAATATTTTGCGATATTAAAATGGTGTGGGGTGATAAAGAGAACCAATCGCTGTGATAGCATTACACAAAGTAGGTATGGAGCCAAATGCAATTTTTAAAACTCTCCATACACTTGGTATTAGTAAAATGTTTGTGTACCGGGCTATTAATAGGTACAATGAGACCTCCTCTGTTTGTGACAGAAAAAGATCTGGCCGTCCACGTAGTGTTCGTACGAAAAAGGTGGTCAAAGCAGTAAGGGAAAGAATTCGAAGAAATCCTGTCCGAAAGCAAAAGATTTTATCTCGGGAAATGAAGATAGCACCTAGAACCATGTCGCGTATTTTAAAAGATGACTTAGGACTTGCAGCCTATAAGAGACGCACTGGCCATTTCTTAACTGATAATTTAAAGAAGAATAGGGTGGTAAAATCGAAACAACTACTGAAGCGGTACGCAAAGGGAGGTCACAGAAAAATTTTGTTTACGGATGAGAAAATTTTTACAATTGAGCAACATTTTAACAAACAAAATGACCGTATTTATGCTCAAAGCTCTAAGGAAGCTTCCCAATTAGTCGACAGAGTGCAACGTGGACATTATCCGACTTCAGTGATGGTTTGGTGGGGTGTTAGCTATGAAGGAGTGACTGAGCCATATTTTTGTGAAAAAGGTATCAAAACATCGGCACAAGTGTATCAAGATACCATTCTTGAGAAGGTAGTTAAGCCCCTTAACATCACCATGTTCAATAACCAAGTATGGTCCTTCCAGCAAGACTCGGCGCCGGGTCATAAAGCTCGGTCCACGCAGTCTTGGTTGGAATCGAACGTTTCGGACTTCATCAGAGCTGAAGACTGGCCGTCGTCTAGTCCCGATCTTAATCCGCTGGATTATGATTTGTGGTCAGTTTTAGAGAGTACAGCTTGCTCTAAACGCCATGATAATTTGGAGTCCCTAAAACAATCTATACGATTGGCAGTGAAGAATTTTCCCATGGAAAGAGTGCGTGCTTCTATTGATAACTGGCCTCATCGTTTAAAGGACTGTATTGCAGCCAATGGAGACCACTTCGAATAAGCTTTTTATATTTTTAATTGTTTTATATTTATGTATTAAACTGACACACTGTAAAAGTAATAAATGTTATTTGCAGTTAACAATTTTCTTTTTTCTTTATTACAATATTTATGGCAAGACTAGGTATTTGATTGAAATTCGTAATAATAATAAAAAGCTATGTTAATTGTATTTTCTGAGATGTTTTGCGATATTAGTTTTAATGAAGTGGACATTGGTATTTATTTACGATACAGTCATCTACCCAAATGTAGCCAGATCAACCTTTTGATGGATGTTCATTCTTAACATATTTAGACCCTTCCGTGCCATGGAGACCACGTTGAATCGTCGGTCCCGACAACAGTGTTACTACAGAATTTCGATATTGCTTAATACTTGGATCGTGAAGATCTAATGGCATTTGTTCCACGTTCAGATTATTAAAAATGACAAATTTGCTTGGGATTGATGCTGCTCACACCTTTTTTTTTTTTTTTTTTTTTGTACTGTGCGGAAATCCCCACGGATACCACCGCAGGGTGGTTATGTCGGACTCGAACCGACCAAAAACCGCACGCCGTCTCAGGTACCAATAGCCTGGGGACCAGGTGCACCCTAGTAAGGAAATCCCTGGAACCCCGACGTACCTCGGACCAACTACGGCTGCAGTGGCCCCCTCCTGTGTGGAAAACTCATGGTTTCTTGGAAACCTGCTTCTGCTAGGGTGACAGATGGCCTCATTTGTCACCCCCAGGCCTGCACTTATGGAGGACGGAGAACTTCTAGTGATCTCCGGCGCCTGAGCCTTCTGCGGTACCTGGCCCTTTCCCGGGCCTGGCGGACCGGGAGAGTTCTAAACCTCTCTCGGTCCCGCTCCGCCATCTCCTTCGCAAGCATAACCTGCTCGCAGAAAGAGACGGCGGAGTTCCACGCACCGTCGCTCCGTATCATGGCCGCAACCATGTTACCGAGCGAGAGAGTCCCCACTTCGATGGCCGCCATGAGGTCACGCCTCTGCTCCACCCATGCTGGGCATTCTGCCAGCGTGTGGAGCGCTGTGTCCACGGTCCGGCCATCGCAGTGATGGCACTCAGGCGTTGGCTCCTTACGGATAAGACACAGGTAATCTCCGAAACATCCTTTTCCAGTGATCACCTGCGTCAGTCGGTATGAGAGGGTCCCATGATGCCTCTCAAGCCAATCCTCCATAAGGGGTCTTATCGCCGTAACAACGGCATGTCCAGCGCTTGGCTGCCCAAGTCGTTCCTTCCACTCCTCTACGAGGGCCTGGCGGAGTTGGGATTTCTGATTTTCGATGTCTCGGGTTTCAGGATTCCGACCCAACTCCCGCGCGTGCTTGTGCCACTGATAGAGAGCTGCAAGGGCTCTCGCCTCCAGGTCCCATGGTGGAGTTCCGGCCAGGAGACTCGCCGCCTCAAAGGAGATCGTGCGGTACCCCCTTATAATCCTAATGGCCAGCATACGCTGTGGTCGTCGCAGTAACACAATATTGCTGGCCTTCAGGACTTCCGCCCATACTGGGGCCCCATAAAGGGCCATGGACCGCACAACTCCAGCGTAGAGTCTCCTGCATGAGTCATCGGGTCCCCTCATGTTCGGCAGCAAACGTGCCAATGCACGCGCTGCACCAACTAACTTGGGGACCAGACTTCGGAAGTGATGTCCGAAGTCCCATCGGCCATCGAGTACTAACCCCAGATACTTCATAGAGGGCTCGATGCCGATGCGAGTACCTCCTACTGTGAGGCTGAGTCTATCAGGTGGCTTCCTCCGAGGCCCATGAAAAAACAAGGCCTCGGATTTGTGCAAAGCCACCTCGAGACCCAGTCGCCGGATTCGCTGCACGACTTGGGCAACACCGGCCGTGGCCCTCAGGGTTGCCTCACGGTGTGTCTTGCCGCACGCCGTCACAAGCGTGTCGTCCGCGTAACATGTGACGGCTACACCATCTAGGTATGCACCGCGAAGCACCCAGTCGTAGCCAATGTTCCACAGGAGAGGCCCTAAGACCGACCCCTGCGGAACACCACACGACATTTCACGTCGACCGAGACCGGTTCTACTTGGGTAGATAACGGCTCTTTCCGACAAATAAGCCCCGACAACGCGGCGGAGGTAGAGAGGCACTTTATGATATACTAGCGCCTCTCTGATACAACTCCAGGGCAAAGTGTTGAACGCGTTGGCGATATCTAACGACACCGCCAACACCACTTCACCCCGAGAAACGGCTTCCTCCACTAGAGTCCTCACGCGCATGATCGCATCCACGGTGGAGCGCCCCTGACGGAAACCGTACTGGTTATCCGCCAAATCCGGCCCTACTCTGAAGAAGTGCTTGACGAGGCGCCATGCAATCACTCTTTCATAGAGTTTGCATACCTCGTCAAGCAACACTATGGGCCGGTAAGCGGATGGTGAGTCCGCTGGGCGCCCCTCCTTACGGATGAGGACCAGTTTTCCCGTCTTCCTTATTTTCGGAAACTGGCCCTGCTCGAGGCATGCGCTGAGAAACTCTCTCAGTCGGGGTTCGAGAGCCGGCGCGTGCTGCTCACACCTGCATTTATGTTTGTTGTCTTTGCAGATGTGGGCCATTTAACTTATTGTTGTGTTTCGTATTTCAACTTTTCAATTTTTATTTCAAATAATATTCTATGTTTCTTACATGGAAGTTGAATTGTAATCGTAAATATGTGTGTATGTAAAGGGGAATATGGTCTATTCTTGTAATATTACTTTGTATTTAGTATCTTTCTGTTAATTTAGAGTGTATACCCAAATGTCTTACTGCCGGTAATGTCGCACTTTGGGTCGTAATACTAGTTAGCTAACACAATGGCGGAGGTTAATATGCCGTCTGTATGGACAAGTCAGCTCAAAACTATGGTAGTTTCTTCAAAAGGTCATCCCAGACCCTACAATATACTCACACTTAAAAAGACACTTCGATGGCTTGGTTTTGTTCTGTATTTCTTTTCTGAGTCTTAGGAAATGCCGACACCTTCTAGTTCAGCCGTATCAAAGTAGACTTGCATCCGACCCTCTAATCTAGTTTGGGAAAAGGCTCGGTAAACCTTGTAATTCAAAACCGCTTCTGGCAAAAAAATAACATGTTTTTTTTATTCCCATCCACTGTGAGTTCTACACTGTCACGATGACTGTCGTCATGCCTTTTACGTCACCAAGCGGGGTGTGAATAAGCATCTCACAAGGCCGCCATAGTGTGGGTCACCATACTGCATTGTCTGCATTTGCAATGAGTATGGTGACCACAACTCTTGGATTCTGTTCATGCTTTCCATCAGGCAGAGTAGTCACTTTGGCAGGCTCTTAATATAGAAAAAAATGACTTAATGTCCTTGTTATTTGCAGTTAAAACTCCAATAGTAGATGTAGCGATCAAGGAAGAGACAGCAGACTCCTGTCACGAAGGTTAGTGAATGTAGCCATTTCCGTTATTATTCGCCGCTAATCTAAACTGGACCAAGGTTGGCAAATACTTATATTTGTGTTTTCATTGTTGTTCACGATCTTTTGTTTTGTGTGGTATTTATCAATAATATGTATTTATTTAGAAATATATTATTTTTATAAAAATAACTCTTGTATCGATCGCATCGCTCGATCGCGTGGAATTTGGTCTGCCGCATTAAATTTTCTAACAGACCATTTTAAATAAATATTTTATTTATTTTTTAATAAAAAGTATCCTATGTTACTTCCAATACCTCTAAGAACATGTGTACAAAATTTCATGATGATCGGTTGAGTAGTTTTAGCATGAAACCGTAACAAACAAACTTACATTATACATACATACATACTTATAATATTAGTAGGAATGCCGTGAGAGACTTTACAAACATTCAAGTATCGGATCTTTTAACGTGTTGAAACCCCCCTCGGGTCGTCATCCCACCGGAGCTTATGGCGGGGTGATGTGTCGGAATCGGACCGACTAAAACCACACGGTGTGACACTCTGCGCCTGACATAGGAGGGATCCGGGACCCGCTGCTATTACGACATCCAGAAACTTGAAATGAACCTTATATCAAGCCGTCTGGTTGGCGTGGTGTAGTAGACCAAAAACTCCTTAACAAGGGGAGTCCCATGTCCAGCAGTGGACTATTAAAGTTGATGATTTTGATGATATACTGTTATCCTATGTGGTCATCGAACCCAATGACAACCACTATGCCATTTGTGCAGTTTGTATAAGTATTAGATGTTTACCCACAGGCTCTGTCTTGTTAGGGAACAGATATGCGCCTTGGTCATTGCTCGGTACATTCTTGTTAAAAGCTACTCAGTATCATAGGAGCGTTCATGTGGCAACACTGTTTTTGACGACGCCACTTTGTATACACAGAGTTGGGTACACAAAAAAATGTTAAGTGGACTCTCTGATTAACAAAAGTGTGATTCAAGCTCCTGGAGACAATGCTGTGAATATTGGTACCACCTGAACAGTAAATCCATATGAAATATATTCTGTGTTTAATTTGACCATTCAAGTGGTAGATTCATCAGATAAAAATATATTGTGGAGTAATACAAACATAATAACTCCAATGAATTTATTTTAAGATCATGCCAAACTCTACTCTGTCTGATGGAAAGCACGAATAGAATTTAAGATTGTGGTCACCATACTCATCACACCATGTTCCAATGCATCATTTTATATGATATTAACTTGTTTTTCAGATGATTTCTCTCTGGAAGAAAGCGACAATTTTAATGACCTCCCAGACTACGGATTTGACGAGCAAGGTGTGTGTTTTTCTTTTTGTTTTTAGAGTTTATGGTTTTAGAGATAGAATAGTGGGGTGACCATCGAGTTATGGCAAGCGGTAGTCATTTGCTGTCAGGTTACGGTTGCAAATAGTCTCAAGTGCACTCCCGGCCTTTGCCCTCTCACCTAGACATTTATTAACATAAACCTGCCACGTTGGTTTAGTTGTTAACGCATGCGACTGCCATTCAAGAGGTCTCAGGTTCGATTCCCGAGTCGGATCAAAAGTGTTGTTGGATTTTTCTTACAAGAAATTCTTAATAGCAACGTGGAGTATGAAAATTTGGGCGTTGTGTCTCACCCATGTCTCAGAGAGCATATGAAGCCATCGGTCCCAGATTTCATGAACATCTATGACAATTGTTATTAGAAAATTAGTACCTCAATACTTAGTTTCACCTTCGAATTAGTTCACCCTCTGGGTTGCGAAGGTCTGGTGCCAGTTGCTCCGTGGAAAAACTGATATTCAAGTACCGAAGATGAATTGCTTAACATCAACCAATCAACCAAGGTCTCTCACGCATGATGAACTAACCTGGTTGGCGGATCTTTCTTTTGTATTTGAAGAAGAGAGCAATTTTATTTCTACTATTACTATTAATTTAATTCATTCAACGTCTATTTAGCACATTCTCTGATAAGATTAAAGGTTTTATTAAAAAAAAAACTAGTTATGTCTATGTTTTTAGATATCAAATCGGATTCAGATGAAACAGCGAAAAAGAAATCTAAGAAGGCACGTTCAAAATCCACAGAAGTGAACCCCAGTTTAAAGAGAAAGAAAGGCAGGCCTAAGAAAATGAAGGAAGAACAACCAGAAGAGGACGAAGAAGGAGAGAAGAGAAAAGGTAGGTTTTTTTTTAATAATTTGAGAATACAAAGCAAGTAAGATCGCCATCTTAGTATGTGTCAACTTGTACAAAATGGCAGTTGTCATTTATGTCAAATGATTTTTATCTTTGGTAAACTTAAAAACAGGATTGTAGTAAGTGAAGATAAATTGTCTCTGCCTACCCCTCTGGAAAATAGACGTGACTTTATGTTAAAAACAGATTAATTTTATAAATAACCTCACACATCTCTCACACGGCCGTCTGTTCTCAAATTAGGCAGAGCTTCTACTATGGTAACCAGACTGCTGATAAGCATATGTATATATTTCTAAACATATACACATATATACATATCAATTAAAAAAGACAACTTAGAATTAATTCTATGTCGCGGGGGGACTTTACAAACATACAAGAAACGGACACAAAGAACACCCAGACTCGGCACAACAATCCGTGGATCACACAAAGTGTTCTCCTGTGAGGGACTTGAACCCACAACACTCAGCGCAGTAGAGAGCACCGCTTTAACCACTAGGCCAATCGTGCAGTATGAATAAATTACTGGGACACAATAAAAATAACTATGACGTTGTTGAGGGTGGCAATCGAACCCATGATCTCAGTTTTCTTAAGCTTTACCAGCTGTCCTGGTTCTTTACATATATCGGAAATTTGACACAACGCCATCTAGTTTCAAACTAAGTAGAACTTGTGCTGTGATAACTAGACTGACTGACTTATATTTTGTTATTGTAAATACATACATATTATACATAGAAAACACCCAAACTTTGAAACAAATATTTGTAGATCATAGAAACTTTTGGTCCGACCCTGTCCTGTTTGTGTAACGGGAATCGAACCCGAGACCTCGAGTACAGCAGTCGCATTCACGCTGCGCCACCCAGGCAATAGTTACCATTGCTTACTTTGAGTTCACACAACCTTGTGTGAGATTCGCCAAGTTAACCAAAAATATATCAAAATGTGAGTTTTCCACACCCCGCTTGGGGACGTAAAAGGCATGACAGTCATCGTGGCAGTAAGGCTCACACAGTTACCGCGATAACAGTCTCCCTTGCATCAATCCATTAAAAATTAACTAATTGTTGATAGAAGAAACCAGTAAAGCTTTGACAATATAACTGACGAATTACTTGTCATTTTATCTGCCAGTCATGTATTATTAAATACCTACACATCTGTGTGGTGATGGATTAAGGATACAGAGTGACACCATGCCTTTTCATCCCATGGGTGTCATAAGCGACTAAAAGACCAAGTTACACAGAACAACGTCACTGTAAAGAGAAGGAAAAATTAAACAAACGCTATATCATCCCGTCTGGTCAGCGTGGTATAATAAGCCAAAGTCTTGTTAAGGCGAGGCTTATATCCAGCTGTGAACTCTTAAAAGCCGTTTACCCATAACTTCCCAACCATCGAAAAAATTAGAATTTTCTGTTCAAATCACAAAATATATTTGTTAATACAGTAAGAAAAAATAATGTTATTCTAGGGTCTGAATCAGCCTGTCCTATATGTATGATATTACGACTTTACTGGCTATTTCACGTTTAGAAAAGTTTTCGCAACAATTTTAGGTAATTTGAATTATATAATTACTTTTATTTATATAGCTATTATTAGCTATATAAAACAAACAATAATGCACTCTTTACGGCCACGAAATATATAAACTTCGAGATTATATATCTAAATAATGTCACTGTATTTTTGTATCATTTTTTTTAACTGAAAAATAGTTAAAAATTGTTTTCTATTTACAAAAAAGGCTTAAAAAATTGAAGTCAGTTTTAGAAAAAAATAGTAATCTGGTGTCCTAAAAATATGACAGTGGGAAGTAATGAGTTAATGTGATTAAAAGTTTCTTGGTAAGAAAGCATTCCATATTGTTCAATTGAACAGATCTTGTTATGTTGAGTCACACACCGAGGATCATCTTTCTATTTTAGTAGTACGCCAAAAGTATCGTGAAAGTTTAAATTGGGCAATTTTCTGTAGTTGTATTGTTGGTGGACAATATTACTACAGAAAACTTCGATATGGTTATATCGTGCGTGAAACCTATATATATTTTTCTAGCTTTTGCCCGCGGCTGCTCGCGTGGAATTTGGTCTGTCACATTAAGTTTTGTAACAGATCATTTTGAATAAATATTTTTTAACATACAAATAATCCTATGGTACGTCATCTTTGTGTAACTTCGATGGTTTAGGCGGCGTACGCCAAGATAACCCTCAGAGGCCAGATTTTTGCGACTTAATTGACATGTATCGTTATATTACGACCAAAACGACACAAAATCATTGCCAAATTGTAGCTTATATGTTATTCTGATTATATTACTGTACAGTTACCTATGTATATTACTGACCTGACCTATATTACTGTAAAGTTTCATCCAAATCCGTCCAGTAGTTTTGCCGTGAAACAGTAAAAAACATCTATACTAACAAACTTTCACATTTATAATGTTAATAGGATTATATTATCCACCGTTTTCACCCATCACTACTACTATACTGACAAAAAAGATATATCTGCGTCCACCTAAATATGAAGAAAGATGGTGCTTTTGGTGTATTTATATAATATTATCCAATTAAAAAAAATGGAAAACATACAACACAAGACGGAGAAGCAAGAAGATTAAATATAAGAAGTATATGAACAAGTTTGTTTTCTGTCTGCAGACCAATCGCGGCCGAAATTTCACCTCAACGACGGGGACTATACCGTAGAGGGCGCTACTTTTGCGTGCACGCGTTGCGACAAACGCTACGACAAAATATTCTCACTCAGATATCACGTGAAGACAAAACATTACAAAATACCACGCTACGCCTGTCAATACTGCATGAAGGAGTTTATGACGCCGGCGCCACTCACAATCCACAAGCTAGAAGAACATAATATCGATGATAGGTTCAAGTGTAATGCGTGTAAAGGAACGTTCAACACAAAAGTGCAGCTCAGGAAACACATAAATAATTTTCATATGCTCGGTGAACGTTATTCGTGTGAGTTTTGTGAATACGAGTCTTTTAGCTTCGAAGCTATGTACAAACATAAATTTAAGCATAAAACATCGAAGGATCATCAATGTAAGTTTTGCAGGAAAGCTTTTGTTAGGAAAACTACGTTGGCTCTTCATGAGAGGATCCATACAGGTGACAGGAGAAAAGTATGCAAAGTGTGCGGTCAAGCGTTCGTTCAGAAAGCGAGTTTGAACTATCATATGACTAAATATCACCCTGAAGTTAATTTTTAATTAACTGTTTTAATATTTGAATGAACAAAATGCTTCACAATGCTGGTGGTATAAGGAGCTAGTGCCTTCAAATACTTGTCTGAAGAAACTACAGTGAAGTCACTAATAGAGTGAAGGAATTTCAGTTAAGTTAAAGTGAAATATTTACAGTGAATTTCCTACTAGAGTGCAATAAATAAATTCAATTGCATGCAGTGAAGTAATTACAGTGAGGTCACTAATAGAGTGAATAAAATACAGTGAAATTACTAATAAAGCGAAGAAATTGTTTTTTAATGTGAGATTAATAATACATTGTGCATCGCGATGTAAGATTGGTCCTTTTCCCCCTTTTTGTGTTGGGGAACATCACACAACTCAATAAAAAGACTCCAAAGTGGAATCCTGCTGTGTGTTTTCAGCTTATCGGCTAGGAGAGGGCGTTTGTAATGAGGAAGTTGATAGCAATAGAATATCAGCTTCGTATGATCTTTCATAAAAATGTTTTTGGTTTAAGGGGACAAATTGTTTTTGTGTTTTTTGTTCGTCATGTTGTTTGTGCAGCTTTAAAAAGACTGTAACCTAGTGTACGTTGAATAAATAGCTTTATGTTGTATTTTATAAAAATTATGCAAGTTATTTTTATTTATAGATAAAATTGTATTTTATTATTACACTAATTAAATATTAATTGACGGTGGTTTCTTTTTAATTGGAATATACCCAAGTATGCTCAATTGGTCTTAGTATAAATGTTGACCAGCCACATTACAAAAGCCTATAAGGTGATAGTTCAAATGATACTGGTCGGTCGGTTCCTCAGAAAAATATTTTTGTTTGAAATCATTTGGCGACTTCTATAAGAATAGAAATATAGTACTCTATTTTAAGATTTTACTGTACAACCATCAATAATAAGGGGGGACAAAAGGGTTGGTATTATTATTTAAAATGTAACTAAGTCTATCTGTTTACGATTTTATGAACATATACACTGATACAATCCAATATAAAAACAGATTTTAAAATATTTTTCTTGAGATGCTACAAAACTTCAATCTCCCATCGCTGTGCTATTACCCCACTATTTACCCAACTTTTTGGGTTAATTCAACTAATCTGTGGGACAATATTGTAGCCTACAGTACTTCCTGACCGATAACCCCGTCAACACGAGAATCAACCCCTTGATTAAAGACTGACACTAATACTTCTTGAAGGGTGTGCTTCAATATGAGAATGAACCCCTTCCTAAAATACTGACAATAACACTTCTTGTAAGGCGTGCTTTAAATACTTAAAGGGTTGACTCGACTAAAGTGCCTCGATCTCAGAAATTTTATGTTAAGCAATTCTTTTATTTCATTTTACGTAAGCTATCAGAGTAATAACCCTATCCAATGCTGGATAAGGAGCTCTTGAAAGCTGGCAACGCACTTATGTGTCTTGATCCTTGTCTATGGAGGCAGTCGTCATTTAACATGATGTGTCTCATCCTTTGTCCTCATCTCAGCCAAAAGAAGTCCACTGCAGGACATAGACTTTCCTCAAGGTTCTCCACTACAGCCGGTCCCGTACCGCCTAAATGCAACGGCAAGGCTACCGATATTGCACGTAAAGTTGCTAAACTTAAGCAGCAGTGGGCGGAGCACATTGCAACACTAAACAGAATTTGTTATTCCTCGCTAAGGTTAAATAAACACAATACAATCAATAGTAATTTTAAATTGATGATCAAACTAGTTTAAGACAAAGAAACCATTAAAATAAAACTTGATAGAAAAACAACAAAACATAATAAGACCACAACACTAAGAGAGGATGATAGAGGAGGATAGAAGACACAATATCAACAAGTTTGTTTTTTTTTGTCTGCAGACCGTCAGCTACAGAAATTCTTCCTCAGCACAGAAGATTATAAGCAAAAAGATGGAGAAACGTACATCTGTGCCCGTTGTGAGAGACAATACGACAGAATGGACACATTAAGAGTTCACGTTAAAACGAAACATTACAACATGCCGCGACACACTTGCCCTTACTGTCAAAAGGGGTTCAATACTCCAGCGCCCCTTACAGTCCATAAACTCAAAGACCATAATGTCGATGATAGACACAAGTGTAACGCTTGCAAAGCTATTTTTAACACGCAAGCACAATGGCGAAAACACATACAAAATTATCACATGCTCGGCGAGAGATATTCCTGTGAATCCTGCGAGTACAAATCGTTTAGCCTGGAGTCCTTGTATAAGCATAAATTTAAGCACAGAACCACTAAAGATTTCAAGTGCAGGTTTTGTCAGAAAGCCTTCATCAGAAAAGGGACTTTGGTTTTGCACGAAAGAATACATACTGGTGATAGAAGAAAAGTTTGTAATGAGTGCGGACAAGCGTTTGTTCAGAAGGCTAGCTTGAATTATCATATGATGAAATATCATCCTGAAGTCAATTTTTAGATAAGTAATGCTATTGAAGTGAGTGTTGAACAGATGCGGTGGAGATCTCAGAAATAAAAATGTGACTTATTTGAATAAGTTGTGAATCTGTTAAGCTGATGTCGGTTGAGAAATTCTGAAATTGGAGTTAGGTGGTGATCATTTAAAATATTGTAGCAAGTCGGTAAAAATTTCGAAAAATATATGAATATTGGATAAATTTTCATTAACTCGTACAAGGAATAAACAATAGTTTTGTGATAAAATTTTAATAACCCAATACTGTTTTGACAAGTTATTAGCTTTTTCAATATGAGCTAAAATCCTGATGAACGAACGAATCTGTGGATGAACGGGTGCCATGTCTCACCAATATAAAAGGAGGATCACGCCTGGCTGGCCACAATCCCAGTGGTTGATGTTGGGAAATTATATATATGCTAATCAGCGCGAGAATTTATATATCGCGATACAGGATTAGTTTCTTCGTAGTTTGGTGTGACTTCGATAGATGGTGCTGTAGTATATATTTATTTGCGCTTAAATAAACGTAGGGTTTAGTTATTTTATTTTGAAAGTAAGATACCCTGTTAAGTTTTTTTGTTAAATATGTAAAAATTCCAATGTTTAACATATGAATGTGTTTTATGTTTGTTAATGTACCTGATCAAGTATGTTGTGACTAAGATTTCTTTATTTATAAATATATTTCTGTTAATTCGTAATTCTAATTCTAGAATATAATAAGAAGATTCACACGTATTTAATATATCTTTTTTTTACTTTTCAGTGTATTTTTTGTTTCAGAAGTTTTTTATTTGATTTGAATATTTTTATTTTTGCATTATCGTGTTTGGGCATCAAATGCTCATTATGATAAGAAGACACAAATTCACTCAAACAGCAACGGAGAGGGCGATGCTCGGAGTTTCTTTGCATGATCGAATCAGAAATGTGAAGATTCGCAGACAAACCAAGGTCATCGTAATTACCCGCAAAATTGCTAAACTTAAATGACAGTGGGCGGGGCACATTACACGCAGAAACGATCGCCATTATTGTATTGCCACATGTAAATGAAGTTTACATGACACAACTTTTTTTTTATTATTTTAATAAATGGTATAGTTTTATTGAGAGCCCAGTGCTAAACAAACCTTCGTGATAGTTTTTGTTGATTTTCTCACTTCTTTTTTTGGATGCAATTTTTAGTACAAAATTTGATTACATCTTACTCTAACTCAATAAGATTATTTATTAAACTTTATGTATGTATATAAAAGTATTTAATTTTAACCTAGTATTTTTATTACCTCTTTGCTTTGATGATGTATGTGCTGTGGTTGTCTTTAGAAATTGTTAGGAGTCATTAAAGTGCTATATACAATTAACACAGGGAAGAAAGAAGACTTACACAATTTTTCTTTCTTCTAGGCTGCGGCACATACTATACAGTCGTACAAAACCGATATTCGTGCAACGATTGTCACCGATCTTTCGCGACACAGCCCCTCGTGTCCCAACACTATCGATTCGTCCATTTAAAAAAGCGCCCTCGGGAAAGAAAATGCCCGAGGTGTGACGAAATGATTCCTGGCTACCGTCGGGCGTATCATCTTGAAAATAAACATGGAATACCAGCACCTACCTGTGGAGTTTGCAGCAAAAAGTTTCGTTTCCCCTGCCACTTGTTGGAGCATCAGAAAAAAGTGCATATGGGCGAGAGAACAGTCACTTGTGACATCTGTCAAAAGAGTTTTTTTAATAAATTAAGTTTAAGGCTACACATGTCTTCGCATTCGAAGGAAAAGAGATTTAAATGTCAAATTTGTGACAAAATGTTTCGGTGGGAGCATAATTTAAAAGACCATGTAAAAATTCATACGGGTGATAAGAAATTTGTCTGTCGCGTGTGTGACAAGGCTTTCGTTCAGAAATCGACTATGAAACAGCATGCTGCTAGGAATCATCCAGGCGTTGAAGTTCAGTGAATTATAGGAAATTTTAATAGTTCCTGAAAATACTAATAAACTATTGTGGACTGATTACTTTCAAGACTGAATTTGATTTCTTTTTAATGTCGTTTCAGTCTTATGGATAGTTACTTACAAAACGATATTATTATAACATGTTTTTTTCATCGATTGTTAAGGCGATGAAAATTGTTTTTTTTTTATAAGGTATTGTAAACTAAAGGACATCGACCACTTTATATGGGCTTATGGTTTAACATGGACAATTTATTATTAAAATAATATATTTTTCAGTGGTCTTTGTCTGATAGAAAATAGATTCTTTGAAGTTTGTATCAAGTTTCTTGTAAGTAAGTAGATTGAAAGTAGATTGAAACAGAAAAGCAAACACAAAGTCACTTCCGCAGGTGTGCGTGGGTAAAGCGAGTTGACAGGTGACACAAACGGGAAACACCAGTTGACGTTAGTCAAGTGTTGCTAGAATAGGAAAAAAAATTACACGTTACACGTACACGCATGCACCTAAGAAAGGCATAAAACTGTACTGATTAATATATGTTAGTTTGATACCATTGGTAACCATATGTTTTAAATATTAAAAAAATCATTTGTAATATATATTATTAACAAATTGATGTCCACGTTCAGGCCAAGATGGCCGGTGTCCTTTAGAAATAACTAGACAAATCTTGTTTAGAACTTTAATATTAAGAAGACTGTTGTATGTGTTGCACACTTGTATCACTTTCCCCGTATTCTGAAGGCTTACGATACAAAATAAAAATTAAAAAATAGAGATTAACAAACCCTTTAACAGTTAGAAACGAGTTTTGTTTTTATTAACTGTCTATTTCGTTGTACGCGCTTATTTAACTACTTTTGAATTAAATGAGTTTCTACATACTTCTGTTTAATTTCATAGACAATAAATACATTTTAAGAGAAAAGCTTGTTCTTATTTTATGCCTAAAAACGATCAGTAGATTAGAAAAGGAACACATTAATGTTTTGACTATCACAAAAGAAAAACAGAACCACTGATTTACAACCATTGATAGTCGATAATGCAACACTGCAGTATTAGTCAACACTAATACTGCACTGATAGTCACATCACATCACATCACATTATGACATCACATCAACACAAAACACACCACATCATCACATCCCATCTTATGACATATAAGAACACCACAGCAGAACTCGCAACTATAATATTGTCAACAAATATAACTAAATAAAAGAGACTAGACCCCATAACACAGAGAATCCTAGTGTGGGGTCTAGGGCCTCCAATCATGTATATTTTTTTTTATGAGACAATAAACAGTCATATTATATTAATAGTACAACAGAGTCCATTGTTAAACGAAAGTAAATAAGTAAATGCTTTAAATGAGTTTGGAGGTGTTTCTTGAAATCTAAAGTATGTATTAATGAAGTGAAGAGTTTCTGGACAATGCAAATTATGATATAGAAACGACTATATTCACGCTTGCCCAATTGACGTCAGACAGGTGGCTCATCATAAAAGACCACCCAACATTCTATGCAATATTAACACATACGTACATAAAACTGGCTAAATTATTCACGGTTGCCGAGGGCTGAATTTCGTTCATTGTTTCAGACTTAACCTCAGAAACCGCCTCGTACTACACATTTGACCGAGCAGAAGACGGATCCCACAACTACACATGCACGTCGTGCCACAAAGTATATAAATCATTGGCCAGCGTCGTCCAACACTATCGCCATGTCCATTTACGTTTACGACCCAAGCTTAGATCTTGCTACTACTGCGAAATTCGCGTCCCGGGCCATCTAAGAGCATTCCACTTAGAAAAAGAACACGGCATACCAGCCCCAATTTGTGGAGCTTGTGGCAAAAAATTCGCCTACCCATTCCAAGTGTTGCGACATCAAAAAAATGATCACATGGGCGAGAAGATGTTCAGCTGTGAGGTCTGTGACAAGAAGTTTGCATCACAAGGCAATTTGTCCCAACATTTTATAAAACACACGGCAATTAGGATCCATAAATGTGAATATTGCGAGAAAACTTTCAAATGGAAGAAAAATTTGAGGACCCATATTTTAATGCATTTAGATGATAGGAGGCACGTATGTTCTGTTTGCAAAGAAGCCTTCGTACAACAGACTAGTTTAAAGTATCATATTACTAAAAGACATCCAGAGATGGTTTAATAAACGCTTCAAACCTGTTTATATGTTTTCTTTAGTTTATACCTTGATCTTTAACAATTAGAATCTGTAGAATCGAGATTAGAAAAATAGAGAAAACTGTATAAACTTCATTGCAAGTTAAAGAAATAAAAAAGGAATTACTTGTAGCCAATTTTAAGATACACATGTAGTGCCCCTACCTCAATTGACTATTAAATAGAACCAGGTATAATTCTTGTTATTAGACGTATCAGAGCCACTCTTTGTGGATTTCAGTCAGTAAATTTTAATATTTGAGGCAGTTTAGCTACATTTTAATGTACACGATATCACATAATAGCTACTTACGTATGATTTGGCATGTTTTTGCCGCTGTTCTTACATGGAGACTCCTCAATTAGCAACCGCTCAATATTTTCTATTTGATTTTGTTCTATCGACTAAAAAGGTTTACTTTTTGAGCTATTTCGCTCATTTGAGTGTTCTCTGATTACATTTTAACAACGGAGCAGAGTAAACTCCTATTAAGAAGTTGCTGTTTCTAGATTTTTAAGTATCTGTAAATATACATATTGTAGTACAGCATGTGAAAAGATCAATTATTCGTTTTTTTAGCCTTTTCTCTCTCGAGTAACTTGACAGTTCACCGAACTTGTATTAGCGTTCGTTAGGTGTAACAAAATACCACTTAACTATCACTAATATTCCGTTAAGTTTTAATAACATTACACTGAGCTAATTATACATTTTCAACCGCCATGACCTAAAACAAAAGGCAGGCAGAAGATGACATTGTTCTGCGCAGTTGTATTCCATTCAGATCTCAGTTCTCAAATACATTTTAAGCTGCTGCTTTTGCAGAATAGTAGGTTCCTGTGACTGGTGTCAGCAGATCTTTTAAGCAATTTATTAATAACCGGGTTTATCCATGTTATTTTAAATCATCCTTATTGACCTGTTTAACAGTGCGTAACATAGAGCACGTAATATAGAGTTTTTCTCCAATAACATATGAGAGGTCATAAGTGTGGTATGGATAAACTTAAGAATTTATGGTATAATGCAACGCATAATAGACATAAAAATAATTTAAACTTACCCACTCGTGGTTAATTGCAAAGTAATTTCTCTTTTATTGTTTCAGATTACCCTCGAGTCGATGACTATGTAACTGAAGCGAGACTTACTGACAAAAAATATACGTGCAAAGCCTGTAACACAGCCTACAGAAGAGTATCGGACCTACGATACCATATTAATAGAGCACATCTCAAAAAAAAGTTTATTAAATGTACACTTTGCCCTGAAGGCTTCATGTACCACAGTCAGCGCAAACAGCACATGAATATCGTGCACAATATAAAAAAGTTAGATAAATTCTTATGTGCAAATTGCAATAGACAATTCAAAAGAAAAAACACATTGGCCGAACACATGATAGACGTCCATATTGAAAAGAAATGTCAACATTGTCATTTGAAATTCGCGAGAAAAAAATATCTTTTTCACATGAACGAAGCACATGATATTCCGATGCCGACTTGTGGAATCTGTGGCCTCAGGACTTTGATGAAAAGTGCTTTAATACGTCACCAAAGAAATGTGCATTTAAATGAAAAGCGAAAAGAATGTAAGATTTGTAAAAAGATGTTTCACACTGAGTCGAATTTGCGGGATCATATGATAACTCATAATCAAGACAGAGTTTTTAAGTGTGATGTCTGTCACAAAGATTTTGCTAGGAAGGAATGTTTTCAAGCACATTACAGGTTACACACTGGTGAGAGACCATTTTTGTGCAGCATTTGCGAAACCTCTTTTGTTCAAAGAGCGAGTTTAAGGTTTCACCTCAAAAGTCGACATCATAGAGCTAAGACGGCGGCTCGTGGGTCTACTGTGAACTGAATAATTTATTGAAGCTAATTAAATGTATTAAACAGTGTATAGGCAATAAATTGTGACTTTAACTGCTTTGCCGGCTCGACCCGGGCAGTACTACCCACCCACAGAAGACCAACCTAAAACGCCATCATCCGTGTTGTCGTGTTTCGTTGGTGAGTGTGAGACCGGAGGCCCATTGGTGCAGGGGTGACAGTTATCGTGGTAACTGCCACCCCTGCATCATTGTCACGATGACTGTCATGCCTTTTACGTCCCCAAGGGGGTGTGAAAAAGCACCTCACAAGGCCGCCACAGTATGGGTCACTATACTGCATTGTCTACATTTGCAATGAGTATGGTGACCACAACTCTTGGATTCTATTCATGCTTTCCATCAGGCAGAGAAGAGTCACTTTGGCAGACTCTTAATATAAAAAAAAATATCTAACAATAATAGTAGACTATAAGAATACAGTACAGTGACTTGTGCTTACCTGCAATAGTCTAGATAGCTTTGTAAGTCGTATCCTTTTTATTCACTTACCTTTTCTACTAAGATTCTCTTTCCTTACGATTACTCCTAATACGCTCACCTCTTATTACGTTATTATGTGTCGTTGTAAATATTTACGCATTTAACATACTCTACAAATAATGTATTCGTTGTCAAGTATATTATGTATGTAAACATCAAATATGTGTGTACACATCATCATCATTATTATCAGCCCACCACCATCCACTGACGAGCTACTTATTCCCCGAAGGAGCGCCAGCGATCTTTAAATCATCGGTCCATTGTGGCAATAGTTTATTTAAGCATAGACAACTGCAACTCAAGGGTAACAAACGCCCCTCTTCCTCCTTTAAAGAATACGGGATAGTGTGTGCACTAATCTTCGGGAAATTTGCTCACTTGGCGAAAAGCAGCAATTGAACTATTAAAAGCCGCTTTTCTGTGTGGTAGCAATTAAGATTCAGTATCTATTTTCGCCGTGTTTTAAGGATTCTAAGATCTATAGTGAAGCAATATTGAGAAATTGTAAATCGTACATTTATTTGCAAGTTTTTTATTTATCACTCATCATTTGTCAGTCAGGGCGGTATGCACGTAAGCACGCCTCCGACATTCGGTTCGTCAATACCATCATCAAAAACCTTTAATAGTCCATTGCTGGACATAACCCTCTCCTTAGAAAGGAGGTGTTGACCTACTATATTACGCTGGCCAGACGGATTGATAGGGCGTTTGTATCAAGTTTTCCTTTTCTTTACAATGATGATAACCTGCGTAGTTTGCTCCTTCAGTCGCCTCTTACGAATGAGCAGGATTAGCGACACTCTGTACCCTTAATCCGTCGCCTTTACGAGTATAAGTGTCTCATACCGTCCTGAGTGTGGCCAAAGTGGCACACCGTGTGGTTTTAGTTGGTCCAATTAGGACGCACCAATCTGCGGTAAGCCACGGTTAGGTGACGGGTCGAAGGGGCAAAAAGTCGGCCAAGTGCGTGATGAGCGACGCCCAATGAACGAATACGAGGGTTTTTTGGTCTTTTCTGAGTATTTAAAGGGGACTCATATTGGACGATAGTAGGCAAATGTGTGTGGCGACTTCCACATACAGCGCAAACAGAAATATCTACTACAGTGCCACCTAGCGATGACACATAGAACTACAGAGTATAATGAACTACGAAGTAACTATTAATCCGGAATCGCCAAATAGACATTTTCGCGGTGATTAGCATATTCACAATATCCCAACATCTACCGTCGAGCCGTGGCCCGCCAGGCATGATCACTTCGTTTGGTGGGCGGATCCTTTTTTTGTGTTGGAGGGATATGACACTCGTCCCTCTACATATGTAAATCTGCACTATGAGGCCCATTGTCAGCGACCATATCTCAATTTCATAAGTGATGACTGGCAACACATGCATTAGTCAAAGACTTGAGATACTATGGTATTTACGAAAAGAAAAGGTGTACCTACATGATGTGTTATTTCCAATGTCATGATTCAAAATAATATAAATAAAGTTTATATTTAATAAATAACCATTCTGCTCATCACACAGAATAATAAGTTTATTTATTATTAGTACATGTCACTTTTACCATTAAATTTTAATGATATTTCTTTACATGCGCAGAGAGCGATCTCTGGTTATTGTAGGTTTTCTCGCATAACTGACACTTGAGCACCACAGGTTTGGCGCCGTGGACTTTGACTTCATGTTTGTTCTTCTTTGTGTAGTCCGAGAATTTCTCTTCACAATATCCACACTTACTTCTCATAGAACCTTTCACATGTATAACCCTCTCATGATCTCTTTTCTTAACAAAAGTATTAAATATTTTCGAACAATACGAACATTCAAATACGCCGGTCTTGTGTCTGGCAGCATGATTTTTCAAGATTTTTTTATTCACAAACCCTCCACCGCACACTTTGCACACATAATTCTTAAAATGTGTGTTCATGTGTTCTAAAAGCACTTTAAAATTATTATGATCACTGTTACAAATGACACATTTTATAATCGTGCTTTTATCAAATTTAAAAGGTAAAATATGATCTTTTATTTCTTTATGGAAATGCTTTTCGTGAATCGATTCTAAGTGACCAACGAGGCCATCTAATTTCTCAAAGCTCATCAAACACAAAGCACATATTAAATTAGTGATGTCCAATTTAACAATGAAACGGAGCAATGGTACGTTTTCCATGAAGTTCATTTTATCATCGTTGTGGCCAACCACCGTATGATTTTTCAATTCCATCGGCGATTTAAATTGTTGGGCACAGAAGCAGCAGCCATATCCAATTCCTCCATACCTTCCGATGGGCGTCGCATTGGAATTACATAAAATTGTTCTGATATTGTTTTGGTGAAGTTCTATTTCATTTTTGATCAATTTAGATTTTTGTGTTGGCTTCTTTACATGCACATCAGGTGTGTTAAGCTCTGTACAAACTTGTATGTCGATGATTTTTAGCATTCCTGTTACCTTTTTGGGCTCAAAGTTTGACGTCGTCACGGCTTGCGGTGGATCTATAAATAAGAATAAAAGAAATTGCTTAATTTCAAAACGTTACACATAATAGAACAAATAAATAGCTAAATGAAATAGGAGTAAGATATATTTATGACGTAATTATTTCTAATCAAAACGTTTCACTATTCGCTACAATTGTATCTGACACTTTTATATTCCAAATCGAAGATATATTAATTTTATGTATACGATTATAATCTATTACTACTTTCACATGAATCTTATATATAAAAGAAGAAATTATCAAAATGATCCACTGTAACTGAAAGGAACATTCAAGGTACAGTTGAAAGCGCTGGGTCTAGAAGCTTTAAATTTTGTACAATGTTCCTTAGGTGGCACAGGTGGGTACTAAGAAAAACTTTAGAAATTTACGGATTGTGGGTAGAACAACCCGTGTGATTCAGTCGTTCAAAGGGTGGTTAACGAGATATACCGTTATTGAATAGAGAAAAATTTGTAGGCCTAATATGCTGCCTTGTGACACGCCAAAGGTAGACTCACTAATCTCACTGACTCTTAACAACACTGCCTGCATCGGCGGCATCAGCATTATCGTGTTAGACTTAAAGTCGACCCCAATCTAGTTTGGGCTTGGAGAAAAAGAAGTTTTTCAAGAAAGGGTCGTTCACATGGATCAAAAAATGCTGGTACGTGCTAGAGTTTACTTGGAAAAAAAAACGTTGTGGCGACTAAAAGAGATATTATTACAAACACCCTTAAAACGTTCAATCAATACAGAACAATCGTCTTTAATGATCATTGTGGTCGCTGGATTAATTATTTTAATCACATCTGTTTGCGCACTGTAGCTTAAACTGAATTGCCTGTCTGCTGCAACCTTACCCAGACTTTTGATGAGCGCTGAGAGCTCTCAACTGATTTTATTAAGTAGCATCGCCCTTGGGCATCCTCTGTAGGACATGAATCTGGGCTGGGAACGTTACTGGTAATCTAGGATGACCAAGACCCATAATTAAAAATTAACGAGGCCATTATTCCCACCTCGGCGGTGGGTTAGAAATTGTGAACGATTTGTGGTAGCTTCGCAAGCTGTATAGGCTCTACATTTCGAGAGTGACACTGCTATCTAGCTCCTTAGTATGTGTTTGAGTCTACGTGTGCATGAGATGGAACTGGGTGTATTATTTATAGCCGCAACTAAAAGAGGGTTGGGTGTGTCTGAGCAAACAGCCCGCATCGACGAAGTTGCTGCATTTGTATTACTCACCATGACATTAGTAAGTAGCCTATTCCCAAGAGTTCGAATCATAACCCGAACGATCAAACGTGATCATTTTCGAGAAACGTTCCAATACGTTTCGAATGCAATCAAATTAATTACGTGACAATTCATATTCAATCGTATATGTATGTTTATAAAGCTCATATATCAGTGCCCCTATAATATTTCGCGAATCATGTGGCCGGACGCAATGGTTTTCAGACGTTCGCGGTATTTCGTAACAATACTTATTAATATTTAAGTATGACAGCTTAACGCACGCCTACTTTATTATAAAGTCAAGGTAGATTATATTGTTATCTGTTAGGATTCATCAATTTGGAATGAAATACCTTTTGACAACTGAAAAGACTTTATTTAGCAACACACCTAAATAATTTATTCAATACTGCATTTATGAGAGTTGGAAAGGTGTGTAGTACTCAAAGCATGTGTTGTTTCCAATATCACGATTCAGAATAACAGATATATTAAATAACTAGTTTCCTTATTATACAGAATAATAAGTTTATTTATTTAATACACGCTTAACCATTAAGTGGTAACTCTTTGTATGCGAAGATAGCGATCTCTGGTTGTTGAACGTTTTCTCACAAGCTTGACATTTGAGCACAACAGGTTTTGCGCCGTGGACTTTGACTTCATGACTATTTTTTTTCGTGTAATCCGAGAATTTCTCCCCGCAATAACCACATTTGCTTCTCATAGAACACGTTACATGTATAGCCCTCTCGTGATCTCTTTTCTTAACAAACGTATTAAATATTTTCGAACAATACGAACATTCAAATACACCAGTCTTGTGTCTGGCAGCGTGAGTTTTCAAAATTTTTTTATTCACAAACCCTCCACCGCACACATCACACACATAATTCTTAAAATGCGTGTTCATGTGTTCTAAAAGCACTTTAAAATTATTATGATCATTGTTACAAACCACACATTTAATAACCGTGTCGCCATCAAATTTAAAAGGTAAAATATGATCTTTTATTTCTTTATGGAAATGCTTTTCGTGAGTCGATTCTAAATGATCGACTAAACCATTTAAACTGTCAAAATTCATTAGACACAAAGTACATTTTAAATTAGTGATGTCCAATTTAACAATAAAACTGAGCAACGGTACGTTTTCCATAAAGCCCATTTTATCATCGTTGTGAACAGTCATCGTGTGGTTTTTTAATTCTATCGGCGTTTCAAACTGTTGGGAACAGAAGCAGCAGCCATATCCAATTCCTCCATACCTTCCGATGGGCGTCGCGTTAGAATTACATAAAATGGTTCTGATGTTATCCTTATGCCGATCGACTTCATTTTTAAAAATCCACTTGGACTTTTCTGGTTTTTCCTTTATTTGTTCAAGAGGTCTGATCTTGATAATCTTCAATTTCTTTGTTTTTTCTTTAAGTTCTATGCGAGGTTTTATCTCGATGACTTTGAGTTTTTTCGTTAGTTTTTTAGGCTCAACTGTTAAATTGGATTTCTTCATGGCTTGCGGTGGATCTATAAATAAGAATAAATGATTTGCTTAATTTGAAATCGTCACGCAAAATGTAACATAAATTTTTTATTAACAAATAGTTAAATGAAATAACGCAAGATATATTGAAGGTGTATTTTTTCTAATAAAAGAATTATAATGCTTGCTTTATTGTATTTTCTGTATCCATCACTCCAATCAAAGGTTACAGTAGTTATATACGAATGTATACGAATATAATATAATAATACTTATACATTTATTTTTAAATACATGTATTGTTATTTAATAAAAAAATACATCACCTTTACATGTATTTATAGCATCTTAATTATATGGCAACGGTCTGTGTTACAAAGCGTGCATTGCTATTATGCTAATTCAAATTCATTTCTTGACCAAGAAATAATATTTTTGACTTGACTATCGAAACAGAAAAGCGTCTTCTCACATGATTCTGTTAGATTGCGCTATAAGGAATCAATTTACAGTTGTTGTTGTAGTACAATAAAATCATGACTAATATCTTACACTTACGCTACGTGCATTTCTTAGAAAGAGAAAATATGCTAAAGTGCATTCGTAACATCGAATGAGGTCGATTTGCAAAAGCTATTTGCATTGGATAACTCATAAATAAGATTGGACTGCGATAGGCTGATGTTGATAAAGATTAAGATACCGTCTGAAATAAAGTCTTTACTTTAAATCAGAATCAGAACGTGTACTCTTATAACAGTGATTCTTCGGTCTGGAGATCAGCAATCGCTTTGTTTTAAGAACAAATAATTCAGCAAATATATGGTTATAAAAAAAAGTAGAAGTGTAGTGAAATGACATTAGGACAATTTAAAACATCGATGTATATCTTCGTAGTGTAAGCTGACATAATATCAAGTTAAATGTGTTGGTAAGTTTTGACAACTTCATGAAGAGGTTGGACACGCATGTGTCACACACGTGGGCAATGTAATCACAATAATTATCACAATAAATATAAGTAACTTTTTAAGTAAATATATTAAAATAAGGTAAAAGTAGGCGGTAACAAAACGTAAAGCATCTAATGCTTACTCAATATTAAGTTAAAATCTTTCATAGGTTAATATACGATTAAAGTAAAAGATTAACGCTAATTCTATTTCAGTTTTACATTCTACCCTCAATTTCCGAACCACGACTTAAATGATGCGATTCTAATTAACCATCGTCTGAAACGCAATGATATCTATTGTGTATAGTGAACGACTTCTGACAATTGAACATTCTGTTGCACATTTCACATTTGAACTCTCTTTTCAATCCATGCACATCCTCTTCATGCTGTACCATGTCGTTAAAATCTACAAATTTCTTGTCACAAGCACCACATTTAGGCCTCTTTTTCACGTACATATGCACTACTCTTTCATGTACTTTCATTTTAATTCGTGTGTCGAAAATTTTTGGACAATATCCACATTGAAAAACTCCAGTTTTGTGTCTGTACATGTGAGCTTGAAGCATTCTTTTAGTCACGAAACCAGCTTCACAAACTTCGCAGATGTGATTACAATAGTGTGAGTTCATGTGTTCTAATAGAATTTTAAAGTTTCCGTACTCGACCAAGCATTCGACACAATAAAGTGTTTCTGAATCAAATCTAAATGGTACAATGTGACTCTTGATATCTGTGTGGAAATATTTTTCGTGTTTTTTCGTCAAATGGTCAATGACATCTGACAAATCATTGAAAGGCTTCACACACATCTCACATTTTAATGCCGTAATGTCTAACTTGACGATGTAATTTAGCATCGTATAATTGTTCATGAATCGAGAGATATTATCTTCATTGTGGCTGTCTATTGTATGTTTTTTTAGTTTCTTGGGGTTAGTGTACTGCTCGGTGCAGTAACAGCAGGTGTAGCCGAGACTGCCGTACCGTCCGATTGGAGTAGCATTAGTGGAGAGTAGTATAGTTCGTATATTCTCTCTGTGCTTCTCAACTTCGTTTTTAACAACTTGTGTCTCGCTATCTCCTGCTGGAGTATCATCAACACATTCAATCATATACGATGTATCAACTTCTATCTCGATGAGTACGGACGCTGGTTCTGTACCTACAACAAATGCCCGGATAAGTAAGTATTCTTTAAGTTATGTAAGTTGTATAAGCAAATCTATTACACCAAAGTATTGTTGAAATAAGTTTTAAAATAAGAGCATACCTACTATCATCAAATTTGAGTGTAAGTCGATTCTTAACGATGCTACACATCGTAAATCGATTTAACTCAGACCTTCATTTTTCTTTGTCATTTTTACGATAAGTTAAGACTTTGTCACTATTTTGCTATGTAATAAGTAATATCAGTTCGTCCATAGCAAATTATTATTAGTAGAGACAGAAATAAATCAAACACGTAGATATTGTCAAGTCGAATAAAACACAATTTTCATTATAACTATTCATTTATTAAAAATGTTGACAATTATATATATATATGTTAATTCCTAAAAATACACGAACTATATGAACTCAATTAATTCATTTAAAATGAGTTGCAAACATATATAATGAAAATTTGCAATATAAACTTAAAAACTATCGAGTCAACTGTGGTCATTTCTTTACTTTATCGCTGATAAAAATAGTTAATGGCAATACGATGACTTTTAAATCAAAACGAATAGATTGCCGCTTTACTGACGAGTAATTTCTAGTAAAACTAAATATAAAGACAGATTTATTTCAGTTGTAACTTAACTACTGCACTGAAGTTTTCATGTTTGTTTAAAACTAATCCACTAAATGTACTGTTTTCTTGTGCTCAAACATTTTACTACGAATCACGAAGCCTAAGGCGCAAAACTCACACACGTAGTTCTTGTAATGTTCACTCATATGATCCTGAATATCTAAATACTCCCTAATATCAAGAGAGCAGACACCACATAACATTTTTCCTTCCTCAAACTTGAATGGAACGATTTGGTTTTTTATCTGTTTATGAATTAATTCATTGTGTTCAGTCTTCAAGTGATCCATCATTTCTTCCAATCCTCCAATAGCTACATCGCAAATTTTACACTTCAACTGTGTAATATCCAGATAAACTATATGTCTGGATAATGATCTCGCATTAAAAAACTCTGCTTTGTCATTTTGATGGCATTGATACGTATGTAACTTTAGCTCATGTGGATTCTGAAACTGATTCAAACAATAGCTGCAAGCAAATCTAGTACCAACTCGACAGCGTACCGGAGTTGCATTTGAGCATTTTAAAATTGATCTGATATTATCGAATTGCCAATCTAATTCCGACATGCGTTTCTGCTGAGCAATTCTCCTTTGTTGATCTCTGACCCAAGGTATTGCCGTTCTGCCCACCGGACGAATTGATACAAAAGACGAAAAGTTCATCTTCCTGTTAAGAGTCAGTTTCTTCTCTTCCTCACTTTCGTCTTCATAAAAGATTGGCTCATGTTCTATGCTTGTTGACCGCAGATCTGTAAATTATTTGTTTTATGTTATTTATACAACACATTTCTGAGTATTTTATCTACTTCCACTTGATATGAAGTCCTCCTGTCGACTTTATACAACACATGTTGTGTTATTTTATTACATCAGATTTATATATAAAAGTGTTATTTGTAGAAAATATTGCAGTCACTTTTGAATTTATTTTGGGTTATAATATTAACACGAAACATGCTAATCATTGTGCAGAAAATGTGATGCGATTACTTAAACGAGTAGAAGTTTTCTCATAATCCTTATTTATAAATAATATTACTACTATTAGGCCCCAGTCAGTTCGAAAAATAGTTATGTGACTCTGAACTACTCTCCAATTCGTGCGTATCAGCAATATTCCTTTCCTAGCGTTGCTTGCCTGTCGTATGGAGCTCCTAATTTTTCCATAAAATTTCTAAAGTACCCGGTTGACAGCTATAGGTTTGTACCTTAGTGGTAAGTAAATAATGGAGGCGTAACTGTATGTATAAATAAAACAACAAAGTACTATATGGGCTCTACATTTGATAAACAACAAAACTACTATTATTTTAAACTACATGCTTTGCTTTGATATGGTTCTTCAACGTACTTCGCTGTACGAACGCTAATCCACAAACATTGCAAGCAAATTTCCGATCATTGGCATGAGCTCGCAGATGCTGACGAAGCGATTTCTTAGATGCATAGTGCTTCATACACACATGGCATCTGAAATTTTTAACTCCAGTATGAACCCTCATGTGTGCTTCTAAATAATGTTTTAAAAAGAACTGCATGTCACAAATGCTACATACATGTTCCCTTTCCATTAAATGATCCTTTTTTACGTGTCTTGCTAAGGACCTTCTGTTAGTAAATGTGCGTTCACATGCATTACATTTCAAGGATATTGGTGGAGCATTATGTTTGTCAACCATATGATGCATTTTTGTCCAGTAGTCATCAAATTTCTCATTGCATAATTTGCATCTGTTTCTCTTTTTTAAACCAAGATGTATCCGTTGCTCATGATCCCGCCTTTTCTGATCGCGAACAAAAGTTTTCTCGCAGTGTCCGCATTTAAACTCTCCTCGCTCGTGTCTACTTTTGTGGCGAACTAGCAACCGCTTCGTTATGAAACCAGAGGAGCAAATCTCACAAATGTAATTCCTGAAATGGTTATGCATGTGCTCCTGCAGTATCTTAAATGTGGAATGTCTTGCATCGCATATTGCACATCGTAACTCTTCTCCGTCAAATTTAAATGGTATAATATCTGTATTATTAGTCATAACGTTCTTGTCATGCACCTTCTTTAAATGCGTAACAAGATCATCCAGTTTAATATATTTCTTTTTGCAAATTTTACACTCTAAATCTGTGATGTCTACTTTGATTACGCACTCAAACGGTCTCGGCATTCGAAGACTCTCAACATTAGAATGCTCTTTAATAGAATGTTCCTTTAATTTATTGGGCTCAATAAATTTTTTAGGACAGAATATGCAGACGTATCCATCGCTGTCTTGTTTTCTTATTAAATTTGCATTAGAATATTTTAAAATGATTTTCAAGGTCTCCGATGTACGTTTCGATTTTTTTTCAGGCACATGATATGTTTCTGCTTTTAGCACAGACGCTTCCTTTGTCGTAGAAATATCTTCATCTGTTACTTCGGTGTTGTGTTGTACACCTACAAACAAATAAATACCATAAATTTCTTCAGTATTTTAAGAACTTGTAGAAATAGCTCGTGATTTTTTTTACTTATGTAAGTCCAAATTAGTTATTTCTAGTTAACATTGTTAACGGTAGGAAAGCTTATTCTTGCCAGACTAAATGTTACTGTGATTACTTGCTATGATCTATCGACAATGATAAATAGGTATTATTTACGCATTACATTTCCTCTCCATGTTTCGAACGCATATGACTTCGCCAGCTACATTTTTGCACAAACGCTTGGCCACAGTGTGTGCAGGAAAACCTCCTATCGTTAGTGTGTATCCTCATGTGTTCTCTTAAGGTATTTTTCCGCCCATATGCTTTTGAACAGATATCACACTTAAATTGCTTTAAACCAGTGTGTTTGGTCATGTGTTTCTCTAGACCACTTTTACCAAAAAATCTCATATCACATTCACTGCATTTGTGTCTTCGCTCCAAAAGATGATCTTTTTTCGTGTGGCGTGACAACGATCTCTGGTTGTTAAAAGTGCGGTCGCAGGCTGTACACTTCAAAACAACCGGTGGTACTCCATGTTCTTTGACCATGTGTTTTACTTTCTTCCAGTAATCATCAAATCTTTCTGAACAAAATTTACATTTGTTCCTCGCACTAAATCCAAGATGTATTCTTTTTACGTGCTCTCTTCTTTTGATTTGATTATTAAATGTCTTATCACATTGGTCGCATTTAAATTCGCCGCTGCCATGTCGCTTGACGTGGGACATCTTAAGCCTGTCTGTCACGAAACCAGCGCCGCATACTTCACATATGTAATTCCCAAAGTGGGAATTCATATGTTCCTGTAGCAGTTTAAATGTAGCAAATTCAGTGGGACATATAGCGCATTTTAATTCTGGTGTATCGAATCTGAACGGAATGATATGAGTTTTGGCGTCCAAGTGCATATTTTTCTTATGTTCATGTTTCAAATGAAACATAAAATCATCGAGTTTCTCTATGTCTTTATCGCAAAGAGCACAATTTAAGTAAGTTATGTCAAGCTTAATGACATGTTCTAGCATTTTCGCAGACATATATTTTATTAATTTGTCGTTATTATGTTCTTCAAGAAAATGTTTCTTTAGTTTAGTGGGTTCTGGAAACTTTTTTAGACAAAATGTGCAGCCGTAACCTAAGCTGTCTTTACATCGTATTAGGTTGGCGTTAGAATTTAGCAAAATATGCTTTAAATTGAGCCTGTTCTTCGACGTCTCCGACACATAACCCGTTGTGCTATCGTCGGCCTTGGATAGTTTTGATATGAACTTCAGTTCTACGCTCAGTTTTGAAGGTCTTTCTATTGTGATCATTCTAGTTCCCCGTCCGGGACCTACAAAGAGAAATGTGGTATTACTTTTTATTCACTATTTTAATTTAATTTTTATGTATCTATTTAAAAAAGTACGTAGTTAGTAGACCTTTTTAACGTTTGGTTAACTTTGCATCTTGCCTTTTGGTTATCACTATTAGAGTTTTATTTACCTTTTTGTAAATAAAAAAGTCTATGAATATTTATTTAGTAAAAATTTAAATAGACTTATGCGACAAATGCGTTCCATTTAGTAGCCTGCGTTCCCATTGAGAAACCATATTTTAGTTTGGACTACTAAAAATAATCTGTAGCATTGCTCTTTTCAATTGCCGAATGCTACCTTTTTTTAGAAGCATTTTAATTGCGTCGGTGGCGCAGCGGTAGTGAGTACGAGTGCTGTGCTTGAGGTCTTGGATTCGTTTCTCGGGTCGGACCGACGATGTTCGAAATATTAATTTATTATTTGTTAATTGAGGAATCACCGTCAATAGATTGAATTTTTTTAAAGCTTCTGTAACAAATCAGAGGTGTAATTTAAACTCTTTTATTAACGCTAGAACCATACAGAAATTCCAAGTTGCATTGTGGTCTCCACTAAAACTGAACTTATGGTGGTCAGTTGAGGAACCATCTGTAGCATGCTACTTTAGTTTTTTACAGTTTTAATTTTGCAAATCTTTAACTAAAAGTAGTAATTAGGGTGGGCCAAGAATTCGTTAATATTTTAATCTAACATCCCGCGCAAACATGTTACGGGAGTTCTTGGGACCGATACTCCTGAAATTTGCTGGCTACAATCGTAACACATGGTTTCAACAACGTGGAGCCAATTCTCACACATCCAATGAGGCCTTGCCAGTGGTCAAAGACATGTTCCCGGAAAAGCTGATTTCGGTGCTAGCTTAGACGAGTGCAAACGTCGAAACGGTGGTCATTTAGAAGATTTAAGTTTTAAAAAATAAATTCCAACTAATTAACAGTTTTGTAAATGAACAATTTTATAATATATTAAATGGTTTTTTTAATAAGATTTTGTCAAATTGTACCTAATTCGTGGCTCACTCTATATATGTTGTAAATTTTAACTAACTTACAAGATATGGATGCCTATCAGTCACAACTGCCGGTGGTCCCTCCACCTCTCACCGGTTGTAACTTTTGAGTGGCTGCTTTTACAAATTTAAAATGCTTGAGAACTATTACTAAATGCTGTCGAGTTCAAACATTCAAACTTCAAATGTGGCGCCACAACGGGAACGCAGGCCATTTGATACGTTATTATGCAATTGCCTGTCTGTCTGGATTATTAAACTATTGACAACTTTATCTAATTTTTAACTACAGATTAATATAAATTATCTTCATGTTTAGAGTTCCTATGAGCCTTCTTATAACTCTTCTGTGTAAATGTTTGTCTGCAATGCTCACATTTAAACGGTCTTCGTTATTTGTTATTCGTTATTCGTTATTCGTTATTCGTTATTCGTTATTCGTTATTCTCATTTGATCCCTTAAGGTCTTTTTTCTCCTGTAACACTTTAAACAAACGTCACACTGAGAATATCTCGAACCTGTATGCGATAAAAGATGGCTTACTAAAATCTTCTTAATAAAAAACGGTTTCTCGCATGCCGTTCGTTTATGGGAACGTTCAAGTAAATGATTCCTCTTTGTGTAATTCATAAAAAGGGGCGAATTATCAAATTTTTTAACACAAATGTTGCATTTGTAAAAAAAAATTCACTTTCAAATTCAATGCAAAATCAAGTGTTGATTTGGCACCGTGAATTTTTCCCATGTGTTTGCAATATAAACATTTGCTTATATAGTGAGCTAGAAGATGGCTGGCGTGGCTATTCTTATTTCCATTATTCTTAAATATTTTTGGGCTATATTAACGTAGCATTTGTACGAGTCGCCTTTGTGTGATGTTTTATGATTGTTAATTTTTTGGTTATTTGTAAAATGAACAGTAAAATTAGATTAGAAATATCTATGAATACGCTCTTCTTGTTTGCCTCTCAGATGCCTTATAACTTGTGCTAAGGCATAAATTAATTTGTTGCAGAGTTTGTAAGTTAAATTTGTAACATCTATCACATCTTAGCGACGTCGTCGGTAAACTTGGTTTTTAAAAAATCTGCTCTAGTTAAATCTTTATGAGTATCAACAGTATATTCCTTAAGAAGTTTCCCGAAACCAGTGTGCTTCTGGAGACTGTTTCTTACAATAGCAACAATGATATCTCACACCACTATATCATACTATATACTTCATACTATATTAACGTATCTTAATATTTCTCTAACATTTTTACTATGTAGTAGAGCCACGCTGATTTCGGCACGAGCGGGCCGGCTCGACCGGGGCAGTACTACCCTCCTACAGAAGACCAACCTAAAGCGCCAGCATTCGTGTTGTCGTGTTTCGTTGGTGATTGTGAGACCGGAGGCCCATTGATGCAGGAGTGACAGTTATCGTGGTAACTGTGTAAGCCTTACACTGTCACAATGACTGTCATGCCTTTTAAGTCCCCAAGCGGGGTGTCAAAAAGCATCTCACAAGGCCGCTATGGCGGCCTTGTGGGTCGCCAAACTGTGTTGTCAGCATTTGCAATGAGTATGGTGACCACAACTCTTGGATTCTATTCATGCTTTCCATCAGGCAGAGTAGAGTCAATTTGGCAGGCTCTTAATATAGAAGAAAAAAGGTGCTTTTCAGACTTTTTCCACCTCAACAGTTGAGTTATCTTTCATTTCGTTTTATAGAGCAATCACTTTAGCTTTTTGAATACTAACTGTATTCCTTTGCTTGACTGTAACGGAAACTAGGTCAGCTATAAAGGATATGCGCCAATCAACTTTTCTGAAATATTCTTCAAAGTCAACAGCGTCTATTAATTTACAAATGCTTTCAGGCACTAAAGGACGATATTGGTAATATTCTAATTATGATAAAATAATATGTATATTTGTTTGTGATACAAGAGATTTTACAGCACTTGTGGCTCAAGCCACTTTGTTTTTAAGATGATATACTCCTAGCCGATATCAGCCACGTTGGCCAATCTCAAAGGAGACCAGACAACTACGCAGAAGGTGTACGCACATTGTGTGCCGAAACACAGGTGCACTGTCTGTTCCCTCACTTTCACAATGCGATGGGACGGTTATCCGACACGCCCGGTGAGAGACCAGGTGTAGGACCGATTGTTTTACGTGTTCTACAGCGTTAAGATTTCAACTACTAAGCTCCGAGCTGTTATTAAACACTCCTATACTCATGAAAACTCAATAACATTTTTTGGAAATTAAGCCCGAGACCTCGTAATCGACAGTTTCGTATGCTAATACAACAAGTGAGGAAATACAATGTACAATAGTGTTATAAGTTTGTTAATGCTCTATCTAGGTAATGTATACAATTACCAGGGATAGTATAGAATACCTGCTGATCTATTTGTAATGAGTAAATCGACTTTACTGTCTATTTTACTTTACTTCGACTGCCTCGATGGCGTAGCGGTCGCGACTGTGACTGCTGTGTTTGAGGATGACCTGCGGAGAGTTTTGTAGTTCGGATGTTTTCTATACATAACGTCTGCATTTACATAAAAAAAATATAAGTATTCTATCAGTCAATCTAGTTATCATAGTACAAGTTTTGCTTAGTTTGAAACTAGATGGCGTTGAGTGTCAAATGTAAAAAAAAATACTAGGGATAGTATAGAATACCTACTGGTCTTTTGGTAATGTGGCAATCGATTTTAGTTTGTATGTATTTTGTAACATAAAAAGGCGTATAAATAAAAAACGATATATTGGCTCAAAATTTAATTTTTCAATTTTCTTAATTAGTCTGCTCCTTAAAATTATTATTGAAATATTAGGGTACTCCTAAAAATAATATAGCCGTACAAGATTAGTGTTGTGAATTGCGCGATTTGTGTTTCTTGGATTTGTATTCATGAAAAAAAAAATTTACTATATATATCAGATATCTATTTTTTTTAGAAATTGAAAAATCGTATGGACAGCATAAGTGCATTAGTAATTTTATATCGATTAGATTAAAGTTTCTTAGAAATGCTGTTCGTAAATTTGTTAAGTTCGGAGTTTTGCTTAATTAATACGCTAAAAAATTTTTATACTCGAAATATGAAGCTTGTATGTCTGCCAAAAGTTCAGTAGAGTGAAAATTTAAAAAAACTGATTCATGCTAAACCATCTAATGAGAATTTACCAGTTTTATCTAAACTCGTTCAGAAGTTTTTGCGTGTAAGAGTAACAAACATCCATATATCCTCACAAAATTTTCCATTTATGCTATTAATAGGAAGAATAACACTGTGGCCTTTACGTTATTAGAATTTAAGGATTTTGTATATATCTACAACGATAGAACTTACAATTTGAATATGACCCGAATGACCTCGAGTGCATCTCATTAAAGCGTTTTATTCTTGGGTTCTACATAAGTAAATGTTGAACGTTTGTGTGTGAACAAAAGTAAGGAAAATAAGTAAATAAGTCACATGTTTACTCCTTTCCCACACTTCTCCCAGCTTTTATTTTACGCACATTACCTAACCAAAGTATAAAATGAATAACATGACATACATAGCATGAATTTCGTTACTATACTCTACTTTGCATTGAATCTCGTTTCAAGTGACTTTTAATAATAAAATTTCTACTTAAAATCAGTTTTAAGATTAGAATAAATACGGTCACAGACGACATAATATTCCGAAATCCTTAATCTTTAAACTTTCTAAAGAGATCTGAATACACTTGAAAGCTAGATTTCAAGTGAAACATAAGAGTATCTACTATTCTCGGCTTTGCATTGTAAAATAGGTGTCAAATAAATTTGACATCTTAGAATCTCATGTCTTTTGATTTTAGCATTAAGTCTTTCGTAATTATTTAACTTGGACTACAGAGAAGAATTAATCAGAGTAGTACTAAACTTCCTCTCCATGTTTCGAACGCATATGACTTCGCCAGCTACATTTTTGCACAAAAGCTTGTCCACAGTGTGTGCAGGAAAATCTCCTATCGTTAGTGTGTATCCTCACGTGTTCTCTTAAGGTATTTTTCCGCCCATATGCTTTTGAACAGATATCACACTTAAATTGCTTTAAACCAGTGTGTTTGGTCATGTGTTTCTCTAGACTACTTTTACCAAAAAATCTCATATCACACTCGCTACAATTATGTTTTCGCTCCAAAAGATGATCCTTCCTTGTGTGGCGTGACAATGATTTTTGAGTGTTAAAGGTGCGGTCGCAGGCTGTACATTTTAAAACAACCGGTGCTATTCCATGTTCTTTGACCATATGCCTCATTTTTTTTCCATAATCATCAAATCTTTCTGAGCAAAATTTGCATTTGTTCCTCGCATTAAAACCAAGATGTATTCTTTTCTCGTGCGCTCGTCTTTTAATTTGATTATTAAATGTTTTATCACAGTGATCGCATTTAAACTCTCCACTGCTATGTCGCTTCACGTGGCAAATCCTGAGTCTGTCTGTTACGAAGCCAGCGCCACATATATCACACACGTAACTCCCAAAATGGCAGTTCATATGTTCCTGTAGTAGTTTAAACGTACTAAATTCAGTGGGACATATAGCGCATTTCAATTCTGGTGTATCGAATCTGAACGGGACGATATGAGTTTTGGCGTCCAAGTACATATTTTTCTTATGTTCATGTTTCAAATGAAACGTAAAGTCTTCAAGTTTTGCAATATCTTTTTCACAAAGAGTGCATTTTAGGTAAGTTATATCCAGTTTTATGACGTGTTCTAGCATTTTCGCAGATATATATTTTAATAATTTATCGTTATTGTGCACTTCAAGGAAATGTTTCTTTAGTGTAGTAGGTTCTGGGAACTTTTTTAGGCAAAATGTGCAGCCGTAACCTAAGCTATCTTTACACCGTATTGGGGTAGCGTTAGAGTTGAGCAAAATATGTGTCAAATTCAGCTTATTTTTTGCTGTTTCTGACACGTAACCCTTTATGGTATTTCCCTTGGCCGTAGATTGTTTTGATTGTACCTTCGCTTTGACACTCGTTTTTGTAGGTCTTTCTATTTTGATCATTCTAGTTTCCCCTCCGGGACCTACAAAGAGAAACTCTATATTATTTTTTATACACTATTCTATAATAGTCATCATCATATCTGATTATTATGAAATTTTGCAAACACGTTACCAGGGTTACGGATTAAGATATAGAGTAAGAATAATTTTAAGTTAGTAAACACGAACTAAAAAGACTCGCACAATCCTACAACATAACGATCAAAATTAATGTCACTTAAAGTAAGAGTGTCTGACGACGTGTGTGAGTTTATGAGGAACTCTAATTGGAAGTTTGTTCAGATGTATAATTTAAAGATTTTCTAAATGCCTTTAATTTTATAAAATTACGCTGTAATATGGATTACTCTGTAAAATTTATGTCATCGAAGTAGAAATACACAAAAACGTGGGCTGAGAGTTGAATTTCTATTCATATACCAAACTACCCTCATATTACTCTGTTAAAATTAAATTTTATACAATTTCTGTATGTTTAGTTCGCATGTGACTTTTCTAAGTGCATTTCTGCAGAAACGTATTTCCATAATGTTTGCATTTAAATGGCCTAACATCATCATGTATATTCTTATGTTCTACCAAATTTCTCTGTCTAAAGAAAAGTTTTAACCAGAAAATACAATTAAATTTAACTTTGAAACCATATACAGTACACCTTAAATTTAGAAAATATACATATTATCTGTTTTATAATATTGTGGAAGACTGGTGCCTAAGTTAGGCTCGAAGCCTATACTTCAAGAGACCAGGTCTCCCCCCGTATATAATATTTCAAATGACACTCCGAAAAGAAAGTTTTGTCACATTCAGGGCATTTATTTCAACGATCCAGCAAACGGCCTCGTTTCACATTAATGTCTGAAAACTGTCTATTTTTGAATATTTTTTTGCAAGTTCCACTTTTACTGCAGGTATCTTCGACTCATAAAATAATATCCAATGTGCTTCCTCCTTTTTTGTCTATTCAATAAAAGTTTCGATAGAATTCCACATTAGTCTAAAGTTTAAAAGAGTATCAAGATTTTTTTTTTCTTACGAGCCTGCCAAAGTGACTCTACTGTGCCTGATGGAAAGCATGAATAGAATCCAAGAGTAGTAGTCATCATACTCGCAAATGCAGTATAGTAACCCGCGCTATGGCGGCCTAATAAGATGTTTTTCACGCCTCGCTTGGGGACATAAAAAGCCTGACAATCATCGTGGCATTGTATTGTACACACTTACCACGACAACTGTCAACCCTGCAAGAATGGGTCAGTATTTGTATATAAGAATTTAGTAATTTCATTTGAACATGGGTATGTATGGCTGGTATCTCGATAAATTAATAGAATTAAAGAAACCAGGATCGCAAACTTCCCATTTATAATTTCTGTAGCGTATATTCATTTGTTTTATAAGCATCTTAAATTTACTACACGTGTAACACAATTACAGCATTCCAATTTTTCGGTAATGAATTTAGATGGAATTATGTTATTTTTAATATCAGTGCAAAAATTGTTTTTTGTATTGGATTTAAGGTGTTCTAGCACTTCTTCAATAGTGTCGATATACTGATTGGACATCGTACGTTCTAATGTGGTTACATCTAATCTGATGGCGAATTCATTCATTCTGTATTTCTTAAAAAAATGTTTCGTATGTTCTCATGGTTCTCTAACGTCTACACGTGTCACCCAAGTAAGAAAAAGAAAGAAAAAGATAAGGAGCTAAGGAGTACATAAGCAAAAACTCTCATGTACTCAAATAAAAAAACTTTGCTACACACATTTAAAAAATAAAAATAACATTTATTTAAATATAATACCAATATAATCATTTACACAATTTCCCCATGCTTAGACCTCATATGACCTTTCCAGCTACATTTTTGTACAAACGATTGGCCGCAATGTTCGCATTTAAACCGTCTGTCATCATTATGTATTTTCATATGCTCTCTCAAAGAATTGGATCTTCCAAAAGTTTTTAAACAGATCGTGCACTTAAAAGACTTCGATCCAGTGTGTTTAACCATATGATTGTTTAGTTCTGTGGTCATGAAAAAACTCATATCGCATTCTGTGCATTTATGTGGTCTTTCCATCAAATGATTTCGTCTAACATGATTGTTAAGAGCTTTGGTATTTTTAAAAACTTTTTCACATGCCTGGCATTTATATGCTTGGCCATGCTCTAAAGCCAAATGTGCTTCTTTCTTTCTATATTCGTTGAAGGTAGCACTACACTGACCGCATTTAAAAAGCAACGTCTTAAAGCCATGCTTCCTTTCGTGTAACCGTTTCTTGTTCTTTGTGTTAAACACTTGGGAACAATGATCACATTTGAATATCCCATTTTCATGTGTGAGCATATGATTGGTCAAATTGACAGCATTAACAAAACCTACGTCACAAATATCGCAAATATAATTTCTGTAATGTATATTCATATGTTCGAGTAACATTTTGAATTTGCTGAATGTATTCATACATATACAGCATTGAAGTGTTTCTGTTACGAATTTAAACGGGATTATATGGTTTTTGATGTCAGTGTATATTGTTCTATGATGGTCGATCCTGAGATGATCAATTAATTGTTCTAAGGTATCTATGTTCCGATCGCAAATTTTGCATTGTAGTGCAGTTATATCCAATTTGACAACAAATCGGTCTTTCCCTAATTTTGTTATGAAGAATGCCTTTCGGATATCTTGATGAGTTTCGAGTGTATGTTGTTTTAATTCGGCTGGTTTTAGGTACTGATTATCACAGTAACAGCACATGAAACCCATATCTCCAAAACGTCTTATTGGTGTAGCGTTTGAGGAGAGCATAATCTCTTTTATATTCGCACGATGTTTAGGTAAAGCCTTAGTTTTCAGTGGTATTATTGAAGTTTGTCGAGGTTTACGAGTAACAGTTTTGTGTTCTACTTCATCTGGTTGGTTTCTTTGAATCTTCGCTTTGAGTGTTACTCGACCTATAAATAAAATAATCATTTTATTTTTTAGATGTAAATGATTTTGGTTTGAAAGATATTTAAGACTAGTATTATAAACTGTATTATTATATTATCCTGGAACTGACCATAGAAACCGAAGTGGTGTCAGTTCTTGGAAATTAGAAGAAGATTTCAAGTTTTAAGACAGGTCTCTTCGGATACTTGGTGATCGCATCGTTTGTTTCGTTTTGATAAAATCGAACCCAATAATAATAATTTACAAAGAAAAAATAAGAAGAAAGTAAGAAAGTATATAAGATGATCACGAAAATACAGTCAATCGTAATTTTAAGAAGTTTTGCTATTAGACATAACTAAAGATAGATTTTGCATTGCAAGAAATACTGTGAAACGTATCAAAGACGAAAACTTAAAAAAATAAAAGATTAACTACTTCTTATACTTTAATAACTCTTAATACGGCATTGGTATCAACTGTAATTCATATTACTTCCGTGTTTATTTTTCATATGACTTTTCCAAGCACACTTTTGCGCAAATGGTTTTTCACACTGATCACATTTGAACTTTCTAGTTTCATCGTGTATGTTCATATGCTGTCTCAAGACATTCGGTCTACCGAAAGCTTTTGAGCAAATACTACATTTAAATGATCGAACTCCTGTATGTTTAACCATATGAATTTTGAGTGTAGCAGACTCAAAGAAACTTTTGTCGCATTCTGAACACTTATGCTGTCTTTCCATTAAATGATCCCTCCGGATATGGAGGCTTAACGATTTCCTGCTCTTAAAAACTTTTTCACACGCTTGACATTTAGGAGTGGGGACTTTTAAGCCATGCACTTCTATTAAATGTGTCTCTTTCAATCTAAAATCACGGAAGGATTCATTACAATAGGCACATTTACGATAATTGGGTTTTAGAGAATGTGCAATTCTTTCATGAGTTTTCTTCTTGCTAAGTTTATCGAAAACTTGAGAACAGTATCCACATTTGAAGATACCAGAATTATGTACAGTCATGTGTGTTTGAAGACCGCTGTTATTTACAAAACCTACGTCACAAACATTGCAGATATAATTCCGGTAGTGCGTATTCATATGTTCGAGTAACATTCTAAACTTATCAAAAGTGCTTGGACAAATACAACATTGCAGTGTTTCTGTGCTAAACGTAAAAGGAACGATATGGTTTTTGACGTCTGTGTAAATTGTTTTCTTATGGTCTATCTTCAAATGCTTCAAAAATTTGTCCAGAGAATCGATATTTTGATCACAGATCTTGCACCTTAGCGATGTTATATCTAATTTGACAATAAATCGATCTTTAGACAACTGTTTAATAAAGAAAGCCTTTCGGACGTCCTTATGATTTTCTAAAGTGTGTTTCTTTAATTCTTCAGGTTCCAAGTACTGATCATTGCAATAACAACATACATAGCCTTTATCTCCAACTCGTTTAATAGGAGTAGCATTAGACCAAAGCATAACTTCTATTATATTCGTCCTATGCTTAAAGAGATCCTTCATTTTGAGAGGCATACGTGAAGTCTTTGTGGATGTTGGAATGATTTCTGGCTTGTTGTTTCTCTCCACTTTGATAGTTACAACTGGATGACCTACAAATAGAATATTTAATTTATTGTTGAAGTCGCGTTATTTAACTGAATCTAGAGTAATGTTACAAACATTTTATAATTAAGTAGGTTTTAGTAAATTAGAATAAACGTATAATGCACACACTAATTACTCTTCAAGTAATTTATGTATAGGAAGGCAGCGTCTTGGTTAGAGGATGGCATAAAAAGAGTAGCAGATATTATATGGAGACATGGGACACAAGATCGAATTTTATGGCAAGTTGTAGGGAGGCGGCTACGTTAGTAAGCAAGACAATCTTCACTAAACCGTTGTAAATATAAAATCTAGTATTATGTGGAAATTGGTGAATAAACGTTATTCTTGCAGCAATATCTAATGTATTAAAAAAAATTGCGTTTGTCTTTAACATTTCAGTAATATGTTATTATAATATTCATATTTATGTTAATTTGAGAGTATTTTCATTAGTTTATAGTTTCGAAAACTTGACTTATGATACGTGTCGTTGACAGCTCTCGTCACGTACATAGTGTTACCACCCCTATTCATCCCGTGGGTGTCATAAAAGACAACTAAGGGAACAAAGTATACCAGACAACATCATTACCAAGAGAAGAAAAACTTGGAACCTATTCCAACCTGTCTGGCCAGCGTGGAATAGTAGGCCAAAACATCCTTGCTAAGGAGAGGCCTATGTCCAGCAGTGGACTGTAAAAGGCTGTTGATAATTGATGACAAAGTTAAATAACACATCTAAGTAATTTTTTTGTCCTGAGACCTCTTGACCGGTACTCGTATACGCTAACTGCTAGATCAACGAGGCAATATAAGCAGCAACTACATATATACATACGTAATCTATATGTAAAACCCAACTAAAGTTTTCTGTGATTTATATATTTTATATAATTAATAATTCAAACGATTTCACCATGTTTGGATTTCATGTGCCCTTTCCAGTTACACTTTTGTACGAAAGCCCACCCACAATGCTCACATTTAAACCTTCTGACTTCACCATGGATTTTCATATGCTCTTTTAGGGTGCAAGCTTTGCCAAAGCACTTACTACAGACAGTGCGTTTAAAATGTATTCATGTATGTTTTAACATTTGACTGCACGGTTGGCCTAGTGGTTTAAGCGGTCGCCACGCCGCTTTCTACTGCACTGAATGTTGTGGGTTCAAACCCCACACGGAACAACACTTTGTGTGATCCATAAATTGCTGTTCTGAGTCTGGGTATTCTTTGTATGCTTGTAAAGTCTCCCGCGTAAGGTTGATTTTTACACAAAAAAAAATGTGTTTTTATAAGAAAAATAATATTGAAGTATTTGGATCTGTCTCACGAGATTGCCGATATGTGGAATGTGAATTCGGCGATCATAGTTCCGATAATCATATCTGTTCACGGATTGATAGCCAAGAGCCTTGACCAACACCTTAAGAGGTTCACGTTAGGAGGTTGGATAAAGGGTTTGATGCAGAAGGCAGTTCGTGGCACGGTCCGTATAGTGAGGAGGTTCCTGGCTTTGAAGCCCTAACCACCGGTGTCTTGGTCCATGTACCCATTGTATATACCCAATAATATATACCTATACTTACGAAATAAAGATAATAATAAATATTTCATCATTATGTGGCTAACATTCAAACCAATGCCTCGGTGGTGCAGTCGGACCCTACGTGGCTGTTGTGCTAAGGTCTTGGGTTCGATTCCCGGGTCGGACCAAATGTTTCTACGATCTGCAAATATACGCTTTGGAGTTCGAATGTTTTCTGTGTATTTATAGGTATATAAGTAAAAGATAGTTCCCTGGTAGCCAAATAAATATTTATATTGTTAACAAACGTGTCTCATATTTCTGTCTTAATCTATTCAAGGTAAAGTAAGTATATTAATATTAACTGAAAATATATTAATATAAAATATAATTTTTTTAAAGAAAAGAATTTGATTACACAATTTCCCCATGTTTAGACCTCATATGAATTCTCCAATTACACTTTTGGACAAATGCCTGACCACAGTGTTCACATTTAAATCTTCTTACGTCATTATGTATTTTTATATGCTCTTTCAGAGTCTTCGCCCTACAGAAGGCTTTTGAGCAGACGGTGCAAGTAAAAGATCTTGTCCCACTATGCTTTATCATATGGTCTCTTAATTCCGTGGACTGGAAGAAGCCCATATCGCATTCTGAGCATTTATGACGTCTATCCAGCAAGTGATCTCTCCTTATGTGAAGACTCAATAGTTTTCTACTCTTAAATACCCTCTCACACGCTTGACACTTAGGTGTAGGTACTTTTAAACCGTGCATCATTACTAAATGTGCCTCCTTCTTTCTGTAATCTTTAAAAACTTCATTACAATACATACATTTTGCAACAGGTTTTGACGAATGCATTGTTCGAATGTGTGCGATTCTTTTAACATTAGTATCCAGAACTAAAGAGCAGTGATCACATTTGAATGTACCAATTTTATGAATGAGCTTGTGACGTTTAAGGCCTTGTGTAGTTATGAAGCCTACATCACATACATCACATACGTAATTTCTATAGTGTAGGCTCATGTGTTCGAGCAACATTTTGAATTTACTAAAAGTGTTCATGCAAATGCAGCAACGAAGAGTTTCTGTATCAAACTTGAACGGAACTATATGGTTTTTTATGTCGGTGTAAATAGTTTTTTGGTGTTCAACTTTCAAATGGTCCATTAGACGTTCTAGCGTGTCTAGATCTATGTTACATATCTTACATCGCAGGGATGTTATGTCTAATCTTATGACGAACTGGTCCATGCTCACTTTTATCATGAAACAGGCTTTTTGCACATCTTGGTGTGTTTCTAAAGTATGATTTTTCAAATCTGTAGGTTCTAGGTAGTGATTGTTGCAGTAGCAGCACATATAGCCCATGCCTCCGTAACTTCTGATAGGTGTCGCATTTGACCAGAGTATCACTTCTCTTATATTAGTTCGGTGTTTTTTTAATTCATTATTTTTGGGTTCATGTTTACAGATTATTTTCGTTTCTCTTGCCTCGTGTAATTCTGTTTTGAACTTTGTTACTTCTTTATTTTTAACGTTACGGATAGGTTTCTCTTCAAGTTTAACTTTGCGAGTGTCTGCTTTAGGCTCACCTACAAAGAAAAGCATCAATTTTATTTCTTTCTAATTGTAGTCCTATTAGTAGACTAACTTTCTTGCTGCCGTTGCCCAACTCGATAAGAAATTAATTGACACATTGACATTGTCTATCTGTTTAATGTTAGTAAGTGTTTAAAAGTTATAAATATTATCTGTATTAACTTATACTATAGACTGCGTGACGAATTAGTTAACATTTGAAAAAATCGTATAAAAAACCATTTAATATGTTATAAAAATTGTTTATTTACAAGAAAGCCAATCAGTTGGAATTTATTTTTTAAAAATTACATCGTCTAAATGACCACCGTTTCGACGTTTGCACTCTTCTTAGCGGACACCGAAATTTTCGAATACTCGTCGACAAAGAGACCGCGAGATCGCCGACATCTTTTCTCTGATTTTTCTTTTAGTTGACGTAGTGTATTTGGTTTATCGACGTTGACACGATTTCCAAATAATCCCATAAAAAGAAATCTGCTGCGGTAAGATCGGGACATCTGGGTGGCCATGAAATGTCGCCTCGTCTGGAAATAAGTTTTTCAGGCAACATGTCTTTAACCACCGGCAGGGACTCATTGGATGTGTAACAAGTGGCTCCATCTTGTTGAAATCATGTGCTACGATTGTAGCCAGCAAATTCCAGTAGCATCGGTCCCAAGAACTCCCGTAACATGTTTGTGCGGGATGTTAGATTCAAATGTTAACGAATTCTTGGCCCACCTTATATAAAGTAAAGGAGAAAGGCAGATTCTGTATCGCTAGCACTAACCAATAGAGTTAATTATCATATATTAGAATTTTGCTACAAGAATTTTAATCTTCTCAAAAAATTGTTACAATTGCTATTATTAAACTTTCGTTGTGAACAAAAGACATTCCTATGTTCTATAAGCTAGTCATGCTTACACTCTGCTTAGTAAGAAACTAGATGGCGTTGTGTCAGATGGCCGAAAATACAATTACTTAGTATTTAGCAGCCAAAAACAATCATTTTTTATTCGCAATGTTAACGTACAGGTTGTACAAAATAATCAAGGAACGAATTATTTTAAATCAATAATTTAAGAAAGCTTAAATCGTGAACAATATATAAAAAATGAAATCTAACTAATGTAACAGATCAACATTTTATGGACGAAGCGAGGAAACTGTAAACGGATGATTGTCATCTTAATAATATAGTTCCGCGCCATCTAACAAGATGGACAATCAACAGATTGTAATGATAGCTCTTGTGACAGCCTAGGTACCCATCGACTTTAGTACAGACTATATGTAAATTACAAACTCAAATAACTTTTTAATGCAAAGTTCTAAAAATCTGGGAATTAGAACTGTTGTTGTGGATGACATTACCAGCCAAATAAATACAAAAATAATCCCAATCATGAGATACGCAAGGTACAAAAAGCTCATATATGTCTGTGATTGTCCTTTGGATTACAAATGCCAACCAACATGTTAGAATATTATGGCAACACAAATAATATTGTTACGGTTGGCTGCTATGGTGTGTGTTTACTCTGATACATTCCTGTCATGTGCGAATACCATTCTGAATAAAACTAAGTTATAAAACAGTTAAAACGGTTTCATTAATTATTGGTTTTGTACAGGTTATGGGCCCAGAAAGCGCATACCTGTTTAAAAGTAAAGTCAGTGAGTAAAAGAATCGAGCGTAATTATTTCATATCGGCGAAAAGTGAGGTTAGGTCTGAACGCGCCATTAAAATTTTCGTCGAGAAGGATATTATTACTTGCTCTAGCAAGGAAGGACAGCACGATGGATATCACAAATAATGGAATGAAACTGGAAGGAGCTCGAAATTGGAATATATGGAAGTTTCAAATGACCGTACTTATGAGGGGTCAAGGATGGTTGGACATTGTAGAAGGACGGACTGTGAAACAGGAGGACGCCACAGAACGAACTATTTGGGAGTCGAAGGATGCGAAAGCTCAAACACTTCTAGTGACAAGAATGTCCGAAGATGTTATGATACATCTTGTCACATGTACAACTTCTTCTGAAATGTGGAAGAAGCTCCTTAGTGTCTACGAACAAAAGTCAAAGACCAGCATACATATCATCCAGCAGCGATTTTTCCAGTATAAGTACGAAAAAGGAGTGGAAATGTCTGTATTTTTGTCTAAGATACAAGAAATACAAAACCAGCTAAAACAGTTGGGTGAAGAAATTTCTGATAAGTTCGCTATAACTAAAGTGTTAATGAGTTTACCGGACGAGTATAAACACTTTGTGTCGGCCTGGGAGTCAGCACCAGAAGACAAACAGACATTTGATAATTTAGTGACCAGGCTGCTCATCGAAGAGGAGAGATTGAAAGAAAAGACAGAAGAAAAAGATAGTACACCGTCATCGTCGGCGTTTGTAGCTAGAAGGAACATTAAGTGTTTTAAGTGCGGCAAATCCGGACATTATCAAACAGAGTGCAGAAGTAATAAAGACAGTGAGAAAAAGGTGAACGATAATAAGTGTTTTTACTGTGGCAAAATCGGACATTACAAAGCACAGTGCCGGTTCAGAATGTCAAAGGACAATAAGAAAATAAGTAATGCGTTTATTGTATCGGACTCAGTGCATAAACAATACGTAGAATCACAGTGGCTAGTTGACTCGGGAGCCAGTGAGCATATGTGCCGCAATCGTTCGTTGTTTTCATCATTTCAAAGTGTATCGCAAAAATCCGTCATAGTTGGCAACGGTGCGACCATTAGTGTGTTAGGATGTGGACAGATGGCGGTGCAAGTCAATAACGGAAGTGATTGGATAAACACAACTATAGACAATGTGTTGTATGTTCCCGAACTAAAAACAAATCTTTTCTCTGTGAACCGCGCTGCTGATCGGGGATATGTCATAATGACAGATGACAGCACATGCAAGTTTCTCAAAAATGGTGTTGTTTGTGCAATTGGAAAAAAACTTGAGAACTCATATTATTTAGACTTTCGTTACAAATGTGATGTTGCAAGTGTTGCAAGGGTAGCTACCAATGATTTGAAAGAGTGGCATGAAAAGTTGGCACATCAAAACTTTGATTACGTGAAGAAAGTGTTGAAACAAAATAACATTGAAATAAAACAATCTTCAGTTCCTCAATGTGAAAGCTGCTTAAAGGGAAAGATTCACCGGCTACCATTTAAGAAAAGTGACAGTGTAACCACCAGGACGTGTGAAGTAATACATGGGGACACATGTGGACCCATGGAAGTAGAATCAATTGGTGGTTCGAGATATTATGTTGTTTTGAAGGACGACTATTCTAACTTCAGGACTGTCTATTTTGTCAAAGCAAAACATGAAATCAAACACTGTCTGGAGGATTTTTTGAACAAAGCAGAGAATGCAACCGGGAATAAGGTGAAGACTTTTAGGACTGACAACGGATTGGAATTTATAAATAAAGAAGTGATGGAAATGTGTTCAAAGAGAGGGATAATACATGAAACTACTGTTACTTATACACCGGAACAAAACGGGAAGGCTGAACGTGAAAACAGAACTCTTGTCGAGGCAGCAAGAACAATGTTACATGATAAGAATTTGCCTAAGAAACTGTGGGCTGAAGCAGTCAACACAGCTGCTTTTGTGTTAAACAGGACAGGAAAAGGCAAAGATAGAAAATCTCCATATGAAATATGGACGAACAAAAGGTATGATATTCATCAACTGAAGGCTTTTGGTTCCCCCGTGTTTGTACACATACCAAAGGAAAGGCGGAGAAAGTGGGACTCAAAAGGGGAGAAAGGATTAATGATTGGCTATGGTGAACATGTGAAGGGCTACAGAGTGTATTTTCCAGAGAGAAACTGTATAGATACAAAAAGAGATGTGGTATTCTTAAACCAAGATGTATGTAAAGAGAATGAATCAACAGTTATGTTGGGCTTGAATGACCTACTTATTCAAGATGAACATCAGGAAACAAAGAAGGTGAGTGAGATCACCGAAGACAAAGAAACTCAAAGTAATAGTGATACTCTTACTACGCTTGAAGACGTGTCTACTGGAGAGAGTGAGTCATATAGTGAATATGAACCCTGCGATGATGAATCATCTGAGGTGGAGGAAACAACAGTTCAGAACGAAAGAAGGAAGAGAGTGAGGAAACAGACATCGTTCTATCAGTGCCACAATGTTGTAAGTAAAATGAGTGAACCAACTACATACAAAGAAGCTATGGGAAGGAAGGACGCAAGTAAGTGGAAAGAGGCAATTAAGAAAGAATTACAAACACTAAATGATAATAATACTTGGACATTCTGTGAAGCACCTGTAAGTGAAAATATTATTAGTACCAAATGGGTTTTTAAGCTCAAGGGAAATAGTAACGACCAGTACAAAGCTAGACTAGTGGCTAGGGGTTTTGAGCAGGCTAGTGACTTTGATTTAGGAGAAATATATGCGCCTGTTGCAAAGTTATCTACTTTTCGAGTCTTTGTTGCAATAGCTACTCATTTAAATTTACCAATTTATCAAATGGACGTTACTGGGGCATTCTTATATGGGGATATAGATAGAGAGGTTTATGTTAAATTGCCAGAAGGGGCTTATTCTGGAGAGAAAAATATTGTAAAACTAAATAAGGCATTGTATGGTCTGAAAAATTCACTTAAGTGTTGGAACAATAAATTCAACTCTGTGATTAGTAGAGAAGGCTTCATTAAGTCTAATAATGATTCATGTTTATTCAAAAGGTGCAATGGTATAGATAAAATGTATGTACTACTGTATGTTGACGATATTTTGTTTTTTGGTACTAATAAGAGACATATAGAAGAATTTAAGAATGTGTTGAATAACGAATTTGAAATGAAAGACATGGGATTAATATCAAATTTTCTGGGCATAAATGTAAAGCAAAATTTAGAAACAGGTACTACTGAATTGGATCAAACAAGCTATTTAGAAAGTGTGTTAAGAAAATTTAATATGGAAAACTGTAAGGATATGTCGACTCCTATGGAGATAAATTTTAACACTAAAACACTTACAAATGAAACTGTTCATAAAGATAAAAATATTGAGAAGTTGTGCAGGCAGATAATAGGTTGCTTGATGTATGCAGCATCAGGCACAAGACCCGATCTTTGTTATCCAATTTCTTTGCTGAGTAGATATCAATCAATCGCAAGTAATGAGTTACTTAGTGCATTAAAGAGAGTGTTGAGATATACCAAACATACATTAAATTACAAACTAGTTTTTAAGTGTAAAGATATTAATTTACAAGGTTATTGTGATGCCGATTGGGCAGGTGATGTATTGGACAGAAAGTCCACTTCAGGTTATATGTTCAAACTATCAGATTGCTTGATTCTGTGGTGCTCTAAAAGGCAAGCCTCAGTTAGTCTGTCTTCCACAGAATCGGAATATGTATCATTGAGTATGGCCGCTAGTGATGTATCTTGGCTTATAAATTTGTTAACTGATTTTAGTTATGAAAATGTTTGCCCTGTTAATATTTTTTGTGATAACCAGTCAGCAATAATAAATGCTAATTCTGATACTATAAAAAGACTGAAACATATAGACATTCGCTACCATTTTGTTAAAGATCTAGTGAAAGATAATAAGATATGTATTAAGTATATTAAGACTAATGAACAGCCTGCTGATATGTTAACCAAGATTTTAAATAAGGAATTAATTGTAAAACATTTGAGCAAATGTGGTGTAACTTTGAGTATAAATTAATGCTAATCTGTTATCTAGATAAAGTCTTTTATTATAAATATATATATTTGTGTTGAGAAGGGGTGTTAGAATATTATGGCAACACAAATAATATTGTTACGGTTGGCTGCTATGGTGTGTGTTTACTCTGATACATTCCTGTCATGTGCGAATACCATTCTGAATAAAACTAAGTTATAAAACAGTTAAAACGGTTTCATTAATTATTGGTTTTGTACACAACATTTACGCTATTTCCTAATAGTTTGTTGTAATATCACTCTCCGAACCACATATAAGAGCGCGTCCGCATTTGAACCAACGTTTACTTTTAGATAACCTCTTTAAACGTTTGGAGAAACTTACTTTTTTAAATTTTTGTAGTAGTAGTAGTAGACGATCGTAGTTCTATGATTTTTAATTTTTTCGTATGTTTTACAAAGGTTGAAAGTTTTGTCACTTTAAAATTTCATCGACAATGGTAAGCCTCTTTTAATTAGAATACTTATAATTATGTGTACAGTGCCAATTTTACAAATTTTCTTATAAAAAAAAACTGGTAATCTGTTATGTAACAGTTTTAATAACTAATTTACGATAACATCCCTTCTGAAAACTTTACACAATTTATTTATACTATTTCTCCATGTTTAGATCGCATGTGGCCCTTCCAACTGCATTTTTGCACAAAGGCTCGATCGCAGTGCACACATTTAAACCTTTCCTTCTCATGTATACGCATGTGTGAGTTCAACGTCTTCTTTCTGCCATAAGACTTAAGACAAATACTGCAGTGATATGCCCTCGATCCCGTATGCTTCACCATGTGATTTTTTAAACCTGTAGTCGAAAAGAATTGCATTTCGCATTCGGAACACTTGTGTGGTCTTTCCATTAAGTGATCCCGTTTAACGTGAATGTTTAGTAATTTCCTATTAGTAAATATTTTATCGCACGCCTGACATTTTGCAGTTACAGATTTAATGCCATGTATGGTTTCCAAATGGTTTTCTCTTTTTCTATAGTCTTTAAACGTTTCTGTACAATAGCTGCATTTGTTCATCGTGTTTGTATGTGTGTGGGCAGTTCTTTCATGAAGCCGTTTCTTAACCTGGGTGGTGTAGATTTTGGGGCAATAATCACAAGTGTATTCTCCAACTCTATGATTTTCAGAATGTTGAGCTAAAGCGTTACGGTTTACGAAGCCTGCATCGCAAATTGAACAGATAAAGTTTCGGTAGTGAATGTGCATATGTCTGACCAGCATTCTGAATTTGTTGAAAGAGTTGGAACAATTCGTACAGTTCAGTATATCACCGTCGAATTTAAATGGAAATATGTGAGTTTTGACGTCCTTATACAAGTATTTATCATGTGCGCTCTTTAGATGCTCTACGAACTTATCTAGGGCGTCGATGTCCATTTGACATAGTTTACATTTAAGAGCCGTTACATCAAGTTTTACAACATATTCAGACATATTCATGTTCTTCATAAAATTAGCTTGTGATACGTCATCGTGGCTATCTAAGGTATGTTTTTTTAGATCTGCTGGGTTTATGTACTGCTCCTCGCAGTAGCAACAAGTGTAGCCTATGCCTCCATAGCGTCTTATAGGTGTGGCGTTTGAGTTTTCGAGTATTTCTTTAATATTAGAACGGTGTTTGACCAGTTCAGTTCTAGGAGTTATTTTATTTTGAACACAAGTAGTGATATCTTCTTGCTCACTTTCCGATGTCTCTGTCAAATCTTTTGTAACAACTCTTTTTTGTTGGTTACCTACAAAGAAAAGGATTAATCATTCATTTGTTGTTTATCGATATATATTATCTATTTCAACACTAAACGAAATTATAGAAAACAACCTACTTTCTTTCAAAGATACGATTTTTATATTAAAGTTTTCGAGGTGACGTCATGGTTTTTTTATTCCTACGTTTATAATGCAGAATGTGTAAAATTGGAAGGACTAACCTAGATAAGTGAAGAATAGGCCATTTCTGAAGCTCAGATGTAACAACAAAACAAAACCTTATATAGAAAAAGAATCGAACCGCATACATCAGATATCAATTTTCATGTGAACTTATATGGAAGCAAAAAATGCCGAGCTCATTCCTTGTACTTTACACAAAAAATAAATTAAATGTATGCAAACAGTTAGTATGTGCAACTTCAAAAAATTTGCAAGGCGCATTTTTCATTTTATTAACTTTACATACAAAATGATTAAAAAGATTTTTATCAATGTCTTATTAGCTGCTAAGCACATAATACACTATCCTAAATTGATCCGTTGAGATGCCCGATTTCTTTGTGAGTAAATAATGGTCTTAAAATATTAGGTGAAGGAATGTAGAAATATTAATTGATAGCAAATTTAATCGAACTTATTTAACAATGGTTATAATATGTTAGTTGTCCGATGTTTCGACCCAATAGCACCATCCGCGGAACGCATTTTACTACTAATCGTCAACTAACAAATAACTAGGTTTTGGGTATGATTCAAATTCTGTTTAAGAACTGATTGACTGAGACATTTAAATTACTTTGGTACTGACCAAACCGATAATTATAAACAAAGCAATTTATGTATTAAAAGTATATTGTGAAGTAAAGTTTTAGTTAAACAGAACATTCAATAAATACATTTGTAACAAATACAATAACAGAATTTCTTTTATTGATTTCCTCTGTCGTGTAGTGGTAGCGTACACGGTTGCTGTGTCCGGGGTTGTTACCAGAGTCAGACTAAATATTTGTACGGTCACTTTGATTCGGAGTTTGGATGTTTTCTATTAATAATATGTATATATTTCCAAAAAAAAAACGTAGTTTCTGTCAGTCACTTTAGTTTGCACTTACAAATATTACACACACAAATATTAACTATTTTAAGTATCCTGACAAAATTGCTAACCATTAAAAGAAAGTAATCTTTTATTGATGTTAATTAAGACATAATCTCTCCATGTCTATTCTTCATATGTGCTTTCCAGCTACACTTTTGTATAAAAGCTTTACCACAATGCTCACACTTGAACCTTCTATCATTATTGTGTATTCTCATGTGTTGTTTCAAAGTCTTCTTACGCCCATACCACTTTAAGCACACTTTACATTGAAATTTCTTATCACCTGAATGTTTTACCATGTGCTCATTAAGATCGTGAAGACGAAAAAAACTCATTTCACAAATCGAGCAATTGTGATGCCTTTCTAGCAAGTGATCTTTCTTCACATGTGACCTCAGTTTCTTGGCAGACGAAAAAATTCTATCGCATGCATTACAGTTGTGTAAATTGTTATGTACTCCGTGGACTTCAGCTAAATGCTGCTCCTTCATGTAATATTCTTTGAAACCTTCTTGGCAAAATCCACATCGGTTGACCATATTCCGATGTGTGTGGTTACTTCTAACGTGCATTTTTTTCTTGGTAACCGTATCAAATACTTTAGGACAAAAATTACAGGCGAATGTTCCCTTGATGTGAGTTTGATTATGACTATTCAAACTACCCCGGTTAATGAAACCGGCGTCGCAGACTTTACAGATATAATTCCTGTAATGTTTATGCATGTGTTCTTGTAAAATTTTGAATCGTTCGAACGTGTTTAGACATAAGCAGCAAGTTAACTGTTCCGTATCAAACTTAAACGGAACGATATGATTGTTTATATCTAAATAGATATCTCTGTTATGCTTCTGTTTAATATGTTCAATCAAATCTTCTAAAGAATTAATTGTCGAGTCACAGAGTATGCAACTCAGCCCTGTAATATCAAGTCTCACAGAGTATCGGTAAAGACTCCTTCCACCGCCCGAAGCGCATGGTAGTTTAAGATTAGTTTGACCATAATGCTCTCTCAAATTGTGTTTTTTTAAATCTTTCGGTTTTGGATACTGTTCTGGACAAAAACTGCACATGTAACCAATGCCTCCTTGCTTTAATATCGGTGTCGCATTGGAACACTTCAGAATTTCATTCAAATTGTGCATGTGCTTTTCAATTGTGTTCATCTTTTTAGATCCAGTTCCTGCCTTTTCTTTTTTATTTCTTTTAGTTTTAATCGAAGGTTCTGTACATTCACTTTCAGAAGTGATGTTCACTTTATCTTGGGCACCTATAAACAAATAGATAAGTTCAGACCTGACAGTAATACCACTTAACGTTCAGACATGGTAATGCTTTAAATTTTATGATTAGAATTAATGGTAACATTATAGATCGTGTTTCATAAAGATAAGTACGTTTAAGTAATTTGGATTAGTTTTTTCTTTTAATTTAACAGTGTGACGCAAATGTTTCTTGGTAAGTTTCGTGTAACAAATATGTATATTTATTGGTAGTCAATACGTCTGATCTATAACTTTAGCAAAAGCCATTTGCTTTTTTTTCGGTATTAGAATGAAATCTAGATCGAACGCTTACAACAGAGTTCCAAGGAATTTATCATCCGACTATTTTAAGTTTAACTTATAATTTACGTAACGATTTGGCCATGTTTATTCTTCATGTGCCCTTTCCAGCTACACTTTTGTACAAACGCCTGCCCACAATTTTCACATTTGAACCGCCTGTCATCATTGTGTATTCTCATATGTTCTATCAAAGTCGTCCTTCTCGCGTAGGACTTAGAGCAGATATCACATTTAAATTCTTTCACACCCGAATGCTTTAAACCATGTTTGTTTAGTTCATCCGCAGAAAAGAACATCATATCGCAATCTGAACATTTGAATCTCTTTTCCATGAGATGCTGTCTTCTAGTGTGAAGTGTCATGGACCATTTAGAGCTGAAAGTTTTGTCACAAGACCGACATTTAATATGATGACTTGTTATTCCATGGATCCTCGATAAATGCACATTTCTCTTTTGCGCTTCCGTAAACCTCTCAGTGCAAAAAGCACACCTAAATCTTTTACTTTTCGGTTTATGAACGTTTTTTACGTGACTATTTCTCTTGTACAATGTATTAAATGGTTTATTGCAGATGTCACATTCAAAAGTACCTACTTTATGGCACTCGGAATGGCTGACTAGTGAGCCATGTGTAACAAAACCAAGTCCACATATTTCGCACATGTAATTTTTATAATGTGTGTGCATATGTTCCATTAGTTTCTTAAACTTTTCAAATATATTCGAGCACATGTAGCAACTTAAAGTTTCAGTTTCGAACTTGAACGGTATGATTAAATTCTTTTGATCAGTAAATATTTTCTTTTGGTGTTCGTTTTTTAGATGATTGTATAATTCTTCCAACGTATTTATATTCTTGTTACAAATATTGCATATGAGTTCAGTGATATCCAGTTTCACATAAAAGGATACATTCTTTTGCCTCATATGCGCAGATGGTCTACCATTTCTATGGGATTCTAAGCAATGAGTCTTTAGCGAGGCTGGATCGCGATAGTGTTTGTCGCAGAAATAGCAAACATATCCGATCTCTGATTGACGGAGTATCGGTGTCGCATTCGTGTACTTGAGTATTTGTGTCAAGTTGGTCTGGTTTTTAGCGACTTCCTCTTTAATATCAATAATAGTTGCCATTGTGTTAAGAACTCTGTTGGAAGTTTCAGATCCAATATTGACGGTTACGTCTTCTTTACCTACAAAGAAAATGGTGTAAGTTATTCTGGTGATATTTTTTTTTATAATATATTGTTTGTGTTCAAGATACGAATAATTTACACATTAAAATCATTTGTAATATATGACAAAAATGAATAGAAAAATCAGATGTTGTGAAGACTTACGGCTTATAACGAGAGTTGCTTTTTTTATAATATCTTAAAATATTTGCTTATAAATTCCATCAATATTTACGTTAAACAGATAACCTCAAAATTTATTATGACATTCAATACATCATAAGTGGTTTGGATCACGAAATACGCTGCACAGATCTGACACATTTCTTTTTCTATGGAAAAATACGACTAACGAACGCTTGTCAGGACTTAGAGCCACAATAGTTTATTTAAAAGATAACTGTCTGTCAAAAATATAGCTAAAACATATATTTATAAACAAATCTCTCTTTATATGTACTTATATAATATCTAGGTATAGTTTTAGTATAAGAACAGACAAGAATTTATAGTGTCACCACCTCTCATCCAGCAGTACTTGTAAACTAAGTGGTGTGGGGACCTGGTGACCTGTAACACAGGTATCTTATACCTATCACTGGCACCAGTCTCTCACAAAATGCGAAGTCTGACTCGAATGTATTATTATAGTAAAAACTCTATTCGTTCTGTAGATGTCATAAGAGCCAACTAAGGATAATAGTAAACAGGATATCACCATCGTTAAGACATGTACTCTATATCAATTAGTCTGGCCAGCGTAATATAGTAGGCCAAAAATTCCTTTCTAAGGAGAGGTCTATGTAAAGCAGAGGGCTATAACAAGTTTTTTCATATCAGATGTAACAATATAAAGTGTCATGGAAACCTAAACGATAAGAATATACACAATGCACTTAAGCATATGTGATTTTTAGCCGAAATTGTTTGTAAGGGTAATATGTGGTTAAAATAAATCACATCGTTCAATATTTCATAAAAATATATATTTATATTAAAACAAATTTAACTATAACAAAGTTTAGATATAAATAAATCTACCATCAATTGTCTAAAATCATCTGGGATGTATATCACCATAAATAAATACCATTTTAGTTTATAAAACAAAAATTGTCTATAGTATCATTTGCTGTATTAAGGGTTTTTGTCCATCGTTTCGAAGGGTTTTGCTGGGAAAAACTTGGCAACTATTAATAAAAATAAACTTTACATTAACTATACCAACTCCCCATGTCTGTTTCTCATATGCCCTTTCCAGCTGCATTTCTGTACAAACGCTTGCCCACAATGTTCGCATTTAAATCTCCTATCATCGTTGTGTATTCTCATGTGTTCCGTCAAAGTTTTCTTTCTCCCATAAGATTTCAAACATACGTCACATTTGAACTCTCTCAAGCCCGTATGCTTCACCATATGCAACTTGAGCTCATTAGAACCGAAAAAGTTCATATCACATTCCGTACATTTGAATCTTCGCTCCATCAAGTGATCTCGTTTCGTGTGTATCGTTAATGCGCTCTTGTTGTCAAATGATTTGTCACAAGCGTGACATTTAACAGCTTTTATATGAACACCGTGTACTTTAACCAAATGAAGATCTCGCCTTTTGTAATTTGTAAATTTTAAATTACAATACCCACATTTGCTGAGTAAATTCGCGTGTACATGGACTGATTTCTCGTGGCTCTTCTTTTTCCTGTGCGTGTCGAAAACTTTTGAACACAGATCGCATTTAAATATTCCCAGTTTGTGTGCTTCTGTATGAGCGGATAAGATATGTCTATTTATGAAACCAGCATCACAGTACTCACAAATGAAGTTTCTAAAGTGTACGTTCATATGCTGTTGCAAATTTTTGAATTTATTGAATACGTTTGAACAGAAAATACATTTAAGTACGTCATCGACGAATTTAAAAGGCATTATGTGGCTTTGAATATCTGTATGCAATGGTTTTCCATGGTTTTTGAGGAGATGGTCGGTTAAAAGATCTAACGATTCGATTTGAGCATCGCATATATTACAACGTAAGTTTGTAATGTCGAGTTTGACTAAATACGAGAACATCATTTTTCCAGCCATGAACTTTAATTTAGTTTTATCGTCATGTGCCTCGATTGTGTGTTTTTTTAGATCTGCAGGGTCTGGGTATTCATCTCCACAAAAACTGCAGGCGTAACCGATGCCTCCCATACACCTAATGGGGGTAGCGTTTGAACATTGAAGGATAATTCGTACATTACTGCGGTGCTTTTCCAACTCATATATCCTGGGTTTCATTCGTTTTTCACTATCCATTTCGATGGCGTTACGTCGGACACCTACAAAGAAAAGTAAATAGTTATTTTATATCTCAATTATTTCTCCCCGTTGTAGGTCGCGGCATATTTTGATTACTGATTTATTAAAAATATTTGTCTGGTGTCACATTGTTACAATTATATGTCATCACGATTGAAATTTTTAATTGCCTTAACTGCAGATATTATCGACGTAACGCAATCGAAGCTAAATGTTTTTAGATAAATAGTTACCTACAAGAGATTATCTCTGAGCGACAAGGTCGCCAGTTGTCATTTTTTTTTCTGAGCGGTAATCTCCCCGTATACCATCTACTGGTGGTTACGTCGGACCAGTAGTCGAGGAACCAGGTGTACCCTAGAAAGGAAATCCCTGGAACCCCGAAGTTCGCCAGTTGTCCTGACCTGACCTAGCATAAAGTTATATTTTTAAATAACTGGCATACAATATAGCGATTTATTATTATAATACATATTTTTACCACAATAATTCTTCAAACCTCTTTTCTAAGGCGAGGAGCCTTTCTTTCGTGTCCAGCAGTGGACTTTTAAGTGCTGGTGATTATGTGTTGATGAATAATTTTCAATATTTCACTACTCATTTTAGTCAGTATGGTGTATGGTACCGTAATACAAAAGAGAACTAGTACGAGATAGGTCATGTGACTGAGTTATTTTAAGTAACAAAAAATGAAAATGTCTCAAAAATAATAACATAATTTAAGTTGTGCTTAATTAAAGATTATTTGTAACTTATGAAGATGAAAAAAGAAATAACTCACGCAGTTGATTTTGAAACCCAAATGGCTAAATTATTGACAATGTTCAAATCAATAGCAATATGAGTCCAACTCGAAGAAAAGTTTAAAAGACAAAGAAAAATATAATAGAGAAAAGAGGTTTAGCAGGAGAATAAGGAAGTCAAGGAATATGGAAACTGGAAACCTGGCTAATAGTAATAATTATTTGCTGATGAATAATGATAAACCATTATCATTGTCCATGTGGTGATGGATTAAGAATACATAGTGTTACCACCCCTATTCATCCCGTGGGTGTCGTAGGAGGCGACTAAGGAAACAAAGTATACAAGACAACATCATTACAAAGAGAAGGAAAACTTGGAACAAACCCTATGTCAACTCGTCTGGCCAGCGTGGTATAGTAGGCCAAAACCTCCTTGCTAAGAAGAGGCCTATGTACACCAGTGGATTATAAAAGGCTGTTGATGATGATGATGATGATGATGATGAATGATAAATCAATTACGGTAATATGTTAACATAAATTTTATTAATATAAAGTGATTTAATATAACAGCAAATAAATTCACACCTAGCGAAATTATACCCAATGAACAATAAATACTCGTACATTGCAGTCTTTAAGACTCCTTAAAACCTGTTTTAAAGTTCACAGTAAAAAAATAAAGAAATTCATATATGTATTAAATAAATAGTTCAAATACACCCTAGTCTACTGACAAACAAAATTATTTCTCACAAACTCTTCATGCTTTGAGCGCATATGACTTTTCCAACTACATTTCTGTACAAAAGTTTGCCCACAATATTCGCATTTAAATCTCCTATCATCCGCGTGGATACGCAAATGTTCCCTCAAGGTGTGCCTCCTCCCAAACGCTTTAAGGCACACTTCACATCTATACTGCTTCACCCCTGTATGCTTAACCATATGCGTATTAAGATCTCTTTTTCCATAAAATTTCATGTCACAATGGTCGCATTCAAACCGACGTTCAAGTAAGTGATCTCGCTTCGTGTGGCGTGTCAATTTATCTCGTCTGTTGAATGTTTTATCGCAAGCTTTACATTTCAGCACAAGAGGTTCTACACCATGCACTTCTACCATGTGCTCATTTTTCTTAGCATAGCTGAGAAATTTTTCCTTGCAGTATGGACAAATGTTTCTTCTTTGATCGCCTGTGTGAACAAACTTTTCGTGGTTGGTTTTTTTGTTCTGAGTGTCGAAAACTTTAGGACAAAAACTGCAATTAAATTCCCCTTGTTTGTGCCTCGACATGTGACTTTTAAGTGTCCTCTTATTGACAAAGGGAGAATCGCAAACCTCGCAGATAAAATTTCTATAATGGATATTCATATGTTCATGTATTAATTTAAACCTTTCGAAGTTCTTAGAACAAATAACGCAAGTGAAGTCTTCGCCTTCAAATTTGAATGGCAATATGTGATCATTTATATCTGTGTGAAGTGTTTTATGATGTTCATCTTGTAAATGTTCTACGAATTTTTGCAAATCTTTAAATTCAGTACCGCAAAGTTCACAACTTAAGTCTGTAATATCTAGTTTGACGACATATATGGACAAAGGACATCCTTGCATAAACTTTACTTTGACAGTTTTATCGTGATTTTCCAGGGTGTGTTTTTTTAGATCTTTAGGTACAGGGTATTGTTCTGAACAAAAACAGCATGTGTAACCTATCCCATTGTAACTTCGTATTGGTGTAGCGTTAGAATTCAGCAGGATGGTTCTGATATTGTGTAAATGTTTAGTGATCTCTCTGCTTATATAATTTGTTTCTATGGCCACTAGTCCATCCAATACCTTTGTTCTATGACGTTTCTTAGCCATGGTAAGGTTGCAATCGTTTCCGTTATCTTTCTTTGTAATCGATGTCGGCTTTTTGAGTAAATTCAGTAGTTTACTTACTTCCGGCTCTATTTTAATGTCTGTATTGCAGCCGACACCTACAAAGAAAAGTATTGAATTAAAATTCTCAATGTTTGATTTTTAAATCTCATGTATGTAGTGAATGTCAGAATAATTTTTGATTGAATTTTTTTTTCACATTTTATTTTAAGAGCCTACCAAAGTGACTCTACTCTGCTTAATGGAAAACATGACTAGAATTTAAGAGTTGTGGTCACTATACTCATTGCGAATGCAGACGATGCAATATGGTGACCCACACCATGGCTGCTGAGTGAGATGTTTTTTCACGCCCCGCTTGAGAATATTAACGGTATGAGAAATGTTGTGAATATACTTTTAATTTGAGGAATTGGAGAACTCTCAATCTGAACTCCTATCCATAAGCAATATTCCTACTATTGCAATACTCTACCTCTCTTTCTTGTCGAAAGATATTCTATTTAGCTTCCTTATAAAGCGAATACATCAGAGTTGAATAATTCTTACAATGTTCACAACCGACCCGACCACAATCAAAACCGAAGAATAGGATTGATGCAATTCCGTAATCAGAAGTATCATTGTTGTTATAGTCCTAAGGTATTATTTAAAGGATTGTTTTAAATAAAATATCAAAAACATTAGCTAATATAAATATAATAAGTTAAGCCAAGTTACAAGTCATCAATACATTCATATATCACGAAAATAATTTTCAACATGTACACTGGAGACATGATATAATGGTATTTACCACTTAACACTTCATCAGTATCAATACTATATCAGTCTACTGCTGGACTTAGTTTCTCCTTCGAAAGGAGGTTTTGACCTATTATGCCACGTTGGCCAGACGGGTTGGTAATACAGTTTGCTCAAGTTTTCCTTCTTTTTTTTATTTTACATTTAACTACTTCAAATTCAAATTCGGGCGTCATACTCTACATTTACGTTATAGTTAACGTTTTGGTTGCTTTGCATGGAAAAATGAATTTATAAAAATTGTTAGATGTCCATGTCATCTTAGGTGTTTTATTATCAAGATAGAGAGGCAGCAAGATATAAATAATGAGAGATTAAAAAAAGTATTTCTTAAATTAGTTACGTCTGTCGTGGTTTCTTTTTGGTGTATCAACTCAATTTATTTTTGAAAATAAAATGAAACTAATTATAACATCAGTCAATTGTTTCGGAGACTTCAGAATGCCAAAGAAAATATTTCAAGAAATATTTGGCATATGCATATTGTAAAAATCCGTCTTCATATATTTAAATAGCTGGTATTTTTATATACCACGCTCAAATAATAATTTAATGTAAAAACACCAAATCGATATATCTCCAGTGAACATGTCCAAACATTTGACATTATTTTGCCATATTTGGAACTGCCAAATTAGGAACCATCATGTTTTTGGATATCCCATGATTCTTCTTCATATGCTTCCTCTTACTGTTCTGTGTCGCATACGCCTTGCCGCACACTTCACACTTGAACTTTCTCTCGTTGGTATGAGTAGCCATATAATGGCCAAGCATGTGTCTTTTAATGAAGAAACCCATGCTACAAACAGAGCATTCGTACGGTCGTTCTTTTAAATGCACACTCCGCATATGCAGCATCAAATTAGATTTTAAATTAAACTTCTTTTCACATAAATCACATTTAATACCTTCTGCATTGTGAACTTGCATCATATGTCTGGTTTTCTGGTAATAATTCTTGAATCTAGCTTTACATATCTGACAAACACTGTCTCCTGCTATTCCTTTATGTTCTGTGTTTACATGCGCTTTCTTTTTGGATTCTGCGGCAAAAACTTGGCCACAATGTCTACAAGGGTAACTGGACTTCTTTTTACCGTGTGTCGTTTCATGCCTGTTTAAACGAAAAGAGTTCACGAATCCAGCTCCGCAGGTGGTGCAGATAAAGTTCCGGTAGTGTATATTCATATGCTGCATCAATAGTTTCATATTATGGAAAACCTCGTTGCAAAGACAACAGTTGATTTGCTGTTCGTTGGATAATTTAAATGGCTGAAAATAGTCCCGGACTCCTAGATAATATTTCTTTTCATGGATAGATACAAGATGTTCGGTTAAAGTTTGTAGTGAGTCCATAGGAAGATCACAGAGTGTGCATTTTAAATCAACAATGTCCAGAAAGGCGACAAAACTAGCCATACCAGAGCCAGCTTTATATGAAGGTCTTTCTTTGGCATGGTCTCCATGTGTATGCGCTCTAAGGATGTCTGGATTTGGGTACGTCTTGAAACAGTATGCACAAATGTACCCAGCATCATTCCTGTCCTTGAATGGAGTGACATTTGAGCACTTGAGCAGAGTGGTCAAATTGTGCCACTGCTTCTTCATTTCCGGTAGGTGTTTTTCGCGATACATTAACCTATCTAATGTTTCATCGTCGTTTTCTTCTTTTACAGCACGTTTACGTTGTTTTTTTGTTGCTCCGGTAGCGCCTATAAAAGAAAAATAATTTTCACACCCGATACAGTCTTCTTAGATATACAAATAGTGACGCACTTTGGTCGAGAGTAATTTACAAAGAGCTTAAAATCCGAAGAAAATTAAATAAAAAAGGTAAGAATATGGTTAACAATATCAGGTGTTTTCGGGTCTGGTTTCATTTGTACTCTTTTAAAGTATCGTAACTGTCTCAGAGGGCGTGAAGTGTGTAAGATAAGAGTCATTGGTTATCAACATTTTATTGTATCAGATTACTTCGCATTCTGATCGGTTCGTCGATATGCAATTAAGTAAACGCCAGAGACATCAGTTGTAATACCATAAGCCTATTTAGTGAGCATCAGCAATAAAGCAATTCAATGTAATAATAATAACTTCACACAAAATTAACTACACGGCCGTCGAATTCGAAACTAGGCAGAACCTGTGCTATCGCAACCAGATTGCAGACATGTATGTACGAGGTATCGAAAGAGGTTTTCTGGCTACATTCATAATTTTAGTATAAAACACCGTCGAAGAGATACTATCACGTTAGAGTAAAATGAAATTAGACCTTAGTTTTCAAGCAAATTTATTCGAAAAATGTCTATGACTCACTACTACGATCCTAAGTGGTCATAGACGCTGATGAAGATGTGGGGAATTAACAACTTTGTACATGTACTGATAGAAAAAAAACAAATTCTGAAATATAATAATTGTTTATTTTGAAACCTCTCTATCTTGTTACATAGAAATTTCATTTATACATTTCAGTTAATAATACTATAGCGACAATGTACTTATGAAGGCATCTGGTCTGGTCTTGTTGGTCATATTTCGAATAGCAAATGTACTAAAAGTTTATAATTGATTGCAGAGAATCGACAAATTCAAAGATTTATACATTTCTAATTTAAAAAAAAGATGCATATTTTGAAAAGGTAAACGCAATTTTTTTTTATTTGCAAGTTCTTTTAGGCACCATTTTCAAGTTTTATAAAGTCAAACACTATTTTGAAAAAGAAAATAATGATTTTAGGGTTTATATCGCAGAACAGAGAAATAAATGAAGAACGGTAAATTCCAGGAGATTCTTTGTCGCCTAGACGCGTACATAAACGATTAGATATATATAATATACACATAACGTCTATCCTAATTCGTCCAACGGATTTAATGAATATAAATCCTAAACGCCACTCATCATGTTACTAAATGTCTTATGTCTTTAAAATAAGGTAGCGTTTCGCTTGGATATTTGTGTTCAAGGGGCGGTACGGTACTTGACCAAATATTTTTTTGCAAAATAGTTCGAAATATTCCCGCAGGAACTCATAGTACTTAAATTGAATACACGATGTATAATTGTTTTTAAAGATTAGATCAATAACCGTTCAAGTATAATCGCTTTCAAAGATATCCAGAAGTAACGGTACTATGAGCAATCGCGTTTCAAGTGCATCAAATATTCTGTCACACCTGACACCCTACATTGCATTTCTACTTCATTCTCTGTAGTGTATATCATGTTACGATGTTTATTTTTGTGATAAATTAAGTGTAAATAAAGATCAAGATATAACTGTATGTGAAATTTGTTTTCCACAGATTGTAAAACCCAAAAGCACAATTCGTTTCGTTCACAATCAATTCGAAATATGACTAAATTCAATACATATCGGTAAATTTATAAGACAAAATTAAAACTATTTTTGTATAACGATAAATAAAACTAAAGATTTCATTATGATTGTCAATGGTTACTACATATTTACAGTGTATAAGTCGTTAAAAGCTCTGGTGCTAAATATGTAAAATAATATAGAAAAAAATTTATGACACTGCCAGCGACAGGTCTTTTAAACAGGTCTAGTCTGACTATTTGCGTCTAGTCTAGCACAATATTAGTGTTACTTTTAGAACAGGCACATTATATTTGCACGTGAGATTTTAATAAGCATATAATAATGTGTATAAATCAAAGTTTAAGCTTCTTTTCTCGTCTCATTTATTACTTTCTCAAAAATCGAAATAGCAGATGAAAAATTACATATTTTGGATTTACTCCTTGCATATTTTCATCATTATCATCATCATCATCTCAGCTGTAAGATGTCTACTGATAGACATAGGTTTGCCAAAAGGTGCAACAATGATTGTAAAGTATACTGAAGTTCTTGTAAGAGTTAGTCTTATTTCAGTTTTTGTGAGTTGAGACCGGCTCAAATCAAAATTAAAATAAGAAACCCAAGTGTAATTAATGCTTACCAGATATTGAACAAAAGCAGAAATACCGTATGTTTCACAGCAGCATCAAAGGCCTGACTGCAGAAGACCTGAATCTTCGTCAAGATTGCACTGGACTCGATCACGCACTGATTTCATATCACGTGAAGATTTTAAAGTAAATCGACACAAATGTGACGTCGATTTTCTTTAAATATTTTATTTAATTTATTGCTTGTCATCAGAATAGGTTCAAACGCTAAATATTATCACGATCGTAAATATTAAAACTAAACTCAATATCTTAGTGAAAACTCTTCAACTCATGGAAGCTACTGACTTTATCACAATTATTTAAAAAGTTAAACCACCTACCCAGATCTAATTTTAAAACCAGTCCAAATTAAATATGACCAAGAACAGTATAAAACCATAGTTAGACAAAAGAGTGATCTTTCAATTTATCAGCTTGCGCCTTCCGTTTGCTCTCAGCGGCAATCTGTTTCAAAGTCAACTCTCTGTTGTCTATCAAATGCTTAACATCATCAAATTCCTTAAATATGTCTAAATCGTCTTGATGTAGCCGCACGTGGCTCTTCAGGCTACATTTCTGCATGAAGGTCTTCTTACAAATTTCACACTGAAATCTTTTATTGTCTTCATGGATTTTCATATGCTCCTTCAAAGTTCGCGCTCTTGAGAATGTTTTGCCGCAAACGTCACACGAGCAAACCTCACCACCCGTGTGTCTAGATAGATGATCTACTAATCCCCTCTTAGAAAAGAACTTAGCATTACACTTATCACAGAGATAACTCCTTTGCTGCAAGTGATGATGCTTGATATGTCTATTCAGTTCAAATTTCTTTTTATAAGTCTTATTGCAGGCGTTACAAGGGTATATTATTGGAGCCTGGTTGTGTTCTTTTACGAGATGTTCACTTCTATCATAATAGCTAACAAATATTTCTGGACAATGCGGACATTTGTTTCGAAGCCAACCTCCTGTGTGAACACCTTTCTCGTGATTCCGTTTCTTTGTCAGAGAGGTATAAGATTTGTCGCAATAATCACATGGGAATATGCCTTGGGCGTGAGTTTTTCCGTGTTTCCTTAAAGCTGCAATGGTTATGTATCCTGCTCCGCACTTTTTGCAGCAGTAGTTTCTGTAATGGCTGCTCATGTGATGGTAAAGATTTTTAAAGGATATGTGTACTACTGAACAAACGACGCACGTAAAATTATGCCCGTTCTCCAAACGAAAAGGTAGAATTATGTCTTTAATATGCTTGTAAATAGTCTTATTGTGGACAGAGACGAGGTGGTCCTTGAGATCTGTGAGGTCTCTCATTCCTAAATTACATACTGTACAGCGCAGGTTGGTAATATCTACTTTGATAGGGTTATAGCTAAGTTTATAATCTATAATAGTGTTAATTTTGTCTTTTTCAGATTGTTGGGCTGTATGCTTTCGCAGTTCTTCGATATCGGGGAAGTAGTTAGCACAGTAGAGGCAGGAGAAGCCTCTGATCGTCTTGTCCCTGAAAGGACTAGCGTTGGAGTACTGTAGTATGGCAGTAAGGTTGACCCTGTGCTCAACGCGTTCTGGCGTCGCGCTTTCGTCCGATTTCTTTTTCCTTTTTCTGCGTTTGGGCGCTTCCTCGTCCGTTCCTACAACAAACGAGCACATCTCATTATCTCCCATTGATTTCTTCTTAGATTATTCTTCAGATATCTGGGCGATTGTTTTTAGCACTGAACGAATATTTTCTGTCAGATTTTTATTGTTTTTAACCGTTTAAAAGGAAAAATGGAATTAAGAACGTTATAAAGAGATATGTTTGTTTATATTTTCACAAGTCTTAGTGTTAGTTATTAACGTCACGAAAAACATTAAAAAATAAATAAAAAGAGCATCAAACACAAAATCACATTGTATCGTACAGTCCTCTTTTCTTCATCCGCTTCACTGAGGTCAGGTGGTATTTCCGATGACAATAGAATTACGGGCATCTGGATCTTCAAAACATTTCTTGATGCAGTGGAAAGAGATAATTGCCTTGATTATATGTAATTACAATTATAAATGTATTTGTATCAAGAGTTTCTTGTCTATTAAATACTTATATCTCGGCATTCAATTGTCTATCGTGCTGTGTTAACACACAGGTCAACACACAGGATGTGAGGTGTAATATTAGGGAGCAACCTCCCTAATATTACACATCACAAAACCAATATTGCGTGTGTGGTGTAGTAGTAACGCATGCGACTGCTCTGCTGAGATTTCGGGTTTGATTGCCGAATCTAACCAAATCTTTCTGAGTACTGTGTAGATTTGTTTCAGAGTTAAGTGTTTTCTTTGTATAATATGTATTTATTTGCGAAAAAAATATAAGTATTTTATCAGTCAATTTAATTCTCATAGTTCTGCTTAATTTGAAGTTAGATGACGTTATATCCGAGACAGTTTCTTACGATGCATTGGCGAGCTGCGTTACACTATGACTGTCTGTACTCATTAACTGTAGCCATGTTGACCAAGTCGCGTTCGAGATGCGATTTGTACAACATCATTATTCGTTGAGGTTAATTAGGATCAGTTGATCTAACTCAGTTGATAAGACAATATTAATTGAGATATATAAGCATGAATGACGTCATGAGCTGTCAGCGGAGACTGACTGTATTAGAGAGATTAAAATCAAGTCAAATTTTATTTCTGGATCGCGAAGTGCTATTGAAACATAAGTAAATAATTTTAAGTGTTAGTAACTTCGTCATTTGCATAGACTCGTTTAAACATTAAAACTAATACAGTTTTCGTTGCCATACTCCTCCGAAACGGCTTGACCGATTTTGATGAAATTTTTTGTTCTTATCCGGTATCTATGAGAATCGGCCAACATCTATTTTTCATCCCCTAAATGTTAGGGGTAGTACAACCCTAATTTTTTTTTTATTTTTTAGACAAAATTTTTAATTTCTATTTTTTTATGATACAACATACAAAAATACATACAATCCTCAATTTTCACCCTTCTACGATCAACCCTTATTTTTTAATAGCCATTTTAGTAAAAATGGCAAAACAAAGTTTGCCGGGTCAGCTCGACGCTCGAGGTCACGCGGACGCATCGCTCACTAAGTAGGAGAGATACAGATGTCGAACGCTGCCGCGGAGGCCGATTGTGCCTCTTTGTCACACGTTTCGCGCTCTCGCTTGCACTTCAAGCCTTAAATGGAACGCCTCAGAACTAGGTAACGCCGCATGAGTCATGTTTTTTGGTGCGTGCAGCCGGCTCCAAGACGTTGTCACGTCAATAAATACAGGTTTTCAGAAAAGTTATCAATTTAGAATGGTGGTCCTGTCCGTTCGGTGACGGATTGAGAACACGAACAGTTACTGTCTTACAGAGCAAACTATGCAGGACAAGAGAGCTCTGCAAAGAGGCTGAAGAAATTACACAAAACTTATACCAGCCAGTCTGACCAACATATCATCATCATCAAAAGCCTTTCGCAAGTCAGTTTCAACAGTCCGCTGCTGGACATAGGCCTCTCTGGTTTTGGCCTACTATACCACGCTGGCCAGACGGATTGGAATAGGGTTTGTTTCAAGTTTTCCTTCTCTTTACAATCGTCTCTTACGACACCCACTGGATGAATAGAAACGCTGACATTACATATACTTAATTCGTAACCACACAGACAGCATATAGTTCTCTGTCCAGGAGTGGACTATGGTCTTGCTGATGTGATTGCTAGATGAGATATTTCAGAAGTTCTATAAGTAGGTGTTTTAAGATTATTGTAAGCAGGTACTAAATGGAAATTTTGTCTGATTAATGAAACAGACAAGCACTTACTCTTCTGATGTTTTGATATTTTTTTGTTGAAAGCTAGTGATTTAATTGTTCATAACATATAAATTTCGATGACGTCTTTCGTAGACGATTGAGCTGTGTACGTTTTTCATATTTGTAGCTTAATTTGCTTAAATTACGGTAGTCTTTTAATTGTATTCAGTATGCAGTTTATGGATTTTTTTTTTATAAAAGCCTTCCAACGTTACTCTACTCTGCCTGATGGAAAGCATGAATAGCATCCAAGAGTGGTGGTCTCCATACTCATTGGGAATGCAGACAGTATGGTGACCCACGCCATGGTGGTATATTTGTTATAGGTTTTTTTCTTAGCCATATAATATACTTGTCGTCAATGTGAGATGATAATGAAAAAATAATTGTTAAAGTAACTTTAATACTTTTATGCGGCATCAAAGCAATGTATAATATAAAAATAAGTGGGGTTATATCTTATATACGGTAAGTTGTTTGAAAGATTTAAGTTAAATTGTTATATTATTATATAATTTAAATTATATTATTATATACACTGTCAAAAAAAACAACAGACGATGGATGTAGGTTACGTCCCCTTCACGATAGCTCGATCCAATCCCATCTTCAGTAGTTTCCATAAATATCTCGTGTCGTTTTGCTGTGTTTACTATATCTCGTGTCGTTTCACTGCGGCCGCTATGTTATCTCGTGTCGTTTCACTGTGGCCGCTATAGTATCTCGTGTCGTATCGCTGTGGTTATTATGATATTTCGTATTGGTTTACAGAGGCCGCTAGGATATAGCGACTCTTTGCCGTGGCCGTTGCGATTTCTAGCGTCGTTTCACTGTGATCGTTATGGTATCTCGCATAGAAACTTGTTAGCGGTGACCAAATAATATCGAGAGATCGTCCGTTTGATAAAGGGTCCGGCAGATCGATAATTTGATTAGCAGAGTCTGCGCTTATTCACGTAAATCAATTATGTGGTCAAAAACTTATTGTAAGGGTTTGTTATGTATTTATAATTTTAATTTTAGTCAAGAAGTTTCTTATTTCATTTAAAATAAATGTATCAGATAATGTCATTGTCAAATATAAATATTTCAATATCGAGGTCAATAAGCAAGTTAAAACTAATTCATGCAAGAACGGACAATATTGCAAAATTGATAGCGTTTAGAATCCTATAAAATATAAGGATTCTTATCATATCCAAGTGTTTGAATTTGATAAAAACTTGTCTTAAAACGGTCAAATCACTTACCTTCGGTACCTTTTGTGTTGATTAATGTCTTGCTAAATTGGTGCTATCGAAAGCTTTCCTCAAGTCTAATAAGTCTTAAGAAAAAATAAATACTACTAAAATGGAGCCTAATTAATAACGTAGACAAAACAACACTGCAGAATTTTAATAAAAGAGTTATAGAAGACTAGCTTTTGCCCACGGCTCCAACTACATGTATATGTCAAGTATCGCGGTAAATAGTAGTCCAAGTGTTATTCAGATGTATAATACAACTGTTAAGTTTAATCTAAATCCTCACAGTAGTTTTTTGCGTGAAGAAGTAACAAACATTCATACATCTTTCTTAAAAAGTTTCGCATTTCTAATATTAGTAGGATATGATAATTCTGGAAAAACTTGCGTGACACGATGTACAAAACAGTAGGACATAATTAAGTAAGTCAAAAGCTAAACTAATTTCCGATGAAAAGATGAATAAATAGTAAACATTTACTGTAGCTACTTAGAGCCTATAAAACATGATACCAGAAGTAGCCCACTTGAAGGTAGTATTATTAGAAATTGCACAGAAAACACGAAGTTGAAAGCTTCTATCTAGTTTCTGTTGATTTTCAATGGTGTGGACCTACATTAGCTCCTTGTGGGAATCCGAAAGGAAATTGTTGAAAAAAAAATTGTTGTTTCTTATACCAAATATCTAGAAAATTCTTACGAACAGTAAGTTGCTAGATTTAACACGGAGTACAACTAAGAATTGACGATCCTTGTACGTAAACAATGCTCCACTCCTGAATAACTATAAATAACATTTTTGGACCTATTTCAGGACACAAGCTTAGATATGTATGCACATAATTTTGCAATATTGTAACACTTAAGAACTAACACAGAAATATTAAATGAAAGGAACTAGAAAAGCTACGTGTACTTTTTAACTAAATCAATGATTTTAAATAAAGAGTACAGGAATATCTAACAAGACATAAACGTATATGTAACATAGCTTTTCTGGTACCGTTTTAGGTGAAATTTTGACAGTGTGTGGAAAAACCTTTGCGAGATTCAGTCCATCAATGGCAAATGCGTAAATATTTAATCTAAGCAAAGAGCCAATTGCAAATGTGTTACCTAGTAATAGTTTGATATGTTCATAAGGGTGTATCTTATTCAGCAAATAGAATACGATTTTTGGTTTTATCCAAAACGTTTTAGATAACTTGGTCAATTTACAATCCACTTATTTAATTAACAGCCTGACAAATAAGTATCTCCCTCCTCTTCTGTGTTGAATATGTCTATAAATCTTCGGCATGCTTCCGTTTACTTTTCAATATTTTCTTAAGGTACAGATCCTCTTTTCCCATCATTGACTTATCTTATTCCTTCATACATGTTCCTTCTGATATTGTATGTCTGATATATGTGTATTGTATATTTTTCTGTATTTCGGAAACTTCTTTATTTGTGACGTGCATATTTAATCACTTGGCGTCACTTGCTTTAAATAATATTGTCACATTGTCTCTGTTATTAAAAGTACTCTGAGAGTGGTCTATCTATATATAGCAATACATTTTTTTCTTTCACACATTTTCTTGTATTCACAATACAGTTAAGAATTTTCTGTTCAGTTCTATTTCTTTTTTATTGCTAAGATAGTTGCAAATTTTAGACCAATTGTATAGAATAGGATACCTTGGACGAACGAACGCTAGAACTGGGTTAGACGGCAGAGTAATTTGTGATCGATATAATTAAAAGAAAGACACGTGTTGGATGAGAATAACTATTTATTTTATACTAACCGTGTATTTACCTGCAAAATTTAATCAACAAATGGCAAATACAACTGTTTATAGCATTACGATTACACCATTTAACAATTTTATTTATAGTAGTGGGTAGTTCGATATTTTCAAATTCTTTCTCGTCTCCAGATTGAGTTAATAATTACTATGATAACAATTTACTTCCGACTTTTATGTTAAAATTCCATTGAACTACGCAAATATTTGCAATTTTCACGTGAAGCGCCTATGTTTCTTGTACTTCAATATGAACTCTTATAAACTCTTCCTGGACAGATTATAGGATTATATAAAAATTGCTACACCCTTTTCCCTATAAGGTATGTTCACACACTGCCAAAATCACATTTGTAAATACAACAGACTTACGTTTCGAGGATGACTCGCCGTTGTCGCTCTTCGCTTTTTTTGCTCGAGATGTGGTTGCTTTAGCTGCTGCTCGTTTCCTTGGTTTTTGCTCTTCTTCTTGCTTTATTGGTACTTCGAATTCTGGGGAGAGATAATATGTACGGTATAAAACATGACGTCACGGAAATCAAATACCAAGTTGAAGTTTTCTTACAGTGAGTACTGTAACAGGTTTCTAAAAAATATTCGGTGAGATATCTATCTCCCTTGCCCTAATAAATGAATGCTTAGGTATTGGTACCTATGCAATAATAAAAAAAAAAGTACATTAAGCTGTAGTGTCTCACAGTCGTCATGTGGGTTTTTTTCGCATCACCTATCTGAGAACATTTCGATTACCAAGACGAAGCAAACGATATGCAAATTAAATAAATCGGTGCAGTAGTTTGGAAGCTGAGATAATAAAGAATACAAGCATAGACAAACGTGCGAAAAACATAACCACGCCTTAGCAGTCGGGCACAAAGGTCAGAAATCCATCGTTAATTTGGGAAATCCTTATAATTTAAACCCGTTTGGCCAGTGTGGCATAGTAGGCCAAAACTTCTTTGCTAAACAGAGGCTTATGTCCAGCAGTGGACTGTTAAAGGTTGCTGATTGTATTTTCTTACAAACATTATGGATTACCTGGCCCGGAGTATCCTTCCTCGGCCGACATATTGTTGTCATCGGAATCATTATCCTCTTCCACGATGGCTTCAATCTTCACTATACTCGCTGAGAAATCATAAAATTGTGTTATTACAGGGAATTAAGAATCAGATCAGTTGGCGAAACTCATTAAACAAATTACTTTCAAAGAATTGGCAAAGATTTGGGTATGGATAAATAGGAAATAAGTTTACTAGTTAAATATTTATTTTACTTTTTATTTAAAAAATTTTAGTAGCTTTAAAAATTATTATCACTCATTAGCTTCTAGTTTAGATTAAATTGATTTAAAAAAAAAAATTTTAAATAGCCTTGCCATTGAAATCATAGACGTTAATCATTATCAGGTAGTAGAGCCAAGCTGATTTCAGCACAAATGGACCTGCTCGACCGGGGCACTGCTACCCTCTCACAGAAGACCAACCTAAAGCGACAGTGTTCACACTGGCGTGTTTCATTGGTGAGTGCGAGACTGAAGGCCGATTGACGCAGGGGTGATAGTCATTGTGGTAATGGTGTGAGCCTTACACTGTCACAATGACTGTCATGCCTTACACGTTTGCGGAGTTTAAAAAAGCATCTCACTAAACCGCCACAGTGCAGCATTTGCAATGAGTTTGGTAGGTTCCTAATGTAGAAAAAAAATAAATAAAAAAAAAGATTGTGAAGTAATTTATGACCTTATTCGATTCGGTAGACTTATCTCAGGAACTATCACTCAAATTATCAGTCTACATAATATATTGTATAGAGTATTCAATAAGGATGTTACTGTCTGTATAGTATCACGATAACTACTCAACGAAGCGGAAAAAATAACAAAAACTCAGCAGGTCAATTCGCGTTATAAAAATTCTATTAAAATTCAGCTCTGATCTTCTTTCGACCTCACAAATGTCATAAGTAGTAAAGTATAAGTCGATATGTGACTATGTCGTATTGTGACCGAAAATTGAAAAGAGTGAAAATCAGTATCTGCTAATCTTTTTAACTAATATTTAATCCATTACTGCCCAACTATCGAAAAATGTATAATTTTCTGTTCAAATCACAAAATATAAGTAAGTAATACAGTAAGAAAAAATAATGTGAAGCAAAAAACAAAAATTCTAGGGTCTGAATCAGCCTGTCCTATATGTATGACATTGGGATCTTATGTTAAGAAAAAAATATATTATTACGACTTTATTGGCTATTTCACGTTTAGGTTTCCCAACAATTTTAAGTAATTTGAAATATATAATTACTTTTATTTATATAGATATAATTAGCTACATAAAACAAACAACAATGAACTCTTAACGGCTACGAAATATATAAACTTTGAAATTATATATGTAAATAATGTCACTGTATCTTTTTATCAAATTTTTTTTTAACGGAAAAATAGATAAAGATGTTTGCTATTTACAGAAAAAGGCTTAAAAAATTAAAGCCAGTTTTAGAAAAAAATGGTAATCTGGTGTCCTAAAAATATGACAGTGGGAAGTGATGGGGCAAACGAACAAAATTCTCATCTCTATTTAAACGTCAAGTTTGACATTTACATGACATTGATTTTTAATAAACGGTAGACAGCGGGTAAGTATGTTTTATAAGCACCTATTTTCCTAGCGTTTATTCCTCCAAAAATTCGGCTGCTAGTTCAACCGGTTTTTGGCAGATACGGCTGCACATGCGACTTGCGACGACCCAGGAGTGTATTTAGAAAATGTTATGACGCATTAGTACTCACCTCAACTGTCTGCCGAATTACCGTTTTACCCAATCACAGTAAATAGGAACATAATAACACTGTTATGAATTATTAACACACTTCATTCTAAAGCTACTTACGTTTAAAAAGTTTATGGTTGACATGCTTCTTGAATTGTTCCTCGGTGTGCAGTACTTGTTTCTTAAAATTGGCAGCGTTGCGCAGTTGTGTGATGCAAACCTCACATATACCACCATCTTCGCCGTTCTCTGAAGTACTCAACTGGATCAAACAGAGACGAACGTTAATTATACTCAGAAAAAATTGTACAAGGGCCTATTACGTGGGACTAAAACACCGAGCAGTTGTGTGATGCAAACCTCACATATACCACCATCTTCGCCGTTCTATGAAGTACTCAACTGGATCAAACAGAGACGTACGTTAATTGCACTCAGAAAAAGTTGTATAAGGACGTGGGACTAAAACACTGACGAAAAGAGGGCGTTTAATTTACCTCTGCCTCCCCTCCGGAGAAACAAGCGTGATTTTATGAGTGTATGGATTAAGAATACGGAGTGACATCATCCCCTTTTATACCGTAACTGTGACTAGCTCTGCAAGAAGGAAAACTTAAAACAAACCCACTACCAATCCACCTTGCCAGTATGGTATAGTAGACCGATGTCTCTTTTCTAAGGAGAGGTCCAGCATTGGATTACTAAAGCGGCGTTGATGACAGGTCGTTAAAAGTTAGTGTCAACGCCACAGAGTGCAAAAGGCGTTATAAAACTTGGAGTTCCTACTGGACATGTTCATGACCCGTTGAAATATTCACACACGTGAATAGTTTGTCTTATTGTACTTAAAAAACTAAGGCATTCATGTTTGCCGACGCTACAAGTTAGGACTATCGCCACGAGAACATCAATGTTATACCAAAGCCATGCAAAATGACCATGGTATCATATTATATCTATATTCTCCTTATCATAAACACGAGGCACTTTCGATTACTGTAAAAGGCCAGACATACGAATGAACGCATAACCAAATACAACACTGCCAAATGACAATTTTGGAGAGTCGCCTCTTACAAGTGGCGAGGGCTTTTGGTAGATGATACATTCACATAGTAATTCGTTCCATTTTAGGTAAATTAAAAAAAATGCACTATGTCGTTAGTAGAAAACGAATGCATATCTTATATTATGCTTTCGCAGACTTAAACATCGAGTACGGTTTGGTTCCACAGGAACTTACATTTCCAACACATTTAAATAGAACTTACGATTTGCAGAGAAGGCTGCTAAAATTACTTCTTAATACAAAACAAGACAAAATATTAAAAACGTGCAAGTTACTTAAGTTAAGTTAAATATTTTAGTTATACAATTAAATAATCAAGAGCATAAAATCCAATTTGTACATATGTATCCAAACCAGTCTCACCAAAAAGGGGAAACTTGTCGTTCCAAAAATCACAAACTACTTTAGTAAACGAACAAAAAGTTACATAGTATCGTTACGTATAATTTATTGCCTTCAGATTTATTGAAACAAGTAGATTAAAAATTTCAATGAAAAAATACATCCAACAAACATTTTCTCTAGTTACACCTTAAATAATAGCTAACATCCCCTTTTTCTTTTTCCTTTACTAAATTAAACATAGTCTGCTAATCTCCTTGACACAGTTACTTAAAAATAAACCAATATGGTATTCCAATAATATACATTCCCTTGCATCAGCCTATCAGAAAAGAAAATAAGTAGAAAAATATATATTTGTTACTCGACTACACCAGCGAACGTGTAATGTTACCCAAGAAGTAGAACAAAATGCCTTTGAAAATTGTTGCTTCTCATCCACTTGGTTTCTTCAAAAAGGCTATCAATAAATTGCCACTGCATTAGCAAAGATACGAGAAAAAAACAATACGTTTACTTATTTAATAAAAATCGTTAATTTCATGAGTAAAGATCTAGTACAATTCCATATTTTATATTGGTTTGGATGCACCCCCCTGAAAATAATTCTGGCGGTACCCGTGTACATTATGTATTTTTAAGCGAGAATTTCTGCCGACACATGGTATACAATTTCATCAACAGCCTTTTACAGTCCACTGCTGGACATAGGCCTCTCCTTACCAAGGAGGTTTTGGCCTACTATACCACGCTGGCCAGACGGGTTGGAATAGGTTTTGTTTCAAGTTTTCCTTCTGTTTGTAATGATGTTGTCTTGCATACTTTGTTCCCTTAGTCGTCTGTAACTAATAGGTGTGGTAACACTATGTATTCTTAATCCGTCACCACACGGAATACGTGTTAATACCAAAAAGAAACTATATTTCCGAAGGGATGGGAACCGAACCTACTAAAATCTTAAGAACCACTTAGGTATTATATTAAAGGTTAAATCTACGGTCGTCAACCAGTTTAAATATATTTAAAAGAAACGTGTGTAAGAATGACTGCGTATATTGGAATGGGCGTAGGTATTTTGCCTACATGGATGGATTAGTGTTACATAAGTATTAGCAAGGACGGGTCAAGGTCGCGAGTCTGCAACTTGAATTGGCTGTTGCCGAAAAATCAGAGCCAGTAACATTTTTTATGAATTAAACGTTTAAGTTTCTACTGTCGTTCAAAGATTTGAACGTAAATTCTATCATCAGTTAGTGACCGCCTTGGTGGAGGTCTCGGCTTCGATTCCCGAGCCGGGCCAAATGTTTGTATGATCTGCAAATATTTGCTCCGGAGTTTGGGTATTTTCTAAAAAGTATACAAATATTCTATCAGTCAGTCTAGTTATCATAGTACGAGGTCTGCTTAGTTTGAAATTAGATGACGTTGTGTGTCAAATGTCTGAAATATTTATTTATTGTTAAATTTATTCGTCTCTTGGCTTAAGGCCGGCCCACACTACAACTTGCGCGTCTTTTCGAAACATCGTACGAGTAGAGCCGTCTGAAGCTCTTCCATGGTTATTTTCTTATCTTTAACAAGTCCAGTCACCTTAACCAACATGTAAGTGTTTCGCATCAATTCTCGTTCTACAATCGTTAACGTCTCTATTATTTTGTATTATTAGCTAATATTCTGTTCTGACCATGTGACTCTGCGTTCGTTAGTTTTCTAATAACGTTTACGCTTGTAGAATGTCTGTTTGGCTAAAGGATAGGTGTCCAGCACAAGGACCTCAGGTTTATATAAACCAGAAATAAGAAATTGCTAGACATTCAAGTACAACTGTACTTAAGTGTCTAACTTCACTCTACGACAAGCTAAGTAAGTAAAGACTAGTTTTTTCCCAAGTTAGCCTTGTATCACAAATATTTTGTAAATTGTCTTATTACCAAATGATAATAGAAGTGGACAAAACGACCACTGGAACCCTGAGTCTATGTCATATTAATCTGTTTATGGTTTTTTTTAACAGCCTGCCAAAGTGACTCTAGCCTACGTGATAGAAAGTATAAATAGAATCCACGTTCACTATACTTATCGTGGATGGATAATACATTATTATGAAAATAACTTTTATGATAATTGTGAGATCAAGAGCTAAACGGGACCGAATTGAGACTGAACTTTTGTTGCGAAAACTATCCTTCCAAACGGAAGGACCCATATCAAACGATATGGGTAGGAGTAGGAATAAGAAAGAAGTAGCGAGTGTATATATGACCTTTTAAGCGGACAAATTATTCAGTGCGAAGTCAGTAATTTTTAATATATAGTATGTAGGATGGTAACATTGCTCCATTGACCGTCAGTGCCTATGCCAATTGTACTTGTTATATTAATCCAATAATAAGCTTGCACACACTGGGTACGAGGGTCAGGGCAAAAATTATAATTATAAAACAAAACACTGTGTGGTTATTTGTTTATGTGAAGGAAATCAAGTATGTAATACTCAAATAAACTTTTCGAAAAAATTAACTATAAAAGTAATTATTATTATAGAGTTGGAGTAGAGTTTTTACATCCCCAAGTATGCATGAAGAAAAATCTGTGTGTTGCCATATTACATTGTCTGCATTCACAATGAGTATGATAATCACAACCTTTCGATTCTATATATATATATTATATATTCTATCTTATATAATATTGTATCTATTCGATTATATTCTATGCTTTCCATAAGGCAGAGAAAAAAAAAAGAGCATCTAATTACAACATCAGAGGTACAAAGTTTGATTTAACTCAGAATAAATATTTCTCATATGTATGTTTTTTTTGTTTACTTTTGTTTTGTTCATATTACCATATTCCTAAAGATTTTTATATTATAAATTTCAGTTTGTTCTATAATATACTTAAACTTGCTTTTTAGTAGTTGTAATTATTTCTCATATTTATAATTAACTATAATTGGCATTATTAATTTGGTCATACCTACACAAGGTAGTCTAAATTATAAGAGTTACAAGTATTCTCTATGCCCATTAAAAAAGTATTAATAGAGTTGGCTTTGGAATTTTCTTAAGCTCTATTTCTTAAATAACATGTATTAAAAGATAAAAGTAATCTGTAAAAGATTTACATTTAATTATATAAAGACTATAAATATTGACCTGTAATAGTATGCAAAGTCTGTTTAATGAAAGTTCAAGTTAAACTGGTCCAAAATAAAACATACAATATTTAATAATGGTAAACATGTTCTACATGTAATAAAAAGAAAATGGTTCTGTTGTAGTGTGTACCGATATATTATATTTATGTGTATTTAAAATGAGCATGGGAACTGCCCAGCAAACAAAGGCAATAATAAATTATGAATAGTTACGACGTTTATAGTGTATTGTCTATAGTTTTAACGTAAGAAAAATTCTAATAAGAGATTTATCTCAACGAAATCACAGTACGCAAGCGTAAAATGGAAAGATACGCCTCGGTAAGCAATAAAACTAATCGAATCTGTCTATATACAAATGGCTAACTACTTATACAATATTCTCTTGCAATTTCTTAGTAGGGTCACAATTTTTCCACTCATGTTGATTTTATACATTTTAATTTTTTAAAAAGTTCAACAGCGAAACGGGAAATATACGTACGCTTATGTCGAAAATTTCCCGCAACATGTCGGCGTAGACCTCTTCTTCGCCCATCCATGTATAAGAAGTTTTCACGTCTTTATAAACACCCTCTGATGCACAACACCGGCACATACTGTTCAATATTGCAGTCTCCATCGTGTCCGACTTCACATTTATCACATTTACTCTTAAAATTATATAAATTATTTAAATATAAGTTTAAAGGACGCTACGGCTTCGTAGCTCCGCCATTTTCTACCGAGACTTTTTTTTAATTTCCGTTTGAAATCGGGTGTAACTCTATTGACGCAAAAAGAATAGTTTTACAGTCTAGTCCACGCAAATGTAAAAATAAAAATGTCATGACGTTATGATTTGTATCTAAAAATATAATAAATTTCTCAATAAGATCAATTTACAATGAAGATGTGGTATTGCGGACTGAAACCAATTGGAAGAATAAAACAAAATAATCGAGCAATTGTGAGCAGTGGTCGAACGAAACGTAAGTAAATATTTTTTTCTAATGACAGATGACAGTTGACAGCACTGAAGGTGATTCTGAATTTTGCTATATTTAGCATAGGTTTAATGCGAAAGAAAATTCTCCTAAATGTAAACACTAAATAACTCTCCGTGTTAAAATCTGATAAACTGATTAAAATGCTAAAAGTGTGGTTCAAGTAACTGTATGTAGTACTGTCAGTGTAATTGCTATGGATCTTTCAGAAGACAATTATCTATTATGATCTTATTTAATACATGACCTAAAAGTGCATTAAAGTGACGATAATGTTTAATGAAGCTTCATGCCGTTGTTGCCTTGTGCGACCTCCGGACAAGGATTTATATTCCACATACTCAAGACTTGGCAAACCTGAAATTTATTCTGATATGCTGAAGGAATGCTTTGAAATAAACGTAAAGACTCATTAATTTTAACTTGTATAATGTATTACTACAGCAGAACACAATTATTATATACCCCAAATATGTTAATAATTCTAGATTTTAGTATAGGATACTCATTAAGAAAATTATCAATATTATTTTAAATTTGTCACTATTCAGACCTCAGTCATTTATAATCCCATTAGGTAAATTACTTTTTATTTGGAACAAAATGCTTTTGAGTAAATTTAAAAAAAAAAAACTATTGCCAGTAATTGCCCCATTGTTTCTTCTTGAGTGTTACTATTCGACTTCTGTATCACCCAGTAGGGAGAATAAAAAAACAGATTAATAATTTTGATTTACAATAAACTGGGAGAAATGTAAGCAAACACTTCCAATTATATATAATATATATATATAAAATGATAGTTGGTGCATGCAGAATAAAAAAATTGCATTTCTTTATTCTGCTGCTACTGGAAGCTGTATACAGTAATAATCGGAGTGTAGATTTAAAATTGTTGCTGTATAGAAGTAACTTTAAGAACCATGTAGACAATGCATAAATATTTATATAGTATATTTCCTATGTTTGCCCTAATTGCCAGTTACTATGTGTATAATTGCATTGTAATTTGTTTTATTGATAAATATGCTATGGGGGAGGGGGTTGGCGCATATTCTAAGCGCACTGAAACAGACACCTATCAAACTCTCAGTGGTTACTGACTGCGGAGAAGTTGCCCTTTATATATCGACAAAAAAAGCCACACTGTTGCACTCAAAGTTCCAAAATTCACTGGCGCCTTTAGTTTTGTTATTTTGTAGTGACCGCGCCGACATATGTCACCTAAAAACCACTTGATCTGAAATCTGTAACTATGTTTTAGCAAAAAAATTAATCTGAAATGTGGAAAATGAGCAATAACGTATAAAAATACTTTTACAGTTACTGGATGATTCTGGTGATGATGATGCAGGTATATGTGAAATCTGCATCATGCGCCTCCGTGATGCTAGCGACTTCAAGCATCAAGTGCAGCGGTGTCAGATAGACTTCAGAGCTAAGCTACTGAGTATCAAAGGTATGCTAATTTTCCTATGTTTTTTTTTTTTCCAAACATATAACAGTAAGTAGTGCGCAGATGACAGTACTTTAAGTGGTAATAATATTTATTATGAATACATTTTTCTGAGACTAATTTCTCTCAGATGCTTACCACTATAACTCCTGTACATTATGATCAACAAACACCGAGTTATGACACTCTATAAGCCCCAGGAAAACTGTCTTGGAATCTACAACAAAATTAATGAGAAAAAACCTGGAGGAGTTAGAAATATAATAAGCTCACTTCCCTCCTTAGCAAAGCTTACTTACAACACTTTGTTACCCTATAACATACAGGATATTGAAAAATCCTCTTGAACCTGAGGACTCCTGAGACCTCAGAAAATAAATCAATCTTAATTAAAAAAACAAATCAATATTAATAGTATTTGAAGCTAGGAATCGAAATTACCACCTTTTGATCCTCCTCTGTGATTCCTCCTCAGTGATCACTAATCAGTAGACGAACATGTCCACTATAGATCGTTGGATAAAAAAATCTTTTGTTCTCCGTTTCTGCTCTTGAGAGGCTACACAAAAGGAGGCAATGTACTTACATCTCTTGAGAAGTAGCAGGTCCCAATAGCTAACGTCAATCCGTAACCATTTGCCCATTTAACGTAAAATAGACGTAAACACTTTAATGAGTTTTTCTCAGTACAAATTGAGACCGTTTTGGGTAGATTGAGTAAAATAAATAAATAAAAATTGTAATTGAAATTATTAATTTGTCAAATGGGTTGTGCATACGGTTCCCACGACGAACTTAGGGCCCCAAGTTAACCTTAATTGCAATTGGTGCACCTGCTAACCGACGGACGAGACTCTGACAAACAAAACATCCAGATTAACGCTAATAGGTTCGCCATCTATTACGTGAGACCAAAACACTGGCGAAAAGTGGGCCTTTAATATCTCTGCACACCCTTCCGGGAAAACAGGCGTGATTTTATATATCTATGTAATTTGTCGAATTGTTGATTAAATTGACTCAACACAACAGCCTTCAACAGTTCACTGGACATAAGTCTCACCTTAGACAGAGGTTTTCGCCTACTATACCATGCTGACCAGACAGGTTGGTATATGGCTTGTTTCAAGGTTTCTTCTCTTTACAGTGATGTTGCGCAGCTTGCTCTCTTGGTCGCCTCTTGCGACACCTGCATTAAACAGACATATTCTCAATCAGTCTCCTCTCAGAGCATGGTACAATTGATAATAATAATATTTGCGGATATGTGACACAACGCCATCCAAATTAAGCAGAGCTTGTGCTATGATTACTAGATTAACTCATAGAATATACCTTTTTAGTATTTGATTTTCTTCTATTTTTAGATGAAGCTCACTCAAAGGTGAAGGAGGAACTTGCTGAATTGGATGAGGAGAATGGAATATTATTCCTGGGTATGCTTTTACTTACACTCATTTACTCTTTTCTTTCTTTTACGTGCGAAAACCCCATTAGGCCGTCACCCCACCGTGGTTTGTGGCGGTGTGGTGCGTCGGTGTCGAACCGACGAACGAGAGATCCGGGAACTGCTGAACTGCTGACTTCTATCTATGTCTTCTGCTCTAAGCATTGGTGCTAATGGTCTGGGGCGGCTGCAGTCATCATGACTTTATAGAAAGTTTGTCAGAAGAAATAATTACTGACAACGTGCCTGTGACTCCTGATTACATAAACACGATGATGATTTAATCAAGATTTCGGCCACGGCGGCCAGTCTTGATGGAGACCAGCTTACGCAGGGGACCAGCTTACGCAGCTACGCAGGGGATGTTACAATGCACGAGTGTCTACGCAACAACAGGTGCACTCTCTGATCCCTCACTCACACAATTGATGGGATGGGTATCTGACACGACCGGGGACCGGCCCACCGGTCCACGGGGGACCAGTCGCAAGACCGATGCAGGCGTATAGGGTTTAAGACTCCAACTTCCAATCAACAGGCTGTTCGGTCGGCAGTGGTATACACTTACCAGTAGACCAACGAGGTACCAAACAATTGAAAGTCAACCTAATTTTAAAAATTACAAATTTGTTTCAATTCCACAGAAATTAAGGATGAAATGTCAGATTTCGAAGACGGAATGCTGAAAGAAGAAGATGATGACGACAAGAACTTGGCTGAAATAATGGGCTTCGACAACGTGAGCATTAAGAAGTATTCTTCGAAGAAAGGCACCAGTAAGCGAAGGCTAACCAAAAAAGGTAATCTTTAGAGTGAAGGCTTCAGTAATGCTTTTGTTAGAGTTCATGTGAATTGTGATAACAGTACCTGGACCCGGTATTTTTTTTTGAAAACACGGATAAAACAACGTTTTCTAAAAATGAAACCTAGCTAGATCGATTTATCGTCCACGAAACCCCCGGCGTACTAAATTTCATGAAAATCGTTGGAGTCGTTTCCGAGATTCAGAGTATATACGAGTACATATATATACACATAAGAATTGCTCGTTTAAAGGTAGTTAGGTTAGATCGCTGAATCCCTCCTGATAGTATGATTTTAGTGGGTTGATTCCGACACACTATTATACCTACTACGTAATGGTGGGGATTTCTATATGATTCTGTGCTATGGAAACCAAGCAGTTCGGAATCAGACTTCGGTGTCTGTGACATTATTATTCTCTTTATTCATCTGATACAAATGTTAGTTACATTTTTGAACATCAATCCTGGAAAGGACAAAAGTCCTAACCGAATTCATCAGCCTATCGCAATCCGCTGCTGGTCATAAACCTCTCCCATTTCACGCCACTATGATCGATTTTGGGCTGCCCGCATCTAGCTCCTGCCAGCCATCTTGCGCAAATCGTCACTCCATCTGGCCTGTGAGAGTCCTATACTACATTTGCCGAGACATGGTCTCCACTGTAGAATTCTTTTAGTCCAACGGTTATCGGTTCCGCGGCTAAAATGACCAGCTCACTGCCACTTCAGCTTGCTAATCCTGTGGGTTATGACTTTGATGCTGGTGCCTTGTTGCTATGACGGTCGATGATCTTGGTTCTCTACCAAATCACATCATGTCAGAGCTATGCCATAGAGAAACGCCGCATTGCCCTTCCTGTAGCACGCTGAACGACTTTGAACTTGTGGACCAACCGTACCGTAAGCGACCGTTAGGGCTATATTGAACACAGTTAGAACTTTTGAAAGGGAAAAGTTTTAACTCACACTTAAAAAATACATGTTTCAAAGCATAAAAAATAAAATGTTATTATTTACAGACCGTAAATCAAAGAAACACAGTTCGCTAAAGTTGTCGTTGCGCACGCTCACAACGATGAACGAGATCCTACACGCCCCGAAAGTAACGCCATCTAGTTTGGTCTCCGACAACACAAAACACAAGATCAACATCGAGAATCTGCTCAAGCATTCCAACTGTACACCGTTTTCTAATAAGACGCTATCAGGTAAGGAGTAGATTTTTTGTCAGTAGATATTTACTCTGGAGCCAGCTTTGTTGGTCTAACGGTTAGCGTATGTCGCTGCCGATTGAGAGATCTCGGGTTCGATTCCTGGGTCGTCTTAAAAGTGTTTTTTGGTTTTTTCTTACAAGAAATTCTTAATAACAGCCCAGGGGTCTTAATTTCAGCCAAATTCTTGTCGTCATCATGTTCTTTCAGCATTACATCTACGAAATCTCTCCCTTCGTCCTAAACTTCTGCAGAATTGACACAACTTTGAGGAATTTTAAGGTTAGGTAGAATGATTTTCAACTGAAGGGTTTAATGACTTACTATATTTATTTGCTGTTGGTCTAGCGCTTAGTGTATTCGACTGCCGATTGAGAGGTCTCGGGTTCGATTCCCGGGTCGGGCTAATAGTGTTTTTGGATTTTTCTTAAAAGAAATTCTCAATAACAACCCGGGATATGTAAGGTTGGCTATGTTTCACGTCCGTGCCTTTAAGGGCACGTTAAACCGTCGGCTCTGATTGTCATAAACATCTATGAGAATCGTTATTAGAAAATTAGTGCCCTCAAATATACTGACTACTAGTAAAACCTTCAAATTCAGTTCGCCCTCAAGGTTACGGAGGTCAGATGCCAGTCGCTCCGTGGAAAAATTAATATTCAGATAAAACCGGTTGAACTACTAGCCAACCACAAATAAACATGGAAATAACAAAGGCTTGGAAGATTATGAGTTGATATTTACTCTGGACTCGTGTAATGGTGGATGGTTCTGACTGCTATATCATGGGTTCAGTTCTCACCCTGGACCTGAATGATGTGATAAGCATGAACATTTGGTCTCACTGGATGTAATTTTTGAATTAAGAACTATATAAGTATGTTTATCAGCAGTCTGGTTACCATAGACCAGGATCTACTTAGTTGTGAAACGAACCGCCGTGTGGTAGATCGTCAAGATCAAATCGTTTACAACCGTACATTAAATATAAATTTGACCCCTTTTTTTTTCTATATTAAGTGCCTGCCAAAGTGACTCTACTCTGCCTGATGGAAAGCATGAATAGAATCCAAGAGTTGTGGTCACCATACTCTTTGCAAATGCTGACAACGTAGTATGGTGACCCACACTATGGCGGCCTTGTAAGATGCTTTTTCACACCCCGCTTGGGGACGTAAAAGGCATGACAGTCATTGTGACAGTGTAAGGCTTACATAGTTACCACGATAACTGTCACCCCTGCATCGATGGGCAATTATCTAGTCACGGTTAACACATTGTATAAAATTCAGACTACTTTCCATCCGCCGTTTTGTCTACAACAACCATGACAAACGAAAAAAAAAGTAAAATATAATTTCAGGTATTATCTGCGCATACTGCAAGGAGACATACTCCGACCTGCAGCATCTCCGCTCGCACATCGCTACCTCCCACGCCAACGAACACCTCATCGACAACAAACGCATGGATAAAAGTAACCTCTCCATCAAAATGGACATCACAGACCTGCAATGCAAGCTGTGCCACACGTCATGTGGCGTCATAGCGACCCTCAAAACACACCTCATCAACAAACACGACATCAAGTTCTACCCCGACGTCAACGACTACATCCTAGAGTTCAAACTGACAGACGGACAAATATTAAACTGCGCGTTATGTAATTCGACCTTCGAAACCTTCAAAATGCTACTCCAACACATGAACGGTCATTACAGAAATTATATATGCGATATTTGCGACCTGGGCTTCATTAATAAGCATAAGTTAAGGAATCACCAGCGCACACATGATATAGGAACTTTCAACTGTTCGTTTTGTGATAAGGTCTTTAGTACGAGGGTGAGGAAACTCTGTCACGAGAAATATACCCACAATTCTGGCGCGAGGTACACGACCAACTGTCCTCACTGTGATGAGTCCTTTACGAGTTATTATCAAAGAAACAGACATATGGCCGACGCTCATAATTCGGCCGCTGCCACATACAAATGCAATATTTGTGATAAGTCATTCATATTAAAGTCTAAACTGACATCTCATATAAAGAAGGTGCATTTAATGGAACGGAATCATATTTGCGCGGAGTGTGGACAAGGGTTTTTTATCAAGCAGTCTCTAGACGAACACATGGTCAAGCATAATGGTGAAAGAATACATAAGTGTACTGTTTGCAGTAAGGCTTATGCGAGAAAAAAAACCCTAAGAGAACATATGAGAATCCATAATAATGATAGGAGGTTTAAATGTGGACTGTGTCCGCTTGCTTTCGTTCAGAAATGCAGTTTAAAGTCCCATATGTTGTCCAATCATGGTATTACTTTGGCCGAGTATGAAAGTGCCAGAACTGGGGCATCGAGTCCATAGACAACTTGTTGTTTGTAATTGTACAATAATTTATATTGAAAACTGGCTTTTTGAAATTGGCTTTAAAAGTTGAGTTGTATATTTATGTCAGCAGAAGTAGATTTTTTTACATTTGTACCAGAGACAGAATTTTATTTTTTTTTATGAAAGACAATGTTGAATGTAGGGTAGTTTTAGTGTCATTTAAACACTGAATAAGAATATTTGTTCACATATGTCTAAATCGAGCTGCTAATAACTCCCTAACTGACAAAATTAAGAAATTATGAAAAAAAAAAAAATTATTAGCTGACCAGCGCTAGCTCGTTTGGGTCTCCTATTGCCCGTAGCGTGATGTTACACAGCTTGAATAAAAAAAAGAGCCAACATTTAAAGGTAGATTTATATTACCGCGATTTTTTTTTAAACTTGAAGAGGAACAATTCTTTTACACATTATTTGTATGAAACTTTAGCCGTTAACGCAGTCCACGTAATGATAGCTCTCAAAAAAAACAATTCACCCCCGTTTTTGCAACATTTTGCACTAATACTCCGCTCCTTTTGGTCAAAGTGTGGTGATATACAGTCTATAGTCTTCCTTGATAATTGGGCTAACACTGAAATAATTTTTCAAATCGGATCCGTAGTTCCTAAGATTAGCGTATTTAACCAAACAAACAGTAATTAAGGCCTAACTCCCCCTTAGTCTGGGGGCAGGTACTCAAAGGGTGGGCACACACTATGTATGTTAAGCTGCAGGTGTCCATAGGCGGTGGTGGTCACTTACCATCATAACATATAAAAACTAGGAATATACAGGAATCGTTGACTTGAATATCTTATAACCCAATCATCACAAATATATGGATATTTTTTTTCTTTATTATTCTGAGGACCAGTTTCACCACCTTATGAAGTTTCAAATGTATATATATGGCAGATTAATATAGAATATATATATCAATCAAATCAACCTATCGCTGTCCACTGCTGAACGAAAGTCTCTCCTAAAGAGCGTCAACTATTCCGGTTCTGGGAAATCCGCATTCATCTTCAGCCACCTTCAAGTCGTCGGTCTATCGCGCCACAGGGCGCCCTACACTATGTTTGCCCAATCGTGGTCTCCACTCTAGCGCACTTCGGCTCCAGCGACCATCGGTTCCTCTGATATGACATATTATTCATGTTTGAAAGAGTTTTAACTGTTTCCGACATGGCAACATCTCGTGGTAGAAATAAATGTAATGTTGTGTGATACTTTGGAATAGTACAGAAAAACCTTGGATTATTATTGTCATTTCTAAACCCATAACCTCGTAATAATAAATTGCCAATAGCAATAATTTAGTAAAACTCGTTCAGTTTTGAATTCAGCTATTTATCTAATGTAAATTGTAGATATATTGGCATAGTCTTCCTTATATGTTATGAGATATTTTTAACTGGTAACACAGTAAAAATTATTGATTTTGTAATTTTCTTTATAAATTATTTATCTAACATTTTATATTGCATTTGTTTTAGCTCTTGCAACAAGTTATATATACTCACTGTCAAACAAACGTCAAATTATCTGTCAGATAACTGTCAAATAGACTAACAGTAATCATACCTGGTACTTATAATTTAGGTCTTCCCATTTTAAGTACCAGCTGAACAAAAACATTGTTTTAGCCATTTAGTATACGCAACAAACTGCTCCACAAGTTGTAAACACTGTGTAACATATAAATAAATAAATAAAATTTATTTTTAACATCAAGTGCAATAAAAGGGGGTACTATCAAGAATATATTGGGATTGGGGAGTGGGGAGAAAGTTCACTCATTGCGTGAACTTTGTTCTAACATAAGTGCAATACCCATAGAGCAAGAAATTGGACGTATATTTTTTTTATAAGACTATGTCAAGGACTGTAGTTGCCTTACAAGGCCTTGTTATCACTAGAACTATAAACTGTACTCTATACTCTATGTAAATATATATACGTAGTAGTCATATGTATTAGTGATTGTTGCTTTTATCATCCATTTTACCAAGTAGGTAATATGTTACAGTCTGTTAACTTATTTTTGTTATTTAATAAAGATTTTTAATACAATTTTGTGTTTGTTTACTCAGTTTTCCTTTGTAGTGTACAGGTTATAGGGTATAGGTTTAAACATAATCTCTATAAAATGTATTCTACCACCAGTCGCCCCACGTATGATGTCACCAGCCGCCCCACGTATGATTTCGCCAGTCACCGCCCATGCGATGTCGTCAGTCGCCACCCATATGAAGTGTCGTCACGTCTACTTGTACTCCTCAGATTTTATCTTACAGATGACGTAAGAGCTAACTAAGGAAGCAAACTCCACAGTATAACAACTCTCCAAAAAGAAATAAAACAAAAACTATACCAATCCATCTAGCCAACGCGGTATATTAGGCCAAAACCTTTGCTACTACTAACGTGGACTACTAACGGCTGCCCGTAATTTTTTTTTACTTTAGTGATTGCTGGTGGACCAGCATGTACTATATATTAGCGAGGTAAAGTATGTAATAACCGCGAGCCGCCATACTTCATACAGACTTCTGGTGGCAGATTAGTTGTTGCGGTCCGCGATAGAATAGTTTCTTACGGCCTGGTCGCAAAAATGCGAAAACAACCAGATTGATAGGCGGGGAAGCCTCCGTAGCCTCTCCAGGATAGCGGCGTTGATTCTGGAGGGGATCTGAAATAATATATTCCGGGTCCCCTTTAGAGAAGGACGCCCGAGATCGGCCGCCGGGGTGGTTTTTAACGGAAACACCACATTCTTTTGACTCCTGCGTCCCTGATGAACCGGAGATCCGAAGGGATTTTCTAACCCGACAACATAAAAAAAAACGTAAAGTAGAAATAGACAACAATATTCATAGTATTGCATACATTGCCTGGACGCTTCAGGTATTACCAGCATTGCCTAACTTTTATAAAGCATATATTAATACCTAAGTTAACATTGCGTTAAGTGAACTGCACGAATGACATAGTGGTTTAAGCGGTCGCCACACAGCTCTCTTCAGTGCTGAGCGTTGTATGTTCAAACCGCACATGAGACAACACTGTGTGATCCACAAATTATTGTTCTGAGTCTGTATGTTCATTGTGACCGTTTCTTGTATGTTTGTAAAGACACAGGAAGTATTCCGAATGCGCGCGTTGTCTTTTTAAATAAAATTGGAGGCTGTCGTGAGGACTGCCGATAGAAGTGAAAACCTTAAACTGTTTACACGACAATAGCTACCTCGCTCGCTACAAAGCTTTTGATCTCTCCGAGATCGTAACGCCCGCATCGCATACATTGCCCCGCAGGTACAAGCGCCTCTACCAAGCACGTTTACAGAAAGCGTCATGTACAATGTGCTTTGTTTAATATACACCATAGACATACTGATTATAAGCGTTCACTGACGATGACGTGAGTTCTATGTTTTTTTTTTACTCCTAAAAAGACTCAACGCACATAAAGGAGTTTTTTTTTAAGAGCCTACCAAAGTGACTACTCTGCCTGATGAAAAACACGAATAGAATCCAAGAGTTATGGCTACTATACTCATTGTGAATGCAGACAATGCAGTATGGTGACCTATACTATAGTGACCTAGTAAAATGCTTTTTCACACCCCGCTTGGTGGCGTAAATCGCCATTGGAAAGACGTCAGACGTAAGTCACCGTGGCATTGTGTTGCACACACCACGACAACTGTCACCTTTGCATCAATGGCTCGCCGGTCTCGCACTCACCAACGAAACACGACAGCACGCATGCTGTCGCTTTGGGTTAGTTTTATATGGGAGGGTAGTACTGTCCCGGTCGAGCCGGCCTGTTTGTGCTGAAATCAGCGTGGCTCTACTACCTACCGTTTCTTACATCAAAAAAATAAAAAATCTGTAACACTATTTACAAAAAAAAAGAAAAAATAATCAGCATATATTTATGTCACGTCCGTCTCTGTCAGGGAATCCCCAAAAAATACAAGTATTAATTTCTTAAATTTATTATTTTAGTATAAATTATTTATTTTAGTTAATGTTACATATTTTACAAAACTGTACAATCTTATATTTAAATTACATATTTCTTAGATTAAAACTATTGCAGTAGTGTTGTATATTCATTTCATAACAATTAATATATTTTTCTTTTTTTTTAAATACATCTACACTAGCAATGTCTCTTATGTCGCGGGTGACTCTACAAACATACAAGAAACGGACACAAATAACACCCAGACTCAGAACAAGAATTTGCGGATCATACAATGTATTGTCCCTTATCGGAATGGAACCCGCAACAATCAGCGCCGTAGAAAGCGGCGATGTGACTGATTAAACCTCTACGTCATCCGTGCAATCGAATATTAAAAAAAAACATAAAATTTACTTTTTATGTTAAAGATGGTAATAAATTAAATAAATAAATAATATTTCGAAAATCTGACACACAACGTCGTCTAGTTTGACGTGATCTAGTTTCGTCTAACTAAGCAGAGCTTGTGCTATGATAACTAAACTGACTGATAGAATACTTATATATATTTTTTTGTAAACATATACATATTATCCATAGATAACATCCAAACTTCGAAACAAATATTTGCAAATCATACAAACCTTTGGGCCGACCCGGAAATCGAACCCAAGACCTCGAGCACAGCAGTCGCATTTACTACCGCTGCGGCACCGAGGCAGTTAATTAATGTTCCTTTGTAAAAATCTTAATTTCACAAATCCTTAGTGTCGACAGAATTTGGCCGTTTTTTTAATACAGGGATGACGTTGTAGCTCAAATGATCTCGCTGCTTACTAAAACACCGAGTGTTGTTGAGAGTGGGTTTGATTCCCACATGCACACTGTATTTAGTCAAAAAATTGTTGTTCTCAGTCTGGGTGTTCTTTGTGTCCGTTTCATGTATATTTGTAAAGTCCTGCGCGACACAGGGTATATTTTTAGTGCGAGGACAAAATCTCAAGGTCAACGGAGTTAGCATATATGTGTATCCACGCAATAAGCTATACATATTGCTGAGTGCCAAGTACTCCCTACAAAGAAATGAACTACAAAATTTTAAATAATCAGGTTAAGACTTTATTTATGGATGGATAGGGTTCACATCAAGAATTTAGGGCCCCAAGTCAACGTCACCTGCAAGTGGTACAACTGCTAATCCACGGACGAGGTTCTGGTAAACAAAACATTCCGATTAGCGGCAATAGCCTCGCCACTTATTACGTGGAATCAAAACACTGATGAAAAGTGAGCGTTTAATATGCCTCTGCCTACCCCTCCGGGAAAACGGGCGTGATATTTATGTATTCATTATTAACTGTATAACAATGATATCGCTATACAGGAGCAAGGTATGATTACGAAGTTCGAGTTAAATTAGCTAGATGGCGTTAGGCATACTGTCAACTGGCCAGCAGTGGACGTATTTTGGCCGAGATAAGCGTAGAGAGCTGAACACACAGATTAGGGGGTAATCTGTGGTTGAAAAACTGGAGATTAATAATAACTTCTATATTAATATTTAAACACAACTATTTACCCCTTTTGAAACAAATACGTCGCGAATCATATCATACTTAGAATACTTTAAATTTATAGGTAATGTGTCTATAATTTTTAAATAATATTAGCTTGAAAGTTGGAAAATTTGCAAAGCGTTCAGTATATGGTTTGACTTGTAGTTTCCATACAATGATGTTTCAAGTTACACTGGTCAACGAAATAAATTATATTAAAAACTACTCGACGTGGAGCCATTCGATATAATATAAAATAGGCTATGGTAATATAAAAACATACTAGAAGCATTGTATTTAGGAGTAAATAAAAATATAATATAAAAATAAAGAAAATATAAATAACAACACGTTTTGTATCACAGGATTAATCTTAAAATAGACACGGATAAATAGTTCATTGACATTTTATAAAAAAAAAAAACTAAAAAACACTAAGTACATCACTTGACATAGTTTTAGTGAGTTTAACTACACAAGGATCCCCCCTATCATAGACAAATAATTCTTCATTATATAGGGTGGGTCAAAATTCGTTAACATTTGAATCTAACATCCCGCGCAAACATACGGGGATCTTGGGACAGACTGGAATTTGCTGACTACAATCGTAACATACGGTTTTAACAAGATGGAGCCACTTGTCACACATCCAGTGAGTCCCTGCCGGTTGTCAGACATGTTTCCGGAAAAGCTGATTTCCAGACGAGGCGACAGAAGTCCAAATCTATCCCCAGCAGACTTCTTTTTATAGGGTTATTTAAAGAATCGTGTCGACATCAAAAAATCAAATACACTATGTCAACTAAAAGAAAAAATTAGCAGAGATGTCGGCGATCTCGCAGTCTCTTAGCCGACGAGTATTCAAAAATTTCGGTGCTCGCTTAGAAGTGAGCAAACGTCGAAACGGTGGTCATTTAAACGATGTAAATTTTAAAAGTAAATTCCAACTAATTAGCTTTCTTGTAAATAAACAATTTTTATATTATAATATATCAAATGGTTTTTTTAAACGATTTTTTCAAATGTTAACTAATTCGTGGCCCATCCTATATATGTATATACAAGGTTATTCGGACTTAGTACAAAAGCCGAAACATCCTAAATATTATTATAAAAAACAACAAACAAACCATAAACAAAACTCACTAAGCTATCAGCTGATTTAGTTGTACCATTGTTTTCACGACAACATTGACACACAATGAGTCTATGACCTGCGTCTGGTAGATGAAACTGTGAGACGACAGACGAGACACTGAATGATGAATACGCTAACTTTGTGCCTCCTCTACACTACTCGCGAAGTTGGACGAGGTTACCCGAAGTCGCCCGAGGTGAGGTAAAGTTTGACAAGGTAAGCCGAAGTTAGGACGATGTTAGACGAATACACTATTGTGTATTCGTCTAACATCGTGCAACTTCGTGAGTAGTGTAGATGAGGCATTAGACCGTTTGTTCGATAAGTGCTTTTCGGTCACCGTCGGCTGGCCTTCCTTTCCCATTAAACACCCTATTTTAACAAATTTTGATAGAAGTTTGAGATAAAAATAACATAGTGAAAAACTATTGCAATCGATTTTATTGCTGATTCTAAACAAACTATTTTCAGGTTTCGCATTAAGTAAGAATAACTTTGTATAAATATAAAAATGTAAACTTGACTTACGTATGTTTCAAAAACTCAAAAAGCCCTGCACTGATTGAGTTCAAACTTTGAAACAACAACACGCTTTGAAGACGAATTTCATCTATTTTTCACACACAGCGAGTTTTCTCTACTGTCCATCTTGTAATTTAACATCCGGATTCGAAGTTATATCCGACGCAGCCATACTAATCCCATGATTTGATAACAAATGACTTTTCAAACTACACTTTTGAACAAACGTCATACTACACACATCACATTTAAACCGTCTGTCATTGTTATGTATCCTCATGTGTTCCCTCAACGTGTATTTCCTCGCATAAGATTTATGGCAGACCTCACACGCGTATATTCTCTCACCAGTGTGCTTCACCATATGAGCTTTCAAAGCCTTTTTACTAAAGAACCGATAACCACATTCTGTACACTGACAGTTGCGTTCCATTAAATGACTTTTCTTGATATGGTACATCAATAAACTTTTTAAAATATACGCCTTGTTGCACACATTACATTTGTATTGAGCCTCAGAGTTATGAACTTTGACTAAATGTTGATTTCGTTGATAGTAACTACGGAATGGTTCGTTACAATATGGACAATTAGATATGTTTCTCGCACCAAAATGTTTAATCTTCTCGTGGTATTGCTTCTTGGCTCTGCTTGGGAAGATTTTATCACAATGGTCACATTTAAACGAGCCTTCTTGGTGTATTGTCCGATGGGCATTCAAAGATCTTTTTGTTGCGAATGATGTTTCACATTTGTTGCAGGTATAGTTGCTGTAATGTAAGTTCATATGTTGTTTTAACATTTTGAAAGTTTCATACGTAGATGTGCATAATGCACAATCGTAGACATCGCCTTTTCTTAGTTTAAATTGTAAAATGTGATCTTTGATATCGTTATAGATTGTTTTCTCGTGTGTTTTGACTAAATGCTCTTTTAAAATTGTTAGATTATTAATTTTCTCATCGCATAGAGTGCAGGATAGATCTGAGATGTCCAGTTTTACGTTATATTCTGTCATATCGAAGTTTGATTTGAAATTGAGTCTCTCAGATTTGTGATCTTTTTCAGTATGTCTTCTCAGGTCTACGGGGTCTGGGTACGAAGCCTCACAGTACCCGCACATGAAGCCAAGTAGAGATTTATTCTTAAATGGTATTGCGTTTGAGAATTTTAATATGGTTAGTAAATTTTCTTTATGTTTGAATTTGTCGTTACAATTTTTCGTCCACACTAGATTCACTTTGGTGTCCGTATACGGATCTTTAGAGATTTTTATTTTTTTTATTGATTTGATTTCTGTACGTTTCTTTCGGGGCTTTAATTCTGGCATTTCTGTTGAATCTGAAAGTTATAAAATGTGCTATAAATCTATGATAAGTAAAGTAAATATACCTATATTTATATTTCAGACATCTGATACACAATGCCATTTAGTTTCAAACCAAGGAGAGTTTGTACTGAGAACTAGATTGACTGACAGAATACGATCACACAAACCTTTGATCGGACCCGGGAACCGAACCCGAGACCCTTAATGAGTTTACTAATCTATAGTTATAAGATACTTACTAATAGATGTAGCAAGTCGAGACACTAAACTTTTAATCTTATCCGCTCTCCAGGGCTTTTCCGTCTGACCAGTCTTCTTGCTCACAGGTTTACTTCTACTTCTCCTTGATTCTACCTTCTTCTTCAAAGGAGACTCTTTATTTTCTGTCTTTATCTTCTCTGTTGCTATTTCGCGAGCTGGAATATTAAATTAAGAATAAAATTAGGGGTAAATAAAATTAGATGCAGTAATACTCCGTTTTACGCGACCCCGTTATGCACGATTTCACTATAACGCGAAGTTCAAATTTCGTGCTCAATTGCCTCGCATGACACAAAAGAGTGCGTATACACATAGGCCGTGGTCCGAATCACGCTCACAGCGCTCACAGCGTACCAACGTGCGGTCCAATTCATGCTTTTCACGCTCACCGTTAGCGTTGTGGATGTTATGACGTCACTACCTAGTGCTTACAATGCTGACGGGTCGGATCGTTAGCATAGTGAGCATTGACTTTATTTTGCGCCATTTATTTGAATCTATGAGTCTAAGATTGCAGAAAATGCTTGAAATACAACCATTTTACCATATTCATTGGTACTCCACTCATGTTTATATCAAAAAATACTCTGTTAGGTTACGTTCAACTTTTTGAATTCGTAAGCACACTCACAAGTGGTCCGAATTATTAATACTGCTAACAGACGTTGGCGCGCTCACTCAATCGGACCACACGTTAGCAGTTTAAACGTCGTAAGTGCTGTGAGCACAATTCGGATCGCAGCCATAATGTAGTCAAAAGACAATAGATGTATATTGCCGTAAAAAATAATTAATAGCATTAAGCGTTCTTATGGTCCAAGAGCCCGTGAGTGCCAGACCTTCGTCATTTTATAAAAGCTGAAAGTTCTTCTATGTGTGTCCCTAGTACAGGTAAGAATGATCCCCAAACATGAAGCTGTGGCAGCGGTGGCTTTGGCAGATAACAGGCAACAAAGGTGTGTAAAATTCCATCTCAAATTCGTCATTTTATAAAACTTGATTTTTTTATATTTGATTCATAATAATATCAAAACTCGCGTTGCTCATTGCCAGACAGTTAGTATGGTTCCAACCCTCTGCCGGACACCCCTAAACTATTATAATTTATAATTATACTTACGTTATATTATAAAACCTAAATTTAATATATAATTTTTTGGGAGCCTATTAAACTATGTTTATATAGTAGCCGGACAGTTTCGAAGGTTCTATCATCTTGCCAGACGCATTCAAAGTGAGCAATAATCGGGAGAGCAAGGAGCGAATACAGTAACTAAACGTTATATTATAAAACCTAAGTTTCATATATAATTTTTTGGGAGCCTATTAAACTATGTTTACATAGTAGCCGGACAGTTTCGAAGGTTCTATCATCTTGCCAGACGCATTCAAAGTGAGCAGTAATCGGGAGAGCAAGGAGCGAATACAGTAACTAAACGTTATATTATAAAACCTAAGTTTCATATATAATTTTTTGGGAGCCTATTAAACTATGTTTACATAGTAGCCGGACAGTTTCGAAGGTTCTATCATCTTGCCAGACGCATTCAAAGTGAGCAGTAATCGGGAGAGCAAGGAGCGAATACAGTAACTAAACGTTATATTATAAAACCTAAGATTCATATATAATTTTTTGGGAGCCTATTAAACTATGTTTACATAGTAGCCGGACAGTTTCGAAGGTTCTATCATCTTGCCAGACGCATTCAAAATGAGCAGTAATCGGGAGAGCAAGGAGCGAATACAGTAACTAAACGTTATATTATAAAACCTAAATTTTGTATATAATTTTTTGGGAGCCTATTAAACTATGTTTATATAGTAGCCGGACAGTTTCAAAGGTTCTCTCATCTTGCCAGACGCATTCAAAGTGAGCAATAATCGGGAGAGCAAGGAGCGAATACAGTAACTAAACGTTATATTATAAAACCTAAGTTTTATATATAATTTTTTGGGAGCCTATTAAACTATGTTTATATAGTAGCCGGACAGTTTCGAAGGTTCTATCATCTTGCCAGACGCATTCAAAGTGAGCAGTAATCAGGAGAGCAAGGAGCGTATACAGTAACTAGTGCGAATGAAACAGAGCGCTTAGTCTATTGCGGGATTTCACTGCGCACCCATTGTTATTAATTTCAAATTTTGCAGTTTATTTTTTTCTTAATCCAGAAATTTCATTAATTAATTTTTACAATTTCAATAACAAATATTTAAAATAATACTGAGTAAAATTTTTCTCATACAATGTCAATCTAATAATTTAATTGATATTATTTTTCATTTTTAAGAAGTTTATTATTGTCAATGCTATTAAAATTATAAAGCCAATGAAACAAAGTAAATCAAATATTAGTGTTTATTATACCAAAGGACACATTTTTTTAAGATAAGAAATTTACAGAGAAATTAATTTATTTTAATTAAATCTAAATATTTTCATCATTTTCATCGTTATCGCGCGCTCACTAAATCGGTCCACACGTTAGCAGTTTAAACGTCGTAAGTGCTGCGAGTACAATTCGGACCGCCTTTGAATGCGTCTGGCAAGATGATAGAACCTTCGAAACTGTCCGGCTACTATGTAAACATAGTTTAATAGGCTCCCAAAAAATTATATATAAAATTTAGGTTTTATAATATAACGTTTAGTTACTGTATTCGCTCCTTGCTCTCCCGATTATTGCTCACTTTGAATGCGTCTGGCAAGATGATAGAACCTTCGAAACTGTCCGGCTACTATATAAACATAGTTTAATAGGCTCCCAAAAAATTATATATAAAATTTAGGTTTTATAATATAACGTTTAGTTACTGTATTCGCTCCTTGCTCTCCCGATTACTGCTCACTTTGAATGCGTCTGGCAAGATGATAGAACCTTCGAAACTGTCCGGCTACTATGTAAACATAGTTTAATAGGCTCCCAAAAAATTATATATGAAACTTAGGTTTTATAATATAACGTTTAGTTACTGTATTCGCTCCTTGCTCTCCCGATTACTGCTTACTTTGAATGCGTCTGGCAAGATGATAGAACCTTCGAAACTGTCCGGCTACTATGAAAACATAGTTTAATAGGTTCCCAAAAAATTATATATGAAACTTAGGTTTTATAATATAACGTAAGTATAATTATAAATTATAATAGTTTAGGGGTGTCCGGCAGAGGGTTGGAACCATACTAACTGTCTGGCAATGAGCAACGCGAGTTTTGATATTATTATGAATCAAATATAAAAAAATCAAGTTTTATAAAATGACGAATTTGAGATGGAATTTTACACACCTTTGTTGCCTGTTATCTGCCAAAGCCACCGCTGCCTCAGCTTCATGTTTGGGGATCATTCTTACCTGTACTAGGGACACACATAGAAGAACTTTCAGCTTTTATAAAATGACGAAGGTCTGGCACTCACGGGCTCTTGCTCTATTAGAATTAAAGTGATTGATTAAAATGCTTCGTATTTTTTTGTACACATTGAATTTTGACTATGTTTAATCTTATACCTCGATATACGTGAATAAACGTGAATAAAGAATTAACGTGATTTTTCCGGAACGTATCCCTCGCGTAAAGCGGGGCATTACTGTACTACTTAAATAGAAGGTATAATCAATTAAAACTTTGTTTCGCCAATTTTAATTTGGCTCTGTCTATTCTTTCGGGCTTTCAATATGGGAGTATACTCCCTAATTTCGATGGACTAATTGCTTAAATTCATGACCAATATCCACGAATGGCAGTAGAAATTAACCATTACCGCCACAGTGCAGGTCGCCATACTGAATTGTCTGCATTCGCAGTGAGTATGACGACCTATCTTGGCTTCTATATATGCTTTTTATCAGACTAGTCGCCTTAGTAGGCCAAGAAAAACAAATGAAAAAAAATAACTCATAGGTGCATTTAACCCCTAAATAAAATAAAATGTAATGCTCATTCAAAAATGGCGGCATTTACTCACCCGCATCAGCTAGAAAGTAATCATCAGATTCATCGCTGCTATCAATATTGGGTTCCTCTTTCACTGTAAATGGCTTTTCATCTGAAAAAGAAGTACCAATGCATTAGAGAAATGATAAATACATTATTTGAATAATAATTCCTGCATGCGGCTACTAAACTTCCTTTCGAAGGCGAGGCTATATCCAGCAGTTGACCGTTAAAATCTGTTGATGATGGAGTGAATGTCGAATCAGTTCATCACAACGACAACACTACAACTTTGCTACAGATAACTACATGATCAAATTGACTGCACGGTTGGCATAGTGGTTTACGCGGTCGCCACACTGCTCTCTACTGTACTGAGTGTTGTGGGTTCAAACAATAGTACTACTAATATGTAGGAACTTCCCAAATTGTTGTTGTGAGTCTAGGTGTTGTTTGTGTTCGTTTCTAGTGTGTTTGTAAAGTCCCCCGCGACACAGGATTTAATCCTAACGCAGGCGTTGTCTTTTCAAAAGAAAATGCATAGTTTATGATTCTATAAAGGACATACAGAGAGACAAATATTTTTTTTATATATATATATATTTTAATACATACCATTTTCTTCAGTCACATCCTTGACTTTGTTGAGGAACTCCTTCTCAGTGATAAGGACCTGCTGCTTGAAGATCAGAGAGCTGCGAAGACTTGTAATGCATGTTTCACAGATGCCACTTAAGCCAGTGTCCGATACTGACAGCTGACAAAGAATATATTCATTTATTAAACATGAGAATTGTGATATTATTATTACTTCATTATTATTAAATATCCTGAGTATTGATATGGAAAAATGATGGGTGCTCAATATGGCTCCGTTAAGCTACTGGAAACTACAAGTGTAAGTGTTATGCATTAAGTATTGTAGAAAAATAAATTATTACATTTTCTGCAAACCCAATTTTTTTCTCGTTTGTTTGAAAAGGTAACAAATTATGAGGCACGGCTGGTGGGATGACCTAAATACCGCTGGAAAGATTAAGTTAGCAAAGATATGAAAAAAATAAAAGTGCCTGATTGGTCTGAACAGAGCAGAAAAATAAGTTGTATTATGTGATGAAAGGCCAAGATACATTTTATGTAGCTAAGCTAGTATAGTAAGTATATTCTAAAATAGTAAATTTCTATTAATAAAACAACACTGAAGAATCTCTACAAGTATTAATGTAATTGATTTTTAACAAAAAAAAAAATTGTAGAACACTATGGAACACTATACCTATAAAAGCAGAAAAAGGGCTCTAAACGGAGATGCACAACTCTATTATACAATATTACGATTAGTTACAACAAGTGTCTAAATAGACTGAACTTGGTTGACTGATAAACAAACTTCTGGAGACCCTGATCCTTAGCTTACTATAGGTACATCAACTAGGAGATAAGTAGCGGAATTCTATTAAACATTTCACATTTTAAGGCTTTTACCATTTATTAAACTACAATTATTTACGACCCAAACCTGTAAACATAAATTATTTTGATTTTTTTTTAATGTATCCAGAAATATCTAAGTGTAATATAGTTGGTTATTTGTAGGGTAAGTTAGTGTATATTTATATACTTACAACAATATTAAAGCATTCTTTTAACATATCGGCATAAATTTCAGATGTGTTGAACCAATTGTATCTTGTGTGTAAGTTTTTATGGAGGCCCCGTTCGGCGCAACAACGGCACATACTAGGTTCCTCCATGATTTTTTAATTGCATTAAGACTCACTTTAATTCATGTACATATTTATACAAAAAATTCATTAGAAAAATTAAAAGAAATATCTATATGTATGTATACATATATTTTTTTAATACTTGTTAGTAGACTTATCAGTGTGGCTGTTGTTGAAAATTATATTTACCGAATTCTGGGCAAGTATCCATCAAACATCAATGTCTGATAAAATAAACCTTTTTTTTATAAAAATCTTATTTCATTGTAGAGTGTTAATAATATTTCTATTTAGTAATATCGTTTGTTTATGCATCCAAGAAATATATTAAAGGGTTAACTAAATGAAGAACTCATGACTTAACTATTGTCAATCATTTTGTTAATATAACGTATTCATAACTTGTGGAAAGTGCTTCCTTTAGAAGTTATACGTAAACGGTAAACGATATTAACGAGTAAAAAGAAAAGTCACTATTTTAGTAAAACCATTTACAAGGTTTCGTGCGAGATTTTGTGGTCTACAAATATTCTGATTTTTTTTCTTCTGTTTGGAACTGAGTCGTTTAGGGACAGTGTATTTGTGCTATTTTAACAAGACAAAACCGAATCTTTGAATTATCACAAAACTTGTATCTAATTTCCTGTCGAATTAATTTTAAATTTTCGTTTAATTAATACTAAAAATATTTTGTATAGTATAGATATAACTTATGTGTTTGTATACTCTTTGCGATAGTATAGTAGAAAGCAGTACCTTTTCAAAATGGCGTACGAAGTGGAATCTTGTAAGCTGTTCGCTTTCCAATAAATACCTATGTGTTATAATGTAGTTAATTTCCTTTTTTGATTAGTTGTTTGCAATACAGTTTTTGTGTATTTTTTAAACCATGCTGGTGTAGTGTTGTGACAATGGAGTTTGACGAAATTGTGGTAAAGGAGAGCCCGGGCCTTTGCCGGTGCTGTCTTTCGGAGGGATGCTACAAGGACTTGGGGTCTGAATACACCTGGATGAACGAGACTGAGGTTTATGCTGATATGCTGCTCGAATGCTTCGATATCAGCGTATGTATTCACATTCATAATTCATAACATTTGATAAAATCAATAACTATGTACATTATTGTCTTGTTACTACTGCAGCTGCGCATTCATATTCATATGAAATAATAAATAGTGTCGCTACTGTACTAAAAGTTGTACATGATAATTGATTTTCTCTGTTTAGTGTGTTTTTATACGGCATTCTAAATTCTGACTTTTAAGTTTCTAACATCTCGAAAACTTAGATTTAGCTGATTTTCTAGTCATTGCAAATATCGCTTGGCGTTAACCTATAGCTCTCTATGCAATATTGATCTGATAGAAGTTTCCTTTGTAAAACATTTTTTTTTAGATCAGCTGTCTTCACAGTGTACAAATATTATATAGTAAAACATCCAAAAAAAAATTGACCTCCAAAAACAATATCAATATTTTTTATTTTGTTTTGTACCACATATCATTGTATTGTAATATAGAGAAAATTATGTGGATGATTTATATTATAAATATCAGTATCAGACTACATAACATTTAAAAAATAATTTTTTTAGACCACAGGATAAATTGTATGAAATTTAGTACAAAGATAAATATTCATGAATTTTATTGTTATTGTTCATGCTGCCTCATTATACTAGTGGGTTAGATCCTGGGCTGCCCAAAAAAATTTGACTTTTAATTCTGCCAAATCTCTGTAATGGCTGGACTTGTTTTGACAGGACTTTTTATAAGCAGTAACTTAGGCTACTTTAATTTTAGAAATATAAAAAAAGCAATAAAAGCTGAGGATAATATTGTAGAGCTCACCTAATTATTACTGTATTGGCTTTGTATGTTCTATTATAACAATGGCGTCCAAAATATAGTAAGATACTGCATTAACAGCCATCCAGTCCATACCAGGAAAATTTTATAACTTTAAAAACTAATTTTATACCATTATATAAAAAAGTAGACTTATTTTTAACTTCTTTTGTAAGGACTTATACCTCTATGTCCAGCAGTGGACTGTCAAAGGCTGTCAACTATGAAGAAATTAATTGAGAAGTCAATAAAACGGCACACAAACTTGTTTAATCGTTATATCCAAAACATATTAAAAAAACCACAATAAAAAAAAATACTTAGGAATTGTTTATTTACTGATGTCTATAAATACAATCGTCTGAGTTTTATGTACATAAAAAAAAAATTCTAGCATTTGAGGCACAAAGTCCTCTAATTTCAAACTAAGCAGAGCTTGTGCTATAATAACTAGACTGACTGATAGAATACTTATATACTTTTTTTTTTGTAAATACTTACATATAACGTGTATGTACACGGAAAACACCTAAACTTTGAAACAAATATTTGCAGATCATAGAAACATTTGGTACAACCTGGGAATTGAACCCGAGACCGCACAGCAGTCACATTCACTACCACTGTTCTGCCGAGGCATTTAAACATAGACAGGCATTATGTTTAATTAGATATGACTTGAATTCTTGACATTTTGACCTGTGATGACAATGGCTAGTGCAACAGTTTTGCATTTTTTGATTATGCATTTCATTATATTACCAGTAAAAGGTCAACGACAACCTTAATGATACAATTTATTGAACATAGATTAATTTTCTGACAGTGTGGCTAGTGAAGAATCCACTACGGATTAAGAATACGGAGCATCACTAGCCTTATTAATCCTGTTGGTATTGTAAGAGCTGGTTAAGAGAGCAAACTTCAAATGGGACACTTCATCCTGTGCCTTTCTTTGTGAAGAAGAAAAAAATGCCTTGTACCGTCCCTAAATTGTGTCCTATCAGTCCAGATTGACCACATTTATCTCTCAAATATTGCTATACATCAATGTACTCAGTATTTATGTATATCAAATTAGCCTATCATCACCAAGGAGCAGCAACCATCCTGGTCTTGGCAATCCTCATCCATCCACTGCCAGCCACCTTCAAGTCGTCGTTCCATCATGCCACAGGGTGCTCTACACTACGTTTTTTATTTGTGTATATAAGAAGAAATAATTTCCAACAGATAACCCAACACAATGAAGGCCCCAATGGACCCAACCGCCTCATTTGTGAAGTCTGCATCACACGTCTGCGAGATGCTTGCAACTTCAAGAAACAAGTACTGGATTCCGAAAAGAAGTTTATCGACATGATGGGCAGAGGAGAATTTAGGCCCAAGAGTAAGTATAGTATATGTTACTTATTTAAAATTTTATTTTTTGTGCTATTTCGTCAAATGGGTAGGCATATGAACTGATGGTAAACCAATGGACCACCTGAAACCCCAAAGTCCCAAACAAACAACACTGCGAATGGGTGCTACTCTTCTGGCAACTTCGTACGCTCCGTGAAATCAACTGATAAATTTGACTGCACGGTTGGCCTAGTGGTTTAAGTGGTCGCCACGCCGTTTACAGCGCCGAATGTTGTGGGTTCAAACTCCATATGGGAAACACTTTGTGTGATCTACAAATTGTTGTTCTAAGTCTGGGTGTTCTTGTGTGTCAGTTTCTTGTACGTTTGTAAAGTCACCGTGACACAGGATTTATTCCTAGTCCTTATTTACTGGTTGGCTGCTGGGGCTGTAGTGAGTTGTTCAGCTGGTTCAAATGCAACAAGCTTTGTCTTGAGATTAGATAACTGTTTGTTGGATTTATCAATAAAAAGAAAATTTTTTTACATTATTCTTGTATTGCAGTGCTTATCTATCAAACACAAATGAAATCTGAGAATCCGATAGTCGAGGCGCCCACTGAGGAGACGGAAGTTGAATACCTGGATGATGACATAGACTTTGCTGATGGTAAGGACCTTAAAAACCCTACTTTTATCTAGCCCTATGACCAAACCATGTTAAAACAAGCCATATGGCCTGTGCCCAATATTAGAGAAAAACTACTGGGTGGATATTACTGGATATTGATATTGACTGGCCTATTTAAGTCTTTTGGTTAGTGATCTTGACTGCTAAACTAAAGGTTACGAGTTTGATTCTTACCCGGGGAAAAGAAGTTTGTAATGAGCATGGTCAGGTGTTCTATGTCTGGATGGAGTTTATAGTGTCCAGTCCAGTTACTAGTGCAGCTCCCTAATTTGGGATCAGGGTGCCATGTGTGAAATGTCTGAAGTTGTCAAAAAAACAACTTGTATTATTTTTCAGACACAGAAGGATTGAAAGACGAATCAGAGCCTACAGTCTCCGACATCACTGTTAGTTCTCTACCGATAAAGGGCAAAAGAGGCCGGCCCAAGAAGACTGTTGTTAAAACTGAGAAGAAAGCCAAAGTCTCAAAGATGGAGGAGAAACCCAAGAGTTCAAAGGCTGTTGCTAAAGGTAAGTGTTTGTTTTTTTTTATAAAGAATTGTGGAAAATGTGGTGATTTTTTGAATTTGGAATGTCAACTTGACAGCTGCTTTAGTATTTCTGTGAGTTTCTGATATTGAGATGTCAGATCTGGGGACTTTCTAAATTTTTGATCTCATGTTATATAATCATCATCATCATCATCATCATCATCATCATCATCATCATCATCTTAGCCAAAAGACGTCCACTGCTGGACATAGGCCTTCCTCAAGGTTCTCCACAAGAGCCAGTCCCGTGCCGCCCGCACCTAACAACTTCCCGCGACCTTCACCAGGTCGTCGGACCACCTTGTGAGGGACCTACCTTGTTATGTAATAGTGTGGAAATAAACTTTTAATATGTAACATACAAATATTTGACCATAAGAGAGCTTCCGTGTAGTAACGGATTAAGATTATAGGGAATCATCACCCCTGTTCATCCCATAGGTGTCGTATGATGCGACTAAGGGGTCAAATTAAGCAGGACATCACTGCAAAGAGAAAGAAAATTTGATCCTTGGCCTCCTTTGTGTTGCCTCCTTACTAACGAGAGGTCTATGTCCAGCAGTGGGCTATTAAAGGTTTTTGTTGATCATGAGGAGAGCTTCAAATGAGTCGACTTAAGTGATGCCACCATCATACAGAAAACCGGTGTTGGCAGTTTTTTTCTTTGCTTTTCAACGAATGAATGAGATTCCCCGAGTCAGAGGTTGACACTGCTCTTGTAACTATTCAGTTGAAGGTGTACTATCCTTGTGCCATTGGATAATTGTTTTATGATCAACAATTATGTTGATTATCGATGTCATATTTCACGTGGAGTACCAATATGTGAGACTGACTTGAGCTGTCAGTTGGTGGACAAAACTCTGTTTTCTTTTTATTTAGTACACCAATGTGTATAATGGGAATATTAATTGCTAATATAAAGTGGTTGGGAAGTTAAACTAGAATATATTAGTTAGTTTTCATATTCAGGCAATTGGCTCTCAATATTTTTTACTTAATTCCTCGGGTAGTTTTATGTAAATAATTCAATATTTTGTTCATAATCTTTAAGTAACAGAAAATCATCACGTTTTCCACTATTTATGTTCGATGTTGTGTTTTTTTCTGACCTGAATCTATATTTTCTTCACTTTTTTATAATTTTCTCACATTTAAATACTATTTTTAAAATTAATAATTATTATTAATTGTAGCGTCGGAAGGAATCTCAACATGCTACGTTTAGTTTTGCTTTAAAATGCTTTTTTACTTGATTCGACAATTGACTTTCAATTTATATGTAAATTTATTTTTCTCGTGAGAGATACTATAAAACTATTTGGTATCAGGAATAATGGAGTTTAGTCTTAGATTCCAGAGAACCTGTGATAAATAATAATATTTGCGAATATTTAATAACATAATTATATGTGACGAAATGTACCTAAATTTGATAATGGTACCACGCTAGGTATACCGTTGTGGATGTAGCTTTAAAACAGAAGATTTATGACACTTAGTGACATTTAGTGACATCTTACGTCAGTTATTTCTGCATAAATGATAAAATAACCTAATTACTCCTTACGACCAGATGGTTATGGCTTTATGGGCATAATTTTAATATAAGTTAGGCATTTTCGCATTTATTCCAGTTGTGTCACTGGTCATTTAAATCGATTGAAATCTGAGAAATAAAAATATTTTTTTTCCTACAATGAAAGGAATCAATGTAATTTTCAGCGTTCCCTCGTCATGTCGATTGAGTCGAAATTTCCTGTAAATTTCTTAAGTTTTCTTTTTGTATCTGCCCCGATTATCTGGTTCGCGGTTCTCTTGTTCACGAACGCACGTTGGAATGTGTAAGCCAATGGCCACGTCAGTTAATTGAATAAAATAAAAATTCTACTTGTTGCCGCTAAGCAACAGGCGTTTATAGATAAGTGTGGTACACTCAATATAAATTGACTACTGAATACCGGCGATATTTTTATATAAAAAAAAATAGTTTACTTGTACATACCATAGACGATATAATACTTTTTAATTCAAAGACAAAGACTTAAAAACTCAAAAATGACAACTATAAATACAATGACGTGTGGCGTATGACATTTGACGTACAGTTGAGCAATTTAAGCTTTAACCGACAAGTTGTTTTCGCTAATCGAATAGACAGGATCTAAGACAACTAACTAACACTTTATATTTGAGAGGGACTTTATTTTGATAAACTAAATTGCTGAAGAAATGTCCTACCTTCAAATACGACAAAATTCTTTTATTTTGTCGTTGAATAAAGTCATCACAAATAATTTGGGAATATAAGTAGTCGTTTGTGACGTCACTGATACTTGGTAACTTGGTGTGAGTCAAGTGTCCAGATATGATTCTGTTTATCAAATAAAGAGGGTAGAAGTAAAAATGAGTTGAACCATTTATTTAAAAACATATGATAATTTTATGGAGTGTTTCTATGCTACATAATATAGTCACTGGACCTGTTGGCCTAGTGGTGATGTATGCATTCAGGCCGCCATAGCGTAGGTCGCCATACTGCATTGTCTTAATTCGCAGTGAGGATGGCGATCACCACTCTTGGATTCTATTCAAGCTTTCTATCAGGCATAATAGTCACTTTGGTTGGCTTCTATAAAAAATAACCTAACCGAAACAATTTATTGTACTAGGAACACGATCACATTTTTAGTGTTTGGGGTGTAATAAATTTTCTCTATCAGCAAATCTGCCTTTGTTTATTTTGATGTTAAGATACTGCATCATTTGCACTCGCTATAAGTGTGGTGACCACAAATCTTGGAATCTATTCATGCTTTCCATCAGGCAGAGTAGATACTTTGACATTCTCTTTAAAAAAAAGTGTATTAAGTTATAATTGATGTTTTTGGCTAAAATCACTCTGTCGTATGCAATTCAAATAATATTTTTAAAATTTAAAAAAAGTCTGCGCAAGATAGAGTTTGCGTATACATCTGCTAATTAACAATAGTGTAACAAGGGAAACTTAACCTGGGTTATCGGTAATACTTCGACGCAGGTTCGCCTACCATTTTGAAGGTGTTACGAACAAAGCCGAACTTAATTGTGACACGATTGACTCATCTTTTGAAAATATAAAGCATAATTAAATATGACATGTTTTGTAAACCAAAACAATCGACTTAGTCGGTGATTTTGGATACCAAAATCAATTTTAAAAAAACAGGTACACATTGTGCCACGAAGAACTGGAGAAGAGGCGTAGATTTCTCATAGACTATTTCAATTTTTAGGTGAGAAGCGCGCAGAGGCTGCGAGTAAGTCCTCGATGTCATCGACAATGCGCAACAAACTCATGAAGAGAAACATTATTATCGTTCTAGAGAATTCTACAGCCTTACCATTCAAATGGCAAAGGCAAAATTACCTTTGCTTCTTCTGCCATCTCACTTTTAAAGACACCGAACTACTCAAGGAACATACCAAAACTGAACACCAAAAATCTAACGTAAAGGCAGCGGTTGCTTATTTGAGAAGAGATGAGAGGGTCAAAATTGACGTGTCAATATTACAATGCCGTATTTGCGATCAAATATTTGACGACATATACAAAGTTATAGACCACATAAAAGTCAATCACAATAAAATCGTCACAGAAGAATACGGGTATGGCTTAATACCGTACATTTTGCATAACGACAATTTTCATTGCGCGATTTGTAAAGAAGAATTCCAATATTTCGTTAAGTTAAATCAGCATATGAACGAACACTTTGGAAATTACATGTGCGAATCGTGCGGCAAATCTTTTCTGAGTCAAGAGCGCTTACGATGTCATTCCTTAACGCATGGGTCTAGATTCCGCTGCAACATATGCCTGGATACTTTTGACTCGCTAACTCAAAAGAATAATCACGAATCCAAAATCCACAATAAAGACAAACTCCTCAAATGTTTCTTCTGCCCTGAAACCTTCGCTAATTATAATCAAAGGAAAAAACATCATAACAAAACACATGATATTAAAATACCCGAGTTCAATTGCCCCGTTTGCGGGAAAGTCTTTCAAATTATGAGCAAAATGAAGGTACATTTAAAAGAAGTACATATTAGAGAGAAAAACTTTGGGTGTGCGATGTGCGATCAAAAGTTCTTCTCCAGGACACACGTTCAAAAGCATATGATCAAACATTATGGTGAGAGAATACATCAGTGTGAGATCTGTAAGAAGTCGTATGCCAGAAAGCAGACTTTACGAGACCATATGCGCATCCATAATAATGATAAGAGGTACATATGTGCCGTGTGCAGTCAGAGTTTCATTCAAAATAATAGTCTGAGACTTCACGTAAGGGTCCACCATCCGGAGGCTGCGAACACATGATAATTTAATAGTCAACCTCTATGAAGTTATCATGAACTTTGAACAAAAAGTAAACGATGAAGTATAGCATTTTGTGAACAATTTGAGGTAAACAATAACGTAATAATACACAAGAAACGGCAGTATTACGAGTTATGATGGATACTGGTAATCGCTTACTTTCAGAGGGGTTAAAAATATAAGCACTGTAGGTCAGAATATATTGCAGATATATGTGTATATATGTATTGAATGAACATTAATTCCTTTACTATAATATATTAAATTAGAGCACTGGCTGTACCTGTAGTTTTATTGTTTAATCTAAAACAATACCTTTTTTTAAAGAAATAATCAAATTTGAACTTTACTGTAAAATAGAAAACCATATTTTGTAACAATTTTGGGATACCGAAGTCCCAGAGAACCAGGACGAGATATACACTCAACTGGACTGACGCACTCACTCAATACACACGTTTTCACTGGGTTAGCAGTCTGCATTATTCGCTGCCTGCTACAAACTCCAACAGAATGAAAATACCTATATTATTATCAAAAATGTCTTCAGTCTACGACCAAACATTAAAAACGCAAGATTAATGCCACCATATGGGTCAAATTAGCCTGTAGTATTGTCAAAACGACATTTTCGAGTTGCAAGTGTCAAAGAACGGCGGTTATCACATAAAATCAGTTGACGCGTCTGCTTATAGTAGCAGGACTTATGAAGTTCGAAGAATAAAAGCCATGAGACCACTTTGTATTCGTAAACAACTTTAAATGTACCCTACATTATATAAATTTAAAATAAAATAAATTATACATCTGTTGATCAAGTAGAAAATGTTAGAAAATTGTGTTTATAAATACTATGGGTACATTTACAGTAGTCCAATCTCTTTTCAGATGTTAAACCGAGGAAATACAAAGGCTGCGAATCATCTTCTATGCGCAGGCGCCGAAATCTTCAAATTCTATTCAACAATACAACAATAATACCTTTTAAATGGCGCGGCAAATACTTGTGCTTTTACTGTAGTAAAGATATTACCGAATATTCAGAATTGAGAAAACATACAAGGTCACATGGGAATTGCTCCACTCGAGACCATTCTTTGAAAGTTTTAAAGGGTGGGCAGAATATGGAGATCAAAATCGATGTCTCTGATATTACCTGTGACATTTGTTCTGAGCCATTTTCCTCATTCGATGAAATTATCAACCATTTGTATATAAAGCATAAACTTGAATATGACAAAACAGTAGAAATGGCCATAGAGGAATATAGATTAGTTGACCTCAATTGTATAGTGTGCGAGGAAAAGTTTACGTATTTCGGTTATTTAGTCTCTCACGTAAATACAAATCATCCAAAAAATTGTCTCATTTGCGATAAGTGCAACCAAAAGTTTAATAAAAAGCGAGATTTATTCTCACATATGAAAAATTATCACAGGGATGGAGGATATCAATGCGAGTTGTGTCCTCAAGTATTTAGTTCTCTAAATATTTTAAGAAAACACAGGAATAATAGGCATTTAACTAGGTGTAACATTTGTCATCTTAAACTACCCTCAGCTGCCTTGAAACAAAAGCATATGGAAATCGAGCACCCAGACGATGGCTCTCTCCAATGTGACAGTTGTTTCAAAGAGTTTCACACAAAGCAGGGTCTTAAAATGCATAACAGAAAGTGTAAAGGGGAAGGTATCTTGGAATTTGCAATAAAAAAAGAAGAATATGTCGCTATGGATTTAGATCAAAATTACGACGACCAAGTAAAGCGACCTAGCGTCAAACAAATTCGAGAAAACATTGTTATTGTAATTAATATGTCCACGGCGATTCCTTTTAATTTTTATAAAAATAAATTTAACTGTTTTTACTGTTCAAAAGACTTCGCAGATTCTGATTCCATGAGGGAGCACACTGTGTTAGAACATCCTGTGTGTGATGTTAAACAAAAATGCATTAGGAAATGTAGGGAATCAGTCGCTTGTGTCAAAATTGACGTTTCTTCTTTAGCTTGTAAGGTATGTTTTGAGTCTATAAGCGATTTGGATAACTTACTCGATCATTTAATAGCTAAACATAACGCGAACTACGATAAATCAATTACGACATGTCTCCAGCCCTATAGACTCATCAAAGACCACATGGCATGTCCAAATTGTCCAGGAGAGGTGTTCAGATTTTTCGGCACACTCCTGAAACACATGAACAATAAACACACGAATAATAATATAATTTGCGTGTATTGTGGCCAAACTTTCCGCCGGGATCAAAACCTTCGCGTGCATATATGGAGACACCACAGAGATGGTAGGTTCAAATGTAATATTTGCGGTGCTGAGTGCAATATACCATCGAGATTATATATGCACATGGCCAGAGCTCACGGTGTTAAGGCAGCTAAATGTCCAAAATGTTCGGAGAGTTTCGCTACTCAGTATCTGCGTCAGAAGCATTTGATAGAAGCCCACGATTGTGGGCACAAATGCTCATATTGCGGGAAACTTTTCACACGGAATTCTTTTATGAGGGATCACGTGAGGAGAACGCATCTCAAAGAAAAAAATGTCGAGTGTTCTATTTGTAATATGAAGTTTTTTAACAATATTCTCTTGAGAAGGCATATGGTGAAACACAGTGGGGAGAAAAATTTTCATTGTGATATTTGCGGCGAAAGATTCTTTTGGAGGAAGAGTTTGAGAACTCATATGACTAGGCATAGCAAACATCTAAACCCTGTACAAATTTAGTAGAATATTTAAGGGCCACTTAGAACTAAGAATTCTAGTTGATACTAACTGAAATTACGTCTAATAACAAACGGTTGCATTTCAGTCTCGTTCCATTCCTCTTTGAAATGAACGTGGCTAAATCTTCAAAGATCACTTTGGTCAAATCTTTTTAAAGTATGTATGTGAATAAATCAGTTCTTTTAACCCACTTTTCATAACAAGTTATTTCTCCCTCTCTTGGGAACAGTTCAATTTTCAAAATATTTTTATGTGACGTGAAAAAAAGGCGTTGTACATTTATTAGAGGAACAGGAAACTTTTCTAATAAAAAACTCGTATTTATTATGGACTCTTCACAACTTTGTGTTTGTCTTTCAAGCACAATGAGGTTCATTCTTAAAAGATAAATAGGAGTGAAGCGTATTCTTAATAATATGTTATAATTTGTTGCATATATTGTTGCCAGTAAATTCAGAAATAAATTCTAGCAGTCAAAGACGAAAATAACGCTTATTTTAATATCATTAAGTTTTTTGTTCCAATTATTGTGTGTTTATTTTTTCCCTTACGTTATTTAGCGCTCCTTTTGTTTTGTGGCTCGAATATTTTTTTTTTAATGACAATACTCTTGTAAAGTTTACCTTATATTTTTGCGGTAACATGATTTTTACAAATCTTTCATGTTTTAAACTAAACTATCACACTATTCTCGAACGAATGACACATTTATTTTTAATGTTATAGAATTTATTAATTTATTGGATCGAGTTTTCTTCCGGCGTTACAATCGTTACACCTTAATCAAACTGTCAAATTTAGAAAAAAATGTTAATAATTTGCCTAGGAAAACATGGTGAACAGATGAACATGGAAACCTCCTTGTACGTACCTTTGATGCTTGTGAAATACAATGGAGAACATTTCTTTTCAGGTTCTGAAAGAGAGCCACCAAAGAAAAGTGATAATTATGTAAGGAGGAAGAACCTGCTTATTCTATTCAACAACACAACTTTGATACCCTTTAAATGGCGAGGCAAATACTTGTGCTTCTATTGTGGAAACGAAGTTGGTAGTTATAAACGACTCCGAAAGCACACGTATAACCACGGCCTCTGTTCCGACACAGATAAAGCCATACGACTCGTGAAATCAGTTGATTCGGAAATTAAAATCGATGTGTCATACATAAAATGCAAATTATGCTTCCAGTCTTTTCTAGATTTGGAAAATATTGTCGACCATTTGATCTCAACACATGATTTACCCTTTAATAAAGATGCTAAATTAACTATCACCACGTACAGACTTTTAGACTTGCAATGCTTACTTTGCGACGAACAATTTGACTATTTCCAGAAACTAGTCAGTCACATGAACACCTCCCACCCAAACAACTCTTTCTTGTGTACAGAATGTGATCAAATGTTCAATAAAATGCGTGACTTGCGTACTCACACGAGAAATTATCATAAAAAAGAATATACATGCGTCACGTGCAATGGAACGTTCAATTCCCACGTAGCATTGAGATTTCATAGGTTACATTCTCATCCTTCAAGCTGTTACATATGTTTCCAAAGTTTCTCTTCGGAGATGAAACGAATCAATCATATGAAAAATGATCACACTGGTGATCAAGTCGAATGTGGGCATTGTAAACAAGTTTTGCCAAACACAAATGCTGTGTTACGACACGGATCCAAATGTACTGCTAAGAAAGATCCAGCTCTAGAAACTATCGTAGTGGACGATGAAGAAAAGAAAGTAGCAACAAAAGATCTCAGGAATAGCATCGCTACTATCATTAATATGTCGACTGCGATACCGTTTAAATTCTTCATAAAATTCAGATGTTTCTATTGCTCCAAAGATTTTTCCAACTGCGACGGCTTGAAGGAACACACGGTCATGCAGCATCCTCAATGTAATGTAGGTGACAAGTGCATGAAACTCCGCAATAGATATGATGGCAATAAAATTAAAATTGACATTGCATCTCTTTCTTGCAAGCTGTGCTACGAACCATTGCTAGACCTAAACACTTTAATTGAACACCTAACGACAGAACACAAGGTTCAATTTAATAAAGCTGTCGAAAATCACCTGCAGACATTCAAGTTAATAAAGAACAGCTATTCATGTCCCCAATGTGACGAAGTTTTCAGATATTTTACAGTGCTACTCAAACACATGAGTAAGAATCACACTGGTAATAAATACATTTGCGTGTTCTGCGGCCAATCGTTTAGAACTTATCCCAACCTTCGCTCTCATGTCAAAAGACGTCACAAAGTATCTACTACAACGTACGAATGTAACAATTGTGATTTAATTTTCACATCGTGTGCCAGTTTAAAACTGCATTTGGGAAAAGATCATGATGTCAAAATGTTTAAATGTATTGATTGTCAGGATAAATTTTCGACCCAATACTGGCTACAACGCCACATGCTCGTTGTACATGGGGAGGGATATAAATGCACGTACTGTGATAAGGCTTTTATTAAAAATTCCTTTCTGGTGAATCACGTGCGGCGATTGCACTTAAAAGAGAGAAATGTTAAATGCAAGGTATGCTCGGAAAAGTTCTTTGATCGGCAAAGATTGAAGATGCACATGGTTAAGCACGTTGGAGAAAGAAATTTCCATTGCGATATTTGCTCGAAAAGATTTCTGTGGAAGCGCAATCTTAAGGCTCATATTGCTTCACATGCTAGAAATGCAAACGCTCAGACTGGCATCACCTAACAATTAATGACTTTTGTATTTATGCTGTTGCTATTCTATTCCATATTTTTTTTTCAATCCATGGATTATAATTTTGGAAATTGGGGAGTGTTTCATATACGTTTTCTTCCGAAGATTACTGTTGAAAATCCTCAAGCACCCTTTAACAGGACTTTTTGATAAGAAGAATTATTTTAAACCTAGTGTACATAAACCAAGCTATAGCCAACTTACTCGTATATTATTTGAATATCGAGTAACTGTATTAATTCTGCTGCATTTATCTAAGAACAACTGACTAACCAACGCTGATGATACTAGAAGTAAAATAATGACAGCAATAACAACGTTTATAGAGGTACATTCATATAGCAAGGAACATTTCTTTTCAGATGAATTGCCAGGCCCGTACGAAGGCTGTACCTCTGAAAGGAGAAGGAAAAATTTGAAAATACTCTTTGACCACACTTCAATAATGCCTTTCAAATGGCGGGGCAAATACCTATGCTTCTATTGCGGCAAGAACTATACAGAATATCCAGAATTTAAAAAGCATACAAAATCTCACGGCCTATGTAACACTCAAGATTATTCCCTAAAGTTGATCAAGGGTAATAATATTGAAATTAAAATCGATGTTTCAGAAATCGTTTGTGATATATGTAATGAAACATTTAATCGATTTGAAGAAATCATCGATCATTTGATATTTAAACATCAGTTGGAATACAACAAAAGTATTGATGTACCATTTCAGGAGTATCGATTAGTGGATTTTAAATGTCTTCATTGCGAAGAACGGTTCACTTACTTCGGCTATTTAGTAACGCATGTTAATAACATACATCCCCAAAACTGTTTTATTTGCGACGATTGTGGTGGTCGTTTTAATAAAAAGAGAGATTTAACTATTCATATACGGAATTATCACCGATTAGGAGGGTATCCATGTGATCTGTGTTTGCAAAGTTTTGACACTTATCAATCTTTGCGAAGACATCAGAACAATGCACATTATAGGCAATGCAAGAGTTGCAGTTCAAAATTTGCATCTTTATCGCTTTTGCAGAAGCATTTAAAATCTGAACATCCTAACGACGACGGTAATTTGAAATGCCGTTACTGCTCTAAAGAGTTCCATTCATCAATAGGGTTAAAGCAACACACCAGTAAGTGTAAAGTGAAAATAATTTCACAAGCAGATACAGAATCTTTCCCAGAAGATAATATTGAACCGAGAAAAAAGCAAAATATACTGCAAATTCGTCAAAACATACAATGTGTATTAAATATGTCGACGGCGGTACCTTTTAAGTTCTTTTCTAAATATTCTTGCTTTTATTGCTCAAAGAAATTCTTTGATTTCGACGATCTACGACAGCATACGAGCATTGAACATCCAGTATGCGACCTAAAACAGAAATGCATGAAGAAGTGTAAAGGTGAAAGAATAAACGTTAAGATTGATATCTCAGGTTTAGCTTGTAAGGTGTGTTGTCTTCCAGTTGTAGATTTAGAAGCATTAATAACGCATTTAATAGACGAACACAAAGCGAACTATGATAAGAACATAACTGGATGCCTTGAACCTTTTCGGATCATCAAAGATAACATACCCTGCCCAATATGTCCTGACAAGGTGTTTCGCTACTTCGGGATTCTATTACGTCACGTGAACGCCGAACATAGTAACAATAACAGGATTTGTGACTTCTGTGGCCGAAGTTTCAGGAATGCAGCCAATTTAAATGTTCATATAACATATTCGCATACAGGATCTTGTGAGTGCGACGTATGTGGTATCAAATACAAAAACCAATGGTGTCTGGCTAGACATAGAGCGAAATGCCACAACGCGAAGGATCATAAATGTCCAAAATGCCCAGAGACTTTCAATTCACAGTATCATAAACAGAAGCATCTGATAAAAATGCATGACATAGGCCACAAGTGTGATTACTGCGATAAAATGTTCACTAGGAACTCTTTCATGAAGGATCATATTAGACGAATTCATTTAAAGGAAAAAAACGTACCTTGTTCTATTTGTAACGAGAAATTTTTTGATAACTATCTTTTAAGGATGCATATGGTTAAGCATGAAGGTGATAGGAAATTTTGTTGCTCCGTATGTGGGAAGGCATTCCTGAGAAGGAGTAATTTAGCTTCGCATATGGAAATGCATAAGAAATATGGTCACGTACAGTTGCAAATTTGAGTGTCGCTTTTTGGTGTTAGGGAACTGTGCGTAGTCGCGTCGATATTATGATAGTTAATCTCATGACAGTATTTGAACTCAACAAACGGTATTTGGGTGTCTAAATCTTAAAATACTATCATTTGACTTATGAAAGTAACAAACTACGATTTAAAAACTCAAACAAGTATGTATCCTATTTAAGTTTGTTATTTACAAATCAAATTTCCTTTTTTAATTTACAACTACCCTCGAATATATTTTTTTTTTATCTCGTCGTAAAGAAAATTCGGGTGCACCACTATCTCTTATTTAGTAGTAGACCTGTAAGTTATTGATAAACATTGATCTACGTTTATTAACGTTTATAATAGTGGTATATAATCTTTCGTCGTAACAAAATGTTCCGCAATAATAAAGTATATATAATAATTTAAGTACACACGTACCTAAGTATACGTCTGTCTTACAATTATCCAGCGACTTCAGACGTGTACTCTTCTCTGGACTAGTGAGTATGTACTATTATTGACAGTGTTGAAGTATAAGATCTCTGTTCAAATTTTTAAGGTCTTGTCTCATTATACGAGCTTTATGCTCAAGTTAAAAATATAAGTACATACTAGAAAATAAGTAAATATAACTTCCAAATGCTTATAAAATTGATCTCCATAATTTTTACGTATTAGGCATGTCCTAAATTGATATTTTTCCTAAACTATATTAGTTTTAAGTTCATCATTCTTAATTTAAAGTATTTTTCTTAATTGTTATTATTAGTAAATGTTGCTATGTCAACAATATATTCTTTTTTAGCTCAAACACAAAAGTATTTATACTCAATTATTACATAGGGTGGGCCACGAATTAGTTAAAATTTGAAAAAATCGTAAAAAAAAAATCATTTGAAATATTGTAAAAATTATTTATTTACAAAAAGGCTAATTAGTTGAAATTGATTTTTAAAAATTACATCGTCTAAGTGACCACCGTAATTTTCGAATACTCGTCGGCAAAGAGACCGCGAGATCGCCGACATCTCTTCGCTGATTTTTTCTTATAGTTGACGTGTTGATGTAGACACGATTCTTCAAATAACCCCATAAATAGAAGTCTGCTAAGGATAGATCTGGACTTCTGGGTGGCCATAGAATGCCACCTCGTCTGGAAATCAGCTTTTCCGGCAACATGTCTTTGACCAAATGTTAACGAATTCTTGGGCCACCGTATATAATTTCGATATTTTTAGATTAGTGATCATTATAGCGTATATTTATAATGTGATAAGGGTTATAACTGTATGATATATTACTTATTCTTACGAAATTCACTGCTCTCAAATACGTACAGCTAATTCCATGTGGGAATTCAGTTTGTCTTCAGGGTTGCGGAGATCGGATGCCAGTCGCTCCGAGAAAAAACTGCCTTGCAGATAAAATCGGTTGAACTAATAGCCGACCCCAAATAATCCTGAAAATGACAGAGGCTAGGAATCTTCCTAGCCTCTGTTATATATAAGGGGGTAATGGGGAGTTTCATCAGCTAAATTACAATAATAATCCTTTACTACACTTGAAATTAGGTATATGGGGATTGATATATTCATGTATATTTAAAAACAGTTTTTAATTGTAAATCGGTATCAATTTTACCATAGTGTCTTGTACTTTCGATCATTAATGATGATAAATAGATTTCTTATAGCAGGCATCATCCTTTAAAAGAAGAAAAAACTTTCATCTCATTTTTTCAATAAGCGATTGTTTTTAGGTTTATGTTCCTGTGCATTCTTTACTGAACGTTCTGAAATATTTATAACTCTATTACTATAAAAATATTATTATTGTATAGTAGAATTATATCTTTAAGTAGAAAATATAACCATGAGTGTTGTACTTTTGTCTTTTACTCAAACGTTTACACCCTAAACATATGTATTGGCGACAATATTGACAAATTAAAAAAATAAAACTTAGTTAATAACTTTACAAAAATCAAAGTTTATGGTTGGAAGACCTCCGACACTAATTAAGCTTCTTCTCGCGCGCAAACAAACATATATTATTTTAGGTAGAGAGCAAAAAGTATTTGCCATCGTGATCATTTCGGCTCTAGGTAGGAGCGGACATTCAGAACAGAAAGCATCATACAGAAACTAGATTCAAAAGATTCTTTAATATTAGTATTCATTGCCAGAGAGTATATTCTTAATAATATCTTCTGCAATGTTAAAAAAAAATGCAAGGAAAATTTCTTACAAAAATGAAACCAAAGGTCTCCAAAGAAACAGAAATGTAAAGCTAAACACTTTCTTTACAGGTTCAAAATTCGATACAGTGGAAGACAAAAGTAAGAAAATGGAAGTTGCCAGAAAGCTCTTAATTAAGAGGCGTAATGTCGAATACGTATTACAGTACAGTAACGTGACACCTTTTATGTGGCATAAGGGCAAGTACAAATGCTTTTATTGCAACGAAACAACCAAAGATCCAGGTCTCCTAAGAGAACACACTGCAAATGTTCACCAATTTGCAAATCTAGAACTAGCAGTTTTCGACAGAACGAAAAATAACAGAAATAAAGATGCTGCAGTCAAAATCGATGTTACTGGAATATCTTGCAAGCTTTGTCCCCAAGTTGTAACGAATTTAGAAGAACTTATACATCATTTGATTATCGCACACGATGCGGAATATGACGTCAGCGTTCCGAATTGCTTACTACCCTTTAAATTAGATAAAGACCAACCTACATGTCCAACATGTAATATGAAATTTGTTTTCTTCGAATATTTGCTTAGGCATGCTAATAAGCATCACTTATCCCATCACTATATTTGTGATGTATGCGGTACTAGTTTCCAAGGAGAGAACCATCTAAAAATGCATTACAGGTACTATCATAGAGAAGGTGGATATACCTGCGAGTATTGTGGTATAACACTCGCGACGTTGTCGAAGAAAATCCTCCATGAGAAAAACGTGCACTTGGTGAATCTTTCAACTTGCCCTCATTGCCCAGAAACCTTTAAAAGTCCGTATCTAAAGAAACTACATATGGCAAACGTTCATGGCGTAGAAGAGCTTAAAATTAAATGTCCTTATTGTTCAAAGGTGTATCCACAAGAGTCTATAATGTCGAGACACATGCGACGAGTGCACTTGAGGGAGAAGAACGTTGAATGCGAAGTTTGTGGCGACAAGTTCTTCGGACCATACGATGTAAAGTTACACATGGTCAAACATAACGGAGACAAGAAATTTGTTTGTTCTGTGTGCGGCAAGAAGTTTTCTAAGCGAAGTAATCTAAATTCTCATGTGGTATTACACTCCAGGGACAAAGATTATGTATGCGGGATTTGTAATAAAGCTTTCGCTCACCAGACAAATCTCAAAATGCACATTAGAAACAGACATCCAGACATTCCGTTTGATGACACCAGAACGGTTGATGAAATTGATGAAAGTGAAATGGTGCAGATGGAAATTATCCAAGATGAGCTAGAAGGTGATGTAGCTGGACAGTATATTCAATGATTAAAATATCAATGATAAAAATAAACCTTCCCCAACTGTAATACTTAGTGAAGGTTGTTCCAGGACCATGGATCACGAAACGTGCTCACCCGATGCAGATCTTAGCTTACCTATCATTGACGTAGGTGGCCGCAAAAAGAATATACATTAGTAACACAAGAAACTTGTAAAGTAATAGATAGCATTTTCCGAGATGATAGTTTGATTACAATAACTATCCCATCAATAAGTGATCAAAATGGCAACTTAGCGCAAAGTAAGGGGTTAGTGAAAGGAAACAGAATAACTGAACCTTCAAAAGGTACTTTAGTTAAAGTAGATCAATTACAAGAGGAGCGTTACTTGATTGAACAGAGTTCTGTTGTTGAAGAAACTTGCGTGGTTGAAGACGATGACTTACTTGAAATTGATGGATCGGAACATGACATTAACATAGTTGAAGTCGAATGTTTGATCGAGGAAGGAGGAAGTTCGTTTGACGAACTTTATCCCCCATCTGGAATGAAAGATCTTGCGAACACGACGGCCGATCAAAGCCTGTGCCTTGTTGTTGATGCAACAAATGGTACTTCCACTATCATACACCAGTAGCTTACAGAAAAAGACGTGGAGTACGTTATTGAACATGTTTGAGATGGAGATTAAGTACTGGATTAAGTGAATATCAAGTTATGTGCTCAATGACAAATGTTATATTACTAGGCAATAGTTGAATTTTAAAGACAATATAATGCAACAAGCAAAGGACCTGTAATTTACTAATATTATCAATGTTTTCTGGAGCTAATGCTAACCACCTACCTATTACTTATTTACATGTATACTTATTTTTCTTATATCACTATTTCAATATAAAACAATTCTATTTTATTAAAATAAAATATAATATCGAGTTGATAAATCAAATTTGGGTCACCAAAGGCAACACCAAAACCAATAAATAAATAGCATACTAAAGAAAATCGATTTTTTACGGTTACAAAGTTTTATATTTGGTTACATTTTTCTTAAATGTGAACCTTCTGATTTTATATAATTGTTTTTCTTATTTTTAATCCACGCTCTAAATATTTGGCAAAGGCAATTTTGTTATAAATGTAAGACAACAGTTTACATGAAAAATATTTTCGAACACTATTAACTTACGAAACTTTGTTGATATAAGACAGATACGTTTTGACTGTACAGATAATATCGTTTTCCAAAGAGTATAACGTCCATATATTGTCAAACCCACTTGCGTGCAGAATAATTGAACTTTGTTGTGCAGAAAGGAACAATTATCAAAGTAGTCAAACTGTTGATTCCAATTAGAGTAATCTCATAGAAAACGCCTCAGAATACCTGCGTTAGGTAACTCTTAATTATCTTTACTGAGTGAGTAAGGGTATTAGAGTTCCAGCCCTGTACTTGATTGTAGACTGGACTCAAACGGCAGAAAAGCACTTGTGACTCGAGTTGCAGGTGTCAATGGACGACGGAAGTCATTTACCGTTGATCGACTGCTATTCATCTAAGCTACTAACCATGAAGTAAATAAACAATCAACAATTATGCATATTTAAATCAAAAAGAATTCCATTACCTTAGTTGTGTTGAAAAGGATGGCTGATCTGTAAAAAATGCAGGTATTTTTCGAAAAAAGATGACTTAATAGCATAACTTATTATCAACAACTTCATCACCATCAATCATCAACAGCCTTACATAGTCCACTGCTGGACGTCGGCCTCTCAATAGAAAGGAGGTTTCAGGCACACTGGCCAGACGGGTTGGTATCAAGTTTTCCTTCCCTTCACAGTGCTGTTGTCCTGAATAATTTGACGACACCCATAGCATGAAGAGGAGTATTGACACTTTGTAGTCCTAATCCATCCGGAAAATTAATAATTTCGCCATTATTAATTTAATTTTGGAATCTAAATTACCATGATTATATTCGAAGATCACTTTCTGCTAAACACAGTTCAATTGTAATGTCTAGATTACGTTTAGAGATCTTTATGCACTCGATACCAATGTGTTAACCGTTATCTTTGGTAGTTGTTTGTTAAGTCAACTGCTTTGTATCGTTAAACGACTTGTCCAGTATAATCTTTTCTTCTGTTTTTACTACTGCCGTATAGTCAATTCGACGTAAGAGTACCTTTGTCTTTACGCTGCTACGATTTCAGCGATCACCAGTTGATGCTCAAAATTATTTAACATTCATCATGCTTATGTTTATTTGACCTTTTTAATTTAAACTGTAAATTTAAATATGATATCATTACTATGTATTAATAAAGAAATAATATTTTTAATTTGTTATTATCAATGGTACTTAGACGACATGAATTTATCCGGAATGGCAAGCAACATCAATGCCATACTAAATGAGCTCTTAGAATTTACTTATGTATTACATAAAGACTATGTAATTTTAAAACTTAATGCATATATTTTCTAACCAAAGGTTATTTATTATTACGTGATTAATGTACTGACATCATGTCATATCACAATCGTCATCGTAAACTAAATCCAGCTAAGCATTTTAAACGAGAAGGGCCTTAATCGACTCTTCTCTTTTCAGGACGTAAGACTCGAAAACAAGAAGACACGTACCTCGAACGTCTTTCTAAAATCCGGAAGAATATACTCTTAGTACTGCACTACGGTAAAGTGGTACCTTTCACGTGGCATACGAAAGGTTTCAAGTGTTTCTACTGTTTAAAACCTATGAAGGATTGCGAGGTGCTCAAGGAACATACGTTAAAACACTCCATAGATTTAGACGCTTTTATACCTAAAAGAATAATATCCAAAGATGTTCCCATTAAAATTGATATCTCAGGGTTAGGTTGCAAAGTTTGCACGGATGCTCAACTCAAGGATTTAGAGGATCTGATCTCTCACATAATTTTCGTTCATAACGAAGAATATGATACGAATCTTGGTGTCTGCGTTTTCCCTTTTGTTCTGAATAGGGATTTGATGCAGTGTGTCTTATGCCAAAACCAGTACGACAATTTCACATCAATGATCTTGCACATGCACAGAGATCATGTCAGTCATTCGTGCGTTTGTCAAATTTGTGGCTTGAGCTTCATGAGCCGAATTCGTCTCAAAAGACATATCAGTAATAGTCATGTTGGATACAGATGCTCCACTTGCGGTAAGATGTTCAACGCTTTTCATCGCTTAGAGAAACACAAACAGCAAATGCATGGGCATACAAAATCACATGAATGTAACTTATGCAGTGCCAAGTTTGACAATTCGTATCAAGTGAAGGTCCATTTAGGAAAAATGCACAACGTGGAGAAATACAGAATTAAGTGTGATCACTGCACAAAGATTTGCACGACGAAAGGTGCAATGTTGCTGCACGTACAAGCTCAGCATTCTGACTTGAAGTATGAATGTGACATGTGTGATTACAAAGCTGGAATTAAATGGCTCATCACATTACATAAAAGGAAACATTATGGAGTTAAGGATTATTCTTGTAGTATATGCGAGAGACTGTTCCGTAGGTCTAGTAATTTGAGAGCGCATATGAAAGTACATTCTGGAGTGGCTGGAAGAGTATGTAGGTTTTGTAGAAGAGGGTTTACGGATTTTGAGACTTTGAAGAAGCATGAGGCTGATTTACATTACAGGGAGGATGCTTAATGGCAAGATTGATGAAATAAGAGAAACACATGCATTACGAGATAAGTTCTTTACTGTAAAAGTATTACTTACTTACTCTCTTGATCGGTATAAGTTACAGTGGTATAAAAACTTGCCATTGGTAATCAGTGACGGTTTATTTACATAAAATTTTGTAATTAGTATTGACCTGAGTGGAGGTCCTAAACACATAGGAGTTTGCTTTATCCGTTAGTTTATGAGTTCATAATACATCACTGTTATTTTATGTAATACTCGTATGTGAATTGTCTTCACTCTGGGATTCATATATGTATAACATTCTAATGCAAATTACGATGTTTTAACTAGCATAAGTTTAGTGTTGTAACTATAATTTCAATTGCTCAGATATGAATGTAAAATTTACAATAATTACATTTATGTTAAAAATTTATGTAATAATATATACAACTCTACCTGCAATTGAACCTTAGTATCTATTAATTATCTGAGATTTGGCTAAAAACATGAACGCTTTCCCTTTCAATTGGATATAATAATAAAATATTTTAATAAATTAATTTAAATAATAAAATGTCTTTTTATTCCTTTCCAAAGAATAAACACCTGATACTGTGTTTCAATGTCTCTCATTCTAATTATTAAGAAATGTTGAAAAATATTGTTAACCACGCACGAATGGTTTTTTTGTTATAATCCATTTTGCTACATGATCCTGTCTAGTTTTCATGAAAACTTCAAAACAACAACTTAATTTTGACAAATTACCCAAGCATGACATTGTTATGCCAAAATTATTTAATACTCTTTCTACAGGTCCATAAATTTAAATTGACAAATTGAAGGACGCTACTTATATACTGACTATGATGTCACATTATGTAGTTTATTTATGTTATTGCATGACATTTTCTGGCTACCTCTAGAGTAAAGAAGTACTTGGAATGGACTCTAAAAGCACCTGTTTTCCTTGCAGGAGAACCTAGAGATGGCCAGAAAATGAAGGAACCCCGTATCAATATATCCACGGAAGATGATTTTATCGATCGCGTCCAGTCTACTAGCAAAACAGTTTTAACACCAAAAGAAAAACGTGCTATTATGAGAAATAATGTGGTACAAGTCCTCGTTAAGTCTACTGTAATGCCCTTTCGGTGGCTTAAAAGTTCTTACAGATGTTTTTACTGCTATGATATCTTCCAAGATGCGTCTGAGCTAAAAAACCATCAAGTATCACATACGGGCGATCAGATAAAGACACAAGCTATGAGCAACTACTGGGAGCCTGTCGTTTATGTAGATATATCTAATTTGTCATGTAAATTATGTCCAGAAAAAATTACAGACTTGTATGATCTTATTGACCACTTGGTCGCAAAACATGAAGTAGTTTATAACAAAGATGTTGGTATATGTATGGTGGCATTTAAGTTGGATAATTTTTCCGTCAGTTGTCTTGCTTGTGGAGCAAGTTTTTACACATTTGGACCATTACTGCATCACACTAACAAAGATCACAAAGGAACTTCAGCGATTCTATGCGAAGTTTGCGGTCAGCATTTCAAAGATGCCACATTATTACGTCTTCATGTGAAAACTGTTCACGAAAATACTGGTCTTTTATGTCCTGAATGCGGAGAAAAGTTTGAAACAAGGTCCAAACTGAAAACGCATCAAAAGAACCAACACGACTTGGATAAAAATTACAAGTGCTTGGTCTGTTCTCAGACCTTTCAGAGTCATTACAAGAGATCCAGACATATGGCAGCTGAACATAAGAACCGTCAGGAAATTAAATGCTTACATTGTCCGAAGACTTTTGTCTTCCGAAGTATGATGATGACTCATTTAAGGGATACTCATTTAAAAGTTCGAAACCATATTTGTGGAGTGTGCGGCTGGAAAGCTTTTAACAGCAATAGATTAAAAAATCATATGTATAAACACAGTGGCGAGAAGAATTTCAAGTGCGAGGCTTGTGACAAGGCATTTACTACTAAGAAAATTATGAGAGCGCATTTTGCTAGGATGCATAAGAGTCCTCAACCACCCATATTGCAGTATGATAATCCATATGTAGCACAATAGTTTTAACTATACTGTTTCAATACTAATACTACTAGGTACTCGTAGTAGAGCCACGCTAATTTCATCACGAGCGGGCCGGCTCGACCGTGGCAGTATTACCCTCCCACAGAAGACGAACTTAAAGCGCCAACATCCGTGTTGTCGTGTTTCGTTGGTGAGTGTGAGACCGACGGCCCATTGATGCAGGGGTGACAGTTATCGTGGTAACTGTGTATGCCTTACACTCACAAGGACTGTCATGTCTTTTACGTCCCCAAGCGGGGTGTGAAAAAGCATCTCACAAGGCTACCATAGTGTGGGTCACCATACTGCATTGTCTGCATTTGCAATGAGCATGGTGACCACAACTCTTGGATTCTATTCATGCGTTCCATCCGGCAGAGTAGTCATTTTGGCAGGCTCTTAATATGGAAAAAGAAAAAAAAATACGTTTTTTTTTTCATTTGAACCCACCAGAGTTGTAGACGGCATCTAACTATCAGATGTGCATACACCTGTCTGATATTGATAGTTATAAAGATAAACCGGAGAGTGGTGAAACGGCTCTAACTTGATACAATGAACATAATATTTCGAGATTAAGATACGCCCTGATTCGATGTCAAGTAATGTTATTTTTATGAATACAACAAATACATTGAAAAAAGCAAAAATTTCATTTCCAGAGTACTTATTCATCTTTTAAACACAGTTTACTAAGCTAGTTATATTAGTTTTTGGATGTTAACGCATTTTTGCGAATCCTATTAATGTTATAGTCGTAAATGTGAAAGTTTATGAGTATGGATGTTTGCTACTCTTTTACGAAAAAACTACTAGACGGAATTGGATGTAACTTTACAGTAATATAAGTTATACATCGGAATAATATATAGGCTACAATTTGTAATGATTTTATGTAGTTTTGGTCGTAATATAACGGATACGTGTCAATTAAGTCGGAAAAACAATCTGACCTCTGAGAGTTATCTTGACATGCGCTGCCTAAACCATTGAAGTTACACAAATATGTACCGTAGGACTGTTTGTATGTTAAAAATAAATATATTTATTTAAAATGATCTGTTACGAAACTTAACTAAGTTCCACGCGGGCGAAGGCGCGGGCAAAAGCTAGTATTTTATATAGGGGCATCCCAAAAAAAACTTAAAGTTAGCATTACAATGCATCAATCAGTATGAGGGCAAGCGAGTTGGTGGATGACCTGATCTTAAGTGACTACATGAATATCTACAACTCTGGAGGTCTAAGTGCGTCACCCCCGTATAATTACGCCTAATGGCTGAGGGGGGTGGGGATGGTGAAAGATTTGGCCTCCAGTATCACTGATCGTAGCGACCAATATAAAAGAGAGAATGGCTCTCGCTCGGTGCGTAAAGGATTATAATGTTTATTGCGCATATGATGGCTGCGTTAATTGTGTTTTAAATTAAATTGTGAATTGGACAACCATTCATGTTGTTTTTTAATTATTCTACAATTTCAGTAGACCAATAAATTCTTATACAGTAGAGAGAATAACCAGTAGACCAATAAATTCATCAAATCCCTACTAACATTATAAATGCGAATGTAAGTTTGTTTGTTACGGTTTCACGCGAAAACTGCTCAACAGATCATCATGAAATTTTGTACACATGTTCTTGGAGGCATTAGAAGTAACATAGGATACTTTTATTAAAAAAATATTTATTTAAAATGATCTGTTACGAAACTTAATGTGGCAGACCAAATCCCACGCGAGCGAAGCCGTGGGCACAAGTTATTTAAGCTTAAAAATTACAACACCTTAAAAAAAAAATTCTTGCGATATTTTGCAAATAATAAACAACAGTGATTTTAAAGTAGAATAAAAAACGTAAAACTTTAAGGTCAAGTCAGAAAAGTTCATAAATGTCTTTTTCTCGCTTTTTCAGACGCGATGGCCAGCAATGACATCGGCTCAAAAGCAGACATTATCGAATTAAAATCTTACTTAACTAAAATACTTCAGTTATCCACCGCCGTACCTTTTAGAGTGTACGGAAACGAATACCAATGCTTCCATTGTGATAGTACGTTTCTTCTTCCATCCAAATTAAGAGAACATAGCACTAGGACTCACGACTTCACACAAACTGATAGTCTGATAATTTGGTCTAAATTCAACTTTGAGTCTGACTTAAACTTGGATATAAAAATATTTAGTTGCATACCCTGCAATTTTAAACTTTCTAATCTGAACGACTTAAAAACCCACTTTAAAGAAAAACACAACGAAAGTCCTCCAAAATATTTACTGGATAAAGTTCTGTGTTATATGCTAAATGACGATTGTATTAGATGTTTTTTGTGTTCAAGAACTTTCCATACCATTCAGAGTCTTTTAGATCATCAGAAATCAAGCGCACATCTCACTTGCCAAAACTGCAAGGCAAATTATTGCAATAGACAAGACTTACTTGAACATGAAACGACATTTTGCAACAAGGCTTGCAAAATGATATTTCTATCAAAGAAACAAAGTGATGGACGTATGAAAAATACTCACTGCCAAAAGTTTATATGCCAGTTTTGTTCACTACAATTCACTTTGAAAGAAACATTAACTCGTCACACCAGAAACATACATTACAAAGAGAAAAATAAAACATGCGACGTATGCGGCAAAAGTTTTTTTGACACACATTATCTTAATTTACACAAAGTAAGTCATCAAACCACAAAACCTTTTGAATGTGATATTTGTAAGAAGAAATTCGCTCGTAACGAAGCATTGAAACTACACAAAAGGATTCATAATGATGACAGAAGGTATTCGTGTAAAGATTGTGGCAAAAAATTCATCCAATGGTCAGCTTTACATATGCATAAGTTAGTCCATTCTGACGAGAGAAATTATAAGTGTCCAGTATGTCAGAAAGCATTTAAAGACAAGAAAACTATGAGCAAACACTGCAAAACCGTTCATCAGAAAGAGGAGGTTTTGTGATAATCTCAATTGTACCTAACTCCTTGTAGAGGTCTCAGTACATGTGAGAATGTTCGTGACATCTATGCTGACAGTATTTAACAGATTCGCCTATTGGAATTCACGTAGTGATAACTTTTTCTATTCATAAAAAGTAAAAAGTTTGAGAAAGGATGAAATAATATTCATAAAATACTAAAACTTGTGTTGAATGATGAATATAGGAAAGAGAAGATCTCGCGTTCTATGCATTTCTTTATTTTTCTTTTTTTAAAAAAAAACCTCACACCTCGCACAAACGGCTGTCTGATTCCAAACCAGGCAGAGTCTGTACTATGGTAACCAGATTGCTGATAAACATACTTATATATTTCTAAATATATACCTATGATAGATAAATTACACCCAGACACAGAACAAATAATCGTGCTCATCACACAAATATTTGTCTTGAATCGAACCCACGACCTCCGGCTCAGCAGTCAGGGCCACTAACTACTAGACCAACAGGCCCTTTCTTTAACTATTTAATTATTTTACTTTCAAAGCTGCTATTTTTTTATATACATACATATAAAGAATATTTGTGACTTTGTGACCACTAGTATTCACTTTAACCGCTACCAGCTAAGCTAATTGGGGACTGGGTTAGAAACAAGAATATGGAAGTTTAGTGTTATGATGAGCATGTCGAAAATTAAAAGTACTGTAATGATCAAGGAAATATTTAAAATATACCTAGATCGATGAACATTTTTTCTATTTTTTTTTAATTTTATAAAGACAGCAAGGAATAAATCCTGTGTCGCGGTGGACTTTACAAACATACAAGAGACGGACACAAAGAACACCCAGACTCAGAATAACAGTTTGTGGATCACGCAAAGTGTTGTTCCGTGTGGGGTTTAAACCACAACACTCAGTGTAGTAGAGAGCGGCGTAGCGACCGCTTAAACCACTTTTTTTTTTTTTGTCGTGTGGAAACCCTCTCGAGCCGTCACCCCACCGGGGTTTACAGCGACTAAAACCACACGGTGTGCCACTCTGCGCCTGAGATAGGAGGGATCCGGGAACCGCTGCTATTACGATATCCAGATCCCTCCCAGCGCCTGCCCGTTAATGCGGGCACCATCTATGAGTAAACTCTCTATTTTAAACGACGAACGGCACACGCGGACGTCGCCTCCTCGCGGCTGGCCATTGTAGCGGATGGAGGGGCAAACCCATCCCGTCCACCCGCGGCCACACTCAAGGCGGCATGAGGCGCTGGTATGCACGCCTCCGCCGCCCGGCTCGCCGAGGTCCGAGTGGATATCATCCTCCCGGGCCTTCTCCGCCACCTCCTTCCGCGAAATTACGTCTTCGCAGAAGGTTGCGACCGCGGTAAAACAACTGTCGCTACCGACCATGGAGCGTATGACGGCCGGTAGCGAGAGATCTCCTCCAATAACTGCAGTGAGGACTCCACGCTGCGCCGCCCAGGCGGAACAAACCGCCAGCGTGTGTTGAGCCGAATCTTCACCGCAGTCGCAGTGGTGACAGGCGGGACTCAATTCCCTCCTGGCGACCGAGTGCAGATACTTCCCGAAGCAACCGTGCCCGTTAAGGATCTGCGTCAGTCGGAAGAAGACCGCTTAAACCACTAGGCCAACCGTGCAGTTGTGGACATACAGTAACTGGCAATTACTCGTAGACATACAGTTGTAGTAGTAACCGTTATCATAGAATGAATAGCATTCTGTGCTACGCTAAATAACGCTTATTTCTTTAAAATGAATAAATAGCAACTTACAAAACTTATTTACTTTGAAGAAAGACATTTTATTTTGTGTATTGATAGAATATTAACTAAACGTAAATCGAATCCAATCTATGTTAAGAACCTGCCAAAGTGACTCTACTCTGCCTGGTGGAAAGGCACTTTGTGGTTACTGTACTCATTGCAAATGCACACGATGCAGTATGTACACTATGGCGACCTTGTGAGATCCTTTTTCTCGTCCCGCTTGGGGAGGTTAAAGGCAAAACAGTTATCACATGGGGAATTTTACTATATTTCTTTAAATAAAGATATATTGTAAGTGAAATGATAAACGATGAAATGTAGAATTGATATCTATGTCATTGACTCGATGTATGAGAAGTGTATTTTTAGTTCTCTTACCAACAAAATAGTAACATTGTAAAAAAACTGTATTTTACTTGCATACCACCAATTAAAATATATTTAACATTATTCATGTTATTTTAGTACCATCACTGTAAAATCTGTCTCTCTGTTGTCACCTGTTTGATGTAAAAAACGACGCTTTGAAGCAAATACATAGAATTGTTTCTCTCGATTTCAGACGAAAAAAGGAAGATGAAAAATATCGTGAAAGAACAGGTGGAAGATTTGTCTGTTTCAACAGAAAAAAATAAGAAAAGAAAGAGGGTTATCGAAGATACAGACACTTCCACTTCAGTTATAACACGGAAAAAGAAAAAAGCTGTTGAAAAAACAAAGAAAACTGGTGTCGAAGAAGAAGCTAAGAGAGAAACACGACACCTTTTAACAGTAATTATAGAAACTTCTACAGCAATGCCATTTCGAAAAAATGGGAACACGTATAGATGCTTCTATTGTGAAACTAATTTTTACTACGCATCCGAATTAAGAGCTCATACTCTCAACGAACACAAAAACGAAACCAAAAGACAATTAAAACAGACCATTAATAGAAACGTTGTCAAAAAGAATCTCATTGTTAAATTGGATGTGACCAATTTAAGCTGTAAGTTGTGCTCTGAATCTTTCGCCACTCTGAAAGACCTCATATTCCATTTCCGCAAACACGATAAAGTAGTTACTGATAACCTCGAAAACATGTTGTGTTTAAAACTATCAGATAATGAATTCAAATGCTTGTATTGTGATAAAGAATTCCCCTTTTTCAAAACTCTTTATATACATTTGCATCGAGAGCATGTCAACAGACGCTTCATATGCGAAGCTTGCGGTCTCAATTTTACAACCAACCAAGGGCTAAATAACCACACGGCTTACGTTCACAATCAGGGTAGTTTCGTCTGTCCGGATTGTGGCAAAAAGTTTGCAGCCCAACATCTTCGTAGCGCACACATGAAGCGTTCCCACGATCCAGAAAACATAAAATGCCATGTATGCAAGACCATATTCCGAAGTGTCAATCAAAAGGACACTCATTTAGCGAAGGAGCATAACATTTGGATAACGAAGGAATTTAAATGCGACAAGTGCTCAAAGAGCTTTAAATATAACCACATGCTGATGACACATATAAAACGAGTCCATTTAAAAGAAAAGAACTTTACATGTGATCACTGCGGGGATAAATTCTTTGAGAAAAAATTACTAGAGTTGCATCAAATAAAACATAGTGATGCGAAACCTTATGAATGCAGAACCTGTAATAAACGGTTTCCGAGAAAGAACGCCTTGTATAGGCATGAGAAAATACACACAGATCCTCGTAATTTAAGTCTCAAACGATTGCAGCGGAAGACGTTTGAAGAATCATCGTGCTTACAGTCGTCTGCGGTTACGTCTTAAATACCATAGTAATTTTGTTAAATATTTTAACATATTAAGTTTTCTCAATTTCGCCACACTAAAATCCTAAAAATGTTGGTTAATTATTAGTGGAAGTTTTTAGGGTAGCAACACTATCAATTTGTTCGCCAACGTCCACATTGTGCGCTTAGTAACCTTCTACGTGTCAATTCAGACTAGTTTCAGGAAGTTTCAGCCTTTATTGCGTTTAGTTATTAATATAAACCTTATCCCCGCTGAAGCTAAAAAATCTATATATTTCTTATTACCTTTACGTTCATGAAATGTTAAAAATCTCAAAAAATAGCATCTTATTTCTCGCTTTCAGACCCTCAGAAGAAAACGGACATCCTATTGGAGACAATGAAAAGAACCCGCCTGCTATTACTAAAAATTCTGGAAAATTCTACAGCTCTACCATTCAGGAAGGTGGGCCAAACATTCAGATGCTTTTATTGTCATTCCAACATATATTTTGCTACGGAACTCAGATCTCACTACGTCGATAAACATAAAAACGAAAATCTAAAAGTATGGATCAATAGAAACGTTACAAAACGATATTTCTTAGTCAAATTGGACATAACTGATCTAAGTTGCAAAATATGCTCTCAAAAGCTTACTGATCTACAGGAACTAGCCGTCCATCTTCGCGCACACGGTATTATATTGAGCAACGATTTCGACAACATTGTTTGTTTAAAACTTTCAGACTACGAATTTAAATGCACTTACTGTACAAAACAGTATTCTTTTTTCTCACAATTATACTCCCATATCCACCAAGAACATTTAAAAAAACCTTGTATCTGCCCGGTATGTGGCTTAGGCTTTGTTGATGACAGAAACCTGAGCAATCATATCAAAAAACATGCAGACAAAAAGAAACGATTTGATTGTAATGTCTGTGGACGAAAATTTTTCACGGCAGCAAACCACACCAACCACATGAAAAGGTCACATGGAGACAATAAATGCCACATTTGTGATTTAATTTTGAAAAGTGAATTCCAGAAGGAAAACCACATGGCTAAAGAACACGATTTCTACATTAGAGAATTTAAATGCAACCTTTGTCCTAGAAAATTTATATTGAACAAGTTTCTCGTAACTCATATAAAAAACCAACACTTAAAAGAAAAGAACAAAGCTTGCGATGTCTGTGGAGCTAGATTTTTTGATATGGCAAGACTAAATCAACACAAAATCAGCCACAGTGATGAAAAACCTTTCAAATGTGATGCTTGTCATAAAACTTTTGCAAGACGTAAAACTTATCGGCAACATTTGAGAATACATTCTGACGAAAGAAATTATGTCTGTAAGGAATGCGGCAAAGCGTATGTACACTATAGCGGCATTGTGTGGCATAAACAAAAGCATGAAAAAGCTGAGAGCGAAGAACGAAATTTAAAAAGCATACCGAAAATTATAACATGCTACGATATGACGGCTAATGTGAAAAATTGCACACTGAAGAGAAACACGACGACTTAACCACTTAATCCACAAGACTAAGTATATACTAGCGTCCGGCCGAAACTGGATTTTTAGCCGAAACTAACACCGAACTTTCGGCTTTGCTCTCAGTTTTAGCCGAAACCATTTAGTTTTTACATATTTTTATACATATAAATAGAGACGATTAAGTAGTGTTCATAGAATAAAACTTCAAAAATTTAAATACGTAATAAAATCATTGTTTATTTTTGTCATGAATATATAGACAAAATAAACATGCTATGTTATATTGTTAGTGTTACTATACTTATAACTAAAATTTAAATAACAGATAACACAGTTCAATACAAGTTAGTTAAAAATATAAATAACTTAGTACAAAAAATAGAAACGCGAATTTATACCAAATAAATACAATACAATAATTCCGTATTAAAAGGTCATTGTTTACACGAGTCTCTCAACTGCCTCGGTGGTGCAACCGTAGTGAATGCGACTGCTGTACTTGAGGTCTTGGGTTTGATTCCCGGGTCGGACTAAATGTTTGTATGATCTGCAAACATTTGTTTCGAAGTTTGGGTGTTTTCTATGTATAATATGTATGTATTTACAAAAAAAAAGTATGTAAGTATTCTATCGATCAGTCTAGTTATCATAGCACAAGCTCTGGTTAGTTTGAAACTAGATGACGTTGTGTGTCAAATGTTCAAATATTTATTTATTATTTTAACCATAGACGACAGCGCTGCATCGTCGACGGTATCAAAGCAACGCTGTCACGATGAGCTGGTGAACTGTACACTTTTCAAATTAATCAGAATAACTTGTTTTTAAAATCAATTAATTAGACAGTCTTATTCATGTCTTTAATTCGGAAATGCTCGACTAGCTTTAGACTCGGCGGTATGTATGACTCTTTTAAAAAATAGATTCGGCAATCGGCCATTGCAAAAATTCGGCAGTCTGGAGGACATATACGATTTAGTCAATACCTAGGTATATAAAGCTAATGGTGCGTTTCGAAAGCGTTAGCCCTAAATAAGACCTCGTAAATAATCATTAAATAGTAAAGTTAGCCTTTAAATTAAGCCTCTACAGTTGCGAAGAGATGTAGCTTCTCGTTCTGACGAGCTCTTCCAACTGATCCTACCTTCTCCCTTTCTCTACACGACAACACACGCTGACCTTCGATTTGCCGCTTTAGAGTGGAAAACACGCTCTCGAACCACATGTTTCAGCTCTTCTTCTACTAATCGGCTAAAACCTAAAATTCACTACTAGCGAACGTGTTTTCTTTCTACTTTGATTCTGGGTCTTTTAAGCGGGGTGTGCGAAATCATCTCACTAGGTCGCCGTAGTGTGACACGATGCTTCATTGTCTGCATTCACAATAAGAATTGTGACTACTGGTTTTAGATTCTATTTATGCTTTCCATCAAGCAGAGTAGATCTTGTGCCCAGGATGACATTTGCGTAAACAATTCCTGTTTACTATGTCAAGCGCAATAAGACTAAACAACTAACAAATCAATTTAACAATTTCTAGACAGATTTCTCACTACCAACAATAATATTGTTTCATCTTCAGTCTTTCATCCTGCTGACGCAATAACCAATCTATTTCATTCGATTCGAATGTTGTAAAAGCAGCAACAGCCAACGTGTGTTGTTACCGCGCTTCATATTCAGATGATCGCTGCGTGAGTTCAATGAAGTAAACAACATAGGCAATTATGAAACCATAAACATTGCCCTGTTTCTAAACCACTAAAATATAGTAGGATTACATTGTAGAACAATCATAGCGCCGAATGTGGTCATAACGTTTGAACTGATATGAAGTAAACGCCCACGGGCATAGTGTAAGTTTATTGCCATGGACAATTGGGTAGATGACTAAATCGTAAATAAATACCAATGCCCACTTCATTAAAACTAATATCGCGAAACATCACAGAAAATACAATTAACATAGTTTTTTATTATTATTACGAATTTCAATCAAATGTACAGTGGAATGTATTGTTCAATTGAGTAGTCAAAAACAGTAACGTCACGATTGGGTATTTAGTACATTTTTCATACAAAATTGTCGTTTTGACGGATGATAAAAAGAAACTAATTTGACTAAGGTTTTAACATAATTTATATTTTTTTAAGCACGTTGCCGTTAACAGTCTTTAACAGTTATTTGCTAAACGTAGATCTTTCCGTACGTATAGCACATATTGTATTAAAACGTTAACTTTGTGATTTTCTAGGTAAATATAGCGACTAAATATTACAAGGGTGAAATGTTTTGCGGACACTGTTTGTTTTAAAAAGCACAAAGAATCTTCACATATTGTTTGAATATAGTAATAAAATGTAATAGTTGATTTGTATTTCACGACTTCATTTTATTTGAAAGTGGCAACCCACGCCGATATACACATGTTTTTAAACTAAAAATACGAGATATTAATACGGTTTAAATTTTAGCATGTTTTATGGAGGTGTTAAGCAATAATTATGTAAATAAATATATGTATTAATTATAAGGTGTATATGTTATGTTTTTCTCACTTGGCGTTAAATAAGGTGCAATTAAATATTTTTATACACGTTTACATATCAATTTAGTTTAATATAGGATTTGAATATGTTATATTAGGAAGGGAATCTGATACAAATCCGATATCAAACCGTCTGGCCACAATGGTGTAACAGGTCGAAACCTCCCTTCTAAGAAGAGGGCTAATTCCAGTCTGGTGGGAGGGTGGTGTGGCCAAGAATATAAGAAACTTATGCCCACGGCTTCGCTCGCGTGGAATTTGGTCTGCCACATTAAGCTTCATTACAGATCATTTTAACTTTTTTTTGACATAAAGAATCCACGGTATATCATCTTTGTGTAACTGCAACGGTTTAGGCAGCGTACGCCAACATAACTCTCAGCGGCCAGATTTTTTTTCCGACTTACTTGACATGTGCTACGACCAAGATTACATAAAATCATTACCAATTGTAGCCTATATTTTATTCAGATGTATAACCTATATTACTGTAAAGTTTCATCCAAATCCGTCCTGTAGTTTTTTCGTGAAAGAGTAACAAACATCCATACTCATAAACTTCCGCTTTTATAACATTAGTAGCATAGTTTGAGAAGGTCAGTTTGTGGTAAGATAAGTCTGAATCGTTTAAATATGATCATCATCACCAGCCTTTTAAGTAGTCCACCGCTAGGCATATAGCTTTCCTTAGAAAGGAGGTTATGGCCCAGTATACCACGTTAGCCAGGCGGTTTGGTATAGGCTGTGTTTCAAATTTTCCTTTCCTTTGCGGTGCCGTTGTCATGGGTAGTTAATATACCAATAAAATATAATAAAATAATTTTACGATTGCAACCTTTTTTGTAGTTTCTATGTACGCGCTTATTTTGTTGGCGAGTGCGAGACCGGAGGTCTATTGACGCAGGGGTGACAGTTATCGTGATGCGTGTGAGGCTTACACTGCCACGATGCCTGTCATGCCTTTCACGTCACCGAGCAGGGCGTAAAAAGCATGTCACTAGGCCGCCATAGTATGAGTCACCATACCCATAGATACACATAGACCGAATTCAATGAGTATAGATAGTGACCACAACTCTTGGATTCAATTCATGCATTTCATCAGGCTAACTCTAGGTCAATTTGGTAATAATAATAATAATAATAATAATAAGTACTTATAAAGATCGAGCGAGGTATATTGTACTTATAAAGATCGAGCGAGGTATATTTCAAGGTGACAGTCTGAGTCCCTTGTGGTTTTGTCTAGCTTTGAACCCTCTCAGTACTCTGTTAGAGGGTTCAGGGTTAGGCTATCAGTTGCAGAAAGATGATCAAGTTATATCTCACCTTCTTTATATGGATGATTTGAAATTACTGGCCTCCACAAAATTACAATTGATGGCGTTATTAAGGGTCACTGAAAACTTTAGTAATTCTATCAAAATGGAATTTGGTGTAGACAAGTGTGCAGTCATGTATGTAAAGAAGGGCGTGATTGTAGAATCTGAAGGAATAGAACTTTCAGATTCAACAAAACTCAGATCTCTGTCTGCCACCGAAACTTACAAGTATCTAGGTTTTTCACAGTCCTTGGGAATACCAGAATCTGGCGTGAAACAAATGTTGCAGGAACGTTTCTTTGGCCGCCTAAAAAAAGTACTTAAAAGCCTTTTATCGGGCGGTAACAAGGTGCGAGCCTGTAACAGTTGGGTCATGCCGGTTCTGATGTATTCCTTTGGTGTACTTAGATGGACTCAGACCGAATTAGATGCCCTTGACAGGAGAGTCCGTACATTGCTGACTGCATTCCGTATGCACCACCCACGTTCATCGGTTATGAGATTGTATATTCCGCGAAAGTTTGGAGGTCGTGGTCTATTAAATATCAAGACTCTACACAATCGCGAGATATACAATCTCAGAGAATATTTTCTACAGACTAATGTGGGAGTGCATCGTAATGTAGTTGCAGTGGATACTGGTTTTACCCCGCTCGCTCTGGCTAAAGAGAATTGGCGCAAACCTGTAGTACTTAGTACTACTGATCGCAAGGAAGTATGGAAGGGTAAAGAACTTCATGGTCGATTTTATCGGGCCCTACACGGGTCTGATATAGACTTTAAAGCGTCGACGTCTTGGCTACGGTATGGTGATCTCTTCGGAGAAACCGAAGGTTTTGTTTGTGCAATTATGGACGAAGTTATCATGACGAATAACTACCGGAAATATATCCTGAAAGATAGTACGGTTGACATTTGTCGGGCGTGCCACCGTCCTGGAGAATCTATTAGGCATATTATTTCTGGTTGTTCTCGTCTTGCTAATGGTGAGTATTTGCACAGGCACAATCAAGTAGCCAGGATTGTACACCAACAACTTGCCCTTAAATACCAACTTGTCGATTTTGAAGTGCCTTACTACAGGTATGTGCCCGACCCAGTTCTCGAGAACGGTCGTGCTACGTTATATTGGGATCGATCTATTATCACAGATAGGACTATTGTTGCCAATAAGCCTGATATTGTGGTGATAGATCGATTAGAGCGCCGCGCAATGATTGTCGATATCGCCGTTCCTCATGACGAGAATCTCGTGAAAGTTGAAAAAGAAAAACAATTGAAGTATTTGGATCTGTCTCACGAGATTGCCGACATGTGGAATGTGGATTCGGTGATCATTGTTCCGATAATCATATCTGTTCACGGATTGATAGCCAAGAGCCTCGACCAACACCTTAAGAGGCTCACGTTAGAAGGTTGGATCAAGGGTCTGATGCAGAAGGCAGTCCTCCTTGACACGGCACGTATTGTGAGGAGGTTCCTGTCTCTGGAGCCCTAACCACCGGTATCTTGGTCCCTGTACCCGATATCGGTGGTCTACTATTTTTTATATTTTTAAATATGTATTTTTTATTTTTTATATATTTAAAAATGTAATCAATATGTATATTTATATGTAATAAAGAGAATAATAATAATAATTTCTTTTATTGGTATAAGCATTATTGAGATACAATGGTACTCTGTTTCCTGTGGTAGGTAACAACCTGTGTTACAGGAGACAGTGTCTTCACCCCTTTTGTTATTTCAAACTATACAATAAAAATACATTTAAAAGTGTGTGTGGGAGTATGCAAATGTGTGTGTGTGCGTGTGTGAGTATGTATATGTGTGTGGATGTGTGTGTATGTGTGTGTGTGTGAGTGTATGTGTGTGTGTGTGTGTGTGTTTTCACTGTAGTAAGGTTTCGGTTTGTGCGTAATCTTGTGTAAGTAACCATAATTTTGTTTTGACTTTGACTTCGTAAGTGACCAATGAGTTAATGAGCAAGGTTTTGTTTATTTTGTTATAGATACGTGTAGCTTGATGTAAGTGTTGTCGTCTTGCTTGTGCAGTTCTACATTTTAAAGGTTGACGAACGTTTGTAATAGTACGCTTATTCCTGTTTTCGTAATTTATTGGTGTAATCTTATGCTGTGCAATTGTTAAATTAAGGACATATAATTGTCTTACTGTTAGTAGTTCGCACTCTTTGTACAGTGATTTTGTTGGAAATCTGTATGGTTTAAAAGTCATAACCTTAAGTAGCGATCTTTGGGCTTTTTCTAGATGGATCATGTAAGTTTTGCAGGCACCCCCCCATATCGTTATGCAGTAACTAATGATCGATTGTGCTAAGGAAACATATATCAATCGAAGCAGTTCAAAGTCCGCCACCTGCCGGAGTCTCCTAAATACCCATATAAGCTTTCGAACCCGTGACGTGGTTTGTTCAATATGTGATCGCCAGTTCAAGTTTGCGTCTAGTACAACTCCCAAATATCTAACTGTGTCTTTTTCGGCTAGCGAAGGACATGGGCAATAGCTGTTAAAATTGTATGGAGGCTTGCATGTGTGTACTTTGAGTGTTATTTCGGGAGGCTTAATGTTGGCGAAAGTGAACTGCACGTATGAGGTCTTTGATAGGTTAAGGGTGAGCAAGTTCTTTGACAACCAATAATGTATTCTCTGGAGTCCGAGTTCAGCATTTATTGTCACCTCCTCCCAGGTTCTCCCATGAAATATGACAGCAGTATCATCCGCGTAGCTAAATATTTTACCCATGTGGAGAGACTGCTCGCACAGATCATTTACATAGATCAGAAAGAGGCTCGGAGATAGGCAACTGCCCTGCGGCACGCCGTACGTTACTTCTGTTTCTTGACTGACTGCTTCGTCTATCTTGACCCTCTGTGTTCGGTTCATGAGAAAATCCGTGAAGATGTCAAGCGGTTTCCCTCGAATCCCAATGTGCTCCATCTTTCTCACTAGAGTGGGAATACAGACCGTGTCAAAAGCCTTCGCTAGATCTAGGAAAACCCCCAGGCATTTTTGTTTCGTATCAACTTTTCCCGTAATATATGCCACTAGTTGATTAACCGCATCTTCAGTGCTCCTCCGCGACCTAAAGCCAAATTGTGCCTTTGAGAGTAGCTCATTACGTGCCAAATATTTTGTGAGTCTATTGCTTAGTGCCTTCTCCAGTATTTTTGATAAGGCCGGTAGAACGGAGATAGGTCTATAGTTCTTCATGTCTTCCTGACTCCCACTCTTGTGAACTGGTGTAATAATAGATTTTTTGAAGACACTAGGGAAAATCCCCTGTTCAAAACAGATTTCAATGAGTTTTGTAAGTGGTGGTACCAGTACTGTCGCAGCTAATTTTAGGAATTTTACGGAAATATAATCCCATCCGGTGGCACAGTTACTTCGTAGATTAATAATCAGAGATTTTATTTCTGCTTCGTCAGGTGGAGGAAGAAGTATGGAGTTAAGTGCAGATGGTGTTTCTGATAGATATGGTGCAGGTTCGGGGCTCTGATTTTGGGCTATGTTCTCAGCCAGTTGCTTACCCATACAAGCAAAATAGTCATTTACTTGTTTCACAGCAAGCGTGCAGTCAGTTGTGTTGAGTAAGAGTTTAGAAGCTGATAGTTTTTGTTCAGTTTTGTTTGTGATGGACTTTATTATATTCCATGTTTCTTTAGTATCTTTTGATTGTCTTAACGCATTTTTCTCATAATTTTGTTTCAGCTTCCGGAGTAATAAAGTACAGTGATTGCGGTATCTTTTATATACTAGCGCGTGTAGAGTATTGTTAGGGTCCCTCTGAGATTTTTTATAGAGTTTATCTCTTTGTCGGATACACCGTAGAAGACCTGGTGTGAGCCAAGGCTTAAGAATCATTTTGCGATTAGGTACTGTACTTACTCTTGAGTGTTTTGAGATGACGGACGTCAGATAGTCAACCAACCGAGCTGCGGTGTGGTTGACATTCAAGCCATCCGTTATAAAAGAGAAGTCATAATTTTTTATTTCTTTAATGGTGGCTTCGAAGTCCACTTTTGTTACAGTTCTATGACCTTTATTTCTGTACTGAATATCCTTTACGCATACGAGAACCGAAGCGTGGTCGGTAACTGTGGAGTCCGTCACAATAACTGTTGCACTAGTAGATACCTTGAGCATGACGTGGTCGAGACAGTTTTGCATTCTTGTTGGGTAGGTATGTCCCGGGAGGAATCCCAGCTCTGCGGTTAAATTTAAGTAAGATGTACTGTTTCGATCGTTATTATTTGGTTTAATGTCGATATTGAAGTCTCCAATCAGAATAACATTTTTCGTTCTTGTATTGTTTATTATGTTTTCTATTGTACTAAGAAATTGATCAATATAATATATCGATGGTGATCTGTAGACTGCCAGTATACAAAAATCTTCCCCAATTTTTAATAGAAGAAAACTACCTCCCATTGAATTTGGTTCTTCTATGGTGCATGGAATATGATTTCTTACATATATCACGATGCCGTCGTTCTGATTGAAACGCTTTTTTGTAGAAAAAGATACATAATTTTCTAAAATTGGGATTGGCTTCTTATCATCAAGCCAACATTCTGTCATAACCATTACATCTATATCACACGTCAGTCTAGCAATTTGAACTTGAAAATTATCAAAGTTTCTGTATATACTTCGAATATTTTGTGTTATTATTTTAAGTGAACCAGGGCGTTTCATGACGATTGAGTTACATACATCTATGTCACATTGATATGAGGTTGCCACGTTTAGATTGTCTATTTGATCAGAAATATTATTATTTATGTTGGCCATTAGAAAGTTTAGTATGTTTTATGTTGCACCTTGTTGTCTTTACTATATTAATGTGATAGACATAGAATACAGCGCAGGCTTCAAAAACATCCTTCTGAGATACATATATTGTTTTGGTTGTTTGTTCTGTGTGTGTGTGTGTAGTCCCAGTCTTAGTCCGAATACCTCGAACATTCTTATAATAAATATCGAGCATCATCACATATGTTCCTGCCAGCACGTTAACCACACTCGAATATAAGAAAAATAAAAAATAAAAATAAAATAAAGAAACTAGACAATCAAACTCAGGCCATCAATGTTGCGAATTAAGATCGCTTGGCTTGTTTCATTCTTACGAACAAATATTCTGCCATTTCTCACCCAAATAAATTTGTATGATAGTTCCTTAACTCTTTTACGTGCGGCCGCGTGCAGAGATTTGTTAGCTGGTGTCAAATGCTCTGCAACGAATATCGGAACCTTTGGTCCGCCTAATCCTAAATGCTGTGAGCTCAGCTTGTCTTTGACGTTTTTCCTATTAAATTTGGAGACAGCCGCAAGAAAAATGTCACGTTTCCGTGCACTGCGGAGCTTCACCACAATAGTACGAGGCTTGTCACTTTGCCTGTTTATCTTAGCGACTCTGGTTGCGTGTAAAATGTCATCGTCGTTTATCGGGCCATCAACGGTCTTTACCAGTTGCAGTACCGTGTTAACTAGGTTTTCATGTTTAAATTCTGGAACGCCAACAATTTCAACGTTGCCCTCACGCATATTTTGATCTATTGAGCTCAATCTGTCCGAGAGATCCCTCACGGTAGCCTTTAATTCACAATTTTCTTTTTGCAGCTCACCTATGGTAGTAGATTTTTCCTCTATTTTGATTTTGAGATCTTCAAACTGTTTGTTAAAGAAAGACATGGAGTCTTGAAACTCCGAAATTTGTTCTTTGATGGTCCTTAATTGGTCAGCTATAATGCCGTTAATACTTGAATTGATGATTGCCGACATTTCTTGTTTCAATATCGAACGTAGTTTATCTTCTGTAATATAAATCTGTGTTTTGTCTATAATATCTGAATGAGCGTGACTCGGTTTCGTTCGTAGTGTGACATTACTTGATTCGGGCGAAGATGATGTGGGTAGGTTCGAAGAACATCGGATAGGTGTATCAATATTACCAGTTTTCGGCTGCTTGCATCGGCATTCAGGGCAATTCCACGAACCTTTCTGCTCCAGATCCATACGGGTAAACTTTTTAGGTGTAATGTTGGCGCACTCTAAGTCATATCTGCGATTACATGCAAGGCACTTTAGGTATTCTTTAGTTTTAATAGTTTTGCTACAGCCAGCACAAGTATTAATTGTGGGAGCCATGCTTTTAATACCCGCGCAATAATATACAGCGATAAGAACGCGGTAGGTGCAACCACAAAACACTCAGCAGTTTGATATTATTTGGTAGGTTGCGTTAAAAAAGTACTTGTAAGTGATTAAACTAGAAAATAACGCTAATTTCATTCTTATGTTGAATATATTAGTGAATAAAGAAAACAGAACAAGTTAGTCAATGCAATTGGTTTTTGATTTTCTGATGTTATACTCGTCACCTTCACTACCTCACTTTAAGTATAAATTTTTTAATAAATGGACGTCAAGTTTGACATTAATTTGATATACGTAATTTGGTTTATGGGGTGCTGTTAACTTCTAAATGGTGTATTCTAAGTGCTATTTGCAATGAGTAAATTGATCAATCACATGCCCGATGAAACACAAACGCATGGACACATTCATACGCACATATAAACACTACACACAGATATGCACGCATACATAACAAACATATACCGAGATCCGAATCTTATAATGTTGTTTCTAAGTTATTATTTTAATTTATAATTTAGTTTTATATTCAACACATCATCATCATCTCAGATAAAAGACGTCCACTGATGGACACAGGCGAGAGGCCTGTGTCCATCAGGTTCTCTACAACAGCCGGTGCCGTGCCGCCCGCATCCAGCGGCTTGCCGCGACCTTCGCCAGTTCGTCGGGCCACCTTGTGGGGGCCTACCAACACTGCGTTTCCTTATTAGTTGGCCTAGTTTATCCGCAGATGGTGCCCGCGGTAGTGGGCAGGCGCTAGGAGGGATCTGGACGTCGTAATAACAACTGTCTCCGGATCCCTCCTATGTCAGGCGCAGAGTGGCACACCGTGTGGTTTTAGTCGGTCCGATTCCGGCACACCACCCCGCCGTAAACCCCAGTGGGGTGACGGCCCGAGGGGGTTTCCACACGTTAAAAAAAAGAAAAAAAAAGTGGTTTGAACGGTCGCCACACCGTTCACTACTGCGCTGAGTGTTGTGGGTTCAAATCCTACATGGTATAACACTTCGTGTGATCCACAAATTGTTGTTCCGAGACTGGGTGTTCATTGTGTCCGTTTCTTGTATGTTTGTAAAGTCCCCCGCGACATAGGAATATTCCTAATGCGGGCGTTGTCCTTATTAAAATATATATATATAATATTCAACACGCATGTTACAAATTCTTAACGTAAAACATGAGTTATCATTTTCCGACTGTTTCTCTGAGGTCCTCTGTTCGTTAATGGTTGCATACAGTTATTCAACTTTAACAGCCAATATTATATTATTATCTTTTAGTTCCAAAAGTAAATTTAAGTTTAATTATTATTATTTATCAACTTTGATTTGTCTCCCTGTTTAAAGGGGTAATATACGAGTCCTGCGTGCTTAAACCAAGCATGATACGTTAGATGAGTAGATAGATGATATAGATGAAGATGTTAGAAATTTACGAGTAATTCGGCAGGTATTGAGTATGGTGGCTTTTTGGAGCAGATGAAAGGTTTTCGGAGCAAATAATTATTATTATTATAATCAGATTAGTAACATAGTTCACTGTTTTAAGCGTGAAGCTACAACTGGAAGTAATGTAATTATGTTAGGTTTGAATTGTAAGTAAATACTGCATTATTTTCTTATTTAAATGTTTTATATTTGTGTTATAAAGCACAGCAAATGTATATGTAATATAATGAATTAAATAAATGTATGATTTTACATAGTTTCATTTTAAACGTAAATGGGATTAGATCTTTGGTGTGTTTGCGTTAAGAAAATAGTGACTATAGTGACAATAATTCAACTCGGGAAGGTTGCTTCGAATAATTAGGACTGTGTCTAATTTAATGATTTTAACAGCACAGTTGGCCTAGTGGTTTTAGCTGTCGCCGTTCTCTACTTCGTTAAGTGCTGTGGGTTCAAACCCCAGATGGGACAACACTTTGTGTGATCTACAAATTCTGAGTTTGGGTGTTGTTTGTGTCCGTTTCTTGTATGTTTGTAAAGTCCCCCACGACACAGGATTTATTCCAAGTGCGGGGCATTTTTTTTTTTAAAAAAAAACTTAAAATCTTTAGAACAGATCCAGCTCAGAGGTTAGTTACGAACCTTCTCCCGGTGTCGGCCATTAATATGACTTTTTACACATTCCAAGTTTTTTTAGAGACAACAACCATGGGCGCTGGGTCCCCCGCCCAAAAAGAAAAAAACATAGAAAAACACATTTTTAACTTATTTCATAGCACCCCCCATCCTGAAAAATAATTCTAACGACGCCCATGACCATATTTATATATAGTATAGTACATTCCAACTACCTACATATATAGTTTAACAATTACTATCATATCACATCATATTACATCAACAGCCTTTTATAGTCTGCTGCTGGACATAGATCTCTCCTTAACAAAGAAGATTTAGCCTACTATACCACGCTGGCCAGACCGGTTGGAATCGAGTTTGTATCCAGTTTACCTTTTCTTCACAGTGCTGTTGTCCTGCATAATTTGTCCCCCTCAGCAGCCTCTTACGACAACCATGGATGAAAAAGATAACAGAAATCATTATTATATTAACAATACTATATTTTTATTTCATTTATTTCACTTTTAACACTTCCTGCATTACTTTTGCATGAGGCGGACTTAATGCCATATAGCATTCTCTACCAGTCGACCTTTAGGTGGTTCAGTAACTGACATGGCAGTTGCATGTGTCTTTAAGAGAAGCAATGAATAATTACATATAAATTACAATTAATTTTTAAAAAAAAAACCAAAGGATATATACATAGACGAAAAAATAAATAAATATTTAAACGACAAACATACAGTATAAAGTATAGTATGTAAAATGATTAGACTATGGCGGAATATCTGCTAGCTGTCTCTTGTAGTACGATTGGTTGTTTTTACACAATATTATAATTAGAAGAATTAGAAAATTATTATATATGATGTTACTACAACTTGATTCCGGCTAAGGTGGCCAGTCTCCTCGGAGACCAGCCGTCTACGCAGGGGATATTATGGTGCATAAGTATGTGCACAAACACAAGTACACTCTGTTCCTTTACTCTCATAATCTGGTAGGACGAAAATATATTAGAGGATCTGGAAATATGATCTTATAAACTGTACAGACACTATTACATGTAACCAACCTTGTCAAACAGACAGAAAACGCTGAATTGGAATGTGCAAAAAGGCACTAACAATATCCTTTCTTATTTCAGGACGACTAATGCATAAAATACTTGAGGAACGTCGAAAAGAAGATCTAGCCACATTACTGACAATCATGATACAATGCACCACAATTACACCCTTCAGATGGCACAAAAGCAAGTATATGTGCTTTTATTGCTGTGCGTTATTCGTAGAAAGCTCTAAACTTAAAGAACACACAGAATCAGACCACCAAGAGATATCAATTGAAGAAGTAATCGTTAGAACTCTGTACAGGAACGGTAAAATCAAAATTGAAGTCTCCGATATTTGGTGTTCCAGATGTGAAACTCAATTTAACAGTTTCTTGGAATATTTCAAACATCTGTCCTTTGTCCATGGGATAGTATTAGATAAAGATACCGTAAAAGCGTTCGAATGCTTTAGCTTAGGAGATAACGGAATGTCCTGCTTGGATTGTGGACAAAATTTCAGATTCTTTGGACCTCTACTAAGTCACAGACACAAGTATCACAACGAACATTTTCTGTGTGAAGTGTGTGGCCAAGGTTTTGTTGAAAAACACAACGTCGACAATCACGTGAAGCAAATACACAGCATCAAGGCGTGTAAATATTGTGACATGACCTTTCCCACACAATATTCTTTAGGAAACCATATTGAAAATGTTCATAGAACAGATAAACTGAAGTGTCCATTGTGTCCGGAGATTTTGGGGAATAGGTACTTGAAGAAGCGTCATATGGCTTTGGTTCACGACTGTAAAAGTGCGCAAATCGTGTGCGAGTACTGCTCGAAAATATTTACCAGACACAATAAGTATGTTCAGCATAAATCAAACGTCCATTTTAAGGAGAAGAACTGTACGTGTGAGATTTGTGGCCATAAAGCATTTAATATAGATGCTCTGAGGCGACATATGATATGCCATGATGACTCTAAACCGTTTGCGTGCGAAGTTTGTAACAAATCATTCAGAAGGAAAAAAACTATGCTAATACACATGAGAACGCACAGGCATGTTCCCGAATAATAAATATTAAGTGTTGATTTTTATATAAAATTAAAGTGTTAAATTTTCGCTTATTATATTATTGTAATTGAACTCTGAACACATAAACTGGGTGCCACTGGTACAGAGAAATAAATTTGAGCCCTTTGCACAGTAGAAACGAAATAGCTGTTGCTTAGTTTTAATTACTTTTATCGTAACACACCCCAAGAATACTTATTTTATCAAAAGTCGTTCTTTTCAGCAATTGTTAAGTCATTGTATACACTATCTGCCAACTTATTACATTAGAAGTACGTGATCATTGATTATATATTATGAAATATGAGGCAGAGGTAAAGGAACATTTATTTATGCATGTTTTAAAATAGAAAAATAAAGTCATTTATCAAATAATAATTCAAACTTATTACTTGTTGCAGATTACCAGTCCTTGACTGCAGATGAAAGGTATGCTGAGAAACGTCGCAAAGACGATCTGACGAAACTGATCACAATCGTACTGGAGAATTCCAACATCATGCCGTTCCGGTGGGCAGCCAACAAGTACATGTGTTTCTTCTGTTGCTGCACTTTTGTTGATAGCGTCCAACTAAAAGCACATACACTAGAAGAACACAAAGATGCTAAATTGAGAAGAGTTTTGAGGACATTACTCGGCAGTAGTCGGGTCAAGTTAGATACTTCGCAAATCGCATGCAAAAGGTGTTCGAAACATTTCGATAATTTCGACGTCTTTCTCGATCACGTTTACGAAATTCACGATTTGAAATTCAATAAAGACATTGCCAAATGTCTTTTTACTTTCAACCTGTCAGACGATGGAATGTCTTGTCATGAATGTGGACAAGAGTTTAGATTCTTTGGACCGCTACTCAAGCATGCTCACAAGTTCCACAATAAATATAAGACATTCCTTTGTGAAATATGTGGGCAAGGGTTTGTAGCGAAAGCAAACGTAGAAAGTCACATTAAAAACGTTCATAGTTTGAAAGATAGACAATGTCAAAAGTGTGATAAAGTATTTAGGAACCCCTACGCTCTGCAGGTACACCGCGAAAGAGCCCACAGAACTGAATCTTTGAAATGTCCAAAATGTCCTGAGTATTTTGCGTCGAAGTATCTCAAGAAACGTCATCTAGCGTTAGTGCATGATGTCAAAAAACTTCAGTTCAGTTGTGACGAATGTGAAAGAGTTTACACAATGAAGAGTAGACTGGTCCAGCATAAGTTGAGAACGCATTTGAAGCAAAAGACTGTCGCTTGCGAGATTTGTGGCTTTAAAGTTTTTAACAATGATTTGCTAAAGCGACATATGGTTCGCCATGATGACTCTAGACCATTCCAATGCGAGTTCTGCAAGAAAAGTTTCCAGAGAAAAAAGACTTTGGACGTTCATACAAGAATACATACGAACGATAGGAGGTATGGATGTAAGGAGTGTGGGAGGGCGTTTGTTCAAGTTACCAGTTATAAACTTCATATGCGAGTACATCATAGAGTGAACGAGGGTTCTTCGTGGAACTAACGCTTTTTACGTTTAACGTTTTTTAACTAAATACATACCGATTAGTATTATTTTCGCCTTATGTAAATATATATGTTGCGGAGTTTAAAGCGATTTTCTTTGCCACTTAATTTGGTCCTTTTTAATCTGTTCAGTTTGTTATTTTGTATGTTCTTTATCAGTTCTCACGGTCCTTAAAATTTTGCTTGATTTTTGTAACAGATGGCTACGAAATCAACGAAGAAACTTTGAACAAGCGCCTTTATTTTGTATCACCTATGTTTCCATTTTTTACGTGTTGGTTTTATTACAAATGAACTGCAATACAGTATAAATATAAAAGTTGACACCTAAAATGTACTTTGTCAGTTCTAAAATGACACTTGTGACAACTGTCACAGAGATCAAGCTATATTTCAAGGACTATAGGTACAGAAAAGTCTCCATAAGCGCAGGCCTGGGGGTGGCAGGTGAGGCCATCTGTCACCCTAGCAGAAGCAGGCGGGGTTGGCGATGTGAGCGCTATGGATCGCGTTCATCTTTTTGGGGCAGGAAGAAAAGGGAATATGGAAGATCCCACACGGGAGTTTACAAGCCGTAGGTGGCCTGAGGTACGTCGGGGTTCTAGGGATTTCCTTACTAGGGTGCACCTGGTTCCTCGGCTACTGGTACCTGGGACGGCGTGTAGTTTTTGGTCGGTTCACCTTTCGGTGGTATCTGTGGGGATTTTCGCAGAAAAAAAGGTACAGAAAAGTCTAGTCAAAGGTAAGCGTTATGTATGCCTACAAATAGTTGGACACCCATGAAAATTTGCAACATTTCTTTTTTTTATTGTTAGAACCTGCCAATGTGACTCTACTCTGCCTGATGGAAAGAATGAATAGAATCCAAGAGTCGTGGTCACCATACTCATTGCGAATGCAGACAAAGCAATATGGTAACCCATATTATGGCGGCCTAAGGAGATGTTTCTTCACACCCACTTGAGGTCGTAAAATGCATGGCAGTCATCCTGACAGTATTAAGGATCTCACACTTACTATAATAACTGTCACTCCTGGATCAATAGGCCATCAACACGACACGGATGCTGTCCTATCAACCTAAAGAGGTTGATCTCACTCAACTCTGTCAAGTCTCTCTTTATCAATCAACTAAAGAAACACAAATGTGACTCTAAAATATTTCACCCCAAAATTGGTAAACACCAGTTTTCTGTAATGCCGTGGTACCGGGCCGTTCGAACTTATCTAGTCGTGCCAATGCGTCTCCCAAGTACATGTAGAGGTATCCTATTTATTGATATATCCGTTTCAGGTTCAATAGAAACACAACAGGACGTTTCTTCATATCAATACTTCAGTATTGCTTGAAAAAGAGACTTGGTTCTACTTGGGCTGACTTAGCGTTATATAGAGTCAAGCTTTTGTAGAGTTCGAAGTTCTTTCTGCGCTCTCCAGCACGTTGTGGTGACTTCCACATACAGCGCAACAGAAATACATACTACAGTGCCATCTAACGAAGACACATCGAACAACGGAGCAACTGCTAATTCTGAATCGCGATAAAGAAATTCTCACGGCGTTGGGACGTCCGCCACGCATGATCACCTCATCTGGTCGGTGGATCCCCTCTTTGTGTCGAAGGGACATGACACCCGTTCCCTCCTCAACGTTATATTAAATAATAAATAAAGAATTTAGAAACGAAATAAAACCATTTAAAATATTACTTAAATATTTATTATCACACCCAGGCAGGTAAAAACGTATAAACATACTTATTATTTACATAAATTATTTAGTTAATTTATATATAAATGTGGGTAGCCGTGGAATTTAACTTAGCTAACTATATGCTGAAGTGAATAAAGCTTACAGGAAAGTTACCACTCACTATAAAAGGAAAATCTGTGTCTTTTTGTCAAAAATATTTGGTAAAGTACCGCCCTTAGAATACAAATATGCAAGCGAAACGCTACTTTATATAAAAGACATAAGGTTGTATTTAGAAACATAGTGAGTGGCGTTTAGGATTTATATTCATTAAATCCGTATGACAAATATGTGAGTGTATAATTTTGTTGAGATTTATGTGTGCGTCTAGGCGACAAAGAATTTCTTGGATGTGTCATTGATCGCATTTCTAGTGTATATTTCTCTGTTCTGTATCATAGACCCTACAACACAGTTTCAATTTGTTTTTTTTTCGGTGAACGCAGTCTTGGGGCTCTATTTTACTGAGACACCATGTGTGTTAAAAAACTGTCGACGGTTTAGACCTAAAGTTATAAGAAAAACAAAATTGGTAGTATGTTTATCGTAAAGTGATCGCTCTATTTAAGAAGGAAAGAAGAAATAGGTGCTAACTCTATATTGTCGACTGCGAAACAACGCTATAATAATTACTATTGGCAATCTAATTACCTCACCTGTCAATGATGTCATACTAGTGGCGCCACAAACGGACATTACGAGAAACACTCTATAGAGTTCTATGTAGATATTTTGCTAGTGGCAACACTGATATCAAGGCTATGGTATCTCAGTAAAATAGAGAGTTAAGTCTATAATTAAAAATAAAACAGATTAAAATGAACTCGTGTAATAAGTCCTACTTTAAATTGCTTTTCTGTAACGAAAGATACTAAAATGTGCATTTATATGGCTTCTTTATGCAAGTTAAATATACTTATAAGACAACCCTTGCATTAGGAGTAATTCTTGTATCGCGTTGGACTTTACAAATACATATGAAATGAAAATATAGAACACCCAGACTCAGAACAACAATTCGTGGACCGAACCCACAACACTCAGTAGGATATCCATCTACATAAACTTACACCCTATATTAATATTAAAATAATAAATTATCTACAGTATTGTCTTATATTGACTAGACGTTTCAAACCATGGAATAATAAAATATTTTTTTAAATTAGAGGGTAGTTTTAACTTTGAGTAGAGGCGTGATAGAGACAGCTATATTTTTCAAGCATGTAAAGCCAATGTGTAAAACAGAGACAGCTATATAAATCGCGAGCGTTCTACCTCTGTCAAGCACTTCAAGTTTCAAAGAAATTTATCGTAAATGTGAATGTGTTTGTGAATGTTAGTTTGTGTGGATAAATTTTAATAATCTAAACACACCAGAACGACTAAACGAATTTGAATGAAATAAATCACTGAGATATAGAGTGGGCCAAGAATTCGTTAACATTTGAATCTAACATCCCGGGCAACTAACACCTACTGGAATTTGCTGGCTACAATCGTAACACATAGTTTCAACAAGATGGAACCACTTTTCACACATCCAATGAGTTCCTGCCGGTGGTCAAAAACATATTTCCGGAAAAGCTGATTTCCAGACGAGGTGACATTCCGTGGCCACCCAGAATTCCAGATCTATCCTCAGCAGACTTCTTTTTATAGGGTTATTTAAAGAATCGTATCGAAATCAACAAATCAAATACACTATGTCAACTAATAAAAAAATTTGCGAAAAGATGTGGGCGATCTCGCGGTTTCTTTGTTTCATTCGAAAATTTCGGTGCTCGCTTAGAAGAGTGCGAACGTCGAAACGGTGGTCATTTAGATGATGTAGTTTTTAAAAAATAAGTGTCAACTAATTAGCTTTCTTGTAAATAAACAATTTTTATAATGTTTCAAATGGTGTTTTATACAATTTTTTCAATTGTTAACTAATTCGTGGCCCACCCTATAGATGAGTCTAGAATATCACATCAACTACTGTTATCCTAAATATACACATTCATAAAAAAATTAAAACAGAGGGAAACCCCGTACAAAAGGTAATACCTCACAATTCTTTACATATTTATTCTGAATATAAGTAATGTTTTTAAACCTTAATAAACAGAAATTAATACTTGAGAAAGATTTATAATGGTCAGAAAAGATGAATCTAATTTTCCAAGGCTATCGCGGGGGACTTTACAAACGTACATAAAACGAATTCAAAGTACACCCAGACTGAACAATTTGTGGATCACTCAAAGGGCTATTTTTTTTTCTATATAAAGAGCCTGCCACAGTGACTACTCTACCTGATGGAAAGCACGAATAAAATCCAAAGAGTTGTGATCACCATACTCATTGCAAATGCAGACAATGCAGTATAGTGACCCACACTATGGCGGCCTAGTGAGATACTTTTTCACGCCACGCTTTGGGACGTAAAAGGCATGACAGTCATCGTGGCAGTGTAAGGCTCACACACTACGATAACTGTCACCCCTGCATCATTGGCTTCCGGTCTCACACTCACCAACGAAACACGACAGCACGAATGCTGGCGCTATATGCCAACTCTTGCGCATTAAGAAGCGGTGAGGTGAGCTATTTAAACTGCTTGCTTTAGCACTACCTTATCATGTCTATTTTTAAGAAATACTAAAGCAAAGAGCAGGGTTACCAGGTGGTAGGTGACTACTGGCTCTCACTTGTTCTTCTGCCCTCTGGAACCAGTAAGTCACCCTGGTAATCTTACTAATTCAGTAGTGTTAGTTAACTAACATGACCCCTTTCGGTAATGTCTGAATAGGGTAATATTCATTTTAGAATGTATAAATAGTTATCATCAGCCTATTATAGCCCACTGCTGGACATAGGTCTCTCCAAATATCAATTATTTTGTAATTTTTTGTTTATTTTATTTTATAAATTTTTGAGGGTAGTTGTAACACAGAAAATGCATAAGCCAGTTCAGTTGGTACTCAAATATCATTAGTTCAACCTTAGCCACATTCCCTCCCAGTTTGGAGCTCATAATCACGCTAATATTTATATTATTGAGTTATAATAAATAACTTAAAAAAAAACACTAAAGTATCACCTCAAAATTGGATTTTTCATATTTTATTTGTTTTAGTACACAAGTGGTGCCATCTACTCACATTGTCTCACTCATTTATGTCATTTCCCAAGCCTCTTATTGCTCATTTACCCACTGAGGTAGCAAAACGATAGAGTTTTGCTTTCTTTAGCATCTTATATCACATAAAGTCTTATACACACTGAGTATTGAACTAAAAGTACTTTGTGCATTCAGAATGCCTTCTTGTTGCGTTGTGGGAGTATGGAGTCCTTGGCGAAGCTGAAGAAGGACAGCAGGCTGTACTTCTTCGACTTTCTGGATAAATAGTCTGTCAGAACATTGTTGTCGCCTGAAAATAGAAAAATTGTTTTATTTAATAATTTTTCTTTAAGATCCCCGCACTAGAAATAAATCCAGTGTCCCGGAGACTTTACAAACATACAAGAAACTCAAAAAACACCCAGACTCAGAACAACAATTTGTGGATAACACAAAGTGTTGTCCCACGTAGGGTTTGAACGCACAACACTCAGGCAGTAGAGAGCGGCGTGGCGGCCGTGCAGTCAAGTCAAACTCAAGTTCTGCATCGAACATCGACAACCCATGTGGGATTTGAACCCACAGCACTTGGCGCAGTAGGGAGCGGTGTGGTGACCGCTCGAACCACTAGGCCTTATGTGCAGTTTCTCTGCTCGGTCATCTCTACTGGTATCTAAGAAAAAATAATAGCAAGTTTGGTTAATATTAAATAAATGATGTAAAACTGTATTATTTTACTAAATGGGTGAATGGATTATTGAAATTAAAACACAAGAAGTGCACGCGTCTAAACACTGTATTCGGTGGTAGCAGCAAGGTTAGGGCGAATAACAAACGTCAAGTGAGTTACTTAAGTTGCACATAATAACCAATAGATGGCGCTACTGGTATATCATTTTACAATTAATCAATATAAATCAACAATAAACATATAGGGAATTTAAATACACTCAAGGTTATGAACATAGGTTAAGGTTATTAACATTTTGAATTGACTGTCATAAAGTATATTAAATGTATATAATTATGTATACATATAATATGATATATAATATTTCGAACATCTGAGACACAACGCCATCAAGATCCTAAACTAAGCAGAGCTGAAGGTACTAGACGACTAATATAAATACTAAATATCTACATATTAAACACTCAAAACACCGAAACAAACATTTGGTAGTACCCGACAATCGAATGTTTGTATGATCTGCAAATATTTGTTTCGGAGTTTGGGTGTTTTCTATGCATAATATGTGTGTATTTAATAAAATATATATTTATCTCAATTGTCTAGTACCCATAGTACGAGCTATGCTTAGTTTGGGACTAGATGGCGTTGTGTTACAGATGTCATAAATATTTTTTATTATTTACTTATTTATTGCACGGACAAAACACAGCTTGGGACCAATAAAGACAAAATAATAAGTTCTATTTAATATATTTTATTTCATTATATTATTTGCTGTGTTTTCTGTTCAATATTCAAGAAAGAAGGAACCTACATCGTATGTATATATAGGTAGCATATAGGTATAGGTAGTATATATAGTATACATATAGGTATTTACCTGTATGTATACTATATGGGCGTGAGTGTCTGTATATACATATGGACTTACCTAATAACGGTTGTGTTTCCCCAGTGATGGGCAAAACATAATCGTTCGCCGATAGCGAGACGAAGAGCGCGAACGGCACCACCCATAAGCACAGCGTGAAGTATGCTAACACCTGAAATTTGTTCAAAAAACTAATGTTGATTATCACATATATAAATATGTATTTCAGTATTTTTATTAGACTTTTACATTAATGTAAGAATATTAACATGATGATGTACACTAGCCAATTTCAGCTACGGCGGGTACAATTCCTAGTCAATTCCAGCCACGTCCGGTACTACTCGTAGCCAATTTCGGTCACGGTGGGTACTACTTCAGTTACGACGGTTTCAGCGGAGACCGGCTAAGTACGCAGGAGATATTATAGCGCATAAGTATGTACGCAAACAGGTGCACTCTTTGTTCTTTCAGTCTCATAATCCGATGGGATGGCTATCCGACACGACCGAGCATAAATCAGTCCGCTTGCCTAGTGTTAGTGTGAGTTATAAGACATTAAAAATGTATTATTTTTGAAGTGAAAACTTCTTTAGCGACGTTATACGTTTTTTGTGATGAGTGAAAAATGTAAAACTCGCGTCAGGACACGTGACATGATCGAAATTCGTAAGACGGAGGAAGAGTAGACCGCCGGCGTGGCGTAGCAGAGGAAGTATTCACCTCTCTTTCTACCGCACGGCGAAAATGTATGCCTGCTGTTTCGTTTAGGCAGTGCTAGGCGTCATGTTTGTGCACGATAGCGCAATAATTAAATATTGTATTTTACCACATAAATGATAGTACTTTTGTACTGATAATTAAAACAATTCGTGCCAAATTATTCCCTAACCATTCCAAAATATCATAACTGCGGCACTTTGGATGGATATATAGATGTTTGTTACCTTTTCGCACAAAAACTACTGAACGGATTCAGATGAAACTTTACAGTAATATAACTTATATATCAGAATAACACACAGGTTACTGTTTACCGCGATAACGGACGTACATGTGAGCGGAGTTAGTCAAAGTTAGTATAAAAATAAGTCTTACCTCTGAAAAAGTATAATACACGGCGCCGAAGTATTTGAAAGCCATATAATGATGCACCACTAATGTCACAAGAGCTGTCAGAAATGTGATGTTTGTGACTCTGACAACCGGGAAGTCCTTCAGGAGGAAACCATGGAGTGCCTGCTGTACGAACCCTAGGGCATTCAGGTACAGAGGAAAGTCCTCAAAGATTAGTAGACCAATGTGGATTGATGCCGTTGCCTGAAATAGTCGTAAAAATAAAAAAAATGTTTTTTTTTGTTGTTTTTTACATATTCATCATTATCATCATCAGAAATCATAGTCATTTTATTTTTTTTACTTTATGTTCAATGACATTAAATACAAATTGAAAAGTCCCATTAGCTGTCAAACCGTTTAGTGCGACTTTACTGATATATATTTATAATATACTTACAATTACCATCCAACTGATGACATATTTGGCCATTACCGTGTACTCTTCAACTATTTCCGCTAGATAGTACAAGCCAGCCGCTGGAATTTAGATATATACATTGCAGTCATCGTGTTCTAATTAGCCTTTATTATTAGATTCTTTGGAGTCAGATACTAGTTCAACCAGTTTTACCTGAATACCAGTCTTTCCATGGAGAGACTGGCATCAGACCTCCTAAATTCAAAGGTCGTACTAGTTGTCAGTATATTTGAGGTGATGACTTCGCAATAACAATTGCCATATATGTACATGACAACTAGGATCAACACGTTAACATACTCTCTGAGGTACAGGCGAGAAATACCACCAAACTTACACATTCCAAGCTCTTATTAAGAATTTCTCGTAAGAAAAACAACAACATTTTAGACCCAAACTGTGAACCGAACCCGAGATAGTGGTTAAAACAGTCTCTATGTGGATTGAAGTTGGAACTTTATTGGACAACATATTTTTATCAACAAAAGTTTTGTCCAATTCATTTATGTGTGTAAAGTCAACCACAAGACACTATTTATTCATAAGAAGAGAATTGTCTTTTAGAAATGCTTTTTCACATATTAAAATATAGATAGCAATTCTGCAGTTGCAGTCTTTGTAGAAACCAATAAATAATGTGTACAAAGACATTTATATATGCGACCTCTAGTAGCCAATGATGACAGAGAAACATAAATGTAGCATTATTGTTGTTTTTAACGTGAAACTGAGTGGAAAAACAATCACTCTAGCAAGTGATTATTTTTCCTTTTCAGTTCAAGTGATTATTTTTCAGTTCTTACAGCTATAGTTGTAATATATCCAATTTTTTTTTGCTAGCTGGGATAATAAGTTACGCATAAATTGTTGGTTTTCGTGTAGTCTTCTCGGTTAGTTAATTTAATTAATAAAAAAAATCATGATTAGAACAATGTCAAAAGTTGGTGTTTAAATTAAACGAAATCAATTATAATATGTTCTATTTTTTTATTTGCAGTGTACAACACTCAACAATCTTTAATTTCACAAAGTTATGATGGTATAACAACTCTTTTTAAGCCTTTAGTCAATCTTTTTAAGCAAAAAATATGCATCTCATAAGAAAATTATCAATATACAAGAGTTAACGTGATAGAAGATAAATACCACTTACCTATAGCCAAAGTTGCGAATATGGCTTGCACAACCAAGGAAAATATACTTAATAAATATAGGAATAACATACTTTTATTGTTTTTTTCACTTTGTTTTGAAAATTTCTTAGAGGTTATACGCGTTGTCACTTGTCATCGGGACGTTGCTTACACAATTTTTAATGGGAACGCTCCAATGTTTACATACCCATAATTCAAGTTCAATTGAATTGATGAACTTGATACCAAAACAACCTGAATGGCAATAGTGTGGTTGTTCGTCAACTATAAGTAAAGACGACAAAAAAATAGTTATAAAAGTTTTTTTGTCACCGAAAGCTCCTTGGTGGCTATCCGCTTAAGAAAGAAAAAAAAGGATACGTAATTTCCATGGGTCTCGAAGGGCTTGAATCTGCACCCCATTGGCAGAAAAGAAAATACATAGAAAACATACATTTCGTTTACTCGTTTACACGTTTACTACACCAGCGGGTGCACAACATTACTCGAATGACAGTTCAAAACACCTTTGAAGAATTTGTTGCCCCTCATCTAGCTGATTTCTTCAGAGTTCGAAGTTATTACATACTTCCTCTTTGCAGAGATTTAGTTTCAATAAAACTTTTACTTATCAATTGTCCGCGTAGAGCAACTATGCTTTGATCTCCTTAGAATTAGTAAGTGTAATGATAGCGCTATACACCTCTCCTTGTACACACCTCCATCGAGAGGTTCTATTTTTGTTATTAATACTTAGATTATACTATCTATCCCACTGGTCAAATAGGTCCTACAGGTCAAACTGGTCCTACGGGTCAAACTGGTACAGAAATCTATGCACTTGAAATTCTATAAAAAGGCAACAGAGGCAATAAAGTTGCCATTCTTGTATGTGTCTTTACTGTTGCTAGTCAAATTTAAGACTAGTTTTTCCCGCTACATTTTTATAGAAATGAAACAACATGTTGTTATTTAGCAATTGGACTTTAGTTCTTTACTTTCTCCGACATTTTGACAGACACAAAAACGCCAAAAAATCTACACTAAAATCTTCCAACTCAATAATTACTTTAGCTATTTGTGATAAAACCATATTAGGATTCGTCCAGTAGTTTTTGACTTTAACGTGAAAAGGCAGACGCGGCGCGAAACTGTATTGTATAACTTATAATGATGATACCGAAAAGAAAGAAAGAGTCATCAATTATATTTTATTGGATATAATTAAATAAGCAAAATACAATAAATACAAATAATATTTAAATACTTGAAGTTAGTCTACGAGTATATTTTTTAAACGACGTTGACAAGTGTTTCAGCGTAAATGAGTCCATATTCATTCTCAGCCTTGCAGCCGTAGTAGCCAGCGTGACTCTTTTGTACTTTGGCTATTGGGAGGACGCCATCTTTGTATTGATGGTTTTCAAGAGGTTTGCCGTTGTAAGTCCAAGTGACCTTGGGTTCAGGGAGACCGCTAACTTTGCACGGCACTTCGATGTTATGGGATTCTTTCACATCCAATTGTTTTTCAGGTTTTTGGATGAATTTCGGAGCGCCTGTGAAAAAAAAATGTTGTTAAAAGCTTGTTTCAAAGAGAATGCATAAGACAAACATTGACAGTTTTTTTTGTCATATAGGCAAGAGACATTCTACATAACATTATCAAGATATTCTTCTCTGTATAGTCCTTTCTGATCAGTTTTTTTTTCCTGTAAAGATGTTATTAAAAATTTTCAGTTAGAATAAAGCAAAAATAACATTAAAAAAATTAAACTTAAACACTAAACATCAGGTAAAAAGATTGTAAGATACCTCTTTCTAAATTTAAAAACTAGCTTTTGTCTTTGGAGCAATCGTCACTCTTCTTTATTTCCTGCGATTTGAGTGACCTCTGGAAGTAAGTAGTTATGGTTGAATACTATCAGATACTCACTGACAACAGTTAACTTCATGCTGTGTGACTGTTTCTGTCCAACGCCGTTGTCCACCTCACATTTGTACGTGGCCTGGTCTTCTAAGAGCGTTTCTTTGATGAGCAGCCTCTTGCCACTGGTGCGGTTATAAATTGTGACTCTGTCTCCGGGCTGGCTCTCTATCAGCTTATCATTTTTGTACCACCCTGGATATCCTAGAGGTCTAGCGAAGAAAAATTATAAATAAATTATTATGTTTAAGTTTAGCAGTGTATAGTAGGTACTAAGCAAATAATATTTTTATTTAGTGGCAATTTGTAAAAATTAAAGTATAATTATGCAGACTTTTCTAATTTATTACAATTAATTTAAATTTAAAAATCCTCAAATAAAAATATTGTTTCGTTTTATTCGAGGTGACTTTAAAGCTAGCTTTGGATAAAAAATAATTGGGTCAATATCTTTATATTTATGGCTAAGTAACCTGTCCGTCGCACTTGACTTAATTTCTTTATAATGTTTTTCTTTTAAAATCAACTTTACGCTATGTAAAATTCTGGTACTTGATGGGTTACTGGACACGCAAAGAGTTGGAATATTAAAAAAAATATATTAAATAAATATTTTATTATGTCTTAATGTAATTGTTTATTACAAACTCGAAGTAAATATTAAACTTAATATGTAATCATTTGACGTGTGTTCATAAACACAAAATGTTTTTTTTAAACCACGTTGACTAGAGTTTCGGCATAAATGAGTCCGTGTTCATTCTCAGCCTTGCAGCCGTAGTAGCCACCGTGACTCTTCTGTACTTTGGCTATTGAGAGGATACCATCTTTGTATTGGTGGTTTTCAAGAGGCTTGCCGTTGTAAGTCCAAGTAACCTTGGGTTCAGGGAGGCCGCTTACTTTGCACGGTACTTCGATATCATGAGTTTCTTTCACATCCAATTGTTTATCCGGTTTTTCGATGAATTTTGGAGCGCCTGTTAAAAAAAACATGTTATTATTGCCATGTTAAATTTGCTCTGAAGAAAATGTATTAGACGAAATCTAAGTTCATTTCTCTTTTTTATATACTTCAAGAGTATTATTATTATACATTATATTGATATAGAGGAATTTGATAAAAGCTGTTAATTAGTAACACAAGATTATAATAATTTTAAACTGTAACAAATTTACAAGACGCCGTGAGCGGTGTCTACGTTTCATATTAATTTTTTACGAAATTTCATTGGGCAAATGCCGTGGTTTGAGTTGCCCTGCCATGAAAGTCTTATCTTAGTAGTAGTTAAATATAGAACCTGCTGTGACGTTCATATTACACATACACATGGCGGTCTCCTTGCTCAGTTAATTTAAAAAATGTACGTTACATGATTCGTTAAGATACTCACTGACGACAGTCAACTTCATGCTGTGCGTCTGCTTCTTCCCAACTTGGTTATTTACTTCACATTTGTAGGTGCCCTGATCTTCAAGAAGAGTCTCCTTGATGAGCAGTCTCTTGCCACTAGTGCGGTTGTGGTCGGTAACCCTGTCTCCAGGTTTAGCTTCAATGAGTTTATTGTCTTTGAACCAATCCGGGAAACCGAGAGGGCTGTAGGAGAAAGGAGAAAATTGAATGCATTTAACAGTAAATACGTAGTATCACACGAACATAAATAAGGCCTAATATATAGTTTGAGTGCTATGCGTTATCATAACTGCGATTATTCAAGGTGGTTGAACAATATGAATTTGACATGCAGATTTCCAGTACAAAATGTGCTAGTATTTTCACAGCTATTATAATATTATATTTAAAAAACCTATCAAACTCATTTTATTTCACACAGTCGCAATTCAGTGCTTTTTATTTTCTAATCAAATAAAATTGTAACAATACAAACAGTTAATTATGAAATACATAAATACTTACCTACTTGTATCAGGTCTACTTAAGCCTGTCGCTATTGTTGCTTCATAAATAAAAAAAAATAAAGTCACATTTTTGACAGTTATCAATTTGTCTATCTTGTAAAAACTTTTTTTTCTTAATTTAATACCACAACACGATATAAGTCAAATATTTTTAAAGTTTATTGGAATTATCACGATAATTTACATTTAAATGAAGTGCCATGACAATAGGCAACTACTTTTTCAACGTTTTGTGTAACGTTTCGTCAAGCATAGTGACTTTTTTATTGAAATGTTTGTTAGCCACAACATTGATAATACTTGTTATAAGTATTTGGATTGTAGTTCTAAGAATATTGAATGATGTTATTTCAATGTACCTTTATTAAAATAAAAGTATTATTTGTATGTTTGTTGGTTTAAAATTTCTTCAATAAATCCGGTTTTTCGTTGTGTAAATTTAAAAAACAGCTCTGTCAAAAATTACTTACTAAATGGAACTACATAGTAATCGTCAGATAGAAAAAGTTGTTTATGTTTCAAATAAACACAGGTCAACTTTAATCCTTGAAGTATATCTTGATCTCTGTGACAGTTGTCATTACTGTGATTTTAGAATTTGCGAGGTTCATTTTATTATATTTACTAGCTGACCCGGCGAACTCTGTTCCGCCTTAGAGGCAATACATAAGCAGATTTTGGATTTTATTCAATTCAATTTTTTATTAGATAAAAAGTATCCTATGTCCGTCTCCTGGTTCTAAGCTACCTCCCCACTAATTTTCAGCTAAATCCGTTCAGCCATTCTTGAGTTATAAGTGGTGTAACTAACACCACTTTCTTTTATATATATAGAAGATAATGGGTTGTATTTAATTTGTGATAAAATTGGCTCGTAAAGAATGAAAATATAGACGATACAAAATAAAATCACTTATTCAAAATTACTTTGATGGTTTCGTAGCCATCTGTAACAGATATAATGGCAAGCGACCAGTGTTGCTTATTGCATAACAAGTGGAATACACGCCCTTTGAGTTCTCTCTTTTAAAAGGAATATAAAATGTACTCACGTTCCACCATAGATGCAGTAAATCATAGTCACGTCGCCAGCCTTAGCCATCATATCGTTGCTCAGGTATTGAGGAACCAGTTCGCCATTATTCGGCTCTTTACTCTGCTCCAAGCTCTTGAGGAAGTGCGCAGCCAAAATAACGTCTTCCGTCACAGCAGGAGATTGAGCTACACAGATGTACTTAAAGCTGGGGCTCACATCAGACTCTGTCACGTTCGAAAACCACAGGTTGCCGTCAGGGGATACAGTGATTCTGCGGTCCAAGATGCCTTCGATGATGCTAGGATCAGAACGCAATTGTGTTTTCCATACAATCGTAGGTTTTGGGTAAGATTCTGGTATTTGACACTCTAGTTTGTAAGGTTTCCCGAAAACTGGTGTGTGCTCTTTAGTTTCCACTTTGGGCACGTTTAAGAAGGCTTTCTTCAGCGATATGGGGCGGGTGCTGGCGGTACCTGCAGATGTCTTTACAAAGCACTGGTAGATTCCCTCGTCTTGGGGCTGAGGGTTGAAGAACATGATGCTGCCTTCTCCGGGACGTTCAGCGATGTGTCCAGCTGCTTTCCAGTCGAAGGGTGCGCCATTTTTGTACCAGGAGTACCTGTTGGTATGAAATCGTCATGGTTAGGCTCGGAAAAGACTGGCAATGTTATTCCTCTTTTTCTATTTGCCATGGAGGCAGAATATGAGAAAATGATAACATTATAGACGAATTATTTGTCTCATCATCATCATCAGCCGGAAGACGTCCACTGCTGAACATAGACCTCCCCGTACGACTGGACGCTAACTGCATCCACCGGCTCCCCGCGACTCGGACTATCGGACTATCGGACTATCATTTGTCTATTGGCACAGTATTACAATGAACATGGGCGCCGGAACGGGAGTGATAGGGGATACACTCCCCGTCAGAAAAGAAAAAACATAGAAAACAGGTATTTTTAACTTATTTCATAAAAATATTTGATTTCATTAATAAAGACATAGTATTTAGTAAAATTAGTTAATCATATGTGTGGTTGTAGATGCACCCTGTGGAAGTTGGATGCTAGGGTTGGCTATAAGCCAGAATAACTGGTATCAAATTGGATCTAAAATTGTTTTTAAAATATGGAGACCAAACAGGGATACAGGACGACGCAAATGTTTAATATTCATAGTTTTTATGTTTTTCTTCTTATATTTTAAGAATTCGTCGAAGTTAGTCGCGAAATCTGAAAAAACGAGGGTTCCACTGTCTTTAAATAAGCTGTGATAAGCACAAATGAATATTGAGTTATTTCTTTTTTCGTTACATGTGACTGAGATCAACCGATGCTTAGAATATAAAATCTATTTCTGGCGGTAAAATATTTGTTTGACCAACATCGCGGTATACGTGCAATAACTGATTAAATAGATAGAAAGAAAATAAGTAAAGAAAAGATATTTTATTTCTTCTAAATAACGGCATCCATTGCTACAGTTATCAAAATCGAACTGTTTTCGTGTTTTATTTACTAAAACTACAGTACGACAACAGTTCTATCAATCGGAACTCAGAAGCACGGAGGCCAAATGTTTGAATCGAGTTTAGAACTCTGTTACTTTTTTTATGTTCGAAAGATAAACATGAAAAAATAGTATATTTGGAACCCAACTTTTTAATAACGTAATAAGTATTCGTCTTATTATTAAAGATTAAAACTTCATAAAGAAAAAAATTTAAAGATCTTTTGATAAAGTAAGGAAGAAAGACACTGCACCATGTATATGCTTAAATGACACCAATGTGGCTTTTCCTCAAGCCTAAATTACGCATTAAACTTAGAAGTGATCGTAAAATGCCAAGCAATGACATAAAATTTTAACGATTCAAAGAAATATTTTACATATTATTGGAGCATTTAATTTTATAGTTATTACGTTATTTTGTTTGTAAATAAATGTATAATATATATAAAATCATGCGTATTTCTCCGGAGGGGTAGGTAGCGGCATATTGAACGCAAACTTTTCGCGAATGTTTTGCTGCCAATGGTGGCGAGTCTATGGCCGCTAATTGGGATGTTTTTTTGGGCTTGCCCGTCGATTAGCATGAGCACCACTTGCAGGTGAGGTTGACATGGGGTCCTAAGTTCCTGGTGGAAACCCTTTACACCTTGCTAATATAAGTACAATATTCTTAGCGTTTAGAAGCTCACTTTAATTTTTTTTTTAAATTAAATGTGATTTAAAGGATGACGTAGTAGAGTTACGTAGTGAGCCAACACAATAATACCAATTAATACGTACATAAGTAAAACATAAATAAAACAATGGCGTTTTATTATTACTTATTTCAGCGGCCTATAACATAGACGTAGTTGGTTGACTATTACTCGTAAACTGATAAGGCTTAAATCAGCCGTGGTAATATAAGTAATTTTCCATTTAAATGCATTATGTATATATATTATGTATATATATTATATATTATGTATGCTGCAAGACACAACTAGGGTTCATATTTCAAAAAGGAAGTAAATGTATTTTTTTTGTTAGTTGCGTTTTTTCCTCAGTTTTCTCTTATTTTTTTCAATATTTCAAAAAGAAAAAAAAATTCTCTTTTAAATATTGGTGATTTCTACAAAATATATTTTATACTCACTCAGCATTGCTTTCGCTGTTTTCAAGAGCACACTCTAGGAATGCAGTGGAGTAGTTATCAGCCTTGAATAGAACCTCGGCTTTTTGGTCTTTTAAGACTGGTAAAGCTTTGCTCTGTGTTGGGTGTGAGGCGCCTGTGTAAACAACGTTAAGAAAATAAATAAACATATTTATACATGTATGTATGTAAAAAAAAGCTAAAATAGAAGCATGACATGTCAGCTAAAGTGCTAAAAATCGTCAAAATGGAGTTAAAAAAATCAAAGTCTTGATAGGAGTCATTTTTATCACCGCAACAATTGTGTTAATCTTGAAATCCATTATTATTTAAAGCAAGAAAAGTAATGAAACCTAAAAACATTGAAAGTTTCACTTACATAAAACTATGCACGCCGCTAGGACGACACAACTCTTTACGATTTTCATTATGCAACTGCAAAAAAAAAACAAAACGTCATGTTACATTCACGAAGATTTCAAAAAAAAAAAATATAGTTCTACTACAGATAACATAGCTATAACCTTTTATATGAAAAAAAAAGATAAGAGTATAACCCCTGTTAAGAGCACAGTGTAAAGGTTTATCTCTAGTCTATAAACTATTTTATTGTTTACATTTAGTTGCCACACCGACACATTTCGTATACACTATATCATATTTTTGGGTATTTGATATAGTGAAGACGACATGTGTCACTTCATATTAAGTACACATTGGCCTACAAGGGACTTGATACAGCTACTGAATTTTCTAACGGAAAAAGAAGAAGAAATTGCTCAACCAACTTTGGACACTACATTCTAACGATCCCATGCAAGGCTGTGCTATATGCATTTGGCAACATATAGAGAAGACATAGGCCTCTACTCAGCAACTCCAGAGCAAGGAGTTTGGAATACTATACCACTCTAGCAAAATGAAGAGAAGACATAAAAATCTTAAATTCTTTATGTGATTAGTTATCACATACTAAATATTTTATTACCAGTAATTATACTTGTACTAAAATAAAAAGAAAATTATAATTTTCCTTTTTCCAATCACACTTCTAAAATAGTTTCTTTGTGACTTTAAAACATTTTATAATTTTAGAAGAATTTAATATTAAATAAATATTTTGTAATAATAACATTATTACATTAAATAAATATTAATTTCAATATTAAATTACATAAATTTGTTACTTTAGTTAGGGGGATATTTTTAGATAATATAAAAACAAAATGAAATATAATTATATATATGACAATAATTAAATTTAAAAAAACATCAGAACGCACCTGTTTGTCAACTGGTTGGCGGGAAACTACATCGTAACAAGAAGATGGCGCGATATTTATATGATTCTGAAATGATTCATCTTTGTTATGAGTTATACAGGTATAGAACCTCAGACCAGTCGCGGTGAGGTGTTCCATAATATTACAGATGCGGGTACGTGTCTCTGAAATCGTATTATTTAATTATTAACACACTTTTTTTTTCGACAGTAAAGTCCCGTTTTGATGGCAAAAACGATTGGCAGATTATGGTTTCTTTAAGTGCTGAAGGAATGAAAAAAACTAAATGTATGTCATATTTGTTTATTTTTATCTAATACTTGCTTATGCCCGCGGTTTCGTTCTTATTTCGTGCTTCTAACTTTGAAATAACGAACTTCAAATCAGTCGATCATCATTTGATTGCCTTGATAGTGCATTGGTAGCGTATGCGACTGCTGTGCTGAGGTCTCGGATTCGGTTCTCGGGTCGGATTAAATGTTTATATAATCTACAAACATTTAAACATTATTTTTAAAACTATGAATGTTTTCTATGCAGGTACAATACGTATGTATTTGCCAAAAAAGTACATAATAGTATTCGATCAGTCAATCTAGCTTCTATAGTCAAGCACTGCTTAGTTTAAAACTAGATGCCATTGTGTGTCAGATTATTAGATGTCGGAAGTGTCAAAACGTTAAATGTCAAAAAAGTCAGCTGCCAAAATAACCTAAACCTATGTACTTTTAGATTAGATTTCGGTTTTTTAATTACTGCAAAACTGCTACCTTGTCTATAGGTATAACAGATAGGGCGGTACCTTTACACAGATTTTGCCGTCACGTAACAGGTACTTTCCTGTAGTTACTACTGATTTATTTTGACTAAAGACCTCGGCAATTCAGTGTATTAAAAATCATAGAAAAATTTGATTCAATTACATTTTTTTTATGACAGCATGAATAATATTATGATATCATTATTTTATTCTAGACGCAGGTGGCTTGTGGAAAAGTCATTGTTTGTGGTGCTGTGTTGTGACGTAATTATGCCGCCGTACATATAAAGAGCCTTGAGTGCCAACTGTTTTGCTAAAAGTAGAGAGAGATGCTGTAGTTTATTTAGAAGGGAAAAGTTAAAAAGTCTTTTTTATCTTAACTTTATATCTCTAATCCCTTCTAATATTATAAATGCAAATGTAAGTTTGTTTGTTACGGTGTCACGGGAAAACTACTCAACAGATCGTAATGAAATTTTGTACACATGTTCTTGGAGGTATAAGAAGTAACATAGGATACTTTTTAATTCAAGAAATTTTTAAGAAGATCTGTTAGGAAACTTAATGTGGCAGACCAAATTTCACGCGAGCAAAGCCGCGGGCAAACGCTAGTTCTATTATAGATTCCATAGTTATTTATGCTATCGAATAATTTTATGTTTTGTATTTATTTCATTGATTCATAACCCCCACAAGTTTACTTAAAATTTTATACACAGATTGTCTAGAGAGAAGTTGCGATAAGGTGGCCAATTATCTGGATGTCGTAATAGCAGCTGTTCCCGGATCCCTCCTATGCCAGGCGCAGAGTGGCACACCGTGTGGTTTTAGTCAGTCCGATTCCGACACACCACCCCGCCGTAAACCCCGGTGGGTGACGGCTCGAGGGGGTTTCTACACGTTAAAAAAAAAGGTGGCCAATTATAAAACACCCTCCTTAACTGTAAACAATTTATTGTCTTTGGTACTTAGCATTTGAAAAAATGAGTATAATATTCTCTTTTCTCTAACTAGTTGTAGACTTTGTCGAATGAGGTTCTATTAATTACCATAAACAACAGAAATGTAACCTCTTTTTAATTTTTCAAGTCCTAAAACAGTAATAGATATCGAACATTGACAGCGTAAGAATGTGAGGATGTATGGATGTTTGTTATTTTATCACGCAGAACCAACTGAACAGATTTAGATGACATCCAACAGTAATATAGTTTAAACATCAGAATAATACATAGATTCCTGTTTACAACGATAACCGACGTGCATGTAGGAGAACCACTTCTTCCCACCTTTCTTTTTATCATTACTACCTCGAAATTACAAGTACTTTTAACTTATTTTATATACCAGCTTTAAGAGCAATTATTGTAATACGGACAAAACGATTACACATACAAGTCGTCATCAATCATCAACAGCCTTTTTCAATCCACTGCTGGACATAGGCCTCTCCTTAGCAAGGAGGTTTTGGCCTACTACACCACGCTGGTCAGACGGGTTGGAATAGGATTTGTTTCAAGTTTTCCTTCTCTTTGTAATGATGTTGTCTTGCATACTTTGTTCCCTTAGTCGCCTTTTACGACACCCACAGGATGAATGGTATGGTAACACCTATGTATACTTAATCCGTCACCACGCGGACATTACGGACAAGTAGGCTAGAGTTAACATTAGGATTCTCCGTATTCAGGAGACTGCTATTTTCGTTCGAATAATAATTTTACAGCAAAAGCAAACACGATAAACATTGTATCAGATGTATTTTACATAATTATGAACACTTATATGCTTAATGACTGGTTTGTTGATTTAGTGGTTAGAAGCGTTCACTGCTACGCCTTAGGTCGTGGGTTCCATTCTTTTTTTTTCCTACATTAAAAGCCTGCCAAAGTGACTCTACTCTACCTGATGGAAAGCAGGAATAGAATCCAAGAGTTGTGGTCACCATACTCATTGCAAATGCAGACAATGCAGTATGGTGACCCATACTGTGGCGGCCTTGTGAGGTGCTTATTCACACCCCCCTTGGGGACGTAAAAGGCATGACAGTCATCGTGACAATAATGCCGGGGTGGCAGTTACCACGATAACTGTCACCCCTGCATCAATGGGTCTCCAGTCTCACACTCACCAACGAAACACGGCAATACGAATGCTGGCGCTTTAGGTTGGTCTTCTGTGGGAGGGTAGTACTGCCCCGGTCGAGCTGGCCCGCTCGTGCTGAAATCAGCGTGGCTCTATTACCTAGTGTAGTATGTGTGTCGTGTTCCTAATGAGAACGAATAATTGTATGATGACATTTGACACAACGCCATCTATGTACTATAAGAGTTAGATTGACTATTAGTTACATACTTTTTTTTGTAAATACATACGTATTATACATACCTAAACTCCGAATCAATTATTTGTAGATCATACAAACATTTGTTATGAATTGAAAAACACCTGAGATCTCATGCATAGCAGTCGCATACGCTGCCACTGCGCGACCAAGGCATTCGATTTGTTTTGTGTCTGGGTGTAATTTAATAGTATGGTTACTATAATTGAAAATTGGGTTTGTGCTCACATCAGCAACAGTTTATTATTGACAACAATATGGACAGAAATTAATTTTGTTTTGATTTTTAACGCCGTTATTCAAGTCCTGACGTGTTCATTTAAACGTTGGATGGTGAAGAACTCATAGTAGAACTATGTCAAAAGAACTATTTGCACTGAGGCACCGAATTCCAGCCATTCTCCATTTACTTGAGTAAATGAGCTACCCATAGTAATCCAATATTTTTTTTAAATAATAATCTGTCTATATGTTTCTTGCGGTTAAACTCTAAAACAGCTGGACCGATTTTGTCGCCACTTTCACAGATAGATAGCTGATGTTATAAAGAGTAACATAAGCAACTTTTATTGAAAATAAAGTTAAAACCAATGAAATAGTTAACTATATTCTATGACAATAGTTAAAACATATAAAAGTATGAGTCCTGGAGCCACTTGATAGCTAGAGATAGTTAGAATTAATATTTAAATTGCGATTAGGTTAACAATACGCAGAATATTTACTAGTGCATACTTAACATCGTGAACTAATAGGTACACTGCATATTTCAACCTTGAGTGTTGTGACTAAACAAGCATTAAAATTCCTAATTAATTTGTTGCGTAGATATTAATGTACAATAACAATCCACTTTTTAACAGTACCACCGACTTCTGACGTCAGTGTATTCTTAATTTTGCACTTTTAGGGATGGTGTATGTATTTCAAATTTGAATAAGATAAAATAGGAATTATTCTTTTATATATAAATGTACGATTACGCTATCTAACTCGCATCAATCTTAACAGTTCATTAATCGTCATTATTAACATTACAATCCACTGTTAGACATAGGCCTCTCCTTAGAAATAAGGTTTTGGCCTACTATACCACGCTGACTAGGCGCGATGGTATAGTGTTTACCTACGTCTGGATGTCGTAATAGCAGCTGGTCCCGAATCCCTTCTATGTCCGTCGCAGAGTGGCACCCCGTGTGGTTTTAGTCGGTCCTATTCCGACACACCACCCCGCCGTAAACCCTGGTAGGGTGCCAGCCCGAGGGGGTTTCTACACGTTAAAAAAAAGTGTTTACCTTCGTAGTTAATAGCTCTCTTAGCCGCCTCCTACGATATCCATGAGATGAAAGTGACATTCTGTATTGTTAATCTGCCACCAAACGATAGCAGTTAATAATGTGAAATATTAAATTGTATAAAATGTATAAGATACAGTTGTTTTACGTTACACAGTAACGTTACTCTCTGAGTTATTCTGTACAATAGATGTGTCCCATTTTTATGCTCTAGCGTTTTCAAGTGTTGACAACTCATCATCATCACCATCAACAGCCTTTTACAGTCTACAGCTGGACATCGCCTTCTTCTTAGCAAGTAGGTTTTGGCCTACTATACCACGCTGGCCAGACGGGTTAGAATAGGGTATGTTTCAAATTTTCCTTCTCTTTGTAATGATGTTTTCCTGAGTAGTTTTTCCCTTAGTCGCTTCTTACGACACCCACGGGATGATAACACTATGTATTCTAAATCCGTCACCACACGGACAAGGAGACGACTAATTGAACAACATATGCAAGACAACATCGCTGCATAGAGAAGGCAAACTTGAAAAAAACTGTATATCAATCCATCTGGCCAGCGTGGTATAGCAAGCCAAAACCTACTTGCTAAGGAGAGATCTATGTCCAGAGGTAGACAGTTAAACACTGTTAATGACCCTTTTAAATACAAAAAGAATTTGCCGAATTGATTTATAAACAACGGAGTTTTGAATTTTTGAGACAAATAACATACAAAGAAATACAATCTCATTTATTTTGAAGTCGTTAAAATAATAAAAGAATCCAATATTGATAGTATAATGTTGTCTCCAACATACTCGTAAAGTGTCACGCTATCTTCACCCCGTGGTATTACATGCGATCATTGTTCAATCTTGCTAATTTTGTTATTACCATGGCAACACTACATTTTGAAAAGCCTATGTGGTATGTAGACTATAATCTATTTCAGTGTCAATATTATATCCAGTTTTCCGTAAAAGCGTAATAAATATCCATAAACTTTTACCTTAATATTATTGGTAAGGTTGCAGCCTTGTCCTTAGTAAACATACAGATAAAGGTAAGATGCTATTGAAGCAGACGATGGGTCTCAGGGTGGCGAGGGTTCATTACAGTTCATGGCCAACGGGATAACCAGTTCCGTTCAGAAATGAAAAATCGCAAACAGATTATAGAATGACCTGGCTAGCGCTGCTTTACAGGTTTTCTGAACGTGGGAGGTAATTTATTCACATTTGTTACTACGGCTAGTTGCATAAATAGTTTGAGTTTTATACTATAAATGGATGAGGATGGAAATTTTATATTCATAGACTGTATTATGTAAACTATTCTTAGAATTGTTTGAACTTTTGTATAAATCTTTTTGATAAAACGTGTTTTGTTAAAATAAGATATTTTTTATATTTGTTTTTTAAATTCTCATTATGAAAATATCCTGAGCCGCAAGGAGTGTTACTTTACAAATATTGATGAAACGGACACAAACAACACTTTGTGGACTCACAAGGTGCTGTGCAGTTCAACTAAGGACATGTTATTTCCTTTTCAGCCACAGGAAAAGAACGTTTAAAAACAATTTAAAATAAGTTGTTTCCTCTAAAATGTTTCGGTTTTAAATAATATTAAAAAGGTCTCTTACCATTTATAATTGAAACGTCCTAGACAGACATCATTTAGCTCACAATGTAGTAGTGCCACGCTGATTTCAAGCACGACCGGGGCAGTACTACCCTCTCAAAGAACACCAACCTATTTTTTTAACGTCCACACGGGCCGTCACCCACCGGGGTTTGCGGCGGGGTGGTGTGTCGGAATCGGACCGACTAAAATCACTCGGTGTGCCACTCTGCGCCTGAGACAGGAGGGAATCGGGAACAGCTGTTATTACGACATTCGGATCATAGAAGACCAATCTGAAGCGACAGCAGCTGTGCTAGCGTATAGTGTGGGTCACCATACTACATTGTCTGTATTCGTAATGTATATGGTGATCACAACTCTTGGATTCTATTCATGCTTTCCATCAGGCAGAATAGAGTGACTTTGACAAGCTATTAAAATAAAAAATAAAAAAAATAATGTGATCATTTTCGTAGTCAATGTGTTTATTGGTAGGTATTTATATTCAGAAAGAATTATGTGTGATATAAAAGTTTGTCGCGAGATTTATCTGTGTAGATAAGACAAGAATAGACAAGCAAAGTTAATAATTTGATTCGATTGATTTTAAATTTTAAATGTTTGAATCTAAGTAAATACGAGTGTTTCATCTCGCGATAAGCTTTTGTTTTATTTATTTTTTATTTTGTTAAAAAGACAACGCCCGCACTAGGAATAAATCCTGTGTCGCGGGAGACTTTACAAACATACAAGAAACGGAGACAAAATACTCCCAGATTCAGAATAACAATTTATGAATCACACAAAGTCTTTCAACCCATAACACTTAGCGCAGTAGAGAGCGGCGTGGTGCCTTCTTAGACCACTAGGCCGTGCAGTTTTGTATTTATCATAAGTTAATATTAAAAATTTATTTTAATTTTATAGGCCATTTCATAAAAACTTTTTCCTGTAAATAATTTCACTTTTATTGTATATAAAATAAAGTGATCGTTACATAAACCCGTGCTAAATCCTGTTATAATCGATCGACTGTTACAGTTAACAACATCTCTAACCGGTCCATAGATTAAAAAACTAAACACAGTAGGTATTTATGGGTTCAACAAACTGACAATAACTTTTTGAGTAGTCGCTTTTGATTTACACTTATTTTTTAACACTTTAAAGACCCGTTACAATCGTATTCTATTCGAATACCTAATATTATCTTTGGACATTTGAAGTTTTGTGTAAATGTCCAATTTTTTTCATTATTTTCTTACGGTCCCAAGTCTAGCTCACCTGCAAGTAGCACACCTACTGATCGATAGACGATATTCTGGCAAACAAAACATCTTGTTTAGCAGTAAGCTTATCAAATATTACTTGGGACCAAAACACTGGCCAAAAGTGGGCGTTTTATATATCTCTACCTACCCTTTCGGAGAATAGTCATAATCCATAAAATAACTACTGTTAGGTCAGATATATTAGGAACACATCTGCCGTGAGACACGGTCAAGACAGAGGATCACAAAGACCACGGTCTTGGTGGCTATGTTTACTTAACCTTGGCAGTTTCCTGTGCACGTTTTATTCTGTCCAGGCTATAATGGTCTAGTAATTTCTAAATTACCTCGATATGACAGATTAAAAATACCAAGTGTCATCACTTATTAATCCATTTACAATGTCGTACGAGCCGACTAAGTGAGCAAAGTACGCAGGATAACAGCGTTGTTAGGAGTAGGAAAAGTCGTATCAAACCACTACCAAGTCATCCTGGATAGTAGGATAAAACCTCCTCTCAAAGAAGACGTAATTGTCTATGTGTAGCATGTGTACGCGTTCTCTATGGCGTGCTGTGATCAACCTATGGTTGAACAAAGATAGTGACACGCTGTATTCTTAATCCATTGCCACGTATGTGTATCTATATCGATAAATATGTAATTTTGTATTATCTCAAAGACCTGTTGCACAATTTCTCTTTATCTATTAAGTGTGTAATCATAGTGTTAATTGCAGTCAATTGGGATTCACCGCTTCCACGGCGCGTATGAGGAAACTATGATGTTTTCCTTTGTCAAGATCATGACTCCTTGTTATTCAAAAGTAGTTACTAAGAAGTTAATTTACTTATTGTGTTATGAGTCAGTCTAGACATATACTTACCTACAGACAAATTGATAAATAGACTACATATCTGGAGTAAAAATAAACAAATTCATACGTATCAGTAGTACTATACTGAAATATACTCCTATAAAATAAGTTCATATATTATTAATTACTTAGATTATTATAAAAGTAGGTACATCACAAACGACCCAATTCAAGGTGTTACCACTCTATTCATCCCGTGGGTGTCGTAAAAGGCGACTAAGGGAACAAAGTATACAAGACAACATCATTACAAAGAGAAGATAAACTTGAAACAAATCATATTTCAACCCGTCTGGCCAGCGTAAAATAGTAGGCCAAAACCTCCTTGCCCAGGAGAAGCCTATGTCCAGCAGTGGACTGTAAAAGGCTGTGAGTGGTACGATCGCCTATTTTAATATCAAATGTAGACCTTCAACTATCCCTGTGAAGATGTATAAATGAATGTAATAAAATAAATACTTTGGTATGTTTATTTCGAACTACAGAGTGGTCATGAAAATGAGACACCAACCTTAACACTGACTCTTTTTGAAATTTAATACCAAAGACAAGTCGCATATTCATGAACTCCAAGAATATAACATTGTCGTCTGTAGTAGTGAACTGCTGGACATTAGCCCCTGCTTTGAAACGAGGTTTTGGCCTGTTATACAGGTGGGCCACGAATTAGTTAAAAACCAATAAAAAACATTGTAAAGATAGCAACAAAAAAACTATTTAGTTGAAATTTGTTTTATAAAATTTATATCGTTTAAATGAACACCGTTTCGACGTTTGCATCTCTTCTCACCGAAATTTTCGAATACTCGTCGGCAAATAGACCGCAAGATCGCCGACATCTCTTCAGTGATTTTTTCTTTTAGTTGACGTAGTGTATTTGGTTTATTGATGTAGACACGATCCTTCAAATAACCGCATAAAAAGAAATCTGCTGGGGATAGATCTGGACTTCTGGGTGGCCATAAAATGTTGCATCGTCTGGACATTAGCTTTTTTCAGAAACATGTCTTTGTGCACCGGATGGGACTCATTCGACGTGTGACAAGGACTCGATCTTGTTGAAACCCTGTGTAGCCAGTGTATAATAGCCAGTAAATTCTAGTTATCAATCAACCTATCGCCGTCCACTGTTTAACGAAGGTTTTTTTTTTTTTTTAACGTGTGGAAACCCCCTCGGGCCGTCACCCCACCGGGGTTTACGGCGGGGTGGTGTGTTGGAACCCCCAAGGAACGCCAAGCATCGCAGTCTTGGGCAATTCGCATCCATCCGCTGCCAGCCACCTTCTTCAAGTCGTCGGTCCATCATTTCTCTGGTTGATAAAATTCGTAACGAGGTTATTCGACAGAGAACTAGAGTAACCGAGATCGTACGGAGAAACAGTATGCTGAAGTGGAAGTGGGCCGGCCATGTCTCCAGACGAACCGATGGTCGCTGGAGCCGAAGTGTACTAGAGTGGATAGCACGATTGGGTAAACGTAGTGTAGCGCGCCCTGCGGCGCGAAATGCCATCATCGGTCAATTTTTCAATATCATGCGGTTGTATGAATCTTTAGTTGTTTTCTTAATATTGTTTTGGAACGTAGTTTGTGTGGCACCAAGTTTAAACAGACTTTACCTAGCACATATTGTAATATTTTAATTACATTAGTAGGTAATTAGGTTAAGACAAGAAGTGTCACACACTCATTTTGTAAATAACTCATAACAACTTATAAAGGTGAATAGCTTGATTACTAAGCAAAATAATTTTATGTTTATTTAGTTTTTTTTAGAATAGCTAAATTGTGACCAAGTAATTTGTTGATTTAAATAGTTAGAAAAATCGTCCATTTTTAACAAATAATTTGTATGGTTTATTTTTCGCTTCTTAGTATTTCTAGATAGGAAGATTCCGTGTGGTTTTTTTTTGAAGTCGGTTTTTTTTCATTTTTTTTATAATACGTCTTTCTCTACCTCTTATTAGTAAAAGGTATGTATGTATGTTTGTATTTTAAAGTATTTGTTTACATTGTCGGATAAAGATAACGCAATACTACTTTTTAAACGTTCTCGACTTTATAAATATTGAATATGCAATTCAGATTTAATGTTTGTATAATGTAGACATTACTTAGTAACTATCTCTTTATTCACCGCATAATATATGTGTGCCTATGATACCCGATGAATCCAAAACAGTTTTTTAACATACATTTGTTGCCTTCATCTGTAGATATATTTGTTTGTAAAGGCAGTTAGCCTTTTGTGACCGTGTTTTTTAGTTTTTAAACAAAGTGTATTATGTTCATTTATTTATTTATTTATGTAGCCTCGATTAAATGGTGAAAACAGCCGAAATTAGTTAACGGTGGGTCTCTACGAGATCGTGATATCACTCCAGTCGACCTGGTCATGTGCTGAAGCTTGCTTCTGCATCACATCAATCAGAATCGACTAATAATGGAATAATATTTGGTCCGTGTGGTAACGGATTAAGAATGCGAAGTGCAACCTTACCTGTTCATCCTATGGGTGTCGTAAGAGGCAACTAAGGGAGCAAACTTCGCAGGACAACATCACTGGAAAGCATGGGCGCCCTGAGGGGGAGCCAGGGAGTGCACTCGCACAACCCTGGTTGAAAAGAGAATACATAGAAAAATACATATTTTTAACTGAGTTTATAAGTCGTTTTCTGTGTGTGGTTGTAGAAGCACCCCCCTGAAAATAATTCTGGCGACGCGTATGCTGCAAAGAGAAAAAATATTTAAAACAAACTATTATATTATATATATTTCTTCATAACAGCTAGTCCCGTGCCACCCGCATCCAGCAGCATCCCGCGACCTTCACCAGGTCGTCGGACCACCTTGTGGGGGCTTACGCGGTCGCCACTCCAGAACTCTATGACCCCATAAAATTGATAAACTTAAGTTACAGTTAACGGGGCACATTACACGCCTAAATAGGCATATACATACTTTTTTTTTGCAAATACAAATTATACATAGAAAACAGTCAACTTCCGAAACAAATGTTTGCAGATCATACAAACATTTGGTCCAACTGTGGCATCCAATCGAAGACCTCAAGTACAGCAGTCACATACCCTATCACTGTGACACCAAAACAGGCAACGCGTTACTTATCATATAAATGTTTGTTAGATCATTTGTTCGTCTTATTCGTCATACAAGGTAAATATTTCTGATAAATATTACCTCTCGGGGTCAGGGCAGCTATCTGCAAGTTATATTGCCATATTTGTTTTTACTTTATCAGTTAACAAGAACTGGTTTTAGTATTTTTTAAGCTTTCAACAGAAAATTCTACACAATAACATGAAATTATAGGACACAATTGATAACAAGCAGCAAGTAGAGTAAGCGAATGTTCAAGATTGTGTATTAAATGTGTGCGTGTGTTCGTGCATGTGTGTGCATCTCTAGTGTGTATTCAACGCTAAAATGCTAATTTTGAGCAGTTCTTTTCTCTTTTAGTCTGCATCTCCTTTGGTAACTCACAAAATTATTTGGGAACGAAACATCACTCTCTGAAATTTCGTTATTTTTTAGTATTTTTATTAGACTTAGGAAACGTCATTACGAGGTGACTATTCCTTATTGTAACGTCACTAATAAATATATTACCAACGTCACATGATGGTGTAGTGATATAGGTGGGCACCTCTCTTTTTCCTATTGCGCTAAGTGTTATGGGTTCGATACCAACACGGGACAACACTTTGTGTGATCTACAAATGTACGTTCTGGGTATCAATTATCTAAGACAGATTAATAAACTTAACTAAATATTTCTAGTAAAAGTTTTACTTGTTTAAAATCTTTTTACTTTATAATATTCAATTTCTACTCGGATCAATACATTATTTTTATTTAAATTTTCATCTTTTCATTTCTTTCTTGATTTAATTCGGTATTTCCTCTTCCATTCTCTCTTGTGTCATATACCTGGTTTATTTATTTCGTTCATTTTCAGTTAATAATAAATATCTAGCTTTGTTAAGCAGCATTTCGCGCCCACTATAACCATCGACCATAGACTTGCCACCGTTTTTTGTCAAAAGTTTAAAATCAGTGTCGGCCATATTGATATTCGAATTAGCATTATCTGTGTGATACCTCTCTATTTCATAGAAGACTGAAGCCATAGTTGGAAGAAGAATTCGTTCTAAATTCAAATGTGTTATTTGGCCAGTCATATTATTTCTAATGTTATCTTTATAAATTGTTTTTGTAACTTTTGGTAGAACGTTGACAGGGATAGTTGGTTTTTTGGACCGACTAATGGGTTTTGTGGGTGGAATAACTGTCGAGTGTTTATCTTCCCTTCTGGTGTCGACGTAGGGTTTATCGATGTATTTAGGCTTAGGCCAATCAGTCTTGAAGAAAGTTCTGCTGAGTGTGGGCGACTCTTCGTTTCGAACTGAGAAAAAAAGATATAAACTTGTTTAAAAAAATATTATATTGCCAGTGGTGAGATTTTGAAAGAGCGTTCAATATCATTTAAGAATACCTACTTATTTGTAATTCAAGTGCAATTGTATAAACCAGTGCGTACGACGTGCACTGAATACAATACTCGTAGATATAAATGTAATGTTTTGTACCTACAGCAACCATACACATAAACATCCAAATGTATTAGAGTGATTACGCAATAGTAATATATCATTAATTTTAAAATCATTTTCAGCCTTTTTTTTTTTAAATGGCCATAGACAATTATGTATAGGAGTTTTTAAACGTTACTAAAACTGCGTAGAGTGTTTTTTTTTAAAAAGTTGACATGAGTTAGTACTTATAATTTGTTTTTTTTAGGTTTTTTGCGGACTAATTAAACTTTGAAAAGAAAGGTAATAATGAACAACGCGTTGAGTAACTTCCTAAGTTTTTATTATATTTATTGCACAAAGTTAAACAGCTATTTTCAGGTGCTAAACAAACCTAGTACATAGGTACTTGCTTTACTATGTTCAATAAGGAAAAATATAGTTTAATAAGGAGCCGTGTTTATTAACTTTGTCCTGATATTTCTATGCCGCGACTTCCCTCGCATGGTGGTCGTATTTCGAGTTTATATCTTTAAAAATGACGGACTTCCGTACACCCGTTCTTCCCTTATTTTACCCCCTTAGAGTTCCAATTACCTCACATCCTTTTCTAGTAGTTCTTTGCAGTGTACACATTAGTTTCCAAAATTTCAAGTTTGTAACCTCAACGGTTTTGGCTCTGCGTTGATAAACCACTAAGTCTAGTCGAGTAATTTTGTATGTTTATTAAATATACAGTTTGTAATACTAAAAATAATATCATATCTAAAAATAATTGCTCGTTATCTAAGTTAAGTTTCTATCAAACAGACACAAATTTTTAGCAAGAAGTTTTCTCTAATATTTTGGTTCATATTTCGTGACGTACATAATAGATTATGGTAAAATGTATGTCACCATGCAGATATACAAGTTTCGGGGGATAAACATATTAGAAAGGAGAATATTTAAACAATTTGTTTATAATGATGCGGGTTTGATGAGACGTGAACGTTTTCCTGCAAGGGAATTGGTCTCACCGTTACCGTACGTTTAGAAGAGGAGCGATTTTTGACAGACTACAAAAGATTGTGTGATGGATGCAGATTGACCAAGACCAGGATGGTTGGTATTTTTAGGGGAGGTCTTCTTTCAGCAATAAACGGCAATAGGTTGAAGCTGAAAAGATTATGTATTTGGTTCTACTTTTATTTGTTTGTGATCGTAGTATTCCATCATTTATGAATCTATTTGGTAGTATGTTATGGATCAATTGCACATTTTTTGACATCTGGCAAGTTATACTTTCCGTTCGATCCCGTTTAAATTTAATTAATACTATCCATGAAGGTGGCAAGTACAAAAATAAACATAGTTTATTAATAACCATTAAAGACCGTGATATTTTGCTTGCTTTCTGTAATTCAGGGCACAGATCACACTTAAAGGGTGCCAATACATGGGACTCAAGAGATACAGCTGTTTTCCTTGACCTTTTGGCCGTATTGGAAACTGATTTCCTATCAGGAATGGTGGGTCTTGTTTGAAAATTCTTCCAACGTACAAATCCTTGATTAAAAATAATTATAAGGAAAAATGCCATTTTGTATGATAAAATTATGATGTTAAACATTACAGTAAAATATAGTCAGTGTATATATGTGTACAGATAAAACAAATATTATAAATTTCAATAAAAACAGTAAATTCTACTTGGTGAAGCACATATTAGTATTACATTATTAGAAAAAGGCGATATTTTTACTCTACAGTGTCCTTCAGTTTGTAAGAAACAAAAAAGCAATCAAAAGTTATTAGCTACTAAAAGTTGCCAAACAAGATTCAACCAGGTTGCCTAAGCAGAAAAATGGGGAAAAAAACGGGAATCAAACTCATAACTCGGCGGTGGAGAGGCGGCTGCTTAAACCACTACGCCTACATCCGTGCAGTATCTGTAACTGTGTTTTTATGTATGTATTAATTCGCTAATCGCTATCACTGGGACAAAAGTCTGTAGTTCCCCTGGTTATCTTATCGAATGCTTACAATAACAAATTTGTACAGTAACTGACTGTAAACAATAAAATTATCATACACATAACAACACCGATGTTCGATACCAGGAAAATGTCATCGAGAGGGGAGCAATAGCCCATTACACTTGCCGTGACAAAGGAAAAACAAATGACAATTTACCGACTTAACAAAATAAGGTATAACTAAACGCACGCAATAACGATCCCTTTAAACTTGCACTTATTTCCGCCCGTTTCGTTTAGTCGTTTAGTCGTATGATTATTTAAAAGAGCTATGTTAAAGTTAAGCAAGCAGTTTTACAGAAAAAAAAAATTAAAAAAAGGATTTGTATTGTAAATATTCATCACTTGCTTACGTACGTAAATTAACTGTGTAAAGACTAATTGGATAATTATTGTCGGATAATTATTTTATTGATAATTCATTTTCGTATGCCACCGAATACATAATTGCCTTAATAACCCGATCCCACAGATTACCTCCTAAAAGATACCGTCTTATTGAAAATTTGTTCCGTTTCAGCTTCACCAAAATCTGGAGTAAGTACGCGATGCGCGGGACGTGTCAAAAGCACTGTGATTGGATATTTCAAGGTCAAATTTAGAATGCAGGGTTAGGACATTAGGAGGGTAATCTGTGAGATCGTTGAACGATGTCCGTCCTCCATAAGCACAGGTCTAGGAGTGGCAGGTGAGGCCATCTGTGACCCTAGCAGAAGCAGGTCGGGGTGGCGATGCGAGTGCTACGAACTGTACTCGTTCTTTTGGGGCCAGAAAGAAAACAAAACACCGGGATTCCATCTTCAAGTCGTAGGTGGCCCGAGGTACGTCGGGGTTCCAGGGATTTCCTTACTAGGATGCACCTGGTTCCCCGACTACTGGCACCTGAGACGGCGTGCGGTTTTCTGTCGGTTCGAGTCCGATATAACAATTTGCCGCTGGTATCCGTGGGGATTTCCGGAGATAAAAAAAAAGAAAAAAAGGGGTAATCTGTATCCGATCCCTACTACGTAATAGTGTTCATTTCTTTCTTAACAGAAAATATGATGGCCAACACTTCTAATCAACCTTCCAATTACTTTGATATATTCTTTCAACTTTGATAAACACAAATAGTAACTAAATATTTTGAGACAGCTTTAACTTGCGTCAAATTCAATATTAAAATGAGGCAGTGATAGAACCAATAATCACAATTTTATCCCTAATACCGACCCCATGTCGTTATTAGATTTTTGACACATATTTTAATTTCTATCTTGAGGTTATACTTCTTTTGGCGCGTTAAGGAACAATGATCAGAGTAAACTTTTACGATGCGCGCGCATATTGTCATTAACAACCAACTTTGGTTAGTCAACATTTCACTTTTTTTATTATGTACAGTAATTATTTTATGATATTTAAATTTCTTTTTTTTAACTAGATAATGTGTTTTAATAAAAATTTCGTTCAATGTATTAAATATCTCTTTTCTATTATTAATGTCGTTTTCTCTACAACCACAGGATAATGCGAAGGATAAAACTTTTAGGAAGATATTCATCTTGTTACGACAAAGAACTATTACTTCTTAGGTGCGCTCTTCTTAAATACACACATATACACATACACACATATACACATACACACACGTTTTTATTGATGTAGTGTTATTTGCTATAGTTACTATGTCAAGTTATATCTGAGCTATAAGTCCTATATATTTCAGAGCATCAACAGCTGTAAAAGTCAACTTTTTTATTTTGTAAATATTATTCTTCTGATGTATATTTTTAGTATACTTAAGAATTTGTACTAAGTAGTTTTGTTTCAGATTCGAATGATTTTTGTAAATTGTTTATGGTTAAGGACGTAATTTGGTATGTTTATGATGCCGATTAAGGATTATTGTAGACAGCCCTGGGAACTTTAGATAAGAACACATTGTATTGTCATGGATCATTGTTATTATAATAGGCTAGATGACACCTTAGTCAAATTAGTTACTTTTTATCATCTGTCAAAACGACAATTTTGTATGAAAAATGTACTAAATATAAAATTGTGATGTCACTGTTTTAAACTACTGAATTGAACAATATATTCACTGTTTGATTGAAATTCGTAATAATAACAAAAAGCTATGTTAATTGTATTTTCCGAGATGTTTCACGATATTAGTTTTAATGAAGTGGACATAAGTATTTATTTACAATATAGTCATCCAATATACCCAATTGTATTTGCACTATAGTGAGCTTTATCTAGCGAGTTAAAACTAATTATTTAAAATACTATCGATTTTAATAAATAAATAAACTCTATCGAACTTTTTTATTGAGCTTGAATTGTTTAGTTCATTTAGCGGTCGGTAATGGGTGCCACAAAAATGATAATAGGCACAGACCCCATGCATGTGTTGTATGGCAGATAGTTAAAATTTATTAAAATATAGTTAAAATATATTTATCTGACAAATATGGATCTGCCTAAGAATAATCCTCGAGTTTATTTAGTTCTCAGGGCTATCAAGTTAGGAAAAGCTGAGCTCAGCTGCTCAAAAAGTTTAATAATGTTCACGCAATCTAATAGCGAGGTAAATCATTTTATCTTTTTTCACTTATGAAACCAAAATATCCGCTTTATATGATACATAAGTTTAGGATAGTCTGTTAAGGCATTTATCAGCGGGTGAAACTGGCCTTAAGCCTCGCGCCTTTTGCTTAAACTTAAACTGTTTAAAGTCAGCCTTCCACATTAAATACGAGTACAAACCTACAAAAAACATAATTTGTTATGCTGTTAAGTAACTTAATAAAACTAAAAATTGATGTTATGCTTTATTTTCGCTGATTATCATTGATTGTCTTTTATATTTAGAAATCTCCAACGTCTACTATTTTGTGGTTGCTCAGAGAGGTAGGGTAACAATCTAGCAGAGAGAAAGTTCTCTTTGGAAATGTCGGGAAAGTTTTACATGGTTTCAGTCCGCAAGGCCTGTTTTCTACAGAAATAGGTGGTGGAATTTGGCAACCATCTTTAGGACATTGTAATTTGTGTTGCTTAGGCTTCTTGGAGTACGGCCACGATGGTATTGGTGACCAAGGCTCATAATCTTGACTTCTATTAATGTTCGCCAAGTGACAAGTTTTTTCTAGTACAATTGCCTCCAAAACTTCTGCTTTTCCACGCTTATATGACGATTCTATTGTATTGCCTAAGTAGTGTAATTGAAGAAGGAAGTCATCTGCTAAGTCTGTTACTAAATCATCTTCTGCTAATGTCAAGTCAATGGCTTGATGTTGGTCCAGATTCACAACATCCAGGCATTCTCTTGATTCATTACGTCCTATAATAGATACATTTTGGTCTAATCCCAACGTTTCCAAATTACAGCGACTACATTTTTTTGTGCCCTTCCTTTTCGGTGAGCACACCCTTGGGAAAGGTTTAACTTCAGGAATGCCGGGCATTTGATAAACAGTTGGATTAGCCAGGGGCTTGGCCAGCGGTGGAACAGGTTTTTTAGGTTTTTGAAGAACTATGGCTTCGTTGCAGTCCACTAACCTATTTCTTTTTCTGACTACCTTCAACAATTCTGAAAGTCTTATATTATCATTTATTTCTGGCAAGGGCTTAATTGGGGGTAAATCTTCAGTCATTGGAACAGAAGGGTTTATAGTTGTTGCTTGATGAGCCCAACCCTCTATGTTAGGACTAAAGTACTGTTTATCCAATTCATTCAAATCTGTTTCATCATCTTCGTTTGTTTTTTCAGACTTTGCTTTGTCTGCTCCTTTTGTTTCCAATTCTTGCGATGACGGTTTTTCTGTTTTGGTATTTTCAACGTAGCTGTTTACAGCTTTATATATAAGAGCAGCCGCAGCTGAATTAACAGACAGATCTTTTGTAGTTTTAGGAGTATCAACAGCTGATTTTATCGTATCATTAATAAATGTCTCAGTGCTAGTCATTTTTGCCTGCTCTTTGTCACTTGAGGTCTTTTTTATCTTAACGGCACGTTCTGTCTCTTCATTTAAATTATAAGATTCTTTCGTTCGATCATTTGAAGTTTTATTGATTAACATTTGTTTGTCACTGTATAATTGTTCAGTCGATTCACGTAAATTTTCGCTAGTGCATTGTAATTTGTCAGTAGTGGTATTTAAATTTTCACTTGCGGAACATAGTTTGTCACTTGAATCACACAAATGGTTACTTGTGGTTTGTAATTGGGTGGTAGCCGCTTGAAGTTGTTCAGTTGTAGCCTGTAAGTGTTCACAAGTAGCCTGTAGCTGCTCACTAGCTACCTGTAACTGCTCAGTAGTCAATTGTAATTGTTCACTATCAACAGCTTGTAGTATAGTGTGTTCTGTAAGATCTTCTGTGTTTTTGGTTTCTTTCCTTGATTCTATATCAACTTCTCTTCTGGGTAACTCAGGTGGTGTAATATTATACGACTCTATTGTAGAGGTTTGCTGTTCTATACTATCAATGGCCGTTGATGCATTATCTTTCATGATATCTGCGAAATCAACCGTTTTAGAGCGGTTAAGATAATCTGGTTTGAGAATATGCTGAGATTTATCTTCGACTGTTGTTGCTAAAGGCTCACTTTCACCCTCTTCTAAGAGAGGTTTATCTTTTGTATATAGGTTTTTATGCTGTTGTTCATATATATCCTGTGTATCTTCAACATCAAAATTTTTTTGAAATAGTGGCTTCGGAGATATAGAACACGTTTCATTACATGTTAATACATGTTTAGGATCCAATTGATTTTTCTGCCACATTTGTTCAGTAAACGTATTGTGTGCCTGTTCAAGTGTTCCACTGCACTTGGGATCTTGTTGCTGTTGAGAATTTTTAGCACGGCAGTATAACCAACTATTCGTGTTTTCACTGTTCGCATTGCAAACAGTTTCAGTTTTAGTGTCAGACTTGAGATTAGCCTTCTCTTTCATTTTTAAATCATCCTTCATTTTTGTTCTGTCCAAATTTAAATGAAATTGGATCACAGTGTCTAAAGGACGGTCTTGTTTGGATTCTGCTGCCATTTCTTCCCATTTCTCTGGTTTACTCTTAATATCACGATCGCCGAGTTCAATTTCTTCCCTTTTAGGACCCTTCTTCGGTTTGTTCAAAGTGTCAGGTTTATTACCATCTATTTTTAGACAAGCATTATTTCGTTGCACAGTTAAAGGAATATTCAGTTTTTCCATTTCCTTCAGTAAAATTTCATCAATTTGATTTTGAGGTGACGTGAGACACCGTTTCGCGACTTCATCTAAACTATTAAAAACTTTCTCTTTTTCCATGTACGCGATTTGTGAACCGAGAAGTTTGGATTTTTCAGCTTCTACTAGAGGAGCCTCATCAATGTGTTCTGCTTTTTGAATTAGTTTATCATCATTTTGTATTTCGGTACTGTCTCTAATTACATGCCTTTTGTTGCATTCTCTTTTACTACTATCTTTAAATAGTTTCTCGCCTGCAATCATTTTCTCTAAGTCACGAGGGGAAGGTTTTAAACGTCTATATTCTGAGACACCATCCAATTTGGAATCAGAGTTTTTAAGTACTTTATATACGTTTAATGTATCTTCATCGATACTTAAAGTGTGTTCACAGTAAACAGAATTTTCTCCAGCAGCAGTTTCGTATACGTCTTTCCAGTAAGCATCCGCGTTATGATTTTTTGACTTTTTACTTGAATATGGATTTTTTTTATTGGTATCAGTGATTTTACATTGATATTCTTCAGGATCAACGTCATATAAATTTGTGTACATTTGGTGCGCATCTACATGATTGTTTTTAGATTTTTTGTCGAATGTTTCATTCATTAAAACTAATTCATCAAAGGGATCGGACTTGCCTTTTGTTTTAGTGATAGGTTCACTATCAATATTATCTTTCATTAATTTAGGGAAGCTACCATCGTCTTCGTTCTTTTTGCGTAAAAATAATCCGTGTTTGGCTTTGTCAGTAGTGTATTTATCAATATTATCAGTTATATTAATTTGCGCAATGTTAGCTAGAAGTTTTCTCTTTAGGTCCTTATCCTGACTCAACGATGTTTCTTCACCGAAAATTTCAGCTATAATTCTGTTGCACTCATCGCAGCGACATGCTGAAGTAGTCTGATACAATGGCGGGGCACCATGCATCGTATCGTTAGCTCGCATGTCCGGCGACAAGTAATCCTCAAATACGTCTTTTTCTTCACTGCCAGCACCACCACCACATCTTGTCCGTGGACGATCTTTGCAGGCACTGTCACTTGATTTTGATCGTCTTGGTGATTGAGTTTGTGTAGACAACACTGAAAAACAGCGAGAAAAGCCTATGAGTTATAATTAAAATTGTTATTAATGACATAGTGTAACACAAATAATAAATTGCTTTTACAGGCTTTTTTCGCCATTTTTTGCGATCTTTTTTTGGTTATTATTCATTTCTCGGTTTCTCACTTTAAATAATTTTAAATTTCAGATTGTGTTATTGTCCGTTTGCTAGCCATGTGCAGTACTACTAACTTAAATTATGATATTTATGTCTTCTTTTTTTGAGCTTGGAATCTAAAATGAATCCTGTTAGAACGTCAATTCTCGTAATGAAATATAAATATCATTACGACAAGACTACTTACATTATCGTTTGATTACAAGTAACACTTGTAATCAAACGATTCTGCCACATTTTGAGTACCCCCATACCCCTGTCCTGAAAATGTTGTACCACATTAGACACAAAAGAAATTCTACGATAACAGTGGACCCACCGTTAAGATTTGTAGTTATTACTAGTTTTAACCAGCATTTAATATGTGGATGATGATTCTTGAAAGTCTTAGTATTTTCCTTACAAAAAATTTTTTCATTTTTGATGCGTTTTACGCCTGGGTAATATAACGAGCAAAAATACTCCGACAAGTAAGTTGCAACTACATTTCTTGCAGGCGCTTTTTAATTGCCTTCGTTTTTTATTATTTCTATCTTGAACTAATACTTGGACACATTTGTTCTGTATCTAATATATTATATTTATTTATTTAATAATTTTATACATAAAATGCACTATGTCGGACATTGGGTGGTGTGAAAGTGCGTGAGAAGGTACACTTCACTTTCCTTAAGATTTTTAAAGCAATCCAGAAACAGCTATTACGTTAATAAACAAATATACCAGAAGGAACAACTAGGCATAATATCTACGTATTCATACTTATATAAATACACATATACATACCACAATAAATAAAGTGCTATATTTGTGACATTTGGGTAAGGAGAGCTCGTACCTTAACCTTGAACAAATTACAACTTGGTGCCATTCTTATTTGCCTGGCGAAAAGCATTCCAGAGAAGATTGAATAAAAAAGGAAGAATAAACACATGCAGAAGTATGGATGGGGTATGACGGAAGGACAGTCACTTTAGAGCGAAGGCTTCTAACGCAGAAACTAGAAGGAAGAAGTCAGGTAAGAAGGCAAATTAGAAGAGTTGAGAATAATACGAGTATAGGCAGTCCTTACAGTACAGAAGCACAGGTGACGACACTGGCGACGACACTGGCGAATAGGGATCCCATTTGATTTGAGACGAAAATAGAAAATATGCAGTTGTTCAGAAGTCGGTCGTATTTGTTGCATCTGCATTGACGTCGTAGTTGCACACATCACCATAATCAATGATGTCTGTACAAAGATAGTTTTTATTTCGGTAAAAGGTTCTTAAGTAAAAGGTAAAACGCCCGCAGAGATCGTATAACTTTCTCAATATATATATGTGTTTAAAAATATAATAGTCTTGTTACCATAGGTTAAGCTACAGGTAGTTTGATCAAAAACTGGGCAGACTTTAGATCCTGATCTAAAGTCATTAATAACTAAATTAAATCCCCATGTGGTGATGAATTAAGAATACAAAGTGTCACCTACACTATTCTTTCCATGGGTGTCGTAAGAAACGACGCAGCGAACAAAATATGTAATACTATACCACTGTAAAGACAACTTGAAACAATTCCCATACCAACCCGTCTGGCCAGCGTGGCATAGTCAGCCAAAATCTCCTTGCTAAGGAGAGACCTATGTCCAGCAGTAAACTATTAAAGGTAATTGAAGGAATTTAACCTATTTATTTTTTAAAGACCACGACCCAATATCAACAGTCTTAACATCACAAAAGTGATGACTATACAACGCGTTCTCGTGGTCAGCATCAAGGACTCATATCGACTACTGTCACGCACGTCACCTCAGTTTTTTTTTATGGAACCGAGTTGTTCGTAACAGTGTAAACTCAGCATTATGTTTCTAGTGCATACTGTATTTTTATTAAATTTATTTTGAAGTGGTAATTAATCCGTTCGATGGATTCAGGACACAATGTGTTAACCCCATTTGGCCAGTTTGTTAAAATAGGCTAAATGTCCCTTTTAAGGAGAGGTCTTCATCCGGCTATTGAAAGCTTTTGATAATGGGGGGCCTCAGTGAGAAGAGAATACCCTAGAAAGTCTAGCGATTTACGAACCGTATGTTGTAACAGTTGACTACGGAACCCTCAAATATGCTTGACCCAACATGTACGTGGACGTATGTCAGTACTTTTTTTATATTTGAGGAATAGAAATCTAAAAAATAAAAGATTTAACAAGGTGTTAAATCGTAATAAATAATCAAAAGAACTTTAGCCCAAATAAATACATATATAAAACAGTACAATTTCGCAGTAAAACAATTTAGAGTGACATGCTTTTATTCGCGCTCAAATCCTCTTGAAAACCACTCGGTGGGTGCCAGTGTGAGGCGTCGTGATAATTTCCATACGTTTTTATATCGCCATTTTGAAATAGGAGTCACATCGGTAGTTTACAGACGTTAGTAAATTTGTATTTTCGAATTAACGCATACATGTTTCATAAAATATCACATTTTTCGAGTCGAAAAACTAACTAAAGTGAATTTAGTAAGACTAAGTTCGGTTCGATATTATTTTAAGTCGACACGTCAAAACATAAAAGGACCTCCTGTTATATAGTACGGGGTCGATTAAGATCGCTTGGTTGGTATTTTTCGTCATTTAGAAATTATCAAGCTAACGGTATAATCTAACAGATGAAGATTTTAATATTAAAATAAGAAAAGATTTATGATTAACTTGCAGAATACGTATACCTACCAATTACTTTATAATGCTATTAGGAAAACTTACACATATGAAATTTCCCTGGAGTGCAGCGCACGTCTCCTCGAAGGAGGCCAGGGGAAAACGTAATGGCCCATACTCTTTTGATTCTTGAAATGGTGCTTCTTATCATATTGATGGACATGGATAACGAAAAACTTTAGAGTCCACAATGGTAATTAGCGAAAATAATTTTACATTTTTCTAAAAACATTAATTCTGTCACAACAGTAAAAATGTTGACAATTGTGCTTTTGTTCAAATTAATCTTTTTATATTTGAATTTTGTGTTCTGTACAGTTACTGCCAGTATTTAATGATGTATAATTTATGGATTTAAAAGAATAGTACGATACATAAGAAAGAAAATTAAATATATAAGCACTAACGTATCGGCAATAACTGGCAACACTTAAAATAAGTACGTGGGCTCTCAATATCTTCGTTTATACATATTATTTCGAGATTAATTTGATTTATGTGTGGTTTTTCTTTATTGTGGAGATGTAAAAACTATTGGCATTACTACAGAAATTTGTGACACAAAAAAAGATTGTAAAGTTTTCAAATTTATATAAATTTATATATAAAGGTTTGAAAATTTGACTATACGGTTGGCCTAGTGGTTTAAGCGGTCCCCCGTGGGATTTGGAGGCGGCAGTGCTCGCCGAAGTTTATCGGCGAACGGCTGACTTGGTGGAAAAGTGGTTTAAGCGGTCGCCACGCCGCTCTCTACTGCGCTGAGTATTGTAGATTCAAACCTCACATGGGAAAACACTTTTTGTGATCCATAAATTGTTGGTCTTTGCGGCCGTTTCTTGCGTGTTTGCAAAATCCCCCGCGACACAGGATTTATTCCTGGTGCGGGCGATGTCTTTTTAAAAAAATAAATAAAATATATGGCAGAATTTCAAGCCACGCAATTAGTAGAGAATCGGAATATCTAAATGAATTGGTAGTGACGATGAGTCCTATATTCAAACTAGTGCAAGTACATGACACAACCACATCACACAGTAATGCGATTGAAAATATTGAATATTTCGATATTTACTTGTTAGAGTAACGTAAACGTTTAATTTTTTTATTTGATTCAATTACTTTTATTTATTCCATTTTTAACGACATTCTGACCGGTTTTCTTAATGTTTAGATGACAAATTGATTAGTAATTTCACACAATTTTAAGTCTGTCTATAACAAATGCAATGCCATACAATATTGCAATATTTTAGAGACAAATAATCACTAGATTATTTTATTATTGAAGGATGACAAGTATTCGTCATTCTTCAATAATAAAAGCTTTTAAATGTCTCATCTGACAATATTGTCTATCAAAGAAACAAAAAAAATATTAAGAAATTACAAAAGTACCAAAACGGGTTATACACATGAGCTAATGTGGCACCCTCATTTAATTTCATCTTTTTTTATGTTGTACTGTAATTCTTAAATAATGGAATGGTTTTTTTTCAAATGGCTTTGCTATCTTATTTTTACACCACCACGATACCTTTGAGATTTTTGAAAAGGTTCCAAATTTATAAACGATATAATATATGGTGAAATGATCAACGTCTGCTGCAGAAGTGTATGGCCAAGGAAAGTGTTATTTCTTCGGAAAGGAATAACAGTAGTTATATGTTGAAATCGAATGAGAATTAACAATTTCATAGTGACACATGTTAACTATGAAATCGCTAATAATCTAGTCCTAAACCTATTGCATTAAAAAATATATATGTATTTTTTTAACTTTAAAAAAGAGGTTTTTAAAGTTTAGTCTCTAATTAAAGCATAGAATTCTTCTTCATCTACAAACCATTAAGATCTGAACGCACCTGAAATAGAAAATTCTGATATAACGAAACGTCATTTCAAATGCAAGAAAATAACAAAGATGGCTGAAGAACAGGTGAGAACCAAAATATTATGATTTATAAATGATTTTATGTGAATTTACCATAAATATCAAGTTTTATTAAGCTCATTGCACTTAAAATTAAGTACTGCGGTCAGGATTTTGATGTACCACTCAATAATTCTTGAATATTGCAACACTTTAAATTGTGTTTGAACCGCGATGTTAGGTTTTCAGTGGTAATTTCTCTTATTAAACATTATTTTCACATATCATCAATTAGAATGGTGTCCATTGTACACGTAGAAATATATTTTGCAGTAGTTTTGTCGGCACTTTGATTATAAAATGATGTTTACACTATTCTTGGCGTTATATTTTAATTTCTGTGTAATTGTATAAAGATTGACCCCCAGTGGGTCGTATCTTTTTAATCGTTACCGGTGTAATGTAATTTACTTTCTTCTAGTTAATTTTGTTAAAAGAAACAATGCGACATTTGTTTGTTGGAATATCTGTATCTAGTGAGAGACCAAGACCATACAAAGAATTTTTTTTAAGTTTGAGAAATTTTATCTAATATACATCATTTACTGTAGCATGGAACGTAGCTGACTTTTAAAAACATATATAGCTCAGTTTAGTAGTAGTTTAAATGTAAGAAGATATTTTAGATAGATTTTGTTTTCATCTTATAAGTGAAAAATCAAAATGCACTGTGTTTGGAAATCATTCAATTTTGATTTTAACTAGCAAATTCTAATTATATTATTATCTATAAAAAAAGGTTATGTTGGTTTGTGTAAGCTTTATAAACTCATAAACGTCTGCACTGATTTAGTTGAAACTTTGACATATTTTACTACCCATTTCAAAAATTATTTTCATCTATTTTTTGCATCAGTGCAGCATTGTGAAGCATGGAACGGTATGGTAACTTTGTTATAGATAATTATGTTAACCGCAGTCTGGTTACCATAGTATAAACTCTGCATACAGTCACTAAAATATAGCTCGATCCCTGCGACAGATGGCTAACAAATGGACAAAGTAACTTTGAACAAGTAATTTAATTGTGTATCATATAAATTTTCATTCTTTACATTATCTGTATGGTGATGGATTAAGAATACTGAGTGTCACCAACCCCATTTCATCCCATGGGTGTCATATGAGGTAACTAAGGGAGCAAATTATGCAGGACAACATCACTCCGAAGAGAAAGAAAACTTGATACAAGCCCCTCTGGTCAGTGTGGTATAATAGGCCAAAATCACCTTTTTTAAGGAGAGATCTATGTCCAGCAGTAGGATAAAAGGCTGTTGATGGTGATGAAAAGCCAGTTTTATTACATACGAAGTGCAAAATAATATAAATATATAAATTCACACCAAAATATACCTCAGTAAGTTTTAAATTGACACTAGGGACAACTGTCGCAGAGATCACATTATATGTTAAGGACTATAGCTTAGGATTAGATGGCCCAGTGTGGGATGTGTATAATTATAATAAGTTCTGTAGTTCTGACAAGAAAACATTCCTTTTTAGTATTATTAAAAACTTTAGTTTAGCAAAAAACCCTGACTGACCGGAATGAAAGTAGAAAAATAGAATGGATATATGTAAATAGCTATAAAGTATTTTTTTATTTTATTGTGATTAAATCGTGGATTATATCACTATTGCACAACACTATTTGAGTAGTGAAAGCAATTTAACACAAATACATTTATCATGACCTACTACTGGAAGTGAAGACATCAAACAACTAAAAATATATATACAGTCAAACCTGGATAAGCGAGAGTTCAAGGGAGCACAATATTCTTCTCGCTAGAGGTTTCCCACTAACCCGAGTTTCTCGCAAATGTAATACAGGTATATGGGTAGCGTTTCTCTCTTATAGAGGTACGCAGCAACAACATGTCACAGCAAGTACGAATGTAGTAAATATGTAATATGATAAAATGTAATTTTATTTTATTTAGAACTCATTTAAACTTAAAAAAATCCAACTATTTCATTTGGGTTTCTGTTTTTGTATTTTGAATGTATTATTAACTCATAATTTGTTTTGTCATTTGTTCCTCCTAAATAATATAAATAAATAAAGCTCGACTGTCGCTAATAGAGGAATAGATAAGTAGCAGTCTCACTTACGGAGGTCCATGAGGGAAAAACGACTCTCTCTTAAAGGTTTCTGTTTCTCGTTAATAGAGGTTTTGGGAGCTTAAAATGAAGGGTCCTGGCTATTCCTCTCACTTATGAAGTTTTCTCACTTACCCAGGTTTGACTGTACATACTTAATATCTGTCTCTATGGAGTGTCACCGTATGCATCCCATGGGTGTCGTAAAAGGCTGCAGCAAACTGCAAGACAACAGCACCACAATGACAAATAAAACTTAAACCATGTGCCAACATATCTGGCCAGTGTTGTGTAGTATGCCAAAACCTTTCTAAGGAGATGCCTATGTCCAGCAGTGGACTGTTAAAGGCTGTTGATGATTTTGTTAGACACATGCATCTCTCGAGTTGATGGTATACATGAGCAGCTCATTTGGTTTATACCCTCAGATATATAGTGTTTATAATGTTAATTGTAGCCAACTTAGTAAAGTATAAAAAATGTATTCTTAAAAACGAATTAACCTACTTTACTGTGTTTAAATAACACTGAATAATTGTAAATAGACTTTCTCTTTTGCGTTTTTTGTATTTGTAGGTATAAACTGTCTAACAAAAGTGAATTAGTATTATAATTATCATATACTATTTAAATTCACATATTCATGCCTATATTCCTAGGGGGATAAGCTCTCTCTTAATTTAAGAGCAAAGCCTTTGTCAGTGTAGCAATTGCCACTCTTTGTCCTCTGAGATCTGTCAAACCTTCTGATAGAGCATGACTCCCACTTTCTCTTTCATAAATGTGGGCAGGGGATATTCAGAGGCGTATTAAATGCTCACATAGTGGGCAAGTAAGATACCGTCAGATACATATGAGGGATTGCATATGAAAATTATGAAAATAACAAATGAACAATGTATCGCTTACATTAATGATATGACAATGTTAGAAGATTTTGCTTATATGGATAAATTGGGCAATATAAGTTTTAGCTCATGGTCAGGGTGGCAAATCTGTCAGTCAAATTGCTTACATAACTTATTCATCAATAGCCTTTTACAATCCACTGCTGGACATAGGCCTCTCCTTAGCAAGGAGGTTTTGGCCTACTATACCACGCTGGTCAGACAGGTTGGAATAGGGTATGTTCCAAGTTTTCCTTCTCTTTGTAATGATGTTGTCTAGTATACTTTGTTCCTTTAGTCGTCTTTTACGACACCCACCGCATGTAACACTATGTATTTTCAATCAATCACCACACGGACAATATTATCGACTTTTGGTTAACTATACTAATGTTATAAAACTGAAGAGTTTGTATGTTGAATACGCTAACCTCAAAAACAACTGGCACAAATTGGTTAGATAAGCTCATATAACATCACGCTATTATCAATAGAGGCAGAACATTAATACAACACGTTGCAAAAAGTGCTACAAATTATACATTTAACCATTCCACTTGAAGATGTGCCGGTCAGCTAATGCCTGTACAAAAAGAGATTAAAGATTTTTGGAATTATGAAGATCTCATAATTAAATGAATATTTTTATAATTGAGTGCACACAGTTTTTGAAGCCAGTTAACTGCCCAAGATCTTAATTAATTTAACATAATACTCTATATACATAATATTTTAGCATGATTATTTTTTTTATCTATGAGTCTCTTGGTTTGGTAGTTAGTGGCCCTGACTGCTAAACTGGAGGTTATGGGTTGGACTCCTAACCTAGACAATTATTTGTGTGATGATTTTTTCTGTATCTGGGTGTAATTTATCTATAATATATAGGTATTTAGAAATATTTATGTATGTTCATCAGCAGTTCGGTTGCATAGCACAGGCTCTGCCCAATTTGGAATTAGACAACCGTGTGTGAGATGTGTAATGTTATTTATTTATGCAGTAATATCTATGGAAGGGTATGTTATTATGACCATCGAGACCTAAAGTTTAGCGTGCTCTCCGAGATGAAGGAGTCTCAATGTGCTAATAATGGTCACCCATCCAAACACTGACCTAGCTAGGATTGCTTAACTTACACGGAAGAATGTCAATGTGTTAATAATGGTTACCCATACAAAGACTATGACTTAAAAATGTAGAGAGATTATAAATCCAATATTCAGAGCTTATATAGCACTGAATAACCTCGTTCATATCTAAACGCAGTTTAATATATTGACTCGTACAAGTCTATGAAACAATTTAAGGAAATTTACTAATGACTAGTGACCCTGACTACAAAGCTAGAGGTCATGGGTTCGATTGCCATGTAGATCTCATAATTGTATTATGAGACTAAGTATTTCTTGTGGTTTGGTATAATTTATTTAGAATACGATTGTTATTAGAAATGTTTCAATACTAGCTTTTTGCCTGCGGCTTCACTTGCGTATATGTGGGCTGATTTTGGCTGATAATGTAGCTTTCATTGATGGAAAAATTATTCGAAGTCTGTTTAATTGTTTAGGCGTGAAGGCGTAACAAACTAACTCACACGTACAATATAATATGGTTGGAGAGGACCTGAAATAATATGGTCCGGGTCCTCTTCAGACTAGTATGACTGAGACCAACCTTGAGGTTGATTTTTAGTGTAACCCTGGTGCAAACCTGGCCCTTACATCTGTGAGGAATGGTAGATCCGAAGGAATTTTCCACCCCCGTCATTTATATTTGTTTAACAAAGTAATCACCCATAAAATCGATGCATCTTTGCCAACACAGTGGCAGTTTATTGATGCCATTGAAGAAATCAACTGAACGAGAGTCTGCAAATTCTTTAAATAAAATAATAATAAATAATAAATAAATATTTTGGACATTTGACACACAACGCCATCTAGTTTCAAACTAAGCAGAGCTTGTGCTAACTAGACTGACTGATAGAATACTTATATACTTTTTTTTTGTAAATACATACATATTATATATAGAAAACACCCAAACTTCGCAACGAATATTTGCAGATCATACAAACATTTTGTCCGACCCGGGAATCGAACCCGAGACTTCAAACACAGCAGTCGAATTCACTACCGCTGCGCCACCGAGGCAATTAAAGACATTTTGTTCTGCTTCTCGGGCAACATTACGCACTAGCTGATGTAGTCGATTAAAAATTTTTTTTTATGTATTTTCTTTTCTGACATTGCTGTGCAAGTGTACCCTCTTGTACAAACCCAACACCCCTGCCCCCACCCCCTCCCTCCAATGACTAGTCTCAGTAGTACTTTTTGTCAGATCGAGAGTAAATCGGAACTGCATTACAAATGATTTTTTTTATTACGAAAATTGACCATCACGACTATTTTTCAACAGAAATTGCCCAATATCTTTTATTTAACTGCCTCTATGGTACAGTGGTAATATATGCGACTGTTGTGTTTGTGGTCTCGGGTTCCCAGGTTGGGCCAAACGTTTGTATGATCTGCAAATATGTCGGTACTTACAAAAAGTATATAAGTATTTTATCAATCAATCAAGCTTTTATAGTACAACTCTGCTGAGGTTGAAACTAGATGGCGTTGTGAGTCAGGTGTTAGAATTTTTTTTTCTATGTAATGTGCCTGCCAAAGTGACTCTAGTCTGCCTGATGGAAAGCATGAATAGAATCCAAAGAGTTATGGTCGCCATACTCATTGCAAATGCAGTCAATGCAGTGTAGTGACCCACACTATGGCGGCCTAGTGTGATTAAGATGACCATTATTTTAAATTTTCCGGTGATCAGTAAGGCTGTTTTGACATTGAATACTCAAATACAAAAACTCTTCAGGCGATTTTTTTTAAATGTTTTTTTTTATGTTCCAGGAGGTGATACAAATAGAGCTGCTATGCAAGCAGCTGTACGAATCCCAAGACCCTGCCGTCAGGGAACAGGCGGAGAAGGCGGTCGTGGGTTTTCAGGTACTACTTCTGGTTCTTAGTTTTTCCAATCAGGATTGAGTTTTATCCAATCTAGAATTAAGTTCAGGCAAATACAGAACTGCCTTTCGAACAAAAGAAACTCAATCCGACACGCCTGTTGGTCTAGTGGTGAGTGTCCCTGACTGCTAAGCTGGAGGTCGTGGGTTCGATTCCCACTCAGGAGAAATATTTATGTGATAAGCACGTTTATTTGTTCTGTCTGGGTCTAATTTTACATATGTATTTAGAAATATATAAGTATGTTTATCAGCAATCTGGTTACCATAGTATAGACTCTGCCTAGTTTAGAATCAGAACAGTTATGTGCGAGATGTATGAGGTTACCTATTATTTATTTATTTAATCCTGAATTCACTCTCCTTACTCCACTTGAAATGATTTTAACTCTATCCAAAACTGACTTCCACTGTGATACTGACTTCCACTATCTAATATATAAAATTCTCGTGTCACAGTTTTCGTTGCCATACTCCTCCGAAACGGCTTAACCGATTTTGATGAAATTTTTTGTGCTTATCCGGTATCTATGAGAATCGGCCAACATCTATTTTTCATCCCCCTAAATGTTAGGGGTAGTACAACCCTAAATTTTTTTTAATTTTTTAGGCAAAATTTTTAATTTCTATTTTTTTATGATACAACATACAAAAATACATACAATCCTCAATTTTCACCCTTCTACGATCAACCCTTATTTTTTAATAGCCATTTTAGTAATTTAATCATTTTTCCTCCTGCTCAAATTACTTAGAAATAATTTATATGGCAAAGCAACGTTTGCCGGGTCAGCTAGTAAACTATACGAAACTGACTTCCACTCTAGACGGCACCAACGCAAACGATTCGAAGCTGACTTCCATTCTATCCGAATCTCACTTCCGCGGCAGCTGAAAGTGACTTTCACTATCTATCTATCTTAAGAGCCTGCCAAAGTGACTCTACTCTGCCTGATGGCAAACATGAATAGAATCCAAGTTGTGGTCACCATACTCATTGCAAATGCTAACAGCACAGTTTGGTGACCCACACTATGGCGGTTTTGTGAGATGCTTTTTCACACCCCACTTGGGGACGTAAAAGGCATGACAGTCATTGTGACAGTGTAAGGCTTACACAGTTACCACGACAACTGTCACCCCTGCATCAATGGGCCTCCGGTCTCACACTCACCAACGAAACACGACAACACGGATGCTGTCGCTTTAGGTTGGTCTTCTGTTCTTCCACTAAACCTGAAACTGACTTTTTCGTCTCAGATCTTCAGATTCTTATCAAAATCGATTAGTAATCACTTGACCCTTTAAATTTATCAAATTTCTATGTCTGTGTAATACTGCAGTTTAAACGACGAATTGGTAGGCAAATTGGTTTAATATTTAAATATTCTAAAGTCAAACTATCCTTTTTTTTAAAAAAAAAGACAACGCCCACATTAGGAATATATCCTGTGTCGCGGAGAAGTTTACGAGCATACAAGAAACGGACACAAAGAACACCCACATTCAGAACAAAAATTTGTGTATCGCACAAATTATAGCCCCGAGTGTGGTTTGAACCCACAACACTCGGTGCAATAGCGAGCGGCGTGGCGACCGCTTAAACCATTGTGCCATCCGTGCAGTCGTCTAAATATTATTTCATTATGTTTCTAGGAATCATTGGACACTCTGAGCAAATGCCAGGCGCTACTAGAACGTGCCGACTCCAGCTACTCCCAATTATTGGCCGCTACTACACTGTCCAAACTTATAAGCAGGTAATTTATGTACATACTACAGCGCCATCTACCGAAAATGCACCGAACTACAACGAAACTAATCCTGCATCGCGATATAGAAATTCTCACTCCAATAACTTAACAACAAGTTTCTAACTGTATTCTTTGTGCCGCGGCCCACAAGGTCGAAGTATCATTCCTTTATATTTGAGGGACATGACAGTCGTTTCTCTAATTTCATGGAAAACTTACAGCTAGAAATATCAGGCAATCGGAGCTAACTAGTCTACTGATAGCCAATTACAAGTTTTTACTTCTAGTAGATCACTTTGTTTATTATTATTATTATCACACTCTAGTAAACATCACTGCCTCGGTGGCGCAGTAGTAGCTAGTACGACTTGCCGTGCTATGATCTCGTGTTCGATTCCCGGGTTGAACCAAATATTTGTTTCGGAGTCTGGTTGTTTTCTATATACATATGTGTATGTAATTACAAGAAAAAAATTAAGTATTCTATCAGTCAATCTAGTTATCATAGTACAAGCTCTGCTTAGTTTGAAACTAGATGGCGTAGTATGTGTGTCCAAAATATTTAAAAAAGAATTCCTTTTCGGAGGAAACGGACTTTTTGCCAAACGTTACATTTTGGTAAATAATGTTTATTGGATTTACTTATAAGGTATGTCTCTTTGTTTTCAGATCCACAGCCAGCCTGTCGGTTCAGCAACGTTTAGACATAAGGAACTATGTGCTTAACTACCTCGCAACACGGCCCAAATTGGCATACTTCGTAATTCAGGTACATTGAACACTTTAAATCTAAATTTATTTATGGCTTGACATTCATAACTCTTTGAAATCCCCCGTTCCACAGAAGTGTGGGAGTTATTTCTTTCACAATGAAACAGCCACACACAAAGTTTCACAAGTTTTCACTTTTAGAGTATGCGGTCATCTGCCCCAAAACTAGGCAGAGCCTTCACTATATTAACTAGACTGTTGACCAATATTTTTTTATTTCTCTCAGGCCCTGGTGGCACTCTTCGCTCGCATCACAAAGCTGAGCTGGTTCGACGTGATTAAGGAGCAGTTTGTTTTCCAAAACGTCATCAATGACGTCACAAATTTTCTAAGGGTGAGTACATTATCGAAATATATATATATATAAACGATATCATATACTTGACTGCACGGTTGGCCCAGTGGTCGCCACGCCGCTCTCTAGAGTGCCGTGGATTTAAATCCCACATGGGACGACACCCAGGCCGCCATATTGTAGGTCACTATACTGCATTTGCAATGAGTATGGTAACCACAACTCTTGGATTCCATTCATGCTTTCCATCAGGCAGAGTAGAGTCACTTTAGCAGGCTTTTAACAAAGAAAAGAACTTTGTGATCCACAAATGGTTGTTTTGAGTCCGAGTGTTCTTTGTGTCCGTTTCTGGTGTTTGTAAAGAATTTGTTCCTAGTGAGAACCTTAAGAAAAAAAATATATCACAATTAATTATAACCGTGGCAGATATGCTCATGTTAGTGTATATTTTTGATTAAAACCTTTATTTTGATCCTACAATTAATTTAACAATTGTCGCTATTAGCGGTCACGCACGCAAATAATACCGTCATAATATTTGTAGTGTACGTTCCATTTATCGTATTTTAGCTTGAGGTTACTATAATAAGTTAATTTTTGATTCAGTTAGAAAAAGTCGTAAATTTTTTGACTAACGAATAATTCCGTTTATTTTTCGCTTTTTAGTGTTTCCGTTTTTTTTTAAAATGCGTTTTTTTTTAATATTTCAACAAAAAAAATATTTGAAAAACGGTCCACAATTGGGTAGATGACTGTATCGCAAATAAATACCAATGTCCACTTCATTAAAACTAATATCGCGAAACATCTCGGCAAATACAATTAACATAGCTTTTTATTATTACGAATTTCAATCAAATATACAGTGAAATATATTGTTCAATTGGGTAGTCTAAAACAGTGACGTCACAATTTTGTATTTAGTACATTTTTCATAAAAAATTGTCGTTTTGATAGATGATAAAAAGTAACTAATTTGACTAAGGTGTCATCTAGCCTATTGACGGAGAAATCGGTGACATGTATAAAAAAAATCATACAATGGAACATAGAGCCTCCTCCGTTTTCGAAGTCGGTTAAAAAGTTCACAAAGATGTTTGATGTAAGTTAATTGTTAACTAACCTTGCATCAGACATCTTCTGTTATCCTTAAAATATAAATATCAAACTCATTTGCTTGTAAACTTTCATTGTGCGATTCAGAACCAATGATTAATAAGTTTGCTTATGTTGGTAAAATGGCGCTAGTGGTCGCCATATCTAGTGTATTTTTATTACTGTTTGTCATCATCATCAGAATATGTAGGTATGTCGTTGTCGTGTGGATATAAATCGCTATGTTCTTTTGAATATCAGTATTATGTATACTTTCCGTTTACAATAAATAGAGATTTTAATAATGTGAAGGGACGGGCGTCATGTTCCTTCAACACAAAGTGAGGGTCATCCGACCAGGCGGGCCGCGACCCAACGATTCATGTTGGGATATGGTGTATTGGTAATCGCCGCGAGAATTTCTATATCGCGATTCAGGATTAGTAGTTGCTCTGTTGTTGATTGTACTCCGTAGTTCGACGTATCTTCGCTAGATGGCGCTGTAGTATGTATCTTTGTTGGTGCTGTATGTGGAAGTCGCCACATACTACTTTTTAAACGATAGATAGCCGTAGTAACGACACACGATAAGTCGTGACGTTAAATCAAAAACAGTTAATCGTGTCGTCTTGTATGTGACGACCACCACGACCCTTTAAACGACACGATAATTTATCGTCATGACGTAGTGGGCACGCGCCCTGCGTCGGTTCTTACGCGACTCACGACATGCGCAGGGGCAGGTGCCACCACTTGGATGTAACACTACATTTTTTTTAAATTTAAGAGTCTGCCAAAGTGACTGCTCCGCCTGATGGAAAGCATGAATATTATCCAAGAGCTGTGGTCATCATTCTCATTATGAATGTAGACAATGCCGTATGGTGACCCACACTATGGTGACCTAGTGGTCGAAAAAGGCATGACAGTCATCGTGGCAGTGTAAGGAACACACACTAACCACGATAACTATCACCCCCTGCATCAATTGGCCTCCGTTTTCATACTCACCAACGAAATCCGTCAGCACGGATGCTGTCGCTTTAGGTTAATCTTCTGTGAGAGGGTAGTACTGCTTCGGCCGACTCGTTCATGCTGAAATCAGCGTACCTCTACTAACTTGTAAGTTTATTATTCTATCTACCAATTTTCTGATGGTGATTTTTTTTTCTGTTCCATCAGAGTCAAGAGCTATGCACAATCGGAGTTCAGCTACTATCGCAGTTGGTTGTGGAAATGAACCAGGTGTCTGACGCCGACGCGAACCGGTCCCTCGTCAAGCACAGGAAAATAGCTTCGTCATTCAGGTATTGTGGAAAGTCCTGGTGGCTAGAAAGACTGAATTTAACAGTAATTTACGATACTAGCTTATATATTTTTATGGTAAATGATGTACTTGAGTTTTTTTACGAGGGTCCAAGGGTTACCACCAAGAACTTAGGGCCTCAAGTCAATCTCACCTGTAAGTGGTGGACCTGCTGATCGACGGACGAGCCCTGGCAAACAAATCATTCCGATTAGCGGCAATAGTAGGATATTACGTGGGGTATGCCTCTGCCTACCTCTCTAGGGCAACAGGTGTGATTCTATATATGTGTGTGTTTTACTTAATACGAAACCTGAAAATAGTTCAGAATCAGTAAGAGATAGAATTGATTACAATAATTTATAAGCCAAAAGGCCGCACTACTTGATACGTAAGAAACGGGGGCAATATTATACGTTTTTTGATATCTACCCTCATTGCGTGACAATACATCTGCGAGGACAACGATGCTACTAAATCAACTGATCCCTTAGTGAGGTTTTTTTTTTTTTTTCTTTATGAAGTGAAAACTTCTTGTGGCGCACCGTACACAGATTTTTCCGTCACACTCTGAGGTGAAAGGTTCGATCGGGTGAACTCGGAACCGCCGAGTGTACCCGAACGAGAAGCACCGCCCACACATTTTGCTGTAGGCTGTAAGCGAAGCTGATTCGTCATACTCTGAGGTGGGAGGCTTGATCGGGCGAATTCGGGACTGTCGAGTGTACCCGAGTGAGAAGCAACGCACACACATTTCTCTGTAGGCTGTATGTGAGGCCGATCCATCACGCTCTGAGATGAAAGGCTCGATCGGGTGAACTCGGGACCGCCGAGTGTACCCGAGTGCGAAACACCGCACACACATTTCTCCGTAGACTGTATGTGAGGCCGATCCATCACTCTCCGAGATGAAAGACTCGATCGGGTAAACTCGAGACCGTCGAGTATACCCGAGCGAGAAAAATACGGTCATCTGCTTTCATCGCTGCGTCGCTATGTTGACTATAACGTTGACGTCAATTTATATGTAATAATTTTATCATCATCATCATCATCGTTATCAACAGCCTTTCATAGTCTACTGCTGGACAAAGACCTCTTCTTAAAAAGGAGGTTTTAGCCTTCTAGACCACGCTGGCCAGACGGGTTGGAATAGTTTGTATCAAGTTTTCCTTCTCTTCAGTGCTGGTGGCCCTGCATAATCCTCTTCCTTAGGCACCTCTAACGACACCCAGGGGATGAATAGGGGCGGTGACACTGTGTGTTGTTAATTCGTCATCACACGAAACACACGCCACTTATTGATACGTAATAATAATTATTTTGACAATTATCTATTTGGCTTACATTTGTTTCTATTTATTTTACTAATACAACTATAATAATAATACAGAATATTATTTACTATATACAGACTGACTGGTGAGATATCTTCGATATTTGAGGACGTGATAGTATGCGAACATATATCATGAAATAAAATAACATAAAAACGAAATATTAAATAACTTCTTAGTAAAGTTCGTACACAGTACACCGAGAGCCCAGTATTTAACTGCAGAATACTTGGACAACGCGCGGACTTATTTTTTAGAGACATTTCGATAAAAAATAAGCACCTATTTTTTTTATACCAAGTTAACGAGAATCGAGTACCGAGTACTCTCCATAAGTATTGAAGGTATCTCACCAGTCACAGTGTATATTATGTTGTAGGAACATTCTGAAACGCCTGCTATCCTAGTTTGGACTGGTCAATCCCCCGGTCTGACTTTATGACCTAGCTAAAGCTCAAATAGGTTTTTCGGCCTTTGACTAAGAAATTTTCGACCAGCCTAAGAGAGACAAATTTAATGAGGTTAGGTTTGACTAAAAATAATTCAGTCAAAGGATAAAATATATTTCGGGGATCGCCTGAAGGCTTTGCTCAAACCTAGGATAAACCAGTTCTTCCGCGAAGAGACTGTGCATCGAACTTTGACTATAATATACCTATATCTATATATTTAAAAATGGCTGTTTTTCTGTCTGTTAATCTATCTGTATGTCCTTAATGGAATCGTAAACTATCGCATTTGATCATGTCATTATCTTTAGTAAAGTTGTTGTGCATGAACCCACGAAGGTTTCTCAGTTGGTTATGAGTATTTTTTGTTATGTCTTTCCTTCAAATTTATTTTTAGTTGGTGACGTAGCAACGAGCGCAGGTTACAGCTAGTTACTGTTATTTCTCCAACTTGTATAATATAAATTACGATTGCCAATGAAATTTCCACTTCTGAGTCTGAGTCCAATAGAAGACTATCCTAAAGCGCCAGCATCCGTGCTGTCCTGTTTTGTTGGTGAGTGTAAGACCGGAGGCCCATTGATGCAGGGGTCACAGTTATCGTGGTAACTGTGTAAACCTTACACTGTCACGATGACCGTCAAGCCTTTTACGTCCCCAAGCGAAGCGTGAAAAAACATCTCACTAGGCCGCCATAGTGTGGGTTACCATACAGCGTTGTCTGGGTTTGCAATGAGTATGGTGACCACAGCTCTCGGATTCTACTCATACTTTCCATCAGGCAGAGTAGAGTCACTTTGGCAGGCTCTTAATATATCTTTGCTAAAAGGGCAGAGTTACAAGTGTTCGTTGGCGGCGGTTGTCACTTTCCATCAGATGATCCGACTATTCATTTTCAAGTTCTGTCATAAAAAATCGTTTATGGAATGCACTACTTAAAATAATTAGGGCAGACTCTAATAAAATTGTAGCTGTAAAATATTTATTTAATTACCAATGATTGTTCATATGATAGTACACCATCATCATCATTAACAATTTTCGCCAGTCCACTGCTGGACCCTACGTCCTTTCCTTAGAAAGGAGGTTTTGGCCTGCTATACCACGGACCAGACGGGTTGGTTTGTTTCAGGATTTCCTTCTCTTTGCAGTGACGTTGCATGTTTAGTTTTTTTAGCTGCATTTTACGACATACATGAGAAGAATAGGGGGGTGAAATTCTGTTTCTTAAAAGATGGCGTAGTGGCACCCTGTACATGATTGTGTATTTTGTACAGTAGCGCATCAACTAAGAATGATTCTGGTACATAAAGCTTACTATACTGCCAACCACGTGTTTATTTACCTATTGTGTTAATGTCCATTTTTGTGCCAAATAAAGTGTTTCTGCGGGGAATTTTATTGCAATACTTTATTCAAAAGAAATCTACACCTGAGTACACGGAATCCTTGTTAAAACATGTAGTGACAATCCTCTATCGAATACGACATGCAGATACTGGTTTAGGCGCTTTAAAAATGAATACTGACCTGGCAGATGAAGCACCGATAAAGTTTGGAGACGAAGAAGGAATTGCTTGATCAAAATCCATGTCAGATGCTAGTAGAACTCGGGGAAACATTGCAAGTAGAGGCATCAACAGTTTCAAAACGTTTGAATGCATTATTAATGATCCAAAAGCAAAGACATTGGGTACCGTATGAGTGAAGCCGTGAGACGTTGAACGACGTTTTCTCATGTGTGAATTGCTGCTTCAAAGGCAGAAAAGAAAAGGTTTTCTGCACCGTATTGTCACTGGAGATAGAAAGTGGACTCATTACGACAATCCAAAGCGTGGGGTATGTGCGGTCACTCATCAACATTGTCCGCAAAACCAAATATCCACGGTTCGAAGCTTCTACTCTGCATTTAGTGTGATCAGAAGAGTATAATTTTGAAACAGCACTCTACAATATTCAGGCCATATTATATACCGGATTGGTATTTGTTTTAAAACTCAATTAATTTATTGGTTTACTTCAGTTTAGAAACCCATCAGTTACAAAAATAATAGCGATTAATTTGATAGACAACATGAAACTAATTACAGGTTATCACAAATTACAACATTATAATTAAACAGAGGTTTTGAAACATTCACCAATACGTCACTACACCTATAAAGAAAATGTTGTTTGGAAGAATTTAAGGTTAAAATAAAAAATTACTTTGATCTAATTCGACGTTATTTTAAATTGGCAAATAAATTATTATGATTACCAATACAACCTATTACGAGTATCCTAATACTAATATTAGGTACTACCCTAGTATTATGATTCTGTTTCGCTCGCACACGTTCTCGAATGTACTCGCATTATTTAAGCCCTGCTGTAAGGCGGCATATCATATCATTGTTTATTTGGTTCGCCTAGCGGCAGCGGGTCTACGCTCAATGAGAGCCAGCATGGACTGGCTGCTCCGGACAACAGGTAAGTTTCCTTGGATGAGTACGTTTGTGTGAGTGAGAGAGTCGATACTGCTACTATTCATATTCTCTCTTTCTTTTTATTCGATCCTTATTTATATATTTTTAAAAGCATATTTTTATGTGTAAATCGGGCAGTAATTGATTATCAATCGATATTCTGTTACGACGGTTTAATCGAATTAAGTGAAATTAAACTTCTTTCAGAATTACCGTTGTTTCTGTACAACAGAGAGGCTAGTGTGAGTTTATAGCACATCAACTTGCTATCGATCGTGAACGCGTTTGTCATTGCGATTTGTAAAAATTTCGCGATGAATGCGGTTACAGTGATGATCGAGAAGATCTGTTCGAAATAAACTCACACTAGGCTCTCAGGATGTTTGACTTCTTGGTAAAAACCTCCATTAGGTCGGACCAATCAATAAAATTGTTTTTTTTTTCAAATCACTGTAAAAAAGGGTCTGATGACTGGTCCCGATTTACATAACTAATCATTAGAGCATGTATTATTGTCGTTTAGCTATATATTTAATTATTTTATATCAGTGCTCCAGAGTGTTCACCCTTAATCATGTCATAGACGTCGTCAGCGCCTATTAAGGTAGCACTGCAAAGAGAAATAACTTGTCACAACTTGTAACCCGTCTGGCTATCGTCCTATAGTAGGCTAAAACCCCCTTTCTAAGTTACAGGCCTATGTCCTGATGGTGATAATGCAGATTTCAGTATTACTTTTGTACTTTCAGAGACACCCAGTTGTTCGAGATGTTCCGCCTGTCGTGTTCTCTGCTGGAGACGATGCAGAGCAAGCCGGTGGAGCTGACGGATGAACGGCAGCATGCCCTGGTTGGTGCGCTGCTTAAGCTCGCCCACAACTGTCTGACCTTCGACTTTATTGGTACCACCAGTGATGAGAGCAGTGATGATCTTTGTACTGTTCAGGTGAGATACTATACTTAAGGGTTGATGAGCATTGAAATTCAGATTAAAGAAAAAAAAATGACGGTTCTGTTGACAGAACAAATGTTTTAGCACGATTCTTGGTGTTGCCTCAGGGTGTAATGTATCTATAATATGTATGGACAACTCCATGACCTGGAGTACATCCTCATTGTTAAAGGAATCCACAAACAATTATGAAACAGAAAAGAAAACACTGAAACACTGGTCAATAATTTGAGAGTCACGAAGTATTGTCCTATGTGGGCTTGCTCCTCACAAGAGCGCATTAAGAAGCGATGAGGTGACTAACCACAACACCATAAATGCAATCAAATTCATTTATCTTTTATACAGTACTTATTTTGTTTCTCCTTTTCAGATCCCAACATCATGGCGTCCCACATTCCTAGAATCAGGCACCCTGGATTTGTTCTTCGAATTGTACCACTTACTTGGGGGCTCTCTGGCAAGCCTGGCTCTTGCTTGTCTGGTGCAGCTGGCATCAGTCAGGAGGTCTTTATTCAACAGTACAGAGAGATCCAAGTTCTTGAACAAGCTTTGCGAGGGGGTGCTTAGAATTTTGGCTAACACACAGGTAAGTGTTTTAAATAAGTAAACAATGTTTATTTCTTTTTCAGATATTTACTCCCAAGGGAATTATGGTTTGTGTATGGTATTTTATGGTATAGGGATATAAATAAGCAGATAGTGTCATCTGATGGTAAGTGACTATCGCCGCCCAGAGATACCAATAGCTCTAGTGTCACAAGTATATTGATAACCTTTTAGTTCCGCCTTTTAAAGTCAGGGGAGGCTTTGGTCTCTGGTAATCTCTAGAACCGGTTTTCTATGAGACCTTTGTATTACTCCGATCTACCCTGGCTTATATGCGCTGTAACATTGCCAGCATGCCGCCTTGAGTGTGGCCGCGGATGGACGGGCCAGGTTTTCCCCTCCATCCGCTACAGTGGCCAGCCGCGAGGAGGCGACGTCCGCGTGTGCCGTACGTCGCCTAAAAATAGAGAGTTTACTCGCAGATGGTTCTCGCGGTAGCGGGCAGACGTTAGGAGGGATCTGGATGTCGTAATAGTAGCTGTTCTCGGATCCCTCCTATGTCAGGCGCAGAGTGGCAACCGTGTGGTTTTAGTAGGTCCGATTCCGACACACCACCTCGCCATAACCCCCGGTGGGGTGACGGCCCGAGGGGGTTTCCACACGTTAAAAAAAAAGAAAATATGCACTGTAACATGGCTCTCACGATCAAAACGTATGATAATAACATGTTTTTATTTATCTCCACAAACACAAGTCTTAGTTTATATTATAAGTTGATAAAACCTGACTGCACGGTTGGCCTAGTGGTTTAAACGGTCACTACGCCGCTCGCTACTGCACTGAGTGTTGTGGGTTCAAACTCCACGTGGGATAACACTTTGTGTGATCCACGAATTGCTGTTCTGAGTCTGTGTGTTCTTTGTGTTCGTTTCTTGTATGTTTGTAAAGTCCCACGCGACACAGGAGTTAATTCTAGTGCTGGCGTTGGCTTTTACAAAAAAAAGTTTTGCTTAATTAGCAACTTTTTTTATATTTATTTTAATAGCCTGCCAAAGTGACTCTACTCTGCTTGATGGAAAGCATGAATAGAATCCAAAAGTTGTGGTCCCGTACTCATTGCGAATGCTGACAATGCAGTATGGTGACCCACACTATGGCAGTCTATTACGATTATTTACGCCTTACTTGCAGACGTAAGACATGACAGTCATCGTAGCATTGTACTGCACACCCTTACTGTCACCCCTGCATCAATGGGACACCGGTCTCGCACTCACCAACGAAACACGACAGCACGGATGCTGACGCTTTAGGTTGGTCTTCTGTGGGAGGGTAGTACTGCCCCGGACGAGCCGGCCCGTTCATGCTGAAGTCAGCGTGGCTCTACTATCTAGGAGATGTGTAGTTCAAACTAAACTTGTATTTTAGAACCCCGCAAAATGTACTTACAAATTCTTTGTAACTTATACTAAACAATATTTTTGATTCAATGTTTCCTATTCTAAGTTTTTATCTGGAACAACCTCCTTTCCTACCAAAGAGCCGTTGATAACTGTCACAGTTTTATGCCTACACAGATATCAAATTTTCTGTTCAGTTTTCTAATAACGTCGTTTTATATTTTGTTAACAGGGCCTGTCAGATCCAACCAACTACCATGAGTTCTGCCGTCTCCTTGCTCGTCTCAAATCAAACTATCAGCTGGGTGAACTGGTGATGGTCGAGAATTATTCTCGTCTCATCGAGCACATTGCCAAGTTTACTGTGCAGAGTCTACAGGTGAGGACGTTCAGCTTTCTTCTAGCTTTTACCCGAACTTGTGGGCGGGGGGGGGGATGGTTTTGACGTCTATGGGACGGTTTGATTTTTTACTTGGAGTTACTGCCGTCGTACCCAAATACTAGGAGATATTGAAGTTCTATTGAAATACGGTTATCAAACTTTTCAAGACACCAACCCCACCACCCATACCACCCATAACGATAGCCAAATGAGGGATAATGAAGTCTCAATATGTCATAAAATGGTCACCCATCTGTAGACTCTTTTTGTGGTATGGCGGTAACTGACACTCTGGATTAACACACAGACACTCATTATCCGGAAAGAAACCGTATTTGGAATAAAATACATACAGAAATTTAATATATATAAGATAGTTAAATTTAGTGGTTAACAAACCAACTCATTCCGAAGAAGTTCGCGTACTCACAGCTTGAATGTAAGACGGTTAGTGGACATCCCGATTTCGGCAGGAAATGCATTCCAGAGTAGAACTGCCTGCACATAGGAGGAAGAGTGAATCGAGGAGGCTGTGATTTCATAGGGACTTATTTAAAAAATAAATTTAATTATTATTATTCGATTATATTCCCTTACAATGACCTCTTTTATGAACTAACTATGCTTGAGGTCTCGGGTTCGATTCCCGGGTTGGACCAAATGTTTGTATGATCTGCAAATATTTGTTTCGAAGTTTGGGTGGTTTATATGTATAATATGTATATATTTACAAAAAAAAACTATATAAGTATTCTATCAGTCAGTCTAGTTGTCATAGCACAAGCTCTGCTTAGTTTGAAACTAGATGACGCTGTGTGTCAAATATCCGGAATATATATTTATTTATTTTAATGGTTTCAGATGTGGCAATTCGCGCCAAACTCCGTGCACTACCTCCTTTCGCTATGGCAGCGCATGGTGGTGTCAGTCCCCTACGTGAAGGCGAGTGAGCCTCACTTGCTGGAGTCGTACGCGCCAGGAGTCACGGCGGCCTACATCGGCTCCAGACTCGACTCCGTGCAGTGTGTTGTTGGGTAAGGTCAAACATGTTGATAAGTAACTTTTTTTTCTTTTAATATTTTTGATTGGTTGAATTTTTTTTGTAGTCTATTCATGGAGCTGGGCCACAATTATGACTGTCACTCTATCATAGCTAATTTTTATTTTACATTAATCTTTATAGCTGTCTCGGTGGCGCAGCGGCAGTGAATGGGACTGCTGTGCTTGAGGTCTCAGGTTCGATGCTCGGGTCGGACCAAATGTGTTTTTTATGTATAATATGTATGTATTTACAAAATAAGAGTAGATAAGTATTCTATCAGTCAGTCTAGTTATCATAGCATTGAAATGTCCGAAATATTAATTATTTATTTATTTATCTTATAATCTTAGCTGTGGCTGTCAAAGGACTGTCCAGGATACTGTTACGTCTGCCAATTTCCATCATCTTGTCACTAAGAAGGCGATTTCCAAGTTGTTTTAAAAACACATATTTTTAATCTAACAAACATGACAGATGACTAGAGTTAAGAAATGCGTAACTTGCGTGGTTCTCTGAGTGGTTAATGTTACCAGAACCCGAAATTCCTCTTATCTTTTTGATAAGAAACTTGAATTTTGATGAGACTCTACTCTGCCTGATGGAAAACATGAGTCCAAGAGTTGTGGTGACCATACTTATTGAGAACGCTGACAATGCAGTATGATAACCAACACTCTGGCGGTTTAGGGAGATGCTGTTTTATAATCTGCTTGGGGACGTCAAAGGTATGACAGTTATCGTGGCAGTGTCAAGTTTCTACTTACCACGATAACTGTCACTCCTGTATCAATAGGCTTCTTTTGAGTTGCAATCATAACGGTCGGCGGTTTTCACATGTCTCTATGTTTGTCCCTACACCATTTGTTTTTATACAATACAGAATTTTCCAGAACGATAGGAGACATTTTAATATACCATGCAATATTGGTTTTCAATTTGTTCTAATATTCATCTTAATAGCTTCGTGTTTTGTGAAAACAAAAGTTTTTGTAGTTCAAGATAAAGAGCGAGTCCCACAGTAGACGCATATTATATAGTACATCTGATATATCATCTACCGACTTACGACCAACTCTAAACTCTAGTAAAATACGTAAATTACACCAATCAGTAGATTGCTTTGGCTTCCTGTTACACACTTTCGTCCCCTTTCATAAAAACACTCCCACAGAATGCAAAAACGCGAGAGAAACTTGTTGAATATACAGTTTTGAAAGATGTTAAGCTTAGCGTTGTATGGTCACCAGCGAGGGTCTAGAAGATCCTCTGGACGACGTGGGGACAGTGCAGCAGCAGCTGGAGCAGCTGTCGGTGATCGGGCGCTGCTCGTACGGCAAGACGTGCGCGCTGCTCGTGGCGCACTTCGACCGCGCCGCCGCCGCCTACAGCCTCGAGCAGCAGCCGCAGCAGCTCCGCGTGCTGCAGGGTCAGTGGCCGCACACCAACGTATACACACATACACACACACGCACGTACGCACATGCACGCACACGCACATAGATGCACACACGCACACACACATACACGCATGCACACACATACGCATACACGCACACACGCATACACACACACGCACGCATCTACGTATTCTAACTTTTATTACTGACTTAATATTTTCTTACAAAATGTTTATTTTTAAATTTCAATATATTGACTATTTGTTTTATACTGTGTCAAAAACTCTAAAAAAAAAATGGCTCATTGATTTCTAAAAGAAGGATATTACATTATACCTAGCTTAGAAATCACAGTTCGTTAACAATAAGTACATATTAAATATTAATATCTCATGTTACGGATAAAAAAATTGCGGGGTTGGGGGTAGGACGGTAAAAAGAAAATTATAAAACATATAAAATATAAATAGGAAGCGACGAGGTGACCGCTAAAACCGCTACGCGATCCAAACAATCTACATAACAAATCCAAACCAAATTATATAAACATCAGTGATAAGACAAGTTCTTCATCTCCACAGGTCAGCTAACTTGGCTAGTGTACATCATAGGGGCAGCTATAGGCGGTCGAGCGACCGTCAATAATTCTGAAGAGAATGACGCCATGGACGGAGAACTGGTGTGCAGGGTTCTACAGCTCATGGATTTGACTGATTCGAGGCTGGCTAATGTAAGTTGTTAAAAAAACTATGGGAAACAGGGCTTCTGAACAATAACTAATGCGTTTTATGTATAACTTTGAGCTATTTGTACTTCTGTGATGAGTACGATTATTGATTCTGTGACTAGGTGTAGTTTATCTATGATATATATGTATTTGTCCGTGTGGTAACGGATTAAGAATATATAGTGTTACCACCCCTATTCATCCCGTGGGTGTCGTAAAAGGTGACTAAGGGAACAAAGTATGCAAGACAACATCATTACAAAGAGAAGGAAAACTTGAAACAAACCCTATTCCAACCCGTCTGGCCAGCGTGGTATAGTAGGCCAAAACCTCCTTACTAAGGAGAGGCTTATGTCCAGTAGTGAACTGTAAAAGGCTGTTTATGATGTATGTATTTAAAAGTATATAAGTATGTTAATCAACAGTCTGGTTACCATAGAGCAGGCTCTGTCTAGTTTGGATTCAGACTGCCGTGTGTGAGATGTGTAAAAATATTACATATTATATTGTAGTTCAAACGCTTCGCTACTAGAAAATTGGTTGGTAAACGTTACCACCAGACGTTTTGCTTTCACTCAATGAGGTATTAAGTCATATACTCAGCTGATCATCCTTGTCCTAAAATAGACGATTGTGAAGTGTTGGGACTATTTGAGTGTATATAAATGTATGGAAGAGCAATTACACGACGAGGTGAACTTCCGGCACCCAACCTCACTCGACACTCGAGTAGTTCAAACCTCTGGTAGCTACTACACTACACACACAACCACTAATTACGACGTAGTGACTTTACTACTCGGACGCGTGCCACCGAAACGCGAGAAGAGACAAATTAGGTATCGTTTGCTACCGATGAGAAATAGCAGTGTACTGGTCAACTAACGGTACCGATCGCCCCCACCACCCAGTCTATTCAACGTTCTGTTCATTACTGAACATATATATTATGTTATTATTTCTGTCGACAGGGAGGATGTGAGAAACTGGAGTTAGCAATGATGTCGTTCTTCGAACAATTTCGTAAGATCTACGTTGGAGATCAGGTGCAGAAGAATAGCAAAGTGTACAGGAGATTGACTGATGTCCTCGGACTATCAGAGGAGAGCCAACTACTCAGTGTTCTCATGAGGAAGATGTGAGTTCTGAAATATAATATACTAACTCTGCCCCGTGGTTGTTGTTGTCCCTTGCAATGATTTACGTCGCGTAGGATGACCACGATCTATGTCCATGTCAAATTTCATGTAAATCTGTTCAGCCGTTCTTGCGTGAACAGATAACAAACATCCATACGAACTTTCAGCTTTGTAAATTAGTAAGTTTACTAGCCTATGTCCACTGTTCCGCCTGTGTGTATATCGGTTATCGTGGTAAAAAGTAACCTATGTGACTTCACCAACAGTCGAAGCATCTCAGTTTATTGGTTAAACCGTAAAAAGGGTTACTTTGGCATTTATGTTACTCACTTCTACCATAATCATAGATGTAACTTGCCATTGGGGGAAGAAATTTTAAAATTAGTTTAGACGTGAAAACGTAACAAACAAACTCACATTCCTATATTTATAATACTCCATAACTAGCTCGTTGGTCTGTGGTAGCGTATGCGACTGCCGGTTAAGAAGCTGTCGGCCCTGCACCTAATTTCTCCCCGGTCATGTCGGATAGCCGTCCCATCGGATTGTCAGAGAATGCATCTGTTATTGCGCACATATTGTATATCGTATATGTAACTAGCTGACCCGGCAAACGTCGTTTTGCCATTTTTACTAAAATGGCTATTAAAAAATAAGGGTTGATCGTAGAAGGGTGAAAATTGAGGATTGTATGTATTTTTGTATGTTGTATCATAAAAAAATAGAAATTAAAAATTTGTCTAAAAAATAAAAAAGCAAAAATTTGGGTTGTACAACCCCTAACATTTAGGGGGATGAAAAATAGATGTTGGCCGATTCTCATAGATACCGGATAAGCACAAAAAATTGCATCAAAATCGGTCAAGCCGTTTCGGAGGAGTATGGCAACGAAAACTGTGACACGAGAATTTTATATATTAGATGTAACCAAATTAATAAATATATGGTTTTACATAGTTTCATTTTAAACGTAAATGGGATTAGATTTTTGGTGTGTTCGCGTTAAGAAAATAGTGTCTATAGTGACAATAATTCAACTCGGGAAGGTTTTTTTGCGTAATTAGGACTTATGACAGTGCCTAATTTAATACTCTTGAGTGCACAGTTGGCTTAGTGGTTTAAGCGGTCGCCACACCGCTCTCTACCGCGCTGAGTGTTGTGGGTTCAAACCCTACACGGAACAACACTTTGTGTTATTCACAAATTGTTGTTCTGAGTCTGGGTGTTCTTTGTATGTTTGTAAAGTCCCCCGCGACACAGTGTTTATCCCTATTGCGTTGTCTTTTTTAAGAGAAAAAGAAAGAAAAATATTATATTTTATTCAACTTTCCAGAATAACAAATCTTAAATATTGGGGACGCTCAGAGCAGATAATTTCGAAGACCCTTGGACTATTGAGCGATTTGAGTGGTGGATACTCATGTGTACGGAAACTGGTCAAACTGGATGAAGTTCAGTTCATGTTGACCCATCATACGGTGAGTGTTTTTATTATATACTAACTTTTACCCACGGCTTCGCTCGCATGAAATTTGGTCTGTTACATTAAGTTTCGTAACAGATTATTCTAAATTAATTTATTGATTTCTTTTTTAATAAAAAGTATTCTATGTTACTTCTAATATCTCCAAGAACACGTGTACAAAATTTCATGATGATCGGTTGAGTAGTTTTCGCGTGAAACCGTGACAAACACACTTACATTGGCAGTTATAATTTTAGTAGGGATGTCTTTAAAACACCGTGATACTAGCAAGTCGTCATATTTAATTAACTTACATGAATTATCCCCCCCTTATGAATCCCCAAGAGCGCAAATCATATGAAAATCCGATGAGTAATTTTGTAGTTTACTGCATTCAAACATACAGACAATTTTTTTTATTCTGTGCCTACCAAAGTGACTGTACTCTGCCTGATGGCAGCATGAATATAATCCAATAGTGGTGGTCACCATACTCGTTACGAATGCAGACAATTCAGTATGGGGAACCCCCAAGGACCTGGGGTCATAGTGGGAGGGAAACACGCTGGTAGTGTGTGATAAGAAAAGATAGAAGTTATATTATTACATATATATCCAGGCGGAACACTTTCCATTCCTGGGCATAGCCGGTGTGGGGTCAGCGGAGATGAGATGCCGCAGCATGCTCTACACGGCGCTCGGACGCCTACTGATGGTGGACCTGGGAGAAGACGAGGACCGCTTCCTGCAGTTTATGATGCCACTTACGGGTCAGTGTGGATTTGCTCATATTTTTAACAACCCTCGTAATAAGAGTCAACCCTGTGTTGCAAGACTTTAAATATTGAAATATCTATATCCAATATTTATTTAAAAAACAACAAGTTTTTTTCTATCTTAAGAGCCTGTTAAAGTGACTCTACTCTGCCTGATGGAAAGCATGAATAGAATCCAAGAGTTGTGGTCACCATACTCATTGTAAATGTTGACAACGCAGTATGGCTCACACTGTGGCGGCCTAGTGAGATGCTTTTTCACACCTCGCTTGTGGACGTAAAAGGCATGACAGTCATTGTGACAGTATACGGCTTACACACTAACCACGATAACTGTCACCCCTGCATCAATGGGCCTCCGGTCTCGGTAAATTCGAAACACTATTTTTTATGGTATATACGTTTCTTGTCCTTTGTTTCAAATGATCACCTACGCCAAAAGACTGGATCACCTATTTGATTTGTATTTTCTGAATTACACGATTTTGTTCATCAATCACCATTAACAGCCTTTAACAGTCCACTGTTAGACATAGTCCTCTCCTTAGCAAGGAGGTGTTGGCCTACTATACCACGTTGGCCAGACGGGTTGGAATAGAGTTTATTTCAAGTTTTTCTTCTCTTTGTAGTAAAATGTTCCGGAGTAGTTTTGTGGCGACTTTCACATACAGCGCAAACAGTAATACATACTACAGTGCCATCTAGCAAAGACACATCGAACTACGGAGTATTATGAACTACGGAGCAACTACTTATTTTGAATCGCGATATAGAAATTCTCACAGCGATTAGCATATACATAACATCCCAATATCAACTGTTATGTCGCGGCCCACCAGGCATGATTACCGCCCCTGGTCGGAGGATCCTCTCTTCGTGTCGGAGAGACATGACACCCGTTTCTCCACAGTTTGTTCCCCCTAGCCGCCTCTTACGACACCTACGGGATGAATAGGGGTAGTGACACTACATAATCTTAATTCGTCACTACACGAACACTACATGGGCCTTTTTTTTAAACGTGTGAAAACCCCCCTCAGGCCGTTATCCCACCAGGTTTGTGGCGGAGTGGTGTGTCGAAATCGGACCGACTAAAACCTCACGGTGTCCCACTCTGTGCCTGTAATTGGATGAATCCGGCAACTGCTGTTATTAAGCCATATGGACCCTGAGATGGACCCTACATCAACTTTTTAAATAGACAAAGAACTCTTGTTACAGCTGCCTTCGAGAGCATAATAGGAATTCTGAGCGGACCTGAGTCACCAATGTTCGGTTCAGAAGACGCTAAGAAGACTATTATTGGACTTGCAAGAGATCTACGAGGGCTGGCATTCGCTTTTAACAGCAAAATGATGTATATGATGCTGTTTGATTGGATGTAAGTGCTTTAGTTTTACTTCTATTAAAGCTCTTGAACCAGTACACCGTTTTTGATGAATATATGTGTCCACCGATGGCTGTAATAAGCCCAATAGCGCTATTCTAGGATTTTTTTTTTACTTTCAAGCAGGAAATTTGCTGACTCCACTAGTATCTTATCATCATCGTTGACATCAACAGCCTTTTACAGTGCACTGCTGGACATGGGCCTCTCCTTAGCAAGGAGGTTTTGGCCTACTATACCACGCTGACCAGACGGGTTGGAATAGGGTTTGTTCCAAGTTTTCCTTCTCTTTGTAATGATGTTGTCTTGTATACTAGGTCCCTTAGTCGCCTTTTGCGACACCCACGGGATGAATAGGGGTGGTAACACTATGTATTCTTAATCCGTCACCACACGGACAGTATCTTATAATAAATATCTAACTACTTGTACCCTACACACTGCACTGCTTCACTTTGGCATATTTTTATTGCATTGATAAGAAAAGGGGTACAAAACTGACCAGAAGCGTCATTGTCATGTCAAAATTGACCTTATTGGTGCGAAAATTGAGTTTTAAAAGTGTTGACATGCTACTGAAACTGTTTTAAACCAAATATATAACCAGCAGTGTTAGCATCTAACGTTAATTATCATCCCCCCCCAGATATCCAGTGTACATTAAAGTGTTACTGCGAGGAATAGAGATATGGTACTCAGAGCCGGCACTCACCACTCCCGTCCTGAAACTCACAGCAGAACTGGCTCAGAACAGGAACCAGCGGTTACACTTCGATGTGTCTTCCCCCAACGGGATACTACTCTTCAGAGAGCTGTCCAACATCATATGTGCTTACGGTGAGTATAAGTGTTAGAGAGAGACAGAACACAGCAAGGAGTGCCCTCTCTATGCATACTCTTGGGTCGCTTTTTTTTTGCCTTATCTGTGACATGATGGACTCGACAGCCTTGGAAAGCTAAAAATTTTTTTGTCTATGTTATTTGTGGACGGGTGACGAATCAAGTGGGGAGAACTGCATGACTGCCCCGGTGGTTTAAATGTTCACCTCGCTTTTGAGAGGAGGAAGGAGTCTATTTGGCTTTGTCGGGATACCCTGATCCAGGATCTTCAAAAAAACTAGATCTGAAAATGCTGCAATGTCTTGTGCCACGTATTAGGACGTCTCTAGTCTATTTTGATACAATTAAGGTCCCTCTCCAGTAGTGTTGGACAGTCATCCTATCGATTTGTGAAAGAGGGAACAGAAAGTACACCTGTGTTTGCGCACATACTTGTGCGTATCTCCAGCGTAGTTCATCACGCTGATTTGAGTATGAACGAACCAGCTCGAGCGAGGCAGTACTACCCTTTCACAGAAGATCAACCTAAAGCGACAGCATCCGTGCTGAAGGGTACATTAGTGATTGCGAGATCGGAGGCCCATTGATCCAGGGGTGACAGTTATCGTGGTAACTGTGTAAACCTTAGACTGTCACGATGACTGTCCTGCCTTCACGTCCCTATACGAGACGTGAAAAATCATCTTGCTAGGCCGCCATAGTGTGGGTCACCATACTGCATTGTCTGTATTAACAATGAGTATGGTGACCACAACTGTTGGATTCTATTCATGCTTTCCATAAGGCAAAGTCACTTTGCAGGCCCACATATTATTATTTTTTTTAATAAATGCGTGATATGTCATGCCTTTTATGTCCCCAAGCGGGGCGTGAATAAGTATCTCACCAGGCCGTCACAGTGTGGCACATTGTCTGTATTCACAATGAGAATGGTGACCACAGCTCTTGGATTCTACTCACACTTTCCATCATACAGAGTAGAGTTTTTGATATTACTCCTATTTTGTAACAGGTAGTCGAATACTGACCGTTGACGTCAACAAGAAGCAATTATACGCGCTGAAGTTGAAGGGGATTTCGTTATGTTTCTTAATACTGAAGGCTGCGCTCTGCGGGAACTACGCCAACTTCGGTGTTTTTAGGTAAGTTTACATTTTGTATACATACTAGCCACCCGGCTTCGCACGGTTGAATTTGTGTACATGAGTGCGGTGGAAACTAACTTTTTGGTTGGTGTAAAAGCTTTGTATCATTACATTTGTGATAAAAGAGTAATTAAGTTATCTTCGTTTTCCTATCACCCCCCTACCTCCCCCGCTTCGCAGAACTGTCCTCGATGCAAACGCCACCATTCCACGACTTTACAAGTTGCTTAATAATTGCAGCTCCCTGGTCGATATACAGACTGACTCGTTTACCAAATTCCGCAATACCATACTAAATATTAAATAATAAATACTTTATTTGCTTCTTATCGGTTCTGATCAAAGTCTGTATTGTATTTTATCATAAGAATACACTAATTTTTTGTTTATAGTGTACGTGGTGCTTACCTATAGGTAATTGTAATATTATATCATTTCATATTTTTGTAAGAGGTCTGTAAAATATAGATATTAAAAAAAAACTATTAAAGAGAACTCAAAACAACAGTTTGTAGACTTTTTTCTGTTTGTTTGTGTGTTGGTGCTCGCTAATCTCAGAATCGGCTTAACCGATTTGGATGCAATTTTCTCTTATGTATTATGGTAAACTTCATTTAACATTTTGTGTTTGTTTGACTTCAATCAATTGACAAATATAAATCAGAGATTGACTCTTTAAAATGTTTTCGTTGTAAAGTCCGCCTCTAAACTGTAATGACATAGGCCGTGGTCCGAATTACGTTTACAGCGCTTATAGCGTATCAACGTACGGTCCGATTCGTGCTTTTCACGCTCACCGTTAGTGTTGTGGATGCTATGACGTCGCATGTGACGTCACTACCTAGTGCTCACAGTACTGACGGGTCGGATCGTTAGCATCGTGAGCATTGACGTTATTTTGCGCCATTTATTTGAATCTATGAATCTATGATTGCGGAAAATGCTTGACATACAAGCATTTTACCATCTTCATCGGCTACATCACATACTCCACTCATGTTTATGTCAAAAAATACTCTGTTAGGTTATGTTCAACTTTTTGAATTCGTAAGCACGCTCAAATTGGTCCGAATTATTAATACTGCTAACAGACGTTGGTGCGCTCACTCAATCAGACCACACGTTAGCAGTTTACACGTCGTAAGTGTTGTGAGCACGATCGGACCTTAACCATAGTTTCCAAACAAGAAATTAAATCCTTTGACATAGAAAAAAAAGTACTATTAGTTACTATTTAGTATAGTATATGTATATGAAGATTTATTTATTATGTTGTAACAGTACAAATAACTGAAAAGTTAAGAGGTGTCATGGGACATCTGGATGGAACGAAGTTCCTTTCGATTCATTAGTGAACGAATGAAATTGAAATTGTTATGAAAAAAAATGAAAAAATCTGTCTGTCTATTCTTTCGTACACGTCATAGATGCGCGGGACTTAATAACCATAATGAATCCTGACAGTATTTCTGCTTATTATTTTATAACTTAAAAGAAATAAAAAAAATATTACAATTCCTTCACTCATTAATCGAAAGGAATTTCGGTCCATCCGGGTGTCACTTGACACCTCTCTACTTTTATTTTCTATTATTATATGCAAGAAACCTGCATAAACTTAACAAAACGAAAATAATCGTCGCGACACTACACTGTTCAAAGCAAAATAGAAAGACGAAACGACAATAAGTGGCTTGCTTTCTATGAGAGAGAGAGAGACAGCGAAACATCCGCACGCCGCACGGTTTACTACACTATAGCAAAAAGTGTCGTGACAACTTTTCGTCTGAATTTTTTCCGTCTAACCTCTTCGTTCCAATAATTTATATTCGTTTTTCAGGTTGTACGGCGACGAAGCGTTGGACAACGCACTCAATATGTTCGTAAAACTATTACTAAGTATATCACAGGGCGATCTCTTGGTAAGTTAAGTTTGTTGAAAATAATTGACTGCACGGTCAGCATTAGATTCTTATTAGATACCAGTAGAGATGAAGAGAGACAGAGAAACTGCACATAAGGCCTAGTGGTTCGAGCGGTCACCACACCGCTCCCTACTGCGCCAAGTGCTGTGGGTTCAAATCCCACATGGGTTGTCGATGTTCGATGCAGAACTTGAGTTTGACTTGACTGCACGGCCGCCACGCTGCTCTCTACTGCGCTGAGTGTTGTGCGTTCAAACCCTACGTGGGACAACACTTTGTGTGATCCACGGATTGTTGTGCCGAGTCTGGGTGTTCTTTGTGTCCGTTTCTTGTATGTTTGTAAAGTCCCCCGTGACACAAGATTTATTCATAGTACGGGCGTTCTTTTTTTAAAAAAAAAACGTTATATTCACTATATATATATATTTACGTGCACTATCAGTGACCTTGGTTCGTTTGCAGATCTCTTCATTCCTGATTCGATTCCAGTTGCGAACCTTGGGAGAGGCTTATGTCCAGCAGTGGACGTCTTTTGGCTGAAATGTTAATGATGATATATATTTGGGCCAGTTCGGTTCAAGTGATACGATGACTTCACCAGTGTTAAATAATTACTTTGTTGCTTTTCACTAAGTAACTGAGGTTGCTGGTAGTCACTTCGCCGGTGTTTACGGTACTGAGGGTTCAAACCCCACATGCGTTATCGACAATTGTTGGCATGAGTCTGGGTGTACTTTGTGTTCGTTTCATGTGTATATATGTAAATGGTGAGGGTTAAACCCTCATAGAATACAGAGTGTCACCACCCTTATTATTCCCATGGGGTTGTAAGAGGCACCATCAACAACAACATGAGAAGGCACCATCAACAGCAAAGAGAAGAAAAACTTGAAACAAATCCTATAGAAAACCTGTCTGACCAGAGCTGGACATAGGCCTCTCCTTTCTATGAAGCAGTGGAGTGTTAAAGCTGTTGATGATGAAAAAATATGGTTTCACTCACGGTTATATTTCAGGCAGTGTAACAGTTTCACGCCTGAAACGAACCCTCGTAACACAATATATCCTTAAACTTTGATCAAATTTTCCCTTCATCCAGACATAACCTCACCTGGTCGACTGACCCTCCCTGTGTTACGTCAGTACTCTGAAACTCATTTTTATTCATAATTTCAGGACTATCCGAAGCTGTCCCAAACCTACTACGTGCTGTTGGAGCGGCTGGCCCAAGACCACATGTCATTCCTGGCGTCGCTGCAGCCCGACGCTACTCTGTACATTCTTTGCTCTATTTCTGAGGGTCTCACAGCTTTAGGTAAGTGATACATCCATAACAGACTTCTACACTAGTGGTTCTCCTAACGGGTTACTGCTGTGAGTCGATCAGGTCTTCATCGACCAGACACCGAATCTTCATCTGGTGATGGTGTTCCGGTGAACGATACTAATATGAACTTCTAAACGGACTTCTAAGTTCTAACAGTCCACTGCGAGACGTAACGTAACGACGTAACGTAACGACATGACGTAACTTTTCTCGGAATGGAGGTTTTGGTACACCACGCTGGTCAGACAGGTCGGTATAGGATACGTCGACAGCCTGATAACAAAATTAACAACTAATAACAAAATGTGTTTGTATGTCGAACATTATTTTTTGTGAGCCACTGCTGGACATAGGCCTCTCCTTAGCAAGGAGGTTTTGGCCTACTACACCACGCTGGCCAGACGGGTTGGAATAGGGTTTATTTCAAGTTTTCCTTCTTTTTGTAATGATGTTGTCTTGTATACTTGGTCCCTTAGTCGCCTTTTACGGCACCCACGGGATGAATAGGGGTGGTAACACTATGTATTCTTATACACGGACGACCACACCACACCCCTTATTACGTGGGCCTAAAACACTGGCGAAAAGTGAGCGTTTAATATCTCTCTACCTTCCCCCTTAGGAGGAAACTTCCGTTCCTAGATGTTAAATAAAAGACTACAATTTGAAGCTTGAAATTTCGTCATTTTATGGTCACCAATGATAAAGTCAACCTGATCTATGATCCCTTAACCACCACCGATTAATCTTTTATCTCCTTATTGGTAAATATTTAATTACAGATACGAGCATCTGCACGGGATGCTGTGCGACATTAGATCACATAGTCACATATCTCTTTAAACAGTTAGTACAGAAAAGTAAGTATAATACATATTTATACATATAAATAAAATTGGAGTGTCTGTTTGTATATATATTAACCGCTTTTTACAACATGCATATGAATATACATACGATACATACACTAAAATAACATTTTTTATTATTTTTGTCTATCTGTATGTTTGTTCCGGCTAACCTCTGGAACGGCTGGACCGATTTCGATAAGACTTTCACTGACAAATAGTTGATGTTATAGGGAAAAGCGTAGGCTACTTATATTTTAGAATTTTGGAATTATAAAAAAATGCAGGCAATATAGTATGGTGAACCACACTATGGCGGCCTAGTGAGATGCTCTTTCACACCCTGCTTGGGGACGTAAAAGGCATGACAGTCATCGTGTCAGTGTAAGGCTCACACAGTTACCACGATAACTGTCACCCCTGCACCTAAGGGCCTCCTATCTCCAATCTGTTTCTTTTTGTCAGTACTCAACTGATCAATAAATATATTTGCACACGGTGGTACAAAAATAAACCCTTTACCTTGTCATCTATAGATAAGTAACGATCAGAAATACAGTGGACCCTCGGTAATCCGGGCCCTGTCTAATGCCCCAGTAATCCGACATCAATCAAACAATTTTCGCTAGATCGTGCATGATTGAACAGGTTACAACTTGTGCTCGACGCGTAGGTATTGTTTCAATTCCGATTGCTTAGTTTGAATTTGACTACGTGTGATAGCGGTGCAGCTTAGCGTTTATACATTGTGTATTACGTATACGTACCTAGTAATGTCGTTACAAGCCCAGAAGACAACAACATATACAATCTTATCATTTGTCTGTAATTTGTCGGATTACAAGGTACTATTTTGTAAAAAAATCCAGGCTATAAGGGGTCTTCGGCAGTACTCTATAATCCGTCAAATTCGATAGTCCGACACTGCCCTGCAAAACGTTTGTCGAATTACCGGGGGTCCACTGTATAAAATAAATCCACGTGGACGAAGTCGCGGGTGCAGCTAATATATATATAACTGCCCCGTTGATCTAATAGCTAGCATATGTGACTGCCGATCAAGAGGTCTCGAGTTCGATCCCTGTGTCGGGTCACCAAGTTTTATTGAGTTAGTAACAGTCTGGAGTTTAGAAGTTAAGATCTTAAACTCGTGCCTCGAAAAGTACAAGTAAAATCCGACGGATCTTTTTCCTGGTCGTGTCGGATAGCCGTTCCATCGGATTGTGAGAGCTAGGGAACAGACAGTGCACCTGTGTTTGCGCACATACTTGTGCACTATATCTCCTGCGTCTCTAACAATCTGCCTGGTCTCTATTAACTGGTTGCCGTGGCAGAAATCGACTAGGAGTACGTCATAGGAATGTATGTTTGTTTCCTCAAGTACTTAGTAGTATATACGCACACAGGGGTACAAAAATAAACCTTATACCGTGTCATCTATAGATAAGTAGCGGTCAGGAATACTGCTTATGTCGTCAGACATAACCTGGTCAGTCAGATCTACTTCTCACTTTAGATATGAAGCTAAAAGTAGTTCAATACTCATGTATAAAATAGCTTATCACACAATTCTTCTTCTTCAACAATTGGCTCATGGGTCAGTCCAGTTTCGGTTTCAATGAATTCCGAATGATCTGAAAAAAAAATTCGTGTTGGTAGATTGGAATCGATCAAAATGAGTTGATATTGAAAAATGATCAAAGTAAGCAATCAAAGAATAGAATATTACTCCCACTTGTAATTTACGGTAGCATAGTATACGTTATACTTATACTAGGTATTATGTACGTAAACACACAACATTTCTGTACGTAACGTAAGGTAACAGTGAGTAACGTAACATGTCTGTTACGTTATGTTCTGCCAGGACATATGCACAAGTAAAATAATTTCCAAGTATTTCAAAAGTACCATATTTCATCTGCAGCTAGTAACAAGGTACCGAACCCGCGTCACCCGCCGCCCGAGACGAGCAACATGTTCATACAAGTGCTACAGCGACGTCCTGAGATCATGCAACAGTTACTAGCCACCGTGAGTATACTAAATACATTATATTTAATATTATAACATTTGTTTGTTTGTTTGGATGCGCTAATCTCGGGAACTACTGATCCGATTTCAAAAATTGTTTCAGTGTTAGATAGCCTATTCATCGAGGAAGGCTTTAGGCATCACTAGGAGCGGCGTCTTAATTAAAAATGCTGTAAAAAGGGGGAAGTTACTTTTTTTGAGAGCTTCTATGGCGTGCTCTGCGTAAGCAGTTATAGTTTCACGTCAATTGCGTCCGTGTGGTAACAGATTAAGAATACGTAGTGTCACCAACCCTATTCATCTCGTGGGTGTTGTAAGAGGCGACTAAGGGAACTATTCAGAAAAACATTAAAAAGAAGGAAAACTTGAAACAAACCTTATTCCACCCCGTCTGGCCAGAGTACGTGTACGTGAAATTATCCTGGCTGGGAATCGAATCCAAGACCTCCGTGCTGAGCTACATATTTTAAATATTATATTTATAATTCCAGGTATTAAACGTTATAATGTTTGAAGAGGGTTGTAACCAGTGGTCGATGTCAAGACCACTGCTTGGTCTGATCCTGCTGAACGAGGAGCAGTTCGCGAGGATCCGACAGGACATGATAGCTCAGCAGCCCAGGGATAAGCAGGTGCAACTGGCGCATTGGTTCAACGGCCTGATGGCCGGCATCGAACCTAACCTACTCACTAAGAATAGAGACAGGTGATGTTATGGTTTAATATTTTAAAATAGTTAATATCTTTGTTGTTTTTTGTTAAAGAAATAAGTCAGTTGAAAGTTAGTTCGAACAGTTTTATTGACTTGGTTTTGAAGTCTCGGGGAATATGGTGGAATTGTGTTTTATCCTCATCAGTAACCTTCAATAGGCCAGCAGTGGACATAAACCTCTCCTTAGAAAGGAGGCTTTGGTCTACTATACCACGCTGGCCAGTTTTGTTTACTTTCCTTAACCTCATCTCAGACAAAAGACGTCCACTGCTGGATATAGGCCTTTATTTTTTTTTTAACTTGTGGAAACCCCCTCGAGCCGTCACCCCACCGGGGCTTACGGCGGGGTGGTGTGTCGGAATCGGACCGACTAAAACCACACGGTGTGCCACTCTGCGCCTGACATAGGAGGGATCCGGGAACAGCTGTTATTACGACATCCAGATCCCTCCTAGCGCCTGCCCGCTTGCTGGACACAGGCCTCCCCCAAGGTTCGCCACAACAGCCAGTCCTGTGCCGCCCGCATCCAGCATCTTCCCACGACCTTCACTAGGGCGTCGGACCACCTTGTGCGGAGGTCTTCCAACGCTGCGATTCCCAGTACGCAGTCGCCACTCCAGAACTTTATGGCCCCATCGGCCATCGTTCTGCGTGTAACGTGTCCCGCCTGCTTCCATTTAATTATAGCAATTTTACTGGCAATATCGGTGACCTTGGTTCGTCTGCAGATCTCTTCATTCCTGATTCGATCACGCAAAGGCACTCCGAGCATTGCTCTCTCCATTACTCTTTGGGTGACTTTGAGCCTTCTTATCAAACCCATAGTGAGCGACCACGTCTCTGTGCCGTAAATCAACACATGCAACACGCACTGGTCAAGGACTTTTGTCTCGAGACACTGCGGATTATTTACTGTACTATATTAGTATTTTTTTTTTATATTAAACCTACCAAAGTGACTCTATTCTGCCTGATGGAAAGTATGAATAGAATCCAACAGCGGTGGTCGCCATACTCACTGCGAATTTGTTAGAGTAGTATTTGTTGGAGCCTAAATCTCATTCTTCCGTCTGATGATTGATGAGGTAGGATTCGATTGCATTACAGTAAGCTGTAAGATGCCATGCCTCTCAACGAAACGTACAGCTCTTCGATAAGTTCTATTTAATTGGACCCAAACTCCTCTCATTTCAAGAGCTTGTATCTTTTCAATAATTGGTGACTTATTTCTATAGCATAGTAGATAAATGACCACCCTTCCCTTGGGAGGGCAACCACGGCACTCAGGGTTGCCTTACGGAGCATATGTGAAGTACCCTAAAATTTTTAGATATCGAAAACCCATGTTGTCTGGAAGAGATCACCATGAGCGTTAAAATCGCTAATTGTTACATAACATATTTGCAGCTCATCTGCTGTTGTGTCGTATATTTATACATATAAATAAAATTGGAGTGTCTGTTTGTAATATTGAAATAACCGATTTTTACTACATGCATATGAATATACATACGATACATACCTCAAAATAACAGTTTTTACAATTTTTTGTGTGTCTGTCTGTTTGTTCCGGCTAATCTCTGGAACGGCTGCACCGATTTCGACGGGACTTTCACTGACAGATAACTGATGTTATAGAGAAAAACTTAAGGTCCCACATTCCACACAGACGAAATCGCGGGTGCAGCTAGTATACAATAAAGATGCCCCTAAATAAATGTATAAATTTAATGTCTGATTGTCAACAGATTCACACAGAACCTATCGATGTTCCGCCGCGACATCAACGACTTACTGAAGGGAACCGCCGGAGTCAGCGGGTCCAACGTTAACGACATGATGACGTCATAAGCAATCGTAGTCATGTCATGCACACCATACACATTGTTAAGTACTGGTAAGTTTTAACTTCACGCATCTCGCACACGGCTATCTGAGGATCTAGTGTGAGCTTTGTGTGGGTTGGTGAAAATTCAGTTCGGGTCAATCACAACGACGATCGCGTTGATGTGAAGCAATCTCACACTAGGCCCTCTGATCCCAAATTAGGTAGAACTGTACTATAGTAACTTGAAGACTAATTCTGGGATGTTAAGTTGGGTTAAAATTTAGTTCCGACCGGTTCTCAATCTCCCAAATTTCATAAAAGATATTCTCGTAGTAAAGCGTAACTTAGACTTACAGAATATCGGATATAATCGCATTACAGTGAACATCAGATGTTTAATGTAGGGTGGGCCACGAGTTAGTTATCATTTGAAAAAATCATATAAGAAAAATATTTGATATATGTGGCGATTCCACATTATAGCACAAACGAAAATATATAACAGCGCCACCTAGCGAAGATACATTGAACTACGAAGTATGAACGAAACGTATGAATGTAATGAACTACAATGCAACTACTAATCCTGTATCGCGATATAGAGATTCGCGTTTCAATTAGCATATATACAACATCCCAACATCAACCGTTGGGCCGTGGCCTACCAGGCATGATCACCTCGCCTGGTCGGAGAATCCTCCCTTTGTGTCGGAGGGATATGACACGTCCCTCTACAATATATTATAAAAATTGTTTATTTACAAGAAAGCTAATTAGTTCGAATTTATTTTCTAAAAATTACATGGTCCAAATGGCCACCGTTTCGACTTTTGCACTCTTCTAAACGAGCACCGAAATTTTCAAATACTCGTTAGCAAAGAGACCGCGAGATCGCCGACATCTCGTTGCTGATTTTTTCTTAAAGTGGACGTAATGTATTTGGTTTATTGATGTAGACACGATTCTTCAAATAATCCCATAAAAAGAAATCTACTGGGGATAGATCTGGACTTCTGGGTGGCCATGGAATGTCACCTCGTCTGGAAATCAGCTTTGACCACTGGCAGGGACTCATTGGATGTGTGACAAGTGGCTCCATCTTATTAAAACGATGTGTTACGATTGTAGCCAGCAAATTTCAGTAGCATCTGTCCCAAGAACTCCCATAACATGTTTGCGCGGAATGTTGGATTCAAATGTTAACGAATTCTTGGCCTACCCTATATCATCATCATCATCTCAGCCAAAAAACGTCTACTGCTGGACATAGGCCTCCTACAAGGTTCTCCACAACAACCGGTCCCGTGCCGTCCGCACCACCTTGTGTGGTGCCTACCAACGTTGTTACACAGTACGCAGTCGCCACTCCAGAACTTTAGGGCCCCATCAGCCATCGTTTCTGCGTGTAAAGTGTCCCGCCCACTGCCACTTAAGTTTAGCAATTTTACTGGCAATATCGGTGACCTTGGTTCGTCTGCGGATCTCCTGATTCGATCACGCAAAGAAATATATTGCTACAAAAATACTTGTTAGCACAGTTGTGAGATCGATATTGAGTTTTAAGCGAACGTTATATGGCGAGTAGGATAGTTAACGATGTCATAAATCAATAACAAACCTGTTTCACTAACAATTTTGTAAAATATTGTAGCTTCTTACTTTTGTTACGAACTTATATCAAACAAAATCAATTATTATTGTTAATTGAGTACCTGTTTTTAGACTGTCGCGATTTTTTTCACATAATTTTGTTGTACAGTGGGACTTATCCGCGATAAAATTATATAAAAAGGCTACAATACCTTCAATTACCCGGCGTTTAGAACTTTTTAAATAATTTTATCTCGAGTAAGTCTCGCTGCAGGAAAAAATTAATTGAGTAATCCAAAATATGGTGTGTGTAGTATTAAAATATTCATCTCCGTGTGGCGACGGATTAAGAATACGGAGTGTTACCACTCCTAGTCATCACGTGGGTGTCGTAAGAGGCGACTAAGAGAACAAGTTTTGCAAGACAATACTACTACAAAGAGAAGGAAAACTTGAAATAAACCCTTTTTTTTAACATGTGGAAACCTCTTCGGGCCGTCACCCCTCCGGGGTTTACGGCGAGGTGGTGTGTCAGAATCGGACCGACTAAAACCACACGGTGTGCCACTCTGCGCCTGACATAGGAGGGATCCGAGAACAGCTGTTATCATGACATCCAGATCCCTCCTAGCGAAACACCCTAGACCAACCCGTCTGGCCAGCGTGGTATAGTAGGCCCAAAAGCCTCCTTACAAATGAGAGGCCCATGTCCAGCAGTGGACCCTTAAAGGCTGTGATGATGGTGAATCCAAACCAATTTTCGTTTAGACAGATAATGAAAGTGACTAATTTAATCAAGTCTTCCCCATTGGCCTTCTGGTTTTCTACTTTTGATATTAATTTTAAAATATTTGTTTCAGGCCGGCTGTTCTATCGCGCTGACGTTCATCCACGGCTTAGCCACTCGCTACCTATATCGTGTTTACGAAGACGAATGTCAGTGCGATTCGGTCGAAACATCGGTAAATAAAAACATTATTAAGATCAGTGAACTGTATGTGTGAGACAAAATAGGTCTCGATAAAGAAGCTATGTTATGTGTTATGTGGTTTATCTGGATCAATAGAATATTTACATTATAAATCTTACCTTATCTTACCAACACCCCCCGCCCCTGGAAAAGATAACAATCGAGTGCAGAATATACATTAAAAATTATATCGATTCTCTTGGTAAAAAGAATGTTTAGTCAAAAATCAAAATATCTCCATCCAAAATTCCTTAAAATCAGCTCAGCAGTTTAGCAGTTAAGGCGTAACAGACAGATAGAGTTACTTTTGCATTTATAATATTTGTAGGAATTGCTGAAACAGGAATATTAGGTTTTAAAATTTCACATTTTATAGTAGATAGTTAATATAGGTGTGTACTAGTCTAGAACCGTCATTCTAAGGAGAGGCCTATGCCCAGCAGTGGACTAGTAAAGACTGTTGATGGTGGTGATGTTGGACGTCCATCAGTCTGATGACGTCTAGAACAACCCGGCTCAAACGTCAGACAATTTAGGTCATTTTAATTATCAAATAAACTTCCTCCGAGCCTCAGTCTGAAACCAGGTGGGGGGCTTTTAAGTCTACTATGATACAGCTGACCTTCACTTTGTTACGTTGAGCGACTGCCATTAGACAATCAAAGTTCTGAAAGACTGGTCAGACTATTGAGTGCTCCCAACTAACCGGGCCTGACTGTTTTACGTGCTCTCCAAGGCACATATTTATTGTGAGCCTGCCAAAGTGACTACCTGACAGAAAGCATGAATAGAATCCAACAGTTGTGGTCACCATACTCATTGCGAATGCAGACAATGCAGTATGGTGACCCACACTGTGGCGGCCTAGCAAGATGGTTTCTCACGCCTCGTAAAGGCACGTCAAGGAATAACAGTCATCGTGGCAGTGTAAGGTTCACACACTTACCACGATGATTGTAACCCCTGCATGAATGGGTCACCAGTCTCGACGATGAAATACGTCAGCTCGGATGCTGTCGCTTTAGGTAGTTCTTCTGTGAGAGGGTAGTGTTGTCCCGGTCGAGCGATATAAGCGTGGCTCTTCGACATTATAAATAAGTCATACATGAAATTTAATACATATATCAATAAAAATTAATAACTAATTGTAATATTAATTATAAATACAATACTATCATATTCTTATAACATAGTGAAGACAAATTTATTTGACTCAATAGTAGCTCAAATATTATTTGTAGTCTAAATTGTTATAAAATACACATGTAACATTTATTTTTGTGTTTTATAATGTCAAATGAAATTATTTAGTAGTTGATATTTTAAATTTCATAAACGGAATGAAGTGTGACGTCAAATGACACGTTAAATACCACTTTTAGTGTGTAACGTCTTGCTTTCCTGCAATCTGTTTTGATAAAAAGGGACGGAAGTATGTAACAGGTAGTCCTGGAAGAGGGCGCTGTTGAATTTGAATAATGGACACGCGGTGTTAGAGTTTTTATTTAGAAGGGTATCTTTTCTGTTTAAATCTGAGAAAAAATACCACCCCTAAAGATGGAAAGAATACAGTTTATTAGAATTGGGTAGATGACTGTATCGTAAATAAATACCAATGTCCAATTCATTAAAACTAATATCGCGAAACATCTGGGAAAATACAGTTAACATAGCTCTTTATTATTATTACATATTTCAATCAAATATACAGTGAAATATACTGTTCAATTGAGTAGTCTAAAACATTGACGTCATAATTGGGTATTTAGTACATTTTTCATACAAAATTGTCGTTTTGACAGATGATAAAAAGTAACTAATTTGACTAAGGTGTCATCTAGCCTATTCAACATGGTGTAACACATTGTAGACAGTCAAATTGGTTTAAGATTTAATTATCTGTATATTGCGTATACATATTGTCGATTACACAGCCTTTTTAAACGTCTTAAATTTGCGGCACTCCACCATTTTATATAGAGAATTTATTGTTTTTTTTTATAATTTATTTTGCTGTTAATTACATATATTTCAAGACCAAAAGCAGCTTAATAGACATAGCCATTCAGGAGTTTTATTATAACTGTGTAGCTCCTATGATATATTCGGCACTCGAGTGTTTAATTATTATTTAAAATCAATATAATATAATTGTAATTCAATAAAATACATTCATATGTGAGGGGCGTCGTGATAACACCCACTAGTGTAAACACCGCACTATAATAATTAAAAATATAGAGAAATTCTTATTAAATTAATTGAATACTATTTTTTTTTAAATTCATAATTATTGGTTACATTTTTGTCAACCTCTGAAGCAAAGTTATATGCTTATATTGTAAGGGGGTTCTTGTCCAGAACTTGTGGTGGAGTTCGAACACAAAGATTTGATTAAAAATAGTTTTGATATTTGAGTTTATATATTTTTTTAATATAGTAATAAATGTTTCAAGTAAAATTAATGTATTATGAACAATATTTTTTTTATTCTTATTTTAAATGCATGCCAAAGTGATTATTCTTTCTTATGGAAAGCATGAATAGAATCCAAGAGTGGTGGTCACCATACTCATTGCGAATGCAGACAATGTAGTATGGTGACCCTGACTATGGCGGCCTAGTGAGATGCTTTTTCACAATATCTGTATAGAACACCAAAACATGACCCACATCTTTTTATAATTTGATATAAAATAAAATGATTATTTATAAAAAAAAAGCTGAACTTAATGGTTACAAAAAATAAAGTATTTGGTGGTGATTTTTTTTCTTTTTAACTGTTTTCTCTATGAGTATAAATTTTATTTTTGTATGATCATGTCAAGTGCTGTGTTTATATCAGTGGGTGAGCATATTCAAAATGGAAGTTGTGTTTAATCCACTCCAATGCTTTATTAGTAAGAGAAAATATTACAAAAACATGACAAAACTCGCAAAGGACTGTTTCCTTACCATTGCTCTGTACTTTTTTATTTAAAAACGACGGGTATTCTAAAAACTGTTTTGTGTGATGACGGGTTAAGAATACAAAGGCCCACCACCCCTATTCATCCCTGAGAACAAGAGAACAGCACTGCAAATAAGGAAAACACGTAGTTGACACTATAGCAAAATCATATCTACTAGAATTTGAGGTTATATATAGTACTTCTTAGTTGATGCGTTACTGTACGAAATTCACAATCATGCACAGGGTGCCGCTGCACCATCTTTTGAGAAACAGTGTGTCACCACCCATATTCTGCCCATGTACCGCGGAAAAGGCGTCAGGCAAAGAAATATGCAAGATGACGTCACTACAAAGAGAAGGAAAACTTGGAACAAATCTTATACTGACCCATCTGGCTAGAGTCATATAGTAGACCAAAACCTCCTTTCTAACAAGAGGCCTATGCCCAACAGTGGACTATTAAAAGTCGTTGATGATAAAGAAACAAAGACCCAAAAGTAAATACGATGATAATTAAATTTCTGAACGAGATACGAATGAATGAATGAACGCAAATGTTCATAGTATAGTAGTGCTTAGAAGACGAAACGAGGAAGTCTATCTATACATTGACTTCTGTATACTCAAAAAGGGTAGGCAGAACTATACCCACACCCATAACTTACGCTCGCAACTCTAAAGCCCCTCTTTCGTAGTGGGACCCTCTTGTAAGAGTGGTCCTGGCAGTTGTTGACCAGGGTTGCGGCTCGCCGTCGCAGTTCAGTTCCCAGTTGCACGTCACGGTTACTAAATACCTTACGTTCCCCTATTTTTGGGATGGGTTCAAAAGAAGGCTGACAATGACTCTTAGACCGATAAATGGTCCGTCCTTTAGTTTATTTTTGCTTACCATAAACAAAATAAAATGATTTTTTTATTTCTATATTTTCTCTTACAAATAAAGTCCAGTAGTCCAGGATTTATTTCTCTTCGCAAGATGTATGTGTATTTATTGAACAAATGTATAATAATATTAATGTATTACGATATATGTCATTTTAATTACAAAACATGAATAAAATAATTTTGAAAGTCTCTTTAAAATTATGTTTTATCGTCTCTTATCTAAATTACTGATTTATTATTATGAAAAAAAAAATTAAATATGAACATAAAATAATGATTTTATAATAGTTTACGATATATCGCCGTCCACTGCTCAACGAAGGGCTCCCCCAAGGAGCGCCAACCATCACGGTCTTGGGCAATTCGCATCCATCCGCTGCCAACCTTCAAGTCGTCGGTGGACGGCGATAGATTGATTGGATTTGAATCACGATATGTTAGTGTGCAGGAGTGAGAAGGTTTGTTGATGTTTGTCATCAACACAGAATATCCATTCATGCCTACTATGTACAGAGGCTCATCATGAAAAATTAATTAGTTCATTTACACATCGATAGATGGCGCTGTATCTACGTATCAACCGTATGTGGTGTTAGCCATGTCAAAATGATTTTTTTAAATATATATTAATTTATAATGCAATTTTAAACACGTTCATTTTGCGACTAGAAATAACGAAAAGTTATATCAATATAAACTCTGTATTGTTAAGTCTACCATAAACAAACACAGATTAATGTATGAGTTTACTAAATTATTTTAGTCTGTGGTAATTTTCCTTGTATAGTATACACATTAATATTTAGCATAATGTAACCACAAACGCATTAGCCATGTAACATTCTATGAGTTTAACATTATACGTTGTTTTTAACTTAAGTTTAACTTAAAAGTCGTAAATGATCTGTAGCGTCACTTAGAATGGATGTTTAAAGAATTTTCTAGAGTTGGTGACTTTTTAACTGCAGATAGTGCGAGCAGTAAGCCGTTTTCCTCTCTTGAAAGTCAATTGTTGAAATAAAAATTAGTCAACAATTTAATTCTGATCTACCCTCAATCTCCTAAATGTCATAAAAAGTATTTTTATGGTGTTAAACAACGATTGTGACGATTTACTCAAGATGACTGGTAGGAGCTGGATGCGGGTAGCCCAAAGCCCAGGATTACGATAGGCTCATGATGATGAAACATCCAACGTTGACTGTAATATGATTAATTCGTATTGTGACCGAAAATATAAGCGACGTTCTGCTAACTTAAACAATACTTTGCTACTAAAACACCATTTTTGGTTTCGTGAGATCACGTGTAGATCGGAAATGAATTTTAAACGAATTTTTATTTCGAGAATTGATCTTCTGAGCGTATGTAGAAATTCTATGTAACTTTTATGTGGTGTGCAGATCAATATTTTGTTCAATATTTTGTCGGTCGATCTGCAATTGATGCAATGAGCGTATGTTGGCATACAGACGATCGAGTTCAGTACAACGCAGTGCAGAAAAGAAGTTATATTGCACATTATGGAATGAGTCAAAGATTACAACAACAAAAAATAGATGGCGCTGTGGCGCATTTTCTTTAAATAATGGCGGTCACGTTCTTGTTAAACAGACTGTATTTAAAGATATAATTCTGTAGTGTCCTGCGCTGTGTTGAACTGCGTCCCCTGCTGTTTAGATTGTATTTAAGACGTTAGACACAGTTTGACACAGCCCAGTATAGTGTTATCAGCAACTCGTAGTACGTTCGCTTTTAAAAAATAATGGCGCATCGATCACGCTTCGTAATCTCACCAATAAGGTTCCAAGCTGTCGTGCGAAACGATATTTTCTTGGAAGCTGATTGGTCAGAGTGCGGGCTTTGATCGATGTTTACACGAAGAGACAACTAAAATATTCATGACTTTTTTTTATTGTGCACAGTATACAAATTTGAAAAAATACACTACACAATTTCGCTTTTGCATTGAACAGTACTGAAGTAGATCGTTTCTATTTCAATACAAGATCAACTGAATCATGATCTGCCAAGTGACATGTAATTAAAAGATTGTCCTGCTTATTAAATATATTATCGTAAGCATCTTTGTAACATGAAATCTGTGACATTAATCCCAGTTATGTAACACCTATTAAGAAAATGAACGTACTGGTTAAGCTGAGCTGACAGTTGTTGTTTCCATCCCAGGACCAGACAGCTAAATTTGGAACACGCACACCATAGTGATAGATGCCCATAGAAAAGGCAGTCAGCAATTCTTGCATATCACTGAGTATCGTGGCCTGTATACCTTATAAAAAGCCCACCACTCCCGGGTCCGCCCTAGTTCCAGAATCATTTGAAAAAGTCCCAATCCAATAGTGGGAATCCCCATTGAGACTACACTATACTAGCGATTAAGAGCAAAATCGATTACATTGTTTTGGTAGCCAAACTCTTTGGCTTATATCAATCCACATAGTGAAAAATAAATATTAATACCTGAGTTATGAAGTTCATATTTGGACAAGCTTTTAAGTACATGTCCTGTAGTAAAGAATAGAGAGAGAGCTCGTGACCCTCGCGAGGGATGTGTCTGGTGTAAATGTGAGTGTCGGCCGCACGATCACACTTGAAGTTATGTTTATAATGATTTACCTATGTAGTTAGTATGTATTAAGTTTGTACGCGGTGCGCGATGCGCTTGTAAATACAATAAATAAATTGTGATTTGTACAAAGCGATCTAGCTAGTTTTATTTCTTTTTTACGATTTTAATTTACCCGATTCCTCATTTTGTCCGCTACCTTTAGTTTTGAAGCAAAAAATAACACTAGGTGGGTATGGTGAACGACGCGCCAGAAGGTCTACCCATGTGAAGTAAAAAAATTTAATTTCTCATTTGATTCTAACTTATAATAGAAAACAAAAAGGTCGGATTTGTCACCAAATCGGAGATTTGTTGAGGTGAGATTTAGTTTAGAAGAAGAAAGAGATTTTTTTTGTACACTTTTCGATCTAATTCTTGCAGTTTCAAAAAATTATATATCTGTGGCCAAGAAACAATAATTTTCAAATTAGCGATTGAATTTGGAAGAAGTCAGATTTTCGCTATAGGCGAAATATGAATGTGGATGGAACGATTCAGAAATAAACTGGTGTGTAAATGTTAGAAAAATACATAATTTGTATAGTCACAACATAAACAAGCTATGTTTATCCTCTATTATGCATTATCCCTAAAATATTTTTAATCTATGTTTAAAAAACACGTGATAATCAAGTGACGTTTAAATTACGCGCCAATATTACTTTTGACCTCTTCTTCTTTTAAAAGGCTTGTCTTATATGTTTACCAAATAATATGACGACAATTTAGTATAACGCTATAGACAGGGTTATTTAATTGCATTGCATAGACTATTAGCACCGCCTGAGAGTCGTTATAAATCGAGTGTGCTTATAATAAACATTTTTAATTTTTAATTAAACAATAAATAGACAATTGTTATTCAGAAATAGTTCGCGCTGTGTTATGACGACCTTGTGAAGCTCAGAAACCAGTTCAACAAGTGGTATTAATTTATTCTATACGTGTTAAGAAATCTTTTTGTGATTTAAGGTATGTATCCACAAATATCTCTTCAGAATAGGAGTGATTGAATGAGTGTGCCAGTATTGAAGGGAATGTGACACCGGTTTTAGCTGTGGTGTGATATCTATAGCTCCGTTTCTAAAACTCGTAATGTGATCTTAATTGCTTATACCTTACTTCGATAAATAGTGTATTTAATAGGACAATAATGTTGAATGTCTAATGAACAGTTCTGGAGGTCAGAGTGTTAGTAATAATGACAAGAATAATTTATTCACGTAAAACAATATTAAACAAATTATAAACGAGTTCCTTGATCTCTGTGGTAGGTTTAATGACCTGTTACAGAGATAAATTTTCTTTCTCGTATTAGATTAGAAAAAAAAATGCCGAGGTTAACTGATAGAATTAATACTGCAAGCATGTGTGTGAGTTTATATGCAGCAATCAATTGCTCCAACTCAGCCTCGTCTATGGGGAGTGGCACAATAAAGTTACAGGCAGAAGGAATAGTAAAATTGTAGGAAGAACGGAATAAGCAAAATACGGTTAGTGTGTCTTTAGACAAATGTTTCCCAACGCTTCAAAAAATAATGATTTCTGGTTTCAATAGACTCTAGAGGATTATTGTCAGAACCAGAAGATTTTCAGCGGACTGTTTTTGCTTTTTGTTGTTTAAAATAGTTTTAATTGCATTCCAAGATTCCTTACTAGATTTAACATTGCTAAGGAGTGAATTTTCGAAGTTTCATTTAAGTTTTCTTAGAAGGGAATTGCAATAATTTCGGTATCGTTTGTATGTAACTTCAAGAGTTAAATTATTAGGGTTCATTTTCAACTTCTTGTAAAGTTTGTCCCTGTTTCGGATACATCGTAAGACCAGAGGTTATCTAGGACTTAAGTGTAGGTTGTTTACTGGGAGTATACTGAGATTTGTCCGTGTGGTAACGGATTAAGAATACACAGTGTTACCACCCCTATTCATCCCGTGGGTGTCGTAAAAGGCGACTAAAGGAACAAAGAATGCAAGACAACATCATTACAAAGAGAAGGAAAACTTGAAACAAACCCTATTCCAACCCGTCTGGCCAGCGTGTTATAGTAGGCTAAAACCTCCTTGCTAAGGAGAGACCTATGTCCAGTAGTGGACTGTAAAAGGCTGTTGTTGTTGATGACACTGAGATTTGGATGTGATTTTAACGGCAGTAGATAACACATTCGCAAAATCACGAATTCGCACATTCACATTTGCATCATTATCAGACGACATAAAAATTTGAAAGTGGAAAGTCCATTCGGATCTTCAGCTCCTCAGGGACACATAACCCAGAAGTATGTGGTGTTTCCATTAAAAACCAGTCCGACGGCCGGTCTCAGGCGTCCTACTCTGAAGGGGACCCGGGCCATATTATTTCAGGTCCCCTCCAGGATCAACATCACACCCGGTCTTAACAGGCCCTATCCTGGGGGACACCACAGAGGTTTCCTCGCCGATCTGGTTGTTATAGATGTTGTGGCCCGATCGCATTTTTACAACCAGGCCACCACCGCCAATCCCTGGTAGCTTGCGACCCCGTTTGAAGATAGCTAGTACAGGCCTTAAAGTCGGTTCTGCTGCTGAAGTTAACTTTTCTGGTTATACGCAAAGTTATTCTAAGCCAAGTAGCACAGATAAATAATCCGTGATAGTCAAATCTATTACAAATTCGGATACCTGGGTTACAGTTTTAAGCATTATATGATCAAGGCAGTTATGTAATCTGATAAAATATGTATGTCCAGTTAGCAGGCCGAGTTCAACAGTCAAGTTTAAATACACTGCGTCATTTCTGTCAACAGAAGCAGCCTTGATATCAATGTTAATGTCACATGCAATTATAATGTTTTTAGACCTATAAGCACGTATAATCTTATCATTAGAAGTTAAAAAAAAAATCTGTGCTTTCTAAATAGCCAAAATGCATGTGTTCCAAAAGTTTTTTTTTTAAAGAACCTGCCAAAGTCACTACTCCGCTCTCTCTATCTCTGAATAAGCATAAAGTAACCTCTGATTGGTTCTGGTTCTGCGCTGTGATACCTGAGGTTATTTTTTGTGTTTATAACTATTCCATCTTTTAATTAAGGCATCTACTCGAATAGTGGTAGTCGTAATTGTCGTCTAAATTGAGAATAGGTTTGTTTTTATTTAACCAACATTCCGTTAGAATAAATACGTTACAATAAAGTATAAATGGGGATAATTGTGCTGTTAAGGCTTCAAAGTTTTTATATATGTGTGCTACGTACGTTTTGACACTATCTTGAGTGAGACAGTCGAATTTGTATTAAGAGAATTACACGTTTCCGTATTACATGCATATGCAGCTGTTGCACCAATGCTATCCAACTGAATAGCATTGCAGCGCGCAGCATACGGAGCTCCGTTGAGATTATGACATTTGAGTGTAGTTGACGGTTTTAGGGAATAAAAAATGTATTACTGCAAAATGAAACATTGAAATAAATAAATACTTTGTGAATAGGAATACAGAATGCAACAGAACAAAATTGAAATTATTTTTGCTGAAATAATATTCCGAAATCGTTATGAGTTTACAGTGTTCGTGGATGTGAAACCGGAGGCCCATTGATGCAGGGGTGACACTTATTGTGGTAACTGTGTAAGCCTTACACTGTCACGATGACTGTCATGCTTTTTACGTCCCCAAGCGGGTTGTGAAAAAGCATCTCACAAGGCCGCCATAGTGCGTGTCACCATACTGCATTGTCTGCATTTGCAATGAATATGGTGACCATAGCTCTTGGGTTCTATTCATGCTTGCCATCGGGCAGAGTAGAGTCACTTTGGTAGGCTCTTAATATAGAAAAAAAATATAGAGTGTGTTTGTAAATGTAAGGTATGTGTTTGACATTGTAAAGTTTGTGATAGAATTTGACATAAAATGCACTATGTAACAAACATGTTAAGATTGTAACCGCAATACGTGTTATTATACTCATAGTTTAGTTTATAATTAAATCTATAAAATGAAAAAAAGATGTAGATAATTATCGAGCAAAAACCGCAAGGTCGTGATAACGATGATACACTTGATAGACTTGACACTAGTCACTTTTCTTAAAATAAGTCTGCTGGGGATAGATCTGGGCTTCTGGGTGGCCATGGAGTGTCACCTCGTCTGGAAATCAGTTTTTCCGGAAACATGTTTATGACCACCGGCAGCGACTCATTGGATGTGTGATAAGTGGCTCCATCTGGTTGAAATCATGTGTTACGATTGTAGCTAGCAAATTACAGTAGCTAACAAATTACAGTAGCTAGCAAATTACAGTCCCAAGAACTCCTGTAACATGTTTGTGCGAGATGTTAGATTCAAATATTAACCAATTCTTGGCCCATCCTACCTTGCGAAAAGTAGTCCAGCAGCATTTGTAACGTGGCAACTTTCACATACAGCACAAACAAAAATATACAACAACGCCATCTAGCGACGATAGCGATTCTGTATCACGAAATAGAGATTCGCGGGGCAATTAGCATATATACAACATCCCAAAATTAACCGTTGGGCTGCGGCCCGTCAGGCATGATCAAATCGCCTGGTCAGAGGATCCTCCCTTTGTGTCAGAGGGACATGACACCCGTCCCTCCACAGTAATCTTTTTCTTTCGCGAAACTGCAAGCAAGATAGAAAAGGCCGCAAGTTTCGGGCGTTAGCTTTTTTTTTAAGTGGTCTATTTATTTTCAGAATGGACGTGTTAATTTTGGCCTCCCTATTTATATTGTTGAATTATCTAGTAGGTTTAATTAGATTCTTCTTGATAATTGCACTGTATCCACCAGAATAGTATGTAATAGAGCCATGCTAACTACAACAAGAGCAGGCCGGCTCGACCGGGCAGTACTACCCTATCACACAAGAACAACTTAAAGCGACAGCATCCGTGCTGTCGTATTTCGTTGGTAATTGTGAAATCGAAGACTCTACTCTGCCTGATGGAAAGCATGAATAGAATCCGAGAGTTGTCGTCACCATACTCATTACGAATGCTGACAATACAGTATGCTGACTCCCACTGTGGCGGCCTAGTAAGATGCTTTTTTGCGCCCGCTTGTGGACGTAAAAGGCATGACAGTCCTCGTGGCAGTGTAAGGCTCACACACCATGATAACTGTCGTAAATATTCTTAAAGCAGCTGTTTATAATTTAAATATCAAAATGAGTTTGTTATGCTAACTGCACGGTAGACGGAGAGATAACGTTAGTGTTTATACATGTCAAATATATGAATTTAGCTTTATTATAATACGAGTATGATGTTAGAGATACCCATTATTACAGGATTTAAGTATTCAATGAATTAAGTTTCGTGTTTAGTTAAAGTATTAAAGTGATTAGAATTTTTGCTATATTAAATATTCCTTTGTTTAATATTGTGTTCTTAGATTAATTAGTAAACAGAGCTCATATAATTACATATAGCAACACAATTTTTCGGCTGAAAAAAGACCTACCAGGGTGACCTGCAGTGTTTCCCTGGTCAGGCCTATTTTGAGCCGAAGAATTGCTTCGTTGCTTAATACCGAGTGAATGAGGATATGGAAGGCTCCACCTTTCCTATCCTTAACGAGGATATTGGACACTTAACCCTTCCTATCCCCTAATTCTGACCTCCCGGACAAACAAAACGCGCTAATTAGCAACTTGTGTGTTTTAAGCAGCGGGTGCACTTATTTTTTTATTCTGTTTGGGAGAAAATACAGATATACAAAAGTCTTTACAAAAAAAAAAATAAGTATCTGAAACGTATAACCTATACCAATGTCCACGAGGTAACAACTGAAGTAAAGTAATGGACACGTCATACAAGGAAAAAAAGGGGCAACTATTTATATAACAGGAACGCTTTATAGTGTCATCATTACCCAGCAAGCAATTCAGGTGTATTTTTTTAAATTTAAAACAACTGACAGCGAAAATATTCAAAGACGTAAAATGTGAGTGGTTCGTTTTTAATAATCGGCTAAGAGAATTGGGTAGATGACTGTATCGCAAATAAATACCAATGTCCACTTCATTAATATCGCGAAACATCTCGGAAAATACAATTAACATAGCTTTTAGTATTATTACGAATTTCAATCAAATGTACAGTGAAATATATTGTTCAATTGAGTAGTCTAAAACAGTGACGTCACAATTTGGTATTTAGTATATTTTTTATACAAAATTGTCGTTTTGACACATGATAAAAAGTAACTAATTTGACTAAGGTGTTATCTAGCCTATTCAATACTTTTCTGTGTAGACTAATCGAGGTACACGCACCTCCTTCCGAATAGCAGTCTTGGGCACCATATATCATAGATTGTTCGATAATTCAATGCAATTATATTTATTGTGGCAAATGCTGTACAGCATCATTATCATGAATACAGTGCGCCTGCGCTCTGCTGATATTAATATCAGATCCGACATTAATATCAGGATCCGACTGTTCGCTTGTCCCCTGTACATCGGCAACAGCGAGAAACTATTTTTAAAACTAAACCGAGCAATGCTAGAGGTTCTAAATGATGACTAAATATTTGCTCTTGTGCAAAACAAATAGACATAAACCGTATTTGTTCTAACATATTGTTGGACAATATTGTACGTAAATACTTTGAACGTAATCCCCACTAATATTATACACGTGAATGTAAGTTTATTTGTTACGGCTGCACGCGAAAACTACTCTTTTTTTTTTATTTGAGAGCCTGCCAAAGTGACTCTACTCTGCCTGATGGAAAGCATGAATAGAATCCAAAAGTTGTAGTCACCATAATCATTGCGAATGCTGATAATGTAGTATGGTGACCCACGCTATGGCGGCCTATTAAAATGCTTTTTACGCCTCACTTGGGACGTAAAAGGCATGACAGTCATTGTAGCATTGTACTGCACACACTTACTACAACAACTGTCACCCTTGCATCAATGGGGCACCGGTCTCGCACTCACCAACGAAACAAGACAGCACGGATATTGTCGCTTTAGGTTGATCTTCTTTGGGAGGGTAGTACTGCCCCGGTCGAGCCGGCCTTTTCATGCTGAAATTAGCGTGGCTCTACTACCAGTCAATCTGGCTCAACCGATCATCATGAAATTTTGGACACATGTTCTTGGAGGTACCAGAAGTAACATAGGATACTTTTAAGCTAGTATATTATAAATCTAACCAGGTGTTGTACTAACAAAAAATTGGTTGTAGAATGACAAATCGGAGTACAGTATATTATTTTCTTCCGCAGATGTTAAAGACACTTCTTCTGATGCTGGCAACAGTATACAGTTTACAACGTGATGGTAAGCGATACATGGAACAGACATATTTTTCAACTCATCTCTTTTTTAATAAATTCTCATTTCGATTGTATTTTTTTTTGTGAACAGTGAATAGCGCAAGATGAAAACATAGCAAATGAATTTAAACACTTCATAACATGTATAATTATTATTTAATTATCATTCGAATCAGGTTTTACCGCAGTAAGTTTATTGAATAATGTTACAGAAGACACCAGGTGACGCATGGAGAATGGTAATTTCACAGTTCATACCCCATTGGAGTTTAGCAATCTTTTCAATAGTCTAACTTTTCACATAGTACTGGGCATATTTCCACATAGTTTTATCAATGTACCTCCAACAGTGATTGATTGATTTCAAAGTTAACTGTTAAACGAAGATAGCGCGTGCGTGTGGAAGAATCTTTGTCCCACACGGTGACAATTTACTACTGCCTCGGTGGCGCAGCGGTAGTGAATTCGACTGCCGTGCTTGAGGTCTCAGGTTCGATTCCCGGGTCGGACCAAATGTTTGTATGATCTGCAAATATTTGTTTCGAAGTTTGAGTGTTTTGTATGTATAATATGTATGTATTTACAAAAAAAAATGCAAGTATTCTATCAGTCAGTCTAGTTATCATAGCACAAGCTCTGCTTAGTTTGAAACTAGATGACATTGTGTATCAAATGTCTGAAATATTTTTTATTTATTATTATTATTATAATTTATCTCGTTCGCTTTTCCTTGTATTTTTAAGTTCTATCTCTCAGTCATTAGCTTCATCCTACCATCTTTATACATATACAGACTGACTGGTGAGATACCTTCAATATTTGAGGACGTGATAGTATGTGAACATATATCATGAAATAAAATAACATAAAATCGAAATATTAAATAACTTCTTAGTAAACTTCGTACACAGTACACCGAGAGCCCAGTATTTAACTGCGGAATACTTGGACGCCGCGCGGACTTATTTTTTAGAGACATTTCGATAAAAAATAAGCACCTATTTTTTTTATATCAAGTTAACGAGAATCGAGTACCGAGTACTCTCCATAAGTATTGAAGGTATCTCACCAGTCACAGTGTATTTAAGTAATGAAATGTTTCATTAATTCAAATTTGATTGTCTGTGGCGCATAGAGAGGTTGACGCGTGATTTTTAATGGTGGAGGATATTTAAATTATTTTGTGAACATTGGTTGTTATAGAAACTTATAGAGTGATAAACGAAAGGATATAGTTGAGGCATCGATATTAGTAAACTTTAAATGTAGTTTCTTTGTATTTTCAGGTAAGGTAATAGTGTTATTGTAATAATTAAACAAAATTGTTGTGATATCGTAAAAACATGTTAAATAAAACAAAACTTTGTATTTTCAGAGAAACAATTTGTGGTTTATTTTGATAATCCTCGATAACCTACTTTATATATATACATATATATGTGTGTGTGTATATGTATTTCTGTAAGGTGTATGAGTCTCTATTGATATTTAAATATTGTCATTATAATGTATTGTGTGTAAACTATCCTGAAATATTCAAACACCTGATGTCCGTGTTAAGGTTGTCTGAAAGAAATCGCCGTGAGCGATATGACCGCCGATTGTTAAATGTAACATGTATTTTGTAAGAAATAAATAAAATGAAGATGACTTTCAAATTAATACACAAGCACTGTTAATATGATACCTTTTCAATTATTAATCTCATGAATAGAGTAATAAATACGTAATTGTAGTGAATCCGTCTAAGACTCAAGTTATTGTTGTGGGCAACCCCAGGATGGTATCAAGAATAGATAAGACACATCTACCGAAAATAATGTTTACCGTTACTGCGCTATAAATGAGGATTTGTGTTTAAAATCCAGGGATTTATAATGATCATTTTGTTTTGATTTTTAACGTGTACAAACCCCCTCGGGCCGTCACCCCACCGGGGTTTACGGCGAGGTGGTGTGTTGGAATCGGACCGACTAAAACCACACGGTGTCACTCTGCGCCCCACATAGGTGGGATCTGGGAATAGTTGTTATTACAACATCCAGATATTGATAATACCTTAACCTGCTGCCTACCCCTCATTGCGAGAGATGAATCGAAAGTTGTTTGCGTTGATAGGATCCTTAAGAAGATTACGCAATTTTCTCCTACCAACTACTAACATTACAATTTCTTAATCTCTTCTGCCTGTACTTGGCTATTCTGATGTCAGTTATCTCGATATCACAGAAGAGCAACTCGACAAGATTTAGCATCTTCAAAACTTTTTTATTATGTAGATTTGAATCACGCAAATATGATCACATATTTGAATATCGACGGATTGTTTATATTTTTCTATACTTTATGGTATTCTATTTCATCTGTGCACTCCACTTTCTTTACAGGAGCGCTTTGTTTTCCTCAGTAACACATTCAAGATCCCTGAGATCTGAATCTCTGGAACTTGCCGTACCAACTCGCTGTACCAAAATCTACGATAAGTTTATTTATTTATTTATATGTTACACAGTGTTTACAACTTGTGGAGCAGTTTGTTACGCATACCAAATGGTTAAAACAATGTTTTTGTTCAGCTAGTACTTAAAATAGGAAGACCTGTGCTATGAGTACCAGCGGTGTATAGTCATATACTGTACAGGATGGAATGTTTTGCCAATGTCTATAAAGTGTACAAAATTTTTGTCTATATTTAAAAAAATTGTCAGATAGCCGTTACCTGTCATCTTAATTCGCTATTCACTTGAAACATTAATGAACAGTCATTAAATTAATATGCTCTTACGTGAGCTATTAATTGGTGTACGATATTCTATTCTATTTCTCACTCCTGAAACATTTTTACTTAAATAAATCAACATTATCCACAGACGACGATGTATCCTGCACTCTGGACGACGGATCCATAGGGGAGTGTATGCCGCACCATCTTTGCGACATCAATAAATTTACTTACGAAACTGGCCTCGGGTTTATTACTATTCAGTAAGTTGTGTTAATATAGACTGTGGTATCGTAAACTGACATATCCATGTGATGTCGGATTAAGAATATGGATTCACTATCTCTATTCATCTCATGGGTATTGTAAGAGCTGATTAAAGGAGCAAACTACGCAAAAAAACAGTACTGTAACGAGAAAGTAACTCAATAGTCTGGCTAACGTGCTGTATACCAAAACCTTGCTTCTGGAAAGGTTTATGTCCAGCAGCCTTTATCCTTATCTCAAGTTAATTTCATTGTTAATAGTCGCGACAAAAACAGTCCTTGTGGGTCATACCTGGACTCGTGTTGTCCACTGGATGCGCAGCGGCTTCCAGAGAATCCAATAAAACCAATACAAGAATCACAGGTGTGTATATATATCTAATTTAACGTAGTTTTCTCTTTTATTCAACATTTTTTTGTATTTTTATGTTTGTCACCCTGGAATTCCTTCACTTACGAAGCTATTTGAATTTTTTTTAAAACGGATGTAGCGTATTTCTTATACGGTTCCCATCAAATTCGTCGAGAGGACTTAACAAAAAACTCTAAATCAACAGTCATCTTTTCGTTTCCCTCTAATTTTGAGAAGACTCAAAGCGGTCGCGTGCTAATGCCTCTTAAATTATAAGCGTCAATGCGCAGCAGTAGCTACTTACCATCAGTTAAGCCTTTTGTCAATATTCTCCTAATATCATAGCAAAAGTTCAGAGCGTTTTTTTAGTAAGAACTACTTCTAAAAGATTTACTTCGTTACTGCACAAGTTGAGAAAAGACCCTTTCAGTGTAACAAATATTGTTCAGATACCTCGCTCGGGATGTGGATGGCGTAACCCCCAAGGGGTGGACTTTCGCACTACTGGGGAGACGGACGGTGAGGCTAAGTTTGGAGAGTTCCCGTGGATGGTTGCAGTTATGGAGTAAGATTAATTGTTATACAGTACCTATTTTGGTTTTAAATGATTGAAATAACATCTCTGTACCTAAGGAAAAGAAACCTCTCTCATTCCGCGATAGTGAACCAACTTTTTCTTTAATGCTGCCTAAAAAGGATGAACTTTCCAAGTAGATTTGATATCCAGCAAGCAGATATCAGTCAAGACCCCGACCTAAAGTAAAAGTTTTCAGTTCTTGAGAGGTAGCCAAGTTATCCTTGAACACCACCGATTGTCCAACAATGGAAATAAAAACAAGCTTCTAACTTAAGAGTCTTCAATTTAATTGTACTTTTTTTCTACAGGATTAAACCCGTAAACCCGGAACAGCCCGATGGTCCGAAACAAGTCGCTTACCTCGGTGGGGGTTCCTTGATCAATTTAAGCATTGTCCTAACAGCGGCCCATATCGTATCTAAAGCCAAGTTCTTGAGGATCAGAGCTGGAGAGTGGGACACCCAGACCACTAAGGAGATCTACCCATTTCAGGATCGAGATGTTGATTCTGTGGAGATTCACAGCGGCTTTAATAGTGGTAAGATGCATCTTATAATTCAGGGTCGGATCACAACCAAGATGGGATTAGGATCATGGCTCTCACGTATACAAGGCACAGGGCTGTATTTTTTTTATAAAATCTTACAAATTAACAGACTATTGTATATTGTATTGTTTTTATATATATGTATTGTATTGTGTATTTCAAATATGTATTTATAAACATACAATATTATATAGCAATTACATATATTTTCTATTTTTTTTTTAAAATCCTGCCAAAGTGACTACTCTGCTTGATGGAAAGCATGAATAGAATCCAAAAGTTGTAGTCACCATACTCATTGGGTATGCTGACAATGCAGTTTGGTGACCTACACTATGGCGGCCTAATATAATTTTTACGTCTCACTTGGAGACGTAAAAGACATGACAGTCATCGTATCATTGTATTACACACACTTACTACGACAACAGTCACCCCTGCATCAATGGGGCACCGGTCTCGCACTCACCAACGAAACACGACAGCACGGATGCTGACGCTTTAGGTTGGTCTTCTGTGGGAGGGTAGTACTGCCCCGGACGAGCCGGCCCGTTCATGCTGAAGTCAGCGTGGCTTTAGAGATATATACATTATTACATATTATGTATTAACTACGCCCAGGTATGGAATTGAATCGAAGACCAACAAGTTGACCCTCGCAGTTGACCCCTTACTGAAGAATAGGTATTTAATATATATTTTTCTCCCGTTGCAGGGAATCTCTTCTACGATGTAGCACTTTTGTTCCTCACCAGACCTGTAGACTCAGCTCCACACATAGGAGTAGCTTGTCTACCACCTACTCGGGATGTTGCCGTTTCTGGTACCAGGTGCTTCGCTACTGGATGGGGAAAGGATAAATTTGAGAAAGAGGGACGTTATCAGACTATTTTACGGAAGGTATTATAATTTTATATTCATTGTTTTTATCGGTTTCTGATATTTAACATGAAAATGAAATACATTAACCTTTTTTTCCGTGGGCTCATGTTTCAATAAAAATAGGTCAGGCTAGACTGGAGTCTTTATAAATATAGAACTGTACAAAGTCAGTCTGCTCTGTCTCATGGAAAGCATGAGTAAATGCAAGGGTTACCGTACTCATTGCGAATCTAGACAATGCAGTATTGTGATCCACACTACCACATAACTTCATCAACCCACACATCACAAAGCTGCACGGAAAACCAATATTCGGCAATTTTAGACAACCAGGTGTGAAGTTACGGGAATCTAACTTCCTCCCTTAATTATATAGAGACTAAGGCAAAGAAGTTAAAGTTAAGGCAGTTAAAGTCTGAAATTCATAACCAGCGCACGTGTTGCCCTCCCACCACGATCCCGGGTCCTTTAAGCGGGGCGTGAAAAAGCATCTCACTAGGACACCATAGTGTGGGTCGCCATACTGTGCTGTCTTCATTCGCAGTGAGTACGGCGACCACCGCTCTTGGATTCTATTCATGCTTTCCATCAGGCAGCATGGAGTCACTTTGGTGGGTTTCTATAAAAAAAAAAGTACCATACTTATGATTCTGAGTTGAGTTGTCCATAGGGGATGGTAGTCGCTAACCATTAAGTGACCTTGACACTTTCTTATAAAAAAGTCTTACTTTTGCATTAGAAGTCACAACTCCAGTAAACAAATAATATTTTTTGATGGCTTTGATGGATTTAAAAAAAACAGGTAGAGCTTCCAGTAGTGGAGCACAGTGCGTGCCAAATAGCACTTCGTAAGACTCGTCTGGGCATCCATTTCAAGCTGCACTTCTCCTTCATGTGTGCCGGCGGAGAGAAAGGACCAGAGATATGTAGGGGAGACGGTGGATCTCCACTTTCTTGTCCCATTACGGTAAGTTGTTTCGCAGTTTTTCTGCCCCAAAGATGAATTCTGAGGAGTTTACTGGATCTTGACTGCCTCACTAGATCACGAGTTGAGTTAGATTCCTGGTTTTGACCAAACGTTTGTATGATCTGCAAATATTTGTTTCGAAGTTTGGGTGTTTCCTATGTATAATATGTATGTATTTACAAAAAAAAGTATATAAGTATTCTATCAGTCAGTCTAGTTATCATAGCACAAGCTCCGCTTAGTTTGAAACTAAACTTGTGTGTCAAATGTCCCAAATATTTACTAATATTATTATCTTGCTAAACTCAACTGTAACTATTTCTATTCTCTGTGACGGATTAATAATATGGAGTATTGCCACCACCATTAAGACGGCAAACTTGAAACAAATCATATACCAACGCGTCTCGCCAGTGCTGTATATTAAGCCAACACCTCCTTTCTAAGGAGAGACCCATTTCCGGTAGTTCAATACTAAAGTTTTTGGATGTTGTCACTTAAATGACAGTCAGTTACTCGTACAATTAAGTATTCCTAAGGGTTTTCTCTAATTAAGGTGGTCGAGACTCCGGTCGTCCCTTTGGAATAAAGATAAAATGATGGTGTTAAAATGACAGGTGACATAAAACACGGGAAATCCCCGTTGTTGCTCGAATACGCGAGATCAATGACGCTATCATCAAAGTCACCCTTGGTCCTAAAGAAGTAAATAAGTGGTTGTGTTGTGTTTGTGTTGTTATCCAGGCTGGATCAGACCATTATGTGCAGACTGGAATAGCAGCATGGCGGATAGGTTGCGGTGATGAAGGGAACCCTGGCACTTATGGCGACGTCGCTTTCTTTCGGGAGTGGATTGATGAGAAGGTGTTATCTCACGGATACAGCACTCAAAGTTATACTATTTCATAAATAGGCAAATAAAATAGTTCATAGTTTTTTATTTTCCTTTGGAAGCAGATTTTTTGTGTGTCTTTTGATCAGTTTTAGGGTTACCAATAAAAAAAAAATGGAAATAATGGATTTCATCGGTACCTTCATTGCTGTCAAGAAATTTACTTTTACATATTTAATTGCATGAAAATATGTTGGTGCAGCTAAATTGCTAAACTTAAATGGCAGTGGGCGGGTCACATTACACGCAGATGGAGCCGTCAAGTTCTGGAGTGGCAACTCCGTACTGGGAAACACAGCGTTGGTAGGCCACGCAAGGTGGTCCGACGACCCGATGCGGGTGGCACGGGACCGCCTGTTGTGGAGAACCTTGGGGGAGGCCTATGTCCAGCAGTAGCCGTCTTTTGGCTGAGATGATGATGATGATGTCAGTGCAGCCATGGAGATGTAGGAATTTTATATTTATATAATATTACACTTCATTTGCGTTAAACTGGCACGTAAGGAATGAAAATATCGGTGATACAAAATAAAATCGCTTGTTCAAAGTTACTTTGTCGGTTTCGTAGCCATCTGTCACAGAGACCAAGCTATATTTAAGGACTATAGTTTCGGATGACAGCCAGCAGTGTTGCAACTTAAATAAATAAACAATCAGTTCATCTTTTAAACGATATATATTACTAGCTTTACCCGGGCTATTTATTCAAGTTATTGACTTCCGCAAACTTGAGAGTAAACAGAATTCGAAGGTTGAACTAGTTATCAGTATATTTCAGGGCACTGGTACCAGTTAACAGCTATTATAATAAATAATGGTTCTAAAATCGACTAGAATGACATAGCAGCTAGTCTTAGTGCATTTTGCTGAGTTAAATTATTAAAATTATTATTATACATTATTTATTGCCTGTAAAACTCTGACTTTCTTGTAGATTACTACACAGTATCTAATTATTATTTAGGCCAAAGGCCAATTTACCACTCACCCTCTTGAAACCCTTAAGTCTTCTGCAATTTCACAGGCTTGTCAATGTGACTAGTGAACACCTCTGCTACTTGAAGTAACTAAAACATATTAAGATATATCCTTATTCCAGAACAAGCTTTGGTTTCCGTGGTTTTTCTTAACGTGTGGAAACCCCTACGGGTCTCCTCTCTTCAGGACTTAAAAAATAAATTAAAACTTCTTTTTTTTTTGTCTATGAAGAGAGTTAGGTTGTGAGCGAGGGCGAGAGGGTTTTTAATAAGACAAGTAGCTTGAAGAGCGGATTGAGACTAACTTTATTTATGCAACCATTTCTTAAAGTTAAAACAGTATTCTTATTGATATGTGTTGAAAACAAAGAGCTATTTGTTCTAATGTTTAGTCTGCGGCTTATCATCAAGTGGTGGTTCATGATGGATGCCAAGATTAACTTTATTTTATAAATAAAGTTATTCTTATTATGCGTTGGAGACAAGGAGCTAGTTGTTCTATTGTTTCCAGAGCGTCTGTGGCTTATCAGCTAAATGGTCGTTCATGACTGATGCTATTGTGGGGCGTCACGTCTATGACGACATAACTAAAGTCTGCCTAATTTTGTTACAAAACACATATTGTAATATACAAGAGTGTCTGGGAGATAAATATGTCGACACGATCTAATTACTTTTATTCTATGGAATTACATTAGTCTTTAAGTTATTTATAATCACGATGTATGACATAAATTGTGTTCAATAAAAAAAAAACTTTTTGGAACTGCTCTTTTATTGACCTTTTTTAGTGTTTAAGATTATATTTATTGTTTTGTATAATTTTTAATTCTAACTAATGTACCTAACTAATAGTATGTCATGTATAACATTTGCATGCCTAAAGGTATAATGTGGCTGTTATATTATTATATTGTAACACCTTATACAACTCAAATTCATCATCATCATCATTATCAGCCTATTACAGTCCATTGCTGGACATAGCCCTCTCCCATTGCACGCCACTGATCGATTTTGGACTAGTCGCATCCAATTTCTTCCACCCATCTTACGCAAATCGTCATCCAAATTCACAAATAAAAATTTATTGATTCAATTTTGCGTAGGCGTAACTCCTCCTCCTACAACCTCAATTATCTTTTAAGTAAAAGCATGGAATTATAAAGCAATTTTTATCTTATCACAAGATGAACAATTCTTTAAAACTAATTTTAAATGTAGATCTTAAAGCAATAAAACCTATATATACACAATTGACGTTTTATTTCAGGCGTCATTTTAAAGTTAGACTCTTTACCATAGTGTTATGACTTTTTTAATTCACTTTTATACCAATATACGTTTAAATGTACGAATAATCGAATATTTTTAATAACGAGCCGTTTTTAATGAAAACGGTAACTATGCCGGTGTCAGTAACAGTCGGGTAGAACTTTTCTGTGAAATTCAGTCCACCATTATAACATATCAAATTATAAACAAAAACAAAATAATAAATTTATTAAATATAATGTTTCAGAAATAACATGGTGCGTAAATGTTTTACGCTGCGGTCCGAATTGTGCTCACAGCACTTACGACGTTTAAACTGCTAACGGTGGTCCGATTTAGTGAGCGCGCCAACGTCTGTTAGCGGTATTAATGATTCGGACCACATATGAGTGTGCTTACGAATTCAAAAAGTTGAACATAACCTAACAGAGCATTTTTTGATATAAACACGAGTGGAGTATGTGGTGTAGCTGATGCAGATGATGAAATGCTTATATTTCAAGCATTTTTTCACAATCAAAATTTAAATTACCCTTTTCCAACCTATGTCCAGCAGCAGACTATTAAAGGTTGTTGATGGTTATGTTACCTATTTCAGGTGATTAACATGGATATATATAATAGTGGTTCAACATCCAACCTGCTACGTACATACATACGAGTATAACAGATACTTTTGGAAAAGACAATTGCATTTAAAAGTTAATTTAATTTAAAAGAAAACGAAGAATGTTTAATCAAGACTATATTTGGTGAAATACTGGAATGCAATATTAAATGCCATAGAAAACAAAGTCCAGCTGAAACAAACACATTTCTTAAACCGTTGGAATAAAATATTACCTAAAAATCATAGATTCAAATAAATGGCCCCAAATAACGCCGATGCTCACGGTGCTAACGATCCGACCCGTTAGTACTGTAAGCACTAGGTACTGACGTCACATGTGACGTCATAGCATCCACAACGCTAACAGTGAGCGTGAAAAGCACGATTGGACCGCACGTTGGTACACTATGAGCGCTATGAGCGTGATTCGGACCACGGCCTTACAAATAAGTAATTTGTATAGTTATACTATAAACAAGTGTTTTATTCTCTATTGCGCTCTGTCATTATCAGCTTTTTAAAATCACGTGATTAATCTACTGACGTTTAAATTACGCGCCAACGTTACTTTTGACCTCTACGTATTTTAGATGACTAGTTTTACATTTTTCTAAAATATATGACAAATTAGTGTAAGAATATAATCAGGGGTATTTAATTGCATCATCTACAAGGATATGGACTTACGTCGACTAAGAGACTATCGTTATAAATCGTGTTTACATATAATAAATATTTTTAAATACATATTTGTTTTATATAAGCACTTCGCGATGTGCCATGTTGACCTTGTGAAGCTTACAAACCAGTTCAACCTGTGATACAATATTGTTCTGTTCGTGTGGAGAAATCTTTTTGTGATTTAAGGTATGTAAACACAAATATCTCTTCAAAATAGGAGTGATTGAATGAGTATACCAGTATTAAAGGGAACGTGAGACTGGTTTTACTTGTGGTTCGTTTGATATATATACATATGTTAACAATAAATACTGTATTTAATAATGTTTAAAGTCTAATGGAAAGTTCTGAAGGTCAGAGTTTTAGTGTTTAGTGTTTATATGTGTATATTAACGAAAAAAACTTAGCTAAAATCATATTAATAAGATAGATACGTCCATTATTAACAGAATTCAAACATTCTTCAAATTATATTCTGTGTTTAGTTAAGATTATTAAAGTGATTATAATTATTGCAATATTAAATAAAGGACGTTCTTAGATTAATTATTATAGTTAATAGGGTTCACATAATTACTCATAGGAAGGCCATTCTTTGGCTCTAAAAAGACTTGACAAGGATAACATTACGGGTAACCACAGTTAGGCAATTCGTTCGTTGATTGTACCGAGTGAAAGAGGATATCGGAGGCTTAGCCCTCCCTGTCCTGAATGAGAATATCGGAAGCTCAACCCTTACTGTCCCGAACGATAACATCGGAGATTCAACCTTTTCTGTCTCGAATGATGATATCGGCAGTTCAACCCTTCCAGTCCTGAATGAGGATATCGGAGGTTCAAACCTTCCCGTCCTGATCGAGGATATCGAAGACTCTACCTTTCGTGTCCTGAATCAGGGTATCGGAGGATCAACCCTTCCTGTCCCGAATGAACATATCGGAGGCTTAACCCTTCTTGTCTCTCAACTCTGGGCTCTCGGAGGTCAAACAAATTTGCCAAAAGAAATCTTGTGTCTTTCTGCTGCAGGTGCGTTTAATTTCACGTGCTCCGACTATTTGCTTGTCCATTGTATACCGGAAAAAGTGACAGAGGTGTAAAATGACGGCTTCAAATATTTGCTTTCATGCTTAACAAATAGACATAAACCTTATTGGTTCTAACAAAAATGGTACTTTATTTAAACTTGTTATAAATCTAACCAGGTGTTGCAATAACGAAAAATTTGTGGTAGAATGACAAATCGGAGTACAGTATATTATTTTCTTCTGCAGATGTTGAAGACGTTTCTTCTGATGCTGGCAATAGCATACAGTTTACAACGTGATGGTAAGCGAGATATGGAAGAGATATATTTTTCGACTCATAATTTTTCGTAGATCAGGTGCATTTAGTTTTTATCGTCTTCAAAAATGGAATCGATTCTCAATTTGATTGTATTTTATTTGAGAAAATGTGTAGCGCAAGATGGATATGTGAAAAGCAAATTTAAATTTCGTAAAATTTTCCAATTAGGTTTTCGATAAGTGCTCTGATTAATGACACAGACGACATCAGGTGAGGCATCGAGAATGGTAATCTCACAAATAAATAAATAAAAAAATATTTCGGACATTTAACACACAACATCATTTATTTTCAAACTTAGCAGAGCTTGATCTATGATAACTAGACTGACTGATAGAATACTTATATACTTTTTTTTCGTAAATACATACATATTAAACACAGAAAAAACCCAAACTTCGAAACAAATATTTGCGGATCATACAAACATTTGGTCCGATTCGGGAATCGAACCCGAGACCTTAAGCACAGCAGTCGCATTCACTACCGCTGCGCCACCGAGGCAATAGTGTTCTTTCCTCATTGGACTTTAGCAATGCTTTTAATAGCATATTCAACTTATTCCTATATAGCGTGTTAATTTAAATTTATTGTAAAATATTTTAATTATACATTATTTATTATCTAGTAATATATAATATATATATATATATATATATTTACGAAGTAGTAGAGCCACGCTGGTTTCAGCATGAACAGGCCGGCTCGACCGGGGTAGTACTACCCTCCCACAGAAGACCAACCTAAAGCGACAGCATCCGTGTTATCGTGTTTCGTTGGTGAGTGTGATACCGGAGGCCCATTGATGCAGGGGTGACAGTTATCGTGATAAGTGTGTGCAATACAATGCTACTATGACTGTCGTGCCTTTTACGCTCTCAAGTTAGACGTAAAAAGTACCTTAATAGGCCGCCATAGTGTGTGTCACCATACTGCATTGTCTGCATTTGCAATGAGTAAGGTGACTACAACTTTTGGGTTCTATTCATGCTTTCCATCAGGCAGAGTAGAATCACTTTGGTAGGCTCTTAAAATAAAAATAATAAATAATAAAGTCAACAGTGCACAAAATACTATAATAAAATTATGTTCAACGTACAAACATATTTTGTTAGTAGATTATGATTTGTCATCGGCTTGCGTAGCTATGACGCGTCTATTGTCCATCGACCGGTGGGCCGGCTGCGTCACACGAGCAGCGTGTGGCCGAGACGGTAATATCATAACCTTGCGCTTGCGCAGACCGATTTTATAAGGACGGGTAGTACCTTCCCGGTCCTACCGTTGATACCTAACTCGCCGCGCTAATTAATTATTATATCCTTAAGTTCTTTTATGTTCTGTGGGTTTCTCAGTTCTATCACTCCTTCTATTCCAATTGAACTTTTGTAAGCGTGTAATTCTATGTAGTAAACTTTCATTCTATCTCTGGTGCACTTTGAATTTTCTTCATTTCTTGGTTCATCTTTACACCTACATCATCAAACACTATTAACGTATATTATTATTATTATTTATTCATGCTTTCCATCAGGCAGAGTAGAGTCACTTTAGTAGGCTTCTATAAAAAAATTTATATTTCCGACAGTAATTCAACATCATCATCATCATCAACAGCCTTTTACAACCCATTGCTGGACATAGGCCTCTCCTTAGCAAGGAGGTTTTGACCCACGCTGGCCAGACGGGTTGTAATAAGGTTTGTTTCAAGTTTTCCTTCTCTTTATAATGATGTTGTCTTGCATATTTGGTTCCCTTAGTCGCCTTTTACGACAGCTACGGGATCACAGCCAGCTTAATCCGTCACCACACGGACACCGACAGTAATTGATTCGTTTCAAAGGTAGCGTGTGCACGTGACTCTTTAACAACTTGGTGCAAAATAACTGTTGGAGTTGGGACCCCAGCAGTTGTTTTCTTTTACTTTTCACTATATTTAAAAATCCTATCTCTAGGAAGCCTTATCCATCACCTTTATACAGACAACTTTCAAATTTATAGCTAAGCACCGCTACATAAATTACATGAAACCCGATACTCCATTCACACGCGCGCACGATACGTGTGCGAATGGAGTAATCAATATGAAGTTATAGTGAACCCGTCTAAGGCTCAACTTATTGTTGTGGGCAATCCTCGCACGGTATCACGAACAGACTAGACACAACGTTTAATGGTACTGCACTACCAATGAGGTCCTAAATCTAGGGATTTATATTGATAATACCTTAACCTGCTTTCCTACCCCTCATTGCGAGAAATTAGTCGAAAATTGCTTGCGTTAACGGGAAAACTATGCAATTTTTTTTCCAAGGAATAATATGTATGTATTAACAAAAATAAAGTATATAAGTATTCTATCAGTCAGTCTAGTTATCATAGCACAAGCTCTGCTTAGTTTGAGACTAGATGACGTTGTGTATCAAATGTCCGAAATATTTAATTTAATTTGATTTAAGTTAATTTTCTTCCACCAGCCACCAAAATTACACTTGCTTAATATCTTCGTCTTCCGATACTTGACTTGAATATAAAATATATTGATAATACCTTAACCTAGGGCCCCAACTGCGAAAGGTCAGCCAAAAATTGTTTTGCGTTGTCGGGATCCTCACGAAGACTGCGCAATTTTCTGCCAACAGTCACTAAAATTGCACTTGCACTGTTGAATGGGAATGATATTAAGTCTACCCCTGTACTCGTACAACATATGCAAAGCTTAAATAAATAAATGGAAGTTATCTCGATATTAACGAAGAACAACTCGACAAACTTAATTGTCTTCAAAACTTCTATATTAGATTCCTATTTGGAATTCACAAATATGTGTGTGTTTGAATATTGCAACCTCTACCATAATAAGTCGCCATACTGACATGTCTACATTCACAATGAGTATGGCGACCACTACGCTTGGATTCTATTCATGCTTTCCATTAGGCAGAGTAGAGTCATCTTGGTAGGCCAAGAATATCAAAAAAAAACCTGCTCAAGTGGCTTCCAATTCACCTTCGATGAAATGCTCATTTTTTTCCATACTTTATGATATTTTATTTCATCCGTGTACTCCGACTTCTATTTCTATTTCTATTTTATTTCGACCGTGATTCCCTCAGTAACACATTGAAGATCCATGAGATCATCTAAATCTCTGGAACTTGCAGTATAGAAACCTATCAAAGTGACTCTATTCTGCCTGATGGCATGAATAGAATCCAATAACGGTTGTCGCCATACCCACTGCGAATGAAGACAGTGCAGTATGGCGTCCCACGCTATGGTGACCTAGTGAGATGCTTCTTCACGCCCCGCTTAAAGGACCCGGGATCGTAGTGAGAGGGAAACACATGCGTTGGTAATGAGTCCAGGCTTTAACCGATTTGCACAGGCTGTCCGATTATGGAATGTTATAACAATGTCTTTATAGCGTGTACAATCTTTGCTTACATTTAAAAAAATTGTCAAAGGTCCATTGCCTGTCGTCTTAAATTATTATAATTAATATATTGTTATTTTTATCTGTTGTAGCTATTTCTTTGTAATGAAAATGTAGATATTGTGCATTTATGTTTGTATTAATGTGTATTAAAACATACCACTTTGATTATTTACCTTCATCTACATCAAATATACCTATTTTTATTTTTTTGTTACACCAAACAAACTACCACTACCAATGAATTCGTCTTTGTACAATCAATGTGTCCATACAGGTTGCCTGGAATGAAATTGCTCTTAGCGATAAGGCTGCCATTTGTATATGGTCATTAAATTGACATACTCATACGTGAGCTATTAATTGGTGTTCGATAAAGTTTATTCTATTCTATTTCTTACTTTTTTAATAAAATCAATGTTATCCACAGACGACGACATATCCTGCACTCTGGACGACGGATCCATAGGAGAGTGCGTTCCGCATCATCTTTGCGACATCAATAAATTTACTTACGAAACTGGCCTCGGGTTTATTACTATTCAGTAAGTTGTGTTGATATGCACTGTGGTATCGTAAACTGACATATCCATGTGATGACGGATTCACACAGAGTCACTACCCCTATTCCCTCCACGGATGTTGTAGCAGCCGACTAAGGAAGCAAATCACACACGAAAACAGCACTGTAGAGAAAAGGAAACTCAAAAGTCTGACCAGCGTGCTGCAAGCCAAAACCTTGTTTCTGAGAGGCCTATGTCCAGCAGACTTTATCTTTACCTGAAGTTAATTTCCTTGTCAATAGTCGCAATAAAAACAGTCCCTGTGGGTCATACCTGGACTCGTGTTGTCCAGTGCCTGCTGAGCGCCCTCCAGAGAATCCAATAAAACCAATACAGGATTCACAGGTACGTATGTAGTCGTAAATCTAATTTAACGTCATTTTTCTTTTGCTGTTTGTGGTAATCTCTTTTATTCAACACTTTTACATCTATTGGTCCCGTAAGAGAACAAGGTGGTTTTAAATGGACTTCAAAATACGGAGTTGTTTTGAATTTGATTGTATTTTTATGTTTTAACCGTTGAATTCTTTTATTTTTTAATTGGTGGAGCGTATTTCCCGTACGGCCATTCAAATTTGAAGAGATTGTTACTTCTCAAAAAAAATCCTCAGTGACAAAATTAAGTAACTGTCTACTCTTGCAGTTAGTTGGATTTTACAAAAAACTAACTCAACAGTCATACTTTCGTCTCCTCTTAATTTTGAAAAGGACACAAAATGACTCTTAAATTGCAAGCGTCAATGGGCAGCCGTAGCTACTTACCATCAATAGAGTCTTTGGTTATTGTTCTCCTAGCACTATCAAAAAAATAATGGATCACTTGTAGTACTCCACTGCTAAGAGACCTACTTCGTTATTCTGCAAGTCGAGGGAAGACCCTTTCAGTGTAATTAATATTACTCAGATACCTCGCTCAGGATGTGGATGGCGTAACCCACAAGGTGCGGACCTTCGCACTACTGGGGAGACAGACGATGAGGCCAAGTTTGGAGAGTTCCCGTGGATGGTTGCAGTTATGGCGTAAGATCTTTTTTTATATGTTACTTATTACAAGACTAAAAGCTTGAAATAACTTAACATCTCCCACGTAAGGAAAAGAAACCTTACTCATTCAGCGGTAGTCAATCAACATGATTACCTAACCAAGTAGGTTTAATATCCAGCAAGCGGACATCTGTAAATGAAAACAGTCAAGACCCTCTGCTGACCTGAAAGAAAAACTTTCAGTTCTTGAGAGGTAGCCAAGTTATCTTTGTACAATCACTGAATTGCCCATCAATGGAAATAAAAATTAGCTTCCAAGCTAAGAGTTTTCAATTTAATTGACATATTTTTCCCAGGATAAAACCCGTAAACCCGGAACAACCCGATGGTCCGAAACAAGTAGTTTACGTCGGTGGCGGTTCCTTGATCAGTTTAAATATTGTCCTTACGGCGGCCCATATCATCGGTACAGCCAAGTCCTTCAGGATCAGGGCTGGAGAATGGGACACCCAGACCACTAAGGAGATCTACCCATTTCAGGATCGAGATGTGGATTCTGTGGAGATTCATAAGGATTTTAATGGTGGTAGGAACCAACTTTTAATTCAGGGTCAGGTCAGCGTCAAAATTACTTGAAATTTAGACTTGATGACCTACTTGAAATTATGAGAATGACTCGATCAAGGTGGGAAGAAGGATCATGGCTCTCACATATACAAGACACAGGGGCGCGTTTTTTTTATAATATCTTGCAAATAAATAAACTGTAGTGTATTGTACGAATATTGTTCTAATTACTCAAAGCATCAAATTATAAACATACAATATTACGAACAATAGTACTTCTACATTTTTTTTTCTATTTTAAGTGCCTGCCAAAATGACTCTACTCTGCCTGATGGAAAGCATGAATAGAATCCAAGAGTTGTGGTCACCATACTCATTGCAAATGCAGACAATGCAATATGGTGACTCGTACTATGGCGGCCTAGTAAGATGCTTTTTCACACCCCGCTTGAGGACGTAAAAGGCATAAGAGTCATTGTGGCAGTGTAAGGCTCACACAGTTACCACCATAACTGTCACCCCTGCATCAATTCTAAATACATAATATACATTAACCACGCCCAGACACAGAATCAAATCGAAGACCAACAAGTTGACCCTCGCAGTTGACCCCTTACTGAAGAATAGATATTTAATATATATTTTTCTCCCGTTGCAGGAAATCTCTTCTACGATGTAGCACTTTTGTTCCTCACCAGACCTGTAGACTTAGCTCCACACATAGGAGTAGCTTGTCTGCCATCTTCTCGGGATGTTCCCGTTTCTGGTACCAGATGCTTCGCCACTGGATGGGGAAAGCATAAATTTGAGAAAGAGGGGCTTTATCAGACTATTTTACGGAAGGTAGGACAGTTTTCATTATAAATGTGGAATATTCATTGTTTTTATGGGTAGAGGGCTTTTAACACTTGATACAAAAATTGAATACATTAAACTTATTTGCGTGGGCTCTGTTTCGGACCAAACGTGTCAGGATATTTTTTTAAATATAGAACCTTCCAAAGTCAGTCTACTCTGTCTCATGGAAAGCATGTTTAGAATCCAAGAGTGGTGGTTACCATACTCATTGCAAATGCAGACAATGCAGCATGGTGACCAATACTGTCACATGACTTCATCAACCCAGGCAATTTTTTAATTACTTTTTACTAAGTACTAAGTTACTGGACCCTGTCTTCTTCCTTTAATTTTGGAGAGACAACAAAACGACGTATGACTCTGAGTCGCAGCTGTCCATAATCAGCGGTAGTTGCTCGCCATCAAGGGACTCTGTTCGTTTGCCCAATTTTCCACAAGAAAACTTTTTCTTAATTTAGAAGTTACAATTCTATAATCTTACTGTGACGGAGAAATAAAAATGTATATTCAAAAAAATCCAGGTAGAACTTCCAATAGTGGAGCACGATGCCTGCCAATTAGCACTTCGTCAAACTCGTCTGGGCAGACACTTCAGACTGCACTCTTCCTTCATATGTGCCGGCGGGGAGAGAGGACCAGAAATATGTAGAGGAGACGGTGGATCTCCACTCTCTTGTCCTATTGAGGTGAGTTGTGTTATAGTTTATCCACCTCAGGCGAATTCTGAGTATTTTGCAGGATCTTGCTGTACTGAACTGGTAACTGTATCTACTCTCGGTGACGGAGTGAGAATACGGAGTGTCACCACCCTTATGGGTCCCGTGAGTGTCGTAAGAGTCGATAAAGGGAGTAAATTACGCAGAACAACAGTAAAAAGTAGGAAAACTTGAAACAAACTCTAGACCAACGCGTCCCGCCGGCGTGGTATATTAAACCAACTCTTCCAATCTAAGGAGAGACTCATGTCCAGCATTGGACTACTAAAGGTCATTGATTACTTACTACTGAAGGTCAAGGCAGTCAATTACTGGCATAATTTATTATTGTTAAGGGTTTTCCTGAATAAAAGTGAGTAAGACCCCGGTTAACAATTTGGGGAATACAGATAAAATGATGATGTTAAAATGACAAGCGATATAAAACACGGGAAATCCCCGTTGTTTTTTGAGTGTGCGATGTCAATGTATAAGTGAGGCCTCAGGTAGTTGCCGTGCTCACTACCCTCAAAAGCCGTTCCTGTCCCTAAGGTAAGAAATGAGTGGTTTTTCGTGGTTTATATTTGTTTTGTTATTCAGCCTGGATCAGACCGTTACATACAAAATGGAATAGCGGCATGGCGGATAGGTTGCGGTGATGAAGGGAACCCTGGCACCTATGGCGACGTCGCTTTCTTTCGGGACTGGATTGATGAGAAGGTCATATCTCACGGATACAGCACTCGGAATTATACTATTTTGTAAATAGAAAGTAAAAAAAGTTCATAGTTTTTCTTCATTTGTAAACAGATTTTTTGTAGTCTTTTGTTAATTTATGGGGTTGCCAATAAAAAAAATTGAATGGAAATAATGTATTTCATCGGTACCTTCATCACTGTCAAGAATTTCACTTCTATTACGTATTTAATTTCATGTAAATACGTTAGTAAATACGTTAGTGCAGTCATTTGGGCTATGCATAAAGTAAAATACAGTGACAAGACACCTATATTTTACGCTTTTTGTAGACATTTTACCCGTGAAGGTAAATATAGCGAACTTAAGTGCGACGTGAACGCTTGGTAGAGAGCGTAATACCGGGGTCCTGAGTCACTTGCACCTATGCGTGACCGGTACGTGTGGAGACACCTTTACGACTGACCTTCTATGCGAGTTATTCTTAGTAATCAGGTTCACCAAGAATTTGCCATTTCTTTCGTGTCAGTTGGCAGTTTTAAATATTTTTCCTTATAATATAAGGTAGGTAGTGAAGATTTTTTTTTTTTATTTAGCGTTTAGTTGATTTTTTATTTCGTTCATGGTTTTGTACTTTTTTTATCGATTTTTGATTCGAGTGTTTAGCATATAGTATATAGATGATTTTTTATTGCGTTTCAAAGCAATAAATGTAATAATATAAGTATTTTAAGGCTTTCTATTGTATTAGGTTTACTTGTAATAATAGTAAAGGTGCTATTTCATCTGTGTGAAGTATTTGGATCTGTCTCACGACATTACCGATATATGGAATGTGGATTCGGTGACCATTGTTCCGATAATCATATCTGTTCACGGATTGATAGCCATGAGCCTCGACCGACACCTTAAGAGGCTCACGTTAGAAGGTTGGATCAAGGGTCTGATGCAGAAGGCAGTCCTTGACACAGCACGTATAGTGAGGAGGTTCCTGCCTTTGGGCCCTAACCACCGATGTCTTGGTCCCTGCACCCGATGTCGGTGGTCTACTATTTTTATATTTTTAAATATGTATTATTGTTTTCCTTTTTTATGTGGTTAAAAATGTAATTAATACATATATATTTATGAAATAAAGAGAGATTTTATATACTACATTTTGTTCTGTATGTATATTGTTTAAATATTTATTTGTGTCTTCATCTGTATTTTTTTTAATTATTCATTGTAATTTATATGTAATTATTCATTGCTTCTCTTAAAGACACGCGTGCACCTGCCATGTCACTTACTTAACCACCTAAAGGTCGACTGGTAGAGAATGCTATATGGCATTAAATCCGCCTCATGCAAATGTAACGCAGGAAGTATTAAAAATAAAATAAATAAATAAATCCTCCGTGTGGTGACGCATTAAGAATACATAGTGTTACCACTTCTATTCATCCCGTGGGTGTCCTAAGAGGCGACTAAGAGAAAAAAACTATTCAGGAAAATATCACTACAAAGAAAAGGAAAACTTGAAACAAACCTTATAGCAACGCGTCTGGGCAGCGTGGTATAGTAGCCCAAAATCTCCTTTCTAAAAAGAGGCCTATGTCCAGCAGTGGATAAAAATTGTTTACCTACAATCTTATTACCATAGTCCAGGCTCAGTCTATAGCCCCAGAACATAGCTCAATCTTTGTGATAGTTGTCATTAGTGTCATTTTAGAACTTATGACATACATTTCAGGTGGGCATTTTTAAATTTTTTTTTTTTAATTTTTAATTTATAATGCACTTCATTTCTGATAAAACTCGCACAGAATGAAATTATAAGTGATATGAAATAATATCACTTGTTCAAAGTTACTTTGTCGGTTTCGTAACCATCTGTCACAGAGACCAAGCTATATTTTAAGGACTATCGTTTGGAATTAGACAGACATATATAAGATGTGTGTCACAACCACCAGTGTTGCAACTCAAAATAAATGAAAAATCAGTTCAACTTTTTAACGATATATATTAAAATTCGTCTTCACAAAACTAATACGAGGCTTAGACACTCTTGGCGAGCTCCTGAGACTTGACTATGACATCCTCCACAGTGCCTACCATGTAGAAAGCAGCCTCCGGAATTTGGTCTAACTCTCCGTTCAGAATCTGACAACAGAAATACATATAAACATTCTATTGAGGGTGTGGGTAAGCGACAGTTTTCTTCCTAGCCTTTATTATTTCCAAAATTATTTAAGGTCGGATACTAATTCAACCGTCATTGCTGGACACCGACGGGTCAGCGACTTATCGAATTTCTGCAACCGTAAGGCGGAACTAAAATCGAACAGGGCACTGGTACCAGTTGACGGCTATTACAGTAAATAATAGTTCTAAAACCAACTAAAATGATATGAACATAGCAGTTAGAGCGAATGAAATTTGCCGACTTATGTAAAATACTAAAATATCTGTAGGTCTAGTTATTACACGATATTTATTTGTCTAATTATTATTTTGTCCAATATAACTTAACCCAATGTTTCTTCTATAACCCAATGTTTAATAAGAGATCTCATTGAATATTTGGGACAACTTATGTTATATTTACTCGTTTTTACCAGTAAGTAGCCTTTCTCATAACCTTCATCCCCCCAACCCTTAAGGCCCGCGTCATCATACCCTATGATGTTATATCTACATCACACTCACCCTCTTAAAACCTTTGATAGTATCCTCCAATTTCACCAGCTTGCCAATGTGACCAGTGAACACCTCTGCCACCTGAAGTATATAAAACGTATTGTTAGATATATCTAATATTCTTAATAAGTAGTAGAGCCACGCTGATTTTAGCACGAAATAGCCGGCTCGACCGGGGCAGTACTACCCTCCTACAGAAGACCACCCTCAAGCGACTGCATTCGTGCTGTTGTGTTTTGTGGATGACAACAAAACCGGAGGCTGACTGATGCAGGAGTGACACTTATCGTGGTAAATGATGACTGATGTCTTTAATGTCCTCAAGCGGGGCGTGAAGAAGCATCTTACTAAGCCGCCGAAGTGTGAGTCACCATACTGCATTGTCTGCATAGTATGGTGACCATAACTCTTGGATTCATTTTCATATATTACATGACTAATTGTAAAACTTACTACTACCATAAATCATAGATAAATCCCAAAAATCATACTTTTTTGTAAAATTCGATTTTCGAAATATGACAAAATCAATTCCTATAGTCGATATATTGTTTAATTGTTCAAATCACCTGAAACGGTTGCGACAAGAACCGCTGTATCTTCCGCGCTCTCGCGACGGTCATCTTGTCGTCCTCAGACAGTTCATCCATACCCAGGATAGCGATGATATCTTGAAGTGACTTGTAGTCCTGAAATTATTTTGATGTCATTTATTACTGAAACACACAAAGAGAATATGTATATATGGGTGATGACAGCAACCTAAATGTTAAAACTAGAAAACACTTAGATAGTTAAATAAACGTTGTTTCGGATCGGTTCGGGTATTACAATTTTAAACTAAATTAAATCGTATATTATATGTTTTAAAGTCTATTATTAAGCGTGCACAGCGTCATCCGAAGCATTTTTTTGCGACGCATAGTCGGAGGTGTGACACAACACGCAATTGTCTTCATAACCGATAACATTCTTTCCGACTTGATCCGATACGAGCCGTCCGGTGGATATCATCTTTAGGTATTTAAAAAAATATCTACTCGAGTCTTGTATACACAGGTATATTATAGGTAAATTTTGTCCACTAGGCAGATTATATCCGGAGTAACAGTTGTATAAAATATGAGCATATGCTAGCTTTTAGATAGACGCTCTCGTACTAAACGGTTCGGTTCTTTTTTCCTTTGCAAACCAGTCAAAATCTGAAACTCGCTACCAGCGCACGTGTTGCCCCCCTACTTTGATCCCAAGTCCTCTGAGCAGGTCGTGAAAAAAGCATCTCAGGCTACCATAATGTAGGACACCATACTGCATTGATTGCATTCGCATCTAGTTTGGTAACCACCACTTTTCTGTTAACGCTTGGCATCAGGGTGACTTTAGCAGGCTCTAAAAAAGAATTATAATAACACCTGCAATATCTTTTGAACCCCACGAGCGCAAGCATAATGCTCATCTCCTATAATATTGGGGTCCATCACTCTCGAGGTGGAATCCAGAGGGTCTACAGCAGGATACACGCCCAGTTCAGCAATGGCTCGCGACAGCACTGTGGTGGCATCCAAGTGAGCGAATGTGGTGGCGGGGGCTGGATCAGTCAGGTCATCAGCTGGGACGTAGACAGCCTGCAAGCCGTTACAAATGCGATCATTTCAATAATAATAACCTGACACATCTCATACACGGTCGTCTGGTCTCAAATTAGGCAAAGTCTATACTATGGTAACTGGAATGCTGATTAACATACCTACATCCTACTAATATTGTAAATGCGAATGTAAGTTTGTTTGATACGGTTTCATGCGAAAACTACTCAACCGATCATCATGAAATTTTGTACACATGTTCTTGGAGGTATTAAAAGTAGCATTGGATACTTTTTGTTAAAAATATATTTATATTTAAAATGATCTGTTACGACACTTAATGAGGCAGACCAAATTCCACGAGAGCGAAGCCGCGGGCAAAAGCTAGTATTACATGGACCTCTATAGCATTTCTACCATGCTGTCGTGTTTCGTAGATAAGTGCGAGACCAGAGGCCCATTGAAGCAGGGGTGACAGGAGTTTTTTTTAAGAGTGTGAGCTTTATACTGCCACGATGACTGTTATGCCTTTAACGTCCCCAAGTGTGGCGTGAAAAAGCATCTCAATAGGCCATCCTAATGTGGGTTACCATACTGTATTGTCTGTATTCGCAATGAGTATGGTGACCACAACTCTTGGATTCTATTCATGCCTTCCATCAGGCAGAGTAGAGTCATTTGCGGCTCTTAAAATGTTTTAAAAGAAACCATAGACAAATAATACCTAGACACTGAACACAGGTACATGGTGTACAAAAATAGCATTGCACAGGTCGTTACAGGTACTGTGGCCCACTCTCTTGTATTGTCACCTCTTTTTAGTAATCATGTGTTGTTCTGTGAACGTCAGATTAAATGATTCTCTTTCTTTCTTTCTAAATGATCGTATTTAACACACAATTTATTTCGGTGGAAAGTAAACTCAAGACTACTGGCTTAGCAGTTATAATCACCGTTCACAATCGGTTAGCAAAATATGTCAGTGTTACCTGCACACTGGTGATGGATCCAGTCTTGGTGGTGGTGATCCTCTCCTGCATGGTGCCCATGTCAGTTGCCAGTGTCGGCTGGTAGCCCACGGCAGATGGGATCCGACCCAGTAAAGCTGATACCTAGAGACAATATGGACCTTGGATTTCAGAGACTACACTAGACGAAGTTTTCTCTCATAATGAAAATAGCAATGACCCAAACTAGCCAGTTTCATATGAGAATATAAAATAGTTATTAACTAAAAATTCAGAATGTTATTGTAACACCCAGAGTACAAATTGTGTGGAGGAACAGATGTCATGTCCGTCCGACGTAAATAGCACTCTGACAAGGCGAGGTGATCTTGGTTGGTGGGCCAAGGCCCAGTTAATCTTGGGTTGTTGTGTATATGTTATTCACCCTCGAGAATTTCTATATCGCAATTTAGGCTTAGTTGCTTCGTAGTTCGATGTGTTTTCGCTAGATGTCACTGTGATATGTAATTTTTATTTTACAAGTCGATACAATACCAGATGAGTAGAGCAGTATATATATTAATTTAAAACAGGTCTAGTATATTCAAAGGGCACTAACGGAACTCAAGAAGTCGAAATAGGCTTAGGGCTTTCAAAGCTAAACTCTTTCTTTCATTTAGACTCAACTTTTCATTCTCGCTATTTTTAACATTAGAGTCACCCATGATATAAGTAAGTTAATCACGACATCGAACCTACATGTTTCAACTTCAACAATTTTTTTAGGTTTATTAGGGCAAAATATTAAGTATTATCAATACTTGCAGTATAATGCGAAAAACACTGAATAGATACTTAATGACCTTTGACGAACATGGTTAGTTTTTACTGCAATGACCGATATATATGAAGATGGAGCCGCGGGTAAAAGTTGATATAAAACTATTTTGCTTACCTCAGAGCCTGCTTGTGTGAATCTAAATATATTATCAATAAACAGCAGTACGTCCTGTCCCATTTTGTCCCTAAAGTGCTCGGCTACAGTCAGTCCTGTCAGGGCAACACGTGCTCTGGCACCGGGGGGCTCGTTCATCTGACCGTATACCAGCGATACCTGACAAGGGTAGACAAGATTAGTGTCTGTATGTCATCTGCTGCCATTTTTTTTTATTTCTCCGTGTTTGAAACGTGTCCTGTGTTACGTTACACCTTACAAATATACACAAAACGGACGCAAATAACAGTCAATTGCCGAACAACAACGTTTAAGATCACACAAAGTGGTGACCACGCTGGGATCGAAGCCACAGCACTCAGTGCAGTAGGAAGTGGTCGCTTAAACCTTTTCTTTTGTATATGTCTGTGTGGTGACGGATTAAGAAAGAATGGATAGTGTTACCACCCCTATTCATCCCATTCATCCCGTGGGTGTCGTAAAAGGCGACTAAGGGAACAAAGTATACAAGACAACATCATTACAAAGAGAAGGAAAACTTGGAGCAAACCCTTTTCCTACCCAGCGTGACCAGGCCAAAACCTCCTTGCTAAGGAGAGGCCTATGTCCAGCAGTGAATTGTAAAAGGCTGTTGATGTTATGTCTGTATAAATACCGAACAATTGATCAACCTCCTTAGGGTACTGCGCTGTAAGACTATTTTAAAAAATTAACTAAAAATCAATACCTTAGAGGTCTTGTAATTGTCTGTAATGACTCCGCCAACCTTCATTTCATGGTATAAATCGTTGCCTTCCCGCGTCCGTTCACCCACTCCAGCGAACACCTACCAACACAAGTACTCAAGTCTAAAATTGACATGTTGGCAATATTCTTTAAATTCTATTTCTCCTCTAAAATGTACTGACACCGTCTGTACCTTATTACCGCTTCCTTATATTAATAAAGGCGTCTAAAACCGTTAAAAACGCTATTATTTCTGTTCTTTCTGGCGGCGTCATCTGGAAAATGATCCATCTTCTTCCTCGTCTTTTTATTCGGGACTAGCGCAATGTGTAACTTTGCAAAAGATTTTGGCTGGCTTCTTTTAAGTCTTGCGAAGGAAAGCCTTGAGAAGGCAATCTTAATAAGGACTAGAGTAAATTTGGATGAAGAAAACGCTAGTCTCAGAAAAGGAAGATATGCGTACGATAGGTCAGAGACCAAGGTCTTATTCTGCAATAGGAGACCTTAACTAACCTTATATAGGATACGCTAGAACTACTAAGAAATGGTAAGCAGAAAGATACTCACAGAGAAACCACCATGTGCTTTTGCGACGTTGTTGATGAGTTCCATAATCAGTACAGTTTTGCCAACACCTGCGCCACCGAACAGGCCGATCTTGCCGCCTACAAAGTCATATATATTTTTTTTAATAAAAGCCTACCAAAATGTCTCGTCTCTACTCTGCCTGAAAAGCATGACTAGAATCCAAGAGTGGTGGTCACCATACTTATTGCGAATGCAGACAATACAGTTTGGTGACCCACGCAAATTAGCGTAGTGGGATGCTTTTTTAAGCTCAGCTTTAAGATCCCGGACTGGGATCACCACCGAGGTAGTTAATAGTAGGAGAGAAACATGTGCGCTGGTAGTAAGTGCCAGGTTTTAACTCATTTGCATAGGAAGGAAGAGCCGAACCGTTAAAGCCAAACATGGGAAATATGGTGTTTGCTAGCCCTAACACCATATTTTCCATGTTAATGCAGTACATGGTAATACAGGTAGATCCACGATCCACAGCATTTGTGTGATAGCTATATGGTAAGTAATGCTTCCGCAAAAAGTCTGCCTCGATCGGAGTAATACACAGCCTCATAGAAAAGCATATGAGTTTTTGTTTATAAGTTAATTTTATGTTTCTTCAGTCTAGTAGCTATTGTCCGCGATTTCGCTCGAGCAGCTGTTTTTATTCCACGTGGCCAGCTTTGATATTAACGGCTTTTGATACAATTTTCATCTCTTACTTCATCCCCTTATGAGTATCAAAATTTCTAAAATACTCTAGGGATGTATGTGGCAAGTATGTGGCCACAGTGGTACATTTTACTGCCTGTATTAACAAAAAATTTAGCTTGTCATTTTACGTAAACTAAGTCCTGGTTAAGTTGTCTCACCCTTGACATAAGGCGCAAGTAGATCCACAACTTTGATCCCCGTCACCAGAATCTCCTGCTCCACTGACATGTCCGTGAAGGGTGGTGCTTCTGCGTGAATTGGCGCGTAATAATCGGTTGCAATGGGACCGCGCTCATCTATCACGTAAACAGTAAGAGAATGACATTGGGGCTTAAAAAGATCAACATTATTAACAGTCTGTCATATTTCACGGCAGGATTCAGGTCTCCTCTTAGGACTAAGGTTTAAGGTCGAGTTACTTGACGAAAAATAATTGTATTTTCTTAAAATAAACATTTTTATTGTGGTGTAATAAGAATCAAAATACCTAGAAAAAAACAAATGAGCCCAAACTAATGAGGTTCATCGTATTTAATTAAAAAGTTCTTAGTCTGCCGGTTCCATCATCAGTACAGTACATTTAGACATCGGGATGTGGTTCTAATTTAGCTGCAAGGATTTGTACCGAACACATTAATACAAACATTGCAAGCTAAATAAAAGCTTCTTAACAGATACATTATAACACACTACAGAATATCACTTGTTTCTTTACACCAAAACGAAAGGAGATCTCCGAAAAAGGAAACTATCCACATACGAGTATATAATTACACATTTTTACAGCCTCGTAAATTATTGCCAACCTACCTATAGGTTCTCCAATAACATTCATGATCCTGCCAAGCGTAGGCTCTCCCACAGGTATAGTGATGGGAGCGCCAGTATCTATGATGGGCTGCCCTCGTACCAGACCCTCGGTACCGTCCATGGCTATGGTCCGACAGGCAGACTCACCGAGATGCTGGGCCACTTCCAATATAAGGCGGGGTGCTGAATAAATGGATGGTCAGTCAGTATGGAATAAAAAAGGCGAAACTAAGACGTTGTGATCAAGTGTTTACGTGTTCAAAATCTGTGGTTTTAAGAGATAGAGAATGAGAAACCATCTCTTTAAACAAAAACCTTTTCATTTCGTTAACAAGGTTAAAAAAAGCGAAATAAGTATTACTATTTACAATAAGCTAATTTAAACTACACTTACTGCGTCCAGGCACCTCGAGTGCATTCAGAATCGGCGGCAAGTGTTCCTCAAATTGGACATCCACGATGGCACCAATCACTACACATTGTATTTTTTACATTATTTATGTTTGTAGCAGCGGTACAACAGTACCGCTGGTATAAGAAATGTTAAAGAATCTATACTAGAATAATTGCAGCCAGTTCCAGGAATATTGTAATGATGATCATCATCAACAGCCTTTGACAGTCCACTGCCAGACATAGGCCTCTCCTTAGCAAGGAGGTTTTCGCCTACTATACGACGCTAGCCAGACGGGTTGGAATAGTTTGTTTCAAGTTTTCCTTCTCTTTGTAATGATGTTGTCTTGCATACTTTGTTCCCTTAGGCACCTTTTACGACACCCACGGGATAAATAGGGATGGTAACACTATGTATTCTTAATCCGTCACCACACGGCCTGTACTTAGAATTGTTATAGTAATTGTAGAACTCGGTTTTGGGCACGGCTCTACTGCTTGTCCCGCCAAATCTACACCTACATCTACTAGACTTTTATGGCTTGTTCCACAGAATTCCACACTACATCAGTAGGTTAACGTAAATAAGTAGTCCGTTTACCCAGAGATAATCTATAATTTACCAATCGAAACGAGTTTTTCTTTAAATATTCTACGCAAAACAGTGTATTCTAAAAATTTTACCTAATTAAAAAAAAAAGAAATTGGTTAAAAATGATATGGCATTGGCAACACTGTTGATCGAGTAAATAACAGTGACAGGTTAAGAAATGACAGCTGCTCAGGCGTGCTATTATTTTGTTCGAAGTTATCATCGACAACGGACACTATTTTTGTTTCGGTTACACTATATAGAACCTGCTCAGTTCCGTAATATTTTTCTTATTGATTTTTTGGCTTGTAATAAGATTTTGGGTTACTACGAGACACATAGATTATATAGAAATTCTAGCAACCATTTGCATCTGGTAAAAACTAAAACTTCTTTTCGAAAGAGGCATATACCCAGCAGCGGACAATTAAACTGTTGATAATCCTCATCTGATCCCTCAGAAAGGCACCAATAGATTAGTATCCACTTTGATCGCCTCCACTGCGCGGAACACCGAACTCACTTTACCAGTGAATGTAACCATACGAGAGCGTGCAGCAAGTAGTCAATAAAAACTTATTTTGTGGTCACTCAAGTTTAGTGATAAACAACTGTGCCAAGTAGCTGTTAAAACGGGCACGTTAGTGGTTATTAATTGCGTCTGGTTATTTTTACTTTGTCATGACACACCTAGTCCCTAAAAGCAAAATATTATTGGTGATTCTAAAGATAAACTTCAAAGACTTACTGACCAGCAATGATCTGTCCCTTAGCACCACCGCCAGTGGTAGGGGGACGACCAGGCAAAGAAGATGGGGCTTCAGACGGACCCTCTGCAGACATTTGTGACTTGGATTTTTTAGCTTGGCTAGTAGATGTATGAAACTGACGAAGAAATGTGTTACAGTTACAGTGAGAAGGTGCTGCCATTTACGAATTGGTATAGCATATGTTCTTGGGAGATATAACAAAGCCACACTGTCCTGGTGATAATTGCACTATCGTGGTGGTAATTACACTATCTTGGGGAGAGTTACACTGTCCCAGGGATAATAATACTGTACCAGGAATAGCTAACTGTCCAGAGGGAGTTACACTACATCAGCGATGACTACACCACAGTGTATCGTGAATAATTAACTCTGGCCTGGGAATAACCTGGTCTACTCTAATTTTTTAACGTGTGGAAACCCCTCGGGCCGTCACTTCACCGGGGTTTACGGCGGGATGGTTTGTTGGAATCGGACCGACTAAAACCACACGGTGTGCCACTCTGCGCTTGAGATAGGAGTGATCCGGGAACAGCTGTTATTACGACATTCGGACCTAACCTTGTCTACTTTATCTCTAGGATAGATAAACAGAATTGAGGATACTTACACTACTCTGGAGATAGCTACACTTTTCCGTTAATAGCTACAGTACAACGAGTATGATTCTACACTATTTCGAGGATATTCATACTGTTTTATGGGATTGACTTATAATATTATAAGAAGATCTAGGCAGTCTGTTCTTGAGAAGGTTTACGCTTATTTCCTTAAAAGCTTACAATACTTTTGTCAGAGAAATTGACACTGTCATTCTTCGGCATTTTTCCTTTCTTTAATAGATATAACACACACTGCTTTTCTATTTATATTACCTGTACGAGTTCTCTAGAATACCTTATTTAGAGAAATGTACACTACACTTCAAATTCAGATGAACTCGACCCAAAAAATGTCCAGGGAGAAACACTTTTTTTTTTTTATTTTAAGAACCTGCCAAGGTGACTCTACTCTGCCTGATGAAAAGCGTGAATAGAATCTAAAGAGTTGTGGTCACCACACTCATTGTAAATGCAGACAATTACAGTGATTCAGACTATGGCGGCCTAGTAAGATGCTATTTCACGCCTCGCTTGGGGACGTGAAAGGCATGACAGTCATTGTGGTAGTATAAGGCTCAGACGCTTACCATGATGTCTGTCACCCCTGCGTCAATGAGCCTCCGGTCTCGCACTCACCAACGAAACACGACAGCATGAATTCTATCGCTATAAATTGGTCTTCTGTGAGGGGTTAGTACTGCCCCGCTTGTGCTGATATCAGTGTGGTTCTACTACCTTTTTCTCATCTTAGATATGTATAGTTATTAAGAGTCTATGTAAGTATTATCAATCAACCTGTCGTTGTCCACTGCTGAACGAAGGTCTCCCCAAGGAGCGCCAACCATCCCGTTCTGGGGCAATTCGCACCCATCCTCTGCCAGCCGCCTTCTTCTTTATTATGAAATGCTTACAGTAATAAAATATCTTTTTACGCATTTATAATCACCTCTTTAGATTGGCCCTTTTGAAAATTGTATTCAGGGTAGTTAAATAACGGTTGGCCGGGAGCATTTTGGTGTTTTGTTTTAGGTGGATGTAGAGGGGGGGCTTTTTTCGTCGCCTTTACAAATGTCACCGTTTCTCTTTGGAACGCGTTTGGGTTAGCACTGAAAATACAATTATTTGATGAGGTTTTTTAATGAAGTACGTTTAAAAAACTAGGTTTTTAATAAAAAAAAATATACTATTAGATAGTTAATATATATACACTCGTGTTATGTCGTAATAGGACTGTTGGATGATGAAATAATAAATAAATAAATATTTCAGACATTTGACACACAACGCCATCTCGTTTCAAACCACGCAGAGCTTGTATTAGGAGAACAAGATTGACCGAAAGAATACTAAAATCTTTTTTTAGTAAATACTTAAATATCTTACATAAAAAACACTCAAACTCTGAAATAAATATTGGTAGATCATACAAACATTTCGTTCAACCCAGAAATCGAACCCTAGACCTCAACACAGCAGTCGTATTCGCTACCGCTGGGCCAGGCAGTCATGTTATTATTTTTACATTTTTCTTCCGATTTTTCTTATATTACCTCGACGTTTAAACTTTCTCTGGACGTCTACAAATATTTTAAGATAGAACTCTTTTTTATTTGTAAAGAAAACCATCTCTTACCCAGTATTTGATGTCGCAAAACTCCGTTTCGGAGGAACTAGCTTAGCTCTTGGGTATTCTCGCGAGATTGTCTTTGAACTTTGTTTCTTTTCAGTGTCAGCTGTTAAAGAAAACAAGTATTATTTCTAAAGAACACAGAACTTAGAGAGTCTTACACAGATTAAACTTAAAAACGTGAGAGAGCTACTTATCTAATCGTGATTCGGCACACATATGCCAGTTCGACCAGGTTCAAATGCAGGTTAGGCAATTATTTTGTCTCTTTTCATCCAGTGACGTTACCTGAAGCCTAACCCTCCGTCTTTGTGAGGGGAGGAGGTCAAAAGCCAGCAATGCACTATGTGATTATAGAGTTGTGATGAGGCACAATTTTACATCAATTTATCTGACGTTTTGGCCTACTATACCTTGAGTTTTCTTTCCCTTGTTCGGCTCTTATGACGACCACGGAATGAACAGGGGTGCTGACACTCCATATATCACCACACTGATTATAACAGGTCTATTGAAGACTGATATCAACTAGTTACAGCGAATATTAGACTTACATTCCGATGGTAATCTGATCCGATGGTAATCCGATGGTAAAATAGACTCTCGGTTACCGTCCGTTACTTCAGTGATGACTTTTGACTGAGTTGTGTCTTCAACGAGCCCTCTCGTTTCGACATTGGCCACCAGCACTCGAGGACCTAGTGGTAGAAAGAAAAAAACCAAAGTCTTAACGATGTTTAAAATGTTGACTCCGTTTTAAATTCAATGTGAATTTCTTCTCGCATAACCTACAACTTGACAACCAAGTACCTATTGCAGTTAGTACCGATTCCAAACAGTAGGTCCAGAATACCCATGAATACAAACTTTTACACACTTAGTATTCTTAAAAACAGACTGAAAGATTTCAAGTGTAGTTATTTAACGTCTTTAATCTTCTAAGCCAGATAATATTGATAACTGATATATTTGATAGCTCGGTCCTTAAGAAATATGATGGACAATTTACTATTAGGCATTCTAACAGTCACAAGGATTGGAGCATAATTCATAAACGCATGTGAAACAGTTAGCTGACTTATAAAAAAAAATACAGTGTCTTGTAACTACTTGACAGGTAAGCTATATAATTGAGTAGAGGGTAGTAATATTTGGATGCTGGCAACACAGGATTGGTTTACGTGGAAAGCCTTGGGGGAAGTCTATGTCTAACAATGGACGTCATTCTTCTGAGATGATAATGAATATAATAGCAGTAATAAATACGAGTAACTAAGTTTTAGATGACAGCCACAGACTTATAGAAAGTCTGAAAGCCGAGTCTAATAGAAATATTTTCTTCGTGATGCAAATGATCAGACAGCCAATTGACACTTACAGCGTTGAATGGTTTTTACATGTTTGTACACATTAACAGAGCTTTCGACGAACTTCTTCATGTTGCTAGATTAACAGATAAATAAACAATAAATTAATAAATAAATTTATAAAACGCTAATCCACATTCGTTTTATTTATTGAATTCGAAGTTGTTATTGCAAACCCGGGAGTAATTCTAACTTCAAATACTTCTACTTTTATGGTATTACTTTTTTCGTTAGTCAAAGGAGGTTTTTATACTAAATGTGTAAGTAGGTTCTAAATAAACATGGAATGTAAACAAAATAAAGTGTGTTGTTTATGGGTCGTCGCTCGCGGTTAATATTGCTATTGCCATGTAGAAATATAATACTTTCCGTGTGGTGACGGACTACAAAGACGTAGTGTCACCACTCTTTTTCATTCCATAAGTGTTGCAAAAGTCGACTAAACGACACGTCATGTACAAAGAAAACTTGATTCAAATCCTATGTCAACACATCTGGCTCAAGTGGTGTCAATTCTTTTCTAACGAGAGGCCTATGTCCAATAGCGGAATAGGAAAGGCGGTTAATGATGAAGAGCATTTTCTTATTCAATTTAAATTAAGAAAACTTTAGACCGGAGCAATTACTCTTACAGATCGACTAATTACAGAAATCTTATCTTGCAATTCGTTACTTTTTTAAACATCGAACAAATCTCTACGCATTTGATTGTTCGATGAGCTACCCAGTAGGTCTAGAAGCAAGGTGATATGACTCAATTACTTATGTTTGACTGCATGACACCTCTTTTATACTCTGCAATTTTATTATTTAAAATTTAAGTGTCAAAAGCCTCTCAAATCATGGGCCAAACATATAGATCTACATATAAATAAAATGAGTGAAAAGTGAGTTGGCACTGCATGCCTCTAGTCCCAGTGCCGGTGCTATGGTGAAGTCCCCAGTGAGTCGGGGCGGTTGCTGCGTAGTGGCTGGCTGCTGTGTAGACGGGAGAGAGATGCTCTTCTTACGTGGGCCGTGGGTGCACTGTGCTGTGTGCCTAGACGCTGATGAGGCCTTAGGGGTTAACCAGGCTGGAGTGTTCACTACTTGCGTATGGTGTCTCTGTTGAGGCCGAGGTTGCTGGCTGGCTGAGACTGGATTAACATACATCGCTGTAGAAGTGACGCTGCTGATTTTTGCTTATTTGAAGGCTGCTTCCAATCACGTCGGGGCTGAGACACTGTGGAGGAAACGGGTTTCATATCCCTCTGACACAAAGGGAGGATCCTCCGACCAGGCGAGGTGGTTATGCCTGGCGGGCCACGGCCCAACGGTTGATATTTGTATTTTGTACATATATATGCTAATTGCCACGCGAATCTCTATTTCGCGATACAGGATTAGTAGTTGCTTCGTAGTTCATTATTATACTTCGTAGTTCGATGTATCTTCACCAGATGGCGCTGTTGTATATTTTTGTTTATGATGCATGTGGAAGTCGCCACAATTCAATTTTCTAAATAATTTTGTTGTCAGGACTTTCGAAGCCGACGTCCCGTGAACGGATCAGATACTGGCTCAATCATTGGAGGTCACTGAAAGGTCTTCATTCTCCATAAGCGACAGGTGAGCACACTGTACCTGTATCTTAAAGTAGCAAATGATTTACCGTCTTCTGAGTGGGGCACTCACTTTTGATGAAATTAATAAATATTTTTAAGTAGTGTAAGGTCACTACTAAAACGTAGTACATTTACAATCGAAACCGTTTTTTAAACCACAAACTATGTCGTTTATGTATGACATTGCATGCGTTGCACTTCCGCGGTCGCTCACTGAATATTTTAGTAAACAGCCAAAAGCTAAATTTTTATGTAATGTTATTGTAAGATTTAACGCGGTGTGGTTTAAGTAGTCAACTTATTCTATGAATAATGGCGGTCGTGGGAACACACGAGTGCTCTGACAATTAACCCCTTCGCCCTCGGCTTTACATAAACGCCCTGTCAGCAACACGTACTACGGTTTTTTAAGGTACGATTCACCTACTGGAAACATTAGCACTCAAATTCTCAAGTGTAATCAGGGTTGGACCTACCTGTAGTCTAATGACAAGAGACGTTACGTGGTTGGATCAAGCTCTCCTTTGCTCAAATGATATGAGAGATGGAAATGGGTAGCGGTAGACACTTGCTATTAGTCAACCCATATGATGTGTAACTGATAAATATACGAGGCAAGTAATGAAACGAGTAATGTAAAAGAATTGGGCGCGTGTGTCGGTGACGCGTAATGAGCGACGGGTGGCGAGCGCTTCACATACCTACACGCATAGGTGTATCAGTAACATTCGACATCTCACCTACGATCTGATGGCCAACATTGCGCATCCAATCAACTGGCGCACGCTGGCGTCTGTTACACACTTCTGTCTCGTTCCATAGACAACCCTGAGAGAGCCATGCTCATAGATAGGCAGGCTTAAACGCAGTGATAACTCGACCTCGTTGAACACCGCAGCAAACTTAATTGAGATTTTTGGAGCTCAAACTATAAAACACACAAAGCCTCCTTATACCTCATCCTCTTCTTAGGAAGGAGGTGTTTCCCTAGCCAGGCTTTCTAGACGGATTGGTTTATGTCAAGTTTCAAGTTAGAGTTTATGTCAAGTTTTTCTTCTCTTAACAGTGCTGTTATCTGCGTAGTTTGTTCTCTTAGTCGACTCTTACTAAAGTCACATGATCATAAAACAGAATAAAATATAACCTCATAACAAAACCACCCCTTAATTCAACACTGTATCATTATAGTTCTGGTAGTAGTGACATTAGCGCCGATAATTAACCTTTTTGCCCTACGTAAGGGCGTAGCAACTATTGACCAGCTTACCCCATACTCCATGCCATTATGAGTCCTAGGTAGGTAGATAATGACTCTTCTTCCATGAGGGTAGGCAGAAAAGTAGAGTAGGAAGATATGTTTGAACGGAATATATTCATTGGAACTCATAGATAGTATGTACAATTTAAAATGTACTTTACCTAGAATGCCGTTTTTTACGGATTCCATCGAAAGGTGGTTATGTCGGACTCGAACTGACCAAAAGCTGCACACCATCCCAGGTACCAGTAGCCGAGAAACCAGGTGCACCCTAGAAAGGAAATCCCTAGAACCCCGACGTGAGGTACGCCCGAGGTGGGCCACCTACTGTTTGTAGATGCCCCCCGTGTAGGAACCTCTATATTCCTTTTTCTTCCTGCCCCGAAAAAGACGAGCGCGCTCCATAGTACTCGCACCGCCACCCCGGCCTGCTTCTGCTAGGGTGACAGATGAGCTCACCGGACATCCCCAGGCCTGCGCTCATGGAGAACGGAGATCTTTTAACGATCTCCGGCGCCCAAGTCTCCTGAAGTACCTAGCCCGTTCCCGGGCCTGGCGGGCCGGGAGAGTCCTGAACCTCTCCCGATCGCGCTCTGCCATCTCTTTTGCAAGTATAACCTGCTCACAGAAAGAGGCGCTCGCGCTCCGTATCATGGCCGCAACCATGTTTCTGAACGATACCTAAAATGCCCTAGAACTTAACGAATAAATCCTAATCCGTGAGAAATTAATGAGCAACCGGCCGGGGTCTAATGATTGATCCATACACATACATAAAATCACGCCTGTTTCCTTGGAGGGGTAGGCATAGGCATATTAAAAGGCGGATTATTTATAGATGGCGAGCCTATTGCCGCTAATCGGGATGTTCTGTTTGCCAGAGCCTCGTCCGTCGATCCACAGGTGCATTACTTGCAGGTGAGGTTGACTTGGGGCCCTAAATTCTTAGGAAACCTATGCACCCTGAGTCTAACAGTTGATGTTGATATGTATGAAATATATTTGACGGCGAATGCTGACAGAATTAACAGTTACTTCTTTGTTTCGGTGTGTCTTCATTTGGTGACACTGGAGTATGTTTATAATTACATGTGTTCGCAAACTCTTTTTACTTTGTGAAATGGTTAGTCATAAAGCATATTTTAATTAAGTTTTACTTTAGTTTAAACTACGTATAACAAGTTTTTGTGGAAGGCACTCTGTAGTTATCCTACTAATATTATAAACGTGAAAGTTTGTGAGGATGTTTATTACTCTTTCACGAAAAAACTACTGGACGGATTTGGATGAAACTTTATACTAATATAGGTTATACGTCTATCGAATTTATATAATTTTGGTCGTAATGTAACGATACATGTCAATTAAGTCGGAAAAAAATCTGGCCTCTGAGAGTTATGTTGACGTTCGCTGCCTAAACCATTGAAGTTACACAAAGATGATGTACCGTAGGATTGTTTGTATGTTAAAAAAAAATTAAATGATCTGTTACAAAATTTAATGTGGCAGACCAAATTCCACGCGAGCGAAGCCGCGGGCAAAAGTTAGTCATCTATAAGAGAATTGTTCAAAAATCATCGTAGATGAAACCCTAGAGATGCGTTAACCTTTTTCAGTTCATAGGACCGAAGAGAAGTGAAGAAGAACTGAGATAATGCCTCTACGCTCTCGATGTAATATTATCCCCATAAATTTATAACATTTACTAATTATGTATAAAAGAATCAGCTCCATGTATTTTTCTGTTCGAGTTATCCTTGGTGCATAACGCGTTCGGCGTCGTCCTCGTAAGCAACAATTATAACGCCACGACGCCATTTTGATCGTATTAGGTTCTTTATTGGAAGACGATCGAGATATTAAGAAGTATAAAGTGTAACTTTTGGAAACTTCTTAGCTTATAAAAGCAGATTTTCGTGATGCAGAACAGTAATAAAGGTGCTGACTCTCGTTCTGGCTTGCTCCTGGTACAAAGGAGTTCCGTTACAATTTAGCGAAATAATGTTGCCAGTACATGGGCAATTTAACAGCGGTGTGGGGCGGGTTATAGGACTTGACGTAACATTTTAAATATAATTTAATGTAATGGTGTATATCTTATGAAGTTGGTATATACAAGATTATTAAGTATCGGTGTGGTGACGCCGTCCGTGTCGTTAAGAATACAGAGTGTCACCATATTCATCCCATGGGTCGTAAGAGACGAATAAGGAAGAAAATTATGCAGGACAACATCACTGCAAAGAGTTGAAAAATTTTCATCTATTTTTCTTTATTTTAAGAACCTGCCAAAGTGACTCTACTCTGCCTGATAGAAAGCATGAATACAACCCAAGAGTTGTTTTCACCTTACTCATTACGAATGCAGACAATGCAGTACGGTGACCCACACTATGGCGGTATAGTAAGATGCTTTTTCACACCTCGCTTGGGGACGTAAAAGGCATGACTGTCGTTGTGGCATTGTATTGCACACACTACGACAACTGTCATCTCTGCATCAATGTGGCACTTCACACTCACCAACAAATCACGACAGCACGAATGCTGTCGCTTTAGGTAGATCTTCTGTGCTGAAATCAGCGTTACTCTACTACCTCTAAACTTAAAACAAATCCTATACCGACCAAGTGTGGTATAGAAGACCAAAACCTCCTTTTTCAGTAGGGGCCTATGTCCAACAGTCGGCCATTAAAAGGTGATGACGTGACGATGCTATATCAAGAAAGGTAGATTAAGAAAGAGGACACAAATGGATGTCGATGTGCTAAACGCTGAACCACATATACTCATTTACTATATTAAAAGCAGTTAATGACAGTTTTACTAATTCTGATTATCTGGACGAGTAGACCATTGTGAGGTCTCGGACTGATGATAAGTAAAATAAAAAATGCAACGCAACCAAAAGACTATAGCGAATTGTCCTGTTTTCCACCCCCCACGAACGCACTTGCTTGCAATAGGATATGTACACATGTGGGTATATGACATCTTATCTACCACTTGATGGACAACTCTAGCAAATCAAAGAGCGCGTGCTTCCTCAACTTCCTGTTACACTCTTCCGTCCCTTTCCTGGAAAACGAAAGCAAAAATGCGATACATCAATAATAATTAACTCCTCATTGTGTTATTTGTTTACCTATCTTAAATCATATTTCTTGTCAAAGTCTTAGCTGTCAGGTTTTTCAAACCTTTAGAAGTGTTGACAAAAACTTTTTCAGCTCGAAGTTTCAAGTATTTTTTTTTAAAAAATGAAATACCTAAAGAACCGAAGTTTACTTCATAAAGAGCCTTTTCAAAGCACCTGAAAAGTTAATGCCACTTCATTAAGTATTCACCGATCACAGTTACACGCGGTGTCATAAGCTAGGTCACGTTACAGAGCGGGAAATACAGGCGTGGCTCAACCAATCACAATTCAGCACACCGTGCGATAATTACTCAACCGGCCAATCACAGCCGAGGTAATGAGGCAATAATTAATGTGTCAGCCAATAAGGTATGCGCGGGAAAATTACATAAGTGACATTGCATGTTTCATAGTGGTGTAATGGTGTTGTATTTATTTAGTCGAAACGGATATTTGGATAGTGGGAGTGTGAAAAACTGTTAATCGGTTTTTTTTCGGTTTTTTAATCGGTTAAATAATAATGTGCATTTTTCTGACGTGAGAGTGTTTAAACACATAGTATTTAAATAAATGTGTTTTAAATGGCGCGAATTGAGATAAACAAGTTAGAAAATATTATTTTTCAGTAATTTATTTACCTGGACGAATAATCCAATAAACATACGTACCGTTTATAAACAAATTTAAATTATACTCTAAGATACGAAAAAATAAAGGAAATCCATGTTCACATAAATGTCGTTTTTATTGAGTCAAATGATTAAAAAATCTGTTTTGAGCACAGTTAATAAAAGTCTTTCTGTCTACATAAAAGACTCAAAAATGTGCTAACAGAATTACAAAATTTTACTCTCTTAATACATGACTGCTCAGTTTAAAAAGGTGTCATATATTCAGAATAACAGTACATTAACGGCACTTGTATACTTTTTTTAATCAAACAGAAATCCACTGATGCATAGAGGCTTCCACAAACGCACCCATGGCATTAAATTCTAGCATTCTTCTGTCTGGTCCTCAAGCCGTTGATATGCAAGCAAATATAATATTCAATTATAGTTTTATGTGCGTCGGAAATCACTTCAAAACAATTACCTTTTTGTAAGTGTACGCTTCAAGGTGTTGGTAAATGTTGATGAATAAAAGTATCAGAGGTATCTATTTTGTTAATTTTTATCAACAGTCCACAATTGGACATAAGTCTCTCCTTACCAAGGAGGTTTTGGTCTGCTGTCCCACGCTGGCGATATATTATACATACTTTTTATATATGACGAAGTACCTCTATAGTTGGTACTTGAAAGTGTTCATCTGCAAAATTACATTATTATTACGAAAAATACCTAAAAATAAAGTACCTGTCTAAAAAACAAAACAACTGACAAACGAATGTAATTATTGATATGGCTGAGTTATCTTTGTATCTTTTCTTTTACTTAAAAAAACTTCTAATTATAACATTTTTCTCAACAGCACTTTTTAAGTGACAAATGACATCAAAGTATTTTATTAACTTGCGTATTATAACATACCTAAAATATTTTTTGTACATCAAATTAGGCACTTATTATTGGTTTTGTAATATCTTAAAAATACCTAGTTTGAGTACACAGGTTTTGAATATAAAATCCTTTTAATGTCAAATTAATTACTGTTGCCTGCAGCAGGTAGCCATCTCACCGGACCGATACGGCCTCTAAGCTTTCATAAAAAGAACTTATCTCAAAGGCTGGCCAGTTTAATGTGTGTATGTCTTTGATAAAACTTTTTAAATCAAGGCAAATATTAAAAATAAAACTATTATTAAACCAAACATATCGAAAAAGTATTAAACAGTACGTCAAAAGTGTTCTAAAAATAAATAAAAGTGTTGCAAATAAATATGCAGTTTAAAAAAAAATTTTAGCAGTGTTGACAAACATTCGAAATTTATAAATTTCAAAAATGGAACCATCAGTGCCTCTGTACGAACTGGAATCAGTTGCGTGCTCAGCGCAGCACAGCGGCGCTTTAGCAGCGCTGCGACTGCTTCGAAGCTATAACCATTTTCTAGTACCCCCAGGTAAGTTTTAACAAATATTAGCAATTATAATAGCTACTTTGACTTATTAATAAACAATAAGTAAAACTACCTCAGTGGCGCAGCGATAGTGAATGCGACTGCTGTGCTTGAGGTCTCGGGTTCGATTCCCGGGTCGGACCAAAATATATTTGTTTCAAAGTTTGGGTGTTTTCTATGTACAGTACGTATGTATTGACAAAAAAGGTCTATGAGTATTCTATCAGTCAGCTTAGTTATCATAGCACAAGCTCTGCTTAGTTTAAAACTAGATGACGTTGTGTGTCAAATGTCCGACAGAAAAAAAGGCATAATGGTTTAGAATCTCCTTATTTCTCAAGATTACACAATCACTTACAAGGAGAAATAAAATACTATTCACAAAAGATAAAAATAAAATGCGTTGACAAGTAAATTATTCGTAACTGATTTTAATGCAATGTAGATACTTCTTTAAAATTGAAAAATCCATTCCAATGTAGGTTTGTAACTGAACAAATACAAAGGAAGCCTTACATGCAGCAATTTACTTTCTGAAACAAAACATACGTACATATACGAGTGTGATCTACAAATTGCCACGGTGATTGTCATGCATTTTACGTCCCCAAGCGTGGCGTGAAAAAGCATCTCACAAGGCCGCCATAGTGTGGGTCACCACACTGCATTGTCTGCATTTGCAGTGAGTATGGTGACCACAACTCTTGGATTCTATTCATGCTTTCTTTCAGACAGAGTAGAGTCACTTTGGCAGGCTATAAAAAAAAAAATGTTATTCTGAGTCCGGGTGTTCTTTGTGTTCGTTTCTTGTATGTTTATAAAGTCCTTGCGACACAGGATTTATCTATGGAGCGGGCGTTGTCTTTTTAAAAATTGAACCTGTTCAAAAACTTTCCACAAAAACTATAATACTTAACAAAAAATGTTTAATTATCGTTCACAAGGGTCCAGAGATAGACTACGAGACATATGTTTTAAAACAAGCTAAACCATCCTCAATAAGAAAAGTCACCATTTCTACCGTAGCTTGTGCTACGACAATATTACCGTAGCATTACTATTGCTACACCACCATTACTGTAGCGTTTGTAAGTATCATTTGAGGTTGCTACAAGTTCTTGTTGAATTTCCTTTAAATGAATTTAATTATTTGCTCACAATTTAGACTGTACGTATACCATAGTCTTACGGTCTCAATCTTGGCATATACGTCAAACAAAAGTTGACTAGAGAATTTCTTGACTGTCGATACCGACGGTAAAGATGATTGATTTCACCGTCTCTGGACATTTTTAAATAATAATTTTTAAGACCTACGTTAGTTTTCGGATCGATCCGGGGTAAATAAATGGAGTAACCATCTTCAGTACTACCCTCCCACAGAAGTCCAACCTAAAGCGCCAGCATCCGTGTTGTCGTGTTTCGTTGGTGAGTGTGAGACCGGAGGCTCATTGATGCAGGGTGATAGTTATCGTGGTAGCTGTGTAAGCCTTACACTGTCACGATGACTGTCATACCTTTTATGTCCCCAAGCGGGGTGTGAAAAAGCATCTCACTAGGCCGCCATTGTCTGCATTTGTGATGAGTATGGTGGCCACAACTCTTGGATTCTATTCATGCTTTCCATCAGGCAGAATAGAGTCACTTGGCAGGCTCTTAATATAGAAAAAATATACATAGAAAACTACTGTAAGGCATTGTAAGAACTGTGGGTTTCACTGATTCGACGCAAAACAATTACTATGGATTTCTAAAATAATGTGACGTTTTTCAAATTCTTGTCCAACGATAATTAACTCTACTTCCTTGGCAGTAGGAACATTATAATGACGTAAATGATCATCTATTAGATTTTTATAACAACTTTGAATTTCTCACAATTGACTAAAACTTCACTAAAATCGAATCCCCTTTTTTCCTGTTACGGAACATGGGATCAGAAACGTTTTTGAAGCAACCTGGAGTCAAGTATATTCATTGTAGAAATCAACAGTTTCATACAAACTCCGACGCCTTTTTATCTTCCTTCTTCTTCTTCTTTTCACCCAAAAGACGTCCACTGCTGGACATAGGTCTTCCCCAAGGTTCTCCATAACAGCCGGTCCCGTACCGACCGCATCCAGCAGTTTCCTGCGACCCTCATCAGGTCGTCGGACCACCTTGTGGCGGGCCTATCAACGCTGCGTTTCTCAGTACGCGGTCGCCACTCTAGAACTTTATAGCCCCATCGGCCATCGTTTCTGCGTGTAATGTACCCCGCCTACTGCCACTTAAGTTAATCAATTTTACTGGCAATATCGGTGATCTTTGTTCTTCTGCGGATCTTGTCATTCCTGATTCGATCACGCAAAGAAACTCCGAGCATTGCCCTCTCCTTAGGGGGGAAGAATTTCCAAATTTCTTTCCTAAGTACTTCCCTACATCATTTGAAAAACCTATATACAAAATTTCAAGTTAATCCATTAAAGAAATAAATTTCCAAAAATTATCTCTTAGTAAGCAAACATGCCAAATTTCAGTTGCTTGCGTCCAGTAGTATTGGCTGTGTATTGTCTGTCAGTCACTCAGTAACGGTGGAGTTATATAGGGTGGGCCAAGGATTCGTTAACATTTGTATCTAACTAACCCGCACAAACATGTTACGGGAGTTCTTGGGACTGATGCTACTTTAATTTACTGGCTACAATCATAATTTCCATGCGAGGTGCGAAGTCCAGATCCATCCCCAGCAGACTTCATTTCATGGGGTTAGTTATATAATCGTGTTTACAGTAATAAACCAAATACACTACGTCAATTAAAAGAAAAAATCAGCGAAGAGATATCGGCGATCTGGCAGTCTCTTTGCCGACGAGTATTCGAAAATTTCGGTGCTTGCTTAGAAGAGTGCAAACGTCGAAATGGTCTGCATTTAGACGACGTTATTTTTAGAAAATATATTTCAACTAATTAGCTTTCTTGTACATAAACAATTTTTATTTTATATCAAATGATTTTTTTATACGATTTTTTCAAATGTTAACTAATTCGTGGCCTACCCTACACGATTATATTGATTGATAACTGATGATACTGAAAAATTGACTGATGGACTGGACTGATCTTCATCACTAGTCTTATTACAATACCACATACGAGTATTGTACCTAGTCTGGATACAAAAGACCTTGTGTGGAATAACTCAAATTAACAATTTAATATCCTCATTATTTGCCGTCACACATTCAGATAAAAATATTCAATGTTATGCAAAAACCCGATAATGACGAAGCAAACATATTTGAACGTTTGATGAGCCTGATTACTAGGGGGTGGTAATAACACTTAATTACCTGACACACCCCACCCTCGAAACTTTCCCTCAACGATCGGGGTCAAAGCGTGTTGTGATCGAGGTTATGAACTGATATTTTGTGATGTCTGTGGTTTGACATTTATCAGGCAATAAAGAATTAATAATAATGATAACCTAACAGATCTCACACACAATTTATCTATCACTTTAAACTAGGCAGAGCCTATATTATAGTTACCAGACTGCTGAGTGCTTATATGTTTCTGAATGCATATACAGTGGATCCGCGGTAATCCGGCCTCTGTCTAATCGGACCCCCTGTAATGCGTCTAACAATTAACATCAATCAAACAATTTTCGCTAATGTAGATCGTGCATGATCGTGCATACGCGTTGAGCACTAATTGTAACCTGTTCAGGTTACAACTAGTGCTCGACGCGTAGTTATTGTTTCAATTCCGATTGCTTAGTATGAATTTGACTACGTGTGATAACAGTGCAGCTTAGCGTGCGTTCATTGTTTGCTGTTTATTCATTGTGTATTACTTATACGTACCTAATAATGTCGTTACAAGCCCAGAAGACAACAACATATACAATCTTATCATTTGTGTGTAATTTGACGGCTTACAAGGTACTCTTTTGTGAAAAATCCGGGCTATAGGGGGTCTTAGGCAGTACTCTATAATCCGATAAATTCGATAGTCCGACACTGCCCTGCAAAACGTTTGTCGAATTACCAGGGGTCCACTGTATATTATATTTAAATTACACCCAGACTCAAAACAAATAGTTTTGTTTATAATACAATTATTTTTGCCGGTTGACAATCGAACACACAGCTTACAATTTAGCAGTCAGTTTTACTAGCTACTACAACTACTACAAGTTCCCAATAAAACGTATTTGGACTACAAAACACAAGATAATACTGTGATATACCTACAAAATAACGTTAGCAAATTATAAGTTAACATAGTGTAAGGGACGAAAGTATACAAGACAACATCTCTGCAAACAGAAGGTAAACTTGAAACAAACCCTACAACTTGTCTGGCCAGCGTGGCATCATCATCATCATATCAGCCAAAAAACGTCCACTGCTGGACATAGGCCTCCTCTAAGGTTTCCCACAACAACCGGTCCCGTGCTGCCCGCATTCAGCAGCTTCCCGTAACCTTCACCAGGTCGTCAGACGTAAACTGCTACCCACCCGGAAATCAGCCGTTCGCCGGTAAACTTCGGCGAGCACTTCCGCCTCCAAATCCCACGGGGGAGTTCCGGCCAAGGCGCACGCCGCCTCAGTCGACACGGTGCGGTAACCGCGTATGGCTATCCACAACAACCGGTTCCGTGCCGCCCGCATCCAGCAGCTTCCCGTGACTTTCACCAGGTCGTCGGACCACCTTGTGGCGTTTCCCAGTACGCCGTCGCCACTTCAAAACTGTATGGCTCCATCGGTCATCGTTTCTGCGTGTAATGCAAAGTATATCCTACTGCCACTTAAGTTTAGCAATTGTATTAAATTATTTTTTTATTTTATATCGTGGCCAAAACCTCCTTTTTATTCAGAGGCCTATGTCCAGTATTGGACTGTGAAAGGCTGTTGATGATGGTAATGGTAGTGTAAGGAATATAGTGCCTGTGATTTTCTTCATGCTCAATTCCGTTTTATTAAACACTCCTATTTGAAATCACATCATATCAAGAGCCTTTAATAGTCCACAGTTGGACATAAGCCTCTCCTTAGAAAAGAGGTTTTAGCTTATTATATCACGCTGGCCGGACGTGTTTGTATAAGGTTTGTGGCGGCTTCTACGTTACAACACAGAGAAAATATACAACAGCGCCATCTAGCGAAGATACATCGAACTACGAAGTATGAACGAAACGTATGAATGTAATGAACTACAATGCTAACTACTAATCCTGTATCGCGATATAGAGATTCGCGTGGCAATTAGCATATGTACAACATCCCAACATCAACCGTTGGGCCGTGGCCTACCAGGCATGATCACCTCGCCTGGTCGGAGGATCCTCCCTTTGTGTCGGAGGGACACATGCCACACGTCCCTCCACAAGGTTTGTATCAAGTTTTCCTTCTTTTTACAGTGATGTTGTTCTGCATACTTTGTTCCCTTAGTCGCCTCTTACGACACCCACGAAATTAATATCGGTGGTGACACTGTATTCTTAATCTGTTCCCACAAGGGAAAAACTGTCACTATAACGAAAGTGTTTGCAAAGAAAATTATTGTGATTTCAGTTTTAATGTTTTTATGTATGCTTATAAAAGAATAAATAAAATATCAGTTAAAACAATTAACTCTTAGATTGTCAGCACCTTAAGGGACTTTCCCTGGGGCTTATTTATGATCTTCACAAAGCAAGCGGCTACGAAATATTGTGTGTGTTTAAACTAGAATGGAATCTTGATGTGAAACATTTAATCCAGAGGGTCAGACCAGCTGTTGGTGTAACGAAACGTCGCCACGGCATGTATCGCCGCGTTATGAGATCATATATATAATGTATATTTATACGTGTGGTGGCATTTTTTTTTTAATAACTATATATACGTATGCGACTGCTATGCTTTAGGTCTCAGGTCGAATTCCCGGGACTAAATGTTTGTAAATATTCGTTTCAGAGTTTGGGAGTTCTCTCTCTCTCTAGATTATGACTATTTCTATTATTAACCTTCATTGCATTAAAGCAATACGTCATCTGTACAATCACATAAATCCGTAAATATCCGTGCACTTAAATAAGCGAAAGACAACCGTATATTTTAACAATAAAGCTTAAAACGCTAAGTTATGTTTTATATTATCCATTTCAGGTTCAGGAAAAATCTGTGTAGATATAGAACAAATATCTTAACATCTTAGTTCTTGAGCTATCAGATAGATCAAAATGCAGTGGTTTTATTGATTCTCTGGTATTCACAACCAGTTGAATGTGAACTAGCTCCAGAGATCAATTTTACGGGCCTGGTAATTAACAAGTATGCTTGTAAAGAAACGTTATGCAAAGTTAAACACTATACGGCCTGTAAATAGGTCTTTAAGTTTGATGGTATTGTATTTAAGGAGGCCTCACCTCGTCCTGGGCAAGGTCCACTTCACCCACGCCTAGCCACGTCACTATATACGAATATATTACAGAGATTTTAAAGCAAACTAACAAAAAAAAGGCGTACGATGGTGTAGGTTTAAACACACTTGATCATCAACATATTGCGAACCCTTAATTCGAGGGGTGTCGCCAGGTGTCAGGTCCCACGGCCGCAGGTGCACTACGTCAGGTGACGTGGCGTTGACCCGCTAATTTGTATGTTTTAACACGCCCCTGTGCGGTACTATCATGATGATGCTATGATTTTACAACTTGGGGACGGAAAAACGATTTTTAGAATATTTTTCTCTGATTGTATTACTTCCTTAAGAACGAAAGTGACATCGCACGAAGAATCAGTGGCAGTGGGCCGGTCATGTCTCCAGACAAACCGATGGTCGCTGGACCCGAAGTGTGCTAGAATGGAGACCACGATTGGGTAAACGTAGTGTAGGGCGCCTTGCGGCGCGATAGACCGACGACTTGAAGAAGGTAGCTGGCAGCGGATAGATACGAATTGCCCAAGACCGGGATAGTTCATTTTATTCCTTTCATTTTAAAAAGACCACGCCCGCACTAGGAATAAATCCTGTGTCAGGGAAGAGTTTACAAATATACAAGAAACGGACACAAAGAACACCCAGACACAGAACAACAATTCATGGATGACACAAAGTGTTGTCCCATGTGGGGTTTGAGCCCACAACACTCAGCGCAGTAGTGAGCCGTGTGGCGACCGCTTAAACCACTAAGCCAACCGTGCAGTCAGGTTGGCGTTTCTACGGGAAGACCTTCATTCAGCAGTGGACGGCGATAGGTTGATTTGATTTGAATATAACTTTGGCGAAAATGTGTAATTGGAAATACAAACTATGTGGGCGAAAGCAGACAGTAAAAATAGAAGACAGTTTCAGAATACGGAGTGTTACCCCAATTTTTCATCCTGTAGGTATCTTGAGAGTTGACAGAGGCAAATTAGAGAAGAAAACAACACTGCTAAGAGAAAGAATTTTAAACAAACCCTTAATCCACCCCTTGGACAAGAGTGGTATGATAGGATTTGGGGCTTTTAAAGACTGTTGATGAAACAATCTGATTTTTTTGTCATTTGACAACTGACGCCATCTAGTTTCGAACTAAGCAGTTTGTACTATGATACTAGTTATCACTGACTGACTGATAGAATACTTATATACTTTTTTTTTGTAAATACATACATATTACATATAGAAAACATACAAACTCCGAAATAAGCATTTGACCCGAGATCTCAAAGACAGTAGTCACATTCGCTACCGATGCACCACCGAGGCAAGTTCTCGATCAAGTTGCATTTATTTTAGTTTTTGCACCTCAGACCTACATTATAATTGAATGATTTGAAAATACTCTTTTTATTTCAAAGAAACCCTTTTTCTGTTGACGGGATGGACAATTTCTTCGGATCTCCGGCTCCTCAGTGACACAGGAGCCAGGAGTGTAGTGTTTCCACTAAAAACCACCCCGGCGGCCGGTCTCAGGCGTCCTACTCTAAAGGGGACCCGGACCATATTATTTTAGGTCACCTCCAGGATTAACGGAAAGAAACCCTGAGGATGACAAACTAAGGAATGAAAAATACAGTTCATTACTAATCACACAGAGGCACATTAAAAAGAGAATTTAGTCTACAAACGAAATTAGGCCGCAAGATTTATACGAGTACGGTTCAGTCGGATTCATTTACCAAAAGCGCGGGAACGTTACTATCACGTCTTAAAACAAAAAAAAAAGTTATAATATTTCAAAGCGATAATTTAAAAAACAAACTCAGCCCTTAGTTTATGACCAATCGTTTAGGAACGCGTGCCAGCGATCAACGAACAGCAGGAAACGACGTGTTGTTATTAATAATTAATTATTTAAGGCTAGGGGACGATTCGATAATATGTGCGCTAATAATTTTGTGGGTTTTAACATTATACGTTGTTTATTTTTTACCTGACTACGGCGAAACCTAAATGAAAGGAAATAGTTTTAGCAGTCTATGTATGTTTGGATTTTCCGCCGTAGCACCTAACCTACTGAACTGATTCAAATGAATGTGGTGTTAATAGATTTGTAACAAAGACCTGGGTTTTGCGTATGTTGTTACGTAGTCGAGTTATAATTTTTTACATTTTGTCTTATTATGTTGTAGAAGGGTAAACAACAAGACAGGTCATCATCTACAGCATTTAAAAGTAAACTGTTGGACATAGACCTCTCCTTAGGAAGGAAGTTTTGGCCTACTTTACCACGCTGACCAGACGGGTTGATAGGGTTTGTTTCAAGTTTTCCTTTCTCTTTACACGGGTTTTGTCCCGCATAATTTGTTCCCTTAGTTGCCTCTTACGACACCCATGGGATAAATAGGAATGGTGACACTTATTCTTAATCCTTTAACTTGTGAAGCAAGACAATTCACCTAATTGAAAGTGTCTACCATCGGCTATGGATATTTGCAAGCTAATAGATACAAGTAGACCTGAATTAGAAGGAAAAGGACAACTTGGATTGACTTGTTTCTTTTCTTAAAGTCTGACATCTGACACACAACTTCAGCTCGTTTTAAACCAAGCACAACTTGTACAATGTAAACTAAATTGATTGATAGTATACCTATGCACTTTTTCCTGCAAATACATACATACGAGTATTTAACAAATATTTACTGATCGTATAAACATACTCGTATGGTTTGACCCGGGAGTCTAAACCGAAACCCCAGCACAACAGACGCCCATGCTCCCACTGCGAGACCGAGGTAGATTTCATAAAAAAGAACGAAAGACACTGATTATCTGTGAAGCCTGTATTAACCCGGTCAAGTAGACCATTTATGGCGTGAGTGGGATTTCCAGAGGTCCTAACCTCCTCCTTGTGCTTAAAAGGAGGTCACTCAACACATTTGTGTGTTTGAGTTGAAGTGCGTGTGTCCATGAGCGGCGGTGGTCACTTTACTATCCATCAGATTACCCTGAAATTTGCCTTAAAAAACAAAACGAATTCATGAACTAAAATTTTTAAACTATATAGCACTTGATATTATTATAAAAGAGTTACTTTTTTTTTTAGTGACAACACCCACATTAAGAACATATATTTTGACTGCACGATTGGCCTAGTGGTATAAGCAATCGCCACGCCGCTCTCTGGGCTGAGTATTGTGGATTCAAATCTCACGTGGAACATCACTTTGTGTGATCCATAAATTGTTGTTCTGGGTTTAAGTGTTCTTTGTGTCCGTTTCTTGTGTGTTTGTAAAGTCCTCCGCGACACAGGATTTATCCCTACTGCAGGCATTTTTTTAAATAAAATAAAATAAGAATATATACTGTGACCAGATCACGGGTGATCAGAATACTCATATTTAGAATGACACTGTTAATTACACGAAGTGTTGTCCCATGTCCACAATACTCAGTGCAGTAGAAAACGGCGTGGTGACCGCTTAAACCACCACACTATCCGTGCAGTCTGGTGTTATTGGAACTGTTTATGTGTTTAAAAAAAATCTTTAGTAACATCGCATTTATAGGTAAATTTTTAACAAGCGCTGATTCTCTGTGTCCTGTAGTACCCATGTTATTCAAAAGTTCCATAAAAAAAGGAACAAATTCGACTCCATGAATGCATAATTATTCAGGAATTTGTCAGTCGTACAAACAATATGAGTACTTAAAAACAATTAAGCCGCCGGTATTGCGCCTGATCTCTCTCGAGTCATGTAAAGCCTAGAACTCATTACCAGCGCACGTGTTTCCCTCCCACTACGATCTCGGATCCTTTAAGCGGGGCGTGAAAAAACATCTCACTAGGCCACCATAGCGTGGGGCACCATACTGCACTGTCTTCATTCGCAGTGATATGGCAACCACCGTTCTTGGATTCTATTCATGCTTTCCATCAGGCAGAATAGAGTCACTTTGGTAGGTTTCTATAAAAAAGAAAAATGTCGGATAACCGTCCCATCGTATTGTGAAACTGAGGGAACAGAGAGTGCACCTGTGTTTGAGCACACTTGTGCATTATATCTCCTGCGTATTTAGCTGGTCTCGGTTTACATCATCACATAACAAAAGCATTTTTCTAATTTCCTTACAGATGTGCACAACGTAGTGGGTCCACTCCTCGCATCGCTACCTCCTCAACCGCACTGCCTACCGCCATACTGCCACCATATACCCCCTAGAACCACAACCCGTAAGTATAGACTACAGCGTAATAATCCTTAACGATTAAATGAAACTTGTAAATAATATTCTTTATCAGAACCTATTAGTCAATGAAGCCACTTCTATTTCCAGTTCTACCATCACCAACAAGTGAGGTAGAAGTCAGGAGACGTGGTGAGAAGCGTCCCATACCTGCAGAGTTGAAAGATGAGAAATATTTCGAAAGACGCCGCAGAAACAACCAAGCAGCCAAGAAGTCCAGGGATGCTAGGAGAATCAGAGAAGATCAGGTATGGAGTAGTTACATAGTAATAATAACCTAGTTTTAGTTGCAGCAACACCTTAAAGCCAGCCTTTAAAGTCTACTCGTTCTGCTGAGCATAGGCCTCACGTTAAAAAGGATGTTTTGGTCTCCTAAATACGCTAAGCAAACGGATCTGCATAAGATTTTTCTCAAGATTTCCTTCTCTTTGCACTGCCGTTGTCTTGCGTAATTTGCTCTCTTAGCCGGCTCTAACGACACCCAGAATATAAACAGAAATGATGACACTCTCTGTCTTCTTAATCCGTCACCACACGGGCTTGTTTCAACAGGTAAATGTACAAAAAAAAAAACAACATTCTAAGGGTGGTTTAATCGCGTAAAACCATCTTTGTTACAACTTAGTGATGTAATACATAATATCATCATCATCAATCATCATCAACAGCCTTTTACAATCCACTGTTGGACATAGGCCTCTCCTAAGCAAGGAGATTTTGGCCTACTCTACCACGCTGGCCAGACGGGTTGGAATAAGGTTTATTCCAAGTTTTTCTTCTCTTTGTAATGATGTTGTCTTGTCTAGTTTGTTCCCTTAGTCGCCTTTTACGACACCCACGGCATGAATAGGGGTGGTAACACTATGTATTCTTAATCCGTCACCACTCGGACATACACTTAATATAGTGTAGTTATACTCGTAGAACTTAAATATAACCCATCAACGCATCAACCTTCGCTTGTCGGAGAAACATTTCAAGTAAAAGAGAACTTCTAATCAGAGACCCAGAAACAAAACAAATGATCGTGCTAATATTATTTAACGTATCAATGTGTCTAGCGGCTAGTGGTGCTGACTGCTAAACCAGAAATTGTGACTTTCATTCCCACCCAGGACTTAATGTGATGAATACGATCATGAGTTCCGTGACTTGGTGTTTATCTATAAGTACCTGGAAACCGAGCATAGCTCAGCATTATTATATTAGTAATAGTCGATTCGCAATTTATCAACTTCTTTTGCTCCCATTTTTAATTTTTTCACATAGATAAGTGTCAAAACGGGCCTATTAGAAAAACACTTCATTGATTGAAAACACGGATGAAACAAAGTTTTCCAAAAATAAAACCTAGCTAGATCAATTTATCGCCCCCGAAACCCCATGCATACTAAATTTCATGAAAATCCTTGGAGCTGTTTTTGAGATTTAGATTACATATATATCTATACAAGACTTGCTCATGTAAGTAAGTAAGTTGCGCAAATATATAAGTATGTGTAGAGCGCCCTGCGGCACGATGGACCGACGACTTGTAGAAGGTGGCTGGCAGCGGATGGATACGAATTGCCCAAGACCGGGATCGTTGGCGTTCCTTGGGGGATACCTTCGTTCAGCACTGGATTCAGCAGGGTTGATTGATTGAAGTGTGTTTATCAGCAGTCTGGTTACCATAGTACAGGCTTTGCCTAGTTTGAGATCAGACAGCCATGTGTGTGTGATGATTATTGTTACTTTTCCATGGTCAATTGTTTTATATCCTCTGGTTCAGTTGTCAGGATCGCAAATTACACAATTCCAAGAACTATTTGGACAGCGACATCAATTTGTCATCTAGATAGGCAACTTGAATCTAATTGTAACTTCGATTTAGAGGAACACTCTATATCCCAACTTGATAAATATATCGGGATCATAATTTCACACGCTATGATGTTCTAGATTGCTTGGCGAGCCTGTGTCCTGGAGCAGGAGAATGCATCTCTACGTGCTCATGTCTCAGCGCTCCAACAAGAGGCCTTAGCGCTTCGGTCTTTGCTGGCCTCCAGAGATGAGACGCCGGATCCATCATCCACTACTCCAGACTAAAATATACCGACATTACAGAATTGAAGGTTTTATTGCGAACTGAGGTTTTGTTCACGTTAAAAATTCTATAGATGCTTTCCATAAAGCAGAGTATGTATAATAGTAGTCACCTTGACAGGCTCTTAAAATAAAAAAAATAAAGTGGATGTATTTTTTTGACACGCTTTTATTAGCTTGGTTTGTATATATGTATGTATGTAACGGAATCCTTGAGCTTAAATTTCACCGGTTTCTAAAAATCTGATCTACTTGAAACTTTGCACACGTCTCAAGGACCGATGACAATGCGATAATTTGATAATAGATTTATGAGTTTGTCATAGACTAAAAATGAAAAATAAATAATAGTTCAAGAAAACTAAAAAAACGCGCTTTTATTGCTAATCGAACTAAAGACTAGAAAATAATCTTTAATGACAAAGAGTCTAATATTACAGTAGTAGAAGATTGAATAATCAATCATAGCGAATCGCCTCAAAATAAAATTATAATAAAATTTAAGTTAAAATTTAAAATTTAAAACTTAAGTTGCTCGATATTTTAAATATTACAATCATTCTATTGGCAACTATCTATGAGAGGATAGTTATGAATCGCAGTAAAATGCACCCCATGAAATCAGTGTGGCTCTACTACCTTATACAACTGTACTTATATTACTGTTAATGAACTTGCTCAAAGCTCAAATTTCTCTTGTGTTTTGTGAAACACTTTGTCTCTAGCCGAGCGACGTATATCCTTTGTTGTATAATAATTGTAAATAATAATAAAGTGTAATGTTTATCTAGTTACTCACTATTTAAAAATTTCGTCCAACGTGTGATCTCAAATAGGTATGAAATTAAAATATATATTCTCCTAGCCGATTTCGACCACTGCGGCCAGTTTCAACAAAGACTGCCAAATTACACAGGAGATATAATGCACGAGTGTGTACGCAAACACAGATACACTCTCTATTCCCTCACTCTCACAATCCGATAGAACTGCTATCCGACACGACCGTCGGTTTTACGTGCTCTGGAATGCTGGATTCAATAATTTGGTCTAAAAAAGTCATAGAGTCAGGTATACCATAGACTTTGGAGTTTATGTACCCCAAAAAAGACAGTAGATCGACTCCGTCCTTCATTCGGCTCTATGTATATTATATACGAACGTTAGAACATAATTATATAAAAATATAATTACATTTATCTAATACACTAATCAGCACTAAAAACTGTGTAGCTCAACACAAAAACCCTAGATACAAAGTAAGTCAGATGGGCTTCGCTAGATGGCGACAATATTTAAATCCGAACGCAGTTGAACTTGATATAATCGTTTCATGTATCTTTACAATTACAAATGCTAGCATAAGTATTTTACGTTGCTAAGCATATTCACCTGCCGTGGTAATCAAACTCTGGCGCCACTTAGGCAACTGAGAGAACGCCATCTATCGAGTGATAGGTTAAACTTTTTGAATACTATAGACAAGAAATTCGTCTTTAAACTTGCAATTTATCTAGCTTATTATATCTATAATAGTTATTAGCTCAAGTCATATCTTCTGTATTTAGGTTTTTTACTGTATTTAGCTAGCATGTAGTTAATCACAGTCATTTATTATTATTTTACTAAATTATGGCACTCCTTGGCACCGTGTTATGAAATTATTTACGGTCTTACTATCGATCTACTAGCGATCAAATTTTGAAAAACTGTATAGTGTTTATTTCCATTATGCAATAGTAATATTTTTTTTCGTTATAAGCGTTTTAAAGTAATGAGAGTTAAGTATTAAGTGTATTGTGTAAAATAAATTTACAATTGTATGTTACTGATGATATAATAAAATAATATTTTTGAATTTTACACTTCTAGTTTTAATTTGCACGTAAGTACTTCCATATTTTATATATATCTAGCTTCGAAAGAAGGGTAAGGAGAGTGACGATGTTGGTAGCTTTTGAGAGGTCTAAAAAGATACCAACACTTGTATGCTTCTTTTCAAAATTGTTCAAAACTGTGTCAAAAAATATCATCTATGGATTTGCCACTTCTGAAAACGAATTAATTTGGCACTTGACGAATTGATACTTAATGAATCTAATGTTTATCACTTTTTTGAAAATTTTGGCAACGGTGAAGAGTACCGAGATTGGTCTATAATTTGACATACTGTTTTTGGTTGCCGATTTGTAGATTAAGTGTAGTACCTTTTGAGAGGTACAGCTAAAAAATATAGACGAGGACCGAATAATACCCTCTAGTTCAATACTATCCACTTCGAGCAAAGTCTTAAGGTAGAGAAGAAGAAGTCTTAAGGTAGAGAAAATTAAGAAAACTAAGATTACTGAAAGGAAGATTTTTATAGAAGGCCCTTTGTTGAATTTTACGTGCTCTGTATGTTGGAAAAGGAGTCATGTGCGCTATCCACTGATGGAGAGAGACTTGCACAGCAACTTAATAGTTTCGAGGCTGCAATTGTGTTGACAACAAGCACAAGAATTTTGACAGTGGCATTGGAGCGAAGTATCACATGATCCGGGCAGTTTAAGTCTCATTGAAAAGTTAGGACCAGGAAGTATCACATGAGAAGCTAGAAGAGTTATATATTCTTCAGCGTAGGAATTGGTGTAGACGGGTATAATATTTCCATTTAGGTCACTAATTACAGCAATAGTTTTATATTCTGATAAGTTTGCTAACAAATGATCGAGATTAATTAAAATTGTGTCAAATCTCTATTATATTGAGACCGCTATACTTTAACAAAGACTACAGCACCATTCAACGTAATTACTAAACAGTTTGCAACTAATATTTTCACTAACAGAAAAGGACTAAAAAAAGGTGTCGAACTAAGAACCGTAAAAATGTAAATAGTAAAAATATATTATTTCTAAATCTTTTTCAACTAAAATTCAAAGATTTATTTGACTTAGAAAAAATATCCTAAAGGTACCTTTTTAGGTTCTTGCACATAGGTTTCATCATTATTATGTAATAGGTATGTTTTTCCTTTTCAAGAGAAGGAAATTAAAAACAACCCTGAATGTTGATTGGTTTAAAATATTATTGCGTCATTAAATTGACCAATCATAGCAACAGACGAAAAAATCTTTGCCAATGAGAACTTTCCGGTTATTCATTAGAAACGAGAACATTCCATGATTATCAAATGTATTTTTAGTGTGGCAAGTTTAACCGAGCTGTGTTAGAAAAGAAGTAAAAAATTGTTCTTTCATGAAGTTGCGTCACCCACATGTTCTGTTTGAAGTGCTCTAAAGTCAGAAAATAAATTAAATAGTTGTTAATACCCTTTCAAAAATGTTGACCGCTACGCGGCTGATCAGCCGAAAGGCTCTGGAGTGCTCCGGCCTCACTTCAGATATTTATACACAGAGGAATTTCTCAACAATTCTTAAAAACGTGAGTGACCATTTTATTTCTAAAAACGAATGAAAATCATATGTCAAATTCTCTGAAAATGTCAAGTACTTATTATATTTAAAATTACGTCTAGTTATTTTATATTCTTATTAGTTTCCTACGTGAATTTCCACCGGTTCCATCGTTAAATCTCACTCTTAATACACATGGAACTGTCGGTTAAAAATGTTCTGTTGCTGTTAACTCTTCTATTTTCCACCTTTTTCAGACTGCAGCTCCCACAGTGCCCATATACCAGCGACATGTACAGCTTAGAAACAAGTAAGTGCACATAATCTTCGATGAATTGCATTATAACCTCACTTCTCGAAGAATCTAACTTTGCCCTCTGTCACTTTACTCAATATTCTATAGAAATTGATGTTAACTGCAATAATTTAAAGAAGAATATGCAACTCAAGACTTGGGTTTGAAATCATGCTTTTTTAGACTTCAATAAAAGTCGAAAATTAAGTACATTACTAAACATATATTAATAATCGATCTCCTTCGTGTCTATGGGTGAACACCCCCTAAATTTTCTCCATCCAATATTCCACTACAGCCACCGTATTGTCCATTGTCCTACATGGCTGGTCAACTTACTGCAAGACAACAGCACTGCGAAGAGAAGGATAATTTAATACAATCCCTTTACCAACCAGACTGGCCAGCGTGCTATACTAGCCCAAAACCTCCTTTCCAAAGAGAGGCCTATGTCCAACAGTGGACTGTTAAAGGTTAATGATGATGATGATGTTAAATTCTCAAGTTCTTTGTAGAGGAGCAATTTGTAGTGCATATTGGCATTTTCATGGCAGATTTATGTATGCAGTAATATGTTAAATTGGTTGCATCATTAAAACCTCATTGGTATACTAAGATATTTTATTTGTATCAACTATATTTCATATATAGTTGATACAAATAAAATCCCTTGTTTGAAGTTACTTCTTCGGTTTTGTAACCATCTATCACAGAAATCAAGCTAAATCTAAAGACTATGCCGGTTAATTTGTACTTCAAGCATAGCAACACCATGGTGAATTGAGTTCAATGTTAATTTTCTGTCTTTTTAGTTATCAAAATTTATTCATTTTTATTTTTTTTATTTAAATGACATGTAATATGTGGTATATATATATGTATGTATTGTTTAGAGGAAAGAAGTCTACTATCTATGGTAGTACTATTTATCTAGTGCTAACTTGTAAAAAATGGTAAAACTTCCATCAGGTCTGAGGGAGTGCGTGGTGCTGTCATCGGTATTGACTTGGGCACAACCAACTCTTGCGTTGCTGTCATGGAGGGCAAAACTCCCAAGGTAAGACATCTCATCTATCTAATTAGGATTTAAATGGTTTTTTATATTTTAGTCATTATAGTCTTTTTAAATCAGAAGCAAATTAACTGTTCAAAAGGATTTGTATTCATATTGAAAACAAAATTTTGTATATCGTAGTGAAAAAAAAATTTTTTTAATGTGGCAACAATACTTGTTGTTTTAAAAACATTGTCATCATAAATATTCTAAATGTGGCCAGGTTGTAAAATAGATGATTTAGTTGTATACCGTGTGTGGTCTATTAAAACAGCTTTAACATCATCTCAGCCAAAAGACGTCCACTGCTGGACATAGGCCTCCCTGAAATGGGAGGGGTTTGCCATAATCACCACACTTGGCATGTAGGTTGGCGATCGCAGTGAGATGGTGTACGCAGTAGGTTATCAGTGAGGCCAGTTATCATAGCACAAGCTCTGCTTAGTTTGAAACTAGATGATGTTGTGTGTCAAACGTCTGAAACATTTTTTTATCAAGTCATATTATTTTATGATATATTTTTATAAATAATATAATTTTAGTATATTTATTTGTTGTTAGGGTTACTATATTTTGTTACTGAAATATTTACTGTATTTTCCAAAAAATAAATAAATTGATGTTCAACTCTTATTGGTCGGGATGTTTATTTGCGTATAACTTGCCTTAACAAATAGGCTATCCAACACTAAAAGAAGTTTTCAACCAATACCATTACCTTTGAGATAATAAATCAATGATATTCCTGTCTTTGAAGCCCTATACACCGGTGTCTAGTTATCCTGTACCTATCCATCGGTGTCTACGTCCCTGTACCCATGCATCGGTGTCTAGCTCCCTGTGCCCGTCCATCAGTATCTAGGTCTAAATAAAATAATTATATATTTCAAATTACCTAAAATTGTTGGGAAACCTTTACTAAACGTGAAATAGCCAATAAAGTCGTAATAATATTTTTTCTTAACATGTGATCCCAATGTCATACATATAGGACAGGCTGATTCGGATCCTAGAATACTTAAATTTTTGTTTTTTGCTTTTCATTATTTTTCTTACTGAATTAACAAATATATTTTGCAATTTGAACAGAAAATTCTGAATTTTCAATGATTGGGAAGTAATGAGTTAATTTATTTTTGTGGGTTAAACTTCCAAATTAATTTTGACCAGTATAATTAATCCTTATCCAATTAATACGTTTCATATATTGTCCACTTAATGTAGACCAAAATTGCCTTGTTTTGTATGTTTCGCAAAACAAAAAAAATTTTTTTTTTTTCAACCTTTATAATGTTGATTTCTTTTATTTATACGCCAGAACAATGTTTGCCTGGTTAGCTAATTATTTATAAATCAAATCCAAAAAACATGCATCACCGATAACTCTAGAGTCTACGATTATTTTTGTCTCTTCATTAACATGTCCTCTTAAAATAAAATGGGGGACTGTAATCCCAACACCCTAGCTACAATCTCAAAGTACACACAATTTCCCACGTCTTGATAAACTCGTGTTCAACGCACGTATCTTATCAGAAGCATTCAGAAACTATCTGACGCAGTACAAATGCGTAACATTTATCTAAAACTAAAGTCGGACATTGAACTGAGGGAAAATTATTTTTAAACTAGTTGTATTATTGAAGAAATGTCAATATTAACAGTATTTAGTAGCCCACTGCTGGACATAGGCTTTTCCTTAGAAAGGAGGTTTTGGCCAACTGGACAGATGAGTTGATACACGACTTGTTTCAAGTTTCCTTTTCGATAGAATGCAGTTGACATTAGTTATTGGTAGACATACGCTCCCGAACTAAACGGTTCGGCTCTTCCTTCCTGTGCAGAACGGTTAAAGCCCGGAATTCATTACCGGCGCACGTGTTTCCCTCCCACTACGATCCCGGGTCCTTTAAGCGGGGCGTGAAAAAGCATCTCATTAGGCCGCCATAGCTTGGGTTGCCATATTGCACTGTCGGCATTCGCAGTGAGTATAGCGACCACCGCTCTTGGATTCTATTCATGCTTTCCATCAGGCAGAATAGAGTCACTTTGGTAGGTTTAATATAATGTTGCTAAGAAAAAAAAAGTACCTTAAACGCGTAGTTATTTTATTTTGTAACTATCTATAGCCGCCGCGGGTTGCTACGCCACCAACTAAGATAAATTTAAAGGAAAGGAAAAGAAAAAAATCATATCAACTCTGAAACCTTCGTGGACTCATGCACAACAAATTGTTAAAGATAATCACATGATCGAATGCGTAGTTTACGTCTCTAAAGGACAGACAGACAGACAGACAAACCTTCATTTTTATAAATATAGATGAGTATATTTTTGTACGATTCTTAGCTAAAAACAATTAAGGTTTTTAAAGAAAACTATGTTGTACTAAGAAAACATTTTTATAAGTTGTTTCATTTTTTGCCCTTGATTTTTTCTACACTGCATTTGTTTATTTATTTGCGTGACGATTACTATTACAGTAAATCAAATAAAGATCTTACGAAAATCATTTTAAATATATGTTATTTTCATACTATTGGATGGTGACCATAATTTATTAAAAATTTAAAAACAATTATTTACAATTTATATCATCAACAAATCGGCTGTCCACGTTCAGGTCAACATTAGTCAGTGTCTTTTCATACAGATCCGTTGTGCCGTATTTGCGTGAAAGAGAAACAAATCTATAAAAACTTTTCTTTTTTCTATATTAAGAGCCTGCCAAAGTGATTCTACTCTGCCTGACGGAAAGCATGAACAGAATCCAAGAGTTGTGGTCACCATACTCATTGCAAATACAGACAATGCAGTATGGTGATCCATACTATGGTGGCCTAGTGAGATGCTTTTTCACGTCCCGCTTGGGGACGTAAAAGGCATGACCTGGATCGTGGCAGTGTAAGGCCTACACTTGACACGATAATTGTCACCTCTACATCAATAGGCCACCAATGAAACACGACATCACGGATGCTGTCGCTTTAGCATGATCTTACTACTGCCATTCGTACTGAAATCAGCGTGGCTCTAATACCTAATAATGTGTCTTTATTATATCAGTAAACACATCGAACATCTTACCCATCACCCCAATTCACTTGCATCCGTATTGCTTAATAATCCCAATGTAGTTGAGGTTGAAAAGAAACCACGTACTTTAAGTAGACACTAGACAGTGAGGCAATGGCCTGCTGTTCTTTAATATCTCCGACTATCCAACACATCTGAATATGTTGGATAGTGGGAGATTGATATCTGATTTAAGAACCAAAAAAAAATGTCAGTGAAATAATTGCACTGTTTGCATGGTGTCCGGCAGTCATTGAAAGAATAACACTCCATTTGTAAGTTGTTCTCTGAACTTGTGATAGGGAATCGAAATTAACAATTAAAACTTCTGATCCTAGAATAGGCAGAGTCTATACAATGGTATCCTCAACGACCTTCAACAGTCTCTTGCTAGACATAGACCTCTCTTTAGCAAGAGGATTGTGGCTTACTATACCACGCTGGCCAGACGGGTCGATATAGGCTTTGTTTTCTGTTTTCCTCGTGCAAAAACTACTAAACAGATATAGATGAAACTAGACCCACACATCAGTCTTATGTTGCTCGTTGCATGTCAATGGTTAAGCATCGTCGATCAGTGTCCGTGTCAGTGCTCGGCACACGTTTGCAGCGATGCGAGAGCAGTCGCGGTACCAGCTAGTCGTGTGTCACATACACTTGACTTTCCTAGAAACCGCGGTACATTATTTTTATACAATATAATTAAGTCAAATCGTCACCTACGGTTTTAATAGGCCTAGGAGGGTTACCGAAACCCTAAGAGTCATCCGGAGGGGGCTCAACGGGTGACAACGTAATTATAACATTGTAGGTGACGCTAACCTCTTAGTCTATACTGTACAAAACTTTAGCTCATCAATAAGTAAGCCTAATTATTATCCCAGGTGGTGGAGAACACCGAAGGTTCCCGCACAACCCCCTCCCACGTCGCCTTCAGCAAAGAGGGCGAGCGTCTCGTCGGTATGCCAGCTAAGCGTCAGGCCGTCACCAACAGTGGCAACACTTTCTACGCTACCAAACGTCTGATCGGAAGACGATTCGATGACCCCGAAGTGCAGAAAGATATGAAGAACCTCTCGTACAAAGTTGTCAGAGCGTCCAATGGAGATGCTTGGGTTCAAGGTAGGTCCTATAATTTTCTATGGAAAAAAATTCACATCACATTTAATAGACCACTGTCATAAGCGTCTTTTTAGAAAACCCAGAATCTGTCTCCATGCCATAAATTTAAAAAAAAACTGTTTTGATCACGTAACGTGGAAGTTAGTTAAAGCGTTCTAGTGTCGACCTTGGAGTAAGACGGTGAGTGATTGTATAAAATACATAGCTTACAATTTTTTACAATTTTATATTAATTAAACAATTAATGATTGCCTTGACTGACGGAATGATTCCAAGGCCTGAATCGCTGGGGCAAAAAGCTTGAAATTTTGTAAGTTGATGCTTCTATGTTCTAAACACCCATTGAGAAAGGGCTTTAGAGCGTGAAAAAGCACCTCACTAGGCCACAGTAGTGTGGGTCACATACTGCATTTTTCTTTTTTTTTTTAAAAAGAACGCCCGCGTAACTAATATATCCTGTGTCGCGTGAGACTTTACAAACATGCCAGAAACGGGCACAAAGGACACCCAGACTCAGAACAACAATTTGAAGACCGCACAAAGTGATGTCACATGTAGTGTTTGAGCCCACAACGCTCAGTGAAGTAGAGAACAGCGTGGCGACTGCTTAAACTACTAGGCCAACCGTGCAGCCATTGTCTGCATTATGGTGACCACAACTCTTGGATTCTATTCATGCTTGACATCAGACAGAGGAGTCACTTTGGTAGCTTCTTAAATAAAAAAAAAATTAACCCCAAAATAAATGCGTGTCTAAATTTGTTAGTTGCCTTTTTGCGCTTTAAGTAAATTATGCATAGACGTTATCAGGGGTACGAAATAGACGTAGGATATTTATTTCTAGAACAGTAGAACAAAAAATTATTCTAGCGAAGTCCCAGGTAGATTAGGAGATTGTTAGCATCGTCGATCAGTGTCCGCGCCAGTGCTCGGCCCACGTTTGCAGCGATGCGAGAGCAGTCGCGGTACCAGCTAGTCGTGTGTCACATACACTCGACTTTCCTAGAAACCGCGGTACAGTTTTGATACTATTATCGTAATATGGTCTATCTCTAGTATGGTCTGTCTCCTACCAGCTTTTTCACTCACAGGACATAGGCCATAATACCTCGACGCTTGTTACTGCGTTTGAGTGTTGATATCAATTCCCACATGGAACAACACTTGTGTTTTTTTTTTAATAGCCTGCCAAAGTGACTACTCTGCTTGATGGAAAGCATGAATAGAATCCAAAAGTCGTTGTCACCATACTCATTGCGAATACTGACAACGCATTATGGTGACCCACACTATGGCGGCCTAATACGATTTTTTACGCCTCTCTTGGGGACGTAAAAGACATGACAGTCATCGAAGTATTATATTGCACACACTTACCACGACAACTGCCACCCCTGCATCAATGGGCCTCCGGTATCGCACTCATCAACGAAACACGACAGCACGGATGCTGTCGCTTTGAGTTGATCTTCTGTGGAAGGGTAGTACTGCCCCGGACGAGCCGGCCCGTTCATGCTGAAATCAGCGTGGCTCTATTACCTGGTGAATGTGTGATCCTCAAATTATTGTTCTGAGTCGCGACTGTTTTTTAGCTCCATTTCTTGAATGTTAGTAAACTTCCTGCGACACAGTGTAGATTCCTAATGCAGGTTATTGCCTTTAAAGAAATTATACCATCACGCATCTTACAAGTGACAATCAATTCCCAAACTAAACGGTCTGGAGATACTATGAGAACTAGACTGCTCACAAACATAATTGGAACGAAGTTCCTTACGGCAGGCTTGGAGGGGATAGGGATTTCGGGACCGAACGGAAAAAAATGTGATAGTAAAACCGTAAGTGGAAAAAGTGCGTGGAATAAATCTGTGGAAAAAAGTGCGTGGAATAAAACCGTTAAATGAGACGTGCGCAGGCGCGAAAGCGCGTCATGTGTGCTATTTTATTATTTTAAGGAATTTATTATTTTATTTCCTAAAATACTGAATTTCCTAAATACTTTCTTGTACTTAAATAAAAACTAATCAGCAAAATTTAAGAGAAAAATCAAGAAAACCTACATAAAATTGAGCACGATTTTTTTTGCAAATTGTGTCGATTCCACATTATCCGAAGGAACTTCGTTCCTACCTGGTGTCCCACGACACCATTCATTTTTTTTTTATATGTTTGAGTACTAACATATTATCGATACGTGAAACCCAGCATTAAAACAATTAATGATCGTACTTATCATACAATTAATTTTAAATATGTTATTTATTCAACTTTTATTGTACACTGCTATAGTATAAAGTACAGAAATAGATGGAGATTTACATTTGGTAGTACAAAAGGCGGCCTTATCGCTCGCGGCGATGTCATCCAGGCAACCTTTGTACGGATATTGTAAAAGTGGCTAGTCGGTGGTGTAATAGTAATTAAATTGTGGAGGGAACGAGTGAGGGACACAAAGGGAGGATTCTCTGACCAGGCGGGGTGATCATGCCTGGCTCAACGGTTGATGTTGAGATGAAAATGTCTATATCGCGATTCAGGATTAGTAGTTGGTCCGTAGTTCGATGTCTCTTCACTAGATAGCGCTGTAGTATGTATTTTTTTGTTTTGCGCTCTATGTGGAAGTCACTACAAAATAAAAGTATATAAAGTTATTTATATATATTTACAGTATACATGCTACTAATACATATAAATACATGCACAAATAATGTGTTCTGTGTGGGAATCGAACACTACCTCCTGCGCAGTCGTCCAATAAGTCCATCTCGTGTTATAAGCGTCCTTTAACTTCTTAATGTTAAATTTCTATCGCAGGTAGCGACGGCAAAGTATATTCTCCATCACAAATCGGTGCCTTCGTGCTGGTGAAGATGAAGGAAACAGCCGAGGCGTACTTGAACGTGTCGGTGAAGAACGCTGTCATCACTGTGCCGGCTTACTTCAACGATTCGCAGAGACAGGCCACTAAGGATGCCGGTTAGTATGCTCACGTTCACCTCTTAAATGTGCTTTCCAAGAAAACCATAAGATAATATGGACAGCAGACCTTAAAAAGTTTGCAAACCATTCACAACCTCCTCTTTGTCTCTTTCTCTACCAACTCTCTATTTTAGAAGCATCGTCGATCAGTGTCCGCGCCAGTGCTCGGCACACGTTTGCAGCGATGCGAGAGCAGTCGCGGTACCAGCTAGTCGTGTGTCACATACGCTCGACTTTCCTAGAAACCGCGGCACATGCATACAATTTGAACTCTTACTGGTTAAATCTATGCGAACACTGTCAGTTCAAGTGTGTTTTCTCAACACAAAGAGAGTAGAGACGCTCTAAATGGAAGAAGATTTAGACAATAGTACTTATTCTTGTGTTTGCTATAGTTTTTTTTTAATAATTCAGGTCAAATTTCGGGTTTGAACGTACTGCGTGTGATCAACGAGCCCACAGCAGCCGCCCTCGCCTATGGAATGGATAAGACTGATGACAAGATGTAAGTAATAGTGACTTTTTTTTTAATCTTGGCACACCAAAGTGACTCTACTCTGCCTGATTAAAAAGTATGAATAGAGTCTGAGAGTGGTGGTCGCCATATTCATTACGAATGTAGTATGGGGACTCACACTATGGCGGCCTAGTGAGATGCTTTTTCACGCCCCGTTTAAAAGACTCGGAGTCATAGTGGGAGTGAAACACGTGCTCTGGTAACGAGTTTAAGGTTTTAACTGGTTTGCAAAGGTAGAAAGAGCCGGACTGCCGAGTTCGGGAGCTTATATCTACCATTTTAAACCTAGATTCCTAAGAACGTAAAATATTTCACCTAAGTCGGTGTATGGTTGCCAAAGTGCATTCAAGTAGTTTACGTGCAATGGGAGAGGTCTATGTACTGCAATGGACTGCAAGGCTGATAATAATGAAGGTGCAGTTACGAAACAAAAGAATTTAGGGTACTTACCTTTCATTTGGCAAAAGGACTATCCTTGAGTAGAGAAGCCATGGTCTAAGGCTGGTAAGAGGTTGGTAAGCATCGTCGATCAGTGTCCGCGCCAGTGCTCGGCACACTTTTGCAGCGATGCGAGAGCAGTCGCGGTACCAGCTAGTCGTGTGTCACATACACTCGACTTTCCTAGAAACCGCGGTACAATTCTTTTTAAAAAAAGACAACGCCCGCATTAGGAATAAATCCTGTGTCGCGGGGGACTTTACAAACATACAAGAAACGGACACAAAGAACACCCAGACTCAGAACAACAATTTGTGGATCACACAAAGTGTTGTCCCATGTAGGATTTGAACCCACAACACAGCGAAGCGGAGAGCGGCGTGGCGACCGCTTAAACCACTAGGCCAATCGTGCAGTCAAAACAAACAATTATTTCTAAATTACTACCAATCTAACCAGCTCTAGACGAAAAAGGAAACTTGTTTGTATTTAGTGGAAATCGAACCCACGCTCAAGACTAACAGACGAGTTCCTTCCATACTTTTTACTTACATAGTCACTAATCAATTAAACTTAATTACCAGTTATTTTATCTTGCTCTTTCTACGGAAACACTATATTTTTTCGCGATAAAACGAGCCTATCCACTATTCCAGACTATTATCTATCTTTGTGCCAAATTCCATCCAGATCTGTTCAGCCGTTTTTGCGTGAAAGGCTACAATCATCCATACAAACTTTTACCTTGTACAATATTAGTCAGATTTCCAATGCTATGTCTGCAGTATTGCCGTATACGACTTGGGAGGCGGTACCTTCGACGTCTCTGTTCTGGAAATCCAGAAGGGAGTATTCGAAGTGAAGAGTACCAACGGAGACACACTTCTTGGAGGCGAAGACTTTGACAATGTCATCGTCAACTTCCTCGTCGATGAGTTTAAACGCGATGTAAGTACATATCATTCATATTTTTTGGTTACGAAGTTACCTTCGGATCTCGAACCCAAAGTGTGTGGTGGTTTTATTAAAACTACCCTCACGCCCAACTACCAGTACCCTTTTCTAAAGAGGATCTTTGGAGGTTAAGTGACATATAGAAGTACTATGACATTGTTGACGCCCCGAGGCATAGAGAAGACATAGTCTAAGGCTAGTACGAGATGAGTAAGCATCGTCGATCAGTGTCCGCGCCAGTGCTCGGCACACGTTTGCAGCGATGCGAGAGCAGTCGCGGTACCAGCTAGTCGTGTGTCACATACACTTGACTTTCCTAGAAACTGCGGTACATAGTTATTTTACATCCTGATGAAGGATTTATCATTTACATAAACGTTTAAATGAATCCGTCTGAAATAGATGTGATGGTTTTTTTTAGAAGGCAACGGTAACTGCTTTATTGGTGTAATAGTTTAAGTAGTCGCCACGCCACTACTGCGACGAGTGTCGTGGATTCAAACCCCACATGGGTCTACATTTTGTGATATCCACAAATGTTCTTTGTGTCCGTTTCTTGTATGTTTTTAAAGTCCCCCGCGACACAGGATATATTCCTAATGCTATTTAAATAATATACAGTGGGACAAAACTTTGCTAAGGAGAGGCCTATGTCAGGCAGTGGACTCTTAAAGGTTGTCGATGATGGTGAATGATGAACTTTGTTAAAAGTGAATAAAGTATTTTTTTTTTTAATAATTAGCTCCCGTAACCGCCTCTTACGACACCCGCGGGATGAATAGAGGTGGTACACTATGTATTCATAATCCATCACCACACGGTCCTAAACTGTCATAACATAACATTTTTGAACTACCTCGGTGGCGCAGCGGTAGTGAATGCGACTGCTGTGCTTGAGGTCTCGGGTTCGATTCCCGAGTCAGACCAAATCTTTGTATGACCTGCAAATATTTGTTTCGAAGTTTGGGTGTTTCTATGTTTATGTATGTATTTACAAAAAGAAAGTATATAAGTATTCTATCAGTCAGTCTCGTTATCATATCACAAGCTCTGCTTTGTTTGAAACTAGATGACGTTGTGTGCCAAACGTCCGAAATTCTTATTTATTTATAAAAAACATTCTAAATATATTTTTAATTCCTACAGCAAGGTCTCGACATCCGCAAGGACGCAATGGCCATGCAACGTCTGAAGGAAGCCGCTGAGAAGGCCAAGATTGAACTGTCAGGATCCCTACAGACTGATATCAATCTGCCATACTTAACCATGGACGCGTCTGGACCTAAGCACATGAACCTTAAGGTAATTGTAATACGGCCTTTTTTGGCTTGACACACTCGTTATAATAGTTTATTTTTACAATCTTCACTCGCTAATATAATTCAGAGCAATAAGTACTCTAATGTTTTGTAATAAGTTACAAATTAGAGTACGTTACTACAAATATTACAGTAGCTCGCCACGCCGCACTCTACTGCGGTGTGTTGTGGGCTCAAACCCCACATGGGACAACACTTTGTGTGATCCACAAATTGCTGTTCTAAGTTTGGGTGTTCTTTGTGTTCGTTTCTTGTATGTTTGTAAAGGCCCCCGCGACACAGGATTTATTCCTAGTTCGGGCGTCGTCTTTTTAAAAAAGAATTAAGAAAAAGACCAATATTGCGTAATAGAGATTAAGCATTGGTGGGTCTTTTGAAGTAGTGGTTAGTGACCCCTGACTGCTAAGCCGTATAGCCCGTAGCCCACCCAGGCCAAATATTTATGTCAAGAGCACGATTATTTGTCCTGCCTGGGTGTAATTTATCTACTCGTTACTGTAGCACAGGCTCTGCCTAATTTGGAAACGGCCAACCGTGTGTGGGATATGAGGTCTAAAAAAAAACTTGCAATCTGAGGTGAAAAATATATATAAAACACAGTTAAATTATGGTATCTCCCTACATGTTGAGAGTTCAGCCAAAGTTGAGCCTATCAGGTATGCATAGCATTCAACTGGGGCTGGCTCATACATGGCAGAGCAGGGACCTCTTCCAAATTATTGTGCAAAGGAACCCACGGGTTTTAGCAAATATTTCTGATGCCCTGCAGAAACAAAGCAGCCTCAATATTGCTTTTATTTTCATCTTTGTGAACTCTTTTGTGGGTTCACACTTAGTCACAGGCACACTCATGATATTCTATTTGGTTGATACAGATGACCCGTTCGAAGCTGGAGTCTCTAGTGGGAGACCTGATCAAGCGTACAGTAGCTCCTTGCCAGCGAGCCCTGCAAGATGCTGAGGTACAGCGCTCTGACATCGGAGAGGTTCTACTCGTCGGTGGAATGACCAGAATGCCCAAGGTAAGGGAAACAAAACAGAGAAATGCAGGCGAATGGAGGTTCCTCCTTTTTTAAAGTTGGTTGAGGGGTGTTTAAATGTTTAAAAAAAAAGTTAATTATGCACCTTCAGCACAATGCCGATGGCAGTTCCTCATGGCTGTCTAAGCAACCCTACTGGGTGGGTGCAATATTATATTGGAGTTATATTCACCGGTTGCTTTCGATAGGCAGTTGGATTATCCGCTTACAGACATTTGTTTAAAACTAATTACATTTGTTATATTACTGAGACTGGTGTGTTGGTCTAGTGTCTATTGTCCTTAACTGCCAATTAAGGTGTGGGTTTGATTACCACCTGGAGAAATTATCGTGTGATGACGATAATGTATGAAGTCTGTCTTCAAATAATTTTATTAGCTGTCTAGTTACTATTATATCATCATTAACCGACTATAATTGTCCATTTCTGGACATAGGCCTCTCTGTGGAAAGGAGGCTTTGTTCTATTATACCATGCAGGCCCGACGGGTTGCTTCACATTTTGTGTCAAATTTCCTTGTTTTTTCCAAACTGTTGTCAAGTGTAGCTTACTCCCTAGATTGAACAGGGGTGGTGACACTTATAGGAGGGATTGGGATGTCGTAATAACAGCTGTTCCCGGATCCCTCCTATGTCAGGCCAAGAGTGACACACCGTGTGGTTTTAGTCCGTCCGATTTCGGCACACCACCCCGCCGTAAACCCCGGTGGGGTGACGGCCCGAGGGTGGAAACCCCCATTAAAAAAAAAAGGGTTGTGACACTCCATATTTTGTAACCACACAGATATTAAAGATCATGTGTGTAAAGATATGTGTGAGATGCATAAAAAACAAACTTTCTATTTTCGAGTGTCCAAGTGATATTAAAATACCTTATGTCGTAGATTTCGTGGGGAATTTTTTTGACAGGAGAATCTCAGATTAGTTAGTAGAAATCAGACCTGATATAAGACTCCAACGTCGGTGTGCAGGTTCAGCAGACGGTGCAAGAGATCTTCGGCCGCGCTCCGTCCCGGGCGGTGAACCCGGACGAGGCGGTGGCCGTAGGAGCGGCCGTGCAGGGCGGAGTGCTGGCAGGTGACGTGACAGACATCCTGCTGCTCGACGTCACGCCCCTATCTCTCGGTATCGAAACCCTGGGCGGCGTGTTCACCAAGCTCATCACGCGCAATACCACCATACCCACCAAGAAGAGCCAAGTTTTCTCCACTGGTATGTACGCTGAACACCACGGTTTTACTCTAAGTGTTGTACTATCATGTCACGGAACTGGCTACAGTTCATTCGTGTTTAGAAAATAGTGACGCTTGGATCAAACACTGACCAATCTGTTTCCAATCTCTCGTGCAAAGTTATAATTGTGGCGGAAATTGGTGAAAGGAAAAGAAAGGTTTGAAAGGAACTAAATCTATCGGTCATTAGACATGATTAAATTCAGTACAATGTGGAGGAAGAAAAGATAAGTCCTGAGTTAGGTTGTGAGCGAGGGCGAGAAGGTTTTTTAAAAAGACAAGTGTTCGGCTTGAAGAGCGGATTGAGACTGACTTTATTTATAAAACAATCTCTTAAAATTAATACAGTATTTTTATTACTATGCGTTTGCGACAAAGAGCTATTTGTTCTAATATTTCCAGGAAGTCTGCGGCTTATCAGCTAAATGGTCGTTCATGACGGATGCCATTGTGGGACGTCACGTCTATGACGACATAACTCCTGCCATGATAAAAAAAATGTGTGTGTGCACTTGTGTACGCACGCAAGAATACTTCTTTGGCATAACATGTCAAAAATCTTTCTAAAGCTTTTATCCTTCGTTAACATAGGATATGTTTGTAGACAAAACGGCCCTAATAATAGAAAAAGAAAGGTTTATTGTAACATATTATCTAGTTCATTCATTGCAAATGAATTATTTGTACATAAAATGAAATGTTGACGCTAGTAATTTCATGGTGTCGGTTTTTCGTGACGGTGCGCGCACGCATCGTAAAAATTTATTCTCATCATTTTTACCTAACGCGCCAAAAGAAGTGTAACTTCAAAAAGGATATTAAGAGTCCTCATGCATGATGAATCGAAGCTGCAATACCAGAAACTCAAATATTTAAATGCGTTCTGTATTGATTCAGTATGTTTGCGTGATAAGCATCGTCGATCAGTGTCCGCGCCAGTGCTCGGCCCACGTTTGCACCGATGCGAGAGCAGTCGCGGTACCAGCTAGTCGTGTGTCACATACACTCGACTTTCCTAGAAACCGCGGTACAATGGTTTAGACGCTCACAATAGTCTCTTTTTCTCCGAAACTTTGGAAGTGTATGTGTGTCTAACTCTAATTTCCATTCCACAGCTGCCGACGGCCAAACCCAAGTCGAAATCAAAGTACACCAAGGCGAACGTGAAATGGCTACCGACAACAAGCTGCTGGGACAGTTCTCACTTGTGGGCATCCCCCCCGCTCCCCGCGGTGTTCCTCAAATTGAAGTGACTTTCGACATCGATGCTAACGGAATCGTACACGTCTCTGCTCGTGACAAGGGAACCGGAAAGGAACAGCAGAGTGAGTATTTGTTTACGAAAGTACAATTGACTTTGACTGCACGCATGGTGGAGCGGTTTAAGTTAACCTCGCCGTTTCCTACGGCGCTGAGTGTCGTGGGTTCGATACCCACATGTGACAACATTTTGTGTGATCCATATATTGTTGTTCGGATTCTGGGTGTTCTTTGTGTCCAATACAAATGTCTATAAAGTCCTCTGTGACACCGGATATATTCTCAGTGACGTTTTGATGATTTTGACGTTTAAGATGTGGTTAGATTCGTGTTACTTTTGAGTGACAGTGGATGCATATGAAAGCTATCAAAACTGGCTGTACTTGTCATGCTTCACTTTGGCACATTGAGGCTTCATCGATGATTAAATGAGGAATAAAACTGAAGCGAAAAATAGCTTAAACCAATCTTTAAAATGGCTTGTATATTGTGTTAAAGTTTGAGCCAAATCGGCGCAGTATTTTAGCAACTTAACCTTTTTACACACAGTGTAAAATTTTCCCTACCCTCATAACTTGTAAGACCTTTAAGGATTGTCTAAGACCGAGTTTGTTTTCGTTCCAGTCGTGATCCAGTCGTCGGGCGGTCTGTCGAAGGACGAGATCGAGAACATGGTGAAGGCGGCGGAGCAGTTCGCGGCCACGGACAAGCAGCGGCGCGAGCGCGTGGAGGTGTGCAACCAGGCCGAGGGCGTGCTGCACGACACCGAGACCAAGATGGACGAGTACAAGAGCCAGCTGCCGCAGGACGAGGTACTCACGCTTTACTGCTCGACATGCTGACGTACCGGTCTGTAGGTACTGGTGTTCGACTGCCTCGATGGCGTAACGATAGCGAAAAAGCGACTGCTGTGCTTGAGGTCTCGGGTTCGATTCCTGGGTCGGAATGTTTGTATGATCTGTAAATATATCTTTCGGAGTTTAAGTGTTTTCTATGTATAATATTTGTGTATTTACAAAAAAAGTTAAATAAGTATTTTATCAGTCAGTCTAGTTATCATAGCACAAGCTCTGCTTAGTTTGAAACTAGATGACGTTGAGTGTCAAATGTCCGAAATATTTATTTATTATGGTAAGAATACTGTAGGTACTTAACGTTTGTACAAGAGTTAGTTATTTCTTTTTTTCTTTTAATAACTTCTAACTGGATTAAAAATGAGGAATATCATCAGCCCAATTCGTCCCGGGGTATCGTCAGAGTCGACTGGGGGAGCAAACTAGTCAGACACCAACGCAAAGAGAGAAAACTTACAACAAACCCAATACCGACCTGTCTGACCAGTGTGTTATAATAGACCAAAACTTTCTTTGCAAGTAGAGTAGAGACTTCTGTCCAGCAGTGGACAATTAAAGGTTGTAGATGGGACTTATGATAAAAAAAATTAGAATTGTATAGATGTATACATAGGAGTTATATTTTAAGAAACCTTGACAACAATTAAATCAATTGTATCTTAAAGGAAACCCTGTATAAGGTACATTTTGGCGCGAATGTCTTATCTCATCTCAGCCAATAGACATCCACTGCTGGACATAGGCCTCCCCCAAGGTTCTCCACAACAGTCGGTCCCATGGCGCCCGCACCCAGCAGATTCCCGCGACCTTCACCAGGTCGTCGGACCACCTTGTGGGGGGTCTACCAACGCTGCGTTTAGAACACGGTCGCCACTCCGAAATTTTAGGGCCCCATCGACCATCTTTTCTGCGTGTAATGTGTCCCACCCACTGCTACTTAAGTTTAGCAATTTTACTGACAATATCAATGATCTTACTCACATAACATATTTATTTTATTAATTCTCTTTTGCATGCAAGTTATGTCAAAGCACTCCATTTAAACCGATGTCAGTATTAAGCTGACTTTGGTAAAGCCGAGTGCGAGAAAAACGGGTCGCGTTATCACCCACCATTACTTATAGATGGGGGGACGATCTAACGACTCCTACATACGTACACCACTATCATCTAGTTCCTAATTAGGCCGAGCATGTACTATGGTAACCAGACTGCTAATAGATATACTTAAATATTAAATAAACAGCCTTTACAGTCCACTACTGGACATACGCCTCTCCTTAGCCATGAGGTTTTGACCTACTATACCACGCTGGCCCAGACGGGTTGGAATAGGGTTTGTTTCAAGTTTTCCTTCTCTTTGTAATGATGTTGTCTTGTATACTTTGTTCCCTTAGTCGCCTTTTACGACACCCACGGGATGAATAGGGGTGATAACACTATGTATTCTTAATCCGTTACCACACGGACTTAAATATTAAAAATTGCACCCAAACACAGAAATGATCGTCTCACACAATTATGTTTCATGGGTAGGAATCGAACCCACGAACTCCGGGCATAGCAGTCAGGACCACTAACCACTAGACCAAGAGGCCCACCAATTTTAAACCTCTATTACCTAACATTGGTCTATTTCAACATACTCAATTAATAATACTTATTTCAACGTACTTACAGTTCTATTTCTGGTGATGGTAATTAAACAGTAGACCAGCAGTCACGTCAGGATCTTTTGCAAGTGTCAAATGTCAAACGCTCGTCAGTCGTGCGTCAAATTCAGACCTTTTTATGAGTATACTCGATCAATTTCTACACACGGGTGTTGTTTAGAAGCAATAGTCCCTAAAAATGTAGCTTGATTTCCAACCGTCAAAGTAACTTTGAACAAGCAATTTCATATCATATTACCTATATTTTCATTCTTTACGTGCTAGTTTTATCACAAATGAAGTAAAATACATTATAAATATAAAAACTCACCTCCAATATACTGTCACTGTACGCTCCTGTTGGTACGTCGTAGCGTGATGTCATATTTCGTAATAAATATCATGTCCAACACAAAATAGAATTTAAATGTTCATTAATAGTGTCCATTTGACAAACTATTTATTCTTGTACTTAAAATATTTTTTTTTAATACTTTCTGTATATTACATTTGCATGAGACGGACTTAATGAGATGACATTTTCTACCAACCAACCTTTAGGTGGTTCAGTAAGTGAAATGGCACACATATGTCTTTAAGAAAACCAATGAATAATTACATATAAATTACAATGAATTATTTAAAATAAAACACATACATAGATGAAAACAGAAATAAATTTTTAAACAATATACATATAGAATAGAATGTAGTAAAAAAAATGACTAGACTATGAGGGAATTTCTGCTAAACTTCAAATGTATCACGATTACAATGTTTAAAAACCTGAAACCCTAAATAATCTGATTATAAAGTACTTATCATATGACCTCAATAATCATTATTATTCTAATGTTCCAGTGTGATAAACTCCGCGGCGAGATCGTGAAACTCCGCGACCTCCTCGCCAAGAAGGACGACACAGATCCCGAGGAGATCCGCACTGCCACAGGACAGCTGCAACAAGCCAGCCTCAAGCTCTTCGAGCAGGCCTACAAGAAGGTAAGGTCATCTAACTAAAGCGTGTGAACACAAAAATTGTTTAAGTATAGTAAAGAGCTTAGTCCTGCCACAAAGGTGAAAAAACGACTCGACGAATACTTAAATCCAAGAAGGACAACTAATAGGAATGTCTCAAGATATACTCTTTTATCAGTTATATATATATACATACATAATAGTGAACGTGGTTCTTACTTCTTACTGATGTTGCGAATATTTCACAAAAAAAAAATACGTGCGGCACTCGGGGACTGCCGCGGTAAAGCTATTGCATAGCATTTTTATCAACTTATGCAATTATAATATTTCGGAGCAGCTCGTCTCGATCCGTGCGAGCTTCGTACACTTCGGCACGGTGTTTGTACACACAAACACCGTGCCGAACTCAAACGACGCCAGACGATGCGCGGCTTTCAACGCCGCTCCACTGCCGATCGGAGTGGGGGTGTTAGGTTTATTTTCGTTATGGAATTTCTTGAAATAGCTTAAAAACATAAATAAAATACAAAATAGTACTAAAAATGTATTTGTATTCCTTCATATCAATAAGAATACAAATATATATTTTATTCTTTTGGATACAATTACAAAAAACTGAAAGTTATTAAACAACTAACTCGATAAATTATTAGTTTGCGACTGTCTCGGTGACGCTGTGGTTGCGTAAGCAACTGCTGTGCGGTCTCAGGTTCAATCTCCAGGTCGGACCAAATATTTGAAAGAACTATGCATGTTTATATGTCTGTTGTCTAGTACCCATAGTACAAGTCTGCTTAGTTTGAGACGAGATGGCGTTGTGTCAGATAAAGGAAAAATTACATTATTAATTACAAATGATATGGTACGATACGAGTGCATAGGGTTCCCACCAAGAACTTAGGGCCCGAGTCAATCTCACCTACAAGTGGTGCACTTATGGATCTGTGGTGGTAGATCTGGCAAAGAAAACATCCCGATTAACGCCAATAGACTCCCCCCCTGTAACGTGGGACTAAGGCACTGATGAAAAGTGGGCATTTAATATGCTTCTGCCAACGAACCGGGGATACAGGCGTGATTTTATGTATGTATGTAATTAAATACGACATTGGATGAATACATGTGTGCACTTATTTGAGCCGTCGTGTTTTTATATGAGCGCGGCGGTCAAGCAAAAGTGCTATAAGGACGGAGTGTTTCAATTAGCTGAGCGTTTGTCTAACGTAACAGAAATTTGGATACTCCAACATCATTGACACACTCCAATGATAAGTCTGCTCTTTTCTATATTAAGCACCTAAAAAAAATGACTACTCTGCCTGATGGAAAGCATGAATAGTATCCAAGAGTTGTGGTCACTTTACTCATTGCAAATGCAGATAATGCAGTATGGTGATGCACACTATGGCAGCCTAGTGAGATGTTTTCTCGCGCTTGGGTATGTAAAAGGCATGACAGTTTCTTAGTTTCGTTCAGTGCAGTGTAAGGCTCACTCTGTTACCACGATAACTGTCACCCCTGCATCAATGTGCCTTTAGTCTCACACCCACCAACAAAACACGACAGTATAGATGCTGTCGCTTTAAGTTGGTTTTCTTTGAGAGGGTACTACTGCCCCGGTCAAGTCTTGCTGTTCTTGAATATAGAATAGGCCAACTTAATTAAGGCAATTGAAACTACGCAACGTAATAATTGACCAATAAAAGGCCATCCATGAATTGTCTCTTAAATTTAATTGTTTGAGACATTTATGAGACTTCTCTTAGTGTGACGTCACATATTTTCTAATTTTACATCTAGAAAAGCCATTTTATATGTATTGAAATGTTGTAATCTTAAGAAACTTCATCCTTATACCTATTGTCACACTTGGTCCACCCCCTCCACCCTTATAACATAATTTGCAGACCCTGACTTAAAAGTTCAGCTTTTATTAACACCTACAAGGATAAATGATACTGAAATGATATTACTGTGCTTACTTGTACTAACATATGTTATTATTGCCAGATGGCGGCCGAACGCGAAGGCGGAGCACAACAGCAGCAGTCCACCGAACAAACACAAGAGAAGAAGGAAGAGAAGAATTAAATAGAGTAACAGTGACGTGACCTTCATGTATCGAATATGTGACAGACAAGTATATATGTGTAGTGTGGGTGTGAGTGTTTACCGGATTTAATGGCGCCAGGGTCTGACTGCCTCCGTTACACAAGCTAAATAAACCTGGTCAGGTAATTCTAGTTTTTTTTTGATTACTTTGTGTTGATCACAGTAAGACTTGTAAAAAACTTAATTTTGCCATAATTACATAATTTATGTAGCATTTATTTTTATATTGTTATGTATACGTGGTTAGTGAATATGTGTTTAATGTTAGTATATTAATAACCAAATTGATTATGAAAGTAGTAAAATACTTAGCATAAAAAAAACAGTTTTATTTGTGGAGACCTGATATGAGGCGGCAATCTTGGTACAAGTGAAACCACTGTAGAGAGCTAAGAGACACCTTTATTGCTAATTTTGTTTAGTGCATTTACTAAGCGCGATTTCAAATCAAATCAACTTATTTCCGTCCACTGCTGAACGACGGTCTCTAAGGAGCGCCAGCCATCCCGGTCTTGGGCAATTCCCATCCAACACTATTTGGTATTTGGAAAACTATAGATTGTTGAAGTTACAATCAAAACGGAAACAAAAATTTATAGATGTTTCTAAGGCCTGGCCTAATCTGCTAGGAATACGTATCACCATTCACGGATGTATAAACTTATTTGGACTGGTTACTGATATAAATGTCTTAATAACATTAAATTAATTATTCAATGGGGTTTCATATGCGTAAATATTTATACCAAACCTATCTGAGTAGATTGTTATAGGCCAATCCTTTCTACAAAGAGCCTAATGTTCAGCAGTGGACCATCAAAGGTTGTTGATGAAATGTTAATTGCATTTACTGTTCAAACTTCATAGTAAATATTCTCCCACGATGTCATCTTTTCATCATAAATACAAACAAATTTGTTTCCCTGAATTCTACCAAACACTATTTAAACTAGTTGGAAACTTAGTATTCTGTGCAGAATCCTCAGCAATGTGAAGTTGTAGAATGACAGGTTGCTTGTGTAATGGAGACAGAGATTCAGTGAGATTACGTATGTGGTATAATATATACAGAGCGTTTATCGGTTTGGAAGCTGTAAAAGCATAGAATTGATGGCAATAAAATAATGTTTTCATTACCTTTTGTTTCTTCTGTAGTTTCTGGTAGTGTGTTGAATCTAAAATCACAAAGTACTGTGCAATCTCAGCGTGACGAGTGTTAAATGGTAAGTATAATAGCTTAATAAAAACAAGGTAATTGTCTACCAGTTAATGTACTGTGTCTAAAAAGGTCACTTATGGTGGTTATTTCTTGTCTCAAGATAAAATGCAAATTTACAGTGAAAGGCTTTAAAAGGCAGCAAAATATTTACAGTATTGGTAATGCTAAAAATAATCTTGCCTTCACCTTAATTACAATTTCATGTTTGCCGGTAAAGCAGATGTAAGATTTATAACATAGTAGTTTCCATTTTTGTTATGAAAATGCGATATGTGCAAACTCATAAATAATGTAGGTTGTCTACAATTTATCATTTTATTCCATCACATATAGACGCCATTTAATATTAGATGTAAAAAAAGTTATTTTATACAAAAAGGGACTGGTATTTCTCCGTAGTATAATTAGGACTTGCGATCTTATATCCGGCGTTACGAAATTTCAATCCTATCATGACGCATTTTATTTTAAACCTGATTACTTTATTAGATTTTTTCGAATCTAATTCACTTTTAATTTCAAATCAAAATGGCGTCTTTTTCTGATTCGACTTTACACTACAATTAATTACAAATATGACAAGTTCTTTTCACAGTGATAAATATTTCTTTATTTTTGAGAAACTATACAAACCTATTAAAATAGTATAAGTCCATGGGTAATAATAAACAAATTTCTATCTCAATAAACATTAAATAGGTTCTTGACTTTTTTATTGTTTGCCGCCAAAATATATGACACATTTGACATTGGCAGGAACAGTTTCCATACACGCAGCTAATAAGAAAGAAATACCTATCACAAATAATAAATTATTTATTGCGAATATACACATAAGGAAACTAAATTAGTATGTAAAACATTAATTAGAAATAATAGTATTTTAATTTATTATTACTTACATTGTTATACAGATGGCAAGTCTTAATTAATTGTAGGTTTTTAATTACATGTAGTTTTGGTAAAATTTTAGTAACTAGAGGCATCACGTATTTGGTTAAGAAAAAATTACCAAAATGACATTTCACAATACGATATTTTGCATGTTTTTTCGTAAAACATGCAAAAATTCGTTTAGTGTTGTATAAATTAATGTATACAGAAAATTTCTTTGGAAATTGTGAAGTGTTGAAAATTACGATGTGGACATTTATTTTATGCCTTGAATGTAAACGTCTCAAAAGTAAAGGTCTAATAAACACTTTATAATTCCCAAAAAATAATATTGCCAAAGAATGCAGTACGTATTTCTGGGCTTGTTAGAATTGTTGCATTTAAAGTTAGTTTAAGCACGCTGGAATGTGAAATGTGTACTGCATACTGCAAAATTATCATTAGAAATTCAAAAAAAATCATTCTTGTATCTAGGAATAGGTAAAAGAAAGTATACATAGGCTTAGTAGTTATTTTTCTCGTTTACCTATTATTATTGTTATTAATATTTGTATCTACATATGTTTGTAATATGTAGTTAGTTTCAGCTTTACCAAATACATGGTTAAGAAATTATACGGACATTTTATTTTACAAATTTGTGTAGCGCCTATAAAAAAAATATTCTTAGTTCAAATGATGTTGATTTAAACCATAGATAATTTTACAGGAGAGATTAAAGAATTATCAATCTAGGTAGTTAAAGCAAATCCTGTTTTGGCTATGATTATGGTAACTTTGTTTTTAAAATGACTTGGAAGTAGGGCCATTATGCTTTAATCAACAACTGTTTATATCTCTTTTTAAACAAATTTAGAGTACGGAAAAGGTCCATATAATCGAAATTCTCAATGTTTATACGTGTCACTGCCAATAGCTTGGCGAACATGATGAATTTCAATTTTAATAATGGTTTTTCACCAAATACCAGAATTTGTCGGACACCAGTTCGAAGTTTAAGAGTTTTTAAGTGGTCACATGGTTAGCGATACATATCTCAAAAACTGAGGCGCCTAACGAAGATCTATTTTATTCCAAATTCAGGATTAGTCTTAGTTTACGACTGTAGTTGAGTACGAACTAGATTGAAGAGTCTATGGCAATTTGAACTCTAACTAAAATTAGACTAGATCTGTGACTTTTTTTTCGAGTAGATGCAGTCTTTCTAAGTGAACATCTTGTCGCTGACACTGGGTTGGATGAATGAATTTTAATCTTAATAATATAGAAATTTGGCTAATTTATCTTTTGTCATAATAGAATTAGTCGGTCACTACTTCATAAGTTCTAACGTTTCTCCGTAATTAAAAACGTGCCGCAGTCATGAGTCTAAAGAGAGAATTACAATTGAACGCCACCTCAAAACAAGATTCACCGATCCATACTTGAATGATGGTTTATAACAAATAGGGTAGATGCCACCTTAGTCAAAATAGTTACTTTTTATCGTCTGTCAACATGACAATTTTGTATGAAAAATGTACTAAATATGAATTTGTTACGTCACTGTTTTAGGCTACTGGATTCTATTCATGCTTTCCATCAGGCAGAGTAGAATCACTTTGGCAGGTTCTTAAAATAGTACAATAGAACGATAAGTCTCGATTGTCACTTTGTGTAACTTGTTGAAATATATTATTGAAATAACACTCGTACTATGAGTATTTACTATTACATATCTGTACATATATTTATGCGGAGATACTCACACGGTAAAATGGAACGGAAAAATTATACATATGTCTACTAATCGGTGCAAGAAAATTCATAGCGCGTTACAGGTCTAAAAGTTACTTAGTTTGCTTTATCTTCGTTAGATGGCACTGTAGTATGTTTCGTTGATGTGAAATTCGCCACAATCCAAGTAATGTAAGTGGGCTTCGGTAATAAAAAAAATAAAAGATTGATATATTTATTGTTTTAAAGACTAATTATCTGGATGCACCATAGGCTTGGACAATGGATCTTCGTAGCGGTCGTTACATCTTATAGCCATCGTGGAAACTATACCATATATTAAAATTAAAAGACATATGAAAGTCACCATAAGGTTCGCTACTATAGGAGCGCTGAAGTAAGGGCCACAATTCAAGCTTTTATCAAAACCGGGGGACTTGTTTGAGTCAGACTCTGTTTGTGACGGCGACGATGACTCGTCGCTGTTGCTGCTACCACCGGGCTCGTTCTCAGCCTCATCCCGTCGAGAGTGTCTCCTGCGAGGCTGGATCTGTTAAAAAAGAGCTCACTACATGTATTCGTGGTACTGTTACATTTATTCAATGCCGAGAATAAGGTCAGGGTTTTATGACCACCCACTTCCTTTTTTTTGATTATTATTACTATTAAAAGGTTTTATTGAGATTTTCTTTTTTTTTGAAACAACGCCCGTATTAGGAATAAATCTTGTGTCGCGGGGGACTTTGCAAACATACATGAAACGGACACAAAGAGTCTGGACTCAGAATAATAATTTGTGAATCACACAAGACGTTTTCCATGGGTTTGAACTCACAAAACTCAGTGTAGTAAAGATCAACGTGGCGACTTCTTAAGTCACTACGCCATCCGTGCAGTAAGTAATGCTTGCCCTGTTTGTTAATTATTTTGTTAGGGTCAAATCTAGAAATTCAAATATGATCCCCTTCCTGTTGACCGATTGGTGTAAAGTATTATAAATTATACTAAATATTTGGTAATTTGGTCAAATCTTACCTGATACTGAGATATAGTAACGGCACTGCCGTCCCTAGAGTTGAGAATAATCAAGGGCTCCCCGCAAAGGTACGACATGTTCCATGGGGCTCCAACTCCCATAATCGTGCGTCCCACCTCTTCACCTGCCTCTAACAATGCCACGTTATCTAATACAAGAAATATCAGTGCTCAGTATTACAATTCGGATTCAAATAATAAAATAATTCCAAATCAAAATTGTTAATTTAAATTTAGCGCCATTTTTTTCAAAGACAATTTAATATAGATTTTAAATGGACAGGTGTGTTGGATTGCGCGTGATACCAATATACAATTGTTTTCCTCTATAATAAAGATTTGATTTTGTTAACTTTAACTTAATATATTATTATACATGTAACCTAAAATCCATCGATCTGACAAGAAGGTAAAGTTAAACTCCAATTCAAAGTTGGTGTACGCCATCTTGGTAGACATACTATGTCGTGACCAAGTTTCTTCTGCTATCATTGGCAATTGATTGAAAATCGAACGACGACTCGGTGTTGCTGCAAACACGTCTATAAAGAAACGTAATCACATTAAAAGTTTGTCGTTTTACTCATCGTAAATGTCCAAATGGAAAACTTATGTTTAAACAGTGACCACCAATCATACGATACTTTGTTCAAATGTCACTAGGGAAACTCTGAAAAGTGATCAAAATAAAAAATCATATCTGGTATGAAAAAAAAATGGAAATCATATACTACATGATTTATGTAGAGAAAACGTTGAAGATTAATTTGTACCTATGAATTGACTATTCGGCTTATACCCTTTTCTGGCTTTGTTCCAAAATGAAACGTTCGTTGTGGTACGAAACATTTTTTTCTCTTTTGGCAATTTCTACTTTAATTTGTGTCAGACTTCGTTCTCGGAACAAAGGGGTAAACAGGTTACCTGAACTTCAACTACTAAGCTCTTAGAATAAGAAAGTAACAACCTGAGTTTGAACTGAAAGGATTAGTCTAGTCTAGTTTAGGAATAGTCTACTGTTGTACAAAAAACTCTCCTTCGATAGAAGGGTTTGGCCTACTATATCACGCAAGCCAGACGGGTTCGTATAGGATTTGTTTCAAGTTTTCTTTCTTTTACAGTGATGTCGTCCTGCGTAATTTAGTATAGCTTTACGTTTTCTTAGTCGTCTCTTACGACCATCATGGAATAAATAGGGATGATGACACTCCGTATTGTTAATCCGTCATTATACGGATGACAGAATGTCATTCCATTGTGAGACCAAACATGCATGGATTTCGAGGTGAATCTGTTAATCAAGGGTCATATTTTGTAACTATATATTTTGCCATGGTATTTTAAGCCTTTTCAGCCTACTAGAGCCAAAAGACTCAAAAAAACGGAATGTAAACTATCTACTTAAATACTTCATGTAAATATTTTAATCTTACCAGAAAATCGAAATAATCCACCAGATGATACAACCATTACGCCTAAATCTTGCGGTACAGGAATCGGTTTAATCGGTACAAAGTGTAACTTTTCCGTTTTTACTGGATTAGTCTTGCCCGTGTAAAAAGCAATTACAGGGGCATGCTTCAGCTGACTGACAACGAAACAAACCTCACGAATGATTAAGTCATGGCGCCTTAATACATTGGCTCGAGTTTCATTCAGACCATCTTGAAAATATATATAAATATACTTAAAAGAATCCATTAACTCCAGCTTTGTACGAGATTTGAGATGAAATACATTATATTTCTGCTCGGGAAATAATTGTAACAGCAATTTGTAAGGTTCTATGACAGCAGGCAAATATTTCACTTTGTTATCCCGTATGCTGCGGCGCAAATTTACGTATGGTGAACCCTGATTATCCTTCAGACTTATATCTTCAATACTAAAATACTCTTCAACGAATATAATAATGCCTGAGCTATGTTTAATGGACTCGTGGATAATATTTGCGAACTTGGAGGTGCTCATTTTATCAAATGGGTTCGGATCTAAGTTGATATGGAGCATAGTTTGGCCTTGGTCAATCATGAATACTGGCAATGTATTCTTATCAGCATATGTCGTTCGAAGAATCAGAAAAACGGCAATAATATAGAATAAATTCATTATATTTAGAATTATTTCTACATATAAATTACATTTAATCTTACGTGTGTCTACGAGTTTCTTTCAACTGTCATGAAAGTAATGACGATCACTGTGTTAGTTGTCAAAAAAGTTTATTTTGTTTATTGAAGCCTAAAAAGTTTTAACACAGTACAGTGGTCCTTTCACAAAATGAAAATCAGAAGTACAGTCTATATATACATATCTCAATGCACCTTAAACTATGAAGTGCCAGCTTTTGAATAGTCACTTGTAAATCGGGCTATAATCTGTATCTTGTTTTTCAATCAATCAAATGCAAAAAAAAATATGTTAGATATCTACTTTAACACCTAATATAAAGACTTTTATAAAATGTTTGTTTATGTTATAAGCAATTACAGGCGCATACTTCAACTGACTGACAACGGCATAAACTTTACACGAAATCATATCAGGCTTTGCCTAATTTGAAGTCAGACAGTTGCCAAATGGGTTTGGATCTAACTTGAATTGGAGTATGGTTTTATCTTGGTCAATTATGAACACTGGTAAAGTATTCTTATTAGTATATGTCGTTCGAAGGAACAGAAAATCAGTAAGAACGTGAAATAAATTCATCATATTTAGAATTATTTATATTTATAAGAATTAAAATTAATCGTAAGAGACATAGATGTCTGATTTAATAAAGACTTTTGTTTATTCTAAAGTACCTACATGTACTTATTTTCTTTCAACTATCACATTAGTAGTCGGAAAGTTATATTTGTTTCGGATTTCTTTCGTGAGAAGGACTACATATGGAGTCTATGGTCTATCATTTTAGGTGATCAGAAAGTAAGAAAAAAGAATGAATGCATTTGTTATTTAATCCCACTTATTAAGGAAATTATTAGCGCAAGTGGTAAAATAATATTTACAGAAACTGAAAGTTAGTAGATTATAGTAAATATTTACTTTATACTGTTTTTTTTTGAAGAAATATATCCATTCTCATTGGATTTTGACTTCAATTTTTAATTAATTTGTTATTGATTGTAGAAATTATGGATGCTAAAGGTTATTTAATACCAATTAATTGGCAACCTCAGTAACCATAGACATCGTTTCGAATTTATCATATGATCACTTTTCACATGACCGATGGTCAGTCGTCATCGCCCAAACCCTGTCTTTTTATGACAATTTTGGGCTGAAATATTAAAGTTTTAATCCGTTTACGTCCAGTTTTAGCTTTATAAAATGGCGTATTGCCGTTTCGTGTTCCCGTTGTTAGTTCTAAGTGTAGTTAACTGTTATGCATCTGTCGCTCCAGTGTATATGTGGGGCGATTTGCCCCAACATTTGTCGAAGGCAAATCCCCTCACAACATTAAATGAAGAGGAATTTGGACAAGTTCTTAAGGAAGAAACTGTTGCGAGTTTGGTTGTTGTGTTTGCCGAGGAGACGCTCTCCGTAGAAGACCTCTCACGTCGAGGCGACGATGGTTTGCCTTCTTTTACATACTTACACAGCAAAATCGGAAACGCTGCATACTTACCTTCAGTAGCCAATCCTTTAGAAGTGCTGAAAAAGTTCGCAGATGGTTCAGAGACCACTATTGATCTTACCAAAGCCGCTTCATCTGACGACATTTCTGTCAAGAGTTCTGATAAATTCGTCATTATTAACTTGAAAGACGCTCTCGAGGACGAATCCAGGAGCAAATACCTGCGTCGTCACGATAAATTCATGCAGAACACTGTATCCAAGCTGCAAGAAAATGGAGTTAAAGTAGTGGCTATCTATACAGCGTACTCTCCATCATGGGTCATCCCTGTCAGTCACTCCCGTGCACGTCGTGCTGCGAGTAGGAACGATTTCCCCGATCTTACAGGTCTGCGTCTCAATGCTAAGAGCATCTCGCTCATGAGCAGAAATGAAACTGTACCATTAACACCACTTCTGAGCTCCAATACAACTTTCGATACACAGATAATGAACACCACCTTGGTGTATGAGAATGACACAAGAGTTACACTGAACTTCATTAGACAGGGTGGTTACTGGTTCTTCGGTGAGTGTACTTTTATATAAAAACTGTTATATTTGAATATTTTTGCATGTTGTGGTGAAATCATCCAAGGCCTAGGGTGAGCTTATATAGAACCTACTTGTTCTTCACAAGTACCAGATTCATTAAACATAGTGATTAGAGTTGTGTAGAATAAACTCAACCTAGGTGTTTATTTTACGTGGTTTGGTTAGGTTTACATGGAGCATTTTCTGCAATTTCACATTGATGCTTATATTGTTCATATTTTAATTGATGTTTGCATAGGGACAGTACATAAAAAGTAGAGAATCAGATTACAAGAAACATAGATTTTCACTCTTATGTAACAAGTCTCTCTAAGCACAAATTACAGAATGACAGAGAAGAAAAATTATAAAATGTAATCGTAAATCCTTGTGACATTTTTCTTCTCGTTTTCCAATAAGAATGATATGTGAAAAGGGGCAGACGTTGTGCAGGTAGGCAGTCAACGGCACACTCTTTATGATTTAACCAATATATGATTATATTTCTAGAGTAAGCCATCTAATAGTACCAGTACGGACCAGTGGGCTTTCTTAAGATTATAACTTCCATTAACATCTTGATTTATATGTAAACCTGAAATATTTGAACAATCTAGTTCTAATAAGAATCATTAAATCGTCAGAGACCACCAAGCTAAGACAATGATGAACAGATGGAACTTGGACTTAGTCTATCTTTACATGTGCCTTGTTAAGAGTGTTGGGCGCATAGGGTTCCTACTAAAATGTTAGGGTGCCAAGGCAAACTCGCCTGTAAGTGATGTACCTGCTGATTGACAAACAAAACATCCTGATTACCAGCAATAGGCTTGCCACATATTATGTAGGACTCTGGTAAAAAGTGGGTGCTTAATATTCTAATATTTTATATTCTGCCTACCTAACTAGAGAAACAGTCATGATTTTATTTATGTATGCGAAGAGTACATACTTAGGCAAAATATTAATATTTTCAGTAGACAGATTTAGTTGATTTATGGTGTCCGGTTTTTAGAATATTGTTTCAGTGAAAAACACATATAAATTTTAATGCCCTCCCACTATGATACAGGGTCCTTTAGCGGGTGTGAAAAAGCATCTCACTAGGCCGCATACTGTCTGCAATTACAATAAGTATAGTGACCATATATCTTTGATTCTATTCTAGTTTTCTATCGAGCAGAGTCACTTTGGCATAAAAAAAATTGGACTTTTAATCTGTAAAGCCCTGTAGTTGCTATATTAATGGTAGAGCTAATCACTAAAATGCCACTGAGATGAGTGGAATATTTACTTAAGTACTAAGCAAACAAAATCACACAGGCACATCACAAATACTCTTGGTGGACTATTACATTAAGTTGTCTCAAGAATAATGCCTCGTCTGCAATACTGCTCAGTTTAATGACAGAAGATTTAAATATTTATAGTTCAATAAGAAAAACAGTTTGAAGTAAAGTTGCAGAGATTAGGTTGTGGTGACGTAAATAAAGATGCTGTCTTATGGCATACCATTGTATGACTTTTTGTGGTATGAGAGCAAATGAGGCTATCATCTTCCCGTTTCACTTCTATCCTCTAAAATCAAAGGGAGAAAGTGGATTTAGGCTCTGGGAACTTAGGTGAAAAACAGTGAAAAAATGCCTAATGCTGTTTTTTGTGGGTATCAGTTCTATTGTGGGTCTTCCATGTTATAAGGAAATCTTTAATAGTATACAAATACACATAGTAATTTTTTAACCCAACATTAACAAAGCTGAAGCGAAGTTTTGACAATCTGTGTATGTTTGTATGTTTCACCGTAGCTTCTAAACTGTTGAACCGATTTTCATGAATGAGGTGTCAATAGACTCGTAATAATAGCGCAAATGCCACAGTTATATCAATTTTATTAAAAGTTTTAGCATGGTCAGGTTATAGTTTTTTAATTCTTTTTTTTTTATATTACAGAGTCAGTGACTTTATCTCTCCCACCGTTCCTTGAGAATCTATATCCTGTAGAGGAGGTTTTCGCGTTAGAAGGATTCTCTTACCGCTGTGCTGAAAATGTGAAGTTTGCCAGTGTCAATGACACCAGAGACTACACCCTGAACTTTGAGAATTTGAAGGTATGTATAAGCAGTCTTATTTATCAATCCATTATTGAATGAATTATAAAAAATACATATTTGGTACACATAGATGTTATACAATATTTATATATATAACCGTCCGTTAGGTGAGAGATAAGGAAAATGGAGTGTCATCACTAGAGATGCCACAAGAAAAGATATGGCCGAGTACCGAATAACGAATATTCGGCTAGTGTCTGGGCCGAAACACAGCGTAATTGGCAGCCGAATATTCGGTGACACTTGCACCCTAGCTAGATTTTTATTTTTTTGTGTTTGGACAATGTTTTGTATGACATCAAAAGATGTGTATAACCCTAAATTTTCACCCTTCTACAACCAGCCCCTATTTTTTTCACCATAATATTCACAAGAAAAAAAAAATAGCAAAACAACGTTTTCTGGGTTAACTAGTATACTTATAAAATCTTTAAAAATCACTCTTTTATATTTTCCACTATTCGGTATTCGACTGAATATTGTGAAATAGTGCAAAAACATGGCCTAATAGCCGAATACCGAAGAGTTGCCGAATATTCGTGGCATCTCTAGTCACCACCTTAATTCATCCCATGGGTGTCAAAAAACAAAAAGCAAAGGGAATGCAGGATAACGGCACTGTAAAGAGAAGGAAAATTTGAAACAAACCCTGACCCAAAATCAACCCCCTCCCCCCTCCTAACTAATTAGTGAAAAGCAACTAAAGGGTTATTCAACACAAGTTTTCTGTATTATCACGTGTTTCATGCATGGTGTTAGATGCTTAAATATGCCTTTCGAAAAGTCATCACACAAAATTTTTATCATATACTCTACTTCCATAGGTTCAGCCATTCTTCGAGAACACCAACAGCAGTACTCCATTCGGAGACTCCTTCAACTGTGTGGGATTCTTCAGCGCCCCCATCTGGGCAGGGCTCTTCGTTACCTTCATCCTTCTGGCCATCACATTCTACGGCATCATGATGATGATGGATATTAGAACCATGGACAGGTATGTTTAATGTCTATACTAACATTCCACGGTGGCGCAGTGGTAGCGTATGCGACTGCTGTGCTGAAGGTCTCGACTTCGATTCCCGAGTCGGACCAAATGTTTGTATGATCTGCAAGTCTTTGTTTCAAAGTTTGGGTGTTTTCTATGTATAATATGTACGTACTTACAAAAAAAGTATATATATGTATTTATATCTGTTTTCTGGTACTCGTAGTACAAGCTCTACCTGGTTTGGGAAGAGATGGCGTTGTGTGTCAGATGTCTGAATTATTATTATTATTATAAATCTAGAGAAATTATTTGGTTGAACGCGCTAATCTCGGCAACTGCTGGTTCGAATTAATAAATTCTTTAGTTTAGCGAAGAAAGCTATATTACATGACGCTACGACCAATAGGAGCTCAATATGATTAAAAAATGTTGCAAAAGGAAAAATTATTCGCTTTTTCTCTAAATATTTTAAATTTATCAGATATTTTCTCATTTATTCTCCCCCACCGCTTCACCCCCTTTTATAACGTAAAAGTGGTGACTTCTAATTTTTATTATTTTTCTCTACTCAATTTTTTTATCTGTTAGCAGTTCCAAATTCTGACTGTGTGTTCTTTATTCCAGGTTCGATGATCCTAAGGGCAAGACGATCACCATCAACGCCGCTGAATAAATAACGGTAAAGTTACGGTGTTTTACTAGTAATAGAGATGTTACCTATTTTTTTTTAATCAACAAGGAGTTTGCACATTTAAGATGTTGTGTTTCTAGTGATATACATACAAATGTTGTGTATATAGTTTGTTTTTAAGAGTAATTTCTTTATATAGTATTTTTTTTTTTTCAGTAAACCTTTTGCATTTTAAGTATTAATTGTCTTAAGATTGTATTCAGATAGGTTCATCTCTTAAAATATGCTATAAAACATCGTATTTTTAAACAATCGACTATTTTTAGTCGATTCTATGGTGCCGTAGTGCGGAATAGTTCACTGAGCTCAAATCGATTCCAAAACTATTTATTGTTAATCGACTAATGTAGTAAGAAGAATGTTTTCGATATATTTAATACTAATTAGACAACGGTGCCTCTAATGGAATAGACAATAGTCAAAGACTTAAATGTTCAATTCTTTAATATTTAGTCGAATATTATTCACTGTCACTATTCGATTGTAAACCTGTTCGATTCGGTTAAGTAAACGTTGCAAATATATACTCCAAAATAATGTTATATGCTTAAATATAAAATTGCTTATTATGTACACGAAAAGTAGATTTGTAAGTGTCTGTGAACCGAGAATATGCCTACGGATACAAAAAAATATAATAAATAATACGGCTGTTGTGTATATTTATATAGATTTATAAATTTAGATAATGCATACTATGTTGGGAGAAATTACCCCTGGAGTTCAAGAGATTAATACTAAAATACTTCCTACTTCGACTAAAATAATGCCCCACATAGCCTGCACCATCTAAGTCATGTTAGCCTTCTTAAAAGATTACCATGGCCTTACAAAACTCTTGAAATTCGAAAACTTATGTTTTCGCGCCTCTTTATAACAACGATAGAAATCCGTGCTTTCAAACGCATAGATTATATTAGTAATAAAACTCTTTAATCTTTGACGTGTAAAACTTATAAAAACTATTTACTAAGGTTTTGAACCTACAAAGACCAAGCCTAAGGAGTTGTTAGTTTTCACGCCAAAGGTTGCAGTACTGCAGAATGATAAGTCTATGCCCTTATTGTGAGATCGTAGATTTGACGTTTTGTAGTTATTGAAAAAAAAAAACCAAGAAAATGAGAGCCCTCCATATTAGTGCCAATCTGTGTGTTAGTTCATTCCATGATGTCTATTAAGATATTGTATACATAAGAACACATAATATTTTTTGGAGCTAAAAATGTAACATTTAAGAAAAACGCGTGCCTACTAATTTTACCGCCATTACGAAACTTTCATATAAGCAAAGGTGGCATGCATTATTGAGCCTAATACAATAGTTTCTTCCATATTTTTGCTTATTCCAGTATGTAGTGTTAAGCGTAACCTTTTTCTTCATTTACTTTGTACATAGTTTTGTTTTTGGATTATTTAATTGTTGTTCAGAGTATTAAATCGTGAGACCAATATATTTTCTTTCATTTTGTTGTACCAAGTGCGTTCCTAAGTGTAAATTATTATATTGAAAGTTTGTGACATAATAGTTATTGAGTATAATAAAGCTTAAGTATTAAACGATGGTTTTAATTCTTCTTTTATGAACCTTTTTGTGCCTTAAAGTCATCAAATTTAGGGCAGTGTAGATTTCCTAAAAATAGCTCAGTAGATTTTTAAAAAAATATTATACCAATGTATTAGTTTTTTAATAGGTATTGCAATACTATAAAACTGCTCTTTTTATGAAAATTTGCTTGTCTAGATAATACTTTATTATAAGTTTTACGTACATCCATCAATCTTGTAGGTAGGTTTCAAAATACAATAGAAATGGTATACAAACCAGCGACTTACTGTCAAGTAATGGTGAAAGGCGTAAGAGAGTTTACATAATAATAATTAAAACTTCGAAATGATATTTTTAAATCTGGCAACATTCACAGAAGTAGTTTTAAACTTTAGAACTGTGACAGAAGTTATTGAACAATTTTAATTCAAAAATAGTTTTTTTTTACACTAAGGACCTTTTTCACCCGTTACTGATACATTTTTTGACAGTTTTCTGTCATATAATACCGGTTGGCAGATAAGTTAACATTAGTCTATCCAGTATTTTATCAGCAAGTGGTGACTCTGGCCCTTAATTTCTTGCTGCAACCATACATTTAGTCTATAGGTATTTTAAAAAAAACGCGACGCGACCTCCCTCCCTACCTACCCAAGCTGCAAGGTTGGGCAGAACGGCACCGACAGCGCGTTGGCGCGCATTTTGTGGCTGTTCCAGCCGCGTGCGCCATTGTGCCAATGCCTAGCGGTAAGCGCTCCGCCGCATTTCGAGCTCGTCCTGATCTTCCCAACTCTCACCCTGGCGGATAGCGCGAATACGGTCATAGACCCTCGCGTCCATATCCTCCAGGATATCAAAAGGCGGGAAACGTGCCAGGACTATTGCCGCCTCACGAGATGGTGCGGTATCCTCGTACGATCCGTATGGCCGCTTCCCGCTGCGCTCGATTGAGCTTAGCTCGGCAGCGGGAGGAGGCCGATAGGCACTTGGCCCATATCGGCGCTCCGTAGTGGGCCATGGATCGTAGCACCACACAGTAGAGGTGACGTACTTCTTCTCGCGGGCCCCCTATGTTAGACAACAGCCTTTGTAGGGAGCCCGCCACTCCCTGAACACGTGGGATCATGCGCTCAAAATGCTCCTCGAAGCTCCAGCGACTGTCCAGGGTGAGGCTGAGGTACTTGATGTGTCGACTGACCTTGACCTCCGTTCCTTCCACTCTTATAAGCTAGCTGGTAGAAACGGCACCTCCGCGTTTCCTGTGGAACCACAGGACTTCCGTCTTATGAGGTGCAACCTGTAGACCCAAATCGCTGATCTTTTGGACGACACAGGTCACCCGTAACTCGCCGAGCTCCAGGACTTCTTGGAAGTCATACCCCCTAGCCAGTACTAGAGTCTTGTCCGCGTAGCAGACGACACTTACTCCAAGGGGCAGACTGGTCCTCAGGACCGCATCATACGCGAGGTTCCACAAAAGGGGTCCTAAGACCGACCCCTGGGGAACCTCACATGTGACCTCCATTTGAAGTTCTTCGCCGCCCCGACCGACATAGGATATGGACCTATCGCGAAGATAGGCCCTGATGATGTCCTGCAGAGAGGGGCAACTGGTGATATACTAGTGCCTCTCTGATTACCCACCACGGAAGGGAGTTAAAGGCGTTGAATATATCAAGATTGACAGCCAACGTCACTCCCCTTCGACAGACAACCTCTTCCGATAAGCAACGGACGCGTTCGATCGCGTCGAGCGTTGAACGTCCCTGTCGGAAACCAAATTGGTTGTCTGATAAGTCAGGGCCCACTTACGACAGGTGTTGGCTAATACGGGCGGCGATAACTCTTTCAAAGAGTTTCACCGCCTCGGCCAACAGATATATAGGTCGAAACGCCGAGGAAGTATCTGCAGCCCTGCCAGGTTTCTGGATGAGTACCAGCCGGCTTCCTTCCAGCCGGAAGGAAATACGCTGTTACGGAGGCAGCTGGTAAATAGCTGCCTCAACCTATTCTCTAGGATCACCGAAGCGCACACCCATGCTCGCCCCGGAATTCTATCCGGGCCAGGAGCGGTGTTGTGGGCGGCGAGTCGCTTCACGGCTCGGTCCAGTTCATCCTCCGTCACTTCAAAGTCGTCGGACTACATAGTGGGATCTGACGGCAATGGAGGGTATGTGGGACTAGCCTGGTCCCTGGGGAAGAGGGTATCTACAACTCTTCCCACAAATACAAGAGCCAGGGTCTGAGTCAGTGGTGGGACCCACGGTTTAAGCTTGCCCAATACAAGTTTGTAAGGGCGCCTCCATGGGTCCCTGTCCAGTCCTTGTATGAGCTCCTTCCAAGACCGAGCCTTGGCTTCCGTGATCGCAAGGCTTACAGCCTTTGCGCCATACTCCCGCCTCACTTCGGCAATCTCCTCGACTGTGGCTCGCCGTCTTCTTCGGGTTCTTTGAAACCGGCGACGGGCTCTCGAGCACGCTGTGCGAAATTCGAGTGCCGCTGTCCACCAGTACACAGAACCCCTCCTGCTTCCCGGTCTGACCCATGGCGTCGACGCGTCACAGACGTCAGTCATAATGCCCCGGAACCAGGCCGCCTGCGCTTCTGGATCAGAGGAGACCTGTTCTTCTTCCCCTGGCCAATCCGCGACGATGGTTGCGGCGACGAGAATTTCTCGGTTCATCCACTTCAGGGACAATCATCACGGAGGGCAGCTACAGCGACGGTCTAGACCTGCGCCCGGGCGGCAGATGACCACATCGAAGACGATGTGGCGGTGGTCTGACAAAGTGACCACCTCTTTCGCCACCCTCCATTCTGACACCTGTTCGATACCTAGGGGAGTCGCCCACGTCAGGTCGACAGTTGACTCCCTCTGCCATCGCACGCAGGTGCTGACTGAGGCCTGGTTCACAAGAACGAGGTTCAGTCCCGCCGCCCACTCAACGAGTGTATCTCCTCTCACGTTGTCCAGACGATCTCCCCGCTGTGTAGAGCGGGCGTCCACGTATGCCTCAAACAGGGGGAGGCCGCAATTCGGAGATATGTAGCAGCCCATAATGACCATAGAGCCCCATTCAACTGCCACAAACCTCAGTCCTTGCTGAAGGACGGTACAGTGGAGGCCATTTTCGACCCCTGCCCAGAAGATAGCGGCAGTGCCGTCATCCGACCCGATCGTAAAGTGACCCTAAAGAGCCTAGGTATTTGATCTGATTTCTCGCAACCACTTCTTCTGCTTTTAGGAATACTGGTCTGTGGAGTGCTCGGAGCACCTACAGTATGGAAGTACCAGTTAAATAATAATCGCTTATATATTTAGTTCAATATTGAAACAATATTGCGAGTTCAATGGATATTTTCACTGCCCAAACCTTCTTCGAAAGTCATCAAAGGCAGAAGATCGAATGCCCTGACAAGATCAAGGCAGCACGCATACATCGAAGTGTTCCTGTCTACAGCAGTCTGCTTGCCTGATAGATTAGATCTTAACTATGTCAAGTCAAACTCACCATCATAGTTTTATAAATTTACTTAATTCTTTACCAAGCAGACTGTCCAACATCTTTGCTATCACAGTAGTTAGAGACCTAGATCCACGGATGGATGGATCAGAAATACCACATGACATTCATATTCCGTACCTAAACCAGTCTCGTTATATTTTTGAAGTCTCATTTCAATATATACGTATGTGCAAGTCGATCGAGGTCAAAGGTTTCTGAAGGAAGTGTGTAGTTCTTTCAGCGCAAATATAAGATTGTCTCGGGATCCGTTGCATCCGTAAATTTCAGTGTCTAATCTTCTGTTTCACCTTCCCTTTGGCTCGACTTTATTAGTTTTAGGACGGTTAGCTAAAAAATGATCAAATCTGTGTGACGTAACTTATGATAGACCTCTATATGTTACAGTAACTAAGAAGTATATGGTAATTTCATAAAATTTCTTTTTTATTTCCGACAATGTCTCGAAATATTTTCTTAGTTTTTTAGTACATTCACGAATCTCTTAGGCAGTTTTCAAAGTACAGACAGACGAGATAGATATAAGACATCGATTTGTATGTACTACTGTGTATGTATGTGTGTGTGTGTTTTATTATTATAATACGATAGATTGTAGATTATACATTTATTAAACATAAATATAGACCAAAACAAAAAAAACACATATTTAGACAGTGTAAATTCTGGGATCCAAGCCCTTGCCGACTACCTTGTCATCAATCCATTCCCTCATGAAGGATACATCCACGTACACGCCCGGGGTCCCGTCCTCGCCGCATCCAATGCCCCACGCAACTATACCACTCTGCATGTAACGCTCTTCTTCGTACTGGAAAAATTTAAAAACAAATTACAGGTTAATAAAAACATTGTTAAGACATAAAATGCTTCAACAAAGGTTCAACTATAAAGAATGCCTACATCATCATCATTATCATCATTATCATCATTATCATCATTATCATCTTTATCATCATCATCAACAGCCTCAGAAAGGAGGTTTTAGCCTACTACCCATAGATTTGTAGTAGGTTTTCCTTCTTTTTGCAGTTTTGCCGTTCAGCGTAGTTTGATCTCTTAGTCATCTCTTCTAACGCTCACGGATTCAACGGAGTTAGTGATCTTAGTCAGGCTTTCTTCGCTTATAGATGACCAGCGACTGCATCCATGCTGTCGTGTTTCGTTGGTGAGTGCGAGACCAGAGGTCCATTGATGCAGGCGTGACAGTCATTGGAGTACATGTGTAGTCCTTACACTGCCACAATGACTCATGCCTTTCACGTCCCCAAGCGGGGGTGTTAAAAAGCGTATCCCTAGGCCGCCATAGCGTGGATCATCATACTGCATCGTCTACATCTGCAATGAGTATGGTGACCACAACTCTTGTTTTCTATTCATGCTTTCCATCAGGCAGAGTAGAGTAACTTTGGCAGGTTCTTAATGTAGGTAAAAAAGGGACTACAAGACACACAGAATGCCAAAGACTCATAATTCTGAGAAAAGGTCATAGATGCTCAATTACATCCAAATAAAAGGCATTGATACACTCCGAACTTTCACTCTCACACTCACGTTTAAGAAAACGGTTATGAAAAAATTTACTATTGGTCCTCTTAATGAGGACAACACAAATGTTTTCTAGTGCGCTGAGAAATAGGGGTTTGATTCCTGAAATCCACAAATTGTTTTTCTAAGTCCGAGTATTCTCTGTATCCGTTTTATGTAAAGTTCTCCAGAACACAGGATATACTTATGCGGCAGTTGTCTCAAAAAATCAAGAGGTAGATGTTAAAAATTTTACCTGAATAGGACAGGACAGTGGAGATCCTCCGTCACCTCTGCAGGTATCTTTGCCCTTCTCACCGCCGGCGCACATGAACGAAGTGTGCAGTTGGAAGTATCTACCGAGACGAGTCTTGCGCAGAGCTGTCTGGCAGGCGTTTCGTTCTACTACTGGAACTTCAATCTAAAACATCGCATCAAGAAATATTAATTATTATGTCTCACGGCACTACGTAACTCTTGTTCTGACTGAGTGACTTATTAAACCAGACTCTATAGAGTACGGAAGAGAACCCAAAATCGATCAGAGTAGCGATAGGTTGATGATGACTAAATCACTGGGACAACAGACTTGAAATATTGGCAGCTGATACTTGTCATGTTGTAAATACCCACTGAGAAATGGTTTTTGGCAATTTCATTCCCGTAAGGTTAAAATAAGGTCGGGACGGACGGTATAAGGACGATTGTAAATTTGTTATATTCAAAGCAAAAAACTCGCGTGCTATCGTCGTATCCCCAAATTGTAAACAGTATTAAACTGAATATCTGTTGAATTATTGATGTTATGTGATATATGTTAGATATTGTTGATTGTGTCTTCTTTATGGTACAGGGGCGCAAACAAACAGACGAGTCACGTGTTGATAACTGATTATCACCACTCATAGATACCTGCAACTCAAGAGACACTTAAGTCTCTTTGCCCTGAAGCAAGGGAACTGTATCTTTATCAGGGGCACTGTAGTTCAATCAGGGTAGTTGTTACTGCATCAGGAGAGCCGTAGCTCAATCAGGAAAGCCGTAGCTCAATCAGGAAAGCCGTAGCTCAATTAGGAGAGCCATAGTTCAAGCAGGGAAACTGTGTTTCAATCAGGGTAGCCGTTAATCAATCAGGAGAGCCGTAGCTCAATCAGGGGAGCCGTAGCTGAATCAGGGGAACCGTAGCTCAATCACGGAAACTGAAGCTCAATTAGAGCAGCCGTAGTTCGATCCTAGTGTGTGTTTCGGCTCTTAATTACATACCTTCGCTTTTAACAATATTGATCTTAATAATAATAAAAGCCTAGCTACCTGAATGCAATGAAATAACTCACCTTTTTCATGATAACTTGGTATCGTCCTTCCTTGCCAAACTTATCTTTCCCCCATCCAGTAGCGAAGCACTGAGTGCCAGCAGGAGTTCTCTGCCGTGGTGGTGGCAAACACACCACTCCTACGTTAGGTGCCGGTGTTATGGGCTCCAATAGAAATAGAAGAGCTACATCGTAGAACAGATTTCCTACAAAAATTTAAATGTATTGTGAGAATTGATAGAAAGGTAATTGACGATATCAGTGTCACTTAAGAGTATATGTAACCTTTCTTTTGATGAGATGGCAACCGATCGAAAAACATCAGTTATTTCTGCCAATGTCTTTAATTTTAAAGTCTTTTGTTCTTCAAGCCTTCGTTGTGATGAAATATAGGATACAAAATGTAGATTAAATTAAATAGGGACTGTCTGTCGATAAAATAATAAACGATCTCATACGTAACATTCTTCAATAATAGGGTAGATGACTGTCAAGTGAATTCATGCATTTCGGGTCGGATCAAATGTTTGTATGCTCTGCAAATGTTGGTTTTGGAGTTTGGGCATATAATATGTATGTATTTATAAGAAAAAAGTATAGTTGTCTAGTGCCCACAGTACAAGCTCTGCTTAGTTTGGGACTAGATGGCGTTGTGTGTCAGATGTTCGAATTATATTTTATGTAACGTCAAAACGATTTCACCTGCAGGTACCCAACTGTTGGTAAACATACTTATATATTTCTAAATACGCACATGAATGTTATAGACATATAATTACCAGATATAAAACAAATTGTTGTGTTCATCATTCTAGGTGGGAATATGTAGTAGGTACTACCCTCCCGCAGAAGATCAATCTAAAGCGACAGCATCCATGTTGTATTTCGTTGGTAAGTGCGAAACCGGAGGCCCATTGATGCAGAGGTGACAGTTAGCATGATAAGCGTGTGTGCAATATAATGCCACGATGACTGTCATGCCTTTTATGTCCCCAAGCGGGGTATGAAAAATTATCCCACTAGGCCGCCATAGTGTGTGTCACCATATTGCCTTGTCTGCATTTGCAATGGGTAAAGTGACCACAGTTTTTGAATTCTATTTATACATACCATCAGGTAAAGTAGAGTCACTTTGGCAGGTTATTGAAATAAAAAATAAATAGAATAGGACTCACAATCTTTAGTTTAGTAATTAAAGTCACTAATCACTAGGCCAACAGACCCCTTATAAACTGCAATACGTCGGTGATCTGTAATTTTTTCTTACCTTTATTGAAATCCTTGTGTACTTCTACAGAGCTGACATCTCTGTCCTGGTAGGGGTAAATCTCCTTCGTACTCTGAGTATCCCACTCGCCAGCTCTGATCCTCAGAGCACGAGATTTAGCTACGTAGTGGGCAGCTGTAAGAACTACGTTGGGTGCGATCAGGGACCCACCACCGACGTATACGTTTAGCTTTTGACCATCAGGTTCATTTTCGTTGACGGGTTCGATTCTGCAAAAGTAAACTACAACATGAACATCACACCCTTAACCCTTAACGGATTTGCAGAAATGTAAATTACGTACGGCTTACCAGCTCCTGGTAAAGTCATTTTAATCATCATAATTAAATTTGCAGAATCAATCAAACCATTTCAGTGGACTGTGATCACAAACACCAAGACACGAGATATTTGTATATTAGATGTATATACCAACTTGTCCATGTGGTGACAGATTAAGAATACATAGTGTTACCTCCCCTATTCATCCCGGGCGTGTCGTAAAAGGCGACTAAGGGAACAAAGAATACAAGACAACATCATTACAAAGAAAAGGAAAACTTGGAACAAACCCTATTCCAACCCGTCTGGCCAGCGTGGTATAGTAGGCCAAAACCTCCTTGCTAAGGAGGGGCTTATGTCCAGCAGTGTACTGTAAAAGGCTGTTGATGATATCAACTTCACTTACCTAAGAATGGCAACCATCCAGGGGAACTCTCCGAATTTGGTCTCTCCAGCGATGTCACCAGTAGTTCTCAAGTCAGCACCCTTAGGGTTACGCCAGCCACATCCTTCTCGCTGAGAACGACATATGAAAAATAAACATTCAGACACACATACGAGGGGGCGTTTTTAAGTTCGCGGAATGGAGGGTATTGAGTAATAATAAAAACACAAAATTATTTTTCTTTTTCTATACATTCCCCTGCAACACGAATACATTTTTCAGATCTTTCAATTAGTTTTTTTATTCCCTCGTAAAAAAAAGTTTTATCTTTGTCTGAAAAATACGCCGAAACCGCCTCCTTAACCTCCTCATCAGTTGAAAATTTCTTACCACGTAATTCTTTTTTCATTTTTGGAAAGAGATAATAATCACTCGGAGCCAAATCTGGACTGTAGGGTGGGTGATTCAAAATATCGAAGCCCACCTTATGCAGGGCAGCCAGTGCGACTCGGCTCTTGTGAACGGGAGCATTGTCATGCAATAGCAGGACACCTTTCGTTAATTTTCCCCGTCTTTTTTCTTTGATGGCTTCTTTTAACTGTTCTAAGATTGAAGCGTAGTATTCCCCCGTTATAGAAATGCCTTTATCTTTATAATCTATCAATAATATTCCTTCTGAGTCCCAAAAAATCGTTGCCATGAGTTTCCCAGCCGACTGTGAAACCTTAAATTTCTTGGGTGGTGCTGTGCCCTTTTTGTGCCACTGCATGGAGTCTTGTTTGGACTCGGGTTCATAATGATGAACCCAAGTTTCATCCCCAGTAACAATTTGATTCAATACGCCATCCTTGTCTTCATTGCAGAGGTCCAAAAACGCACGTGAACATTCCACGCGCTGTTGTTTTTGCAATGGCGTGAGCATTCTCGGCACCCACCGTGCGCTAACCTTAGTCATGCCAAGATGATCGTGTAAAATTTTAAAAATTGTTGTATCCGATACTCCAACCATTTCTGCGAGTTGTTTCTTTTTTAGTCGAGCATCTTCCAATACAATTTTTTCTACTTTTGCAATAACTTCTGGCGTAGTCACCTCAACGGAGCGCCCCGGCCTCGGGTCGTCTTCAAGTGATTCCCTGCCTTGTTTAAATAAACTATGCCACTTGTAGACCATTGTTTTTCCTGGGCAAGAATCCCCGTAAACCGATGACATCTCATTGAGTATGGTTTGAACAGACTTTCCTTGCTTAGTAAGGAACTTTATCACCGCACGGAATTCAATTTTCTCCATTTTTTTCACTTCGTTCCCGATTAAAATACTTGGTCAACGATAGTTTAATAACTAATGATCCAATCACAACAAATTTTACTATGCAGACTAATTATGAGTCACTGAATACGGTAGGCATCAAAAGAGCGCGTTTACCCGCCTTTTTCACTGTCATTCCGCGAACTTAAAAACTTACCCTCGTATATATAAGAATCGTCTTAACAATAAAATCAGACTTTTGCAACAGACACATATTTGAAGCGAATTTTTATGGTTTTATGAATAACATTAGTCCATGAAAATAAGAAGTTTTTAATAATTGGTAACCCCATAAACTGACACTTTCTACTGTCATTGCAGTTGATTATTGAGCATTGCTCATTTATCATTGTGATAAGACCAGTTTAAGACTGATTCATTATAAAAAAAAAACAATACTCTTTATTCTTATAAATGTTTAAAAAAGTTCATAGTGGTGGCAACATTACGTCTTGAGTGCCATATAATGTAAAAATAGTGGTGCGCAGCAAACTTGTGCTTTCAACCGTGATTAATTAGTATTGTAGCGTTATCTGTCTAGCTTTTCTTACTACCAACATTAATTGGAGTCAGCTCTAGTTGCTGTTTTTATACGGAGCGACTGGCATTCGCAAGACTTTCGCAATTCAGAGGGCGAACTGAATTCGGAGGTTTAATTAGTTGTCAGTATGTTTCTGAATGTCATAGCAGTAACTTTTGCCGAATCCCTCCCATGTGGGCGTAGAGTGGCACACCGTGTGGTTTTAGTAGGTCCAATTCCGACACACCACCCCGCCGTAAACCTCGGTGGGTGACGGCCCGAGGGGGTTTCCACAGGTTGAACATAAAAAAAGTTATCAGTATATTTGAGGGCATTAGCTTTCCAACAACGATTGCCATAGACATGACAATCGGGACTGACGGTTTAATGATCTCCGAGTCAAGGACGGGCGTAAAACACGACCAAGTTCAATACTCCAGGCTATTATTGAGAATTATATATTATTATTAAGAATTTCTTGTAATGAAAATCCCATTTTAGACTCGAATCGAATCCGAGATCAGCAATCGCATGCGCTAACCGGTAGATCAACGACGCAGTTTAATTAAACCACAGATTAGTAGAGTTAGACTAAATTAGTACCGTAACACCAATCAGAAGACGTTAAGCGAACAAAATACATGGCTTATTAACCAATCCTTACTTGTGTTTAGTTGGTGCGAAAGTACAAACAACAATTTGATATACGACTTGTATAACTGCAATTTGTGCCAAACGTTAAGTTTTTTCTTAATATCCGCTTCTTAACACAGAAATGTTAAAATTGTAATGTGAGTACAGCGCTAATCTTACATTTAGATTTTTTTTTCTACCCAATAAAAGTATGTTGTCAAATGAAGATGTCATACATACACAGTCATTTCATACGTGTTTTTGTAGCGCATTCTTTATCTTTCATTCGTATTTTAATTTAATTAATGAGTTAATTGAATTAAATGTGACTTTAACGACATTATTTTAAACACAAAAGGTTTTTTAGAAAAGTTTCAAATCCCGGATTAAATAAGCTAACATTACGAATAAAAAAATGTGTGCGTATACTTGTGTACGTACATTAAAAGTAACAAGATAATAACGCTTTTAAAAATTTTATCCTTCGTGTTATCCTATGTTTGTAGAGAAAATGACGGTAATAATAGAAAAAATGTATTTATATATTGAAAGAAAGTTTTATTACAACGACTAATCTAGTAAAATATATCTTATTCAAATATCATAAAAGAATTATTTTTATAAAATTTCATGATGTCGGTTTTGGTGACATTAAGCGCGTATTTTAAAAATTTGCTTTCATCGTTTTTCCCTAACGCGCCAAAAGAAGTATAACTTCCTAAGTATGTATCGGACATGCAGAAGTGTGTCTCCCATTTATTCTTTGTAAATCAAACAACTGTACAAGTTACTTAGAAGATGAACAAAATATCAAACATAACACAAAATAAGATTTAGAATTATCCGAGAAAAGAAATTTTGACTAAAAACTAAGTAAACTATTAAAAAAAGGGTTAAAATCAATCAAACCGTTGAAGGTACTTACCAGTGGCTGTGGTGGGGGTTTGATGGGGTTGTCTGGTGGTCGGACGTCACGGGGGAGACAACATGAATCCAGGTATGACACGCAGGGGCCGTCGGCGACACTGACAATGAACAAACACAAAAAATATTAGATACACTGTATGTATATGTATATTAATTTATTTATTATCATACCATACACTGGCATAACAGATTACATCTAATACAATAGTACAGAACTAAAATTAACAATAGATAAACAATACAACACAGTAAATAGAGCAAAAGAAAAATAAACTAAAAAGCAAAATTAAATATACACACAACAACACAACTAATACTGTGCAAAAAAGAACAAAGATATCAAAGAGATTCATTGAAGTAATCATATTGTTTCTATCCAGAATTATTACTTAAAACGCAATAAGTGACCTTTGAGAATTCATTCAGGGAACACGAAAAGAAATCAACACGATTCACCACCATATTAAGCGTACGCAGTGTGTGCGTGAGCGAGGCGTGCTCTAGCAGGTTGGTGCGCGCACGCGTTACCTCCAACATGCATGGGCACCGACGCCGTGATGCGTACCCTCTCGGCGCGCATAGTTTAATCTCCCGCAGGATAGCTAGGTTGTGTATGTAACCACGAAGCACTTTAAACACATGTCTTTAGGTAGTAGAAGAAGGGATCCTATAAGTTCAAATCAATCGACCTTCAGCCTTCCACTGCTGAATAAAGATCTCCCTAAGGAGCCCCATCGCTCCCACCAAACATACAAACAAAAAAAGTCATTTTGAAATGTAATTAGCTGAACCGCACAACTTTATTTCAGACTCTCAAAAGTTTTCTCTTCTTTTGTAACATTTTTCAGTGATACTCGGCTCTTATTGATCGTAGCGTGATGTTATACATAAATATCTTTCCTCGATAAATGATCTACATAATAACAAAATAATTTTTCAATTCGAGCCCGTAGTTCTTGAGATTAGAGCGTTCAACCAAACAAACTTTTCAGATTTACAATATTAGTATAGATTTTATGCTCACCGTATGTCAATAACACCAGCGCCGTCATCAATGATTGTATTGTTCTTATCGCACAGATAGTAGTTTACACACTGTCCGATAGTAACGCCATCTTCCATTGTACAGGATAGATCTTCTACACCTGGTTGACAATTTTGTCATCAGATCGGTTCGTAAGGATTAACCAAGATGACCAACCTGACGATTGTCACCTCATGACCGAATAGACTGTTTGTCGATATGTTTTTTACCACACCGTGTGGTTTTACTTATTTTATTTATAACTTATACCCTGAACTATTAATCATATAGGTTACGTGAGGCTTACGTAAGGCAGCTGGATAAGAGGACGGCGGAGGTGCGCTTACCAGCGCCACATGCCGCCCTGAGAATGGCTGCGGGTGGACAGGACAACCGCGAGTAGGGGTCTTGATGTCGTAATAAAAACTGTTCTCGGATCCCACCTATCTCAGGCTCAGAGTGGCACACCGTGTGGTTTTAGTCAGTCCGATTTCGAGGAGGTCCGAGGAGATTTCCACACGTTAAAAAAGAAGATAGCTGGATAAGGACCTGATGTAGAAAGCAGTACTTCTTGAAAGGACACGTATTATAAGGTTTCGGTGTCAAGAGACCCAACCACCGGTATCTCGGTTCCTGTATTCGATACTGATGGGACACTATTTTATATGTGTCTTCATCATATTATGATCAACATACTCATATCTACAATCATAGGTGTTATAGATAAATTACACCCAGACACAAAACAAACGAGCGTGCTCATCACTCTATCAGAGGCCAGTGGCTAGTGGTTGGTCTCCAGAACTTCAGAATAGAGCATTTGACAGACAGTTTCCAGAAATGAACATAAAATAAATTGTCTTACCACCATTATTGTTATTCATGGGAGGTACAAGTGTCGAAGGTCCCTTTTTGTCACTAGGAGTGCGTTCAGCTTTGCTGGGGGGTGTGCCGAAGATACCTTGAATTACTGTGTCCAAGTCACGATTGTTGCCTACCTGGCAGTTGACCACTACCAAAAGCAGTAGGAGCGGCAGTGTTTTATGCATCTGAAAAAGAAAGATTAAATTACCATCTCTTAAGCTCTCACTCTTCTAAATTTCTCTTCAATGGCCCATAAGTAACTTTTTTATTTCATAATACAGTTACCCATATGGATCATCTTCATACTGAACCATCACTGTAAACCCATACGGTGTTCCGTCATATGTAAATCTAGTGCAAGAGGTTGGGATGTACCAAGAGAAAATAATCCCAAAAAAAATACGTAAATTGTCTGTACTTTCTGTTTTATCTAGATATAAATATTAATCTGCGAAATTGAAAAATAACTAGTAGGAATTAGTGTAGAGGGAACGGGTGTGATATGCCTCCGACACAAAGAGAAAATCCTCCTACCATGCGAGGTGATCACGCCTGGCAGACCACGGCCCAACGATTGATATTGGAATGTATATGCTAATGAATTTCTATATCGCGATTCAGTATTAGTTGTTGTTCCGTAGTTCCTCATACCCCTAGTTCATTGCATCTTCGCTAGATGGCGCTGTAGTAGGTATTTTTGTATGTGCTGTATGTGGAAGTCGCTATATTAGAATATTTATCATCAACAACAGCCTTTACTAGCCTATTGGGGTACATAAACCTCTCCGTAGAAAGGACATTTTTGCCTACTATGCGACGCTGGCCAGACGGGCTGGCATAAGTTTTGTTTCAAGCTTTCTTTCTCCTTGCAGTGTTGTCGTTGAGCTTCTTTAGTCCACTTTGCCGATACATTAGACTATTAATATAATTTTGTAACGAATATGAATACGAAAGAATGAAAATTAAGTGAAGCGGATTTTTTCATTACTCTATCATCCATGTACTTGTCAAACTGTATTATCTATCTGTGGTCAGAGGTTACTTTAAGTAGGTTCTTTGATATCATAATACTTAAGAAATTATAGTTATATTTATATATTAAATAAACTGTGGCATGTATTTTCGCCTGAATTACAAGCTTGACAAGATGGCGAAAGAATAAATAATGTGGTTAGACATATGTCACCTTATAATGTGCATAAATCAGAGCGCACCTATAAAACACATCTCTTTTTTTTCATTAGACAACAAAATAACAAACCCTGTGTCGTGGGGGACTTTACAAATATATAAGAAACGGACACAAAGAACACCCAGACTGTTTAAACCCACAACACTCAGCGCAGTAGAGAGCTGCGTGGCAACCGCTTAGACCACTAGGCCAACCGTCAATCTCTTATTTATATTATATTATTATTTATGTTCACATTTATCATTATTATTGTCTATTAATTATCTTCAATACATATTTACGACAATTTGACGAAGTGTTCAGTGCCTCAAAGGGTATGTTAAGCCGTCGCGTGTTCCGGTTGTCGTACGAACATCTGAGGTAATCGTTATGAATAGTTGAAGCTCCAAATAATCTAGCTATGGTCGTTCCACAGAACTGATGGTAGTCGTTTCGCGTAAAAATCTAAGTACAGCCATATTGTAGTAGACATATAGCCAACGTGGTTTAGGAAGGCTCTGAGTAAGTACATCCCAATTTTGAGTTTTCCCTTATTGAATTTGTATTCATATCAAGTTTCTTTTATACCAACACGACAATATGTGGTCATAGGTCACAGGCCAGCGGCCAGTAGATAAAATAAAACCCGAGAATATTATTTATTTGTATCTTATCACTATCCAGAAACGTACCTGATAAAAGTTGTAATATATTTGTTTACACATAATTATTGGGTTTTTTTATTCATAATAAGATTAGAGTAGGGTTTTTTCTTACCTAAAAGTTCATTACTACTAGACGAGTTGCATATGGCTCAAAGCAAAATAAATTCCTTTGTGGTATAGTGACATAGCACATAATTTCCAGCCTAGCTTGCATCGTCCCTCGTGCAAGTGAGGGGCGCCACCTTTACCATTTTTTTCCATCTGTTCGCAAACCATTACCGAGAACACGGCTTGAGGTATCCACCTCATTGGATACAATTCAGTTGGATCCAACATTGGATGACATCTGGGGTGGTATACCATTTATTGTATAGTGATTCTGCCATGGTAGAAGTTAAGCTAGCTCCCTAATCACCGCCTAAGGGTCGCTGCGGCCACATCTTGGCGCGATGTGACCGCTGCAAACGACCCGAGACAGGTGACACTCTGGTGCGGCTGAGGGTGTCGTCTGGAGCGAGGCGTTGTTCTGCCTCTTACTGTATAGAACAGTGAGAGGTGCAATAGTGTCCAACCTTGGGGTATAAGGTGCCAGGGATGTACCTTAATCGTGAGGTACGGCAGGGAAGACTCCATAAGCCTCTAATGCGTGCCTGGAGCTAATCTCGACTGCTGAGGTAGGCCGCCGCAGGGTTTAGTGGGTAGACCGGTTCCCCGGGAGTCCCACAGTACGGAGGATATGGTGTGAAAAGCATTCCCCACGTAAAAAGTGATTCTGCCATGCATATTACAGAAATCAAATATAACTCACATTAATAACTCTCTATCTCCGTGGGGTTTCCCCGTTTTAAAACTTGTGTTATCATTAAAGTACGAGCCCTTCGATGTAACACAATTATTTTTCATAAATGTTTTCCTTATTGTGAGAATACTACACCAATTGTACGATATGTAACTGTTGAGAATAATTATAATGTTACTCTGATCCCAAACTAGGCATAGAGAGCACGTTAATGAACATCTATGGTAATCGTCATTGGGAAGTCAGTACCCTCAAAGACACCGACAGTTCGCCCTCAGGCTGTGGAAGGTCCGATACCAGTGATAAAATGAAATTCAGGTAAAGACAGTTGAATAAGGAAGATGTAGGCCTAGGAAGATGATACGCATACATATTAAAACTCCACGCACCACGCCGGCGGATTGTCGAGTAGCCAGACTTGCCGTGCATATTAACCGCACATGGTCGCCGGGTTACGCCGGCGGGTTGCGCAAGGAGTTGGCGTCACTTCGTTACGTCATTCGAATTATAGTGTTGTGCAAATTAGGGATGAGAAAACTGTGTTACTTCTCATACCAATATTTCATGAAATTTCACCGGTAAGAATTATCTCCAAACTATATTTTTTTTGCTAATATTCGGTTTTTTATAAAACAAAATGAAAAGTTATAGCAGCCAGTGCCTATGATTCACATCTTCCTTCTTATAATTTTATAGTTTTCTATCATGATGGTACCATTTTGCCACTTTCTACGTTGCAAACTTGGACGCACAAATTAAAACTAATACTACGGCTACGATTCCGACGTTCAAAGCTTTGTTGTCTATCATTAAAAACAAAGTACACAAAGTGTACACCACTAGCGTTTAACCCGCCTGTCGTACAGATTTTTAATTTTAAAAAGACAACGACCGCCTTTGGAATAAATCCTGTGTCGACGGGGACTTTACAAATATACACGAAACGGATACAAAGACACCCAGACTCAGAGCGATAATTTATGGATCAGACAAAGTATTGTCCATGGGTTTTGAAGTCACAATACTCAGTTTAGTAGTGAGCGGCGTGGTGACCGTTTATACCAGTAGGCCAACGCTTAAACCAATTGATACTCTGCAGCCTCCAGCAGCGTATGCCGGTGGCCTGATTATGCTGGCCTAAACCTGTCGGCCAGGCTGCCAGCATACTGCATAGGATAAGTTGTTATTCAGGATGGGCCAAGAATTAGTTAACATGATGCTACTGGAAATTACTAACTGCAAACACATGGTTTCAACAAGATGTGTGTCACAAGATGAGTCCCTCCCGGTGGTCAATGAAATGTTTTCGGAAAAGCGGATTTTTAGACGAGGAGACCATTCCATGGCCACCCAGAAATCCAAATCTATCTCTTTCCAGACTTCTTGTTACGTGATTGTTTGAATCGTGTCTACATCATTAAACCAAATACGCTAACTACGTCAACTAAAATAAGAAATTAGCGAAGAGATGTTGACGATCTCGCAGTCTCTTTGCTAACGCGTATTCGCAAATTTCGTTACTCGCTTAGAAGAGTGCAAACATCAAAACGGTGGTCATTTAGACGACGTAATTTTTAAAAAAATAAATTGCAACTAATTAACTTTCTTGTAAATAAACAATTTTTATAATATATCAAATGATTTTTTTAAACGATTTTTTCAAATGTTAACTTATTTGTGGCCTACCCTGTACTAATTAATTTCACCCAGACATCAAATTATCGTGCTCATCGTCAGCATCTTTTTTTGTTATTTGTAACACAACAATATGTTTTAAATATAGATAAAAAGGTCTACTATACACGCTGGTCAGACAAGTTGATATAAGAATTGGGATCAAGCTTTTCTTCTTTTTGAAATGTTGTTGTCCTGTGTAGTTCGCTCCCTGAGTCGGCTCTTACGACACCCACCGAATGAATAGAGTGTACAGACTGGGTATTCTTAATCCGTCACCACACCACAATCTGGTTAAGTATGTTCTATCTATATTAAGAGCCTGCCAAAGCGGCTCTACTCTGCCTGATGGAAAGAATGAATAGAATCCATGAGTTGTGGTCACTATACTCATTGCAAATGCTGACAACGCAGTAACGTGACCAACACTATGGTGGCCTTGTGAGATGCTTTTTCACACCCCGCTTGGGGACGTAAAAGGCAAGACAGTCATTGTGACAGTGTAAGGCTTACACAGTTACCACGATAACTGTCACCCCTGTATCAATCTGCCTCTGGTCTCACACTCACCAACGAAGCACGACAACACGGATACTGGCGCTTTAGGTTGGTCTTCTGTGGGAGGGTAGTACTGTCCCGGTCGAGCCGGCCCGCTCGTGCTGAAATCAGAGTGGCTCTACCACCTATCTTACTACAACTCTACTATCTTACTTTCTTTTAAAAAGATATCACCCGCACTAGGAATACATACTGTGTCGCGGGAGACTTTACAAACATACTCGTACAAGAAACGGACACAAAGAACACCCAGACTCTGAACAACAACTTGTGGATCACTCAAAGTGTTGTTCCATGCGGGGTAGAACCCACAACACTCGGCGCAGTACAGAGTGGCGAATATATTATACTACGTACGTATCAGTGTAAAACAAAATCAAAAATTCTTTTCTTCCAAGTAATTGAATGGTTGAGGAGATCTAATGGCAGTCGCTCTACGTAATAAGTCGAAGTTCAGCTGTGTCATACTGGATTTAGTTGAGAAAAAAGACTAGGAGGCATCAGCGCACAAATTGTCGAAGCAGCTAATAAAAAGGAATAAAAAGATTTTTGGCCAATTATGTTGTTTAACTTATAAAATTATAACCATTGCAGTTATTTGAAAGAAATTCAGAATACAAAATGAGGTGTATGAATTCAGAAAAACCGTATGATAAAAGAAAAGTCGTGGGACTGACAACCACGTCACCGTTGAGAAGTTATTCAGATTTCGTTTAATGCATATAAAATCAAATGCTGTCCGTGTATTAAAAATATGGAATATCACCAGCCGTCGTACTATCCACCCTTTGATACCCAAAGGGTGGATAGTACGACGTAAGAGCCGATTAAGGAAACAAGCTCAGCTGGACGCTACAAAGAGAAGGAAAACTTGCAATAAACTGTGCACTAAACTTGACATGCGTGACATAGTGACCTAAACCTCCTTTTTAATGAGAGGCCTGTACCCGTGTGGTGACATCACCACCATTATTCATCCCAGGGATGTTTTAAGAATTCCAAAGATTTCCTTTCTACGATACGCCTGGTTTCTCGGCTACTGCTACCTGTGACGTCGTGTGGTTTTACAGTAGGTGGAATACGGGGGGTTTTCGCACAGGAAAAACAGAAGAAAAGGGGGTGCCGTAAGAGGTGACTTAAGAAATAAAATACGCAGGATAACATCACAATAAAAAGGAAGAAAACCTGAACTAACCCTATCCGTCTGGTCAACGTAGTATAGTCGGCCACAATCTCTTTACGAAGGAGAGGCTTATACACTTAAGCACAGCAGTGGACTTATTGATTGGTTATGGATGACGTGTCCAGGAGTGTACGAATAAAGGCTGTCAATGATAATGATGAATCAAAAATTTAAATAAATGCTTACCTTGTTACGCAAATATATTAAAAAAAAAACAAAACTGACACTTATATCATTATATAATTTTACTTTACACACACACGACTTTCCTGTCTGAAGTTTTTTTTAAATATTTTTCCTCCTCTGAGGTAAGGTTGACGCGAGATCTCGGCACGCACTGACCGCGAGATGCAAACACAATATGTTATATTACCATTGAGGTTGTTATTCTGTAATATCATTAATTTGATATAATTTAATGTATTTTGTTATTAGTTTATTGACTGACAAAGACATAACTGTAGACAGAACAGACGTCGGATATTAATTATTATGTATTAACTCACTTTCCATAATTCCTTTGTTCTTCGATTTTTTTTAAACTTCAGTACTCTTTTGGTTGTAGATCTTATTTACAAGTGATATAAGGGTTATTTTCCTAATTATACAGACTGTATTCTGTATATGTTTCCATAGTTTCCTTAATTTAGCAAAGAAATAAAAGTCTCTTTCTAGCATCATTCATCGTAGACAATTGATACACCCTTTCAGCAAAGAATATCTCCCATTGAATGATGTCATATCATGTACGTTAATGGGGATAAGTGATTCTAAACACCCTACTTCCTTAAAGAATCCAAAACGGTCTTTGTAATAATCTCGTAAAGTGACCCTAGGGAGCCTAGGTATTTGATCTGATTTCTCGCAACCACTTTTTCTGCTTTTAGGAATACTGGTCTGTGGAGTGCTCGGAGCACCTACAGTATGGCAGTACCAGTTAAATAATAATCGCTTATATATTCTGTTCAATATTAGAACAATATTCAGTTCAATGGGAATGTCCACTTCAGCCACCTTCCTTCAAAAGTCATTATAAGACACAAGGTCGAATGCCCTGACGAGATCAACGCAGCACGCATACATAGAAGTGTTCCTGTCTACATAATCTTTTGCAATCTGCTTTCCTGAGAGCTTAACCCAGACTCAGCATCATAGTTTTATAAATGTACTTAGCCTCATTACCAAGCAGACTGTTCAACATCTTTGCCATCACAGTAGTTAGAGACAGATTTACAGACGAACAGATCAGAAATACCACATGACTTTCATATTCGGTACCTAAACCAGTCTCGTTATATTTTTTAAGTTTTATTTCAATATAGACGTATGTCCAATCCGTACCCATGTGTATGCCAATATGTATCCGAGTAAACAAGTCGATCAAGGTCAAAGGTTTCTCAAGGAAGTCTGTAGTTCTTTCGGCATGAATATAAGATTGTCTCAGGATCCGTTGCATCCGTAAATTTCAGTGTCAGATTTTGTTTCACCTTTCCATCGGCTCGCCTTTATTCGTTTTAAGACCGGGGGGAAGTTAAAACTTATCAAATCCGTGTGACTTAACTTATGATAGACTTCTATATGTTACAATAACTAAGAGGTATATGATAATTTAATAAAATTTCTTTTTTATTTTCGAAAATGTATTTGCCTAGAAATATTTTCTTAGTATTTTAGTACATTCATGAATCTCTTACGCAGTTTTCAAAGTACAGACAGACGAGATAGATATAAGTCAGCGGCTTGTGTATGTGTGTGTGTGTGTATGTGTTTGTGTGTGTGTTTTATTTTTATAATTGATTGTAGATTGTACATTTATTAAACATAATTATAGAGAAAAATGGGAAAACACAAATTTAGGCAGTGTAAATTCTGGGATCCAAGCCCTTGCCGACTATCTTGTCATCAATCCATTCCCTCATGAAGGATACATCCACGTACACGCCCGGGCTCCCGTCCTCGCCGCATCCAATGCCCCACGCAACTATACCACTCTGCATGTAACGCCCTTCTTCGTACTGGAAAAATTTAAGAACATGTTAGAGGTTAATAAAAATGTTGTTAAGACGTAAAATGGTAAAGGAAATTGAACTAAAGAATGCCTACATCATCATTATCATCATCATCATCAACAGTCTTTAATAGTCCTCTGCTTGATATATTTTCCGCAGTTTTGCCGTTCAGCAAAGTTTGATCCCTTAGTCATCTCTTCTAACGCTCATGGAATGAACGGAGGTGGTGACACATTCTTAATCAGGCTTCATTCACTTAGAGATGATCAACCTAAAGCAACTGCATCCATGCTGTCGTGTTTCGTTGGTGAGTGCGAGACCGAAGGTTTGTTGATATAGGGGTGACAGTCATTCGGTGGCGGCCTATAGGCCCATTGTGTTGCTGGACGAGGCGGGTAAACTGTTTGAGAGGATACTCTCTGCCCGCATCGTCCGGCACCTCTGCGAGGTGGGCCCCGATCTGTCGGACGCCCAATTTTGTTTTCTTGCGGGGCGTTCGACGGTCGATGCTGTGCTGCGCCTGAGGGCCGTTACCGAAGAGGCGGTGAGCTGTGGCGGCGAGCTGTTGGCGGTGTCGTTGGACATCGCCAATGCATTTAATAGTCTGCCATTTAGCTGCATCAGGGAAGCACTCTACTACCACGGGGTGCCGGAGTACCTGAGGCGGCTTGTGGCAGACTATCTTGACGAGCGTACCGTCGTGTACGAGGACCGAGATGGTATTCTAAGGCGGCGGCCCATGTCGTGCGGTGTTCCACAGGGGTCCGTCCTCGGACCACTCCTGTGGAATATGGGATACGACTGGGCCCTTCGAGGTCGTTTTACCCCCCGGGCTGGGCGTAATTTGTTACGCCGATGACACATTGGTCACAGCCCAGGGGGCGAACTTTCAAGAGGCGGCGCGCCTGGCCAACGTGGGAGTCTCTTTGGTGGTCGGGCGCATTGAGGCGCTGGGTTTACGGGTGGCCCTAGATAAGACGGAAGGCCTTTTGTTTCATAGGCCCCGTCGTGGTCCACCCCCCGGCGCCTCTATCGTTGTCAATTCGGTCCTCGTACCGATTAAGGCCCAGATGAAGTATCTGGGGTTGATCCTCGACGGCAGGTGGCTCTTCGACGAGCACTTCCGACAGCTTACTCCAAAGCTGGTCGGCGTTTGGGTTAGATTTTGGACTGCACAGAGGGCTTAGCGGGGTTAAACGGTCACCTCGCCGTTTTCTATTACACTGAGTATTGTAGGTTCACACCCCACATGGAACAATACTTAGTGTGGTCCAAAAACTGTTGTTCAAAGTTTTGAATGTGTGACTGCATGGTTGGCCTAGTAGCTTAAGCAGACGCGCGGAGAAGGCCCGGGAGGACGATATCCACTCGGACCCAATTCGCCGCCGGCGAGCCGGGCGGCGGAGGCGCGCATACCAGCGCCTCATGCCGCCTTGAGTGTGGCCGCGGGTGGACGGGACGGGTTTTCCCCTCCATCCGCTATAATGGCCAGCCGCGGGGAGGCGACGTCCGCGTGTGCCATACGTCGCCTAAAATAGAGAGTTTATCCACAGATGGTGCCCGAGGTAGCGGGCAGGCGCTAGGAGGAATCTGGATGTCGTAATAGCAGTTGTTCCCGGATCCCTCCTATCTCAGGCGCAGAGTGGCACACCGTGTAGTTTTAGTCGGTCCGATTCCGACACACCACCCTGCCGCAAAACCCGGTGGGGTGACGGCCCAAGGGGATTTGCACACGTTAAAAAAAAAAAAAGGGGTGACAGTCATCGTAATAAGCGTGAGCTTTACACTGCCACGATGGCACGATGACTGTCATGTCTTTCACGTCCCCTAGCAGGGCGTTAAAAAGCGTCTCACTAAGCCGCCATAGTGTGGATCATCATACTGTATTGTATACATTTGCAATAAGTATGGTGACCACAACTCTTGTTTTCTATTCATTCTTTCCATTAGGCAGAGTAGAGTCACTTTTGCAGGTTCTTAATATAGGAAAAAAAAGACAATACAAGGAACACAGAATGCCAGAGACTCATAATTCTGAGAGAAGGTGATAGATGCTCAATGATACCCAAATAAAAAGCATTGAAACACTCCAAAGTTTTACAGGACGCCTACACACTCACTTTTAAGAAAACTGTTATGAAAAAATTTGCTATTGGTCCTCTTAATGAAGACGACACAAATGTTTTCTAGTGCGCTGAGAATTGGGGGTTTGATTCCTGAAATCCACAAAGTGTTTTTCTGAGTCCGAGTATTCTCTGCGTCCGTTTTATGTAAAGTTCTCCAGAACACAAGACATACTTATGCGGCAGTTGTCTCAAAAAGTCAAGCGGGCGATATTAAGAAGATAGATGTTAAAAATTTTACCTGAATAGGACAGGACAGTGGAGATCCTCCGTCACCTCTGCAGGTATCTTTGCCCTTCTCACCGCCGGCGCACATGAACGAAGTGTGCAGTTGGAAGTATTTACCGAGACGAGTCTTGCGCAGAGCTGTCTGGCAGGCGTTTCGTTCTACTACTGGAAGTTCAATCTAAAACATCACATCAAGAAATATAATTATTGTGTCTCTGTTTCACAGCACTATGTTTCAGGTTATATATAAACATACCAGTTTCGAAATTTGTAAACGTCTACAAATGTAACTCTTGTCATGACTGAGTGGCTAATTAAATCAAAGTGAGAAAGAGAAGCCCAAGATCGATCAGAGTGCCGATATGATGATGATGAAGCTAAACTATTGGAACAATAGACTTGAAATATTGGCAGCTGATACTTGTCATGTTGTAAATTACCCATGGGGTTAAAATAAGGCATGAACGAGTGTAAATTTGTTATTTTCCAAGTAAGAAATTTGCATGCTATCTTCATATTCTATTGTGAATAGCATTAAACCGAATATCTGTTTAACTATGGATGTCGTTAATTGTCTTCTTCAAAGTACAGGGGCACAAACGAACAGACAAATGGATAAATGATTTCCACAACCCATGGATTAACACACTTATGTCTCTTTACCCAGAAACGGGTGCCGTAGCTCAATAAAGGGAGCCGTAGTTTAATCAAGGGAACCGTAGCTTAATCAAGGGAACTGTAGTCCAATCAGGGCAGCTGTTACTCAATCAGGAGAGCCGTAGCTCAATCAATGGAGCCGTAGCTCACAGCTCAATCAGGGGAACCGTAGCTCAAGCAAAGAAACCGTAGCTCAATCCCGGGGTGGCTTTCGGCTCTCAATCACAAAACTTGGCATTTAACAATATTGATCTTAATAATAATGAAAACCAAACCATCTATACAATGAAGTAACTCACCTTTTTCATGATAACTTGGTATCGTCCTTCCTTGCCAAACTTATCTTTCCCCCATCCAGTAGCGAAGCAACGAGTGCCAGCAGGAGTTCTCTGCCGTGGTGGTGGCAAACACGCCACTCCTACGTTAGGTGCTGGTGTTATGGGTTCCGATAGAAATAGAAGAGCTACATCGTAGAACAGATTTCCTACAAAAATTTAAATGTATTGTGAGATTTGATAGAAAGGTAATTGACGGAGTCAGCATCATTTAGAGTATATGTAACCTTTCTTTCTTTCTTTCTTTTGTTTAGATGGCAACCGACCAAAAACCTCAGTTATTTCTGCCAATGTCTTTAATTTTAAAGTCTTTTGTTCTTCGCCTTCGTTGTGATGAAATATAGGATAAAAAATGTACCTTAAATTAAATAGGGACTGTCTGTCGATAAAATAATAAACAATCTGATACGTAACATTCTGCAATAATAGGGTAGATGACTGTCATGTCAATTAATGTGCTTTGGGTCGGACCAAATGTTTGTATACTCTGCAAATGTTGGTTCTGGAGTTTGGACATATAACATATACGTATTTACAAAAAAAAATAGTTGTCTAGTACCCATAGGACAAGTTCTGCTTATTTTGGGACTAGATGGCGTTGTGTGTCAGATGTTCGAATTATATTTTATGTAACGTCAAAACGATTCTACCTGCAGGTACCCAACTGTTGGTAAACATACTTATATATTTCTAAATACGTACATACATATTATAGATAAATAATTATCTATACTATAATATAATATTATAAAGAGGAAAGGTTTAATTTTTTGTTAGTTTGTTTGAAATGAATAGGCTCCAAAACTACTGGACCGATTTAAAAAATTCTTTCACCGTTGGCAAGCTACACTATTCCCGAGTGACATGGGCTATGTTTCATTTTCAAAAAAATTAGGGATGCTTAGTAGAACTTGAATAATCTAACCCAAGGTGTAAAAAAATTAACAAAAATCTTCCTACAATCGCGTGCGCTGCGAAACCTATTAATAATAGAATAAAATGATGTATTACAGTTTTTCAGGACACATCACTATCTATAAAAAAGGTTGCGACAGCATGTCTCTATCTTTTATAGATACGTTACAATAAGCGTCCTTTTATTAAAAAAAAAAACAATAAATATACCACCGCTAGAAAAGGCTCTTTATTTGTACCTAGGTATTGATCCTTATCAAAATAATTAAATCACTATTTAAGACTACTTCAATACCTTCATATCACTTTTTAAATGATTTGATTCGGATATTCCATTCAAAAGATATCACCAGTTTAAATAATAGAAAAAAACTCCGCTCGGCTAGCTATGCGTTGAAGAGGCACTTGAGGGGAGTCAACATCACGAAATAAACTTGTCGCGCAGCTCATCCGAATATATTAACAAAAAAAAATTAATATCTTAGCTTTTGGTTTTCAATGAATGTTATTTTTTTAGAAACTCACTGTAAAACATTGTATATTTTCTTTTATTATAATATTACGTCCGTGCGAAGCCGGGATGGGCTGCTAGTCAGATATAAAACAAATTGTTGTCTTCATTAAACAATTATTTGTTCTCAGGAATATCTAGGTACTACCCTCCCCGCAGAAGATCAATCTAAAGCGACAGCATCCGTGTTGTCGTGTTTCGTTGGCGAGGGCGAAACCGGATGCCCATTGATGCAGAGGTGACAGTTAGCATGATAAGCGTGTGTGCAATACAATGCCACGATGACTCATGACTTTTACGTCCCCAAGCGGGGTATGAAAAAGTATCTCACTAAGCCACCATAGCGTGTGTCACCTATTGCCTTGTCTGCATTTGTAATAAGTATAGTGACCACAATTTTTGAATTCTATTCATACTTGCCATCAGGTAGAGTAGAGTAACTTTGGGAGGTTCTTAAAATAAAAAAATAGAATAGGACTCACAATCTCTAGTTTAGTAATTAAAGTCGCCAACCACTAGGCCAACAGACCCCTTATAAACTGCAATACGTCGGTGATCAGAAATTTTTTCTTACCTTTATTGAAATCCTTATGTACTTCCACAGAGCTGACATCTCTGTCCTGGAAGGGGTAAATCTCCTTCGTACTCTGAGTATCCCACTCTCCAGCTCTGATCCTCAGAGCATTAGAACCAGCTACGTAGTGAGCAGCTGTAAGAACCACGTTGGGTGCGATCAGGGACCCACCACCGACGTATACGTTCAGTTTCTGACTATCAGGCTCGTTCTCGTTGACTGGTTCGATCCTGTAGAAGCAAATTATAACACAAACTTGACCTTTGCTTTTGAACAGATTTTTTCTCAATTTATTCTGCTAAAAACTTTTTTTTATTACATCAATAATCTCAACCTCATCAGCAAAATTTAAGGTTTATCAGTGGTTGGTAAGTCAGCGCTGATGGATTGAGTAACTTGAAAGCCAGTGAACACTAATAACACACGTACGCATTTCACATACGACTGCCCGATTCCAAGCTAGGCAGAAGTCGTGACAATCAGACTGCTAATAAGCATCCTACATTTGTAATTACATAAGCATTTCAGATAATTCACAACCAAACATAGTACACATGATTGTGTTCGTCTATCAGTTTGAAGAAGTGTATAATACCAGCGTTTTATCAGTTCCTGCAAAGGTTCCTAGTAATCATCATCATCAACAACCTTTAATGGTGTATTGTTGGACAAAGTTTTGGCCTGTTTTAAGTTTTCTTTGTCTTTGCAATGCTGTTATGCTGCTTAGATTGCTTTACATGATGAATAGGAGTGGTGACATTCTGTTTTTCTAATGCACAATCAAGTTTTATTATCCACTTATTCTGTTACAATTGGAAAGAATTCAATTAAGCAAAGGACAATTTTGTCAAAACATTTCAATAATTGTTTTTGGTTTAGTACAAGTAAAAGAATGCTATAGAAAGAAAATATGTAAGAAAGCCCCGGTTTCAGAAAACAAGTATCTTCAGTCCTTACATAAAGACAAGTCTACAAGCATTGATGTTTTTAATGGTGCTTGTTTTTTTAACTTTAAATGTAATAATAATTATAATATTCTACCACTTTAACACACCATTATCTAGTCCCGAAATAAGCAGAGCTTCTACTATGCTGCTACGCATGCACACATATTATATATATTAATTTTACTTACTTAAGAATGGCAACCATCCAAGGGAACTCTCCAAATTTGGTCTCTCCTGCAGTCTCGCCAGTTGTCCTCAAGTCAGCACCCTTAGGATTACGCCATCCACAGCCTTCTCTCTGAAAACAACACATTAAAAAATAAACCTTTGCTACTCTACTTTTGATGGATACTCTACTTTGATCAACAGATTGCCCAAGACTGGGATGGTTGGCGCTCCTTAAAAGAAGCCTTCGTTCAGCAGTGGACAGCGATAGGTTGATTTGAACTCTACTTTAAAATAAAATTAGACTTTTGCGTTAATATACATGTTTAAAGTGATTTTTTTTTTAATGTTACGCGCAAAAGATGCCTTGAAGATCATGTAGTGCAGATCACACTAAACCTGCCAGAATATAAAAAAGGCATAGGCCGCCAATGACCTTTTGTCAAATATAGAAAGAGAATTCAAGAAAACCCAGTTTACAGAACCGACAACACAAGACAGAAGGACTTGGTGCAGACAAATGAGCAGACCTGACCCCACATAATAGGACCACTCCATTAAAATAAGGATGTTTTATTAACTAGCAACCCCATACATCTGTCAATTTGCACGCAACAATTTTTCCAATAAAAAAAAACAAATACCTGTCACGGAATTGCCAGTTAGACGTCTGTTTATTTTAAAACATTTGTAATTGGCTGTGTAAATATGTGGTTGGTTATGGTGTGACGGTCATTTAATATTGCCATTAAACCGGTTTAAGACCGACATAAAAAATAACAAGTGAGTCTAACCGTAATCGTCTATGATGTGTAACAAATAACCTTCAGCAATACACGCGTCCGACTATCAAATCAAATTCGAGGGTTCCCTGGCTTCCTGCTGACACTTCCTTCCTTTTTTACGAGCTCACTCAAATAGATTGAAAGGCGATAGATAAGGTGTTACACAATAAATAGTTCCTTTTGTTTGTCATGTCGAAATTTATTATTTTTATTTTATTATTCTGGCAACAACAAAATAAATTAAAACAAAAATGAAATTGCGTAAAAGTCATCTTATGTAAATTTTAAGCAATATGGCGCCTCTCTAGACATCGTAGTCCGACAAACCAGTTTCTTGATTTAACGTTCAAATGTCAATGGTAAAAATATTTACAAGCATATGATGTCATTATGTACCAATACAGACAATTGAGGCCGTCTTTTACCACAAGGACTTTTTGAGGGTTCGGTAGCCAATATTTTCCGTGTGGTGACAGGGTGTAACCACTCCTATTCATCCCGTGGGTGTCGCAAGAGGTAACTAAAGGAACAAACCGCGCAAGATATCATTGCAAATAGAAGGAAAACTTGATACAAACCTTTCTTTTTTTTTTTAACGTGTGGAAATCCCCTCGGGCCGTCACCCCACAAGGGTTTACGGTGGGGTGGCGTGTCGGAATCGGACCGACTAAAACTACACAGTGTGCCACTCTGCGACTAACATAGGAAGAATCCGTGAACGGGTGTTATTGTACAACATCCAGATCGACTTGATACAAACCTAATACCAACCCTCTGGCCAGTATGGTACAGTGGGCCCAAATCTTTTTCTAAATCCTTTGTTCAACTGTAGACTGAGAGGGCTGTTTTCCTTCGTTCGTTGGTTTAGTTGATTATAAAAAAAGATATTACTGTTATTATGTAAAATAAGTCTTAAGTTTAGTCAGTGACATGCAGATATTTAAAACCTCTCTGTTTTAGTAGCGAGTTGGCCGTATGGTTTTTGAATACTTTTTGTTTAGAAATTTGTCGTGTACCATAAATACGTGTTTAGTTTTAGAACTATAATTTCTAATAATATTTATGTTTAAAGTTTATGAACGCAAACGTTCGAAAATCATTTTCGCGTTTTGAATACCAAAAACATGTTTGAAAAATTAAAAAAAACCCAAACTGGTCGGTCATTGCCACATTGAGTCGAGGTCAGAGAAGTCAGAAGGTTTCTTTTTAATTTAACGATTATTTAAATACATAAATTATATTCAAGTTTCTGACCATTTATTGGTTATATTTTATAACAGGGCTAGCGGTTAGATGGTAACCGAATAGGTTGTAAAGTTCAGTAAATTTGGGTTAGATTTTGGACTGCACAGAGGGCTTAGCGGCTTAAGCGGTCACCTCGCCGTTTTCTATTACACTGAGTATTGTAGGTTCACACCCCACATGGAACAATACTTAGTGTGGTCCAAAAACTGGTTTTCAAAGTTTGTATTTGTCTTTGACTGCACGGTTGGCCTAGTAGCTTAAGCGGACCGGCGGAGAAGGCCCGGGAGGACGATCTCCACTTGGACCCAATTCGCTACCGGCGAACTGTGTGACAGAGGCACGCGTACCAACTCCTCATGCCGCCTTGAGTGTGGCCACAGGTGGATGGGACGGGTTTTCCCCTCCATTCGCTACAGAGGCCAACCGCGAGGAGGCGACGCCCGCGTGTGCCGTACTTCACCTAAATAGAGAGTTTGCCCGCAGATGGTACCCGCGGTAGCGGGCAGGCGCTAGGAGGGATCTGGATGTCGTAAGAGCAGGTGTTCCCGGATCCCTCCTATCTCAGGCGCAGAGTGGCACACCAAGTGGTTTTTGTCGGTCTGATTCCGACACACCGTCCCGCCGCAAAACCCCAGTGGAGTGACGGCCCGAAGGGCTTTCCACACGTTAAAAAAAGTAGCTTAAGCGGACACCACGGCGCTCTCTACTACGACGAGTGCTGTGGGTTCAAATCCTACACGGAAGAACACTGTGTGATCCACAAACTGCTGTTCGAGTCTGGGTGTTCTTTGTGTTCGTTTCTTGTATGTTTGTAAAGTCCCCCGCGACACATGATTAATACCTGGTGCGGGCGTTGTCTTTATAAAAAGAACGACACAAATATTTCTAGCACAAGAAATGTCTTAAAAAGAAAAAGAAATTATTGTTTATTTTTAATAACTCGAGAGCTCTCCACATCTCGGCGATAACATGGTCAGGACAACATCTAGGACAATGTAGTGTAACGCCATTGTTGTCATAATTGTAATTATAGGTTCTATCTAGTTGACTTCATAACATTGAATGTATCTGTCAGTTATTTCAATTTGAATATAACTTGTTTATTATAACTTAATTGGCGGAAGTGGTAAAATGGAATTTTAAAATAATTAGGTGAATATAAATATAAAAATAAGCTATATAACAATATTATTTGAAACCATTTTAACAAATGACCGCAATTTTGGAGTGGAATCATTTTTCCCTCTCGGATATTCGCGGATACAGATAACCGAAACATCACTAGTCTGTCACACCACATCACTACATCTTTACACATAAGCACTATTTTAGAAACTAATTGGCAGTTGGTTTTACATATATCACGATACGGATACACTTCGATTTTTATGTAAAGCGACTGCCATTATATCAAAGTTTTGTAGAGAAACTATTATGAAGTTTTTGAGGGTTGGAAAATAAACACCTGCGACAAAAAAGACATTCTACAGCACCATCTATCGAAAGGACATCGAACTACGGAATAATGAACTACCGAGTACCTAATCCTGGATCGCGATATAGAAATTCTCACGACTAGCATGCTCATACAACATGCCATCATCAACCGTTGGGTCGTGGCCCACCAGACATGATCACCTCTTCTGATTGGAAGGTCTTCCCTTTGAGCTGAACCCTTTCACCTCTAAATAAACACTATTGGTGACTGAATAGGCAAGAGTAAGCAATCCTAGCAGATCAGTCTATGGGTGGGTGACCATTTCTTAATAAATTGAAATTTTTCTGTACCTCGGAGATCCCGACAAGCAGCCGGTCCCGGTTTTTCATACGAACATCTGTGGCTATCGTTACGGGCAGTTAATCCCTAAAGAGTCCAACCACAGTCTTTCTACAGAACTTGGATGTCGCCTACTTGGATTGAAGAGATCCGATCGCCTCCCATGTAGAGATGGAGTAAGAATACAAAATGTCACCAGCCATGTTTATCGCATGGGTGTTGTAAGAGGCAGGGAACAAATTATACAAAACAACATCACTGCAAGGAGAAGGAAAACATACACCACCCCACTCGGCCAGCGTGGTATAGTGGGCGAAAATCCCTTTTCTAAGGAGAGGCCTATGTCCAGCAGTGGACTATTAAGGATTGTTTATGTGATCGCAGTCGCTCCACGTATAAAATCTAGGTTCAACTGTATCGTAGTCGATTTAAAGCTAACCCGAATCTAGTGTGGACAAAATTCTCGCAGGAACAAAACTGTTTTAAAGTAAATTAGAATGTATTTTCTTTGTAAATCCAACAACTAATTGATTAATTACTTACCGCCGGCTGTGGTGGGGGTTTGATAGGGTTGTCTGGTGGTCGGACATCACGGTGAGCACAACACGAGTCCAGATAAGACACGCAGGGGCCATCGCCGGCACTGGCAGCAGACAAACAAATATTATTAGGTTTACTTAAATCATGATCATCAGTCTACCACAGACAACTACTGGACCTCAAGGAATCTAGCTAGGTTTCATTTTAAGAAAATGATGTTTTATACAAATGTGACAAATTAGGGATGGGCACAAAAGGAGTTGGTAAATTACGAATCGACTATTACGCAATAATACCAGGTTTCCAGGTGCTTTTAGTAATAGTTGGCAGATAGGTCACCTGATCTTTAGTTCCTACTGCTGCCCATGTACAACTGCAACTCAAGAGAGAAATAATTAATAATGGTCAAATTAATATTGTCAATTTTATGCTCACCGGACATCAATAACACCAACGCCATCATCAATAATTGTATTGTTTTTGTCGCAGAGGTAGTAGTTAACACACTCTCCGATAGTCCCATCATCCATGGTACAGGACAGGTCTTCTTCACCTGGTGAACAAATAGATCATAAGACTTATGACGCAGATGGTTCGGGCTGTCATGGTAAGCGGATTTCTTCTAGGTTGGACCTGGATCTCCAGCTACTGGTAGGATGGTAAGGTGGGATCCGAGTGGATTGCCGCGGGTTTTTTTTTTTTTTTTTTTTTTATACCACGACGGTGGCCACACGGTGACAGCTACCGCAGCCTATGGACGCCTGCGACACCAGGGGCATCACGTGCGCGTTGCCGACCCTTCAAAAACCTATTAACCCCCTTCTTGAAGAACCCCATGCTGTAGTTCCCAGGGAAAACCGTGGCAGGGAGCTCATTCCATAACGGGATTGTTCGCGGGAGAAAATTTCTCTGAAACCGCACTGTGCGCGACCATTTAGGTTCCAATGTATGTGGATGAGCTCCCTGACGATGGCGAGCGGTGCGATGGTAGAATGTGGCTGTGGGCATCATATCAAACAATTCTTCAGAACACAACCCATTGTAGAGACGGTAGAGTACACACAGGGAGGCAAAGTCTCTCCTAAGACTTAGTGGCTCGATACCGTCCGTGAGATCAGGATCGTCGACAATTCTCACAGCACGTCTCTGGACTGAATCGAAAGGCTCAAGCTGGTACTTCGGTGCTCCCGCCCAGAGATGACAGCAATACTCCATGTGAGGCCGAACTTGTGGTTTGTACAGTAGTAGCCTTTGTGCCGGTGTGAAATATCGCTTCGCTCTATTCAGAACACCAAGCTTTTTTGATGCCAGCCTCACCTTTCCCTCCAAATGAGTCCGAAATTGGACGTCACTGGAGATATCGACACCGAGGATCCCAATACTCTGTGAGATGGTAAGGGGTGTATTCTGGAATTGTGGAACTACAGTGAACGGGGTTTTTTTAGCAGTAACGCACAAACTTGTGTCTTAGAGGGGTTAAATTGGACCAGGTTATCCCGACCCCAATCGGAGACTCTGTGTAAAGTGCTCTCGATTTGAGACACAAGTTGTTCGCGACTTTCTACTACAGCGGTACGAGGGATGTTAGCCCGGCCCGTGTAATACGCATCTCCAGTACTGTCATCCGCATAACAATGAATGCTATCTATGGTCAACATATCATTGATATGCAGCAAGAATAGTGTTGGAGATAGCACGGAGCCTTGCGGGACACCAGCGTTTATGTTCATGCTTTCGGAGCAGCTACCGTCGACGACGGCTTTTATGCGTCTGCCAGACAAAAAGCTAGCCACCCATTTGCACAAACCCTCGGGCAGGCCGTAGGACGGTAACTTCGATAGAAGGCCCCTGTGCCAGACCCGATCGAACGCCTTTGCTATATCCAGGCCAACTGCCAAAGCCTCACCTTGACTCTCAATGGCTGAAGCCCACCGGTGAGTGAGATACACTAGAAGATCACCAGTCGAGCGACCGCGGCGGAAACTGTACTGGCGGTCGCTGATCAAATCGTGCTCTTCCAGGTAACTGAGGAGCCGTGTGTTGATTACACGCTCCATCACCTTAGAGAGAAGGGAGGTTATAGCTATAGGCCTGTAATTCGATGGGTCCGATCTATCACCCTTTTTTGGCACTGGATGCACATGGACAGTCTTCCACGAAGACGGCACTTGCCTTTTGCAGTAGGAAATCGCGAAAAGTCGCGTTAGTACAGGGCACAACTCAGGGGCACACTTTTTGAGCACCACTGCAAGTATGCCGTCTGGCCCACTCGACTTATGAACGTCTAGACAGTTTAGTTCCCGCCGCACTTCTCTTTGCGAAATGTGTATTTCCGGCAAAGTGTGTTGGCACGGCGGGTTAGTAGGCGGTACCGCACTTCCATCCTCGTTCATGGTCTAGGAATTCTCTAGAGCTCTGGATACCTTACTCACCACAGGAATACAGCACTGCCGAA